>CM077670.1:8972500-11709166 GCA_039707655.1 Elymus sibiricus | reverse complement strand
AACCTTTCCGGTGACTGAAACTGGACTTCCCATATATAAATCTTCACCTCCGGACCATTCCGGAACTCCTCGTGACGTCCGGGATCTCATCAGGGACTCCGAACAACTTTCGGTAACCACATACAATTCCCATTACAACTCTAGCGTCACCGAACCTTAAGTGTGTAGACCCTACGGGTTCGGGAACCATGCAGTCATGACCGAGACACCTCTCCGGCCAATAACCAATAGCGGGATCTGGATACCCATATTGGCTCCCACATGTTCCACGATGATCTCATCGGATGAACCACGTTGTCGGGGATTCAATTAATCCCGTATACAATTCCCTTTGTCCATCGGTATGTTACTTGCCCGAGATTCGATCGTCGGTATCCGTATACCTTGTTCAATCTCGTTACCGGCAAGTCTCTTTACTCGTTCCGTAACACATGATCCCGTGACTAACTCCTTAGTCACATTGAGCTCATTATGATGATGTATTACCGAGTGGGCCCAGAGATACCTCTCCGTCACACGGAGTGACAAATCCCAGTCTCGATTCGTGCCAACCCAACAGACACTTTCGGAGACACCTGTAGTGCACCTTTATAGTCCCCCAGTTACGTTGTGACGTTTGATACACCCAAAGCATTCCTACGGTATCCGGGAGTTGCACAATCTCATGGTCTAAGGAAATGATACTTGACATTAGAAAAGCTCTAGCAGACGAACTACACGATCTTGTGCTATGCTTAGGATTGGGTCTTGTCCATCACATCATTCTCCTAATGATGTGATCCCGTTATCAACGACATCCAATGTCTATGGCCAGGAAACCATGACCATCTATTGATCAACGAGCTAGTCATCTAGAGGCTCACTAGGGACATGGTGTGGCCTATGTATTCACACATGTATTACGGTTTCCGGCTAATACAATTATAGCATGAACAATAGACAATTATCATGAACAAGGAAATATAATAATAACCATTTTATTATTGCCTCTAGGGCATATTTCCAACAGTCTCCCACTTGCACTAGAGTCAATAATCTAGTTACATTGTGATGAATCGAACACCCATAGAGTTCTGGTGCTGATCATGTTTCGCTCGTGAAAGAGGTTTAGTCAACGGATCTGCAACATTCAGATCCGTATAGACTTTACAAATATCTATATCTCCATCCTGAATGTAACCACGAATGGAATTGAAGCGGCGCTTGATGTGCTTGGTCTTCTTGTGAAACCTGGGCTCCTTGGCAATGGCAATAGCTTCAGTGTTGTCACAGAAGCGAGTCATCGGGCCCGACGCGTTGGGAATCACTCCTAGGTCGGTGATGAACTCCTTCATCCAGACTCCTTCCTGTGCTGCTTCCGAAGCCGCTATGTACTCCGCTTCACATGTAGATGCCGCCACGACGTTTTGCTTGCAACTGCACCAGCTGACTGCCCCACCATTCAAAATATACACGTATCCGGTTTGTGACTTGGAGTCATCCGAATCCGTGTCGAAGCTAGCATCGACGTAACCCTTTACGACGAGCTCTTCGGCACCTCCATAAACGAGAAACATATCCTTAGTCCTTTTCAGGTACTTAAGAATATTCTTGACCACTGTCCAGTGTTCCAATCCGGGATCACTTAGGTACCTCCCTACCAAACTTATGGCAAGGTTCACATCAGGTCTGGTTCACAGCATGGCATACATAATAGAGCCTATGGCTGAGGCATAGGGGATGACACTCATCTTTTCTCTATCTTCTGCCGAGGTCGGGCATTGAGCTGTGCTCAATCTCACACCTTGCAATACATGCAAGAACCCCTTCTTGGACTGATCCATATTGAACTTCTTCAATATCTTGTCAAGGTATGTGCTTTGTGAAAGACCAATGAGGCATCTCGATCTATCTGTATAGATCTTGATGCCTAATATGTAAGCAGCTTCTCCAAGGTCCTTCATTGAAAAACACTTATTCAAGTAGGCCTTTATGCTTTCCAAAAGTTCTATATCATTTCCCATCAACAATATGTCATCCACATATAAAATGAGAAATGCTACAGAGCTCCCACTCACTTTCTTGTAAATAAAGGCTTCTCCATAAGTCTTTATAAACCCAAACGTTTTGATCACCTCATCAAAGCGAATGTTCCAACTCCGAGATGCTTGCACCAGCCCATAGATGGAGCGCTGGAGCTTGCATACCTTGTCAGCATTCTTAGGATCGACAAAACCTTCCGGCTGCATCATATACAATTCTTCCTTAAGGAAACCGTTAAGGAATGCCGTTTTGACGTCCATTTGCCAGATCTCATAATCATAAAATGCGGCAACTGCTAACATGATTCGGACGGACTTCAGCATCGCTATGGGTGAGAAAGTCTCATCGTAGTCAACTCCTTGAACTTGTCGATAACCCTTAGCAACAAGCCGAGCCTTATAGACGGTCACATTACCATCCGCGTCAGTCTTCTTCTTAAAGATCCATTTATTTTCTATGGCTTGCCGATCATCGGGCAAGTCCACCAAAGTCCATACTTTGTTCTCATACATGGATCCTATCTCGGATTTCATGGCTTCAAGCAATTTGTTGGAATCCGGCCCGCCATGGCTTCTTCATAGTTCGAGGGTTCACCGTTGTCTAACAACATGATTTCCAGGACAGGGTTGCCGTACCACTCTGGTGCGGAACGTGTCCTCGTGGACCTACGAAGTTCAGTAGTAACTTGATCAGAAGTTTCATGATCATCATCATTAACTTCCTCTCTAGTCGGTGCAGGCACCACAGAAACATTCTCCTGCGCTGCGCTACTTTCCGGTTCGAGAGGGGGTACAATTACCTCATCAAGTTCTACTTTCCTCCCACTTACTTCTTTCGAGAGAAACTCTTTCTCTAGAAAGGATCAATTCTTGGCAACAAAGATCTTGCCTTCGGATCTGAGGTAGAAGGTATACCCAATAGTTTCCTTAGGGTATCCTATGAAGACGCACCTTTCCGATTTGGGTTCGAGCTTTTCAGGTTGAAGTTTGTTGACATAAGCATCGCATACCCAAACTTTCAGAAACGATAGCTTAGGTTTCTTCCCAAACCATAATTCATACGGTGTCGTCTCAACGGAGTTAGACGGTGCCCTATTTAAAGTGAATGCGGTAGTCTCTAATGCATATCCCCAAAATGATAGCGGTAAGTTAGTAAGAGACATCATAGATCGCACCATATCCAATAGAGTGCGATTACGACGTTCGGACACACCATTACGCTGAGGTGTGCCAGGCGGCGTGAGTTGTGAAACAATTCCACATTTCCTTAAGTGCGTGCCAAACTCGTGACTTCAAATATTCTCCTCCACGATCAGATCGTAAGAACTTTATTTTCTTGTCACGTTGATTCTCTACCTCACTCTGAAATTCCTTGAACTTTTCAAAGGTCTCAGACTTGTGTTTCATCAAGTAGACATACCCATATCTGCTTAAGTCATCTGTGAGGGTGAGAACATAACGATAGCCACCGCGAGCCTCAACGCTCATCGGTCCACATACATCGGTATGTATTATTTCCAACAAGCTGGTTGCTCGCTCCATTGTTCTGGAGAACGGAGTCTTAGTCATTTTGCCCATGAGGCATGGTTCGCACATGTCAAATGATTCATAATCAAGAGACTCCAAAAGTCCATCTGCATGGAGTTTGTTCATGCGTTTGACACCAATATGACCAAGGCGGCAATGCCACAAGTATGTGGGACTATCATTATCAACCTTACATCGTTTGGCATTCACACTATGAATATGTGTAACATCACGTTCGAGATTCAATAAAAATAAACCATTGACCAGCGGGGCATGACCATAAAACATATCTCTCATATAAGTAGAACAACAATTGTTCTCGGATTTAAATGAGTAGCCATCTCGCATCAAATGAGATCCAGATACAATGTTCATGCTCAAAGCTGGTACTAAATAACAATTATTCAGGTTTAAAACTAATCCCGAAGGTAGATGTAGAGGTAGCGTGCCGACGGCGATCACATCGACGTTGGAACCATTCCCGACGCGCATCGTCACCTTGTCCTTTGCCAGTCTCCGCTTATTCCGCAGCTCCTGTTTTGAGTTACAAATGTGAGCAACCGCACCGATATCAAATACCCAGGAGCTACTACGAGCGCTGGTAAGGTACACATCAATAACATGTATATCATATATACCTTTGACGTTCTCGGCCTTCTTATCTGCTAAGTACTTGGGGCAGTTCCGCTTCCAGTGACCGGTTCCCTTGCAATAAAAGCACTCAGTCTCAGGCTTGGGTCCATTCTTGAGCTTCTTCCCGGCAACTGATTTACGGGGCGCGGCAACTGCTTTGCCGTCCTTCTTTAAGTTCTTCTTACCCTTGCCTTTCTTGAAACTAGTGGTCTTATTCACCATCAACACTTGATGTTCCTTTTTGATTTCCACCTCCGCTGATTTCAGCATCGAATATAACTCAGGAATGGACTTCTCCATCCCTTGCATATTGTAGTTCATCACAAAGCTCTTGTAGCTAGGTGGAAGCGACTGGAGGATTCTGTCAATAACCGAGTCATCCGGAAGATTAACTCCCAGCTGAGACAAGCGGTTGTGCAACCCAGACATTTTTAGTATGTGCTTGCTGACAGAACTATTTTCCTCCATCTTACAACTGAAGAACTTGTCGGAGACTTCATATCTCTCGACCCGGGCATGAGCTTGGAAAACCATTCTCAGCTCTTGGAACATCTCATATGCTCCGGGTTGCTCAAAACGCTTTTGGAGCCCCGGTTCTAAGCTGTAAAGCATGCCGCACTGAACCAGGGAGTAATCATCACTACGCGACTGCCAGGCGTTCATAACGTCTTGAGTTGCTGGGAAAACGGGTGCGTCACCTAGCGGTGCATCAAGGACATATAATTTCTTGGAAGCTATGAGGATGATCCTCAAGTTACGGACCCAGTCCGTATAGTTGCTTCCATCGTCTTTCAGCTTGGTTTTCTCTAGGAACGCGTTGAAGTTGAGGGCAACATTAGCGTGGGCCATTGGATCTACAAGATAGATTGTAAAGACAATTTTAGACTAAGTTCATGATAATTAAGTTCATCTAATCAAATTATTTAATGAACTCCCACTCAAATAGACATCCCTCTAGTCATCTAAGTGATACATGATCCACATCGACTAGGCCGTGTCCGATCATCACGTGAGACGGACTAGTCATCAATGGTGAACATCTCCATGTTGATCGCATCTACTATACGACTCATGTTCGACCTTTCGGTCTCTCGTGTTCCGAGGCCATGTCTGTACATGCTAGGCTCGTCAAGTCAACCTAAGTGTTTCGCGTGTCTAAATCTGGCTTACACCCGTTGTATGCGAACGTTAGAATCTATCACACCCGATCATCACGTGGTGCTTCGAAACAACGATCCTTCGCAACGGTGCACACTTAGTGGAAACACATTTCTTGAAATTTTAGTGAGGGATCATCTTATTTATGCTACCGTCGTTCTAAGCAAATAAGATGTAAAAACATGATAAACATCACATGCAAATCATAAAGTGACATGATATGACCAATATCATCTTGCGCCTTTGATCTCCATCTTCGGGGCGCGGCATGATCACCATCGTCACCGGCACGACACCATGATCTCCATCATCATGATCTCCATCATCGTGTCTTCATGAAGTTGTCTCGCCAACTATTACTTCTACTACTATGGCTAACGGTTAGCAATAAAGTAAAGTAATTACATGGCGTTTTTGATTGACACGCAGGTCATACAATAAATTAAGACAACTCCTATGGCTCCTGCCGGTTGTCATACTTACCGACATGCAAGTCACGATTCCTATTACAAGAACATGATCAATCTCATACATCACATATATTTCATCACATCCTTTTGGCCATATCACATCACATAGCATACCCTGCAAAAATAAGTTAGACGTCCTCTAATTGTTGTTGCAAGTTTTACGTGGCTGCTATGGGTTTCTAGCAAGAACGTTTCTTACCTACGCAAAAGCCACAACGGTGATATGCCAATTGCTATTTACCCTTCATAAGGACCCTCTTCATCGAATCCGATCCGACTAAAGTGGGAGAGACAGACACCCGCTAGCCACCTTATGCAACAAGTGCATGTCAGGCGGTGGAACCAGTCTCACGTAAGCATACGTGTAAAGTCGGTCCGGGCCGCTTCATCCCAAAATACTGCCGAATCAAGATAGGACTAGTAACGGCAAGCAAATTGACCAAATCATCGCCCACAACTACTTGTGTTCTACTCGTGCAAAGAATCTACGCATAGACCTAGCTCATGATACCACTGTTGGGGAACGTAGTAATAATTCAAAATTTTCCTACGTGTCACCAAGATCAATCTAGGAGATGCTAGCAACGAGAGAGAGGGAGTGCATCTTCATACCCTTGAAGATCGCTAAGAGGAAGCGTTGCAAAGAACGCGGTTGATGGAGTCGTACTCGCGGCAATTCAAATCGCGGAAGATCCGATCCAAGCGCCGAACGGACGGCACCTCCGCGTTCAACACACGTACAGCCCGGGGACGTCTCCTCCTCCTTGATCCAGCAAGGGGGGAGGGGATGTTGAGGGAGAGCTCCGGCAGCACGACGGCGTGGTGGCGGTGGAGCTCGTGGTTCTCTGGCAGAGCTTCGCTAAGCGCTACGGAGGAGGAGGAGGTGTAGGAAGGGGAGAGGGCTGCGCCAGGGGAAGGGGTGTGCGGCTGCCCTCCCACCCCTCCACTATTTATAGGGGGAAGGGGAGAGGGGGTCGGCCCCCTAGATCCATCTAGACGGGGGGGGGGGGGGGGGGGGGGCGGCCCCCCGGGATCCATCTAGAGGGGGGGCGGCGGCCCCCCTAGGGTTTCCAACCCTAGGCGCCTTGGGCCCTTGGGGGGGGCGGCGGCCCCCCTAGGGTTTCCAACCCTAGGTGCCTTGGGCCCTTGGGGGGGGCGCACCAGCCCACTAAGGGGCTGGTTCCCACCCAACTACAGCCCATTAGCTCCTCCGGGGCAGGTGGACCCTCCCAGTGGACCCCCGGAACCCCTTCGGTGGTCCCGGTACAATACCGATAAACCCCGAAACCTTTCCGGTGACTGAAACTGGACTTCCCATATATAAATCTTCACCTCCGGACCATTCCGGAACTCCTCGTGACATCCGGGATCTCATCCGGGACTCCAAACAACTTTTGGTAACCACATACAATTCCCATTACAACTCTAGCGTCACCGAACCTTAAGTGTGTAGACCCTACGGGTTCGGGAACCATGCAGTCATGACCGAGACACCTCTCCGGCCAATAACCAATAGCGGGATCTGGATACCCATATTGGCTCCCACATGTTCCACGATGATCTCATCGGATGAACCATGATGTCGGGGATTGAATTAATCCCGTATACAATTCCCTTTGTCCATCGGTATGTTACTTGCCCGAGATTCGATCGTCGGTATCCGCATACCTTGTTCAATCTCGATACCGGCAAGTCTCTTTACTCGTTCCGTAACACATGATCCCGTGACTAACTCCTTAGTCACATTGAGCTCATTATAATGATGTATTACCGAGTGGGCCCAGAGATACCTCTCCGTCACACGGAGTGACAAATCCCAGTCTCGATTCGTGCCAACCCAACAGACACTTTCGGAGACACCTGTAGTGCACCTTTATAGTCACCCAGTTACGTTGTGACGTTTGATACACCCAAAGCATTCCTACGGTATCCGGGAGTTGCACAATCTCATGGTCTAAGGAAATGATACTTGACATTAGAAAAGCTCTAGCAGACGAACTACACGACCTTGTGCTATGCTTAGGATTGGGTCTTGTCCATCACATCATTCTCCTAATGATGTGATCCCGTTATCAACGACATCCAATGTCTATGGCCAGGAAACCATGACCATCTATTGATCAACGAGCTAGTCATCTAGAGGCTCACTAGGGACATGGTGTGGTCTATGTATTCACACATGTATTACGGTTTCCGGCTAATACAATTATAGCATGAACAATAGACAATTATCATGAACAAGGAAATATAATAATAACCATTTTATTATTGCCTCTAGGGCATATTTCCAACACCGTCATCTGGTCGCAAGTATCGGGTATGGGGGAAAAGAATAGCAAAGTAACCGTGAGTTCTCATCCAAAGTACTCACAAGACTGACATCAGAACTATGCTAAAATGCATTGTATCAAAGGAATGGGGCTATATCTTTGGACTGAACTGCAGAATACTGGAACAGAGGGGGGAGACCTAGCCTATCGAAGACTAGCATCTTGAAGCATTCTTGCAGCATCAGAAGAGAGTAGAGCAAGATGATATATAATCAATCATATTTTAGCAAAGCCCTGAGATCCTTCCTCGACTTCCCGACGAGAAAGTGATCCCGAGAGCAGTAGTAGCAGTTTAGCAAAGTGACAGTATCCATTTGTAGTTGTAGCAGATCAAGATACAACTCTGAGCGTCCAGTTACCGTGGACACGGCTATTCTAATAGATATCTTCCCTGCAGGGGTGCACTACTGTTACCCAACACGCTCGATCACATCTGGCCGGACACACTTGCTGGGTAATTCCCGGCCTCGGGTGATCAACACGACGTAGTCCTACCTAGGTTTAGCAGAGAGGTCAGCACGCCGGTCTAAATCCTAAGTGCGAAGGGGTCTTGGGCCATCGCCCTTTGCACTCCTGCACGTTGCGAGGGTGGTCGAGGCCCAGGCGCGACACTGAATACACCAGTGACGTAACCAGCCCACTCGAACCAGCCCGCATCTCTGAGCTGTGACGTCTGAAGAACTTTCGGCTGATACTACGACATAGAGGGCCCCATTAAACCATTATCCCACGTGGTGGTAGTGCGTATAAGGCCAGCGGCCTACTCAGATCAAATACCCCGAATCCGTTAAGCACGTTTAGTAACTCGCAGAGACGAACAGGGTTCCTGTCGCTCCGACTTGGTAAAACATGACGCGCGGGTGCTCTTGGAGCCGACCCGTCTTTAGTAGTACTTTCTCGTGGGCACCCTTGGGGCCAGCCCGACTTTAACAGTTTTAGTATTGCAGTAATCTAAACAGTTCCCTGATCCTCACCCAGAGTGATCACGGCCCAGTAATAACATGGCATACGGACAAGGGTGATGGGCCACCGATGAAGCAGTAGCATAACTAACTAAGCATTATGGGACAGCAGGTGGAGTATTAATAGCAGACGACAAAATAGGCTATGCATCAGAATAGGAGCTATCGGAATAGTAGCAAGGGCAATTCTAATGCAAGCATAAGAGAGAAGGGAGTGGGCGATATCTGATGATCAAGGGGGTTTTGCTTACCTGGAAGCTCAGCTGGAGGGGTCTGGTCGTCGGCGACGTCGTCGTACACGGCAGCGTCGTCGGCAGTCTCGGGGGCTATCGAGAGAGAAGGAGGGGGAAGAAACAATAAATACATGGCAAAATGCAACAGGGATGCATGACATGTCTAAATGATATGCAGAGGTGTTATACTGCCTATCTAAAGGATTTAGGTAATTTAGGAATTTATTTTCTTAACGGTATGCACTATTCATTTATCGGATACGGACAAAATGTTCTATGTTCGGTATGTTCGAGGGGTGTGACAGGCATGTGGATAGGTTATTCAGATTCTACACATTTTTCTGATCATTTTTCATATATAAATTATTTTCATCCGAGTTACGGTTTATTTTATATGATTCTTCAAAGTTTTATTGATTTTCTGGAATTTCTGAATTTATTTAAATTTAAATTATCCGAAACAGTGTAGGCTGACGTCAGCATGACGTAGGAGTGACGTCACCGGTCACCTGTGCGGTTGAATAGTCAAACCTGACCAGTGGGTCCCACTGGTCAGTGACTCAGCTGTTAATCAGGATTAAATTTAAACTAATCTGAGTTAATTAGCGGGTGGAACCCACTAGTGAGTGACAGATTAACTAATTAATCTAATTAACAATTAAATTAACGTTTTATTTATTTTTAAAATTCGTTTAAATTGGTGGGACCCACATGTCAGTGACATGGGGCCGCCATGTCAGCGGTGGACCGGGTCAACGGGGCCCACGGGGCCCGCAGTCAGGGACACAAGGGCAGGGCCCGCGGTGGCCACGTCAGACGCCGGCCGCCGGAGCTCTCCGGCGAGGCCGAGTGCGGTGGCAACTCCGGCGAGCTCGGGTTCTCGCTGTGGGGCACCAAATCGGGCGTTCTCGGGCTCGTTCGAACGAGAAGAAGATGCCGCGTCGATCTAGCCTACCGGCGCAAGGCGGGGCGGCCGGAGATGAGCGCTACGACAGCGACGGCGGACGGCGGCGTTCGGGCGAAGTCGGGATCGGCAAAGCAACGCGCGCGCGAGCAAACAAAACGGCCAGCCGAGGCCTACTCGATGTGGTGAACCTAACGGGCACGAGCCCGTGACTAAACGGTCACCGGAGCCATGCTGGCGACGAGGTCAGGCGGCGGCAGGCTCGGACTTGTCGGCGAATCGGGGTTAGGGGCCGAATCCGACGGCGAGAGGAGAGGGGAGAGGCAGGGTGGCTCATGGGGAGCCGGTAGAGGAAGGCAGCGGGCTCGGGGAAGGCTTGACGACGACATAATCGGCGGCGAGGCGGCGACGGCCGTAGGTTGAAGAAGAGGGCGTCGCGCTCGCCTCAGTGGCTCCCTGCCCGCGCTCGTGGTCGGAGGGGAAGTAGAAGAGGACGGCGGAGCAGACGGGCTCAATCTCAGGTGCGGGGGAGCTCTGTGGCCATGCCGGCGAGCTCAGCTATGTCGACGGCGTCGGGTGGCCGCACGAGCAGGAAGAAGTTGGCGAGGGAGAGAGGAGAAAATATCTGGGGAGGCGGCTAGGGTCTTATCCGCCTCGATCTCCTGTAGCGGCGCGGTCGATGGGGAGGGCGAGGCTGCGGCGAGCCGGCGACGACACGGTCGGGCGCGCAGGCGACCGAGCATGAACAAGGGAAGGGAAGGTGACCGTGCGGCGCGGGCTGGGCCGGCTGGTCGGACTAGAGCCCAGTCGCGCGGCCCTTTTTCTATTTTCTTGTTTTTCCTTTTCTGTTTTCTATTTTCTTTTCTGTTTAGGAATTAGTTTAGTCACAAATTCAGTTTAGTAAAATATGGGACTTGGCCAAATAAATAATATGCAATATTATCTAATACCAGAAATTGGTTTGGAGGTGATATGATTTCATTTAATTTTAATTAAATAAAAAGGCATTAAATATTTCTGCTTTGCCACTGTTTTAGGATGATAGAGTCACTTAATGATTTTTAGTGATGTTGTTTTCCTGAACATAATTACAAATAGATTATTTGCTATTTAATGAACATTTTTATTTCCAATTTGAACAACTTTTATTTTTCACTTTAAATTTGAATTGCAATTTGAATTGGAATTTGAAATGAGATATGACGCAAATGATGATCAAGCACTGTTAATCATGATGACATGGCATTATCAATAGGTGATTACTGTAGCTATTACATGGGGATGTTACAATTCTCCTCCTCTAAAAGAAATTCTCGTCCCGAGAATTAAGAGGTAGGCTGAAAGAGAGCGGGATACTCTTCACAAAGACAATCTTCGCGTTCCCAAGTGGCTTCATCCTCAGAATGATTCGACCACTGAACTATAAGGAACTTGGTTGACTTTTGACGGGTTCGACGCTCAGCTTGATCAAGAATGCGGATCGGATACTCTTGATAAGAAAGATCCTCTTGCAATTCAAGCATTTCATGATCCACTGCTCGGATAGGATCCTTGAATCAGCGTCGGAGTTGCGACACGTGGAAGACGTCGTGAACTTGAGAAAAGTTCGGCGGCAATTCCAATTGATATGCCACTTCTCCTCGACGGGCGAGGATACAGAATGGGCCAATATAGCGAGGAGCTAACTTGCCCTTGATCCCAAAACGGTGAGTGCCTTTCATCGGAGTGACGCGAAGGTAAGCTTGCTCGCGAGGTTGATAGACCATTACCTGATGTTTGCAGTCATAATTGCTCTTCTGACGAGACTGAGCAGCTTTCAAATGATCACGGACAATGCGGACTTGTTCTTCAGCTTGCTGAATAATGTCCAGTCCAACAAGTGAGCATTCCCCAGTTTCTGACCAATTCAGAGGGGTTCGGCACTTACGTCCATAGAGAACATCAAAGGGTGCCATCTTCAAACTAGCCTGATAGGTATTGTTGTAAGAGAACTCAGCATACGGGAGAGATTCCTCCCATTTCTTACCGAATGAGATGACACAAGCTCGAAGCATATCTTCAAGCACTTGATTGACTCGTTCAACTTGTCCCTGGGACTGGGGGGTGAAAAGCGGTGCTGAAGGACAGATGAGTTCCCATAGCTTCCTGGAAACTGTTCCAAAATCTGGAGGTAAAGAGGCTGCCACGATCGGAGCTGATTTCCAACGGAATACCGTGGAGTGACACGATTCTGGAAACATACAAGTCCGCTAATTGACTAGCAGTGATTGTCTTCTTGACTGGCAGAAAGTGAGCAACCTTTGAGAATCGGTTAATGACGACAAAGATAGCATCATGACCTTTCTGCGATCTGGGAAAACCAGTAATGAAATCCATTTCGACTTTGTCCCATTTCCATTCAGGAATATCAAGTGGTTGTAGAAGTCCAGCAGGCCTTTGATGTTCTGCCTTGATGCGACGGCAAACGTCAGACTCAGCAACATAGCGAGCAATGTCGCGCTTCATATCAGGCCACCAGTACCGCTGACGAAGGTCTTGGTACATCTTGGTGCTACCAGGGTGAATTGAAAGAGGGGTATCATGAGCTTCTTTCATGACACGCGGGGTCAGATTCAGGTGTCTCGTTCTAGGAACCACTAAGCGGTTTTTGAAGAACATGGCGCCATCAGCATCAATAGTGAAGAGTAAGGGCTTTCCTCTTTTGATATCCCGCTTAGTATTCTCGACCTTAGAGTCAGCTTTCTGTATATGCTTGATGAGGTCCTCGAGATCTGGTTCAACGACCAGGGTATTGAGATAACCATGTGGAACAATATGAAGGTTTAACTTGTGAAGCTCTTCGTGGAGAAGGGGTTGCGCTTGCTGAACCATGAGGTTGTTGCAATAAGACTTGCGACTCAAAGCATCGGCCATTACATTAGCCTTGCCAGGGGTATAAGAAATATCCATGTCATAATCAGCTATTGTCTCGAGCCATCTTTGTTGACGGAGGTTCAAATCTGGTTGAGTATACAGATACTTCAGACTTTGGTGTCCGTGTATATCTCGCAACGATTACCGAGAAGGTAATGTCGCCACAGCTTCAAGGCATAGATAACTGCTACTAACTCGAGATCATGTGTTGGATACTTATCTTGGTGAGGACGCAATTGACGAGAGCCATAAGGAATCACTTTGCGCTCTTCCATTAGGACACAACCTAATCCTTGACGGGATGCGTCGCAGTAAATCACAAAGTCCTTGCGGGAATCAGGGGGAGCTAGCACTGGGGCAGATGTCAAGTTATCCTTGAGTTTTTGGATACTCTCCTGACACTTTTCTGTCCACTCAAACTTAACGCCTTTGTGAAGCAGATCCGTCAGTGGCTTAGCAATCTTGGAGAAGTTCTCGACGAAACGGTGGCAATAGCTAGCAAGACCGAGAAAACTTCTGACTTGCTTAACATTCTTCGGGGGAGTCCAGTCAAGAATAGCCTGAACTCGTTCGGGGTTAACGGCAATCCCATCTTTAGATATCACAAGACCCAGATAGGTCACTTCGGATAACCAGAATTCACATTTGGAAAACTCGGCATACAGTTGATGTTCTCGAAGTCTCTCCAATACAAGCCGAAGATGTTCGGCGTGTTCTTCTTCATTCTTGGAAAATATAAGGATATCATCCAAATAAACCACGACGAATTTGTCGAGGTAGTCCATGAAAATATAGTTCATTAATCGAGAGAAGGTTGCTGGAGCATTAGTTAATCCGAAGGACATGACGGTGTACTCGTACGATCCATAGCGAGTAACGAAAGCGGTATTCGGAATATCCTCCTTACGAACTCGGATCTGATGGTAACCCAACCTTAAGTCAAGTTTAGAGAACACCGAGGATCCAGCAAGCTGGTCATAAAGATCGTTGATCCGGGGAAGTGGATATTTGTTCTGGATTGTTTCTTGGTTAATAGGCCAATAGTCCTGGACCAATCGGTTTGTTCCATCCTTCTTCTTAATGAAGAGAGAAGGTGCTCCCCAAGCAGAAGAACTGGGGCGTATGAAACCCTTTTTAAGTGACTTGTCGATTTCCTCCTTAAGTTCAAGGAGTTCATGTGGCGGCATCTTGTATGGGCGCTTAGCAATAGGAGTGGTGCCCGGTTTCAAGTCGATGACGAACTCAATGGCTCTAACAGGGGGTATTCCGGGAAGTTCTTCTGGAAAGACTTCTAGAAACTCGTGAACGACTGGAATGTTCTCAATTCCCTCAAGAGGTGAAGCGTTCAATGCATTCAGAGCATATATCTAAGCTTCGGCATTCCGAGTAATTCGGGCAGTGTAGTTTAGTATCTCGTCGGAGGGGTGAAGGAGTTGGACGACTTTGGTGGCACAATTGATTGAAGCAGTGTGATCTTTCAACCAATCCATTCCCAGAATGAGATCTGTATTGGAATAATTTAAAATGATGGGTGAAACATGGATTTCCAATCCTTTGATTTCAACAGGGATATTGTGTGCCATCATGGAGGTTTGACAACGGCCTCCAGGGGTTTTAACGACCAATGGAGTATGCATCTCTTCATATTGTATATCATGCATGAATGCAAATGTTCCTGACATGAATGAATGCGATGCTCCTGAATCAAATAAAATAGAAGCAGGTACTGAGTTAACGAGAAGGGTACCCATCACAGTGTCAGGTTGATCCTAAACTTCTTCAATATCGACGTGGTATGCCTGTCCACATCCATAAGCAGCAGCCCCGGCACTACTAGGAAAAGGCCTACTAGTGGCGCACCTGTTTTGCCTACTAATGGCGCACTACAGGTGCGCCACTAGCACCACGCCATTAGAATTTTTTTCTAATGGCGCACCAGTGGTGCGCCATTAGTATACCAGATACTAATGGCGCACCACTGGTGCGCCATTAGTATTGCCCACTGGTGCGCCATTAGTATCTGGTATACTAATGGCGCACCATGAGGTGATGCGCCATTAGTGTCATTTTTTCAGAATTTTTTTTTCAAATTTTTTTTCAGAATTTTTTTTCAAATTTTTTTTTTCAAATTTTTTTTCAGAATTTTTTTTCGTTTTTTCTTAATCTCGGGTCAATATGGCTTAATCTCGGGTCAATATGGCTTAATCTCGGGTCAAACTTCCCGGAAGGTCACCCATCCTACACTACTCCAGCCCAAGCACGCTTAACTTCTGAGTTCTATCCAACCCCAGCACCAGCTCACTTAGCAGGCACTTGTTGATATATCTATCATATCAATCCTATTAAACCTTGTTGATTTCCAGGAGTTGGTTCATGTTCATGAGTGTGATGAAATTTTGAAAAAATATTTCAAACTTCCCGGTCATTTTACGTATCATATTTTGAACATTTTTTCGAAAGAAAATTTTTTTTTCAAAAATTTTTTTTTTTCAAAAAAAAACATTTTTTTCCAAAAAACCATTTTTTTCAAAAAAAAACATTTTTTTCCAAAAAACCATTTTTTTCAAAAAAAACATTATTTTCAAAAAAAACATTATTTTCAAAAAAAACATTATTTTGAAAAAAAAACATTTTTTTTCAAAAAAAAACATTATTTTGAAAAAAAAACATTATTTTCAAAAAAAACATTATTTTGAAAAAAAAAACATTTTTTTTCAAAAAAAACATTTTTTTCAAAAAAAAATATTTTTTTTGAATTTTTTTGCCTCCAGATCTTAAAAGCCCCGTATCTTTTTTTCTGTTGAATTCGGATGTAACTTTTCGAGTAGATGCTTTTTCATATAAAAAACTTTTTCATCGGAGGTCGTATGCAAAAGTTATGCCCATTTTACAAATTCTCATGAGATTTTGCAAAAAAAGTCGAAATTCATGTTTGTAAATTTTGCTAACAACTAGACCACAAATCATATAAGAATCTTATTTTTTTGAATTTTTTTGACATTTCTATCATTTTCGGTTATTTTTTTTAAAACTGAAAAGGCGATCCACGGGGGGGTGCATTTGGTGAAACAGATCCCGGGGCTTCTAATGGCGCACCCCAAGCTGGTGCGCCATTAGTAACCCTGGTTACTAATGGCGCACCAGCTTGAGGTGCGCCATTAGTAGTTTAGTATTTTTTCCAAAAATTAAAAAAAAAACTGGACATTCTAATGGCGCACCGTGGGTCTGGTGCGCCATTAGTAACCCTGGTTACTAATGGCGCACCAGACCCACGGTGCGCCATTAGAATTTTTGGAAAAAAAAAAAAAAAACTGGAGATTCTAAGATTCTAATGGCGCATCGTGGGTCTGGTGCGCCATTAGTAACCCTGGTTACTAATGGCGCACCAGACCCACGGTGCGCCATTAGAATTTTTGGAAAAAAAAAAAAAAAACTGGAGATTCTAATGGCGCACCGTGGGTCTGGTGCGCCATTAGAATTTACACACTAATGGCGTACCAACACATGGTGCGCCATTAGAATATTCTAATGGCGCACCAGACCCACGGTGCGCCATTAGTGGCCATATCATCTATAGCCCTTTTCCTAGTAGTGCGGCATTGTATTTGCGGGTCTGATTGTTGCCACGGCCATTGCGAGGAAAAGCCAACTGATTCTGATTCTGGCGGCAGTCCTTGGCAAGGTGACCTGGTTCGTGACACTTGAAGCATAGGCCATCTTCAGGACGAAGAGGAGCAGCACGTGGTGGAGCAACATGAGCTCTTGGCTGCCTCGGTGGTGGAGGAGGCAGACGTGGTGCAGCATAGGAAGGCCTTGGCGCAGGGGCAGTTGGACGATACATGCTGTTGGGAATCCACATCTTATGTCTTTGCCCTGAGCTCAAAGATGAGCCAATGTCACGATTGCGCTTCTGTGATTCCTTGTGCTCCATCTGAGCAGTCTCGTCCAGGATAGCTTTGTTCATGAGGGTGGCAAAGTCGGTAAAGTCTTGAGCAGCAAGTGCAAGCTTGAGGTCTGGGTGGAGTCCATTACGGAACTTCTCCTGTCTACGAGCATCAGTGGCTATGTCTTCTTCAGCATAGCGAGACAGGTTAAGGAATTCACGCTGATAAGCTTCGGCAGTCCTATTACCCTGAGTGAGGTTGCGAAACTTGGTTCTCTTCCGGTCCATGATTACCTGAGGAATGTAGCAGGCACGGAAAGAAGTTTGGAATTCGATCCAGGTAATGATTGTCCCCTCAGGTAATGAACGCCTGTGGGTGGACCACCATTGAGCAGCGGGGCCTTTCAGAAAGTAGGTCGCAAAGGTGACAAGCTTGTCAGGGGCGACATTGGTAGATTCCATCTCGTAGGCGATGTCGCGAAGCCAATCATCAGCATCCAGTGGCTGTTCAGAGTTGCGGTAAGTAGTGGGGTTGAGACGCACAAACTCCTGCAGAGTTATTGGGGCAGGTGGCTGGTTCTGAGCATTCTGGTTCTGCTGCGGGAACTGAGCCATGATGCCTTGTATGAATTGACGGTTCACTTCAAATTGCTGCATCATAGCTGCCATATAGTCTGGCGGTGGTGGTGGATTGTTGGCATGACCACGGCCACGACCACCTCGTCTAACCATCCTGCTAAAATTTAACAGGGGGTAGTTTAGTAAAAGTAACTGCGCGTGTTTAGTAACAAGCATGATGTCACACGGCAACAATTAAGTAGTGCAATAGATACATAATAGTAGTCAATGAAGACATACAGATCCATACACAGAGTCGGTCACACGCGGACAACATAAGTTCGCAATTTAAACAGCGAGACATCCTAGGCGGCGCGCAGGCACGCGGTGAGGAATACACAACGAGACATAGCAAAGGCTATATCAACGTCGGGGAAAACCACTGAAACGGGGCAACTGCAAGTGCGGACGAAGAGTATCGACGGCAGAAAAGTCCTGCTCTTCATGTGTACTCTGATGCAGAACCCGGTCTCGAACTGGAAGAAAAGATCCACGTGCGGGTGTATGACCTCCAATAGCAGGCCAATCAATACCTGCCGGCATCTGAGTCCTTCGCGGGTAGAGAATGTACTCTGGATGTATCCCTGCATGAACAGCTGGCAGCAACTGTGTCATAGCATCGTAGAGACGTGCTCGAGTGGCAAACAATTCGACGGCAAGAGCCCGGGCAGTGCGATCCAGAGCCTGAGTGCACTGAATCAAAACCTGCGTGTCGTATGGACGTCGCTCGATAGGGGCACAGACAGCTGTGTAGTATCCAGTAGCATCTCCAGCAGGAGCATACGGAATGTATCGGAACTCAGAGGCATCCAAGTGACTATGTTCGCCACGGAGACGTGCGACAGCAGAGTAGGCAGCATCATGGACTGCCATCTCAATCGTCACGCCGATACCGTGAAAAACGTGCAACTCAGTGTCAGAGCCGTTCTGCTGGTCGAAGATACGAACATCAGCATGGTACTGCTCCTGGTTGAACTCGCGGTAATCCTCGTAAACCATGTACCCGGGGTACCAGCGATAGCCCAGTCTGCTCAGGAGGGCGATCAGGACAGCTGGAAAACCAGGCGCATCACGAGCCCAATTGTGAAGCACAAGCTGCGTCGTAGGGCACGGCGGAAACAAACGATCCATCTGAAACAAAGTAAATTCACGATTGTCAACTGACAGTGAGTAGTATTATACAATTTGGAGAGAAAGGTTAAACAAACCAATGGAAAAGAAAATGTGATTATCAGACTAATCAGATCAATGGGAAGGAACAAGTGCAGATAATCCAGCTCTCCAGGTGGATGTGATCATGCGAACCTAATGTCAGAGTTAGCAAAACTTTAACCCGAATAGAAGAGAATTCAGAGTCCCAGAGTATGGAAGAGGAATAAAAGATCCTAATCCCATCCATGTGCAACGTGGGCTCGTAAGCCACACAGCACTGTTAGTAAAATAGTTTTTCATCGTCTAGACTCAACTTCGACCAATGAATCGGAAGGGGGCTTCCTACAGGCAGTTGGCTCTGATACCAACTTGTGACGCCCCTGCTCGGTTGTGCACTAATCATACACGCAAACGTGCACGCTCGAGATCAGAGACTCACGGGAAGATATCACAACACAACTCTAAACTCAAATTTAAACATAAATCATCATATTACAAACCAGGGGTCACGAGGACACGAATACATAAGTCATACAAACCATAACATCTGAGTACAGACATAGTTAGTCAAGTTTGCCCTAAGAAGGTTAGCACAAACAACGACACGAATCGAAGAGGCGCAGGCCTCCTACCTGGGAGCCTCCGAACTACTCCTGGTCAGCTGGCTCAACCCAGTAGTACGTGCCTCTGGGGCTCTCCTGGTAGTAGTCTCCTGTGGTGGCGTCTGGCTCCTGGGCTCCGTCATCTGGTCGCAAGTATCGGGTATGGGGGAAAAGAATAGCAAAGCAACCGTGAGTACTCATCCAAAGTACTCGCAAGACTGACATCAGAACTATGCTAAAATGCATTGTATCAAAGGAATGGGGCTATATCTTTGGACTGAACTGCAGAATACTGGAACAGAGGGGGAGAGACCTAGCCTATCGAAGACTAGCATCTTGAAGCATTCTTGCAGCATCAGAAGAGAGTAGAGCAAGATGATATATAATCAATCATATTTTAGCAAAGCCCTGAGATCCTTCCTCGACTTCCCGACGAGAAAGTTATCCCGAGAGTAGTAGTAGCAGTTTAGCAATGTGACAGTATCCATTTGTAGTTGTAGCAGATCAAGATACAACTCTGAGCGTCTTGTTACCGTGGACACGGCTATTCGAATAGATATCTTCCCTGCAGGGGAGCACTACTGTTACCCAACACGCTCAATCACATCTGGACGGACAAACTTGCTGGGTAATGCCCGGCTTCGGGTGATCAACACGAGGCAGTCCTACCTAGGCTCAGCAGAGAGGTCAGCACGCCGGTCTAAATCCTAAGTGCGAAGGGGTCTTGGGCCATCGCCCTTTGCACTTCTGCATGTTGCGAGGGTGGTCGGGGCCCAGGCGCGACACTGAATACACCAGTGACGTAACCAGCCCACCCAAACCAGCCCGCATCTCTGAGCTGTGATGTCTGAAGAACTTTTGGCTGATACTAGGACGTAGAGGGCCCCATTAAACCATTATCCCACGTGGTGGTAGTGCGTATAAGGCTAGCGGCCTACTCAGATCAAATACCCCGAATCCGTTAAGCACGTTTAGTAACTTGCAGAGACGAACAGGGTTCCTGTCGCTCCGACTTGGTAAAACATGATGCGCGGGTGCTCTTGGAGCCGACCCGTGTTTAGTAGTACTTTCTCGCGGGCACCCTTGGGGCCAGCCCGACTTTAACAGTTTTAATATTGCAGTAACGTAAACAGTTCCGTGATCCTCACCTAGAGTGATCATGACCCGGTAATAAGCATGGCATATGGACAAGGGTGATGGGCCACCGATGAAGCAGTAGCATAACTAACTAAGCATTATGGGACAGCAGGTGGAGTATCAATAGCAGACGACAAAATAGGCTATGCATCAGAATAGGAGCTATCAGAACAGTAGCATAAGAGAGTAGGGAGTGGGCGATATCTGATGATCAAGGGGGTTTTGCTTGCCTGGAAGCTCAGCTGGAGGGGTCTGGTCGTCGGCGACGTCGTCGTACACGGCGGCGTCGTCGGCAGTCTCGGGGGCTATCGAGAGAGAAGGAGGGGGAAGAAACAATAAATACACGGCAAAATGCAACAGGGATGCATGACATGTCTAAATGATATGCAGAGGTGTTATACTGCCTATCTAAATGATTTTGTTAATCTAGGAATTTATTTGGATCTATTTTATTAACGTTATGCACTATTCATTTATCGGATACGAGCAAAATGTCCTATGTTCGGTATGTTAGAGGGGTGTGACAGGCATGTGCATACGTTATTCAGATTCTACACATTTTTCTGATCATTTTTCATATATAAATTATTTTCATCCGAGTTACGGTTTATTTTATATGATTTTTCAAAGTTTTATTGATTTTCTGGAATTTCTGAATTTATTTAAATTAGAATTATCCGAAACAGTGTAGGCTGACGTTAGCATGACGTAGGAGTGATGTCAGCGGTCAACTGTGTGGTTGAACTGTCAAACCTGACCAGTGGGTCCCACTGGTCAGCGACTCAGCTGTTAATCAGGATTAAATTTAAACTAATCTTAGTTAATTAGCGGGTGGACCCCACTAGTCAGTGACAGATTAACTAATTAATCTAATTAACAATTAAATTAACATTTTATTTATTTGTAAAATTCGTTTAAATAGACGGGACCCACATGTCAGTGACATGCGGCCGCCACGTCAGCGGTGGACCGGGTCAACGGGGCCCACGGGGCCCACAGTCAGTCACACAAGGGCAGGGCCCGCGGTGGCCACGTCGGCCGCCGGCCGCCGGAGCTCTCCGGCGAGGCCGAGCGCGGTGGCAACTCCGGCGAGCTCGGGTTCTCACTGTGGGGCACCAAATCGGGCGTTCTGGGGCTCGTTCGAACGAGAAGAAGATGCCGCGTCGATCTAGCCTACCGGCGCGAGGCGGGGTGGCCGGAGATGAGCGCTACGACGGCGACGACGGATAGCGGCGTTCAGGCGAAGTCTTGATCGGCAAAGCAACGCGCGAGCGAGCAAACAAAACGGCCAGGCGAGGCCTACTCGATGCGGTGAACCTAGCGGGCACGAGCCCGTGACCAAACGGTCACCGGAGCCATGCTGGCGACGAGGTCAGGCGGCGGCGGGCTCGGGCGTGTCGGGGAATCGGGGTTAGGGGCCGAATCCGATGGCGGGAGGAGAGGGGAGAGGTAGGAAGGCTCATGGGGAGCCGGTAGAGGAATGCAGCGGGCTCGGGGAAGGCTTGACGGCGACGTAATCGGCGGCGAGGCGGCGACGGCCGTCGGTTGAAGAAGAGGGCGTCGCGCTCGTCTCGGTGGCTCCCTGCCCACACTCGTGGTCGGAGGGGAAGTACAAGAGGACGGCGGAGCGGACGGGCTCAATCTCAGGTGCGGGGGAGCTCTGTGGCCATGCCGGCGAGCTCAGCTATGTCGACGGCGTCGGGTGGCTGCGCAAGGAGGAAGAAAGCGGCGAGGGAGAGAGGAGAAAATATCTAGGGAGGCGGCTTGGGTTTCCGGGGTGGCGGTCTTATCCGCCTCGATCTCCTGTAGCGGCGCCGTCGATGGGGAGGGCGAGGCTGCGGCTAGCCGGCGACGAACAGGGGAAGGGAAGGCGACCGTGCGGTGCGGGCTGGGCCGGCTGGTCTGACTAGATCCCAGCCGCGCGGCCCTTTTTCTATTTTCTTGTTTTTCCTTTTCTGTTTTCTATTTTCTTTTCTGTTTAGGAATTAGTTTAGTCACAAATTCAGTTTAGTAAAATATGGGACTTGGCCAAATAAATAATATGCAATATTAGCTAATACCAGAAATTGGTTTGGAAGTGATATGATTTCATTTAATTTTAATTAAATAAAAAGGTATTAAATATTTCTGTTTTGCCACTGTTTTAGGATGATAGAGTCACTTAATGATTTTTAGTGATGTTGTTTTCCTGAACATAATTATACATAGATTATTTGCTATTTAATGAACATTTTTATTTCCAATTTGAACAACTTTGATTTTTCACTTTAAATTTGAATTGCAATTTGAATTAGAATTTGAAATGAGATATGATGCAACTGATGATCAAGCACTGTTAATCATGATGACATGGCATTATCAACAGGTGATTATTGTAGCTATTACATGGGGATGTTACAGAAGGTCAAAAAATTGACATAACATATGCAAAAAATAAAAAAAAATAAAAAAAATGCCCGCCTACTAGCTGGAGAATTCACACACCACGGCCTGCATACGACTAGAAACCCAACTATATGTGGGCCAGGATGCAGGCCCACGGGGCACAAATTTCTGCTGTCAGTAGGACCCACAGGGCAGAGAGGGGACAGGTCAGACGATGAGCTGTATGTGCTTTGAAAGGAACTTGCAACAGTAGCCGCAGGCGGGCTTATAAACCGCTGCGAGCGCCTCTCGCTTGGCGAGGTGGGACTAAACTCCCACCGCCCCTCGGCTGTGCCAGGCCCAACCCTTTAGTCCCGGTTGGTGGCTCCAACCGGGACTAAAGGCCCCCCTTTAGTCCCGGTCCTAGCCACCAACCAGGACTAAAGGGTTGGGTTTCGCGCCCTTTGGGCTGGTGAAATTCACCGTTAGTCCCGGTTGGTGGCTCGGACCGGGACTAAAGGGGGGCCTTTAGTCCCGGTTGGAGCCAGCAACCGGGACTAAAGGGTTGGGTATATAAGCAGCACTTAAGAATTTTTCTCCCATTCTCTCCCCCGACGCCGAACCACAGCACGATGCCGCCAAGCTGCTGCGCCGGAGATCGCCGTCGCCTCCGAGCCGTCCCCCCCCTCACCGACGCCCTCGCCGCGCCCTGCCCCGACGCCCTCGCCGCGCCCTGCACAGACGCCGCCGTCGCCGAGCCCTGCCCCGGCGCAGTCCCCCGCTCCCCTGCAGCACACTGTGAGCCGCTGCGCCGTTCCCCTCCTCCTCCTTCCCCCCGCGCCCCGACGCCGCCGCCCGCCCCAACACCGACGCCGCCCGCGCTCCGGCCTCTCCGCCCCTCTTTTTGTTATTTTTGTTAACGTGATTTCCAGTGAGCATATTATCAATGTTGAAGAAGGAGTGATCTTAATGGTGATAGAAATTAGTCATAGAAATTTTTGTGAAATTTTTGTTCATAGAAATTAGTGTGAAATTAGTATTCATTTTGTCTTTTTTGTCATAGAAATTAGTGTGAAATTAATGGTGATAGAAATCCAGTGAGCATATAAACTAGGTCATAGAAATTAGTGTGGAATTTTTGTTCATAGAAATGGTGATAGAAATCCAGTGAGCATATAAACAAATTGAAGAACAAATTTTTTGCATTAGAGTTCATTTTGTCTTTTTTGTATGTTTTAATGCAAGCATCTTTTGGGCAATCTTTGAACATGAAGTAGGAGCATTTTGATGTCATCTTGCTAGTAGATTTTAGTTCATCCCATGTTAGGACCTGTAGTGAGTGCTACAAGCTTGTAAACTTGCTATCTATTCATTTCTGCCATATATGCCATGCTATTTTTCTCCGCTGTTCGACAAAAGGTGTCCATTTGTTGTATGTTGAGTTGTTCGACAAAAGGTGTCCATTTGTTGTATGTTGAGTTTTGTTCATAGGATGATGGTTGGTTCATTTGTTGAGTTGTGTATTCATCTTGTGCATAAATCTTGTATTCATTTTGTATTCATCTTGTGTATAAATCTTGTATTTATCTTGTACAAATATCGTCGTAACTTCGACATGAGGGGGGGTCGTTAAAACATGACCCCGATAACTTTGATTTTGAGGCATATGAAAACCTGATTTGCACGTCGGACAGGCATGAGAGAGGCGGTCCGCAAAGTATCCTCTCCCGAAAGATAGGACGACTCATCATATATGATTCTAGATAACGTCCAATGCCTCATATCGCGAACATAGTTATATTGGATAATTGATCTTCATATAAATGAAGCATAAAAGTTTAGCAATCACTTACAAATTTTCATGTTGTTCATTGACTTCGACATGAGGGGGGGGGGGTCGTTAAAACATAACCCCGATAATTTCGGTATAACTTCGACATGAGGGGGGAGGGGGTCGTTAAAACATAACCCCGATAATCCACTAATCCATTGCTCATATGCATATGATTCATTGTTGTGATTAGGTCTATGTTTGCCACTAATCCATCTCTCATGGTTGTATATTGCCATGTTGTAATATTTGCAGAAACTACGGAACACGACAGAGACTTAGAACAAGAAGATGCGTTGGAGGAAATAATCCGCGATGGAGATGATGATATCATCACCTCACAGTTTCTCAATGACTCCGATGGTGAGGGAAGAGAAGATGACGGCTCCGGTGATCGAATGGAGATGGGAGAAGATGACGGCTCCGCCGGTGTTGGTGCCTTAACTGTTGCAAAGTCCGGCGAGGTATATATATTAATTAAGCCTCTGCTGACTAGATGCATTAATTGTTTTGTATGTACATATATTAATGCTTCTTTCTTCTTTTAGCCCTCCGGATCGAGCCAAACTTCTATAAGTAGACGAGGCCCGAAGAAAAGGTTGGGCGAGAATGAAAGGTTCACGATCGAAGAAGTCGATCCAGATGGCAAACCGACTGTTCCCAAGCGGACCCAAGACCGATTTATACATCAGTGCGGAGTTGTTGTTAGTGACAGCGTCCCGATCAGCATCCAAGAATGGAATAAGAAGAAGGATGATGGAGTTTCTTATGTCGACGATAGATGCAAAGATGAGCTTTGGAACTCGCTCATGATACATTTCAGCCTACCGCCAGAGGAGGATCCAAATAACCCAGTTATACAGCGAACAGTCAAAAAATGGGCTCTTAAGAAGATGGCAGAACAATTCAAGAACTGGAAAAAAAGATTGAACGAACAGTTTGTCGAGAAAGACAAGACTCCAGAATTCACCGGTCAATATGCGAAGCTAAAAGATCACTTGCCCGCATTTGTGGCGTGAAAAGAAATCAGAGAAAGCTAAGAACAGGTCATAGACAAATAAGCTAAATACTGCAAAGAAGCTGTATCACCATGTTACGGGGTCAGGTGGCTACAATGTTGCCCGGCCTACGTGGGACAAAGCTGAGAACGACCAGCTTGCTAAAGGGATCCAACCAGCGACATTGAACTGGCCCGAACGGGCAAGGACTTGGTTCTTCGGGCATGGGGGAACTTTGGTCCCAGAAACAGGGAAGTGTGTTTACATGAAAGAACAACTTGAAAAACCCGTCATAAAGATTCAGGAAGTAATGAAGGACGTGCAGGAAGGGAGGTTTCATCCCGACAGAGAGAAGGACGTGCTGTCACGCGCCCTTGGGAATCCTGAACACCCTGGACAAACACGAGGCACATCAGGCTCCGTTCCGTGGGTGCATGGGTTTCCCGACAGCACTGGTTATAGAAGCCGAGGGAGAAAGAAGAAAGGGGATGCAGACCGGATGCAGAAGGTAGAAGAAAGATTAGCATTGCAAGAGAAGAAACTAGTGGCACTTACCAGTCAGCGAGCTACCGGCCCACCATCTCAGCAGCACGAAGATCCTTCATTCGATACTGCCCACGAAGCTACCGCACCATCTCAGCGAAAAAGCAGCGTGGCTTCCACAGAGGTCGTTCGGCCCGATATCACGGCTCCTCGCTACCCCGTGGATGATATCACGGAGAGTGAACATTGTGAGCTAATGGCGAAATGCAGCAACCTAACCTGGAAGGTGGCGGTCGGCTATATCTTACCTCCTGGACCTGATGGAACTTTCCATTGCAATCCAATTCCAGATGGCTATGCTATTGTCGGGGTGGATGAAGTTTCCAACGGATTCGAGGGGCTGGACCTTGAGTACCCTACAGGTGAAGGGGAGACTCATCTGGTAGATGCCATAAGGACTACCATTCTATGGAGAAAGGAAAACATCATGCTTCCACAATGGACGCCCCTCAGCAGTCTCCTCACAGTCCAGCTCTATCTCCGCCGCATCAGCACACTCCGAAGCCTCAGCTGTCTCCGCCGCATCAGCGGACTCCGTCGGAGGAGGCCCCTCAGCAGAATCCTCCGCCGCCTCAGCTGTCTGCGCCGCGTCAGCGGACTCCGCCTCCTCCGCCGCCTCAGCAACGGCGGAAGAGATCCGCCGCCGCTCCGGCGGCTAGGAGTACAACAACGAAGAAATTCAGAGCAGGTCCATTCGTCAAGAAGGCTCAAGCCAAGTTACCATACGACATGACTGAGGAGGAAAACAACGAGATCGTGGCTGCCGATGTGAAACGCCAGCTTGCACCGAAACGTCCAGATCCAAAGGAGAAAATAGATTCGGTAAAAGCGAAGCGCTGTCTGGATGCCCTTAAGCGACCACCACCGACTCCGCCGCTCTCACACTATGACCGCTGTATTGTAAAGACATTTCATGAAGTGAAAAGGTCGGGAAGTAGCAGTGCTGCAAGAAGTGGGAAAAGAATTCCCCAGCTCGGTGAAAAGGAAAAACAATCGTGCCCCCCGCTCAAGGTGTTTCCCGATATCGCTAAAGATCCGGGGGTAGCGGCCGCTCATCCTGGTTACACTCTTGGTGATTACTTAGGCGATGAGGTACAGTTCGAAATGGCTGAGGTAGCCTTTAGATACGAGCACGGGAAGCCTCTCGTCAGACCTGAGCATCTCCCGCATCTATCAACGATGATGTGAAGATTGCATGACTGGTACTTGAAAGCCTACAAGGAAGGGACCGACAGTATCTACGTGGGAATTAAAGATGAGCACTACTTCAATGGAGTCGAGGCATTGTACATTGAATTTGAAGAATTATTTCAGTTATACAATCAAGACGCCCTCGACAACACTATCGTCCGTTGCTATTGTCTGTAAGTATTTTTTCTGTAATTAAGTCTCTAGCTCAGCTCGTTCATTGCATGTATAATTATCCTCGCACTATATTATGCAGATTGAAGATCCTTGAATGCAGAGGACAAATCTATGACATTGGGTTCATTAACCCAAATACCATAAATGAATATACAGTACAAAAAAACCCCGATGATACAGAGAAAAACTTGCTAAAGGCGTTACTTGGACAACAAAACAAAAGGGAAATACTATTTCCTTACAACTTCCAGTGAGTGTTACTGTCTTGTGCACATTCTGTTTCGCTTACTCGAGGTTAAGTGTAGTTGATGAGTTATGCATGCGCAGGTTCCACTTTATTCTGCTAGCCATTCAGCTTCACGCGGACTAGTAATTGTCTTGGACTGGAGACGTAAAGAGCCTAAGGAGTGGGCGGACACGAGTAAAATGCTCCAGAAGTAAGTTCAATCATTATCGCACCATATCGGCAACTTTCGGTCATTTCCTGATATCAAGTAATCATTTTCTTTGCCAGGCAGGGTTTGGAAAAAGTTCACCAACCAGGTTAAAGGTGAATGGAAAAAGGAGCTGCGATTTTCACACCCCAAAGTAAGTACTACTAGCTAGTTCCGCGCATCTCTCATTGATTCTAGTTTCAATACCATTATCATGCTTGATTATCATTTTGATTGAACTCTATTCTCGTAAAGTGCTTGTGGCAGGCACCCGGGAATAATTTATGTGGATACTACGTTTGCGAGTTCATTCGCCACAAGACCTCTGAGCGGGGCAGATCTTCAGAACAATTTGAAGTACGTAAACAATATTCACATTTTTATTTTATTACCATCAATTGTGTTGAGTTTCATTCATATATATATATTGAGCCCCTTCTTTAAATTAGATCTGGCGGAAGCGGGACGAACTCCTACCAACTGATCGTATACGAGCAATTCAAGAGGAATTGGCGGGATTCTTTGTTGAGCATGTCATACCTACAGACAGAGAATACCATCGGGATTTGCAATGCGATTTTGGTAATTAGATATTAGGGATCGTAAGAGATGTTATATTGTATATATGCATGAACATGTACTATATGTAGTAGCCTCGAATAGATATACGAAAACTTGTTGTTCGACCAAGCACGGAGAAAGAGAGGTCACTTCTCTCTATATATTGATCATGACGATGTTGTGTAATGGTTCCTTCATTGCTATATGTAGTAGCTAGCGTCGAGTTGAATGAAAAGCATAAAATAAAAATGAAAACCCTAAATGTAAAGGAATTGAATTGTAAACACAAAAAGAAAAAGGGAAACACAATATGAAACCCCTAAACCCTCCAAAATCCCTAAACCCCTCCTTTAAAAAAAACAAAAACCCCAGCGCCTGGCAGGTGCTGACGTGTGGCTGCCTTCTAGTCCCGGTTGGTGTTACCAACCGGGACTAGAGGTCCTCCTGCCTGGGCGCCCACAGCGGCCATGTGGAACTCCTTTAGTCCCGGTTCGTAACCCAACCGGGACTAAAAGTGGGGGCCCTTAGTCCCGATTGTTTAGTCCCGGTTGCAGAACCGGGACTAAAGGCCCTCTGGAACCGGGACTGATGCCCTGTTTTCTACTAGTGTGATACAGCTTCCTTGCAGCATTTAGCTTATTTGTCTGTGACCTGTTCTTAGCTTTCTCCGATTTCTTGTACGCCACAAATGCGGGCCAGTGATCTTTTATCTTCGCATATTGACCGGTGAATTCTGGAGTCTCGTCTTTCTCGACAAACTGTTCATTCAATCTTTTCTTCCAGTTCTTGAATTGTTCTGCCATCTTCTTAAGAGCCCATTTTTTGACTTTTCGCTGTATATCTGGAGGTAGGCTGAAATTTATCATGAGCGAGTTCCAAAGCTCATCTTTGCATCTATTGTCGACAAAAGAAACTCCATCGTCCTTCTTCTTATTCCATTCTTGGATGTTGATCGGGGCGCTGTCCCTAACAATAACTCCACACTGATGTATAAATCGGTCTTGGGTCCGCTTGGGAACAGTCGGTTTGCCATCTGGATCGACTTCTTCGATCGTGAACCTTTCATTCTCGCCCAACCTTTTCTTCGGGCCTCGTCTCCTTATGGAAATTTGGCTCGATCCGATCAGCATCCAATATATGTACATACAAAACAATTAATGCATCTAGTTAGCAGAGGCTTAATTAATATATATACCTCGCTGGACTTTGCAACAGTTAAGGCTCCAACACCGGCGGAGCCGTCATCTTCTCCCCCCTCCATTCGATCACCATAACCGTCATCTTCTCTTCCCACACCATCGGAGTCGTTCAGAAACTGTGAGGTGATGATATCATCATCTCCGTCGCGGATTATTTCCTCCAACGCCTCTTCTTGTTCTAAGTCTCTGTCGTGTTCCATAGTTTCTGCAAATATTACAACATGGCAATATACAACCATGAGAGATGGATTAGTGGCAAACATAGACCTAATCACAACAAGGAATAATATGCATATGAGCAATGGATTAGTGGATTATCGGGGATATGTTTTAACGACCCCCTCCCCCCTCATGTCGAAGTTATACCAAAATTATCGGGGTTATGTTTTAATGACCCCCCCCCCTCATGTCGAAGTCAATGAACAACATGAAAATTTGTAAGTGATTGCTAAACTTTTATGCTTCATTTATATGAAGATCAATTATCCAATATAACAATGTTCGCGATATGAGGCATTGGACATTATCTAGAATCATATCTGATGAGTCGTCCTATCTTTCGGGAGAGGATACTTTGTGGACCGCCTCTCTCATGCCTGTCCGACGTGCAAATCAGGTTTTCATATGCCTCAAAATCGAAGTTATCGGGGTTATGTTTTAACGACCCCCCCCCCCTCATGTCGAAGTTACGACGATATTTGTACAAGATGAATACAAGATTTATAGACAAGATGAATACAAAATGAATACAAGATGAATACAAGATTTATACACAAGATGAATATGCAACTCAACAAATGAACCAACCATCATCCTATGAACAAAACTCAACATACAACAAATGGACACCTTTTTTCGAACAACGGAGGGACGATCAGGGACCAACTCCACGGAGATGTAACACTCACTAGAGGTTTTCAGACTTAGTGATATTTGCATAGAGTGGCAGAAAACAGATTCATTATGCAACCTTTGAGGCAAGTAAAATATATGCTACAACAGTTTTTCATGGTAACAAAGAGCATGGCAAGCATGTACTAATTACCCTCAACAAAACAGCCTGGCGGCGTCGTGCTGTGGGTCGGCGTCGGGGGAGAGAATGGGAGAAAAATTCTTAAGTGCTGCTTATATATCCAACCCTTTAGTCCCGGTTAGTGGCTCCAACCGGGACTAAAGGCCCTCCTTTAGTCCCGGTCCGAGCCACCAACCGGAACTAACGGTGAATTTCACCAGCCCAATGGGCGCGAAACTCAACCCTTTAGTCCCGGTTGGTGGCTCGGACCGGGACTAAAGGGGGGACTTTAGTCCTGGTTGGAGCCACCAACCGGGACTAAAGGGTTCGTCCTGGCATAGCCGAGGGGCGGTGGGAGTTTAGTCCCACCTCGCCAAGCGAGAGGCGCTCGCAGCGGTTTACAAGCCCGCCTGCGGCTACCGTTGCAAGTTCCTCTCAAAGCACAGACAGCTCATCGTCTGACCTACCCCGCGGGCCTGCATCCTGGCCCATATATAGTTGGGTTTCTAGTCGTATGCAGGCCGTGGTGTGTGAAATCTCCAGCTAGTAGGCGGGCATTTTTTTTTCCATATGTTATGTCAATTTTTTGACCTTCTTCAAATCACATTCAAATTTTTATACATACTCACTTATGTGTAATACACCTGATTATCAAATAATTTCAACAAAATATATGAAATTCTAAAAAATGCAAAACTTTCATTAAGTTTTCTTTTAAACAGATGCATACATGCCTAGTTTTCATTTAATTCTTTTTGCTATTAAAGTTTTTAACAAAAAATACTTTATGAAAATTTTAGTTGCATAAATTTTATATAATTTTAAGTTAATATTATTTTGATCATAACTAGAGTTTTATAAAAGCTTTTTAGTTGATTCTTTTTGCTATTGAAGAATATTATAGTTTTGTTTTAGTTGATCATAACTAGAATTTTATATAACTTTATTTCATGATATAGATTTTCATTAGATAGTGACAAAATAGCTAGTTCTATCAAGTTATTTTCATATGTACCATTGCCGCAACATATTCACCATAAATTCCGATACTTTTTGTTAACCTAATTTATTTTGATGCATAGAAACATAGTGATTCAAAAAAAGCCGACACCAATGTTCCCTATGTGAAGGAGATAGACCCTTACTATGAATCTTCTAGAAGATTCATAGTATTTTCTGTTAACCTAATAATGTTATATTTTCTTTATGTCATGCAACGTTTCTCTCTTATCATCTCCGATCAGAGAAACCACATAGTATATACCTCCAACTTTATGTCATGCAACGTTTCTCTCTTATCATCTCCGATGCTTCTACTGTATTCATCTATGTCAAGATGTTTAAGCCATGTCTATATTAACCTTATTATTTTATATGGAGCCACCAACCGGGACTAACCGCGTATGATCAACCATGCAAAACATGGGACTGAAAGGATAGGAATAATTGAAATTTCATAACTTAATAAATAATTATTCTAAAATCATGTTTCAAATGCCAAAATGCCCTAGCTAACTCTTACAAAGATTTCCTCCGGTTTGTCCGAAGTGGCACTTTCCAGCTATAAGTCCGGAAACTCACACTAGAGAGAAAGTGATGGCGGTGAAGCCGGTCACATCCCAGAGTGGGATCTTGGGGTATAAAACTATTTGTTCGCGTGTGTCCCTTGCTTATTGCGCCGTAACCATGGATAATATTCATCATTTAACAGGATGCTTGGGTCAGTCTTCACTCTGAAGGGAGAAATTTCATGAAACTTTTCATAATCTTCTGACATGTCTGTCTTGTCCTCCACTCCCACGATGTTTCTTTTCCCTGAAAGAACTATGTGGCGCTTTGGCTCATCATATGATGTATTCGCTTACTTATCTTTTCTTTTTCTCGGTTTGGTAGACATGTCCTTCACATAGAAAACCTGCGCCACATCATTGGCTAGGACGAATGGTTCGTCTGTGTACCCAAGATTGTTGAGATCCACTATTGTCATTCCGTACTGCGGGTCTACCTGTACCCCGCCTCCTGACAGATTGACCCATTTGCACCGAAACAAAGGGACCTTAAAATCACGTCCATAGTCAAGTTCCCATATGTCCTCTATGTAACCATAATATGTGTCCTTTGCCCTAGTGGTGTTTGCTGCATCAAAGCAGACACCACTGTTTTGGTTGGTGCTCTTTTTATCTTGGGCGATCATGTAAAATGTATTCCCATTTATTTCGTACCCTTGGAAAGTCAATACAGTCAAAGATGGTGTCCTGGCCAACAAGTACAGCTCATCTCCAACAGTGGTGTTACCCATGAGATGTGTTTGCAACCAACCGCCGAAAGGCCCCATGTGTTCATGTGTAATCCAGTCATCGGACTGCTCCGGGTGTTTGGAGCGTAGAATATTCTTGTGTTCATTGATATACGGGGCCACCAAGGTAGAATTCTGTAGAACTGTGTAGTGTGCTTGCGCACAAGAATGCACGTCCCTACTTATGATTGAGTTCGGTCCTAGCGTGCCTTTTCCACCCAGTCTCCCCTCATGCCGCGATTCAGGAACACCAATCGGCTTAAGGTCAGGAATAAAGTCAACACAAAACTCAGTGACCTCATCTGTTTGATGGCCCGTGGAGATGCTTCCTTCTGGCCTAGCACGGTTACGACCATATTTCTTTAAGACTCCCATGAACCTCTCAAAGGGGAACATATTGTGTAGAAATACGGGACCCAAAATTGCAATCTCGTCGACTAGGTGAACTAGGACGTGCGTCATAATATTGAAGAAGGATGGTGGGAACACCAACTCGACACTGACAAGACATTGGACCAAATCATTATGTAACCTTGGTAGGATTTCTGGATCGATTACCTTCTAAGAGATTGCATTGAGGAATGCACATAACTTCACAATGGCTAATCGAACGTTTTCCGGTAGAAGCCCCCTCAATGCAACCGGAAGCAATTGCGTCATAATCACGTGGCAGTCATGAGACTTTAGGTTCTGGAACTTTTTCTGGGCCATATTTATTATTCCCTTTATATTCGACGAGAAGCAAGACGGGACCTTAACACTGAGCAGGCATTCAAAAAAGATTTCCTTCTCTGCTTTGGTAAGAGCGTAGCTGGCAGGACCTTGATACTGCTTTGGATGCATGCCGTCTTTTTCGTTCATACGTTGCTGGTCCTCCCGTGCCTCCGGTGTATCTTTTGTCTTCCCATACACGCCCAAGAAGCCTAGTAGGTTCACGCAAAGATTCTTCGTCACGTGCATCACGTCGATTGCAGAGCGGACCTCTAGGCACTACTGGAATCTGGCATTTTGCCATCTGTCCCCTCTTTGCTGTCTGCCAGCTGACGGCAAAGAGGCTCTTTGCCGTCTTCTTTGGCAAAGCAGATGGCAAAGAACCAGCTGATGGCAAAGAGGGTCTTTGTCGTCAGCTGTCTCTTTGCCGTCTGTCAGCTGACGGCAAAGAGGCCAATGGCAGACGGCAAAGAACCTGGTAGGCCCCCCGTGGCACGGCGTTGGCTAGGGCACCTTCTTTGCTGTCTGCCACCTCTTTGCCGTCTACTAGCAGACGCCAAAGGAGGGCTAGGCAGACGGCAAAGAGGTGAGGGTGGGGTCCACAGGGTCACGGCGCTGGCTAGCTAACGGCAAAGAGTTCTTTGCCGTTTGCCAGCAGACGGCAAAGAGGGGGGTTACCTTACCGGCTGTGAACCCCGCCCGAAACCCCCACTCCCGCGCGCCTCTCTCTCTCTTTCTCATCCGCCGCCGCCGCCCCGTCGCCGCCCCCTCCCTGCCACCCCGCCCCGTCGCCACCCCTCCCTGCCGCCCCGTCGCCGCCCCGCCACCCCCGAAGCCCGGCCCGGCCGCCCCCGAGGCCCCGGCCGCCCCCGCTGCCCGGCCGCCCCCGCCGGCCGGCCGCCCCGGCGGCCCAGACCCCCTGCCCCCCCTCTGGTGAGCTCCCCCCTCTTGCCCCTCTATTTTGTTTTCTTTTTTCTTAGTTTTTTTTTCTGTTTTTGCAGTAAGAAAATTAGATGTTTAGGTAAATAGATGTTTAGATGTTTAGGTAAATAGATGTTTAGGTAAATAGAAAAAAAGGAAAAGAAGAAAAAATAAGAAGAAGAAGAAGAAGAAGAAGAAGAAGAAGAAGAAGAAGAAGAAGAAAAAGAAGAGGAGGGGGAGGAGAAGAAAAAAAAAGATGAAAAAAAGAGGAGAGGAGGAGAAGAAGAAGAGGAAAAAGGAAAGGAAGAAGAAGAAGAAGAGGAGGAGGAGAAGAAGAAAAAAGAAGAAGAAGAAGAAGAAGAAGAAGAAGAAGAAGAAGAAGAAGAAGAAGAAGAAAAAAAGAGGAGAGGAGGAGAAGAAGAAGAGGAAAAAGGAAAGGAAGAAGAAGAAGAAGAAGAAGAAGAATAGAAGAAGAAGAATAGAAGAAGAAGAAGAAGAAGAAGAAGAAGAAGAAGAAGAAGAGGAAGAAAAGGAAGAAAAGGAAGAAGAGGAAGAAGAAGAAAAGGAAAAAGAGAAAAAAAAGACCCCGACACCACGACAGCCCGACTCCCCGACCCGACAGCACGACACCCCGACACGACACCCCGACACGACACCCCGACACCCCGACACCCCGACACCCCGACACGACACCCTGACACCCCGACACCCTGACCCCAAGACACGACACCCCGACACCCCGACCCGACACTCCGACACCACCACACCCCGACACCCCGACCCGACACCCCGACAACCCGACCCGACACCCCGTCATATATTTGTGAATTATGAGTTAGGTCATATATTTTCTAATTTTGTTATGAAAAACATCATATATATTTGTATTGATCGGGTGGATTTAAATGTGCAGTTGTTTCGTCGCTGCGAGGGTCTGGTGTTCGACGACCTCCCCGTGCGTTCGGCGAGCTCCGCCCCTGCGTTCAGGGGTGAGCACAAATGACATCTCCTCCTCCCACCTTAATTTGCTCTGTTCCGGTCTTCGTGCCGATGAAACTTGCTAGCTATAGGTGTCTTCAATCATCAGTATGCGTGACCACTATGCGTCTCCCGTTCGAAAGGCTTACATCTATAAATATGCATGCATTTGCATATTTATAACCATGATTCTTTCGAATTGTCCAACGTTATCCATGGACAGCCCGAGTATGTGTAGATTGGGTTCGTTTTCCCATATGCTCTGCTCCGGATCCGATGCAGAATTTCGTCAGTGCCTCCCTGTTGTTCTCCGGGTACACATCCTCTCGGCTTATTGCCGAGACGTGTATCAGGAGAACAGCGGGGAGGTGCTGCCTAAATTTTGCGTCGGATCCGGAGCAGAGCATGGGAAAACGAACCCAATCTACACATACTCGGGTGGGATTAGGACCTATCTTTACCTATTAGCGTCTAGGTTGCATGGATGTAATAAAACTGACAAACTCCATTAACTGATGAATATGGTTTGCTGAATTATGTATATATTTCTTGTATGTCCAGTAGCTAGGCAAGATGAGTGATCGTGCGTGGATGTACACCGGTCACACTAGTCAGAAAGACATGACCGATGAATGGTTAACAAAAACCAAGGGGTTTGTGTGAGCCGCATTTGCAAATGGCAAGAGAAAAACCTGGTGCCCCTGTGTCCAGTGCGACAACTATCATAAGAGGACAGAGCTTGAAATGAGTAAACACCTGCAGAAGTGGGGTTTTACGCCTGCTTATACGGTCTGGACATTTCATGGTGAGTCTGCCCAACGTGCCAGAGCTGAGGTGGGCCGTCGTCGCACCGACGAGCATGGTACCGGTATCGAAGACGTGGTGGAAGACTTTGATGATGCTCGGGATTCGGACGATGAGATGGAGGAATCTGCAAAGGCCTTCAATAATATGTTGGAGTCTTCAAAACGCCCTCTCCACGAGCACACTGAGCTTTGTCAGCTGGATGCCATCGCACAAGTAATGGCTCTGAAGGCTGAATTCAACTTGGGCAGAGAATGCTACGACGCGATGATGACACTATTTGGACGCTTTCTACCCAAAGGCCATGTAATGCCTGCAAACCTGTACCAGTCAGACAAAATCCTCCGTGTACTTAAGATGCCCTATGAGAAGATAGATGCCTGTGAGAATGGATGTGCCTTATTTAGGCTTGAGTATGCGGACTTGAACTATTGTCCCATTTGCAAGTCTTCCAGGTATGTTGTGGTAGACAACGGTATGGGTGAGAAGAGTCAGACAAAAATCCCAGTTAATGTTCTTCGGTATATGCCAATCATACCAAGACTTCAACGTCTTTTCATGGTCGAAGAGACGGCCAGACAGATGACATGGCACAAATTGGGCAAAAGAACCAAACTAGATGTAGATGGGAATCAGATGTTGGTACACACATCGGACGCTTTTGCGTGGAAGCACTTCGATGCAATACATCATGATAAAGCGGCAGATCCAAGGCATCCTCGAGTCGCCATCAGCACGGATGGGTTCAATGTGTTTGGTATGATGGCAGCCCAATACAGTTGTTGGCCTGTATTTGTCATTCCACTCAATCTCCCCCCCGGACAGATTATGCAAAGAAAGAACATTTTCCTGACGTTGATAATTCCGGGGCCCAACTATCCGGGAAGAGTATGAATGTGTACATGCAGCCGCTTAAGGATGAATTGCAAGAAGCTTGGGATAATGGGATCAAGATATATGACGCCGCTACAAAAAAAAACTTCCTAATGCATGTGTGGTACATGTACTCGATGCATGACTTGCCGGCGTATGCGCTATTCGTTGGCTGGTGTGTGCATGGAAGGTTCCCGTGCCCCACATGCAAGGCAGCTCTTGAGTTTTGTTGGCTGGATGCGGGTCGCAAGTATTCTTGCTTCGACTTGCATAGACAGTTCCTGGATCCTCGCCATAAGTTCAGAAAAGACAAGAAGAAATTCATCAAAGGTAGAGTTGTCAAAAACTCTGCACCACCTGCGTTGACAGGCCAACAGACCCTGGATCAGTTAAACGCTCTCGAGCCGGATCCAAAGGGTCCAGGGTATTTCAAGGGGTATAATTCGGAACACGCCTGGACTCACAAGACATGCTTGTGGGATCTGCCTTACTTCACAGACCTCCTTTGCCCACACAACATCGACGTGATGCACGCTGAAAAGAATGTCGCCGAGGCCCTCTTTGGTACATTGTTCGGCATAGAGGGGAAGTCAAAGGATAATCCTAAGGCTAGAGTCGATCAGGAAGCTCTATGTGATAGACCGTTACAAAACATGCGACAACCGAAAGGAAAGCATAACTGGACGAAGCCAAAGGCATGGTTCAATCTTGGAAGGCCAGATATGAGGGAAATTATCCTATGGGTGAAAAAGGAGTTGATGTTCCCCGATGGGTATGCAGCGAATCTAAAGAGGGGAGCGAGTCTTGAAAAATTGAAAATATTTGGTCTCAAGAGTCATGATTGGCACATATGGCTTGAGCGGGTAATGCCGGTGATGTTGCGTGGCTTTATTCCTGAGGATGAATGGCTAGTACTGGCAGAGTTGAGCTATTTCTTCCGTGTTCTTTGTGCGAAAGAACTATCGCCTGGCTTTCCAGATGAAATGGAAGAGTTGGCGCCGGAGTTGATCTGCAAGTTAGAGAAGATCTTCCCACCGGGCTTCTTTAATCCAATGCAGCATTTGATTTTGCATCTCCCGACCGAGGCACGATTGGGGGGGCCCGTGCAGAATCGTTGGTGCTACGCAACTGAGAGGATGCAGAAGACACTTCGAGCAAAATGTAAAAATAAACGTGGAATTGAAGCATCAATGGCCGAGGCATTCATTACTGAGGAGGCGGCAAACTTCGTGACAGCACACTACGAAGCCAAAAATCGTCATTTGCATAATCCGAAGCCTCGGTACAATGCTGGCGACCCTAAAAAGGGTGGATCCAACCTCAGCCTATTCAAAGGGAAGCTCGCACCAGCCGGTGCTTCTAATTCCCTATCGTTGGATGTCGAAGAATGGCGGACCATTTCGTTGTATATCTTCAACAACCTAACAGAAGTGCGGCCGTACATCGAGTAAGTTCTCCGTACATTGTTTCGCAACTTCTAATTCCTTTGAACTGCTCTTATTCCCGGATATTTGATACAGTCGATACGTCGCCAAATTCTTGTATGGAGCGATGATCCAAAAGGATTCCGTCGAAGAGTATGAGCTTCTGGCAAAGCATGGAGGCGGCTATCCCGGTTTCATCTCTTGGTTCCAACAAACGGTAATTTCCATTAGACCATTTCATTTCTTCGTCTAAACTGCGGCTAATGCAACAATCCTTTCGTATTAAACTTGTAGGCTAATTCAGAGTCTATGGACGCCGAATTGAGACAAGTCGCTAATGGTTTTGACTATAAGGTCCGTTCATTTGACAAATACGACATCAACGGGTATCGCTTTCGTACCTATGGCAAAGAGCTATCTATGGCTGACTGAAAGTCTACAAATTGTTGTGTCTCTGCTATCGACGAAGGAGATACAGAGTATTATGGAAGAGTTGAAGCAATTTATGAACTTCTATTCTATGGTGCAAACCCACCGAACGCCATAGTCTTCAAATGTTTTTGGTTCCAGCCGAAGGAGACTAGAAGGACTCATGAACATATAGGGCTAGTCGAAATCAAACAAAGCACCCATTTGGATGTTCCCGATGTCTATATTACGGCTCAACAGGCAACCCAAGTTTTCTATCTACCGTGGGCCTGTCAAAGTGATCCAAATCTCAATGGTTGGGATGTCGTTTATGAAGTGCCGCCACATGTTAGACCACCTCCCCCCGATGAAGAGGATTATGAACCTGACATTAACCCAGACACATATGAAGGAGAATTCTTCCAAGAAACACGTATTTCCAAAAAACGTTTCAAGAACAACTCTACTTCACCCCAGAACATTGAAGTAGACAGCGACAGTGAATCCGACGTCACCCCTGAGCCGGAACAAGAAGAGGTTACTGCTGCGGATGATCTGTCAATGCTTGACCGATTACGTAAAGGAGGCCTTCCACATGTTGATGCATTTATTGATGATGATGATGAGCACGTCATTACTGATAGTGATGATGATGATGCATTTATTGACCCCGGAGCATATATAGATGATGAAGATTAATATTAGTTCATGTCAGGTATTCAATTATTATTATGTACATATATATTATTAATTAGTTCATGTTAGGTATTCCATTTTTTATTATGTTCATGATGATGCTACACTTAAATTATATACATATTAATATTCATGTCAGGTATTCAATTTTTTTCTGTTGTACTAATTTCGTTTACTCTTTGTCATTGCAGGTGTTGACAGATGGTGGGCGTGGGTCCAGAGCACTCCGAGGCTCCTTCCTCGGCGCGTGGTGGGAGGGGTGCTTCCATTCCACCCCAGCACCTTCGGAGAGCGCTGCATCTCAGTATGCAGACACCACCGGCGGGCGCTTCTTCTTCGTCCGGGAGAGGTCGGGGGAAGAAGAGGGGTACTAGAGGTGGCCGTGGCGGCGGGAGAGGTAGGAAGGCTGCTACGCCTTCCTCGCCGCCACCCCCAGCTGATTCACCCGACCACAGTACTGCTCCGTCTGAGGTGGACCCGTCTCGGACTCCGGTCCACGAGCCTCGGGCCAACGAGCCTCGGGTCGCCGAGCCTTCGCCCCATGAGACTCCGGTCCACGAGACTCGGGCCGCCGAGCCTTCGCCCCACGAGACTCCGGTCCCAGAGGCTTCGTCCCACGAGACTCCGGAGCAGAGCACGGATCAGGCTACGTCGCAGTCGACCCGATGGGGGGACTGGACGCCGGAGGCGAGTGGCGATGCTAATGGTGGCGAGGATCGCTTTTCGGATGATAGCTATAGCGAGGGCGAGCTGGTTGAGGGGGGCAACGTCTACCAGCGTGCTGGTACAAAGCTCCCGCCCGTGCCGGTGACCCACGAGCAGAGGTGGTTGATTGCGCCTAATGGGGAGAAGTAAGTGCATTTACTCTTTTTTAACCTTTTGCCTTCACGTTTCTTCAAAATCTAATGCGTTGGACTTGTCATACTGCAGGGGTTGGATACACGGCCCTGGTATCCGCAAGCCCAACTTCGTCCTTGGTGTGCTTTGCCGGCAGAACTTCCCGGGGTGGGTCACGTTGCCCAGTGAGGGTCAGGTTCGACAGCTCGGACTGAGCTGGGAGCTGTACTTGGCTGCCCCGGCCCCGCCGCAGGAGAGGATCGACGGTGTCTTGTGCCGCACAAGGGCCGAGATGGTGATCCAGACGTTTTGGGTAATTTCTCCTTTACAGAATTAAAAATCAACAGTACCGAGTTATTGTACTAATCAGTGTTGTCTTGTTTGATTGCAGACCTTCTACAGGTGTCTTGAGGGAGAGGAGGAGGCCGCGGCTATGGTTATCGAAGCCGAGTGCAGGCGCCTACTTCAGAACTTACAGCACGAGGCTCGGGTGCAGACTGTTCAAGACTACTACACCTCGACTGGTATTAAGAGGTCCTAGACGATGTGCCGCGGCAAGTTTTTGAGTAAGGAGAAGTACATGAAGGTAAATACCTATTCTTAAGGCCTTGTACTTAGTTTCCTTGATTTGATTCGTAGGCGTAGCGCTGAAATTTCTCTTGACTAACTTAGGTCCCCCCGAGATGGTGTGCGGATAGGATGGACTGTTGGGAGGCGTTGGTGGATGAGTGGTGCTCTCCCCAATGGCTAGCCGTCCACAACAATGCCAAGGAGCGGCGTGCCCAAATGGTTGGTGTGCCACACCATCAAGGGAGCGCCAACCTATATGAGTTCGGGAATAACTGGGTATGTGGTTTGCTTCATGATTCATGCAATTTCATTCTTCATGCTAGCTTTACCCCTTAACTAATACTTTGTTCCTCTCTTTTAGGCGCGACACAATAGGACGGAGGTGCCAGAGGTGTTCGACCTCTATTCCATGGCCCATACTGCAAAGTACAAGAAGGCCAAGGCATTCTCTGAGTCTGACCTTGATCATCCAGAGAGCTTCACCAACATGTCCTCCCACAACAAGCTCGTGAGGTACAGAGACGAGGGGAAGGCGAGGAAAGGGGAGGACTTTAACCCGAGCCGGCAACCTCTTGATCCAGAGCTGGTGATGATATCTGGTGGCAGGAGGCCCCATGGCTCGATAGCCATTGGGGATGGACTGATACGTTGTCCTATCACTCTCCCGGAGATCAAGAAGCACCAGACGAGCTCCGATCCTGAGATAAGGCCTCATCCACGGCCAATGCAGCTCCAAATCGAGGTTAATTATACGGACTCAGATACCTTTCCTCCATTACATTGTGTGTGTGGCCGTCGATGATTACAATGCTAACGAGGAGTGGTGTTGCAGGCTGCTCTTGAGAAAGAGAGAGCGAAGACCCAGGAGCTTCTGGCGGAGGCAAAGAGGAAGGCGGCGGAGAGGGAGAGGGAGTTGGAGGAGAGGACTGCTACGCTGTTGGAGGAGGAGAGGAACCGGAACGACGCGTCTCACCGGGCCTTATACGAGCTCTTCGTGGTAAGTTTCTTCTGCATATTAGCCAAATCATGCACGTAATGTTCGTTTCATTACTAACTAATATGACTGACTCGTGAAAACCAAATGTGCAGACCATGTGCCAGAGCAACGGTCAGACACCTCCGCCGATGCCAGTCATTGCTCCGGCGGGCACGGTGAGTTTTATTTGAATGGTCATTAGTTACTAGTCTTCACATTTGAGTTGCATCATGCTAATGAGACATTGCAAATGATCTTTGGTGCAGCGTAACTCCCGACAAGCATCGACCGATCCTTCTGCGTCTGCCACTGGCGCGACCGGTCCTTCACCTCCATGATGACGGTACGTTTTCCCTAGTGTTTTGCTTAACAAATGCATACTTAGCTTAAGAAATGACCTATTTAGCTCCAAGATGTCATATAGTTAGCTTATTTTCCTCGAAAATGACATAATAACCTTACTTAGCTCAAAATGACCTATTTTACCTAGGATAGCTCTAAAATGACCTATACTTAGCATTTTTTTCCTCCAAAATAACTTAATATGCTTAGTTAGCTAAAAAATGGCATAACTACCTAAGATAGCTCAATAATGACCTATACTTAGCTTAGCTAGTTCATTTATGACATAATTAGCTTACTTAGGTAAAAAATGGCATAATAACCTTGGTTTAGCTCCAAAATGACCTATTTACCTAGGTTAGCTCTAAAATGACTTACACTTAGCATTTTTCCTCCAAAATGACTTAATATGCTTAGTTAGCTCAAAAATGGCATAATTACCTAGGTTAGCTCAATAATGACCTATACTTAGCTTATTTAGTTCATTTATGACATACTTAGCATACTTAGGTCAAAAATGGCATAATAACCTTGGTTACCTCCAAAATGTCATATACTTAGCTTATTTTCCTCGAAAATGACATAATAACCTTACTTAGCTCCAAAATGACCTATTTACCTAGGTTAGCTCTAAGATGACACAAGTAAGCAATAAGAAGAAGAAAAAGAAGAGGAGAAAAAGAAAGAGAAGAAAAATTCTTCTTCTTCTTCTTCTTCTTCTTTTTCTTCCTCTTCTTCTTCTTCTAGTCTTCTTCTTCTTCTTCTTCTTCTTCTTCTTCTAGTCTTCTTCTAACTTTCTTCTTTCCCATTTTGCAGATTTGCTTCAGATCACGGAAGCTTGCGTTGATGGAGTCTACTCTTCTCCTTGTCCTTCCTTTTTGTTTTGATTTTGTAGGATGAACAATGTGAAACTTGCTACCTATATATGTATGTATGGATGAAACCATTGTATATGGACTTTTTGCTTAATTGTTGGATATGTTGGCTATATATATGTTGGATATGGACTTTTGATTTGGTATATATATGTGTTGGATGATCATATCCATATGGCAGGGATATGTATGCTTGTTGAAAGTATTTTCAAATGAATATATATATATATTTGTGAAATTGATTGAATTTAAGAAAAAACAGAATTAACAGGGGCAATACAGGCACTTTGCCGTCTGCCAGCGGACGGCAAAGCTGCCACGTGGCAGCTACCTGTGCAACCTGGGGGGCACCTGGGCTGGCCTATTTGGGCACTTTGCCGTCTGCCAGCAGACGGCAAAGGCTGGTGTGCTTTGCCGTCTACTGGCAGACGGCAAAGGGTAGGCATTGGCCCCAGCTGTCGCCTGACGTCAGCTGGCAGACGGCAAAGAACTTTGCGCCTTTGCCGTCTGCTGGCAGACGGCAAAGTACGCCATTAGCCACCTAACGGGCCTAACCCTATCCCTCTGCCGTCCAAGGCATTTGCCGTCTGCTTGCTTAGTATGGCTGACGGCAAACTTCTTTGCCGTCCGCTTTATTTAAGCATACGGCAAAGCAGCCCTCTGCCGTAGTTCATTCAGCCGGACGTGGGGCCGTATGCTGGCTGACGGCAAAGGGCTTTGCTGTCCGCCAGACATTCCTTTGCCGTCTGCCATGCCAGACGGCAAAGTGCCTGATTCCTGTAGTGAGGTCTTTCCAATAGGGTAGGTCCCAAAATATAGATTTCTTCTTCCACATGGGTGCGTGTCCGTCAGCGTCATTCGGAACAGATTGTCCGCCAGGACCCTTTCCAAAGATTACTTGTAAATCTTTGACCATATCAAGTATATCATCACCAGTACGGAGGACAGGCTTCTTCCGGTGATCTGCCTCACCTTTGAAATGCTTGCCTTTCTTTCTTAAGGCATGCTTGGTCGGAAGAAATCGACGATGTCCCAGGTACACATTCTTCTTGCATTTGTCCAAATATATACTTTCAGTCTCATGTAAATAGTGCATGCATGCGTTGTATCCCTTGTTTGTCTGTCCTGAAAGGTTACTAAGAGCAGGCCAATCATTGATGGTTACAAACAGCAACGCTCGTAGGTCACATTCCTGCTGTTTGTGCTCATCCCACACACGTACACCTTTTTTATCCCACAGCTGTAAAAGTTCTTCAACTAATGGCCTTAGGTACACATCAATGTCGTTGCCGGGTTGCTTAGGGCCTTGGATGAGCACTGGCATCATAATGAACTTCCGCTTCATGCACAACCAAGGAGGAAGGTTATAGATACATAGAGTCACGGGCCAGGTGCTATGATTGCTGCTCTGCTCCCCAAAAGGATTAATGCCATCTGCACTTAAACCAAACCATAAGTTCCTTGCGTCACCTGCAAAGTCCGGCCACTTTCTCTCAATTTTCTCCACTGCGACCCATCAGCGGGTACCCTCAACTTCCCGTCTTTCTTACGGTCTTCTTTGTGCCATCGCAACAACTTGGCATGCTCTTTGTTTCTGAACAGACGTTTCAACCGTGGTATTATAGGAGCATACCACATCACCTTGGCAGGAACCCTCTTCCTAGGGCGCTCGCCCTCAACATCACCAGGGTCATCTCGTCTGATCTTATACCGCAATGCACCGCATACCGGGCATGCATTCAAATTCTCGTACTCCTCACCGCGGTAGAGGATGCAGTCATTAGGGCATGCATGTATCTTCTGCACCTCTAATCCTAGAGGGCAGAGAACCTTCTTTGCTTCGTACGTACTGTCAGGCAATTCGTTATCCTTTGGAAGCTTCTTCTTCATTATATTCAGTAGCCTCCCAAATCCCTTGTCAGATACACCATTCTCTGCCTTCCATTGGAGCAATTCAAGTGCGGTACCGAGCTTTGTGTTGCCATCTTCGCAATTTGGGTACAACCCTTTTTTGTGATCCTCTAACATGCGATCGAACTTTAACTTCTCCCTTTCACTTTCGCATCCTCCCTGTGCATCAACAATGACCCGGCGAAGATCATCATCGGGCACATCTGGTGCCTCTTGATCTTCAGCTTCCCCCGTTGCAGTTTCACCGTATTCAGGGAACATAGGATAGTTGTCATCATCCTCTTCTTCTTCGTTGTCTTCCATCATAACCCCTCTTTCTCCGTGCTTGGTCCAAACATTATAGTGTGGCATGAAACCCTTCGAAAGCAGGTGGAAGTGAAGGCTTTTCGAGGAAGAGTAATCCTTCGTATTCTCACAGACAGTACATGGACAATACATAAAACCATTCTACTTGTTTGCCTCAGCCACATCGAGAAAATTATGCAGGCCTGTAATGTAGTCGGAGGTGCGTCGGTCACCGTACATCCATTGCCGGTTCATCTGCGTGCATTATATAATTAAGTATATCAAAAACCATTACAGAACATCATGAATAGAGAAATGACCAAATTAATACAAGTTCATCATCACATTAAAACCAAAGTACAGTAGTGATACCAAGCCTCATTATCAACTATGTAAAACATTTAAAACATACATTGAAACTAACATACAACTATGTAAAACATTTAAATGCAACAACAAATGCGATCAAAATCGCAACTAAGGTAACAATTGATCCAACAGCATAATGATACCAAGCCTCATTATCAATGGCATATTTTCTAATCTTTCTAATCTTCAAGCGCATTGCATCCATCTGGATTTTGTGTAGATCGACGACATCGGCAACATGCAACTCCAATTTCATCTTCTCTTCTTCAACTCTTTTCAATTTTTCTTTCAAATAATTGTTTTCTTTTTCAACTAAATTTAACCTCTCGACAAGAGGGTCGGTTGGAATTTCCAGTTCACATACCTCCTAGATAAAGACATCTATGTCAAGTTGGTCGGCATAATTGTCATAAACACTAAATGAAACAAATAGTTATAAAAGATAATATACTACATCCGAATCATAGACCGGACGAGAGCCGACGGGGGCGGATACCAAAACCATGGCACTATATAATAACAAACAATAATACAAGTAAGAAAATTATACAAGTAGCTATATAAATCATACAAGTAAGAATTTTTTCTTTAAAAAAAAGATAAGAACAAGAGGCTCACCACGGTGGTGCCGGCGACGAGATCGGCACGGGCGATCGACGGCGGTGAGGACGGGGACGGGACGGCACCCTACACATGTGCAAACTAAGAAGTTAATTTGAGCTCAAATTGTGCATCTAAATCAAATAAACTCACACATACACTCCTCCACTAAAACCCACAAACCACACTACTTCTAGAGCATTTGAAATGAGCTAAACTAGCAGTGAGAGATGAAAGGATGAAGTTGCTAACCTTTTTAGAACACTTGGATAGTTGGTGCACCGCCAAACCGAGACAAATCTTGGGGAAAATGGAGCTAGGAGGAAGAACATAGGAGAAAGCTTAAGTGTGGCTCCGGCATTTCATCGAATACCTCATGTGCATATATAGGCAAAAAACAGAGTAGCCCACACCTCCACCCTTCCATGGCCAAAAAACAGAGGAGATGGGGGGGCGTGGATATATATAGGCAAAACTTTAGTCCCGGTTTGTGTCTAAAACCGGGACTAATGGCCTACCCTTTAGTCCCGGTTCCAGACACCAACCGGGACTAAAGGGCAGCAACCCCTTTAGTCCCGGTTGGTGGCTGGAACCGAGACTAAAGGTCCCAGCCGAACCGGGACTGATGCCTGCCGAGGCCCGGCCGGCGTCCTAGCCTCTCGAACCGGGACTGATGCTCCCATTAGTCCCGGTTCGTAACACGACCGGGACTAATGCTCTGATCTGGCCAGGACCAAAGCCCTGTTTTCTACTAGTGTCACCATGTTACGGGGTCAGGTGGCTACAAGGTTGGCCTGCCTACGTGGGACAATGCTGAGAACGACCTGCTTGCTAAAGGGATCCAACCAGCGACATTGAACTGGCCCGAACGGGCAAGGACTTGTTTCTTCGGGCATGCGGGAACTTTGGACCCAGAAACAGGGAAGTGTGTTTACATGAAAGAACAACTTGAAACACCCGTCATAAAGATTCAGGAAGCAATCAAGGACGTGCAGGAAGGGAGGTTCCATCCCGACAGAGAGAAGGACGTGCTATCACGCGCCCTCGGGAATCCTGAACATCCTGGACGAACACGAGGCACATCAAGCTCTGTTCCGTGGGTGCATGGGTTTCCCGACAGCACTAGTTATAGAAGCCGAGGGAGAAAGAAGAAAGAGGATGCAGACCGGATGCAGAAGGTAGAAGAAAGATTAGCATTGCAGGAGAAGAAACTAGAGGCACTTACCAGTCAGCGAGCTACCGGCCCACCATCTCAGCAGCATGAAGATCCTTCATTCGATACTTCCCATGAAGCTACCCCACAGCGTGGCTTCCATGGAGCTCGTTCGGCCTGATATCATGGCTCCTCGCTACCCCGTGGATGATATCACGGAGAGTGAACATTGTGAGCTAATGGCGAAATGCAGCAACCTAACCTTGAAGGTGGCGGTCGGCTATGTCTTACCTCCTGGACCTGATGGAACTTTCCATTGCAATCCGATTCCAGATGGCTATGCTATTGTCGGGGTGGATAAAGTTACCAACGGATTCGAGGGGCTGGACCTTGAGTACCCTACAGGTGAAGGGGAGACTCATCTGGCAGATGCCGTAAGGACTACCATTCTATGGAGAAAGGAAAACATCGTGCTTCCACAATGGACGCCGCGTCAGCAGACTCAGCCGGAGAAGGCCCCTCAACAGACTCCTCACAGTCCAGCTCTATCTCCACCGCATCAGCACACTCCGCTGCCTCAGTTGTCTCCGTCGCCTCAGCGGACTCAGCCGGAGGAGGCCCCTCAGCAGAATCCTCCGCCGCCTCAGCTGTCTCCGCCGCGTCAACGGACTCCGCCTCCTCCGCCGCGTCAGCTGACTCCGCCTCCTCCGCCGCCTCAGCAACGGCGGAAGAGACCCGCCGCCGCTCCGGCGGCTAGCAGTACAACAACAAAGAAATCCAGAGCAGGTCCAAGCGTCAAGAAGGCTCCTGCCAAGTTACCATACGACATGACTGAGGAGGAAAACAACGAGATCGTGGCTGCCGATGTGAAACGCCAGCTTGCACCGAAACGTCCAGATCCAAAGGAGAAAATAGATTCGGTAAAAGTGAAGCGTTGTCTGGATGCCCTTAAGCGACCACCACCGACTCCGCCGCTCTCACACTATGACCGCTGTATTGTAAAGACATTTCATGAAGTGAAAAGGTCGGGAAGTAGCAGTGCTGCAAGAAGTGGGAAAACAATTCCCCAGCTTGGCGAACAGGAAAAACAATCGTGCCCCCCGCTCAATGTGTTTCCCGATATCGCTAAAGATCCGGGGGTAGCGGCCGCTCATCCTGGTTACACTCTTGGTGATTACTTAGGCGATGAGGTACAGTTCCAAATGGCTGAGGTAGCCTTTAGATACGAGCACGGGAAGCCTCTCGTCAGACCTGAGCAGCTCCCGCATCTATCAACGATGATGCGAAGATTGCATGACTGGTACTTGAAATCCTGCAAGGAAGGGACCGACAGTATCTACGTGGAAATTAAAGATGAGCACTACTTCAATGGAGTTGAGGCGTTGTACATTGAATTTGAAGAATTATTTCAGTTATACAATCAAGACGCCCTCGACAAAACTATCGTCAGTTGCTATTGTCTGTAAGTATTTTTTCTATAATTAAGTCTCTAGCTCAGCTCGTTCATTGCATGTATAATTATCCTCACACTATATTATGCAGATTGAAGATCCTCGAATGCAGAGGACAAATCTATGACATTGGGTTCATTAAACCAAATACCGTAAATGAATATATGGTACAAAAAAAACCCGATGATACAGAGAAAAACTTGCTAAAGGCGTTACTTGGACAACAAAACAAAAGGGAAATACTATTTCCTTACAACTTCCAGTGAGTGTTACTGTCTTGTGCACATTCTGTTTCGCTTACTCGAGGTTAAGTGTAATTGATGAGTTATGCGTGCGCAGGTTCCACTTTATTCTGCTAGCCATTCAGCTTGACGCGGGACTAGTAATTGTCTTGGACTCGAGACGTAAAGAGCCTAAGGAGTTGGCGGACATGAGTCAAATGCTTCAGAAGTAAGTTCAATCATTATCGCACCATATCGGCAACTTTCGTTCATTTCCTGATATCAAGTAATCATTTTCTTTGCCGGTCAGGGTTTGGAAAAAGTTCACCAAACAGGTTAGGGGTGAATGGGAAAAGGAGCTGCGATTTTCACACCCCAAATTAAGTACTACTAGCTAGTTCTGCGCATCTCTCATTGATTCTAGTTTCAATACCATTATCATGCTTGGTTATCATTTTGATTGAACTCTATTCTCGTAAAGTGCTTGTGGCAGGCACCCGGGAATAATTTATGTGGATACTACGTTTGCGAGTTCATTCGCCACAAGACCTCTGAGTGGGGCAGATCTTCAGAACAATTTGAAGTACGTAAACAATATTCACATTTTTATTTTATTACCATCAATTGTGTTGAGTTTCATTCATATATATATATATATATATATATATATATATATATATATATATATATATATATATATTCCCCCCTTCTTTAAATTAGATCTGGCGGAAGCGGGACGAACTCCTACCAACTGATCGCATACGAGCAATTCAAGAGGAATTGGCGGGATTCTTTGTTGAGAATGTCATACCTACAGACGGAGAATACCATCGGGATTTGCAATGCGATTTTGGTAATTAGATATTAGGGATTGTAAGAGATGTTATATTGTATATATGCATGAACATGTACTATATGTAGTAGCGTCGAATAGATATATGAAAACTTGTTGTTCGACCAAGCACGGAGAAAGAGAGGTCACTTCTCTCTATATATTGATCATGGCGATGTTGTGTAATGGTTCCTTCATTGCTATATGTAGTAGCTAGCGTCGAGTTGAATGAAAAGCATAAAATAAAAATGAAAACCCTAAATGTAAAGGAATTGAATGATAAACACAAAAAGAAAAGGGGAAACACAATATGAAACCCCTAAACCCTCCAAAACCCCTAAACCCCTCCTTTCAAAAACAAAAAAAAACCCCAGCGCCTGGCAGGTGCTGACGCGTGGCTGCCTTCTAGTCCCGGTTGGTGTTACCAACCGGGACTAGAGGTCCTCCTGCCTGGGCGCCCACAGCGGCCACGTGGAGCTCCTTTAGTCCCGGTTCGTAACCCAACCGGGACTAAAAGTGGGGGCCTTTAGTCCCGGTTGCAGAACCGGGACTAAAGGCCCTCTGGAACCGGGACTGATGCCCTGTTTTCTACTAGTGTGATCTAATGCTCCTATAGAAAATCTCATGAATGAATCATGGACGACAATGAAGAGCGCGGTGTGATGCAGTGCCAGGTGCTAATCATCTTTATTCCATGCGCTTGATCCTTGTGAATCGGTTGCAGCTCTTATGTATGCTTGTTTTAAAGTGCAAATTATGAATACACTACACCATGACACTGCATTTCCAACAGCCAGGTTGGTCGGGAAAACAGCTTCTGCCAACACACAGTCGGTCGGGAAAGACTATTGCCGACCGACCATGTCTGTTGGAGAAAGTCCAGACGGGAAAGCCCTTTCCCGACCAACATAGATTTGCCGACCGACTATTTGACGGCTATCTAAAATCATTCCCGACCGACTGTCAGAAAGTATTTTTTGCCGACCGGCAGTCCGACAGTGTGTTTGGACGACTGACTGTCTGACGGCATTTGCTTTACCGACCAACTTTCTGTTGGTCCTGCCATGAGCTTTTGCCGACTAACAATCAGATGGTGTTTTCTTTTGCCGACCAACAGTTCATCAACATTTGGTTCAGCCAACCACAACTTTAGTTAACATATGGTACTGATTATCACATACATATAGTTCATCTGTTCACTTAATGAAATCACCAAGACACCATACATCAGTGCACCAAACATTTTTTGTTCCATTAACTAATTCTGACATACATATACTTCAATCAGTTCTAAAGATAGCCACCAAGACACCATGCATTAGGTTCACAAAAAGAGAGCTAAAAGATGCAAGTCTGAGATGTTAGTTGTACAAAACGAAAGCTAAAACATCCAATTGACGAGGAGGATCGCTGGCTTCATGGTTCCTTGTGAGTGCAGTCCTTTGCTTGCTTCCTACAAATGTTAAGCAAGTCTCGATTATAATACACTATTAGAAACTGCATTTTCTTTGCTTTTTAATTTTTTAGCAAACATTCCATATGTCGGTGCAGTCCATGTTTTGTTCAGTGAATCACATGCTGCTAGAAATGATAGAAGTGCTTAGCTAGCTTCATACCATATCTTAAAATATTTACATGTAAATCTTGTTGACTGCTTACACAGTGGTCTCTATAAATAATAGAAGCGCTTATCTAGCGTCATACCAAAGACCGGAAAAAAGATCACCAAAGGCATGCAATCAGAACATGCAACCATTCAAATAACAATGTGAACTACATAAAGTGTCATATGGGAAACTAGGTAAGAGGAGCAGCTATAACATGAACTAGGAGTACGTATGCATTAGCAGTTGCCCAAGTGGCCACTCCAAACCCAACACACCAAAAGCCTATTGACTTTTGTGGAAAGAACACGGTTTGAAGTTGCTGTTGCACAGAATTGGACTATAGTACTGAAATGCCAACACAGAGGAGCATCTCATTCTCAAAAATACAAATAGTAATAAATATAGAGAAGTCAATAACCACGTGTTAACACGTTGATCCTCAGCTGAGATCACCCCAACCCGCCCACCATCTCCATAAGAAGCTGATGGGTCAGCAAAAGCGTTTGTTTCTTCTCTTTAAAAATAAATAAGACAGATTACTCCATTGGCATAGGCAAAAAAAACTAGTGTGTATGATCTTGATTCTTGAGGTCAGCAGAAACGTTTGAAGCATGTATTTGTGTTTATACAATTAATTATGTATATAAAGAATTGCCCACTACATACCTTTTTACTACTTTCAGTTGTTCCTCCATGACCCCACCACCTTTACCTTTTTCGCTTGCGCTTGCCCTTTTTCCTCCTGCAAAAGACACATATGAGTACATCGCTGAAAATATAAAACATTCATGCTAGGGATATAATTGAATGCTTGAGCATTCTGTGGAAGCTCTGAACAACAATTGTTTTCATGCTTTCAGGCTAAAGACTTCGTTTAAGAATTGCACCAAAATTTCAGAAGACATGTCATCTTCGAAACAATTTTCTTAAAATAGGATAGCTGTATTTAGAAAAGCATGCCATTCCAGATGAGAAGGGCAGCATGTCTATCAATCATACATGTAGAACCATGATGTACTTGTGTTAGTAACAAATGGGTGTAAAAATTAAAACTAGTTATGACTATCCTTTAAGTAGAATCATGATCAGAGGCAAAGCCAGGATTTCTCTAAGCCTAGTGCTAAAACTAAGTTGCTATAAATAATACCAAATACAACAATGCATGTTATAAGCACACACCAAATTTACATTATGAATGAAAATGTGAATTTATTATTACCACGAGAGCAAATTCAATAAAACACGTAAGCAACTTAACAAAATGCATCATTGCACATGTTGGTACCAAATTAATGAAGACTTGCTATATTTGATTAGGGCAAGCAAAGCGGCACAGCTGTGAGCGAGGTAATTTTTTTTCGATCAGGCGAGATTTCTGCGGATTAGGCGGTGATTGAATCACTGGTCGATTGTTTTTATGTTAGCGATTGTTATTCCAATGTAGGTTTTCTTAGGGGGATTATTCCAACGTAGGTGGAGGTGGAGAGCCTAATGGGCTGAGAAGCTTTTACTGTTAGCGATTGTTAAAGCCTGAGCTGGCTGGGTTTGCACGCCTAGGGCCGGGCCTTTATAAGGCTAAAATTCTAAGTAAAATATTACTGAAGGTATAGGTACTAATTGGGCTACGCCTGGGGCTATAGCCCCAGTTGCCCCAGGCCCAATTCCGCCCCTGATCATGATACAAATAGAATCATGATGCCATTCCAAATTAAGCTCAAACTTCAGAACTATCCTTTAAGTAAAATTCCCAGAAGTAACCTCTAGTTTACAGACCCATGGGCATTCTGGATAGTTACGACATCCCATGCTTGCCCAAGGTTTTGGATTTCGTTTTGGAGATTTTACCGGGCCGGGGCGAAAAGGTCGAAATTCATTTTTTCGGATTTTTTTCGGAAAGTTTCGGACGAAAATTACAAACCAAATTTAAAATTTTGTGCAAAATTTGGCCAAAACTTTAAAATAAACCAGAACAAAAATGTACAACAAAATCTTTATTTGGCCAGTAGAAGTCATACAACAAAATCTAGTACTGGAATCTATGCATGAACCTCATATGGCCAGGCTCCACGGTGTTGCTTCAGTTGCCCCGTGCACAGGGCAAACCGCGGCCAGGACCTTCACCCTCCATGGGAAAGAGAAGAACGCTGGGCGGAGGAGTTCTTGAGGAGGAGGAGGCTGGGAGGACGTGGAGCGCTCGGGAGGAGGACGTTGGGCGGAGGCAGCGCTGCTGTTTCGGCTGGAGCCGCCGCATAGGAGTGGAGATGGGGAAAACGAAATTTAGGGTTAGGGAAAGCTCGCTGGCAGTTTTTACGCTACTGGGAGACGTCCGTGGGCTATTTTGGATCTTGGGCTACCTTGGGCTGGGCTGAAAATTCAGAAATGGGCGAATTTTTTGACCGGTTAACACTAATACCGGGCCCAAACGGGATGGACGAATTTCGGACGAATTTCGTTTTTACCGGACGAAATCCATAACTCTGCGCTTGCCACAACATACAAAATACACTTTTGAATAGATAGTTGTTTTTCCTGGGACTTGATGCCATGTTCAAGTTTTAAGATCAGGGCATAATTTGTTTCCCAAATTAGCACTAATGTGGTCCTAATAAGATTTAGAAACGAACAATGAGTTAATTCCAAGTCTTAGTCAAAGGGAATATCAGCTTACCGATCTGGTGTTCCTCTACTTTTCAGTTTTCCACACTCAGAATGCTACAGGCAATGGCAAAAGGTACAAAAAAATCAGAAGACTAGCCTATTTGAAGTTGGATCACAAGAGTGAACTTAAAATATGTACTGGTGAATGTACAGATTCTGATCGTAAGAAATAAATACCGGATAAATACCTTACTCATTTATAGCAGCAGCAGATCATCCACTGTTTGCACAATGCACCAGTATGTTCTTCCCATCAAGCAGCTGAATCTATCATCATGTGCCAAAAATGTGCTATCGTAAGGAAAAAGAACTGTGCACCAATTATTGCGTATTATCCTACAAGAACTTGACTTCTGCTATACCTAAAGATGCAGTAAAGCGCTATTTTACGTAGTCGCTCATCTTCTCCGATGCCGAGCTGCTTCTCTTTCGAAAGAGAACTTGACGAAACTGTATCCTTTGGATCTCCCCGCAAGGGATGGCATATTGCTTCCACTGCCAGCTAGCACATCAATCAGCGAGAGGACAAGCCTAACAAAATCACAGGTCCAACATCAAGAAGTTAGAATAGGTATGTTAGAACTACCTTCGAGAACATCGCCATGCTGAGAGAAGACGTTGTCAGATGACTCTAGTTCTCGGATGTATGAGATACCTTCGACTTGCCATGATTCTCTTTGGCTCTAGCACTGCCTGCCTACAAAAAAAGAATTAATTCAAGACATAGCACCATCTGCCTGCCTACTAACATCACTCCCTACTCGGTGCGGGGCACCCTCACAAGATGGTTCGGTAGGTGGCTCTTTCGGTCATGCATGATTGTGTGGAGTTCCGTGTGAGCCATGTGTCTTCTTTGGATGGAGACCATGGTGTTCTTGCAGGCGATGTTATCCGAATATCTATCTACACGCTGGTGACTAGAACATTGCTTTGTGTTCGGGGTGAATTTTTTTATTCTGACCTTTATTGATCGTACTTAGCAACGAAGAAATTGTGTTGTTATCATGTTGAAGGTGTTGCCTCCATGCTGATGTTCCATCCTTGATTGGCCGGTCTCGACTTTTAGGATGAAAATCCGTGTCCTGCTTGTCTACGGCTGGATGCAACGTGAAGTCGTTTTTTTAAGGCGTTAATATGGAAGAAGTTGTTTTTTTTAAATGCCATGGCTTGAGTGGACTTCTGGTGTCTAGTGATTTCTATGTTGCTCGTTTAAATCTCAGGTTTAGGCTTTCCAGGGTAGTTCTCTTTGTTCAAGTGGATTTAATTAATTATGTCAGACGACGTACGATTCTCACTTCCCCAATTAAATGTGTAGACAGGCTTCAGTGATACCGAAGTTGGCTTTGAGATACATATTACGTTAACCCGATATCTTCTTCGGACCACGTACATCATCCAACCCTTCCCTCCTATGTTTTCTTGCACTATTGAGATGTATTCCAGCAGTACATGGTTTCAAGGTTCACATGCATCTTCTATTCCTATAAACCTTGCCATGTCCCCGTGCTGGAAGAAGAAAAAAAACCGATGACGCCAACTTCTCAAAGACGTGAAATAATACATTGACATGTTCATACACGCGTCGATGGATGAGCACAAGACCTGCTTCAAGAAGACCATTCACAAGGTATTTGTGCCGACACTAAAACTCATGACTTTGCTGTTCTAGCGTTTTTTCTCTTTTCAATGTTCATGATCAAGCCATTTTTGCTTCGTTCTGATCAGATCTTTGAATTGCGAAAGCTTGTCGCAGAGAAGTCAGTTGCTGCGTAGGGTCAAGCTGAAATGGAACGCACTTTGCCTCTACAGACCAGCGTGTCCCGGTAGAGGAATGTGTTGGCTTTACAATTACATAGTGGCACGATAGAGGAATGGTGTCCGTTTGTTGCTTTCTGGAGCCCTGCTTCTTGAATCAGGAGGCTTTGGTTCTTGCACATGGAGGATTTGGCAAATCCAAATGGCGTGACTGAAGTTTCCAGATACACATGTGGTTGTTGGGCGGACATTGCCCAGATGCACTATGATAATTGGCAAAGGGTATGGATAAAGGTCCAAAATGCAGTGTTGTTTCTGACGCAGTCCATTCTCTAAGCAAGTAATTAACATTGATGGAGATGTGATAAGTCAAATATACCTAACTCTGGGCTTTTACCAGGTAATTATAAAGACAATACACGTCTATTTATGTTACTAAAGATGCTATAAACCTCGATGCTACAGTACCATGTCTTTACAATAACATAGCCGCACGATAAATATCTAACTGAGCCATTCTTTCCACTTAGGTATACTGCAACCAGTAGAATGCCACTGCCTCAATATATATCAGAGCTTTGCTATCCCTTGTGTACCTATATGTTGTACAAGATCAGATGTGAATGCTAAGTTTCAGCTAGCTTGGGGTTCGAGGATGATTTCCAAGTGTCAAATATTTATTTGTAGAATTGGGACGCACTGGGAATACTAGTTCGAGGGCCTGTGGAGGAGCACGCATCGTAAAATTCTCCATGCCATTTTGCACCAACATGTTTGGTTTGGTCATCCGAGCTATTAGCCCGGCCTAGATTTCTCGTTCATCCGCCATGGCTGCTCACTATCGATGGCAAGCTTGAGGACTTGTTCCAGGCTAGGCGTCCAGCGATACTCTGGGATCCGCGGCCGAAATAACACGGCCCACCGCTCGCTGCTCGGAAACACCCAGTGCTGACCACACTGAGAGACATGAAAGCGCAGGTAATCCCAGTTGGCGAAGCCACCTAGGTGTCCTTCCTACCAGCTTCCACGGTGCCACCAGTCTACCATACTCCATTTTTCCAGCAAAGCAACCGCGAACACAACCAAACATCATACAACCGGTGATGCCGAAATGTGATGTTTTTCAACAAACCAAGGTAGGGCAGCCACCTTACCTTGACCTACAGGGACCCCGTGATTGTATAGCGACAAGATAAGTAGAATAATTTTAGCAAGATTAAAATCAATTTTCTCTTTGGAATAAGAAATGTCAGATGGGATTTGCATGAACATTCTGGCAGACTGGAAATTGACATATTATTGCAATAGATAAAGACATATTTACACTGCTTCCATCGGCTAATTCATATTATTGAGATTGAGATAAAGCACTAGGAAGTGGGCTTTGCCGCAGACCGTGTCTTTCCTGCTGGGCCCGCACAGCCTGCTAATAGGACCAGCTTGCTTTCCATGTTGACTTTTCGTTTGGGCTAACTTCCGAAAAAACTGCAGCGGCTTAGTTTGATTGTTATCATCTTATGATTGCTTACCATATACTATTGCTTATCGAGAGTGAGAAGGCGGAAAAGAAGAAGATTGCTGCACCCTTGCATATGGCAGATTGCTTTCTCTCTTAGAGTCACTCTAGCCGATTCCCTAAAAATTAGAGGAGTATCCGGCCGAGTAAAACTTATACTCCACTATTTTTTGGCCGTACCTAGCCGATCTCCTAAATTTAGTGGAGTAAAATCAGAATTGGCTTATACATTTCGTCGAACACTTGCTACCAGGATCACGCCGGCGACGCGCCACCGACCACATGTCCGTCAGTCTCCGCCGTCGTAACGATCTCCACGACTGTCAGCAGCTAGCAGAGAGCAAATGCCCATAAACTGAATATCAAAATTTGTACCAGGATCACGCTCTGCATGTAGCTTAAGCTACCAGGATCCGCCAGCCTCCATGGTGAGACGTAGATGTAGTCTGTGTGCGCGACGGCCACCATCTCACACTCGTGGTCTTCCGCCGCCGCTGCCGCAACCTTCTGCAAGAAACAAAACGGCTTCGATTAGGAAAGAAGATCAGAAATCAATGGAGGATCGGCCGAGAGTCCTTGAAAACCTTTTACATCGATCCTGCGCGTGCGTACATCGCTGGGAGATGTTGTTGCCGCCTCCTTGGGTGAGGTCCGGGCGACCGTGGCACCAGCGGGGCCGGAGGCGAGGAGGAGGATGGCGAGCGTGGGCACGAAACACCTGTGTCGTTGCCCTCGCCATGGAGGCGCCTGCATCACCGAGTCCGCCGGCCATGTGGACCCGGCGCTCGCGCTCAGCTCTACCGACGCCGTGTCAGCTCCAGATGATGCTGGAGGACATGGGCAAGCGTCTCTGGTGAGGTTGCCGGCGTATCGGCGAGGTCACCAGCGAGGTCGCCGCCATCGTCAAGGGGGCTTCACGTGAGTCACCGGCCGGCCACAATGGGGCGTTCTCGCGAAGAAAAGTTTTACTCCAGCCAGCCGCGGTGGAGTAAATTTAGGAGTCGGATAGGCCGAGGATTAAATTTTCTACTCGTCTAACCGGTTTACGAGATTAGCTAAGTGCCGATTAGAGGAGTAAAATTGAAATTTTACTACTCTATATCTTTTTAGGGGATCGGCTAGAGTTGCTCTTATTCTGTTACAAGGATTCCAAATTCTGCAAAACATGTCTGCCATTAGAGACATGAATTTTCTGTATTTTAATATCTGGTTCTTATGTTCTTCTATTAGATTTCACATACCTGCGAGCTTGGTACATCAGATCGGTATGTTAATGGTCTTGTTTTGTACGGAGAATCATCAAAATAAAAGTTCAATTCGTTGCCTGCAACAATGTTAGGCAGTCGTACGAAGCCTTCAAAGCCCATATGATTTATTTGGAGGCCAACTGCATATTGTACATAATCAAGTCGTGGATATGGTAGATTGTTGTGTGAGCTCTGCAGTGTCCCACTTGCATCCTTAGTAATACCAAACATTTGATGTCAGGATGTGGTAGCAGATTAGGGTTGCAAAACGGTGACCGATCCGCCCCGCTTCATCTTCAAAACTTTAAAAAATTAGTTCCAACTAAGTTGTACTGGAGTTAGTTCAATTTGTAATGGCTTGTGATCACATGTCTGGCCTTTGCGGATGCCATGTTGCATCCCTATGGATAAGCTACTCAAGTGAGGATTTTTTTTTTCCCGAAAAGATTGCCCTGGCCTCTGCATCATATGATGCACACAGCCATAGTCAAGTGAGGATCAAAAGTTTATTTTGATGCTGGTGATTCTTCTGTTTAAACTCGCACAACTCGTCTAATGGAAGTATGGTTCCATAAAAACTATTTGTTGTACAATTCACTTCGGCAGGAGGCATGGACAAGAGCTATACTTGTGTTTTTAACATCAGGTCTGGAGATCGAGTCGGGGCAGCAGAGGCTACATTGCAGTGACTAAAATCCTCTGGCCCCTTTCCTACCCTATTCATGCTCATCTACGTACCGGAGTTCAGTTGATTATGTTTTGCCGAATGAGATTCATTTTTTTTTGCGGGAAAGTCCTATGAGATCCATTGATCCAGTTAGGAGGTTTCTTTCGCATATGCATGCTGGATATGGAGAGTAGGGTTCATTGTTGGCTCCTATGTATCGTGTGTTTGTGTGTTTGCATTTCTTCCATGGTTGTTCATTTAGGAGCAGTAGTGTGTGGGCTGTTGGACGAGTGAAGTGGCACCGCTAAAGCACGGTCATCCGTTTAGGGTTCCTATCCGTTGGTATATAGGCTATTGAAGAGGCTTCCAATGACGAACATGGTTTTCTTTTCTTTTTTTTCCTTTCTTTTTTTTCTTTTCGGGCTATGTGCATTCTGCATGTCTTTCAGGCATTTTATTGGTGCAGAGACTGGATGTAATTGGTATCTTCGCGATATTAATATATTCCCTTTTTTTTTAAAAAGACGAATATGGTTAGCTCAGTTCCTGCAAGTTCCCGAGCGACAGTATTGCTACACCTTGTCGTATATAGCTTCCTTAATCTCTTTTTTTGCGAGAAAACTTCCGATCTATTCATCAACTGTCAAGCTAGTACAATGAATATCAGAAGTAAAAAATTACATCCAGGTCAGTAGAGCACCTATCGACGCTTACAAGCACTGGAGCCAGCCGAAGGTGCGCCGCCGTCATCGCCCCTCCCTCGTCGGAGCCAGGCAAATATTGTTATAGTAGACAGTCAGGAAGTCGTCGTGCTAAGGCCCCATAGGACCAGCGTAGCAGAACAGCAACAGCCGCCGATGAAGAGAAGCGTAGATCGAAAGGATCCAACCTACAGACACATACACGTAGGCGAACGATGACCGGATCCAGACGGATCCACCGAAGACAAACACCAGCCGGATCACACGAGATCCGCCAGAAACAGATCTCCACACGCCATTCGATGACGCTAAAAGCACCGCCGGGACGAATGCTAGGTGGGGAGAAGCCTTATTCCATCTTCAAGAAGTTTCCGCCGCCTCGTCTTCTTAAGCATGGCACAAACCCTAACAAAGCTAAAAAAAGCTAAAACCGGAGCCCTCCTGCCGGCAAGGGACGTGATCCACCGCGCCTCCATGGTCCAAGGACCATAGGAGATGAGGCGGACCAGCGGTGGCCGGTAGTGATTGTTGGTCGTGTTTACTTTGTTTATTGAAGTGCGGAGATGAACACGGCCGAATTCCTCGCCTCCTTGGAGTCCTCGGCCGCCGTTGGACATGATGAGCTCAACTATGACTCGTTTTGCGATCATTCGGAGGCCACCGAAGTCATGGAGCAAGAGGTGACGGGGGAAGAGGAGGCCGAAGTGGTGGTGGCTTACTCGTGGAGAGATCTTGGAAGCCTCTCTTCGGAATGTTGGTGGTGACCGTGGTGGTGGTGTTGATGGAGGTGGCTGAGGGGGTGGTGCCGGTGATGATATTGATGGTGGTGGCCGAGAGGATGGCGGTGGTGATGGTGGTGACCGAGCGGCGTCGGTGTGGCCTGGCGGCGGTGGTGCCGCGTGCCACGGTGGCTCTCGACGGGGCGGCGCGGCCATTGGCCGTGGGGCGGCGCGGTTGCGCTGGTGGCTGGCGGCGCCCGCCCAGCCCAAATCTGGACCCATTTGGGCCACATCTGGGTTGGGGCAGGCCGGTGGCTCGGAGTTCGGCGGCGTCGCTCCCTGGTGGTGGTGGCGAGGTGGCGGCGGTCTGCGGGCGGTGAGGACTTCGTCGGTCGGCGAGTTGCAGCATCGTGACAGGACTGTCCGGGTCCAACTGGGCCCGGCCGGGCCGTCAGGGCCTGGCAAGTCCTCGTCGCCACGTCCGGTCGGCTCCGCTGCGGAGGTGGAGGCTGTCCCCTCCCTCCGGTCGAGTTGTGGTCGCTCCCGTGGCCGGTGTCTCCTTTCCCTCTCTAGGTCTCGTGTTGGCAGCGCCGGAGAGGCGGCGAGGGTGGTCCGGTAACCGTGGTGACACAGGCGGGTGGGCGGCTGATGGGGTGGTGCACTTCGAAGTGTCTGGGGTGGTGGTGGTGGTTGTGGATCGGGAGAAATCCCTGGCGGCTTGTCCGGCACCGACGCGGGGACGCCTGCGGGCGCCTTCGGACCTTCCTGAGGGGCGTAGGGTATATCCCTTCGCCACTCCCCCCCGCATGCCGGGGGAAACCCTAGAACCTGTTCGGGTAACAGTGACGGCGTCGTCGCATTCCTTCTTGAAGGTGTTGCTTGGTCCGTCACACTTCGGGATGCTGGGAGCGCGGTGGTACTTCTTCGGAGGGTGCAGCGGTTGCCGGTCTTCCTTTCTTCGTTGATCTACCGGTGCCGGCATTTATTTCTCTTTTCTTCTTCTTGTTTTCCCTTTTGGGCATGTCTGTGCTGCGGCCCCAGTGAGCTGGATGTATCGGATGGTTGCTTTATAATATAAAGCGGGGGGAAACCCTTTATCGTCATGGTGGTGGCCGAGAGGATGGCGGTGGTGATGGTGCTGGTGGCCGAGAGGATGGTGGTGGTGATGGTGGCCGAGAGGATGGTTGAGTTGATTTCTTCACTTCTCAGGGTTGTACTTTACAAATGGATCTTCAATTAAGATATGCAAGCAAGACATATATACCAGGTAATCACCACATCAAGTCTGAGCTACCAGGAATGGATGCTGAAACATACCACTTGTAGTGTTTATTTTGTGACATCGACAGAAAAAATATTGAAAGGATTTACTGAACATATGTAATGCGTTTGCTGATTTCTAGTTGTCATGATCAAGGGCTCTGAACCAAATATTTATTGGTGTGGTAAGAATGTATCGTTACAGATACAATACAATTACTGCTGTAACTGAGAAATTAAACACATAATTGCCTGCTCGCTGATGTCAATAGTTTGGTTCAGTTTATTTCTAACCCATGCATTTTATTCGGAGACATTGTGCAATAAGATACTCAGTCACAAAGCAAGCATCATATCAATTTTGTACCGTCCGAATTTGGTGCCTGAGTGTATTTTGAGTTCAGGGATGTGCATGTATAGAGGTTGACCTTAGCACATCACTCCAGTAAAAGTTCATTTCATTAAATTAAAAGAACCTTTATCTTATCTCGTTATTAAACTGCAGAACAAATGTTCCATTGATCTATTGCTTAAATCTGAATGTTTAACTGTGTCATTCTCTCTCTTGCTGAAAACACAAAGATGCAATTGTTCTTAACTAACAGTCCCTTACCCATGTGTAACCAATTCATGAAAATACTTTTTAGAAATGGGTTTGCTAAAGCACATCTAGATGTGCCATAAGTAGAAAACTATAAATCTGCACGCTAGGGTTTCGAATCTGCACGCTGCAACCAGGAGGAGGGGAGGGGGGGAGTGGAGGGAGAGACCACACGAGAGGGAAATACACCTTACCGATGTTGTTGCCGCCATGGATGGCTACCTCCTGGTCACCGAAGGTTAGTTGGCAGAGATGGAGGTACCTATCGCCGGAAGCGGAGGGAGCAGAGGCCACCTACCTCGCTCTGGACCACCGGGAGCGAAGGGACCTTGTCCCCTTCAGATCTGGTACCATGGGAAGAAGTGGAGAGGGAGGGAGGGGAGAGGGAGCCAGCTATGAGTTGGGGTGGTGGCGCCATGGGAGCGAAGAGTGAGGTCGCCTCTCTAGGGGCAGCGGCGTGCGTGGGGAACGAAAGGAGCTAGGGATTTCGTGCGTGGGGAACGAAATGAGCATGGGGCGGCGGCGTGCTTATGATTTTGAGCCAAAAAACTTCGTGGGTTGGGCCGGTTATTGGCGCTAAAGTTTTGCCATTCGCGCGCGAGGCCTAGTTATCGCCTGACTGTTGGTCGGGGTTATTTACCGACCGATGGTCTGTGGGCCATAAGGGAATTTCCGACTGACTGTTGGATAGTATATGTTGTAGCATTCCCGACCGACAGCGTGTCACTGTACACAGATTTTCCGACCCACAATCCGTTAGAAATTTTCATGGCCGACTGTGGGTCGACAATACTGACTTTTTCCCAACAAACGCCGGTAGGGAATTCGACTGCAAGGGAAACAAAACTTGGACCCTGCATCACCCACCTAGGAAGGCAGGAGTGGCAATTACTCCCCATTGGCACAAGCCCCCTCCCTTCTGCCCACCCCTCGGCGCCGCCGGGCTAAGCCCCAGGCGGCCGACGGTGGGGGTGGGACATTTCTCTCCTCGTCGCGCCCCCTTCCATTGCACGCGAGGCTTCTGCCTTCCCCCTTCCCGAGCCTAAGTTCGTTACCGCCGGCTGGTTTTCGGTATTTGTCGTCCGCTGCCGCAGCTCCGGTCAGGAGAGTGTGGGGGTTGCTGCCGGGAAGGCCTGACCATTTCCAGTTGAATGAACAGATCCATGCCACAGACGATTATGCATATGCAATGCATACCCTTCAATCTATCCTAGCGGTGCTCCTGGGGAAGGCCTGTTCCTTATAAGTTGAACGATAAGGTGGACAACGGCTCGAACTCGTATTCCCGGTGCATCCTATTTCTATACGAATTATGTGCCACAACCAACATCATGTAGATACACCAAGCTAGTTAAATTGATCACTTCTGAAGCCAACATTCCTTGACGATGGCAACTACATAAGACAGATGGACAGGCTAGGTTTCTGGTTACATTATATTTTAGGGTGGTATGGCGGCCAGGCCATGGGGTAGTTGTGTGTGGCGAACTTTTTGTGGTCCAGTATACATAAGCCACTTGATGCAAAGCATTTATCATGTGAATGACTAGGATTTTGTAGAGATATATGTGACATGTAATGGATGTTCATATATTTCGTCCCGCCTTTATGCCATAAAAAGCGAGTATGCTTCAAACAAAATGTATTAGTTGCTCTACCCTTTTCCCTCAACAATTGCTCTATGTTGGGGAACTCAAAATTGTATTGGGTCTTGTATCTACTCAACTATTAAAAATTATTGCTCCATGTTGAATCAACTATGCACAAATCTAAGCTAAAACTATCAAGAGAAATTTTCAAGATGGCCCTGAGTTAATACTAACCGCTAACTGTTCACGATCTAATGGCTGGCACAACTCTTACTTCTCATTAAGAGGCAACATAACATTAACACACTTCCGAAAAAGAATACATGTTGAATATTTTTTCCTAGGAATTGCTACTTTGTAGAGAACTCACGAATTGTTCTTCGTCTTAAATTCTGCTTGGTTATAATAAAATAATAATTCAATGCTGCATAAACCATACATGTACACGTGTTTCTAAGAATAACAAATATTGGTTTATTTCCTCAAAAATAGATTCATTTAGGAGAAGTGCTACCCTACTGAAACACCCTGCACTATGTCATGTCATGCATACACATATATGGGTGTTGTTTGTACTGGATTGTATTATCTCCAACTAAATAATTGGCCTAGAGAAATTACTTTTTACATGCTAAATTATATAGTTAGGTGCACAACATCCACCGCATGGGGTATGTGGTTAGCAAACTCAAAGTTCATATAGGTGCACAATATCCATTGTGCAGTTTTCCACCAAGCTATTTACAAAATGGCTCATTAGGGATCTTCCCTACTATTTGTCGTAGAACATTATTTCTTCATTGATGCAACGACACAAGATGGACGGTTTCAGAGCTTGTCCTTTTTGAAATGAAGTCGTGAATATCAAGAATGCACACAATAATTCATCTGCACAAATTTAGTTGGCTTTTACGAAGCTGTTCCATACATGTCTGAACAAGTTTTATGGAAAATGACGACCTAATTTTCCCTCCTGATCGAAAGCCTAATGATATGAAATTAGAGCGTGTATGGAGTCGTCTCGACTTGCCAATTTCAAATAAGATTCCTACCATTGAGGGATCTTCATATGTATAATCTTTGGGGTTTGAACTCGTCTTTCCGATGAGTCTCATATGCTTTTAACATCTACTGTATCTGACCATCAGTATCCTCATGCAAGGAGGAGCTCCTATCCGCAGACTACACCAACTGGTTGGAGAAAACCATATAGCCGGGTTGACACCATTGTAAAAAGGCCCCTATCCTCTGGCGGTGTATATGAATGAATAACCTGCGCAGGAGTTGAAATTGATTTTTATTGTTGTAAACAACATCATTACTGGAAAGTCACAAGGCCCAATATAGGGCTATGTACGGTCCTTACGAGAATATGTGAATGGATTTTGTTTATCAAATACCCTCAACCAGTTCCCAAACATATTATGGGCGCTCTGGTGAGGGTAGATGTTTGAAGCTACCTGGACCATGGACCATACCGCACGAGCATGCTTAAACTAAAAAGTAGGTATATAATGGTCTCATCATACCGCACCATGGACCATACCGCACGAATCACCAACCCACCCAGCTAGTAGCTCCTGCTACTTGGGTCGCCTGCTCCCACGAAGAAGAAAAGATGGCCCGATTGGTTCTGCCTTCGTGTCCCAAAAATTGAAGCACAACTGGCCATGGACGGATGAGCTTGCTCATGTGGGTGATTGGGGCACTGGGCTAGCTGCGGCCGGATTTGTTCGGATTTTGCATCCCAAAAATTAAAGCACAGCCGGCCATGTAAACACGAGCCAACTCATGTGTGGGTGGCTGAGCTAGCTGCAGCTTGCAGGTAGGCGCTAGTTACCTAAGCTAGTTCATGGCCATGGCGAGGAGAAGCAAAGCAGGCGGTGAGAGGCATGGGCGCCGCTACCTCTGCGGCTGTATTGGGGATGAGTGACTGGCGACAGCGGGGGCGAGGGATTGGGAAGCAACCGATCAGCACGATGATATGGTGAGGGAGAGATGAACGAGATTGGTCCCGTGCGCGGTAACCGCGGGGACGAAGACGCCGATTGAAAGAAAATCAATTAAGACTTGGACTAAAATGCCCTTTACATCTACCATTGGATCAGATTAATACTACACACCACAAGCAGTATTATGATGTACCGTAAAATTTCCCAATTCCTTAGCCACAGGTAAAAAAGGGCGTACCTATGAAGTAAGAAGGGGCGGTCCTTGTCCTTCAATAAGAAGGCACAGTAGAGTGTATTTGTTCCCGACCACAAAGCGCTAGGGCGGGTGGTGTGCGACGTGATATCCCGAAGGAGGCAGGGGCGACTCTGGTGTTGGATCCGCGAGCAGCAGGTAGGGCGGCGCCCCTTGCCTATGTGGCGGCGGCCTGATCCATGGCAGGCATGGTGCTCTTCCCCTCCTACTGGCGGGGTGGATCCGTGCCTGGAGATGGGTGGCGGCGGAGGCAGCGGATCTGGCATCCCGGCCAGGTCCGCCCCGGCGTGGTTTTGTCCAACCGGCGGCGCGAGGAGGGACCAGTGAGGTGCGGCTGGAGGCTCCCTGCCGGTGTGCCGACGGCGGCTTTCATCTTGTCGGCGAGGCTCCGTACGGTTCCAGTCAGCTGCGAGATCGGGGCGACGCGACTTCCGGTTAAAATCGCGCCAACTACGGTCATGGCTGACGATGGCGGCGTCTGTGACGTCATTCCCTTCTCGAGGCATCGTTGTTGCAGGTAGCGGCACCACGCTCGGGATGCTCCGGGGGAAACCCTAGATCTGGGTCTTCCCGGATTAGACGATGACGGCATCTTCGATGTTGTTTTCCCTCCTAGGGGCATCAGTTTGGAGCAGGTGCTGACTGGAGGGACCCAGAGGTGGATGCCTCAGTACCTGCTCTGAAGATGGATCGGTGGAATACGGCGGCAGTGGCCTCTGAGAGTGGCCGGACCGGTGTGTGCCCCAGACCCGGCAACGTGGCTTGGTTGGGGCCTCCGGTTTAAGATGTTAGACTTTGGTGCGAGGTCTGTTTGGTATTTGGCTTTCGGCACCCCTTCATCAAGTGGATAGGAGTAGCGACAGATGTTGCCAAGATGGTGGCTTCAGACTTACTGATGTATTACTTTGTAAGGTCTTTGTGAATAATTAATAAAGTCGCTGCATGCATCGCCCAGATGTAGAGGCCGGGGGTCTTCCTCCTTTTCTAAAAAAAAGATCTCGTAGTCATGTTGACTCCAAGTCAGCAGAGCAGTGGAACTATCACATCAGTCTGCTTAAATTTCCAGTTTGTTCATGGTGATCCGATGATATGTCTCAAGGTCTTATCGTGATGCTATGTGTTAGCGAATGCAAATCTTATACTACAGTTTAAATGCTACAATGAGTGAAACATAAAGAGAATTCTTTCTGAACTTGGATTCCTTTGGTGAAGAACTCCGTGTCAACTTAACTCATAATTGCAGGGAGAAGAAAATGCTCAGAAGGCCAAGTAGGAAATCGAAGGGAACCCAGCTGCTCCTCATCATTACCTGGCTTTTAGTTTGATCTTCTGAATTAATTTTTCAGTATGGAGCTCCTTGCGTCACGCTGGAAGATAAAATCTTGTGATAGCCAATGGAATCGTTTTTTAGCAGGATATAAGCCTACATAAACCCCTTTGATAGAGCCAAAACAGGGCAAAGTGGCGGCAACTTTCCTTCCTCAAGCAATCCAAAACATCCAAAATAAGTCACAGGAACAGCGAAGATTACATATTAGCGTCGGCTTGGACACGAGCTAACCCTAAGTAAATCAGTGTTGGTGGAGAATACTTATGAGGCGACACACACAACATATGTATTTGTACGAAGAGATCTATCACATCTCTTTAGGATGTACTGGGTATCCATTTTAATAGCTAAAATAATCAACTGACCAGACCCAGTGTGTAGGTCTATTTCTAGAGCACAACTACATGAGCTAGTTGCCCACGGGGTCAACAATGAAATAGAGGTCGAGATATCTCCCCATGACCAGATGAAACTTCGATGCCCACGTATGCATTTTGAAAGCAAACCAAAGAAACTATCAAGATTGTGCGTGTTTTTTTTTCTTGTCAGTTTTGGTATCACATGGAGATTGGCATTTCAATCCTCACGATATGTAGCCAGCTTTTGTACGCTTACATGAGCTCTTATATATGAGGCTGAAAATCAATACTCATGATTATGCGTGGTGCTCATTTATATATGTGGTCCTTGAAATAGCATGGTTCTTATTAATACTTAAACACAGGAAAGAAGTAACTTCACGTTCATTTATTGCAAGTCATCTCTCTCAAGTGGCACATTCACATGATAAATACTCCAAGCCATATGTGGGAATGGAGCGGCGGACCGAAGTGAGGCTAGGTAGGTGGGTGAAAGAGGATGATGCAGCGCATAAATAGTTGCTGGGTGCTGAGATTAGTTCAACAATCTAAATTTCAGATGGGAGTGCGATGCATCGAGAATAAGAGGTGAACTCTACCAGCATGTGAACGGATGTATTTCTCCCAAGAGTTTGCCCAACCATTTCATCGAGCATGTGGCCACTGTCTCTCCTTGGGATTCTGAGAGTGGCCGGATATGCCGGGCCCGTATGACATGCAAGAGACGGCGAGAGGTGGCAAGGAAAGGAGGCAGTCAAGTACGCAATCACTTTTGCCAACCCTATGGTGACTAGTTGGGCATCTGCGAGATGGAAGCAAAGCACATTGCTTTGCCACGAAAATTAATTTGAGTGCAAAAGAAATGGAAGTCACACACCTATTAAGATGATGTGAAAAACCTAGATAGAGGCGGATGCCAGGTGAAAGACTTATTGTTGTATAAGATATGACTATAATTTTTATTTCAACGTATAAGTCCTTTGTGATAAATATTTAATCTGCATTTCATATATAAATGTACTAGATAGAATTATGGAAGTATTGAATATTTTTTAATAGTATTTTTACTTTGATCCATGACCCGGTCACTCCACGTGTCATTTCAAATGTTATCACGGTCACTGTCACGTGGACCCTGACCCCACGTGTCATCTGCTATATCCACACTATTATTACTGCAGAGGATCCTGTCCCCCTCGGATGGCAGGAAAGCCACCCACAACATGAATGCCCCACAATCCAATTCGGTAGAGCTAGCGTCACACAAGTTTCCGGAGCAGCTGTCCCTCCACCCTTCGTTTGACGGGCATCCATTGCCTCAAGCCGCTATCCTGGAATCCCACACCCACATCAGTGAAGCCACATTCTGACACACACCTATCAGCCACGGGATCTTTTCACGCCTCGATGGTGCAATGTTTCCAGAGAAAAGGGACAGAGTTTGCCAGATCCATGACATCACTCGCACACCATCTCTTGCCTGCTTTGTTGCCAGATGTATCCTCATGTTTCAAAATTTTCTTTGTCTTAATGAGCTCTTTTGAGTTGAACAATCAATACATATATTCAGTGCATTGAGCCTGTGATTAGTCTATGTTTGTGGCCCATGAGATGGCTATCGAAGAAGAAGTAGCCATCACTGGATGAGTTAAGCCATGTTGAACTGCAATTGGAGGGAATGTAACAAACTATAGCAGTAGTGACAACAAACTGACAAAGGCTTTGTGTGTATATTTTTTAAAAAAAATCCTTAAACTTTAAGAAACATTCATGCTCCTTTGACTTTGAGGATATATGGAAAATGCTAAGTTCAGTGAGCGCTGCCATTAGAGATTTGGTGGGTGCCCAACTTCACTTGAATTTGTTGACAAATACTACACATCTGTGTTGTAAATGCACTAATGATGTTTTAACTAAACAGATCAAGGTGGTAATGCACGTTCATTCATTGCAGGTCTCTTTATGTAGTACACTACTGCAGAATCGGCTAGCAATGGTGGGCGCCAAAATGCCATCAGTGGCGGGCAAGGCGATTAGGGGCATCCACCACTGACCTACCATCACTGCTAACTAGTCATTAGTGTAGGGCGAGTCGCCCACCACTGGTAAGGTTCGTAGCAGTCGCGGGCTGCTGTTAGCGCCCGCCAGTGATATATATTTCTAGGCCTATGGAAAAAAGCATTGTCATGGCAGTGTTTTTGATTGCCGTGGTAGCGTTTTTCAATTTAACAGTAATAGTTATTGTAGAAGACACAATATAGAGTTATACAACATATTTTTAGAACACACTTTAATTTAACAACTCTCTTATCTTTAACACTTACACATCACAATATGATAACCGCATACAACATATATGTTGAATGAAGCGGTAGTACAATAGAACTACGAGTATGAACTCGGGATCAACACCGAAACTGCCATGGTGACTGGTGGGTGTTGAACTACAAATAGATGTCGTCGGTAACTCAGTATCATCTACGTTGCCAAGTACAAACATGAACGCCTTCCCAACTTGCATTTGTACTTATGTTGCAACCAGTCCACACTGAGGGCCACATCAATATATTCGGTGTGCCTCATTGGTGAACATCAGGGTTATGGCCCTTCGCAGATCTAGGATTTGACAATGTGAGGTCAAGCATGAACAACATTCCAATGGCTAAAAAAAATATTACTCCACTACACCAAAATTAGTATGACAGACAAACATTACACTAGTAGAAGAAAATTTATAAATTGTTTGTAGGGGCCATGCCTCCCATAACCCCACCCCTTGAACCTCCCCTGGTCAAGGGTGTGCCATTTTTAAGCATGGCCATCTTCAGCTCAAATGTGCCGTCCACCTCAATGTGCAAGTTCACCCTATGGATGAAGTCGACCCTTCCCCAACAACAGATGCGCTGAGCATAATTGAAAGAAAAACAAAAATTAGACATTTTTTTGCACAATTTTATATACATGAACAACTCATTATTCACAACGCAAGTTTAACTAAAACATACTGTCCTCACTAGAAAGTCTTCATGAAGGTCTAAGCAGATTTCATTGCAAGTGATACCCACCTATTGGAACGAGCCTACCCTATTGTCGCCACACCATGGGCATTCTTGGCTCATTGCCTACATTGATGTTGAGAAATTAAATAGAAAGCATTAAAAATTATGGATGGACAGTAAAATTGGGCGTGTATTTTGCTTTAAAAAATATCGAGTGCCTGAAATGTGGCAAAACGAAAATTAATCAACATTTCGCTAGAATTCCAGCACACATTTTCAAACCCTACAAAGTTTGAAGATATGCACATCACTATTTATAGTGTAACACAAATAAGTACTTTAACTTTATTGTAGTTTACTGTACAATGCACATCACAGTTCATCACAGATATGCAATGTTTGAAGATATACACATCACAGTTCGTCACAGTTTACTTTATGATTGACAATGAACAATATGCATGAACCTTAATATACTTCAACGTACCGGGAGATTTATGACGCTGAAGCGCGACGAGGCAGAGGGAGCGGCATATCACATTCATTGAGAAGTCTCAAGAGGGTCATTATAAATCGCCCGGTTTCTGATGGGAAGTGGGAACTCAATACAGGATTTGGCTGGGAAGGGTCAGCTTAAATGCATGTGCATGAGAAACAGAGCCTAGAGGTTCTATTACCCACAGCCTACGTAACGTCATGGGTGTAGGATTGGGAGCTGACAGGAATCCAAGTGCATGGGGCAACAAAATAATCCACACTGGGTGAACATCTGCAGTGCTACAAACCTACGCCAGAACAATGAGTGGCCAGATAACAACGCGAGCAATGAAGCAACCTTGCATCATCACCAGATTCAGTGGAGTTATCTACCTAGATCGGTTCATCTAGATCGTGATTCGAGATCCAGTCAGTCGCGGTGTCGCCGATCTTGGAACGAACTAGAGAAATGAAGTCGTTGGCTAACCTAGTGTGGGCCTATAGAAGCTCGTTCCTTGTGCTAACAGCCAGCCACATATATGTGGTTTCTCGTGCAACGGACATGACGACAAAAGGGACGTGTCCGGTGTGACGAAGTTTCAGCAAGTTGCCTCCGTGAAGAAGCGCATCCACGATTGGCCTCCATCGAGTTCTCTCTTCTCAAGCACACATCTTGAAGCGCCACCAAAATCGACCACACCAGCATCAGAGCAAGGACTACATACATAGTCTCCTCTAGAAGTCAAAACAAAATGTGAGGCCCCGACAATGCAATTTTATTAAAACATGACATGTTTAGAAGAGAGAGTTGTACAAGGAAAATGAAACAATGAAGATCAACCTAATCTCTATTCTAGCCGACATCTAAGGTGGAATTCTTCATTCTTTAAGAAAATGTTTATTTTCAAGAGAAAATGCTAGGAAGCCAAACTAGTAGGAATATTATACAAAACTGTAGCATTTTTTTTATTCAGAACTGTTCCAGGATGCAACGATAAAGGCTTCAACGAAGCAAGGCTTGTTGAAAAAGATCCCCTGAACTGTTAATAGATGTCGAGCAACCGTTGCTGAAGGAGCAATTCCAGAAAAGATGATGCTGACATGTTGACCGAAAATATTGGTACTGCAATAATTTTAGACAGGTGCGAATGAACCACTAGCTGGCTACCAGCTATAATTAAATTCCTACATACGTATGGATCTAAAATTTGCAGGTTGCAAGGGAAATCGGTTATCACCAGAAACTAACAAGTCATGTACATTGCCCTGACTATAGACATTGTTTTGTGTGTACCTAATAATACAATACCTTGCTAATTTATCAACAAGTGGTATTGGCTGAAAGACAGACATGCATGGTCGTGTAACATGGCTTTGTAAAAGCGGCACGAGCTAGTTAGCCTGGTATGTATAGAGAGATGGCATTCAAGCTGATTGAGGGAAGGCAGCTCCATGAACATGAATGCACGTTATCCTTGAGCAGCATAGTTAGCTAGGGTCATAGAAAATAAAACGTAGCTGGCTATTAAAAAAAATGAAGATCTAGCTAATATTTGTTCTAACCAAGGAAAATGAACCAAGCCTAAGCTAGGGTTATGTGCTCGTGTTCTAACCTAATATTCACTAAAGGAAATGCAATGAAAGCCAAGTACCCAACATACTTGGCTAAGGCCCCTTAAAACACTCATTAACCTATTGGCGGAGTGTTACACTAGGTCTCCACAACTTAGCTTACACCACGTCGGTAACTGGATGTAAACCAAGTGTTTTCTATCGGGGTACTCAGCTTGTATATAAGCCAAGTGGCAAACATACAAGAGGCTTGCAACTCATGGAAGCATACACGACCAAGAGGCTTGGTCAGAATGTCCGCCTTCTGCTCACTGGTCCTGATGAACTCCACGGCCACCTTTCCCTTCTTGACGCAGTCACACATGAAGTGGTAGCGCACATCAATGTGCTTGCCTTCGTCGTGAAGTACCATATTGTTGTAGAACGAAATTGCAGACTTGTTTTCGATGTAGAGGATCGCAGGGAAAGCGTCTTGATTCAGTATTTCGCTGAGCAGTCGAGCTAGCTAGATTCCCTAGCACGCCACCGTTGCGGCAACAATGTACTCCGCCTTGCATAATATTCAACTTTAGCGGCTGCCAACTGACTAGGCTGCTCACGAGGCAGAACAACACGCCTAAGGTGCTTTTCCTGGAGTCCATGTCGAACGCGTGGTCAGAGTCATTGTAGCTGACCAAGGTCTCGCCATTGCCGTGACGATACACGTACCTGTGCGTGAGTGTCCCGGCGATGTAGCAGAGCAGGTGCTTGACAGCCGCGAGATGATCGCTGGCTGGAGCCTCCATGAACCCCGCGGTGAACGAGTTGTCCGGCCGGATGTCCACGAGATATCTAAGGCTCCCGATGATGCTCCCATAGAAGGTAGTCTACCATGCCAGCTTGCTCGAGCAGCTTGCCTGAGTGATCTAGGTGCGACCACGCTTCTCGCTCACCTCCAATCCGAGAGAGTATCGGCGCAACACGAGGCCGCTCATGCAAAAGAACCGATTCATTTCTTCCTTGAAGCGGAGCACCTTGGTGTTTAGTAATGTTTAATCTTGTTGTTTGGCGGCCCTGTGCGTTGCCCAGTTCTTATGTTGCATCCTCAGATGCCTTTTTGTTTTCTCTAGTTTTCTTTTCTTTTTGGCTTTTTTTTTCTTTATGTATGAACGTTTGTATAATGGAACCCAGCTCCCGGTTGGGACTTGAGAGGCATATTGAATAAAAAAATATGGGTTGAGCAAGCGAGCGAGAAAAAACAAATTAGCTTAAGGAACATAGGCATGCTAGAATTGGCCATGTTCTGATCATCCCCATTTGCCAGCCAAGTTAGACACAGCATATTTGGCAAAATGATTGACTTTATTTTCAATGCTGTAATACTTTTTTCTTACACCATTGCAACGGACGGCCGGGGTCGCCACTCACTATTTGTACCAGTAGTAGTAAATCATAGTGTAACATGACAGTACACGTACCATGCCTGGATAGACATAGACGACCAGTGATGCGTGACGGAAATTAATAACTGTGGAAGGAAAGGAAAAGACACAACCATGCATGCCAACATACGTACTTCCGTCATGTTGGCTGCAGGTACGATGGTAAATAAACTTCGAAGTAACAAGCACGCATGGCCGGCAATGGCATACCCCCGCCGGACGGCGATCAGGGAGGCAGAACCCCGCACAAGTCCTTGCAGGCGTTCATGCACGGGACGATGGCCTGGTCCACGCAGGTCCTGTCCAACGCTGCCAGCGCCGGCGGCGTGAGGGTGCAGACAGGGTTGCACATCACCCTGGCAAAGATGTCGCACCTAGATTTGCATCGCTCACGGCATGGCGTATCGGCACTAGGGCAAGCTAGCCCGTCGGTTATGTCGGCCATCGCTGGCTGCTCCGCGGTGTATCCTCCTTTCATTTTAATGCACGCGTTGATGTTCCTCAAAAAAAAAAAGTATTACTAGGCTAATCACGCACCATGCATGTTGTGTGTTGACTTCAAGAGGATTATACAATTAACTCGTGATCCATGCGCACGTACCACTAGCAAGGTTCGCTTGGCATGTTGGGTGAACCGACACTAGCTGTGTGTACTTCAACTCTCATGTGAGAGTTATTGATTGTTGTACTTCTGAGCATTGACAAAATGCCGCTGCACACAGTGTTATGAGTTACTGTCCCGTGACAGTAAAAAGAGAGTTATTGTCCCATCGTAATTTACCAAGAGTGTTAGGATTTTTTTTTGTTAAGTTTCTCAATTTACCAAGTACTAATATTTAGCAAACAGATAGAAATTGGAGAGATAGTGGCTAATATTTAGCTGGCAAATGATGAGACACATTTCGGCCGGTCTAAGGCGTAGCTATTATTTCTTGTGGCCTGATTCATTCCAGTCCTGGGCTGGCCTGTTGTGTCTCTAATCTGGATGAACGTCCGTACCTGCAAAAAAATCGCGAGAACTAAATCTCGCTTGTAGCAAGATCGAAGAATGTCTTGCATAGACCATTTTACTCTCATGTTGTTTACTGGGCTGGCCCAGTTCTTGTCCTCACTGTCCGCTCGCGTGCTAGGGGCTCGAGCGCTCGCTCAATCGTTCGTTCGGGAGGGTTGGCTACAGTTAGTTCGTTCCGGTTTTCTTTTTTTGTTTTTTGTTTTTTTTGTTTTTCTGCTTATTGTTTTCTTTCCGTTTTACATTCTGTTTTCTTTGTTTCTTCAAGGATTTTTTTTTGTTTTTTCTATTTTCTTAGCTTTTTCACCGGGTTTCTTCGTTTATTTCTCAGTTTTCCACTGGGTTTTTTCTTTCTTTCTTTCGTTTCAACGCAACTTTTTGAAATCAGTTTAGATGTTGGCAAAACTGTTGCTGTCTTAACAAATTCAAACTAAATTTTGAGATTCAGGAGATGGTTGACACCTGACTTGCAGTGCCAACTTGATAAACTAAGAAACCTTCTGTTGTGTGTGGCTTTGAATGAAAATCATGACTCCCCTAAGTGGAGGTTCACTATCTGGCAATCTCCTTGAAATCAATGTATCATCATCTCTCTAATGAGGTCCCAAATAGATCGTTTCAATGAATGTGGAAAAGCAAAATGCCTTTAAAAATTAAAATATGGCTTTGGCTTATATGGCATAATTCCATAGCTGCCAAAGACAATATGAAAAAGAGGAACTAGGTTGGAAATTTCACTTGCAGTTTCTGGGAGGAAAATGAAACCATTAATCACTTATTTTTGCCTGTTTGGCTTCTTCTTATATGTGGAGTTCTATTTGTAACACAGTTGGCCTGACTGATAGACCCTCATGCTTTAGTCAATATTTCATCTGGGTGGCTGATAGATTTCCCTTGGGCATTTATTTGCATATTGTTGGTATTTCAGCTTTCTGTTGGTCTCTCTGAAGACCCGTAATAAAGTTTGCTTTGGTAAAAAGTTACCTTCAGCTCCTGTTTAGCTAATCTGCTATTTCTATGCTTTTTTGCGTCACTGGGCAAGGTTGCAAAAAGATGGTGACAAACTCATTTTCTTGGATGGAGCCTCAAATATACAAGCGTCAACTATTAGGGTGGATGATGCTGCATGTAGGGCTCCGGCTAGTTGTATGCTAAAAAATAATGATGGCGTTGCTGAAGATGGAATGGCTGAAGATCAGTTCGATGGTACTGATGATGGGGCTTGTGATGGGATCCCTGGTGATCTGATGGAGAGTTGATTGATGGCCGGTCGTTGGGGTCCAGACTTCATTGCTGTATGCCGTAACTTTGGACACAATGTAATAAGTCTTCCGGGAAGTGGTGCTCTTCCTATGCTGTCGTTTTGTTTTCAGATACCTTCCTTTATACTAGCTGTTTAATCTTCTTGTTTGGCGGCCTCTGCATTGCCCGGTTCTTATGTTGCATCCTCCGATGCCTTTTTGTGTTGTGTAGTTTTTTTTTTGTGTGTTTGAACGTCTGTTCCGTTATATATATAATGGAACCCGTCTCCCGGTTGGGGGGCATATGGAACGAAAAAATATGGGTTGAGCAAGCGAGTGAGCAGAAACAAGGTGGGTTAGGAAACATAGGATGCTAGAATTGGCTCCGTTTTCATCATCCCAATTTGCCAGCCACGTCAGACACATCATATCAGGATAGTAGTAAAACATAGTGTAACATAGTGTAACATGACAGTACACGTACCACCATTGTCGATCCATGCATGGATACACGACCAGTGATACGTGACGGAAAATACTAACTGTGGAAGCAAAGGAAAATACATGACCATGCATGCCAACATACGTACTACCATCATGTTTGCTGCAGGTACGATGGTAAATAATCTTCAAAGTAACATGCACGCATGGCAGGCAATGGCGTTCCCCCGCCGGGTGGCGATCAGGGAGTCGTCTGAACCAAGAGGGCCTCGCACAAGTTCTTGCAGGCAGTCAGGCAAGGGGTGATGGCCTGGTTCACGCAAGTCTGGTCCAACGCTGCCAGCACCGGTGGCGTGAGGGTACAGATAGGGTTGCACATCACCCTGCCAAAGAAGTCGCACACAAGTCTGCATCGTTGGCGGCATGGCGTCTCGGCACTAGGGCAAGCTAGCCCGTCGGTTATGTCGGCCATCGTTTGCCCCGTGGTAGACAGGAGGATGACCAGCAGGGCGCAGATGGCCGCCGTCTTGAGCGTGGATGCAGCCATTGTTCGCTGGACGAAGGATGTAGTGGCTGGGCTGGGTAGCTAGGGAGATTGATGGGTGTCTGGAAGTGAGAATGTGTGGTGCCCAGATGAGAGCAGAGCGATGCTCTTTTTATAGGCACACCACATATATGGAATGCTACTATAGCTCATTTTATCGCCAAGTTACTTAACCATGCATGGAGTATGTAGGAACCTTTGCGTACGTGTTGACTTCATCACTTCAAGTGGATTATGCAATTCATTCGTGACCGCTCAAGTATTATGCTATTCTAATACTATATATACGTAGTATCGCCTTGTCAGTCAAAATTGAATCGCTCATGTGATCACATGTCTCCTTGATTACTCTGTACGAAGCATATGGACTACACAAAAAGAGGAGAACGTATTTCATCATAAAGGTCCGTTTGCAGTAAGTGTACGGTACAAGATCTCCATATCTTTTTCATCGGTAATTGTGCAGGCTATGTACTATCTACCCTTTCTATGTAGTACTACTGCGACTAATCACGCACCATGCATGTTGTGTGTTGACTTCAAGAGGATTATACAAATAAGTTGTGATCCATGCGCACGTAGCACTAGCTAGATTCGGCTGGCATCTTGGCAAGTTGTTGGGTGAACCGATCCTAGCTGTGCGTACTTCAACTCATGTGATTTTTTTGAAACTGCCATCATTGCTCCTTTATTGCTTAAGGCTTTTGCTCTTGTGCATGCAGTGCGATTATATGGACAAACTTTCCGGGGATTGTCCTATGGATGGAAGGAAGCAGCAAAGCAAGTTTGTCAGGCAGTCTTCAGTAAAGTTGTCTGAAACTGAAGCTCTTTGTCTTCTTCGGTTCCGTCTTTTTTTCTTTAGGGAACTTCGGTTGAGTGTAGAGCAGAGTAGGGAAGAAGCGCCAAACTAACTCTGAACGAGCCATATGGGCTGAATTGCTAGCCCGGCCCCAGTTTCACTCATGCAGCTCTCTCGACCGGCCTAGGCTGCTGGGCTGGTTTCCCGACTTCAGTCTCAAAAACCCGCCGGACCAGTCTGGCTCCACTGTCCACATCACCGCCGCTGACGGACAAGTAAACCAGAATACAAGATGGGGTCATTGGTCCAGGAGGGGTCCCTCTGCTGCCCGCTCTCCATCGACGGCACACGCGACTGTTAATCTTCACGACGAGATCGCCCAACAAAGAAAGTGTCAAACTTAGTTGATTGACACGGAGAACACATGAATGTAACCTTTTTTTTTTGCGAGAAACACATGAATGTAACCTAAACAAGGAAATGCTAGATGGATTCTTCCCTAATCAGAACACATTTAACCGAGCAAGAGATATATTTTTAGAATCTTAACCGAGTACGAGATATGTTGGAATTCGTAGCAACAGGGCCGCTTCACTCCGGTGTTAATTTCTTTTCGTATTTTTATCCTACGTGGGTGGACGAGAGCACAGCTGGCTTTTGGGATCTGCTTGGAGTCAACTTGACCATGGCTCGGCCCGATAGGTGCACATCCCGAGCCTCGTCGGTCTTTTGGGCTTGTGAAGGTCTCTGAATCAATCCATGTTCAGACCAAGCCAGCCGAGGGACTTTTGTCTAAATGGAGTGGCCTAGAGAGCGGGAGACCGTGGAGAGCGTCCCGTCCAACCCAAGCACATCAGGCAAGGAATGATCCTTACTTGTGAGTTAAACATAGGATTTTTGCTAACGAGAGCCGATCACACCAGCTAATCATGCTGTGCTTGAACTCGTATTTCTGACGTATCCCATTCTTAGCTTCTAATACTAAAACTTGTCATTGACAATTGATAAGCTCCATCGGAAACTTAACGAAGAGATGTAGATCCTCTATGGAGCCACGCAAAGGTTGAAAGCCAAACTAGTACTGACGGATCATTGCATAGCAAGAGGAGTGCAGCTGTATTTATCATGTGTCTATAAGATTTGTATCTCCAGTCTTGTGATGACAAATATGCTGTTATTAATTGTATTAACATCTGTTAGTTTGAGCAGCTAAAAAAATCTGTTAGCTTGAGGGGCGAGTTTGTTTTATTATCTCCCTATCAAGTGGTGCTGAACATATGTCTCACTAGACATTTAGAACTAATTTTTTTTCTAAACGGAGCTCCACCATAAAGCGTGGATACTTTAATAATTCATCATGTATCTAATCGATTGAAGCGCTAATTATCTCTCGCCAAACCTCCCGGGTCGCTCCAGTTCGGGCGGCTCCGGAGGCTCCATCCCCGGCGTGCACCCATCCGTCACCGCCGCTGTCGCCGGCAGCGGTGGCGAGCGCCTTCAATTGGGCCATTTTTTTAGTGGGCTTCTGGTTTTTTGGCCCATTTTTACTTCTTTTTTCGGACTCGAACCGAAGCGTTCGGTCTGCCGTAGCTTGCCAAAGCGTTCCATTGCTATCGCTGGCGCTACTGTCCGTCTCCTTTCCCTACCGTCGACCACGACCTCCACCACGCCTGCGCGTTGGCCGAACTCTTAACCGGACCCCATCACCTACACCCAGCTTGGCCTCGGCCTCCATCTTGCGCCGACTAGCATGGTGAACGACGGCAGGAACGAGTCCTCCTCTACCACCTCGTGCGTCTTCTCCCGAGAAGGCGGGAACAAGACGTGGGCTGGATTGGTTGTGTGCTGATGCACATGCATCTTGGTGCCTAATTCTTGGGCTTGAGAGATTGTTGTATGCTCCGTGAAAAAATAGAGAAATTGCTAAATTTGTGTTTGACAGTCAGTTACACCACCCTACATTCTCTTGTTCTAACTTGGTGCAAACATGCCTGAAACGCTCATGGTGTCAACTTCTGTGATTGTCAGCGACCAAGGCTCTGGCGAAGCGTGGGAAGTTGAGAACGAACCAACTAGTGGCGGCGTCAGGCCCCAGGCAGCCCGGGTTGTGGCCTGGGGCGTGGCCGAGAAACCCTTTGTAGACTGCAGCTACAAGGGCTGCCTGGTGCGTGGGCTGTTCCTGGCTCCGCCATTGGAACCAAGTACCATTCCAAGACACAAGCCTCGTTTGCCAGCACTGCTTGCAGGCCGGAAAGGGCCCATCTAGGTCTTGTAAGTAAGTAAGGGGTGGAGTGTGTGCGGATGCTCGCGGGCATGCGGACGCCATCCGCCTGCATTGCTAGTTTGCTATGGCTAGGAGGAAGGAGAGGAGAGATGACATGACGAAGGGGATGAACTTGATTTCCTGAGCTTCTTCTGTAATTTGAAAATTTGGTTCTGCCACAATAGTGCTAGGGAGATCTGGTGTTAACATAATAGCAATCCTTTGTCCATTTGATTATTAACAATGTTTAAGACAATTTCATGCGCGTGACAGACACATGAAGCAAGCCTTAGAGACTTATCACCGGCCTACGCGCAAGGGCGGCTACCTTGCGAGCTGCAGTTCGGTGTGATAGAATCAGCTAGTGGAGCATGCTGTTCTGGTGAATTACAGATCGATGCACAGGTCTCATGCGCCATTGTCCCATTTTGCTTATCTATCTTGTTTATGCCTTAATGTGTTGTTTAGGCTAGCTTGTTTGAGCATTGCGCCAGTCTGTTTGAGTCTTTGCTGGCCATATATGGAATATTAGTTGTTGCTTCCTCACATATCTCACCACGCTGTACATTCATGACAGTAGAGTGAACAATTCCCAAGCACTGATTTAGAAGCACTAGGTACCCTCCAACTAGCTTTTGATGCTCCTCGCAGTCTGGTCTGTTGGAACCTAGCTACTTCTTCCCAAATGTCTCACAATCCTACAACCTTCACCCTTATTGTAAGAACAGATCTTGCATGCATATTATGGTGTGGGGAACAAGCTAGTAGTTGGCCTTATGCACTGAACAAGGTTAGCTTGGTGGCCAGGGTGGTGGATGTTTATACATATTGAAAGCTAGACGTACATGTAATGGCCATGTGCATTATCAGAACCTGACCTTTTCCTTGTATTAAGTGGAGCTATGGCCATGTCATGTGCTACCTTAATTAGGTATTAGGTGGGTCGGAAGGGTTGAGATTATGTGGCCGGATGGTATGGCTTATGTCTTCTAATGAATCGGTAGTCACTGCCAGCAATTTTTTTAGATAAAAGGCAGCAGACCGACTTTATAGATAAGGCAAACATGACATAGAGAGGCATACAAGCAAGTAGTTAAGTCAACCCAGGAGGGCACACAAGCGTAGAAGCATAAAGGAGTACTGGGTACATGGCAAAACAGGAAATGAAAACCATGGCAGCAGGCCAGCAAGGTAGAACATCACTAAGCATCAGGTTGCGGAGGTAGCAGTGAGGAGGCCGACGAGCGGATCTTGAAAATCATCAAGTCCAGTGCCTCCACGTTCCGATGTCTGGCAAGCGATCTTCACTATTGAAGAAGCGCACCCATTTTGTATAAGCAATTCATGGGACGGTTAGGGAAGATATGCGCAATGGTAAACCTATTACGAGTACTCCTAACAGACCAAGTGAGAGCGGCAAAAGCATTCCAAACTAAATGGTGAAGCTTGCTGGAAACAAAGCTAAGGGCTTCTCTAACCCTTCCTTTCTTCTATATCACGCGCTCCTGGTGATGCGATAGCGGGTATCTTTTTTATTTAGGAGTTGCCAGAGAATGGACGTTCTTCCTTAAAGGGCCCACGTCACGTAGGCAAAAGGCCTTGGGCTGGCCTGGGCCGAAGCCTTCACGAGCCACAAAGACGGTCTAGTCTTGGCGCCAACAAAAAGCCGAAATCATTAATTAAGGAGTACTCTTTACAAAGATCACTCCCACCTCCCAGGTTGCGACAAGTGGCGCACTGCATGCGCGCCACTTGTCGCAACATGAGAGTTTTCCCTTTTTTCGTAGATCCGTTTATTCAAAACGTTTTATCTCTCAAACCGTGCGTCCAAATCTCGAACCATATTCACCGTTGGATTGCTCGCGTCGAGATCTTCAAAACTAGATCCCATATTGATAGGTTTTGACGAACTTTTTTTTCACGAAAAAAACTGGTGAAAAAACCGGACGAAAAAACCCAACCGGAAGCACGTTTTTTTCCCTTTCCGAAAGAGGCATGGCCGTGCCTCTCGCGAAAGCAAAATCGTGCCTCTCGCGGAAGAAAAACCGTGCCTCTCGCGGAAGAAAAAAAAACAGAAAACGCGTTTTTTTTTCCGTTTTCGAGAGGCATGGCCGTGCCTCTCGCGAAAGCAAAACCATGCCTCTCGCGGAAGCAAAACCGTGCCTCTCGCGGAAGAAAAAAAAACAAAAAACGCGTTTTTTTTCCGTTTTAGAGAGGCACGGCCGTGCCTCTCGCGAAAGCAAAACCGTGCCTCTCGCGGGAGCAAAACCGTGCCTCTCGCAGAAGAAAAAAAAACAAAAAACACATTTTTTTTCCGTTTCCGAGAGGCACGGCCGTGCCTCTCGCGAAAACAAGACCTTGCCTCTCGCGGGAGGAAAAAACGAGCGTTTTTTCGCGCAAAAAATTTTATTTTGAATTTTTTTTTTGTTCCAAAAGTTAAGGAAGACTGGTGGAAAACCAAAAAGCTGAAAAAAACCGGGAAAAAATCGTTTAAAAAGCCGAAAACGCGTGCGGAAAAATAAAAAAAAAAAACAAAATCCGGAGGGAGCGCCCAGAGCGCGACACGTGGTGTCGGCTGAGCGTGCCAAGGGGCGCGCTCAGCCACCCCCCAAGTGATCGTGGGGGAGAACGCTCCTTAATTAGTTGCTCTCACAAAAATCTCAGACCGTCTAGTCAGTAGGTCAACCTGATGGGGCGACGCAGTGGCGGCCCGTTGCTCGATCGGTGGAGGGGCACACTTTACTCGGGGATTGTCTTCACGGGACCTGGAGAGGCGCGCGCGGCCGACTGGCCAGATCGGTCGCACGACGCAGGTGGGGCGGATCACGAGCGGGCGGGTGATCAATCCGATCGCGCGCGAGGTCATGGACGCCGCTCGGTGGAAGCGGGATGGAGGCGGAGTCCGAGCTGAAGCCGGTGACGACGGCCGGCGCGCAACGACGTGCGGACGAGCGTGTCAGCACCGGCGCCCGGGCGGCAAACGCAACGCCGATGCCCATGCAGCGATGCCCGAGTGGCCGAAGCAGCAGCGGCGCCCCAATGGCCAGGCCCGAGCGGAGAACGTGGCACCGTGCGGAGGTGGCCGTCCATACACGGAGGAGGCGGGAGGTGATGGAGGAGTCCCGTTCGGAGCAGGGCAGCGACGGCCGGCGACGGCCGGCGCAGAGCGACGGGTGGGCAGACGCCCAGACGACGACCATGATGGGTCGCCGCATTGCACAAGGCCGTCGGGTCGAAGAAGAGGCCCGGTGGTCACGCCGGTTTCGGAGTAGAGGCGCGGGGGTCGACGGTGGCGGCGGGCGACACATACCGATCCGTTGATCGGAAAAGACAAAAAGGAAACACCGATCAGGACGATCGGCAGGAAAGAGAAAAACCCGTATCAAAGGATGGGAAAAATACTCTCTAATTAGGCGAAAACCAGGCCCACAACTTTTGTGTTGTGCGTTTCCTACTGGCCCTAGTCCATCCAAACATGATTGTTATCTTCAAATTTGTGAATACAAATATTTCGCTGGGCTCATATCTCAAAGCAAGTCAAAGACCACCATTGCGGCACAAACCGCTATATACCAGCCTGCTCATCATCAACGGGACAGGACAACGAAGCTAGTCACTCGTACTCCCTTCTTCCCAACATCTTAGACGGCTAAACCTTTTCGGAAAATCCCAAAGTTTAATGCGTGTTAGCTCTCGGCTCTCGATATTCTCTCTTCTACTATTAGCATAAGCTTCAAATTCATTAAGAAGGGGATACACCAAGCACACCCAAAAAATCAGTGAATTGCAAAAACCATCGATATTCAAGGCTAGGGTTGCATGAAAGACGAGTTTACAGTTTGGTGCCAAAAAATATTAATTCTGGACCCACGTATAATGTGAATCTTTACGTAACGTCACCATTTGCGGGACCCACATGTCATAATTGTGCTTAAACTTGTCTGAGGCGTCAACCAGTGTTTTCTGCAAAAAATTTAGGCGCGGAATTAGTGGTTTTTGACACAAAACTGAAAACTCGTGTTTCCTGCAACCTTAGCCTTCAATGTCGATGGTTTCTGCAAAGTCTGATTATCCGATATCAGAATAATTAAGAAGGGACCCACGTAGCATAATTAGATTCGATTCACATGCAACTATAAAATAAACAAGGATCAAAAGAAGAAGGTTGTAATGAAGCATCAATCCCACAATCCACGAGGACCAAAATGAAGGCCTTCAAACAAATGTTAAAAGTGCAGAAAAACTCAATTCACCATTTTTCTATGAGATAAGTATGTTTTTGGTCCCTCAAGTTCTCACAAAGTATAGACTTGGTCCCTCAAGATTTTTTGGTATACATTTGGTCCCTCAAGTCTCAAAACCGGATAAATTTGGTTCTAAACCAGATTTTGAGCCCATTGACCGGGTTTGACCGCCAGAAAACCGCTTGATGAACAGTAGCTTTGACTTTTTTTGAAAACAAACATCAAAAAAATCTGAAATTTTTTGGGGTCCAATATGCTTACATGCGCAAGGTGCGACCAAATTTTCGTGGTCTTTCGACACTGGAGGAGCTCGTGGCAAAAAAACAAAAATATCTGTCTGATGAATAGTAAATTCGAAAAAAATTCATAAAAACTTCAAAAAATTCTGAAATTTTTTGGGGTCCAAGAGGCTTACATGCACAAGGTGCGACCAAAATTTTGTCATGAAATGACATCTGACGGGCTCTAGAAAAAAAAACAAATTTTGGCTATTTTTTTGTGAGTGAAAAGGTATTTTTTTTTGTCACAAGCTCCTCGAGTGTCAAAAGACCACCAAATTTTGGTCGCACCTTGAGAATGGAAGCATATTATGCCCCACAAAATTTCAGATTTTTTTGAATTATTTTTGTTTTTTTTGCCACGAGCTCCTCGAGTGTCGAAAGACCATGAAATTTTGGTCGGACCTTGTGCATGTAAGTATATTGGATCCCAAAAAATTTCAGATTTTTTTGATTTTTTTTTCGAATTTACTGTTCACCGGGCGGTTTTCTGGCGGTCAAACCCGGTCAACGGGCTCAAAATCTGGTTTAGGACCAAACTTATCCGGTTTTGAGACTTGAGGGACCAAATGTATACCAAAAAATCTTGAGGGACCAAGTCTATACTTTGTGGGAACTTGAGGACCAAAAACATACTTTTCTCTTTTTCTATTAGCCGTAGTTTGCACATATGATGGATGCTGGCCGGCGGAGGATGAGGCCTTCTGTCTAACAGGTTGCACACCTATGTCCCATTTTGTGTTCCTCAGACCGGTCATCCCAAAATGGTTCAGATATACACAATACTCGAGCAATCATAAGAACTGCAATCAGCAATGGATGGGAGAAAAATAGGATTGAACTTGTTGAGGCTTTGTACCAAATCAGTGAGACACGAGATAGAGTAGCAGCATTCAGAGTTCGAGAATTACTGACAATCATTTATCCACCAGCAAGAACATTGTAGTATGTCTCTACCTTGTCCCTGTAGCTTGTTCAGATCGGGCTTCACTCTCAAATGGTGGAACCAACATATAATTTCAATATCTACAGCCATAGTATCCAGCTGCATGAGGGAGACTTACACGAGAATCAATAGGGGCACAGCCGAAGACAGTTCTTTATAAAGTGATCAACAAACAGAAGGGCATGGATCATACAGCAATGACTACTATCTTGTACTCCCTCTGTAAACTTTTATAAGATCTTTTACATCACTAAAGTAGTGGTCTAAAAGATCTTATAAAAGTTTACAGAGGGAGTACGAAGTAAATTCAGATTTTATGACAAATACTCAAACATAATCGAGCACGTTGATATAAATGAACAAAAATGTGAAAAGCCTATAGGTTTTAGTTTGGCGTTCTGATTTGTTGAGATAACTGATGAATGCTCACCTGGTGAAGGTCCTCAAATAATCATAACCACATGGGGGAGTGGTCCAAATGGGCCCTAGTCCTAGTGACGTCTGGTCTCAAGCCCACACCTCCCAGAACATGGAGATTTGAACTGTCCCTTGTGTATAGCAAGGTCCTCAAATAATCATAACCACATGGTCAGAGGATAAATACCCCAGCAATAGGTGGCTGATGCCATACCATTGAAGTTAGACTCCTTTTTTCTGCTATGAAGTCAGAATCAATTTTTGCAGCTGCGCACAACTCATTTAGACATATAGCAGCTCAACACTTCAAATTTTTATTGGAACATCCATCGCTTGTATAGGTATTACAGTTGGCTGATCGTAAAAATGGAGTCTTATATAGTTAGAGGATGATGTTGGTTGACACTCATATTGTATTAGAAATGAGATGCATTGGGAAGGGAACTCAAATTCAGTAGCTATCAAGCTCCTCAGGATCCTCTGATGAGGAAGACTAAGGTGGACACAGGGATTGAGCAACAAACCTTCTATCTGAGGGCCCATTCCAGCTGATGCTGATGATCATGTAATAGTTAGCTTTTTTTGCTGAACTTCCTTTTGTTCATGTTGCTAGCATTATGCCTGTTTAAGACCCTATCTAGCTCAACTACTCTGGCTCTGCCTGAGCGCTGTGAACAGTTATGTGTTTTGCTTGCCTCATTTTTCAATAAAATTGGGGGAAAGGGGGGGGGGGGGGGGGGGGGGGGGGGCTCTGTTCTTCAAAACATCCAGTAGCTAACAAAGTATCATGAGCTAGCCCTGGAACCATAATCGCCATGACCATGTCGTGCCACTCATGCTAAGAACATAGAGTTGGACAAGCTGAAGTGATGGGCGCATTGACTTGCCGATTTCAAGCTCCTTGAATTAATGCTATCGTGCATGTTCCAAGAGTGCTATGCTCTCTTATCAACCGAAGTAGCAAACAAAGGCTCTGGCTGCCATCTTCTCTGCCACCGAGACCCTCGGGCGTGTGGAACTATGGGTTCTCATCAATAACTGTAGGTTGGGTAGGGTAGAGTTCCCTGCAATGTTAGATCTGATGAGTTGACTTTTTTTTTTGCTCCTCTCTATTTTACATTTGTGTGTTTTTTCCGTTCTTTCTCGTTTTTTTGGAGACAGAGCTGTTAGATGTGTGTTTGCTGTGTCCTCGGCGGTACTACCGCCCGAGCGCGGTACTACCGCCCGAGCGCGGTACTACCGCTCTGTGTGCGGTACTACCGCTCTGTGTGCGGTACTACCGCTTGTAATTCCTCACATGTATATGTACTGGCCTTTGGCCCACTGTCAATACTAGTTGCTCATTCCTAACATGGTATCAGATGCTTAGGTTTCTCTCCCGCTCCCGCACGCTCGCAGCTCCGTGCCCCCCCCCCTCCTCGTCGCCGTCCGACCGGCCGCCTCCTCCTTGTCCGGCAGCCGCCTGCTTCGCCCGGCCGCCGCTGCCGCTGCTCGTCCTCGACCCGCTGCCGCCGTGCTCCCGCAGCGGCTGCTGCTGCCTCGTCCGGCAACCGCCCGGCCGCCGCTGCTGCTGCCTGCCCTCGACCGGCCGCGCCGCCGCCCTCGACCGGCCGCCGCCGCCCCCGGCTGCTGCGTGGCCTCGCCCGCCTCGACCGGCCGCACCGGCCGCCCTCGCCCGCCTCGACTGGCCGCCGCCGCCCCCGGCGCTGCCCTGAATCCCGATCCCGATTCGGCTCCGCGGTACTACCGCTGGCAAGAGCGGTACTACCGCTTGAAGCGGTACTACCGCCCGTTACTGCCGCTCTACTTCCGCTTAAAGGCCAGACATACCAGAAGACTAAAATAAGCGGAAGTGCCCACGGCACTGGACCGCGGAAGTACCGCCCAAGCGGTACTACCGCTTAGAATAGCGGTACTACCGCCCTGTTCAGCGCGGTACTACCGCTGGCAAGAGCGGTACTACCGCCCGAAGCGGTACTACCGCTGAGAAGTGCTGTACCAGGCGTCATGTCTTCGTCGGGCTATGTGGCTGTTCCTCGGTGCTCAGTGATCTTCGATGGCACCAACTATGCTGAGTTTGTGGGTTTCATGCGCATCCACATGCGCGGTCTTCTCCTATGGGGCGTTCTCTCTGGCAAGGTTCCCTGTCCGCCTTGCCCTGTTGCACCTGTGGCTCCTACCCCGCCGGTGCCGCCTGTTCTTGCTGCTGATGCTTCTCAGGCTGATCGGGATACAGCCAAGGCCCTTGACGATGCTGCGGTTGATGCTTATGATCAGCAGGTATCTGCCTACTCAGATGCTCTTTCTGCTTACCGAGATGATCTGTCTGCTTACACTCAGTGGTGCAACGATGATGCTCGAGCTGCTGTTGTTCTTACTGCGAGTGTCTTACCTCAGTTTGCGTCTGAGTTCATGGGTCTCGGTCCTGTTGCTGCGATGTGGTCCTATCTTTGTCAGCGATATCAGCCATCTGGTGATGCTCTCTACTTATCTGTGGTGCGTCAGGAGCACGCTCTTCATCAGGGTGACTCTTCTGTTGATGAGTTCTACTCACAGAGCTCTGCCATCTGGCGCCAGCTTGACTCTCTCAGGACAGTTGTTTGTGGCACTTGCCGGTGTTGCCAGACTGTGCGGTCTGACTTGGAGTTTCATCGCCTCCATGAGTTCTTATCTCGCCTTCGTCCAGAGTTTGAGCCTCGGCGTGCTCACCTGCTTGCTCGTGGTCGTGTTCCTATTTCGGAGGTGCTTGCAGAGCTTCGTGCTGAGGAGACACGCCTCCGTTCTGCTGGTCTGCTTGTGGTTCCCACTGTTCTTGCTGCCCGAGCTCCTGTGTCGTCTGCTCGCCTCACCACTCCACCGCTCCTGCCTACACCTTCAGGGGGGGTGGGTCACCCTCCTTCTTCAGGAGAGGGTCGGCCGCGCTCGCACACCTTCTGTGGCTACTGCAACAGGCCAGGTCACCCAGAGTCTGATTGTCACAAGAAGCGGAAAGATCTGAAGCGCTCTTCTTCTAGTGGGACTCGTGCGTCCTCCTCGACTCTGTCGCTCACTGACCAGGATATTGTGCGGCTCAAGCGCATGTTGGCCTTCTCTGGTTCTTCCTCGACGGGTTCTGTTGCCGCTGTGACTGCCACCACCACTCCGCCCCCGCCGGAGCCTACTCAGTCAGGTACATCCTCGTGGGTTCTGGATTCTGGAGCTTCTTTTCATATGTCTTCTGATTCTTCTGCGTTATCTTCTCTTCGACCTCTTGATTTTCCTCTTAATGTTCTCACTGCCGATGGCACCCCTCTTCCTGTTGCTAGTCGTGGCATTCTTTCCACTCCATCTTTTTCGGTTCCTAGTGTTTCTCATGTTCCTCGTCTTACCATGAATCTCTTTTCCGCTGCCCAACTTACTGATTCTGGCTGTCGTGTCATTCTTGATGCCGACTCTTGTTCTGTTCAGGATCGTCGCACTCAGGCTCTGGTTGGCGGTGGCCCTCGGCACCGTGAGTCTGAGGGCCTTTGGGAGGTTGACTGGCTTCGTGTTCCTTCCACTGCTACCACATACGCCAGTTCACATGCTCTTGCTGCCTCCTCTTCTGTGTCCTTCCAGCAGTGGCATCATCGACTTCGTCACATCTGTGGCTCTCGCTTGTCCTCATTAGTACACCAAGGCGTCTTAGGGTCTGTCTCCGGTGATGTTTCGTTGCATTGTGAAGGTTGTAGGCTTGGCAAACAGACTCAGTTACCTTATCCTACCAGTGAGTCTGTATCTCAGCGTCCTTTTGACTTAGTTCATTCTGATGTATGGGGTCCTGCTCCTTTTGACTCGAAAGGGGGTCATCGCTACTATGTTCTGTTTATTGATGATTTCTCTCGCTACACTTGGCTTTATTGTATGAAATCTCGCAGCGAGGTTCTCCCCATATACAAACGTTTTGCTGCCATGGTTCGCACTCAATTTTCCACGCCTGTTCGTATCTTCCGTGCTGACTCAGCTGGAGAGTATATCTCTCACATGTTGCGTGGTTTTCTTGCGGAGCAGGGCACTCTTGCCCAATTCTCTTGCCCTGGTGCCCATGCTCAGATTGGAGTTGCTGAACGCAAACATCGCCATTTACTTGAGACGGCTCGGGCGATGATGATCGCCGCCTCTCTTCCACTCCATTTTTGGGCTGAGGCCGTTTCCGCATCCACTCACCTCATCAACATTCAGCCTTCGGCTGCCTTGAAGGGTGGTATTCCTATGGAGCGTCTCTCTGGTCGCTCTCCTGACTACTCCGCTCTTCGTATGTTTGGATGCGTGTGCTATGTTCTTCTTGCTCCGCGAGAACGAACCAAGTTGACTGCTCAGTCTGTTGAGTGTGTTTTCCTTGGCTACAGTGCTGAGCACAAGGGCTATCGCTGTTGGGATCCTGTTGGTCGCCATCTGCGCATTTCTCGTGATGTGACGTTTGATGAGTCTCGTTCTTACTATCCGCGTCCCTCCTCCTCGAGCTTTTCCGTGGACGATATTTCCTTCCTTCTCCTTCCTGACACATCTCCCACTGTGCCTCCTGTTCTTCCCTCTCCCCCGGTGCGTCCCCCTACACCACCGGTACCACCATCCTCTCCCTCCTCCTCCTCTCCCTCGTCTCCACCATCCCCTCCCTCCCCACCCTCCTCCCCAGTCTTTCGACCTCACTCCCCGTTTCCTCTCCACTACACTCGTCGTCCTCGTGTTGTGGATGATCCTACTGATGTGCCCTCTACTTCCAGTGCACCTCCTCTCACGCCTCCGCCGGTCCATAACCTCCGTGTTAGGCCTCGTCCCCCCCCTGATCGCTATTCTCCTGACCGGTATGGTCTTTCTGCCATTGCTGAGCCCACCACCTATAGGGCTGCCATGACTCAGCCTGAATGGCAGCTTGCGATGGCCGAGGAGCTTGCGGCGCTTGAGCGCAATGGCACGTGGGATCTAGTTTCTCTTCCCTCCGGGGTTCGTCCCATCACCTGCAAGTGGGTCTATAAGATTAAGACTCGCTCCAATGGTTCCCTTGAGCGATACAAACCTCGTCTTGTGGCTCGTGGCTTTCAGCAGGAGCAGGGACGCGATTATGATGAGACATTCGCTCCTGTGGCCCACATGACCACTGTCCGCACTCTCCTTGCTGTGGCTTCTGTTCGTCATTGGTCTGTATCTCAGCTTGATGTTCAGAATGCTTTTCTCAATGGTGAGTTGCGTGAGGAGGTGTATATGCAGCCACCACCGGGGTACTATGCTCCTGCTGGTATGGTCTGCCGACTTCGCCGCTCCCTCTATGGTCTTAAACAGGCCCCTCGCGCCTGGTTCTCGCGGTTCGCCTCTGTCGTTACTGCCGCTGGCTTCTTGCCTAGTGATCATGATCTAGCTCTGTTTGTCCACATCTCTCCTCGTGGTCGGACTCTTCTCCTTCTATATGTGGATGACATGATCATCACTGGTGACGATTCTGAGTATATTGCCTTTGTTAAGGCCCGCCTCCGGAAACAGTTCCTGATGTCTGATCTCGGTCCTCTTCGCTACTTTCTTGGGATCGAGATTTCTGAGACCGCTGCCGGCTTCTTCATCTCCCAGGAAAAATATATTCAGGATCTTCTTACTCGTGCCGCTCTCGGTGATGAGCGCACTGTTGTGACTCCTATGGAGCTCAACGTTCAGCTTCGTGCTTCTGATGGTGACCCTCTTCCTAATCCCACTCGCTATCGCCACCTCGTTGGGAGCCTTGTCTATCTTGCTGTTACGCGACCTGACATCTCCTATCCTGTCCACATTCTCAGTCAGTTTGTTTCAGTCCCCACCTCTGTCCACTATAGTCACCTCCTCCGTGTTCTACGATATCTTCGTGGCACGATCTCTCATCGCCTTTTCTTTCCCCGCTCCAGCTCTCTCGAGCTCCAGGCCTACTCTGATGCTACGTGGGCTAGTGATCCCTCTGATCGTCGCTCGCTGTCTGCTTACTGTGTCTTCCTTGGTGGCTCTCTTATTGCCTGGAAGACAAAGAAACAGACTGCGGTTTCTCGCTCGAGTACAGAGGCTGAGTTGCGAGCGATGGCTATGCTGACGGCTGAGGTGATCTGGTTACGATGGTTACTTGAGGATTTTGGTGTGTCTGCTACTACCTCGACTCCATTACTGTCAGACAGTACCGGTGCTATCAGCATTGCGCGTGACCCGGTGAAGCATGAGCTCACCAAGCACATAGGTGTGGATGTCCACTTTGTACGTGCTGCTGTGCAGGATCAGACACTGGCTCTTCACTATGTGCCCTCTGAGTTACAGTTGGCGGACTTCTTCACGAAGGCACAGACTCGAGTACAACATAACTTTTTTCTCTCCAAACTCAGTGTTGTTGATCCACCATGAGTTTGAGGGGGGGTGTTAGATGTGTGTTTGCTGTGTCCTCGGCAGTACTACCACCCGAGCGCGGTACTACCGCTCTGTGTGCGGTACTACCGCTTGTAATTCCTCACATGTATATGTACTGGCCTTTGGCCCACTGTCAATACTAGTTGCTCATTCCTAACAAGAGCAACAGTATGCTGGCTGCTGGACAAGGGAAGTGATCGGTTGGAGAATATCGACTTTCAGTTACAAGATATTTTGCATCACAGGATTACAGAGACTCCTCTGTCACCGTATCTACTTGAAAGTAAGAGTAAGTTCTTAGTTCGCTAGTGCCATTCATCTATTGGGCCTAAATTCAATATACAGCCGCTGGCTGCACAGGTCCACCAACTAACGCCATCGACGGGCGCTGCAGATGTGTTAAATGTCAGCAACAAAATATGTCACCATGCCACCATGAGTCCCCGCACTGCCATAGGAAACAACCGTGGAAGTAGGCCCGCCGCCGCTAAACAAATTGTATATAAATGTAAGTTGTCTTTCAGACCCTGCTACTGATAATGCATAACTCTGGCACAAAAAATATGTTCTCTGTATATGAGTTAAAGTTGTAGTGTTTAACTTCCGGGCTTTATTGCGACTTAGTTGTGAAAGTACCAGTGTGAACTATTATAGGATGTGCCATACTCTATCCGTCTTGGTTTATAAGTCCCAATTATATTTTGCGTCAAATATTGACCATAGATTTAACTAGATTTAACATTGTGTTGGAGCTGCCTCCGGCGACATACGCCGAACAGCCTCCAGCGACGAACGCCGGAAGGATGAAGACAAACTCGACACGAACTCGAGCACACCAATATTTGCGGCAACATACACCCCGGTGACGAATGCCGTTCTTTCTTTTCTGTACTCGACTCACGAACATATACATGACGACTCACACCAACTCTGACTCACAGAAGAACTCACATAACACGTACTCTGGACACACAGCACGCAGACTACATTTCTCTGCTTGCTTCTCTACTTTTTACTCCCTCTCCACAGCACGTCTTAAATAGACTCATGGAGCCACGCACGTCCGCTCAAGCTGCACGGTTCCGCCGGCCACATGACTCGCACGACGTTTGGCCAACTCCCTGCATACAACGGCCGCAGCGCCCACGCACACCACTTGCTCCGTCCGCATGTATGGAGGCCGCACGACTCGGCCTCTCCATGCGCCAAAGACTCGGCTGGCCGCACGCCGGGCTTCACGAATCTTGCATGTCAAGATTATGGCTAACACATTGTGTCAATGTTTGACACAACGATGGGGACTAATAAACCCAGACATTGCGTCAAAGTCAAAATTTTAAATAGCGCGCTAAGCCACTTAGCGGCAGACCTCTTCTAAATGCTATAGCGTGCTATAGCGGTGCTATAGCGAGCTATTTAAAATGTTTGCTCATGTGTTTGGACAAAAGACCCTTAGCGCAGGACCTCTTTTAAACGCTATAGCAGCGGAGATATAGCGGGCTATTTAAAACCATGGTCAAAGTTTGAGGAAAAATACGATGAGGACTAATAAATCCGGACAGAGGGAGTCCTTATAAAGAAGGCCGCTTTTAAGCCATTCCTATTCTGGCCACTTACGCAATTCATATCTTATATCTTGTAAAATTATGATGTGAACTGAGTAGATGTTCACTTCTATTTTGATTGAAGACAACTAACTTGGCTGATCCTATAGTAGAGAAGGAATGATCTGGCATGGCGGCAAGGCTTCAAGGAGTCTCAGAATTGTGACCACAATAACAAGGAAGTTTATACTCAACCCACTGATGAAAATCACTAGTAGAAAAAGGACCTTATGTGAGACACATTAGTCCCGGTTTGTAACTGAACCGGCACTAACGTCACCATTAGTGCCAGTTCCAACGGCTAGGCGGGCGGCGCTCATTAGTACCGGTTCGTGGCGAACCTATAGTACCGGTTCGTGCCACGAACCGGTACTAAAGAGGTGGTGGCAGGCTGTTGTCAGGCTTGGGCCCCACCAGCACCTTTAGTACCGGTTGATACCACGAACCGGGACTAGAAATGCACCTTTAGTCCCGGTTCGTTTAACCAACCGGTACTAAAGATCATCCTATATAAACCCTTCGTCCAGCCCTAGCCGAAGCGCTCTGTTTTTCCCCTCCTCTCTGTTTTCTTCCCCTCTTGCTCGAGCTCACCTCCATTTTTGCCAAAATTTGTCCAAGATTTGAAGGCACCCCATCCATCCAAGTGATCACAAAGGTTAGCAACTTTGTCCTTTCATCTCTCATTGCTAGATTAGCTCTTGCAATGCTCTATATGTATAGTGATTTGTGGGTTTTATTTTGGGAGGAATTATATGTGGTAGTATTTGATTTATATGCAATTTGAGGTCAAAATAACTCTTAGTTTGCATATGTAGGTGTGGTTTACTTAGTGCCTTCCCGTCTCCGTCCTAAGCACCGTCGATCGCCCGCACCGTCCCGTCGCCGGCACCACCTTGTGGTGAGTCTCTTGTTCTTATGTTTTTTGTATAAAAAAATCATGTTTGTGTGATTTAGATATATAGTTACTTGTATAATTATCTTACCTGTACGTTGTTTGTTATACATAGTGCCATGGCTTTGATATCCGTCCCCGTCGGCCCTCGGCCGGGTTATGATTCGGATGTGGTATATTCTCTTTTATAACTATTTAATTGTTGCATTTCGTGTTTATGACAAATTATGCCCATCAAGTTGACATAGATATTTTTATCTAGGAGGTATGTGAACCGGAAATTCCAACCGACCCTATTGTCGAGAGGTTAAATTTAGTTGAAAAAGAAAACGAGTATTTGAAAGAAAAATTGAAAAGAATTGAGGGGGAGAAGATGGAATTGGAGTTGCATGTTGCCGAAGTCGTCGATGATCACAAGATCAAGATGGAGAAAATGCGCTTGAAGATTAGAAATATTAGAAAATATGCCATCGATAGTGAGGCTTGGTATCATTATGCTGTTGGATCAATTGTTACCTTAGTTGCGATCTTGATCGCATTTGTTGTTGCATTTAAATGCTTTAGCTAGAGAGTTATTTGTATGTTGTTTTATGAGAATAACTGTTGTATGAACTTTATGTATGAACTTGTATTAATTTGGTCTTTTCGGTGCTGTGTAATGAAGATGAGCCGGCAATGGATGTACGATGACCGATGCTCTGCCCAGTTCATTAATGGCGTGCAGACTTTTCTGCTTGCGGCTGAGGCGAACAAGCGGGCGGATGGTTTTATGCCTTGTCCATGTGCTGGATGTAAGAATGATCGGAATTACTCTAAGTCAAGAACCATTCACGTCCACCTGTTTGAGTCCGGTTTCATGCCCCACTATAATGTTTGGACCAAGCACGGAGAAAGAGGGGTTATGATGGAAGACAATGAAGAAGAAGAGGACGACGACAACTATCCTGGCCATGGGTTCCATGAATACGATGGTACAACAATGGGAGAAGAAGCTGAGCCGGCAATGCGGGAAGAAGCTGAAGAACAGGCATCAGATGAGCCCACTGATGATCTTGGTCGGGCCATTGCGGATGCAAAGAGAAAGTGCGCAAGTGAAAAGGAGAAGCTGAAGTTGCAGAGCATGTTAGAGGATCACAAGAAACCGTTGTACCCAAATTGCGAAGATGACAAGAAAAAGCTGGGTACCACACTGGAATTGCTGCAATGGAAGGCAGAGAATGGTGTACCTGACAAGGCATTTGAAAAGCTGCTGAAAATAATGAAGAAGAAGCTTCCAAAGGATAACGAATTGCCTGACAGTACGTACGAAGCAAAGAAGGCTGTCTGCCCTCTAGGATTAGAGGTGCAGAAGATACATGCATGCCCTAATGACTGCATCCTCTACCGCGGTGAGTACGAGGATTTGAATGCATGCCCGGTATGTTGTGCATTGCGCTATAAGATCCGCCACGATGACCCTGGTGATGTTGAGGGCGAGCGCCCCAGGAAGAAGATTCCTGCCAAGGTGATGTGGTATGCTCCTATAATACCACGGTTGAAACGTTTGTTCCAAAACAAAGAGCATGCCAAGTTGATGCGATGGCACAATGAAGACCTTAAGAAAGACGGGAAGTTGAGAGTACCCGCTGACGGATCGCAGTGGAGAAAAATCGAGAGAAGGTGGAAGAACTTTGCAGCTGACGCAAGGAACGTATGGTTTAGTTTAAGTGCAGATGGCATTAATCCTTTTGGGGAGCAGAACAGCAATCATATCACATGGCCTGTGACTCTATGTATCTATAACCTTCCTCCTTGGTTGTGCATGAAGCGAAAGTTCATTATGATGCCAGTGCTCATCCAAGGCCCCAAGCAGCCCAGTAACGACATTGATGTGTACCTAAGGCCATTAGTTGAAGAACTTTTAGAGCTGTGGAGCATAGAAGGTGTACGTGTGTGGGATGAGCACAAACAGCAGGAATTTGACCTGCGAGCATTGCTGTTTGTAACCATCAATGATTGGCCTGCTCTCAGTAACCTTTCAGGACAGACAAACAAGGGATACCACGCATGCACGCACTGTTTAGATGATACCGACAGTATATATTTGGATAAATGTAAGAAGAATGTGTACCTGGGGCATCGTCGATTTCTTCAGAGCAGGCATCCCGTAAGAAAGAAAGGCAAGCATTTCAAAGGTGATCCAGATCACCGGCAGAAGCCTCCCCACCGTACTGGTGATGATATACTTGATATGGTCAAGGATTTAAAAGTAATCTTTGGAAAGGGTCCTGGCGGACAATCTGTTCCGAATGACGCTGACGGACGCGCACCAATGTGGAAGAAGAAATCTATATTTTGGGACCTACCCTATTGGAAAGACCTAGAGGTCCGCTCTGCAATCGACGTGATGCACGTGACTAAGAATCTTTGCATGAACCTGCTAGGCTTCTTGGGCGTGTATGGGAAGACAAAAGATACACCGGAGGCACGGGAGGACCAGCAACGTATGCACGGAAAAGACGGCATGGATCCAAAGCAGTATCAGGGTCATGCCAGCTACGCTCTTACCAAAGAAGAGAAGGAAATCTTCTTCGAATGCCTGCTCAGTATGAAGGTCCCGTCTGGCTTCTCGTCGAATATAAAGGGAATAATAAATATGGCAGAGAAAAAGTTCCAGAACCTAAAGTCTCATGACTGCCACGTGATTATGACGCAACTGCTTCCGATTGCATTGAGGGGCCTTCTACCGGAAAACGTTCGATTAGCCATTGTGAAGCTATGTGCATTTCTCAATGCAATCTCTCAGAAGGTAATCGATCCAGAAATCCTACCAAGGTTAGAGAGTGATTTGGTTCAATGCCTTGTCAGTTTCGAGTTGGTGTTCCCACCATCCTTCTTCAATATCATGACGCACGTTCTAGTTCACCTAGTCGAAGAGATTGCCATTCTGGGTCCTGTATTTCTACACAATATGTTCCCCTTTGAGAGGTTCATGGGTGTCTTAAAGAAATATGTTCGTAATCGTGCTAGGCCAGAAGGAAGCATCTCCAAGGGCCATGAAAATGAGGAGGTCATTGAGTTTTGCATTGACTTTATTCCTGACCTTAAGCCGATTGGTGTTCCTGAATCGCGGCATAAGGGCAGACTGGGTGGAAATGGCACGCTAGGACCGGAACAAATAATATGTATGGACGGTAATTCTCTCACTCAAGCACACTACACAGTTCTACAAAATTCCGCCTTGGTGGCTCCGTATATGGAGGAACACAAGAATTTTCTACGCTCCAAACACCCGGAGCAGTCTGACGACTGGATTACACGTGAACAAACGGGGACTTTCGCCGGTTGGTTGCAGACACGTGCCATGCATGATGCCGCTGTTGAAGATGACCTGTACTTGCTGTCCCAGTTACCATCTTCGAATATAATGACTTTCAAAGGGTACGAGATAAATGGGAATACATTTTACACGATCGCCCAAGATAAGAAGAGCACCAACCAAAACAGTGGTGTCCACTTTGATGCAGCAATCAAGAGTGGAAAGGACACATATTATGGTTACATAGAGGACATATGGGAACTTGACTATGGACGTGGTTTGAAGGTCCCTTTGTTTCGGTGCAAATGGGTCAATATGACATGAGGCGGGGTAACAAAAGACCCGCAATACGGAATGACAACAGTGGATCTCAACAATCTTGCGTACGCAGACGAACCATTCGTCCTAGCCAATGATGTGGCGCAGGTTTTCTATGTGAAGGACATGTCTACCAAGCCGAGAAAAAGAAAAGATAAGGAAGCGAATACATCATACGATGAGCCAAAGCGCCACATAGTTATTTCAGGGAATAGAAACATCGTGGGAGTGGATGACAAGACAGACATGTCAGAAGATTATGAAAAGTTTGATGAAATTGCTCCCTTCACAGTGAATATTGACCCGAGCATCCAGTTAAATGATGAAGATTGTCCATGGTTACGGCGCAAAGGGACACACGCGAAGAAAAAGTTTCACACCCAAAGATCCCACTCTGGGATGTGACCGGCTTCACTGTCATCACTTTCTTCTCTAGTGAGTTTCCGAACTAATATATCTGGAAAGTCCCACTTCGGACAAACCGGAGGGAATCTTTGTAATAGTTAATTAGGGTACTTATGTGTTTTGGCATTTGAAACACGAAGAAATATTATGTCAAAATCATTAAAATAAGTTATTACAAAAAAAAAGAGGCGCAATGCTCACCTGCACGTGCTTAGCTCCAGGCCTTAGCAACGTGCAGGTGAGCATTGCGCCTCTCCCTCATTTTTCTTCGTCTCTAGGGCTTATAAACCGCTGCGAGTCCCTCTCGCTTGGCGAGGTGGGACTAAATTTTAGCCACCACCAGGGACAAGGCCTTTAGTCCCGGTTGGTGGCTCCAACCGCGACTAAAGGACTTCATTTGCTATTTTTCATGCATTTACTGATTTTTTTTAGCTAAATGACCCTGAAATTGAAAAGCACTACAAATGAACTCTGAAAAGGTTGAAAGTTGGCATGGTATCATCATTTCACCCACATAGCATGTGCAAAAAAGTAGAGATGGTTACGGCAAAAACTGGATGCACTTCGTGTACAAAATGGACAATCTCTTTCGAAGTATCAGGGTTTCGGACGAAAACTCGTCTGTTACAAAGGCATTTCATTTTTTTAAACTTATTACAACTCCAGACTTTTTGTGCGTTCAGTATGCACCATTCAAAGCCACGTCATCAACTTTCAACCCTTTCTGACTTCATTTGCTATTTTTCATGCATTTACTGATTTGTTTTAGCTAAATGACCCTGAAATTGAAAAGCACTACAAATGAACTCTGAAAATGTTGAAAGTTGGCATGGTATCATCATTTCACCCACATAGCATGTGCAAAAAAGTAGAGAGGGTTACGGCAAAAACTGGATGCACTTCGTGTACAAAATGGACAATCTCTTTTGAAGTATTAGGGTTTCGGACGAAAACTCGTCTGTTACAAAGGCATTTCATTTTTTTAAACTTATTACAACTCCAGACTTTTTGTGCGTTCAGTATGCACCATTCAAAGCCACGTCATCAACTTTCAACCCTTTCTGACTTCATTTGCTATTTTTCATGCATTTACTGATTTTTTTTAGCTAAATGACCCTGAAATTGAAGAGCACTACAAATGAACTCTGAAAAGGTTGAAAGTTGGCATGGTATCATCATTTCACCCACATAGCATGTGCAAAAAAGTAGAGAGGGTTACGGCAAAAACTGGATGCACATCGTGTACAAAATGGACAATCTCTTTCGAAGTATCAGGGTTTCGGACGAAAACTCGTCTGTTACAAAGGCATTTCATTTTTTTAAATAACCTAAGTATTACCAAATTGAATATAATGATAAAACACAGTAATATTAAACATAAGAAAAAAGAATCACTGAAAAATCTAATTTTAAAGTAAAATTATTCACAAACTAGTGATTTACACAAATTTCAAATAATTCAAATTTAAACTATTTAAATTTGAAAACTACTGGCACTAACAGAAAGTTTCTAATTTTTTGTACCTAAAGCAAAAATATTCACAAAGAAACTCTAAATACAGCAAAAAACAACTCACAAATAAATAAAAGAAAATAAATAAAGAAGAAAAGAAAAAAAAACAAAATAAAAAAAGCCCGCCTACTGGGCCAAGCGGCCTGCATACGACTAGAAACCCAACCTGCAGTTGGGCCAGGATGCAGGCCCGCAAGGCCCAATAGGCCCACAGGGCACCGCAGCAGTTTAGGCCCAGAAGCCTGCTTTAGAGAGGAGCTCGAAGGAGCAGCCGCGGCTGGGTTTATAAACCAGTGCGGCTGCCCTTCGCTCGGCGAGGTGGGACTAAACTTTGTGCACCGTGGGTGGCAGCGCACCCCCTTTAGTACCGGGTCGTGGCTCCAACCGGTACTAAAGGGGGGGTCTTTAGTACCGGTTGGATCCACCAACCGGGACTAAAGGTGCTCGCTTCCCGCCGCTTCGCCTTGCCAAAACAGACCTTTAGTACCGGTTGGTGGATCCAACCGGTACTAAAGACCCCTCCTATATATACAACACTTGAAAAAATTTCAGTTTCGCTCTGTTTCTTCCTCTCCGTCGACGCACCCGCCTGCCACGATCGATGCCGTCGCTGCCCCCGTCGCGCGCCGTCCCCGTCGCTGCCCCCGGCCCCGTCGCTGCCCCCGTCCCCGTCGCCGCCCCCGTCCCCGTCGCCGCCCGTCGCCGCCCCCGTCGCCGCCCGTCGCCGCACCCGTCGCCGTCCCCGTCGCCGCCCCCGTCGCCGCCCCCTTCGCCTCGCCTTGCCGCTGTGAGCCCCTGCCGCGCCATGGCCGCACACACACACACGCGCGCGCACACACACACACACACACACAAGTTATTTTCTGTTTTATATAAATGTTAGATGAATTTTTTAGATGAATGTTAGATGAATTTTTTAGATGAATATGTTAGATGAATTTTTTAGATATATATAAATGTTAGATGAGTTGTTTAGATGAATGGTTTTTTAGTTTTTTAGATGAATGTTGGATGAATTTTTTAGATGAATGTGTTAGATGAATTTTTTAGATATATATAAATGTTAGATGAGTTTTTTAGATGAATGTTTTTTTTTTTTTTTATACTTTTAGTTATAGGAATGTTTGACGAATGTGTTAGTTTTTTAGATGAATGTGTTAGTTTTTTATACTTTTAGTTAGATCATATGTCAAAGTTTGACTTTTGACATAGATTTATCAATAATGCCCCCATTATGGATGTGCACAAGTTGATCCAATTTTTTTTCTGATCTCATCTATATATATATTCTTCTATATGTCACGTTGTCTGTCAAAGTATTGAAGAAATCCATGGCTTCATCATTAGCCGGAAGTAACAGGCGTATGATGCTACGAAGCTCTTCAAAGTTGTTTTGGAACGGAGTTCCGGATAGAATAATTCGCTTTTTGGTACGAATTTCAGCAAAGGCCTTCCAAATAGCGATATTCGGAAGGCTCTTGCTGAACTTCATACCAAAAAGCTAATTATCCTATCCGGGACTCCGTTTCAAAACAATTTTGGAGAGCTTTGTACCATTATGCGCCTGTTCCTTCCGGCTAATGATGAAGCCATGGTTTTCTTGATTCCTTTGACACTAGACAACGTGACATATAGAAGGGTAGATGAGATCAGGAAAAATATGGACCATTTTCTGCACATCCAGAATGGCGCCATTTTGTTAAATCCCTTAAAGGTTAAGAGGATCCGTTATGATTCTGAATCCTGTTCCTATAGCTAGGGACTAAAGGTTTTCCTCGTATATAAGAAATCACAATCCAATCATTTAAAAAATGTTACATTTGCATATAGAATTTGTTCTCGACGTCTACGATGCCCGGCCCGCATCCTCGCCGTCGACCCGTTCGCGACGACGTCCTGCTTCAGAGGAGCCATGTCCGGGACTGGGCTCCGCCGGGCTGGCACTGGGAGGTGCTACCTTCAGGGGGGCGCCGCTTGGTGAGGTACCCGGCCCCGGGTCCCGTCGTCGACCCGGAGCTCCTTTGGTGGCGTTCGCGTGGGCCACTTTCGGTGCGGAGGGAGCCGGCCCCGCCGGAGGTGGTACGTCGCCGTGTCAGGGAGGAGGACGAGCACGTCCGTCGCTACATGGCTGCTATGGACGTCAGGTTCTCCAATACCTGGTAGGTTCTTCGGGGATCTCACCCGAGCTATGATCCTGTGATGGTTCCTTCTCTTTGGGTGTCCACCGCCCGCGCCTCAGGAACCGCGAGTGAACTAGATCATTCGATAGTATTCGATCTATATTAGCTAGCTAGTGATGTATTCGATAATATTCAAGATGATGTATTCGAGATTATATATATTATTCGATAATATTCGAGACGATGTATTCGAGATTATATTCGATGATGTATATTATCTACTATGATTCAGTTTTATCTTTCGAGATGGATATATATTATCTACTATTATTCGAGATGCATATCAATTATCTACTATTATTTGAGATGCGTACTAAATTGTTTTATATTTCTTCTGGATTAGTTAAATAAAAGCTATGGCGGACAATACCGGCAGAGAAGGAGAAGAGGCCGTGTTCGAGATCATACGCTCCCCTCGCGGGCCACATGATCAGAATGAAGAAGATGACGGCTCCCAATATCTGAACAATACCGGGGAGGGTGATATGATATTCGATCAAGACGACCGAATTGATGAAGTCCAGAACTATGATGATCTTGAAATAGCAAATACCGGCGAGGTATATTTATAGAAGCAGGCATCTGGTGATCATCACGTGTTTTAAATGATTTTGTATATATATATATATTAACGAATCGATCTTTCTTCTTTCAGCCCTCCGGATCGAGCAAATCGTCTGCAGGCAGCAGAAAGCGAGGCCCGGCCAAAAAGTTGAAGGATGGCGTAAAGTACAACATCGATGCCATCAAACCTAATGGCGAACCAAGCGAGCCTAAGAAGAATGCGGACAAGTGGATTCGTCAGTGCGGAGTTCTTGTGAAGGACCAAATCCTGACCTCCATTCAAGAATGGAAAAAGCCAGCAAAGGAACGTCCAGATCTTACTTATGTTGACCAAAGAGCAAAAGATCGGCTTTGGGAATCTCTCATGTCACATTTCACCCTACCAGATCATTTCACAGATGCAGATGTGCAGAAAGTCAAGGACGCTGCTCTTAGGAAGATGGCGGTTGCATTCAACCACCACAAGAAAAATATATGGGCCAAGTACGGAGGAAAGAAGACTCCAGAATTCACGGGAACACTGGAGAAGCAAAGAGATCACTGGCCCGCTTTCGTGAAATTCAAGGAATCGGAATTAGCTAAGGAACGGTCGAGAATAAACAAGCTCAATGCCGCGAAAAAGGAGCATTACCATAGGCTGGGGCCAGGTGGCTACGCGGTGGCCCGGCCTAAGTGGGATCTCGCTGAGCAAAAGATGATGGCTGCAGGGGTCACTCCAGTTACATTGAGCTGGCCCCCAGGTGCAGGACTTGGTTCTATGCGCATGGGGGGGCGTTGGACCCAAAGACAGGCCAGGTTTTGAAGAAGGCAAGTCTTAACAGAGCCGACGACAAACTACTTGTTGCAATAGAAGAGGCTCGAACGGGGGTGTTCACGCCCAACAGAGAGAACGACGAGCTTACACGCGCCCTGGGAAATCCTGAACACCCGGGAAGAACACGAGGCAAAGGCATTGTTCCGTGGTATGAGGGGTTTGCGGACTGGAACGCCGACTACAGAAGCCGTGCGAGAAAGAAGATGGAGGAGGAGAAGAAGAGGAAGCTGGAGGAGGAGCAGAGGAAGCAGGAAGCAGAACGCCTTAGAGGCCTAGAATCAGCGCACGCGGAGTTGGCACTCCAATTAGAGCGGCAACAGCAGCAGATCAACTCACTTAGCCAGGAAAGGGGGTCTCAGCAGCGGCAGCAGCTAGCGGATCCAGCATTGGATAGCACCGACCCATCCATGCCGAGAAGCAGCGTGGGTTCCGCCCTGGGCGATGAGTCACTACTGCTGGATAGATACCCTGTGGATGACATCATGGATAACACTAATTGTGAGCTACACTTTAAAATGAAGAACATATCCATAAAGGTGGCGGACGGTGTTGCTTATACAAATCCCCCTGAAGCAACCTTCCATTGCAATCCGATTCCAGCTGACTATGCTCGTGTCACGGTTGATGAAGTGGTGGCACAATATTCGGGGCTACGGCTTGACATTCCTGGAGGTGACGACGAGCGCACACTGGGAGAGGCCATACATCGTATCATTCTATGGAGAAAGGATTGCATTGTCTTTCCAAGGCCACCGTCACCGCGTCAGCCGACTCCTCCTCCAAGTCCGCCACCACGTCAGGACACTCCTGCTCCTCCAAGTACGGCAACGCGTCAGGCCAGTCCTCCTCCTCCAAGTTCGGCACCGCGTCAGGCCACTCCTCCTCCTCCAAGTCCGGCACCGCATCAGCCCAGTGCTCCTGCACCACGTCAGTCGTCTCCGCCGCCTAGGCAACAGCGGAAGAGAGCCGCCGCAGCTATGGCATCTAGCGGTACAAGTACATGAGGTAAGAGACGAGGATACCAATTTGGTCCAAGCCTCGTGCCTCTTCCGAAGAGGCCTTACGACATGACGGATGAGGAAATCGAAGCCAAATGCAGGGCGGACTTGGACGCCCATTTTCCACCGAAACCGCCACCGCCGCCAAAGGAGAAAGTGCCTGAGGATGTCGTTGAGCACTTTATTCGTATGGCTAGAGAACCAGCTCCCAATCCTGTTGACTCAGACTATGAGCGCCAACTCAGGAAGGCACATCTAGCAAAAAAAAAGAAGGAGTCGAGCTCGAGCTCGAGCCAAGGCGCAGCTGCCAAAAAAAGCGGGAAAACTGTTCCCCAGCTGGGAGAACAGGCGGTGCAATCGATCCCCCCGCTCATTGTACCAACACATGTGAGTACCGGCGCGGCCGATGAGCTGGTAATAACCGACGATCATAGAAGGATGGCTGCCGAGGCCGGTGTCACTGTTTATCAACTCCTAGGCATCGAGCCCATGGATAAGATTAGAGAGGAGGACGTAAAACGGAAATATGCCCGCGGCGAACCTCTGGTCAAGCCTGAGGAGGTCAAGAAGCTCCCAACGAGAATGTATGAATTGCATGAATGGTACATGAAAATTACCAAGACTACCAATCGAGAGTCCCTCATGGTGAAAGTCAAGGCAGAGCATTACTTCCATGAGACTGCTCTATATGTTGAGTTTACAGAACTGTTTCAGTTATTCAATCAAGACGCACTCGACAAATCTATCGTCAGTTGCTATTGTCTGTAAGTGATTTCTTTCTGTAATTTAAGTCTCAAGCTAGCTGTAGTGCTCGTTGATCATTACCTATAATTATCCTCACTATATTCTTTTCTGTGGTATTATGCAGGATGAAGATGTATGAAATGAATAAAAATGGACGCTATGGCATTGGGTTCATTGACCCAAATACCATTAATCAAGAGATATGGACGCAAGAATTTTATCGAGAAGACACAGAGAAAAGCTTGCTAGAGTTCTTGAAGCGCCTAAACACCAATCGAGATATACTACTTCCTTACAACTTCAAGTGAGTCACACTGTCTTGTACTACAAATTCTGTTTTTGCTTACTAGCTAGATGTTAATAAGTGTATAGGGTTTAGGGTAGTTGATGAGTGTTATGCACATGCCCGCTTAATTTATACATGCAAACGTGTGCGCATGCAGATTCCACTGGATCTTGTTAGACATTCAAGTTGAAGAAGGAAAAGTTGAAGTACTGGACTCACTACTTAAACCAGTTGAGGAGTACGCAATCGTGAGGGGGATAGTCAACAGGTAATTTCAATCATTATTGAACTATATGTCGGCCTATTTAGTTCGTCATTTTCTGATATCAACTAATTAATAACTCCTTTATTCATTTTCTTTGCCGGCGGGCAGGGCTTGGGCAAAGTTCATCAAAACGGTTCCAGGCCAATGGAAACAAAAGCTGTATTGGTATCGACCCAGGGTAATTAATTAATTAGTACTAGCTAGCTACCATCTCTTTAATTCTAGTTTCAATACCATTAATTATCATGCTTGATTAATTATTATCTGATTGAATTCTATTCTCGTAAAGTGCATGAGGCAGGAGCCGGGGAATGATTTATGTGCATGCTACGTTTGCGAGAACATTCGCATGATGACGATCGAAAGTCACACATCTGCTAGACAGCAATGGGTACGTTTGCCAGAACACTATTCACAATTTTTACATCATTATCGATATCTAATCACACAACTAATACATGCATATTGATCTCCTTCTTAAAAGTTCGATATGGTGCGGGATCAGCTCCTACCAACGGATCGCGTACGAGCAATTCAAGAGGAAATAGCGGGATTTTTGCTCGACCAGGTCATAGATCCCAAAGGAGTATACCATTACCCGCTACCGCAGTAATGCCTCCATGTAGGAGAAATTGTATATACCAAATTGTATATATACATGTGTATCTGTGAATGGTGGTGCGAGACATTCGATGATATATATATATATATATGATCGGTTCTACGAGAAATTCTATTTATATATATGCATAACGTGTACAATATGTAGTATCGTAAAATACCAGCAAATGAAAAAGAATTAAATGGAAAACACAAAATTAAAGGAAAAATAAATCATAAACCAAAAACCCCCTAAACCTTTTAGTACCGGTTGGTGTTACCAACCGGTACTAAAGGTCTCCCACCCCCCGGCGCTGGCTCGTGCCACGTGGTGGCCCTTTAGTGCCGGTTCATGTTGAACCGGTACTAAAGGGGGGGGGGACCTTTAGTCTCCATCCTTTAGTGCCGGTTACAGAACCGGCACTAAAGGGCCTTACGAACCGGTGCTATAGCCCGGTTCTGCACTAGTGAATATGAATCAGAACGTATACTCCTTGCACAGTATGTTTGGAAGGATCTTCAACCACATACCTCCCCCCCCCCCCCCCCCCCGCGCCTAATACTCGCAAAAAACATACCCTCTAAAGGCTGAAGGCTGAATACATTCAGCTGCAGGGATCTCACACCACATAGGACCCGGACAAGATTCAAACTGCTTACTTCTGTGTGGGATCTCGATGCTACTGTCACTGTTTCCAATGAGGCTTTCTTCCACCAATTCCTTGAAGTACTAGCCATGGATCCTCTGGATGTATTGAGCCAAAATTCAGATACAATTTCCCCGCAAAAATAAAATAAATTCAGATACAGTTTTTGGAAAGTTCTCAGAAGCAAATAACTGTTATTTATGCATCAAAAAATGGAAGGTCCTTTCTTTTATTCCAAAAGGAGGATTACCCCTGGCCTCTTCATTAAGCAACGCACATAATCATCTTTATTAAATTATTCAAAGGGTCTGAGAAAACAAATACATAGATCAACCCAAAGCCGCCTTCCCGATGACCTCTATTGCTACACCTACAAATGTGATGATGTGCCCTGACCGTGTATCAACGCATGCCATCTAATCCGATGGCCTCACCAAGCTGCACCATGGTGAGCCGAGATCACCAACCAGTCTAGCAGACCCTCAGCACGCACCACATGCGCACACTCCCGAATCCACCACCACCATCTTCCACATTCCCATCTTCAGGAGGGATCAATGCATTGACCTTGCCTAGACCAACTGTCGTCGACGTCACCACGACGTCAGACAGCGCCACCATCCTGCGCGCATCCATCAACATGCATCCATCACCGAGACTTCGCTGCCCCATGCCTCCGAGACCTGCCATTGTCAACGCAGTACATGACACGCCGCTCCACCTTCTCAAACACCACATGCTGCCACTGGTCCCATCCCCTCCGCCTACACTTCCTCTAACTGATCACCCGAACACCCCAGGTGGCGCCTCCAAGAAGGGAACAACACACTTAATGACACCGCCACCCAATCTGAAGGGATTTTGGGTCTTCACCCGGGCATGGGGGCGGGATGGAGGGGAAGGACCTCGACGACGCCTGCAAGGAGAAAAGCAGTGACCATGGTCGTCGCCACCGTCGGGACAAGCGGGCCGACCAAAGTTTCCTCCATTCCCATGCCACCTCCACCAGCAGCCGCCAATGTACCAAAGATGATGGCCGAGACCACAGACCACCAAGTGCAGCGGGAGAGAGGATGCAGAGGGGAGAAGATCAAGCCTTCAGATCTAATGAAGGGGCGTTGCCGAACAGCAAGGGAGACGCCAGTCGCACCACTGCTGCCCAGATCCACAGGCAGCCGCCGTGCTGCCCTTGTAGCTGCCGCAGCCATGCCTCCACCAAGAAGCTCCGAGGCCGCTGTCCCGGTTTTCCGAGCTCTGGCGAACGCAATGTCGTCTATGGCCGCACAGCATGCTAGGCCGGAGGTCCTCGCAGTAGGAGAGGACGAGAGCCCACCACCGCCGTCCATCGAGTGGAATTTGCCGTCGGCTTCCTCCGCTGGCAGCCGGCTGGATGGAGGATAGGAGAGACGGGGTGGTGGCGGCTAGGGTTTCACCCGTTCCGCCCCCCTAGGAGCGGAGCGGACATCTCTCCAGTCTCCACCAATTTAGTGAATAGAGCCACCGAAAAGCTTCTGGAAGGTCCTTTCGAAACAACATGGATCATACGGAGTTCTGTGCGACAGATAGAAACTATTCCATCACTTCCGGATGGTGGGCTGCTCGTGTTCCCGCAGCCCGGATCACACCGCATACCAAAGGTGACGTTAGAAAGTGCACCTGGATGGCATCTCAGATACAACTTCCCACCTAAAGACTTGCATGGACGAACGGTTGATACGAACCACCTAGCTAGTCAGAGGAAGAACTGGAGCCCTCCTTGATTTATTTTATTCCACCTGCATGGATTTGAGCATAACATAAAGCATGAGATTCCGATTGTCATGAAAGAGGTAAGAATACTCAAAACTAGAAGCTGCAGTGGCAGACATACATGCATATATCCATGGATCATATGGTCCTTTTTTGGATATCGATGATGTCGCCTTCCTCGTTCCGCTGGAGTTGCAACCTAGTCCTCTTCTTCCACCAATCGATCCTGGCAAGGAAAACAAAACAGTGGGAGATACAGTCAGCTATCGTATACCATGTATCGAACAAACGAAAATTACATTAACGAAGAATATTATTATTAGCAAGATTGAAAGAGAGAGAGACCAAAGTATTACCTGGTGAATATTTGCCTGGATGTTGCAGGATTCAGATGTGTAGAGCACGTGCCATTTCTTCTCATCTTCTCCACCCTTTGCATAAGCCTCTACGTGCTTGATATGACTGAACTTGTCCCAGTCGGAGCTAGATTCACCCTCAGCCATGGAAGTGAGTACTGCTAGGTTGCAGGTCAGCAGCAAATGACTAGGCATTACAGTTTGCAGGTAGACTGGAAGTTTATTTTCCCAGCGAGAAACTCTCAGCTGGAGTCGCCGGAGTGCATCTATATCCTTCGGTGTCTTGAGCTTTCTGCAGTAACTGATTTCAAGCTTTTGTAATTTTGGAAGATTGGAGATCTTGGCCAGTTCGTATATGTTAGACAAGTGAAGCTCAATTACAGAAACAAAGTTCTCTATGGAGTGGAGACCTTGGACGTTCCATATTTCTAGCTTCTTCAAAGCCTTTGCATGGGACATAAGTCCTGGATGCAAACGTCCTAGTTTGCAAGAACTGATACGAAGTAGCTCCAATAAGGGCATAGCTTTCACTTCTGCCTCCCAAATGAAAATCCAACTTCTGGAGTTTGGGAAACATAGCAGCCAACTGAGATGAAGGATGGTGCCGCTGATTGTACTGTTGGACGAATTCAGGACCGACACACTTGATTACTGGAGCCCTGTCCACTTGTATAAACTCCAAATACGGGAGCCTACACAAGCCATCTGGGAGTTGGGTGCAGCAAGGCAGCTGTTGGAGGGCTAGAATCTTCAAGCTCTCGAGGGGCAGCATAGCTGTGGACGCCATCCATACTGGGAGCCGACGACCAAAATATCTTTCTATGGAGATATGTTCTATGCAAGGCTGAGGACATAGCACATCAAACACCGACTCAATTATTTGTTCCTCCTTAGACTCGGAGACTCCTCCTTGGACCAACTCATTTTCCACTCCACCACCACAATTCAAACCAAGATAGGTAAGATCTTTCTTTGCATTTACCCTTGCCTTTGCAGCCAACAAGGCACAAGATACATTTTCTAGGCTCTCTAGTGAAAGATAATTGAGCTGGGAAAGAGACCCCAACTCTTCCAAACTACACCAGTCACCATCAATACATGCTGGAAACCCAAAGAGTGCACTCAAATTTGAAAGAGCTCTGAAACCCCTAGGAATACTACTTACACGTGTGTCATCAATATCAAGATGTCTCAACCCTTGCAGCTTGATAATGCTATGAGGAAGTTTCATAAAACTTTCACAACCTTTAAGGTTAATATGTTGTAGGAATTTCATCTCATGGATGTTTTTTGGCAGTCTACAAATATCAGTCCTCTTTAATGCCAAGTATCGCAAGTGCTTGAGTTGGTACACACATTCAACCAGTGCAGCACTATTTGCTGATTCAATATGTAGAAGTCGTAGACTTGAGAAGTTAATCAATGAATCACCAGGCTGAATTTTGAGGCTTCCGGTTAATATTAGTGACCAAAGCAATTTCTGCTCTCTAAAATATCTCCACTCAAATTCATCTGATCCCACTCCTCTGGTTTCTATAGACAATCTAAGAAAATTGGGTGATCTAAGTTTTGTTTTGGTTGTATCTCCAATGTGACCTACTAGTGTTTCATCCCTAGCCAGAAATTGAGCAAATGAGCGAATGACATCATGCATGTTGCACAAAAGCTGGTTAGGAAATAATGGATCTATCTCTACAAGGTTCCTTAATATTAGCTCTTTATAGTTCTTTTTTCCTTTCTCTTCCAAACTATTTGAGCCTCCTTGAACCAATCCTTCAGAAATCCACATGGACACGATTTCAAGGATACTTAGGCTTATCTTTTTGGGTTTAAGGGAGAAGTGCAGGAAGCATTGATTCAAGTAAGGGGGCAAATCCTGGTAGCTAAGATAAATTGCATAGTTTAGTTCATCTGACATTGGAGATACTGACCATATGTCATCATCCAGGACATCTTCCCAAGCACATCGTGATTTCTCCTTACTGCATGGAAGCCCCCCTATCACTTTTATAGCAAGCGGTAAACCGTCACATTTTGCTAAAATTTGTAACCCAAGATCCTTTAGCATGTCAACCTCATGTCCATTTTCCTCTGTTGTGAGTACCTGCAACCAGTTTAAATCTATGTCTTCAGTAAGGGGAAGATAACATCCAACACTAGTGCTTAGCTAATGTAGTCATTTCATTTACTAATAATATGTTAGATGAGCGAGCAAACAAAAGTAATACTCCCTCTAACCATAAATGTATCTCGGTTTGTATATGGGCTAGTCTTCATGGTGAAACAACCTTTCTCAATCAAATTCCGCAAAAAATATGATGTTTCCAATGAAAACAATACTAGACTATGAAGGTATATTCCACGATGGATGTAGTAGTGTCAATTTCATGTTATCAGTGTGGGTAAAATATCTAGAGTTATAGCCAAGTTTTGAAATATTCTAGTGACCACGTCCTAAGCTAACCTATATTCATAAGGAATAAAAGTTATGCAGTACCAAACTTAAATGATAGTAGAGAAATTTAAAGCCATTCGCTAATTTATTATCTACTAAAGCTGACATCATGCACATGCGTATTAAGCATTTATTTAATATGTATTTCGTATGTTATCTTGTTTATTATCTTGAAAAACAGAGGCTTAAGTACACACATACAACATGAATACTTCATCCGTTCCTGAATATAGGTTATTTAGGATGAGACACGGTCCTGCTGTTGATACGTTGATAATGAAGTTATATGCAGGTTAGTTGCCTCACATTACTTTATAAAATTATGTTTTATAATGAATATAAGCGATGTTTCACATGATAGTATTTTCTTTATAGATGGTCAACATTAGAAACACTTGTCTGGTAAAATTTTAATAAGGACCAAGATTTTGGATCATAGTTACTACTAGTTAATTACTATTTACAAAAACAAGTAAATATATGTGAACGGTATTTAGGTGAACTCGTGTTAAGAGTGAAACTTACGACAATGGCATTATAGTTGCATGGTGTTTACTGCGGTACCCATACTATTCTTCTGACAAACAATTATTAGTAACTAATACTAGTCATCAATCTACTGAAGACATGCACAATGACGCACTAGACGGTATGGAGGGACACAATAAATTATCATTAAATTGATTGTAACACCATGCAGTCAAAAGTTCATCTCACATATGTTAACCTGGAATCACTACGTGTTGATCCAACAAAGATACATATCTAAATCCACCTCAAGTTAAATTAACAGTTTGTGTGTTGAGTTTGGGGCAGTGCTGACCTGACTCTTGAGCAGTGACCATGCATCTTCACGCCCTAACTTGTCAACGTGGTGGCAGTGCGCAGCTTTCATGTTTCTCGTGATAGTTTCATGTCTTGTGGTGATGAGGACTCGGCTGCCGGGGCCACCATAGCCAAAGGGCGTCATTAGCAATTTGTTCCATGCATCGACTCCCCATAGATCATCGAGCACAAGAAGGAATTTCTTTTTCTCGATGGCATTCTTGAGAGCATGGACAAGTAGGGCCCTGTTTAGAGCCCCACTCCGTCTAGGCAGGTCTCCCCCAGCGGCAGTGATGGCTGTACTTAATAGCTCAACATCGGTGAAATCCTGTGTGATGCTGTGCCATATCTTCTTAGTGAACTTGCCTTTGATACCCTCATCATTGTATACCTTCTTGCCAAGGGTGGTCTTTCCAATCCCACCGACACCAACAATTGCGACCACCATGAGGCGACCAATCTTGTTGCCACCCGCCTCCCTTGTAAGCAACTCCACGAGTGCTATTGTGTCCTCCTCGATCTTCTCGCCGACAACACCTGACCGCTCCATCAATGAATCCGTTTTGCGGTCGGTGGCGAGAGATCGAGCCGGTTTCTGGTCTTGGTAGGCTTCCAGCTTGGTAAATTTAAATTTATTGCCCCGCTCGCAGATGCTATCCAGCTCTTTGTTCAATGCCTTGATGCGGGTGCCGATGTCGTGGGCATGGAGCGGATTCCGCATGCAGAAGAGAAGGCGGTTAAGACACCCCCTGTCCTTGGTTTGACCTTGCTCCATGGCCTTGAGCTGACATAGGTCGATGATGTCGGTGGCCAGGTACATGGCACACTTCAGTTCCCCCACCCACCCCCGCACACTTTCATCGGTGATGTTCCTCCTATCAGCATCAGCAAGAAAATTCTTGAGGTCCCCAAGGTTGATGCTCAGGTCTTTGATCCCGTCAGACACGCCGATTAACTTGGCCACCTCCTCTTTGGCCATCTCGGTGAGCATGTTGGTCACATAGGATGCCAAAGCATCTAGAACCCCGGCCATTAGTTGCAGGGCTCAGTTCGTTTGAGGTGGTGCTGGAAACAGGCATCCAAACAAAATTAGACCTCCTTATTACTACCTGTTACATATCGACCAACGACACCATGCTAAAAATTTGTTCATACATGTCGCCCCCATGGAAAAAAGGATAATCAGATCCGGTCACTTGAAACTAGCAACAATTCCAAAGGGGAAGAAAAAAGATAGTGCACAAAAAATTACCTTGAAATAAAACGGAGGAGACAATTAATCACTTATTTTTTTTTGAAAAGGAGGATTTCCCTTGGCCTCTGCATCAAAATGATGCATGCAGCCATTTTATTGATCTGAAGTTCCAGAACAAAATCTCAAGTTCAAAAAAGTTCAAGAAGGAGCATGAAACAAATCAGAATAAAGAGAACTGCCACAAACGGCGAAAAATAGGCCAAGATGACTAAACACCTATTCTATTATTGGATCGCCATCCAAATCGATTGTAGATAACCCGTGCTACCGTCTCCCACAGGTTGCACCCAATATCCAAAAGCTCCCTGGAGTCCGCATGCGTGAGTAACGACCACGTACGGATCCAAGCAGTGGCTCTGTGTATAACCTGCAAAAAGTTGATAATTTTTTTCCGGTTAAAGATAATATCATTTCTGCAGTTCCATATAGCCCAAAGTAATGCGCATATCCCTATCCGAATATGTCCCGCAATATGTGATACCACTCCAGTTAGCCACGTCCCAAATAACGTGTCTATACTAATCGGAGGACTAACGTTAAAGGCTATATGTATCGTGCGCCAGAGTAGTTTGGCGAGGGGACAATCGAGAAAGAGGTGTTTTATTGTCTCATTCTGGTTTCAAAAACAACATCGTGAACTACCCACCCATCTTCTTTTTAGCAAGTTATCCTTGGTTAGAATCACTTCCTTGTGGACAAACCACATGAAGATTTTGATTCTTAGCGGAACTCTCACCTTCCAAATGTGAAGGGATCTTGTTATTGGCCTGGAGTTAATTAAGTCCAAGTACATAGATTTCACCGTGAAACTACCGTTCCTAGAAAATTTCCAGTGGATGTGGCTGGTCCGAGAGTATCAGGGTTTCGGACGAAAACTCGTCTGTTACAAAGGCATTTCATTTTTTTAAATAACCTAAGTATTACCAAATTGAATATAATGATAAAACACAGTAATATTAAACATAAGAAAAAAGAATCACTGAAAATTCTAATTTTAAAGTAAAATTATTCACAAACTAGTGATTCACACAAATTTTAAATAATTCAAATTTAAACTATTTAAATTTGAAAACTACTGGCACTAACAGAAAGTTTCTAATTTTTTGTACCTAAAGCAAAAATATTCACAAAGAAACTCTAAATACAGCAAAAAACAACTCACAAATAAATAAAAGAAAATAAATAAAGAAGAAAAGAAAAAAAACAAAATAAAAAAAGCCCGCCTACTGGGCCAAGCGGCCTGCATACGACTAGAAACCCAACCTGCAGTTGGGCCAGGATGCAGGCCCGCAAGGCCCAATAGGCCCACAGGGCACCGCAGCAGTTTAGGCCCAGAAGCCTGCTTTAGAGAGGAGCTCGAAGGAGCAGCCGCGGCTGGGTTTATAAACCAGTGCGGCTGCCCTTCGCTCGGCAAGGTGGGACTAAACTTTGTGCACCGCGGGTGGCAGCGCACCCCCTTTAGTACCGGGTCGTGGCTCCAACCGGTACTAAAGGGGGGGGGGGGTCTTTAGTACTGGTTGGATCCACCAACCGGGACTAAAGGTGCTCGCTTCCCGCCGCTTCGCCTTGCCAAAACAGACCTTTAGTACCGGTTGGTGGATCCAACCGGTACTAAAGACCCCTCCTATATATACAACACTTGAAAAAATTTCAGTTTCGCTCTGTTTCTTCCTCTCCGTCGACGCACCCGCCTGCCACGATCGACGCCGTCGCTGCCCCTGTCGCGCGCCGTCCCCGTCGCTGCCCCCGGCCCCGTCGCTGCCCCCGTCCCCGTCGCCGCCCCCGTCCCCGTCGCCGCCCGTCGCCGCCCCCGTCGCCGCCCGTCGCCGCACCCGTCGCCGTCCCCGTCGCCGCCCCCTTCGCCTCGCCTTGCCGCTGTGAGTCCCTGCCGCGCCATGGCCGCACACACACACACACGCGCGCACACACACACACACACACACACAAGTTATTTTCTGTTTTATATAAATGTTAGATGAATTTTTTAGATGAATGTTAGATGAATTTTTAGATGAATATGTTAGATGAATTTTTTAGATATATATAAATGTTAGATGAGTTTTTTAGATGAATGGTTTTTTAGTTTTTTAGATGAATGTTGGATGAATTTTTTAGATGAATGTGTTAGATGAATTTTTTAGATATATATAAATGTTAGATGAGTTTTTTATATGAATGTTTTTTTATTTTTTATACTTTTAGTTATAGGAATGTTTGACGAATGTGTTAGTTTTTTAGATGAATGTGTTAGTTTTTTATACTTTTAGTTAGATCATATGTCAAAGTTTGACTTTTGACATAGATTTATCAATAATGCCCCCATTATGGATGTGCACAAGTTGATCCAATTTTTTTTTCTGATCTCATCTATATATATATTCTTCTATATGTCACGTTGTCTGTCAAAGTATTGAAGAAATCCATGGCTTCATCATTAGCCGGAAGTAACAGGCGTATGATGCTACGAAGCTCTTCAAAGTTGTTTTGGAACGGAGTTCCGGATAGAATAATTCGCTTTTTGGTACGAATTTCAGCAAAGGCCTTCCAAATAGCGATATTCGGAAGGCTCTTGCTGAACTTCGTACCAAAAAGCTAATTATCCTATCCGGGAGTCCGTTCCAAAACAATTTTGGAGAGCTTCGTACCATTATGCGCCTGTTCCTTCCGGCTAATGATGAAGCCATGGTTTTCTTGATTCCTTTGACACTAGACAACGTGACATATAGAAGGGTAGATGAGATCAGGAAAAATATGGACCATTTTCTGCACATCCAGAATGGCGCCATTTTGTTAAATCCCTTAAAGGTTAAGAGGATCCGTTATGATTCTGAATCCTATTCCTATAGCTAGGGACTAAAGGTTTTCCTCGTATATAAGAAATCACAATCCAATCATTTAAAAAATGTTACATTTGCATATAGAATTTGTTCTCGACGTCAACGATGCCCGGCCCGCATCCTCGCCGTCGACCCGTTCGCGACGACGTCCTGCTTCAGAGGAGCCATGTCCGGGACTGGGCTCCGCCGGGCTGGCACTGGGAGGTGCTACCTTCAGGGGGGCGCCGCTTGGTGAGGTACCCGGCCCCGGGTCCCGTCGTCGACCCGGAGCTCCTTTGGTGGCGTTCGCGTGGGCCACTTTCGGTGCGGAGGGAGCCGGCCCCGCCGGAGGTGGTACGTCGCCGTGTCAGGGAGGAGGACAAGCACGTCCGTCGCTACATGGCTGCTATGGATGTCAGGTTCTCCAATACCTGGCAGGTTCTTCGGGGATCTCACCCGAGCTATGATCCTGTGATGGTTCCTTCTCTTTGGGTGTCCACCGCCCGCGCCTCAGGAACCGCGAGTGAACTAGATCATTCGATAGTATTCGATCTATATTAGCTAGCTAGTGATGTATTCGATAATATTCGAGACGATGTATTCGAGATTATATATATTATTCGATAATATTCGAGACGATGTATTCGAGATTATATTCGATGATGTATATTATCTACTATGATACAGTTTTATCTTTCGAGATGCATATATATTATCTACTATTATTCGAGATGCATATCAATTATCTACTATTATTTGAGATGCGTACTAAATTGTTTTATATTTCTTCTGGATTAGTTAAATAAAAGCTATGGCGGACAATACCGGCAGAGAAGGAGAAGAGGCCGTGTTCGAGATCATACGCTCCCCTCGCGGGCCACGTGATCAGAATGAACAAGATGACGGCTCCCAATATCTGAACAATACCGGGGAGGGTGATATGATATTCGATCAAGACGACCGAATTGATGAAGTCCAGAACTATGATGATCTTGAAATAGCAAATACCGGCGAGGTATATTTATAGAAGCAGGCATCTGGTGATCATCACGTGTTTTAAATGATTTTGTATATATATATATTAACGAATCGATCTTTCTTCTTTCAGCCCTCCGGATCAAGCAAATCGTCTGCAGGCAGCAGAAAGCGAGGCCCGGCCAAAAAGTTGAAGGATGGCGTAATGTACAACATCGATGCCATCAAACCTAATGGCAAACCAAGCGAGCCTAAGAAGAATGCGGACAAGTGGATTCGTCAGTGCGGAGTTCTTGTGAAGGACCAAATCCTGACCTCCATTCAAGAATGGAAAAAGCCAGCAAAGGAACGTCCAGATCTTACTTATGTTGACCAAAGAGCAAAAGATCGGCTTTGGGAATCTCTCATGTCACATTTCACCCTACCAGATCATTTCACAGATGCAGATGTGCAGAAAGTCAAGGACGCTGCTCTTAGGAAGATGGCGGTTGCATTCAACCACCACAAGAAAAATATATGGGCCAAGTACGGAGGAAAGAAGACTCCAGAATTCATGGGAACACTGGAGAAGCAAAGAGATCACTGGCCCGCTTTCGTGAAATTCAAGGAATCGGAATTAGCTAAGGAACGGTCGAGAATAAACAAGCTCAATGCCGCGAAAAAGTAGCATTACCATAGGTTGGGGCCAGGTGGCTACGCGGTGGCCCGGCCTAAGTGGGATCTCGCTGAGCAAAAGATGATGGCTGCAGGGGTCACTCTAGTTACATTGAGCTGGCCCCCAGGTGCAGGACTTGGTTCTATGCGCATGGGGGGGCGTTGGACCCAAAGACAGGCCAGGTTTTGAAGAAGGCAAGTCTTAACAGAGCCGACGACAAACTACTTGTTGCAATAGAAGAGGCTCGAACGGGGGTGCTCACGCCCAACAGAGAGAACGACGAGCTTACACGCGCCCTGGGAAATCCTGAACACCCGGGAAGAGCACGAGGCAAAGGCATTGTTCCGTGGTATGAGGGGTTTGCGGACTGGAACGCCGACTACAGAAGCCGTGCGAGAAAGAAGATGGAGGAGGAGAAGAAGAGGAAGCTGGAGGAGGAGCAGAGGAAGCAGGAAGCAGAACGCCTTAGAGGCCTAGAATCAGCGCACGCGGAGTTGGCACTCCAATTAGAGCGGCAACAGCAGCAGATCAACTCACTTAGCCAGGAAAGGGGGTCTCAGCAGCGGCAGCAGCTAGCGGATCCAGCATTGGATAGCACCGACCCATCCATGCCGAGAAGCAGCGTGGGTTCCGCCCTGGGCGATGAGTCACTACTGCTGGATAGATACCCTGTGGATGACATCATGGATAACACTAATTGTGAGCTACACTTTAAAATGAAGAACATATCCATAAAGGTGGCGGACGGCGTTGCTTATACAAATCCCCCTGAAGCAACCTTGCATTGCAATCCGATTCCAGCTGACTATGCTCGTGTCACGGTTGATGAAGTGGTGGCACAATATTCGGGGCTACGGCTTGACATTCCTGGAGGTGACGACGAGCGCACACTGGGAGAGGCCATACATCGTATCATTCTATGGAGAAAGGATTGCATTGTCTTTCCAAGGCCACCGTCACCGCGTCAGCCGACTCCTCCTCCAAGTCCGCCACCACGTCAGGACACTCCTGCTCCTCCAAGTACGGCAACGCGTCAGGCCAGTCCTCCTCCTCCAAGTTCGGCACCGCGTCAGGCCACTCCTCCTCCTCCAAGTCCGGCACCGCATCAGCCCAGTGCTCCTGCACCACGTCAGTCGTCTCCGCCGCCTAGGCAACAGCGGAAGAGAGCCGCCGCAGCTATGGCGTCTAGCGGTACAAGTACAGGAGGTAAGAGACGAGGATACCAATTTGGTCCAAGCCTCGTGCCTCTTCCGAAGAGGCCTTACGACATGACGGATGAGGAAATCGAAGCCAAATGCAGGGCGGACTTGGACGCCCATTTTCCACCGAAACCGCCACCGCCGCCAAAGGAGAAAGTGCCTGAGGATGTCGTTGAGCACTTTATTCGTATGGCTAGAGAACCAGCTCCCAATCCTGTTGACTCAGACTATGAGCGCCAACTCAGGAAGGCACATCTAGCAAAAAAAAAGAAGGAGTCGAGCTCGAGCTCGAGCCAAGGCGCAGCTGCCAAAAAAAGCGGGAAAACTGTTCCCCAGCTGGGAGAACAGGCGGTGCAATCGATCCCCCCGCTCATTGTACCAACACATGTGAGTACCGGCGCGGCCGATGAGCTGGTAATAACCGACGATCATAGAAGGATGGCTGCCGAGGCCGGTGTCACTGTTTATCAACTCCTAGGCATCGAGCCCATGGATAAGATTAGAGAGGAGGACGTAAAACGGAAATATGCCCGCGGCGAACCTCTGGTCAAGCCTGAGGAGGTCAAGAAGCTCCCAACGAGAATGTATGAATTGCATGAATGGTACATGAAAATTACCAAGACTACCAATCGAGAGTCCCTCATGGTGAAAGTCAAGGCAGAGCATTACTTCCATGAGACTGCTCTATATGTTGAGTTTACAGAACTGTTTCAGTTATTCAATCAAGACGCACTCGACAAATCTATCGTCAGTTGCTATTGTCTGTAAGTGATTTCTTTCTGTAATTTAAGTCTCAAGCTAGCTGTAGTGCTCGTTGATCATTACCTATAATTATCCTCACTATATTCTTTTCTGTGGTATTATGCAGGATGAAGATGTATGAAATGAATAAAAATGGACGCTATGGCATTGGGTTCATTGACCCAAATACCATTAATCAAGAGATATGGACGCAAGAATTTTATCGAGAAGACACAGAGAAAAGCTTGCTAGAGTTCTTGAAGCGCCTAAACACCAATCGAGATATACTACTTCCTTACAACTTCAAGTGAGTCACACTGTCTTGTACTACAAATTCTGTTTTTGCTTACTAGCTAGATGTTAATAAGTGTATAGGGTTTAGGGTAGTTGATGAGTGTTATGCACATGCCCGCTTAATTTATACATGCAAACGTGTGCGCATGCAGATTCCACTGGATCTTGTTAGACATTCAAGTTGAAGAAGAAAAAGTTGAAGTACTGGACTCACTACTTAAACCAGTTGAGGAGTACGCAATCGTGAGGGGGATAGTCAACAGGTAATTTCAATCATTATTGAACTATATGTCGGCCTATTTAGTTCGTCATTTTCTGATATCAACTAATTAATAACTCCTTTATTCATTTTCTTTGCCGGCGGGCAGGGCTTGGGCAAAGTTCATCAAAACGGTTCCAGGCCAATGGAAACAAAAGCTGTATTGGTATCGACCCAGGGTAATTAATTAATTAGTACTAGCTAGCTACCATCTCTTTAATTCTAGTTTCAATACCATTAATTATCATGCTTGATTAATTATTATCTGATTGAATTCTATTCTCGTAAAGTGCATGAGGCAGGAGCCGGGGAATGATTTATGTGCATACTACGTTTGCGAGAACATTCGCATGATGACGATCGAAAGTCACACATCTGCTAGACAGCAATGGGTACGTTTGCCAGAACACTATTCACAATTTTTACATCATTATCGATATCTAATCACACAACTAATACATGCATATTGATCTCCTTCTTAAAAGTTCGATATGGTGCGGGATCAGCTCCTACCAACGGATCGCGTACGAGCAATTCAAGAGGAAATAGCGGGATTTTTGCTCGACCAGGTCATAGATCCCAAAGGAGTATACCATTACCCGCTACCGCAGTAATGCCTCCATGTAGGAGAAATTGTATATACCAAATTGTATATATACATGTGTATGTGTGAATGGTGGTGCGAGACATTCGATGATATATATATATATATATATATATGATCGGTTCTACGAGAAATTCTATTTATATATATGCATAACGTGTACAATATGTAGTATCGTAAAATACCAGCAAATGAAAAAGAATTAAATGGAAAACACAAAATTAAAGGAAAAAGAAATCATAAACCAAAAACCCCCTAAACCTTTTAGTACCGGTTGGTGTTACCAACCGGTACTAAAGGTCTCCCACCCCCCGGCGCTGGCTCGTGCCACGTGGTGGCCCTTTAGTGCCGGTTCATGTTGAACCGGTACTAAAGGGCCTTACGAACCGGTGCTATAGCCCGGTTCTGCACTAGTGAATATGAATCAGAACTTATACTCCTTGCACAGTATGTTTGGAAGGATCTTCAACCACATACCTCCCCCACCCCCCCCCCCCCCCCCCGCGCCTAATACTCGCAAAAAACATACCCTCTAAAGGCTGAAGGCTGAATACATTCAGCTGCAGGGATCTCACACCACATAGGACCCGGACAAGATTCAAACTGCTTACTTCTGTGTGGGATCTCGATGCTACTGTCACTGTTTCCAATGAGGCTTTCTTCCACCAATTCCTTGGAGTACTAGCCATGGATCCTCTGGATGTATTGAGCCAAAATTCAGATACAATTTCCCCGCAAAAATAAAATAAATTCAGATACAGTTTTTGGAAAGTTCTCAAAAGCAAATAACTGTTATTTATGCATCAAAAAATGGAAGGTCCTTTCTTTTATTCCAAAAGGAGGATTACCCCTGGCCTCTTCATTAAGCAACGCACATAATCATCTTTATTAAATTATTCAAAGGGTCTGAGAAAACAAATACATAGATCAACCCAAAGCCGCCTTCCTGATGACCTCTATTGCTACACCTACAAATGTGATGATGTGCCCTGACCGTGTATCAACGCATGCCATCTAATCCGATGGCCTCACCAAGCTGCACCATGGTGAGCCGAGGTCACCAACCAGTCTAGCAGACCCTCAGCACGCACCACATGCGCACACTCCCGAATCCACCACCACCATCTTCCACATTCCCATCTTCAGGAGGGATCAATGCATTGACCTTGCCTAGACCAACTGTCGTCGACGTCACCACGACGTCAGACAGCGCCACCATCCTGCGCGCATCCATCAACATGCATCCATCACCGAGACTTCGCTGCCCCATGCCTCTGAGACCTGCCATTGTCAACGCAGTACATGACACGCCGCTCCACCTTCTCAAACACCACATGCTGCCACTGGTCCCATCCCCTCCGCCTACACTTCCTCTAACTGATCACCCGAACACCCCAGGTGGCGCCTCCAAGAAGGGAACAACACACTTAATGACACCGCCACCCAATCCGAAGGGATTTTGGGTCTTCACCCGGGCATGGGGGCGGGATGGAGGGGAAGGACCTCGACGACGCCTGCAAGGAGAAAAGCAGTGACCATGGTCGTCGCCACCGTCGGGACGAGCGGGCCGACCAAAGTTTCCTCCATTCCCATGCCACCTCCACCAGCAGCCGCCAATGTACCAAAGATGATGGCCGAGACCACAGACCACCAAGTGCAGCGGGAGAGAGGATGCAGAGGGGAGAAGATCAAGCCTTCAGATCTAATGAAGGGGCGTTGCCGAACAGCAAGGGAGACGCCAGTCGCACCACTGCTGCCCAGATCCACAGGCAGCCGCCGTGCTGCCCTTGTAGCTGCCGCAGCCATGCCTCCACCAAGAAGCTCCGAGGCCGCTGTCCCGGTTTTCCGAGCTCTGGCGAACGCAATGTCGTCTATGGCCGCACACCATGCTAGGCCGGAGGTCCTCGCAGCAGGAGAGGACGAGAGCCCACCACCGCCGTCCATCGAGTGGAATTTGCCGTCGGCTTCCTCCGCTGGCAGCCGGCTGGATGGAGGATAGGAGAGACGGGGTGGTGGCGGCTAGGGTTTCACCCGTTCCGCCCCCCTAGGAGCGGAGCGGACATCTCTCCAGTCTCCACCAATTTAGTGAATAGAGCCACCGAAAAGCTTCTGGAAGGTCCTTTCGAAAGCAACATGGATCATACGGAATTCTGTGCGACAGATAGAAACTATTCCATCACTTCCGGATGGTGGGCTGCTCGTGTTCCCGCAGCCCGGATCACACTGCATACCAAAGGTGACGTTAGAAAGTGCACCTGGATGGCATCTCAGATACAACTTCCCACCTAAAGACTTGCATGGACGAACGGTTGATACGAACCACCTAGCTAGTCAGAGGAAGAACTGGAGCCCTCCTTGATTTATTTTATTCCACCTGCATGGATTTGAGCATAACATAAAGCATGAGATTCCGATTGTCATGAAAGAGGTAAGAATACTCAAAACTAGAAGCTGCAGTGGCAGACATACATGCATATATCCATGGATCATATGGTCCTTTTTTGGATATCGATGATGTCGCCTTCCTCGTTCCGCTGGAGTTGCAACCTAGTCCTCTTCTTCCACCAATCGATCCTGGCAAGGAAAACAAAACAGTGGGAGATACAGTCAGCTATCGTATACCATGTATCGAACAAACGAAAATTACATTAACGAAGAATATTATTATTAGCAAGATTGAAAGAGAGAGAGACCAAAGTATTACCTGGTGAATATTTGCCTGGATGTTGCAGGATTCAGATGTGTAGAGCACGTGCCATTTCTTCTCATCTTCTCCACCCTTTGCATAAGCCTCTACGTGCTTGATATGACTGAACTTGTCCCAGTCGGAGCTAGATTCACCCTCAGCCATGGAAGTGAGTACTGCTAGGTTGCAGGTCAGCAGCAAATGACTAGGCATTACAGTTTGCAGGTAGACTGGAAGTTTATTTTCCCAGCGAGAAACTCTCAGCTGGAGTCGCCGGAGTGCATCTATATCCTTCGGTGTCTTGAGCTTTCTGCAGTAACTGATTTCAAGCTTTTGTAATTTTGGAAGATTGGAGATCTTGGCCAGTTCGTATATGTTAGACAAGTGAAGCTCAATTACAGAAACAAAGTTCTCTATGGAGTGGAGACCTTGGACGTTCCATATTTCTAGCTTCTTCAAAGCCTTTGCATGGGACATAAGTCCTGGATGCAAACGTCCTAGTTTGCAAGAACTGATACGAAGTAGCTCCAATAAGGGCATAGCTTTCACTTCTGCCTCCCAAATGAAAATCCAACTTCTGGAGTTTGGGAAACGTAGCAGCCAACTGAGATGAAGGATGGTGCCGCTGATTGTACTGTTGGACGAATTCAGGACCGACACACTTGATTACTGGAGCCCTGTCCACTTGTATAAACTCCAAATACGGGAGCCTACACAAGCCATCTGGGAGTTGGGTGCAGCAAGGCAGCTGTTGGAGGGCTAGAATCTTCAAGCTCTCGAGGGGCAGCATAGCTGTGGACGCCATCCATACTGGGAGCCGACGACCAAAATATCTTTCTATGGAGATATGTTCTATGCAAGGCTGAGGACATAGCACATCAAACACCGACTCAATTATTTGTTCCTCCTTAGACTCGGAGACTCCTCCTTGGACCAACTCATTTTCCACTCCACCACCACAATTCAAACCAAGATAGGTAAGATCTTTCTTTGCATTTACCCTTGCCTTTGCAGCCAACAAGGCACAAGATACATTTTCTAGGCTCTCTAGTGAAAGATAATTGAGCTGGGAAAGAGACCCCAACTCTTCCAAACTACACCAGTCACCATCAATACATGCTGGAAACCCAAAGAGTGCACTCAAATTTGAAAGAGCTCCGAAACCCCTAGGAATACTACTTACACGTGTGTCATCAATATCAAGATGTCTCAACCCTTGCAGCTTGATAATGCTATGAGGAAGTTTCATAAAACTTTCACAACCTTTAAGGTTAATATGTTGTAGGAATTTCATCTCATGGATGTTTTTTGGCAGTCTACAAATATCAGTCCTCTTTAATGCCAAGTATCGCAAGTGCTTGAGTTGGTACACACATTCAACCAGTGCAGCACTATTTGCTGATTCAATATGTAGAAGTCGTAGACTTGAGAAGTTAATCAACGAATCACCAGGCTGAATTTTGAGGCTTCCGGTTAATATTAGTGACCAAAGCAATTTCTGCTCTCTAAAATATCTCCACTCAAATTCATCTGATCCCACTCCTCTGGTTTCTATAGACAATCTAAGAAAATTGGGTGATCTAAGTTTTGTTTTGGTTGTATCTCCAATGTGACCTACTAGTGTTTCATCCCTAGCCAGAAATTGAGCAAATGAGCGAATGACATCATGCATGTTGCACAAAAGCTGGTTAGGAAATAATGGATCTATCTCTATAAGGTTCCTTAATATTAGCTCTTTATAGTTCTTTTTTCCTTTCTCTTCCAAACTATTTGAGCCTCCTTGAACCAATCCTTCAGAAATCCACATGGACACGATTTCAAGGATACTTAGGCTTATCTTTTTGGGTTTAAGGGAGAAGTGCAGGAAGCATTGATTCAAGTAAGGGGGCAAATCCTGGTAGCTAAGATAAATTGCATAGTTTAGTTCATCTGACATTGGAGATACTGACCATATGTCATCATCCAGGACATCTTCCCAAGCACATCGTGATTTCTCCTTACTGCATGGAAGCCCCCCTATCACTTTTATAGCAAGCGGTAAACCGTCACATTTTGCTAAAATTTGTAACCCAAGATCCTTTAGCATGTCAACCTCATGTCCATTTTCCTCTGTTGTGAGTACCTGCAACCAGTTTAAATCTATGTCTTCAGTAAGGGGAAGATAACATCCAACACTAGTGCTTAGCTAATGTAGTCATTTCATTTACTAATAATATGTTAGATGAGCGAGCAAACAAAAGTAATACTCCCTCTAACCATAAATGTATCTCGGTTTGTATATGGGCTAGTCTTCATGGTGAAACAACCTTTCTCAATCAAATTCCGCAAAAAATATGATGTTTCCAATGAAAACAATACTAGACTATGAAGGTATATTCCACGATGGATGTAGTAGTGTCAATTTCATGTTATCAGTGTGGGTAAAATATCTAGAGTTATAGCCAAGTTTTGAAATATTCTAGTGACCACGTCCTAAGCTAACCTATATTCATAAGGAATAAAAGTTATGCAGTACCAAACTTAAATGATAGTAGAGAAATTTAAAGCCATTCGCTAATTTATTATCTACTAAAGCTGACATCATGCACATGCGTATTAAGCATTTATTTAATATGTATTTCGTATGTTATCTTGTTTATTATCTTGAAAAACAGAGGCTTAAGTACACACATACAACATGAATACTTCATCCGTTCCTGAATATAGGTTATTTAGGATGAGACACGGTCCTGCTGTTGATACGTTGATAATGAAGTTATATGCAGGTTAGTTGCCTCACATTACTTTATAAAATTATGTTTTATAATGAATATAAGCGATGTTTCACATGATAGTATTTTCTTTATAGATGGTCAACATTAGAAACACTTGTCTGGTAAAATTTTAATAAGGACCAAGATTTTGGATCATAGTTACTACTAGTTAATTACTATTTACAAAAACAAGTAAATATATGTGAACGGTATTTAGGTGAACTCGTGTTAAGAGTGAAACTTACGACAATGGCATTATAGTTGCATGGTGTTTACTGCGGTACCCATACTATTCTTCTGACAAACAATTATTAGTAACTAATACTAGTCATCAATCTACTGAAGACATGCACAATGACGCACTAGACGGTATGGAGGGACACAATAAATTATCATTAAATTGATTGTAACACCATGCAGTCAAAAGTTCATCTCACATATGTTAACCTGGAATCACTACGTGTTGATCCAACAAAGATACATATCTAAATCCACCTCAAGTTAAATTAACAGTTTGTGTGTTGAGTTTGGGGCAGTGCTGACCTGACTCTTGAGCAGTGACCATGCATCTTCACGCCCTAACTTGTCAACGTGGTGGCAGTGCGCAGCTTTCATGTTTCTCGTGATAGTTTCATGTCTTGTGGTGATGAGGACTCGGCTGCCGGGGCCACCATAGCCAAAGGGCGTCATTAGCAATTTGTTCCATGCATCGACTCCCCATAGATCATCGAGCACAAGAAGGAATTTCTTTTTCTCGATGGCATTCTTGAGAGCATGGACAAGTAGGGCCCTGTTTAGAGCCCCACTCCGTCTAGGCAGGTCTCCCCCAGCGGCAGTGATGGCTGTACTTAATAGCTCAACATCGGTGAAATCCTGTGTGATGCTGTGCCATATCTTCTTAGTGAACTTGCCTTTGATACCCTCATCATTGTATACCTTCTTGCCAAGGGTGGTCTTTCCAATCCCACCGACACCAACAATTGCGACCACCATGAGGCGACCAATCTTGTTGCCACCCGCCTCCCTTGTAAGCAACTCCACGAGTGCTATTGTGTCCTCCTCGATCTTCTCGCCGACAACACCTGACCGCTCCATCAATGAATCCGTTTTGCGGTCGGTGGCGAGAGATCGAGCCGGTTTCTGGTCTTGGTAGGCTTCCAGCTTGGTAAATTTAAATTTATTGCCCCGCTCGCAGATGCTATCCAGCTCTTTGTTCAATGCCTTGATGCGGGTGCCGATGTCGTGGGCATGGAGCGGATTCCGCATGCAGAAGAGAAGGCGGTTAAGACACCCCCTGTCCTTGGTTTGACCTTGCTCCATGGCCTTGAGCTAACATAGGTCGATGATGTCGGTGGCCAGGTACATGGCACACTTCAGTTCCCCCACCCACCCCCGCACACTTTCATCGGTGATGTTCCTCCTATCAGCATCAGCAAGAAAATTCTTGAGGTCCCCAAGGTTGATGCTCAGGTCTTTGATCCCGTCAGACACGCCGATTAACTTGGCCACCTCCTCTTTGGCCATCTCGGTGAGCATGTTGGTCACATAGGATGCCAAAGCATCTAGAACCCCGGCCATTAGTTGCAGGGCTCAGTTCGTTTGAGGTGGTGCTGGAAACAGGCATCCAAACAAAATTAGACCTCCTTATTACTACCTGTTACATATCGACCAACGACACCATGCTAAAAATTTGTTCATACATGTCGCCCCCATGGAAAAAAGGATAATCAGATCCGGTCACTTGAAACTAGCAACAATTCCAAAGGGGAAGAAAAAAGATAGTGCACAAAAAATTACCTTGAAATAAAACGGAGGAGACAATTAATCACTTATTTTTTTTTGAAAAGGAGGATTTCCCTTGGCCTCTGCATCAAAATGATGCATGCAGCCATTTTATTGATCTGAAGTTCCAGAACAAAATCTCAAGTTCAAAAAAGTTCAAGAAGGAGCATGAAACAAATCAGAATAAAGAGAACTGCCACAAACGGCGAAAAATAGGCCAAGATGACTAAACACCTATTCTATTATTGGATCGCCATCCAAATCGATTGTAGATAACCCGTGCTACCGTCTCCCACAGGTTGCACCCAATATCCAAAAGCTCCCTGGAGTCCGCATGCGTGAGTAACGACCACGTACGGATCCAAGCAGTGGCTCTGTGTATAACCTGCAAAAAGTTGATAATTTTTTTCCGGTTAAAGATAATATCATTTCTGCAGTTCCATATAGCCCAAAGTAATGCGCATATCCCTATCCGAATATGTCCCGCAATATGTGATACCACTCCAGTTAGCCACGTCCCAAATAACGTGTCTATACTAATCGGAGGACTAACGTTAAAGGCTATATGTATCGTGCGCCAGAGTAGTTTGGCGAGGGGACAATCGAGAAAGAGGTGTTTTATTGTCTCATTCTGGTTTCAAAAACAACATCGTGAACTACCCACCCATCTTCTTTTTAGCAAGTTATCCTTGGTTAGAATCACTTCCTTGTGGACAAACCACATGAAGATTTTGATTCTTAGCGGAACTCTCACCTTCCAAATGTGAAGGGATCTTGTTATTGGCCTGGAGTTAATTAAGTCCAAGTACATAGATTTCACCGTGAAACTACCGTTCCTAGAAAATTTCCAGTGGATGTGGCTGGTCCGAGAGTATCAGGGTTTCGGACGAAAACTCGTCTGTTACAAAGGCATTTCATTTTTTTAAATAACCTAAGTATTACCAAATTGAATATAATGATAAAACACAGTAATATTAAACATAAGAAAAAAGAATCACTGAAAAATCTAATTTTAAAGTAAAATTATTCACAAACTAGTGATTCACACAAATTTTAAATAATTCAAATTTAAACTATTTAAATTTGAAAACTACTGGCACTAACAGAAAGTTTCTAATTTTTTGTACCTAAAGCAAAAATATTCACAAAGAAACTCTAAATACAGCAAAAAACAACTCACAAATAAATAAAAGAAAATAAATAAAGAAGAAAAGAAAAAAAACAAAATAAAAAAAGCCCGCCTACTGGGCCAAGCGGCATGCATACGACTAGAAACCCAACCTGCAGTTGGGCCAGGATGCAGGCCCGCAAGGCCCAATAGGCCCACAGGGCACCGCAGCAGTTTAGGCCCAGAAGCCTGCTTTAGAGAGGAGCTCGAAGGAGCAGCCGCGGCTGGGTTTATAAACCAGTGCGGCTGCCCTTCGCTCGGCGAGGTGGGACTAAACTTTGTGCACCGCGGGTGGCAGCGCACCCCCTTTAGTACCGGGTCGTGGCTCCAACCGGTACTAAAGGGGGGGGGGGTCTTTAGTACCGGTTGGATCCACCAACCGGGACTAAAGGTGCTCGCTTCCCGCCGCTTCGCCTTGCCAAAACAGACCTTTAGTACCGGTTGGTGGATCCAACCGGTACTAAAGACCCCTCCTATATATACAACACTTGAAAAAATTTCAGTTTCGCTCTGTTTCTTCCTCTCCGTCGACGCACCCGCCTGCCACGATCGACGCCGTCGCTGCCCCCGTCGCGCGCCGTCCCCGTCGCTGCCCCCGGCCCCGTCGCTGCCCCCGTCCCCGTCGCCGCCCCCGTCCCCGTCGCCGCCCCCGTCGCCGCCCGTCGCCGCACCCGTCGCCGTCCCCGTCGCCGCCCCCGTCGCCGCCCCCTTCGCCTCGCCTTGCCGCTGTGAGCCCCTGCCGCGCCATGGCCGCACACACACACACACGCGCGCACACACACACACACACACACACAAGTTATTTTCTGTTTTATATAAATGTTAGATGAATTTTTTAGATGAATGTTAGATGAATTTTTTAGATGAATATGTTAGATGAATTTTTTAGATATATATAAATGTTAGATGAGTTTTTTAGATGAATGGTTTTTTAGTTTTTTAGATGAATGTTGGATGAATTTTTTAGATGAATGTGTTAGATGAATTTTTTAGATATATATAAATGTTAGATGAGTTTTTTATATGAATGTTTTTTTATTTTTTATACTTTTAGTTATAGGAATGTTTGACGAATGTGTTAGTTTTTTAGATGAATGTGTTAGTTTTTTATACTTTTAGTTAGATCATATGTCAAAGTTTGACTTTTGACATAGATTTATCAATAATGCCCCCATTATGGATGTGCACAAGTTGATCCAATTTTTTTTTCTGATCTCATCTATATATATATTCTTCTATATGTCACGTTGTCTGTCAAAGTATTGAAGAAATCCATGGCTTCATCATTAGCCGGAAGTAACAGGCGTATGATGCTACGAAGCTCTTCAAAGTTGTTTTGGAACGGAGTTCCGGATAGAATAATTCGCTTTTTGGTACGAATTTCAGCAAAGGCCTTCCAAATAGCGATATTCGGAAGGCTCTTGCTGAACTTCGTACCAAAAAGCTAATTATCCTATCCGGGAGTCCGTTCCAAAACAATTTTGGAGAGCTTCGTACCATTATGCGCCTGTTCCTTCCGGCTAATGATGAAGCCATGGTTTTCTTGATTCCTTTGACACTAGACAACGTGACATATAGAAGGGTAGATGAGATCAGGAAAAATATGGACCATTTTCTGCACATCCAGAATGGCGCCATTTTGTTAAATCCCTTAAAGGTTAAGAGGATCCGTTATGATTCTGAATCCTGTTCCTATAGCTAGGGACTAAAGGTTTTCCTCGTATATAAGGAATCACAATCCAATCATTTAAAAAATGTTACATTTGCATATAGAATTTGTTCTCGACGTCAACGATGCCCGGCCCGCATCCTCGCCGTCGACCCGTTCGCGACGACGTCCTGCTTCAGAGGAGCCATGTCCGGGACTGGGCTCCGCCGGGCTGGCACTGGGAGGTGCTACCTTCAGGGGGGCGCCGCTTGGTGAGGTACCCGGCCCCGGGTCCCGTCGTCGACCCGGAGCTCCTTTGGTGGCGTTCGCGTGGGCCACTTTCGGTGCGGAGGGAGCCGGCCCCGCCGGAGGTGGTACGTCGCCGTGTCAGGGAGGAGGACAAGCACGTCCGTCGCTACATGGCTGCTATGGATGTCAGGTTCTCCAATACCTGGCAGGTTCTTCGGGGATCTCACCCGAGCTATGATCCTGTGATGGTTCCTTCTCTTTGGGTGTCCACCGCCCGCGCCTCAGGAACCGCGAGTGAACTAGATCATTCGATAGTATTCGATCTATATTAGCTAGCTAGTGATGTATTCGATAATATTCGAGACGATGTATTCGAGATTATATATATTATTCGATAATATTCGAGACGATGTATTCGAGATTATATTCGATGATGTATATTATCTACTATGATTCAGTTTTATCTTTCGAGATGCATATATATTATCTACTATTATTCGAGATGCATATCAATTATCTACTATTATTTGAGATGCGTACTAAATTGTTTTATATTTCTTCTGGATTAGTTAAATAAAAGCTATGGCGGACAATACCGGCAGAGAAGGAGAAGAGGCCGTGTTCGAGATCATACGCTCCCCTCGCGGGCCACGTGATCAGAATGAACAAGATGACGGCTCCCAATATCTGAACAATACCGGGGAGGGTGATATGATATTCGATCAAGACGACCGAATTGATGAAGTCCAGAACTATGATGATCTTGAAATAGCAAATACCGGCGAGGTATATTATAGAAGCAGGCATCTGGTGATCATCACGTGTTTTAAATGATTTTGTATATATATATATTAACGAATCGATCTTTCTTCGTTCAGCCCTCCGGATCGAGCAAATCGTCTGCAGGCAGCAGAAAGCGAGGCCCGGCCAAAAAGTTGAAGGATGGCGTAAAGTACAACATCGACGCCATCAAACCTAATGGCAAACCAAGCGAGCCTAAGAAGAATGCGGACAAGTGGATTCGTCAGTGCGGAGTTCTTGTGAAGGACCAAATCCTGACCTCCATTCAAGAATGGAAAAAGCCAGCAAAGGAACGTCCAGATCTTACTTATGTTGACCAAAGAGCAAAAGATCGGCTTTGGGAATCTCTCATGTCACATTTCACCCTACCAGATCATTTCACAGATGCAGATGTGCAGAAAGTCAAGGACGCTGCTCTTAGGAAGATGGCGGTTGCATTCAACCACCACAAGAAAAATATATGGGCCAAGTACGGAGGAAAGAAGACTCCAGAATTCATGGGAACACTGGAGAAGCAAAGAGATCACTGGCCCGCTTTCGTGAAATTCAAGGAATCGGAATTAGCTAAGGAACGGTCGAGAATAAACAAGCTCAATGCCGCGAAAAAGGAGCATTACCATAGGCTGGGGCCAGGTGGCTACGCGGTGGCCCGGCCTAAGTGGGATCTCGCTGAGCAAAAGATGATGGCTGCAGGGGTCACTCTAGTTACATTGAGCTGGCCCCCAGGTGCAGGACTTGGTTCTATGCGCATGGGGGGGCGTTGGACCCAAAGACAGGCCAGGTTTTGAAGAAGGCAAGTCTTAACAGAGCCGACGACAAACTACTTGTTGCAATAGAAGAGGCTCGAACGGGGGTGCTCACGCCCAACAGAGAGAACGACGAGCTTACACGCGCCCTGGGAAATCCTGAACACCCGGGAAGAGCACGAGGCAAAGGCATTGTTCCGTGGTATGAGGGGTTTGCGGACTGGAACGCCGACTACAGAAGCCGTGCGAGAAAGAAGATGGAGGAGGAGAAGAAGAGGAAGCTGGAGGAGGAGCAGAGGAAGCAGGAAGCAGAACGCCTTAGAGGCCTAGAATCAGCGCACGCGGAGTTGGCACTCCAATTAGAGCGGCAACAGCAGCAGATCAACTCACTTAGCCAGGAAAGGGGGTCTCAGCAGCGGCAGCAGCTAGCGGATCCAGCATTGGATAGCACCGACCCATCCATGCCGAGAAGCAGCGTGGGTTCCGCCCTGGGCGATGAGTCACTACTGCTGGATAGATACCCTGTGGATGACATCATGGATAACACTAATTGTGAGCTACACTTTAAAATGAAGAACATATCCATAAAGGTAGCGGACGGCGTTGCTTATACAAATCCCCCTGAAGCAACCTTCCATTGCAATCCGATTCCAGCTGACTATGCTCGTGTCACGGTTGATGAAGTGGTGGCACAATATTCGGGGCTACGGCTTGACATTCCTGGAGGTGACGACGAGCGCACACTGGGAGAGGCCATACATCGTATCATTCTATGGAGAAAGGATTGCATTGTCTTTCCAAGGCCACCGTCACCGCGTCAGCCGACTCCTCCTCCAAGTCCGCCACCACGTCAGGACACTCCTGCTCCTCCAAGTACGGCAACGCGTCAGGCCAGTCCTCCTCCTCCAAGTTCGGCACCGCGTCAGGCCACTCCTCCTCCTCCAAGTCCGGCACCGCATCAGCCCAGTGCTCCTGCACCACGTCAGTCGTCTCCGCCGCCTAGGCAACAGCGGAAGAGAGCCGCCGCAGCTATGGCATCTAGCGGTACAAGTACATGAGGTAAGAGACGAGGATACCAATTTGGTCCAAGCCTCGTGCCTCTTCCGAAGAGGCCTTACGACATGACGGATGAGGAAATCGAAGCCAAATGCAGGGCGGACTTGGACGCCCATTTTCCACCGAAACCGCCACCGCCGCCAAAGGAGAAAGTGCCTGAGGATGTCGTTGAGCACTTTATTCGTATGGCTAGAGAACCAGCTCCCAATCCTGTTGACTCAGACTATGAGCGCCAACTCAGGAAGGCACATCTAGCAAAAAAAAAGAAGGAGTCGAGCTCGAGCTCGAGCCAAGGCGCAGCTGCCAAAAAAAGCGGGAAAACTGTTCCCCAGCTGGGAGAACAGGCGGTGCAATCGATCCCCCCGCTCATTGTACCAACACATGTGAGTACCGGCGCGGCCGATGAGCTGGTAATAACCGACGATCATAGAAGGATGGCTGCCGAGGCCGGTGTCACTGTTTATCAACTCCTAGGCATCGAGCCCATGGATAAGATTAGAGAGGAGGACGTAAAACGGAAATATGCCCGCGGCGAACCTCTGGTCAAGCCTGAGGAGGTCAAGAAGCTCCCAACGAGAATGTATGAATTGCATGAATGGTACATGAAAATTACCAAGACTACCAATCGAGAGTCCCTCATGGTGAAAGTCAAGGCAGAGCATTACTTCCATGAGACTGCTCTATATGTTGAGTTTACAGAACTGTTTCAGTTATTCAATCAAGACGCACTCGACAAATCTATCGTCAGTTGCTATTGTCTGTAAGTGATTTCTTTCTGTAATTTAAGTCTCAAGCTAGCTGTAGTGCTCGTTGATCATTACCTATAATTATCCTCACTATATTCTTTTCTGTGGTATTATGCAGGATGAAGATGTATGAAATGAATAAAAATGGACGCTATGGCATTGGGTTCATTGACCCAAATACCATTAATCAAGAGATATGGACGCAAGAATTTTATCGAGAAGACACAGAGAAAAGCTTGCTAGAGTTCTTGAAGCGCCTAAACACCAATCGAGATATACTACTTCCTTACAACTTCAAGTGAGTCACACTGTCTTGTACTACAAATTCTGTTTTTGCTTACTAGCTAGATGTTAATAAGTGTATAGGGTTTAGGGTAGTTGATGAGTGTTATGCACATGCCCGCTTAATTTATACATGCAAACGTGTGCGCATGCAGATTCCACTGGATCTTGTTAGACATTCAAGTTGAAGAAGAAAAAGTTGAAGTACTGGACTCACTACTTAAACCAGTTGAGGAGTACGCAATCGTGAGGGGGATAGTCAACAGGTAATTTCAATCATTATTGAACTATATGTCGGCCTATTTAGTTCGTCATTTTCTGATATCAACTAATTAATAACTCCTTTATTCATTTTCTTTGCCGGCGGGCAGGGCTTGGGCAAAGTTCATCAAAACGGTTCCAGGCCAATGGAAACAAAAGCTGTATTGGTATCGACCCAGGGTAATTAATTAATTAGTACTAGCTAGCTACCATCTCTTTAATTCTAGTTTCAATACCATTAATTATCATGCTTGATTAATTATTATCTGATTGAATTCTATTCTCGTAAAGTGCATGAGGCAGGAGCCGGGGAATGATTTATGTGCATACTACGTTTGCGAGAACATTCGCATGATGACGATCGAAAGTCACACATCTGCTAGACAGCAATGGGTACGTTTGCCAGAACACTATTCACAATTTTTACATCATTATCGATATCTAATCACACAACTAATACATGCATATTGATCTCCTTCTTAAAAGTTCGATATGGTGCGGGATCAGCTTCTACCAACGGATCGCGTACGAGCAATTCAAGAGGAAATAGCGGGATTTTTGCTCGACCAGGTCATAGATCCCAAAGGAGTATACCATTACCCGCTACCGCAGTAATGCCTCCATGTAGGAGAAATTGTATATACCAAATTGTATATATACATGTGTATGTGTGAATGGTGGTGCGAGACATTCGATGATATATATATATATATATATATGATCGGTTCTACGAGAAATTCTATTTATATATATGCATAACGTGTACAATATGTAGTATCGTAAAATACCAGCAAATGAAAAAGAATTAAATGGAAAACACAAAATTAAAGGAAAAAGAAATCATAAACCAAAACCCCCCTAAACCTTTTAGTACCGGTTGGTGTTACCAACCGGTACTAAAGGTCTCCCACCCCCCGGCGCTGGCTCGTGCCACGTGGTGGCCCTTTAGTGCCGGTTCATGTTGAACCGGTACTAAAGGGCCTTACGAACCGGTGCTATAGCCCGGTTCTGCACTAGTGAATATGAATCAGAACTTATACTCCTTGCACAGTATGTTTGGAAGGATCTTCAACCACATACCTCCCCCACCCCCCCCCCCCCCCCCCCCGCGCCTAATACTCGCAAAAAACATACCCTCTAAAGGCTGAAGGCTGAATACATTCAGCTGCAGGGATCTCACACCACATAGGACCCGGACAAGATTCAAACTGCTTACTTCTGTGTGGGATCTCGATGCTACTGTCACTGTTTCCAATGAGGCTTTCTTCCACCAATTCCTTGGAGTACTAGCCATGGATCCTCTGGATGTATTGAGCCAAAATTCAGATACAATTTCCCCGCAAAAAGAAAATAAAGTCAGATACAGTTTTTGGAAAGTTCTCAAAAGCAAATAACTGTTATTTATGCATCAAAAAATGGAAGGTCCTTTCTTTTATTCCAAAAGGAGGATTACCCCTGGCCTCTTCATTAAGCAACGCACATAATCATCTTTATTAAATTATTCAAAGGGTCTGAGAAAACAAATACATAGATCAACCCAAAGCCGCCTTCCTGATGACCTCTATTGCTACACCTACAAATGTGATGATGTGCCCTGACCGTGTATCAACGCATGCCATCTAATCCGATGGCCTCACCAAGCTGCACCATGGTGAGCCGAGGTCACCAACCAATCTAGCAGACCCTCAGCACGCACCACATGAGCACACTCCCGAATCCACCACCACCATCTTCCACATTCCCATCTTCAGGAGGGATCAATGCATTGACCTTGCCTAGACCAACTGTCGTCGACGTCACCACGACGTCAGACAGCGCCACCATCCTGCGCGCATCCATCAACATGCATCCATCACCGAGACTTCGCTGCCCCATGCCTCTGAGACCTGCCATTGTCAACGCAGTACATGACACGCCGCTCCACCTTCTCAAACACCACATGCTGCCACTGGTCCCATCCCCTCCGCCTACACTTCCTCTAACTGATCACCCGAACACCCCAGGTGGCGCCTCCAAGAAGGGAACAACACACTTAATGACACCGCCACCCAATCCGAAGGGATTTTGGGTCTTCACCCGGGCATGGGGGCGGGATGGAGGGGAAGGACCTCGACGACGCCTGCAAGGAGAAAAGCAGTGACCATGGTCGTCGCCACCGTCGGGACGAGCGGGCCGACCAAAGTTTCCTCCATTCCCATGCCACCTCCACCAGCAGCCGCCAATGTACCAAAGATGATGGCCGAGACCACAGACCACCAAGTGCAGCGGGAGAGAGGATGCAGAGGGGAGAAGATCAAGCCTTCAGATCTAATGAAGGGGCGTTGCCGAACAGCAAGGGAGACGCCAGTCGCACCACTGCTGCCCAGATCCACAGGCAGCCGCCGTGCTGCCCTTGTAGCTGCCGCAGCCATGCCTCCACCAAGAAGCTCCGAGGCCGCTGTCCCGGTTTTCCGAGCTCTGGCGAACGCAATGTCGTCTATGGCCGCACACCATGCTAGGCCGGAGGTCCTCGCAGCAGGAGAGGACGAGAGCCCACCACCGCCGTCCATCGAGTGGAATTTGCCGTCGGCTTCCTCCGCTGGCAGCCGGCTGGATGGAGGATAGGAGAGACGGGGTGGTGGCGGCTAGGGTTTCACCCGTTCCGCCCCCCTAGGAGCGGAGCGGACATCTCTCCAGTCTCCACCAATTTAGTGAATAGAGCCACCGAAAAGCTTCTGGAAGGTCCTTTCGAAAGCAACATGGATCATACGGAATTCTGTGCGACAGATAGAAACTATTCCATCACTTCCGGATGGTGGGCTGCTCGTGTTCCCGCAGCCCGGATCACACCGCATACCAAAGGTGACGTTAGAAAGTGCACCTGGATGGCATCTCAGATACAACTTCCCACCTAAAGACTTGCATGGACGAACGGTTGATACGAACCACCTAGCTAGTCAGAGGAAGAACTGGAGCCCTCCTTGATTTATTTTATTCCACCTGCATGGATTTGAGCATAACATAAAGCATGAGATTCCGATTGTCATGAAAGAGGTAAGAATACTCAAAACTAGAAGCTGCAGTGGCAGACATACATGCATATATCCATGGATCATATGGTCCTTTTTTGGATATCGATGATGTCGCCTTCCTCGTTCCGCTGGAGTTGCAACCTAGTCCTCTTCTTCCACCAATCGATCCTGGCAAGGAAAACAAAACAGTGGGAGATACAGTCAGCTATCGTATACCATGTATCGAACAAACGAAAATTACATTAACGAAGAATATTATTATTAGCAAGATTGAAAGAGAGAGAGACCAAAGTATTACCTGGTGAATATTTGCCTGGATGTTGCAGGATTCAGATGTGTAGAGCACGTGCCATTTCTTCTCATCTTCTCCACCCTTTGCATAAGCCTCTACGTGCTTGATATGACTGAACTTGTCCCAGTCGGAGCTAGATTCACCCTCAGCCATGGAAGTGAGTACTGCTAGGTTGCAGGTCAGCAGCAAATGACTAGGCATTACAGTTTGCAGGTAGACTGGAAGTTTATTTTCCCAGCGAGAAACTCTCAGCTGGAGTCGCCGGAGTGCATCTATATCCTTCGGTGTCTTGAGCTTTCTGCAGTAACTGATTTCAAGCTTTTGTAATTTTGGAAGATTGGAGATCTTGGCCAGTTCGTATATGTTAGACAAGTGAAGCTCAATTACAGAAACAAAGTTCTCTATGGAGTGGAGACCTTGGACGTTCCATATTTCTAGCTTCTTCAAAGCCTTTGCATGGGACATAAGTCCTGGATGCAAACGTCCTAGTTTGCAAGAACTGATACGAAGTAGCTCCAATAAGGGCATAGCTTTCACTTCTGCCTCCCAAATGAAAATCCAACTTCTGGAGTTTGGGAAACGTAGCAGCCAACTGAGATGAAGGATGGTGCCGCTGATTGTACTGTTGGACGAATTCAGGACCGACACACTTGATTACTGGAGCCCTGTCCACTTGTATAAACTCCAAATACGGGAGCCTACACAAGCCATCTGGGAGTTGGGTGCAGCAAGGCAGCTGTTGGAGGGCTAGAATCTTCAAGCTCTCGAGGGGCAGCATAGCTGTGGACGCCATCCATACTGGGAGCCGACGACCAAAATATCTTTCTATGGAGATATGTTCTATGCAAGGCTGAGGACATAGCACATCAAACACCGACTCAATTATTTGTTCCTCCTTAGACTCGGAGACTCCTCCTTGGACCAACTCATTTTCCACTCCACCACCACAATTCAAACCAAGATAGGTAAGATCTTTCTTTGCATTTACCCTTGCCTTTGCAGCCAACAAGGCACAAGATACATTTTCTAGGCTCTCTAGTGAAAGATAATTGAGCTGGGAAAGAGACCCCAACTCTTCCAAACTACACCAGTCACCATCAATACATGCTGGAAACCCAAAGAGTGCACTCAAATTTGAAAGAGCTCCGAAACCCCTAGGAATACTACTTACACGTGTGTCATCAATATCAAGATGTCTCAACCCTTGCAGCTTGATAATGCTATGAGGAAGTTTCATAAAACTTTCACAACCTTTAAGGTTAATATGTTGTAGGAATTTCATCTCATGGATGTTTTTTGGCAGTCTACAAATATCAGTCCTCTTTAATGCCAAGTATCGCAAGTGCTTGAGTTGGTACACACATTCAACCAGTGCAGCACTATTTGCTGATTCAATATGTAGAAGTCGTAGACTTGAGAAGTTAATCAACGAATCACCATGCTGAATTTTGAGGCTTCCGGTTAATATTAGTGACCAAAGCAATTTCTGCTCTCTAAAATATCTCCACTCAAATTCATCTGATCCCACTCCTCTGGTTTCTATAGACAATCTAAGAAAATTGGGTGATCTAAGTTTTGTTTTGGTTGTATCTCCAATGTGACCTACTAGTGTTTCATCCCTAGCCACAAATTGAGCAAATGAGCGAATGACATCATGCATGTTGCACAAAAGCTGGTTAGGAAATAATGGATCTATCTCTATAAGGTTCCTTAATATTAGCTCTTTATAGTTCTTTTTTCCTTTCTCTTCCAAACTATTTGAGCCTCCTTGAACCAATCCTTCAGAAATCCACATGGACACGATTTCAAGGATACTTAGGCTTATCTTTTTGGGTTTAAGGGAGAAGTGCAGGAAGCATTGATTCAAGTAAGGGGGCAAATCCTGGTAGCTAAGATAAATTGCATAGTTTAGTTCATCTGACATTGGAGATACTGACCATATGTCATCATCCAGGACATCTTCCCAAGCACATCGTGATTTCTCCTTACTGCATGGAAGCCCCCCTATCACTTTTATAGCAAGCGGTAAACCGTCACATTTTGCTAAAATTTGTAACCCAAGATCCTTTAGCATGTCAACCTCATGTCCATTTTCCTCTGTTGTGAGTACCTGCAACCAGTTTAAATCTATGTCTTCAGTAAGGGGAAGATAACATCCAACACTAGTGCTTAGCTAATGTAGTCATTTCATTTACTAATAATATGTTAGATGAGCGAGCAAACAAAAGTAATACTCCCTCTAACCATAAATGTATCTCGGTTTGTATATGGGCTAGTCTTCATGGTGAAACAACCTTTCTCAATCAAATTCCGCAAAAAATATGATGTTTCCAATGAAAACAATACTAGACTATGAAGGTATATTCCACGATGGATGTAGTAGTGTCAATTTCATGTTATCAGTGTGGGTAAAATATCTAGAGTTATAGCCAAGTTTTGAAATATTCTAGTGACCACGTCCTAAGCTAACCTATATTCATAAGGAATAAAAGTTATGCAGTACCAAACTTAAATGATAGTAGAGAAATTTAAAGCCATTCGCTAATTTATTATCTACTAAAGCTGACATCATGCACATGCGTATTAAGCATTTATTTAATATGTATTTCGTATGTTATCTTGTTTATTATCTTGAAAAACAGAGGCTTAAGTACACACATACAACATGAATACTTCATCCGTTCCTGAATATAGGTTATTTAGGATGAGACACGGTCCTGCTGTTGATACGTTGATAATGAAGTTATATGCAGGTTAGTTGCCTCACATTACTTTATAAAATTATGTTTTATAATGAATATAAGCGATGTTTCACATGATAGTATTTTCTTTATAGATGGTCAACATTAGAAACACTTGTCTCGTAAAATTTTAATAAGGACCAAGATTTTGGATCATAGTTACTACTAGTTAATTACTATTTACAAAAACAAGTAAATATATGTGAACGGTATTTAGGTGAACTCGTGTTAAGAGTGAAACTTACGACAATGGCATTATAGTTGCATGGTGTTTACTGCGGTACCCATACTATTCTTCTGACAAACAATTATTAGTAACTAATACTAGTCATCAATCTACTGAAGACATGCACAATGACGCACTAGACGGTATGGAGGGACACAATAAATTATCATTAAATTGATTGTAACACCATGCAGTCAAAAGTTCATCTCACATATGTTAACCTGGAATCACTACGTGTTGATCCAACAAAGATACATATCTAAATCCACCTCAAGTTAAATTAACAGTTTGTGTGTTGAGTTTGGGGCAGTGCTGACCTGACTCTTGAGCAGTGACCATGCATCTTCACGCCCTAACTTGTCAACGTGGTGGCAGTGCGCAGCTTTCATGTTTCTCGTGATAGTTTCATGTCTTGTGGTGATGAGGACTCGGCTGCCGGGGCCACCATAGCCAAAGGGCGTCATTAGCAATTTGTTCCATGCATCGACTCCCCATAGATCATCGAGCACAAGAAGGAATTTCTTTTTCTCGATGGCATTCTTGAGAGCATGGACAAGTAGGGCCCTGTTTAGAGCCCCACTCCGTCTAGGCAGGTCTCCCCCAGCGGCAGTGATGGCTGTACTTAATAGCTCAACATCGGTGAAATCCTGTGTGATGCTGTGCCATATCTTCTTAGTGAACTTGCCTTTGATACCCTCATCATTGTATACCTTCTTGCCAAGGGTGGTCTTTCCAATCCCACCGACACCAACAATTGCGACCACCATGAGGCGACCAATCTTGTTGCCACCCGCCTCCCTTGTAAGCAACTCCACGAGTGCTATTGTGTCCTCCTCGATCTTCTCGCCGACAACACCTGACCGCTCCATCAATGAATCCGTTTTGCGGTCGGTGGCGAGAGATCGAGCCGGTTTCTGGTCTTGGTAGGCTTCCAGCTTGGTAAATTTAAATTTATTGCCCCGCTCGCAGATGCTATCCAGCTCTTTGTTCAATGCCTTGATGCGGGTGCCGATGTCGTGGGCATGGAGCGGATTCCGCATGCAGAAGAGAAGGCGGTTAAGACACCCCCTGTCCTTGGTTTGACCTTGCTCCATGGCCTTGAGCTAACATAGGTCGATGATGTCGGTGGCCAGGTACATGGCACACTTCAGTTCCCCCACCCACCCCCGCACACTTTCATCGGTGATGTTCCTCCTATCAGCATCAGCAAGAAAATTCTTGAGGTCCCCAAGGTTGATGCTCAGGTCTTTGATCCCGTCAGACACGCCGATTAACTTGGCCACCTCCTCTTTGGCCATCTCGGTGAGCATGTTGGTCACATAGGATGCCAAAGCATCTAGAACCCCGGCCATTAGTTGCAGGGCTCAGTTCGTTTGAGGTGGTGCTGGAAACAGGCATCCAAACAAAATTAGACCTCCTTATTACTACCTGTTACATATCGACCAACGACACCATGCTAAAAATTTGTTCATACATGTCGCCCCCATGGAAAAAAGGATAATCAGATCCGGTCACTTGAAACTAGCAACAATTCCAAAGGGGAAGAAAAAAGATAGTGCACAAAAAATTACCTTGAAATAAAACGGAGGAGACAATTAATCACTTATTTTTTTTTGAAAAGGAGGATTTCCCTTGGCCTCTGCATCAAAATGATGCATGCAGCCATTTTATTGATCTGAAGTTCCAGAACAAAATCTCAAGTTCAAAAAAGTTCAAGAAGGAGCATGAAACAAATCAGAATAAAGAGAACTGCCACAAACGGCGAAAAATAGGCCAAGATGACTAAACACCTATTCTATTATTGGATCGCCATCCAAATCGATTGTAGATAACCCGTGCTACCGTCTCCCACAGGTTGCACCCAATATCCAAAAGCTCCCTGGAGTCCGCATGCGTGAGTAACGACCACGTACGGATCCAAGCAGTGGCTCTGTGTATAACCTGCAAAAAGTTGATAATTTTTTTCCGGTTAAAGATAATATCATTTCTGCAGTTCCATATAGCCCAAAGTAATGCGCATATCCCTATCCGAATATGTCCCGCAATATGTGATACCACTCCAGTTAGCCACGTCCCAAATAACGTGTCTATACTAATCGGAGGACTAACGTTAAAGGCTATATGTATCGTGCACCAGAGTAGTTTGGCGAGGGGACAATCGAGAAAGAGGTGTTTTATTGTCTCATTCTGGTTTCAAAAACAACATCGTGAACTACCCACCCATCTTCTTTTTAGCAAGTTATCCTTGGTTAGAATCACTTCCTTGTGGACAAACCACATGAAGATTTTGATTCTTAGCGGAACTCTCACCTTCCAAATGTGAAGGGATCTTGTTATTGGCCTGGAGTTAATTAAGTCCAAGTACATAGATTTCACCGTGAAACTACCGTTCCTAGAAAATTTCCAGTGGATGTGGCTGGTCCGAGAGTATCAGGGTTTCGGACGAAAACTCGTCTGTTACAAAGGCATTTCATTTTTTTAAATAACCTAAGTATTACCAAATTGAATATAATGATAAAACACAGTAATATTAAACATAAGAAAAAAGAATCACTGAAAAATCTAATTTTAAAGTAAAATTATTCACAAACTAGTGATTCACACAAATTTTAAATAATTCAAATTTAAACTATTTAAATTTGAAAACTACTGGCACTAACAGAAAGTTTCTAATTTTTTGTACCTAAAGCAAAAATATTCACAAAGAAACTCTAAATACAGCAAAAAACAACTCACAAATAAATAAAAGAAAATAAATAAAGAAGAAAAGAAAAAAAACAAAATAAAAAAAGCCCGCCTACTGGGCCAAGCGGCGTGCATACGACTAGAAACCCAACCTGCAGTTGGGCCAGGATGCAGGCCCGCAAGGCCCAATAGGCCCACAGGGCACCGCAGCAGTTTAGGCCCAGAAGCCTGCTTTAGAGAGGAGCTCGAAGGAGCAGCCGCGGCTGGGTTTATAAACCAGTGCGGCTGCCCTTCGCTCGGCGAGGTGGGACTAAACTTTGTGCACCGCGGGTGGCAGCGCACCCCCTTTAGTACCGGGTCGTGGCTCCAACCGGTACTAAAGGGGGGGGGGTCTTTAGTACCGGTTGGATCCACCAACCGGGACTAAAGGTGCTCGCTTCCCGCCGCTTCGCCTTGCCAAAACAGACCTTTAGTACCGGTTGGTGGATCCAACCGGTACTAAAGACCCCTCCTATATATACAACACTTGAAAAAATTTCAGTTTCGCTCTGTTTCTTCCTCTCCGTCGACGCACCCGCCTGCCACGATCGACGCCGTCGCTGCCCCCGTCGCGCGCCGTCCCCGTCGCTGCCCCCGGCCCCGTCGCTGCCCCCGTCCCCGTCGCCGCCCCCGTCCCCGTCGCCGCCCCCGTCGCCGCCCGTCGCCGCACCCGTCGCCGTCCCCGTCGCCGCCCCCGTCGCCGCCCCCTTCGCCTCGCCTTGCCGCTGTGAGCCCCTGCCGCGCCATGGCCGCACACACACACACGCGCGCGCACACACACACACACACACACACAAGTTATTTTCTGTTTTATATAAATGTTAGATGAATTTTTTAGATGAATGTTAGATGAATTTTTTAGATGAATATGTTAGATGAATTTTTTAGATATATATAAATGTTAGATGAGTTTTTTAGATGAATGGTTTTTTAGTTTTTTAGATGAATGTTGGATGAATTTTTTAGATGAATGTGTTAGATGAATTTTTTAGATATATATAAATGTTAGATGAGTTTTTTATATGAATGTTTTTTTATTTTTTATACTTTTAGTTATAGGAATGTTTGACGAATGTGTTAGTTTTTTAGATGAATGTGTTAGTTTTTTATACTTTTAGTTAGATCATATGTCAAAGTTTGACTTTTGACATAGATTTATCAATAATGCCCCCATTATGGATGTGCACAAGTTGATCCAATTTTTTTTTTCTGATCTCATCTATATATATATTCTTCTATATGTCACGTTGTCTGTCAAAGTATTGAAGAAATCCATGGCTTCATCATTAGCCGGAAGTAACAGGCGTATGATGCTACGAAGCTCTTCAAAGTTGTTTTGGAACGGAGTTCCGGATAGAATAATTCGCTTTTTGGTACGAATTTCAGCAAAGGCCTTCCAAATAGCGATATTCGGAAGGCTCTTGCTGAACTTCGTACCAAAAAGCTAATTATCCTATCCGGGAGTCCGTTCCAAAACAATTTTGGAGAGCTTCGTACCATTATGCGCCTGTTCCTTCCGGCTAATGATGAAGCCATGGTTTTCTTGATTCCTTTGACACTAGACAACGTGACATATAGAAGGGTAGATGAGATCAGGAAAAATATGGACCATTTTCTGCACATCCAGAATGGCGCCATTTTGTTAAATCCCTTAAAGGTTAAGAGGATCCGTTATGATTCTGAATCCTGTTCCTATAGCTAGGGACTAAAGGTTTTCCTCGTATATAAGGAATCACAATCCAATCATTTAAAAAATGTTACATTTGCATATAGAATTTGTTCTCGACGTCAACGATGCCCGGCCCGCATCCTCGCCGTCGACCCGTTCGCGACGACGTCCTGCTTCAGAGGAGCCATGTCCGGGACTGGGCTCCGCCGGGCTGGCACTGGGAGGTGCTACCTTCAGGGGGGCGCCGCTTGGTGAGGTACCCGGCCCCGGGTCCCGTCGTCGACCCGGAGCTCCTTTGGTGGCGTTCGCGTGGGCCACTTTCGGTGCGGAGGGAGCCGGCCCCGCCGGAGGTGGTACGTCGCCGTGTCAGGGAGGAGGACAAGCACGTCCGTCGCTACATGGCTGCTATGGATGTCAGGTTCTCCAATACCTGGCAGGTTCTTCGGGGATCTCACCCGAGCTATGATCCTGTGATGGTTCCTTCTCTTTGGGTGTCCACCGCCCGCGCCTCAGGAACCGCGAGTGAACTAGATCATTCGATAGTATTCGATCTATATTAGCTAGCTAGTGATGTATTCGATAATATTCGAGACGATGTATTCGAGATTATATATATTATTCGATAATATTCGAGACGATGTATTCGAGATTATATTCGATGATGTATATTATCTACTATGATTCAGTTTTATCTTTCGAGATGCATATATATTATCTACTATTATTCGAGATGCATATCAATTATCTACTATTATTTGAGATGCGTACTAAATTGTTTTATATTTCTTCTGGATTAGTTAAATAAAAGCTATGGCGGACAATACCGGCAGAGAAGGAGAAGAGGCCGTGTTCGAGATCATACGCTCCCCTCGCGGGCCACGTGATCAGAATGAACAAGATGACGGCTCCCAATATCTGAACAATACCGGGGAGGGTGATATGATATTCGATTAAGACGACCGAATTGATGAAGTCCAGAACTATGATGATCTTGAAATAGCAAATACCGGCGAGGTATATTTATAGAAGCAGGCATCTGGTGATCATCACGTGTTTTAAATGATTTTGTATATATATATATTAACGAATCGATCTTTCTTCTTTCAGCCCTCCGGATCGAGCAAATCGTCTGCAGGCAGCAGAAAGCGAGGCCCGGCCAAAAAGTTGAAGGATGGCGTAAAGTACAACATCGACGCCATCAAACCTAATGGCAAACCAAGCGAGCCTAAGAAGAATGCGGACAAGTGGATTCGTCAGTGCGGAGTTCTTGTGAAGGACCAAATCCTGACCTCCATTCAAGAATGGAAAAAGCCAGCAAAGGAACGTCCAGATCTTACTTATGTTGACCAAAGAGCAAAAGATCGGCTTTGGGAATCTCTCATGTCACATTTCACCCTACCAGATCATTTCACAGATGCAGATGTGCAGAAAGTCAAGGACGCTGCTCTTAGGAAGATGGCGGTTGCATTCAACCACCACAAGAAAAATATATGGGCCAAGTACGGAGGAAAGAAGACTCCAGAATTCATGGGAACACTGGAGAAGCAAAGAGATCACTGGCCCGCTTTCGTGAAATTCAAGGAATCGGAATTAGCTAAGGAACGGTCGAGAATAAACAAGCTCAATGCCGCGAAAAAGGAGCATTACCATAGGCTGGGGCCAGGTGGCTACGCGGTGGCCCGGCCTAAGTGGGATCTCGCTGAGCAAAAGATGATGGCTGCAGGGGTCACTCTAGTTACATTGAGCTGGCCCCCAGGTGCAGGACTTGGTTCTATGCGCATGGGGGGGCGTTGGACCCAAAGACAGGCCAGGTTTTGAAGAAGGCAAGTCTTAACAGAGCCGACGACAAACTACTTGTTGCAATAGAAGAGGCTCGAACGGGGGTGCTCACGCCCAACAGAGAGAACGACGAGCTTACACGCGCCCTGGGAAATCCTGAACACCCGGGAAGAGCACGAGGCAAAGGCATTGTTCCGTGGTATGAGGGGTTTGCGGACTGGAACGCCGACTACAGAAGCCGTGCGAGAAAGAAGATGGAGGAGGAGAAGAAGAGGAAGCTGGAGGAGGAGCAGAGGAAGCAGGAAGCAGAACGCCTTAGAGGCCTAGAATCAGCGCACGCGGAGTTGGCACTCCAATTAGAGCGGCAACAGCAGCAGATCAACTCACTTAGCCAGGAAAGGGGGTCTCAGCAGCGGCAGCAGCTAGCGGATCCAGCATTGGATAGCACCGACCCATCCATGCCGAGAAGCAGCGTGGGTTCCGCCCTGGGCGATGAGTCACTACTGCTGGATAGATACCCTGTGGATGACATCATGGATAACACTAATTGTGAGCTACACTTTAAAATGAAGAACATATCCATAAAGGTGGCGGACGGCGTTGCTTATACAAATCCCCCTGAAGCAACCTTCCATTGCAATCCGATTCCAGCTGACTATGCTCGTGTCACGGTTGATGAAGTGGTGGCACAATATTCGGGGCTACGGCTTGACATTCCTGGAGGTGACGACGAGCGCACACTGGGAGAGGCCATACATCGTATCATTCTATGGAGAAAGGATTGCATTGTCTTTCCAAGGCCACCGTCACCGCGTCAGCCGACTCCTCCTCCAAGTCCGCCACCACGTCAGGACACTCCTGCTCCTCCAAGTACGGCAACGCGTCAGGCCAGTCCTCCTCCTCCAAGTTCGGCACCGCGTCAGGCCACTCCTCCTCCTCCAAGTCCGGCACCGCATCAGCCCAGTGCTCCTGCACCACGTCAGTCGTCTCCGCCGCCTAGGCAACAGCGGAAGAGAGCCGCCGCAGCTATGGCATCTAGCGGTACAAGTACATGAGGTAAGAGACGAGGATACCAATTTGGTCCAAGCCTCGTGCCTCTTCCGAAGAGGCCTTACGACATGACGGATGAGGAAATCGAAGCCAAATGCAGGGCGGACTTGGACGCCCATTTTCCACCGAAACCGCCACCGCCGCCAAAGGAGAAAGTGCCTGAGGATGTCGTTGAGCACTTTATTCGTATGGCTAGAGAACCAGCTCCCAATCCTGTTGACTCAGACTATGAGCGCCAACTCAGGAAGGCACATCTAGCAAAAAAAAAGAAGGAGTCGAGCTCGAGCTCGAGCCAAGGCGCAGCTGCCAAAAAAAGCGGGAAAACTGTTCCCCAGCTGGGAGAACAGGCGGTGCAATCGATCCCCCCGCTCATTGTACCAACACATGTGAGTACCGGCGCGGCCGATGAGCTGGTAATAACCGACGATCATAGAAGGATGGCTGCCGAGGCCGGTGTCACTGTTTATCAACTCCTAGGCATCGAGCCCATGGATAAGATTAGAGAGGAGGACGTAAAACGGAAATATGCCCGCGGCGAACCTCTGGTCAAGCCTGAGGAGGTCAAGAAGCTCCCAACGAGAATGTATGAATTGCATGAATGGTACATGAAAATTACCAAGACTACCAATCGAGAGTCCCTCATGGTGAAAGTCAAGGCAGAGCATTACTTCCATGAGACTGCTCTATATGTTGAGTTTACAGAACTGTTTCAGTTATTCAATCAAGACGCACTCGACAAATCTATCGTCAGTTGCTATTGTCTGTAAGTGATTTCTTTCTGTAATTTAAGTCTCAAGCTAGCTGTAGTGCTCGTTGATCATTACCTATAATTATCCTCACTATATTCTTTTCTGTGGTATTATGCAGGATGAAGATGTATGAAATGAATAAAAATGGACGCTATGGCATTGGGTTCATTGACCCAAATACCATTAATCAAGAGATATGGACGCAAGAATTTTATCGAGAAGACACAGAGAAAAGCTTGCTAGAGTTCTTGAAGCGCCTAAACACCAATCGAGATATACTACTTCCTTACAACTTCAAGTGAGTCACACTGTCTTGTACTACAAATTCTGTTTTTGCTTACTAGCTAGATGTTAATAAGTGTATAGGGTTTAGGGTAGTTGATGAGTGTTATGCACATGCCCGCTTAATTTATACATGCAAACGTGTGCGCATGCAGATTCCACTGGATCTTGTTAGACATTCAAGTTGAAGAAGAAAAAGTTGAAGTACTGGACTCACTACTTAAACCAGTTGAGGAGTACGCAATCGTGAGGGGGATAGTCAACAGGTAATTTCAATCATTATTGAACTATATGTCGGCCTATTTAGTTCGTCATTTTCTGATATCAACTAATTAATAACTCCTTTATTCATTTTCTTTGCCGGCGGGCAGGGCTTGGGCAAAGTTCATCAAAACGGTTCCAGGCCAATGGAAACAAAAGCTGTATTGGTATCGACCCAGGGTAATTAATTAATTAGTACTAGCTAGCTACCATCTCTTTAATTCTAGTTTCAATACCATTAATTATCATGCTTGATTAATTATTATCTGATTGAATTCTATTCTCGTAAAGTGCATGAGGCAGGAGCCGGGGAATGATTTATGTGCATACTACGTTTGCGAGAACATTCGCATGATGACGATCGAAAGTCACACATCTGCTAGACAGCAATGGGTACGTTTGCCAGAACACTATTCACAATTTTTACATCATTATCGATATCTAATCACACAACTAATACATGCATATTGATCTCCTTCTTAAAAGTTCGATATGGTGCGGGATCAGCTCCTACCAACGGATCGCGTATGAGCAATTCAAGAGGAAATAGCGGGATTTTTGATCGACCAGGTCATAGATCCCAAAGGAGTATACCATTACCCGCTACCGCAGTAATGCCTCCATGTAGGAGAAATTGTATATACCAAATTGTATATATACATGTGTATGTGTGAATGGTGGTGCGAGACATTCGATGATATATATATATATATATATATATGATCGGTTCTACGAGAAATTCTATTTATATATATGCATAACGTGTACAATATGTAGTATCGTAAAATACCAGCAAATGAAAAAGAATTAAATGGAAAACACAAAATTAAAGGAAAAAGAAATCATAAACCAAAAACCCCCTAAACCTTTTAGTACCGGTTGGTGTTACCAACCGGTACTAAAGGTCTCCCACCCCCCGGCGCTGGCTCGTGCCACGTGGTGGCCCTTTAGTGCCGGTTCATGTTGAACCGGTACTAAAGGGCCTTACGAACCGGTGCTATAGCCCGGTTCTGCACTAGTGAATATGAATCAGAACTTATACTCCTTGCACAGTATGTTTGGAAGGATCTTCAACCACATACCTCCCCCACCCCCGCCCCCCCGCGCCTAATACTCGCAAAAAACATACCCTCTAAAGGCTGAAGGCTGAATACATTCAGCTGCAGGGATCTCACACCACATAGGACCCGGACAAGATTCAAACTGCTTACTTCTGTGTGGGATCTCGATGCTACTGTCACTGTTTCCAATGAGGCTTTCTTCCACCAATTCCTTGGAGTACTAGCCATGGATCCTCTGGATGTATTGAGCCAAAATTCAGATACAATTTCCCCGCAAAAATAAAATAAATTCAGATACAGTTTTTGGAAAGTTCTCAGAAGCAAATAACTGTTATTTATGCATCAAAAAATGGAAGGTCCTTTCTTTTATTCCAAAAGGAGGATTACCCCTGGCCTCTTCATTAAGCAACGCACATAATCATCTTTATTAAATTATTCAAAGGGTCTGAGAAAACAAATACATAGATCAACCCAAAGCCGCCTTCCTGATGACCTCTATTGCTACACCTACAAATGTGATGATGTGCCCTGACCGTGTATCAACGCATGCCATCTAATCCGATGGCCTCACCAAGCTGCACCATGGTGAGCCGAGATCACCAACCAGTCTAGCAGACCCTCAGCACGCACCACATGCGCACACTCCCGAATCCACCACCACCATCTTCCACATTCCCATCTTCAGGAGGGATCAATGCATTGACCTTGCCTAGACCAACTGTCGTCGACGTCACCACGACGTCAGACAGCGCCACCATCCTGCGCGCATCCATCAACATGCATCCATCACCGAGACTTCGCTGCCCCATGCCTCTGAGACCTGCCATTGTCAACGCAGTACATGACACGCCGCTCCACCTTCTCAAACACCACATGCTGCCACTGGTCCCATCCCCTCCGCCTACACTTCCTCTAACTGATCACCCGAACACCCCAGGTGGCGCCTCCAAGAAGGGAACAACACACTTAATGACACCGCCACCCAATCCGAAGGGATTTTGGGTCTTCACCCGGGCATGGGGGCGGGATGGAGGGGAAGGACCTCGACGACGCCTGCAAGGAGAAAAGCAGTGACCATGGTCGTCGCCACCGTCGGGACGAGCGGGCCGACCAAAGTTTCCTCCATTCCCATGCCACCTCCACCAGCAGCCGCCAATGTACCAAAGATGATGGCCGAGACCACAGACCACCAAGTGCAGCGGGAGAGAGGATGCAGAGGGGAGAAGATCAAGCCTTCAGATCTAATGAAGGGGCGTTGCCGAACAGCAAGGGAGACGCCAGTCGCACCACTGCTGCCCAGATCCACAGGCAGCCGCCGTGCTGCCCTTGTAGCTGCCGCAGCCATGCCTCCACCAAGAAGCTCCGAGGCCGCTGTCCCGGTTTTCCGAGCTCTGGCGAACGCAATGTCGTCTATGGCCGCACACCATGCTAGGCTGGAGGTCCTCGCAGCAGGAGAGGACGAGAGCCCACCACCGCCGTCCATCGAGTGGAATTTGCCGTCGGCTTCCTCCGCTGGCAGCCGGCTGGATGGAGGATAGGAGAGACGGGGTGGTGGCGGCTAGGGTTTCACCCGTTCCGCCCCCCTAGGAGCGGAGCGGACATCTCTCCAGTCTCCACCAATTTAGTGAATAGAGCCACCGAAAAGCTTCTGGAAGGTCCTTTCGAAAGCAACATGGATCATACGGAATTCTGTGCGACAGATAGAAACTATTCCATCACTTCCGGATGGTGGGCTGCTCGTGTTCCCGCAGCCCGGATCACACCGCATACCAAAGGTGACGTTAGAAAGTGCACCTGGATGGCATCTCAGATACAACTTCCCACCTAAAGACTTGCATGGACGAACGGTTGATACGAACCACCTAGCTAGTCAGAGGAAGAACTGGAGCCCTCCTTGATTTATTTTATTCCACCTGCATGGATTTGAGCATAACATAAAGCATGAGATTCCGATTGTCATGAAAGAGGTAAGAATACTCAAAACTAGAAGCTGCAGTGGCAGACATACATGCATATATCCATGGATCATATGGTCCTTTTTTGGATATCGATGATGTCGCCTTCCTCGTTCCGCTGGAGTTGCAACCTAGTCCTCTTCTTCCACCAATCGATCCTGGCAAGGAAAACAAAACAGTGGGAGATACAGTCAGCTATCGTATACCATGTATCGAACAAACGAAAATTACATTAACGAAGAATATTATTATTAGCAAGATTGAAAGAGAGAGAGACCAAAGTATTACCTGGTGAATATTTGCCTGGATGTTGCAGGATTCAGATGTGTAGAGCACGTGCCATTTCTTCTCATCTTCTCCACCCTTTGCATAAGCCTCTACGTGCTTGATATGACTGAACTTGTCCCAGTCGGAGCTAGATTCACCCTCAGCCATGGAAGTGAGTACTGCTAGGTTGCAGGTCAGCAGCAAATGACTAGGCATTACAGTTTGCAGGTAGACTGGAAGTTTATTTTCCCAGCGAGAAACTCTCAGCTGGAGTCGCCGGAGTGCATCTATATCCTTCGGTGTCTTGAGCTTTCTGCAGTAACTGATTTCAAGCTTTTGTAATTTTGGAAGATTGGAGATCTTGGCCAGTTCGTATATGTTAGACAAGTGAAGCTCAATTACAGAAACAAAGTTCTCTATGGAGTGGAGACCTTGGACGTTCCATATTTCTAGCTTCTTCAAAGCCTTTGCATGGGACATAAGTCCTGGATGCAAACGTCCTAGTTTGCAAGAACTGATACGAAGTAGCTCCAATAAGGGCATAGCTTTCACTTCTGCCTCCCAAATGAAAATCCAACTTCTGGAGTTTGGGAAACGTAGCAGCCAACTGAGATGAAGGATGGTGCCGCTGATTGTACTGTTGGACGAATTCAGGACCGACACACTTGATTACTGGAGCCCTGTCCACTTGTATAAACTCCAAATACGGGAGCCTACACAAGCCATCTGGGAGTTGGGTGCAGCAAGGCAGCTGTTGGAGGGCTAGAATCTTCAAGCTCTCGAGGGGCAGCATAGCTGTGGACGCCATCCATACTGGGAGCCGACGACCAAAATATCTTTCTATGGAGATATGTTCTATGCAAGGCTGAGGACATAGCACATCAAACACCGACTCAATTATTTGTTCCTCCTTAGACTCGGAGACTCCTCCTTGGACCAACTCATTTTCCACTCCACCACCACAATTCAAACCAAGATAGGTAAGATCTTTCTTTGCATTTACCCTTGCCTTTGCAGCCAACAAGGCACAAGATACATTTTCTAGGCTCTCTAGTGAAAGATAATTGAGCTGGGAAAGAGACCCCAACTCTTCCAAACTACACCAGTCACCATCAATACATGCTGGAAACCCAAAGAGTGCACTCAAATTTGAAAGAGCTCCGAAACCCCTAGGAATACTACTTACACGTGTGTCATCAATATCAAGATGTCTCAACCCTTGCAGCTTGATAATGCTATGAGGAAGTTTCATAAAACTTTCACAACCTTTAAGGTTAATATGTTGTAGGAATTTCATCTCATGGATGTTTTTTGGCAGTCTACAAATATCAGTCCTCTTTAATGCCAAGTATCGCAAGTGCTTGAGTTGGTACACACATTCAACCAGTGCAGCACTATTTGCTGATTCAATATGTAGAAGTCGTAGACTTGAGAAGTTAATCAACGAATCACCATGCTGAATTTTGAGGCTTCCGGTTAATATTAGTGACCAAAGCAATTTCTGCTCTCTAAAATATCTCCACTCAAATTCATCTGATCCCACTCCTCTGGTTTCTATAGACAATCTAAGAAAATTGGGTGATCTAAGTTTTGTTTTGGTTGTATCTCCAATGTGACCTACTAGTGTTTCATCCCTAGCCACAAATTGAGCAAATGAGCGAATGACATCATGCATGTTGCACAAAAGCTGGTTAGGAAATAATGGATCTATCTCTATAAGGTTCCTTAATATTAGCTCTTTATAGTTCTTTTTTCCTTTCTCTTCCAAACTATTTGAGCCTCCTTGAACCAATCCTTCAGAAATCCACATGGACACGATTTCAAGGATACTTAGGCTTATCTTTTTGGGTTTAAGGGAGAAGTGCAGGAAGCATTGATTCAAGTAAGGGGGCAAATCCTGGTAGCTAAGATAAATTGCATAGTTTAGTTCATCTGACATTGGAGATACTGACCATATGTCATCATCCAGGACATCTTCCCAAGCACATCGTGATTTCTCCTTACTGCATGGAAGCCCCCCTATCACTTTTATAGCAAGCGGTAAACCGTCACATTTTGCTAAAATTTGTAACCCAAGATCCTTTAGCATGTCAACCTCATGTCCATTTTCCTCTGTTGTGAGTACCTGCAACCAGTTTAAATCTATGTCTTCAGTAAGGGGAAGATAACATCCAACACTAGTGCTTAGCTAATGTAGTCATTTCATTTACTAATAATATGTTAGATGAGCGAGCAAACAAAAGTAATACTCCCTCTAACCATAAATGTATCTCGGTTTGTATATGGGCTAGTCTTCATGGTGAAACAACCTTTCTCAATCAAATTCCGCAAAAAATATGATGTTTCCAATGAAAACAATACTAGACTATGAAGGTATATTCCACGATGGATGTAGTAGTGTCAATTTCATGTTATCAGTGTGGGTAAAATATCTAGAGTTATAGCCAAGTTTTGAAATATTCTAGTGACCACGTCCTAAGCTAACCTATATTCATAAGGAATAAAAGTTATGCAGTACCGAACTTAAATGATAGTAGAGAAATTTAAAGCCATTCGCTAATTTATTATCTACTAAAGCTGACATCATGCACATGCGTATTAAGCATTTATTTAATATGTATTTCGTATGTTATCTTGTTTATTATCTTGAAAAACAGAGGCTTAAGTACACACATACAACATGAATACTTCATCCGTTCCTGAATATAGGTTATTTAGGATGAGACACGGTCCTGCTGTTGATACGTTGATAATGAAGTTATATGCAGGTTAGTTGCCTCACATTACTTTATAAAATTATGTTTTATAATGAATATAAGCGATGTTTCACATGATAGTATTTTCTTTATAGATGGTCAACATTAGAAACACTTGTCTCGTAAAATTTTAATAAGGACCAAGATTTTGGATCATAGTTACTACTAGTTAATTACTATTTACAAAAACAAGTAAATATATGTGAACGGTATTTAGGTGAACTCGTGTTAAGAGTGAAACTTACGACAATGGCATTATAGTTGCATGGTGTTTACTGCGGTACCCATACTATTCTTCTGACAAACAATTATTAGTAACTAATACTAGTCATCAATCTACTGAAGACATGCACAATGACGCACTAGACGGTTTGGAGGGACACAATAAATTATCATTAAATTGATTGTAACACCATGCAGTCAAAAGTTCATCTCACATATGTTAACCTGGAATCACTACGTGTTGATCCAACAAAGATACATATCTAAATCCACCTCAAGTTAAATTAACAGTTTGTGTGTTGAGTTTGGGGCAGTGCTGACCTGACTCTTGAGCAGTGACCATGCATCTTCACGCCCTAACTTGTCAACGTGGTGGCAGTGCGCAGCTTTCATGTTTCTCGTGATAGTTTCATGTCTTGTGGTGATGAGGACTCGGCTGCCGGGGCCACCATAGCCAAAGGGCGTCATTAGCAATTTGTTCCATGCATCGACTCCCCATAGATCATCGAGCACAAGAAGGAATTTCTTTTTCTCGATGGCATTCTTGAGAGCATGGACAAGTAGGGCCCTGTTTAGAGCCCCACTCCGTCTAGGCAGGTCTCCCCCAGCGGCAGTGATGGCTGTACTTAATAGCTCAACATCGGTGAAATCCTGTGTGATGTTGTGCCATATCTTCTTAGTGAACTTGCCTTTGATACCCTCATCATTGTATACCTTCTTGCCAAGGGTGGTCTTTCCAATCCCACCGACACCAACAATTGCGACCACCATGAGGCGACCAATCTTGTTGCCACCCGCCTCCCTTGTAAGCAACTCCACGAGTGCTATTGTGTCCTCCTCGATCTTCTCGCCGACAACACCTGACCGCTCCATCAATGAATCCGTTTTGCGGTCGGTGGCGAGAGATCGAGCCGGTTTCTGGTCTTGGTAGGCTTCCATCTTGGTAAATTTAAATTTATTGCCCCGCTCGCAGATGCTATCCAGCTCTTTGTTCAATGCCTTGATGCGGGTGCCGATGTCGTGGGCATGGAGCGGATTCCGCATGCAGAAGAGAAGGCGGTTAAGACACCCCCTGTCCTTGGTTTGACCTTGCTCCATGGCCTTGAGCTGACATAGGTCGATGATGTCGGTGGCCAGGTACATGGCACACTTCAGTTCCCCCACCCACCCCCGCACACTTTCATCGGTGATGTTCCTCCTATCAGCATCAGCAAGAAAATTCTTGAGGTCCCCAAGGTTGATGCTCAGGTCTTTGATCCCGTCAGACACGCCGATTAACTTGGCCACCTCCTCTTTGGCCATCTCGGTGAGCATGTTGGTCACATAGGATGCCAAAGCATCTAGAACCCCGGCCATTAGTTGCAGGGCTCAGTTCGTTTGAGGTGGTGCTGGAAACAGGCATCCAAACAAAATTAGACCTCCTTACTACTACCTGTTACATATCGACCAACGACACCATGCTAAAAATTTGTTCATACATGTCGCCCCCATGGAAAAAAGGATAATCAGATCCGGTCACTTGAAACTAGCAACAATTCCAAAGGGGAAGAAAAAAGATAGTGCACAAAAAATTACCTTGAAATAAAACGGAGGAGACAATTAATCACTTATTTTTTTTTGAAAAGGAGGATTTCCCTTGGCCTCTGCATCAAAATGATGCATGCAGCCATTTTATTGATCTGAAGTTCCAGAACAAAATCTCAAGTTCAAAAAAGTTCAAGAAGGACCATGAAACAAATCAGAATAAAGAGAACTGCCACAACCGGCGAAAAATAGGCCAAGATGACTAAACACCTATTCTATTATTGGATCGCCATCCAAATCGATTGTAGATAACCCGTGCTACCGTCTCCCACAGGTTGCACCCAATATCCAAAAGCTCCCTGGAGTCCGCATGCGTGAGTAACGACCACGTACGGATCCAAGCAGTGGCTCTGTGTATAACCTGCAAAAAGTTGATAATTTTTTTCCGGTTAAAGATAATATCATTTCTGCAGTTCCATATAGCCCAAAGTAATGCGCATATCCCTATCCGAATATGTCCCGCAATATGTGATACCACTCCAGTTAGCCACGTCCCAAATAACGTGTCTATACTAATCGGAGGACTAACGTTAAAGGCTATATGTATCGTGCGCCAGAGTAGTTTGGCGAGGGGACAATCGAGAAAGAGGTGTTTTATTGTCTCATTCTGGTTTCAAAAACAACATCGTGAACTACCCACCCATCTTCTTTTTAGCAAGTTATCCTTGGTTAGAATCACTTCCTTGTGGACAAACCACATGAAGATTTTGATTCTTAGCGGAACTCTCACCTTCCAAATGTGAAGGGATCTTGTTATTGGCCTGGAGTTAATTAAGTCCAAGTACATAGATTTCACCGTGAAACTACCGTTCCTAGAAAATTTCCAGTGGATGTGGCTGGTCCGAGAGTTGAACATCCATCAATCTACGCACCAGATGTAACCAAGAGTGCCAACGTTCCCCCACTAAAGCCCTCTTGAACTGAATGTTTAGTGGAACCGACTGTAATACTGTAGCAACATAAGCCTCCTTACGTTGTACAATATTATAGAGCGTGGGATATTGTAAGGCTAAAGGCGTCTTCCCTAGCCATGTATCTTCCCAGAATCTAGTACCGATGCCATTCCCAATGTTAAACTTGACCCTCTGAAAAAAGGTTTATTTATGGACCTTACAGTACAATGTTACAGATGTGAAGTCCATGCACACCACTGGAGATAGACTGAGTCTGGTGGAGGGAGCTTGACTGCTTGAGGTCCTGCCCCGTCGCCTTCTGGTCCTTGCATAGCCGGTCGGCAGCATTCAGACCTCACAGCGCACGGAGCTGCGACACAACCTTTCGAAGCAAGCTTTCGTCCCGCTTTATACATAAAGCAAGAAACTCAATACAAAGTACACGGCCAAATGATACAAAATGATGAGGTAGCCCTCATACAAGCAGATCTTAAAATGCTCGGATCACGTCGAACACAAGCAACTACGCTACCGAAGGAGATTACAGGAAAGTCTTAGAACAATGCCACGCTACACACCCTAGGACACCTAAGTTCCTCAACGACGCCCTCAGGAAGGAAAACGGCACAAAGCGTCATCACTGCGAAGCCACACCGGACTAGGGGCTTCATCTGGAACTCTGGAGCAGAGAGGAGATCCATGACGCCGTCTTAAAAAAGAAAGCGGCGCCCGCGAGCATCGTCATCGTCGGCGCAAAAGCGCATAGCTTTCGCTCGACACCTGACCCGTGACACCACGAGGACCCCAGGGCAAACGCGACATGCTCAGACCCTTCCAGATCTAGATCTGGGCAATGCCATAGAGGGCATGCCCGAGCCACCATATGATACCCTTCTCATCGCCTACACGACCAAGAGGGTAGCCACCGCCGCCACAATGATGCCCGCCGGAGAGCCAACCATGCGGACCGCCATCCAGAGCCGCCGCCCTGGCATCCATGTCCGGTCCATCACCCACCGCCAATATCACGGAGTACCAACCACGGTAGGAAAAGTAAAAAGGCCGCTCCTTTCACGGCAAGCCAGGCGGCGTTGAGGTTGGGAGGTGGGCGGCGCTCGATATGATCATGTAGGCGATACTGCGTGAGAACGCAGGGGAAGAAGGTGCGCCATTTGATGTAATTATTCTTGGTAGGATCGACCTTGAACTTTATATGATTGGAGATGTGATCATTATGGAATTTTGGAGAAGAGGGTCAGGCGGCGGCGCAAGGGAGGAGGCGAGCACGGTGGCTAGGGTAGAGGTAGCAGCGGGTGTGGTGGAGGAGAGGGGAGGAGAGGTCCCAGGCAGTGAGGACTGAGAGGAGGAATAGTGAGCGGCTGGCGTCGGGAGCTCGCGGAAGATGTCCTTGAAAGCCATGGCTTGGCGACTGATACCAAGTTAGAGGGAAGAAGATGCCGCACTGTATGATTGCATTACTCGAATGAGAGTTACACGGTACAAGTAGGACAAGCTCCCTGATGACTCCCATAAAGGTGGGAACGCATGCCTCGTACGTGGAGTGGAGATCGTGATCAAAACATTACAACCGAATGTTACAACACAATGGTACATGAAATATCACGTTTTTTGCGAAAAAACTTTCGATTTATTCATCTACAGTCAAGGTAGTACAAAGAACACTAGAAGTAAAATTTACAACCAGGTCCGTAGACCACCTAGCGACGACTACAAGCACTGGAGCGAGCCGAAGACACGCCGCCGTCATCGCCCCTTCCTTGTTGAAGCCGGACAAACATTGTTGTAGTAGATAGTCGGGAAGTCGTCGTGCTAAGGCCTCATAGGACCAACGCACCAGAACAGTAACCGCCGCCGATGAAGAAAAACGTAGATCAGAAGGATCCAACCTACAGACACACAGACATAGACGAACGAAGATCAGATCCAAAGGGATCCACCGAAGACAAATGCCAACCAGATCCCACGAGATAACATAAACAACCTGGGTACAATATCTTAAGTGGAGATATGCAGGGCTGGCTAGGCCCTAGGCGACACCACACACACAAAGATAGAATACACTAAGTTTTTCTTTGCATGATCGGGTGTCTCTCATCTGCTAATTAAATTAATCAGTAGTTCTAAACTCAAGCAACACATAGTCACATGTATATGCCGTTTTTTTTCTACCCAAGCAAGAAAGAAAGACTTAGAAGTTTAGGGTTTCCTCGCCTCTCGCCGGCGCCAACGCTGATCTACCTCGTCTCTTGTGGCCTGAGGGCCATGGAGGCGCAGTCGATCCAGACCGTCTGTTTAGGGTTTGTGTCCTAATTAGAAAGGCGAAGCGGTGGCGGCTCCCTGAAGATGGAATAAGGTTCTCCCTGCTAGTCACCGACCAGGTGGCATGTCTCATGTCGTCGGAGGGCATGTGGAGGCGTGTCTCCGGAAGATCTCGCGGGATTCAGTGGGTGTTTGTCTTTGGTGGATATGCGTGGATCCGGTTTTTGTTTTTCTGTCTTCATGTTGGATATTTCCGATCTACGCTTCTCTTCATCGGCGGCGGTTGCTATTCTGGTGCGTTGGTCCTTACCGGCCATAACACGATGACTTCCCGACTGTCTATTACAACAAGGTTTGCCTGGCTCTGATTTGGGGGGGGGGGGGGGTGGGGGGGTGATGACAGCAGCGCACCTTCTGCTCACTCAAATGCTTGCAGTCGATGCTAGATGGTCTATGAACATGGAGGTAGTTTTTGTTACTTCTTTGTACTCGGATGATTTTTTATGAACGATCAAAGCTTTTTCCCCTACAAAAAACACACAATCACATGGATGCAGCGTGTTCAGTTTTGCAGTGCACATCCATGCAACGCATGCAAAGGCTTGGTTAATTTATCTCACTAACAATGTGCCGGCATAGTATCTTGTAGGTGCTCATAGAGTAGGATGTGTGTGCGTGCGTTCATAGGGGTGAGTGTATGGGCATGTACATGGGCGTTTGTACTGTGTTAGAAAAAACCTTGCTTAGGTGGTGAATTGGGTTGGTTAATGGAAGAGAATATTTCTCCTGGTCTTTACATCTGAAATAGCGGTCCTTAGATATCTTCCGGTAAAATAATCTTTTATTTTATTTATTATGTTCTTTTGTTATTAGTCATTCCTGCCTTTGTTTGGTGCAAAATTTTCTATCTACTTAATAGAAGCTCCTACAATTTATGGGTTTGCTAAGATTCATGTGCCTGCAATATCACACCTACGGGTGGGTGGCCAACCTTTTCCCCGCCAATGCTCTGTTTTTTCAATAAGTTAAACTGGACATATTTATTTCATGCTATATCGATATCATGGCCTAAGCATATGCAAGCTATAAATAGGAGTACTGCCGCCACATGTGGTTGACAAGACTCACCTCCAAGCCCCTTCTTGCATGTACACTTCGGCACCCCCCACACCAATTAACCTCACCCATGACCAGTTTGGCTTCCGTCTCTTTTTTCGAAAATAGGAATACCCGTACATGTGTGTGTGGCTTCATCGCTCGCTAACCCACAAAATTGTAAAAGAAAATTGTAGTGTGTCCATGCTGAAATTCTTTTCTAGGGTTCTAGGACTGGGATGCATTCAGAATGGGAATCTAAGTAGGACCGACAACAGTAGAGGAAAGGCAGTGAAGCACCTGGACAGGGTAGTCCACAGCCCATTGTGAAAATTTGGGTCGGGCTATATACCATAGCCTTAGATAGCCCGGTTGTGTTGATCCCTAACTACCCCCAGATCAACACAAATTCTTTGGTAGATAGCCCTACTCAAATTCTTTGGTAGATAGCTAGAAAATCGTAAGATTAACTACTAGCCTCTGCACTTTATTGGCATTAGTTGAATTTCATTCTTCAGTGGATCAGAGTGATAAGCAACTCGGCACGAGAGATGAGGATACTTTCGCATGCTAGTCCGGAGGTGGGACAAGTTGTTACTTAGCCATGTTGCTTCCACAAATTTGATGCCAACCGAGATGATGCATTGCGCGGTGTCCATGCCTGTCATCCTCTTCCTTCACTCCTATGAATCTTTCTATGATTAGAGAAAGCAGCAAAGAAATGAAAGGGGTTCTTTGGCGCTAATTGCACACTGCAGAAGCATAGATGAAGTAAACCGTACTCTCGGATGTTCTTTTTTTTAGAAAAGGAGGATTACCCCCGGCCTCTTTATCAGAGTAATGCATGCAACCCCTTTATTAAAGAAAGTAACCGAACGGTCTGTGGTCCAGAACAAGCTCGCTCGGAGCTGAAAATATAAATAAAAGGGTAAAAATTGCCACAACCGGCGAAAATATGACGAGATGCCTACACACCTAGCCTATTACTGGACTGCCATCCAAACCGGTTGTAGATATCCCGAGCTACCATCTCCCATCGGGTAGACCCTGTAACCAAAGGCTCCTTGGCTTCCGCAGGAGTGAGTAACGACCACGTACGGATCCAAGCAGTGGCCCTGTAGATAACCTGCAAAAAATTTATACGAGTCTATCTGTTAAAAACCATATCATTTCTGCAATTCCATATAGCCCAAAGTAATGCGCATACTCCTATCCGATTATGTCTCGCAATATTTGTCTCAACTCCATTTAGCCACGTCCCAAATAACGTGCCAATGCTATTTGGAGGAGTAATATTAAAGACTATATGAACTGAACGCCATGGTAGTTTGGCCAGCGGACAATCGAGAAAGAGGTATTTAATAGTTTCATCTTGATCACAAAAGCTACATCTTTGACCACCCTCCTTATTACGTTTTGCCAAGTTATCCTTAGTCTGAACCAACTCTAGGATGTTCTTGTCATGCAAGATTTGCAATCATCGCAGAAAGTTAGCACTACAAAGAACAAAATTCTCAACATTGGCTCAAACATGGGAGACATCAGCATATAGGGTGAACAAAATATGTAGCGTTCTTCTCCTAGAGCCCTTATGTATTGATCTCGATTGCCCCTGAACAATAGCAACATACATAGGCTAGGATAAGTGACCAATGTGCACATGGTGATCTTGTCCTGCTCAGTCCAGCACAACCCAAATGTGGAGCAGTATCCAAAGACTGCAAAAGAGGGCAGACATATTGCGTAGCATGACCAAAATAAATCATGATCACGTCTCTGCATCCAGTGAATAAAGGACACCCTGAATCATTTAGTGCATACTTGGCATGAAAACAGAGCAATTGCAGTAAAAGTGCGTGCCAACCATAGGACTGGCCGTCGTCCAGTAGAGAGGTGTGGAACGTGCTCACGAGGTCGATTGCCAAATGGACAAAGCCCTTTACAGTCTGAAGGCGGAGGGGGTGACGACAGGGTGGGAATGAGGCAGCCATGGACACCGCGCCACGCCTGCCCGAGCGCCGCCGGCTTGGGGGGTGGGCATCGGTAAGCGCGCCCATCCCAGTGCTGCACTGTCTCTGCCTCTGTAAAATTCTAATTGCTTAAAAACCCTGTGCAATTTTTTTTGCCAACACGCTAAATCCTTGTTGCGGGGAGATCTGATCTTCATTTCCAATTTCCTGGTTTTCATGTCACATACATGAAACACATGGTTCATGTCAAGTGAAAGTCTAATGGTACCATTTTTACAAGGAAAAAGTTGAATGATACGTGACGTCATGCCATTTGCATAAACCCCCTAAGTTGACAACTAAAGTAAAATTTCTTCCTTCTTGAAGAACAAAGAGTTGAACAAACCTCATGGGACTTCAACAAATGGACTACAAGGAAGACGATGGGCTGGTTGACAACAACCTTTAAAATCACACGCATTTATACTACAGTCTACAGATACATTTAGTTTATGACATTCTTGTGCAAAATTTTATACTCTCAGCTTGGGAAACCCTAGTTCAAATTCTTACAGGGGAGATGTTATTTACCATTATCTGAAAATACTAAACTTCTTATCTGAAAATACTCAACTTCTAAATATGCATGATACGTGTGAGGATTCCCTCACTCTAGTGTGCACAAGCCATATGTGATGACGGTCTCTATAAGATTTCTAGCCGATGCTAGTGTTTTGCACTCTTGCAGCAGTTTTTGTGTTGTCTCGGAACTTTTGAGGTCCTTGTTGGTCTTCCAGATTAATCTGCGCAACTCCCCGTAGGAAATCCCAAAGAAAAATTATTGTGTGCTGTTCATGTTATCTCAGGTGATATTTAACAGAAGTAGATCAACACATTCATTGCGTTTTATTATCTCCTCTCTTTAACACAGCACAACTATAGCGCACAAATACACCTAGAGATGCTACTTCAGTTCAGCATCGTCATAAATCACTAGTTTGGCTTCAGCATCCATGTGACCCCATATATAGCGGGGCAACTTCTAAAACTGTACTAGCTGCAAAATTCAAACTTGCCCATCTCAAGTCCTAGCTGCCACCATCAGGTGAGCAACATACCTAACTGAGTTAGCTAGCCCGATATCTAGCTACACATGATCGAGGATGATATTGTGTGGCATGTATATGGTGCTATAACAAGTTGGGATTACTGTACGTACATATTAGGAGTCTAGGAATAGGAGGCATTGGGAACACTGGTCAAAGCCTGAATCACAGCTGAACCCAGGGGTTACCCCTGGCAGCCTGCACTACAGTTCGTCTCAGCACTGGAACCATCTTCCCCAGCCACGTGTGACCGTTCCTATAGACATGGTACAACGTTCTCACCGCCCATCGACCCACCCTTGTTCGTTTCAATACTAGGCGGCCAACGGATGACAGTGCAGTCCCACACGACGTCCACACTCGGTCAGACCTGGGGTTTGTGAGCGCATCTAGTTGGTGTGTCGAACCAGCCTAAGCTCGCACCGGGAGATCCGAGCATTATGTAAGGACCAGCTCACATAAGTTAATGGATGAATAAAACAGGTGTAGGAGAAGAAAGATGGGACTTTGTTGCTGAATTTAAAGGATAATTAAGCTAGGGGTTTTCGCAAAGTGACTGGAGCCCTGGAGGTCCTCCCAACTCGCATCCAGGCTGTTGATCTTGGATCTAGTGGCTGGAAAATTGCACTGAATGGGTGTTTTCACTACGTATGTTGCCATTTTCCGAAGCTGGGTCAAATAACTTCTCTAGACCAATTATTTAGCTTTTTCAATAAAAAGGCAATTTCGTTGGGGTGTGGCTAAAGCGCACGCGCGCGTGACCCAGCCCCTCGCGCTCGGTTTCGGACCAGGTATTATTTCCATTTTAGCTAGTGTCGTCCCATTTGGCTTGTTAGAGTATATAGGCATATCTCTATATATGGTAGACTATGATTTGTAATCATCTCCTGCCTTATCTCTAGGAGAGGCTTCTTGCCCTCCAAGCCATGTACTCTATATAAACCGCTCGAGAGGCTCAATACAACATCCATCGCATTACGCCAATCCTCTCCCTCTATCCCTTCTAACATGCCTATTCCCTTTCCGGTTTGACGCCAGTATGTCACGTGCAAGCCACCTCCGTGTCCGCTGCTTCCTATTCCCTTTATGTTTGTTGTTTCGTTGCTATTATTGGGCTACATGGGTGAATTTGATACGTTTCCTCGTCTACGACTTTGAACTATACTGTTGCTCTGGTTGAGTCTGAGAGATACAATTGGTTTACTCTTTATTTCCTTTCTGGGTCAGTGGTTTTTTCAAGGGATATTTACGGGTGCGAAATCACACTTTTAACTAAAATGAACAACCACGTTTAATTGAAATTAACTGTCACTTTTAACCACTTTGAATTGAAATTAACAGCCAGCTGCGTACATTGGTAACACCTAGCCACATATATACTATTTTTCTATAGTATGAACCAACACTAAAAAAGGGAACGAATGTTGAGTTACTCTTTTCATCTTTAAGCAAGGAAAATGAGTGTTAGGCCATCAACATGATATATGTTTGTGCTGTTGTTGCTGCTGCATAATGATCCATCACTATTTTCACAATCTGGCTTTTGTTCTTGGTGTGTTCTATCACACAACACCTGTTGTCTAGTTGTCACAGATAGGTTGGATAGTCGTGTGGAATCATAGAAAGCCTAATGTGCATTGCTCTTATATAGAGTACGATGCGAGGAGAGAGAATTCGAGTAGATGACACGTGGTTAACAGTTTAAACTTGTTCTATCTCAAACCCCTTATCTCTTTTTTTGAAAAGTAGGAGTACCCCCAGCCTCTGCATCAGGCGATGCACATAGCCATTTTATTATCTTATTCAACATGACTCGACAAAACAAATACATGGATCAATCCAAAGCCGCATGTCTGGAACCACTGTCGCTACACCTACAAGCTTGATGATGTGCCGAACCTTGCTTCAACACACACCATCTAATTTCGTGGCCTCACCAAGCCACTCGACATCAAGCCGAGAGCACCAACCGGTCTAGCAAACCCTTTGTGTGCACCTCATGCGCACGCTCTAGAATGAGCTGCCGCCATCTTCCGCCGTCCCATCTTCAGGAACGATCAACGCAGTCACCTTGCCAGGCCATTCTGCCATCGACGCCACCACGGCGCCAAACAACGCCACCGCCCTACGCTCGTCCATCAAGACGCATCAGCCGCCGTGACTTTATTGCACCATGCCGCCAAGACCCGTCGTCGTCGAAGCGGTGGAAACAAAGCCGCTCCACCGCTGGACCCCTCCAACCAGCACTTGCTACAAGAACGATGACCCCAAGAGAGGTTGTGATGCCAGACGCTCCAATCATCCGATCCGGGAGTACCAGATCCAGGGGTTCCCCCAGAGCAAGCAACCCTTCCCAGCGAGTTTACAAGGTGATCCAAAGCCGCTACGGCTGCGAGATCCACCCGGGAGATATGAGCTCCAAAATAGTGCCACCAAGAAGGTGGACGGCGCCACATGCCGCCACTGTTCGGTCCGACAAGACAAAATCTGAGGTTTCACTTAGAGCTCAACGGGACCACCACTGTGACCATGCGCTCCAAGGAGATTAGCGGCATCTGTAGACGTCGCCACACCATCTACACCGGCACATCCAGGCAAAGGATTTCTCCTCGGTGGTTGTCCCTCGAACCAGTAGATCAGAAGGCAGAAGCGCTCATTGGAGACGCCCACCAATGTAAGAGGAACAGCCTCGTCCGGCAAAACAAATCTGGGCACATGTCCCGAAGCCACCCAACCCAACTCGACTAGAGGAGCCGCCATCGGCAGGAAGAGGATCTGGGCGCGCCAGCTTAGGATCCGTCGCCACCGCCTTTGGCCCGTCCTCGTTACGACCCCCGGAGATCCGCCACCACGCTTCCCCCAGGCCCCTAAGCGCAAGCCGCCATGGATCCGACCTCCGAGCCGCCGCCAATGCATGTGCTATGAGAGCCGCCACCCATGACCTGGAAGCGCGCCACGGGAGAAAGCCCGCCACCACCATCGGCCGCATGGGCTTCGCCTGGTGGCATCATCTAACTGCGGCGCAGGGTGGGGGAGATGAGAAAGTGGCGCCAGTGCTATGGTTGGCAGGGTTGCCCCTGAGTGGCCCTGAGCAGGAGTGACGCGAGGGTTTTTTTGCTCACGTGACCTCATGTCGTCTTCTACTATCCTAACTCCTTATCTCTAATTTAAAAATAGTTATACTTGTAGCATCCGCCTTACTAGTAGAGGGATCAAACCGGACGATTGCAGCTGAATTTGAATGTCTTGAGCTTCTGTAGTGTTCTCCGCTTCACCATAATCAATGCATCTCTAATGTCTTATAGGTCCACACCTACTACGTCACTTGTTAGAAATATGCCCTAGATGCTATAATAAATTAGTTATTATCATATTTCCTTGTTCATGATAAATGTTTATTATTCATGCTAGAATTGTATTGACCGGAAACTTAAATACATGTGTGCATACATAAACTACACCATGTCCCTAGTAAGCCTCTACTAGACTAGCTCGTTGATCAAAGATGGTTATGGTTTTCTAGCCACAGACATGAGTTGTCATTTGATAACGGGATCACATCATTAGACGAATGATGTGATGGACAAGACCCAACTGTAAGCTTAGCATCAGATCGTTTAGTTATTTGCTACAGCTTTCTTCATGTCAAGTATCTGTTACTTAGACCATGAGATCATGTCACTCCTGGATACCGGAGGAATGCCTTGTGTGCTATCAAATGTCACTTCATAACTGGGTGATCATAAAGGTGCTCTATAGGTATCTTTGAAGGTGTCTGTTGGGTTGCATGGATCGAGACTGGGATTTGTCACTCCGTATGACGGAGAGATATCTCTGGGCCTTCTCGGTAATACAACATCGTAAAGAGCTTGCCAGCAATGTGGCTAATGAGTTAGCCATGGGATCTTGTATTACGGAACGAGTAAAGAGACTTGCCGGTAATGAGATTGAACTAGGTATGGAGATACCGACGATCGAATCTCGGGTAAGTAACATATCGCCGGACAAAGGGAATTGCATACGCGATTAACTGAATCCTCGACATCGTGGTTCAACCGATAAAGATCTTCGTTGGACATGTGGGAATCAATATGGGTATCCAGATCCCGCTATTGATTATTGACCGGAGAAGTATCTCGGTCATGTCTACATGTTCCCGAACCCGTAGGGTCGCACGCTTAACGTTCGGTAGCGCTAGGGTAGTATTGAGATATTAACTGTGGAAAGTACGAAGATTGTTTGGAGTCCCGGATGAGATCCCGGACATCACGAGGAGCTCCGGAATGGTCCGGAGGTAAAGATTTATATATGGAAAGTTGTTTTCGGGGTTACGGAAAAGTTTGGTCTTTTCGGTATTGTACCGGGAAGTCACCGGAAGGTTCCAGAAGGTTCCAAAGGAGTCCGGAAGTCCACGGAAGGTTTCCACCAGCCCCTAGGGCATGCATGGGCTGTGGGGGTGCGCCCTGGCCTTATTGGGCCAAGGGGACCAGCCCCACATAGGCCCATGCGCCTGGAGGGCAAACCGTAGGAGGTGGGGGGCGCCTCCACTTGCCTTGGGGGGCAAGTCTCCCCCCTAGGCCGCCGCCCCTCCCTTGGAGGAGGGGCTAGGGCCGGCGCCCCCTTCCCCTTGCCCCTATATATAGTGGGGGGGGGAGGGAGGGCAGCCGCACCTTTTCTCCTGGCGCCTCCCTCTCTCCCGTATACTCCACCACATACCGTCAGCACTTGGTGAAGCCCTGCCGGAATTCCGCTGCTGCCACCACCACCATACCGCCGTGCTGGTTCCGATCTCATCTACCTCCTCCCCCTCTCTTGCTGGATCAAGAAGGAGAGGACGCCATCAAGCTGAACGTGTGCTAATCTCGGAGGTGCCGTCCGTTCGGCACTAGATCGGATTGGGTCGCGATTGGATCGTGAAGAGTACGACTACATCAACCGCGTTACGACGCTAATGCTTTCGGTCTACAAGGGTACGTAGACACACTCCCCTCTTGTTGCTATGCATCTCCTAGATTAGATCTTGGTTGTTTCGTAGGAAATTTTTTGATTTTCATGCAACGTTCCCCATCAGTGGCATCATGAATTAGGTCTATGCGTAGATGTATTTGCACAAGTAGAACACATAAAGTTGTGGGCATTGATGTTCAAATTGCTTATTTCCTTTGTCTTATTTGGATTCAGCGGTATTGTGGGATGAAACGGCTCGGACCAACCTTACTTGTCCTCCCACAAGAGACCGGTTGCACTGACTGTCATGCAACTTGTATTGCATAAAAGTGGCTTTGCGGATGTTTGTCTCTCCCACTTTAGTTGAATCTGATTTGACAAGGGCGGTCCTTGTAGAAGGTTAAAAGGCAACTTGAATATCACCATTGTGGCTTTGCATAGGTAAGAACGGTTCTTGCTAGTTGCCCATAGCAGCCACGTAAAATTTGCAACAACAAAGTAAAGGACGTCTAACTTATTTTTGCAGGGCGTGTTGTCATGTGGTATGGCCAGAACGTGATGTGATATATGTTGATGTATGAGATGATCATTTTTTGCAATAGGTTCACGACTTGCATGTCGATGAGTATGGCTACCGGCAGGAGTCATAGGGTTGTCTTTAATTTATTGTATGACCTGCGTGTCAATCATTAAACGCCATGTAATTGCTTTACTTTATTACTATGCATTAGCAATAGTTGTAGAAGCAATAGTTGGCGAGACAACCACGTGACGACACGATGATGGAGATCATGCTGTCATGCCGGTGACGATGGAGATCATGCCGGTGCTTTGGAGATGGAGATCAAAGGCACGAGATGATAATGGCCACATCATGTCACATATTGATTGCATGTGATGTTTATCTTTTTATGAATCTTATTTTGCTTAGGATGGCGGTAGCATTATAAAATGATTTCTTCACTTAATTTTAAGATAAAAGTGTTCTCCCTAAGTATGCACCGTTGCGAAAGTTCGTCGTTTCGAAGCACCACGTGATGATCGGGTGTGATAGACTCTACGTTCGCATACAACGGGTGTAAGCCAGTTTTACACATGCAGAATACTTGGGTTAAACTTGACGAGCCTAGCATGTACAGACATGGCCTCGGAGCACGGATGACTGAAAGGTCGAATATGAGTCATATAGTAGATATGATCAACATGGAGATGTTCACCATTGATGACTGCCCCATCTCACGTGATGATCGGACATGGGTCAGTTGATTTGGATCATGTAACACTCAAACAACTTGAGGAGTGTTGATTTAAGTGGGAGTTCTTTAGTAATTTGATTAACAGAACCAATTATCATGAACTTAGTCTTAATGTCTTTGCAAAATTATGTTGTAGATCAATGGCTCGCGCTATAGTGATGTCTACTACACAACTTATTCTTGTAGACTCGTGTTGGGCCTCCAAGCGCAGAGTTTTGTAGGACAGTAGCAATTTTCCCTCAAGTGGATGACCTAAGATTTATCAATCCGTGGGAGGCATAGGTTGAAGATGATATCTCTCAAACAACCCTGCAACCAAATACAAGAAATCTCTTGTGTCCCCAACACACCCAATACAATGGTAAATTGTATAGGTGCACTAGTTCGGCGAAGAGATGGTGATAAAAGTGTAGTATGGATAGTAGATATAGGTTTTTGTAATGTAAAATTTTGAGAGGTCCTCTGATGCCTATAGATCACTTTCATGCAAAAACCCAACTTGGTCTTTTGGAAATATTAAGCAAAACATCTTCTTTTCAATTCTGTCCCATTCTTATGTTATAACTACAACCCTATTTTTCCTATCTCAATAAATTCTGATAACTTTCCATCTTATAGTCCTTCCAGCTAAACTCTTAAGTCCAGAAGATCAGCTCCATTTGCATCTCTTAAGTTCACCAAATTATTCCCTGTAGTTTTGGTCCAGAACTGAATTTCACCAAAACTTGCACTTGCAAGTTGTTTATTCTTCCAAACTAAACATACCACCCTCTCTATGATGCAATGAGGCATCATTCTGTAAATTTTGGTCATCAACTAAATTTCCTAGGCCACTGTGGCATTTCACCAAACACCTTGTGTGCATGGCAGAAAGTATGCAACCCTCTAAACTACATATGGAACTTGTTCTCCTTGTCAATCCAGCATGTCCATCAACCTTTTCATAACCATTAACAACATTCTGAAAAGTTATAGCTCGATTGGATCAATATGAATGCCATTAGCATTTCATCGAACACCCTGAGGGCATGCACAGAGCGCGGCCAGAGCATGCACAGAGCGCGGCCAGAGCGCCCATTTGGGACGCGGCCGGTCGTTTTCGAACAAGCGCTGCGTCGCGCGTCGCCCTGTGGTGTTGGTTTGGGCGGGGAGCGGCCGGAGCGGCGTCGGCGTCGAGCGCGGGCGGCGGCCGTAGGCAGGGCAGCAGCGAGCTCGGCCGTGTCGGCTACGACGGCTAGAGGACGGAGCGGGGGAGCGAGGAAGGAGGAGCAGGGGGCTCACCGGGTGGCACACGGTGGCCGGTGGGTGGCTTAGTAGCTGCAGTGGCGGCCGGGGCGGCTCGAATCGACGGCGATCTCCGGCAGCCTGGCGGCATGGTGGTTCGATCTGTTCTCCTGGGCGGTGGCTGGCCCCGGGACACCACTTTTATACGCGGGACCTTTAGTCCCGGCTCCAGCCATGAACCGGGACTAAAGGATCTTTAGTCCCGGCTCGAGCCACGAACCGGGACTAAAGGCCAACCTCTTCGGCGGCCAAAATTCCGCGCGGGAGCTGAAACCTTTAGTCCCGGCTGGTGGTTGCAACCAGGACTAAAGGTGTCTTTTTAAAGTGATTCTTTTTGTGTAGAAAACTTTAGGTAAAACTCTTAGAATATTTAGAGTTTTTGAGTGAATCTTTTTGTTTTAGGTCACAAAAATTATAAACTTTCCGTTAGTGCCAGTAATTTTCAAATTTGAATAGTTTAAATTTGAATTCTTTGAAATTTGTGTGAATCACTAGTTTGTGAATAACTTTAGTTTAAAAATAGATTTTTGAGTGATTCTTTTGCCTGCTGTTTAATATTAGTGTGTTTTATCAGTATGTGCAATTTGAGAATTTTTAGGTTATTTTAAATAGTTGTTTGGACATAATTGCATTGATTAACTCCTCTGTATAATTAAAATACTAAAAGGACAGGAATAATTAAAAATTCATAACTTAATAAATAATTATTCAAAAATCATATTTCAAATGCCAAAATGCTCTAGCTTTTTGGTTGGATTCCGACGCTCCGGAGTCCACCTAGGAATACGCAAAACACATATATATCCTAACTCTTACAAAGATTCCCTCCGGTTTGTCCGAAGTGGGACTTTCCAGCTATAAGTCCGGAAACTCACTAGAGAGAAAGTGATGACGGTGAAGCCGGTCACATCCCAGAGTGGGATCTTGGGGTATAAAACTTTTTCTTCGCGTATGTCCCTTGCTTATGATTGCGCCGTAACCATGGAGAATCTTCATCATTTAACAGGATGCTTGGGTCAGTGTTCACTGTGAAGGGAGGAATTTCATCAAACTTATTATAATCTTCTGACATGTCTGTCTTGTCATCCACTCCCACGATATTTCTTTTCCCTGAAAGAACTATGTGGCGCTTTGGCTCATCGTATGATGTATTCGCTTCCTTATCTTTTCTTTTTCTCGGTTTGGTAGACATGTCCTTCACATAGAAAACCTGAGCCACATCATTGGCTAGGACGAATGGTTCGTCTGTGTACCCAAAATTGTTGAGATCCACTGTTGTCATTCCGTACTGCGGGTCTACCTTTACCCCGCCTCCTGTCAGATTGACCCATTTGCACCAAAACAAAGGGACCTTAAAAAAGGTCCATAGTCAAGTTCCCATATCTCCTCTATGTAATCATAATATGTGTCCTTTTCCCTATTGTTGTTTGTTGCATCAAAGCGGACACCACTGTTTTGGTTGGTGCTCTTTTTATCTTGTGCGATCGTGTAAAATGTATTCCCATTTATCTCGTACCCTTGGAAAGTCAATATAGTCGAAGATGGTGACTTGGCCAACAAGTACAGCTGATCTCCAACAGTGGTGTTATTGATGAGATGTGTTTGCAACCAACCGCCAAAAGTCGCCATGTGTGTACGTTTAATCCAGGAGTCAGACTGCTCCGGGTTCTTGGAGCGTACAATATCCATGTGTTCCTCGATATACGGAGCCACCAAGGTGGAATTTTGTAGAACTGTGTAGTGTGCTTGAGTGAAAGAATGCCCGTCCATACTTATTACTGCTTCCTTTCCTAGCGTGCCTTTTCCACTCAGTCTCCCCTCATGCCGCGATTGAGGAACACCAATCGGCTTTAGGTCAGGAATAAAGTCAACACAAAACTCAATAATCTCCTCTGTTCCATAGCCCTTGGAGATGCTTCCTTCTGGCCTAGCACGGTTATGAACATATTTCTTTAAGACTCCCATGAACCTCTCAAAGGGGAACATATTGTGTAGAAATACAGGACCCAGAATGGTAATCTCTTCGACTAGGTGAACTAGGACGTGCGTCATAATATTGAAGAAGGATGGTGGGAACACTAACTCGAAACTGACAAGACATTGGACCAAATCATTCTGTAACCTTGGTAAGATTTCTGGATCGATTACCTTCTGAGAAATTGCATTGAGCAATGCACATAGCTTCACAATGGATAATCGAACATTTTCCGGTAGAAACCCCCTCAATGCAACCGGAATTAATTGCGTCATAATCACGTGGCAGTCATGAGACTTTAGGTTTTAGAATTTTTTCTCTGCCATATTTATTATTCCCTTTATATTCGACGAGAAGCCAGACGGGACCTTCATACTGCTCAGGCATTCAAAAAAGATTTTCTTCTCTTCTTTGGTAAGAGCGTAGCTGGCAGGACCTTGATACTGCTTTGGATGCATGCCGTCTTTTTTGTTCATACGTTGCTGGTCCTCCCGTGCCTCCGGTGTATCTTTTGTCTTCCCATGCACGCCCAAGAAGCTTAGCAGGTTCACACAAAGATTCTTCATCACGTGCATCACATCGATTGCTGAGCGGACCTCTGGGACTTTCCAATAGGGTAGCTCCCAAAATATAGATTTCTTCTTCCACATGGGTGCGTGTCCGTTAGCGTTATTCGGAACAGATTGTCCGCCAGGACCCTTTCCAAAGATTACTTTTAAATCCTTGACCATATCAAATATATCATCACCAGTATGGTGGTCAGGCTTCTTCGGTGATCTGCCTCACCTTTGAAATGCTTGCCTTTCTTTCTTATGGGATGCCTGATCGGAAGAAATCGACGATGTCCCGGGTACACATTCTTCTTACATTTATCCAAATATATACTTTCAGTCTCATCTAAACAGTGCATGCATGCATTATATCCCTTGTTTGTCTGTCCTGAAAGGTTACTAAGAGCAGGCCAATCATTGATGGTTACAAACAGCAACGCTCGTAGGTTAAATTCCTCCTGTTTGTGCTCATCCCACACACGTACACCTTTTATATCCCACAACTGTCAAAGTTCTTCAACTAATGGCCTTAGGTACACATCAATGTCGTTGTCGGGTTGCTTAGGGCCTTGGATGAGCACTGGCATCATAATGAACTTCCGCTTCATGCACAACCAAGAAGGAAGGTTATAGATACATAGAGTCACAGGCCAGGTGCTATGACTGCAGCTCTGCTCCCCAAAAGGATTCATGTCATCTGTACTTAGACCAAACCATACGTTCCTTGCGTCATCTGCAAAGCCCGGCCACTTTCTCTCGATTTTTCTCCACTGCAGCCCATCAGCGGGTACTCTCAACATCGCGTCTTTCTTACGGTCTTCTTTGTGCCATCGCAATAACTTGGCATGCTCTTTGTTTTGGAACAAACGTTTCAACCGTGGTATTATAGGAGCATACCACATCACCTTGGCAGGAACCCTCTTCCTGGGGCGCTCGCCCTCAACATCACCAGGGTCATCGCGGCTGATCTTATAGCGCAATGCACCGCATACCAGGCATGCATTCAAATTCTTGTACTCCTCACCGCGGTAGAGGATGCAGTCATTAGGGCATGCATGTATCTTCTGCACCTCTAATCCTAGAGGGCAGACAACCTTCTTTGCTTCGTACGTACTGTCGGGCAATTCATTATCCTTTGGAAGCGTCTTCTTTATCATTTTCAGCAACTTTTCAAATCCCTTGTCAGATACACCATTCTCTGCCTTCCATTGCAGCAATTTCAGTGTGGTACCCAACTTTTTCTTGTCATCTTCGCAATTTGGGTACAACAATTTTTTTTTATCCTCTAACATGCGCTTCAACTTCAACCTCTCCTTTTCACTTTCGCAGTTTCTCTTTGCATCAACAATGGCCCGACCAAGATCATCAGCGGGCTCATCTGATGCCTCTTCTTCAGCTTTCCCCATTGTAGTACCATCGTATTCAGTGAACCTAGGATAGTTGTCATCATCCTCTTCTTCTTCATTGTCTTCCATTATAACCCCTCTTTCTCCGTGCTTGGTCCAACAGTGATAGCCGGACATGAAACTGGACTGAAGCAGGTGGCTGTGAAGGATTTTTGAGGTAGAGTAATCCTTATTATTCTTACAGACACCACATGGACAACACATAAAACCATTCCGCTTGTTTGCCTCAGCCACACGCATAAAATTATGCAGGCCATTAATGAACTCGGGAGAGCGTCGGTCATCGTACATCCATTGCCGGCTCATCTTCATTACACAACATCGAAGTGACCAAATTAATACAAGTTCATCACATTAAAACCAAAATAGAGTAGTGACCAAATGTTATTACTGCAAAAATATATACATAAAGTTCATACATACTTCTCATAAAACAACATACAACTATCTAAAGCATTTAAATGCAACAACAAATGCGATAAAAATCGCAACTAAGGTAATAATTGATCCAACAGCATAATGATACCAAGCCTCTTTATTAATGGCATATTTTCTAATCTTTCTAATCTTCAAACGCATTGCATCCATCTTGATCTTGTGATCATCGATGACATCGGCAAAATACAACTCCAATTTCATCTTCTCTTCTTCAATTCTTTTTAATTTTTCTTTCAAATAATCATTTTCTTTTTCAACTAAATTTAACTTCTCGACAAGAGGGTCGATTGCAATTTCAGGTTCACATACCTCCTAGATAAAAATATCTATGTCAACTTGATGGGCATAATTGTCATAAACACGAAATGAAACAAATAGTTATAAAAGATAATATACCACATCCGAATCATAAACCGGACGAGGGCCGACGGGGACGGATATCAAAACCATGGCACTATATATAACAAACAATCATACAAGTAAGAAAATTATACAAGTAACTATCTAAATCATACAAATAAGATTATTTTTTTACAAAAAGGATAAGAACAAGAGGCTCACCAAGGTGGTGCCGGCGACGGGACGGCGCGGGCGATCGACGGCGGTGAGGACGGGGACGGGAAGGCCCTAAGTAAACCACACCTACACATATGCAAACTAAGAAGTTAATTTGAGCTCAAATTGCATATAAGTCAAATAAACTCCCATATAATTACTCCCAAACTAAAACCCACAAATCACTATACTTATAGAGCATGAAACGAGCTAAACTAGTAATGAGAGATGAAAGGATGAAGTTGCTAACCTTTTAGAACCCTTGGATAGATGGGGTGCCTCCAATCTTGACAAATCTTGGAAAAATGGAGGATCAACTCGATCTTGGGAAAGGAAACAGAGAGGAGAGAAAGCTTAGACTCGGTCTGGACGAAGCAGCTTTATATAGGGAAGACTTTAGTCCCGGTTGGTGATACCAACCGGGACTAAAGGTCTATCTTTAGTCCCGGTGGGTGATACCAACTGGGACTAAAGGGGCTCGCAGGGGCCCCAGCCTGCCGCAACCCCTTTAGTCCCGGCAACCCCTTTAGTCCCGGTTGGTATCACCAACCGGGACTAGAGGTCCCATTTGAACCGGGACTAATCCTGGCCATGCCCCCGTCCGCTCCTAGCCGTTGGAACCGGGACTAATGCTCACATTAGTCCCGGGCCCAAACCCGGCCGGGACTAGTGCTCTGGACGAAAGGTCAGTTTTCTACTAGTGAGCCCTGACCATGGCGGGTCAAATCGGGGGCGTCGCGTCTCGCAGGCCCGACATGGTGGTCCCACCCCCGCCACGCGGCGTTCACGTGATGGACGTGACGGCTCTATGCGGCTCGTCCCGCAGCCCCATGTACGTACATGCGCGCGGGGCTATCGGTGTGAGTGTGTGTGTGTGTGTGTGAGAGAGAGAGAGAGGGGGGGGGGTACTTGGCAAACATTTTTGGCATTAAAAAAACACAAGTAAATATGTTTGTCGATTGTCTGCTCAGAGATGCGGCTTTCGGTGTACCGGTAGAGAGAGAGAGAGGAGGGTGGCGGCGCCGGAAGAGGGTTCGCCGGAGTAGGTGGGAGGCGCGTGAGGGGGCGTTGATGAAGTGAGGTCGGTCGATCCAAGTGTGGCCACGGTTTGATGAGTGGTCACTGGAGCTATCGGGAGCGGCAGCGGCAGCGACCGATCAGAACGATGGTGGCGGAGGGGTAAAATGTTGTGGAACCGAGGTACACAATGAGTTAGCGAGAAGGAGAAGGGCTGGGAATGCGAGGAATTAGAAAAGGAGGTGGTGACAAATACGGTGGAAGCTTCAGCTGGCGAATTTAGTGGAGCTTGGGATGGACTTGAGAAAGCAGAGGAGTGGAGTTGTGGTTCACCATAGGCGAGGAACGCGTGGCGTCGGCATTGCTTTGCGGTGCAGATGGATGCCGCAGATGTCGGTCATCCAGGGAAAGGGGGGAAGAAATTATTGTGCATCTGAATATAACTATCGGTATGCATGCTGACTGAAACCTATTTTCAAGGGCAGGAAGAGGAAAGTACCAAAATAAAAAGTTGCAGCCTGTGATCTCGTAGCTTGGCAACGAGACTCTTGCTTGCTCTACGTATGAGTGTCATGAAGCCCTAGGTCAACATTCTGCAAATGCTAGCTACATTCTGCAAATGAATGGGTTCTAAGGCTGACAACAGTATCAATCAGATTCATGCATGCATGCATGCATGTGTTCTCAACGATGGGATCCACAACAGTTTCAATCAGATTCATGAGACCATTTCACGGTCCTGATGCCCCGGACACTACCGGACTCGCCACCTATGCCGACGGCCCCGAGCCGTCGGCATAGGTCATTTCCCGTCGGCATAGATCTATGCCTACGGCTGCCGTCGGCATAGCCACGTCGGCATAGATCACGTCAGCGTAGTCTTGTCAGACCGTCGGCATAGTTTAGCCCTCGGCATAGGGGCCTATGCCGACGGCTCAGGGCCAGCCGTCGGCATCGTTTCACCGTCGGCAGTGTTTTTCGCCTGACGGCAACGGACGGCGCCGTCAAAAGCGCTGACTAATCATGGGACGCCACGTGTCGTCCGGTGGTGCCTCCTGGCGGCAGGCCTATGCCTACGGCAAAGCCGTCGGCATAGATTCCATCTATGCCGACGGCTTTGCCGTAGGCATAGGCCTGCCACGTGGCGTCCTCTGGTTCCTCCTGGCGACAGGGGTATGCCTACGGCAAAGCCGTCGGCATAGATCAAAATCTATGCCGACGGCTTTGCCGTAGGCATAGCCTTGCCACGCGGCAGGCCCTGGGAAGCCCTGGGCTCTCTATGCCGACGGCTTTGCCGTCGGCATAGATCTGTTTTTTTTTTATTTTTCCTGTTTTCTCTTTTTCAATTCATTTTGACAGCAGAAAATATGAGATTATGCAGAAATATGACAGTTCATCGTCTAAACATACTCAAGTTCATCATCATCATCTAAACATACTCAAGTTCATCATGATCATTTAAACATAGTCAAGTTCATCATCTAAAGATCATCACCGGCGAAAGTTGATGAACATAAGTAGTGCAAGACATGGAACATCATTTCAAAGCAGAAACTAACAAGTAGGAACATGAAAGGTATGGCACGACGGCCACATGCACGGGTATCATCATCGACATCAAGCAAGACCAGCGCCGCCAAAACCACCACCGCCAAGACCACCTCCGCCAAAACCACCACCGCCAAGACCACCACCGTCAAGACCACCTCCGCCAAAACCGCCACCGCCAAGACCGCCACTACCGGGCCAGATCGGAGTGACTGGGGTCAACGAAGCAGGAGTCGAGCCACCGGTCCCCTACATGTTTGAGAGAAGATTCTAACGGTAAATATGATATGATAGTGTTGAATGAACGAGAACTAGTTTGTCAGTAGTTAGGCAAATGTACTAACCGGACTATCACTGCCTAGTGCCACCCATTCATCGAACGTGGGCACGTGTGGGAGTTCTCCCGCAGGTGGTGGTTGGGGTCCCATTTATGGTGGATCCGTGCGGTTACTCCAAGACGCCAACATAGCCTGGATGTTAGTTAAACAAGCAAACTAGAAGGTCAGAAGGAATGAAAGTGCAAAAATTTAGCTTGGTTTTAAGAGGGCAAAACTAACCGTCATCATCTGACGGTTGTAATCATCGTTTGCCTTCACTCATTGCAAGTACTCCCGCACCTCGAGATTCCTACGCTCGACAAAGGCCTTATATGCCTACATAATTTAGGTTGTTTCTAAGTGAGCAATGCTGAAAATAAACTGAGAATGTTAGAGAGAAAGAAGATAAAGGGGAAGTACTTACAGCATGCTGGCAGGCTAAGGGAGGCTGCGAACGCCCCGTACTCTCTGACGGGCTCGAGTTGATAGCCCGAAGCCGTGTGTACGAGACCGAAGGAGTGATCAAGCCATCGAAACACGGATACCGGCCATGGGAGTTCCCCTGGATGGCCACCACCGCCGTGTCGTCGATCTGAGACTGGGCGACCTCAGCAACAGGAACATCCGGGTGCGACCTCTGAAAGTTCTGAGTGTAAGACTCCAGGTGCTCCTCGGTGTTGCCGTAGTACTGGCTCTTGCCGTCCTTGCGATCACTCCGCTCGCGGGCCATCTTCCACGACTCAATGTCTGAGAGCGGCCTCTTCAACTTGTCCTCCTGCAACGTCAAACAGAAGTTAGCCATACATAAGAACATGACGGTAAAGAAGAACAAAAATGCATCATGCATATAGAGATACCTTCATGGCCTTGAAGCCCCAGTGGTTCCTGTTTCCTTGGCCGTGTGTCCCGTCTTTTCCACGGTTAGCCCGGGCCTTGCTGCTCTTGGCAGCAAACTCTGCATCCTCGCCGAGCCACCTATCCACCAAACGCGCCCATCCATCATCCTTTCCAAAGCACCAGGGAGGAATAACCTACATAATGGAAGCATGACATGTGAGCACGAAACGATGATATTGACTGCTTATATGTTGGAATGAAAAGTCTCTAATATTACCTTCATGTACTGCTCCCTGTTCAAGGTAAGTCCTTGCTTCTGCGCTTCACTTTTGCTCATCTTTTGATGAAGGTAGGTGTGGTAGAAGTGCGAGACGGCAACCCAGCGCACCTCGTACTGCAACTGACGAGCTTTCTTCTTCGTCGCAGCCAGCAAGACCACGTCGGCTCTGGCCTTGTGCTCGTCAAGAACTCTATAGAATTGCTGCAATCATGCATAAAACTAGAAGCAAACAAAGCATGCGTTGAGTGATTGGATGATAAACTAAGAACAAAACTGAAGACAAGTGATTCTGAAGAGAACTTACCCAAAATTTGGTGATCACGGCCTTAGCGGCACTCTCGTACTCCGCGTGGCTGGAAGCCTCGTAGTGGGCCCAGCTCGTGGCCAAAACCCGCAGCTCCGGGTCCCTGTCTGGCCTCGGGCAGAATAGGCCCGGCCAAAACTCCTTCAACAGGACAGTGATAAGGCCGTTCGGTTTACGGCCCTGTCCGTGAAGGATCCAGTTCCTGCAAAAGAATCAAAGAATTAGCATGTGTACACTAAGAAAATGTTGGCATGTGTTCAAAATATGATTGAGAGGCACTTACTCTGTCCCCTTGGGTTCAATGAGCCACTTGTTGGCCTCGATAGAAGGTGGTGTAGGTAGTTCTGCAATACCACGCAGCCACCCCTTCGAAGCACCCGACGGCAAGTCACCCCACAACTCGGGGTCAACCTCCCCTTCACCCTCCTCCTCACCCTCCCCTCCACCACCCTCCTCCTCACCCTCCTCCTCGCCCTCCTCCTCCTCGCCCTCCTCCTCCTGAGGAACATACTCCTCCTCCTCAGACTCAGAAGGTGCCTCAGTATAGGAGGGCATCGAAGAAGACCCCCCTATTTCGGACACGGCCCGGAGTTTTTTAACCCCCCTGCCTCTCCCCCCACCTCCTCCTCCTCTAGGGGCTCTCCCCCCACCTCCTCCTCCTCTAGGGGCTCTCCCCCCACCCCCTCCTCCTCTAGGGTCTCCTCCCCCGACCCCTCCACCTCCCTGTGAGGTGTCATCCTCGCGTAGTCGGGGGGGGGGGGGGGGGGGGGGCGGGGGGAACCTTGTGGGCTCGTCCACTCCGAGTAAGTCCTTTGAATTTACCGAGGAAACTGGCGCCGCTGGACTTGCCCATGATTAGCAAACCTGCATTGAGAAGAGAATAAACAATTAGTAAGGATATCAAATAAACAAGCATACAGGAAAGAACATTAATAACAGAAGTGCACATTAAGCATACAGGAAAGAACATTAATAACAGAAGAGCACATTAAGCATACAGGAAAGAACATTAATAACAGAAGAGCACATTAAGCATACTATTGTAATGATCATTAAAAGAACTTACATTTTCTAGAACCCATATGAATCATCACTATTGTAATCTATTTGTCGACCGGTCTCATCATCACTATCACGCATATCTTCTTCGTTGTCTGACGGAGGTGGAGGCTCTTCCTCATCGTCAGCGTCTTCATTTAACTTTTCAAGCATAATTATGTCTGTTTGATTCACAACTGCCTCACCATCAATCCGTGCGTCGTCATCGTTTGGGTCCAGGTCAACATAACCCAAGTCATCATCGTCCTTGTTTCGTACCACGTCATCATGTTGCTCTTGAAAGAACACTCCCTCGTATGTCATGGGGTTTATGTTGTAGTAATCATCATCGTTCGGGTCCGGTAGCTTACCATGTGGCGACACCTTAAACACAACTTCCCAACCCTTTAGGTACTCTTTCTGGCATGGGTAAGGCAGATAATATACTTGTGTGGCCTGGGTAGCGGCGATAAAGAGATCAGCTCCGGCATAGACGGTTGATGGTTTAACTTCAACTAAACCAACAGAAGGCGTATGTCTCAGACCCTTTTTGGGGTCGAACCATCGGCATTTGAACACAGTGAGACTTAGGTGTTCGCGGCCACGTTTGAATGTAAGCTCATATATTTTTGCTACCCTTCCGTAGTAATCTACTTTATTATCTCCTTCGGTGAAGACTCCGGTATTTATAGTTTTGGGATCAGGCCGACTGTTCTGGTGCTCCTCTGTATGGAAGCGATACCCATTGACATCATACTTTTCGCATGTCATGACCCGACTGTTAAAACCCATGGAAACCCATCTCAATTATTCATCCATTGATGTGTTCGGATCTTTTCCCTACAAGTTTAATTGAAATTATAGGGTGCATGAGTTTAATTGGAATTGTAGGGTGAACTGGGTAATAGGGAAGTGTGAAAATTTACTTTCTCCATGAACCACGCAACAAAATTTTTCCTTCCATCGTGACCCTTTCAGAGAAGAGCAAGTGCCTCCGGTTCAGTAGGAGGCAGCATTCCCGTCCACTCTTCATCAACGAATCGACTAAAATAAGAAAAGCGGTATTAGAACGAGGCAAAGTGAACATAACGAATTGACTACAAGAATGGTGCAAAGGTATTACCTCATCCACTCATCCTCAACTTCCTTGATGTTGTGCAAGATATAGAACATGACATCCTCCCACTCATCTTGTGGCATGATATAAGGTGTCGAGCATCCAGCCCTGCCACCTTGCCCGCTGAATAGAGGCAGCCTGGGTTTATACTTGGGTTCTTCTGTATTGTATCGAGACACCTTATTGTGCAGCGTGGGAACATGGTCTGGATAGTACGATGTCCTGAGGTCTGCCACCTCCTCTAGGATAACTGCCTCAGCTATGGAAACTTCAATCTTAGCTTTGTTTCCACATTTCTGTCTCAGATGCTTGTTCTGTCTCTCAGGGCCGTACTGCCAACGATTCTGCACAGGGCCCCCCAACAATACCTCGTTCGCGAGGTGCAAAATGAGATGTGTCATCGGAGTAAAGAAGCCTGGCGGGAAGATCTTGTCTAGCTTGCATATCAACTCCGGCGCCTTCTTATGCATTTCTTTTATCATCTCAGGACATACTTCTTTAGCACAAAGCGTGCGGAAGAAATGGCTTAGCTCTGCAAGCACACGCCAGACACGCTCGGGAACATAGCCCCGAACCATCACCGGCATAATCCGCTCAATCCATACATGATAGTCATGACTCTTGAGCCCGGTCACATTTCCCGTTGAAAGATTGACCCCCTTACTTATATTCGACGCATAACCATCAGTGAACTCCACGACGTGTTTCAGCCACTTGAATGCCTCCATCTTATGATCCTTTTTAAGTACGAAGTCAGCATCTGGCTTGAACCAAGATTTTCGACTGCCTCTGGGAGGCTGCATGTGTAGACGTGGTCTATCACAAATATTCTGTTGATCGACTCTAGCATTAACATTATCCTTTGTCTTATCAGGAATGTTGAGGATCGTGCGAAAAAGGGACTCTGCGACATTCTTTTCGGTGTGCATCACATCGATGTTATATGGGAGTTTGAGATCCTTGAAATAGAGAAGATGCGTGAAGGGGGTAATGTGAGTCCAGTTGTGTGTCTCACCATATCCTTCAAATAGGGGAGCTTTGCCTTTGCCTTTGCCTTTGCCTTTCCCTTCGCCGGCAGGCTCAAGAGCATTCAGCTGAGCAAGCACATCCGCACCCGAAAATGTTGGAATCTCGTTTACTTCATGGACAGCTAGGCCTTTCGTGAAGTTCTTCTTGTCTTCCCTGTCAGGATGGTCTGGAGGGAGGAACTGTCGATGCAGGTCAAAGGCAACATACTTGCCACCCTTCTTCAGCCAAATGAAACGCAAGACCTGCATGCACACTGGGCATGGCATCTTCCCACTTGTACACCATCCGCAGAATAGGGCATAGCCGGGAAAGTCATGCATGCAATAATGCAGCCAAACTTTCATCAAGAAATTTTTCTGCAGATGCCGGTCGTATGTCAACCTCGGGAAGTACCAAGAATGGTGCAAATCATCCACCAACGGCTGCATAAACACACTCAAATTCTTCCCCGGATAATAAGGCCCCGGAATTATAAGCGACAGGAACATGGTCTTGCGTTGCATTATGGCGCCGGGAGGGAGATTGAGCGGAATAACAAACACGGGCCAGCAGCTGTATGGATTAGACGACATACCATACGGATTGAACCCATCACCTGATATAGCAATTCTGACATTCCCAGCCTCGGCTGCTTCCTCCGGGTATTCTATATCGAATGACTTCCATGCTTCACCTTCTGATGGATGTACAATTTTATTTGGATTGTACCTTTTCCCTTCCTTGTGCCACTTCATCATTTTGGCAGACTCCTCGGTGATGAAAAGGCGCTGCAGTCTTTTTATAAAATCAAGATACCGAAGAACCTTCACAGGGATTTTTAGCTGCTGCTTCTGACCCTGCTCATCGACCACCTCAATATACCGAGAGGGACCGCACTTCCTACAGTAGTTGTCATTCGCATACTCATGCCTAAACAAAAGGCAATTCTTTGGACAAACATGTATTTTCTCATAATCCATGGAGAGCGCCTTCATGATTTTCTTCGTAGCGTACATGGTTTTCGGCAGTTCATGGCCCTCAGGGAGGCTGTTAGCCCATACTCCCAAAAATGCTTCGAAGCAACCTCGGCTACAGCCGTACTCGGCCTTGACTGCCATCAGTTGCGAGATGGCATCCAGCACAGAGAGCTTGCCACCCTCATAAAGAGGTTTCTTTGACGAGGCCAAGATATGCAGGAAGGCCTTTGCGGTTTCCTCCGGCTCCTCCGGTTCATTCGCTGAATGTGACGGAGGTGTCGGCTGTGCAGCAAAGACATCATCTAGCATCTCTCTAACCCCATCGTCCTCATAACCAGCGACGCGTTGTCGTATCACCTCCTCTCTACCACGGTCCCGCTGGGCAAAGTTTATCGGCATATTAAAGTTGGGCATAAATCCATGCGTGCGAAGGTGCTTCGTCATCTCACTCTTATCTCTGCGCGTACGTCTCTTACATTTGGCACAGGGGCATTCTGGCACAATCCTCATTGGACTACGGAATATCTCTTTCAAAAACACATCAGTTTTCTCGACCCACTCAGTTGTTACTTCATTCTGACGGAAAAACCCACTATACATCCACTGATTATCTGCCATCTCTGCTTTATTGGAAGCCACACAGAAAAATTAAGAATTCATTTAAATTACTCACATCAATATTTTATTTTTTACAGGGTTGACGAGAAACGACATTTAATCCACCTACATCTCTAATAGGTAAAGATGGGTCCTAATCCCACCCGAGAATGTGTAGATTGAGTACGTTGTCCATGCTCTACCCCATTCCGAGACAAAATTTCGGCAGCACCTTCCCACTGTTCTCCAAATACACGTCTCGGCAAAATGCCGGGAGAATGTGCATCCGGAGAACAACGGGGAGGCGCCGCCGAAATCCTGTCTCGGAACGGGGTAGAGCATGAACAACGTACCCAATCTACACATCCTCGGGTTGTCCGTGGAAAACGCTGGACAATCCGAAAGAGCTGCGGTGATAAATATGCAATTGAATGCATATTTATCGATGCAACCCTTTCGGATGGGAGACGCCTAGGTTACGCGACTTGATGTGAAAATGAAATCTAGTGACATGGAAAAAACCGGACGAGGTCATGGAATTGTTGCTCACCCTCCGATGTAGAGGATGTAGTCGATCAAAGGACGGACGATCGTGGACCAACACCTCCAACGTCGATGATCACTCCACAAAGATGGAACACCACAAATCCTGTTAATTCCACCGAGTGAAAAAAATTAGGTCATCACCTCACATTAAGCATTGACACTTTAAACTATGAAAAAAAATCATATTTTGTCAAGTGTCAAATTTGGAAGCACTTATCATATCCCAATTTAGGTCATCACCTCACATTAAGCATTGACACATCAATTTTTTTTAGCAAGATCATCATGATGAAATAACCACTTATCATATCCCAAATTTGAAGCACATCTCACATAGCTACTTAACAACATCACAAACTGAAAATAAAAGCTAAATCATACATCCCTTCATTTTGCCGAGATTCATCCATCCATCTAAGACACATAGAACATTCATCCATCTAGCAACCTAACAACATCCAACATCCATCCATGCATCCATTCATACATCCAACAGTAGCTAAATCATGCAAAAAATGAAGAAAAAATAACAAAGGAGTGCTAGCTCACCAAGCAGAGGGGCGTCGCGGCGGTGGAGTTGAAGGCAGGGGCCGGCGGTGGAGGGGACGGGAGGGCCGGGGCGGGGCTGGGCCGGCCAGAGAAGCCCGGCCAACGGGAGGGCCGGGGCGGTGCGGCCGGCGGGGAGCTCGGGGCGCGCGGGGTTGGAGAGGGCAGGGGCGGGGTCGCGGCGGCGCCGGGCTGGAGAGGCCGGGGCGGGGCTGGGTCGGGGTGGAGGCGAGGCGGCGCGGGGTTGGAGAGGCCGGGGCGGGGCTGGGCCGGGTTGGATGGCGGCGGCGGCGCGGGTGTGGAGGAGGCGGCGGCGCAGGTCGGGGTGGAGGCGGGGAGGGGTGAGGGAAGGGGAGGGGCGCGGGTGCGCAGCGGCGGCCGGACGGCGGGGTGGCACGGGTGGAGCGGCGGCGGGCGCGCGCGGTGAGACGGAGGCGCGGGGGGTGGGGGAGAGAATGAGTGGAGGAGAGGGGCGCGCGTGGGGATAAGGCAATCTATGCCGACGGCTATGCCGTCGGCATAGATAAAGATGCATAGTTTTTTTTCCCCATTTCATATTGATTTTTTATGTTTTTTATGTATTATTATTTGATTAACTTACATGTAGAATGTGTAAATATAAACATATGGCCTCTCCGGAGTGTGCAAACGCCCGGCACGCGTCTCCGGAGTGTGACCCCCCAGGGCCCCCGTCCCGCCTAACCCTGGAGCGGTTGACCACGAGATCTAGCCCTTTGACTTCCCACGGACGGGCTTTGACCAGTGGACCCCTCCACCCGGTTGTGTTAGGTCAGCCCAGAGGGACACGTGGGAGCAGCATCCGGGCCAAACCCACAGCTACATCCCCTCCGTGTAGACTCGACGCGTCCGTTTCCCCCCTCCAGGTGCCGGCGGCGGCGCCGTCCGTGAGGGGGGCCACACCCCGGAGATGCGTGCCGCTCTTCACACATGCCACCACACCACCCGGCATGTATGAGGGCCCGGTACGACGCTCCGGTGGCATTGCTACCCCCCAGGGCCCCCGTCCCGCCTAACCGTGGAGCGGTTGACCACGAGATCTAGCCCTTTGACTTCCCACGGACGGGCTATGACCAGTGGACCTCTCCACCCGGTTGTGTCAGGTCAGCCCGGAGGGACACCTGGGAGCAACATCCGGGCCAAACCCACAGCTACATCCCCTCCGTGTAGACCCGACGCGTCCGTTTCCCCCCTCCAGGTGCCGGCAGCGGCGCCGTCCGTGAGGGGGGCCACACCCCGGAGACGCGTGCCGCCTCTTCACACATGCCACCACACCACCCGGCATGCATGATGGCCCGGTACGACGCTCCGGTGGCATTGCTACCCCCCAGGGCCCCCGTCCCGCCTAACCCTGGAGCGGTTGACCACGAGATCTAGCCCTTTGACTTCCCACGGACGGGCTTTGACCAGTGGACCCCTCCACCCGATTGTGTTAGGTCAGCCCAGAGGGACACCTGGGAGCAACATCCGGGCCAAACGCACAGCTACATCCCCTCCGTGTAGACCCGACGCGTCCGTTTCCCCCCTCCAGGTGCCGGCGGCGGCGCCGTCCGTGAGGGGGGCCACACCCCGGAGACGCGTGCCGCCTCTTCACACATGCCACCACACCACCTGGCATGTATGAGGGCCCGGTACGACGCTCCGGTGGCATTGCTACCCCCCCCCAAGGCCCCCGTCCCGCCTAACCGTGGAGCGGTTGACCACGAGATCTAGCCCTTTGACTTCCCACGGACGGGCTTTGACCAGTGGACCTCTCCACCCGGTTATGTCAGGTCAGCCCGGAGGGACACCTGGGAGCAACATCCGGGCCAAACCCATAGCTACATCCCCTCCGTGTAGACCCGACGCGTCCGTTTCCCCCCTCCAGGTGCCGGCGACGGCGCCGTCCGTGAGGGGGGCCACACCCCGGAGACGCGTGCCGCCTCTTCACACATGCCACCACACCACCCGGCATGTATGAGGGCCCGGTACGACGCTCCGGTGGCATTGCTACCCCCCCAGGGCCCCCGTCCCGCCTAACCGTGGAGCGGTTGACCACGAGATCTAGCCCTTTGACTTCCCACGGACGGGCTTTGACCAGTGGACCTCTCCACCCGGTTGTGTCAGGTCAGCCCAGAGGGACACCTAGGAGCAACATCCGGGCCAAACCCACAGCTACATCCCCTCCGTGTAGACCCGACGCGTCCGTTTCCCCACCTCCAGGTGCCGGCGGTGGCGCCGTCCGTGAGGGGGGCCACACCCCGGAGATGCGTGCCGCCTCTTCACACATGCCACCACACCACCCGGTTGTGGTAGGTCATCCGATATATAGAAACACTTGGGAGCAAAGTCCCCTTCGTATAGACCCGATGCGGCTGTTCCCCACTCCACATGCCGGCCGGCGGCGGCGCCGTCCGTGAGGGGGGTCACACCCCTCCGTATAGAACCAAAAATAATGTATGTATGCTTATATTAACACATGCTATATGTAAGTTAGTCAAATAATAATATGTAAGAAAACATAAAAATATAGCTATGAAAAAAAAGCAAAAAAAAAAAACATATAGCCGTCGGCATAGCTGCTGCCAGGGCAGACGGACGGTGCGCCGCGGATCGATGATGTGTCATATATGCCGACGGCTGCCGTCAGCATAGGTTTTGGTCGGTGCGCTTTGGATCGGTGACGTGTCACCCGTATCTATGCCGACGGCCTCCCGTCTCTGCCGTCGGCATAGATCCGACGCCGTTAGCCGCCCGTCACGAGCGTGGTCGGCGGGCCCGCATCTATGCCGACGGCCCATATATGCCGACGGGAGCTGTAGGCGTAGTCTGTTCTAAGCTGACGGCTATTCTGTGCCGACGGGGGCCGTCGGCATAGCTCGGGATAGCCCGACGGCCTGTGTACGCCGACGGCCTTGATATGGCTGTCGGCATATCCTGGAGTAGGCCGACGGGGGCCGTCGGCATATATATGGCCGTCGGCTCCGTGCCCTGTTCCGGTAGTGGGAGCTACTCCCTCCGTCCCATAATACAAGCGTTTTTTACACTACACTGGACGGCGGGAGTAGTTCGTATAGTTCCACTGGGAGACAAACATCCACGACACATACGACAACTCGTGCTCGTGCGCAACTTCAGGTTAATATTACACACGTACGTACATAACCGAGAGGCCGGCGCTGGCAAGCACATAGATAGATAGATATAGAATAGATTGATTGATTGATCGAGCTGATGATCGATGCTGGATCCCATGCATCATCGTGCAGGCTTATTCATTACACACATATATATGTATATATGGCCAGCAAGCTACGGTTTCACGTACGGGCGAGGTACGTCTGGATGGATGGATGGGTAGAGTGCCTACGTAGCTGCTGGCTGCTGGCTGATTCATGGCTCCGGGTTGGGCGGGACGACGACGAGGCTGTCCCCACCAGAATTGCCGCCGTCTCCTCCTTGGAAAAGGAAGGGTGCCTCGGCGTTGGCGTCGGTGCAGTAGAGGCACGGGTGCTGCTTGAATCCCTTCTGGCCCAGCACCTCCCTGGCCTTGCTCAGGAGCTCCCGGTTGCTCAGCGGCCCAGGCTACGCCGCCAGCACGCTCTGTATCGCGCTACTGAACGCCCCGTATGCGTTGCCGCCGCTGGCTTCATCGTCTTCCACGTCCTCTGAGAGCTCGTCCGTCTGGCACCCGCTCAGAAGGATGCCCATGTCCGGGCGCAGCGGCGTTGGCGTGGGTGCGGCGTGGAATTTGGCGCTGGCGTCGGCGCCGAAGAGCGCCACGAGGTGGTCGGCGACATGGTGGGAGGAGGGCAGGCCGGAGATGCCGGAGAGGTGGTCGAGGAGCACGCCGTAGGGAAGGAAGCGGGCGGTGCGCGCGGGTGTCGCCGGCGGAGCGCCGGAGTCCAAGATGACGGAAGGCCCGATCTGTTCCTTCTCCTTGGCGATGAGGCCGCCGCTGTTACACGAGTCGGACACAATGGTGAAGCTCGCGCCCGGTGGCACCCGATCCACCAGCTGCCTGAAGTCCACGTCCGTGATGAGGTTGCTGTCATAGGGCACGATCGCTTCGCCGCCGTGGACGAGCGTGCCGTGGCCGCTGAAGTGGAAGATGAGCACGTCCCCTGGAGCGGCACGGGCTACCATGTCCACCAGCACGCGCTTGATGTTGGCCTCCGTCGGGAGCACAGCGGCGCCGCGTTCATCGGTGAGCACCACGACGTCGGCAGGTGCGAAGCCGAATCGGGCGACGAGGGTGTCCCGCATGGCATGGACGTCGTTGATGCAGCCATGGAGCTCCGTGGCCGTGCCGGCGTAGTTGCAGCCCACCAGCGTGGCCAGCCTCTTCTTGGTCTCCCCGTCCATCTTCTTGCGTTCCAACGTACACGTGTGTTTTCTCCTTGGGCTAGCTAGCTCTAATACTCGAGTAGGCTACGGTGTGCTCATATCTTTCCCGACCACGCGATGCTTATATAGATGCTAGGGCTGGAAGCGGTGTATATACCCCGAAAATATGAGTTTGGATGCATTATTCCCTATGGTGCCTATCAAGCTACAGCTGGATAGTTGTGGTGCTTGTAAAACTCCAATTATTATTGGTGGTCTAGAAATGAGTCATATATGCCTTCAAATGGTCTTCTTCTTAGATTTTTACAAATTATGTGTGGATATTTTGATTCCTGATCCAAACGACCAATTTGCCTAGTGTTGATCTGTTTGCCGAGTGTCTTTCGTCGTGTACTCGGCAAACAAGGCAGACGCAGAAAACGCTCGGCAGAAACAAGGCACTCGGCATAAAATGGCCAAGGTACTCGAGAAACCTTGTGCATGGCACTCGGCAAAGCCAGGGACGCGTGTCCGTTTCCACGCGAGTGACAACGGCAGTGTTTGGCGAGTGTCACCCGGGTGGTCGGCACACATATCTATTTTCAAGTTTTAATACAAAAATCGTTTACCGAGTACCCGATATAAAAAGATCGGCTAGCATATTTTTCGCCATTCCCTGATCATTTTTTCCACTATATCCGTCCATTTTTCCAACACTCTCATTCTTCTGTCCATTCGTTTCCCGATGTTTCTCTCCCTATCTTTCCCACCACTGTCTCCGTATCAGTGTTTTTCCGTCACCTCTCACCCGCACTTTTTTTATCTCCTACACTTTCTTTTCCACCGTTTCTCTCCCGCAATATCTCTCCATTTGCTACATTTCAGCCATTAATTGCACTTTAGGGCATTTAATGTGTATAATTAAGGTTTGAACTACAGGTGCATTAAATAATACATGGTTAGAAATGGGCTGACCAATCCTATTTGTGGTCTTTAGTCTATGTTTAAGCCTTATGTAACTGCAGAAGAGGAGTCCTAGACACCAGGGGCCAAGACTCGGCCGCCCAACATTGAGCTCGTTATTCTTGTAATTCTCACAAATGTAAACGAAGCTAGAAAACCATGACACTTGTCATGGTGCTATGATATGGCCCATCCACTTCTGGTCGCTTGATCATGGTTGTCGTTGTCCCCTCTCTCTTCATGGGTTCCGTTGTCGTCTCCTCATCTCTCGGCCGCGCTCCTACCTCGGTAGGCACCCTCCTCCCTGTGCTCTTTGATAAAGTCAGCCTAATCACTAAATTTAATTTTTCCTGCCTAAAAAATATTAATATTACTTTTAATAGGCATGGACACTACTTAAGTCAATGCCCGAATATAATTTTCATAGCATCTAACACATAGTTCATTAGTCAAAGTGGATCTGAAAACCCATGCACGTCCTACAAAACCGGATAGGCGAGAGGGGGTAATAGTATAAGTACGTTATAATTATTACTACTATTTTTCTGTGTGGTACTATAGAGCATATCTAATCGTTCCCTTAATTTTTTAACCTTTTTTGAGTAAAAGTCATCAAGTCCTTCGCCCAACTTCTCGCCCACATGCTAAAATTTTAGCCGCCTCCTAATTATCCCTAAACCTTTCCTACTTCTCAAAAAGATGCTGCAATAGAACTCATACCACAACAACCAGCGCCGGCCTGCTCGCCTTGGCTGCTGCGTAGACCCTCCTAAAAAAAAACCGCCGCCAAAGCCTTCACCCAAATTCATCTCCAAACCCTAGCCACCCCTGCCCCAAACCGACCTCTCGTCATTGCACCATGACCAGCCCCAAAGTCGAGCTCCTGTCTCCTCATCTCACATGTTGCCCTCAACTCGAGCTCCCACCACCATGCCCGACCCCCAAATTGAGATCACTTCGCCATCGCCCACCATGGTCCAAATGAAGGCAAAAATCCCGGTGATGCTCGCGTATTAGCGACGGGCAGAGTTGACTGACGTCACGGACGTGACCGTAGCCCTAGTGTCGTCCTCGTGGAGCTCCGATGAGGATATGGAGATGGAGGATTAGGCGGTCAAGCTCAAGACGTTGCAGCTCTCTGACCTTCCTGAGATGGAGGAGGAGGTTGAACTCGCCGATGAGGCCACACTCGCCTCCATCCGCGCCGCCCCCTCGCACTTGGGGAGCACCTCACAATCGACGATCCCATTGACGCCGCACTCGAGAATGACTTAACGTGTTGTTCTAGGCAGCTCCATGCAATATACATTCAAGGGCATAGGCATAACAACATAGAAAATATTTGGTGCACCCATTGCACCAAACTGCCATAGCACATTTAAATTGTTCAGAAAATTCTTCAAAAAATTAGCACATTCACACAACATCAATGTATGTTGTCACAAAATTTTAAATCAAAATTCGAACACATAGCTCGGAATACAAAATTAAAAAATTCGACACTGAATAGTACATGACATAAGCTGGGCTTTAGGTTTGGCCCATTATGACACTTATGTCAAATTTGTCATTTTTTTTAATCTCGAGTAATGTTCTGAATTTTGATATGAAATTTTGTGACAACATACATTGATGTTGTGTCAATGTGCTAGATTATTTTCAGATTTTTCAAACATTTTAAAATGTGTTATGGCATCCAATGCACCGGTAGCACTGCAAGGGTGTGGGTGCACCGGATACACTATCTGAGGTTGCTCACTATCCCAAAATACCCCACTAGAGGGAGCATACACCATGTTTATTTCAGTTTTCTCTTGCCGATTAGACAATACACATATCACCACCACCAAAATATGACTGATTTTCCTTGGGTGAAATGTATCTGGAGAATCTACTATTTTGTGCTCCCCACCCCCACATTGAGTAGATTGAAATAATCATTTTGGTGGAAATCACACCTCATATTAGTCCCTCTTTACAATTAAATTGCAAAATATTCTGCTGGCATGGGGCAATCTGTTTTGTTCTGGGAAGACTACTGGACTAGCCAGCCCCTTCTGCCCAGTTCCCTAAACTTCACTCTTTTCCCAGAAAGGCTAAATCTTCTATTGTTGCAATGCAGAGTGCTCAAAATATGACTGAAGAATTTCACAAACCATTGTCATATCAAGCATTATTAGAATGGATTATTACACAACTGGCTCAAGCTACAACTTGGGACTCTTGGTCTTATATTTGGAACTCACAACAATACCCCTCCATGAAAATTACAACCACCTTTTAGGGAAACCTGACTCCCACATCACTTTCAAATTAATACGGACGTGTGCTAGCATAATTAGACACAAAATCTTTCTTTGGATTACTCTTCATGATATAATTAGGGTCTGTCCCTAGTTATTGCACATCTAAGTGACTCAATTAAACTAGGAAGAAAAAGAAGAAAGACAAAAAGAAAATGCTTGCACGAATCTTAGCGTAAAATCAATTATATAGGACTTAGATGTGCAATACTTAGAGCACATCTAGATGTCCTTTAGCAAAACTGCTATAATTAACACCAGACGGCTCCTTAAGTGCAAAGGCGCGCACATGGAATCTTATGATTGCATGCTTTGTAATGAAGCAACTGCAGAACCTTCTATGCATCTCCTTTAGGATTGTACTTTTTCTCAAAGTTGCTGGGATACATTGTGCGTGCTACACAACTTATAGATGCATGATTAATTTCTCCTGTTGTTCTAAGACAATGTTTGGTTGGCTCAGACACTGACACAGGGTGGTGTGGGATGAAAAGCGGACATTAATTAAGATGCAATGCATCTTGTTGGTTGGATTTTAAATAATAGAGTTAATTCCGTTTTTTTACCCCCGAGATTCACCAAGTTTTACCCATGTTGGAGAAAACGAGTTCTTACTAGGCATGCAACGTAGTCGGTTTTGGACATTTGTGCCACATTTTACCCCTAATTAATTTTTTCCCAAATGATTTCTTACTAGGCATGCGACGTAGTCGGTTTTTATATTTTTTTCTCCAATTTGCCTTCTCCTTTTTTCAACGTACTCGAACCAAACCTGACCGGACTGGGTTAGTTAAGATCTGACCCACATCAGCAAACTGGTGGCCCCACAGAGCTGTGCCGCCCGCGCCTTTCGTGGCTCGCCACCAAAAAGAAGGTGGTCGCTCTCGCCGCCCGCGCGTAAACCCCACCTCCTGCCTTCCTGCGCTACATGACGATATCGAGGCTAGGCTGTCGAGCCACGCAGGCACTAAGAGCAGCACAAGCGAGGCGGGGCGTACCATGGAATATGGGAGCTAACCATGGAACACGTTGTCGCTGAGGTCGACGGCACTGAGGTTCGGGTAGAGGCAGATTTCCTCTAAGATGGTGCCGGAGAAGCGGTTGCCACTGAAATCGCGGGTATCTTGAGGTTGGGCAGTCCGCCAATGCCGACTAGCACAGGGCAAGAGAGGTGGTTTGCTGACAAATCGAGCGCGCGCAGTCATGAGAGCAGCCAGAGCACGGCGGTGAAGTCAGGGGCGCCGGAGATCTGGTTGTCGTGTAGGTTGAGATGGAGCATCAACAGGCTCCCGACTAGCCCCGCGGGCATGTCGCGGGAGAGCGAGTTACCGGAGAGCACGCGAAAGTGGGCCGGATAGGTTGTTGCGGGCGAGGGAGAGCAACTGGAGCGCGGGGATGCACACATCTCCACCTCCGGTTCTAGTGGCCCACGACCAGATCATTGGTCGCCAATAGGCCACCACCACACTCCCTAAGGTCGCCAGCGTCGTCGACAGGAGTTGCATGCGAGGTGGAGAGTAAATGCGCCATGCATGGTGGAGGAACAGGGCTCTGGGCCTAGCAGGGTGGGGATCGCGTAGGGATCTGGGAGGTGGCTCCCCGGGGCTGGGTCGGGTGGTAGCGCGCTGTTGGTGGGTGGTCTAGTGTGGGGAGGAAGGAAGGAGGCGGTGTGAGGCACGGGCCGGTCAGGTCCGGTTTGTTCATCTGAAGAAACAGATGCTAAAACCAGCACAAAATAAATAAATAAAAACACTTCCGAGGCATGCCAAATCAGCACCAAATTTGAAAAAAATAATTTGGGGGTAAAAAAATCTGGCACAAGGGGGTAAAATGGTAAAATGTGGCACAAATGTCTAAAATGGGGGTATAAATTGAATACTTTCTCAGAAATGGGCAAAATCTGTCAATTTGATGAATATTCGGGGTAAATGAAATTAATTCTAAATAATTGTAAAACATGTAGTGATTACAATTTTATTGGGTTTCTGCACAGTTTATTAGTAGTTTGTACTCCGGTTTCAGAAGCTAAAACCCAAGTTAATTGCTTCCAACCAGAAGAACACAGACAGAGCCCCATTGCAACCTGAATTTAATTAAAGGCAAGAGCTGGGCCTTCCGGCCTGACTAGCAACAAAGATATAAAATGTACTGTGGGTCACAACATAAAAAACATACATGACATTTTTGAAGCTTAATTATTAATGTCACATTGTCATAATACAAATTAACCATTGGGTGACTCTCATCTCTGGATTACAGTACCATAGTATTAATTACTATTTCTCCTGGCAGCAAAGGTTCTGTCGGTCTTTGCTTATATATCGACTGTTACTACTTACCATACAACCGAGCTCTTGCCTCATACAGAGTTGGGTTTGAATAGGAGCTTGGTTGGCCCTTTGCTCCAGAGCAGAAGCTAGCTGGATCTCCCTTCCCTTGAACCGTCGGTCCATATGATCAGATCTGGGCAGGTACGCTCCAAGTACCATCGAGTACAATGATTGTTGGGGAGTACGCTCCTAGGTCGCCATCGCCCTCCACCACTGGCGCTAGCTGCTGCTTCCGCTTGCGTGGCCGAGGAGCACCTGTCAAGCAGTGCACGATCGAGGTACCACGGTGGAGATGATCAATCATCAATGCCACGTGATTCTTTGCCGGCCGGCGGGCGGCATTCAGAGCCGGAGGGGGTTAGGCGGGGAGGCGCTACCTGTCGAGCAGGGGACGATGGAGGAGGCCCCAGTGGTCGTAGGCTACGCTGATGGATCGTTGGATGCAAGGACCGACGCCCCATCCCGTCCCCATCTGAGATTCTTCGCCGGGCTGCCTGTGGCATTCACGCCGGAGGGCGGCGACGAGTTGAGCTGGAGAGGAGGGATCCGTCAGAGCGCGGACGCTAGTACTAGGTTTTCCCCATTAGCCCGACCCAAGTTTAAGTCGCAGTTTGGCCAGGCCCAGAATGGTTTGATCGATCTATGGCATAAGAGTCGCAAATTACTCTAGCTAGCGTTGACACTGAACAACTGCAGGCTCAGTCAGCAAGGACAGCGCGGTCGGAGAGTGCTCAGTCACTCCACATGGACTCAACTGAACAAATGAGCACGCATGCAGTTTCAGTACCTCAAACCTCTTGGGTCGTTCTTGCACACAAGGATCAGCCATTGCACTGCACAAAATTCGATGCCTGCAAATGAGATGAAGCCGAAAAACATGATTTTAAATAGCGCGCTATAGCGTTTAGAAAAGGTGTTGCGCTAAGGGACTTTGATCCTAACACATGAACAAACATTTTAAATAGTGCGCTATAGTATTGCTACAGCACGCTATAACGTTTAAAACAGGGCCGCGTCTAAGAGCCTTAGCGCTCTATTTAAAATTATGTGAAGAACCGCTGCTGCATATGGAGGAAAGTTCGGGTCCATGTTAACCATGCATCCAGAGGAGAACACTCAGGGTGAGGCTGCATTGCATCTGATTCGCATTTGTTGGAATTTGCCCACAGGATCGATCACATCAAATCACGACGAACACGCGCACACGAAAACTTTCGTCAAAGGCACGTGTCGTGCCTCTCTTTTTCCCTCTTTATTTTTTTCTCTGTTTTCACCCGATACAAATCTGCAGGCCCTCTGTGCACATATATATGCACGAACAGCCGACACAAGGACTACCTAAACCTACACGGACACAAAGTCACGCATCATACCAGGTATCCTTGCGGACTACTGGTCTTTACCTTACCATAGGAGTCACGCATCATACCAGGTATCCTTGCCGGACTACTGGTCTTTCCCTTACCATAGGACTCCTGTATGTACTAACTCATCACGTACTAGTACTACCTGCTAAGCTAGGACGTGCTAGTATTGTCTCGACTCGATTAGGACACCATCTAATTCACATGGAAACTAATCCACCTAATTAGGTTATCAAGATTACTCTAATAATCTCTCCCTAATCTTGACCCTTTGTCTTCCGTACTTCTCTGGGCTTGGCTCGTTGTAGATCATCCCTTGTCGACTCTCCGCTTGCACCATGACAAGTCAAATTGTTGGCGTGGTTGCTTTCAACAATCTCCCCTCCAATTTCGACTTGGCGAATTTACGGACCACGTTAAATATGCCTTGGACTATCCAGCCCGCTAGAAACCTTATGGAATACACCACACGGTGGACTACACCATCCACCCTAGCGAGATACATGCCGGCTCCTTGTGGATCACACCACCCCGTGCACTACACCATGCACTCTAGCCTCATGTAGAGACATGACCTCATTGAATAGACTCACCTTCACTGGTTTACCGCCCTTACATACTTGAACTTGATCCCCCCGTCGAGACACATAGACGACTTGGGCACGCTTCATCTTCAATGGATCCTCACAGAGACAAGCACTTGGACATGACAACGCTGACACGACGACGATGACTCACTGACATGATGACGACCGAGACATGCTAACTCGCACGACTTGTTGACTTCCCCGGACGACTATCTTGACGAGATCTTCCGGCACCGCACCTCGGCACCATCGCACCCATCAACGACCATCTTCCACCTTCCTGCCGACGACAGCCTCCCGTCTTTCTCCATGTCGCTCCGCCGAACTACGATCGCCTGGTCCTCCTAGTCGCTGCACCACCGAGCGAGTTCATTCCCGCCCCGAGGCACTAGTCGGGTCGCGACCCCGGGGCAAGCGCGGCTTCAAATCGACCTTGCTCTGATACCAATTGTTGGAATTTGCCCACAGGATCGATCACATCAAATTACGACGAACACACGCACACGAAAACTTTGGCCAAAGGCACTCTTTTTCCCACGTTATTTGTTTTCTCTGTTTTCACCCGATACAAATCTGCAGGCCCTCTGTGCACATATATATGCACGAGCAGCCGACACAAGGACTACCTAAACCTACACGGACACAAAGTCACGCATCATACCAGGTGTCCTTGCCGGACTACTGGTCTTTACCTTACCATAGGACTCCTGTATGTACTAACTCATCACGTACTAGTACTACCAGCTAAGCTAGGACGTGCTAGTATTGACTCGACTCGATTAGGACACCAACTAATTCACATGCAAACTAACCCACCTAATTAGATTATCAAGATTACTCTAACATGCTGACTGGTTGCTGACTTGTTCTGCACTGAACTGCAACCAAACAAGCGCCCATGCAGTTTCACAAACTGAACATCCATTACATCCATCCTCTTCTACATTTAGTTCGTTCACCATTTATTAACTGTATGCATGTCTGACTTAGTATTCAAGAAAGAATTATTTCAGTCTTGCAAGGTACTTGCAGCAAATGATTGAAAAGGGTGAACTTCAAGGGGGTAAAGGCATGGCATGGCATATCCACTACATGTTTGAGCTTTTTCAGCAATTTTTTGCAAGAGAGTAGTTATGTTTTACAAGTTATTGCACTGTCACTTTTGTTTGCTGTTCCGGGCTTCGTAGTCTAAGAAGTGGCGGTAACGCATCCATCCTGATGATATTTTGGTTATTGCTTGCTTCATTCAACTCATTTTATTTTGATTTTTGAGATTCTTCCATAGTAGAGCTACATACATACCCGGTAATTGAGAGCAGAGCAGACTGTGTTTGTTTTCAGTTTTACTCATATTATTTTGTACAAGTCAATATTGTATTCCTTGCCGACCAGACACAGTTTTACCCCGCATAAATATATGTGGGATAAAGAATTATTCCTTGTTGCTTCACATAAAGATTATTATGGAGCGTTGGAGACAACTACAGCGAGTAGAGAGAAGTGCAATGCTATGCGCGTACAGAGTTGTGACGCTTGACATCATTCTGACCATTGGACGACAGCCTGTCGGTGTTAACTGTCAGTGTGTGTAGCTGATGTTAGAGATATGACAGGCAAATCAACACTACGAAGAACGAAAAACGCGCAGGAGACACAAGATTTAACGTGGAAAACCCCTGCAACGGGCGCCAGCCAGCAAATCTTCACTATATCGGGGAAGATTACAAACGCCGGGGATTTACAACTGATCAACTTATCCCGTGCGGCGGCTTACAAAGGATATATATAACACTGGTGACCTAGGTCAATACTGATCCGTACCAAGCCTACCGGTGACAGGCCTCGCTCCGCTCGCTCGTCAGAAGTTAGCCTTTCTCTTTATACTTGAATTTGGATCCTAACATAACAGCTGAACTGCTAAATCTGCTACGGGGATGAGTTGAAATAAAATGATGGTAAGCTCTGAAGATGCCAATGTTGCTGTTGAGGTGCTGCTCCTGCTTGCACATCAGTCGGGTTCTGAAGAGGTCATTCGGCTCGGACAGAGGAAGAAGTGTATGGTCCGAGCTGTGTCATCCCAGCATGTCAGTAGGTTGACTAACTTTGCACATCCATCCATTTCGAGCGGCCCATCTAAGCAGCACAAGCCCATCCCAACCAAGCAGAGTGGTCCGACGTGCTCGCCGTCGACGGCCTCTCCTGCTCCCAACCACCTCAAGCCTCCGATCCACCCTTGCAAAGCAGCTAACATAGATGCTCCTTCAATCCATCAGCGCAAGTGAGAGAGATTGATGTCGTAAGTACATATTGACCCCAGCTTGGTGTCTGAGCAGCACGATCAATTTGTTAACTAGACTAGATAATTTGTTAATTGCTTCCAAAACAAACTTATCAATATTACTTGGGGTTGCTAGATCGATGCTCAATCATTTAATTCTGCCAGCGCAAGTGAGAGAGATTTGTGTACTCTTCTGTCTGATTAATCGTGAGTCTGTGTCATAATAGGTATATAGTATGTTGGAGCAGTACGAAACTGATATTTCTAGAAAAGGAGCCATGTATTTGAAACTTTTACTAAATTTGTCATCTTAAGCAGAAAGTTCATCTACAAGATGTATTGAGCAATCTTGGCAATCCTTCTATTATGTTAAGGGCTTGAACATGAAAGGTTGCCCTCTTCTTCTACATAAGGTGGAGCAATACCGTCAATTATGCATTAAGTCAAGATTGAATGAAAAGGGGGATATAATCCATACGACCTGAATTTGTTGCATGTTGCATTTTTATCCTGTACTTGATGGCACATCATAGATAAGCTCAGGGTATCTTTGAACTTGACCTCATTACACTACGCTGAAATATAATTACTTGCTTAAGAATTCAAACGAAGATATGAACTACAGAAATTATATGGTGTTAATACATCATTTCCTGTTATAAAGAATTGATGTGAAGATATGAACCATGAAATTATATGGGAATTAAAGGTAGCAATAACGTTACGACTAGGTCTTGGCGACAACATCGGTGCAAAAAAAATACATAAAAAATAGTAACACCTAACCTTATTTTATATCATGTCCTAGTGTTAGAAGTTGTAACATTTATAGAGGTTTATAGTGATTGCTAGAACCTCTTGAGGCTGATATAAGGTATTTATAAATAGGCGAATTTAGTTTTTTTCCTTACCGATTCAACTGCAAGCAATGCTCAGGTGTTGCACAGTAAGAATATACACCTAATTGGCGCAGATATATCATGAAGACGAGTCTTAAATACATATTACAAAGTGTCGGGATTGAGATAATCGTTAAAGATGTTTCATTTCAGCTGCGGATGAAATGATTGTAGAAGGAAGTTCATTGTTTATCAACAGTGTATGTTTGTAGGCCACTAGAATAGCATTGACACTCGACAATGTTTGTGACCGCAGTGGCTCTTTTTATCTGCGAGCGCGCTGAAAAGTGGGCATCTGGCAATGGAGAAGGGTATCGTGTACGATTATTAAAGGTCAAGACCATTAAGGGGCCGCGTTTTAGCACCTCATTCCCGCCCCATTGTGACTATCGCCGCTAAGTATTCATTTGTATACATCATTGATGTTCTCCGACTCGCCACTCAAACTTTTGCATTGCTCATGTACTTCATTATTTTGTGTTGATTTAAGTAAAAATGACGTGAATAACCAAGCGCGAACGAAACAAAGAAAATTGATAGCTAGAATGTTCCATGGTGGGGCCTAATAAGATACTGAAAAACAATTATGCCATTGAATACAATGTACATTGAGATACTTTTATTAGAGGCACTATCAGCTTCAAAAGAATACAACAAAATACTCTTGTTCCAATCAATTAATTGCCGCTTTTAAAAAGAAGAAACTCAAATTGATGGGGATGGATGGTCAAAGGCGGCAGGGATGTCTTTTTGGCATACTTTCTTGCACTCCTCCATTGATAGAAAGCAATCTTCCAGCACTAGACACAAGTAGCAACAATTACCCGAGCAGTTCAAATGATAGACGCACAATCCACTCGGTAAATTGATCTTCTCGTTGTTCACGCCCTTGATGATTCGGCCTGTGGAGTGACGAAACAAAACCAGAAATAGTTTCCACTCGTGTATTAGCAAACAAACTTTGACTCGAACAGGAAACAAGAAAGAAAACTTATGACAAAAATAAGCAATAGCTTTGTGGCATATGTGCTAGGCGTGCAACTTACATTGTGCATGAAGACCAAAGCACGCGAGAAACAGTAGGGAGAGCAGCAGGGCTGGTGCACGTGTGTGATTCGTGTACTTGTCCATTGAGGTCAATAATCTAATGGATGCTTTGTTGATGCGTGTTGTGGACGAGATAATATGTGTTCTAATCAACTCTACCATATGCACTCATCCAATATATAGAGAGATGGAAACCGTGGTCAAGAAGGACGAAGGAATAGGAATATTGTTCATGCCGACCTGCCCTATCATGGTTCGAAAAAAAAAGATCTGGCCATATCAATTGCAATGACTTTCTTGTTTCATGTGTGATCTTCTGAATAAATAGAGAATATAAATACAGGCTAACAGTTAAAGAGATAGATACTGCAAGCGAGAAGGGAAATCCAACACAATATGTGCTTCATTCAAGTACTTAAATCAATTGATTTGCTACAGTAGGTAAGGATGGGATCTGCTAAAGGTACATACTCTCCTTATGGCCTACAACTACAACCAAATCATATACATGCAGATTAGTATGCCCAGGGGGTTCTGTGCTCTCAAGAATTTGAGGACACTATGTAGATTCTCGGCCCATATGGATGGTGGTTAATGTAGTTTGGAAGAGCTTGGGCCTCTTTCTTAGCTTAGGGCGTTTGGATTAGCGAGTCTTTAAAATGTATCTGATACCTCATTCTCCACAAGGGTTAGGCTTGGTGAAATGGTATATCTTTCCATCATGGGCTTATACTGCAACCGTGGACTGGATAATGATGGACTATTTGAGAAGGATTGAAGGATAATCAAGCAGGTGTTTGATGAGAGATATATTGGGCATCAGCACCCGAGCTGGATAATGGCAACAGCACCAGTGCCCCTCAATAGCTTGAGTATAGTAAGGATGAAAGACATGGCTTGCTGCACCCAACTCCCTGATAGCCTATGTCAAAGCAACTCTAACTGATCCACTATAATTTAGAGGAGCAAACGGCCGAGCATCCTTTAGTAGAGTATATATCCTCCTATAAAAAAGTGTCGTTTCTAACCGATCTCCTAAACTTAACGGAGTAAAACTTCCATTTGGCTCATGCATTTCGTCGAACACTTGCTATGAGCCTCCGCGGCGAGTACAGAAGAAATATCTAGATCTATGAAACAACCTTGAAAAACTTAGAATTATATCTACCCCATCAAGAAATTCCTTCTTAACTGAATCCACAGCCGCTCGATTGGTCATCGTCAAGGTTTTCATTTTCAGTTTCAAATTTCTTTCAACACCAACCAAAATCACCGAAATTCAGGTTGCGTTTCGGCCAAAAGGCTGAAATATTCAATTGAATTCATTTAAATATTTGTATTTTCTGAAATTATTTTTGAGAAATATTTGAATTCATATGTACTATTGAAATTGCTAAAAAGTTTTGGCCAAAAGGTAATTATTTCAGTCACTGCTGAAATTAATGAAATTAAGTGAATTTCATCGAACTAAGAGGAGAGAGCATCAACTGTGTCACCCAGATAGACATCTAGAGGGAAATTTCTCATTGATGTCAAAGGAAAAGCAACACACCACATACAACGGAATCTGGGGAAACAAGCCGAATCAGGACGGGGGGAGGGGGGAGCCCCGATCCGTATCAGTCGCGCTACCTTCACCGATAGGACCTGGTCACCTGGTCCACAATTTCCTGCTTTTATAGTACTAAATAAAACCCCGCACGTTGCTGCGGAATGACTATAGTAATACACTTTGGCGAAGCCAACCAATATACGTGCAAATAATCTGATTTCATAAATATTTCTTACCTGCAATTTTGAGGCAGCTCAATCAAAAATATATTACTCCTTCGTAACTTTGACACAATACAGGAATAACAGGACAATGAGGGTTTTTTTTTTTGACAAAAAAACCCCGAGAATGAGGTTTAGTCAGAAACATCCCACAAAAACAAATTTGGAGCAAAAATACAATACCAAAACGGCTGGAAAAAATAATGTTATCTTAAAACATGCCTTGCTGGACGGATTGAGGTTTACTTAGTAGCATCCCACACAAAAAAAAAACAGTTAAGAGGAAATACAGTACGACAAGATGGCTGAAAAGTGTCTCCATTTAACAAAAAAATTCCAAGTCACGTGGTAAAAAGAAGAGGGGAGTAATGATGAGGTGATGTTTGTGACATATCCCTACTGATTCCTTTGCCCAATTTTAGATCAAACAGAAAGAATGAAGGAAAGAAAGAAAATCAATATCCGAGGAAGATAGTGTGTGATGTCCCATTTCCTAATTTCTAACATGGGAACAGAAATAAAGCGAGGCTAAGGGGGGAAATTCCGTCCCTTAACTTCCGTTTTTAGGTAGGTGAGGAGAATTGAACCTAGGTGGTCGCACTCGCCATTGCACTAGGGTACGATTCCTCCTAGTCCTAGTACAGCAGCTACATTAATTCTGGTGACATGGCTCAAGGAGAAGGCAGATAATTCCTTGTAATGTGGACAGCTATTTAGATATAGAGTACGTCAAGCATGTATATAATCAACATTGTGAGAAAGGGAGCAAGCTGGAATTTACGAATAAATATGGAGCGTGTTTCGCTGATGCAGTGGCGTCATACAGCTAAGCTCTACTCCTCCCCCTTCTCTCCACCGTCCCTGTCACCTGTCCTTCTCCAGAACCTTCATCTTTGTGTCTCAGGTTGACAATGCGAAAACAAAATGTCCCACTCCTCTGTGTCATCCGGCCCCACCACCGAGGAGACCCAACACCGAAAATAACTGAATCAAACTCTGTGTCTCTTATTGTAAAACACTGACATGCTGTTTGACAAGATGTTTTTTCCGTCAGGCATAATTGATGCACAGAAGGCCAAGCGGTAATCAACCAAGTATGCAAAGGCCTGTCTGGCATGCAAGCTAAAGGCAAAATCCAACTCAATGTCGAACTCATGTTCCCAATGCATCTCACTCCTATGAGATCTCTGTACACCACTTAGGCACCGCTCTGCTGCTAGCTAAAGTTAACATCGCTTCTGCATATGACTAGACTAGGCCATAGCCATTCTATAAACGAAATGGACACGACATACACAGCTTGAATTTTCAGGTTTGATGATAGGTGCTGAGTTTGTAACTATATATGACGACTATGCTATGGGGTTGTTTGTAGGTATCTCTCTCGAAATTTAATGGCTTGGTATCAGGCACCCAGAGCACGGAGTATTTATCATGTCATTTCCAATTTTGTAAAGATTGTAATTTTTAATTTTTATTATGTACCCTCACCCCCCTCCCTTTCTTGAATTCTGATGTATATGTATATTGATCTTTTAAATGAAATGGTTCAGGCTGGTGTAAGCCCACAGTAGCAACGTCAAAAATATATGTAAAGAGATGATTTGTATAGGTGCCAAGTAATTTTCTTCAGTCAAATACAAAAGGAGTAAGGCTTCTAACTAACCAGAATTGCTTTTGTCTACAGGAATACCCCCGAATGCATATGGGGCGTCCATTTTCGTCGATCTAACGGCTCCAGTTGATCTATACTGCCCCCCCCCCCCCCCCCCCCCCGCCCCACCCCGAGCCGAACAGTATCTGGCTCCCCAAGATCCCGAGACAAGCAGTATCAACGCCGATGGGTAAAACTGGAAATGGGTAATTGTCAAAACAGAAAACTCGGGCCATGGCGCACTGGAGATGAACATGGATCGTTGGCTGGGGTCGCGAAGACAAAAACTCAGGAATAGAGGCGGGAGGACACCGGTGCAGGCAGCCGGCCGGCCGGAGGACGATTGGGTGAACCATACGTAGTGGGTTGTGCTCAGATCGAGCTGCCGACCTGATCGTGGGCGTGTCGCTGGACAATCCCGGCGTGGATTGCTCACCAATTCAACACTAATCATGAAACTGACGAGGAATCTCCTACTGTTTGCATTCACCATTCAGCGTAGCTATTCAAAGAGCAAATGAATAATGGCCATTCTCCTTAGTGGGTGGGGCTGCAATCCGAATTGCTACTTTCCGCGTCCCATCTGACTAGAACTCCATCTCCTAGTACACTGTACGTATTGGATTGTGCGGCGCTGGCTGACTTGCAACAGGTGCGGGCGCTCTGCTACACGCCGGGACATGGAGAACCTGGGGAGGACGAGAACACGATGGCAGCCATGGCGGCGGCTGGTAGCATCTGGTTTTGACAAAAAAAAGAAGAAGTGAATAGTCTATATTGCCCTGGGGAACCAACGGTGAGATGGGACTGATACTGTTATTTTCAAGTAGCAGTATCAGGTACCGTAAAAACGCTCAAAAAAGAATGTCTCTTCTCAATCACTGAGAACCTGCAGCTCAAAGGGCCCCGGTCCAAATAAATCGCACGGGCTGTCAACAGTTTCTAGATGGTCGATCATAGCCTGCTTGCACGCTCGCTGACCGCAGAGGCAACGGGGGAGTCTGGCCTGCCGCCGAAGCCGCCCAGACCAGGGTAGCTGTCACGGCTGAAGGGCAAGCTGCGCATGCCGATGAAGCCTGGGGTGTGGCCGCTGCAACACCGGCGACGCACTGCCATGTGCAAATGCGATCGAAGGGCAGGAAGGTCGTGAGCCTCAGTGCCACCGTGTCTGAGTAGCTGCTTGCTTGCTGCTACTGGCAGGTGTGTGGGAGCTGGAGGACGAAGAAATCAAGAAAGCAACTAGCCATGTGCGTTCCAGGCTGCCAACGAGGCTGCGGAGTCGTCTGCCTTCCTGCGGACCTTGACACGTTGCCGTGGTGACCCGAGCTCCACGCCGATGCCTGCTGGTAGAGAACTCGTGCTCTGTGGCCATCTTGTGCGAGCTTCCTGACACCATCGCCCGTGGACAAGCAGCCACCTGATGACGTCAACATTGATGGCGACGGCGACGACATAGTCTATTTCTTGTGAAACGCCGACAACATGATGGCATCGAACATGTAGCGCATCGAGGCACTACTCTACTCGTCCGCCTTTACATTTTGCAGCAATGGCGGCGACGCCATGTACACGGGGGAAGAAGCTCGGGCACGGTCGTGGCCTTTGACTTGCACATCAACGGAGCTAAGCGGCAGCTTGTGCCAGTGCAGCGTGGCTAGGTTGGTCACGACACTTCGTGCAACATGGCAATTGGCAAGGAGGCCGAGCCGCCAAGGCCATTTGATTAGGACTACGACAGCTCCCATGCACCATGCCGGCCTTGCTGTGGATGAGGAGCACACCACTGGTGTCATCTAACACGCCTATCGGGTTCGAGGAAATGGTTATGGGGAATTTGGCCATTTTGCAGAAAAATCCCCAAATAAATAACTACCATTATGTAGTCCTCCGGAAACACACTTGCCAGCCACGTCAGTGTCGTGATCCTCATCGAACCGTTTTTGGAGCAAAGTGTATCACTTAAATCAGATTAGAATAAGTTGTCCAATTTTTTGGTTAATGGACTTAAGTGTGCATTTTATTTGAGTTTATGGGCTAATGGGGTATTTTAATCTTTTGTATACATGAAAATTTGAAAACAAAATTCATGATTTTTCTGCAACAAAACACTGATTTTTAAACTTGTGGTACAATGCGTACAAACATCACCAAAATGGAATTTATCTTTGAGTTTAGCTTCATGTACAGCACCGCCGTACTCTTTTCACATCCAACAGTACTTTCTTTTTTGCGGGTTAGTACTTTTTGTTTTTGAACAATACAGACGCAGACACTTATACATACGCACATATATTCAGCCTCACGCACACCCTACCCCTATGAGCACCTCCGACAGACCGAGCCTAGTTGGTTGATTCCTTTTTGAGCATACTCCTCAATTTACGTTCGAACTCGTACTCCCGATGCATCCTACTCATAGCATTCTAATGCTGAATCTCACCATGGTCCATTGATACGCACTATCATCCTCGTATAACCAGGTAGCGAATCTCTCTTCTGGATCAAAGCTAACCGTGAAGACAAGAGATGTTTTGTGATCGAGCACACAATGGTCGAAAGCCAAACTATGAAACTAGTGATGGATAATTATGTAGCAGCACCAGTAGTGCAACCATATATCATCTATGTTGCCTTGCACTCATTTTCCGTACTTAAAGTCAGATGGAATAGTTCTACATTCATTACAATTTTACTTTAGAAAACTAGCAATGTGCGTAAGTAGGTGCAAAGAGCCACGTGAAGTTGGTCATCAAAACCAGTTACTATTGCGACATGCATGTATCACGACTATGACACTCGTATTAAATGATGTTTTTTTATTTCAGTCTTTTAAGTTAATAACACAAACGAGCTTCTTCCTTGGCTACCAGGAAAACTTATACTATTAATCTATTAACTTTCATCAAGAAAAAAATAACTCATTGTACTACCTCTTGCACTACTGAAACTGCACAAAAAAATAGTACATGGAACAGAAATGCTAGGAAAAGAGGTCGGAGGAAGTTGATAGTGCCTGGGGTTGTTTGAGTAGAGGAGGCCGCAAAAAAAAAAAAAAAACAGAGTAGAGGAGGCCACAATTGAATTCTTAGGCAATGCAGACGACAAAGGCAGTTGCATGGCGCCGTGGACCTTTTTTTTTATGAAACGCGGTCCCTTAGGGTCTGATTCATTAAAAAAGGTAGAAGAGAGTTGTCCGGTTAATTAACGAAAACCTGGGTGAAAACCGTTACAACACGCCCCCAACAGGGCACCAACAACACAACGACCCCGTCGCCCCAAGGCTGCGCACCAGGCGAGCCGCCGGCTCCATCACCCGAGCAACCCATAGCCGACACCCTACAACTAGACCCAAAGTCGCAGCTCCGGCATCCACGCCGACCCCGAGGCCGTGCACCAGAAGAGCCGCCTGCTCTGCCGCCCGAGCAACCGGAGCCGACACCCTACAACCATCTCCGGAGCCGCCGCTCCGACATACAGGCAGAAACACCACACGCCGACCCCGAGGCCGCGCACCAGACGAGCCGCCTGCTCTGCCGCCCGAGAAACCGGACCCGACACCCTAGAACCATCTCCGGAGCCGCCGCTCCGACATACAGGCAGAAACACCACACGCTGACCCTGAGGCCGCGCACCAGACGAGCCGCCTGCTCTGCCGCCCGAGCAACCGGAGCCGACACCTTACAACCATAACCGGAGCCGCCGCTTCGACATCCATGCCGACCCCGAGACCGCGCACCAGGCTGGCCAACGACATTGCCACCCACGTGACCAATGCCGGCACCCCTCGACGACGACGAGATCCGGAGCCGCCGCTTCGACATGCACGCTGGCCGTGCACCACCCGAGCCGTGGACCTATTGCTTGCAAGGAATCAGATGGCGCATCTGGACGCATAGCTGGCGAACATTGTATCGTCGCATGCTGCGTGCGAGGTCTTTTGCATTCATTCACATGACCTTTAAATGGCTTATTTTTTGTATCTTTTGCATTCATTCACATGACCTTTGAACGGGTTATTTTGTATCAAAAGTACTCCCCTTGGTTTCCATGAATGTGAAAATTTGGGAGACAATAGATAGTCCGATGGGTGCAGGGCAAGACATTCCTCTAATACATGTTTTGGGTCTGCTCAGTGCACTCCTGTATTAAATTTGAAAATTATAGTTTTTCCCAGCCACATAAGTGAGATTAATTCTTTCGGTACTAACTAGAGACTAAGGACATTCACCGACTAAACCAGGCCCTTCGTTTTTCCATGGACAAGTCCAGACATGTCCGCGAAAAACGTGGTATCCAACGGTCAACCAAATTGTTCGGTATGTGGCTTGGGTGTGGAGAGGGAGAGAGAGGGAGAGAGGGGTGGCTAGGTTGTGTGGGTTTCTCTAAGCGTGGTGTGGGCCATATACATGTCCATTTCGCTCCTAGATTTGGAATGAAAAAGGGAGAAAACTGGATAGTCCCGACATATGGGGAGTTTTGGGGGGACCACGCTGGGTGGCATTTTTCTGTTTAGGCCGTGTCCGGGCTGTTTGGCGAGTAAATGAGGGAAGAGTAGGGATGCCCTTAAAGATACACTAACCAAGAAAAGCATCCTTCTTTTTGCAATCCCTATAGCTTTCCAAATAGATTTTTTATTGAATGCATGGAGTAGTTGTGTATAAGAAAAAAACTATAACTTTATTCATACTCGTCACCAAGATCAAATAAGTTTCTACGTAATGCCTACCACCAAGAATTACAATAAAATCACTTGCAGATATCTTCTCCATGGTATCAATGTTTGCAAGACGAAATACTTCGAATGCTTCATTAAAGAGACGGAAATTTTATGGGAGCACTTAGACTTCCACTCGTTTACTTGCACAAACTTTTTATAAATAAAGATTTCCGAAAGACCTCTGACTCGCCCAAACAAATAGATGGGAAGTTATGATCGATGAATAGACCTGCGCCGAGGATAATCCCCTAGAACTGCAGGTCGTTGAACCACAAGATCTTCACCGAAATGTCAAGGAAAGATTACAATTCAACAAAGAATCAAACCAACAAACTCCAGACACATGTATTATTTAGCTAGGAGCCCTCTATCAATTTTTTTCCTGAGTAAAAAGAATATTTTCGTAATGCCTGCCGACGTTCAGATAAGGAACGCAAAATCCAAGTCAAAAACTATTTTGTTCCGTCAGCTTCACGTCCCCATCTGCTCCCGGGTTCTCTGTCGTATTGTGCCTGCCCATTCCCAGGTAGTCGTCCAACCGCCCCTTTGCTCGCCCTCCTCACCCAGCTGCCCTCTGGCCATGCATGTGCCTTGGTAACTCAAAGGAATCCTCCCTATCGCGCGGCTAACCAACCTGCCACACACAACTGCGGAGCCACTAAACCCCCTTCCCTCCTCTGCACCCAACAGCAAGTGGGCAGTGGCGCCCCCACTGCCAAGTCCATAGAGACCAAGAACCAGAGAAATTACTTTTACATTCATTACAATTTTTTATAGAGAAATGGCATATGATCGACTTTATAGATAAAACCTACAGCCACAAGTCACCGATACAACCAACTTGACAGACAAACACACAAAGTTCACTGATAGAGTTTAGGCTGCACATGCAGCAATACACAAATCACAGCACACGGGCCAACTACTTATGTATAAAACACAGGAAACTACGAGAGCACCAACATCAGCCAAGGGCGCAGGAGCTTTATCTCGGTGAGAGATACATATCGCCATTGCCTGAACACGCAATCAGCAGCTCTGTGGCCTCCTTGTCGCATTCCTTGGTCAATGATTTCCATTGCTGTAAAAGGATAAGAAGTTTGAAAAGACAATCAGCAGGCTTGTTAGGAAAAGAATGTTCATTTGTGAACTTGTTCCTAATCGTCCAAAGAACCAAACACGTCACCGAGAAACCAAACCAAAATAAACGACACACGAGCTTTATGTGATTGATGGGAGGCAGATCTTCTAGGACTATGCAGCAGCCAAGATTTGTCAGTTCCTTGCAATCAGAATGGTGTAGAGTGGTGAGGCCCGTGACAAGAAGACCTGTAATGCCACTGCTTCTGTTGATGCTTGAATGTTGCGTGATGACCTCACCCATTGTGATACATTTGGTAAAAGTTGTGAGCACTTCAATGCCTGCAAAAATATCTCAAAAAGTAACACTCTGCAAGTCTCAAACTTTTTATAGTTGGTCGGTTTTCTGGCTTTAACAAGCTTGGAGAAAACTTATCAACCCCAAAGTGACGCACTCCAAGATATTTAAGACTTCAAGGAGGACATAGTGCCTCAAGTACTTCATTCTTGACAGTCTTGAAGCTGCATCAGCGCTTTTGAGTACTGCTTGTCAGCAAGTCGAGCTACAGCAGCTTCCGCCATTCTTTTATGTTTAGCAATGCAGTCCATACATTGTGATCCTATGAGTTGATTTATGCGCTGCAACTCACCGATGATGGTACTGTTTGTAGCAATTCTTTAATTTCGTGAGAGCGTATGTACCAGGATCTAGTTTTTTAAAAGTTATGTGCATCTCCTTGAGAAAAGGAAGTTTCAATTCATTTGGAGTCCTACTCTAACTTAAAGTCTAACGGGCAAAACTGGGAATTTATGTTACATGGCATTTCCTTACAAAACCAACATCACGTGACAAATAGACCCATGGTAGGTGGCTAATCTCGACTTTTTGGTCGGTGTAGCGGCGTGTCTCGCGTGAGATGGTGCCGGGGCGGTGGTCCTGGTGGGGTGGTGGGAGCGCGGTGCTCGTGGGCAGAGCCTGTGTCTCAGGTGCTGCCCGAGTGGCCATGGCCGTGTGGCGGCGTGGTAGCCGGAATGTGACGTTCGGTGACGATGGTGCGGTGTCCGTACCATATTCCGGTGGCAGTGTGTGTTGGCTGGGGTGAAAACCTGCTCTGTCTTCGAGCAGACCGGCGGCGGTGAAGTTTGTTCCCTTCTTGAAGGCGTCGTCGTGACCCTCATTGCCTAGCGTGTTGCCCCGGGAGATACCCTGATCGGATCGGGCGGTGGTGGCGCTTCGGTGTCGTAACCTTCCTGAAGGCGCCGCCTTGAAGCTCGCGGTTCGTCGTATGCGGCTTCGTCTCTTCGCGGTGGCGTGTTCATGGTTGAGGACCACGGAGCACTTATAGTGGTTGGGATAGCGTTGCTGCGCTCAGCTCCTATGTATCCTGCCTTGGGTGTGTGTGTGTTGTGGTGGCGTGTGTTTGTATCGGGTTGTTGATTGTTTTATATATATAAAGCGGGGCGAAAGCCTTTTTTCGGTAGGTGGCTAGTTGATGCTAGACAGTTTTAAATCTGAGTCACTCTTTCCACCTATACACAGTCAACTCAATAGACCTAATATATATATAAAGCAGACCAGCGCTTCAAATTTTAATTGGGAAAACCATCTTGTGTAGTTGTTATGGTTTGATTGGGTGCAGAAGGAGGTTGTAGCTAGCTACGTGTAGGATAGGATGTTGAAAGGCATCGATGTTGTGTTAGGAGCGGGAAGCATTAGGAAAAGGAATTCAAGTGGAAGCGAAGTGCCACGAGTTCAATTTGGAAACGTGACAAATGTTTCCTTCCATACTTGCCAATAAAACAAATATGGACAGGCTAGAACGATATCATGTTCCAGATTGCTCTTGTTCTTCTATCATCGGGAGATGGGCTAACTGGCGGCCCCTCATCGTGATATATAGATTTTGTAGGATAGTTTCCTCGTGGTAGAGTCTCGCTAGGGAAGGCTATATCACAGTGGAATCAAGTGATCGGGCCTCTTGTCCGCCCTCTTTTTATTTAGCAGCTATACACAACCACAGCTATGCACGACATGGAGCAAAGATGGCAATATTTGTTTTAGGCTCATCTTGCTTCCTGACTGCCAAAATTATAATCTTGCTGAGTACTCTGTCCGTCCGGAAATACTTGTCGGAGAAATGGATGTATCTAGACGTATTTACTTCTCTAAATTTGTTAGTATGTATGGCACACTTCCCGAAAAATTAATATGGAATCTGAATTGCTGCAGGTAGTGTATGGTTGATGCTTTCCCCGTGTTCAGTTATCAGCTCACAACAGAGAAGGTATCAGGTACACTTCAGAGGCAAATTAAAGGGAAGAACTGGGCCATCCGGCCTGACTATCAACAGAGACTTAAAATGTACTGTCGGTCACAACTTCAACAACATACATCACATTTTTTAAGCTTAATTAATATTGTCATGTTGTCAAAATACAAATTAATCATTGGGTGACTCATCTCTGAATTACATTACCATACCATTTTCCTGGCAGCAAAACTTCTATCGATTTTGCTTATATATCAAGTGTGGCAACAGTTTGATAGAACCGAGCTCTAGCTACATACGGAGTTTGGTTTGACAGATAGAGAATATTCCATCACAAGCCCGGGGATTTCCATGGACAAATGCTTGATACGAGCCAGCCAACTAGTAAGAGGAAGAAGTGGAGGTAGCCTTTATTTTATTAGATTTGATTGATTCCACCTGCATGGATTTGGTCATCATATAAAACATGAGATTCCACCTGGGCCGTGAAAATGGTAAGAATACTCAAAGCCCATTCCACTTGTCAGCAGAAGTTAATAAGTTAGTAGCAGACTTACATATATCCTTGCACCATACGGTCCTTTTGGATAAAATGATATCCCCTTCTTCGTTGCAGGAATTGCAGCCTATTCCTCTTCTTCCACCAATCGACCCTGGCAAGGAAAACGAATCAGTGGGAGATATATTCAGCTAGCTTCTATCATACTGCTGAAATTAAGAGGCATGGAACCAACTCTAGAAAATATAGGATGATGGTACAGGAAGCATCAGCGGCCACGTGCTCCTTCATCCACCACGGCCGCAAACTCCATCGACAGTTCGACACACGCCCGTGCCTGCCGAGAGGCGAGCGCTAGCGTGCATCGACTACAGGGGAGTAAATTGCTGAAAGCCACCACATTTGTGGTTAGGGTACTGATTCGAAATTCGACACACGCCCGTGCCTGCCGTTTTTGTCAAAAATCACAAAAGACCATCATTTCTGCGCCAAGTGAATAACAAATCGCACTGATTCGAAATTGAGTGCGTCTAACAGCAAAACTGACGGGTGAGGCCCGTTTGTCCACGTTGATGTGGCGAAGACTAGTCCTAGTCAATATTTAACCTGCTGAGGTGGATGGGGGTCCCACCTGTCAGCCACACCTCTCCGCTCCTTCTCTTCACTCCTCTCCTCTCCTTCTTCCTTCCCACAGGAGCGGCGGCGTGGAAGAACAGCGGCGGCGGCTGACCCAATCCGCTCCGGCGAGGTTGAGTTGCCGTGCGCCCGCGCCCCAGCATGCGAGGCCGAGCCCCCCGCGCGCCCCTGCCCGCTCCGGCGAGGCCGAGGCCATGCCCGCGCCCCTGCCCGCTCCGGCGAGGCCGAACCCCCACGCCCCGCCCCCTCCTCTGGCGCGCGATGAGCCGGTGGCGCCATGCCCCTGCCTAACCCCCGCGCGCGCCCCTGCCCGCTCCGGCGAGGCCGAGGCCGTGCCCACGCCCCGCCCCCCTCCTCTGGTGCGCAGCAAGCCGGTGGCGCCACGCCCTGCCTCCCCAGCGCGCGCCCCTGCCCGCTCCGGCGAGGCCGAGGCCGTGCCCGCGCCCCGGCCCCTCCTCTGGTGCGCGGCGAGCCGGTGGTGCCACGCCGGCTGACTCTACCGCCGGGCCACGCCACAGGGAGCCGCGCTCGTCATCGGGCCCGAGCAAGGAAGCCGGGCGAGCTCCTCCTAGCCTCGACGCCGGAAGAGTGAGCTACGGCCCCATCCCACTCCGGTAGCAACCGCCGCTTGCCACGGCCAGAGACGAGCCCCTTCCCCTCCCTGTCTTCCTCCCGAGCTCCGAGCTCGGACGCACGAGAGCCGCCATGTCAGGTGAGGTGGCCGGAGCTGGCGAGGTGAGCGGAGATGGCTGCGGGCAGGTGCATGGCACGGTGGTGGCGGTCGGCATGGTGCGGTAGTGGCCAGAGAAAGGAGAAGAAAAAGGGGAAAATAAGACATGTGGCTGACAGGTGGGGCTCTGTCCACCTCAACGGGTCAACACGTTGACTAGGACTAGTTTTCTCCACATCAGCCTGACAGACGGGTCCCACTCGTCAGTTTTGTTGTTAGTCACGGCTCACGTCTGATTTAGTGCGATTTGTTACTCACTTGGCCAGAAGTGGTGGTCTTTCGTGATTTTCGGCAAAAACGGTAGTTTTGGAGTACCCTAGCCACAAATGTGGTGGCTTTAAGCAATTTACTCACTACAGGGACTCTCACGGGATCCGGCTAAGAGCCGGTTTCGGCATCTCCACGCGACGCGACTCCTACGACGCTACGGTACGCGCGCAAGTCCCGGATGCCTGCGCCAGCTGCGAGCAGATCGTCTACACCAACCGCTGCATCTGCACGCATCTACACCAACCGCTCCATCGCCGAGCCGAGCTACACCACCTCTTCCATCGAGCTATGCCGATCTGCACCTGCACCAACACCTCTACTCACAGAGGGACGCCTTCAAGCCATGCATCATCATTGACACGCCGTTGCAACGTTGTCACTAACACTTCATCGCCAAGGTCTTCATCAACATGGTTTTCATCGACAACCTTGTCAACACACCGTCGCAGCCTCTACAGCTCGTCCACAAGGATGGACATGTGTCCTCTGACAGTACTACTGCAAGATGCGCACGACACTGACGATGCCATTGACCGCATCCAACGGCTAAGACTGCATCGATACACCGGCATCACTTTTGTGAAAGCCACTACAACTGCGCACACGGTCCTAGCAAAACCGTTGTGTGCTCGGTGGGTTTTCTCCAGTCTTGGCAAAACTGGTCGTCTCACCTACAATCGCGTCCTCTGATATCCGCAAGACGCCCATGACGGTACATCTCAAGGTGCAAAATATGGCCCCCGACGGTACCTCTCCAAGTGCAAAACGTTGGCTACACGAGTGCAGCTCCGTCATACACATCGCGCAAATTTTTGCGCCTCCGGTGATTGCGGTACACCAAACTACGGCGAATTCTACATCAACCACGACTACTTCAACCACGGCTACATCACGATCGGCGACCTCTACATCGATCACATGACTACGTCTACAGCAACACATTGGCAACAACTCCAGTCAACAGCGTCCGCGTCGTCATCAACGTCCACGCCACTCCCGATGTGACCGCGGGAGGGAATAGAGGAGAAGACAGGAAAGGCACCAGAAGGGGACGCAGTCACCGCCCTAGGTGCCGACCCATCAGCCATTAGAGATGAAGGTGATGATGGCGCTGCGGAGAAGACGACAGAAGAGCAAGACTTCAAATTCAGTCGCAATCATCCGCTTCACTCCTGCTATAACCGAGGGGGAATGTTAGAAGTATATACCGTGTTTAAGTTAGAGATAAGGAGTAGAGATAGAATAGTTTAAGTATACTACGACGTATCGTATACTCCAAGTCTCATCCCATCATGTACTCCTCTATATAGCCCATATGAGGGTCAGATCAACACACAATAATATTGTAGCCATCCTATATTTTCTACAGTGAGATGTAGAAGAAAGCAGTGATGAGTTGAGAGGAGCCATGAGGTATTTTTGACTTGCACTTCTTTTTTGCTTCTAGCGCTGAACTCTTCATTTAGCTATGCTCTCCTTCTTCAGTTAAGGTACTCTGTTGGTTCAGCTAACAGATGTGCCGACGTACAGATCGTCAATCTAATTAACAGCCAAGAAACAGTACATACGCCTCTAGCATCTCTGACGATACTGAGCTTTTCGTTCCTTCTTTTCTTCTTTTTTCTGAGTTGAAGCAAGGCATATATCCTACTCCCTCCGTCCGAAAATACTCGTCGGAGTAATGGATAAAAGTAGATGTATCTAGAACTAAAATACGTCTAGATACATCCATTTCTCCAACGAGTATTTCCGGACGGAGGGAGTATATATTACTGGTAGCTTGGCTTTTTTTTGGGTGTTTAGTTTACTTTGTCGGGCTGTATATTCCTTTTTCGCCTTCCAGACTCCTTTATATGAGTAAAGTTACACATTGTCTCGCTAAAAGGAAATCATATATTGTCTTTTCCACTACAATTTTTTGTGGTAAGAAATGATCTATCTTCGCTTGGCCAAGAAGTAATTGGCCCACAATTCGATTCAGACCAGACCGATCAGGGGACAAATTTGTGTACAAAACCATCCATAAGTGCACTACAAGGTGTTGAGGACTAGAGATAAATAAGTAGATACTAGGATTGATACTAGGGAACAGAGATGCATGAATCCTGGACGGCACTAGCATAGCATTATATTCTCTCTGCTTGTGAAATTTGTGAGAACCTCTGCCATTACCGTTTTGTAACAAACACTACAGTATGATGCCATTACTTGATAACACAGATACCCACAGCTCAATTTTCATTCAGGTAAGTGCATCAAATCAAATGTGAAGTCGGTTTTGGTTGCAGGCACAAGTTCAGGGAAGCTTGGGGCTTGCTGGTAGAGCCTAGAGCTAGCTCTCCCGTGGGAAGATGCATGTTACCTTGCTATCTGACAGTCAGCTACAGGGCCGACCCTAGGCCAGGGAAAGGTGCTGTGGCCTAGGGTCATCTTAAAGATGCATGTTACAAATACTAGGACAATGTCCGTGCGTTGCTACGGGCAGAAACCAAACGCACGTACGTTATCACAGAATAATAAAATATAGACACATTGATCAAATTATTCTTTTAATTCAAAAATACGTATTAAGTATGGTGGCATCTGATTTCCATCATACAGCGACAAATACACTCTTTCATTTTTTTTCCTTCTTGGCAATCTTCGTGTCTCCTTACCAGCCAAATCGCGTGCCACCAAAGAATTTATAATTGGATACTTAAAATTAAATAGTATTAGTATTACTCAACTACACGCGTCTATGTGTGTCACTATTGCAAGGTACACAAAGCTTGATTAAATAGCAGAGTCGAGCTTGCATGAACTGAAAGACTAAATTCTGAAACTATCTAGCCACGGCACCCAAGGATGGCTTGTCTTATAAATCGTTACTATCTATGAATCACATGTCCAAACAATGTAGTGTGTAGTATGGTTGTTCATGGTGGTCTGGGTTGACCGCATAAGAAAAGATGCCAATGCTTCTGAAGCTAGGGGGTGTATAAAGTAAGTATCTTTCTTACCGATGCAGTGGTCGTGGTTGTTCTCGTGACAGTAGGCGTCGAGGTCTTCACAGCGCCACCGTTCTCCTTCCGCGTCTCCACCAAGTTCAGAGGTGGTGTGCGGTGGCGGATCCGTCACCGGCCTTCAAGTCAGTCAGCTTTCACGCCGGCCATGGTAGCCAACCTCGGCTCGGGCTTCGACTTCTTTGGCTGCGCGATGGCGGATACCTCACTCTCACTTAGAAACACCATGACGGCCATCGTCGTCCCTGCCCTACCCGTCGGCATGGTCCATTTGCCCCCAAAATACTGACATCCAGCTTGATCCTTTTGATCTAAGAACTTAATCAGGTAAGTACTCAACAACATATTGAAGCATGCAAAAGATGAGCAGACACATAGTGTTCTTACATGAACCGTGTAGGATATGACACCAACACAAAATCCTTGAAGCAATCACCCCATGATGGTTCAGAAGCGTCAAGTTCAGACAAGCAAACATAATGTCCTGTAAAACAAACGCCGACAAGATTCTTGATGTACCAAACATAGTATCCTGTAAAACAAACGCCGTCAAATGGTGAAACTAAGCCTTTAAAAAATGCACTGCCGTACTTTTGCAAAGGAGATGGCAAAGCCATCCGATGATGTTGGAAAACCAACGAGTAAGCTTGTTGGAGCTAATGGGAAGATCAATAGTTCAGTTAGCTACTGAAATATTGTGAAAATATACCAAAAATCAAGAAGTTTGACCTAGCAATAATGCTCGAACCATACATTTCATCCACTCTGATTCCTTGATTACCATACCAATGATAGAACCATGTGGTGGTCACCTGTGCCCCGGCCTGGAACCCCTGGAGCTCACTACTCCCATCCTTTGCCACCTGCAACCCAGCCATACAGCACACCATTAGAGTTGCACACTTGCACCTGAACCTTTTTATACCGTGATGAAATCCTTACGAGTCCCATGTCGCTGAAGACACAACAAGCTGCAACGAGATGCACGGAAGGTGGAGGACTTGCCCCACGCCATGGTTCCGTCCTGTAGCTCGTGCCCAATCTGATAATAATACCTGAAGAAAAACACTATATTTTTTACTTCAGAAGAGAAATATTCTGAATCTGATCCTGCAGTCAGTGTCCATGCTCTTACCCTATGTTTGGCCACAGGTCCTTGAGGAACGCGGTGTGGACGAAGCCCGGATCTCTGTAACCCTGTCCATGGGCCTGGTTACCTGCGATAATTGCAGTAAAAAGCAGCATCAGACAGCACTGCCTAAGATAATTTTGACACTATGAATTAACAGCAGATACAGCCCTGAAGCCTGAACTGTATGAACCGTACGTACGTACCGCTGAGGTGTCCTCGCGTGAAGGTGAGCATGCCGGCCAACGTCCCCTTGGAGGTCTCATCGCCCTTCATCCTCCACTCCACGAACGGGTACGCCTCGTCCATGTTGTACCCGCTGGTCCAGGTCACGGCCATCTGCACATAGGAGCAGCAACAACAATCACACGAGGGAACAGAACAGAATACACATGTACCGGCGATCAATATTCTTGGTTAATTAATTTTAGCTCACCTCGGTCCATTGTTTCCCCTGGGACAGGCGCGGGAACACCGGGGCCTTCGGGTTCGCGAAGGAGATCTTGTTCGAGACCGCCAGAAGTTTAGGCTGCAGATTGACAACGCAACATCACATCAGACCAGGCTTAGTTTTTCTTACATTCGCTTACGTTATCCTTGCCGCCGGCGAAGAGGCCGAAGGCGTAGTCGGAGCGCTGGTTGATGACGAGGAAGCTGGTGTTGCCGCTGCCGGTACGCAGGAAATCTGGCTCGTGGCCACCGTCGTCCCTGCCGCTCTATATCTCGTTTTCGATCTAGAGAAAGAAAAAGGGTGAGAGATGAACGATCCCGTGGGATAGAATCGAGCAGTGATGGCGAGGAAATCTCTGATGACGACATGGAGATGAGATGACACATTGCCGCGGCTTCCATCCGGCCACCCGCTGCTTGCCGTCGTCGTCCCATTGCTGCTTCGCGTGGCTCTCCCCCGCTGCTGCTGCTATTAGGAGGAAGGACGAGGGAGAGGAGGACTGGGGCGGCGGCGGCGGCATCGATCACATGTGTTTTCTTTTTCCTAACAGACCATGCATGGGGTTCGAACGAAATGGGAGGAGGAACGGGTGAGGTGGGCTGATTTTGCGGGCGTTCGTTTTGGCCGGAAATCAGTAGGAAAGACTAAATATGGGAGGTGGGCTATCTTTGGAAAAAATCGATCGAGATCCTTCATTCGGTGGAACGAAACGAAACCAAACGAACCATGTACCGCCACAGACTCTGAGTAGGAGTAGAGACTCTCCTTTAGGAGTAGCAGGGCCGGGCCCATAGATGTGCAAACTGTGCGGCCCGCACAGGGCCCATAAATTTTAGGGGCCCAAAAATTTTATAGGCCTATGTATTTATTTTTTCCTGGGACTGGCACTGGCCCGCGCATGGCTGGGCCGCTCGGCGCTGGCGCGAGTCAAGCCTCGACCGTCTCACGTCCCAGGCCGCCTGCTCGATCGGTCTATGCTCGATGCCTCGATCGCAGGATGCAGGTTCGACTCGATGGGAAAGGAAACCGAACGGCGAACCAGGGAGGCATGGATCGATCACATCCAGAGGAAACCGAACGGCGCGGCATCTTAGTTTGCATCCAGATCCGGCGATGCTGCGACGGGCGACACGGCAAGTATCAACTCCGAATTACAGCCCTCATTGATTCGCATCCATGATCCATCGATTATTCCTCTCATAGTCCCGTGATCTCGGGTTCTCATAGAGGAATTTTCGATGATACCCATGTCATGAGAGTATCAAGTATTATCTGCTAGCTAGCTATTGTGATCCTATCATTCTAGTTATTTGATTCGATGATATACCTATTGTGATTCTAGCTAGCTGCTAGCTAGCTATTGTGTTATCAATACGATATATACCTAGTTATTGTGATTCGGGTTCTCAGGGAGGAAAATTGTTGCTTATATACGGTATATACGTTGGACAGCCCTCATTGTACTCCTAATTCTACTCCTATTCTCCTAATTCCTAGTATTTCCTAATTAACTTTTGGCAGGGATCATCATTAGAGAGATAGGTTCTTGCCTCAGTTAAAGACCACGGTATAGCATTTCAATCGGACGGACACGAGACTAGGTGAGTTAGACGGTTCGTCTAATTGCCAAACATTGACATAATCTCCAATTGATATCTGCTGCCGTATGAATAGGTATGATTTTTTATATATCCAATTGTTGTGTAAACATTATATCATATACATTATAATTGCTCGTTAGTTTATTTTAGTGAGATAGGACCCCATTTTTTAGTTTCGGGCCCCCAATTTTGCCGGCCCGGCCCTGAAGAGTAGAGATGTTATTTGCAGAACATAACGCCAGCAACTGTGTAGGGAGCAAATAGAGTGAATGTACACTCTAAAATATGTCAATATACATCCGTATGTAGTCCGTTTAAATCTCTAAATAGACTTACATTTAGGAACGGAGGCAGTACTTATATAGGTCCAGTGTACCTCATTTCCACTAGGGCCTCAAGAATGGTAGGGCCGGCTCTGGTATGCTACTTGTACAGGCAGCGCAGCGACGGTGAATGAGCTTCTCTTCGATCTGGCACAGGAGCTCGCGTGTGGCCGCCGCGGGGAAGCCACAACAGAGGCGCACATCTTCCTCGTGCTGGGCGGCCTCCCGCGCCAACTCCTCAAGCATACCAAGGCGAGAGATCCCTCGGGATGGGTGGAGGCCTGAAGGATGGAAGAATTTCACAAGCAGGGGAGGGACGCTGCAGGCGAGGAGAGTGTGGGCAGCGATGGCGGCTTGAGGCGGAGGACGCCGGACAGTGGAATAGAGGGTTGGAGCTGCTGCGCAGGGGGGGGGGGGGGGGGGTTGATTTTTTAGGCAAAGTGGCGGCGGAGGAGTTCGGACGCCTTTCTTCAAATAGGCCGCTTTTCTCCTAAGGGCTGCGGCGGCCCATCACGCGGAGGTGGCCCATCACGTGGAGGCAACGGCAACATATGCGACCTGGGCTTGGCTTTATTGGGCCAGAATGCCCAACCAAACCCGACGCCTGTCTCTAAACGGGCCGTTTTTTCCTGGCAGCGGCGGCCCAGTGAGTGTTTTTTTCTTTGCGCACACTCGATACGTGAGTTTTCGGCGAGACTTTCGGTATGCGTGTGTGTACTTTACTGACTAGTAGGTCGGTTCTCTTTTTTCTTTTGCTTCATTCTGTTTTCTATTTTCTTTGATTTCCTTTTCTTCTGTTTGTGTCTCGTTTTTCTATTTTTCTTCCGGTTTTCTTCTTTTTTGTTTTGCTGTTTTTCTTTTCTGATTTTTTCTTTTTCTTGTTTGTTCTATGAACGCTCATTCTTATATTAAGTGTATCATAAATTATATATATATATATATATATATATATATATATATATATATAGTTTTTTATAAATTAATTTCTAAATGCATGAACACCATTTTTGAAATTAGATGTTGTTTTCTCAAATGTACGAAGATTCTCAAAGAAGTTCATCATGTATCAAAAAATATTTGCCGTGTGTGAAAAATCATTCTTTGTGTTTAAAAAAATTAACGTGTATTAGAAAGTTTTGAACATGTACTGAAGATTTGTTCACCACATGTTCAAAAATGTATATCGAGTTTTCTAGTTTATTCAAGATCTAATTGATGTTGCACATTAAAAAATTGTCTTCATGTTTTTAAAATGTTTCATCATGTATTAATAAAGTTTTTCATGCATTAGAATTTCTGTCTGTTGCGTATTGAAAAATTGTTCATCGAGTTTTCTAAAAAGGGTCTTCGTGTATTTAAAGAATGTCCATCATGTACAAAAAAATGTTCTTAGTGTATTAGAAAATTATAAGTATTATGCTAAATAATTGTTTTTCGTGTTTTAAAAAAGTTTCATTATGTATTAAAAAAGTTTGGCATGCATTCAAAAATTGTTCATCGTGAATTAAACATTATTCATAGAGTTTTAGGAAGTTGCATCGTGTATTTAAAAAAAAAATTCACCACACATTAAAAAATGCTCATCGTGTATTTAAAAAATATTCACCACGTATTAAAAACTGTTCATAGTTTATTAACCATTATTCATCGAGTTTTTGAAAAGTGTCATCATATATTTAAGAATGTATTCATCACATATTAAAAAATGGTCATCGTGTGTTAAACAATTACCAGCCTAGGAGGGCCACCAGGACCATGCTATCACAACCAGGTGAAAAAGTCCATTGGTCAAAGCCCGTCCGGCGAAAGTCAAATGGCTAGATCTCCGGGTCAACGGGGCCAGGGTTAGGCCGGCCGGGGGCCTTCGGGGGGTTGCAATGCCACCAAAGCATCGCACCGGGTCCTCATACATGCCTTAAAGTGTGGTAGGATGTTTGAACAGGCAATACGCGGCTCCGGAGTGTGGCTCCCCCTCACCGACGGCGATGACACCGTAGTAACGTCCCGCGGTTCTGGCGTTGCATGAATATTCCCGAACACTCGGAGCGTGATCAATTCATGAGATTTTTACACAGTGCAGACACATGTGATATAAGATGTGTGGTAATTTTTCATATTTTTTAAAGATGCAGAAGTATGCGTAAAAATCCCCCGTTACGGATTGTTCTTCGCATGTCTACGAGTGTGGCCGGGTGAGGGTGTCCTGGACTAGGGGGTACTCGGGCTGCCGGCCTATCTCTCGTAGGCCGGGCTGGTGGGCCGCTCTCTACTCGTCGATGGAAGGCCGGATTGTGGGCGACCCCGTGTATCAGAAGGAAATCTCCGAAGACTTGGCGTCTCCTCCAAGGAATAATTGGCGTGACCGGCATGTTTATCCCCTGATGGTAACCGACCATATGTAACCCTAGGACCTTCTGGTGTCTATATAAACCAGAAGGCTTAGTCCGTAGAGGAGATCATATTCATTACCTAGGGTTTAGCCCATCCGATCTCGAGGTAGATCAACTCTGTAACCTTCATACAATCACATCAATATAATCTAGCAGGATGTAGGGTATTACCTCTATGAGAGGGCCCGAACCTGGGTAAATCACCGTGTCTACGTTCTCTGTTACCCATTGATTCCTAGACCCACAGTTCGGATCCCCTACCCGAGATCTGTCGATTTTGGTACCGACATTGGTGCTTTCATTGAGAGTTCCGCCGTGGGTCATCAAGGATCAATGGCTCGCCTAATCATCAGCAACAGCGCTAGCCGCAGGGACACTTTCGTTCCCGGCCAGCTCTTCGCGTTCGGCAGCGTCATGCTACACGCCGATCCGGCCGGCCGCCTCGGCCGGGTCGACAGCTTCACCCCCGACCAGGAGATCAGGTTCGGAAACTTAGAGTTCGTCGCCGACTCCCGGGGAGATCTTATCCTCACGGGGTCCTCAGCCTCGCCTGAAGGACCCGCAAATCCTAAAGCATCGACTTTGAGTACGGCCAATCCCACTACCAGTACGGCCGCCGCTGCGGATCCAGCCTTGAGCCCGGATCTAATCTCCGCGCTCGGCTACCGAAGATCAGCATCGGCCGAACATGACTGCCGGGCTGATTCGGACGCCCCCGTCACGGCCATACTGCGGGTTGACCCCGTAAACTGCCAGAGCTTGGAGCCGACGGATCTCTCATTATTAAACGGAATACTAGATCGAATCCAAGCCTTGGGAATCACCGATGGCCAGTCCTCGGTCTACGATCAGATCGGGCTTAAGACCGATGACAGGGAAATTCACGCCCCTCCGGCCGCCCACTTGGTCGCCACTATCGAAGGCTCGACCGAGGGCCCGCCCCTCTCCCTGGAACCGGAAGCGCATGAAGTGCAAGTTCCCGATCAGCAGGCCTCATCCTCCAGCTCGTCAGCCGAACTCCGCTCCGGAGAGAGTTTAGAGCCGAAGTCTGGTTCCGCACGCAACCTCGAGTCCGCGCACTCAAGCTCGGCCAACTACCCGGATCTAGAGCTCGGCGCGTCAGATTCCATGCCAATCCAGGACACGGCCGCCAAAGCCCCAGACTCACACTCCGCTGGGATCAAATTTTTTATCCCGCCCACCCCCCACATCGAGTACTGTCCAAATAACTCAGGACGGCCCGACATATGGGACCTAATGTACGTAAAGCAACAGCCCGGAGAGACAGTTCGGCACTTCTGGGCCAGATTCCTTATCGTCAAAAATAAGATGACGGACGGTTGCAACAAGGAAATTCTGGAGATCTTCCGACAGAACTGCCGAGACGAGGGCGTCTTAAACGCCCTCGCCCGCCGCCACATCCAAAACTTCTCTGATTTATTGGATCTAGTGTCCAAATACTGCGCCATGGAGTATGCTTGGCAGGCTCAGCTCGAGCAAACGGAGTCAATCCGTACAGAGGAACCAAACCGAGCTCGGGCAAAACGCGCACACCCTCGCCGGACACCCCAATACGAGCCATCTGAGAAACGGATGAAACCCCTGACAAGATCCAGAACGGTCCTTGATGAACTACTGGACAAACCAGGCCCCATACACTCCGTGCTCCTCAACACAAACCCAACCCACAGCCTTCGAGCTTGCTGGGTGGTCAGGCAAGTCGCCAAGAGCGGCGAAGTCATCCTCGGAGGTCCGTACTCAAATAAATGTCCAGCAACGCCCTTTGACGATGACGCCGAGATCCTAACAATCTACGAGACGTATTCCTTGAAGAATCAGAGGAAGAGAGCCCTTCGAGAGCTCGCTCAAGTTCACCATGTGGCAGTGACAGACTCATGGACAGACACACCCATCACTTTCAGTGAACAAGACCAGCCGAGGTCCTGCCCTACTCGAGCGGCTGCCGCCCTTGTCCTCTGCATCGAGCGATGCACATAGTCATCTTTATTAAATTATTCAACAAAGCCTTACAAAATAAATACATGAAACAACCCAAAGCCACTTTCCTGGCGATCGTTGTCGCCATACCTACAAGCCTGATGATGTGTCCTGACTGCGCACCAACACACACCATGTAATCCGATGGCCTCACTAAGCTGCCCGCTGGCGAGCCGGGAGCACCAACCGGTCTAGCAGACCCTCAGCGTGCACCGCATGAGCCCGCTCAATAAGCCGCCACCGCCATCTTCCACCGTCCCATCTTCAAGAGTGAACCAGGCATTGACCTTGTTAGGCCCTTCTGCCGCCGACGCCACCACGACGCCAGACAACGCCACCTTCCTGCGTGCGCTCATCAACACGCGTTTGTCGCCGAGACTCCGCTGCGCCATGCCACCGAGACCCGCCGTCATCGACGCGGTAGATGCAACACCGCCCCTCCTCTTGTCCCCTCCAAGCAGCGCCGCTCCAAAACGATGCCCCCAAGAGGGAGAACGGCCCCGAAGGTACCGCCATCGTCCGATCCGGGAGATCCATATCTAGGGTTTCCCCTGAAGCAGCTGGAACGCGGTGACGGCAATTGCAACCGACGATGCCTTCAACAAGGAGACGATGTCCACGATGCCGCCATCGTCCGCCATGACCAAGGTCGACACGGTTTTCACCGGCAGTCACGCCACACCGAACCAACAGCTGCCCGGAGCACCGGCAGGGATCCAGAACCCCTCTGCGGGCCGCTGGCAGGCCACGTGCCCCACCGACGATGGATCTGGATGGGGGCCAGATTCACGGCCCACGGCCACCCACCATAGCCAGGGAACCACGCAAGCTCCCACGGGCATGGAGGCGAGCGCCACCGCCGCATGACCAGGGACGCCGCCCTGGCCGCTGCACAGTTGTGACAAAACAATATACAGACATATCATGGAAATAAATTCAGGCTGCCAGGCTATTGCGTAAATACTGTATATCTATCAGAGAAATAAAATTGAGAGACAGATACGTAAGAAGGATCAGATGATGTTGAGATCTAGACTAATATATGTATGTATGTCTGCTACTACAACTTCTTCTATTTCGAGTATTCTTACCCTTTTCATGATAATTGGAATCTCATGTTTTATATGATGACTAAATCCATGCAGGTGGAATCAATCAAGTAAATTATGGAGGCATCCACTTCTTCCGCTGACTAGCTAGTTGGTTCGTATCAACACTTCATCCATGCAAATCCCCAGGCGTCATGGACTAGTTTTCCATCTGTCGCACTGAACTCTATATGAAGCTAGAGCTCGGTTCTATGGCCACATTTGATACATAAGCGAGACCGCTGGAAGCTTTGCTGCCAGGAAAATGGTATGGTATTCGAATCTGAGAGTCATCCAATGATTACTTTGTAGTATTATGACAACGTGGCTTTATTAAGCTTGGCAAAAAAATTGACGTATGGTGTTGAAGTTGTGACCCACAATATATACATTTTGTACTCCCTTTTTTGCGGGACATTTTATATCTCCTTTGATGCTTAATTAGGCCGGATGGCCCAGTTCTTCCTTTCAATTTAGACAATAAGTAGCTTCAACTCCTTACTGTTTTCAGTTTGGTGAAGAAGCCAAAAAAGTGTACACGCTACCTTTTCCGTTGTGAGCCGATAACTGAATACCGGGAAAGCAACAAGTCAACAGCCATATACTTTGAAGATAGCTGAATACCTGGAGCGATTCAGACACCATATTAATTTTTTCTTGTCGCTGCGGGGCTTGGTCTTCTCTGTTTGTACACTTTTGGCTTCCGAATCTCTGGAGGTTCTATGAAGATAGCTGAATACCTGGAGCGATTCAGACACCATATTGCTGAGACTTTCTTTCTCTTCTGTCCTCCTGTAATGTATACATGTTTAGGCTACTCTGCTCTGCTCTCTGAAAGCAGCTCAATTTGCAGGTTCTCTGAAGTAGCTTTTCCTTTTTCAGCGGGTGAATTGCGTTGGTTCTTTGAATAACTATGAATTCTTAGGATAGATCAATCAATATTCATACTGGTATTTCAGCTGTTGTATCACAGCAACATAAATGACTGTTTGTAAAGTGGAGTTATTCAGGCTCCAGGCTGCTGAATTGTTATGGTATGTCATAGGAATTTTTTCAGAGTGATGTATACAGGATCAATCAAATGACGCTGAGGTCTCGGTTAAGATAGTAAAATTCGCGGCATGGGGGTCCCACGATGAACATGAGGATGACCTTCTGGCTGGATGGTCTAGCTGTCTGTTGTTTCTTCAGTACAATCAAATCAAGTTGAGGTTGCTCTGTTCTGGATGGAAGCCACAAACTTGGGTTTCAGGTTCTGTAACTGGAGTACTAACTAACTAGTAGAAGAACAGAGCGAAAACCCCGAACAAACTCTAATCAGTGCGTACTATGTACTAATATTTTTGTTTTGCATTTTACTAGTGTTGTACTCCAATTATAATGAATTATTATTCAAGTTCAGAAGCTGTGTATTCAGGAAGGAAGCAACTTTGACAGCCCTGGTTTCAGGTTCTGAAGCTGCCGCTAACTAAAACAGAGCAAGAGAATACAAGATATTTTTGAGGGAAGGGCAAGAGAATCAGATGGAGAGGTGGTAGCAACGAATTCCATATCGATGACCAGCATCAGGTGCTGCTTGCAGGAAGGTAGTGGATATGCGGGCAGCAGATAGATGGATAAATAGGTGCCTTGCACGAACCATACGCATGGCATTTTCTTCTTTTTGTGTTGATGATTGCCATATCCCATATTCTCTCTGTCGTCGGGGCAACATGAAACCTAATGGTCTCAAAGAAAAAAGCTAAATACCCCAGCGTACATGGATATATCATCATCCACAAGTAAGCCCAACTGCAACCAGCTAGCTAGTTGCCCTAGAGCAAAGGATCAAGGAAGAAGATCCATCTCTCCCATCTCTCCAATTGATTCGAGGTGCTTGCTTAATTTCACTAGCAGACTACTCTAGCTTTGATGTTTCTTGAATCTTCATAGCTATTTTTCTATTCTAAAACAGATGACCTCCTCGATTTTAGTTCAAGGCAACTCTCTGTCTTCTTGTGTGCAAGCAACCTTTTTTTCCATTTACATTGTTTGCTAGTCCCTAGTGAGTGTGTGAACTGATCATTCTTGTTCTCCATGGTGACATCCACGTATGAACTGATCTTTGGCATCGGATTGTTGGTGTTGAAGGTAGTAATAAGTTAAGATGACAAATTTTATCATACATGAATATTTTCAGTTGCAGCGCAAACCAGCAAAGCATGCAACCCATGGCGGGGGTTCAGGTTGCTTTGGCATCATACGGCGGCAACATGCTTGCCGAGATGGCCAGAGAAGAGGTGGCCATGCTGACCAGGGTCTCCGGTGAGATCAACGAGCAGGGCATCAAGCTCAGTGACCTCAAAAACTTCCTTGCTGATGCTAATAGGAGGAATACCACCGACGATAACATGGAGAGGTGGATGGAGGAACTGAAGCATGCCATGTACGACGATATCACCGACATTCTCGACCGGTGTCGGCTCAAGCTCATGGACAAGGATCCATCCAAGGACATGCTCTTTTGCATGAGGAATCTGCTCCATGCCCAAAATCAGTCAACTTGTAAGAATTGAACCACTCTTTGTTAGGCGATGTAATAATGTAGGGACTTGGTAGTGTGGATCGTACTCGTATGGTAACAGATTATCTTTTTTATCGTACTCATATGACCTCTTACCCTCCATGAGGTAATAGATTATCCTAGCCATTAGCCCAAAGTAAATGAACGTCTTAGAATCATTGGGACCATCTTAAAATTTCTCTAAGAGATATAGATTGTACTTATCTTTTTTTGTGTGTGTAGTTGGCTGGAAAAACAGGCTAATATAATGTCAAAAATATTCATGTGCTGGGAATCATCATAGATATGAGTGGGTGGCCAACTTCTTTTTATTATGATATAAATGTTGCCGCAATAGGTGGTTGACGGCCATCGCAGTTTGAGGTGCTCCCTGTGCATATATATACTTCTACACCCTTCGTATCACTCCATCCATGACTAGCTTGACATCCATCTTTGTGTGACTACAGGGCAAACTAACACATGAAACTGTAAGCAAAAACTTATGGTCACCCATGGGGAGATATAGGAATCGTATTAGGAGTCTAGAAGTGGGATGCACCAGAAATACCAGGTGAACTTGAAAGAAATTACTAGCAAAAGAAAAATGAAAGGAATGCAGAATAGGGCAAAGAGCTTGTGGCAAGACAAGATAGCTGATAGTGATGGAGTCGTTGGGACATCCAAGGAATTGTTCAAGTACATGAAGAAGGTGGTTTACCAGGCGAAACAAGTTCTCAGCGAGTTCAAGTAAGAGGCGCTCCTACACCATACTCTGAAGCCTCTACTACGCCAAGTTCATAGGGAGTTGAGTCAAGGCTCACGAAAAACTCTCCTCGCCAATCTCAAATTACCGGTAGTAGATGCCTGTTATGAATCTGGACTCCAGAGCTAGAACTAGTTACAAGATTCAACATTTCGTCGAACAGGTCTCTCGTGCATGCTGGAATTAAAGCTGCATGAAATTGATGTGAGGATAGTCAAAACAGAAACTAATTAACTGAAGCCTCGTGATCAATCGGTGACAGAAACAGGTAGAGTGGCAAGATGACCTTCTGTACTCAGCCACCGGCAAGCATGAACATTACATAGCTGCCACCGGCTCTGCCTTGTCCTCTGAAGCTTGATGAGATGGTGCAGACCGTGAGATCGCTAGCTAACAGGCCACGTGCTAGACGCAGATCCGGTAGTCTCCTCCAACTTGCACCATGTGGTGCGGCAGAGCATGCATCTCGGAAGCAGTGGCGATTCCATGTACAAGCTGTGGGGTCACTGACCCTACAACTTTTCACAAACCGCCTTTCGTTTTATATATATTTGGGTAAATTTTAATGAAATTTGAAGTGTTTGTACCAATTTACCCCATAGATTTTGGGTTTGGCACCGCTACTGCTCCAAAGCAACGGTGCTTCAGTCTATAGAGGTAGGACCCACGGTTCTTTTTTTGTCAATGCACTATGTTCCTTCGTCAGGAGGCTTCTGTCCAAGGCCACATTTTCTTTTGGCAACAACCAATCGAGGCCTGAATTCCAGTTGCTTTCGAGGCCATTGCTTGTCAGAAGAAAAAAACATGCCTTACATAGATCTCCAGCAAGTGTATGCTACTACATCATCTGGCATACAAATGGTGCTCCAATCAGATCTCAGCAAATACACACAGCTTATGTATTGGAGATTTGGAGTATGAAATTATCTGGATTGTAGACAGCACATGCCTTACATAGATCTTTTTGGAGTACATGTAACAAAAAGTTCCTGCATCTGCTTTTGGAGTACTCCAAATCTCCAATACACAGCTCATGCCTTACATAGATCTTTTTGTTACATGGATTGTACAACTCAGCAGCATTTGAAATACACACAGTTCTTTTTGTACAATCCATCTTTCTAAAAAGCAAAAGCAGAGCTCCTGCTGTTCCCGTCAAATAGTTCTCTTTTTGTTACATGTATTGGAGATTTGGAGTATGAAATTATGCATATTGTCGATTCACAAATTCATGTACAGTGTCAGTACAAATAAATATGGTGTTTCACAAATCCATGTACAAACTTAGTACAAATAATATAAGGGCTACGTGTTGTGCAAGAGCACTTCGGACCACTCTTCTCTGCATCCATTCCGAGCTCAATAGCCAGCTTCTGAATCAAGATACCTCACATCACCAATGATGTAGTTCCGGATGGACTTTTTCATCAAGTGCCATGTGAATCCGATTGTAGCACCACATACTATAACATATGTACGTGACTCATAACTTTGTCCTAAAAAATCGCAGATGAATCGCAGAGGTCTGGTCAATTGGGTGGGTGAGAATGGTAGTCCGGGGAAGAGAGGGTCGCGGTCTCGTCAGCCCTACAACAGTGGAGAAAAAGAGGATGGGTTTGGTGGCACTGGTGAGCGAAGCGGCCGCTGTACAGGGGATGGACAGAAGGACGGGGGAGTATTAATGGATGCTGACACAGTACACTAGATGGACGGAAGGACGTGGAAGATTTTCTGGTAGTGTGGATATCGGGTCTTGCACGGACACAGGACTTCACTCACATAGTACACTGGATGTTGAACTTGCATGGCTTTGCCTTGCTCTTCTCTTTTTTTCTGCCATAATGACACTTACGAATTGCGTGGTGGCGGATATGAAAAGTAGCATGGACTCCGCCTCTTTTGGGGAAGCCAGTAGTGGATTGGACTGCAAGAGGCACTTGAGGTCCTCGAATGTTCCCCTTGTCTCCTCGCTCAATTGAAATTTTCTGCCCTTCCGGAGGAGTCTGTAGAGAGGGAGCGCTTTTTCCCCAAGTCAGGCAGATGAACCGGCTTAGGGCTGCTACACATCCCGCAAGATTCTACACTTAGAGCATGGTCTTGGGGGCTCTAGCTCGACGATGGCCTTGATTTTTTTCCAGGTTCGCTTTGATGTCGCGCTGAGAGACAATGAAGCCGAAGAGGTTGCCTAAAGGGACCACGAAAACGCAATTCTCGGGATTGCCTTGGCCTCTGTGTGCAATTGATTTTTCTTGGTTTCCTTGGCCGGCTGGAAGGCCGGGCCAGGCTTGGGCTTCTGGGGTGGAAGCGTCATGGATGGGTCGACTGACTTTTCTTATCTCCTCGAGTTTTGCGAAGGACAAGGCCGCCTCTGCAAGCTCCACATTGGCGAACCTTCGCTTTGAGTGCCCTCTTGGGGCTGCCATGTAATGTGATTGTACCTCTTGGGTCTGGCATCTTTAGTTGCAAGTACGCGTATGAGAGTAGCGCCATGAACTTGACGTAAGCGGGCCTGCCAAGGATAGCACTGTAGCACATGCGAAACGACGTGACCTCAAAGCATAGTGTCTCCGAGTGGAAGTTTCCCTCGTCTCCAAAGATGACTTCAAGGGGGATTTGCACTAGCAGTTGCACCTTCTTGCCTGGCAAGAAACCATGGAAGCCGGTGGGCGCGGGGCTCAAACCAGACTTTGAGATTCCCATCTTTGCCAGTGTGTCGGGGAAGATGATGTTGACTCCACTCCCCCCTCCCTCCCCCGCGTCCATTAGGACCCGAGGGAGGCGGAAGCCGCCGACGATCGGATCAAGCCCCAGGGTGAATTTCCCCCGGATAATGGACGTAGGCCGGGTCATCGGTTAGGTCGAAAGCGATGCCGGAGTCGGACCACTCCAGGTATTCTGCGTGGGCTGGTGCAGTTGCATAAAGTGCTCGGCTTGTGAGCTTCTAGGCGCGCCGTGTGTCGGAAGCCCGGAAGATAATATGTACCCCATGCGCTCGGGCGAGCTGGTGGGTTGATGATGATCCAGCTGCTGCGAGATTGGCCGGAGCCGGCATTGCCTCACGTGCCAAAGGTGATGGTTCAACACGGAGGCACACGGCGTCGTTGCGCTGGTCAAAGTGGAATTCGAGGCTTCTAAGGTGCATAGTACTGATGGGGGACGGCGGCGTCTCGTCATAGAGTAGCCCTTGCCCGTCAGCGACCAACTTGAAGGAGCCGAAAAGGCCATTATTGTTATCTAATAAAGCAAGGGATGATTCTCTCCCTGAAAAGAAGTTAGTATGATGTATTTCTTCAAAGGCTCACCGGCCACAGATTGCAGCAATTCTGGATGAGTCGTTTTCACCACTGTATTTCTTATGTCGAGATCGCATGAATAACATTGAGAGTCACGGAACACCATATCTGAGTCTCTTTGTGTTCGCTGCCACATAAGTGGTGGTTGAATGTTCTTTTAAGTTGTGTTTTTTGTGTGAATTTTTTTTTGTCCAGCCACGCATGCGGTATGGGACGCAATAGAAAAGTTTGGAGCTTGCCATACCATGAAAACCTGCTTAATTATGGACATGAATGGCTAGTTGATTTGCTGGTGAAGCTGACTGAAGAGGAAAGGGCTTGTGCTTATGGTCATATCTCTAGCAGAATCAGAACGACACAATGCATGGGAAGGTGGTTGCGCCTATTGAAGCAACCAAGAAGTTTCTGTAGAGCTATGTATCCTCTCTCGAACAAATTATATCGAATAATGGAAGGGCGCCTATAAAGTGGAAGAGTGTCGTCGTCGGGCCAAGTGAAAAGCGGAAGGCATTGAGGGTATCTACGCAAACTAGTTGGCGCCCACCACCGGAGGGGTCTATTGTGGTCTTAGTGGATGGTTAATTCAACACATGCAGTAATGACGACAACTTGGGTGTGCTCATTAGAGGTAGCGCACACGAGTATATTTTGTCAAGCTTGGATTGTAATGACGTGTTCAAGGTAGAGCTGTTGGGGGTGCGAGAACGCCACACGGCCATGGCGACGGTACTTCAAACGGACTTTGCTATTTTTTATATAAAGTTGCTTAAGGAGTGTAGTAAATGAAGGAGATGCTTAGTGGAGAAATGGAGCTTGTCGTATGTTAAATTAACACTACAATCGTGTTGCAGATCGTCTAACATATATTTTCAGAGCGGACTGAATTGTGGTTGCAGGACGCTCCTCGTGCATTAACAAGGCTCCCAATTTTCCCATATTTTTGTAGATGGTCCTATTTTTTTTTTCCACACAGTTTGTCTTATAATTGCCTTTTGGTAAATAGCAGCGGTTTTCTATATGTTTTTTTACCCGAGTTTTCTATATGTTCTGTGTACGGCATATAATATCACATTTCCACATCAGAGTAGAGAAGACTTCTCACAGTATCACTTTTCCACATGTCGTGAAAAGGCAAAGAAAAAAACAAACTCACATCGTTCTCTCAGATCGTGCGCCTCTCCCAGCGTCGGCACCGCGCTCCTCCTGCCCTCCGCCGCATCTTTCCCTCGGGCGGCCGCGCCTCTCCCTGCCTCCTCCGTTTGTCCATGCCCCAGCGTCCATTGCCCTAACCCTAGCTCCTCGAGGGTCGTGGCGACAAACAGCCCCTGGAAGAAACGGTGAGTGCCCCTGGAAGGTTTCTATTACTCCTCTCCTAGGCTCCTAGCTCGTGATTTCCCAGTTTTGATTTGGTTTTATCATTCTTGATGATTCTCTTCCGGTCTTTGCTTTTAGGAACCCTAGACTCAAGTATGAGCCGCCGCCGCTGCACGCCTGCGATGTCACCCCCGCTGGAAAACGAAGACCTTCTCCAGGAGATCCTTCTGCGCCTCCCTCCTCAGCCATCCTCCCTCCCTCGTGCGTCCGCCGTATGCAAACGCTGGCGCAGCATCCTCTCCGACCCCCAATTCATCCTACGCTTCCGCAAACACCACCGGAAAGCCCTGCTCCTCGGCTTCTTCAGCCATAGACATGGCGTAGTCTGCGATTTCAATCCCATCCTGGACGTGCCTGATCGCATCCTAGCCCATCGTTTCTCCGTGCCCAAGAACCGCAGTTCCATGGAGCAGTGGCGCTTCATGGGCTACCGCAACGGCCTTGTCGTCCTGGTCAACGGGTGTCCGCGTGAGGCCGTCGTGTGGGATCCTCTCACCGGCCAGCAACATCGCGTGCCTTTTCCATCAGGGCTTCACGATGCCCTAACGGGTAGTATTTGTATCTGGCATGCCGTGGTGTTGTGCGTTGATGCCGAAGATGGGCACGTGCAAGGCGATTGCATTTGGGGCCCATTCAAATTGGTCTTGATCTGCAACGGATACAAGCAGGCATTTGGTTCTCTCTATGACTCGGCGTCTCGTGCTTGGGGAAATATTTTCTTGACGGCGATAACGAATAGAATTTATTGGAGAAGGTGCAGCATCCTTGTCGGGAATGTGCTTTGCTGGTTGATTTGTGGTGGTGATGTCCATGTGTTTGATATCGAAATGCAGAGTACTGGTGTGATCGAGAAGCCGGCGGACAACCATGTTACCAATGACTTGTTTTTTCAACTCTTAAGGATGGAGAATGGTGGACTAGGCCTTGCTGTTTTGTCGGAACAGACTGTCCAATTATGGGAGAGGAAACCTAACTGTGATGGTGTTGTCGGATGGGTGTTGCTGCAGGAAACCATTCCTTTGAAAGGGTTGCTTCCAAGAAGAATGCCTTTGGCACTTCTCATGGGGTATGATGAGGACACCAATGTGATTGTTCTGTCTATGGGGATTGACAACTTCATGCTCCAACTTGACTCGGTGCAGATCAAACATATCATTAAAACAAATGACACGCGTAACGACATGTTTTATCCCTACTATAATTTCTATACGGCAGGTAATACCTCCCTATCTACATTGCACAACCAAAAAAAGTCCATCAGTTTGTTTTGCTGGGATTCAGTACAGTTATTTTTGGTATGTGATTGCTGTAACATTGTTAATATGATTAAGGATCCACTAGAATACATTGAGCTTTGCTAGGATTCAGTACAGTTACTTTTGGTATGTGATTGCTGTAACATTGTTAATATGATTAAGGATCGACTGGAATACATTGAGCTGTTTGTTTCTTTATTGGGCCAGTAATTTATTGTGATGTAACTTATTATTACTGGGCTATATAAAAGATGGAACACGAATATCTATTGCTTTGATGTCTTGCCCCTGCTAAATGCTAACTATGACTTTGTCCGTGTAATGATCTTTCAATCAGAAGGTTTATAACAGTTGTAAACTGGCTATATCTGTACTAAGAGAATATGGGTAAACCATCTGCTATGTGAAATAGTTAACCAATTGCCACATTTGGAAGCTTAAAGATTGTTATTTTGTTCTATTCAATAAATGTCTGTCTTCATCAATTCATAACAGCACGTACTTAATTTGTTATTGGAAAAATAGTACTGGTTCATAAAATTTGAATGGTACTACGTGATTCTAATATGTGCATATGTTATTTTGGCACATTGGTCATAAATGGTACAGGCTCTCTTGACAATAATTCTGGATAAATGCTTTTTTCTTGAACATCTAAACAGTCTTATCATTCTTGTTTTGCACTTGGCAATAGCTGTGGCGTCATTTACAATCCTTTTCATAAAAGCTACTTTCCCCTCTTCCAATTACATACATTTATAGCGGTTTGCACATATTGCTTTCTCATTGATTCAACTTCTCTTTGAATTTTCATTGGTTTTTTTTTTGTGTCTTCTTTTGGTTTTAGGCAGGGGAGTCGGGTGGAAATGGGTGGAGGTGGAACTGTGAACTCATGTGATCTAAATGTGCTATCTTGGTTGAACGGGTGAGATAAATATATCTTCCTGCTATGTGTATGTCTTTAAGGCAGTATATCTTTTCGTCTTGGATACTTAGTTTAGAAGATGATGCATGATTTATTGATATAGATGTGTAATGCATGAATTTGATTAATTTCTAAACTGTCTAGGTCCCACATTTCTAAATAGTACGCTGTTGATCTAAATAGTACGCTGTTGATCTAGAACGTCCTGCGGTTCTGGCATTGCATGAATATTCCCGAACACTCGGAGCGTGATCAATTCATGAGTTTTTTACACAGTGCAGACACATGTGATATAAGATGTGTGGTAATTTTTCATATTTTTTAAAGATGTAGAAGTACGCGCAAAAATCCCACGTTACGGATTGTTCTTCGCATGTCTACGAGTGTGGCCGGGGGCCTTCTGGGGCTAGCTATGCCACCAAATCTTGCGCTGGGCCCTCTTACACGTCTGGAAGTGTGGTGGCAGGTGCAAACAGCCGGCACGCGGCTCCGGAGTGTGACCCCCTTCACGGACGGCGCTGCCGCCGGCACTCGGAGGGGGGAAACGGCCACGTCGGGTCGACACGGAGGGAATCTTGTGCTGGGTTGGGCCCAGACCTTGTTCTAAAGTGTTCCTATGGGCTGGCCTATCACAACCAGGTGAAAAAGTCCATTGGTCAGGCTGTTGCATGTAGATTTCCTCCTTTTGCTCTCCGTTCAGGAATGCCGTCTTAACATCCATCTGATGGACGAGAAGACCATGCGAGGCTGCCAACGAGAGTAAAACTCGAAAGGTGGTCAGTCTGACCACAGGTGAATAAGTGTCGAAGAAATCTTCTTCTTCTTTCTGGGCATAGCCCTTGGCCACAAGCCTAGCCTTGTACTTTTCAATCGTACCGTCGGGCCTAAGCTTCTTTTTGAACACCCACTTATATCCCAATGGTTTGCAACCATAGGGACGCTCAGTAATCTCCCAAGTCCCGTTAGCCATGATGGAATCCATCTCGCTACGGACCGCATCCTTCCAGTAGTCAGCTTCTGGAGATGCATACGCTTCTGTAATAGAAGTGGGAGTATCATCCACGAGGTACACAAGGAAATCATCACCAAAGGTCTTTGCAGTCCTTTGTCTCTTACCCCTGCCAAGGGTTTCCTCGTCATCCTCCTCAGGATTTTCATCATGTGTTTGTTCATAATATTCCATAGGAATGGCAGGCTCAGGAGTCTCCTCAGATTCCTGTCTAGAAGTGCTTTGCACATCTCTCATAGGAAAAATATCCTCGAAGAATGTACCATCCTTAGACTCCATAATTGTACCAACCTTCTGGTCAGCTACCTCAGATTTCACTACTAGAAATCTATAGCCAACGCTATTCTTAGCATAGCTCAAATTAACGCAGTCCACGGTCTTTGATCCAAGCTTGCGCTTTTTGGGGATCGGCACGTTGACTTTCGCCAAACAGCCCCAAGTCCGCAAGTACGAGAGTGTTGTCCTTCTCTTCGCCCATTTCTCATAGGGAGTGATCTCATTATCCTTTGTCGGAACTTTATTCAGGACATGACATGAAGTCAATATAGCCTGCCCCCACCATGCCTCGGATAAACCCGATGTATCTAACCTGGCGTTAACCAAATCAGTTAGAGTACGGTTTTTCCGTTCAGCAACCCCGTTTGACTGGGGTGAATAGGGAGGCGTCCTCTCATGAATAATACCATGTTCCGCACAAAAAGAATCAAACTCACTCGAGAAGTACTCTCCACCACGATCTGACCGGACTCGTTTAATTTTCTTTTCAAGTTGATTCTCAACTTCTGCCTTATAGATTTTAAAGTAGTGTAGAGCCTCATCTTTAGTGTTTAACAGATACACATAGCAATATCTAGTGGAATCATCTACCAATGTCATGAAGTATTTCTTTTCACCTTTAGTCAACACACCATTCATCTCACAAAGATCAGAATGTATGAGTTCTAATGGCGCCAAGTGTCTCTCCTCCGCAGCCTTGTGAGGCTTGCGAGGTTGCTTAGCTTGCACACACGTAAGGCACTTAGAACCTTTGGCTAAAGTGAAACTCGGGATTAAATTAAGTTTTGCTAGCCGCGTCATAACATCGAAACTAATGTGACAAAGACGTGAATGCCAAACTTCAGATTCATTAACACTCGAATGGATATTGTTCACGACTTTATTACAAAAATCAGCGAGAGAAAGGCGGAACATTCCTCCGCATTCATAACCTTTTCCAACAAATAGTCCATATTTCGTAACAACTACTTTATTAGACTCGAAGACCAACTTAAACCCTTCTCTACACAGAAGGGAGCCACTAACAAGGTTCTTCTTGATGGCGGGGACATGCTGCACGTTCTTCAGCTGCACGATCCTTCCCGAGTAAACTTCAGATCGACTGTGCCAACACCATGAACAGAAGCACTCGCGCCATTCCCCATCAATACAGACCCGTGGCCTGTGGCCTGGTAAGAAGAAAACAATGAAATGTCAGCACACACATGAACACCTGCACATGTGTCCACCCACCAATCGGTGGACTGACAAACTGAAAATACAGCAAATAAATTACCGTACCCAGATGCACCACTTTCATTGTTGCCCACAATCATATTGGCAGACTTGGAGTCCTGCCCTGGCTTCTTGTACTTGTTTGGGCACTTGTTAGCCCAATGTTCCTCAGAACCACAAGTAAAACAGCCATCTCCCTTCTTATTCTTCTTGAAGGTCTTCTTACCCTTCTTTTTAAAGTCGGTATTCTGTTGGACAGAATTCTTTCCCTTGGGCTTGTGGGAATTGAAGTTCTTCTGACGCACCATATTGGCCACAGAAGTTCCTTCGACCCCTTTTTCATGCGAGTCTTTTGCTCTCGAGTTCTGCTCAACACTCAGATGGCCGATGACATCCTCTACCGAGAATTCACGCCTCTGATGTTTCAGAGTGGTAGCAAAATTCCTCCAGGAATTAGGGAGCTTAGCGATTATACAGCCCGCGACAAATTTGCCCGGTAAATCGCATTTCAGAAGGTCAAGCTCCTTAGCGATGCATATTATCTCATGAGCCTGTTCCAATACAGAACGGTTCTCGACCATTTTGTAATCGTGGAACTGCTCTATAACATACATCTCGCTCCCAGCATCGGTGGCCCCGAACTTAGATTCGAGTGCCTCCCACAAGTCCTTGGCAACCCGCACATGTAAATATGCGTCAACCAGCTTATCTCCGATCACGCTCAGAACTGCTCCGAGGAATACGACGGTGGCCTCCCTGAACGCCTTCTCCTGTTCAGGAGCAATCGTTCCCGTGGAAGGGACACCGGCGACCCAGAACACGTTCATAGCCGTGAGCCATAAGGTGGTTTTGTTCTGCCAACGCTTAAAATACGTACCGGTAAACTTATCCGGTTTCAGTGCAGCAGCAAAACCACTAGCCAAAAAATTCCTACAGACATTAGGTTTTTGGATTGCTGAGTAAATAGGCAATTTTCGATTAATTTAATCCAGGAGATAATCATGAACATGGCATTGACAGAATTAATGACATACTGATTACGATCTAGACATGCACGTACTACGCAAACAGTAGACACATCTACACATAATGCTAGTACGGCTAACACAGAAATAAATAGGAGCGGGATAAACGAGTTATACCCTCCAGTAGGCCAGGCAGAGGCCGCGGCGGCGGCGATGGTAGCAGCGGCGTCCTCGGCGGCCTTCTTCTCGGCTTCAAGCTTCTCGGCGGCGGCAGGGTCGGCGTCGGTGGACATGGTGACAACGAAGGCGACGCGGACGTAGAGGAATTAGACGAACGGAAGCGAGCAGTCGCGTAGTCGCTCCCCAAAAACCTAATCGCCCCTCTCCCGTACAGGATCTCTGGAGAGGCGGGGTTTCGGAGGCCTGCTCTCCCGTCAACCGTGTACGCGATGGACGGGATGGGATCACCGGCGGTAGCAGCAGCAGAAGGAACGTGCGTGTGTGGAAGGCGCAAGGGTGGTAGGCTCAAGGGTGGTACTCTCTCGCTCCCCATGCGCCTCCCCACTCTGTATATGGGTGGAGAGGGCTGGTTGCTTGCCCTCCAAGCCCCTAGAGTCATTGGCCATGGGGAAGGAAGGAAATCCCTCCTTTCCTTTCCCCACCGATCGCTATAGAAGGAAATCCCTACTTTCCTTTCTCTACCGATCGCTATCCCCCCTTTCCTTTCCCTACCGATCGCTATAGGGATCTTGATCCTATTCCTTGTAAGGGGGATCTTGGTGCGCCTAGACCAGGGGTGTGGGGCCTTGCCCCACTGCCCACGTCCACACCTAGTGCCATATAACCCACATGGGCCCTTAGAGATTAATCTGAAATTGTTAGATGGGCCCTAGGCCCAACTCATATTTCAACAGAATCAACGTTGTGAAAAATGATCCTGGATAAAAGTTTACGCATCACAGTTTTTCTTACAATGGGGACACAACATGCGGGTAGGAGTAGGACACTCGAGCTCGCACAGCAACAGCTTCGAGCTCGGCTTGAACAGAGCACGCGAAGGCTCGGGATTGGCTTGGCAGATTTGATCATAAAAAAAATACACGAATAATCATCTAGTCAAGCTTTGTCGAGCTCGGCAGGCAAAACTGGAATTTTTTTCTCTCTAAAAATGTAAAATAATCATGGATGTATCCTGTGGCGGACCATGAAACAATTAGTCGAACGGGCCAAGGACGGGCCAGTCACTTGCTCAATGGGCCATGTGTTGCTCTTGGGCCAGATTTGTAGCAAATACAAAGAGGAAATCCAAAAATAAGGACGGGCCGTGGCCCGGTTTGGTCCCCACTGCGGCCCGCCCCTGGATGTATCTACGCTATAACTCCAACGCCTACTACTGTACAATCATGTGACTTGTGGGTGGATTTCAGCGAGTGCACGACCGTGGCATCCTTATCTTGTGTGCATGCACTAGGAGGTACTGATACTTCTGCTTCTACGTCTTATGCACATATATCCCATTTTTGTTCGATGTGTCTTTTGTTCCCTAATAGTAAGAAATGCTCAAAAAGTATGATAAAAAGCAACGTCTGATGTAATCATTGTTGGAAAATTAGGCAATTTCGTAATTAATTCCGGAATATAAATCAAGGTAAAAGCAACAATTAACATGCATATGTCAAGCATACTAGAAGCACTAAATAGCATGAACAACAGCATTGCACATGCAATAGTAACCATAATTAAAGATTGGATCAGATCATGGCACACATACTGATCGGTTGCAGATGAAGTAGCGGTGGCCGCTGCAGAGGTGATGTTGTTGACGACGATGTTGGTGACGTGAAGCTGATGGCGACGGAGACGACGGTGCATGACGCTGCCTGACTTGGACGGAAGACGACCCATGGTGACATACGTGAGCAGTCGCGCGTAGCGCTTCCTAAAAACCTAATTCACCCCCTCCCGGTGCAGGATCACAAGGGCGAGAGGTTCCGGAGAGCTGCTCTCCAGCTTGCCGGTACATGCCGACGTTCGGGATTGTGACGCCCCCATTCATAATCGTGCACTAACCATACACGCAGCATGCACGATCACGAATGGTGACTCCACTGTAGTACCGCAACACAACTCTACGACACAAAACAATATAAAACAATATATTACAGAAAGGGGTCGTAAGACCCACTATTACATCCAAGAGTTAGGTCTGACTACAGACAAAATAAAACAAGGACCCTACCCAAAGGTGCAGGCCTCCTGCCTGGGACCTCCGAACTGCTCGTCGACGTCGAACTCCATGTAGTAATCGGCATCGGGGATACCTGCATCCATGGTGCTACCATCTGAATGCAGCAACCGGGTTGAAGGAAAAAGAATAGCAAAGCAACGGTGAGTACTCATCCAAAGTACTCACAAGACTTACATCAGATCTAAACTACATATGCATCGGTATCAAAGGAATGGGGCTATATCTTTGGACTATACTGCATAAATGCCAGAATAAAGGGGGTAACTCAATGTAACATGAAGTATCATCGTCTTGCAGCATTAGAAGAGAAAGAGCGCATACGAGTCCAACAAGTGTAGCAACACTACACTACCCTTGGATCCTCCCTCGGCTCCCTGTGAGAAAGCGATCCTTGGGCATGCTTCATATTATCTTGGTAAATTTTAGTAAGTATCCAGTTTAAGTTGTGCAAGATCGGGATGCATCTCCAAGCATCCTGTTACCATGGACACGGCTATTCGAATAGTTTTGTTCTTCCCTGCAGGGATGCACCACATTTCCCGATACGCTCGAACCCCTCCTTAAGCCACTAGTATGAACACACTTCCTGGTGTGTGCCGGCAGAGGAGAACGACACGCCGAAGTCCTACGTCACCTCTCCAGAGAGGTCACCTGCCCGTCTACATCCTAAGCATGGAGTGTTGTTCGGCCGCTCACCCTAAGCACTCCTGCACGGTGTGCCACACGCCGGGGTCCAAGCCAAATCTCATCCTGGATCCGCTTGCCCCGACTGCGCCGCATCTCTGAACTGGACATGTGGCAGAGCTTTCGGTAAGTAACTGATGACGCCGAGGGTCCCATAATCATTATCCCGCGCAGCGGTTAGTGCGTATATGCCAATGGCAACTCGGAATAATATACCCAGAGCTCGTGAACGTGTTATTGTTAAGTAACCGTGGATAACGACCAGGGCCCAGGCCCACCTCTCTCCTAGATGGTCTCCGCCTGCCCTATCGTTCCGCCACAGTGAATCACTCACGGGTGCTCACCGAGCCGACCCGACTTTAACATAAACATAACATAATAATAATCTTCGTCTTCGTCGGCATCTCATCGCAGTCCATCTCACTCCATGTCGTAGGCCACCAGAGTCCGGGTCCACCATGGGTTATCATATATCATAGCAGTATAAGGTATATCCGTGATCATCGCCAAGAGGGATCACGGCACGGTAATAGCATGGCAAAACGGACAAGGGTGTAGGGCCAACAGATGGATCATAAGCATTACTAAAATAGGCATGCTAGGATAATAGGTAAAGCTTCAACGAGAGGCGACAACAACAGGCTATGCATCAGAATAGGTTCTATCGAAGCAATATATCGGAACCACTACCTAATGCATGAAGTAGAGAGAAAGAATATGCGATATCGGAATGATCAAGGGGGTTTGCTTGCCTGGTTGCTCTACTGATAAGATCTGATCGTCTGCGATGTAGTCGTACTCAGAGTCTACGGCAGTCTCGGGGTCTACCAGAAAAGAAGCAACGTAGGGGAAACAGATAAACAACGGGCAATCAAATGCAACACAAGCATTTTAAATGAAGTGGGAAAATATTTGGAATATTTTCCCGGCTCCCAAAACTATTCATTCAGCTGATCTGGCAGCGATTCATCAATGTTCAGTATGATGGGGATGTTTGTCATGCATGCAAGTGGCATATTCGGATTCGTTATATTTTTCTGATTATTTTTCATATATAAATTATTTTCATCTGAGTTACGGATTATTTTCTAAAGTTTTATTGATTTTCTGGAATATATTTTAATTTCGAAATAAAAAGCAAAAATGCTATGTGTACCCAGCAGCAGCTAGCCACAGAGGCTGACTGGTGGGGCCAGGTCAACTGCCTAGTCTGCAGTTGACTGGTTAACTGGGTCCAGTGGGACCTAGCTGTCTGTGACTCAGTTTTAAACAATGTTTAATTACTGTTTTAATTAACCTAATTAACCAATGGGCCCTGGTGGTCAGTGCCACTGGGTTATTTAGCCGCTACCACTAGTACAAAACAGGGCATCGGTCCACCCCTGAGAAGCCCATTAGTCCCGGTTCACTCACGAACCGGGACCCATGGGGGCATCGGTCCCGGTTCGTGAGGCCAGGGCGCCGGCCGGGCCTCGTGGGCCATTGGTCCCGGTTCGTCTGACCCCTTTTGTCCCGGTTCCAGACACGAACCGGGACCAATACGCCTCGCTCCTGGCCCACAACCATTGGTCCCGGTTTGTGGCTGGAACCGGGACTAAAGATGACCCCTTTGGTCCCGGTTCCAGCCACGAACCGGGACCAATGCGCCTCGCTCCTGGCCCACAACCATTGGTCCCGGTTTGTGGCTGGAACCGGGACCAATGGTTGGCCTATATATAGCCCCCGCCCGCGAGCAGAGCAATGCATTGCTCTGTTTTTTTGCCGGGCCGTGGGAGAGCTCTTGTGGTGCTCTAGCTCACCTCCTATGCACACGAGGTGTTCGATGAAATGCCCGAGCCACACTTAAGCTTTCTCCTCTCGAAGCTCCTCGTCCAAGCTCCATTTTCCTCAATATTTGTCTAGGTTTGGCGGTCCGTCTTGTCCCGTCCCCGTCCTCACCGTCGTCGATCGCCCGCGCCCATCTCGGCGCCGACAACACCGTGGTTAGCCTCTTCTTCTTATCTTCTTTCTAAAAGAAAAAAGTTATTACTTGTGTGTTTTAATTAGATGCTCTAGAGAGTTATATGTTGTTCAATAATAAGAACTATATAACGCACGCAGATGAACCGGCAATGGATGTACGGTGACCGACGCACCTCCGAGTATATTAAGGGCCTGCATAATTTTCTCGAAGCGGCTGAGGCAAACAAGCAGAATGGTTTTATGCATTGTCCATGTACTGTCTGTGAGAATACGAAGGCTTTCTCCAACTCTAAAACCCTTCACTTCCACCTGCTTGAGAAGGGTTTTATGCCACACTATAATGTTTGGACCAAGCACGGAGAAAGAGGGGTTATGATGGAAGACAACGAAGAAGAAGAGGATGATGACAACTACCCGCCCCCTGAATACGGTGATGCTGCAATGGGGGAAGCTGAAGATCAAGAGGAACCAGACGATATGCCCGATGATGATCTTCGCCGGGTCATTGTTGATGCACAGAGAGAATGCGAAAGTGAAAGGGAGAAGTTGAAGTTCGATCGCATGTTAGAGGATCACAAAAAAGGGTTGTAACCAAATTGCGAAGATGACAACAGAAAGCTCGGTACCACACTGGAATTGCTGCAATGGAAGGCAGACAATGGTGTATCTGACAAGGGATTTAGTTCGCTGCTGAAAATAATGAAGAAGAAGCTTCCAAAGGATAACGAATTGCCCGGCAGTACGTACGAAGCAAAGAAGGTTCTATGCCCTCTAGGATTGGAGGTGCAGAAGATACATGCATGCCCTAATGACTGCATCCTCTACCGCGGTGAGTACGAGGATTTGAACGCATGCCCGGTATGCGGTGCATTGCGGTATAAGATCAGACGAGATGACCCTGGTGATGTTGAGGGCGAGCGCCCCAGGAAGAGGGTTCCTGCCAAGGTGATGTGGTATGCTCCTATAATACCACGGCTAAAACGTCTGTTCAGAAACAAAGAGCATGCCAAGTTGATGCGATGGCACAAAGAAGACCGTAAGAAAGACGGGAAGTTGAGAGCACCCGCTGACGGGTCGCAGTGGAGAAAAATCGAGAGAAGGTGGGGGGACTTTGCAGGTGACGCAAGGAACGTATGGTTTGGTTTAAGTGCAGATGGCATTAATCCTTTTGGGGAGCAGAGCAGCAATCATACAATAATTTGGGCCCACAGTCAGTGACGGTTTAGTGATTTATTAGTGCTAATCCATCTGCTAATGACCTGGGCCCACATGTCATTGGCCCAGGCGACGTTCAAACAATGGCGCGCGCTGGCGACGAGCGCAGACGCGACGGAGGTGGTCGGAATCCGTCCTCCGGTGACAAAAAGGCGGCAGAGGGTACCACGCGAACCAGTGAAGCAGCGCACGTCGATCTGTGGCAGCCACGCGAGCGGGGGTGGTCCGAGCTGAGCACACAGCAACGGCAAGCGGCGGCGGCAGAACGGCCAGCTCGATGGAATCGAGCACCTGGCCTCGGGCTCATTGTTCCAATGGGTGCACGCGCTGCCTAGGATCCCCAGGAGCACGGCCGTGGCCTCGATTCAACTCGGGAGCGACTACAATGGCGCCATCAACCACGGCGGCAAAAGCAGAGCTTCGTCCGAAGCAAGGAGGCGATGGGGACAGGCTAGAGCACGTGAGGGAGAGGGGTAAGGGGTGCACGGGCACCGGCGGCTCACAGCGGTGTGATAGGGCAGGTCAGTGGGCTCGGGGAGATGCTGATTATGGCGAATCGACGGCGGCATTCATCGGCGACCGACGGTGCAGACAAAGACGATGGCGATGAGCTGCGGTCTCCCAGCTCAAATGGGTGGTTGTAGTCGACGAAGAAGAGTGTGGCGGAGCTGCTGGACAACTCCGCGTGGCTCAGGGAGCACAGTGGCCATGGGATCGACGATGGCGCGGCGGCGGTTGCATTCGGGCGAGCTCCAGGTCGACGAACAGAGCGAGGGTGGGGGGAACTGAGGGCTAGGGTTTCGTCGGGGCTCCAGGGCGTTTCCCTTATCCACCCACGGAGCCGTGGAATGGCTGACGCGTGCGGCATCGGGGCCGCGGGCGCACGCACGGCGACACACACAGGAGAGAGAGGCGGGAGGTTGAAGGAGAGGGGAGTTGGGCTGGGCCTCTCCTATGCAGTCACGGCCCAGATGAACAGGTAAGCCTTCCCTTTTTCCTTTTTCTTTTCTGTTTCTATTTTCCTTTTCTGTTTTGCATGTATTTAACATAGCAAATGAGCTTAGGCAAAGCTCAACTTTTGCACATAAATACAAGGCAATATTACAAGGCTGCACAAAAAGTTTGAGGCCATTTGCAAACACTCAAATTTATGTTTTTATTTTAAATGGCTTTAATTAGTATTTATGGTCCACAAAATTGTTGCTAGGGACAAAATGGGAATCCAAATGAGTTTGATTTCTTCATGACAATTACTTAGGGGATTTATGGCAGAGTACCAACATTTTTGTTGGACTGTTTGAAGAAATAATTTTTGAACTTGCATTTTGGATTTTGAGTTCGGAGTTGATTTGAATCAAAGTGGCAATTAACATAGTTAATTATGATGACATGGCCACAATATTAAGGGAGCAATAGTAGCTTAATTACAGGGGCGTTACAGGGATGGAGTAGACTATGTTGGCGGCGCAAATAGCAAGAGGAGGCAAAAACCCTAACTCATTTTCGGTGTGTCTTTGGCTGCGGTCGTTGAGTCATATATATAGGAGAGCCCACACGGTCTCGTCTCGTGATCACGATCCAAAATGACTAGGTTTCCAACTTGTAAACTTACCGGTCAAGAAAACAATAAACTTGTCTACCGAAAAACCAAAAAATAAAACGGCAAAAGGAAGTTGTGCTCCTGCAAGGCCACGGACCGGATTTTGGCGGACCATTCACGCGCAAGTCCCACGCCCGTGCCCATCACCCCGGCCTTTGAGATTTATTTGGATTTATTTATTGGGACAAGCCCAAATATGCTAACAATCCCACACCAGATCTCAAATGCCCATATAGAGATTTGCCTGATCTCGCTACTTGTTTAATATACTAGTGTTTCAGCAGAGACTGTTAAGTTGAACTTCCTCTTGGAGCTTTAAGCTAAATCCATTCACAACTTGAAAAATGGACTATGCCTTGAATTCCAAGTTTTGTTCGAATATGTTTCACTCAGAGTCATAACTATTACCCAGCTGCTACTATCCTACCCCGCGGGTGGAGCATATACGTCATACTCCCTGGTCTCTTCGTGAGCTTACTAGAGATCAACCAAGTCTCATAGACTGCGACGTTTAACAGTCGGGCTCATATAGGTGTATTCTTTCAAGAATGCTCTGTAGGACAGCATCTTTGCTAGACATAGCCAATAGAAACACATTAAGGCATGTTGCCAACCTGCCTTACAGCTCTGAGAGTTTTGCATCTTCACGTAGAGAGGGTTATATTTTACTCTCCTCTGTTAACCAATAGCTTGTTTTTCCCAGGTCCTAATTCATGGGATGTTCGATCACAAAGGTTGGGTTACTGCTATGGTGTAACACATATGGGTCTGATACCCATCTCCCTCGGTGCATTATCTATCACATTTCGTGATAGACCCTTTGTAAGAGGATCTGCCAGATTTTTGTCTGTTTGAATATACGTAACAGTTATTACTTCGGAGTTTCTCAATTTCCTGACAGACTTCAAACATCTCTTCACGTGTCTTGAGGACTTTGCATTATCCTTAGAATTGTTCACTTTGACAATAACCGTTTGCTTGTCACAATTCATAAGAATAGCCGGTACCATTTTTTCAACCACAGGCAAGTCCATCAAGAGCTCACGCAGCCACTCTGCCTCAACAGTTGCTGTATCTAAAGTAGTAAGTTATGCTTCCATGGTTGACCTCGTCAATATGATCTGCTTACAGGGCCTCCATGACACTGCGCCACCTCCATAAGTAAACGCATACCCACTTGTGCCATAGAGCACATCAACTTGAGAAATCAAGTTCAAATCACTATATCCTTCAAGCACAGTAGGGTGCCGTGAATAGTGAATTCCTTAACTCATTATACCTCTCAGATAGCGCATGCCCTATCAAGTGCATGCCAATGATCATCACCAGGGTTTGACATGAACCTACTCAGTTTCCTCACAGCAAAGAGATATCGGGCCTTGTTGCGCTAACTAAGTACATGAGTGAACCGACAATTTGAGAGTATCTTAATTGATCTCTCACTTCTTTCTTATTCTTTCAGAGTGTCACACTGGGATCATAAGGTGTTGAGGAAGGTTTGCTGTCTATAAAGCCAAACCGGCTCAAGACCTTCTCAACATAGTTAGATTGCGTTAAAATAATCCCACTCTCATCCTTAATCAGTTTGATGTTTAGAACCACATCAGTGTAACAGCCCAAACTATAATAATCCCAATTGGCCCAGTTGCTACAGGATCCAACCCAGCCCAGTCCAATGCTACAGTCTTCGTCTTCCTCCCTGTGTCGGCCGTGGACGCGCCCGAGCGCGACCTCGCCGTCGGATGCGCCACACACCGACGCTACAGGAGCTCCTGGAGAGGATAAGGTCGACGCCGAGCCCCCGCGGGCGAAACCCCAGCTCATTTCCCCCACCACTCACTCTCTGTCACTCGATCTCTTTGATCGCCGAGCCGCCGCCACCATGGTCCCCGTCGTCTGCGTGGCCACCGATCTCCCCGATGCCTGAGGAGGTGTCCAGGAGAGCCTCCGTCGTCATCTACATCGCCTGCGAGGATCGATCCTTCCAGTACAGCACTGCATCGCCGGGATCGCTCACCTTCTTCAACGTCGGCCACCGCACGCCATCGTCCGATTCGCCGCCTGCCGTCCACCCCCATCGCAACCGAGCTAGCCATGAGCTCCGGGGTGAGCTCCTCTTCGCTTAGACTTTTGGATCGAGCTCAATCTCGAGCTGTAGGTAGTTGTCGCCGCCGGCGCACCGCCCATTTAAACTGGCCTCTGTGCCGCTGACCGATGGGCCCCACACGTCAGGTCATTAGATTAGGGACTAATATCTATTTAATGCTAATCCTAATACTAACAGCCACTGACAGTGGACCCCACTGCTAAAATAACTCTCTAATTAAAGTACAGTCAATGACATGTGGGTCCCACTTACATTGTAGCCCTGCTGACCAATCAATGCTGACTGTGCGCTGACTCAGGCCATGACCCACATGTCATACACATAGGCTAGGATTCCACTGAGTAATAAAAGTATTTAGTATTAATTTCGAATTAAAAATAATCTAGTAAATTTCAGAAATTAATTGAAACTTCAAAAATTCATAACAAATTCATACTAATTCAGAAAATATAATTTATATATGAAAAATGATCAGAAAAATGTGTACTTCCCAAATATGCCATTTTCATGCATGATAACTATAATAAAAATACTGTTTAGGACAAAAACACTAATAGGACAATTTCTACTAAATATTTGTAGTGGGTGGAAATGCTAGATATGCAATTTCCACTTCAATTAAATTGTATAGCAATGCATTAGATTAGATCAGCACCACATTATGCCATGCCATGCATGCATGTGTTGCACATTGTAATGCCATGATTATGTATTGTTCTTTATTCCTTTTCGGTATTTGCTTCTTATCGGTAGATCCCGAGACGGATGTAGAGTACGACTACACTACCGAGGAGCAGATCAAGCCTGCCGACCAAGAAGGCAAGCAAACCCCCTTGAACATCCAGATGTCGCCTACTCTTTCTACCTTTTTCATGCATTAGAGTATCGCTTCAGTTGTTTATTCGATAGCTAGTGGTCACATATTCTTTGCATGGCCTGACCTTGTCGCCTTATGTTGTTGCTTTTACCTGTTGTCCAAGCATGCCTAGTATATGCTTGTATTTCCATCATGTTGGCCTTACATTCTTGTCGTATGTAGCTATGCTTAGATTGCTGGGCAGTGATCCATCTGGGATGATGATCACTGTGGTAGATATACAGGACACTTGAGCTGGCATATGAGTTGACATGAGATGACCGTCGACATGATGCAAGATGGACCGGATGGTCGGCTTCGGACATGAAGATTGGTTGGAGTGTGCAGCAGGAGATATTTAAAAATAATATGATTAAAAGGCAATAGGTGGGAGGCCGTGTTGGAGAGCATGGTGACTTGTTTCACTTAAGCCGCCCTAGGACCCGAGTTCTGGTTATATTGATCCAAGAATTATACGCACTAACAACACGCGGGATAATGGTTATGGGGCCTCCTGCGACTAGTTCTTTACCTCGGCTTTTCTAGGAATCACATAGATTCGGGCTTTCTATTTGCGTGTGTGTGGCTGCAGGTACAGAAGATGATGCAGATGAAGACTGTGATGAGATGTGGTGTAATTTCATCTAGGTGCGGCATAAATCAGTCCAGCAGATATCCACAGGGGTGGTGAAGCCGGGTACCATGCTCGCAACGCTTGGGACCGCATCGGGAGTACGGCCAAACTCGCCCTTGTGGTTAGGATTAGACTCAGCGCGTGACCTCCCTGGATTAGTTTGACGTAGGGCTATGTCATGTCGATCACCCTCTGCAGGCACACAACATGTAGTGTGCCGAAGCCTAGCTAGCTGATGTAAAAGGTGGTCGAGCGTGTAGGGTAATGTGGTGCACCCCTGCAGGGATGATTAAATCTATTCGAATAGTCGTGTCCATGGTAAAGGATGAGTTGGAGATTGTAGCCCGATCATAGAATAACTACAACTGGTTACTTAATTAAAATTACCAACTTAACTAAATGCTAGGGATCGCTTCCTCGCAGGGTAGTCGAGGGAGGATTCATGGTAGTGTATTGCTGTGGTGAGTAGATGGACTCGTGTGCGCTCTCTTATCTATTATAGCAGATGCTGGTAGTCGTAAGTTCCTTTGACTTCTCATCTATTCTGGCTTTCTGTGGTACAAGTACACAGATATACCCCATTTCTTTGATACTGATGCATAATGTAGATAGATCTAATGTAAGTCTTGGGAGTACAATTTTGTACTCACCTTGCTGTGTATATTCTTTTGATCTGTTGCAGAGGACGTCTACGATCCCTACGTCAGATACTACTTAGAGTTCGGCGCCGAGGAGTAGTTTGGATGTCCCAGGCAGGAGCCTGAGCCTTTGGGAGGGTCGTTGCTTTTGTTTTCCAGCCTCTTAGGCATTTGTTAAACTTGTTCTGTACTCAGACATATTTCGCTTTTCGCTTGATGTAATGTTGGGTCATGTGACCTCTGTGTGATATATATTTGCTATATCTGCACATGTATGAGCTTTTGGATATATATGCTTTAGACGTAGAGTTGTGTTGTGATACCGGTTGTTTCACCCTCACGGCGTGCATGATGTGTGTATGTTTATAAAGTGCACGTTGTGAGTAGGGTCTTTGAATCTCTGAGATACACTTGCTAGCATTAGTGTTTCAGGATATGATAACTCTTTAGCTGAGAGCTCGGGAGTTCCTACCACACTACTCCAGGTGTGGCGCTTCGGCTCAGCTATTGGGTTGGTGACTATGTATGACTGAGAGCTCATGAGTTCCTACCACACAACTCCAGGTGTGGCGCTTTGGCTCAGTCATATAAGAGTGTTGGGGTTCAGGTCCAGCCTGTACAGGCTGCGAGCGGTATCGATAAGGACCGATTGCTTGAACCCTGATTTTGTTACTCAGATTTCATTACTGAGTGCTAATCCCGATGTCCTGATTGATTAGTGCAGCTAGACTTGTATGTCTTAGATCCCGGGTCCCGACAATCAGCTTCTCCCAGATCTTTCTTATCAAAGCTTTTTGATAGAAAATACTTGATCTCATTGATCACACCAATGTTTGCATCAAAGATCAGTATGTCATCCACATACAAACATAATATAACACCTTCGCCCCCACCATGGCAATAGTAAACACACATATCAGCCTCATTAATGACAAAGCCTTCAGAAGTTAGAGTTTTGTCAAACTTCTCATGCCATTGTTTAGGTGCTTGTTTCAGGCCATACGAAGATTTTAACAACTTGCACACCTTTCTCTCTTCACCCTTTACCACAAACCCATTAGGCTGATCCATATAGATTTCCTCTTCCAACTCTCCATTTAGAAAAGTTGTCTTCACGTTCATTTGATGAACGATAAGACCATAGGAGGTAGCCATGGAAAGTAGTACTCGAATGGTGACCAGTCTAGCGATGGGTGAATAGGTGTCAAAGTAATCTTCGCCTTCTTTCTGAGTATAGCCCTTGGTCACAAGCCGTGCCTTGTACTTGTCAATAGTACCATCAGGCCTAAGCTTCTTTTTAAACACCCACTTACAGCCGACAGGTTTACAACCATAGAGCCGTTCAGTTAGTTTCCAATTCCCATTTGAAAGAATCGAGTCCAACTCACTATGGACAACTTCTTTCTAGTCATCTGCATCTGGAGATGTATATGCCTCTGCAATAGACGTGGGGGTGTCGTCCACAAGGTATACAATGAAATCATTGCCAAAGGATTTTTCAATCCTTTGTCTCTAACTCCTTGCAGAAGTTTCATTGACATCCTTCTCAAGGACTTCCTCATGTGGTTGTTCAAAATACTCACGAGATGTACTAGATTCAGGAAATGTTTCAGAAGAAATGCTAGCAGTGCTATGCATATCTATCATAGGAAACATATTCTTACAAAATGTTGCATCACGGGATTCCATTATAGTATCAACATGCATATCAGGTACCTCAGATTTAACCACAAAAAATCTATAGGAAATGCTCCGCTAAGCATAACCTAGAAAGATAGAATCCACTGTCTTTGGTCCGAGCTTGCGTTTCTTAGAGATTGATATGTTGACTTTCGCCAAACATCCGCAAGTGCGCAAATAAGAAAGTGATGGTTTTCTCCCAACCCACGCCTCATAGGGGTTTTTCTTTTTGTTCTTGTGTGAAACTCTATTCAGGACATGACATGAAGTCAATAAAGCCTGCCCCTATCATGCCTTAGATAAACCAGCAGTGTCTAACATGGAATTCACCAAGTCAGTCAACGTGTGTTTTTTTCTCTCGGCAACCCCGTTTGATTGGGGCGAATAGGGAGGCTTTCTCTCATGAATAATACCGTGTTCCTCACAGAATTCATCAAATATTTTGGAAAAATACTCACCACCATGATCCGACCTAAGATGCTTGATCTTTCTCTCTAATTGATTTTCAACTTCAGCCTTACAGATTTTAAACTAGTCTAAAGCCTCATCTTTAGTTTGCAATAAATAAACCTAGCAAAATCTAGTCGCATCATCAATCAATGTCATGAAGTATCTCTTTCCACTTTTTATCAACACATCATTTATCTCACATAGATAAGAATGTACGAGTTCTAGATGTGTCAAGTTTCTCTCTTCGGCTGCCATGTGAGGCCTCCGAGGTTGCTTTGATTGCACGCAACTATGGCACTTAGAACCATTGACAATAGTAAAATTCGTAACTAAACTCATACTGGATAGTTGAGACATTAAACCAAAATTAACATGACATAAACGAGAGTGCCAAACACTCGCATAATCATTAACACCAGCACAAATTTGGTTTACTGACTTATTCCAAAAATCCGAAAGAGAAAAGTGGAACAAGCCTCCACACTCATAGCCTTTACCAATAAATTGACCATGCTCTAACATAACCAATTTATTCGACTCTAACACTACCTTAAACCCATCTCTACATAGAAGGGAGCCGCTAACAAGATTCTTGTTCATAGTAGGGACATGCTGCACATTCCTTAGCTGCACGACCTTTCCCGAAGTAAACTTCAGATCTACCGAGCCCATTTTCCTCTGCAATTTGCATGTTCTGGGCATTTCTTGGAAAAGTGACCGGGCTTTCCACAGGTAAAGGACTCAAGCTCAGCTTTGTTCACCTTCTTCTTCTTGAAGGTAGTAGTCTTGACAGGCTTATTGAAGACAGGCTTATGCTTCCCTTTGTTCTTGTTCTATGGGTTTCCTTGCACCATATTGGCGCTAGACTGGCCCTCGACTCCTTTCTCATTAGTGTCTTTCGCCCGAGCTTTTTCCTCAACATCAAGAGATGCTATCAGATTTTAAACTGATATCTCATGTCTCTTATGTTTCAGAGAAGTGGCGAAACTCCTTCATGAAGGAGTCAACTTTGCAATTATGCACCTAGCCATGAATTTGTCGGGTAAGACACACTTAAGGAGTTCGAGTTACTTTACAATGCACTGTATCTCATGAGCTTGTTCAACTACAGAATGGTTATTCACCATCTTGTAGTCATGGAAGTTCTCCATGATGTACAGTTCATTGCCTGCATCTGTTGCACCGAATTTAGCATTCAGTGCATCCCACAGCGGTTTCTCATCTTGTATGTGCATGTACACATCACACAGACGATCAGCAAGAATACTCAGAACGCATTCCACGAAGATTGTATTGGCTTCCTGAAACTTTCTCTGATCTTCATTAGAGATTCCCTCGGGCATGCCAGTACTAACATGGAAAACTTTCAAAGTAGTAAGCCAGAGCGTGGACTTCAGTTGCCACCACTTAAAGTGCACACCGATAAACTTATCCGGCCTCAGTGCATTAGCGAATCCAGTCATAATTAACTCAGGAAATTGCCTACAATTAGGTTTTTGGATTGTTCGAAAATTAGGCAATTTCATGATTAATTCCAGAATATAAATCATGATAGAAGCAACAATTAACATGCATATATCGAACATACTAGAAGCACTAAATAGCATGAACAACAACATTGCACATGCAACAGTAACCATAATTAAATATTGGATCAGATCACGGTGCACGTACTGATCGGTTGCAGATGATGTAGCGGTGGCCGCTGCAGAGGCGATATTGTTAACGACGATGTTCGTGATGCGAAGCAGATGGCAACGGAGACGACGGTGTGTGTTGCCGCATGACTTGGATGGAAGACGACCCGTGGTGACGGACATGAGCAGTCGCGCGTAGCGCTTCCTAAAAGCCTAATTCGCCCTGTCCCGGTGTAGGATCACAAGGGCGAGAGGTTTTGGGGACCTGCTCTCCCGCTCGCCGGTGCACGCCGACATTCGGGATGGAGTAGACTACGTTGGTGGTGCAAATAGCAAGAAGAGGCAAAAACCCTAACTCATTTTCGGTGTGTCTTTGGCTGCGGTCGGTAAGTGTATATATATAGGAGAGCCCACGCGGTCTCGTGTCGCGATCACGATCCAAACCGACTAAGTTTCCAACTTGTAAACCTACCGGTCAAGAAGAAAACAATAAACTTGTCTGCCAAGAAACCAAAAAATAAAACGGCGAAAGGAAGCTGTGCTCTTGCAAGGCCACGAACCGGATTTCAGTGGACCATTGACACACATGTCGCACGCCCGTGCCCGTGCCCGTGCCCGGCCCGGCCCGGCCAGCGCGCGTGTGGTGTTCTCTTTCTCTCCTCATACCCATCACTTAGTGGAGTGGGGAGACTCCACTATTTAAGTTGGTCTCACACCACCTCCACTCTCGGGGTGGGACTAAAGATTGCACCTCCACTTGCCATTTATTCATGGGCCTTTGAGATTTATTTGGATTTATTTATTGGGTCAAGCCCAAATATTCTAACAATCATGTAGGGTCCAAACTCATACAACAGCATTCTACTAAAGGTTTCACACTGTCCGTGGTCATTCCACTCCATGCATGTCAGTGCAGAGCATATGCCACAGTTTCAACAGTACAATGGGTGGAAGGGACCAATCTTCTGAACTCGGTTGGCACTTATGCTAAAGCATTATGTGTAGTGAACTAATCTCAAAGTTTACTAGGAGAAGCATCAGATCAGAGCAGCCATCTCACGAGGTGAAGGAGGGAGGGAACACAACTTCACATGATAAATATTGCCGCCATAGGTGGTTGACGACCATTGCAGTCTGAGGCACTCCTTGTGCATATACTTCTGCACCATCCATCCCACTGCGTCCATGACTAGCTTGGCATCCATCTTTCTATGACTCCACGGCAAACCAACACACAAAACCATGGGCAGAGACAGCCCCAGGCAGCCCGGGCGGCGGCTTGGGGCGTGAGGACTATCTCCTTCGAGCACTGTAGAAAATACTGTAGACGTGGACGAAGGCGGCTTGGGGCCTGGCCCAATTCGCCTGGGGCTTTTGCTTCGTTGCCTGCTTGGCCAGCCGTTGCTTCGTTGCCTGCCTAGGCAGCCATTCCTGACTTGGACGAACCAACCGGCCGTCCGCCGCCCCTTCCCCCGACTTGGACGAACCCTAGGCGGCTAGGCGTGGCTGCGTGACCTGCGTCCGGCGTCCCTGCCCGCCGGTGCCGCCCGCCGCCGCCGCCTGCCGTCTCGTGCCCACCCAGCCGGCCAGCTCCGTCCAGCGCCGTCCCCCTTCGATCCCCTTCTGCGGCATCAGGTTGCACCGCTGCGGGCTGCTGCCCCATCCGGCGAGGCGGCGACCCCGGCGAGGCGGCAGGCTGACCGGCATCCGGCAAGGCGGCTGTTGTTTGCCAGGAGCAGCTGAGCCGCAGCACAGAGCAGACAGCAGAGCAAACAGCAAAGGTATCCCTTCCGAGGCTATGTGCTGCGAATTTGAGTGAATTTAGTTCCTGCTTAGTTACATAAATCAGTGGGTTACTTGTTCATGGTATGTTACATTGAGCGAGATGTATTGGTTAGTATTGAAGAATCAAAGATCATAGAGCGATTTCAAGGTTATCGCACACGCAAAGGCATTTTGCTTCGTCCTAGACGTAAGTTTTTACATTTTGCATCTGTTATTAACTATTTTTACTTGCTATATTATGCACTGATTTGCATTTCAAAATTTATCCTTGAAGGTTTAGCTTCTTCTGCTATTGAAGATGTCGTCATGGGAGGCTCAGATCAACCAATCCTTTGATTTGGTATCAATCTTTTGTATCATCTATGCTACATATTGTCTTTTGATTTGTCTTGCTTTATTAGTTGACCCATCATGGAACAAATACTGCCTTTGAATATTATGTTTGGGTTCTTATTAGTTATGCAACATAGATTGACTTTTGTATGCCTTGAAACTGGAGTTTTTTGGTGGGTAGTTTTTAGCTCTTAGTTTCTCGACTGGGGCGTCGGCCAATCCTGGCTCCGCCACTGCACAAAACTGTAAGCGAAAACTTATGATCGCCCGTGGAGAGATTTAGCATTCGTACTAGGAGTGTAGAAGTGGGATGCACCAGAAATACCAGTTGAACTTGAAAGAAAGTACTTGCAAGAGAGAAACGAAAGGAATCTAGAAAAAGGGAAAGAGCTAGTGGCTAGACAAGATGGCCGAGAGTGACGGAGTGGGTGGGACATCCCAAGCATGGCTGAGGTACATAAAGAAGGTGGCTTACCTGGTGAATCAAGTGTTCGACTAGTTCAAGCAAGAGGCGCTTCGACGCCATGGCCTGTGGAACGGCCACTACGCCAAGCTAGCTCGGAAACCAAGGCTTTCGAGCGAAAGCGTCAAGTCTCTGGAGGTGGGACCCGGGGTTCCCTTCTCTGTCACTGCACTCTGTTTGTTCGTCAGCGCGCTTCAGTCCATCTCCATCCAAGGTTATGTATAAACGAAGCACTTCCCTTGGAAGCCCTTTGCAAACCACATGAATAATATGCTTCGCAAAGATGTTGCTAATCGATCAAGACCTCCTTTTTCTTTTGGCAACAACCGATTGAGGCCTGAATTCCAGACATTCATGTATGTAGCTGAAGAACCAAAGCTTTGCCGTAGCCATTGCTTGTCAAAAAAAGGCCGCCTTCGACATATCTTAAGCAAGTGTATGCTACTGTATCATTTGACATGCAAATGTTTATCTCAGCAAATACATACGACAGAAAAATCAAGCATATCCAGTTCTAGAAGAGAGAGAGAGAGAGAGAGAGAGAGAGAGAGTTGATACAGATAGTTTTTGCTACATGCATTGGAGTACGAATCAGCTAGTACTACGCACGCATACTGTCGCTTCACAAATTCAGGTAATAAACTCGGCACAAATAAATTACAGGGCTTTGTGCTTTACAAAGTTGAATCATGAGACAACTCCTCTCTGCGTCCCAGCTCAACAGGGAAAGTCTGAATCATGATACCTGGAGCGCTGCTCTCACTAACTTAAGAAATGACAACATATATGTGGATCGACATCCCATCTCTAGTTCCCTAGTTGACGGGTGTGTGTCTTCGTGTCTTAGACTCATCTTGTTGGACTGACACGGAGAGACCGCTCGCCAGGGGCCCCCGCGTCGCTCCCCAGGGGCGACTCGGGTGGCGACCAGATCGGCCGCCGCCGCCACACCTCCGCTCGTCTTTCTCCTCCTCGCCGCTGCTAGAGAGGGCCGTCGGGCAAAGCTCCCGTGGCTCCCAAGGACGGCGGCGGCGGGGCCTCCTCCGAGTGCAGCTGCATGTGTGGCACACCCATGCATCAGATCTGGCGCAGCAGGGCCTGTTCCAGGCGGCAGGGCGGCTGTTCCGGTGATCTCCGACGGCAGGGCGGCCTAGGGGCTTCATCTAGCGCGGATCTGGGCTGGGTGCTGCGGGATACTTCAGCCTGCGTTGTGTGTGAGGGGTCGGAGGGAGTGACGGGTGGCTTCGACTGGGGTCCGGCCGCCCGTCACCGGCTTCGGGAGGAGGTCTCCGTCCTTGTCCGGCGTGGCTATGGCCCTCTCGCCCCCCCCCCCCCCCCCCCTTGCGCTCTCGCCGGTTGTCGTTCGCTCAGATCTGACAAGTTTCCGGCCGGGCTTGTCCGGTTCTTTCAGATCTGGACATCTGTTGGACAAGACGGCCGTTGGTGGTGTCACCCGGGGCAGTGGGTTCGCTGGTTCTCAGTGCCTCAACGTTCGGAAAGGGCTCAGCTTTGCTCGAGCTTGGGGGCGGGGGGAGTTTGGATGCAGGGCGGCGGCCCTGTTTGGTGGGAGTCGTGGCGCCTGTGGGCGGGGCTCACGACTCTGGTGCTGGTCGGCTTCCATGGCCATGAGGGTGGCATGTTAGCTGACGTGCGGCGTTCAATGGGTGCGTTTGGTACGTTCCATCCCTTCTGTCTGGCTCCTGGCGGCCTTGCGGCGCCAGATCTTGCCGGTGCAGGAGTTGGTGGATGGGAGCTAATTCCGGGAGAAATCACCGACCGGCCTCGCCGGTCTCGCCAGCGACGACGCCTACGAGCGCCGCTTCCCTTCTTGGAGGCGTTGGTCTGGACCTATCTCCCCCCTCCCTCTTGTGTGACCCCGGGTGAAAACCCTAAATTGCATGGATTGGATGGCGGCGTCGTCTTTAGGCGTCATGTTCTTCTTGAAGACGCCATCTTGGGAATGTAGGAGGGTGCGGGCGTGCCACCCCGAGGAGTTGTTCCTTTGCTCTCGACCGACGCTGCCGACAACAGCTTCTCCTCTTCGTGCTGACGGCTCCGTGGCTTCAACGGTAGTACTCGCGCGGTGAGCTAGGTGCGACGAGGTGCTTGTGCTTGGAGACCTTCCCTTGCGGTCCCAGCGTCAACCTCCATCCAGGCTCTGGGGGAGCATCCTCACCGTCCGACGGTGTGGCGCTTTTCGATCCAGGCGAGGGGGCAGGGGGCCCCTTTCGGCGGTGGGACTGGATGGTGTTGTTGTGTGCTTGACGCCCAGGGGATGGTGAAAACACCGCCTCTCGTGCCGGCTAGTCTCCCCATCGAGATGACCTCGTTCCTGTCTCCGGTTTCAGATCGCGGATGGGGGCTCGGATGACTACAAGCCATGCTCCTTTGCTGCACTTGCTGCTTGCTTGTTGTAATCTGGGTTGTGTTGCTGTCATGTAGCACCTTGTATCTTGCCCAAGGTTCAAAATTTCAATGAAATTTCCAAAATTTCATATATTTTAGTGGGGTCCGAAATACTTGTAACCTTGAAATTTCGAGCCACATTTGATCTAAAATTTAAATTAGGTTAAAATTCATTAAGATTTATTGAATTTTGAAAACTCAAAATCCGAAAAAATTCCCGAAATATGCGAAATTTCCGAAATTTCACATATTTCGGTGATGTCCGAAGTTCTTCGTTTTTGAAATTAAAAACCTTGATCTTGCCTCTGTCTTTTTTTCTTTGTCTTTCGTTTGGTGTTGTACTTGTTAGCAAGGGCGTCACTTATGTAACGCCGGGCCTCAGGCCTTCTTTCTAAAAAAGTTCCCTAGTTGACCACCTAACTGAATCTGAGTCTGAATCTCTAGTTCGGATCGTCAAAGGAATGAAGATTCAGATTCAGACAGAAGTAAGCAATCAAGCTCAAGCTTCCAAAATCTCCGGGCCTCATATCATCGATATTGTAGCCCTAGATGAGCTTCTTTTTACAGGAAACTGGCATGTGGATGGACTGCAGCACGACATATTGTTGCATGCATGTATTGGGACTGAAACTTCTACGAAGACTGCATATGAACAGCAAGATAACGATCACGTAACAGGAATAGATGGGCAGGTTGTTCCTCTGACACTTGTCTGCATCCTGGGACAGAAAAGGAACACCTCATGTGCAGCAAGTGTTGACAGCCATGGATGGCATCCAGCCACATCAGGAAGCCTCAAACACAATTCAACAGGGACACAGCCGGTATCAGTTCCTGTGCAACAAGTATACAGAGACCAACCAAGAGTGAGTAAAAGTTGATTTTCACTACCTTGTTTGAAATAAATTTAGATCTTATGATAAATAGACGGACATAGCACGTTGGTTCATGAAATAAAATGGGAAAGCTAGTACAGGTTTCAGCTTAAAAGCTCTGTTTTGTCAAGATAACATTTGAATTTTAAATACTAACTAACATAAATTCAGCGAGAAAACCCTGAGATCGATTGATAATCAGCAGATTAGCCTAGCAATTATAGTAGCAACAGCAACCTTCATCCATGCCCCACTAGTTGGCTAGTGAAAACTTAACCCATGCTCTGGAAAGGTCATAGCACTTGCAAGCAAGATAAAACTAAAAGGAAACAGCTCATATTAACTGTACAAATTCAGGTGGTTAGAGATCTTACATTTGGTTATCAAAATTTGAAAAGGTCCTTCTCCTTACTCCCCAGTCCCTTCTTTAACAATGGCTGTTGTACTTCGGTAAGCTTATGGCAGCCAGATATGTTGACATGCTGTATGGATGAAAGAGAGTGCGATCCTCCAATGGATGATAACTGAAGGCAGTGTCTAAGAACCAGACCCTTGAGACTGTTTGTGTTGATCGAGTTCAATAAAATGGACTGCACGTTGTGACAGCCATCCAAATGCAGAAGAGTGAGAGAGGAGACATTCTCCAAGCAGCCTGACTTTAATGACTTGTCAAGATCACCGTTCTTGGAAATATAGAGTCGCTGGAGTGAAGGGGCCAAAATCATTTCTCTTGGACACACCAATTTGTCGCAACCCCTGATCTTCAGGTCTTGGAGGCAAACAAACCCTCCAAATTTGTGGATGGGTAGTGATTCTAGAAGTTCACAGTATTTAATTTGTATTGATTGGATGGATGGCAAATATTCTGTGGACAAGCACTGGTCATGATTTGTCAGCTAACGACAGCATTCAAGATGTAAAGCAGTGAGGCTTATGAATGGAAGACATGCTTTGTAATTGCTGCCGTTGACGCTAGCTTGCTGCATACTATCAGCACCAATTGAACCACCTAGTGCACCATTAACAGAAGTTGTGAGAGCTTCAATATCTGGCGTTCTCCTTTGTAAATCAAACCTTTCAACTCCACCACTATAACTAATATGTAGAGTTCTTAAAGCAGGTAGGTTTTCATTCTTGAACTAACTTGGAGGAAAGCTATCACCCCCAATCATTTCAATTTTAAGACTTTCAATGCTCGAGGGAGGATGCATGCCTTCCATAATTCCAGTATGCCTGCCATTCACCACTGACATATTGGGTCCCCAATTTAGGTATAATTCCTTGAGGTATTGCTTGTCAACAAACCTAGCCTCAGCAGCTTCTTCCATACTTCGAACATTAGTTAAAGAACCGATATGTAGCTTTCCACTGAGCTGATTCATGCCCTTCAACTCAATAATCCTGCGCCCATTCTCTTTTCCAACTGTAAATTTCTCCAAATTCTGTAGAGACGACAGATTTCCAAGCCCACTTATTCTAGATAACTTGGCTGGCGATGGCAGTTCTAGATGACGCAAGTTAACTAGCTTTGTTATGTCCTCATGAATTGCTTTCAGACGATTGGCGTAAAAATATTGTAGGCTGTAAAGACACCAAACTTTCTCAGGTAATTCTTGTATGCTACTATCAGATATGTCAAGACAACGAAGACTTTTCAACTCACAGATGCTTTCAGGTAGCTTTACCAGCTTGCAATCCTTTATAGACTCAAAAAGAGAACGTTTGAGAAATGCTTGAACCATGAAACCTCAACCTCAATCCTCATTCCGAACCTAAGTGAATGCAATTTATTCAAATGTTGAATGCCTCCCATTCTGCTAAGAGCTTCATTATCCACCTCGATTGACATATGGCGAACTGTCTGTGGCGGTCTACAAAGGTTCTTGTAGCTCAAATCTTGCATCAGGAAGCACTCACCCACTGAAACTGAGTGTGCCATGTTATGAATCAAGTCATGCATCACATATCTACTTTGTTTAGGGAACTTGGGATCAGTCTGAAATAGGAACCTGTTTCTTAAATCATCCAGATATTGACGCCCCATATCTTCAAGACACATGCTTCCGTCTGATTCAACATAACATTGTGCCACCCAAATTGCAACTATCTTATCGGCTTGAAAGCTATAATTTTTTGGAAACATAGAGCAAACCGCAAAACAACTCTTCAGTTCCCATGGGAGTTAAAAGTAGCTCAGTTGAAGGGTCGGTAATATCTCATTCTCTTCATGCGGTAGCTGCCATATTTCGCTGCATTGGATAGTCCTCCAATGTTGCTGAGTGAGCTCCATATTCAACAAGCGTCCGAGAGTATTGGCAGGAAGAGGAGAGCTGCATAACCTATCAACAATGCTCTGACCAATGTCTTGCAGCTCACTATATGACTCTGGGTCCTGTTCACCGAATGCATGCTTGTTGAAAAATTCCCGAAATATATCAACAGGTAGGCCTTCAAGTTCAATAGGCTTAACAGTGCTGACAAGGTATGTAACCATGCTGCCATCAAGTACATGCCTGAATGGTGCATTGAATGCCTCTCATTCGCTTTTAGCAATCGGCCACACATCATCCAACACCAACAGAAACTTTTGGCTCATCAACCGCTCCTTCAATTCCACATGAAGAGCATCTAAACTGCCTGAAGACTTAAATTCTTCCCCAGTGATAGATTCTATGATCTCTTTTGTTATCCTTCTCTTGTCAAAGATATCAGAAACACAGACCCACAACCTCACGTCAAAGTGGGTTTTCACCCTTGTATCACTGTACATGAATTGAGCCAATGTAGTCTTCCCCACCCGGCCAATACCAACTATCGGCAAGATGGGGACATGGCGAGTGCAACAGTTAGTCTTTGTGGAAACACCACTGCTACTCTCTCCTTTTAGTCGCTTAGCAGCTCTAGATGTAGATGCAACTGCTCTCATGCCTAGTGCTGTTATTTTTCTTTCCAGCAGCCTTTGCAGATCTGGTGAGTGGCACACCCACCCAATAGCTTGATGGCATGATCTCATTCGTTGTCATGTCCAATCGTCACACCCAGTCTCTCAATCACTAGATCTCGTTCTTCATCACGACCGTATACTTGAGGCACGCCTATCACTGAACTTGTCTCTGGCATGAGTGGCTTGCCTAGCTGCGCAGGCTCTACATTAAGACCCATAAGATTGAGTGATGCCTCAGTGTCAGCCACAACCCTGTCAAGCTTGCTCTGGGCCTCCTTCAGTCTTGTTTTACTACCACTCAAAAAACTCTTGGCAAGATTATATGAGGAAGAGACAAGTTGACCTGCCCTGTTTCTGCCGGTGCCCTCCATCTTCTGTTGGAGCTCCTCGTCATCAAACTCGCGCAGAAGGTCCTCCGCATCACAGGTGATGTCCTTGAGCTGCGAGAGCAAGAGCGCCAGGTTCTTTTCCTTGAACTTGCCCCACTCAGCGCGATTGATGAGGATGTGAGCTTTGTGCAAGCTGCCTCGGAGGCGGGACACGTCATTCCTCAGCTGGATTGCTTCGAAGAAGCCAAACCCAGCCGAGATGATCGCTTGCACGGCCTCCATGGCTGCCGTCCTCCTCCGCCTGCTCCCCCCTCCCCCTAGTTACTGGATCTTGCTAGTCCTGCTTCTGCTCGTGATGGTGGGAGAGTAGAGATTAATTTGGATGGTGGAGGGTGCTCCTTATCCTAGAGAGGAGGGCGGGCGTGGTGCGGCGGTGGTGGTGGAGGGCAGGAGCAGTACCCTCCTCTACCTCCGGCCGGGGTGGAGCTGGTTGTCAGCTCTCAACTCACACACATACACACTAACTCAGTCGAACACGAGGAGACCCGTGTTTTTCTGGCAGCTTTCGTGCTGCTTCTGCTTTTTCCTCTTCTTCTATTTAATCTCTAAGAAAGAAAAGTACATGGTAGGTTACAGGTCACAGTCCGGTCACGTCCGTGCCATCCCACGGACTCGGACGGGAGCAGGTACAAGCAGCATGGCAGCTGCAGACAACACTGACTCGCACGCCGCACACACACACCATGATGTAGGCGCGAGCACAGCCAGCAGAATTATACAACCGAACACCCCGTAATCTAGTTGCCGTTGATGGAGGTGATGCCGATGTGCGCTCACAGATCCTGGAACTGAACCCGCCCAAGGGATTTCGTCAGGACGTCCGCGAGCTGATCCGATGAGCCAGCATGCTTGACGACGATCTTGCCGTCCTCAACACACTCTCGGATGAAGTGATAGCGAGTCTCTATGTGCTTGCTCTGATCATGAAACACCGGGTTCATGCTCAGCTGGATTGCTGATTTGTTGTCGATGAAGATGGCAGCATCAGGCTCCTTGTCGAACAACTCACCGAGGAGCCATGCCAGCCAAATTCCCAGGTATGCTGCAGTAGTTCCTGTGACATATTCAGCCTCGCACGATGACAGCGAGGTGATCTTCTGCTTTTAAGATTGCCATGCAATGGGGCTCTCTCCCAGAAAGAACAGTGTCGGTGGTGCTCTTTCGGTCGTCGATGTTGCCGGCAAGGTCGGAGTTGCTATAGCCGATGAGCTGCAGACCGAGGCGGCTGCGTTCGTAGATGAGTCCTTGGGTACGCGTCCCCGACACGTACCGCAGCAGGTGCTTGATGGCGCTGAAGTGCTCCGCCGTCGGCTTCTCCATGAACCAGCTGACATAGCCCACAACAAATGCGATTTCTAGCCGCATGTGCACCAGGTAGCGCAGGCCACCGACAACGGAGGGAAAGAGCGTGGAGTCGACCGGTGGGCTACTGCTCTCCTTGCTGAGCTTCAGGCGAGCCTCCATGGGCGTATGCACGGCCTTGCATCCTGCCATGCCCGCCCTCTCGAGCAGTTTGTTGACGTACACTGACTGCCGCAACGTAATCTCACCGTCGTGCTGATTGACCTCAATGCCAAGGTAGTAAGTCAGCAAGCCCAGGTCGCTCATGCGAAACGTGCCCATCATCTCTGCATTGAACTTAGCGATCTCCTCATGCGAGCGTCCAGTGACGGTCAGATCATCGATATCAACTCCGAGGAGCAGCCGTGCGTCGCCCATGCCGCGAGCGTACACAGCATGATCTGATGGGCATTGCTAATATCCAAGTGACAGCAATGAGTTGTACAGCTTGGCGTTCCAGGCTCTTGGGGCTTGACGGAGACCGTAGAGAGCTTTCCGGAGCCGCAGCACCCTGCTCTCGCCGCCGTCTTGAGTAAAGCCCGGTGGCTGGACCACATACACCTCCTCGGTCAGGTCACCGTTCAGGAAGGCTGATTTCACATCGAGATGGTGCAGCTCCCAGCTCAGCTACGCAACGACCGCGATCAGCAGCTGGACAGAGTTGAGGCGCGCGATAGGGGCAAAAACTTCATCAAAGTCGATGCCGGCGCGCTGCACGTACCCCATCCTGGCCAACCGAGCTTTGTGCTTGATCACCTCTCCGGCGGCGTTCTTCTTGACCTTATATACGCACTTCAAGCCAATCGGGCGGTAACCAGCAGACAAAGAGGTGAGCTCCCATGTGCGGTTGTCTTCAATGGACTGAATCTCCTCGCGCATTGCTGCGCGCCACGCTTCATGTGGCTCAGCTTCTGCGAAGGTGGTTGGTTCCTCGCTGACAGCAAGGTGCAGATCCTCATCGAGTTCTGCCTCGATTTGATCGATGCGGCAGTAGCGGCGTGCAGGGGTGTCACCGTCGGCCAATGTTGGTGTGATCCTGGATGGCGGTGACACAAATTTAGGCAGCACACGTTCCTTTGCTGCTGGCATGCAGGTCTCCGGCATGGGCGGCTCGCGTGTGGTCCTGCCGGGCGCCGCACTACCAGCGACAGGAAAAGCCACTGACTCAGTGTAGTCAATCACGAAGTCTCCGTGGGAGCCGTCGTCGATCTGCTGCCAATCCCTGCACGTGGACTCATCGAACACGGTGTCACGCGTGGCGTGGACTGGCTGTGTCACTGGATCGAACACCTTGTAGGCTTTGGTGCCCGACTCATCACCGAGAAACAACATGGGCATGCTTCGGTCTTCAAGCTTCTTGAGGTGTGGTCCTGTCGTCTTGACGTGGACCACACATCCGAATTCACTGGCTTCTTGTCGCACCATGCTTCATACGGCGTCTTGCCATCGACCGCACGCGTGAAAGAGCGGTTTAGGAGGTAGACCTCCATGGTCACCGCCTCCCCCCAAAGCCAGCTGGGCATCTTTCGGGCCTTCATTATGCAGAGTGCCATGGTGACGATGGTTTGATTTCGCCACTCGATGACCCCGTTCTTCTGTGGGGAATAAGGGATGGAGAAATGGCGTTGCACGCCGTTGTCAGCGCAGAATTCCTCGAAGGTCCTCGACCTGAATTCACCGCCACGGTTAGTACAAAGCGTCTGCAAACTGCAGCCACTTTGCATCTCCGCAGCAGCCTTGACGCAGCGAATTGCTGCCTCGGCTTTGTCCATCGATGCGAGCAGCATGAGCCACATGTATCTGCTCACATCGTCCACCATCAGGAGAAAGTACATCTTCCTGCCCGGAGTCGCCGGAGTGATTGGGCCGCACAGATCGGCATGAATCAGCTCGAGCTTCTTACTGGCGCGGTATGGCGTCGCTTGCAGGAATGAGGTTCATCTCTGCTTCCCAGCGTGGCAAGCATCACAGAGCTGGTCGGCGTGGCCGATCACCGAAAGACCACGCACCATCCCCGCTCGAGCCATCTTCTGCAGAGCGCCAAAGTACTGGTGGCCGAGACGCTCATGCCAAAGCCACGCATCATTGCCGCGGTGCGCAGACAGGCACACAGGCTGTATGATCTGTAGGTGCACCTTGTAGAGGTGGTTCGGTGAGCACGGCACCTTGGCGAGGAGGCACCGCTACCTGTCCCAGACAGACATGACACTGGAGTTGATGGAGGTGGGACAACCGTTCTCTTCGAGCTGTCCCAGACTGACGATACTCGTCTTCAGCCACGCAATGTAGTACACTTTTGTCAGCGCACGGTGCTCGTCATTGCGCACCGTGAACATCACCGTGCCGCGGCCCTTCATGTCGACGATCAAGTTGTCCCCGAAGCGCACAAAGCTGACGACTCCCTCGTCGAGCTCGGCGAAGACAGAGTGGTAGCCGGTCATGTGATTCGAGGCCCTAGTGTCGAGGTACCAAGGGACCTCCACCGGTTCGCTCTCATCATCGATCCTCACCCACGCGCGCTCCTCATTGAGAAGCACTTGACCACCAACTTGGGCCGGCCCTACACTGAGTGTGCTCGCGGCCATGAGGAGAGTGGGTGTGTCATCGCCGTTGTCCTGCATGGCTTGCACTAAATGAGCCTCCTCCCTCATCTTCGTGCGGCAATCCCGCTCCCAATGGCCAGGCTTCTTGCAGTAGCGACACACGTTGTCGCGCCTCGCACCACCGCCACCGAAACTGTTCCCGGCGGTGTAATTTCCTCGGCCGTCATCGGAGGCACGTCTGTGCCCCCTGTCATGGCCCTGGTTGCCCGCGGAGGGACCCCCTGCTTCCGGAAGAGCCGTCCTGCCCGCGCTACTTCAGGCACGTGTTCCATTGCTCCTCTGTTAGCAGGAGTTGGCCGCCAATGCACTCGCTAGCATCATCGCCGCGCTCTTCGATGACCTTGAGGCGACTGACTAGTTCCTCGATCGACATGGTGGAGAGGTCCACCAGCCTCTCGATGGACCAGGCCAGCTATTTGTACTGCATGGGGACGACCCGAAGGAACTTCAGGAGGACCCTCTTGTTGTCAATTGGATCTCCAAGAGTGGCAAGCTCATTGACGAGGCCCTGTAAGTGCATGGCGAAGTCATCAACAAGCTCACCAGGCCTGAATTTGATTTCCTCATACTAGAGGCAAAGGGTATGCGCCGTTGATTCCCGTACGTGGTCGGCATGGACGCATAGGGTTCTGATGGTGTCCCAAGCCTCCTTTGTGGTCTTCTTGACCGCAAGGGTGGGCACCATCTCCGGCGGCACGGAGTGGAGGATCGCCTCCATTGCCAGGCGATCTTCAGTGAACTCCATGCCGCCGGTCTCCACGGCCGGCCACATGTGGCGTGCCTACATGATCACCTTCATCAGGAGCGACCAGCTGGTGTTATTGGAGCTCATGAGGATCGGGAAGGAGGTGCTAGACATGCCCACATCACGCACGGAGCATGGTGCGCCCAGCTCACCTCCCTGTCTGCCTTGCAATGCGAGCGCATCGGACTTGCGAGCCTCCTCAGCCACGATCTCATCAGCTGTCTTGGAGCCGCCGCCATCGATGCCGTTCCTCGACATCTACTTCGGCATCACCTTGCTCTGAATACCACTTGTCAGCTCTCAACTCACACACATACACACTAACTCAGTCGAACACGAGGAGACCAGTGTTTTTCTGGCAGCTTTCATGCTGCTTCTTCTTTTTCCTTTTCTTCTATTTAATCTCTAAGAAAGAAAAGTACAGGGTAGGTTACAGGTCACTGTCCGGTCACGTCCGTGCCATCCCAAAGACTCGGATGGGAGCAGGTACAAGCAACATGGCAGCTGCAGACAACACTGATTCGCACACCACACACACACAGACCATGACGTAGGTGCGAGCGCGGCCAGCCCCGAGCACGGCAAACCCTGAGCACGGCTAAGCTCGAGCACGGCAGGAAAGCATCAACGGCTAGCAGAATTATACAACACTGGTCGGGTGTGGAGGGAGGGCGGAGGAGGGAGGACGGGCGCAGTGCTGCGGCAGCAGGGGAGAGCTGGCGAAGGAGGAGGGTTGCGGCGGAGGAGGCGGAAGGAACCCAATAGATCGGGTATGAGAGAAGGAGAGGCGAGGGGGTCGGTTGTAGGTTGGGACAGCTGGCCCAAATCAGATATGACATTAGTTTCCGGCGAAATTTCCTTGTTTCTTCTCTGAAATTCCGGCGAAGTTTCTACGAGCATGCTCATCTTCACTTCGAGAGTACAGCTCTACTCAAGGTCAGCTTGCCTGAATACCTACATTTCAATGAACAACTAAGAGCATCTCTAGCCCTTCCCCAAAAGTCATTACCTCCCCCCCCCCACAAAAAAATTGGTTTGGGAGATTAACATCCACCTAGCCCTTCCCCCAAACCTTTATAATCAAAAAATAGCTTTTCATCTCCCAAAACTTACCCCTCTAGCCCATTTTTTGCTCTAAAAACATCAAGTCTCAGCAAAGCATTCCTCTCGGCCACGACCAGCCTCACGCCGCCACCACCCCCGTCGCTGTCGACGACCCCCCGGTGTCGGAATCCGTCCGCGCCGGCCCCCGCAGCCTCGCCTCCCTCTCCTTCCACCCTCTCCTCCCTTGCTGGCGTCAGAATCGGCAAGAAATCGGCGTTCTCATCGCCGCTGATCGCCGATTTGACCGGGAGCAGACCCGTCAGAGCTACCTAATGCTGTAGGAGTACCGTGCACGAGCCCACGCCGGCCGACGGCGCTAGAATCATCGTAGTTCGCTACCGCCATGGCCGAGCTCACCGCGGCTTCCTCCGGCTCGCGTGTGTCACCGACGAGCCTGAGAATCGCCACTGTGGGCTGCTAGGGACTGTCGCTGGCCTTTTCCGCATACCTTCATTCCTAGCCAGAGCTCCATCGCCGGCCACCGCGGCTGGGACCCCCTTCTGCACGCAAGGTGTTCGGCAAATTGCGCCAACGGTAAATTTTCCCCATTTTTCTCTTTTTTTGTCATGTACGTTCTCAAATTGATCATGGAATGCTCGAATGTGTAGATTGAAGAGGTTGAGGGAGATGTACTTCGATGATTCTTCGTCGAAGGAGGAAGAAGAAGAAGAAGATGATGATGATGATGATTTGGAGTTGGCGGTATCCACAATCATCCGAGAGGAGGATTTTAAGAGACCAAGGCTTGGTTCTCAGATTGGCCACATCCGGATTCATCGAGATAGGGTGAAGGGTCATGACGATCTGGTGAGGGATTACTTTGCGCCGAATCCGGTGTATCCGGAGAAGTATTTTCGACGGCGACTCCAGACGCACAGGGATCGCTTCAACATCATTGCAAGTGCTATTGAGAACCATGATCCATGGTTCAAACTGAGAAGGAATGCCGTGGGAGAACCCAATGCAGGTCCATTGTTGAAGATTACCGTGGCCGTGTGAGTGCTTGCATATGGATGCCCGACTGACGGCATCGATGACTATGTCTGCATTGGAGAAGATCTCATCTTCGACTGTGTGGGCAGATTCAGCCAAGCCGTGATCGAGATCTTTTGACCGGAGTACTTGAGGGCACCCACTGATGAAGACACCAAGAGGCTTTTGGCAGAAAGTGATGAGAGAGGTTGTCCAGAGATGCTTCGATCCATTGATTATGCGCATTGGACATGGAAGAATTGTCCCGTGGCATGGCAAGGTCAGTTCAAAGGGCATTGCCATGATCCAACCATCATTCTCGAGGCATTCACATCACAGGATCTATGGATTTGGCATTCTTACTTTAGGATGCCTGGCTTGCACAATGACCTCAGCGTCCTCTAGAGATCTCCTCTATTTACAAGGCTTGCTGCAGGTGAACCTCCACCTTCCAACTATGTTGTCAATGGCCATGAGTACAACATGGGCTACTACCATGCCGATGGTATCCATCCACCATGGGACACATTTGTGAAGACAATTTCGCTCCCTCAAGGCAACAAGATATCTCAATTTGCAGCGTGCCAAGAGCGAAAGGATGTTGAGAGAGCTTTTGGTGTGCTTCAAAAACACTTTGCAATTTTGTCCGTGGCCTTGCTGAGTATTGGAAGCCTTAGAGACTATGGCAGATCATGACAACATGTGTTATCTTGCACAACATGATCATCAAGGATGAGAGAGAGGACCCGGAGAACTTGCAGTTCCTCTACAATGATGCCATGTGGTGCTGGAACATCACCCAAATAGGATCCAAGCATTCCTCGAAGCACACCGAAGGATACGTCCTGCTGGGTCAGACACATAAGGCGGGTGGCCTGGACAGTCTGGCGGATTGACGGGGATGTCAGTCGGTATAGAAGACGGCGGTGAATTCAGCCACGACGACATAAGAGCGTGATGCTGATGGTGGCCGACTTCTGTGTTGTGGAAACACGTGGTGCAGACCTGAGGGCTTGGGCTGCTTCGACAAGACTATGGCGCAGGGTTGATTCAAGACAGTGCACACATGAGAGTTTGAAGTGGACGGGGCGCGAGGTAGCATGGCCAGCTACATGAAGTCATGTTGAAGGTGGAGCTGGAGTCTGGCGGAAGACTTCACTCTGTGCTGATGGAGGGGCTACGGCGTAAGTCGACGGAGAGTCAAAGCCTATTTCAGCAGGAAAGCAAGAGACATATGGATCGGACTCGGGCCTAGTGGTCTGATGGAGACGTGATACTCGGCATCGGTCGGTGATGATCGGTGGTTCTCTGCAGTGAGGGTGGAGGCAGTGTGGGCTAGCTACCCTGTAGACTCGATCAAGACAGCAGAGGCTCCACGAGGAAGGTTGTATTTGGGCTTTTCCTTCGGGGTTTCCTCGGAACTCCGGCAGGATGAACCTCTCAAGAGCCTCCTAAGAATTTTCTTTTCTCTGAAAATTTTCTGGAATTTTTAGTCCCCAATTAAAAGTGAACAAAGCTCAACAAAATTGATAGCAACAACTCACACAAGTGTCTAGAGGCTATATCATGCATCAAAACTATTTGGAACAAAACAAATTCAACATGCAAGCTCATATACATGGTCACCAACAGTAGCAAAATATGCAAAACGTTATCAACTAGAACAAAAATTAATTGGACCATCGGCGGAGTCACATACAAAGGAGCAATTCCTCGGAACAGTTTCGGAAATGAAGGTCTGATACGTCTCCATCGTATCTACTTTTCCAAACACTTTTGCTGTTACTTTGGCCCCTAATTTGCATGATTTGAATGGAACTAATCCGGACTGACGTTGTTTTCAGCAGAACTACCATGGTGTTGTTTTTTGTGCACAAATAAAAGTTCTTTGAATTGGATGAAACTTTTTGGAGATTTTTTATGGAATAAATAAAAAATACTGGAGGCAACACCCACTGGAGGGGGGCTACCTGCTGCCCACGAGGCACCAGGGCGCGCCACCCCCCCAGGCGCGTGGCTCGTGGGGCCCACAGGCGGCCATCTGACCTAATTCCAACGCTATAAATTCTCTTTCCCCGAGAAAAAGAATAAGAGAGGAAGTTTTATCACGTTTCACGATACGGAGCCGCCGCCACCTCCTGTTCTTCATCGGGAGGCCAGATCTGGAGTCCGTTCAGGGCTCCAGAGAGGGGGATCTTCCGGCATCGTTATCACCAACCATCCTTCATCACCAATTTCATGATGCTCACCGCCAGGAGTGAGTAATTCCTTCATAGGCTTGCTGGACGGTGATGAGTTGGATGAGATTTATCATGTAATCGAGTTAGTTTTGTTAGGGCTTGATCCCTAGTATCCACTATGTTCTGAGATTGATGTTGCTATGACTTTGCTATGCTTAATGCTTCTCACTAGGGCCCGAGTGCCATGATTTCAGATCTGAACCCTTTATGTTTTCATGAATATATTTGTGTTCTTGATCCGATCTTGCAAGTTATATGCACATATTACGTGTCATGATCCTTATACCCCAAGGTGACAATAATTGGGATTCTTTCCGGTGATTGCCGTAGTTTGAGGAGTTCATGTATTCACTAAGTGTTACTGCTTTGTTCCGGTTCTCTACTAAAAGGAGGCCTTAATATCCCTTAGTTTCCTTAAGGACCCCGCTGCCACGGGACGGTAGGACAAAAGATGTCTTGCAAGTTCTTATCGTAAGCACGTATAACTATATACGGAATACATGCCTACATTACATTGATGAATTGGAGCTAGTTCTGTGTCGTCCTAGGTTATGACTGTTACATGATGAATGTTATACAACATAAATCACCGATCCAATGCCTACGATTTTTTCACATATTGTTCTTGCAAAGTTACTATTGTTGCTACTGCTGTCACAATTGCTACAAAACTATTGCTGCTACCGTTACTGTTATCATTACTACTATTGCTATTGCTATCAAACTACCATACTACTGTGCTACTGATCACTCTGGTACAGATATTTAGTCTCCAGGTGTGGTTGAGTTGACAACTCAATTGCTAATACTTGCAAATATTCTTTGCCTCCCCTTGTGTCGAATCAATAAATTTGGGTTGAATACTCTACCCTCGAAAACTGTTGCGATCCCCTGTACTTGTGGGTTATCAAGACCTTTTTCTGGCGCCGTTGCCGGGGAGCATAGCTTTATTTGCTAAGTCACTTGGGATTTATATCTGTTGATCACTATGAAGAATCTGAAAGACGCTAAGACCAAGATCATTCCCTCTAAGACGAGGGGAGGTAAGGAACTGCCATCTAGCTCTGCACTTGATTCACCTTCTGTTTTGAGTAAGCTTGCAACACCACCACCTGCTATTAATTCTGATATGTCGCAAGTTATTGATGATACTATTTCTGCTATGAATGATACTTATGATGATGCTAGTACTATGCTTGATAATACTGTGCCACTTGGTGAATTTCTTAATGAACAAATTACTAAAGCTAAAGAAATTGAGAATGCTGAAAATGTTGAAACTCTTGAGAATTATGATTCACCTATTATGCCTAGCCCTGCTACTAGAGTTGAATCACCTGATGAACATGTCTTTGATAGGGAGACGGCTAGAGCCATTCTTGCTTGTAATGATGGAGATGAAGTTATAAAATTGTTTGCTGAAATGAAAGAAAAATCTATGAGGGAGAGAATGAAATATGATCCTAAGTTTGCTACCTCTCCCATATTTGTTACTGATAAGGATTATGAATTCTCTGTCGATCCTGAGTTAATTACTTTAGTTGAATCTGATCCTTTTCATGGTTATGAAACTGAACCGTTGTGTCACATCTTACTAAATTAAATGATATAGCCACCCTATTTGCTCATGAGGAAAAAATTAGCTATTACTGTATTCTTAAGTTATTTCCTTTCTCATTAAAGGGTGATGCTAAGAATTGGTTTAATGCTCTTGCTCCTGGATGTGTGCATAGTCCCCAGGACATGATATATTACTTCTCTAAAAAATATTTTCCTCCTCATAAGAAACGAGCTGCCTTACAGGAAATATTTAACTTTATGCAAATTGAAGAAGAGAATCTCCCTCAAGCTTGGGGGAGGCTTCTCCAATTACTTAATGCTTTGCCTAATCATCCTCTTAAGAAAAATGAAATACTTGATATCTTCTATAATGGACTAACCGATGCTTCTAGGGACTACCTAGATAGTTGTGCTAGTTGTGTTTCCAGGGAATGGACCGTTGAACAAGCTGAGGAACTATTGAATAACATATTGAAGAATGATAACGATTGGACACTTCCTGAACTACCGCCTAAACCCACTCCGAAGAAGAGGGGTATTTTATTTCTCAGTCCTGAAGATATGCAAGAAGCAAAGAAATGTATGAAGGAAAAAGGTATTAAAGTTGAAGATGTTAAGAATTTGCCACCTATTGAAGAAATACGTGGTCTCGACACACCACCACAGGTGGTAGAGGTAAATTCTTTTATAAAGTTTGATGAAGGTGATATCCCTTATAACAAACGCCTAGTCAATGCTTGTATGAATTTGACAATTATATTATTAAGCAAGATCATGTCAATGCAAATGTTATGAAACAATTAAAACGAAATGCTTACATGATTGATCGCTTGAGTGACTTGTTGTTTAGAATTGTTAATGATGTCAAAGGTGTAGGTAAACATGCATCTATGGTTCAAACCTAGTTAGAACAAGTTGCTAAATCTCAAAGTGAATTGCTCAATGAAATGAATAACAATATGAATGATCTGTGGCGCCCCACCTGAATACCACTGTAGCCAGACGATCGCCGCACATACCAGCCCAGGAAAATCAATCTGGCATGCACTTTTACAACAAGTATCATGAACACAGACATTTCTATTAATGGGTATATAAGTCTTACATGATGTTTTACAAGGGTGATGGCAGCGGAAAAGCTCTATCTAAGGTAGCATGGTCTTGGTGCGGCTCCAATCCACAGGGATCTGACTGGGTTACTATTCTAGCCCGCGAATACTCCGGCTCCTCGCTAGCGGACGTCGGATCCTTAGGTGAACCTGGCCACATTGAAGGCCACTGAGTACTTTTGAATGTACTCACAAGCAAACCAAACCAACATATACACCAAGCAATGCAATCAATGGCATTCAGGCATGCACTTGTTATCTTAATAGCAACATTAATTATCATGACATAGTATACCTATGTAGCAATATTGAATATCATGACAGGATTATCTAGCAGGATAACTACTAAAGTAAATACAGTAAAGTAAAGCATATCAAGTAAATAATCCATACTCCGAATATTCTTATGATCCAGTACCAAATCCGATCCAAAACCAATCCAAGTCTTGTGGTCATCCGACCACTCATCTCATAGCCATCGCATGGCTAACATCCCATATACCGGACATCATCCGATGTCCATGCATCCGTACTGCAAGTCTGACAGACATTACCGTTCTCCGATTCAGTCTTAGCAATAACATTATGTAGTTTGTTCCTCCAGTCTCGACACAGACCAAATAGTGGCCTAGTACGAACTGTCCATGACCGAGGACGCGGCTATTCGAATAGATTTACACTCTACAGAGGTTGCGCACTTTACCCACACCATGGAGCTCCTGGCCTCATACTCCCATTCGGGTGGACCGGTGCTGCTCCAACAGAACTTGTCTATTGCCAGGCACTCTTACGGTCCCACCGACAATCATACCCTCCCAGGGTCATGTCTTGGGTGGCCCCTGTGTCACCCCGTGACACCTGCCACCGTCGTGGCCAAACAAACTGTCCCAAACGGGGACCTGAGCTCAAATAACCAAACTGGGCTCACAAGATTATGGCCACCTACCGGGCCAGGGCAGCGCGCGCGCATAATCTTCCCTCTTTGGAGGTACCGACAAGAGGCAGGACAATAGACCAAGTTAGGGCCGTCCCATACCGGCAAATGTGGTTGCACTTGATGAGCTCGGTTAGGTGGCACTATGACTCGATCCAGCCGACGGAGGAGGTTGTCATTATTAAGTCACATTCTTTATCATAGCAATAACAGCAGTAATACACGATGAAAATATAACAACTTATCTCCATGATGTCACCTACGAGTCACTAGTGCTATAATATAATGAGCATTAGCAGGTAAAGTAAATTTGCAAGTTATCACTTTACAAGTTCCAGCTGTAAGTTACGACCATCTGAACCCTTGCATGAAACCGGCAAATAAACCAGTAGCCACCAGAACGGTCTTTAGAACTCAGATCTGGGACGTTACCGGAATAACTCAACCCCGGCTCAAGACGGCTGAAAAGCAGCTCAGAGCATGAGACGGTGTTGATAAAAAGAGTGTGGCAGTTCCCTAAGATGGCCAAGGAACAGCTCAGAGCATAGGGTCACCACTATAGAAAGAAACTCATCAACTGCCCGAGACGGCCGGAAAGCAGCTCAGAACACGGGACAGATGTTGAAAAGAGAAATATAAAGTTGGCATCCACCCCGGACGGCCAGAAACAGCTCAGAACACTGGCGTGGTGCCGTCACCAAAGAAAGGCAGGCAAGGGTTCATTAGCGTCACATACAGCTCATCACTATGCATACGAGCATAAGCATATTAATTTAAACATGCAAGAATAACATAGAGCAATGCTTTAGGGCATATATCAGATGGTCGGCTTGCCTGGGGGGTCAAGGAATGCACCGGGGAGAAGTGCGGTCGCCTCGTGGAAAAATTTGCCGGAAAGGATTCTCTCTCGGAGGGGCTGATAGAAGGGCAAGGGCAAAATGGTCCTTTTCACAGTATGTAAACATTGTGAAAGTGATGTCATCGGAACGGGCTCAACGAGCTGAGAACGTGGGCGTTGGATTCACCTGAATCGGGGTTACGAGCGAAAAGTTGTGGCCGTACGTTCGATAGGCAGAAAAACAAACAGTGACTGTGCTTTTCTGCTCTTATCTAGTGAACGTTCGCAATTTAACTCTTTCGGCAGCCGGCTGAGAAACGAAAGCGTATTATTGGAAGTACGCTTTCAGTGCCGCGAGGGCGTAATCCACCTGAAAGCTGTGGCCGAATACGCCTTAGGGAATAGAAAGCGTACTTTCGGGAAAGTACGTTTCCACTTAAATTGCGGGCCCAGCCGGCTGGGTCGCTTACAGGCGGGCCCCACGCCGGCTCTATCTCTCCTCATTGCCTCCTCCTCCTACCTCGCGACGGGGCAGACCAGAGGCGAGGCCGAGCGGCGCCGGCGTGCGCCTGGCCGGCTCTGGCCATCTCCGGCTGAGGCCTGGCCACCGGCGAGCTCGGGGAAGAGCCCCGCGTCCGATGGCGGGCAGCATGGATGGCGGGGATGACGGGGAGTGCGGCAAGGAGGAGAGGCAGTAGGCGGTAGGCTCAAGCAATGGCGGGGCTCCGGCGAGCGCGGGCCTGCGGGGATGGTGGGTATGGATGCAGAGCTTCACGGCGAGCTCACGGACAACCGTGGTGGAGGCGGGGATGGTCTGAGGCGGCCGGATGGTGGTGGATTGGGGTGGAGGCCATGGGCGAACTCCGGCTAAATTGCCGTGCTCCGGCGAGGACTTCGGTCGGGCGCGGGTACGGGAGTGGACTAGAGGTAGAGGGGAGGGGGTTGGTGTGCTCAAATGGCTCGGGGAAGGGCTATTTATAGCCAGCCAGAGCGAGCAAATGAGGATGGCCACGGTGGCGATCTCATCGGCGCACTGGCGCTGCGGGGAGACGTGGCTGGACGGTAGCGGCGTCGAGTGGCTTCGCGGTGAGGGCAGAGGCCTCGAGTGTGCTCGAGAGAGCTCGGGGAAGAAGGAGACAGAGGGGAAAACGACGACGGCGTCACGGGCGCACAGTGGCGGAGCTCGTCGCGGCGCGGCGAGGAAGAAACTGGAGGGGGAGAAAGGTCCAGAGCGAGTGCGGGGCTTCTGAGATGCTGCCAGACATACTCCAGTGGCGCGAGCTCGACGGTCGGACGGTGGCCAAGGGCCCCAATGCCCAGAGCGCGAGTTTTGGCGTGGCCAATGCGTGGTCACCACCGGCACCGCATGTCCCGGGCATCGGATGGTCCTGGAAGTTTGCCAATGGGACGTATCACTGCTCAAATAGGTGATAGGAGTAGCTAGAACCAGCTAGGTAGAGCTGAGATGAGAGAAACTTGCAGAAGAAGAATCTAACAGCAAACTTGGGTGGACTCTTGTGGAGAAATGAAGGAAGGAGAGGAGCTGAATCCTTGTCATAGTGACATGTGGTAGGAAGGAGTATATGCTGGCAAAATTTGAAGCAAATTGGACCAATTTTGAGTGCACTTCCTTTACAATGCCAAATTTGGTCCAGAAACTTGACTTTGAAGCTGCACTCATCTGACTTGATGAAATGAACTGAATTTTGGTGGAGGAGAGTTATATGGATGCATGGACGTACTGGACAAATTTCAGCTCAATTGGAAATGCCAAAGTGGTACTTACTTCACAGGGCTTTTTGCTGGACAGAAACTTGGGAAAAATGCTGTGGGGAAATGGCTAAATGGATTGGGCTGATTTTTGGTATCTAGAGGTTATTTATCAATGTTAACCACTCTGAAAAATTTCAGCCCAAAAAGATCACGGGTTCAAGTACTTCCTTTGCAAACTGGAAATCTGGACAGAATTTGCAAATGGAAGATGTGCTCAAACTTTGAACTATGGAACTTGAGGTATTGATGGAAATGGTGAAGATATGGATAGAAAAAGGTCCACAATTTATTTGGGATTTTTCCTGGCTACCAAAATGGTAGTTCCTTTGGAAAGTGCCCAAAATGCAATATTGGCTTTAAATAGGAAAATGCAATTTTCCTACTTTAATTATGGCCAATATTTTTATGAGAGCTCAATATGATCACAAAGAATATCTCCACAAGTTTTCATGAACTTTGGAGATGGATAGTTATTTTCCTGGATTTAATTCCTTTAACTGGCAGAAAAAGGAATTAATTTTAAATGAAAAATATTGCAAATGACTTGACAATATTTTTGCATATCCAGGGTTTATTGATATAGGAGAGTCTCTGGGAAAAGTTTGGGAGGCAACAGATCAAAGGAAATTGGGGTTCCTTTGTAACGGAAGGAATTAGGTTTTCCCTTCCGGTGACTCGGAAGGTAGGGTTTCGGCGGCAAAATCCTGAGAACAAATTTTGGGTGCCAGGGTTGGACTAGAGAGAATCTCTGGTTGGATAGGAAAGGCAAGGCTAAATGACCATCTTCATATACCCAAGAGCGAGAGAAAATCCGATAACATCGAAAAAAAACGGGAGCCAAACCCCGCGAAGGGAAAAAAATCAAGGAGCGAAAACCAGGGTGTCACATGATCATGCTGTTAGAGTAATGACTAGAGGAGGTAGAATGACTCAGGAGCCACTTTATCCTGAAGGTCACCCTAAAAGAATTGAACAAGACTCTCAAAGAATTAATGTTGATGCACCTAGTCCCTCTAAAAAGAAAAAGAAAAAGAAAAATGGTAGGACTTTGCATACTTCTAGTGAACCTGAGGTGGAAAAACCCTTGGAGGATAATAATGATGTTTCTATTTCTGATGCTGAAACACAATCTGGCAATGAACAACCACCTAGTGATAATGATAATGATAATGATAAAGATAATGATGATGCTCATGTAGATGCTCAACCAGATAATGATAAAGAACCTGACAATGATGTTGAAATAGAACCTGCTGTTGATCTTGATAACCCACCTCCTAAAAATAAACGTCATGATAAAAGAGACTTCGTTGCTAGAAAACATGGTAAAGAAAGTGAACCATGGGTTCAAAAACCCATGCCCTTTCCTCCTAAACCATCTAAGAAAAAGGACGATGAAGAATTTGAACGCTTTGCTGAAATGCTTAGGCCAGTCTTTTTGCGTGCTCGTTTGACTGATATTTTAAAGATGCCTCCTTATGCCAAATATATGAAAGACATTGTCACAAATAAAAGAAAGATACCTGAAGCTGAAATTTCTACCATGCTTGCAAATTATTCTTTTAAGGACGGAGTACCTACGAAACTAGGAGATCTAGGAATACCAACTATACCATGCTCCATTAAAAGAAATTATGTCAAAACTGCTTTGTGTGATTTAGGAGCCGGTGTTAGTGTTATGCCTTTCTCTTTATATAAAAGACATGATTAATTTCTACCATGCTTGCAAATTATTCTTTTAAGGACGGAGTACCTACGAAACTAGGAGATCTAGGAATACCAACTATACCATGCTCCATTAAAAGAAATTATGTCAAAACTGCTTTGTGTGATTTAGGAGCCGGTGTTTGTGTTATGCCTTTCTCTTTATATAAAAGACATGATTTGAATAAACTCACTCCCACTGAAATATCATTGCAAATGGCTGACAAATCAACTGCCATTCCTATCGGTGTTTGTGAGGATGTGCCTGTTGTAGTTGCAAATGTTACTATCCTAACAGACTTTGTTATACTTGATATGCCCGAGGACGACAACATGTCGATTATCCTTGGTAGACCCTTCTTGAATACTGCAGGGGCAGTTATTGATTGCAACAAAAGCAAGGTCACTTTTCATATCAATGGTAATGAACATACGGTGCACTTTCCGAAGAAACAATTGCAAGTAAATGGTATTCGTGTTATTGATAAGACTCCGACAATTACTATTGGAAGTTTTCAAGTTCCTCTTCCTACTGTTAGAAAGAAATATGAAACACTTATAATTGGGGAGATGCATATCCCCGTTGAGGTAACCTAGTGTTTTACGAAGATACTTCGGTTTTATGTTACTCGGAATTGGTTTGTTAATAAGACTTGATCAACCTTATTAATGTATTCTTTTTGAGGGGCATGTGGTTGATGAATTTAGTAAACACAACCTTCTGTACCCACTTTTTGTTGTCTGTTATTTTTAGTTAAATGCAATAAAATGCCATGATTATCCTGTTTTCTGAATTATCCGTGCAATAAAAAAGTGCCCAGAAATAAAAGTGCTCAGAATGCAATAAAATTTTGATATGAATTTTTATACAGTATTTAAGAATTTTTGGCACTGGAAACATACCAGGGGGGTGCCCCAGGTGCCCACGAGGCACCAGGGCGCGCCACCCCCCTGGCGCGCCCAGGTGGCTCGTGGGCCCCACAGGGACCCCCTCACTTATCCCTTCCGCCCACTTCGTCTCTTACCTCTAGCAAAAATTCCTGGTAGCTCTCTCCCTCGTGTTCTTGCTCCCAAACCTGAGATTTTCGATCTCTTTGCTCGGAGCTCCATTTCTGAAACTGTTTTGGGGGATTGCTACTTGGTATGTGACTCCTCCATTGCTCCAATTAGTTTTTGCTCTAGTGGATTATATTTTGCATAATTAGCTACTCTTGGTGCTATTGAAAATGAGCTTGCATGTTGAATTCTTTGAGTCCTAAGTAGTTTGAATGCTTGATATGGCCTCTAGGCACTTATATGAGTAGTTGCTATCAATTTTGTGAAGTTTTGTTGACATCTTTTTGTGGCCCAAATTTTTTCAGAAATTTGTTCTTAGGAAAATGAATATCTTCTGGAGGAGTTCTTCGAGGAGGAGGTCCGCTGAGGCATCATCTAGCGAAAGCCCCGCACGCCAATCATACGTTGAACCAAGGGCAAGCTCGGTGCGAGGTGCCGAAGCAAAATCATGTAGATGGCCGTGCAACGAGTTCATGCTAGGTGCAGGCATCAAGGGGGAATTTGACCAATATATTCACAACACCGAGCTCTCCGCCTTCATCGCAGATAAGCCACCTCAGCATTACAAACTCACTCATTCATTTACTCAAAAATTTCAATATCATTCGCGCACTTCTAGAGTTTTATTTCGTCTCTATGACAGATCTTATGCTATGTCTCTAGAAGAGTTTTGTGATGCATGCAAAATTCCATATTGGGGTTCGTTAGATGAACCACAAAAATGTGATTATGAGCCTTTTCTTAATAGCCTTTGCTATGGTGAGGATAAGGGAGTTACACTGGCCAGAATAGTTAGCATTCAGTTTCCCGCTATTCGGTATTTCGCACTTTTCAATGGTAAATGCATTGTTGACAAGCAAGACTGCAGTATGCTTTGCACCCCTGATCTGAGTCTTATCCATACAGCTTTGACTGGTAGCAAGCATTATAATCTTGGGGCTATTGTTGCATGTAGACAGCAGCGTAACGCGGGTAGTGGTGATTTGCATGGAGGAATTTATGCCTCCCTCGTAGCTGCAAGGCTCGGGGTCTCGCCCGTTTCTAATGATCCCCTCTTACCTTATAAATATTTGAATTTCGAAGCAATGCGAGAACATAAGTTTTTAAAACGCAACGCACGTGGATATGAATACAACTTAGTTTTTAATAAACATCGCTCTATGTATGTTGCTTTGCCTGCTCCTGCCCTCTTTGATTTTCAGAATAAACGGAGATATTATCTATTGGAGAGCGAGGTGCACGGGTACAAGGTGGCAGTTGAGGCTGCCCATCTGGCTGAGGAGGCGGCTCAGAGCACCTCTACTAGCTACCACTTCGATTACTATCCAGGACAGCCATGGCAGTAGACCAAGCTAGGCAACAGCCTAAGCTTGGGGAGTACGTATCTCTCACCGACATTACATTCGTGTTCACACATTTCATTCCAATTGTCGGTGTTCATACTTATTCATTGTATAACCCATGTTAGTTTTATTTTCTTGCTTTCTTCTTGTGTGTTTGAAAAAACTTTGAGAAAATCCAAAAATATTTCTCGCTTCTTTTCGGTTTTTCTTTTTAGTTTAATTAGTTGTAGTTTCTTTCCTCCCTAGTTAATTCGTAGTAGTAAAAGAAAACCCAAAAAGATTTCTCGTTTCTTCTTTTGCTTGTTGGGAGCTCTCCCATGTAAATAGTTTTTCTCTTTTTCGTTTTTCTTCTTTCATTTGCTTTCTTCAGAAAAACTAAAAACTCCAAAAATATTTCAGCGTGTTTCTCTGAAATTCTTTTCTTTTGTTGAGTCATCGTAAGGAGAAGACCACGATGAAAATGTTGAGTAGCTCTCATATGCTTTATTGTTGATCTAACGAAGAGCCCATATTACCTTGTCTTCTCCTTTGAATAAAATGTTTGCAGATTCCAGCTTAGTCCACGGCATTCTTGCACTATTATTATTTTCACATCATTTGGTCGTGCAAGTGAAAGGCAATAATGACGATGATTTGATGAAGTGACTGTGGCAAAGAAAAGCGGGTATGAACTCAACTTGTTTTCATTTTTGTAAATATGTTTAACTCAGTATCCATGATTCAGCATATTATGATTGAACATGTTTATGATGACAATTAGAGATTATAGTTGCTCATGTCATGCTTAAGTAGTTAGGAGTGGATAATGATTTATCTTGGGTGTCAACATGCATTAAAATGATTGTGATGTAGTATGATGATATGTTATCCTCCTCTGAATGTTTCAAGTGGCTTGACTTGGCACATGTTCACGCATGTAGTTGATTCAAAACCAACATAGCCTTCACGGTATTTATGTTCATGGTGCTTATATCCTACTCATGCTAGTATTCAATGTTGATTATTCATAATGCATGGTTATGACCATTTTCGCTCTCTAGCTGATCGCTTCTTAACCTAATTTCTAGCCTTCACCTGTACTAAGCGGGAATACTGCTTGTGCATCAAAATTCTTAAACCAAAGTTATTCTAGATGAGTCCACTATATCTACCCATATGCGGTATTACTCTGCCGTTCTAAGTAAATTGCATGTGCCACCTCTAAATATTCAAATGAACATCTGTTTTGTGTGCCCGTACCGCTCATGGAGCGACAGGGGGCGGTCAATATCTTCCATGCTAAGCGGGTTATTCTCATGATGAGTGTTTATTCACTTGTCCTTACACGAGAGGGGCTGGTAATCGGGATGCCCAGTCCCATTATTAAAATTGCAAATAATAAAACAAACTCCCCCGAAAAGTTGTTGGTATGGAGGGCACCCGAGGATTCGGCTAGCCATGGCTTGTGATTGTTGGTGGAGGGGGAGTAAACTTTACTTTACCACTTGGGAACCACCGCTAATTTGTTTAGCATGGAAGATATTGAAAACTCTCGGTCGTGACGTTGACAGGAAAGGCATACCTCCCAAAATTTTATTTATCTTTGATTTAAGCTCTGAGCTCTGGCACCTCTGCAAATCCCTGCTTCCCTCTGCGAAGGGCCTATCTATTTACTTTTATGTTATTTTACTTTTATTGTTGAGTCATCACCTTCTTAAACAAGCACTAGTACTGAGAGCACTATTGTCATTCTCATGCATTGTGTATAGTTAATGTTGTGTGCATCATGACTGGATCTCTTCTACCATGAATTACAATGTTTAGCCGCTGCTTGAACTTTGGAGGTGCTCTGCATTTGTGTTTTGCGGTCTCAGAAAGGGCTAGCGAGATACCATGTTGTCATATTATATCATGATTGTTTTGACAAAGTGTTGGCATTTGAGATATTTTATTATTGCTCGCTAGTTGATTATGCCATTGATATGAGTGAATATAATTCCTAAGAGTTATCATTTGCATAGTTAGTTATAATCTTTGCTGAAAACCTGGTTATTATTTAAGCATATATACAGATACAAGAACAAAAGAGTTCGTAAAAGTTTTTCTTTATCACTTTCAGTTTGTCAACTGAATTGCTTGAGGACAAGCAATGAGTTAAGCTTGGGGGAGTTGATACGTCTCCATCGTATCTACTTTTTAAAAACACTTTTGCTCTTGTTTTGGCCCCTAATTTGCATGACTTGAATGGAACTAACCCGGACTGACGCTGTTTTCAGCAGAACTACCATGGTGTTGTTTTTTGTGCAGAAATAAAAGTTCTTAGAATTGGATGAAACTTTTTGGAGATTTTTGATGGAATAAATAAAAAATACTGGAGCCAACACCCACTGGAGGGGGGCCACCTGCTGCCCATGAGGCACCAGGGTGCGCCACCCCCCCAGGCACACCCTGGTGGCTCGTGGGGCCCATAGGCGGCCGTCTGACCTAATTCCAACGCTATAAATTCTCTTTCCCCGAGAAAAAAATAAGAGAGGAAGTTTTATCACGTTTCATGATACGGAGCCGCCGCCACCTCCTGTTCTTCATTGGGAGGCCAGATCTGGAGTCCGTTCAGGGCTCCGGAGAGGGGGATCTTCCGGCATCATCATCACCAACCATCCTTCATCATCAATTTCATGATGCTCATCGCTGGCAGTGAGTAATTCCTTCGTAGGCTTGCTGGACGGTGATGAGTTGGATGAGATTTATCATGTAATCGAGTTAGTTTTGTTAGGGCTTGAACCCTAGTATCCACTATGTTCTGAGATTGATGTTGCTATGACTTTGCTATGCTTAATGCTTGTCACTAGGGCCCGAGTGCCATGATTTCAGTTCTGAACCCTTTATGTTTTCATGAATATATTTGTGTTCTTGATCTGATCTTGCAAGTTATATGCACATATTATGTGTCATGATCCGCATACCCCAAGGTGACAATAATTGGGATTCTTTCCAGTGATTGCCGTAGTTTGAGGAGTTCATGTATTCACTAAGTGTTAATGCTTTGTTCCGGTTCTCTATTAAAAGGAGGCCTTAATATCCCTTAGTTTCCTTAAGGACCCCGTTGCCACAGGAGGGTAGGACAAAAGATGTCATGCAAGTTCTTATCGCAAGCACGTATGACTATATACGGAATACATGCCTACATTACATTGATGAATTGGAGCTAGTTCTGTGTCGCCCTAGGTTATGACTGTTACATGATGAATGTTATACAACATAAATCACCGATCCAATGCCTACGAGTTTTTCACATATTGTTCTTGCTAAGTTACTATTGTTGCTACAACTGTCACAATTGCTACAAAACTATTGCTGCTACCATTACTGTTGTCATTACTACTATTGCTATTGCTATCAAACTACCATACTACTGTGCTACTGATCACTCTGCTGCAGATATTTAGTCTCCAGTTGTGGTTGAATTGACAACTCAACTGCTAATACTTGCAAATATTCTTTGGCTCCCCTTGTGTCGAATCAATAAATTTGGGTTGAATACTCTACCCTCGAAAACTGTTGCGATCCCCTATACTTATGGGTTATCAAGGTCCGAGCAGGGAGATCGAAAATCACACGAAAATGAGCAAGAACATGGGAGTGAGAGCAAGGGTGATTTTTTGGAGGTGGAAGAAGGCAGTGGGCATGTGTACTAAGTGAGGGGGGCCCGGTGGGACCCACAAGCACACATGGCACGCCTACGGGGGTCGGCGTGCCGTGTGAGCTTGTGGCTCATAGGTGCACCCCCCGGGGGTGTGTTCAGTGCCGAAAATTCTTATATGTTCTAGAAAAAATCATACTAAATTTTCAGGACATTCCGAGGACTTTTATTTTTGGGACATTTTTTATTGCACGGATAATTCAGAAAACAGAATAAACATGGCATCTTAATTTATTAAACTGTAAGTAATAGAGAGCAACCTGTAAGCACAGTAGGATGTGTTTACTGAATTCATTGACCACATGCTCCTAAAAAAGAATCCATTAATATGGTTGATCATGTTTTATTAACAAACTATTTCTGAGTAACATGAAACCGAGGAATTTACGTATAGCACTAAGTTACCTCAACGGGGATATGCATTTTCACAACAATAAGAGTTTGATATTTCTTTTCGATAACCGGAAGAGGGAATTCAAAACTTCCAATAGTAATTGCCATAATTCTTTTAATAGACTTGATACTATTCACTTGTGTTGTTTCTTCGGAAAATATAACGGATACTCATTACTATTGACATGAAAAGTGATCTTACTTTTGTTGCAATCAATAACAGCCCCTGCGGTATTCAAAAAGGGTCTACCAAGTATAATCGACATATTGTCGTCTCAGGCATATCAAGAATAAAAAAGTCCATTAAGATTGTAACATTAGCAACAACAACGGGAACATCCTCACAAATACCGATGGGTATAGCAGTTCATTTATCAGACATTTGCAAAGAGATTTCAGTAGGTGTCAATTTACTCAAGTCAAGTCTTCTATATAAAGAGAAAGGCATAACACTGACACCAGCTCCCAAACCACACAAAGCAGTTTTGATATAATTACTTTTAATGGAGCATGGTATAGTAGGTATTCCTGGATCTCCTAACTTCTTAGGTACTTTTCCTTCAAATGAATAATTTGCAAGCATGGTGGACATCTCAGCCTCCGGTATTACTCTTTTATTGGTGACAATATCTTTCATGTATTTAGCATATGGAGGCATTTTCATAATTTCAATTAAAGGTGTTCTCAGATACAAAGGTCTAAGCATTTCAACAAAGCGATTAAAAGCCTATTCATATCTATATTTAACATCCTTACTAGGAAATGGCATGGGTTTTTAAACCAATGGTTCTTTTTCTTTACCATGTTTCCTAGCAACGAAATCACTTTTATCATATCTTTTATTCTTAGGAGGTGGGTTATCAAGCTCAACTGTAGGTTCTATTTCTACCTTGTTATCAGATTCTTTATCATTGTCTGGTTGAGCATCAGCATGATCATCATTATCATTATCACTAGGTGGATGTTCATTACCAGACTAGGTCTCAGCATCAGAAATAGAAACATCATCAGGATTCTCAGCAGGTTTGTCTACAACAGGTTCACTAGAAGCATGCAAAGTTCTATCCTTATTCTTTTTCTTCTTCCTAGGTGAACTGGGTGCATCATTATTAATTCTATGAGAATCTTGCTCACTTATTTTAGGATGACCTTCAGGATATAGCGGATCCTGAGTCATCTTACTACCTCTAGTCACTACTCTAACAGCACGATCATTCATTTTATTGTTCATCTCATTAAGCAAACCATTTTGTGACTTAGAGACTTGTTCTAATTGGGTGTGAACCATAGATGAATGTTTACTTAATCCTCTAACATCATTAGCAATTCTAAACATCAAATCACTCAAGCGTTCTATAGCAATAGCATTACATTTCAGTTGATCACTTACATATCTATTAAAGTTCTCTTGCTTTATAATAAAGTTGTCGAATTCATCCAAGCATTAACTAGGAGATTTATTATAAGGGATATCACCCCCATCAAATCAATAAAGAGAATTTACCTCTACTACCTGTGTCGGGATGTCAAGTCTATGTATTTCTTCGATATGCGGTAGATTTTTAACATCTTTAGATTTAATACCCTTCTTTTTCATAGATTTCTTTGCTTCTTGCATATCTTCAGGACTGAGGAACAGAATACCTCTCTTCTTTGGAGATGGCTCAGGTGGTGGTTCAGGAACTGTCCAATCATCGGCATTCCTCAATATATTATCCAATAATTACTGTGCTTGTTCAACAGTTCGTTCCCTGAAAACATAGCTAGCACAACTATCTAGGTAGTCCCTAGAAGCATCGGTTAGTTTATTATAAAAGATATCAAGTATTTCATTTTTCTGAAGAGGATGATTAGGCAAAAGCATTAAGTAATTGGAGAAGCCTCCCCAAGCTTGAGAGGGATGCTCTTCCTCCGATTGCTCAAAGTTATGTATTTCCTGTAAGGCAGCTTGTCTTTTATGAGCAGGAAAATATTTCTCAGTAAAGTAATATATCATATCCTAGGGACTACGCACACAACCAGGAGCAAGAATATTAAACCATTCTTTAGCCTCTCCCTTTAATGCTAAAGGAAAGAACTTAAGAATATAGTAATAGCGAATTTTTTCCTAATGAGAAAATAAGGTCGCTATATCATTTAATTTAGTAAGGTGTGCCACAACAGTTTCAGATTCATAACCATGAAAAGGATCGGATTCTATCAAAGTAATAAGTTCAAGATCAACAGAGAATTCATAATCCTTTTCAGTAACAAAGATAGGAGAAGTAGCAAACTTAGGATCATATTTCATTCTCTCTATCATAGCTTTATCTTTTAGCTTACTCAGTAATTTCTTAAGATCTTCTCTATCATTAGAAGCAAGAAATTATGTCTCAATCTCCCCATCCATAACTTAACCCTCAGGCACTTTAGGCATTTCAAATCTAGTGGAAGAGCTAGGCATATCAGGTGAGTCATAATTTTCATTAGTTCGAGTATTCTCAAATTCTTTAGCTTTAGCAATTTGTACGTCAAGAAATTCACCTCGTGCAAATAGTAACAGTAATAGTACCAGAAGCAGCGACAGTAGTAACTTAGCAAAGATCAATATGAGCGAAGCGTAGGCATTGGATTAGCAATGGATATTTGTGTTGGATGGCATTCATCATGTAACAGTCACAACCTAGAGCGATACACAATAGCTCCAATTCATCAATTCAATGTAGGCATGTATTCCGTATATAGTCATACGTGCTTATGATAAGAACTTGCGTGACATCTTTTATCCTACCCTCCCATGGCAGAGGGGTCCATAAGGAAATCTAAGGGATATTAAGGCCTCCTTTTAATAGAGAAAAACAAAGCGTTAACACATAGTGAACATGAACTCCTCGAATTAAAGTCATCCCCGGAGAGTATCCCAATTATTGTCACCTTGGGGTCTACGGACCAGAACAATAACAAATGCATATAACTAGAATATAGGATCAAGAACTCAAATATATTCATCGAAATATAAAGGGTTCAGATCTGAAATCATGGCATTCGGGCCCTAGTGAGAAGCATTAAGCATAGCAAAGTCATAGCAACATCAATCTTAGAACATAGTGGATACTAGGGATCAAGCCCTAACATATTGACTCGATTACATGACAAATCTCATCCAACTCCATCACTGTCCAGCAAGCCTACGAAGGAATTACTCACTCCTGGTGGTGAGCATCATGGAATTGTTGATGAAGAAGGGTTGATGATGACAACGGCGACGAATCCCCCTCTCCGGAGCCCCAAACGGACTCCAGATCAGCCCGTATCATAAAACGGCGGCTGCTCTGTATCGTGAAATGCGATGATACCTTCACTCTGATTTTTTTCTCCGTGAGACGGTACTTATGGAGTTGGAGGTAGGGCAAACTGAGGCTCGTGGGACCCACAAGCTCAGTTGGCGCGCCCTAGGGGGGGCGCCACCTGGGCTCATGACTCTGTGGTGGCCCCACTCTAGCAGGTCTTTTCGCCAATAATTCTTATATTTTCCAGAAACATTCTACATAAATTTTCAGCCCAATCCGAGAACTTTTAGTTCTGCACAAAAATAACACCATGGTAGTTCTGCTGAAAACAGCGTCAGTCCTGATTTGTTTCATTCAAATCATGCAAATTAGAGTCAAAAACAAGAGCAAAAGTGTTTGGAAAAGTAGATACGTTTGTGACGTATCAGGCATGCTCTAATAATGATGATCATCATGCTTTTATTTACTTACAACTAGATAAATTGAAAAAGATGACTACATATGAATGCCGCTGGCAGTATACGATGATGTGCAATGCTCTAGCATAACATGTATAACAATGATGAACGGTGACTGCGCCACAGATATCATGTCATCTCTATATGATCATGCAAAGCAATATGACAATGAATACTCAAGTCATGTGAATAGTAACGGAGGAAGTTGCATGGCAATATATCTCGGAATGGCTATGGAAATGCCATAATAGGTAGGTACGGTGGCTGTTTTGAGGAGATGGGGTGTTTTATGTGTAGGAGAACTAGAGGAAGTCCGCCGATGGGTTTGGACGTACCTGCAAAGTATGCACCAAGTCTCAATGTGAGAGTGGGCAATGCAAGGTACCGTAGAGGCTAGCAAAATAAGATGAAACGGAAGTGCAAAGGCTTTGAACTCGTATTAGTCATAAAGAAATGAAAAGCTACACAAGAGCATCATGGTGTCATATTGCATAAGACTCAAAAGCTAAGTACCCCGAGGGGATAGTTTGGCGGGAATAAACCCCGTTGCGCATCCCGGATCAACCAAAGATGCTGGGTTCATCAGCAAAAAGCCTCTACAATCATTCAATCACTACTCATGTCACCACTAGAGTCCCCAACTTAAGTTATTAGGTGAAAGAAAGGCAATAGTTAAAAGGACTCTTTATTGGTTTTTGATAAAAGAACATGGCAATGTATTTCAGAGGGTCACAAGATTTCATCATGCTAGGTGAAAGTAGAGCAAAACTAGCATGTCAAAACAGCGGGATACATGATTGCACGAAAACCCTATGATCATGAACATTGCCTAAGACCCTACGCATGCAAAAATAACCCCCCAAGCTTAGAAATTTGCAATACCAAACTCGAGAAAATTACGAAAGAAAAGAGAAAATGCAGTCTTTAAAGGAGAGTGCGAGAAGTGGTTACCTTCCCAAGCTTAAGTTAAAGCAAGGGTTAGATGCTTTTACCGTTTAGATTCAAATAACCTCTCCTATAATGGACATGGACCTTTCTTCTTCGATTTCCTTGTTGTGGTCCGGTGGCTGGCCTCCGATAGAACCTACTGAAAACAAACTAAAAAGGGAAATGACATATTTTTGTGCTTTTCAGAGTTTTTCATTTTTTATGTAGCACAAGGGATTAGCAACACAAGTGATAAAATATCTGCCTCATATAGATCGGTTCATCTACCTAAGCACCACGCTCAAGTTGACAAACTAAGTCTAGAAGTTTGCAACCCTCTAGATATAAGTGAAGTGCATAAGAGACAAAATATAGACACAAGTGTGCAGCTCCAAAGTGCCTAATTTAAAAGAGGGTTCTCACTTAAGGTGAGAAACATACAACTAAGCAACTTTTATTCGAGCAAGGTTCAAATTTAAAAACATTACCGAGCAATTGAAGTTGAAACTTATCAAATGGAAGCAACCAACTGGCTTGTGCGGATCTTCATACGGTTGGCACCATACTGTACACATCACCACATAAGGTTCAAGTCCCTCGAAGTACCATACAAAATAAAAGCATCGATTCAGTATACGAAGGGAGTTTGTATACCCAACCGGAAACGAAAATAAAAGAAAGCATAGGTTGCTAAAGATTTATTGGTCAAGGAGTTTCGAAGGTAATTAAATGAAATTTGACAGCAAATAATTGGTTTCGAAGATACCCCATCGACCTCAGATGTCAAAAGTAAATCAAATGGGGGTATTTTTGCCCTCATACGACCGTACGTATGACCGGGAGTGGTCGTTCGGTACGCCGTGTTTCACTCTAGAAGTGCTTACCCAGTTTCACCCTCTCATACGGGCGCGCATACGAGCGCAAGCGCTCACACAAAACACTGTCTTTCACTCTGGAATTTCTGTTGGTCGGGGTAGACTTCTGGTATGAGCACGCATACAAGCGCAATCGCTCGCACAAAACATCATCTTTCGCTCTGTAGGGTTTCTCTTCGTGGCCATAAGGTCATACGACCGCGCATACGAGCGCGAGCACTCGTATGGTAGGCCGCCTTTCATGCTCGTCCTCTTCTGCTCGCGGCCACGAGCTTATATGAGCATGGATACAACCGGGTGCAGTCGTATGGTACGCCTTTTTTCCCTGGAGCTACAAAACTTTGTGAAATTTTTTGTGCTTCCTCCTCACGTTAGTCACGTAGCATTTTTGTATCAAAAGTAAGAGGATGTGTGCAACAAAATATTGGGCTGCCGATACGCTAAATTTTTACCAACAAAGATTATTCCAACACCAATAACAACTATGCAAAACAGAATAAAAGTGCCAATGCAAATATGAATGCACCAAGACTCAAAGACACAAATCTACGAAAGACACCTACTTACTTCCGGGTTGCCTCCCAAGCAGCGCTTTCTTTATAGCCATGTAGCTGGGCTTCGGTGCTCCGATAGCTCATCCACCGGGATCCCAAGGGATATCAACCTCGAGCGTGAGACCTGACTCCGACCGAGGTTTGGAGCACCTCATAGTAGAGTGCGGTCGGAGTCGTACATGCTTGCGGTGCATCGGTATCATGTAGGAAAAGAGGTTCTCGCTCTCAAGCGAGAACCAATGCACCTAGCTAGATAGGCATGTCTTCTTATAGTTCTGCAACGAGAGGGTTAGAGACTTATACATAAACTTTAAGAGATTACCTTGGCTACCTTCATAGGGGAACACTTCATAAAATTCTTTGTTTGGAGTGGGTTGGTCATCGCTCCCATATGGTTTCCCTTGCATAAGAAGATTGTCCAACAAAGCATAGTTGGACATTAGCACAGGTAAATCAAAAGTATTTTCCTCCTCTAGTTCATCACCATCTCTAACACTAGACGTCTCGACCAGAGGGTGACAATCTTGCAAGTCAAGTTCGTTAGCTTCAAGTTCATCCAAACTATAGTCATCATCATACTCTTGTTCCTGGACGTTAGTATCTTTTTTCTCAGAAAGATATACTCGACAATAATAACTGATGGAATCCACCAAAGAATGCATCCGGTCAAGTATTTCATCTTTCCTTTGATCTTCAACAACTTCGATCTTAGCAATTAATTTCCATGCACTTGTGCTTAACACATACCGCATGACTTCCTCGGTGGCATTCTTACTACTGTTGTAGTGTGCTACCACCTCGTCATCGGTTTTTGTGCATTGGAAGTCAAGATGATTCGGAGACCGGCAACATCCACAAGAAACTTCATACATAGAACATAGCATATACGCACATGTATTTAAAAATTCTAGCAGTTCTAATGTATTCATAGACTTTATGCTCTTCTTAAGAGTTGCATCATCGAAGAACTCACTGAGTGTGTGCAAAAGTTTACTCTTGGGAGGGGGAGGTGGGCTTTGATCCACTTCTTCTTCCATGAGGTTTTCTTCTTCTAGGTACACTTGTTCATCTATGATAATTTTTTCTTCATGATCCGCTTTTGTTGGCTGCAAGTTAGTTTGACATTTTTATAATAAATGTTCTCTTACCATTTCTTGCAACCATGTATCTAGGGGCGCTATTGGCTCTTTTTGTGCATCCTTTCCTTTATTCTTCCACAGATCCTACAAAAGGCTCATTTCTTTCGAGGTGGCTAACCTCTCCGGAATAGTCATAACCAAAGCATTATCGTGGAAATTATCTTTGCAAGCAAGGTGAATATGATGCAATTTCCTATAAGCACTACCAAGCACCATATCATTTATCCATGCGACACCATAATAAAGTACTAACTAAAAAACTTCAATACTAGCATTGCATTTATCACTCCTATCATAATTTGCTAGTACAGGATCAACATTGTACTTACATTGATAAGTGTAGTGCCCTTCCATCTTTGCATGTTACAAAATATTCATCGCATGTAATTGGTGCCCATTCGTCCAGTAGTGCTATCCATTCTTTTATCTTCTCATCGTTGATAGCCAAAGGTGTAATTTTGTTGCTCTCCTCCTCCATTGCAGATTTATTAAGTTCCTGAGTAGACATCTCAGAAGACATGATAAACAGATTTTTGCAACAAACAAAAGCAAACTAAATGTAAACGGGAAAGTAATACCCAAGCGCTATGCTCTCCAGCAACGGCACCAGAAAAAGCTTGATGTCCTGCAAGTACACATGGCTATGTAGGAATTTCGTGATAAGTAAGGTTTGTCGATCCCACGGGGAGCGAATAGGATGGCACCACTACTGCGCTCACACCCTAATTTCTGCGTTGTCACTAACACAACTACGCTCACTCCCTAACTGGAGTTTGGAAATAGCCCACTTAAGTAAGTTGCAAGGGAACGATAAAAACAAGGAATTAATCTAAACTAGAGAGAACGGAAAATAAATACTATACTAAGCAGAAGAAATAAACTAAGAGAAGTGTGTGATGTTTTACATGAGATTGCTGGCATCTAGGTACGGCCTTGTTCGGTACGGGCGTGGAATGGAGTTAGGGTATTATGACTATATGCCACGTTGTGACTAAGTCAGTACCTACATTATAGGATATGGCGGTCTACTTCTGGTGGGCGATATGTCTGCGTCGTATCTACTTTTCCAAACACTTTTGCTCTTGTTTTGGACTCTAATTTGTATGATTTGAATGAAACTAACCCGGACTGACGTTGTTTTCAGCAGAAGAACCATGGTGTTGTTTTTTGTGCAGAAATAAAAGTTCTCGGAATTGGACGAAACTTTTTGAGGAATTTTTATTGGAAATATAAAACTACTGAAGCGAAGACCCACCGAAGGGGGGCTACCTGTTGCCCACAAGGAAACACGGCGCAGCCACCCCCCTAGCCGCGCCAAGATACCTTGTGGGGCCCACGAGGCTCTGCTGACCCTAATTCCAGCGCCATAAATTCAGTTTTCCCGAGAAAAAAAAAGAAGAGAAGAAGTTTCATCGCGTTTTAAGATACAGAGCTGATACGTCCATTTTGCATCATGTTTTCCTACTATTATTTATAGTGTTTTTAATCAGTATAACACTTTGTGGAGCAATTCTAATGCCTTTTCTTTCTTAATATGTAAGATTTACATAAGGAGGGAGATTGTTGGCAGCTGGAATTCTGGACCTGAAAAAGCTATGTCAGAGATACCTATTCTGCACATCTCCAAATGAGCTGAAATTTCACGGAGATTTATTTTGGAATAAATAAAAAATCCTAGAGAAAAGAAGTACCAGAGGGGGTCACCCAGGCGCGCCCTGGTGGCTTGTGGGGCCCCTGGCCGGCCTCCGATGCCGATTTTCGGGTATATAAGCCCATTTGCCCTAGAAAAAATAAGGAGAAGACTTTTCAGACGATGCGCCGCTGTCTCGAGGCGGAGCTTGGGCAGGAGCACTTTTGCTCTCCGGCGGAGTGATTCCGCCGGGGATACTTCCCTCCAGGAGGGGGAAATCGAAGCCATCGACATCACCAACGATCCTCTCAGCATGGGAGGACCAATCTTCATCAACATCTTCACCAGCACCATCTCATCTCAAACCCTAGTTCATCTCTTGTATTCAATCTTTGTCTCAAAACCTCAGATTGGTACCTGTGGGCTGCTAGTAGTGTTAATTACATCTTGTAGTTGATGCTAGTTGGTTTATTTGGTGGAACATTATATGTTCAGATCCATTATGCTATTTAATACCCCTCTGATCATGGACACGAATATGATGTGTGAGTAGTTACTTTTGTTCTTGAGGACATGGGAGAAGTCTTGTCATAAGTAATCATGTGAATTTGGTATTCGTTCAATATTTTGATGATATGTATGTTGTTGATTCTCTTAGTGGTGTCATGTGAACGTCGACTACATGACACTTCACCATCTTTGGGCCTAAGGGAATGCATTGTGGAGTAGTAATTAGATGATGGGTTGCTAGACTGATAGAATCTTAAACCCTAGTTTATGCGCTATTCCGTAAGGGGCTGATTTGGATCTATATGTTTAATGCTTTGGTTAGATTTATCTTAATTCTTCTTTCGTAGTTGCGGATGCTTGCGAGAGGGGTTAATCATAAGTGGGAGGTTTGTTCAAGTGAGAACAGCACCCAAGCACCGGTCCACCCACATATCAAATTATCAAAGTAGTGAACGCGAATCGAACAAACGTGATGAAAGTGATTAGATGAAATTCCCATGTGTCCACGAGAACGCTTAGCTTATTATATGAGATCATTCCGTCCTGTCCTTTGCAACAAAAAAGATTGGGCTACCTTGCTGCACTTTAGTTACTATTGCTACTTGTCACTTGTTACAAATTATCTTGCTATCAAAACTATCTGTTAACGCTACTTTCAGTACTTGCAGAGAATACCTTGCTGAAAACCGCTTGTCATTTCCTTCCGCTCCTCGTTGGGTTTGACACTCTTACTTATCTAAAGGACTACGATTGATCCCCTATACTTGTGGGTCATCAAGACTCTTTTCTGGCACCGTTGCCGGGGAGTGAAGCGCCTTTGGTGAGTGGAATTTGGTAAGGAAACATTTATATTAGGTGCTGAAATTTATTGTCACTTGTCACTATGGAAAGTAATCCTTTGAGGGGCTTGTTCGGGGTATCTTCACCTCGACCGGAAGCAATAAGAGTTGATCCTCAACCTATTGAACCTACTGAAAATATTTATTATGAAATTCCTTCGGGTATAATAGAGAAATTGCTAGCTAATCCTTATGCAGGAGATGGAACGGTACATCCTGATATGCACTTGATCTATGTGGATGAAATTTGTGGATTATTTAAGCTTGCAGGTCTATCCGGAGTTGGAGTTAAGAATAAAGTATTCTCTTTATCTTTTGAGGGAAAGGCATTGACATGGTATAGGCTATGTGATGATACTGACACATGGGATTGGAACCGGTTGAAGTTGGAATTCCACCAGAAATTTTATCCTATGCATTTGGTTCATCGTGATCGGAATTATATATATAATTTTTGGCCTCGTGAAGGAGAAAGTATCGCTCAAGCTTTGGGAAGGCTTAAGTATATGTTGCATACATGCCCCAATCATGAGCTCTCTAGAGAAATAATTCTTCAAAACTATTATGCTCGGCTTTCTCATAATGATTAATCCATGCTCGATACTTCTTCTGCTGGTTCCTTTATGAAGAGAACTGTTGAATCCAGATGGGGTCTTCTTGAAAGAATTAAATGCAATTAGGAAGATTGGGAAATCGACAAAGGTAATGAGTCAGGTATAAATCTTGAGTTTGATTGTGTTAAATCTTTTATGGAAACTGATGCTTTTCGAAAGTTTAGCACTAAATATGGACTTGACTCTGAGATAGTAGCTACCTTTTGTGAATCTTTTGCTTCTCATGTTGATCTCCCTAAGGAGAAATGGTTTAAATATCATCCACCTATTGAATTGAAAGAAGAACCTGTTAGTGTTAAAGAAGAAACAATTGTTTACCATGTTGATCCATTCGTGCCTACTGCTTATATTGAGAAACCTCGTTTCCCTGCTAGGATTAAGGAACATGCTAAAGCTTCAACTGTGGTTAATAAGAGTAATATTAGAGCACCTAGACCTTCTGAACAAATTAAGGTTGAACCTAGTGTTGCAATGGTTAAAGATCTTTTGGTTGATAATATTGATGGACATGTCATATATTTCTGTGATGAAGCAACTAGAATTGCTAAGCCAGACCCTAAAGATAAAAATAAACTGTAGTTGGCATGCCTGTTATTCCTGTTAAAATTGGAGATCATTGCTATCATGGTTTATGTGATATTGGTTCTAGTGTGAGCGCTAATCCGTTTACTCTCTATCAAGAAGTCATGAATGATATTGCACCTGTTGAGATTGAAGATATTGATGTTACTATTAAGCTCGCAAATAGAGATACTATTTCACCGCTTGGAATTGTTAGAGATGTTGAAGTCTTGTGTGGAAAAATAAAATACCCAACTGATTTTCTAGTCCTCGGTTCTCCACAAGATGATTTTTCTCCCATTATATTTGGTAGACCTTTCTTGAATACTGTTAATGCTAAGATTGATTGCACTAAAGAAACTGTCAGTGTTAATTTTGGTGATATATCTCATGAGTTTAATTTCTCTAAGTTTTGTAGACAACCTCATGATAAAGAATTTCCTAGTAAAGATGAAATTGTTGGTCTTGCTTCTATTGCCGTACCTCCTACTGATCCGTTAGAACAATATTTGCTAGACCATGAAAATGATATGCACATGAATGAAAGAAATGAAATAGATAAGATGTTCTTTGATCGACCACCTATCCTTAAACACAATTTGCTTGTTGAAATTCTTGGAGGTCATCCTCCACCAAAGGGTGACCCTGTATTTGAATTGAAACAATTGCCTAATACATTGAAATATGCTTATCTAGATGAAAAGAAGATATATTCTGTTATTATTAGTGCTAACCTTTCAGAGCATGAAGAAAAGAGATTACTAAAAACTCTGAGGAAGCACCGTGCTGCTATTGGATATACTCTTGATGATCTTAAGGGCATTAGTCCCACTCTATGTCAGCACAAAATTAATATGGAGCCTGATGCTAAACCAGTTGTCGACCACCAATGATGATTAAATCCTAAGATGAAGGAGGTGGTAAGAACTGAAATATTAAAGCTTTTTCAAGCAGGTATAATCTATCCCATAGCTGATAGTAGATGGGCAAGTCCCGTTCATTGTGTCCCTAAGAAAGGAGGCATTACTGTTGTTCCTAACGATAAAAATGAACTCATTCCACCAAGAATTGTAACTGGTTATAGGATGGTAATTGATTTTAGAAAATTAAACAAAGCCACTAGAAAAGATCATTACCCCTTACCTTTTATTAATCAAATGTTAGAAAGATTGTCCAGGCATACACACTTTTGCTTTCTTGATGGATATTCTGGTTTCTCTCAAATACCTGTATCACAAGCCGACCAAGAGAAAACCACCTTTACTTGTCCTTTTGGAACTTATGCCTATAGACGTATGCCTTTTGGTTTATGCAATGCACCTGCTAGCTTTCAAAGATGTATGATTGCTATATTCTCTGACTTTTGTGAAAAGATTGTTGAGGTTTTCATGGATGATTTTTCCGTTTACGAAACTTCTTTTGATGATTGCTTAAGCAACCTTGATCGAGTTTTGTAGAGATGTGAACAAACTAATCTTGTCTTGAATTGGGAGAAGTGCCACTTTATGGTGAATGAAGTTATTGTCTTGGGGCATAAAATTTCTGAACGAGGTATTGAAGTAGATAAGGCTAAAGTTGGTGCAATTGAGAAAATGCCATGTCCTAAAGATATTAAAGGTATAAGAAGTTTCCTTGGTCATGCTGGTTTCTATAGAAGGTTTATTAAAGACTTCTCTAAAATTTCTAGGCCTCTTACTAATCTCTTGCAAAAAGATGTTCCATTTGTTTTTGATGATGATTGTGTAGAAGCCTTTGAAACACTTAAGAAAGCCTTAACCTCTGCACCTATTGTTCAACCACCTGATTGGAACTTACCTTTTGAAATTATGTGTGATGCTAGTGATTATGCCGTTGGTGCTGTTCTAGGACAAAGAGTTGATAAGAAATTAAATGTTATCCATTATGCTAGTAAAACTCTTGACAGTGCTCAAAGAAATTATGCTACTACAGAGAAAGAATTTCTAGCAGTTGTGTTTGCATGTGATAAATTCAGATCTTACATAGTTGATTCTAAAGTAATTGTTGACACCGATCATGCTGCTATTAAATACCTTATGGAAAAGAAAGATGCTAAACCTAGACTCATTAGGTGGGTTCTACTGCTACAAGAATTTGACTTGCATATTACTGATAGGAAGGGAGCTGAGAACCCCGTAGCTGATAACCTGTCTAGGTTGGAAAATATCCTTGATGACCCACTACCTATTGATGATAGTTTTCCCGATGAGCAATTAGCTGTCATAAATGTTTCTCAAAAACTCCTTGGTATGCAGACTATGCTAATTATATTGTTGGTAAATTTATACCACCTAGTTTCACATACCAACAAAAGAAAAAGTTCTTCTTTGATTTAAGACATTACTTCTGGTATGACCCACATCTTTATAAAGAAGGAGTAGATGGTATTATTAGACATTGTATACCTGAGCATGAACAGGAACAAATCCTACGGAAGTGTCAGTCCGAGGCTTACGGAGGACACCATGCGGGGGACAGAACTACACATAAGGTACTACAATCTGGTTTTTATTGGCCTACTCTTTTCAAGGATGCTCGTAAGTTTGTCTTATCTTGTGATGAGTGTCAAAGAATTGGCAATATTGGTAGATGTTAGGAAATGCCTATGAATTATTCACTTGTTATTGAACCATTTGATGTTTGGGGATTTGATTATATGGGACCTTTTCCTTCCTCTAATGGGTATACACATATTTTAGTTGCTGTTGATTACATTAGTTTGTGGGTAGAAGCTATTCCAACTAGTAGTGCTGATCATAACACTTCTATTAAAATTCTTAAAGAAGTTATTTTCCTGAGGTTCGGAATCCCTAGATATTTAATGACTGATGGTGGTTCACATTTTATTCATGGTGCATTCCGCAAACTGCTTGCTAAATATGATGTCAACCATAGAATTGCATCTCCCTATCACCCTCAATATAGTGGTCAAGTTGAATTGAGCAATAGAGAAATAAAGTTAATTTTGCAAAAGATCGTTAATAGATCTAGAAAGAATTGGTCTAAGAAACTTAACGATGCATTATGGGCTTATAGAACTGCTTATAAAAATCCTATGGGTATGTCTCCTTATAAAATGGTTTATGGAAAAGCATGTCATTTACCTCTTGAGTTAGAACATAAAGCCTACTGGGCAATTAAAGAACTCAATTATGATTTTAAACTTGCCGGTGAAAAGAGGTTATTTGATATTAGCTCGCTAGATGAATGGAGAACCCAAGTTTATGAAAATGCCAAATTGTTTAAAGAAAAGGTTAAAAGATGGCATGATAAAAGAATTCAAAAACGGGAATTCAAAGTGGGTGAGTATGTTCTATTGTACATTTCTCGTCTTAGATTTTTTGCAGGAAAACTTCTCTCTAAATGGGAAGGACCGTATATCATCGAGGAAGTTTATCGCTCTGGAGCCATTAAGATTAATAACGCCGAAGGCACTAATCCGAAGGTGGTCAATGGGCAAAGAATTAAGCATTACATTTTAGGTACACCTATTAATGTTGAAACAAACATTATTCAAACTATGACACCGGAGGAATACATAAGAGAGACCTTCCAGAACACTCCAGAACCCTGAAAAGGAAGAGGTACGTGATACGGTAAGTAAACCGACTCCAAAAATTCCATGAAAATACTTTCTGTCAGTTCTGGAATATTAGAAAAAATACAAAAATAAGAAACAGTCGAGGGGACCCATGAGGTGCACACGAGGCACCAGGGCGCGCCACCCCCCGGCGCACCCTGGTGGCTCGTGGGCCCCTCATGAGCCTTCCTGACTCCGTTTTCTTCTGGAATACTTGTTTTGCAAGATAAAAATTCTTTATATATACTCCTAGATATTTTGACCACCGTATCACAGAAATATCCTTTGTTCTTGTTTCGTGCTATTTTTCTGACAGATCTAGATCGCCATGGCTCCCCAAAAGCTCCGTACCAAGCACCGTATTGTGCAACCATCGCCAGGCAAACGCCCCTACAGCGAGGTTTACTATGAGTGGTCGTCAGGAGAGGAAGACAATGGCAAGGAGGACAAGCTCGAGGTAGTTGCGGGAACCCAGGCTCCAAAAGGAGGGCAAGCCATTCCCATGGAGGAGACCGCAGAGAAGGGAGATATCCTTCAACCCTTCTATGATCATCTCCCCCCATCTATAATTGAAGCCCTAAGAGTCTTTGAAACAGTTTGTGCTCAGAATACATCTCTCACTCGTGAAGTTATTTTGTTGGAAGAGCAAAACATCGCCCTTTGGAGCGTCAACCGTAAACTGGAGTATCTGCTAAAGCTGAAGGACAAGCCCACCACTTCATCACCACCATCATCGCCGAAGAAAGAAACTTGAGTACATGGGTATGGGCACTCCCCTTGGTTGTGCCAAGCTTGGGGGAGGTGCCCCGGTATCGTATCACCATCACCTTTATTATCTTTACCTATTTTTAGTTCGATCCTTAGTTATTTCGTGATTTAGTTGAATAAAAGTTTAGTATGATCTATTTTCGAGTGCTAGTTTCGTGATCGATCTATCTATGTAATTGAGTTGAGAGTTATATAATAAAGAGTAGTTTGAGTTTTTGCTTCTTTATTTTTATGTTTTAATCCTAGCAATGAAAATAATGAAAAAGATCATGTGCTAATCTTATGGAAAGTAATGACATTACATAAAGAAAAGTATAAGTGGTAAAATTTATTGAAAGTTAACAAACATAGCATTGGTCAATGATGCAATTCATGAAAAAATTAATAAGGGAAGAGAAGATTCACTTGCAAATACACTATCTTGGACATCTTTTACGATTGTGAGCCCCCATTGAGTATTTTATGTCAAATTGTTGACGTTGGACAAGGAAGACAACGTAATGAATTATGTTTGCTTATATTCACATAGAAGTTATATTGTCATAGATCCTCCAAAAATCCACACCAAGTAGAGATACTACTTGTGCATCTGAAACCCTTAAACCAAGTTTCATGTCATGAGAGTCCACTATATCTACCTATGGATTGAATAAGATCCTTCAAGTAAGTTGTCATCGGTGCATAAAGCAATAAAAATTGCTCCTAAATATGTATGAACTTTTATTGTAAGGGAAAATAAGCTTTGTACGAACTTGTGATGGTAAAGAAATAAAAGCAACGGACTACATAATAAAGGTTGCTATCACAAGGTGCAATATAAAGTGACGTTCCTTTGCATTAAGAGCTTGCACATCCAAAAACAAAAAGTGCATGACAACCTCTGCTTCCCTCTGCGTAGGGCCTATCTTTTACTTTTTTGTATTTACTTTTTATGCAAGAGTCAATAGTGTTCTCCTCTATTCCTTTTTATTTTTCTCTTTTGCAAGCATCGTGTGGTGGGGAAAGATCTAGGCACATATATCCAGTTGGATATGAGTGATCATGGGTTATTATTGTTGACATTACCCTTGATATGTCTCCAACGTATCTATAATTTTTGATTCTTCCATGCTGTTATATTATCAATCTTGGATGTTTTTACAATCATTTACAGCAATTATCTATCATTTTTGGAGACTAACCTATTAACCTAGTGCCCAGTGCCAGTTGCTGTTTTCTGCCCTATTTTTGTTTTACAGAAAATCAATATCAAACGAAGTCCAAATGCCACGAAACTTTTTGGAGATTTTTTATTGGACATAACAAGTACTGGAAGCTTCGGGAGAGGGCCAGAAGACGATGGAGTGGGCCACGAGGCACCAGGGCGCGCCTGGGGGGGTAGGCGCGCCCTGGTACCTCGTGGGGCCCACCCATCTCCGTTTGACCTAATTCCAGCACTATAAATTCAGAATAAATCAGAAACCCTCTGGAGAGTCCATGAAATACTTTTTCCGCCGCCGCAAGCTTCTGTTCTAGAGAAATCCCATCTGGGGTCCTTCTCCGGTAATCTGCCGGAGGGGGAATCGATCACGGAGGGGCTCTACATCAACCTTGCTGCCCATCCGATGATGCGTGAGTAGTTTACCACAGACCTTCAGGTCCATAGGCAGTAGCTAGATGGCTTCTTCTCTCTTTTTGATCTTCAATACAATGTTCTCCTCGATGTTCTTGGAGTTCTATCCGATGTAATCACTTTTTGCGGTGTGTTTGTTGGGATCCGATGAATTGTGAGTTTATGATCAGATTATCCATGAAATTATTTGAGTCTTCTCTGATCTCTTTTATGCATGATTATTATAGCCTCGTATTTCTTCTCCGATCTATCTATTTGGTTTGGCCAACTAAGTTGATTTATCTTGCCATGGGAAGAGGTGCTTTGTAGTGGGTTCGATCTTGCGGTGCTCAATCCCGGTGACAGAAAGGGACATGACACATATGTATCGTTGCTACTAAGGGTAACAAGATGGGATCAATTCATTGGGTTTATTAATTCATGAGTTTATCTTGTCTACATCATGTCATCGTTCTTAAGGCATTACTCCGTTCCTTATGGACTTAATACACTAGATGCATGCTGGATAGCGGTCGATGTGTGGAGTAATAGTAGTAGATGCAGGCAGGAGTCGGTCTACTAATCTTGGACGAGATGCCTATATACATGATCATTGCCTTGGATATCGTCATGATTATTTGCTTTTCTATCAATTGCCCAACAGTAATTTGTCTACCCACCGTATGCTATTTTCTCGAGAGAAGCCTCTAGTGAAACCTATGGCCCCAGGGTCTATTTATCTCATATTACTAAAACCCTAAAAATATTGCTCCCATTTCTTTTTATTTAGTTTATTTTGTATTTTTATTTCAATCTATCAATCTATCAAATACAATTTAATCTTGCAATCTTACCGCCAAGGGATTGACAACCCCTTGTTTGCGTTGGGTGCAATGATTTGTTGTTTGTGTGCAGGTACTGCTAACGAGGTGTTGCGTGATTCACCTACTGGTTCAATAACTTTGGTTTCATAATCGAGGGAAATACTTATCTCTACTGTGCTGCATCATCCCTTCCTCTTCGGGGAAAATACCAACGCAAGCTACAAGTAGCAGGAAGAATTTCTGGCGCCGTTGCCGGGGAGACATCATCAACATCTATCAAGTACCTTTGCAGAAACTCTCATCTCCTTGCATTTACTTTATTTGCCATTTGCCTCTCGTTTTCATCTCCCCCACTTCTAAAAACGTTTTTACAAAAATACAAAAATATTTTCCGTTTGCCTTTTTGCCTTGTTCTTGCTTGCTTGTTTGCTTGATTGCTATCTTGTTTGCGTATTTGCTTGCTTGCCTTGTCATCATGACTAGTGTTACTATCCCTCCTTTGTCCCCGGATTTTGAAGTGCTTTACTTCAAACAGAGACAAGGAGAAAATCTTAAAGATGCTTGGTATAGGTTGATGGAATCCTACCGTGTTTTCTCTATAAAAGGGGATTTAAAAATTTTGCTTCGCAATTTCTATATAGGCTTAACCTTGCATCATAGACAACTTTTGGATTTTGCTGCAAAAGGGAATTTTATCGAGAGTGAGGCCAATACCGCCTATGAAATAATAGAAGGCATATTAGGTATTCCTCCATCACAAAAGGGTTTTGCTTTCACTCAAGAGGGGTTCAAATATTAGACAAATTAGGTGATATGCAGAAAAATTTGGTTGAGTTGCAAAAGTCTAATGAGCCTCTTAAAAATATTAGTGGGAATCTCAATCGCACGAATACTTTGATTTCTTTATGCAATAAGCGATTGGATATTTTGGATCTTAAAATTGCCTCTTTTTCTGAGAATAATGGGAAGCGTAAAGAACCTCCCGGGGTTGAGAAAAGTCCCGCTAAGATCACTAAAACAAAAGATGACAACACTTGAAACTATGCATTATGCCTAGCTAGGGGCATAAAACAATAGCGCTTGTTGGGAGGCAACCCAATGAATAAAATAATTTTTTTGTTATAAGTTTCTGTTATGGTGTGTTTTTACTGTCATGCTACTGGTATGATGGTGTTTTTGTGTTTTTAATTAGTGTTTGTGCCAAGTAGAACCTTTGGGATGATTTGGGAGATAGTATAATTGATGCTGTTTGAAAACAGAAAGTTTTGCGTCCAGTGCTGGAATTTTGTTTTTTCACTGTAACGTCAGCACCTTCTGAATTTTTTTACAAAATATTGATATATGAATTTTCCACGTTGTCCTAATTTTTCAGAATTTTTAGAGTTACAGAAGTATGACCATAATTCAGATTTCTACAGACTGTTCTGTTTTTGATAGATTCTGTTTTTGATGCACTACTTGCTTGTTTTGATGAATCTATGGATTGTATCGGGGGGTATAGGCCATGGTGAAGTTAGAGTACAGTAGGTATAATGCAGAAATAAAATATGAATGGGTTTTCAACAGTACTAAAAGTAGTGATTTGTTTTGTTATACTAACGGATCTCACTAAGGTTTTGTTAAGTTTTGTGTGATTGAAGTTTTCAAGTTTTGGGTGAGGTCATGATGGATGAAGGAATAAGGAGTAGCAAAAGCCTAAGCTTGGGGATGCCCGAGGCACCCCAATGTAATATTCTAGGAAGACTCAAGCGTCTAAGCTTGGGGATGCCCCGGATGGCATCCCCTCTTTCTTCTAACTACCATCGGTAATTTTACTTGGAGCTATATTTTTATTCATCACATGATATGTGTTTTGCTTGGAGCGTCTTGTATGATATGAGCCTTTGCTTTGTTTTCTTTTTAGTTTGTCACAATCATCCTTGTTGCACACACCTATCTTGAGAGAGCCACACGTTATCATAATTTGTTAGAATACTCTATGTGCTTCACTTAAATTTTTTGAGCTAGGCAGTTGCTTTAGTGCTTCACTTAAATCTTTTTGAGCACGGTGGTGGTTATATTTTGAAGAAATAAACTCTCATGCTTCACTTATATTATTTTGAGAGTTGATTGAAATTTTGAAGAAATGAATTCTCATGCTTCACTTATATTATTTTGAGAATTGCTAAGATTGAAATTTTGAAGAAATGAATTCTCATGCTTCACTTATATTATTTTGAGAATTGCTAAGAGAATTTTTTTGAAGAAATATTTGCACTCTCATGCTTCACTTAAATCTTTTTGAGAGTTGACATGGTGATTGATAGTAATGGTAATTTGCACATGTTATGCTATTGGTCCCAAAGTGATGAATATTCAAGAGGGATATAGATAAAAACTTTCATATAGATCATTGGATATGATAAGCTTGATTCCTTGCAATAGTTTTGCGATATGAAGATGATGATATGTGAGTCATGTTAGTGAGTAATTGTGATTTAGTAAGAATATTGGTGTTAAGGTTTGTGATTCCCTATGCATGCACGAAAGTCAATAGTTATGCAACGAAGTTATATCCTTCTTATGGTGCATTATTCGGTGTTAGTTATGTTCAATGCATGTTTATGACCGTTTTCGCTTTTTGGTTGGTCGCTTCTCAATCTATTTGCTAGCCTTCATTTGTACTAAGCGGAAATACTGCTTGTGCATCCAAAATCCTTAAACCCAGTTTTGCCATATGAGTCCACTATATCTACCTATATGCGGTATTTCAGTGCCGTTCTAAGTAAATTTGCGTGTGCCAACTCTAAATTTCAAAATAATTTTTCTGTTTTGTGTGCCCGTACCGCTCATGAGGCGGAAGGGGGTAGCCAATATCTTCCATGCTAGGTGGGTTATTCTCACGATGAGTGTTTATTCACTTGTCATTGCACGAGAGTGTGGCGGTAATAGGGATGCCCTGTCCCGAATTGTGAAATGAAATGAAATGAAAAATCTTATGTGATCACAATAATAAATTCCTTGGAAAGTGATGGTATGGAGGGCACCCATGGATACGGCTAGCCATGGATTGTGAAAGAATGGTGGAAAAGGAATAAATTTTATTTTCTGTTTGGGAACCGCCTATAATGTATGTAGCATGGAAGATATTGGGAATTCTCGTTCGTTTTCGTTGAAAGGAAAAGCATGCCACCCAAGAATTTTTATCTCTCTAATTTAAGCTTTGAGCTATGGCACATTTGACAAATCTCTGCTTCCCTCTGCGAAGGGCCTATCTATTTACTTTTATGCAATTTTTATTTTTATTTGAGTCTCCATCTTCTCTTTCAAAAGCACCAACTAGAGAGCACTATTGTCATACTTGTGCATTGGATGTAGCTAATATTCGAGTGTGTTTCATGAATGGATCAATGATTGAGCATAATGGGCTAGGGATAACTTTCTTTAGTGTTGATATTTTGAAAGAGATGGTTGCTTGTTAGCATGCTTGAGTATTTATGTTTTCATGTCAAACTATAGACTATTGCTTTGAATCATACAAGTCCAATGTCCATGCTACAAAAGAAAAGAATATGTGATGAATATGTTAGGTAGCATTCCACATAAAAAATTCTGTTTTTATCATTTGCCTACTCGAGGATGAGCAGGAATTAAGCTTGGGGATGCTGATACGTCTCCAACGTATCTATAATTTTTGATTGTTCCATGCTGTTATATTATCAATCTTGGTTGTTTTTACAATCATTTACAGCAATTATCAATCATTTTTGGAGACTAACCTATTAACCTAGTGCCCAGTGCCAGTTGCTGTTTTCTGCCCTGTTTTTGTTTTACAGAAAATCAATATCAAACGAAGTCCAAATGCCACGAAACTTTTTGGAGATTTTTTATTGGACATAACAAGTACGGGAAGCTTTCGGAGAGGTCCAGAAGATGAAGGAGTGGGCCACGAGGCACCAGGGCGCGCCTGGGGGGGCGGGCACGCCCTAGTACCTCGTGGGGCCCACCCAGCACTGTTTAACCTAATTCCAGCACTATAAATTCAGAAAAAATCAGAAACCCTCAGAAGAGTCCATGAAATACTTTTTCTGCGGCCGCAAGCTTCTGTTCCAGAGAGATCCCATCTGGGGTCCTTCTCCGGTAATCTGCCGGAGGGGGAATCGATCACGGAGGGGCTCTACATCAACCTTGCTGCCCTTCTGATGATGCGCGAGTAGTTTACCACAGACCTTCGGGTCCATAGGTAGTAGCTAGATGGCTTCTTCTCTCTTTTTGATCTTGAATACAATGTTCTCCTCGATGTTCTTGGAGTTCTATCTGATGTAATCCCTTTTTGCGGTGTGTTTGTTGGGATCCGATGAATTGTGAGTTTATGATCAGATTATCCATGAAATTATTTGAGGCTTCTCTGATCTCTTTTATGCATGATTATTATAGCCTCGTATTTCTTCTCCGATCTATTGATTTTGTTTGGCCAACTGAGTTGATTTATCTTGCCATGCGAAGAGGTGCTTTGTAGTGGGTTCGATCTTGCGGTGCTCAATCCTAGTGACAGAAAGGGACATGACACGTATGTATCATTGCTACTAAGGGTAACAAGTTGGGATCTATTCATTGGGTTTATTAATTCGTGAGTTTATCTTGTCTACATCATGTCATCGTTCTTAAGGCATTACTCCGTTCCTTATGGACTTAATACACTAGATGCATGCTGGATAGCGGTCGATGTGTGGAGTAATAGTAGTAGATGCAGGCAGGAGTCGGTCTACTAATCTTGGACGTGATGCCTATATACATGATCATTGCCTTGGATATCGTCATGATTATTTGCTTTTCTATCAATTGCCCAACAGTAATTTGTCTACCCACCGTATGCTATTTTCTCGAGAGAAGCCTCTAGTGAAACCTATGGCCCCAGGGTCTATTTATCTCATATTACTAAAACCCTAAAAATATTGCTCCCATTTCTTTTTATTTATTTTATTTTGTATTTTTATTTCAATCTATCGATCGATCAAATACAATTTAATCTTGCAATCTTACCGCCAAGGGATTGACAACCCCTTGTTTGCGTTGGGTGCAAGGATTTGTTGTTTGTGTGCAGGTACTGCTAACGAGGTGTTGCGTGATTCTCCTACTGGTTCGATAACCTTGGTTTCATAATCGAGGGAAATACTTATCTCTACTGTGCTGCATCATCCCTTCCTCTTCGGGGAAAATACCAACGCAAGCTACAAGTAGCAACCCTTGAGGTGAATAAGTTGGGAGGCGAAATTATAAGCCCCTATCTTTTATGTGTCTGGCTAAAACTTTTTGCTCCATATATATGTTGTGAGTGTTAGCAATCATAGAAGACTAAATGATGGTTGAGTATGTGGACTTGCTAAAAAGCTCCTACATGAAACCCTTCCTGAAAATATGATGAATTGCAATTGCATTGTTGACTGAGAACATAGTTTGTCAGTTTTCAAGAAAGTTTATGTCCTATACTTCATTGTTGTGATGAATTGTTACTTGCTCATGTGAACTTCTATGATAATGAATATTGCTGTTATAATAATGATCATGATGCTACTATGTCCGTATTTTGTTTTTATCGACACCTCTCTCTCTAAACATATGGACATGATTATCGATATCTGCTTTCGCTTGAGGACAAGAGAGGTCTAGGCTTGGGGGACTTGATACGTCCATTTTGCATCACATTTTCCTACTGTTATTTATAGTGTTTTTAATCAATATAACACTTTGTGGGGCAATTCTAATGCCTTTTCTCTCTTAATATGCAAGATTTACATAAGGAGGGAGAGTGCCGGCAGCTGGAATTCTGGACCAGAAAAAGGTATGTTAGAGATACCTATTCTGCACATCTCCAAATGAGCTGAAATTTCACAGAGACTTATTTTGGAATAAATAAAAAAACTGGAAAAAAGAAGTACCAGAGGGGGTCACCCAGGTGCCCACGAGGCACCAGGGCACGCCACCCCCCCAGGCGCGCCCTGGTGGCTTGTGGGGCCCCTGGCCAGCCTCCGATGCCCATTTTCTGGTATATAAGCACATTTGCCCTAGAAAAAATAAGGAGAAGACTTTTGGGACGGTGCGCGGCCTTCTCGAGGTGGAGCTTGGGCAGGAGCACTTTTGGTCTCCAACGGAGCGATTCCGCCAGGGATACTTCCCTCCGGGAGGGGGAAATCGAAGCCATCGACATCACCAATGATCCTCTCATCGTGGGAGGACCAATCTTCATCAACATCTTCACCAGCACCATCTCATCTCAAACCCTAGTTCATCTCTTGTATTCAATCTTTGTCTCAAAACCTCAGATTGGTACCTGTGGGTTGCTAGTAGTGTTAATTACATCTTGTAGTTGATGCTAGTTGGTTTATTTGGTGGAAGATTATATGTTCAGATCCATTATGCTATTTAACACCCCTCTCATCTTGGACACGAATATGATGTGTGAGTAGTTACTTTTGTTCTTGAGGACATGGGAGAAGTCTTGTCATAATTAAGTAATCATGTGAATTTGGTATTCGTTCGATATTTTGATGATATTTATGTTGTTGATTCTCTTTGTGGTGTCATGTGAACATCGACTACATGACACTTCACCATCTTTGGGCCTAAGGGAATGCATTGTGGAGTAGTAATTAGATGATGGGTTGCTAGAGTGACAGAAGCTTAAACCCTAGTTTATGCGCTATTCCGTAAGGGGCTGATTTGGATCCATATGTTTAATGCTATGGTTAGATTTATCTTAATTCTTCTTTCATAGTTGCGGATGCTTGCGAGAGGGGTTAATCATAAGTGGGAGGTTTGTTCAAGTAAGAACAGCACCCAAGCACCGGTCCACCCACATATCAAATTACCAAAGTAGCGAACGTGAATCAAACAAACATGATGAAAGTGACTAGATGAAATTCCCATGTGTCCTCGAGAACGCTTAGCTTATTAGAAGAGATCGTTCTGGCCTGTCCTTTGGAACAAAAAGGATTGGGCTACCTTGCTGCACTTTAGTTACTATTGCTACTTGTCACTTGTTACAAATTATCTTGCTATCAAAACTATCTGTTACCGCTACTTTCAGTACATGCAGAGAATACCTTGCTGAAAACCGCTTGTCATTTCCTTCTGCTCCTTGTTGGGTTCGACACTCTTACTTATCAAAAGGACTACGATTGACCCCCTATACTTGTGGGTCATCAAGAGCTGCCACCACCTCCTGTTCTTCATCAGGAGGGCTGATCTGGAGTCCGTTTGGGGCTCCAGAGAGGGGGATTCGTCGTCGTCGTCATCATCAACCATCCTCCATCAACAATTCCATGATTCTCACTGCCGGGAGTGAGTAATTCCTTCGTAGGCTTGTTGGACACTGATGGGTTGGATGAGATTTATCATGTAATCGAGTCAATTTGTTAGGGTTTGATCCCTAGGATCCACTATGTTCTGAGATTGATGTTGCTATGACTTTGCTATGCTTAATGCTTGTCACTAGGGCCCGAGTGCCATGATTTCAGATGTGAACCCTTTATGTTTTCATGAATATATTTGAGTTCTTGATCCTATCTTGGAAGTTGTATGCACCTATTACATGTTATGGCCTGCATACCCCAAGGTTACAATAATTGGGATTCTTTCCGGTGATTACCGTAGTATGAGGAGTTCATGTATTCACTAAGTGCTAATGCTTTGTTCTGGTTCCCTTAGATTTCCTTATGGACCCCGCTGCCAGGAGGGTAGGACAAAAGATGTCATGCAAGTTCTTGTAGGAGGCAATAATAAATGTTATTATTTATCTCCATGTTTGTAATTATGTTTATATTCCATGCTATAACTGCTATGGTTCTCGAGTCTACAATAACCACGAGGCTCGGAGGGAAACTCATATGCACGTGTGGAATAATAAAGGATAAATTGTATTCCTAGTCATGCCTCTAAGACTAGCTCAAGTGTTGCATGATGATCCTGTTTTCCTCATCTTGGGCATGACTATGCCAGCAAACTTTGAGGGCACAATGTTAGAAGAACATTTGTGTTGAACCGATCTGATTTGATGTTATGCTATGAGTTACATTCGTCACAAGTTAATGGTTAATAACACAGAGAAAGTTAACGTTTGCATAATTCCTTAGACCATGAGAGTATCGAGTTCCTTCGTACTCGCTTCATGAACTTTGGGGTTTGTTAAACGTCATTTGTAACAGGGTGGCTATTACGGCGGCTTACGAGTTCACAGAAAAGTATGACAAGTAACTTGATAGCTCAAGATTGGGATTTGCTTGTTCGATGATGGAGAGATATTCTTAGGGCCCTCTCGGTGTTATGGTATCCACCATCGTCTGGCCAGACACAATGTGATTTGATCACTTGGATGCCGGAACGCGAAAATGAGAAAAGAGAACAAAACCGGTAACGAGGTAATTGGCCTAGTGGACAAGTTGTTGATCCACGAGGATGCCGATAAGTCGCACCTCGGGTGTTTGTAACATATCACGAAGCAAAAGAAAAAGCACACGGCAACTAACAAGTTCACTCGAATATTCATTCGTGTGGGTATAGGGATCAATATGGGTGTCCACGGTTCCGCTATTGATCATTGATCGGAAAGTGTTTCGGTCATGTCTATACTTCACCGAACCTATAGGGTCACACGCTTAAGGCACTACTAGGAAAAGGCCTGTTAGTGGCGCACCTGTTTTGGCCATTAATGGCGCACTACAGGTGCGCCACTATCATCACGCCACTAGTAACAAGTACTAATGGCGCACCCCTGGTGCGCCATTAGTATACCAGACAATAGTGGCGCACCTGGCAGTGCGCCATTACTATGTCCCCTGGTGCGCCATTACTATGCCTCCCAGGGGGCCATATTTACCTTGTGCTCTGGGTTACTAATGGCGCACTCCTAGATAATGCGCCATTACTATCTGACTTAGTAATGGCGCACCATATAGAAGTGCGCCATTACTAACAATTTTTTTTCAAATTTTTTTTCAGAATTTTTTTTTCAAATTTTTTTTCGTTTTTTTCTTAATCTCGGGTCACTATGGCTTAATCTCAAGTCAAATCACACTCCGTGGTCAAACTTCCCGGAAGGTCACCCATCCTCACACTACTCCAGCCCGAGCACGCTTAACTTATCAGTTCTATCCAACCCCAGCACCAGCTCACTTAACAAGCACTTGTTGATATATCTATCATATCAATCCTATTAAACCTTGTTGATGTCTAGGACTTTGTTCATGTTCATGAGTGTGATGAAATTTTGAAAAAATATTTCAAACTTCCCGGTCATATTACGTATCATATTTTGAACATTTTTTCCAAAAAAAAAAATTCGAAACCAATTTTTTTTTTCTGTTACTAGTGGCGCACCTAGCAGATGGTGCGCCATTACTAAGTTTGAATTTTTTTCCATTTTCCCCCCTCTAGATCTTAAAAGCCCCGTATCTTTTATTCTGTTAGGTTTTTGGGGATTCTAAAAATTCGGATGTAACTTTTTGAGTAGATGATTTTTCATATAAAAAACTTTTTAATCCGAGTTCGTATGCAAAAGTTATGCCCATTTTACTAAATTCCAGAGAGATTTTGCAAATAAAGTCGAAATTCATATTTGTAAATTTTCCCAACAACTAGACCACATATCACATGGGAAACTTATTTTCTTTTATTTTTTTGACATTTCCATCATTTTCTTTTATTTTTTTTAAAACTGAAAAGGCGGTCCACGGGGGGGGGGGGGGGGGGGGTGCATTTGGTGAAATTTGTCAAAGTTAGTAATGAAGTGGGGAAAGTGAGTGTGGTAGGTGGCTGTCCAAAATATCTCAGGTTACCAATGGCGCACCACCTTAAAATGCGCCATTAGTAACCCTGGTTACTAATGGCGCACCTGTCATGTGGTGCGCCATTACTAGTTTTGCAAAAAAAAAAAAAAGAATAATTGTTAGTTTTGTTAGTAGTGGCGCACTATACCCTGGTGCGCCATTACTAGTTTGAAGTAGTAATGGCGCACTATACCCTGGTGCGCCATTAATAGTTTTGAAAAAAAAAGAAAAAAAAATTGTTAGTAGTGGCACACGGAGCGTGTGGTGCGCCATTACTAGTTAAAACTAGTAATGGCGCACTGTGCCCTGGTGCGCCATTAATAGTTTTGGAAAAAAAAAAAAATTGCTAGTAATGGCGCACCGTGTGTCTGGTGCGCCATTAGTAATGAGGACACTAATGGCGCACCTGTATCTGGTGCGCCACTGCTATATAGCAGTGGCGCACCACATACATGGTGCGCCATTAATGTCCATATCAACTATAGCCCTTTTCCTAGTAGTGAGGGTCATCTATCTGCTGAATACTAGATAGGGAGTCTGAGAGAAAGTCACCGAAAAACCAAAAAGTTCTGGAGAGAACACTGGAATAGTTTCGGTAAAACCAAAAAGTTGTTTCGGAGTATACCATTAAGTCAAAATGGTTTCGGCACATGCCTGGAACTTTTTGGAGGGTGCCAGAATTGTTCTGGGAACTTCTGGAATTTTTCCGGAGAAAAAAAAAACCAGAAATGTTCCGGAGCTGCCGGAACCGCTTTGGTTGTTTTTCGCTGATGAAAATCATTGATCTGAAAATGTTTCGGAACACGTCCAGAATTTTAGTGGGTACTGGAAATGTTCTAAGACCTACAGAATTATTTTCGGTTTTAACAGTCGAGGAAAAATGTTTTCATGAATAGTGAAAACACCTTTTTGGTTGCTTTTTGGGAAGCCACCTTTTTGGGCTTTCCCCAAAAGATCTTGGGGAAGACTTGGGAAGGAGGGAACCCCTTTTTGTGGGGCCCCACATGGTGTGGACGTCCAAGGAGGAGCTCCTCCATGGAGCTCCACTTGCCTTCCCTTTATGCCTTGATGAAGGTCATATGTGATGGGTTTTTTGGTATTTTCAAGTGCCACTCTACCCCTTGGGTTTTCCTATAAATAGAGGTGGAGAGGAGCTCTCCACACTGACTCTAACTCTCATACATGCCATGCATGATCTGGCCTTCTCTCTCCCTCCCACCAAAATAGTTTCGTAGAGCCGAAAGGCTGTCTGGGTCCCGGTGGGAACTAGTTCTGGACGGCGAAGCCCTGCCGGATAGCTGACACCGTATGTGTGCAACCCCGTAGAGAGGTCATAGGTTTGATCTTTTGCCCGAGGGGCTGTTCGAGGATCCTCCCGGAGGGCTATCTGAGATACCGTCCGAGTTTGAGGGTCCTCCCGAAGGGCTGTCCGTGACATCGTCTGAGGGACTGTCCGACCACCTCCCGAAGGGCTGTCCGAGGGACTGTCTGAGGGGCAGACGAGGGAGTACATCCTTGCGGTTGGGAGGTTGTAAATCCTAGCTGCGGGGATCTGCACCGACGGTCTACATTGACTCTACTTTCGCTGCGTTACGAGTCGGTAATGATCAGATCAAAACCTTGTATGCATCTTCATAGTGATCCTCGGCATGCTCGCAGTACCGGAAATTTTTGTTTTCTGCTGCGTTCCCCTACAGTTCTTATTATAAGCACGTATGACTATATACGGAATACATGCCTACATTACATTGATGAATTGGAGCTATTGTGTATCGCTCTAGGTTGTGATAGTTACGTGATGAATGTTATCCAACACAATTATCCATCACTGATCCAATGCCTATGCTTTTCGCATACTGATCTTCCCTAAGTTACGTTCGTTGCTGCTGCTGTTACAATCACTACAAAACTGCTACTGTTACTGTTTCTATCACTATTGTTACTGTTGCTACTGCTATCATACTACTGTGCTACTAAACACTTTGGTGCAGATATTTAGTTCTCCAGGTGTGGTTGAATTGACAACTGAACTGCTAATACTCATAAATATTCTTTGGCTCCCATTGTGTCGAATCAGTAAATTTGGGTGAAATACTACCCTCGAAGACTGTCCTGATCCCCTATACTTGTGGGTTATCAAGACCTTTTTCTGGCGCCGTTGCCGGGGAGCATAGCTCTATTTGTTGAGTCAATTGGGAATTATATATATTGATCACTATGAAGAATCTGATAAGGAACTGCCATCAAGCTCCGCACTCACCATCTGTTTTAAGTAGGCTTGCAACACCACCACCCACTATTCATTCTGATATGTCGCAAGTAATTGATGATACTACTTCTGTTTTAAATGAAACTTGTGATGATGCTAGTACTGTGCTTGATAATACTGTGCCACTAGGTGAATTTCTTGATGAACAACTTGCCAAAGCTAAAGAAATTGAGAATGTTGAAACTGATGAAAATTATGATTCTCCTATTATACCTAGCTCTCCTACTAGACTCAAAATACCTGACAGCTATGTTATGGATGGGGAGATAGCTAGAGAATTTCTTTCTTGTAATGATAGAGATGATGTTAAGAGATTACTGAGTAAGCTGAAAGAAAGATCTATGATGGAGAGAATGAAATATGATCCAAAATTTGCTAGTTCTCCTATTCTTGTTACTGTTAAGGAATATGAATTCTCTGTTGATCCTGAGTTAATTACTTTGGTTGAATCTGATCCTTTCCATGGTTATGAAACAGAAACTGTTCTGGCACACCTTACTAAATTAAATGATATTGCCACCCTATTTGCTCATGAGGAAAAAATTCGCTATTACTATATTCTTAAGTTGTTTTCTTTCTCACTAAAGTGTGATGCTAAGAAATGGTTTAATACTCTTGCTCTAGGTTGTGTGCGTAGTCCCCAGGATATGATATATTATTTCTCTGAGAAATATTTTCCTGCTCATAAGAAACAAGCTTCCTTACAGGAAATATTTAACTTTGCGCAAATTGAAGAAGAGAATCTCCCTCAAGCTTGGGGGAGGCTTCTCCAATTACTTAATGCTTTGCCTGACCATCCTCTTAAGAAAAAATGAAATCATTGATATCTTTTATAATGGACTAACCGATGCTTCTAGGGACTTCCTAGATAGTTGTGCTGGTTGTGTTTTCAGGGAACGAACTGTTGAATAGGCTGAAGAACTATTGAATAATATATTAAAGAATGCCAATGATTGGACACTTCCTGAACCACCGCCTAAACCAACTCCAAAGAAGAGAGGTATTCTATTCCTTAGTCCTGAAGACATGCAAGAGGCAAAGAAATCTATGAAAGAAAAGGGTATTAAGTCTGAAGATGTCAAGAATTTACCACCTGTTGAAGAAATACATGGGCTTGATACACCGACATAGGTAGTAAAGGTAAATTCTCTTATTAGATTGTATGAAGGTGATATCCCTTACAATAAATCTGCTAGTCAATGCATAGATGAATTTGATAACTACATTGTTAAGCAAGAGCATTTTAATATGTATGTTAGCAAGCAATTAAAACGTAATGCTTTCATGATTGATCGTTTGAGTGATTTGATGTTTAGAATTGCTAATGATGTTAATGGTTTAAGTAAACATTCATCCATGGTTCATACTCAGTTAGAACAAATAGCTAAGTCACAAAATGATTTGCTTAATGAAATGAATAATAAAATGAATGATCATGCTGTTAGGGTAAAGACTAGAGGTGGTAGAATGACTCAGGAGCCTCTGTATCCTGAAGGTCACCCTAAAAGAATTGAGCAAGATTCTCAGAGAATTAATATTAATGTGCCTAGTTCATCTAAGAAGAAAAAGAAAAATGATAGGACTTTGCATGCTTCTGAGAACCATAATGATGTTTCTATTTCTGATACCGAGACACAATCTGGTAATGAACATCCACCTAGTGATTATTATAATGATGCGCATATTGATGCTCAACCAGATAATGATGTAGAAATAGAACCTGTTGTTGATCTTGATAACCCACCTCATAAGAATAAAAGATATGACAAAAGTTATTTCATTGCTTGAAAACATGGAAAAGAAAGAGAACCATGGGTTTAAAAACGTATGCCTTTTCCTACTAAACCACCTAGAAATAAGGACGAGGAATATTTTGAGCGCTTTGTTGAAATGCTTAGACCCGTCTTTTTGCGTACCCGTGTAACACCCCATGTATTAACTATAGTGATCACCCTTTTGATAATGCCAAGTCACCATGCTTAACAGTGCTTGATCATCATTTGCATCATTTCTCATTTCAAATTCCAACTCAAATTGAAAATTCAAATATGAAGTAAAAATAAAAGTTGTTCAAATTTGAAAACTAAAAAGTTCATAATTTTGGAAATATTCCATTGTAAATAATGTTCAGGAAAACAACATCACCTAAATTCCCTAGGTGACTCTAACATCCAAAAACAGTACCATTTAATCCCATTTCAATTAATAAAAATTAAAATGAAATCATTTTGCCTCCAAACCTTTCTATGGCAGTGCCAGATAGTGCATTGTAATTATGTGGCTAAGCCACATATTTTACAAAAGTCAAATTGTGGCTAAACAATTTGCAAAACAGTGGTGAAAGAATAAAGCAGAAGAAAAGAAAAAGAAAAGAAAAACGGGCTACTGTGCACTTGAGCTTCCAATGCACAGTGCACAGCCCAGCCCACCGGCTCCTCCTTCAACCTCCGTCATGCTGTCGACGCCACGCACGCCCGAGACGGCGATGGGCACGTGTCGGCCATCCCCCGGCGCCGCTGCCACCGTGGTGAGGATAAGAGCATCTCCGCGGACCCCCTGGCGAACCCTAGCACCGCTCCCCCTCTCCCCTCGCTCTCTCCCACCTCTCCCGAGCGCCGCCATCGCCTCTGTCCCGTGAAGCTCATGGCCACCGTCGCCGCCTCACCTCGTCTCCGTGCCAGATCGAACCGCCGTCGTCCGCTACCTCATCCGCGCCAATGAACCAAAGCCGGGAGCCACCGCAGCGTCATCCCCGACCCCGTCTTCTTCCTCGGCTCCGACGCACTCCGGCGACGATTCCGGCGCCATTGAGCCCTCCCCGAGCCAACTAAGCACCTCTGCAGGCGCCCAGTGAGCATCTCTCCCTTTCCCCTCTCTTCTCGCTGTCGAACACGCCCTCTAACGAGCTCCCCCGACATGGCTGAACCCCTCGCCGCTCGAGCTCGTCGCCGGCGGCCTTCCGGTGACCAAATGGTCCCGCGCTGGAGTCCATCGACTTCGCGCGTGCACGTAGATCGCCCCTGGCCGCTCAGTTTGCCCTTAAATGCGCTGCCGCCACCGTCCCACGTCGACCCGAACTCCGGCGCCGCCTACCACCGTCGTAGCGCTCGACTCCGGCCACCGCAGGACCTCGCTCCGCCACCATTCGACGCGGGCGAGTCCCAGCTTTTGACCGAGCCCACCTGCGCATCGAACGGCCGTCTGTGCCGCGTTTCTAAGCCTGTCCGGCAAAGATCCACTGCGGGAGAGCTCGCCGGAGCTGTTCCGGCGCCGGCGCCGACGTGGCGCTGACGTGGGTGCCTCTGGGCCCCACCGCTGAGCCACTGACACTGGGTCCCGCGGCCAAGTTGACCCAGTCAACTGTGCTGACTGGGCGGCCAATGCCACTGACAGGCAGGCCCCACCGCTAAATAAACCAAATTGCTAATTAAAATTAACCTAATAACTAATTAGTCACTGACAATGGGGCCCCACGTGCTAATTAATCTCTAAATTAGTTTAATTAGTCTCTTTTAAGCCACTGTGAATGACAAGTGGGACCCAGCTGTCAGGTTTGACCTGGGTCAGCTAGTTTGACCGCTGATGTCATCCTGATGTCGTGCTGACGTCACAAGTTACTGTTCTGGATAATGCGAATTTAAATAATTAAATTAATTCTAGAAATTCCAGAAAATGATTAAATCTTTGAAAAATCATAGAAAATAAACCGTAGCTCGGATGAAAAAGTTTTCTACATGAAAGTTGATCAGAAAAAGACGACGAATCCGAATGTGTGATCAAAATGCTTGACCATCACTCCTAACTAGATGAACATGGAACTTTCCCCTCTGATTCATCTGACCGATAATCACCCAGAGCTGGGAGAACACTTCCAGATATTTTCCCGCTCCGCCTGCAACGTGTAGCATTGCATTAGGTCACCCCCAGCATTGCATTTTGCCATGCCATGCATCTGTGTTGCATTTGTTGCTTGTATTTATTGTTTCTTCCCCCCTCTTCTCTCCGGTAGACCCCGAGACCGATGCTGCCGAGTACGACTACGCCCCTAACGACCAGACCATTTCAGCAGAGCTTCCAGGCAAGCAAACCCCCTTGATCATTCCAATATCGCCTATTCCTTCTCTCCCATGCTTGCATTAGAATTTGCTACTGTAATTGATTGCTCCTATTCTGATGCATAGCCTGTTTTTGTAACCTGCTGTTGTTACTTTACCTGTCATCCTAAACTGCTTAGAATAGGTTGGTTAGTGATCCATCAATGACCCCTCACCCTTGTCCCCGTTGCCCCACTTTGTTACCAGTACCTAGATCATTGTGATCGATGTGCGGATACCGTCACATCACCGCACACACCCCCTTAGTTGTATGACTCTGCAGGACTACTATCGAGTGCCGAGGGTGATACCTCGTACTGCACTCCTGATGATATCTCTGTAGTATAGCACATCGGTGGTGATTGCAGAGGGTGATTCCTCGTCTCCCCTTCCCGATGATGACTCTGTCGTGCAACCCCTCAAGTGTGGACCATCGAGGGTGATTCCTCCTGGTTCTCCTTGACAGATTACATCGAGTAGGATTCCAACGAGGGTGATTCCTCGGATCCCCATGATGTTATGGACACACGGATACTTTGACCTTTACCTCAGTACTTTGGGAAGTCGGGTTTGGCAGGAGGGCACCCACGAGAGATTATTGTGGTGGAACGACAGGGCAGGTGGAGACCACCTAGGAGAGAGGTGGGCCTGGTCCCTAGTCGTTGGTCCGCATGTTACCAAGTCGGAGCGACAGGAACCCTGTTTGTCTCGGCGAGCTACTAAAACATGCCTAACGGATTTGGGTATTTGATCTGAGTTGGCCGCTGACCTATACGCACTACCACCACGCGGGATAATGGTTTATGGGGCCCTCTACGACGTACGTTCCTTCCGAAAGCGATCCAGATGTCACAGTTCAGAGATGCGGGCTGATTGTTGGGGTGAGCTGGTTACGTCTGTTGGAGTTTCCACAGTCGCGCTTGGGCCCCGGCCAGTCTCGCAACGTGCAGGAGTGCAGAGGGTGATGGGCCCTAGACCCCTTCGCACTTAGGATTTACACCGCCGTGTTGACCTCTCTGGAAAGTCTAGGTTGGTCTATGGCGTGTCGATTACCCGAGGCCGGGTATTACCCAGCAAGTTTGTCCGGCCAGATGTAATCGAGCGTGTTGGGTAACAGTAGTGCACCCCTGCAGGGAAGTGATCTATTCGAATAGCCGTGTCCACGGTAACAGGACACTCCGTGTTGTATCCCGATCTACTACAACTTGAACTGAATACATGTTAATTTAACTGTAAGCTCCGGGATCGCTTTCTCGCAGGGAGTCGAGGAAGGATCTCTAGGCTTTGCTATTACATGCTTGTTACTTTATGCTATGCCACTAATCTGCACTCTTCTAATGCTGCAAGACGCTGCAAGATGCTAGTCTTCGATAGGCTAGGCCCTCTCTCTGTTCTGGCATTTCTGCAGTTTAGTCCAAAGATATGGCCCCATTCCTTTGATACCGATGCATACTTAGTATAGTTCTGATGTAAGTCTTGTGAGTACTTTGGATGAGTACTCACGGTTGCTTTGCTACCTTTTTTCCCCTATCCGGTTACTGCGATCAGATGATGGAGTCCAGTAGCAAGAGATCCCCGGAGGCACCTACTACTACGTTGAGCCCGCCGACCAGGAGTAGTTCGGAGGCCCCAAGCAGGAGGCCTTCGCCTTTTCGATCAGTGTCGTTGTTATGCTAGCCTTCTTAAGGCAAACTTGACTAACTATGTCTGTACTCAGATAATATTTGTTTGTATGACTTATGTATTCGGGTCACGATGACCCCTGGTTTGTAATATGAAGATTTATGTTTTAATTTGTGTCTAGAGTTGTGTTGTGATATCTTCCCGTGAGTCTCTGATCTCGATCATGCACGTTTGCGTGTATGATTAGTGCACGGTCGAGCAGGGGCGTCACAAGCTGGTATCAAAGCCGACTGCCTATAGGAACCCCCCTTTCAACTCCTTGGCTTTAGTTGAGTCTAGACTTTGAAAACTGTTTTACTAACACGGCTGTGTGGCTTACGGGCCCATGTCGCCAATGGGTGGTATTAGGATCTTTTATTCCTCTTCCATACTCTGGGGTTTTGATCTCTCTTCATTTCGGGTTAAAGGTTTTACTAACTCTGACTCTAGGTTCTCATGATCACGTCCACCCGGAGCTTGATTATCTGCAATTACTTCTTTGAAGACCTAATACATGATTCATGCACCGTCATTTGACAACTTTGAAATTTCCTCTGTTTCAGATGGATCGTTTGTTCCTGCCGCGTCCCACGACGCAGCTTGTACGCCGCACTTGGGCTCGTGATGGGACTGGTTTTCTAGCTATCCTGATCGCCCTCCTGACCAGATTGGGCTACTGCTGGTACCCCGAGTACATGGTTTACAAGGATTTCCATGAGTTCAACCAGGAGCAGTACCATGCCGATGTTTGCATTTACGATCAGCGGGAGAACTCCACCACTGAGTTGCACACCTTCCATGGTATTGGAGTGAGTGTTGACATGGCAGTCCATGATGCTGCCTATACTGCTATTGCCCATCTCCGTAGAGAGCACATCTGCTTGGAGGAGACTGGATTCAGATATATCCCGTATGCCCCCGCTGGGGACGAGACTGGATACTACACTGCTGTCTTTGCCCCTTACGAGCGACGTCGATACGACCCGCGGGTTTATATTCAGTGCACTCAGGCTCTGGATCGCACTGCCCGGGCTCTTGCCGTCGAGTTGTTTGCCACTCGCGCACGTCTCTATGATGCTATGACACAGTTGCTGCCAGCTGTCTGGGTAGGGATACATCCAGAGTACATCCTTTACCCGCGCAGGACCGAGATGCCTTCAGGTATCGATTGGCCTGCTGTTGGAGGTCGCACACCCACTCATGGACCTCTCCTCCCAGTTCAAGATCGGGTTCTGCATCAGAGTAATCACGGAGCACAGGACCTTTCTGCCGTGAGCACTCATCGTCAGCACCTGCAGTTACCTGGTTTCAGTGGTTTTCCCCGACGTTGATGTAGCCCTTGCTATGTCCTGTTGTTGTATTCCTTATCGCGTGCCTGCGCGCCGCCTAGTATGTCTAGCTGTTTGGTTTTCCAAACTTATGCTGTCCGCATGTAACCGACTTTGTGTATGGATCTGTAAGTCTTAATTGACTACTGTTATGAATCTATTGCACTACTTGTTCACTGTCGTGTTACATCATGCTTGTCTCTAAACACTTGCAGTTGTTTTTACTAAACTACCCCCTGTTAAATCTTTAGCAGGATGGCTAGACCAGGTGGTCGTGGTCGTGGCCGTGCTGCCCAACAGCCACCACCGCCAGACTATATGGCAGCTATGATGCAGCAATTCGAGCTGAACCGCTAGTTCATGGTTGGAATCATGGCTCAGTTTCCAAACCAGAACCAGAATGCTCAGAATCAGCAATTTGCTCCAATAACTCTACAGGAGTTTATGCGTCTCAGCCCTACTATTTTCCATAACTCAGAACAGCCACTAGATGCTGATGACTGGCTTCGCGATATCACCTTCGAGATGGAATCTGCCAATGTCGCCCCTTCCAACCTTGTCACCTTCGCGTCCTACTTCTTGAAGGGTCCCGCTGCTCAATGGTGGGACACCCACAGGCGTTCACTACCTGCTGGGACAGTCATTACTTGGATCGAGTTTCAGATTGCTTTCCGTGCCCGTTACATTCCTCAGGGAATCATGGACCGGAAGAAAAGAGAGTTTTGCAATCTCACTCAGGACAATAAGACTGTCGAAGCTTATCAGCGGGAATTCCTTGACCTATCCCGCTACGTTGAAGAAGACATTGCCACTGATGCCCGCAGACAGAAAAAGTTCCGTGACGGACTTCACCCGGACCTCAAGCTTGCACTTGCTGTTCGTGACTTCACCGACTTTGCCACCTTGGTAAACGAGGCTATCCAGGTTGAGACCGCTCGGGTGGAGCACAAGGAGTCACAGAAGCGCCACCATGACATTGGCTCATCTTCGGGCTCGTCATCGCAGAAGCGCCGTATCTGGATTCCTCATGGCATGTACCATCCAGCTGCACCTCCTCCACCGCCGGGGCAGCCAAGACCTCAGGCTCCACTTCTTCGAGCTCCTGCTCCCTGTCCCGATAATGGGCTCTGCTTCAAGTGTGGCCATCCAGGTCACCGTTTCAGAGAATGCCCTCAGAATCAGAATCAACTTGCACTTCCCCCTGCAGGCCGTGGAAATGGCTGTGGCAACAACCAGCCCCACAACAATAATGCCAGGCCTTCTTATGGTCGTGGTCAAGCTTATCATGTTGATCTGAATGAAGCTCAAGATCAGCCAGCTACTTTGAAGGGTACTCTTCTTGGTAAATTCCGTACCAGCTTATGTTCTTTTTGATTCAGAAGTATCGCATTCATTCTTATCATAAGCTTTTGCATACATGCATGGCATTAAATATGACGAGTTGAAATCATTCCAGTCATTCGCGGCTTCTAAGGGGTACTTCCAGAAGAACTTCCCGGAATGCCCCGACCCTTTTCCTTCTACCTCCTAAATTCTCGGGACGAGAATTTCTTTTAGAGGAGGAGAATTGTAACATCCCATGTATTAACTATAGTGATCACCCTTTTGATAATGCCAAGTCACCATGCTTAATAGTGCTTGATCATCATTTGCATCATATCTCATTTCAAATTCCAACTGAAATTGCAAATTCAAATATGAAGTAAAAATAAAAGTTGTTCAAATTTGAAAACTAAAAAGTTCATAATTTTGGAAATTGAACGGACCCCCTGGCGAACCCTGGCACCTCTCCCCCTCTCCCTTCGCTCTCTCCCACCTCTCCCGAGCGCCGCCATGGCCTCTGTCCCGTGAAGCTCGCGGCCACCGTCGCCGCCTCGCCTCGTCCCCGTGCCTGATCGAACCACCATCGTCCGCTACCTCATCCGCACCAATGAACCAATGCCGGGAGCCACCGCAGCGTCGTCCCCGACCCCGTCTTCTTCCTCGGCTCCGACGCACTCCTGCGACGATTCCGGCGCCATCAAGCCCTCCCCGAGCCCACTAAGCACCTCTGCAGGTGCCCAGTGAGCACCTCTCCCTTTCCCCTCTCTTCTCGCTGTCGAACGCGCGCTCTAACGAGCTTTCCCGACATGGCCGAACCCCTCGCCGCTCGAGCTCATCGCCGGCAGCCTTCCGGTGACCAAATGGTCCCGCGCTGGAGTCCATCGACTTCGCGCGCGCACGTAGATCACCCCTGGCCACTTAGTTTGCCCGCAAACGCGCTGCCGCCGCTGTCCCGCATCGACCCAAACTTCGGTGCCGCCAGCCGCCGTCGTAGCGCTCAACTCCGGCCACCGCAGGACCTCGCTCCACCACCATTCGACGCGGGCGAGTCCCAGCTTTCGAACGAGCCCACCCGGGCATCGAACGGCCGTCTATGCTGCGTTTCTGAGCCTCTCCGGCGAAGATCCACCGTGGGAGAGCTCACCGGAGCTGCATCCCAATTGACCAAGTCAACTATGCTGACTGGGCGGCCAGTGCCACTGACAGGCGGGCCCCACCGCTAAATAAACTAAATTGCTAATTAAAATTAACCTAATAACTAATTAGTCACTGACAGTGGGGCCCCATGTGCTAATTAATCTCTAAATTAGTTTAATTAGTCTCTGTTAAGCCACTGTGAATGACAAGTGGGACCCAGCTGTCAGGTTTGACCTGGGTTAGCTGGTTTGACCGCTGATGTCATCCTATTGTCATGCTGACATCACAAGTTACAGTTCTGGATAATGTGAATTTAAATAATTAAATTAATTCCAGAAATTCCAGAAAATGATTAAATCTTTGAAAAATCATACAAAATAAACCGTAGCTCAAATGAAAAAAAAATTCTACATGAAAGTTGATCAGAAAAATACGACGAATCCGAATGTGTGATCAAAATGCTTGACCATCACTCCTAACTAGATGAACATGGAACTTTCCTCTCCGATTCATCTGACCGATAATCACCCAGAGCTGGGAGAACACTTCTAGATATTTTCCCGCTCCGCCTGCAATGTGTAGCATTGCAATAGGTCACCCCCAGCATTGCGTTTTGCCATGCCATGCACCTGTGGTGCATTTGTTGCTTGTATTTATTGTTTCTTCCCCCCCTCTTCTCTCCGGTAGACCCCGAGACCGACGCTGCTGCCGAGTACGACTACCCCCTAATGACCAGACCTTTTCAGCAGAGCTTCCAGGCAAGCAAACCCCCTTGATCATTCCAATATCGCCTATTCCTTCTCTCCCTGGCTTGCATTAGAATTTGCTACTGTAATTGATTGCTCCTATTCTGATGCATTGCCTGTTTTTGTAACCTACTGTTGTTACTTTACCTGTGATCCTAAACTGGTTAGAATAGGTTGGTTAGTGATCCATCAGTGACCCCTCACCCTTGTCCCCGTTGCCCCGCTTTGTTACCAGTACCTAGATCATTGTGATCGATGTGTAGATACCGTCACATCACTGCACACACCCCCTTAGTTGTACGACTCTGTAGGACTACTATCAAGTGCCGAGGGTGATACCTCGTACTGCACTCCTGATGATATCTCTGTAGTATAGCACATCGGTGGTGATTGCAGAGGGTGATTCCTCGCTCTCCCCTTCCCGATGATGACTCTGTTGTGCAACCCCTCAAGAGTGGACCATCGAGGGTGATTCCTCCTGGTTCTCCTTGACGGATTACATCGAGTAGGATTCCAACAAGGGTGATTCCCTGGATCCCCACGATGTTATGGACACACGGATACTTTGACCTTTAACTCAGTACTTTGGGAAGTCGGGTTTGCCAGGAGGGCACCCGTGAGAGATTATTGTGGCAGAACGGCAGGGAAGGTGGAGACCACCTAGGAGAGAGGTGGGCCTGGTCCCTAGTCGTTGGTCCGTGTGTTACCAAGTCGGAGCGACAGGAACCCTGTTCGTCTCTACGAGCTACTAAAGCACGCCTAACGGATTTGGGTATTCGATCTGAGCTGGCCGCTGGCCTATACGCACTACCACCACGCGGGATAATGGTTTATGGGGCCCTCTACGACGTACGTTCCTTCCGAAAGCGATCTAGATGTCATAGTTCAGAGATGCGGGCTGATTGTTGGGGTGAGCTGGTTACGTCTGTTGGAGTTTCCACAGTCGCGCTTGGGCCCCGGCCAGTCTCGCAACGTGTAGGAGTGCAGAGGGCGATGGGCCCAAGACCCCTTCGCACTTAGGATTTAGACCGGCGTGTTGACCTCTCTAGAGAGTCTAGGTTGGTCTACGGTGTGTCGATTACCCGAGGTCAGGTATTACCCAGCAAGTGTGTCCGGCCAGATGTAATCGAGCATGTTGGGTAACAGTAGTGCACCCCTGCAGGGAAGTGATCTAATCGAATAGCCGTGTCCACGGTAACAGGACGCTTAGTGTTGTATCCCAATCTACTACAAGTTGAACTGAATACATGTTAATTTAACTATAAGCTCCGGGATCGCTTTCTCGTAGGGAGTCGAGGAAGGATCTCTGGGCTTTGCTATTACATGCTTGTTACTTTATGCTATGCCACTAATCTACACTCTTCTAATGCTGCAAGACGCTGCAAGATTCTAGTCTTCGACAGGCTAGTCCCTCTCTCTATTCTGGCATTTTTGCAGTTTAGTCCAAAGATATAGCCCCATTCCTTTGATACCGATGCATACTTAGTGTAGTTGTGATGTAAGTCTTGCGAGTACTTTGGATGAGTACTCACGGTTGCGTTGCTACCTCTTTTCCCCTATCCAGTTGCTGCGATCAGACGATGGAGTCCAGTAGCAGGAGATCCCCGGAGGCACCTACTACTACGTTGAGCCCGCCGACAAGGAGTAGTTCGGACGCCCTAGGTAGGAGGCCTTCGCCTTTTCGATCAGTGTCATTGTTATGCTAGCCTACTTAAGGCAAACTTGACTAACTATGTCTGTACTAAGATAATATTTGTTTGTATGACTTATGTATTCGGGTCACGATGACCCCTGGTTTGTAATATGAAGATTTATGTTTTAATTTGTGTCTAGAGTTGTGTTGTGATATCTTCCCGTGAGTCTCTGATTTCGATCGTGCACGTTTGCGTGTATGATTAGTACACGGTCGAGCAAGGGCATCACAACCCGTTTGACTGATATTCTGAAAATGCATCCATATGCTATATACATGAAAGATATTGTCACTAATAAAAGAAAGATACCTAAAGCTGAAATTTCCACCATGCTTGCAAATTATTCTTTTAAGGGTGGAGTACCTAAGAAGTTAGGTGACCCAGGAATACCTACTATACCTTGCTCCATTAAAAGATGTTATGTGAAAACTGCTTTATGTGATTTAGGAGCCGATGTAAGTGTTATGCCTTTCTCTTTATATAGAAGACTTGATTTGAATAAGCTCACACCTACTGAAATATCTCTACAAATGGCTGATAAATGAACTGCTATACCTATCGGTATTTGTGGGGACGTCCCCGTTGTTGTTGCAATGTTACTATCTTAACAGACTTTGTTATACTTGATATGCCTGAGGATGACATTATGTCAATTATCCTCGGTAGACCCGCTTCGAATACTGCAGGGGCTGTTATTGATTGCAACAAAAGCAAGGTCACTTTTCATGTCAATGGTAATGAGCATATGGTTTATTTTATGAAGAAACAAAGTTTGGTGAATGGTATCAACTGTATTGAAAAGGTTTCGAGAATCACTATTGGAGGTTTCAAATTTCCTCTTCCTATAGTCAAAAAGAAATATGAAACTCTTATTGTTGGGGAGATGCATATCCCCATTGAGGTAACCTAGTGTTATACAAATGTTCTTCGGTTTCATGTTACTCGGAAATAGTTTGTTAATAAGACTTGATCAACCTTATTAATGGATTCTTTTTGAGGGGCATGTGGTCGATGAATTTAGTAAGCACAACTGTACCTACTCTTTCCTCTCTGTTATTCTTAGTTTAATAAAGTAAAATGCCATGATTATCCTATTTTTTGAATTATCCGTGCAATAAAAAAGGCCCAAAAATAAAAGTGCTCAGAATGTCGTAAAATTTTAACATGATTTTTTATGGAATATTAAGAATTTTTGGCACTAGATACATCCCGGGGGGTGCCCCTGTTGCTCACTGGGCAACGGGGCGCGGCCACCCCCAGGCCGCGCCAAGATGCATTGTGGGGTCCACAGGACACCACTCACTTACCTCTTCAGCCCACTTCATCTCCTACCTCAGGAAAAAAAATCTTTGTAGCTCTCTCCCTCATGTTCTTGCTCCCAAACCTGAGATTTTCGATCTCTTGGCTCGTAGCTCCATTTCCGAAATTGTTTTGGGGGATTGCTCCTCAGTATGTGAGTCCTGCATTGCTCCAATTAGTTTTTGCTTTAGTGGATTATATTTTGCATATTTTGCTGCTATTGGTGCTACTAAAAATGAGCTTGCATGTTGAATTCTTTGAGTTCTAAGTAGGTTGAATGCTTGATATAGCCTCCTGACATTCATATGAGTAGTTGCTATCAATCTTGTGAAGTTTTCTTGACATCATTTTGTGGTCCAAAAATTTCAGAAATTTGTTCTTAGGAAAATGAACTTCTTCTGTAGAGGTTCCTTGAGTCGGAGTCCCAAGGGAGTCACCGGAGGTGCCCCGGACCGTGGCCTTCATATTCCCCATGGGGCGGAGGTTCGGCCGTGCGAATGGCCACACAACGCCTTCATGAATGAAGCGGGGTTTCACCAAGAGTTTGCACAATTTGTTGCAAATGCCGGGTTGAACGACGTGGCGCCCTGCCTGAATACCACTGTAGCCAGATGGTCGCCGCACATACCAGCCCAGGAAAATCACTCTGGCATGCCCTTTTACAACACGTATCATGAACACAAGCTTTTCTATTAATGGATATATAAGTCTTACATAATATTTTACAAAGGTGATGGCAGCGGAAAAGTTCTATCTAAGGCAGCATGGTCCTGGTGCGGCTCCAATCCACAGGGATCTGACTGGGTTACTCTTCTAGCCCGCGAACGCTCCGGCTCCTCACTAGAGATCGTCGAATCCTCAGGTGAACCTGGCCACATTGAAGGCCGTTGAGTACTTTTGAATGTACTCGCAAGCAAACCAAACCAACATATACACCAAGCAATGCAATCCACGGCATTCAAGCATGCATTTATTATCTTATCAGTATTAATCATCATGTTATGGCAGGAATATCTAGCAATATTAAACATCTAGTAACATTAATCATCTTAAGTGCTTAAAGTGCTTAATGTTACCAAGTACCAACTTACTCTCTTCTGGGTTGTCCCACAACCCTCGAAATACTCAAGATCCATTGAGCACTTCCAAACATAAGACAAGTTCTTCCGTCATTATTATCAGTATTATGGTTGACCAATCAGTGAGGCCTAGTACGGACTGTCCAATACCGTGGACGCGGCTATTCGAATAGATTTTTACACTCTGCAGAGGTTGCGCACTTTACCCAGACCATGGTGCTACTGGCCTCGTGCTCCCATTTGGGTGGACCAGTGCTGCTCCAACAAAACTTGTCTATTGCCCTGGCACTCTTACGGTCCCACCGACAATCATACCCTCCCAGGGTCATGTCTTGGGTGGCCCCTGTGTCACCCCGTGACACCTGCCACTGTCGTGGCCACACAAAACTGTCCCAAACGGGGACGGGTACCCATATAGCTCAACTGGGCTCACAAGGTTATCTCCGCCTACCGGGCCAGGGTAGCACGCACGCATAACCTTCCCTCTTTGGAGGTACCGACAAGAGGCAGGACAATAGACCAAGTCAGGGCCGTCCCATACCGGGAAATGTGGCTGCACGGATAAGTCCGGATAGGTGGCTCTTGATCAACCAATTAAGTTTAGTTTTGATTAGTACTAAACGAGCATGGCTATTAAACATGAACAACTTAACATGGCAGTAACTATTCATCAAAGTAAATTACTATGAATTTCACATGTCAAAATAATGCATGCTGTAACAACCTATCTCCGTATAATATCACAGCGAGTCATTAACGCAACAATGTAATGAGCATTAGCAGGTAATGTAAATAGCAAGTTAACATTTTACATGTTTTAGCTGTAAGTGACAACCATCTGAACCCTTGCATGCAACTGGCAAATAAACCAGTAGCCACCAGAACGGTCTTTACAACTCAGATCTGGGACGTGACTGGAATAACTCAACCCCGGCTCAAGACGGCTGAAAAGCAGCTCAGAGCATGAGACGGTGTCGATAAAAAGAATGTAGCAGTTCCCTAAGACGGCTGAAAACAGCTCAGAGCATAGGGTCACTACTACAGAAAGAAATTCAACAGCTGCCCGAGACGGCCGAAAAGCAGCTCAGAACACGGGCCAGTTGTTGAAACGAGAACATAAAGTCGGCATCCACCCCGGACGGCCGGAAGCAGCTCAGAACACAGGCGTGGTGCAGTTATCAAAGAAAGGCAGGCAAGAGTTCACTGGCGTCAAATACAACTCACTACTACGCATACAAGCATAAGCATAATAATTTAAACACGCAAGAATAACACAGAGCAATGCTTTAGGGCACATATCAGATGGTCGGCTTGCCTGGAGGTGAAGGAGTACTCCAGAAAGAAGTGCGATCAGCTCGTGGAACGATTCGCCGGAAAAGGATTCCCTCTCGAAGGGGCTGAATAGAGGGTAGGGGCAAAATGGGTATTTTAGAAAGTGAAAACATGGTGAAAGTGACATCATCGGAACGGGCTCGGAAAAACATGAAGGTGGGCTTTGGGTTCACCTGAATCGGAGCTGCGGGTAACAAGTTATCGCATTTCTTCTGTCAGGGACCTTTTTGTAAATATTTTATTTATGTCTGGGTCCTTCACAGAATTCTAGCGAAAAAGGATAAAGGGGACTGTGCACTTGGGCTGCACTGGGCCGAAAGCGCCGCAGTCAGAGCGCTAGCGGAGCCGGGCTGCTGCTGCCGAAGCTGGGCCGGCCCACCTGCACCGCTGCTATTTTTAAAAAAAACAGAGGGAAGGAGGGGACGCTGACGAGGGGGCCCCGCTGGCAGGGCCGTCTCCCTCCTCCCGCACGCACCTGACCGAAGAGAGGGCCGGCTCCCGCCGGCGATTGCCGAGGCTACAGGGCACCTCCGGCGGCACTCCGGCTAGGGATGGGCTCCTCGCGGAGAGGCGCATCCAGTGGTGCAGAAGTTGGACGCCAGGGAGCTCGGAATTAGGCGCGGCGTCGGCCGTGGCGGAGGGTGGCTCCGGCGAGCTCGGGCTCGAAGCTCCGGTTGGCCTTAAGGCCAGGCGACGGCGCGGATGTGGTCGCCGGCGAGCACGACATCTCGGAGAGGGAAGTACGGGCGGCGGGATGGCTGGAAATGCGGCGGCGAGACAAGGCAGTGGGCGGCGGCTCCTCAACAATGGAAGGGCTCGGGTGGCCGGCAAGGCTGGGCAAGGGGGCGGAGGTGGACTACGGCGACTGGGGAGTCCAGCAGTGGGCTCGGTGGAGGCGGGGAAGGCTCGGGTGCCGCGAATTTAAGCGAGGACGGGCGGCGGCCATGGCGGCAGAGGAGAGGAATGGGGCTCGGGCGCGTGCATCTGCGGGCAGGGGAGCGAGCTAGGAGGGAGAGGAGGAGGTTGCGGGTGTTGGTGATGCTCGGGAGGCTCCGGGCCATGGCTTTTATAGCCGGCCGGCGGGAGCGGATTGGGACGGCCGCCGTGGCGCGGTGAGGAATAAAACGGAGGGGAAGTGACCGGTGAGGGGTGCGGGGACTACGTGGAGTCAGGTCGGCATGCTAGGACACGCTAGGGCAGCTTGAGCTGGCCTGCCCGATGTGATGGATGCGCAGAGCGCTGTTCCTGCGTGCAGCTCACGCGGTCACCACGCGCACCGGCTGTTCTGGAGCGTGTCTTCTTGTCACACCTTGTCCAACACGTCCCTCGTCGGTCAAATAGATAAGAGAGGTGTCTGGAACTAGCTGGCTGACACTGAGGCGAGTGAAACTTGCAGAAGAAGATTTTAACAGCAATCTTGGGTGGGCTACTCTGGAGAAATGGAGGAAGGAGAGGAGCTTAATCCTTGTCACAGTGACATGTGATAGGAAGGAGTATATGCTGGATGAATTTTAGGTCATTTGAACAAGATTTGCACACACTTCCTTTGCAATGCAAAAATTGGTCCAAAAACTGGAACTTGAAGCTGTGCTCAAATGGCTTGATGAAATGAGCTGAATTTTGGTGGAGGTAGGTTATTTGGATATATGGAGATACTGGGAAAATTTCAGCTCATTTGGATATACCAAAGTGGTACTTCCTTCACAGAGCTTGGATCTGGACAGAAACTAGATGGAATTTTTGGGAGAAAATGGCTAGATGAAATGATGTGAATTTTTGCATGCTCACATAATATAGGGAATGTGAGGTCCTGGATTAATTTCAAGATTTTTGAAGCAATATAAAATATAGTTGCTTCACAACCTCAAAATTGGTCCAGAAACAAGAATTGGAAGATATGCTCAAAACTTGAACTATGGAACTTGGGATATTGATGGAAATGGTGAATATATGGATAGGAGAAGCTCCACAAATTATTTGGGATTTTTCCTGGCTACCAAAATGGAGCTCCTTTGGAAAGGGCCCAAAGTGCAATATTGGCTTTAAATAGGAAAATGCAATTTCCCTTATTTAATTATTGCCAATATTTTTATGGAAGCTCAATATGATCACAAAGAATAACTCCACAAGTTTTCATGAACTTTGGAGGTGGATAGATATTTTCCTGGATTTAATTCCTTTAAACAGCAGAAAAAGGAATTAATTTTAAATGAAAAATATTGCAAATGAGTTGGCGATATGTTTGCCTATCCAGGGTTTATAGATGTAGGATGATCACTGGGAAAAGTTTGGGAGGCAAACGATCAAAGGAAATTGGGGTTCCTTTGTAACGGAAGGAATTAGGGCTTCCCTTTCGGTAGATCGGAGAGTCGGGTTTCGGTGGCAAAATCCTGAGAAAATATCTTGGGTGACAGGGTTGGATCGGAGAGAATCTCTGGTTGGATAGGAAAGGCAAGACTAAATGACCATCTTCATATACCCAAGAGCGAGAGAAAATCCAATGACACCGAAAAAAGATGGGAGTCAAATCCCGCGAAGGAAAAAAAACAAGGAGCGAAAACCAGGGTGTCACAAACGACTTCCTCACAGATGAGTGTGACCAATACCACCTCCTCAGAAATTCCTTTGTGCAAAATTTCTATTTCATGTCTAGGTCGATATTCCCATGGTGCGTTTTGATTTATACGCTGAACATCAAGAAATATCACTTGCAAAATTTTGTGAGATATGTTTGCTTCCTTCTGATGGGGAATTGAGGGAGCCTCGACCAGAGGAGTTCGAGGGCTTCCTCCCTACTTTAACTGTGGGAGAATATAGGGGCGTGTCGAGAGCCCGAGCTGCTAGCTTACATTTCCCTGTTGTGTGATACGTCTCCAACATATCTATAATTTATGAAGTATTCATGCCATGTTTACAACAATTTTATATGGTTTTGGTATGATTTGATTAGAACTAACCCGGACTGATGCTATTTTCAGCAGAACTACCATGGTGTTGTTTTTTGTGCAGAAATAAAAGTTCTCGGAATGGGCTGAAAATTTACGGTGATTTTTTATGGACCTAAAGAGACCCCCGAAGCTTCAAGGAAGGACCAGAAGCCTCACGAGGAAGCGACAAGCCTGGGGGGCGTGCCCCCCCCCCCCCAGGGCGCACCGGGCAGGCTTGTCGCTGCCTCGTGGACCCCCTTGACGTGAGACCGATGCCAAAAATTCCTATAAATACCCAAACACCTAGAAAGAACAGTAGAAGAATTGTTCCGCCACCGCAAGCCTCTGTATCCACGAAAACTCAATCGGGACCCTGTTCTGGCACCCTGCCGGAGGGGGAAATCATCACCCGAGGGCATCTTCATCATCCCGGTGGCCACCATGATGAGGAGTGAGTAGTTCAACCTCGGGGCTGAGGGTATGTACCAGTAGCTATGTGTTTGATCTCTCGCTATCGTGTTATTGATTTGGCATGATCTTGATGTACCGCGAGCTTTGTTAATATAGTTGGATCATATGGTGTTTCTCCCTCTCTATCTTGTTGTGACGAATGGAGTTTTTACCTTTGAGATTTCACTATTATCGGATTGAATACTTTGCTGGATTTGAGAACACTTGATGTATGTCTTGCATATGAATACCCATGGTGACAGTGGGGTGTTCTATTGATTCACTTGATGTATGTTTTGGCATTCAACTCGCGGATTCCTGCTACTGGTAGCTTGCATTGGTATTTTCCCTGAAGAGGAAGGGATGATGCAGCATAATAGAGATAAGTATTTCCCTCAGTTATGAAATCAAGGTTATCAATCCAGTAGGAGAATCACGCAACACCTCATTAGCAGTACCTGCACACAAACAACAAACACTTGCACCCAACGCAAACGAGGGGTTGTCAATCCCTCGGCGGTAATTGCAAGATTAAATTGTATGTGATAGATAGATAGAATGAAACAAAAATACAAAATAAAATAAAAAAAGAAAAAGTGCAGCAAATATTTTTAGGGTTTTAGTAATTGATAAAGTAGACCCGGGGGCCATAGTTTTCACTAGAGGCTTCTCTCATAGAAATACCATACGGTGGGTAGACAAATTACTGTTGGGCAATTAATAGAAAAGCAAATAATCATGACGATATCCAAGGCAATGATCATGTATATAGGCATCACGTCCGAGACAAGTAGACCGACTCCTGCCTGCATCTACTACTCTTACTCCACACATCGACCGCTATCCAGCATGCATCTAGTGTATTAAGTCCATAAAGAACGGTGTAACGCCTTAAGCAAGATGACATGATGTAGACAAAGAAAACTCACATATGAATAAACCCCATATTTTTACCCTTAATAGCAATAATACATACGTGTCATGTCCCCTACTGTCACTGGGATTGAGCACCGCAAGATCGAACCCATTACAAATCACCTCTTCCCATGGCAAGATAAATCAATCTAGTTGGCCAAACCAAATCAATAGATCGGAGAAGAAATACGAAGCTATAATAATCATGCAAAAAGATATCAGAGAAGACTCAAATAATATTCATGGATAATCTTATCATAAACTCACAATTCATCGGATCCCAACAAACACACCGCAAAAAGTGATTGCATCGGATAGAACTCCAAGAACATCTTGGAGAACATTGTATTGAAGATCAAAAAGAGAGAAGAAGCCATCTAGCTACTCACTATGGACCCAAAGGTCTATGGTAAACTACTCACGCATCATCGGAAGGGCAGCAAGGTTGATGTAGAGCCCCTCCGTGATCGATTCCCCCTCCGGCGGAGTGCCGGAAAAGGACCCCAGATGGGATCTCTCGAGAACAGAAGCTTGCGGCAGCGGAAAATGTATTTCGTGGACTCCCCTGAGGGTTTCTGAGTTTTTGGGAATTTATAGTGCTGGAATTAGGTCAAACGGAGCTGGGGTGGGCCCACGAGGCACCAGGGCGCACTTGCCCCCCCCCCAGGTGCGCCCTGGTGGCTCGTGGCCACCTCCTCTGGCGTCTGGTCTTCTCCCAAAGCTTCTAGTGTTTATCTTGCCCAATAAAAATTCTCCAAAAAGTTTCGTGGCATTTGGACTTCGTTTGGTATTGATTTTCTGTAAAACAAAAATAGGGCAGAAAACAGCAACTGGCACTGGGCACTAAGTTAATAGGTTAGTCTCCAAAAATGATATATAATTGTTGTAAATGTTTATAAAAACATCCAAGATTGATAATATAACAGCATGGAAGAATCAAAAATTATAGATACGTTGGAGACGTATCAGCATCCCCAAGCTTAATTCCTGCTCGTCCTCGAGTAGGTAAATGATAAAAACAGAATTTTTGATGTGGAATGCTGCCTACCATATTCATCACATTCTTTTCTTTTTGTAGCATGGACATATGGACTTGAATGATTCAAAGCAATAGTCTATAGTTTGACATGAAGATATAAATACTCAAGCATACTAACAAGCAACCATGTCTTTCAAAATATCAACGCTAAAGAAAGTTATCCCTAGACCATTATGCTCAATCATTGATCCATTCATGAAACACACTCCACATTAGCTACATCCAATGCACAAGTTTGACAATAGTGCTCTCTAGTTGGTGCTTTGTAAGAGAAGATGGAGACTCAAATAAAAATAAAAATTGCTTAAAAGTAAATAGATAGGCCCTTCACAGACGGAAGCAGAGATTTGCTAATGTGCCAGAGCTCAAAGCTTAAATTAGAAAGATAAAATATTTTGGGAGGCATGCTTTTCCTGTCAACGAAAACGAACGAGAATTTCCAACATCTTCCATGCTAGACACATTATAGGCGGTTCCCAAACAGAAAATAAAGTTTCTTTCCTTTCCACCATTCTTTCACAATCCATGGCTAGCCGTATCCACGGGTGCCCTCCATACCATCACTTTCCAAGGAATTTAATATTATGATCATATAAGATTTTTCATTTCATTTCATTTCATTTGCATTTCGTGTTGGAAATATGCCCTAGAGGCAATAATAAATTGGTTATTATTATATTTCCTTGTTCATGATAATCGTTTATTATCCATGCTATAATTGTATTGATTGGAAACTCAAATACATGTGTGGGTACATAGACAACACTGTGTCCCTAGTAAGCCTCTAGTTGACTAGCTCGTTGATCAAAGATGGTTAAGGTTTCCTAGCCATTGACATGAGATGTCATTTGATAACGGGATCACATCATTAGGAGAATGATGTGATGGACAAGACCCAAACTGTAAACGTAGCATTTGATCGTGTCAGTTTATTGCTATTGTTTTCTGCATGTCAAGTATCTGTTCCTTTGACCATGAGATCATGCAACTCACTGACACCGGAGGAATACCTTGTGTGTATCAAACGTCGCAACGTAACTGGGTGACTATAAAGGTGCTCTACAGGTATCTCCGAGGGTGTCTGTTGGGTTGGCATGGATCAAGACTGGGATTTGTTACTCCGTATGACGGAGAGGTATCTCAGGGCCCACTCGGTAATACAACATCACAATGAGCCTTGCAAGCAATGTGACTAAAGTGTTAGCCGCGAGATCTTGTATTACGGAACGAGTAAAGAGACTTGCCGGTAACGAGATTGAACTAGGTATAGTGATACCGACGATCGAATCTCGGGCAAGTAACATACCGAAGAACAAAGGGAACAGCATACGGGATTAACTGAATCCTTGACATAGAGGTTCGACCGATAAAGATCTTCGTAGAATATGTAGGAGCCAATATGGGCATCCAGGTCCCGCTATTGGTTATTGGCCGTAGAGGTGTCTCGGTCATGTCTACATAGTTCTCGAACCCGCAGGGTCTACACACTTAACGTTTGGTGACGATTAGTATAATTGAGTTATTATGTTGGTGACCGAAAGTTGTTCGGAGTCCCGGATAAGATCCCGGACATGACGAGGATCTCCGGAATAGTCCGGAGGTAAAGATTGATATATGTGATAATAGTGTTTCGATCTCCGGAAGAGTTCCAGAGTTCACCGGAATGGGTTCCGGATGTTTACCGAAGTGTTCGGGTGCAGCAACACTTTATATGAGCCAAAGGGATAAAGCCCACGAGGTATTGGAAAGTGCAAAAGTAGTTTTGCTGCCGCGTAAGCGGTACTACCGCTTGGTGAAGCGGTACTACCGCCCGAGCGGTACTACCGCTTGTGTGAAGCGGTACTACCGCCCAAACGGTACTACCGCTTGTGTGAAGCGGTACTACCGCTTGTGCGCGGCTGTGCACGGTTCGGCAGGGATCCGAGTTGGACTCTTTCCCTGCGGGCCAAACCGACCTTGTGCGGGCAAAACCGACCCGGAGGAGGCTTTTACTCCAAGTTTAGACCCCAAGGCTCAACATATAAATAGAGGGGCAGGGCTAGCACACGGGACACATCAGGATTTCCCAAGCCGTGTGCCGGCAACCCTAGCCCTCTAGTTCCTCCGTCATAATCTCCGTAGTGCTTGGCGAAGCCCTGCAGAGATTATTCCTCACCACCATCACCACGCCGTCGTGCTGCTGGAACTCAACCACTACTTCACCATCGCTCGCTGGATCGAGGAGGTGAAGGCGTCATCAAGCCGTACGTGTGTTGAACGCGGAGGTGCCGTCCGTTCGGCACTAGATCGGAAGGATCGTGATTGGATCGCGGGACGCTCGGCGATTTGGATCGCGAAGACGTTCGACTACATCAACCGCGTTTATTAACGCTTCCGCTTAGCGATCTACAAGGGTATGTAGATTCACTCTCCCTCTCGTAGATGCTCATCACCATGGATAGATCTTGCGTGTGCGTAGGAAAATTTTTGTTTCCCATGCAACGTTTCCCAACAGTGGCATCATGAGCTAGGTCTATGCGTAGATGAGATCTCGAGTAGAACACAAACGAGTTGTGGGCGTGGGTGTATACATATTGCTTGCCGTTACTAGTTGATATTTGATTCCGCGGTATTGTGAGATGAAGCGGCCTGGACCGACATTACGCGTACGCTTACGCGAGACTGGTTTCACCGCTGCGTGCACTTGTTGCATAAAGGTGACTGGCAGGTGTCTGTCTCTCTCACTTTAGTTGAATCGATTTCAATGAAGAGGGTTCTTTTAGAAGATCAAAAAGCAATCACTACACCACGTTGTGGTTTTGCGTAGGTAAGAACGGTTCTTGCAAACCCGTAGCAGCCACGTAAAATTTGCAACAACAATTAGAGGACGTCTAACTTGTTTTTGCAGGGTGTGTTGTGATGTGATATGGCCAATTACATGATGAGATATATGTGATGTATGAGATGATCATGTGTTGTATAGAATATCACGACTTGCATGTCGATGAGTACGGCAACTGGCAGGAGCCATAGAGTTGTCTTTAATTATTGTATGACCTGCGTGTCAATCATTAAGCGCTATGTAATGCTTTACTTTATCGCTAAACGTTAGCTATAGTCGTGGAAGCAACAATCAGCGCGACAACCTTATGGCGACACGTTGATGGAGATCAAGATGATGGAGATCATGGTGTCATGCCGGTGACGATGGAGATCATGCCGGTGCTTTGGAGATGGAGATCAAAAGCACAAGTTCATGGCCATATCATGTCACTTATGATTTGCATGTGATGTTAATCCTTTTATGCATCTTATTTTGCTTAGGACGACGGTAGCATTATAAGGTGATCCCTCACTTAAATTTCAAGATAAATTGTGTTCTCCCCAAGTGTGCACCGTTGCGAAAGTTCGTCGTTTCGAGACACGCCGTGATGATCGGGTGTGATAGACTCTACGTTCGCATACAACGGGTGCAAGCCATGTTGCACGTGCGGAACACTCGGGTTAAACTTGACGAGCCTAGCATGTACAGACATGGCCTCGGAACACAAGAGACCGAAAGGTCGAACATGAGTCATATAGTAGATATGATCAACATGAAGATGTTCACCATTGAAACCACCTCAACTCACGTGATGATCGGACTTGAGTTGGTGGATTTGGATCATGTTACACTCGAATGATCGGAGGGATGTCAATTTGAGTGGGAGTTTTTTAAGTAATATGATTAACTAAACTCATTATCTAAGAACAATAGTCTAAGTTGTCTTTGCTATATTTATGTTGTAGATCATGGCTCGCGCAGTAGCACCCCTGAATTTTAATGCGTTCCTAGAGAAAGCTAAGTTGAAAGATGATGGAAGTAACTTTGTGGACTGGGCCCGTAATCTAAGGATTATCCTTACGGCTTCCCAGAAGGCTTATGTCCTTGATGCACCGCTTGGTGATCCACCCGCTCCAGTTGAGTCTCTAGACGTTGTGAACGCCTGGCAGGCTCGTTCTGATGATTACTCAATAGTTCAATGTGCAATGTTGTATGGCTTAGAACCGGGACTTCAAAGACGTTTTGAACGTCATGGAGCATATGAGATGTTCCAGGAGTTGAAGTTTATCTTTCAGAAGAATGCCCGGATCGAGAGATATGAGATCTCCGATAAGTTCTATGCTTGCAAGATGGAGGAGAACGGGTCTATCAGTGATCACGTGCTCAGAATGTCTGGGTACTCCACCCGTCTGGCTGAGTTAGGGATGCCCCTTCCGCCAGAGGCTATCACTGACAGAGTTCTTCAATCATTGCCACCTAGCTACAAGAGCTTCGTGTTGAACTATAACATGCACGGGATGAACAAGTCAGTCGCCGAGCTGTTTGCGATGCTGAAAGCCGCTGAGTCTGAAATTCAGAAGGAGCATCAAGTGTTGATGGTCAATAAAACCACTAGTTTCAAGAAAAATGGCAAGGGTAAGAAGGGTAACTCCAAGCAGAGTGGCAAAGCAGTTGCTCCTCTCGTGAAGAAACCCAAGGCTGGACCCAAACCAGAAACTGTGTGTTTTCATTGCAAGGGAACTGGACACTGGAAGCGGAATTGCCCCAAGTATTTGGCTGACAAGAAGGCGGCCAACAACAAACAAGGTATATATGATATACATGTTATTGATGTGTACCTTACCAACTCTCGTTGTAGTGCCTGGGTATTTGATACCGGTGCGGTTGCTCATATTTGCAACTCAAAACAGGAACTGCGGAATAGACGGAGGCTGGCAAAGGACGAAGTGACGATGCGCGTGGGAAATGGTTCCAAGGTTGATGTGATCGCCGTCGGCACGCTCGCTCTTCGATTACCGTCGGGATTAGTGATGAACCTAAATAAGTGTTATTTGGTGCCTGCGTTAAGCATGAACATTATATCTGGATCTTGTTTATTGCGAGACGGTTACTCATTTAAATCAGAGAATAATGGTTGTTCTATTTATATGAGTAATATCTTTTATGGTCATGCACCCGATGTGAAGGGTTTATTCTTATTGAATCTCGATAGTAATGATACACATGTTCATAACATTGATGCCAAAAGATGTAGAATTGATAATGATAATACCACTTTCTTGTGGCACTGCCGTTTAGGTCATATTGGCGTAAAACGCATGAAGAAGCTCCATGCTGATGGACTTTTGGAGTCACTTGATTTTGAATCACTTGACACATGTGAGCCATGCCTCATGGGCAAGATGACTAAAACGCCGTTCTCTGGAATAATGGAACGGGCAAGTGACTTATTGGAAATCATACATACTGATGTGTGCGGTCCGATGAGCATTAAGGCGCGCGGTGGTTATCGTTACTTTCTCACCTTCACTGATGACTTAAGTAGATATGGGTATATTTACTTAATGAAACACAAGTCTGAAACATTTGAAAAGTTCAAACAATTTCAGAGTGAAGTTGAGAATCATCGTAACAAGAAGATTAAATTCCTACGATCTGATCGAGGAGGAGAATATCTGAGTTATGAGTTTGGCAGTCACTTAAGACAGTGTGGAATTGTTTCACAATTAACACCGCCTGGAACACCACAGCGTAATGGTGTGTCCGAACGTCGTAATCGAACCTTATTGGATATGGTGCGATCTATGATGTCTCTTGCCGATTTGCCACTATCGTTTTGGGGTTATGCATTAGAGACAGCTGCATTCACTTTAAATAGGGCACCATCGAAATCCGTTGAGACGACGCCATATGAACTTTGGTTTGGCAAGAAGCCAAAGCTGTCGTTTCTTAAAGTTTGGGGATGTGATGCTTATGTCAAAAAGCTTCAGCCTGAAAAGCTGGAACCCAAAGCGGAGAAATGCGTCTTCATAGGATACCCAAAAGAGACAGTTGGGTATACCTTCTACCTCAGATCCGAAGGCAAAGTGTTTGTCGCTAAAAACGGAACATTTCTTGAGAAAGAGTTTCTCTCGAAAGAATTGAGTGGGAGGAAAATAGAACTTGATGAGGTTGTTGAACCTTTACTTCAACCTGAGAGTAGCGCAGCACAGAAAGTTGTTTTTGTGGAGCCTACATTAGCTGAAGAAGAAGTTAATGATGATGATCATGAAGCTTTGGATCAAGTTGCTATCGAACCTCGTAGGTCGACAAGGACGCGTACTGCTCCTGAGTGGTACGGCAACCCTGTCTTAGAGGTCATGTTGTTAAACAACGATGAACCTACGAGCTATGGAGAAGCGATAATGGGCCCGGATTCCGAGAAGTGGTTAGAGGCCATGAAATCCGAGATGGGATCCATGTATGAAAACAAAGTATGGACTTTGGAAGTATTACCTGAAGGGCGTAAGGCCATTCAGAACAAATGGATCTTTAAGAGGAAGACGGACGCGGACGGTAATGTCACCGTCTATAAAGCTCGACTTGTGGCAAAGGGTTTTTCACAAGTTCAAGGAGTTGACTACGATGAGACCTTCTCACCCGTAGCGATGCTTAAGTCCGTCAGAATCATGTTAGCAATAGCTGCCTTTTTCGATTATGAAATTTGGCAGATGGATGTCAAAACAGCGTTCCTTAACGGTTACCTTAAGGAAGAGTTGTATATGATGCAACCAGAAGGTTTTGTCGATCCAGAGAATGCTGACAAAGTTTGCAAACTCCAGCGATCCATTTATGGACTGGTGCAAGCATCTCGGAGTTGGAATCTTCGTTTTGATGAGGTGATCAAAGCGTTCGAGTTTATACAAGTTTACGGAGAAGCTTGTATTTACAAGAAAGTGAGTGGGAGCTCTATAGCGTTTCTAATATTATATGTGGATGACATATTGCTGATTGGAAACAATATAGAAATGCTGGAAAGCGTAAAGGAATATTTGAACAAGAGTTTTTCAATGAAGGACCTAGGAGAAGCTGCTTTCATATTAGGCATCAAGATCTATAGAGATAGATCAAGACGCTTAATAGGACTTTCACAAAGCACATACCTTGATAAGATTTTGAAGAAGTTCAAAATGGATCAGTCCAAGAAGGGGTTCTTGCCTGTTTTGCAAGGTGTGAAGTTGAGTAAGACTCAATGCCCAGTGACTGCAGAAGATAGAGAAAAGATGAGTGTCATCCCCTATGCTTCGGCCATAGGCTCTATCATGTATGCAATGCTGTGCACAAGACCCGATGTCAGCCTTGCCATAAGTATGGTCGGAAGGTTTCAAAGTGATCCAGGAATGGAACACTGGACGGCGGTCAAGAATATCCTGAAGTACCTGAAAAGGACTAAGGACATGTTTCTCGTTTATGGAGGTGATCAAGAGCTCGTCGTAAAGGGTTACGTCGATGCAAGCTTTGACACTGATCCGGATGACTCTAAGTCGCAAACCGGATACGTATTTATTCTTAATGGGGGTGCGGTTAGCTGGTGCAGTTCCAAGCAAAGCGTGGTAGCTGATTCTACATGCGAAGCGGAGTACATCGCAGCCTCGGAGGCGGCGAAGGAAGGTGTCTGGATGAAGGAGTTCATGACAGATCTTGGAGTAGTGCCTAGTGCACTTAACCCAATGACTCTGTTTTGTGATAATACTGGTGCCATTGCTCTAGCCAAGGAACCAAGATTTCACAAGAGGACCAGACACATAAAGCGACGTTTCAATTCCATCCGCGATTACATCAAGGAGGACGACATAAATATTTGCAAAGTACACACGGATCTAAATGTTGCAGATCCGATGACTAAACCTCTTCCAAGGGCTAAACATGAACAACACCAGAACTGCATGGGTGTTCGATTCATTACAATGTAAATCACATAGTGATGTGAACTAGATTATTGACTCTAGTGCAAGTGGGAGACTGTTGGAAATATGCCCTAGAGGCAATAATAAATTGGTTATTATTATATTTCCTTGTTCATGATAATCGTTTATTATCCATGCTATAATTGTATTGATTGGAAACTCAAATACATGTGTGGGTACATAGACAACACTGTGTCCCTAGTAAGCCTCTAGTTGACTAGCTCGTTGATCAAAGATGGTTAAGGTTTCCTAGCCATTGACATGAGATGTCATTTGATAACGGGATCACATCATTAGGAGAATGATGTGATGGACAAGACCCAAACTGTAAACGTAGCATTTGATCGTGTCAGTTTATTGCTATTGTTTTCTGCATGTCAAGTATCTGTTCCTTTGACCATGAGATCATGCAACTCACTGACACCGGAGGAATACCTTGTGTGTATCAAACGTCGCAACGTAACTGGGTGACTATAAAGGTGCTCTACAGGTATCTCCGAGGGTGTCTGTTGGGTTGGCATGGATCAAGACTGGGATTTGTTACTCCGTATGACGGAGGGGTATCTCAGGGCCCACTCGGTAATACAACATCACAATGAGCCTTGCAAGCAATGTGACTAAAGTGTTAGCCGCGAGATCTTGTATTACGGAACGAGTAAAGAGACTTGCCGGTAACGAGATTGAACTAGGTATAGTGATACCGACGATCGAATCTCGGGCAAGTAACATACCGAAGAACAAAGGGAACAGCATACGGGATTAACTGAATCCTTGACATAGAGGTTCGACCGATAAAGATCTTCGTAGAATATGTAGGAGCCAATATGGGCATCCAGGTCCCGCTATTGGTTATTGGCCATAGAGGTGTCTCGGTCATGTCTACATAGTTCTCGAACCCGCAGGGTCTACACACTTAACGTTTGGTGACGATTAGTATAATTGAGTTATTATGTTGGTGACCGAAAGTTGTTCGGAGTCCCGGATAAGATCCCGGACATGACGAGGATCTCCGGAATAGTCCGGAGGTAAAGATTGATATATGTGATAATAGTGTTTCGATCTCCGGAAGAGTTCCAGAGTTCACCGGAATGGGTTCCGGATGTTTACCGAAGTGTTCGGGTGCAGCAACACTTTATATGAGCCAAAGGGATAAAGCCCACGAGGTATTGGAAAGTGCAAAAGTAGTTTTGCTGCCGCGTAAGCGGTACTACCGCTTGGTGAAGCGGTACTACCGCCCGAGCGGTACTACCGCTTGTGTGAAGCGGTACTACCGCCCAAACGGTACTACCGCTTGTGTGAAGCGGTACTACCGCTTGTGCGCGGCTGTGCACGGTTCGGCAGGGATCCGAGTTGGACTCTTTCCCTGCGGGCCAAACCGACCTTGTGCGGGCAAAACCGACCCGGAGGAGGCTTTTACTCCAAGTTTAGACCCCAAGGCTCAACATATAAATAGAGGGGCAGGGCTAGCACACGGGACACATCAGGATTTCCCAAGCCGTGTGCCGGCAACCCTAGCCCTCTAGTTCCTCCGTCATAATCTCCGTAGTGCTTGGCGAAGCCCTGCAGAGATTATTCCTCACCACCATCACCACGCCGTCGTGCTGCTGGAACTCAACCACTACTTCACCATCGCTCGCTGGATCGAGGAGGTGAAGGCGTCATCAAGCCGTACGTGTGTTGAACGCGGAGGTGCCGTCCGTTCGGCACTAGATCGGAAGGATCGTGATTGGATCGCGGGACGCTCGGCGATTTGGATCGCGAAGACGTTCGACTACATCAACCGCGTTTATTAACGCTTCCGCTTAGCGATCTACAAGGGTATGTAGATTCACTCTCCCTCTCGTAGATGCTCATCACCATGGATAGATCTTGCGTGTGCGTAGGAAAATTTTTGTTTCCCATGCAACGTTTCCCAACATTTCGGGACTGGGCAACCCTATTACCTGCCACACTCTCGTGCAATGACAAGTGAATAAGAACTCATCGTGAGAATAACCCACCTAGCATGAAAAATATTGGCTACCCCCTTCCGCCTCATGAGCGGTACGGGCACACAAAATAGAAAATTATTTTGAAAATTATTGTTGGCACATGCAAATTTACTTGGGATGGCATTTAAATACCGCATATAGGTAGGTATGGTGGACTCATCTGGCACAACTTGGGTTTAAAGAGTTTGGATGCACAAGCAGTATTTCCGCTTAGTACAAATGAAGGCTAGCAAATAGATTGAGAAGCGACCAACCAAAAAGTGAAAACGGTCATAAACATGCATTGAACATAACTAACACCGAATAATGCACCATAAGTAGGATATAATTTCGTTGCATAACTATTGAATTTCGTGCATGCATAGGGAATCACAAACCTTAACACCAATATTCTTACTAAATCACAATTACTCACTAACATGCCTCACATATTATCATCTCCATATCGCAAAACTATTGCAAGGAATCAAGCGTATCATATCCAATGATCTATATGAAAGTTTTTATTATATCCCTCTTGAATATTCATCACTTTGGGACCAAATTCATATCTTGTGCAAATTACCATTACTATTATCAACTCTCAAAAAGATTTAAGTGCAGCATGAGTACAAAAATTTCTTCAAAATTTCAATCTTATCAACTCTCAAAATAATATAAGTGAAGCATGAGAGTTTATTTCTTCAAAATTTTAATCAACTCTCAAAATAATATAAGTGAAGCATGAGAGAAGATTTCTTCAAAATATAGCCACCACCGTGCTAAAAAAGATTTAAGTGAAGCACTAGAGCAACTGCCTAGCTCAAAAAATTTAAGTGAAGCACATAGAGTATTGTAACAAATCATGATAAACGTGTGGCTCTCTCAAAATAGGTGTGTTCAGCAAGGATGATTGTGACAAACTAAAAAGCAAACAAAGCAAAGACTCATATCATACAAGACGCTCCAAGCAAAACTCATATCATGTGACGAATAAAAATATAGCTCCAAGTAAAATTACCGATGGTTGGTAGAAGAAAGAGGGGATGCCTCGGGGATGCCACGGGATGCCTTCCGGGGCATCCCCAAGCTTAGACTCTTGAGTCTTCCTTGAATATTACCTTGGGGTGCCGTGGGCATCCCCAAGCTTAGGCTCTTGCCACTCCTTATTCCTTCATCCATCGTGATCTCACCAAAACTTGAAAACTTCAATCACACAAAACTTAACAAAACCTTCATGAGATCCGTTAGTATAACAAATAAATCACTACTTTAAGTACTGTTGCAAACCCATTAATATTTTATTTTTGCATTATACCTACTGTATTCTAACTTCTCCATGGCTTATACCCCCTGATACAATCCACAGTTTCATCAAAACAGGCAAGCAACACATCAAAAACAGAATCTGTCAAAAACAGAACAGTCTGTATCAATCTATTTAAAAGCCATACTTCTGTAACTCCAAAAATTCTGAAAAATTAGGAAAACGTGGGAAATTCATATACCAATACTGTGTAAAAATTTCAGATTTTTTTGATGCCCAGTACAGAACCAAAATTTCTGCACTGGACGCAAAACTTTCTGTTTTCCAAACAGCGTCAATTATACTATCTTCCAAATCATCCCAAAGGCATTACTTGGCACAAACACTAATTAAAACATAAAAAACACAATCATAACAGTAGCATAAATGTGTAAACAAACAAAAACAGAAACAAAAGGTAAAAATTTATTTTATTCATTGGGTTGCCTCCCAACAAGCGCTATTGTTTTATGCCCCTAGCTAGGCATAATGCATAGTTTCAAGTATTGTCATCCTTCAAGTTGATTCCATAAGTGGCCCTCATAATGGATTCATATGGTGATTTAATTCTTTTCCTAGGGAAGTGTTCCATACCCTTCTTTAGTGAAAACTGTAATTTTATATTCCCTTCTTTCATGTCAATAACGGCACATATAGTTCGTAAAAACGGTCTACCAAGTATTATGGGGCAAGAAGGATTGCATTCAATATCAAGTATAATAAAATCAATGGGCACATAGTTCCTATTTGCAATAATAAGAACATCATTAATTCTACCCAAAGGCCTTTTAATAGTGGAATCCGCAAGATGCAAATTAAGAAAACATTCATCCATATTGGTAAAGCCTAGCACATCACATAGAGATTTTGGAATTGTGGAAACGCTAGCACCCACATCACATAAAGCATTGCACTCATAATGTTTAATTTTAACTTTAATGGTGGGTTCCCATTCATCATATAATTTTCTAGGAATTGAAATCTCTAGTTCTAACTTTTCTTCTAACGCTTTCATCATTGCTTCTACTATGTGTTTAGTAAAAGCCTTATTTTGCTCATGAGCATTGGGTGAATTTAGCATGGATTGTAACAAAGAAATACACTCAATCAAAGAGCAACTATCATAATTAAAATCTTTTTAATCCGAGAGAGTGGGCACATCGCTATTTAAAGTTTTTACCTCTCCAAACCCACTTTTATCAATTTTCTTATCAAGATTTTCACCCTCCGAATTTTGAGGACACTCTCTAGCTAAAGTTGACTCTTCTTCAGTCCCCTTTTCATCAAGTTTAATATTTCTAAACAAATAATCAATAGGTGAAACACCAATCATTTTAAGATCCTCGTCATTACTATGATAAAAACCGGGAGGAATTGCTTTTTCTAAAAATTCTCGTTTAGTTTTTAGCATGGCGGTTCTTTTCTTACTCTCATCCATGGAGACATATAAAGCTTTAATTGATTCATTAATATCAATTTTTGGTGGTAAAATTTTAGTCTTAAGATTTTCCACATCATGAATAATTCTATCAATGCTCCTAGACATATCATCAAGTTTACTCAATTTTTCTTCTATCGCAGTGTTGAAAACTTTTTGAGCATTAATAAATTCCTTAATATTACTTTCAAGATCAGAGGGCATCCTATTATTATTATTATAAGAATTACCATAAGGATTGCCATAATTATTAGAGGAATTTCCAGGAAACGGCCTAGCATTGAAATTACCCCTATAAGCATTGCTATTAAAATTGTTTCGCTAGACAAAATTCACATCTACGGTATCAATATTTTGCTCAATCAAGGTGGATAAAGGCACATCATTAGGATCAATAGGAGTATTTTTGCTAGCAACCAATTTCATAAGTGCATCAACTTTATCACTCAAAGTACTAATTTCTTCAACAGAATTCACTTTTTTACTAGTAGGAACTCTTTCAGTATGCCATTGTGAATAATTTGCCATAATATTATCAAGCAATTTAGTAGCTTCTCCCAAAGTAATCTCCATAAAAGTACCACCCGCGGCGGAATCTAAAAGATTTCTAGAAACGAAATTTAATCCCGCATAAAATTTTTGTATGATCATCCATAAATTCAAGCCATGAGTTGGGCAATTTCTTTTCATTAATTTCATTCTTTCCCATGATTGGGCAACATGTTCATGATCAAGTTGCTTAAAATTCATAATTTGGTTTCTTAGGGAAATAATTTTCGTGGGAGGAAAATACTTAGTAATAAAAGCATCTTTACACCTATCCCAAGAATCGATACTATTTCGTGGTAAAGATGAAAACCAAATTTTTGCACGATCCCGCAATGAGAATGGGAATAATTTTAATTTCACAATATCATTATCCACATCTTTTTTCTTTTGCATATCACACAATTCTACGAAAGTGTTAAGATGGGATGCAACATCTTCATTAGGACTACCAGAAAATTGTTCTTTCATAACAAAATTTAGCAAAGCAGCATTAATATCACAAGTCTCCACACTAGCGGTGGGAGGAGCAATCGGGGTACTAATAAAATCATTATTATTAGTATTGGAAAAATCACATAATTTTGTATTTTCTTGAGACATCGTGACTATGCAAACAAGATAACAAGCAAGCAAACAAGCAAACAAGAAAAAGGCAAACGAAAAATATTTTTGTATTTTTGTAAAAAGTTTTAGAAGTGGGGGAGATGAAAAAGAGAGGCAAATAAAGTAAATGCAAGGAGATGATAGTTTATGCGAAGGTACTTGATAGATGTTGATGATGTCTCCCCGGCAACGGCGCCAGAAATTCTTCCTGCTACTTGTAGCTTGCGTTGGTATTTTCCCTGAAGAGGAAGGGATGATGCAGCACAGTAGAGATAAGTATTTCCCTCAGTTATGAAACCAAGGTTATCAATCCAGTAGGAGAATCACGCAACACCTCATTAGCAGTACCTGCACACAAACAACACACCCTTGCACCCAACGCAAACGAGGGGTTGTCAATCCCTCGGCGGTAATTGCAAGATTAAATTGTATGTGATAGATAGATAGATAGATTGAAACAAAAATACAAAATAAAATAAATAAAGAAAAAGTGCAGCAAATATTTTTAGGGTTTTAGTAAATGATAAAGTAGACCCGGGGGCCATAGTTTTCACTAGAGGCTTCTCTCATAGAAATACCATATGCTGGGTAGACAAATTACTGTTGGGCAATTGATAGAAAAGCAAATAATCACGACGATATCCAAGGCAATGATCCTGTATATAGGCATCACGTCCGAGACAAGTAGATCGACTCCTGCCTGCATCTACTACTATTACTCCACACATCGACCGCTATCCAGCATGCATCTAGTGTATTAAGTCCATAAAGAACGGTGTAACGCCTTAAGCAAGATGACATGATGTAGACAAAGAAAACTCACATATGAATAAACCCCATATTTTTACCCTTAATAGCAATAATACATACGTGTCATGTCCCCTACTGTCACTGGGATTGAGCACCGCAAGATCGAACCCATTACAAAGCACCTCTTCCCATGGCAAGATAAATCAATCTAGTTGGCCAAACCAAATCAATAGATCGGAGAAGAAATACAAAGCTATAATAATCATGCATAAAAGAGATCAGAGAAGACTCAAATAATATTCATGGATAATCTGATCCCAACAAACACACCGCAAAAAGTGATTACATCGGATAGAACTCCAAGAACATCGAGGAGAACATTGTATTGAAGATCAAAAAGAGAGAAGAAGCCATCTAGCTACTAACTATGGACCCAAAGGTCTGTGGTAAACTACTTACGCATCATCGGAAGGGCAGCAAGGTTGATGTAGAGCCCCTCCGTGATCGATTCCCCCTCCGGCGGAGTGCCGGATAAGGACCCCAGATGGGATCTCTCAAGCACAGAAGCTTGTGGCGGCGGAAAAAGTATTTCGTGGACTCCCCTGAGGGTTTCTGATTTTTTGGGAATTTATAGTGCTGGAATTAGGTCAAACGGAGCTGCGGTGGGCCCATGAGGCTCCAGGGAACGCCTGCCCCCCCAGGCGCACCCTGGTGGCTCGTGGCCACCTCCTCTGGCGTCTGGTGTTCTCCCAAAGCTTCTATTGTTTATCTTGCCCAATAAAAATTCTCCAAAAAGTTTCGTGGCATTTGGACTTCGTTTGGTATTGATTTTCTGTAAAACAAAAATAGGGCAGAAAATAGCAACTGGCACTGGGCACTAAGTTAATAGGTTAGTCTCCAAAAATGATATATAATTGCAGTAAATGTATATAAAAATATCCAATATTGATAATATAACAGCATGGAACAATCAAAAATTATAGATACGTTGGAGACGTATCAATTCCCGAGGTGACATTGGGGTAATCTATGCATAGGGGTTGATGCACGTTTTCGTCCTACTTTCTCCAGTAGAAATCTTGGGGCACTCTTTGAAGTTCTTTGTGTTGGATTGAATATTATGAACCTGAAGTTGTTTGATGCATACCAAATAATGAACTCACGGATACTTGTGGTGACATTGGAGTATCTAGGTGACATTAGAGTTGGTTGATGCGTATCATATGGTGTTAATTTAGTACGAACTCTAGGGCTGTTTGTGACACTTATAGGGATGGCTCAATAGATTGATCGGAAAGGATAACTTTGAGGTGGTTTCATACCCTACAAACAATTTCATCTTATGTGCATAGGGGTTGACTCTTTGTCGCACGTTGAGGAATTATTATATGATTCAATTATGTTAGCACTGTTGAGAGATTGCACTAGTGAAAGTATGAACCCTAGGCCTTGTTTCCAAGCATTGCAATACCGTTTGTGCTCCATTTAATCACTTGCTACCTTGCTATTTATATATTTTTAGATTACAAAAACCTATATCTACTATCCATACTACACTTGTATCACCATCTCTTCGCCGAACTAGTGCACCTATACAATTTACCATTGTATTTGGTGTGTTGGGGACACAAGAGATTTCTTGTATTTGATTGTAGGGTTGTTTGAGAGAGACCATCTTCATCCCACGCCTCCCACGGATTGATAAACCTTAGGTCATCCACTTGAGGGAAAATTGCTACTATACTACAAAACTCTGCGCTTGGAGGCCCAACACGAGTCTACAAGAATAAGTTGTGTAGTAGACATCATGCTCTTTTCTGGCGCCATTGCCGGGGAGGTGAGTGCTTGAAGGTATATCTTTAGATCTTGGAATTGAATCTTTTAGTTTCTTGTTTTATCACAAGTTTGGTTTATAATAGAAAACTACAAAAAAATGGAAGTGAGGTTGCCTCATATTCTTCGTCTTTATCATGTCTTTCTTGAAAATGATGGATCGGAAAATTGTGCTCAATTGATAGAAGAAGAATTCAATAAAATGTTTGGCATAAAATCCATGAATGATAAGCATGATTGCAATGTTGCTAGTATGAATTCTTTGAATATCCATGATGCTAATGATATGCAAAGCCATAAGCTTGGGGATGCTATGTTTTATGAAGATGATATTTTTACTCCCCCAAGTTTTGATGAGAAAATTTATTATGATTATTGCATGCCTCCTATTTATGATGATTACAATGATGAAAGTGGGTTTGGAAGAGTGTCAACTCTAGGAAGTATTGATCCCACTATTTTGGAGGGTGTTGAATCTTATTGCAATCATTATGAAAGTGGATTTGGAGAGGTCATGACTTTATTTAATGATGATTCCACTATCTTGGAAGAGGTTTCAATTGATTTTGACGACAAAGTTGCTATCTATGATGATTATGGTGATGACATGTATGCTATAAAGAATAATGATAACCATGAAACTTGTCATCATGATTTTAATTTTCAATTGGATTATGCCAATCAAGTATCACATGATAGTTATTTTGTTGAGTTTGCTCCCACTATTATGAATGAGAATAAATTTGCTTATGTGGAGAGTAGTAAAATTTCTATGCTTATGCATCATGAAAAGAGTGCTTTATGTGATAGATACATTTTTGAATTCATTCATGATGCTACCGAAAATTATTATGAGAGAGGAACATATGCTTTTACTTATCTCAATAATATCAAGTTTCCTCTCTATGTGTTGAAAGTTTTGAAGTCATGCTTGTTTTGCCTTCCTATGCTAGTTGATTCTTCCTCCCATAAATTATTTGCTCACAAAATCCCTATGCATAGGAAGTGGATTAGGCTTAAATATGCTAGTCATATGCTTCATGATCAATTCTTTACTTTTATGTGAGCATCATTGAAATCATCATGCCTAGCTAAAAAGGCATTAAAGAAAAGCGCTTGTTGGGAGACAACCCAATATTTTTAGCTACTGTTTTTTGTGTGTTCACATGATTAAGCTACTGTAGTAATAATGGTTTATAGCTTTTGTTTGAATAAAGTGCCAAGTAAAGCCTTTGGGATAGTGTGGATGATAGTTGATTTGATTCTGTGCAAAAACAGAAAGTTTTGCGTCCAGTGCAGAAATTACTTAATTTTACTGGAGCGTGATTTTGATCTGAAATTTTTACACATGATTGATATACAAATTCCCTACATTTTCCTAAGTTTTCAGAAGTATGGTCGTTGTTCAGATCATTACAGACTGTTCTGTTTTAGACAGATTCTGTTTTCAATGCATTGTTTGCTTGTTTTCTAGTTTCTATGGCTTATATTGATCAATATAAATTGTGGAAATGATAGAGTACAGTAGGCATTGTGTGGAAACAATTATTAATCTTGTCTTTACAGTACCCAAGTGAATGATTTGTTTTATCAAACTAACCCATCTCACGAAGTTCCGTTAAGTTTTGTGTGATTGAAGTTTTCACGTTTCGGGTGAGATATCGATATGAGGAGAATAAGGAGTGGCAAGACCCTAAGATTGGGGATGCCCAAGGAACCCCAAGGTAATATTCAAGGAGGACCCAAGCAACTAAGCTTGGGAATGCCCCGGAAGGCATCCACTCTTTCGTCTTCAACATTATCGGTAACCTTACTTGGAGCTATATTTTTATTCGTCACATGATATGTGTCTTGCTTGGAGCGTCATTTTATTTTGTTGATATTTTCTTGATGTTATTTAGAATAAGTTGTGTATCTTTTATTTCAATAAAAAGTGTCAAGGATAGCCTTCACCATGCTTAGTTTGCAAGTACATGAGTTGCTGTTTCAAAACAGAAAGTTTTTCGCTATTGCGTGAATTCTCTAGAAAAGTCAGAATGTGATAAAATGTTGAAATTTTGACACAATAAGCTATGATAAATTATCTACAGTGTGGTAAAATTTCAGAATTTGTTTGAGTTAAATGAGTATGGATCCTTCTTCATCCTTTACAGAGTGTTCCGTTTAGACAGATTGCTCTTATGCTTGCATTGTTTGCATATGTTTGCTTGTTTAATGATTCTATTTGAGGATAGGAGTATTAAATATGCAGAGCTATTTAGTATGCAATGTTTAATTATAATTTTAGTAATTTGTTACAGTAGAGAATGATAAGGTTTTGCATTGATTTATACTAACTTATCTCACGAGTTCTTGTTGAGTTTTGTGTGGATGAAGTTCTTAAGATTTAAGGAAACCGTGATATGAGAGGAATTAAGGAGACACAAGAGCTCAAGCTTGGGGATGCCCAAGGCATCCCAAGTTAATATTCCAAGAAGTCTCAAGCATTTAAGCTTGGGGATGCCCCGGTAGGCATCCCACCTTTCTTCTTCAACAACTATCGGTCAGTTTTGGTTGAGCCTAAGTTTTTGCTTCTTCACATGATATGTGCTATTATTGGATTGTCATTTTATTTTTTTCATAGCTGTTTGAATAAAATACTTGAGATATGAATTTTTTCAAATGAGAGAGAGTCCTCACATAGCTACCTATTTACTTAACTACTCATTTGATCTTCACTTATATCTTTTTTGGAGTAGTTTGTCATTTACTCTCGTTCTTCAGTTATATCCCAAGAGTAATTTGTTGAATGAATTGAATATCATAAAGTTGAAATTATCCATGTTCCATATGCTTAGAAATATTTCACACTTGATTTAGAAAGTAAAATCTATTGAAGTTTGACAATCACAATATTGGTCATACAAGCAATTCATGAATAATTAGTATAAGGAAGAGAACTTTCACATACAAATATATTATCTTGGACATCTTTTATGATTGTGAATACCCATTAATTATTTTCAAACTTGAGCAAATTAGTTGATGTTGGACAAGGAAGACAACGTAATGAGTTATGTTTGGGTATATTTGCATAGAAGTTATATTGTTATGGATCCTCCAACATGTGGTGCTTGCTCATAATCTTTTGCTAGCCAAAATTTTGTACTAAGTAAAAATACTACTTGTGCATCCAAAAACCCTTAAACTCAGTTTCTTCCATGAGTGTCCACCATACCTACCTATATACGGTATTACCCTGCCGTTCCAAGTAAATTAGCATGTGCCATATCTAAACCTTCAAATAAACATCTGTTTTGTGTGCCCGTACCGCTCATGAAGCGGCAGGGGGTGGTCAGTATCTTCCATGCTAAGCGGGTTATTCTCACGATGGGTGTTTATTCACTTGTCATTGCACGAGAGAGGCTGGTAATTGGGATGCCCAGTCCTATGATCAAAATGAAAAATAATGAAACAAACTCCCCCAGAAGGTTGATTGTATGGAGGGCACCCATGAATTCGGCTAGCCATGGCTTGTGTTTGAATGGTTGAGGGGGAGTAAACTTTACCTTTCTGCTTGGGAACCGCTTATAATGTGTTTAGCATGGAAGAGATTGAGAACTCTCGGTCGTGATGTTGACAGGAAAGGCATGCCTCTCAAAATTATATTCATCTCTGTTTTAAGCTTTGAGCTCTGGCACCTCTCCAAATCCATGCTTCCCTCTGCGAAGGGCATATCTTTTACTTTTTAGTATTTACTTTTATGCAAGAGTCAATAGTATTCCATATCATTTCAACCTCAGTTATTCTTTAGTTGGCAAGCATTGATACGTCTCCAACGTATCTATAATTTTTGATTGTTCCATGCTGTTATAATATCAATCTTGGATGTTTTTATATTCATTTACAGCAATTATATATCATTTTTGGAGACTAACCTATTAACTTAGTGCCCAGTGCCAGTTGCTGTTTTCCGCCCTGTTTTTGTTTTACAGAAAATCAATACCAAACAAAGTCCAAATGCCACGAAACTTTTTGGAGATTTTTTATTGGCCAAGATAAACACTAGAAGCTTCGGGAGGAGGCCAGAAGACCCTGGTGGGGCCCACGAGCCACCAGGGCGCGCCTGGGGGGGGGGGGCAGGCGCGCCCTGGTGCCTCGTGGGGCCCATAGAGCTCCGTTTTACCTAATTCCAGCACTATAAATTCCAGAAAAATCTAAATCCCTCGAGAGAGTCCACGATAAGATTAAATTTTGAAGAAATGAATTCTAATGCTTCACATTTATTATTTTAAGAATTGATAAGATTGAAATTTTGAAGAAATATTTGCACTCTCATGCTTCACTTAAATCTTTTTGAGAGTTGACATGGTAATTAATAGTGATGGTAATTTGCACAAGATATGAATTTGGTCCCAAAGTGATGAATATTCAAGAGTGATATAGATAAAAACTTTCATATAGATCATTGGATATGATAAGTGTGATTCCTTGCAATAGTTTTGCGATATGAAGATGATGATATGTGAGTCATGCTAGAGAGTAATTGTGATTTAGTAAGAATATTGGTGTTAAGGTTTATGATTCCCTATGCATGGACGAAAGTCAATAGTTATGCAACGAAATTATATCCTACTTATGGTGCATTATTCGGTGTTAGTTATGTTCAATGCATGTTTATGACCGTTTTCGCTTTTTGGTTGGTCGCTTCTCAATCTATTTGCTAGCCTTCATTTGTACTAAGCGGAAATACTGCTTGTGCATCCAAACTCTTTAAACCCAAGTTGTGCCAGATGAGTCCACCATACCTACCTATATGCGGTATTTCAAAGCCATTCCAAGTAAATTTGCGTGTGCCAACTCTAAATTTTCGAAATAATTTTTCTGTTTTGTGTGCCCGTACCGCTCATGCGGCGGAAGGGGGTTGCCAATATCTTCCATGCTAAGTGGGTTATTCTCATGATGAGTGTTTATTCACTTGTCATTGCACGAGAGTGTGGCCGGTAATAGGGATGCCCAGTCCCGAATTTTGAAATGAAATGAAATGAAAAATCTTATGTGATCACAATAATAACTTCCTTGGAAAGTGATGGTATGGAGGGCACCCATGGATACGGCTAGCCATGGATTGTGAAAGAATGGTGGAAAAGGAATAAACTTTATTTTCTATTTGGGAACCGCCTATAATGTGTTTAGCATGGAAGATGTTGGAAATTCTCATTCGTTTTCGTTGACAGGAAAAGCATGCCTCCCAAAAAATTTTATCTCTCTAATTTAAGCTTTGAGCTCTGGCACGTTTGACAAATCTCTGCTTCCCTCTGCGAAGGGCCTATCTATTTACTTTTATGCAAATTTTTATTTTTATTTGAGTCTCCATCTTCTCTTATAAAGCACCAACTAGAGAGCACTGTTGTCACACTTGTGCATTGGATGTAGCTAATATGGAGTGTGTTTCATGAATGGATCAATGATTGAGCATAATGGGCTAGGGATAACTTTCTTTAGCATTGATATTTTGAAAGGCATGGTTGCTTGTTAGTATGCTTGAGTATCTATGTTTTCATGTCAAATTATAGACTATTGCTTTGAATCATTCAAGTCTCAAATGTCCTTGCTAGAAAGAAGAAAAGAATATGATGAATATGTTAGGCAGCATTCCATATCAAAAATTCTGTTTTTATCATTTACCTACTCGAGGACGAGCAGGAATTAAGCTTGGGGATGCTGATACGTCTCCAACGTATCTATAATTTTTGATTATTCCATGATGTTATAATATTAATCTTGGATGTTTTCATATTCATTTACAGCAATTATATATCATTTTTGGAGACTAACCTATTAACTTAGTAGCCAGTGCCAGTTGCTGTTTTCTGCCCTGTTTTTGTTTTACAGAAAATCAATACCAAACGAAGTCCAAATGCCACGAAACTTTTTGGAGATTTTTTGTTGGCCAAGATAAACACTAGAAGCTTCGGGAGGAGGCCAGAAGACCCTGGTGAGGCCCACGAGCCACCAGGGCGCGCCTGGGGGGCAGGCGCGCCCTGGTGCCTCGTGGGGCCCAGAGAGCTCCGTTTGACCTAATTCCAGCACTATAAATTCTAAAAAAATCAGAAACCCTCGAGAGAGTCCATGATATACTTTTTCCGCCGCCGCAAGCTTCTGTTCCAGAGAGATCTCATTTGGGGTCCTTCTCCGATAATCTGCCGGAGGGGGAATCGATCACGGAGGGGCTCTAGATCATCCTTGCTGCCCTTTCGATGATGCGTGAGTAGTTTACCACAGACCTTTGGGTCCATAGTTAGTAGATAAATGGCTTCTTCTCTCTTTTTGATCTTCAATACAATGTTCTCCTCGATGTTCTTGGAGTTCTATCCGATGTAATCACTTTTTGCGGTGTGTTTGTTGGGATCTGATGAATTGTGAGTTTATGATCAGATTATCCATGAAAATATTTGAGTCTTCTCTGATCTCTTTTATGCATGATTATTATAGCCTCGTATTTTTTCTTCGATCTATTGATTTGGTTTGACCAACTAGATTGATTTATCTTGCCATGGGGAGAGGTGCTTTGTAATGGGTTCAATCTTGCGGTGCTCAATCCCAGTGACAGAAAGGGACATGACACATATGTATCGTTGCTATTAAGGGTAAAAATATGGGGTTTATTCATACGTGAGTTTATCTTGTCTACATCATGTCATCGTTCTTAAGGCGTTACTCCGTTTTTTATTGGACTTAATTCACTAGATGCATGCTGGATAGCGGTCGATGTGTGGAGTAATAGTAGTAGATGCAGGCAGGAGTCGGTCTACTTGTCTCGGACATGATGCCTATATACATGATCATTGCCTTGGATATCGTCATGATTATTTGCTTTTCTATCAATTGCCCAACAGTAATTTGTCTACCCACCGTATGCTATTTCCTCGAGAGAAGCCTCTAGTGAAACTATGGCCCCCGGGTCTACTTTATCATTTACTAAAACCCTAAATATACTTGCTGCAATTTTATCTTATTTATTTTATTTTGTATTTTTATTTAATCTATCTATCTATCACATACAATTTAATCTTGCGATCTACCGCCGAGAGATTGACAACCTCTCGTTTGCGTTGGGTGCAAGGGTGTGTTGTTTTTGTGCAGGTACTACTAACGAGGTGTTGCGTGATTCTCCTACTGGATTGATAACCTTGGTTTCATAACTGAGGGAAATACTTATCTCTACTATGCTGCATCATCCCTTCCTCTTCGGGGAAAATACCAACGCAAGCTACAAGTAGCAAGCATCATGTGGTGGGGAAAGATCCAGGCACATATGGCGATTCAAATATATTTGATCATGATTTATTATTGTTGACAATTATCTCTATGATAAATAAGTTGGGAGGCGAAACATTAAAGCCCCAAATATAGATGCTTTCTCTGTGTTCGATGGATGCTATTTGTTCTAAAAATATGCTTTGAGTACTAGCAATCATAGAAGACTATATGATAATTGAGTATGTGGAGCTCTTACTTAGACTTTGCTAAAAATAAGATGCATTGAAATTGTTTGGTGACTAAGAACATAGGTTGTTAAGTTTCAGGAGAATGCATTGTTTGAACCATAACATGAGAATTGATTGCTACTTTGTTACGATGAGTTTTATGAGAAAGAGTTGTTGTTATGATGCTAGAAAAAGTGATTGAAATTATCATTGATCAAACTTATGCACTATGCTAGCATTCACACTTCATAAATTATTTCTTTTATCATTTACCTACTCGAGGACGAGCAGGAATTAAGCTTGGGCATGCTGATACGTCTCCAACATATCTATAATTTATGAAGTATTCATGCCATGTTTACAACAATTTTATATGGTTTTGGTGTGATTTGATTAGAACTAACCCGGACTGGCGATGTTTTCAGCAGAACTAACATGGTGTTGTTTTTTGTGCAAAAATAAAAGCTTCGAGGAAGGACCAGAAGCCTCACGAGGAAGCGACAAGCCTGGGGGGCGCGCCCTTGATACATCCCAAACATATCTACTTTTCCAAACACTTTTGCTTTTGTTCTAGACTCTAATTTGCATGATTTGAATGGAACTAACCTGGACTGATGTTGTTTTCACCAGAATTGCCATGGTGTTGTTTTTGCGCAGGAATAAAAGTTCTCGGATTGAGCTGAAAATTTACGGAGAATTATTTCAGAATATATAAAAAATATTGGCGGAAGAAATTACCAGAGAAGGGCCACCAGGGCGCCATAAGCCCGGGGGCGTGGCCCCCTGGGGCACGCCCTACAGGCTTGTGGGCCCCTGGCAGCCCTCGCAACCCTAACTCCAACTCCATAAGTACCTATTCACCAAGAAAAAAATCAGAGAGAAGGAATCATCGCATTTTATGATACAGAGCCGCCACCACCTCCTGTTCTTCATTAGGAGGGCTGATCTGGAGTCCGTTCTGGGCTCCGGAGAGGGGGATTCGATGCCGTCATCATCATCGACCTTCCTCCATCACCAATTTCATGATGCTCACCGCCGGGAGTGAGTAATTCCTTCATAGGCTTGCTGGACGGTGATGGATTGAATGAGATTTATCATGTAATCGAGTTAGTTTTGTTAGGGCTTGATCCCTAGTATCCACTATGTTCTGAGATTGATGTTGCTATGACTTTGCTATGCTTAATGCTTGTCACTAGGGTGTGACGCCCCCGACTTAATCGTGCACTAATCTTACACGCAAATGCACACGATCAAGCCTAAGGACTCATGGGAAGATATCACAACACAACTCTAGACACAAAATAAAATAATACAAGCTTTATATTACAAGCCAGGGGCCTCGAGGGCTCGAATACATAAGCTCGAGTTACACAAGCGTTAGCGGAAGGAACAACAGTATCTGAGTACAGACACAAAGTTAAACAAGAGTGCCTTAAGAAGGCTAGCATAACAGCGACACTGATCGAAAAGGCGAAGGCCTCCTGCCTAGGGCCTCCGAACTACTCCAGGTCAGCGGGCTCAACGTAGTAGTAGGTGCCTCCGGGGATCTCCTGCTCCTGGACTCCGACATCTGATCGCAGCAACCGGGTATGGGAAAAGAAGTAGCAAAGCAACCATGAGTACTCATCCAAAGTACTCGCAAGACTGACATCAGAACTATACTAATTACGCATCGGTATCAAAGGAATGGGGCTATATCTTTGGACTAAACTGCAAAAATGCCAGAACAGAGGGGAGAGACCTAGCCTATCGAAGACTAGCATCTTGAAGCACTCTTGCAGCATCAGAAGAGGGTAGAGTATAGTAACATATAATAGCAATCATATTTTAGTAATGCCCTGAGATCCTTCCTCGACTACCCAGCGAGAAAGTGATCCCGAGAGCAGTAGTACCAGTTTAACATTGTAACAGTATCCATTTGTAGTTGTAGCAGATCAGGATACAACTCCGAGCGTCTTGTTACCGTGGACACGGCTATTCGAATAGATAACTTCCCTGCAGGGGTGCACTACTGTTACCCAACACGCTCAATTACATCTGGCCGGACACACTTGCTGGGTAATGCCCGACCTCGGGTAATCGACACGACGTACTCCTACCTAGGCTCAGCAGAGAGGTCCCTGCCGGTCTACATCCTAAGCGCTCAGGGGTCTTGGGCCCATCGCCCTTCGCACTCCGGGTCGTTGTGCGCAAGGTGGATCCAGGCACCACCTCTGGGCACCGATCCGACCCGGCCACAATGCTGAACTGGACGTCTGACAAAGCTTTAGGCTGATACATACGGCGCCGAGGGCCGCATTAAACCATTATCCCACGTGGTGGTAGTGCGTATAGGCCAGTGGCCAACTCAGATCAAATACCCAAATCCGTTAGGCGTATTTAGTAACTCGCGAAGATGAACTGGATTCCTGTCGCTCTGACTTGGTAACACGCGGTCCAACGACTAGGGACCAGGCCCACCTCCCTCCTAGGTGGTCTCCGCCTGCCCTGTCGTTCCGCCACAATATCACTCGCGGGTGCTCTTGGAGCCGACCCATCTTTAATATTATTCTCTCGCGGGCACTCTTGGAGCCGACCCGACTTTAACAGTTTAAAGTAGTGCAATAAGTAAACATTTCCATGATCATCACCCATAGTGATCACGGCCCGTTAACAAGCATGGCATATGGACAAGGGTGAGCGGCCACAGATGGATCAACAGCATAGCTAACTAAGCATCATGGAACAACAGCTTGGTATCAACAGTGGGCGACGAAATCAAGCTATGCATCAGAATAGGAGCTATCGGAGCAACAACAAAAGCAATTCTAATGCAAGCATAAGACAGAAAGAGTGGGCGATATCTGATGATCAAGGGGGTTTTGCTTGCCTGGAAGCTCTGCTGAGGGGGGAAGAAGGGTCGTTGACGTCATAGTCGTCCTCAGCAGTGTCGTCGGCAGTCTCGGGGTCTATCGTGAGAGAAGGAGGGGGAGGAAACAATAAATACAATGCAAACAATATGCAACACAAATCATGGCATGGCAATATGCTGTGCCGGGGGTGGCCTAACGCAGTGCTACATGTGGCAGACGAAGCGGGAAATTAACTGGAATGTTTTCCCAGTTTCGGACATCTGTCAGACAGATGAACCAGAGGGGAAGGTTCCATGTTTGCAGTGCTGGAGGCATCTGATAGGTATGTGGATAGCGTATTTGGGTTCGTCTCATTTTTCTGATCAACTTTCATGTAGAAAACTTTTTCATCCGAGTTACGCTTTATTTTATATGGTTTTTCAAAGTTTAATCATTTTCTAGAATTTAATTTAAATTCAAAATTAAAATAGGAAAATGCTATGGGTGGACAGAGAGTGTACCCAGAGATGTGCATCTGTGGCTTACAGGTGGGTCCCGTTGACCCTGTCAAAGTTTCACTGGTCAACGGTTACTGTTCATGGGGCCCACCTATCAGTGCCTCATTTTTTTTAATTTTATTTATTTATTTATTTACTTCTTTTTTTTATCCTTTTCTTTTCTTTTCTCTTTATTTTATATATATGGGCCGGCCCCCACTAGTCAGTGGCACTAGCCGGCCACTGCGGGAAGAACTGCGCGCGCATGCAGCAGGGAGGGCCGGCCATGGCCAGCGGCGGGCGCGGCTGGCGAGGGGAGCGGCGAGGCGGCGGCGTCCAGAGGCGGGCTGAGGCGGCTGCGGGCGGCAGCGGCGCAGGTGGGCGGCGCGAGCGTCAGAAGCAGCAGGCAGAAGCAGGGGGCGGCAGCGGCGGCTGCGGGTGCACGGGAGGTGGGCGGGCGCGCGTGTGCCGGGCGGGGCCGGAGTGCGGGCAGGGGCGGCCCAGGGCGCGCGGGCAGGGGCGGAGGCGGGGCGCGGCAGCGGTGGTGGCCGGAGCGAGCAACAGCAGGGGAGCGGGGCACGGCGGCGCGGGAGGCGAGCGCAGGGGGCAGCAGCGTGCACAGGGGGGAAAGGAGGCGGGACAGGGGGGAACGGAGGAGGGGGCCTCACCGGGCCCTGCAGACGTGCACAAGCGAGCACGGGGAAGGCTCGACGGCGGCGTGCTCCGGCGATGGGGACGACGTCGTCGTGCTCCGGTCTTCTCCAGAACGGGAAGAGAGGCGAGAGGGGGGGAAGTGGGAGAGGCAGGGGGGCAAACTAGGGTTTCGGAGGGGGGCGAGGGGGTCTCCCATATAGGCCGGGGGGGAAGGGGGGTACGTGGCAGCCATCGATCGCCATGGCGCCGTGGATGAGCGCCACGCCCTCCAAGTCTCTTGTACAGAGGAGGGGGAGAGGTGGAGGTGGGCTGGTTGTTTAGCTAGATGGGCCAAATGGCCCAGTAGATTAGGTTTCCCCTTTTCTTTATTAGTATTTTCCTTTATCTTTTTCTTTTCTGTTTATTTACTTCTTTACTGTTTTACAATATTTCGAGCTAGCAAATGCATTTAATTAAATGTGCAATTTAGCACATAAATATTAGGCAATATTTAGAGTTCGTACAATAAGTTTCAATTATTTTTGAATAGTTTACATATTTATTGAAATTGAGAAGGTTCGATTAAAAACTTTATGGGTCAGTTAAAAATAGCTTAGGGGCATTTTAACATTCTGAAAAATGTTGATTCTTTCATGACAAATTGTTAGTGAATACTTGCAACCCAACCCACATTTTTATTTTGCCTTTTGAAAAATTTAATTATTTAACTTTAATATAAATTTGAATTTGAATTGGGATTGGATCAAAGTGAGGTTTAGCAAAATTAATTGTGATGACATGGCACATTAGTATGGGATTACTGTAGCTTAATCATCGGGGTGTTACAAATCTACTCCACTAAAAGAAATTCTCGTCCCGAGAATTAAGAGGTAGGCTGAAAGAGAGCGGGGTATTCTTCACGAAGATGATCTTCACGTTCCCAAGTGGCTTCATCTTCAGAATGATTCGACCACTGAACTTTAAGGAACTTGATTGCCTTCTGACGGGTTTGACATTCAGCTTGATCAAGAATGCGGATCGGATACTCTTGATAAGAAAGATCCTCTTGGAGCTCAAGCATTTCATGATCCACTGCTCGGATAGGATCCTTGAAGCAGCGACGGAGTTGCGACACATGGAAGACATCATGAACTTGAGAGAGGTTCGGCGGCAATTCCAATTGATATGCCACTTCTCCACGTCTTGCAAGAATGCGAAAGGGGCCAATGTACCAAGGAGCTAACTTGCCCTTGATTCCAAATCGATGAGTGCCCTTCATCGGAGTGACACGAAGGTAAGCTTGTTCGCCAGGTTGATAAACCATTGCCTGGTGTTTTCGGTCATAATTGCTCTTCTGACGAGACTGAGCAGTTTTCAAATGTTCACGGACAATGCGGACTTGTTCTTCAGCTTGTTGGATAATATCCGGACCGAAGAGTGATCGTTCCCCAGTTTCTGACCAATTCAGAGGGGTTCGCATTTACGTCCATATAGAACTTCAAAGGGTGCCATCTTTAAACTAGCCTGATAGCTATTATTGTATGAGAATTCAGCATACGGGAGAGATTCCTCCCATTTCTTACCGAATGAGATGACACAAGCTCGAAGCATATCTTCAAGCACTTGATTGACTCGTTCAACTTGTCCCTGGGACTGGGGGTGAAAAGCAGTGCTGAAGGACAGATGAGTTCCCATAGCTTCTTGGAAACTATTCCAAAATCTTGAGGTAAAGAGGCTGCCACGGTCTGAACTGATCTCCAGCGGAACACCATGGAGTGACACAATTCTGGAAACATACAAGTCTGCTAACTAACTAGCAGTGATTGTCTCCTTGACTGGCAGAAAGTGAGCAACCTTGGAGAATCGGTCAATGACGACAAAAATAGCATCATAACCCTTCTGCGATCTGGGAAAACCAGTAATGAAATCCATTTCGACTTTGTCCCATTTCCATTCAGGAATAGCAAGTGGTTGCAGAGTTCCAGCAGGCCTTTGATGTTCTGCTTTGATGCAACGGCAAACGTCACACTCAGCCACATAACGAGCAATGTCTCGCTTCATATCAGGCCACCAGTACCTCTGTCGAATGTCTTGGTACATCTTGGTGCTACCAGGGTGAATTGACAAAGGTGTATCATGGGCTTCTTTCATGACATCCGAGCGTGAGTCCAGATTGTGCTTTCTGGGGACCACTAGGCGGCCTTTGAAGAACAAGGCACCATCATCATCAACAGTGTAGAACGAAGAATTTCCCTTGGAGAGGTAGCGCTTAATCTTCTCGACTTCAGAATCATACTTCTGCCTAGTCTTGATGTTGCGCTCGAGGTCCGGTTCAACAACCAGGGTATTGAGATAACCCTGAGGAACAATTTGAAGGTTCAACTTGCGAAGTTCTTCATAGAGAAGGGGTTGTGCTTGCTGAACCATGAGGTTGTTGCAATAAGACTTGCGGCTCAAAGCATCGGCCATTACATTAGCCTTGCCAGGGGTATAAGAAATATCCATGTCATAGTCAGCTATTGTCTCGAGCCACCTTTGTTGACGGAGGTTCAAATCTGGTTGGGTATACAGATACTTCAGACTTTGGTGGTCCATATATATCTCGCAACGATTACCGAGAAGGTAATGTCGCCGCAGCTTCAGAGCATAGATAACTGCTGCTAACTCGAGATCATGAGTTGGATACTTATCTTCGTGAGGACACAACTGACGGGAGCCATAAGCAATCACCTTGCGCTCTTGCATTAGGAGACAGCCTAATCCTTGACGAGACGCATCACAGTAGATCACGAAGTCCTTTCGGGAATCTGGGGGTGCTAGCACTAGGGCAGAGGTCAACTTATCTTTTAGTGTCTGAAAACTTTCTTGGCACTTTTCCGTCCACTCAAACTTCTTGCCTTTGTGAAGCAAATCAGTCAGTGGCTTTGCAATCTTGGAGAAATTCTCGACGAAACGGCGGCAATAGCTGGCGAGACCGAGAAAACTTCTGACTTGCTTGACATTCTTCGGGGGAGTCCAGTCAAGAATAGTCTGAACTCATTCTGGATTAACGGCAATGCCATCTTTGGAAATCACATGACCTAGATAGGTCACCTCAGATAACCAGAATTCACACTTGGAAAACTTGGCATACAGTTAATGTTCTCGAAGTTTCTCCAATACAAGCCGAAGATGTTCGGCGTGTTCTTCTTCATTCTTGGAATATATAAGGATATCATCCAAATAAACCACGACGAACTTGTCGAGGTAGTCCATGAAGATATAGTTCATCAATCAAGAGAAGGTTGCTGGAGCATTAGTTAATCCAAAGGACATGACGGTGTACTCGTATGATCCATAACGGGTAATGAAGGCGGTCTTCGGGATATCCTCTTTGCGAACTCGGATCTGGTTGTAACCCAATCTCAAATCAAGTTTAGAGAATACTGAGGAACCAGCAAGCTGATCATAAAGATTGTTGATCTAGGGAAGTGGATACTTGTTCTGAATTGTTGCTTGGTTGATAGGTCAGTAATCTTGAACCAACCGATTTGTTCCATCCTTCTTCTTAACAAAGAGCGAGGGTGCTCCCCAAGCAGAAGAACTGGGGCGGATGAAACCTTTACGAAGCGATTTGTCGATCTCCTCCTTAAGTTCAAGGAATTCATGTGGTGGCATCTTATAGGGACGCTTAGCAACAGGGGTAGTGCCAGGTTTCAAGTCGATAACGAATTCGACAGCCCTCACGGGAGGTATTCCTGGAAGTTCTTCTGGAAAGACGTCTGGAAAATCATGAATGACTGGAACGTTCTCAATTCCCTCAAGAGGTGAAGCATTCAATGCATTCAGAGCATATATCTGGCTCTCGGCATTCTGAGTTGTTCGGGCTGAGTAGTGGATTGTCTGGCCAGAAGGATGTGTAAGTTGGACTTTCTTAGCGGCACAGTCGATGAAAGCATTATGGGCCTTCAGCCAAACCATACCGAGAATGACATCTATGGTAGAAACCTTGAGGGCCATGAGTGAAGCAGTAAACACTAATCCTCCAATTGCAATGTGGTTGTTGTGGGCTATCATCGAGGTATCCCACCTGGATCCTGGAGAGCTAACCACCAGCGGAGGGTACATGTTTTCAAATGATAAGTCTTGCTTGCGTGCAAACGCCTCAGATATGAAGGAATGTGACGCTCCTGAATCAAAAAGAACAGAAGCTGGTATTGAGTTAACAGGGAGGGTTCCCATCACGACAGTCGGTTCATTCTGAGCCTTTTCAGCATCGACTTGATTGGCATGGCTAAGTACAACAGCAGACGGTTTGGTATTACAGTTTCTGGTACGACGGTTTCGACAACCCCTTTTACGGTCAACAGGAGAACGTGATGCACTCTGTGGCTGACCCTGGCGACAGTTGAGAGCAAGGTGCCCTGGCTGTCCGCACTTGTGGCATAAACCATCATTAGGTAAAGGAGCCATAACAGTTGGTTTGTCATCTTGAATCCTGAGTTGTCTTGGTGGCGGAGGCAGTCGAGGTGCAACATAAGACGGCCTTGGTGTTGGAGCAGGTCGGTGATAGACATTGTGCGGAATCCAGACTTGATGTTTCTGCGTAGGCTGACCCGAAGACGAGCCAATATCTCGAGTACGCTTGAGCGACTCCTGGTACTCAGTCAGACCAGTTTCAACTCGGAAAGATTGGCTGACAAGCGTCGCAAAGTCCGCGCAATCATGGACGATAAGTGCGAGCTTTATATCAGGACGCAGTCCTTCATGGAATTTCTCCTGCTTACGAGCATCAGTGCAGATGTCATCCTCAGCATAGCGGGATAATTCGAGAAATTTCCTCTGATATTCATCCACAGTCATCTTGCCATGAGTGAGTTTGCGGAACTCCTTCTTCTTCTGGTCCATCAGACCTTGAGGAATGTGCCATGCACAAAAAGCTGACTGAAATTCCTGCCTGGTGGTTACTGTTCCAGTAGGCAGCATGCGCCTATGGCTTTCCCACCATTGAGCAGCTGGACCCATCAAGTGAAATGCTGCAAAGGTGACGTAACTGTCAAGGGCAACATCAGCTGACTCCATCTCAAATAGAATGTCACGAAGCCAATCATCAGCATCCATAGGACTGGTGGAGTCACGAAAAACGGATGGATTGAGGTGCACGAAATCTTGCAGTGAGATTGGTCCAGGCTCCTGATGAGCATCGTTGCGTTCCAAACGATTTAGCAGACTCTCGTTGCGCTGACGGTTCAATTCAAACTGCTGCATCACTGCGGCAATATAGGGTGGAGGCGGAGGATCGTCAGCCATCCTGCAAAAAACAACAGGGGCAGTTTAGCAAGAAAAACTGCATGTGTAAGGGGTCATTCTTGACATAACATGAGCAATGAACAAGAAGTGCATTAGACACATATCAGTAGTCATTAAAGACATACACATCCATGCACAGAGTTGGATACGAACGGCAACATGTGTTCGGAACACACACAACTAGACAAGCTAGGCGGCGCGCAGGCACGCGGTGAGGAATACAACAACGCGACATAGCAAAGGCTACATCAACGTCGGAGAAAACTGCTGGAGCGAGGAATCTGGAGGGGACGACGCAGGGTGCCCTCGATAAAAGGATCCTGTGGTCCGTGAGCATTGTGCAGCAGAACCTGGCCCTCAACTTGAAGAAAGGGGGGTAAATTCAGAACTCCGGGTGGATGTGATCACGAGAACCTAATGTTAGAGTTAGTAAATCTTTACCTGAAAGGAAGAGAGATCAGATTCCCAGAGTAAGGAAGAGGAGTAAAAGATCCTAATCCCATCCATCTGGCGACGTGGGCCCGTAAGCCACACAGCCATGTTAGTAAAACAGTTTTTGAAAGACTAGACTCAACTTCGGCCAAGGAGCTGGAAAGGGGGTTCCTACAGGCAGTCGGCTCTGGTACCAACTTGTGACGCCCCCGACTTAATCGTGCACTAATCATACACGCAAATGCACATGATCAAGCCTAAGGACTCACGGGAAGATATCACAACACAACTCTAGACACAAAATAAAATAATACAAGCTTTATATTACAAGCCAGGGGCCTCGAGGGCTCGAATACATAAGCTCGAGTTACACAAGCGTTAGCGGAAGCAACAACAGTATCTGAGTACAGACACAAAGTTAAACAAGGGTGCCTTAAGAAGGCTAGCATAACAGTGACACTGATCGAAAAGGCTTAGGCCTCCTGCCTAGGGCCTCCGAACTACTCCTGGTCAGCGGGCTCAATGTAGTAGTAGGTGCCTCCGGGGATCTCCTGCTCCTGGACTCCGACATCTGATCGCAGCAACCGGGTATGGGAAAAGAAGTAGCAAAGCAACCATGAGTACTCATCCAAAGTACTCGCAAGACTGACATCACAACTATACTAATTATGCATCGGTATCAAAGGAATGGGGCTATATCTTTGCACTAAACTGTAGAAATGCCAGAACAGAGGGGAGAGACCTAGCCTATCGAAGACTAGCATCTTGAAGCACTCTTGCAGCATCAGAAGAGGGTAGAGTATAGTAACATATAATAGCAATCATATTTTAGTAATGCCCTGAGATCCTTCCTCGACTACCCAGCGAGAAAGTGACCCCGAGAGCACTAGTAACAATTTAACATTGTAACAGTATCCATTTGTAGTTGTAGCAGATCAGGATACAACTCCGAGCGTCCTGTTACCGTGGACACGGCTATTCAAATAGATAACTTACCTGCAGGGGTGCACTACTGTTACCCAGCACGCTCGATTACATTTGGCCGGACACACTTGCAGGGTAATGCCCGGCCTCGGGTAATCGACACGACGTAGTCCTACCTAGGCTCAGCAGAGAGGTCCCCGCCGGTCTACATCCTAAGCGCTCAGGGGTCTTGGGCCCATCGCCCTTCACACTCCGGGTCGTTGTGCGCAAGGTGGATCCAGGCACCACCTCTGGGGCGCCGATCCGACCCGGCCACAATGCTGAACTAGACGTCTGACAAAGCTTTTGGCTGATACATACGGCACCGAGGGCCCCATTAAACCATTATCCCACGTGGTGGTAGTGCGTATAGGCCAGTGGCCAACTCAGATCAAATACCCAAATCCGTTAGGCGTATTTAGTAACTCGCGAAGACGAACAGGAGTCCTGTCGCTCCGACTTCGTAACACGCGGTCCAACGACCAGGGACCAGGCCCACCTCTCTCCTAGGTGGTCTCCGCCTGCCCTGTCGTTCCGCCACAATATCACTCGCGGGCACTCTTGGAGCCGACCCGACTTTAACAGTTCAAAGTAGTGCAATAAATAAACATTTCTGTGATCATCACCCAGAGTGATCACGGCCCGATAACAAGCATGGCATACGGACAAGGGTGAGGGGCCACAGATGGATCAGCAGCATAGCTAACTAAGCATCATGGGACAACAGGTAGGTATCAACAGTGGGCGACGAAATCAGGCTATGCATCAGAATAGGAGCTATTGTAGCAACAACAGAAGTAATTCTAATGCACTCATAAAAGATAAAGAGTGGGTGATATCTGATGATCAAGGGGGTTTTGCTTGCCTGGAAGCTCTGCTGAAGTGGGAAGAAAGGTCGTCGACGTCGTAGTCGTCCTCAGCAGTGTCGTCGGTAGTCTCGGGGTCTATCGTGAGAGAAGGAGGGGGAGGAAACAATAAATACAATGCAAACAATATGCAACACAATGCATGGCATGGCAATATGCTGTGCCGGGGGTGACCTAACACAGTGCTACATGTGGCAGACGAAGCGGGAAATTAACTGGAGCGTTTTCCCGGTTTCGGACATCTGTGAGACAGATGAACCGGAGGGGAAGGTTCCATGTTTGCAGTGCTGGAGGCATCTAACAAGTATGTGGATAGCGTATTCGGGTTCGTCTCATTTTTCTGATCAACTTTCATGTAGAAAACTTTTTCATCCGAGTTACGGTTTATTTTATATGGTTTTTCAAAGTTTAATCATTTTTTGGAATTTAATTTAAATTCAAATTTAAAATAGGAAAATGCTACGGGTACACAGAGAGTGTACCCAGAGATGTGCATCTGTGGCTGACAGGTGGGTCCAGTTGACCCAGTCAAAGTTTGACTGGTCAACGGTAACTGTTCATGGGGCCCACCTGTCAGTGCCTCATTTTTTTATTTTTATTTTTATTTTTATTTATTTACTTCTTTTTTTATCCTTTTCTTTTCTTTTCTCTTTTTTCTTTATATATATGGGCCGGCCCCCACTAGTCAGTGGCACTAGCCGGCCACTGAGGGAAGAACTGCGCGCGCGTAGCAGGGAGGGTCGGCCATGGCCAGCGGCGGGCGCGGCCGGCGAGGGGAGCGGCGAGGCGGCGGCGGCTGGAGGCGGGCGGAGGCGGCTGCGGGCACCAGCGGCAGTGGCGCAGGCGGGCAGCGCGAGCGGCAGAAGCAGGGGGCGGCAGCGGCGGCTACGGGCGCACGGGAGGCGGGCGCGGGCGCGCGCCGGGCGGGGCCAGAGTGCGGGCAGGTGCGGACCAGGGCACGCGGGCAGGGGCGGAGGCGGGGCGCGGCAGCGGTGGTGGCCGGAGCGAGCAGCAGCAGGGGAGTGGGGTGCTGCGGCGCGGGAGGCGAGCGCAGGGGGCAGCGGCGTGCACAGGGGGGAAAGGAGGCGGGACGGGGGGAACGGAGGAGGGGGCCTCACCGGGCCCTGCAGACGTGCACAAGCAAGTGCGGGGAAGGCCCGACGGCGGCGTGCTCCGGCGATGGGGACGACGTCGTCATGCTCCGGTCTTCTCCAGAACGGGAAGAGAGGCGAGAGGGGGGAAGTGGGAGAGGCAGGGGGGCGAACTAGGGTTTCGGAGGGGGGCGAGGGGGTCTCCCATATAGGCCGGGGGGAAGGGGGGCTCGTGGAGGCCATCCATGGCCATGGCACCTGCTACTTCTTGAGCTTGCGTTGGTTTTCCCTTGAAGAGGAAAGGGTGATGCAGCAAAGTAGAGATAAGTATTTCCCTCAGTTTTGAGAACCAAGGAATCAATCCAGTAGGAGGATCAAGCAAAACCCCAATTGGTGCACCTACACAAACAATCAAACACTTGCACCCAACGCGAAAAAGGGGTTGTCAATCCCTTCACGGCCACTTGCAAGGATGAGATCCGATAGAGATAGATATAAAAGATTACTAAAACGATAACTAAAGTAAAAGTAAATAAATTGCACCAAGGTATTTTTGGTATTTTTGGTTTATAGATCTGAAAATATAATATGGAAAATAGACCCGGGATCCATAGGTTTCACTAGAGGCTTCTCTCATGAAGGAAAATAATACGGTGGGTGAACAAATTACTGTCGAGCAATTGATAGAAAAGCGAATAATTATGACGATATCCAAGGCAATGATTATGCATATTGGCATCACGTCCGTGTCAAGTAGACCGACTCCTGCCTGCATCTACTACTATTACTCCACACATCGACCGACTCCTGCCTGCATCTAGAGTATTAAGTTCATGAAGAACAGAGTAACGCATTAAGTAAGATGACATGATGTAGAGGGATAAACTCAAGCAATATGATGAAAACCCCATCTTGTTATCCTCGATGGCAACAATACAAATACGTGCCTAGCTACCCCTACTTTGTCACTGGGTGAGGACACCGCAAGATTGAACCCAAAGCTAAGCACTTCTCCCATTGCAAGAATTACCAATCTAGTTGGCCAAACCAAATCAATAACTCGAAGAGAATTACAAAGATACGAAATCATGCATATAACAATTCAGAGAAGATTCAAATAATATTCATAGATAATCTGATCATAAACTCACAATTCATCGGATCTCGACAAACACACCGCAAAAGAGTATTACATCGGATAGATCTCCATGAAGATCATGGAGAACATGGTATTGAAGAACATAGAGAGAGAAGAAGCCATCTAGCTACTAGCTATGGACCCGAAGGTCTGTGGTAAACTACTCACGCTTCATCGGAAGGGCAATGGTGTTGATGTAGAAGCCCTCCGTGGTCGATTCCCCCTCCGACGGAGTACCGGAAAAGGTCCCCAGATGGGATCTCACGGGAACAGAGGCTTGCGGCGGCGGAAAATTATTTCTGTATGCTCCCCGTAGGGTTTTGGAATATATAAAAATATATAGGCGAAGGAGGGAGGTCGGTGGACTCCTGTGGGGCCCACAAGCCAGGGGCGCGCGCCCCCCCCCCTAGGGCGCGCCCTGGCGGCTTGTGGTCGCCTCGGGACTCTTCTGACTTCAACTCCAAGTCTCCTAGGTTTCTTCTGGTCCAAGAAAAATCATCGTGAAAGTTTTATTCCATTTGGACTCCCTTTGATATTCCTTATCTATAAAGCTCAAAAATAGGGAAAAAACAGGAACTGGCACTTGGCTCTGGGTTAATAGGTTAGTCCCAAAAATAATATAAAATAGCATAATAATGTATATAAAACATCCAAAACAGATAATATAATAGCATGGAACAATAAAAAATTATAGATACGTTGGAGACGTATCAAGCATCCCCAAGCTTAACTCCTGCTCGTCCTCGAGTAGGAAAGTGATAAAAACAGAATTTTTGATGTGGAATGCTACCTAACATATTTATCCATGTAATATTCTTAATTGTGGCATGAATGTTCAGATCCATAAGATTCAAAACAAAAGTTTAATATTGACATAAAAACGGTAATACTTCAAGCATACTAACAAAGCAATCATGTCTTCTCAAAATAACATGGCCAAAGAAAGTTATCCCTACAAAATCATATAGTCTGGCTATGCTCCATCTTCATCACACAAAGTATTAAATCATGCACAACCCCGGTTTCAGCCAAGCAATTGTTTTCACACTTTAATTTTCTCAAACCTTTTCAACTTTCACGCAATACATGAGCGTGAGCCATGGACATAGCACTATGGGTGGAATAGAATATGGTGGTTGTGGAGAAGACAAAAAGAAGGAGATAGTCTCACATCAACTAGGCGTATCAACGGGCTATGGAGATGCCCATCAATACATATCAATGTGAGTGAGTAGGGATTGCCATGCAACGGATGCACTAGAGCTATAAGTGTATGAAAGCTCAAATAGAAACTAAGTGGGTGTGCATCCAACTCGCTTGCTCACGAAGACCTAGGGCAATTTGAGGAAGCCCATCATTGGAATATACAAGCCAAGTTCTATAATGAAAAATTCCCACTAGTATATGAAAGTGACAACATAGGAGACTCTCTATCATGAAGATCATGGTGCTACTTTGAAGCACAAGTGTGGTAAAGGATAGTAACATTGTCCCTTCTCTCTTTTCTCTCATTTTTTTTATTTATTTTTTTTTATTTTTTTGGTGGGCTTCTTTGGCCTCTCTTTTTTTTATTTGGGCTTCTTTGGCCTCTTTTTTTTATTTGGGCTTCTTTGGCCTCTTTTATTTTTTTGTAAAGTCCGGAGACTCATCCCAACTTGTGAGGGAATCATAGCTTCCATCATTCTTTCCTCACACGGGACAATGCTCTAATAATGATGATCATCACACTTTTATTTACTTACAACTCAAGAATTACAACTCGAAATATGACTCTATGTGAATATGACAATGATGGTGCGTGTCATAATAAACGGAACGGTGGAAGTTGCATGGCAATATATCTCGGAATGGCTATGGAAATGCTATAATAGGTAGGTATGGTGGCTGTTTTGAGGAAGGATATATGGTGGCTGTTTTGAGGAAGGTGGGTTTAATGCACCGGCGAAAGTTGCGCGGTACTAGAGAGGCTAGCAAAGGTGGAAGGGTGAGAGTGCGTATAATCCATGGACTCAACATTAGTCATAAAGAACTCACATACTTATTGCAAAAGTTTTATTAGTCATCGAAACAAAGCATTAGACGCATGCCCCAAGGGGAAGGGTTGGTAGGAGTTAACCATCGCGCGATCCCGACCTCCACACAAAGGTAGGCATTCAATAAATAAATCATGCTCCGACTTCATCACATAACGGTTCACCATACGTGCATGCTACGGGAATCACAAACCTTAACACAAGTATTTCTACCAATCCACAATTACTCACTAGCATGACTTTAATATTACTATCTTCATATCTCAAAACAATCATAAGGAATCAAACTTCTCATAGTATTCAATGCACTTTATATGAAAGTTTTTATTATATCCCTCTCGGATGCCCATTATATTAGGACTAAATTCATAACCTAAGCCAATTACCATGCTGTTTAGAGACTCTCAAAATAATATAAGTGAAGCATGAGAGTTCAACAATTTCTATAAAATAAAACCACCACCGTGCTCTAAAAAGATATAAGTGAAGCACTAGAGCATATTGCCTAGCTCAAAAGATATAAGTGAAGCACATAGAGTATTCTAATAAATTCATGATTCATGCGTGTCCCTCTCAAAAGATGTGTGCAGCAAGGATGATTGTGGCAAACTAAAAAGCAAAGACTCAAATCATACAAGACGCTCCAAGCAAAACACATATCATGTGGTGAATAAAAATATAGCCTCAAGTAAATTTACCGATGGATTGAAGACGAAAGAGGGGATGCCTTCCGGGGCATCCCCAAGCTTAGACTCTTGGTATCCTTGAATATTACCTTGGGGTGCCTTGGGCATCCCCAAGCTTAGGCTCTTGCCACTCCTTATTCCATAGTCCATCAAATCTTTACCCAAAACTTGAAAACTTCACAACACAAAACTCAACAGAAAACTCATGAGATCCGTTAGTATAAGAAAAATAAATCACCACTTTTGGTACTGTTGTGAACTCATTATTTATTTATATTGGTGTTATACCTACTGTATTTCAACTTCTCCATGGTTCATACCCCCCGATACTACCCATAGATACATCAAAATAAGTAAACAACACAAAGAAAACAGAATCTGTCAAAAACAGAACAGTCTGTAGCAATCGATTTAAAATCCATAATTCTGTAACTCCAAAAATTCTGACAAATTAGGACAACGAGGAAAGTTCATATACCAAAACTGTGTAAAAATTTCAGATTTTTCTGACGCTCCAGTACAGAACCAAAATTTCTGCACTGGACGCAAAACTTTCTGTTTTCCAAACAGCATCAATTATACTATCCTCCAAATCATCCCAAAGGCTTTACTTGGCACAAACACTAATTAAAACACCAAAAACACTATCATACCAGTAGCATGACAGCAAAAACACACCAAAACAGAAACTTTGACAAGAAACTTATTTTATTCATTGGGTTGCCTCCCAACAAGCGCTATTGTTTAACGCCCCTAGCTAGGCATAACACAATAGATCTAGGTATTGTCATCTTTGTTCTTCTTATCAAAAGATGTGCTTCCGTTAAGAGGTTTTTCAAAGGTAATATGAAACACATCATTCATAGAAATTTTAGCATTAGCAAGTTGTCCATCCGCAAATCCCTCTTGATTACCGGCTACAATCCAAGAGTATTGACTATTAACATTATTGAAAACTTGTTGAATTATATTTAAAGGAGGAACTTCCTTCTTAGTATTCTCATCAAAGGTGTGATCATTACGAAACAGGTATCTCAGCAAGTAATCTCTATCATAAAGGATCTCATCTACTACCGGTTTTTCACGGCTCATACCATAAAAATCAAAGATCTCTCTCGCTTCTCGCACTATGTGATCAAATTCATTCGTAAGGACAAGAGTAGCTATTTTCTTAGCTCTTGGGTTTTTTATCACCGGCAACTCATAAAACAATCTTTGTAAGGTGGGATGAGTGCGAATAAATCTTCTTTCAAGTTTAAGAACAAGTGCAGAAATAGCATCGGCATAACTCTTAGTTTCTTTAAGTATAGGTGCATCATCAAAAGCCAAAGTCCCAATGCAATTAAAGAATTCTTGGATGACACTTTTCCCTATAACATTCCCATGTCCCATCACAAAAGTTTTAGCATCAAGATTGGTAGAAATTTCAATTTTAGGGGTCTTGCCATCCTCACCTTTTTTCATACCAAAATCAGCCATGATAGCAACTTCAAACAAGCAAAACAAGCAAACGAGAAAAAGGCGAAAAGGCAAACAGAAAATATTTTTGTATTTTTGTAAAAACGTTTTAGAAGTGGGGGAGAGGAAAACGAGAGGCAAATGGCAAATAATGTAAATGCAAGAGATGAGTTTATGATGGGTACTTGGTAAGCTTCTTGTCTTGCGATGAATCCTCCCCGGCAACGGCGCCAGAAATTCTTCCTGCTACTTCTTGAGCTTGCGTTGGTTTTCCCTTGAAGAGGAAAGGGTGATGCAGCAAAGTAGAGATAAGTATTTCCCTCAGTTTTGAGAACCAAGGAATCAATCCAGTAGGAGGATCAAGCAAAACCCCAATTGGTGTACCTACACAAACAATCAAACACTTGCACCCAACGCGAAAAAGGGGTTGTCAATCCCTTCATGGCCACTTGCAAGGGTGAGATCCGATAGAGATAGATATAAAAGATTACTAAAACGATAACTAAAGTAAAAGTAAATAAATTGCCGCAAGGTATTTTTGGTATTTTTGGTTTATAGATCTGAAAATATAATATGGAAAATAGACCCGGGATCCATAGGTTTCACTAGAGGCTTCTCACATGAAGGAAAATAATATGGTGGGTGAACAAATTACTGTCGAGCAATTGATAGAAAAGCGAATAATTATGAGGATATCCAAGGTAATGATTATGCATATAGGCATCACATCCGTGTCAAGTAGACCGACTCCTGCCTGCATCTACTACTATTACTCCACACATCGACCGACTCCTGCCTGCATCTAGAGTATTAAGTTCATGAAGAACAGAGTAACGCATTAAGTAAGATGACATGATGTAGAGGGATAAACTCAAGCAATATGATGAAAACCCCATCTTGTTATCCTCGATGGCAACAATACAAATACGTGCCTCGCTACCCCTACTTTGTCACTGGGTGAGGACACCGCAAGATTGAACCCAAAGCTAAGCACTTCTCCCATTGCAAGAATTACCAATCTAGTTGGCCAAACCAAATCAATAACTCGAAGAGAATTACAAAGATACGATATCATGCATATAACAATTCAGAGAAGATTCAAATAATATTCATAGATAATCTGATCATAAACTCACAATTCATCGGATCTCGACAAACACACCGCAAAAGAGTATTACATCGGATAGATCTCCATGAAGATCATGGAGAACATGGTATTGAAGAACATAGAGAGAGAAGAAGCCATCTAGCTACTAGCTATGGACCCGAAGGTCTGTGGTAAACTACTCACGCTTCATCGGAAGGGCAATGGTGTTGATGTAGAAGCCCTCCGTGGTCGATTCCCCCTCCGGCGGAGTACCGGAAAAGGTCCCCAGATGGGATCTCACGGGAACAGAGGCTTGCGGCGGCGGAAAATTATTTCTGTATGCTCCCCGTAGGGTTTTGGAATATATAAAAATATATAGGCGAAGGAGGGAGGTCGGTGGACTCCTGTGGGGCCCATCGTGAAAGTTTTATTCCATTTGGACTCCGTTTGATATTCCTTATCTATAAAGCTCAAAAATAGGGAAAAAACAGGAACTGGCACTTGGCTCTAGGTTAATAGGTTAGTCCCAAAAATAATATAAAATAGCATAATAATGTATATAAAACATCCAAAACAGATAATATAATAGCATGGAACAATCAAAAATTATAGATACGTTGGAGACGTATCAGCACCGTGGATGAGCGCCACGCCCTCCAAGTCTCCTGTACAGAGGAGGGGGAGAGGTGGAGGTGGGCTGGTTGTTTAGCTAGATGGGCCAAATGGCCCAGTAGATTAGGTTTCCCCTTTTCTTTATTAGTATTTTCCTTTATATTTTTCTTTTCTGTTTATTTACTTCTTTACTGTTTTACAATATTTCGAGCTAGCAAATGCATTTAATTAAATGTGCAATTTAGCACATAAATATTAGGCAATATTTAGAGTTCGTACAATAAGTTTCAATTATTTTTGAATAGTTTACATATTTATTGAAATTGAGAAGGTTCAATTAAAAACTTTATGGGTCAGTTAAAAATAGCTTAGGGGCATTTTAACATTCTGAAAAATGTTGATTCTTTCATGACAAATTGTTAGTGAATACTTGCAACCCAACCCACATTTTTATTTTGCCTGTTGAAAACTTTAATTATTTGACTTTAATATGAATTTGAATTTGAATTGGGATTGGATCAAAGTGAGGTTTAGCAAAATTAATTGTGATGACATGGCACATTAGTACGGGATTACTGTAGCTTAATCATCGGGGTGTTACATGGGGCCCGAGTGCCATGATTTCAGATTTGAACCCTTTATGTTTTCACGAATATATTTGTGTTCTTGATCCAATCTTGCAAGTTATACGCACCTATTACATGTTATGATCCGCATACCCCAAGGTGACAATAATTGGGATTCTTTCCGGTGATTACCGTAGTTTGAGGAGTTCATGTATACACTATGTGTTAATGCTTTGTTCCGGTTCTCTATTAAAAGGAGGCCTTAATATCCCTTAGTTTCCTTATGGACCCCGCTGCCACGAGAGGGTAGGACAAAAGATGTCATGCAAGTTCTTATCGCAAGCACGTATGACTGTATACGGAGTACATGCCTACATTACATTGATGAGTTGGAGCTAGTTCTGTGTCGCCCTAGGTTGTAACTGTTACATGATGAATATTATCCAACATAATCACCGATCCAATGCCTACGAGCTTTTCACATATTGATCTTTACTATTACTACTGCTTCTGTTGCTACTGTCACAATTGCTACAAAATTATTGCTGCTACCGCTACATTTACTGTTACTATTATTGCAACTGCTATCAAACTACCATACTACTGTGCTACTGATCACTCTGCTGTAGATATTTAGTCTCCAGGTGTGGTTGAATTGACAACTCAACTGCTAATACTTGCAAATATTCTTTGGCTCCCCTTGTGTCGAATCAATAAATTTGGGTTGAATACTCTACCCTCGAAAACTGTTGCGATCCCCTATACTTGTGGGTTATCAGCCCTCCCCCCCAGGGCACACTGGGCAGGCTTGTCGCTGCCTTGTGGACCCCCTTGACGTGAGACCGACGCCAAAAATTCCTAGAAATACCCAAACCCCCAGAAAGAACCGTAGATGAGTAGTTCCGCCACCGCAAGCCTCTGTATCCACGAAAACTCAATCGGGACCCTGTTCCGGCACCCTGCCGGAGGGGGAAATCATCACGGGAGGCCATCTTCATCATCCCGGTGGCCACCATGATGAGGAGGGAGTGGTTCACCCTCGGGGCTGAGGGTATGTACGAGTAGCTATGTGTTTGATCTCTCTCTCTCTCTCTCTCTCGTGTTCTTGATTTGGCATGATCTTGATGTACCGCGAGCTTTGTTAATATAGTTGGATCATAAGGTGTTTCTCCCTCTCTATCTTGTTGTGATGAATTGAGTTTTTACCTTTGAGGTTTCACTATTATCGGACTAAATACTTTGTTGGATTTGAGAACACTTGATGTATGACTTGCATATGAATACCCATGGTGACAATGGGGTGTTCTATTGATTCACTTGATGTATGTTTTGGCGCTCACCTCGCAGATTCCCGAGGTGACATTGGGGTAATCTATGCATACGGGTTGATGCACGTTTTCGTCCTACTTTCTCCGGTAGAAATCTTGGGGCACTCTTTGAAGTTCTTTGTGTTGGATTGAATATTATGAATCTGAAGTTGTTTGATTCATATCGAATAATCAACTCACGGATACTTGTGGTGACATTGGAGTATCTAGGTGACATTACAGTTGGTTGATGCATATCATATGGTGTTATTTTAGTACGAACTCTAGGGCTGTTTGTGACACTTATAGGGATGGCTCAATAGATTGATCGGAAAGGATAACTTTGAGGTGGTTTCGTACCCTACAAACAATTTCATCTTATGTTCTCCGCTAGATAAGAACTTTGGAGTGACTCTGTCGCACGTTGAGGGATTGTTATATGATTCAATTATTTTAGCGCTGTTGAGAGATTGCACTAGTGAAAGTATGAACCCTAGGCCTTGTTTCTAAGCATTGCAATACTGTTTGTGCTCCATTTTATCACTTGCTACCTTGCTGTTTTTATATTTTCAGATTACAAAAACCTATATCTACTATCCATACTACACTTGTATCACCATCTCTTTGCCGAACTAGTGCACCTATACAATTTACCATTGTATTTGGTGTGTTGGGGACACAAGAGATTTCTTGTATTTGATTGCACGGTTGTTTGAGAGAGACCTTCTTCATCCTACGCCTCCCACGGATTAATAAACCTTAGGTCATCCACTTGAGGGAAAATTGCTACTGTCCTACAAAACTCTGCGCTTGGAGGCCCAACACAAGTCCACAAGAATAAGTTGTGTAGTAGACATCACTGTGCACTACTTTGCTTTATTCATAGGAAATTGTTTGACTCCTAGGGAGGAAGGTGGTACGCTCAGTGCCCCTGACCTCGCCATTTTACGCCGTGCATTTCACAATGATAATACTTATAGTTTGGGAGCCATTATTGCACGTCGCTTGCACACTAACAGGACTTGGGGTAAAATTCATGGTGGTATTTATGCTACTCGCCTAGCGAGACATTTCCATGTTGATATACGCCACAATGATTATTTGCTGCCTAGGATTTACCTAGATCACCAGTCCATGATAGATCACCACTTCATTGATAACCCGGAGCCTCCTCACAACATTCATTATAACTTGGTATTTAGTGAGGATACACGTGATATTATTTCCTTGCCTGCACCCTCTTTGTTTGACTCTCATGCCAGGCACGGATATGTCATCATGCCACCGGGCATCATTGCTTATAAGGATGAGTTAGCCGCAGTGGAGAACGAGGCCCAACCTTGGGATGCTCAAGTGTCGCAGCCCAGCCACTTTCCTACCGGACCCGATGGATACTACGAGTGGTGATTACCAAGCTAGGCCATACGCCTAAGCTTGGAGGAGTACATATTTCTCACCGACATAACATTCATGTTCACACATTCATTTCAACTGTCGGTGTTCATCCTCTTTCATTGTATATCCATGTTAGTTTTATTTTTGCTTTCTTCTTGTGTGTTTGAAAAACTTTGAAAATCCAAAAATATTTCACGCTTGTTTTCTGTTTTTCTTTCTAGTTTAATTAGTTCATAGTATTAAAATAAAACCCAAAAAAATTTCTCATTTCTTCTTTTACTTGTTGGGAGCTTTCCCGTGTAAATAGTTTTTCTCGTTTTCGTTTTACCTTTGCTTAGTTGTTTTCTTCAGAAAAATTAAAACTCCAAAAATATTTCAGTGTGTTTCTCTGAATTTCTTTTCTTTTCGTTGAGTCGTTGTAGGGAAAAGACCACGATGAAATTGTTGAGTGGGTCTCATATGCTCTGTTGTTGAATTAATGAAGAGCCAGTATTACCTTGTCTTCTGCTTTGAATAAATTGTTTGTAGATTCCAGCTTAGTCCACGGCACTCTTGCACTATTATTATTTTCACATCATTCGGTCATGCAAGTGAATGGCAATAATGACGACAATTTGATGAAGTGACTGTGGCAAGGAAAAGCTGGTATGAACTCTCCTTGTTTTTGTTTTTGTAAATATGTTTAACTCAGTATCCATGATTCAGCATATTATGAGTAAACATGTTTGTGATGACAATTAGAGATTATAGTTGCTCATGCCATGCTTAAGTAGCTAGGAGTGGATAATGACCTATCTTGAATGTCAACATGCATTAAAATGGTTATGATGTGGTATGTTAGTATGGTATCCTCCTCTGAATGTTTCAAGTGGCTTGACTTGGGACATGTTCACACATGTAGTTGAATCAAAACCAATGCAGCCTTCATGAGATTTATGTTCAGGGTGTTTATATCCTACTCATGCTAGTATTCAATGTTAATTATTAGCAATGCATGATTATGACCATTGTCGCTCTCTAGTTGGTCGCTTCTCAATCTGTTTGCTAGCCTTCGCCTGTACTAAGCGGGAATGCTGCTTGTCCATCCAAATCCTTAAACCAAAGTTGTTCCACATGAGTCCACCACTACCTATATGTGGTATTACTCCGCCGTTCCAAGTAAATTTGCATGTGCCGCCTCTAATCATTCAAAATAAGCATATGTTTTGTGTGCCCATACCGCTCATGGAGCGACAGGGGGCGGTCAGTATCTTCCATGCTAAGTGGGTTATTCTCATGATAGGTGTTTATTCGGTTTTCATTGCACGAGAAAGGCTGGTAATTGGGATGCCCAGTCCTATAATCAAAAATTAAAAAAATGTAATAAAACAAACTCCCCCAAAAAGTTGATTGTTTGGAGGGCACCCGTGAATTCGGCTAGCCATGGCTTGTGTTTGTATGGTTGAGGGGGAGTAAACTTTACCTTTCTGCGTGGGAACCGCCGATAATGTGTTTAGCATGGAAGATACTGAAAATCCTCGGTCGTGCCGTTGACAGGAAAAGCATACCTCTCAAAATTGTATTCATCTCTAATTTAAGCTTCGAGCTCTGGCACCTCTACAAATCTCTGTTTCCCTCTGTGAAGGGCCCATCTATTTACTTTTATGTTATTTACTTTTATTGTTGAGTCACCGCCTTCTCATTTTAAGCACTAATCCTGAGAGCGCTATTGTCATTCTTACGCATTGAGTATAGTTAATGTTGGGTATACCATGACTGGATCTATTCTACCTTGAATTACAATGTTTAGTCGCTGCTTGAACTTCAGAGCTGCTCTGCATTTATGTTTTGCGGTCTCAGAAAGGGCTAGCGAGATACCATGTTATCATATTATACCGTGATTGTTTTGAAAAATTGTTGGCATTGGAGATATGTTATTATTGCTCGCTAGATGATTATGCCATTGATATGAGTAAATATAAATTCTAAGTGTTACCATTTGCATGGTTAGTTCATGATCTTTGCTTGGGTGCTATTTAACCTTATATACGGATACAAGAATAAAAGATTTCGTAAAAGTTTTTGTTTATCACGTTCAGTTTGTCAACTGAATTGCTTGAGGACAAACAATGAGTTAAGCTTGGGGGAGTTAATAGGTCTCCATCGTATCTACTTTTCCAAACACTTTTGCTCTTGTTTTGGACTCTAATTTGCATGATTTGAATGAAACTAACCCGGACCGACGTTGTTTTCAGCAAAACTACCATGGTGTTGTTTTTTGTGCAGAAATAAAAGTTCTCAGAATTGGAAGAAACTTTTTGAGGAATTTTTATTGGAAATATAAAAAATACTAGAGCGAAGACCCACCAGAGGGGGCCACCTGTTGCCCACAAGGCAACAGAGTGTGGCCACCCCCGGGCCGCGCCAAGATACCTTATGGGGCCCATGATGCTCCGCTGACCCTAATTCTAGTGCTATAAATTTACTTTTCCCGAGAATAAAATAAGAGAAGAAGTTTCATCATGTTTTACGATACAAAGCCGCCGCCACCTCCTGTTCTTCATCGGGAGGGCTGATCTGGAGTTCATTTGGGGCTCCGGAGAGGGGGATTCGTCGCCGTAGTCATCATCAACCATCCTCCATCAACAATTCCATGATGCTCACTGCTACTTGTAGTCTGCGTTGGTATTTCCCCGAAGAGGTGAGGATGATGCAGTACAGCAGAGATAAGTATTTCCCTCAGTTAAGAACCAAGCTTATCAATCCAGTAGGAGAACCAAGCAAAATTCCGTTAAAACGCACATGCACACACAAGAGCAAACACTTGCACCCAACGCAAATAAGAGGGTTGTCAATCCTCTTAGCGGTTACTTGCAAGGATTAAATCTTATAGAGGTAAATACCTAAACTAAAATACTAATAAAAATAAAAGTAAATAAATTGCAGCAAGGTATTTTTAGGTTTTTTATATTATGAAGATAGACCCGGGGACCATAGTTTTCACTAGAGGCTTCTCTCTTAAGCACATAAACATACGGTGGGTAAACAAATTACTGTTGGACAATTCATAGAAAAGCTAATAATTATGACGGATTCATGGCAATGACCATGTATATAGGAATCACGTCCGAGACAAGTAGACCGACTCCTGCCTGCATCTACTACTATTACTCCACCCATCGACCGCGATCCGGCATGCATCTAGGGTATTAAGTATGAAATAGAGTAACGCCTTAAGCAAGATGACATGATATAGAGAAGCAAATTCAAGCAATATGAATAAACCCCATCTTTTTATCCTTAATGGCAACAATACAAATACGTGCCATGTCCCTTTCTGTCAGTAGGATTGAGCACCACAAGATTGAACCCATCATAAAGCACCTCTCCCATTGCAAGACAAATCAATCTAGTAGGCCAAACTAAACCGATAGATTGGAGAGAAATACAAAGCTATAACAATCATGCATAAAAGAGTTCAGAGAAGACTCAAATATTTCTCATGAATAATCTGATCGTAAACTCACAATTCATCGGATCCCAACAAACACACCGCAAAAAAAGATTACATCGGATAGAACTCCAAGAACATCGAGGAGAACATTGTGTTGAAGATCAAAGAGAGAGACACTACTAGAAAAAGGGCTATAGCTAATATAGACATTAGTGGCGCACTATGTATGTGGTGCGCCACTGCTAAATAGCAGTGGCGCACCACACATGGGTGTGCCACTAATGTTTATATTACTAATGGCGCACCTTGTGTGTGGTGCGCCACTGCTAAGTTTCTCCTGGGCACACCCCCCTCCCCAGACATACCAGTGGCGCACCAGGGTTTGGTGCGCCATTACTAGTTTTAACTAGTAATGGCGCACCACACCCACGGTGTGCCACTACTAACATTTTTTTTAATTTTTTTTTCAAAACTAGTAATGGCGCACCAGGGCATAGTGCGCCATTACTAGTTTTAACTAGTAATGGCGCACCACACCCACGGTGCGCCACTACTAACAATTTTTTTAAATTTTTTTTTTTCAAAACTAGTAATGGCGCACCAGGGCATATTGCGCCATTACTAGTTTTAACTAGTAATGGCGCACCACACCCACGGTGCGCCATTGGTAACCTGAGAGCAGCTAGATATTTTTGACAGCCACCTACCACACTCACTTTCCCCACTTCATTCTCTCCACCTCTACCATGCTTGGTCTCGGCTGCCTCCTCCTCCTCACCTCATTTGCACCATAGATTCACCCAAATTAAGTGGTTAAATTTCCTTTTTTTGATAGGTAAGTAAGGGGAAAGTTTTCTTTATGTTCTAGATCTACTTTTTTCTCCCTCCAACAACGTACACACTTTTTATGGCCTAGATCTACGTATGTTTGTGGTGTTGCATATGTTTGTGTTTGCAGGTACCGGTATTTGAAATGCGATAGTTGCCAATATTTTGCCGGAATGTTGATTCATTTCCGTTTCGGCGAGAATTTGGCACTATGCATTCTTTTTGGTCCTATTTTTAGGCAAAGTCATGCCAAATTTTTTTTTGGTTCTAAAATATCGTTTTGCTCGACCCCGCAGGCGACCATGGTCCGCACGATGACCGAAGGCATCGTGAATAGGTTTTTGAGCTCCGCGAAGGCCGAGATGCTTCAAAAGAACGAGACGGAGATAAGATGTCCGTGTCGAAGATGCAAGCTGAAGAGCCTTATGGACCCGGATTCCAGACAGGTGCGGGACCACCTGCTCGTGCGTGGTTTCATGGATGGCTATCGGTGGCAAGGTGATGAAGATGATTATGAAGTCGTCCATGGGGGCCGGGCAAGAAATAAGGAAGGGCAGCAAGACAATAGCGGCGAGGGCGGGCGAGAAGACGAAGAATCTCCAGGACATGATCACGAAGTAGATGCAGGACACAGTCATCATGTAGAAAATGCCGGACATGATGATGAGGAAGATCAAGACGAAGGGCATGATCATGAAGATGAAGATGCCGGAGCAGACGACGATGGACCATCGATGGGCTGGGTCAGGAAGATTGTGAAAAGATAGCTAAGATCGAATCACGACGTGTCGGCCGCGTGTGTGTGTGTCAGTGGCAAGCTCAATTATTACATGCAACTAAATTATTACATGTATCACTTGATTTCAACCATGTTATCTAATTCTAAATCTTTGCACAATGGTTTTATCACTCCATTTGCATTTTCCTTTTCTTTTATCTCAAATCTTAAATTATCACAATGAGTAAAGGAGATGCATTGTAAAAAAATTATACGCCCTATATTTAGAAATGGAGGGAGTATTAAAATTGCCATGTGTTTATTTTAAAGTGTTTGGATGTTTATCATAAGGTTAAAATAAAATTTTAAAAAAGGTGCAAAAAGTGGGGTTGCCAAGATTCAAACCTGGGTGACTTGCTTAATGTATCAAGGGACCAACCACTAGGCCATGTAAGTGGTTCTATCTATAACCACACACGCAATTCTTTTAACTTATTACTACTAATGTTAATGGCGCACTAGGACAAGGTGCGCCATTGCTATCACGGTGTTTATGGCGCACGTGCGCCATTGATATACCTCTCGATCTGTTCCAAAACTCCCTCTCCATCTGTTCCTCCCTCCCTCGCTCCCACATCGGCGCCGACCCCACCCCCACCCCCGCCGGCGACCTCGCCCTCTCCCCCACCGAGCTTCTCTCCCCACCCTAGGTCGAGGAGCCGCAGATCGAGCAGGTCAGGCCCGATCCGCCAGCGGCGCTTCCCCGATCCGCGCCATCTCCAAGGGCCGCCTCCCCTGGTTCGCCGCCTCCCCTCGTCTCTTCCTCCCTCGATCTGCTCCGCCGCCCCGGTTCCTTCCGATTCTCGCCGCCGGCTGACTCTTCTCTCCTCTCTCTCTCTCGATCTGCAGCACCATAGGGGAGTCACGGACGGGGCAGAGGAACCTCCTCTCTTGATCTGGAGCTGCGTGCCGGCGTTCTTGCAGCGGGGCGGAGGGCTAGGTGGGATTCCGGCGGGCTAACGGAGGCGGCAGAGGCGCAGCACACTCTTCTCTCCTCAAGGTACGAGCCTCTCTCAGATCCCCATGTATATGCTACAGGTGGAACTTTTTTCACTCATGGATTTGTCCAGCCGAGAGAGAGAGTTCGGATCGTGGTTGCTTTTTGATTCATGACTGCTTGTTTTTCCAATATCTACTCAAATTAATGTTGTCCAGTATATGTCTGCAATATATGCTAATGGTGGATAATGTTGTCCAGTACGAGCCTCCTCTGCAGCAGAGCTCCGGCTGTGGTGGTGGTGCTGTGTTGGTAGTCACACCGTGGCACTGGTGTGGCTGAGTTTCTGCTACGGCTACAACCCCTCTTGGTGAGCTCCTCCTTTCCTCTCTCTGTTCTCTCTGTGATCTAGCCCTAGTTCATGTTTTAGATGCTTTGGTAGTCCTGCTAGTTCTGGCTGTATGCTCCAGATGAGCATCAATTAATTTTGGTGCTCTCTGTGATAGCTATATCTTGATCTAGGGTTGCCAGTTGCTGTGCTCTAGGTCATTTGTGATGGCTCTCTGTGGTGGTCATCTTGCTCACTGAACTTGCTGCATACATGCTCCTGTGGGTGCTGTTGGCTATCTAAGTGTGTGTGTAATTGGTATATACCTGCTGCTGTGATGCCCTAGTACTTATGCTAGGCTTCTGGGCTGTTAATTTAACTTGGCTGCTCTCTGTATTTGTGGCACTCTAATTGGCTTACCTATTGGATTTTCTAACTAGTTTTAGTTGCTCAAATGCATAGGTACACCTATGCATTTGTGGTGGCTTTAACTGGGTAAAATCCAATTGGTCTTGGCCATTTGGACAGTGCAAATGATCTGGTCTTGCACTACTGGCTGTTCTGTTTTTGTTGCTGCTGCTGTTTTTCTGCCTATAAGGGCTGAATTCGTTTTACTTTTCTTGGTGTGAAAATGTTTCTTATACCAGGAATCAACTGAATTTGCATGTTTGATTTAGGTATTAAATCATGTTTGATTAAATAAGCATGGGAAACATGTTTGATTAAATAAGCATGGGAAACATTCAGATGTTAACTTCTTTTCTTTCTACCATGCTGCTAGACATTACTAATGGCATGTTCAAGCTTCTTGGCAGCATGTTAATAAATAATATGGCATCTGATTGAATAACTTTAAATGCCTGCAAGATTTATCAGGCTATTAAGTTTGAGCTGCTGTTGTTAGTGTTACTAATGCTGCTGCTGTTAGTGATTCCTAATGCTGCTGCTGTTAGTGTTACTAATGCTGCTGTTCCATCAAATTGGGAATGTATACTTAAGTGATTCCTGGTAGATACATCTCCTGTGATACTTAAGTGATACTAATGCTGCTGCTAATTGTGAACAAAAGGGGTTCAGTATACCACTAATCATTTATGAGCTGATGGACAACAATTACTCTATTCTTCCACCACTGCATCACTCGATCAAATGTCATCATGCATGTATCAATGAAGTGAATATGTGAAAAAAATCGTCTGTGCTCTATTTTCTTATTTGGATGAAAACCAGGCAGTGAATATGTGAAAAAAATCGTCTGTGCCCATGTCCATTTCTGTATGTACATTCTGTGCAGGGATTTGTGCCCGTTAAAACCAGGCAGTGTATGGCTGATGACGACCATAGGATCCCCGAGTGCGACGATTGTGACGACAACTCGGGTCGGTGCGACAACCCGGTGTTGGACGAAGGAAGATACTTCTTTCTCACGCTTAGGTGGGGCTTTGAAAATCTAACGGAGTAGGTCCTAGCTAGTAGTAGTGATGTGAACAATTAGGATCATGATGACAGGAGACATCATTTGTGTTGGACTATTGTACATGTGCTAGCTCGAGATGCTCATCGTGACCGCAGCTCTCTTCTATGTGATGGTAGTTTAGATGATCGACTTTGTAATGTGATATAAATTTATTAGGTTTCGAGACCTAAACTTGTCTAATATTTGAACTTTGTTCGCTATTTTGAATTCGGAGACTAATGTGATGAATTGTATTATGTGATGTTTATACTTGACTGATGGTAATTTATACTGTAATGCAAACTGTATATTATGTGCTTTATTGTATTCTGTAACCCGTGCAAATAAGAGAAAAGCAAAAAAAAAATTACTGGAATTAATAGTAGTGGCGCACCATATATATATATTAGTGGCGCACTCATATTTTATACCAGTGGCGCACCTTTAGAGTTAGGAGTGGCGCACCAGTAGCCCCCCCTGCTAGGTTATCAGTGGCGCACTAGGAGAACTATCAATGGCGCACTAGGTGGTGCGCCACTACTATCTGGATTACTAATGGCGCACCAGAGGTGCGCCATTGCTATTTGTTACTAGTGGCGTGTTAATAGTGGCGCACCTATAGTGCGCCATTAATAGAAAAAACAGGTGCGCCACTAATAGCCTTTTTTCTAGTAGTGAGAAGAAGCCATCTACCTACTAGCTATGGACCCATAGGTCTGTGGTCAACTACTAACACATCATCGGAAGGGCAGCAAGGTTGATGTAGAAGCCCTCCGTGATCGATTCCCCCTCCGGCAGAGTACCGAAAAAGGCCTCCAGATGGGATCGCAGAAGATCAGAGGCTTGTGGCGGTGGAAAGGTTTTTTCTTCTGGCTCTCTGGGGGTTTCCCAATATTTGTGAATTTGTCGAAGTGGAATTAGGTCAAACGGAGTCACGTGGGCCCCACAAGGCAGTACGGCGCGCCCCCCCTGGGGCGTGCCCTGGTGCCTTGTGGAGCCTCTGTGAGGCTTCTGGCCTCCTCCCAAGGCTTCCCAGGCTTCTTTTGTCCAGAAAAAAATCTCCAAAAAGTTTCGTGGCATTTGGACTTCATTTGGTACTGTTTCTCTGAAAAGCCAAAAACAAGCAGAAAACAGCAACTGGCACTGGGCACTAGGTTAATAGGTTAGCCCAAAAAATGATATATAATTGCATACAATTGCATAAAAACATCCAAGATTGATACTATAATAGCATGGAACAATAAAAATTTATAGATACATTGGAGACATATCAAGCATCCCCAAGCTTAATTCCTACTCGTCCTCGAGTAGGTAAATGATAAAAACCGAATTTTTGATGTGGAATGCTACGTATCATGTTTCATCATGTAATCTCTCTCTTACGGTATGAATAATAAGATCCAAGTGATTCAAAGCAATAGTCTATAATTTGATATAAAGACATCAATACTCAGGCATACTAATAAACAATCATGTCTTTCAAAATAAAAATGCTAAAGAACGTTATCCCTACAAAATCATATGATCCTGTCATGCTCTATCTTCTTCACACAAAGTATTTATCCTGCACAACCCCGGTTTTAGCCAAGCAATTAGTTCATACTTTTTAATGCGCTTCAGCTTTTTCAACTCCCACGCAATACATGAGCGCAAGCCATGGATATAGCACTATGGGTGGAATAGAGTATGGTGATAGAGATAAATAGGACAAGTCAAAAATGGAGAAAGTCTCACATCACCGAGGCTAATCAACGGGCTATGGAGATACCCAACAATTGATGTCAATGTGAGGAGTAGGGATTGCCATGCAACAGATGCACTAAGAGCTATAAGTGTATGAAAGCTCAACATGAAAACTAAGTGGGTGTGCATCCAACTTGCTTGCTCATGAAGATCTCGGGCATTTGAGGAAGCACTACTAGGGAAAAGCTTATAGGTGGAGGCTTAATAGTAGCGCGGGTCTCAACAACGCGCTGCTGCTATAACGTTAGCAGTAGCACGCTGGGCCAAACAGGCGCTGCTGCTAACCGGGCCCGTGGTGTCCCCCGGGTGGAGCCTTTGTAGCAGTGTGGGGATACAACCCGCGCTACAACTAACTAGGTAGTTGTAGCGCGTTTTACACGGGCCGCGCTACTGATAAGTTTAGTCCCACCTCGCTCCGCGAACAGGGTGTTTACCACCTTAAATATGTTAATTCTCCAACTATCACAAGCACTTGGTCTTCATTGTACTCTATGTGTAGGATCTGTGGCAATATGAATCTTCACCTGTTCCTACAGGTGAAGATTCATACTGACAATTTAGATTCTACACAAAAAGATCATTGATGACTGATGTATTTTATGATGTTTTTTTTGACATACTTCAAATTGGGTTGTGTTAAAAAGAAAATTACATTGTTAAAAACAAAATGAAAATGAAACAAAAAAGAAAAGAAAATTGGGCTGTGTTAAAAAGAAAATTACATTGTTAAAAAGAAAATGAAAATGAAACAGAAAAAGAAAAGAAAATTGGGCTACCACCCCATTTAGCTGCAGCGCGTGACCTATGACCCGCGCTACAGGTATTGGGCTTAGCAGTAGCGCTGACCCTCTACCCCGCGCTACTACTAAGCTCATCTTATCCCATGGCCGTCTGTTCCTCTCTCTCATCACTCTCACTCCTCACTCTCTCGCGCTCTCCTCTCCTCGCCGCCGTCGCCCGCTGCCGCCGATGCTCCCGCTCCTCCTCCCCCGAGGTAGCTCCTCTCTCCTCCCTCCACCTCCCTCCCTCCCTCCCTTGCTCCTCCCTCCCTCCTCCTGCTCTAGCCGCCGCCCCACCTCCATCCGCCGCCCCTCCCCCATCCTCCTCCTCCCCCCTTCCTCCCCCTCCATCTGCCGCCCTCCTCTCTCCTTTGTCCCCCTCCATCTGCCGCCCTCCTCCCTCCCCTCCAGCCGCTGCCCCTCCTCCCTCCTCCTCCTCCATTCTCCAATTTACTTTCTAGTTTACTGAATTAGTTAAAAGTTTAGTTGGTAGAAACATGTATTGGACACATAGTTGGTAGAGATTATAACTAGTAATAGAATAGAAAATAAATTATAGTAATAGAAATTTTTAGTAAAAAAAATTAGTAATAGAAATTTTTAGGTGTAGAAAATTTTCAATATAGAAATGTATTGGAAAGCTATATGAGAAATTTTTACGTGTAGAAAATTTTCAATATAAATCTATTGGAATGCTATATGAGAAATTTTTAGTAAGTGTTGAATAGAGTAGAACTAGGGTATTTAGGTATGTCAATCTCACATTGCCAAATTTAGAGAGAGAGACCTACTTTGTATGCTCACGTGTGAATGCTCATGTGGCGCAGGGTAGATCACCGACGAGCCGGTCAACGACGCCCAGAAGATCACCGACGACACCCGCGCCCGGTCGACAACCATCATCTATAGTGAGTAAACATGATGTTTTTATAGATGTAGTAGATGAGTAGCTGTGACAATGTAAAGCTAGTTTTTTTTAAATGATAATTGATCCGGATAGAATTTCAAGTTTAAACATCTCTGTATGTGTATGAACATCTTTGTATCGCATGGAAAATCCGAGTGGCCTATGTTTTGCCGGAGTGTTGATTCATTTCCGTTCCGGTAAATTTCAGGCGCTCGATATGTCCTATTTTAGCAAAGGTCATGCCGGATTTTTTCGTGAATTTTAGCATGACTTGTGTTAGTATGTAGGAAATATCGAGTGCCTTGGATTTGCCAGAAAGAGAAATATTAAACAACATTTTGGGTTGACTTTAGGTCTGTCAGGGCTCAATACATGACAGTCAGAAAATTAGTGAGGGAGAGTGTCCACCATATATGAGAGAAGAAGAATGCCGACTGTTGTCGTGGGGGTCGCTTCTCCTTCTTCTCCTTGTGCTAGACCTTTGTTATGCACTAGGGGGAGGAGGAGTAGCGACCATCACCATCGGTCGAATATATCAGAGAGGGAGTGCCCACCATATACACCACGTGAGATGAGAGTTTTCAAGGAAAGACTCGACAGACCGAAAGTCAACCCGTGATGAGTAATAATGATCTGTGTGTTGAGTTCCTATTATTTGCCATCAATTTTTAATCTTTGACTTATGAACACAGGAAATGTCCGACAACGATATGATTCCTGAGTGCGACTACTGCGAAGACGACCGGGGTATGTGCGACAGGATGCCTTATCTGCAAAACGGTAGGTACTTCACCATCGTGCTGAAGGAGACTTTCGACGTTTTTACGGTACGTAACGACTACACGTATTTTTCCGTAATTATGCATGACTTGTGAATTTTGGCTTCAATGTGTAATTTTCCATTTTTTTCAATTGAAATAGTTCATCCCATGTCATGCAAGACCATATGTCTTGGAAAACCTCGGTTTTGAAGATAGGGAGAGAACAGAGACGAAGAGTGCTCACCTTAAGATGAAGCATGGTTTCACTTTTTTGGTTAAGCTATTTAATGCACCAAATAGCTCGCATTTCGGTTGCTCAACTTGGAGAGGATTTTGCAAGGCCTATGAATTTAAGGAGGATATGCAAATCACCTTCGATCTTCGGCCTGAAGATGAAATTGACGATAATATCGACATTTGGGTGGATGTCGAGACGCTTACAGTTCTACCTCTTTGTGAGTTTGTCAAATAAATTTGTTAAGTAATTTATATTGTTTATTTAAAAATCATTGATGACTTATTTCCATTGACAGCTTATTTCCATTCTTCAGAAAATGTACGGAAGATAGTAGACAGAACCTACTACACTGATGGCTCTGAACTAAGTTACGAGGAGAAAGATCATCTTATCTCGTTTATTATTGATGTTGAGAATTTCAATATCAATTATGAAACTCCTCCACATTATGGTCAATACGTGCCACTAGTGCATGTGTTGAACTACGGTAACATCCATGGAGATGGCATGGTAAGATTTTTTACTATTACGACATCAGTGCATCTTTTGCATACATTATTCTAAAGCTAAACTACATTGCTAACTACGTTATTATTATGTTCTTCAACAGAAAATCCCGAAGGATTGTGTGCCTCATCTGATGTTTACGAAAGGTCGCATTGATGTTATTAGATTATGGCCAAGTCCGCCTAGGGTTCACCGCTGTTCATACAAGATTAATTTCTCAAACCGATGAAGACATCACAATCAAAGAATGGAAAAAAGTTATGAATAATCATAGGGAGCTACTTGGAAGCAACATTGTGCGAAGCGCACGAATTGGAGACAGGATAATCTCCATTCTTCATAATGGAGAGTCAGGGGCTATGTTGTTTTATGCTATTTTACCTTAGAGAGCGTAGCAGGTCCTAGCTAATACTCATGATCATGTGCTAAGAACAATTAACTAGGGTTGGTTATGACTATGATAACGAGTAGAAGTTATTAGATGACTATGATAATGATGAGTATGACTTGTGTTATTATGATAATGATGATGAGTTATTATTATGATGATGATGCTGAGTTGTTATATCATTATGAGCATGATGAGCTATTATATCAGTGGGTGAAAGAAACGTGGATTAGATTCAAGTGGAGGCAACATGGTGCAGATCCAAAGTACTACTAATCCAAACAAAGTCACTTTGAATAGTAGTACTTTGGATCTGCGCCATGTTGCCTCCACTTGAATCTAATCCACATCTCTTTCACCCACTGATATAATAACTAATCATGATCATAAAATAATGTGATGAGACTACTGTATAAAACATGTACAAACACAGTGCAAATACGCAGAAGAAAATAAAAAAAAGGAAACATGTTTAGCAGTAGCGCTGGTTGGACAGGCGCTACTGCTATGTAGTGTTAGCAGTAGCGCTGGTCGCGCCAACGCTCCTGCTAGGTTTGTTAGCAGTAGCGGGGGTACAATCGGCGCTACTGCTAAACATTAGCTGTAACGCCCTAGCAGTAGCGCTGGTCCCCGCGCTACTGCTAGGGTTTTCCCTAGTAGTGAAGCCCATCATCGGAATATACAAGCGAAGTTCTATAATGAAAAATTCCCACTAGTATATGAAAGTGACAAAATAGGAGACTCTCTATATGAAAAACATGGTGCTACTCTGAAGCACAAGTGTGGAAAAAGATAGTAACATTGTCCCTTCTCTCTTTTTCTCTCATTTTTTTCATGGCTCTTTTTCGCCTCCTTTTTTTTCTTTTCTTTCTCTTTTTTTCTTTCTCTTTTCCCTTTTTTTTCGTCCGGAGTCTCATCCCGACTTGTGGGGGAATAATAGACACCATCATCCTTTCCTCACTGGGACAATGCTCTAATAATGATGGTCATCACACCTCTATTTACTTACAACTCAACATTACAACTCGATATTAGAACAAAAATATGACTCTTTATGAATGCCTTTGGCAGTGTACCGGGATGTGCAATGATGCTAGCATAAGATGTATAATAATGATAAACGGTGGCTGAGCCACAAATACTATGTCAGCTATATGATCATGCAAAGCAATATGACAATGATGATGTATGTCATAAAAACGGAACGGTGGAAGTTGCATGGCAATATATCTCGGAATGGCTATGGAAATGCCATGATAGGTAGGTATGGTGGCTGTTTTGAGGAAGATATAAGGAGGCTTATGTGTGATAGAGCGTATCATATCACGGGGTTTGGATGCACCGACGAAGTTTGCACCAACTCTCGATGTGAGAAAGGGCAATGCACGGTACCGAAGAGGCTAGCAAATTGCGGAAGGGTGAGAGTGCGTATAATCCATGCACTCACATTAGTCATAAATAACTCACATACTTATTGCGAAAGTCTATTAGCCCTCGAAGCAAAGTACTACTACGCATGCTCCTAGGGGGGAGGTCGGTAGGAGTTAACCATCGCGCGCCCCCGACCGCCATGCAAAGGAGGACAATCAATAATAAATCATGCTCCAACTTCCTAGCATAACGACAGATCATACGTGCATGCTTCAGGAATCACAAACCTTAACACAATTATTCTTACTAAACCACAATTATCTACTAATACCTCCCACATATTACCATCTTAATATCGCAAAACTATTGCAAGGAATCAAACTTATCATATTCAGTGATCTACATGAAAGTTTTTATTATATCCCTCTTGAATACCTATCATATCTAGACCAAATTCATAACCCGTGCATATTACCATTGCAATTATAATAATCTCAAAAAGATATAAGTGAAGGATGAGAGTGCAACAATTTTCTAAAATATCATCACCGCCGTGCTCTAAAAGATATAAGTGAAGCACTAGAGCAACTGCCTAGCTCAAAAGATATAAGTGAAGCACATAGAGTATTCTAACAAATCACGAATAATGTGTGTCCCTCTAAAAAAGGTGTGTCCAGCAAAGATGATTGTGACAAACTAAAAAGCAAACAAAAGCAAGCAAACTATTTCACAAGACGCTCCAAGTAAAACACATATCATGTGATGAATAAAAATATAGCTCCAAGTGAGTTACCGATAGATTGTAGACGAAAGCTTGGGGATGCCTTCCGGGGCATCCCCGAGCTTAGACGCTTGAGTCTTCCTTGAATATTACCTTGGGGTGCCTTGGGCATCCCCAAGCTTAGGCTCTTGCCACTCCTTAGTCCTTTGTCCATCGTAGTCTCACCCAAAACTTGAAAACTTCAGTACACAAAACTCAACAGAAACCTCATGAGATCCGTTAGTATAACAAACAAATCTTAAACTTTAGGTACTGTAGTAAATTGATTCATATTTAATATTGGCATAATGCTACTGTGATCCAACTTCTCCATGACTCATACCCCCCGATACGATCCATAGATTCATCAAAATAAGCAAACTATGCAACAAAAACAGAATCTGTCTAAAACAGAACAGTCTGTAAAGATCTATTTAAAATCCATACTTCTGTAACTCCAAAAATTCTGAAAAATTAGGAAAACGTGGGAAATTCATATACCAATACTGTGTAAAAATTTAAGATTTTTCTGACGGTCCAGTACAGAACTAAAATTCCAGCACTGTATGCAAAACTTTCTGTTTTCCAAACAGCATCAATTATACTATCTTCCAAATCATCCCAAAGGCATTACTTGGCAAAAACACTAATTAAAACATAAAAACATAATCATAACAGAATCTATAATCATGCAAACACACAAAAACAGTAGGTAAAAGCAAAAAATTATTTTATTCATTGGGTTGCCTCCCAACAAGCGCTATTGTTTTATGCCCCTAGCTAGGCATAATGCGTGGCTTCAAGTGTTGTCATCCTTGGTTTCTAACTCCTCAATCACACATCCATTTTTTCTAATTGATTTAACATGGGAGTTTCTCATCATCACACTTCTAGGCACAAAATCAAGAATCTTATTTTTATGGATAGGTTCCTTAATTATATCAATGAAATTGGGGTGCACACTAATCATTTTAAGATCCTCGCTCCCTTTACTAGAAGTGGCACCCTTTACTTTAGGAACATATATAAACTTACATTTTTTATTTGGAGGAGTCCTATCAATGTTTTTAGTGGAGGAAAAAGCGGAACCCAAGTTGTTGATAATTTCCTCCAACTTATCAATTCTAGCGGGACTTTGCTCTATCCTCTCATTAATTATTGGTTCCTTTTCCTTTAAAGTTTTCAAAGCAATCCCCATCCTAGAACCAAATTGAGTAATATGATTGTGGACCTTTTTATCTAAGTTTTCAAGATGTTTGATAGTAGGCATTTTGTTTTCTATAGCCTCTAACCTTTGCATAACATGCTCCAAGGTCAATGTCGTTTCATTAATAATGATAGGGGGTGAACCCACAAAATTTCCCATTGCATTGAGAGCATCCGAAGTGGGACACATCAAGAAATTCCCTTCGATAATAGTGTCAAGAACAAATCTATACCAAGTAGTGATTCCCACATAGAAATTTCGAAGAAAAACGGTAGTGGATTGCTTACGAGTTGATCTATTTTGAGCATTGCAAATCCTATACCAAGCATCTTTTAAATTCTCTCCTCCCCTTTGTTTAAAATTAAGCACTTCATTTTCAGGGGTGGTAGTAATGAGTGAAGAGCTAGCCATAATTGTAAAGCAAGCAAGCAAACAAGCAAACAAAATATTTTTGTGTTTTGTAAAAAATTTAAAAACAAGAGGCAAATGCTAATAATAAAAAGTAAATAAAGTAAATGCAAGTGAATGATAATTTGTGTGAAGGTACTTGGTAATTTTGATGATGTCTCCCCGGCAACGGCGCCAGAAATTCTTCCTGCTACTTGTAGTCTGCGTTGGTATTTCCCCGAAGAGGAGAGGATGATGGAGTACAGTAGAGATAAGTATTTCCTTCAGTTAAGAACCAAGGTTATCAATCCAATAGGAGAACCAAGCAAAATTCCATTAAAACGCACCTGCACACACAAGAGCAAACACTTGCACCCAACGCAAATAAGAGGGTTGTCAATCCTCTTAGCGGTTACTTGCAAGGATTAAATCTTATAGAGGTAAATAGCTAAACTAAAATACTAAAAAAAATAAAAGTAAATAAATTGCAGCAAGGTATTTTTAGGTTTTTTATATTATGAAGATAGACCCGGGGACCATAGTTTTCACTAGAGGCTTCTCTCTTGAGGACATAAACATACGGTGGGTAAACAAATTACTGTTGGGCAATTGATAGAAAAGCAAATAATTATGACGGATTCATGGCAATGATCATGTATATAGGCATCACGTCCGAGACAAGTAGACCGACTCCTGCCTGCATCTACTACTATTACTCCACCCATCGACCGCTATCCAACATGCATCTAGGGTATTAAGTATGAAACAGAGTAACGCCTTAAACAAGATGACATGATGTAGAGAAGCAAATTCAAGCAATATGAATAAACCCCATCTTTTTATCCTTAATGGCAACAATACAAATACGTGTCATGTCCCTCTCTGTCACTGGGATTGAGCACCGCAAGATTGAACCCATCACAAAGCACATCTCCCATTGCAAGATAAATCAATCTAATAGGCCAAACTAAACCGATAGATCGGAAAGAAATACAAAGCTATAACAATCATTCATAAAAGAGTTTAGAGAAGACTCAAATATTTCTCATGAATAATCTGATCATAAACTCACAATTCATCGGATCCCAACAAACACACCGCAAAAGAAGATTACATCGGATAGAACTCCAAGAACATCGAGGAGAACATTGTATTGAAGATCAAAGAGAGAGAAGAAGCCATCTAGCTACTAGCTATGGACCCGTAGGTCTGTGGTAAACTACTCACACATCATCGGAAGGGCAGCAAGGTTGATGTAGAAGCCCTCCGTGGTCGATTCCCCCTCCGGCAGAGTACCGGAAAAGGCCTCCAGATGGGATCACGGAAGAACAGAGGCTTGCGGCGGCGGAAAGGTTTTTTCTTCTGGCTCTCTGGGGGTTTCCCAATATTTGTGAATTTATAGAAGTGGAATTAGGTCAAACGGAGTCACGTGGCCCCCATAAGGCAGCACGGCGCGCCCCCCCTGGGGCGCGCCCTGGTGCCTTGTGGAGCCTCTGTGAGGCTTCTGGCCTCCTCCCAAGGCTTCCCAGGCTTCTTTTGTCCAGAAAAAAATTTCCAAAAAGTTTCGTGGCATTTGGACTTCATTTGGTACTGTTTCTCTGAAAAGCCAAAAACAAACAGAAAACAGCAACTGGCACTGGGCACTAGGTTAATAGGTTAGTCCCAAAAAATGATATATAGTTGCATACAATTGCATATAAAAACATCCAAGATTGATACTATAATAGCATGGAACAATCAAAAATTATAGATACGTTGGAGATGTATCACTCACAGCGAGTGAGTAATTCCTTCGTAGGCTTGCTGGACGTTGATGGGTTGGACGAGATTTATCATGTAATCGAGTCAATTTGTTAGGGTTTGATCCCAAGTATCCACTATGTTCTGAGATTGATGTTGTTATGACTTTGCTATGCTTAATGCTTGTCACTAGGGCCCGAGTGCCATAATTTCAGATCTGAACCCTTTATGTTTTCATGAATATATTTGAGTTCTTGATCCTATCTTGCAAGTTTTATGCACCTATTATGTGTTATGATCCGCATACCCCAAGGTGACAATAATTAGGATTCTTTCCGGTGATTACCGTAGTATGAGGAGTTCATGTATTCACTAAGTGCTAATGCTTTGTTCCGGTTCTCTATTAAAAGGAGGCCTTAATATCCCTTAGATTTCCTTATGGACCCCGCTGCCATGGGAGGGTAGGACAAAAGATGTCATGCAAGTTCTTATTATAAGCACGTATGACTATATACGGAATACATGCCTACATTACATTGATGAATTGGAGCTATATGTGTATCACTCTAGGTTGTGGTTTATCCAACACAATTATCCATCACTGATCCAATGCCTACGCTTTTCGCATATTTATCTTCGCTAAGTTACTTTCGTTGCTGCTGTTACAATCACTACAAAACTGCCACTGTTACTGTTTTTGTCTCTATTGTTACTATTGCTACTGCTATCATAGTACTGTGCTACTTAACACTTTGCTACAGATATTTAGTTCTCCAGGTGTGGTTGAATTGACAACTCAACTGCTAATACTCATAAATATTCTTTGGCACCCCTTGTGTCGAATCAATAAATTTGGGTGAAATTACTACCCACGAAGACTGTCGCGATCCCCTATACTTGTGGGTTCAAGAGTTGTTACAACCCATCACGGAGACCGTAATGGAGGAGGAACAAGCGATGGTGATGGTGGTGATGATGGCGGCGGCGCATATGGTGATGGTGATGACGGCGGCGACCCATGGCCGCGCCCAACCGTGGCGGCTCCATTCCGGTCTCCTTCAAGGTTGCAATAATGGTGTTCTTGAGGTGGATGGTGGCTGGATTTGGAGATGAGATGACGAATGAGACGTGATGAAGATGATGATCGATGGCGGCGGCAAGGGTTGAAGGTGTATATATAAGACCTCTCCCATAGCCTCCTCCCTTGATGTGGCTTTTCTCCTTTGATCCAAGGGCTCTAGATGAGCCTTTTCCTCTCCCAAATCATCCCTTGAAGGCCAAGGAAGTCGTGGGAACAAACGGGGATGAAATCCACGAAGAATCCCGTCATGAGAGGCAACTTTTAGTGCTATCTGGACGCCATACGGGCGCCCAAACGACCAGCAGCGGTCGTATGGAACGCCATCTTTTGCTGTGACCTCTTCTGGTAAAACGGTCGCCATTTCTTCATACAAACTTAGAATTTGACGTTCTTGGGCTCGTTGGATTCCTATGAAGGACGCCGATCCATTTCTGGTTTTAGATATTGATTTGGAGTACTTTGGAAAATGGGTTTTTCCACCTTCGAAATGGCTAAGTCGAGGTCCTGGATGTCCACCGTTTGAACTCCTTTCATCGTGCTAAGTGCTTGGGAAGTCCATCTCACCTACAAGACACACAAATATAAAGAAAACTAATAAAAACTTGTAACACCCCATGTAATTAGCCACAGTGATCACCTTTTTATAAGTGCCAAGTCAGCATGATTAACTATGCTTGATCATCATTGCATCATATCTCATTTCAAATTCCAATTCAAATTGTAATTCAAACTTAAAGTGAAAATAAAAGTTGTTTCAAAGTTGAAATAAAAATGTTCATTAAATAGCAAATAATCTATAACTAATTATGTTCAGAAAAACAACATCACTAAAAATGCCTAAGTGACGCTATCAACCTAAAACAGTAGCAAATAGCAACATTTAATACCATTTTATTTAATCCAAATTTTAAATGAAATCATTATTTCACCAACCCAATTTCTGGCAGTGTGGAATATTGTCTAGTATTTATATGGACCAGTCTCATATTTTATAAAAGTCAATTAGTGGCCTAACAATTAGCAAAACAGAAAGAATAAAAGAAATAGGAAATGAAAAAAGAAAAAGTGCATGGGGTACTGTGGCGCTGGGCCTCTAGTTGAAACAGTGCCGGCCCAGCCCACCAGGGGGTCGTTCCCTTCCTCTGCCTCGCTGTCGGCTGGCGCGCGCGCCCGAGCTGCCGATCACCACCCGCCGGCGATCCCGCGTCTCCCTGGCGCCGATAAGGCTGTCCCCGTTGCCCTAGGGTTTGCCCGCGCCCTCTCTCCCCACTCGCTCGCCCTCTCCTCCCTCTCCCCCTCCTCAGATCCACCACGCCCGAACGCCGTCGCCGCTGCCTCGATGGTGCACGCGGCCACCGACCGTCTCGCGCCGCCGCTGACTGCCCGGAAGCTCCCCCGTCCTCGTCCTCGTCAAGCCAGCGTGCGCCACCGACCGGAGCCGCACCGGAGCGACCCCATCGAGCCGTTTTCCCCCCATCGGACGCTGCCGCTACCTCCGTCGATCTCCGCCGTCACCGGACCTCCCCGAGCCCGTTACCTAGTCCCTACGCTCCCGCGGTGAGCTCCTGCGCCGATTGCGCCCGTCCAACCCCCTCTAGCCGCCCGTAGCTCCTGCTCCGACGAGCCCGAGCCCCTGCCTCCGCCACCACTCGTCGCCGGCCACCGTCCCGGCCCCCACTACTCCGGCGAGTCGCACCATTGGATGCGCGGCTCAGCGCGCGTCCGAATGGTCCTAGCCCCGACGCAAATGGCCGCCCGCAGCGCATTCCGGCGAGTCACTGCCGCGTTCTGTGGCGCCGGCGTTTAAACGCCGGCATGCACTGTTCACCGGGCCCGCCTGTCAGCTAGTTAGATTAGGGGTTAATCTGTGATTAGTTAGGCTAGTTAGTCGCTGACACGTGGGGCCCTTGTTAAATAACGTTTGGGTTAAAAACGTGTCACTGACATGTGGGGCCCGGCCGATTAAAACGATTTAAAAGAAATAAATAAACGTTAATTAAATTGTTAATTAAATTAATTAGTTAATTAGACACTGACAGTAGGCCCCACCCCCTAATTTAATCTATAATTAGTTAATTTAAATCCTAATTAACTACTGTGAGGCTGACCAGTGGGACCCACTGGACCCACTGTCAGGTTTGACTCCAGTCAACCGCACTGTTGACTGTTGACGTCACACATACGTCATGCTGACGTCATCCCTTACTGTTCTGGATAATTCGGTTTTAATTAAATAAAATAATTCCAGAAAATGTTTAAAACTTTGAAAAATCATATAGATTAAACCGTAACTCGGATGAAAATAATTTATATATGAAAAATGATCAGAAAAATATGAAGAATCTAAATATGTAATCAAAATGCTTGACCATCACTCCTATCTAGGTGAACATGGAACTTTTTGACAGTTTTTGATAAATGAATAGTGCTCTACCTTAATAAAATAAATCCAAATAAATTCCTAAATTAACTAAAACACTTAGTTAGGCAGTAAAACACCTCTGCATATCATTTAGGCATGTCATGCATAATGAATACAATTTTTTGCCGTGAATTTATTGTTTCTTCCCCCTCCTTCTTCCCCGATAGATGCCAAGACCGACGCCGCCGCAGCTGAGTTCGACTACACCCCCGGCGAGCAGCCGACTGACGACCTGCCCCTCTCTGCAGAGCTTCCAGGCAAGCAATCCCCCCTTGACGCATGCCGATATCTCCTATTCTTTCTCCCTCCTGCTTGCATTAGAAATTGCCGCTGCCATGCTTAACCTATTTGGTGCATAGCCTGATTTTGTCGCCTTGCTATTGATATCTTACCTGTTATCCCATGATGCCTAGTTAGCTATGCTGCTGTTCCATCTGTGGCCCTCTGCCTTGTCCGTAGGCCATGCTTGTAGTCGGGCCGTGATCGCACTGGGTGTCGACCACGGAAATGTTTACATTACTGCAATACTTAAACTGTAAAGTCGGGCTGGCCCCAAGGGTGCCCGCGAGAGAACAACATTAAAGACGGGTCGGCTCCAAGAGTACCCGCGAGTGATACCAAGTCGGAGCGACAGAAACTCTGATCGTCTCTGCGAGTTACTGAATACGCCTAACGGAACTGGGTATTTGATCTGAGTGGGTCGTTGGCCCTATACGCACAACCGCCACGTGGGATAATGGCTTATGGGGCCCTCTACGTCGTTGTCTCTCCCGAAAGCTCTTCAGATGTCACAGTTCAGAGATGCGGGCTGATTGTTGGGGTTGGGCTGGTTACGTCACTGGTGTATTCAGTGTCGCGCCTGCTCCCCAGCCAGTCACGCAACGTGCAGGAGTGCAGAGGGTGATGGGCCCAAGATCTCTTCGCACTTAGGATTTAGACCGGCGTGTTGACCTCTCTGCTGAGCCGAGATGGGACTTCGTCGTGTCGATTACCCGAGGCCGGGCATTACCCAGCAAGTGTGTCCGGCCAGATGTAATCGAGTGTGCTGGGTAACAGTAGTGCACCCCTGCAGGGAAGTTATCTATTCGAATAGCCGTGTCCACGGTAACAGGATGCTCAGAGTTGTATCCGGATCCATGACAACTACAAATTGATGATGATACTTATTAAACTATTACTACTGCTCTGGGATTACTTTCTCGCAGGGAGTCGAGAAAGGATCTCAGGGCGATGCTACTATACAACCACTATTATATACTGCTATGATCTACTCTCTCCTGATGCTCCAAGATTGCTTGAAGATGCTATTCCTCGATAGGCTAGGCTTCTCCCCCTCTACTCTGCATTCTGTAGTTCAGTCCAAAGGTATAGCCCCATTCCTTTGATACCAATGCATAATTAGTATAGTTCTGATGTCAGTCTTGCGAGTACTCACGTTGCTCTGCTATTCTTTTCCCCCATATCCAATTGATGATACATCAGACGATGGAGCCCAGGAGCCAGATGCCACCGCAGGAGCTTACTACCAGGAGGGTCCCGACGGCACTTACTACTGGATTGAGCCAGCTGACCAGGAGTAGTTCGGAGGCTCCCAGGCAGGAGGCCTACGCCTCTTCGATTAGATGTCGTTGTTTGTGCTATCCTTCTTAAGGCACCCTTGACTAACTATGTCTGTACTCAGATATCATTTGTGTGTATGACTTATGTATTCGGGCCCTCGTGCCCCTGGTCTGTAATATATATGTGGATCTCCGTTTAAATTTGAGTTTAGAGTTGTGTTGTGATATCTTCCCATGAGTCCCTGCGCTTGATCATGCACGTTTGCGTGTATGATTAGTGCACGATTAAGTCGGGGGCGTCACAAGTTGGTATCAGAGCCGACTGCTTGTAGGAAGCCCCCTTCCGATTCCTTGGTCGAAGTTGAGTCTAGTATTTCCGAAAACTATTTTACTAACTTGGCTGTGTGGCTTACGGGCCCACGTCGCCAACTGGGTGGTATTTGGATCTTTTATTCCTCTTCTATACTCTGGGACTCTGAACTCTCTTCTTTTCGGGTTAAATGATTTTACTAACTACGATATTAGGATCTCGTAATCTCGTCCACCCGGAGAGCTGGATTATCTGTGCTTATTCCTTCACATTTGATCTGATTAGTCTGATAATCATTTTCCTTTCCATTGGTTTGTTTAACCTTTCTCTTCAAGTTATAAAATGATACTCACACTGTCATTTGACAATCCTGAATTTCCTCCGTTTCAGATGGATCGTTTGTTTCCGCCGCGCCCTGCGACGCAGCTTGTGCTTCGCACTTGGGCTCGTGATGCCCCTGGATTTCCGGCTATCCTGATCGCCCTCCTGACTAGACTGGGCTACCACTGGTACCCCGAGTACATGGTCTACGAGGATTACCGCGAGTTCAACCAGGAGCAGTACCATGCTGATGTTCGTATCTATGATCAGAGGGACAACTCCGACACTGAGTTGCACATCTTTCACGGCATCCGCGTGACGATTGAGATGGCAGTCCATGATGCTGCTTACTCTGCTGTCGCACGTCTCCGTGGAGAGCATTGTCACTTGGATGCCTCTAAGTTCTGATACATCCCTTATGCTCCTGCTGGAGATGCTACCGGATACTACACAACTATCTGTGCCCCTTACGAGCGTCGTCGATACGACCCGTACGTGTTGATTCAGTGCACTCAGGCTCTGGATTGCACTGCCCGGGCTCTTGCCATCGAGTTGTTTGCCACTCCAGCACGTCTCTACGATGCTATGACACAGTTGCTACCAGCTGTTCGTGCAGGGATACATCCAGAGTATATCCTTTACCCGCGCAGGACTCGGATGCCGGCAGGTATCGATTGGCCTGCTGTTGGAGGTCACACGCCTGCACGTGGACCGCTTCTTCCAGTTCGAGACCGGGTTTTGCATCAGAGTGCACATGGAGAGCAGGACTTCTCTGAGACGAGCACTCATCATCCGCACTTGTAGTTACCCCGTTTCAGTGGTTTTCCCCGACGTTGATGTAGCCTTTGCTATGTCTCGTCGTGTAGTTCCTCACCGCGTGCCTGCACGCCGCCTAGCATGTCTAGTTGTTTAATTTTACGCCGTTATGCTGTCCGTGTGTAACCGACTCTGTGTATGGATCTGTATGTCTTACTTGACTACTATTATGTATCTATTGCACTACTTGTTCATTGTAGTGTTACATCATGTTTGTCGCTGAACACTTGTTGTTGTTTTTACTAAACTACCCCTATCAAAATTTTAGTAGGATGGTTAGGCCAGGTGCTTGTGGTCGTGGTCGTGGCCGTGCCCCCGAAAACCCACCACCACCAGACTATATGGTAGCTATGATGCAGCAATTCGAGCTGAACCGCCAGTTCATGACTAATATTATGGCTCAGTTTCCGCATCAGAACAACCAGAACCAGAACCCAGCTTCAATAACTCTGCCGGAATTTGTGCGTCTCAACCCCACTATTTTCCGCAACTCTAAACAGCCATTGTATGCTGATGATTGGCTTCGCGACATCGCCTTTGAGATGGAATCTGCCAGTGTCGCCCCTGACAACCTTGTCACCTTCGCGTCCTACTTTTTGAAAGGACCAGCTGCTCAATGGTGGTCCACTCACAAGTGTACACTGCCTGCTGGGACAGTTGTCACTTGGCTCGAGTTTCAGACTGCTTTCCGTGCCCGTTACATTCCTCAGGGAATCATAGACCGGAAGAAGACCGAGTTCCACAACCTCGTTCAGGGCAACAAGACTGTCGAAGCCTATCAGCGGGAGTTCCTTAATCTATCCCGCTATGCTGAAGAAGACATAGCCACTGATGCTCGTAGACAGGAGAAGTTCCTCAATGGACTCCACCCAGACCTTAAACTTGCCCTTGCTGCTCAAGACTTCACCGACTTTGCCACTCTCGTGAACAAGGCTATCCGGATTGAGACCGCTCAGATCGAGCACAAGGAGTCGCAGAAGCGCTATCGTGACATTGGCTCATCTTCGAGCTCAGCACAGAAGCGTCGGATCTGGATTCCCAACAGCGTGTACCGTCCAGCTGCCCCTGCGCCAAGGCCCTCTTATGCTGCACCCCGTCTGCCTCCTACACCACCGAGGCAGCCAAGAGCTCAACCTGCTCCACCCAATGCTCCTCTTCATCCTGAAGATGGTCTGTGTTTCAAGTGCCGCCGCCCAGGTCACCTTGCTAAGGACTGCCGCCAGACTTAGAACCAGTTGGCATTTCCTCGTACTGGCCATGGCAATGGTCGTGGCAACAATCAGACCCGCAACTATAATACTGGGTCTGCTGCTTATGGTCGTGGGCATGCTTACAACATTGACATTGAAGAAGTTCAGGACCAACCTGCTACTGTGATGGGTACCCTTATCGTTAACTCAGTACCCGCTTCTGTTTTATTTGATTTAGGAGCATCGCATTCATTCATGTCAGAAGCATTTGCATTATCACATGACATTGCATTTGAAAAGATGAACCCACCACTAGTCGTCCGTACCCCTGGAGGTCATTGTCACACCTCCGTGATAGCATACAATGTCCCTCTTGAAATCGAAGGATTGGAATTCCTTGTTTCACCCATCATCTTGAAGTCTTCCACGATAGACCTCATTCTGGGGACGGATTGGTTGAAAGCTCACATTGCTTCAATCAATTGTGCCACTAAAGTCGTACAACTTCTTCACCCCTCCGATGAGATAGTGAATTACACCGCTCGCATTACTCGGAATGCCGAAGCTCAGATATTTGCCCTGAATGCTTTGAACGCCTCACCTCTTGAGGGAATCAAGAATGTTCCAGTTGTCCGTGAATTTTCGGACGTCTTTCCAGAAGAACTTCCAGGAATACCCCCGGTTAGAGCTGTTGAGTTCGTCATCGACTTGAAGCCTGGCACTACCCCTATTGCGAAGCATCCTTATAAGATGCCTCCGCATGAACTTCTTGAGCTTAAGGAAGAAATCGACAAGTCACTTAAGAAGGGTTTCATCCGCCCCAGTTCCTCTGCGTGGGGAGCACCTTCTCTCTTCATTAAGAAGAAGGATGGAACTAACTGATTGGTCTAGGACTATCGACCTATTAACCAAGCCACAATCCAGAACAAGTATCCACTTCCCTGGATCAACGATCTTTATGATCAGCTTGCTGGATCCTCGGTGTTCTCTAAACTCGACTTGAGGTTGGGTTATCATCAGATCTGAGTTCGTAAAGAGGATATTCCGAAGACCGCCTTCGTTACTCGCTATGGATCATACGAGTACACCGTCATGTCCTTCGGATTAACTAATGCTCCAGCAACCTTCTCTCGATTGATGAACTATATCTTCATGGATTACCTCGACAAATTTGTCGTGGTTTATTTGGATGATATTCTTATATTTTCCAAGAATGAAGAAGAACACGCCTTACATCTTCGGCTTGTATTGGAGAAACTTTGAGAACACCAGTTATATGCGAAATACTCTAAGTGTGAATTCTGGTTATCTGAGGTGACTTATCTCGGTCACGTGATTTCCAAAGATGGCATTGCCGTTAACACAGAACGAGTTTAGGCCATTCTTGACTGGACTCCTCCGAAGAATGTCAAGCAAGTCAGGAGTTTTCTCGGACTCGCTAGTTATTGCCGCCGATTCGTCGAGAACTTCTCGAAGATCGCCAAGCCTTTGACTGATCTGCTTCACAAAGGCGTTAAGTTTGAGTGGACAGATAAGTGTCAAGAGAGTTTCCAGACCCTCAAGGACAAGCTCACCTCTGCCCCAGTGCTAGCACCCCCTGATTCCCGCAAGGACTTTGTGATATATTGCGACGCATCTCGTCAAGGATTAGGCTGTGTCCTAATGCAAGAGCGCAAAGTAATTGCTTATGGCTCTCGTCAATTGTGTCCTCATGAGGAAAATTATCCAGTACATGATCTCGAGCTTGCTGCAGTAATTTATGCTCTGAAGCTGTGGCGACATTACCTTCTCGGTAATTGTTGCGAGATATACACGGATCACCAAAGTCTGAAGTATCTGTAGACCCAACCAGACCTGAAACTCCGACAACAAAGATGGCTCGAGACAATAGCTGACTACGCCATGAATATTTCTTATACCCCAGGCAAGGCTAATGTAATGGCCGATGCCTTGAGTCGCAAGGCCTACTGTAATAACCTCATGGTTCAGGAAGCGCAGCCTATGCTTTATGAAGAGCTTCACAAGATGAATCTTCACATTGTTCCACAGGGTCATCTCAATACCCTGGTTGTTGAATATACTCTCGACGATGACATTAAGCATATACAGAAAGCTGACTCTGAGGTTGAGAAAATTAAGCGAGATATCAAAAGGGGAAAGCCCTTATTCTTCACTATTGCTACTGATGGCGCCTTGTACTTCAAAAACCGCTTAGTGGTTCCTAGAACGGGACACTGGAGTATGACCCCGCGCGTCATGAAGGAAGCTCATGATACGCCTCTTTCAATCCACCCTGGCAGTACCAAGATGTACCAGGACATTCGACAGAGATACTAGTGGCCGGGTATGAAACAAGACATCGCTCATTATGTTGCTGAGTGTGACGTTTGCCGTCGCATCAAGGCTGAACATCAAAGGCCTGCTGGTACTCTGCAACCCCTTGAAATTCCTGAATGGAAATGGGACAAGGTTGAAATGGATTTCATTACTAGTTTTCCCAGATCGCAGAAGGGTCATGATGCTATCTTTGTCGTCATCGACCGAATCTCCAAGGTTGCTCATTTTCTGCCAGTCAAGGAGACAACCACTGCTAGTCAGTTAGCAGACTTGTATGTTTCCAGAATTGTATCACTCCACGGTGTTCCGTTGGAGATCAGTTCAGATCGTGGCAACCTCTTTACCTCAAGATTCTGGGAAAGTTTCCAAGAATCTATGGGGACTCATCTGTCCTTTAGCACGGCTTTTCACCCCCAGTCTCAGGGTCAAGTTGAACGAGTCAATCAAGTGCTTGAAGATATGCTTCGAGCTTGTGTCATCTCATTCGGTAAGAAATGGGAGGAATCTCTTCCGTATGCCGAATTCTCTTACAACAATAGCTACCAAGCTAGTCTTAAGATGGTATCGTTTGAAGTTCTTTATGGACGTAAGTGTCGAACCCCTCTGAATTGGTCAGAAACTGGGGAACGGTCACTCGTCGGACCGGACATTATTCAACAGGCTGAAGATCAAGTCCGCATTGTCCGTGAACATTTGCAAGCTGCTCAGTCTCGTCAGAAGAGCAACTATGACCGAAAGCACAAGGTAATGGTCTATCAACCTGGCAAGCAAGCTTACCTTCGCGTCACTCCGATGAAGGGCACTCATCGATTCGGAATCAAGGGCAAGTTAGCTCCTCGCTATATTGGCCGGTTCCGTATTCTCGCCCGTCGAGGAGAAGTGGCTTATCAATTGCAATTGCCGCCAAACCTTTCTCAAGTGCATGATGTCTTCCATGTGTCGCAACTTCGTCGCTGCTTCAAGGATCCTATTCGAGCAGTGGATCATGAAATGCTTGAATTGCGAGATGATCTTTCTTATCCAGAATATCCAATCCGCGTTCTTGATCAAGCTGAACGTCGGACTCGACAGAAGGCCATCAAGTTCCTCAAAGTTCAGTGGTCGAATCATTCTGAGGATGAAGCCACTTGGGAACGCGAGGATCGTCTTCGTGAAGAATACCCCGCCTTCTTCCAATCTACCTCATAATTCTCGGGACGAGAATTCTTGTTAGAGGAGGAGAATTGTAACACCCCATGTAATTAGCCACAGTGATCACCTTTTTGAAAGTGCCAAGTCAGCATGATTAACTATGCTTGATCATCATTGCATCATATCTCATTTCAAATTCCAATTCAAATTGTAATTCGAACTTAAAGTGAAAATAAAAGTTGAAAGAAAAATGTACATTAAATAGCAAATAATCTATAAATAATTATGTTCAGGAAAACAACATCACTAAAAATGTCTAAGTGACTCTATCAACCTAAAACAGTAGCAAATAGCAACATTTAATACCATTTTATTTAATCCAAATTTTAAATGAAATCATTATTTCACCAACCCAATTTCTGGCAGTGTGGAATATTGTCTAGTATTTATATGGACCAGTCTCATATTTTATAAAAGTCAATTAGTGGCCTAACAATTAGCAAAACAGAAAGAATAAAAGAAATAGGAAATGAAAAAAGAAAAAGTGCATGGGGTACTGTGGCGCTGGGCCTCTAGTTGAAACAGTGCCGGCCCAGCCCACCAGGCGGTCGTCCCCTTCCACTGCCTCGCTGTCGGCTGGCGCGCTCGCCCGAGCCGCCGATCGCCACGCGCCGGCGATCCCGCGTCTCCCTGGCACCGATAAGGCTGTCCTCGTCGCCCTAGGGTTTGCCCGGGCCCACTATCCCACTCGCTCGCCCTCTCCTCCCTCTCCCCCTCCTCAGATCCGCCGCGCCCGAATGCCGTCGCCGCTGCCTCGACGGTGCACGCGGCCACCGACCGTCTCACGCCGCCGCTTACTGCCCGGAAGCTCCCCCGTCCTCGTCCTCGTCAAGCCAGCGTGCGCCACCGACCGGAGCCGCACTGGAGCGACCCCATCAAGCCGTTTCCCCCCGTCGGACGCAACCGCTGCCTCCGTCGATCTCCGCCGTCACCGGACCTCCCCGAGCCCGTTGCCTAGTCCCTACGCTCCCGCGGTGAGCTCCTGCGCCGATTGCGCCCGTCCCTACCCCCTCTAGCCGCCCGTAGCTCCAGCTCCGACGAGCCCGAGCCCCTGCCTCCGCCACCACTCGTTGCCGGCCACCGTCCCGGCCCCCACTGCTCCGGCGAGTCGCAGCATTGGATGCGCGGCTCAGCGCACATCCGAATGGGCCTAGCCCCGACGCAAATGGCCGCCCGCAGCGCATTCCGGCGAGTCGCCGCCGCGTTCTGTGGGGCCGGCGTTTAAACGCCGGCCTGCACTGTTCACCGGGCCCGCCTGTCAGCTAGTTAGATTTGGGGTTAATCTGTGCTTAGTTAGGCTAGTAGTCGCTGACACGTGGGGCCCCTGTTAAATAACGTTTGGGTTAAAAACGTGTCACTCACATGTGGGGCCCGGCCGATTAAAACAATTTAAAAGAAATAAATAAACGTTAATTAAATTGTTAATTGAATTAATTAGTTAATTAGACACTGACAGTAGGCCCCACCCCCTAATTTAATCTGTAATTAGTTAATTTAAATCCTAATTAACTACTGTGAGGCTGACCAGTGGGACCCACAGGACCCACTGTCAGGTTTGACTCCAGTCAACCGCACTATTGACTGTTGACGTCACACATACGTCATGCTGACGTCATTCCTTACTGTTCTGGATAATTCGGTTTTAATTAAATAAAATAATTCCAGAAAATGTTTAAAACTTTGAAAAATCATATAAATTAAACCGTAACTCGGATGAAAATAATTTATATATGAAAAATGATCAGAAAAATATGAGGAATCTGAATATGTAATCAAAATGCTTGACCATCACTCCTATCTAGGTGAACATGGAACTTTTTGACTGTTTTCGATAAATGAATAGTGCTCTACCTTAATAAAATAAATCCAAATAAATTCCTAAATTAACTAAAACACTTAGTTAGGCACTAAAACACCTCTGCATATCATTTAGGCATGTCATGCATAATGTTTGAAATTTTTTGCCGTGAATTTATTGTTTCTTCCCCCTCCTTCTTCCCCGATATACGCCGAGACCTACGCCGCCGCAGTTGAGTTCGACTACACCCCCGATGAGCAGCCGACTGACGACCAGCCCCTCTCTACAGAGCTTCCAGGCAAGCAATCCCCCCTTGACGCATGCCGATATCTCCTATTCTTTCTCCCTCCTGCTTGCATTAGAAATTGCCGCTGCCATGCTTAACCTATTCCGTTGCATAGCCTGATTTTGTCGCCTTGCTATTGATATCTTACCTGTTATCCCATGATACCTAGTTAGCTATGCTGCTGTTCCATCTATGGCCCTCCGCCTTGTCCGTAGGCCATGCTTGTAGTCGGGCCGTGATCGCACTGGGTGTCGATCTTGGAAATGTTTACATTACTGCAATACTTAAACTATAAAGTTGGGCTGGCCCCAAGGGTGCCCGCGAGAGAACAACATTAAAGACGGAGCGACAGAAACTCTGATCGTCTCTGCGAGTTACTGAATACGCCTAATGGAACTGGGTATTTGATCTGAGTAGGTCGTTGGCCCTATACGCACTACCACCATGTGGGATAATGGCTTATCGGGCCCTCTACGTCGTTGTCTCTCCCGAAAGCTCTTTAGATATCACAGTTCAGAGATGCGGGCTGATTGTTGGGGTTGGGCTGGTTACGTCACTGGTGTATTCAGCGTCACGCCTGCTCCCCGGCCAGTCACGCAACATGCAGGAGTGCAGAGGGTGATGGGCCAAAGATCTCTTCGCACTTAGGATTTAGACCGGCGTGTTGACCTCTCCGCTGAGCCTAGATGGGACTTCGTCGTGTCGATTACCCGAGGCCGGGCATTACCCAGCAAGTGTGTCCGGCCAGATGTAATCGAGCGTGCTGGGTAACAGTAGTGCACCCCTGCAGGGAAGTTATCTATTCGAATAGCCGTGTTCACGGTAACAGGACGCTCAGAGTTGTATCCGGATCCATGACGGCTACAAATTGATGATGATACTTATTAAACTGTTACTACTGCTCTGGGATTACTTTCTCGTAGGGAGTCGAGAAAGGATCTCAGGGCGATGCTACTATAAAACCACTATTATATACTGCTATGATCTACTCTCTCCTGATGCTGCAAGATTGCTTGAAGATGATAGTCCTCGATAGGCTAGGCTTCTCCCCCTCTACTCTGGCATTCTGCAGTTCAGTCCAAAGATATAGCCCCATTCCTTTGATACCAATGCATAATTAGTATAGTTCTGATGTCAGTCTTGCGAGTACTTTGGATGAGTACTCACGTAGCTCTGCTATTCTTTTTCCCCCATATCCAATTGATGATACATCAGACGATGGAGCCCAGGAGCCAGATGCCACCGCAGGAGCTTACTACCAGGAGGGTCCCGATGGCACTTACTACTCGATTGAGCCAGCCGACCAGGAGTAGTTCGGAGGCTCCCAGGGAGGAGGCCTGCGCCTCTTCGATCAGATGTCGTTATTTGTGCTAGCCTTCTTAAGGCACCCTTGACTAACTATGTCTATACTCAGATATCATTTGTGTGTATGACTTATGTATTCAGGCCCTCGTGCCCCTGGTCTGTAATATATATGTGGATCTCCGTTTAAATTTGAGTTTAGAGTTGTGTTGTGATATCTTCTCGTGAGTCCCTGCGCTTGATCGTGCACGTTTGCGTGTATGATTAGTGCACGACTAAGTCGGGGGCGTCACAAAACTACCAAAGAATAAATATTATGCAATGCTCGCTGTTAAAAGGATAATAACTGGAAATCATGCATATGGACATATAATTGGCTCAATGGAACATGATATGACTTGATATACAGAGATAATGTGCAACAAATGAGCTCTAAAGATGTGTAAAATATGGAGCCATTAGAGATCCCATTTGAATTCAATAGTTCTATTCATGAAACAGCCAGCAGAAGAAGTATCGAGCATTGATCGATCATTATGAGAAAGCCAAGCATAAAAGTTTTGTATAATCATCTCTCTTGAGAGCTCATGATTGGGGCATCTATGCATCATGTATTTAAGCCTCCCCCAAGCTTTGCTACTTGTAGCTTGTGTTGGTATTTTCCCCCAAGAGGAAGGGATGATGCAGCACAGTAGAGGTAAGTATTTCCCTCAGTTATGAAACCGAGGTTATCAATCCAGTAGGAGAATCATGCAACACCTCATTAGTAGTTCCTGCACACAAACAACAAATCCTTGCACCCAACGCAAATGAGGGGTTGTCAATCCATCGGCGGTTAATTGCAAGATTAAATTGTATGGTAATAGATAGATAAATTAAACAAAAATAAAAAATAAAATAAATAAGATAAAAGTGTAGCACGGTATTTTTAGGATTTTTAATATATGATATGAGTAGACCCCGGGGCCATAGTTTTCACTAGAGGCTTCTCTCTTGAAAATAGCATACGGTGGGTAGACAAATTACTGTTGGGCAATTGATAGAAAAGCGAATAATCATGACGATATCCAAGGTAATGATAATGTATATAGGCATCACGTCCGAGACAAGTAGACCGAATCCTGCCTGCATCTACTACTATTACTCCACCCATCGACCGCTATCCAGCATGCATCTAGAGTATAAAGTTCACAAAGAACGGAATAACGCCTTAAGCAAGATGCCATGATGTAGACAAAGTAAACTCATGCATGAATAAGCCCCATCTTTTTACCCTTAATAGCGACGATACATACGTGTCATGTCCCCTACTGTCACTGGGATTGAGCACCGCAAGATCGAACCCATTAGAAAGCACCGCTTCCCATTGCAAGATAAATCAATCTAGTTGGCCAAACCAAATCAATAGATCGAAGAAGAAATACGAAGCTATAATAATCATCATAAAAGAGATCAGAAAAGACACAAATAATATTCATGGATAATCTGATCATAAACTCACAATTCATCGAATCCCAACAAACACACCGCAAAAAGTGATTACATCGGATAGAACTCCAAGAACATCGAGGAGAACATTGTATTAAAGATTAAAAAGAGAGAAGAAGCCATCTAGCTACTAACTATGGACCCGAAGGTCTGTGGTAAACTACTCACGCATCATCGGAAGGGCAGCAAGGTTGATGTAGAGCCCCTCCGTGATCGATTCCACCTCGGGCGGAGTGCCAGAAAAGAACCCCAGATGGGATCTCTCGAGAACAGAAGCTTGCGGCAGCGGAAAAAGTATTTCGTGGACTCCTTTATTGGTTTCCCGATTTTTGGGAAATTATAGTGGTGGAATTAGGTCAAAAGAGTCAGAGGTAGGCCCTCGAGGCCCCCCCAAGCGCGCCCTGGTGGCTCGTGGCCATCTCCTGGGGCTTCTGGCCTTCTCCCAAAGCTTCTAGTGTTGGTTATGTCCAGAAAAAAAATCTCCAAAAAGTTTCGTGGCATTTGGACTTCGTTTGGTATTGATATTCTGTAAAACCAAAAATAGGCATAAAACAGCAACTGGCACTGGGCACTAGGTTAATAGGTTAGTCCTAAAAAAAGATATATAATTGCTTGTAAATGTATAAAAAACATCCAAGATTGATAATATAACAGCATGGAACAATCAAAAATTATAGATACGTTGGAGACGTATCAGCATCCCCAAGCTTAATTCCTGCTCGTCCTCGAGTAGGTAAATGATAAAAACAGAATTTTCGATGTGGAATGCTGCCTATCATATTCATCATATTCTTTTCTTTTTGTAGCATGGAAATATGGACTTGAATCATTCAAAGCAATAGTCTATAGTTTGACATGAAGACATAAATACTCAAGCATACTAACAAGCAACCATGCCTTTCAAAATATCAACGCTAAAGAAAGTTATCCCTAGCCCATTATGCTCAATCACTGATCCATTCATGAAACACACTCCATATTAGCTACATCCAATGCACAAGTATGACAATAGTGCTCTCTAGTTGGTGCTTTATAAGAGAAGATGGAGACTCAAATAAAAATAAAAATTGCATAAAAGTAAATAGATAGGCCCTTCGTAGCGGGAAGCAGAGATTTGCTAATGTGCCAGAACTCAAAGCTTAAATTAGAGAGATAAAAAATTTTGGGAGGCATGCTTTTCCTGTCAACGAAAACGAATGAGAATTCCCAATATCTTCCATGCTAGATAAATTATAGGCGGTTCCCAAACAGAAAATAAAGTTTATTCCTTTTCCACCATTCTTTCACAATCCATGGCTAGCCGTATCCACGGGTGCCCTCCATACCAACACTTTCCAAGGAATTTATTATTATCATCATATAAGATTTTTATTTCATTTCATTTCATTTCATTTCATTTCGGGACTGGGCATCCCTAATACCTGCCACACTCTCGTGCAATGACAAGTGAATAAACACTCATCGTGAGAATAACCCACCTAGCATGGAAAATATTGGCCACCCCCTTCCGCCTCATGAGCGGTACGGGCACACAAAACAGAAAATTATTTTGAAAATTAGAGTTGGCACACGCAAATTTACTTGGAACGGCATGCAAACGCTGCATATAGGTAGGTATGGTGGACTCATCTGGCACAACTTGGGTTTAAAGAGTTTGGATGCACAAGCAGTATTTCTGCTTAGTACAAATGAAGGCTAGCAAATAGATTGAGAAGCGACCAACCAAAAAGCAAAAACGGTCATAAACATGCATTGAACATAACTAACACCAAATAATGCACCATAAGTAGGATATAATTTCGTTGCATAACTATTGACTTTACGTGCATGCATAGGGAATCACAAACCTTAACACCAATATTCTTACTAAATCACAATTACTCACTAGCATGACTCACATATCATCATCTCCATATCGCAAAACTATTGCAAGGAATCAAGCTTATCATATCCAATGATCTATATGAAAGTTTTTATTATATCCCTCTTGAATATTCATCACTTTGGGACCAAATTCATATCTTTTGCAAATTACCATTACTATTATCAACTCTCAAAAAGATTTAAGTGAAGCATGAGAGTGTAAATATTTCTTCAAAATTTCAATCTTATCAACTCTCAAAATAATATAAGTGAAGCATGAGAGTTTATTTCTTCAAAATTTTAATCTTATCAACTCTCAAAATAATATAAGTGAAGCATGAGAGTTTATTTCTTCAATATTTAGCCACCATCGTGCTCAAAAAGATTTAAGTGAAGCACTAGAGCAATTGCCTAGCTCAAAAAATATAAGTGAAGCACATAGAGTATTCTAACAAATCATGATAAACGTGTGGCTCTCTCAAAATAAGTGTGTTCAGAAAAGATGCTTGTGACAAAATAAAAAGCAAAAAAAGAAAAGACTCATAAAATACAAGACGCACCAAGTAAAACACATATCATGTGACGAATAAAAATATAGCTCCAAGTAAAATTACCGATGGTTGGTAGAAGAAAGAGGGGATGCCTTCCGGGGCATCCCAAGCTTAGACGCTTGAGTCTTCCTTGAATATTACCTTGGGGTGCCATGAGCATCCCCAAGCTTAGGCTCAAGCCACTCCTTATTCCTTCATCCATCGTGATCTCACCCAAAACTTGAAAACTTCAATAACACAAAACTTAACAAAGCCTTCGTGAGATCCGTTTGTATAACAAATAAATCACTACTTTAAGTACTGTTGCAAACCCATTCATATTTTATTTTTGCATTATACCTACTGTATTCTAACTTCTCTGTGGCTTATACCCCCCGATACAATCCATAGTTTCATCAAAACAAGCAAGCAACACATCAAAAACAGAATCTGTCAAAAACAGAACAGTCTGTAGAAATATATTTAAAAGCTATAGTTCTGTAACTCCAACAATTCTGAAAAATTATAACAACGTGGGAAATTCATATACCAATACTGTGTAAAAATTTCAGATTTTTCTGACGCTCGAGTACAGAACCAAAATTCCATCACTGGACGCAAAGCTTTCTGTTTTCCAAACAGCATCAATTATACTATCTTCCAAATCATCCCAAAGGCATTACTTGGCACAAACACTAATTAAAACATGAAAAACACAATCATAACAGAAGCATAATTGTGCAAACACACAAGAACAGAAATAAATAGTAAAATTTTATTTTATTCATTGGGTTGCCTCCCAATAAGCGCTATTGATTTATGCCCCTAGCTAGGCAAAATGCAAAGTTTCAAGTGTTGTCATCTTTGGTTTCCAATTCCTCAATCACACATCCATATTCCCTAGGAATTCTACCATGCATATTTTTAAGGATCACGCTCCTAGGAACAAAGTTAAGAAATTTGTTCTCGTAAGTGGGTTTCTTTATCAATTCAACGAAATTGGGGTGAACACTAATCATTTTAAGATCTTCGCTGTGGCTGGGGGTAGCACCCTTGTCTTTACGAACATATATAAACTTGCAATTCATGCTAGGAGCAATCTTTTCAATAGTTTTAGCGGAAGAAAAAGCGTAACCCAAATTATTAATAATTTCTTCCAACTTATCAATCCTAGCGGGACATTGTTCCATCCTTTCATTAATTATCGGTTCTTTCTCTTTTAGCATCTTAAGAGTGATCCCTACCTTTGATCCAAACTAAGTAACATGGTTATGAATCGCTTTATCTAAATTTTCAATATGCTCTATGGTAGGCATTTTGTTTTCAATAGCATCCAACCTTTGCATTACATGTTCCAAGGTCAAAGTTGTTTCATTAATAGTGATAGGTGGTGATCCCACTAAATTTCCCATAGCATTAAAAGCATCCATAGAGGGACACATCAAGAAATTCCCGCCGGTAATAGTATCAAGTACAAATCTATACCAAGTAGTAATGCCCACATAAAAATTGTGAAGAAGGATGGTAACGGATTGCTTACGAGTTAATCTATTAAGTACTTCATTTTGAGGGGTAATAGTAACGAGCGAAGAACTAGCCATAATGGTAAGCAAGCAAGCAAAAAAAGGCAAACGAAAAATATTTTTGTAAAAAAAAATTTTAGAAGTGGGGGACATGAAAAAGAGAGGCAAATAAAATAAATGCAAGGAGATGAAAGTTTATGTGAAGGTACTTGATAGATGTTGATGATGTCTACCCGGCAACGGCACCAGAAATTCTTCCTGCTACTTGTAGCTTGCGTTGGTATTTTCCCCGAAGAGGAAGGGATGATGCAGCACAGTAGAGGTATGTATTTCCCTCAGTTATGAAACCAAGGTTATCAATCCAGTAGGAGAATCATGCAACACCTCGTTAGCAGTACCTGCACACAAACAACAAATCCTTGCACCCAACGCAAACGAGGGGTTGTCAATCCCTCGGCGGTTAATTGCAAGATTAAATTGTATGGTGATAGATAGAAATATTAAACAAAAATACAAAATAAAATAAATAAGATAAAAGTGCAGCAAGGTATTTTTAGGATTTTTAATATATGATATGAGTAGACCCGGGAGCCATAGTTTTCACTAGAGGATTCTCTCTTGAAAATAGCATACGGTGGGTAGACAAATTACTGTTGGGCAATTGATAGAAAAGCGATTACTCATGATGATATCCAAGGCAATGATCATGTATATAGGCATCACGTCCGAGACAAGTAGACCGACTCCTGCCTGCATCTACTACTATTACTCCACCCATCGACCGCTATCCAGCATGCATCTAGAGTATTAAGTTCCTAAAGAATGGAGTAACGCCTTAAGCAAGATGACATGATGTAGACAAAGTAAACTCACGCATGAATAAACCCCATATTTTTACACTTAATAGCAACGATACATACGTGTCATGTCCCCTACTGTCACTGGGATTGAGCACCGCAAGATCGAACCCATTACAAAGCACCTCTTCCCATTGCAAGATAAATCAATCTAGTTGGCCAAACCAAATCAATAGATCAGAGAAGAAATACGAAGCTATAATAATCATGCATAAAAGAGATTAGAAAAGACTCAAATAATATGCATGGATAATCTGATCATAAACTCACAATTCATCGGAGCCCAACAAACACACCGCAAAAAGTGATTACATCGGATAGAACTCCAAGAACATCGAGGAGAACATTGTATTGAAGATCAAAAAGAGAGAAGAAGCCATCTAGCTACTAACTATGGACCCGATGGTCTGTGGTAAACTACTCACACATCATCGGAAGGGCAGCAAGGTTGATGTAGAGCCCCTCCGTGATCGATTCCCCCTCCGGCGGAGTGCCAGAAAAGAACCCCAGATGGGATCTCTCGAGAACAGAAGCTTGCGGCGGCGAAAATAGTATTTCGTGGACTCCTCTGTTGGTTTCCTGATTTTTGGGAATTTATAGTGGTGGAATTAGGTCAAAAGAGTCAGAGGTGGGCCCACGAGGCACCAAGGCGCGCCTGCCCCCCTAGGCGCGCCCTGGTGGCTCATGGCCACCTCTTGGGGCTTCTGGCCTTCTCCCGAAGCTTCTAGTGTTGGTTATGTCCAGAAAAAAATCTGCAAAAAGTTTCGTGGCATTTGTACTTCGTTTGGTATTGATATTCTGTAAAACCAAAATCAGGCAGAAAACAGCAACTGGCACTGGGCACTAAGTTAATAGGTTAGTCCCAAAAAATGATATATAATTGCTTGTAAATGTATATAAAACATCCAAGATTGATAATATAACAGCATGGAACAATAAAAAATTATACATACGTTGGATACGTATCAAGCTTGAGCGGTACTTTCTCCTTCACGAGGCCAAAAATTTTATATATAATTTCGATCACGATGAACCAAGTGCATAGGATAAAATTTATGATGGAATTCCTGCATTAAGCGGTTCCAATCCCATGTTCTGGTATCAACCAATAGCCTGTAACAAGATAATGCCCTTCCCTTCAAAGATAAAGGGAATACTTTCTTCTTAACTCTATCCTTTGATAATCCTGCAAGCTTAAACAATCCACAAATTTCATCTATATAGATTAAGTGCATATCAGGATGTATTGTTCCATCATCTATATAGGGATTAGCAAGTAGTTTCTTCAAAATACCTGGTACGTCTGCGTCGTATATATAATTATTGATTGTTTCATGCCAATATTCTACAACTTTCACATACTTTTGGCAACAATTTATATATTTTCTAGGACTAACATATTGATCCAGTGCCTGATGACCCACAAGTATAGGGGATCAATCGTAGTCCTTTTGATAAGTCAGAGTGTCGAACCCAACGCGGAGCAGAAGGAAATGACAAGCGGTTTTCAGCAAGATATTTTCTGCAAGCACTAAAATTATCGGTAACGAGTAGTTCGATAGCATGATAATTTGTAAAAAGTGACAAGTAGCAATAGTAACAAAGAGTGCAGCAAAGTGGCCCAATCCTTTTTGTAGCAAAGGACAAGCCGGAACAATATCTTATAGTAAGCAAAGCGTTCTTGAGGACACATGGGAATTTCATCTAGTCACTTTCATCATGTTGGTTTGATTCGCGTTCGCTACTTTGATAATTTGATATGTGGGTGGACTGGTGCTTAGGTGCTGTTCTTACTTGAACAAAACTCCCACTTATGATTAACCCCTCTCGCAAGCATCTGCAGCTACGAGAGAAGAATTAAGATAAATCTAACCATAGCATTAAACATATGGATCCAAATCAGCCCCTTATGGAATAGCGCATAAACTAGGGTTTAAGCTTCTGTCACTCTAGCAGCCCATCATCTAATTACTACTCCACAATGCATTCCCTTAGGCCCAAAGATGGTGAAGTGTCATGTAGTCGACGTTCACATAACACCACTAAGGGAATCAACAACATACATATCATCAAAATATCGAACGAATACCAAATTCACATGATTACTTATGACAGGACTTCTCCCATGTCCTCAAGAACAAAAGTAACTACTCACAAATCATCATCATGTTCAAGATCAGAGGGGTAATGAATAGCATAATGGATCCAAACATTTAATCTTCCACCAGATAAACCAACTAGCATCAACTACAAGATGTAATCAACACTACTAGCAACCCACAGGTACCAATCTGAGGTTTTGAGACAAAGATTGAATACAAGAGATGAACTAGGGTTTGAGATGAGATGGTGCTGTTGAAGATGTTGATGATGATTGGTCCTCCCACGATGAGAGGATCGTTGGTGATGTCGATGGCGACGATTTCCCCCTCGCGGAGGGAAGTATCCCCGGCAGAATCTCTCCGCCGGAGAGCAAAAGTGCTCCTGCCCAAGTTCCACCTCGAGGTGGCGGCGCACCATCCTAAAAGTCTTCTCTTTATTTTTTCTGGGGCAAATGGGCTTATATACCAGAAAATGGGGGCCAGAGGCTGGCCAGGGGCCCCACGAGCCACAGGGGCGCGCCTGGGGGGGTGGCGCGCCCTGGTGCCTCGTGGGCACCTGGGTGGCCCCCTGTGGTACTTCTTTCTTCCAATATTTTTTATTTATTCCAAAATAAATCTCCATAAAATTTCAGCTCATTTGGAGATGTGCAGAATAGGTATCTCTGACATAGCTTTTTCAGGTCCAGAATTCCAGCTGCCGGCAATCTCCCTCTTTGTGTAAACCTTGCATATTAAGAGAGAAAAGGCATTAGAATTGCTCCACAAAGTGTTATATTGATTAAAAACACTATAAATAATTGTAGCAAAACATGATGCAAAATGGACGTATCAACTCCCCCAAGCTTAGACCTTGCTTGTCCTCAAGCGAAAGCCGATATCGATAATCATGTCCACATGTTTAGAGAGAGAGGTGTCGATAAAAACAAAATACGGACATAGTAGCATCATGATCATTATTATAACAGCAATATTTATTATCATAGAACTTCTCATGAGCAAGTAACAATTCATCACAATATCAAAGTATAAGGCATAAACTTTCTTCAAAACTAACAAACTATGTTCTCAGTCAACAATGCAATTGCAATTCATCATATTTTCAGGAAGGGTCACATGTAGGAGCTTTTTAGATAGTCCACATACTCAACCATCATTTAGTCTTCTATGATTGCTAACACTCACGACATATATATGGAGCAAAAAAAATCAGCCAGACACATATATAGAAAGATAGGGGCTTATAATTTCGCCTCCTGATACGTCTCCAACGTATCTATAATTTTTGATTGTTCCATGCTGTTATAATATCAATCTTGGATGTTTTAGTATTCATTTACAGCAATTATATATCATTTTTGGAGACTAACCTATTAACTTAGTGCCCAGTGCTAGTTGCTGTTTTCTGCCCTGTTTTAGTTTTACAGAAAATCAATACCAAACGAAGTCCAAATGCCACAAAACTTTTTGGAGATTTTTTATTGGCCAAGATAAACACTAGAAGCTTCGGGAGGAGGCCAGAAGACCCTGATGGGGCCCACGAGCCACCAGGGCGCTCCTAGGGGGGCAGGCGCGCCGTGGTGCCTCGTGGGGCCAACAGAGCTTCGTTTAACCTAATTCCAGAACTATAAATTCCAGAAAAATCAGAAACCCTCAGGGGAGTCCACGATATACTTTTTCCACCGCCGCAAGCTTCTGTTCCAGAGAGATCCCATCTGGGGTCCTTCTCCGGTAATCTGCCGGAGGGGGAATCGATCACGGAGGGGCTCTACATCATCCTCGCTGCCCTTCCGATGATGCGTGAGTAGTTTACCACAGACCTTCGGGTCCATAGTTAGTAGCTAGATGGCTTCTTCTCTCTTTTTGATCTTCAATACAATGTTCTCCTCGATGTTCTTGGAGTTCTATCCGATGTAATCACTTTTTGCGGTGTGTTTCCGATGAATTGTGAGTTTATGATCAGATTATCCATGAAAATATTTGAGTCTTCTCTGATCTCTTTTAGGCATGATTATTATAGCCTCGTATTTCTTCTCTGATCTATTGATTTGGTTTGGCCAACTAGATTGATTTATCTTGCCATGGGGAGAGGTGCTTTGTAATGGGTTCGATCTTGCGGTGCTCAATCCCAGTGACAGAAAGGGACATGACACGTATGTATCATTGCTATTAAGGGTAAAAAGATGGGGTTTATTCATACGTGAGTCTATCTTGTCTACATCATGTCATCGTTCTTAAGCCGTTACTCCGTTCTTTTATGGACTTAATACACTAGATGCATGCTGGATAGCGGTCGATGTGTGTAGTAATAGTAGTAGATGCAAGCAGGAGTCGGTCTACTTGTCTCGGACGTGATGCCTATATACATGATCATTGCCTTGGATATCATCATGATTATTTGCTTTTCTATCAATTGCCCAACAGTAATTTGTCTACCCACCGTATGCTATTTTCTCGAGAGAAGCCTCTAGTGAAAACTATGGCCCTAAAAATACTTGCCGCAATTTTTACTCAAACCCTAAAAATACTTGACGCAATTTTTTCTTATTTATTTTATTTTGTATTTTAGTTTAATCTATCTATCTATCACATATAATTTAATCTTGTGATCTACCGCCGAGAGATTGACAACCTCTCGTTTGCGTTGGGTGCAAGGGTGTGTTGTTTGTGTGCAGGTACTGCTAACGAGGTGTTGCGTGATTCTCCTACTGGATTGATAACCTTGGTTTCATAACTGAGGGAAATACTTATCTCTACTATGCTGCATCATCCCTTCCTCTTCGGGGAAAATACCAACGCAAGCTACAAGTAGCAGGAAGAATTTCTGGCGCCGTTGCCGGGGAGACATCATCAACATCTATCAAGTACCTTTGCATAAACTTCATCTCCTTGCATTTACTTTATTTGCCTCTCATTTTCATCTCCCCCACTTCTAAAACTTTTTACCAAAATACAAAAATATTTTTCGTTTGCCTTTTTCTTGTTTGCTTCTTTACTTGCTTGCTTACTTTTATTGCCTTCATGTCGAACACACTTGAACAGAAACTAAAAGTAAAAATATAAGATACTATGGATCCATATAAAGTTTACTACTTGGATCATCTTCTATCCATTCGTGCTCGTGATGAAACCCCAACTAGTTTAGTTGAGGGAAAATCATTAGATGAGCATGCTCATTTTGTGCGTCACCGTTTGTCTGAAAAGGGGAGACTCTTATGGAGTCAAATAAATAGGTTGCTATGCTATGCTTGGAATCTATGTGAAATTTATGATTTTACTTGTTGCTCTAAGAACCCTAAAAAACACCTTCCCTACCTATGTCAGTTCAATGATAATGAAATCTTATCTTCTTATGAAAAAGGTGTTTATAGTTACTATGATATCAAACAAATTGAAGAATTTGTTGCTTTTAAGGGTGCTTATGAAGTTTCTTCTTTGATTGAAAAGTATGATATTACTCTCTACAAATCTAAATTTTTTGCCATACTTAAGTATTGCTATGAAAATTATGCATCTAATGCCTATGTTAGTGAATTTATTGAGAGAATGTCTACTGCTTTGGAAGAGAATAATGATGTGCATGAATCTATAGATAATTGTGATTCCGATGATTCGATTGAAATGTCCCCTCATGATGAACATGATGCTTGCTATTCTTATGGCCATGATGCCAATATTAATGATGCTTGTAGAGATGAACTTGCTATAGTTCCTTATGTTAAAAATGAAATTATTGCTATAGCACCCATATTTGATAGCTCCTTGAATGAAAAGCATGATTGCAATGATGTTATTATAAATTCTATTAATGTCAATCATGCTAATGATATGCAAAACTACAAGCTTGGGGATGAAAATTTTGTTATGTGCACTACTTATTGCAATGATCATGATTGGGGCGATGATGTTTTTTATGATCTTGAAAATTTATTTAAGCTTCATGATGAATATGTTATTGATAATAAAATTTGCAATACTACTAAAAGTGGGTTTGGAAGAGTGTCAATTCTAGGTAAAAATAATCCCACATATTTGGAGAGTGTTCAATCTTATGATTTTTTTTATAAAAGTGGGTTTGAAGAGGTCATGACTTTAGCTGATGTTAATCCCACTATTTTGGAAGGCTATAAGAATTTTATGCATGTGGACCATGGAGAGAAAATTTTATATGATAGCTATATTGTTGAATTTGATTATGATCCTACATGTAATTATTATGAGAGAGGAAAATATAGTTGTAGAAATTTTCATGTTACTAAATTACCTCTCGTTATGTTGAGATTGTCAATGTTTTATTCCTCTCCTTTGCATATGCTAGATATTTCTCGTCTTGATAATTTGTTTGCATATAAAATGCCTATGCATGGGAAGTATGTTAGACTTAAATGTGTTTCTCACATGTATTATGATGCTCTCTTTGTGATTCAATTCATATCTTTCATGTGAGCATCATTGAAATTTCAAAGCCGATCTTAATGGCTATAAAGAAAGAGCTTGTTGGGAGACAACCCAATGAATAAAATAAATTTTTTGTTTTTGCTTCTGTTTTTGTGTGTTCACACAATTATTCTTCTGTTATGACTGTGTTTTTTATGTTTTAATTAGTGTTTGTGCCAAGTAATGCCTTTGGGATGATTTGGAAGATAGTATAATTGATGCTGTTTGGAAAACAGAAAGTTTTGCGTCCAGTGCGGAAATTTTGGTTCTGTACTCGAGCATCGAAAAAATCTTAACTTTTTACACAGTATTAGTATATGAATTTCCCACGTTGTCCCAATTTTTCCGAATTTTTGGAGTTACAGAAGTAAGGCTTTTAAATAGATTGCTACAGACTGTTCTGTTTTTGACAGATTCTGTTTTTTCTGTGTTGCTTGCTTGTTTTGATGAAACTATGGATTGTATCGGGGGGTATAAGCCATGGAGAAGTTAGAATACAGTAGGTATAATGCAAATACAAAATATGAATGGGTTTCCAACAGTACTTAAAGTAGTGATTTATTTGTTATACTAACGGATCTCACGAAGGTTTTGTTGAGTTTTGTGTGATTGAAGTTTTCAAGTTTTGGGTGAGATCACGATGGATGAAGGAATAAGGAGTGGCAAGAGCCTAAGCTTGGGGATGCCCATGGCACCCCAAGGTAATATTCAAGGAAGACTCAAGCGTCTAAGCTTGGGGATGCCCCGGAAGGCATCCCCTCTTTCTTCTACCAACCATCGGTAATTTTACTTGGAGCTATATTTTTATTCGTCACATGATATGAGTTTTGCTTGGAGCGTCTTGTATGATATGAGTCTTTGCTTTGTTTGTTTTTTAGTTTGTCACAATCATCCTTGCTGAACACACCTATCTTGAGAGAGCCACACGTTATCATGATTTGTTAGAATACTCTATGTGCTTCACTTAAATTTTTTGAGCTAGGCAGTTGCTCTAGTGCTTCACTTAAATCTCTTTGAGCACGGTGGTGGTTAAGTTTTTGAAGAAATAAACTCCCTTGCTTCACTTATATTATTTTGAGAGTTGATTAAATTTTGAAGAAATGAATTCTCATGCTTCACTTATATTATTTTGAGAATTGATAAGATTAAATTTTGAAGAAATGAATTCTCATGCTTCACTTATATTATTTTGAGAATTGATAAGATTGAAATTTTGAAGAAATATTTGCACTCTCATGCTTCACTTAAGTCTTTTTGAGAGTTGACATGGTAATTAATAGTGATGGTAATTTGCACAAGATATGAATTTGGTCCCAATGTGATGAATATTCAAGAGGGATATAGATAGAAACTTTCATATAGATCATTGGATATGATAAGCTTGATTCCTTGCAATAGTTTTGCGATATGAAGATGATGATATGTGAGTCATGCTAGTGAGTAATTGTGATTTAGTAAGAATATTGGTGTTAAGGTTTGTGATTCCCTATGCATGCACGAAAGTCAATAGTTATGCAACGAAATTATATCCTACTTATGGTGCATTATTCGGTGTTAGTTATGTTGAATGCATGTTTATGACCGTTTTCGCTTTTTGGTTGGTCACTTCTCAATCTATTTGCTAGCCTTCATTTGTACAAAGCGGAAATACTGCTTGTGCATCCAAACTCTTTAAACCTAAGTTGTGCCAGATGAGTCCACCATACCTACCTATATGCGGTATTTCAATGCCGTTCCAAGTAAATTTGCATGTGCCAACTCTAATTTTCAAAATAATTTTTCTGTTTTATGTGCCCGTACCGCTCATGAGGCGGAAGGGGGTAGCCAATATCTTCCATGCTAAGTTGGCTATTCTCATGATGAGTGTTTATTCACTTGTCATTGCACGAGAGTGTGGCAGGTAATAGGGATGCCCAGTCCCGAATTGTGAAATGAAATGAAAAACCTTATGTGATCACAATAATAAATTCCTTGGAAAGTGATGGTATGGAGGGCACCCGTGGATACGGCTAGCCATGGATTGTGAAAGAATGGTGGAAAAGGAATAAACTTTATTTTCTGTTTGGGAACCGCCTATAATGTGTTTAGCATGGAAGATGTTGGAAATTCTCGTTCGTTTTTGTTGACAGGAAAAGCATGCCTCCCAAATTTTTTTATCTCCCTAATTTAAGCTTTGAGCTCTGGCACATTTGACAAATCTCTGCTTCCCTCTGCGAATGGCCTATCTATTTACTTTTATGCAAACTTTTATTTTTATTTGAGTCTCCATCTTCTCTTATAAAGCACCAACTAGAGAGCACTATTGTCATACTTGTGCATTGGATGTAGCTAATATGGAGTGTGTTTCACGAATGGATCAATGATATAGCATAATGGGCTAGGGATAACATTCTTTAGCATTGACATTTTGAAAGGCATGGTTTCTTGTTAGTATGCTTGAGTATCTATGTTTTCATGTCAAATTATAGACTATTGCTTTGAATCATTCAAGTCTCAATGTCCATGCTACAAAGAAGAAAAGAATATGATGAATATGTTAGGCAGCATTCCACATCAAAAATTCTGTTTTTATCATTTACCTACTCGAGGACGAGCAGGAATTAAGCTTGGGGATGCTGATACGTCTCCAACGTATCTATAATTTTTGATTGTTCCATGCTGTTATAATATCAATCTTGGATGTTTTTATATTCATTTACAGCAATTATATATCATTTTTGGAGACTAACCTATTAACTTAGTGCCCAGTGCCAGTTGCTGTTTTCTGCCCTATTTTTGTTTTACAGAAAATCAATACCAAACGAAGTCCAAATTCCATGAAACTTTTTGGAGATTTTTTATTGGCCAAGATAAGCACTAGAAGCTTCAGGAGGAGGCTAGAAGACCCTGGTGGGGCCCACGAGCCACCAGGGCGCGCCTGGGAGGGGGGGGGGACAGGCGCGCCCTGGTGCCTCGTGGGGCCCACAGAGCTCCGTTTGACCTAATTCCAGCACTATAAATTCTAGAAAAATCAGAAACCCTCAGGGGAGTCCACGATATACTTTTTCTGCCGCCGCAAGCTTCTGTTCCAGAGAGATCCTATCTGGGGTCCTTCTCCAGTAATCTGCCGGAGGGGGAATCGATCACGGAGGGGCTCTACATCATCCTTGCTGCCCTTCCGATGATGCGTGAGTAGTTTACCACAGACCTTCGGGTCCATAGTTAGTAGCTAGATGGCTTCTTCTCTCTTTTTGATCTTCAATACAATGTTCTCCAAGATGTTCTTGGAGTTCTATCCGATGCAATCACTTTTTGCGGTGTGTTTGTTGGGATCCGATGAATTGTGAGTTTATGATCAGATTATCCATGAAAATATTTGAGTCTTCTCTGATCTCTTTTATGCATGATTATTATAGCCTCATATTTTTTTCTCCAATCTATTGATTTGGTTTGGCCAACTAGATTGATTTATCTTGCCATGGGGAGAGGTGCTTTGTAATGGGTTCGATCTTGCGGTGCTCAATCCCAGTGACAGAAAGGGACATGACACGTATGTATCGTTGCTATTAAGGGTAAAAAGATGGGGTTTATTCATACGTGAGTCTATCTTGTCTACATCATGTCATCATTCTTAAGGCGTTACTCCTTTCTTTTATGGACTTAATACACTAGATGCATGCTGGATAGCAGTCGATGTGTGGAGTAATAGTAGTAGATGCAGGCAGGAGTCGGTCTACTTGTCTCGGACGTGATGCCTATATACATGATCATTGCCTTGGATATCATCATGATTTTTTGCTTTTCTATCAATTGCCCAACAGTAATTTGTCTACCCACCGTATGCTATTTTCTCGAGAGAAGCCACTAGTGAAAACTATGGCCCCCGGGTCTACTTTATCATTTACTGAAACCCTAAAAATACTTGCTTTAATTTTGTCTTATTTATTTTATTTTGCATTTTAGTTTAATCTATCTATCTATCACATACAATTTAATCTTGCGATCTACCGCCGAGAGATTGACAACCTATCGTTTGCGTTGGGTGCAAGGGTGTGTTGTTTGTGTGCAGGTACTGCTAATGAGGTGTTGCGTGATTCTCCTACTGGATTGATAACCTTGGTTTCATAACTGAGGGAAATACTTATCTCTACTATGCGGCATCACCCCTTCCTCTTCGGGGAAAATACCAACGCAAGCTACAAGTAGCACCTCCCAACTTATTCACCTCAAGGGTGATGTCAACAATAATAACTCTTGATCACTCATATCCAACTGGATATATATGCCTAGATCTCTCCACCACATGATGCTTGCAAAAGAGAAAAATAAAAAGGAATAGAGGAGAACACTATTGACTCTTGCATAAAAAGTAAATACATAAAAGTAAAAGATAGGCCCTTCGCAGAGGGAAGCAGAGGTTGTCATGTGCTTTTTGTTGTTGGATGCACAATCTCTTAGTGCAAAGGAACGTCACTTTATATTGCCCCTTGTGATAGTAACCTTTATTATGCAGTCCGTCGCTTTTATTTCTTTACCATCACAAGTTCGGACAAAGCTTATTTTCCCTTACAATAAAAGTTCATACATATTTAAAGGCAATTTTTATTACTTTTTGCACCGATGACAACTTACTTGAAGGATCTTATTCAACCCATAGGTAGATATAGTGGACTCTCATGACATGAGACTGAGTTTAAGGGTTTTGGATGCACAAGTAGTATCTCTACTTGGTGCGAATTTTTGGCTAGTAAAGATATTGGGCAAGCACCACATGTTGAAGTATCTATAACAATATAACTTCTATGTGAATATAAGCAAACACAATTCATTACATTGTCTTCCTTGTCCAATGTCAACAATTTGACATAAAATACTTAATGGGGGCTCACAATCATAAAAGATGTCCCAGATAGTATATTTGCACGTGAATCTTCTCTTCCCTTATTAATTCTTTCATGAATTGCATCATTGACTAATGCTATGCTTGTTAACTTTCAATAAATTTTACCACTTATACTTTTCTTTATGTAATGTCATTACTTTCCGTAAGATTAGCATATGATCTTTTTCATTATTTTCATTGCTAGGATTGAAACATGAAAGTAAAGAAGCAAAAACTCAAACTAATCTTTATTATATAACCCTCAACTCGATTACATAGATGGATAGATCACGAAACTAGCACTCGAAAATAGATCATACTAAACTTTTATTCAACTAGATCATGAAATAACTAAGGATCAACCTAAAATAGGTAAAGATGATAAAAGTGATGGTGATACGATACCGGGGCACCTCCCCCAAGCTTGGCACAAGCCAAGGGGAGTGCCCATACCCATGTGCTCAAGTTTCTTTCTTCGGTGATGATGGTGGTGATGAAGTGATGGGCTTGTCCTCCGGCTTCCATGGCATAGGTGCCCCATCATAAAAGGATGAACGAGTCTCCGGAGTCCTGAAACTTGCAGCTAAACTCATACCTTTGAATTTTGCCTCATACTCAAAATTTTGATTTTGAAGATCATAGATTTGGCCTTGGAGATAGTCAATTCATTCGTTGAGCTTGAAGATGATGTCCCCCATTGATTGGCCATCCACCTTGTGTTCACGAGTGAATTCCGTGATCATGGAGTGGTTGGCGCTGAGTCCGCGTTCCACCATCCCTTGGCATTTAAAGATCTCCTGCTCCACCGCTTCGAGCCTGGCCTCCACGCTCCCGGTCTTCTTGGGTCCTTGAACATCCCGGATGTGAAGCACCCCCTCATGCATCTCGATGGCTTGAGGGTGTTTCATCACCTCCGGTAGGTAGGGGTTGATGACCTTCTCGTAGAACTTGTCCTTGGAAGAGCTTGGTGGAGCCATAGCGATCTAGATCTGTCACAAAAATAGCACGAAACAAGAACAGAGGAGATTTCTGTGATACGGTGGTCAAATCATCCGAGAGTATATATAAAGAATTTTTATCTTGCAAAACAAGTAATCCAGGAGAAAACGGAGTCGGGAAGGCTCACGTGGGGCCCACGAGCCACCAGGGCGTGCCGGGGGGGTGTGGCACGCCCTGGTGCCTCGTGGGCACCAGGTGGGTCCCCTCGGCCATTTCTTATTTCTGTATTTTTTCTAATATTCCAAAACTGATAGAAAATATTTTTATGGAATTTTTGGAGTCGGTTTACTTACCGTATCACTTACCTCTTCCTTTTCAGGGTTCTGGAGTGTTCTGGAAGGTCTCTCTTATGTATTCCTTTGGTGTAATTGTTTCAATAATATTAGTTTCAACATTAATAGGGGTACCTGAAATATAGTGCTTAATTCTTTGTCCATTCACCACTCTCGGATTAGTGCCTTCGGAGTTGTTTATTTTGATGGCTCCGGAGTGATAAACTTCTTCGATGATATACGGTCCTTCCCACTTAGAGAGAAGTTTTCCTGCAAAGAATCTCAAACGAGAATTGTATAATAGAACATGATCACCTACTTTGAATTCCCATTTTTGAATTCTTTTATCATGCCATCTTTTAACTTTTTCTTTAAACAATTTGGCATTATCATAGGCTTGGGTTCTCCATTCATCTAACGAGCTAATATCAAATAACCTCTTTTCACCGGCAAGTTTAAAATCATAATTGACTTCATCAATTGCCCAATATGCTTTATGTTCTAACTCAAGAGGTAAATGACATGCTTTTCCATAAACCATTTTATATGGAGACATACCCATAGGATTTTTATATGCAGTTCTGTAAGCCCATAATGCATCATCAAGTTTCTTAGACCAATTCTTTCTAGATCTATTGACTGTCTTTTGCAAAATCAACTTTATTTCTCTACTGCTCAATTCAACTTTCCACTAGACTGAGGGTGATAGGGAGATGCAATTCTATGGTTGACATCATATTTAGCAAGTAGTTTACGGAATGCACCATGAATAAAATGTGAACCACCATCAGTCATTAAATATCTAGGGACTCTGCACCTTGGGAAAATAACCTCTTTAAGCATTTTAATAGAAGTGTTATGAGCAGCACTACTAGTTGGAATAGCTTCTACCCACTTAGTAACGTAATCAATAGCAACTAAAATATGTGTATACCCATTGGATTTAGGAAAAGGTCCCATGTAATCAAATCCCCAAACATCAAATGGTTCAATAACAAGTGAATAATTCATAGGCATTTCCTGACGTCCACCAACATTACCAATTCTTTGACATTCATCACAAGATAAGACAAACTTACGAGCATCCTTGAAAAGAGTAGGCCAATAAAAACCAGATTGTAATACCTTGTGTGCAGTTCTGTCTCCCGCATGGTGTCCTCCGTAAGCCTCGGAGTGACACTTCCGTAGGATTTGTTCCTGTTCATGCTCAGGTATACAACGTCTAATAATACCATCTACTCCTTCTTTATAAAGATGTGGGTCATCCCAGAAGTAATGTCTTAAATTGAAAAAGAATTTTTTCTTTTGTTGGTATGTAAAGCTAGGTGGTATGTATTTAGCAACAATGTAATTAGCATAGTCTGCATACCAAGGAGTATTACAAGAAGCATTTATGATAGCTAATTGTTCATCAGGAAAATCATCATTAATAGGAAGTGGGTCATCAAGAACATTTTCTATTCTAGACAAATTATCTGCTACGGGATTCTCAGCTCCCTTTCTATCAATAATATGCAAGTCAAATTCTTGTAGTAGAAGAACCCACCTAATAAGTCTAGGTTTAGCATCTTTCTTTTCCATAAGATATTTAATAGCAGCATGGTCAGTGTGAACAGCTACTTTAGAGTCAACTATGTAAGATCTGAATTTATCACACGCAAACACAACTGCTAAAAATTCTTTCTCAGTAGTAGCATAATTTCTTTGAGCTCTGTCTAGAGTTTTACTAGCAAAATGGATAACATTTAGTTTCTTATCAACTCTCTGTCCTAGAACAGCACCAACAGCATAATCACAAGCATCACACATAATTTCAAAAGGCAAGTTCCAATCAGGTGGTTGAACAATAGGTGCAGTGGTTAAGGCTTTCTTAAGTGTTTCAAAGGCTTCTACACAATCATCATCAAAAACAAATGGAACATCTTTTTGCAAGAGATTGGTAAGAGGCCTAGAAATTTTAGAGAAGTCTTTAATAAACCTTCTATAGAAACCAGCATGACCAAGGAAACTTCTTATACCTTTAATATCTTTAGGACATGGCATTTTCTCAATTGCATCGACTTTAGCTTTATCTACTTCAATACCTCTTTCAGAAATTTTATGCCCCAAGACAATACCTTCGTTCACCATGAAGTGGCACTTTCCCCAATTCAAGACAAGATTAGTTTGTTCAGATCTCTGCAAAACTCGATCAAGGTTGCTTAAGCAATCATCAAAAGAAGTTTCGTAAACGGAAAAATCATCCATGAAAACCTCAACAATCTTTTCACAAAAGTCAGAGAATATAGCAGTCATACATCTTTGAAAGGTTGTAGGTGCATTGCATAAACCAAAAGGCATACGTCTATAAGCATAAGTTGCGAAAGGACAAGTAAAAGTGGTTTTCTCTTGATCGGCTTCTGATACAAGCATTTGAGAGAAACCAGAATATCCATCAAGAAAGCAAACATGTGTATGCTTAGACAATCTTTCTAACATTTGGTCAATAAAAGGTAAAGGGTAATGATCTTTTCTAGTGGCTTTGTTTAATTTTCTAAAATCAATAACCATCCTATAACCAGTTACAATTCTTTGTGGAATGAGTTCATTTTTATCATTAGGAACAATGGTGATACCTCCTTTCTTAGGGACACAATGAATGGGACTTACCCATCTACTATCAGCTATGGGATAGATTATACCTGCTTCCAGAAGCTTTAATATTTCAGTTCTTACCACCTCTTTCATCTTAGGATTTAATCGTCGTTGGTGGTCGACAACTGGTTTAGCATCAGGCTCCATATTAATTTTTTGCTGGCATAGAGCGGGACTAATGCACTTAAGATCATCAAGAGTATATCCAATAGCAGCACGGTGCTTCCTCAGAGTTTTTAGTAATCTCTTTTCTTCATGCTCTGAAAGGTTAGCACTAATAATAACAGGATATATCTTCTTTTCATCTAGATAAGCATATTTCAATGTATCAGGCAATTGTTTCAATTCAAACACAGGATCACCCATAGGTGGAGGAGGACCTCCAAGAGTTTCAATAGGAAAATTATGTTTAAGGATAGGTGGTTGATCGAAGAACATCTTATCTATTTCATTTCTTTCATTCATATGCATATCATTTTCATGGTCTAGCAGATATTGTTCTAAAGGATCAGTAGGAGGTACGGCAATAGAAGCAAGACCAATAATTTCATCTTTACTAGGTAATTCTTTATCATGAGGTTGTCTACGAAACTTAGAGAAATTAAACTCACGAGATGTACCACCAAAATTGACACTGATAGTTTCTTTAGCGCAGTCAATCTTGGCAATAACAATGTTCAAGAAAGATCTACCAAATATAATGGGACAAAAATTATCTTCTGGAGAACTGAGGACTAGAAAATCAGTAGGGTATTTTATTTTTGCACACAAGACTTCAACATCTCTAACTATCCCAAGTGGTGTAATGGTATCTCTGTTTGCAAGCTTAATAGTAACATCAATGTCTTCTATTTCAATAGGTGCAATATCATTCATAATTTCTTGATATAAGGTAAAAGGAATAGCACTCACGCTAGCACCCAAATCACATAAGCCATGATAAAAATGATCTCCTATTTTAAGAGAGACAACATGCATGCCTACTATAGGTCTATTTTTATCTTTAGGATCTGGTTTAGCAATTCTAGCTGCTTCATCACAGAAGTAAATATCATGCCCATCTTAATTATCGACCAAGAGATCTTTAACCATAGCAACATTAGGTTCAACTTTAATTTGTTCAGCGGGTCTAGGTGTTCTAATATTACTTTTGTTAACCACAGTTGAAACTTTAGCATGTTCCTTAATCCTCACAGGAAAAGGTGGTTTCTCAATATAAGCATTAGGCACAACTGGATCAACATGGTAAAAAATTATTTCTTCTTTAACACTAATGGGTTCTTCTATCTTTTCCTTAACAGGGGGATGATATTTAAACCACTTCTCCTTAGGGAGATCAACATGAGTAGCAAAATATTCACAAAAGGAGGCTACTATCTTAGAGTCAAGTCCATATTTAGTGCTAAACTTGTGAAATGCATCGGTATTCATAAAAGATTTAACACAATCAAACTCAAGTATTATACCTGACTCATTACCTTTGTCGAGTTCGCAATCTTCAGAGTTGCGTTTAATTCTTTCCAGAAGATCCCACCTGAATTCAATGGTTTTCTTCATAAAGGAGCCAGTCGAAGAAGAATCGAGCATGGTTTTATCATCATGAGAAAGCCGAGCATAAACATTCTGTAAGATAATTTCTCTTGAGAGCTAATGGTTGGGGCATGTATGCAACATATACTTAAGCCTCCCCCAAGCTTGAGCGATACTTTCTCCTTCACGAGGCCAAAAATTATATATATAATTCCGATCACGATGAACCAAATGCATAGGATAAAATTTCTGGTGGAATTCCAGCTTCAGCCGGTTCCAATACCATGTGTCAGTATCATCACATAGCCTATACCATGTCAATGCCTTTCCCTCCAAAGATAAAGGGAATACTTTCTTCTTAACTCCATCTCTGGATAAACCTGCAAGCTTAAACAATCCACAAATTTCATCCACATAGATCAAGTGCATATCGGGATGTATTGTTCCATCTCCTGCATAAGGATTAGCTAGCAGTTTCTCTATCATACTCGAAGGAATCTCATAATAAATATTTTCAGTAGGTGCAATAGGTTGAGGAGCAACTATTTGTGCTTCCAGTCGAGGTGAACATACCCCGAACAAACCCCTCAAAGGATTACTTTCCATAGTGACAAGTGACAATAAATTTCAGCACGTAATATAAATGTTTCCTTACCAGATTCCACTCACCAAAGGCGCTTCACCCCCCGGCAACGGTGCCAGAAAAGAGCCTTGATGACCCACAAGTATAGGGGATCAATCGTAGTCCTTTCGATAAGTAAGAGTGTTGAACCCAACGAGGAGCAGAAGGAAATGACAAGCAGTTTTCAGCAAGGTATTTTCTGCAAGCACTGAAATTATCGGTAACGAGTAGTTTGATAGCAAGATAATTTGTAACAAGTGACAAGTAGCAATAGTAACAAAGAGTGCAGCAAAGTGGCTGATACATCCATTTTGCATCATGTTTTACTACTGTTATTTATAGTGTTTTTAATCAATATAACACTTTGTGTAGCAATTCTAATGCCTTTTCTCTCTTAATATGCAAGATTTACACAAGGAGGAAGAATACCGGCAGCTGGAATACTGGACCTGAAAAAGCTCTGTCAAGATACCTATTCTGCACATCTACAAATGAGCTGAAATTTCTTGGAGAATTATTTTGGAATATATAAAAAATATTGGAAGCAAAAAGTACTAGAGGGGGCCACCCAGGTGCCCACGAGGCACCAGGGCACGCCACCCCCCCAGGCGCGCCCTGGAACCTCGTGGGGCCCCTGGCCCACTTCTGGCCCCCATTTTCTGGTATATAAGTGCATTTGACCTAAAAAAATAGAGAGAAGACTTCCAGGACGGTGCGCCGCCGTCTCGAGGCGGAACTTGGGCAGGAGCACTTTTGCTCTCCGGCGGAGAGATTCTGCCGGAGAAACTTCCCTCCGGGAGGGGGAAATTGTCGCCATCGACATCTCCAGCGACCCTCTCATCGTGGGAGGGCTAATCTTCATCAACATCTTCACCAGCACCATCTCATCTCAAACCCTAGTTCATCTCTTCTATTCAATCTTTGTCTCAAAACCTCAGATTGGTACCTGTGGGTTGCTAGTAGTGTTGATTACATCTTGTAGTTGATGCTAGTTGGTTTATTTGGTGGAAGATTATATGTTCAGATCCAATATGCTATTTAATACCCCTCTGATCTTGGGCATGTTGATGATGTGTGAGTAGTTACTTTTGTTCTTGAGGACATGGTAGAAGTCTTGTCGTAAGTAATCATGTGAATTTGGTATTCGTTCGATATTTTGATGATGTGTATGTTGTGATTCCTTTAGTGGTGTTATGTGAACCTCGACTACATGACACTTCACCATCTTTGGGCCTAAGGGAATGCATTGTGGAGTAGTAATTAGATGATGGGTTGCTAGAGTGACAGAAGCTTAAACCCTAGGTTATGCGCTATTCTGTAAGGGGCTGATTTGGATCCATATGTTTAATGCTATGGTTAGAGTAATCTTAATTCTTCTTTCGTAGTGGCGGATGCTAGCGAGAGGGGGTAATCATAAGTGGGAGGCTTGTTCAAGTAAGAACAGCACCCAAGCACCGGTCCACCCACATATCAAATTATCAAAGTAGCGAACGCGAATCAAACAAACATGATGAAAGTGACTAGATGAAATTCCCATGTGTCCTCGAGAACGCTTTACTTACTATAAGAGATCGTTCCGACCTGTCCTTTGCTACAAAAAGGATTGGGCTATATTGCTGCACTCTTTGTTACTATTGCTACTTGTCACTTGTTACAAATTATCTTGCTATCAAACTACTCGTTACCGATAATTTTAGTGCTTGCAGAAAACACCTTGCTGAAAACCGCTTATCATTTCCTTCTGCTCCTCGTTGGGTTTAAGCTACGATTGATCCTCTATACTTGTGGGTCATCAAGACTCTTTTCTGGCACCGTTGCCGGGGAGTGAAGCGCCTTTGGTGAGTGGAATTTGGTAAGGAAACATTTATATTACGTGCTGAAATTTACTGTCACTTGTCACTATGGAAAGTATTCCTTTGAGGGGTTTATTCGGGGTATCTTCACCTCGACCGGAAACACCAAGAGTTGCCCCTCAACCTACTGCACCTATTGAAAAAGATATTGAAAATGAAATTCCTTCGGGTATGTTAGAGAAACTTCTAGCTAATCCTTATGCAGGAGATGGAATAGTACATCTTGATATGCACTTGATCTATGTGGATGAAATTTGTGGATTGTTTAAGCTTGCAGGTTTATCCGGAGATGGAGTTAACACGAAAGTATTCCCTTTATCTTTGGAGGGAAAAGCATCAATATGGTATAGGCTATGTGATGATACTGATACATGGGACTGGAACCGATTGAAACTAGAATTCCATCAGAAATTTTATCCTATGCATTTGGTTCATCGTGATCGGAATTATATATATAATTTTTGGCCTCGTGAAGGAGAAAGCATCGCTCAAGCTTGGGGAAGGCTTAAGTACATGATGTACACATGCCCCAATCATGAGCTCTCGAAAGAAATTATCTTACAGAATTTTTATGCTCGGCTTTCTCATGATAATCAAAATTTGCTCGATTCTTCTTCGACTGGCTCCTTTATGAAGAGAACTATTGAATTCAGATGGGATCTTCTGGATAGAATTAAACGCAACTCTGAAGATTGGGAACTCGACAAAGGTAATGAGTCAGGTATAATACTTGAGTTCGATTGTGTTAAATCTTTTATGGCTACCGATGCTTTTCATAAGTTTAGCACTAAATATGGCCTTGACTCTGAGATAGTAGCTTCCTTTTGTGAATCATTTGCTACTCATGTTGATCTCCCTAATGAGAAGTGGTTTAAATATCACCCCCCTGTTAAAGAAAAGATTGAGGAACCTATTAATGTTAAAGAAGAAACAATTGTTTACCATGCTGATCCAGTTGTGCCTACCGCTTATATTGAGAAACCACCTTTTCCTGTTAGGATTAAGGAACATGCTAAAGTTTCAACTGTGGTTAACAAAAGTCATGTTAGGACACCTAGACCCTCTGAACAATTAAAGTTGAACCTAATGTTGCAATGGTTAAAGATCTCTTGGTTGATAATATAGATGGGCATGTTATTTACCTCTGCGATGAAGCAGCTAGAATTGCTAAACCTGATCCTAAAGATAAAAATAGACCCGTTGTAGGCATGCCTATTGTCTCATTTAAAATAGGAGATCATTGTTATCATGGCTTATGTGATTTGGGTGCTAGTGTGAATGCTATTCCGTTTACCTTATATCAAGAAATTACGCATGATATTGCACCTGTTGAAATAGAAGACATTGATGTTACTATGAAACCTGCAAACAGAGATACCATTACACCACTTGGGATTGTTAGAGATGCTGAAGTCTTGGTTCTCCACAAGATGATTTTTGTCCTATTATATTTGGTAGACTTTTCTTGAACACTGTTAATGCAAGGATTGATTGCGCTAAGGAGATTGTTAGCGTTAATTTTAGTGGTATGTCTCATGAGTTTAATTTCTCTAAGTTTTGTAGACAACCTCATGATAAAGAATTGCCTAGAAAAGATGAAATTATTGGTCTTGCTTCCATTGCCGTACCTCCTACTGATCCGTTAGAACAATATTTGCTAGACCATGAAAACGATATGCATATGAATGAAAGAAATGAAATAGATAAGATGTTCGTTGATCAACCTCCTATCCTTAAACATAATTTGCCTGTTGAAACTCTTGGAGGTCCTCCTCCACCTAAGGGTGATCCTGTGTTTGAATTGAAGCAATTGCCTGATACATTGAAATACGCTTATCTTGATGAAAAGAAGATATATCATGTTATTATTAGTGCTAACCTTTCAGCGCACGAAGAAAAGAGGTTACTAAAAAATCTAAGGAAGCACCGAGCTGCTATTGGATATACTCTTGATGATCTTAAAGGCATTAGTCCCACTCTATGTCAGCACAAAATTAATATGGAGCCTGATGCTAAACCAGTTGTCGACCACCAACGACGATTAAATCCTAAGATGAAAGAGGTGGTAAGAACCGAAATATTAAAACTTCTGGAAGCAGGTATAATCTATCCCATAGCTGATAGTAGATGGGTAAGTCCTATTCATTGTGTCCCTAAGAAATGAGGTATTACCGTTGTTCCTAATGATAAAAATGAACTCATTCCACAAAGAATTGTAACTGGTTATAGGATGGTAATTGATTTTAGAAAATTAAACAAAGCTACTAGAAAAGATCATTACCCCTTACCTTTTATTGATCAAATGTTAGAAAGATTGTCCAAGCATACACACTTTTGTTTCCTAGATGGTTATTCTAGTTTTTCTCAAATACCCGTATCACAACCCGATCAAGAGAAAACCACCTTTAATTGTCCCTTTGGAACTTATGCTTATAGACGTATGCCGTTTCATTTATGCAACGCACCTGCTACCTTTCAAAGATGTATGACTGCTATATTCTCTGACTTTTGTGAACAGATTGTTGAGGTTTTCATGGATGATTTTTCTGTTTACGGAACTTCATTTGATGATTGCTTAAGCAACCTTGATCGAGTTTTGCAGAGATGCGAAGAAACTAATCTTGTCTTGAATTGGGAGAAGTGCCACTTTATGTTAAATGAAGGCATTGTCTTGGGGCATAAAATTTCTGAAAGAGGTATTGAAGTTGATAAACTAAGGTTGATGCTATTGAGAAAATGCCATGTCCTAAAGATATTAAAGGTATAAGAAGTTTCCTTGGTCATGCTGGTTTCTATAGGAGATTTATTAAAGGCTTCTCTAAAATTTCTAGGTCTCTTACCAATCTTTTGCAAAAAGATGTTCCATTTGTTTTTGATGATGATTGTCTAGAAGCCTTTGAAACACTTAAGAAAGCCTTAACCACTGCACCTATTATTCAACCACCTGATTGGAATTTGCCTTTTGAAATTATGTGTGATGCTAGTGACTATGCTGTTGGTGATGTTTTAGGACAAAGAGTTGATAAGAAATTAAATGTTATCCATTATGTTAGTAAAACTCTAGACAGTGCCCAAAGAAACTATGCTACTACTGAAAAAGAATTTTTAGCAATCATGTTTGCATGTGATAAATTCAGATCTTATATAGTTGATTCTAAAATAACTGTTCACACCGATCATGCTGCTATTAAATACCTTATGGAAAAGAAAGATGCTAAACCTAGACTCATTAGGTGGGTTTTATTGCTACAAGAGTTTGACTTGCATATTATTGATAGAAAGGGAGTTGAGAATCCCGTAGCAAATAACTTGTCTAGAATCGAAAATGTTCTTGACGACCCACTACCTATTATTGATGATTTCCCTGATGAGCAATTAGCTATCATAAATGCTTCTCATAATACTCCTTGGTATGCAGACTATGCTAATTACATTGTTGCTAAATATATACCACCTAGTTTCACATACCAACAAAAGAAAAAGTTCTTCTTTGATTTAAGACATTACTTCTGGGATGACCCACATCTTTATAAAGAAGGAGTAGATGGTATTATTAGACGTTGTATACCTGAGCATGAACAGGAACAAATCCTACGGAAGTGTCACTCTGAGGCTTACGGAGGACACCATGCGGGAGACAGAACTGCACATAAGGTATTGCAATCTGGTTTTTATTGGCCTACTCTTTTCAAGGATGCTCGTAAGTTTGTCTCCTCTTGTGATGAATGTCAAAGAATTGGTAATGTTGGTAAACGTTAGGAAATGCCTATGAATTATTCACTTGCTGTTGAACCATTTGATGTTTGGGGATTTGATTATATGGGACCTTTTCCTAAATCCAATGGGTATACTCATATTTTAGTTGCTGTTGATTACGTTACTAAGTGGGTAGAAGCTATTCCAACTAGTAGTGCTGATCATAACACTTCTATTAAAATGCTTAAAGATGTTATTTTCCCAAGGTTTGGAGTCCCTATATACTTAATAACTGATGGTGGTTCACATTTTATTCATGGTGCATTTCATAAATTGCTTGCTAAATATGATGTCAACCATAGAATTGCATCTCCCTATCATCCTCAAACTAGTGGTCAAGTTGAATTGAGCAATAGATAAATAAAATTAATTTTACAGAAAACCGTCAATAGATCTAGAAAGAATTGGTCTAAGAAACTTGACGATGCATTGTGGGCCTATAGAACTGCTTATAAAAATCCTATGGGTATGTCTCCTTATAAAATGGTTTATGGAAAAGCATGTCATTTACCTCTTGAGTTAGAACATAAAGCTTATTGGGCAATTAAAGAACTAAATTATGACTTTAACTTGCCGGTGAAAAGAGGTTATTTGATATTAGCTCATTAGATGAATGGAGAACCCAAGCTTATGAAAATGCCAAATTGTTTAAAGAAAAAGTTAAAAGATGGCATGATAGAACAATTCAAAAATGGGAATTTAAAGTAGGTGAGCAAGTTTTATTGTACAACTCTTGTTTGAGATTCTTTGCAGGAAAGCTCCTCTCTAAATGGGAAGGACCATATATCATCGAAGAAGTTTATCGCTCCGAAGCCATCAAAATAAACAACTCCGAAGGCACTAATCCGAGAGTGGTGAATGGGCAAAGAATTAGGCATTATATATCAGGTACCCCTATTAATGTTGAAACTAATATTATTGAAACAATTACACCGGAAGAATACATAAGAGAGACCTTCCGGAACACTCTAGAACCCTGAAAAGGAAGAAGTATGTGATACGGTAAGTAAACCGACTCCAAAAATTCCATAAAAATATTTTCTCTCCGTTTCGGAATATTTAAATGTAACACCCCCATGTAATTGCCACAGTGATCACTGATGTTAATGCCATGTCAGCAGGATTAAACAGTGCTTGATCATCATTGCATCATATCTCATTTCAAATTCCTAATTCAAACTTCAATTCAAATTTAAAGTGAAAAATAAAAGTTGTCCAAATTTGAAATAAAAATGTTCATTAAATCGCAAATAATCCATAACTATTTATCTTAAGAAAAACAACATCACCATCAACCTAGAAGTAACTCAAACAAACTAAGACAGCACATTTTAGTACATTTTATTTAATCCAATTTGCAAATAAAATTATATTTTGCCCAAACCAATTTCTGGTGTTAGAGGATAATGCACTGCAATTTATGAGCTAGGCCACACATTTTTCAAAAGTAAAATAGAGGCCCATCAATTTGCAAAACAGAAATAAAAACAGAAACAAAAATAGAAAAAGAGAAAGGCTTACCGAATACTGTGCGGCTGGGCCTTAGTGGAACAGTAGCCGGCCCAGCCCGTTGGAGGTCGTCCTCCTCCTCCTCGCGCGGTGTCGTGCGCCCGCACTGACACGGCGGCGCCCGTCGCGGTGTCGCCCATCCGACCACTCCCCGACGCCGTTAAGACCTGCCCCCAGCCGCTCTCCCTCTCCGGCGAAACCCTAGCCACCAGAAACCCCCTCTCGTCCCCTCCCTCGCTCTCGTTCGAGCTCGCCTGAAAGTCGTCGCTGTCGCCGTCATCGATGTCGCGCCACCGTCACCGATCGGCCTCGCCGAGATGTCGAGGAGCTCCGCCGCCCTCCGCTGCGTCGCCTGAGCCCTGCCACTTGAGACGACGGGCTCGGCATTGGGCGGATCAAGCCGGCTTCGTCTTCTCGGACGCCGACGAACTCCGGCCGTCCCCGGCGATCCTCTGCGCTACTAATCCCCCAACGGCTTTTCGTAGCCTCCCGGTGAGCTCCGCCGTCTTCTCCCTCTCTCCCCGGCCTCTTCCCGTCACCGTAGCCGCCGCGTTGGAGTTGCCCGATCGCGCCGCCGCATCTCTCGTCGCCGGCGTCGTTCCGGCGACCATAGGGCCCCGTGCCGCTGCCCGTTCTGCTCGCCGCATCGCGTACGCCTCGCCCCGCTGTTTAGATCGCCCGCTAGCACACCGCGTCGCCATTGCCGTAGCTCGCCCGAGAAGCTCGCCGCCGGCGAGCTCCTAGCGCTCGCCTCCGACCACCGCAGCACGCGAGACCGCCGCCATTCGACGCGGCTCGAAGAGCCCGTTCGAATGAGCCTATGCACGCTCCTCCCCGTGCCCTATGCGCGATTTCCGGCGATGCCCGAAGTCGCGCCGCCGCGAAACGCCCTCGCCGGCGAGATTCCGGTGAGTCGCCGGCCACCGCTGAGCTGGCCTGACCGGTGGGGCCCACCTGAGCCACTGACGGGTGGGTCCCGTTGACCTTTGACCCGGTCAACGGCTGACGTGGCCCCCCACTGTGACCGACATGTGGGTCCCGCTCGATTAACCGGATTTAATTAAAAGATAATCTATTAATTAATTAAATTAATTAGTTTAAACGTTAATTAGACACTGACAACACGGGCCCACCAGATAATTAGGATTAGGTTAATTAGATTAACTCTGTTTAATTAGTCCAGAGGCTGACAGGTGGGTCCCACTGGACCCACAGGTCAGATTTGACTCTGGTCAACTACACTGTTGACTGCTGATGTCAGCAATACGCAATGCTGACGTCATCCCATACTGTTCTGGATAATTCGTATTTATTAATTAAAATAATTCCAGAAAATATTTAAAACTTTGAAAAATCATATCTTTTAAACCGTAACTCGGATTGAAATAATTTATATATGAAAAATGATCAGAAAAATATGAAGAATCCGAATATGTGATCAAAATGCTTGACCATCACTCCTATCTAGGTAAACATGGAACTTTTTTACTGATTTCGATAAATGAATAGTGTCCAACTTTAATTAAATAAATCCAAATAAAATTCCTAAATTAACTAAATCATTTAGTTAGGCAGTAAAACACCTCGGCATATCATTTAGGCATGTCATGCATAGTGATTGCACTTTTGCCGTGAATTTATTGTTTCTTCTCCCCCTTCTCTCCCGATAGACGCCGACACCGACGCCGACGCAGTGGAGTTCGACTACACTCCCGACGAGCAGCCGACTGACGATCAGACACTTTCCGCAGAGCTTCCAGGCAAGCAATACCCCTTGACGCATGCCGATACATCCTATTCTTTCTCCCCCCTGCTTGCATTAGAATTGCCGCTGCTTTGCTTAATCCTATTCTAATGCATAGCCTGTTTTTGTCGCCTTGTCATTGATATATTACCTGTTATCCCATGATGCCTAGTTAGCTAAGCGGTTGCTCCATCCTTGACCCCTCGCCTTGTCCGTATGCCATGCTTGTAGTCGGGCCGTGATCGCACTGGGTGTGATCGCGGAAATGTTTACTTACTGCAATTCTTAAACTGTTAAAGTCGGGCTGGCCCCAAGGGTACCCGCGAGAGAACAACATTAAAGACGGGTCGGCTCCAAGAGTACCCGCGAGTGATATCAAGTCAGAGCGACAGAAACTCTGATCGTCTCTGCGAGTTACTAAATACGCCTAACGGAACTGGGTATTTGATCTGAGTGGGTCGTCGTGCCCTATACGCACTACCACCACGTGGGGAAATGTTATGGGACCCTCTACGACCCTGATTCTCCCGAAAGCTCTTCAGACGTCACAGTTCAGCAGTGCGGGCTGATTGTTGGGGTTGGGCTGGATACGTCACTGACAAGTTCAGTGTCGCGCCTGCTCCCCAGCCAGTCTCGCAACATGCAGGAGTGCAGAGGGTGATGGGCCCAAGATCTCTTTGCACTTAGGATGTAGACCGGCGTGTTGTCCTCTCTGCTGAGCCTAGTTAGGTCTGTGTCGTGTCGATCACCCGAGGCCGGGTATTACCCAGCAAGTGTGTCCGGCCAGAGGTAATCGAGCGTGTTGGGTAACAGTAGTGCACCCTTGCAGGGAAGTTATCTATTCGAATAGCCGTGTCCACGGTAACAGGACGCTTAGAGTTGTGCCCGGATCTATGACAACTACAAAGAGATGATGATACATGTTAAACTGTTACTACTGCTCTCGGGATTACTTTCTCGCGGGATAGTCGTGAAAGGATCTCCGGGAGATGCTATTATACAACCACATATATGCTGCTATACTCTGCTCTCTTCTGATGCTGCAAGACTGCCTGAAGATGCTAGTCTTCGATAGGCTAGGCTTCTCCCCCTCTACTCTGGCATTCTGCAGTTCAGTCCAAAGATATAGCCCCATTCCTTTGAAACCAATGCATAATTAGTATAGTTCTGATGTCAGTCTTGCGAGTACTTTGGATGAGTACTCACGGTTGCTCTGCTATTCTTTTCCCCCCATATCCAATTGATGATACATCAGACGATGGAGCCCAGGAGCCAGACGACACCTCAGGAGCCTACTACCAGGAGAGTCCCAGAGGCACGTACTACTGGGTGACGCCAGCCGACCAGGAGTAGGATCGGAGGCCCTAGGCAGGAGGCCTTCGCCTTTCGATCTAGAGTCGTTGTTTGTGCTAGCCATCTTATGGCACCTTGACTAACTATGTCTGTACTCAGATATTATTTGTATGACTGACTTATGTATTCGGATCCTTGTGATCCCTGGTTTGTAATATGTGGACCTCCGTTTAAATTTGTGTTTAGAGTTGCGTTGTGATATCTTCCCGTGAGTCCCTGTGCTTGATCGTGCATGTTTGCGTGTATGATTAGTGCACAATTAAGTCAGGGGCGTCACATTAAAAAATTACAAAAATAAAAAGCAGCCGAGGGGACCCACCTGGTGCCCATGAGGCACCAGGGCACGCCACACCCCCCAGGCGCGCCCTGGTGGCTCGTGGGCCCCACGTGTGCCTTCCCGACTCCGTTTTTCTTCTGGATTACTTGTTTTGCAAGATAAAAAATCTTTATATATACTTCCAGACGTTTTGACCACCGTATCACAGAAATCTCCTCTGTTCTTGTTTCGTGTTGTTTTCTGTAAGATCTCGAAGTCAGGTATCATGTCTTCTTCTTCCTCAAACAATGTGGGGGACGATGCTTGGTTGCTGCAGATGGAGCTCAGGCAAGAGGGGCAAGGAGAGGTTACCATGGAAGAAGATGATGGAGATTCGCTTGAGGTCCACCCTCTGGCCTCCGAGAGGGGAACCCTTGCCGGCATCTACACAACTCCGAACCCGCACCAAGCCGTAAGAAGCAATTCAGGCCATAGGGATCCAGAGGTGCAAGGAGGGCTTCCTCTTAGGAGGCCCTTACACAGGTTACATCGGAACAATTTTCACAATTTGGTTCACAATTATGGTATTGAGAACACCCCTCGTATGCACATACCTTCCAACTGGGATATTTCCTGTCCAAGCGAGAATGATGCAGGGAAGAGCTCATGGTGGCCAGAGAATAAACATATCATGATCAAAGTGCAAAGGAACACCACCATGCTTCAGGATTTGTCCAGGGAAATACAGAGTTTGAAAGACATCTTATTGAATGTTTTGAAGGACAAGCCTACCTCATCATCACCATCATCTCCGAAGAAGGAGACTTGAGCACATGGGTATGGGCACTCCCCTTGGCTTGTGCCAAGCTTGGGGGAGGTGCCCCGGTGTCGTATCACCATCACTTTTATTATCATTACCTATTTTTAGTTCGATCCTTAGCTATTTCGTGATCTAGTTGAATAAAAGTTTAGTATGATCTATGTTCGAGTGTTAGTTTTGTGATCCATCTATCTATGTAATCGAGTTGAGAGTTATATAATAAAGAGTAGTTTGAGATTTTGCCTCTTTATTTTTATGTTTCAATTCTAGCAATGGAAATAATGAAAAAGATCATATGCTAATCTTATGGAAAGTGATGACATTACATAAAGAAAAGTATAAGTGGTAAAATTTATTGGAAGTTAACAAACATAGTATTAGTCAATGATGCAATTCATGAAAGAATTAATAAGGGAAGAGAAGATTCACGTGCAAATATACTATCTTGGACATCTTTTATGATTGTGAGCCCCCATTAAGTATTTTATGTCAAATTGTCGACGTTGGACAAGGAAGACAACGTAATGAATTTTGTTTGTTCATATTCACATAGAAGTTATATTGTTATAGATCCTCCAACATGTGGTGCTTGCCCAATATCTTTGCTAGCCAAAAATTCGCACCAAGTAGAAATACTACTTGTGCATCTAAAACCCTTAAACCCAGTTTCATGTCATGAGAGTCCACTATATCTACCAATGGATTGAATAAGATCCTTCAAGTAAGTTGTCATCGGTGCAAAAACCAATAAAAATTGCCTCTAAATATGTCTGAACTTTTACTGTAAGGGAAATAAGCTTTGGACGAACTTGTGATGGTAAAGAAATAAAAGCGACGGACTGCATAATAAAGGTTGCTATCACAAGGGGCAATATAAAGTGACGTTCCTTTGCATTAAGAGCTCTAGCATCCAAAAACAAAAAGCGCATGACAACCTCTGCTTCCCTCTGCAAAGGGCCTATCCTTTACTTTTATGTATTTACTTTTTATGCAAGATTCAATAGTGTTCTCCTCTACTTCCTTTTTATTTTTCTCTTTTGCAAGCATCATGTGGTGGGGAAAGATCTAGGCACATATATCCAGTTGGATATGAGTGATCATGGTTTATTATTGTTGACATCACCCTTCAGGTGAATTAGTTGGGAGGCAAATTCACAAGCCCCTATCTTTCTATGTGTCTGGCTGAATCTTTTGCTCCATATATATGTCGTGAGTGTTAGCAATCATAGAAGACTAAATGATGGTTGAGTATGTGGACTTGCTAAATAGCTCCTACATGACACTCTTCTTGAAAATATGATGAATTGCAATTGCATTGTTGACTAAGAACATAGTTTGTTAGTTTTCAAGAAAGTTTATGCCTTATACTCCATTGTTGTGATGAATTGTTACTTGCTCATGAGAAGTTTATGATAGTAAATATTGCTGTTATAATAATGATCATGATGCTTCTATGTCCGTATTTTGTTTTTATCGACACCTCTCTCTCTAAACATGTGGACATGATTATCGATATCGGCTTTCGCTTGAGGACAAGCGAGGTCCAAGCTTGGGGGAGTTGATACGTCCATTTTGCATCATGTTTTACTACTATTATTTATAGTGTTTTTAATCAATATAACACTTTGTGGAGCAATTCTAATGCCTTTTCTCTCTTAATATGCAAGATTTACACAAGGAGGGAGAATACCGGCAGCTGGAATTCTGGACCTGAAAAAGTTCTGTCAAGATACCTATTCTGCACATCTCCAAATGAGCTGAAATTTCTTGGAGAATTGTTTTGGAATATATAAAAAATATTGGAAGCAAAAAGTACCAGAGGGGGACACCCAGGTACCCACGAGGCACCAGGGCGCGCCACCCCCCAGGCCCGCCCTGGTACCTCGTGGTGCCCCTGGCCCACTTCTGGCCCCCATTTTCTGGTATATAAGTGCATTTGATCTAAAAAAATAGAGAGAAGACTTTCGGGATGGTGCGCTGCCGTCTCGAGGTGGAACTTGGGCAGGAGCACTTTTGCTCTCCGGCGAAGAGATTCTGCCGGAGAAACTTCCCTCCGGGAGGGGGAAATCGTCGCCATCGACATCACCAGCGACCCTCTCATCGTGGGAGGGCTAATCTTCATCAACATCTTCACCAGCACCATCTCATCTCAAACCCTAGTTCATCTCTTGTATTCAATCTTTGTCTCAAAACCTCAGATTGGTACCTGTGGGTTGCTAGTAGTGTTGATTACATCTTGTAGTTGATGCTAGTTGGTTTATTTGGTGGAAGATTATATGTTCAGATCCAATATGCTATTTAATACCCCTCTAATCTTGGGCATGTTGATGATGTGTGAGTAGTTACTTTTGTTCTTGAGGACATGGGAGAAGTCTTGTCATAAGTAATCATGTGAATTTGGTATTCGTTCGATATTTTGATGATGTGTATGTTGTGATTCCTTTAGTGGTGTTATGTGAACGTCGACTACATGACACTTCACCATCTTCGGGCCTAAGGGAATGCATTGTGGAGTAGTAATTAGATGATGGGTTGCTAGAGTGACAGAAGCTTAAACCCTAGTTTATGCGCTATTCCGTAAGGGGCTGATTTGGATCCATATGTTTAATGCTATGGCTAGAGTAATCTTAATTCTTCTTTCGTAGTTGTCGATGCTTGCGAGAGGGGGTAATCATAAGTGGGAGGCTTGTTCAAGTAAGAACAGCACCCAAGCACCGGTCCACCCACATATCAAATTATCAAAGTAGCGAACGCGAATCAAACAAACATGATGAAAGTGCCTAGATGAAATTCCCATGTGTCCTCGAGAACGCTTTACTTACTATAAGAGATCGTTCCGGCCTGTCCTTTGCTACAAAAAGGATTGGGCTATATTGCTGCACTCTTTGTTACTATTGCTACTTGTCACTTGTTATAAATTATCTTGCTATCAAACTATTCATTACCGATAATTTCAGTGCTTGCAGAAAACACCTTGCTGAAAACCGCTTATCATTTCCTCCTGCTCCTCGTTGGGTTCGACACTCTTACTTATCGAAAGGACTAATATTGATCCCCTATACTTGTGGGTCATCAGTGGCCCAATCCTTTTTGTAGCAAAGGACAAGCCGGAACAATATCTTATAGTAAGCAAAGCGTTCTCGAGGACACATGGGAATTTCATCTAGTCACTTTCATCATGTTGGTTTGATTCGTGTTCGCTACTTTGATAATTTGATATGTGGGTGAACCGGTGCTTGGGTGCTGTTCTTACTTGAACAAACCTCCCACTTATGATTAACCCCTCTCGCAAGCATCCGCAACTATGAGAGAAGAATTAAGATAAATCTAACCATAGCATTAAACATATGGATCCAAATCAGCCCCTTACGGAATAGCGCATAAACTAGGGTTTAAGCTTCTGTCACTCTAGCAACCCATCATCTGATTAATACTCCACAATGCATTCCCTTAGGCCCAAAGATGGTGAAGTGTCATGTAGTCGATGTTCACATAACACCACTAAGGGAATCAACAACATACATATCATCAAAATATCGAACGAATACCAAATTCACATGATTACTTATGATAAGACTTCTCCCATGTCATCAAGAACAAAATTAACTACTCACAAATCCTCATCATGTTCAAGATCAGAGGGGTAATGAATAGCATAATGGATCTGAACATTTAATCTTCCACCAGATAAACCAACTAGCATCAACTACAAGATGTAATCAGCACTACTAGCAACCCACAGGTACCAATCTGAGGTTTTGAGACAAAGATTGAATACAAGAGATGAACTAGGGTTTGAGATGAGATGGTGTTGCTGAAGATGTTGATGATGATTGGTCCTCCCATGATGAGAGGATCGTTGGTGATGTCGATGGCTATGCTTTCCCCCACCCGGAGGGAAGTATCCCCGGCAGAATCTCTTCGCCAGAGAGCTAAAGTGCTCCTGCCCAAGTTCTACCTCGAGACGGCGGCGCACCATCCCCAAAGTCTTCTCTCTATTTTTTCTAGGGCAAATGGGCTTATATACCAGAAAATGGGGGCCAGAGGCTGGCCAGGGGCCCCACAAGCCACCAGGGACACCTAAGGGGAGGGGTGGCGCGCCCTGGTGCCTCGTGGGCACCTGGGTGGCCCCCTCTGGTACTTCTTTCTTCCAATATTTTTTATTTATTCCAAAATAAATCTCCGTAAAATTTCTGCTCATTTGGAGATGTGCAGAATAGGTATCTCTGACATAGCTTTTTCAGGTCCAGAATTCCAGCTGCCGGCAATCTCCCTCTTTGTGTAAACCTTTCATATTAAGAGAGAAAGGGCATTAGAATTGCTCCACAAAGTGTTATATTGATTAAAAACACTATAAATAACATTAGCAAAACATGATGCAAAATGGACGTATCAGTGCCCAGTGCTAGTTCCTGTTTGTTGAATTTTTTTTGTTTCGCAGAGATTTTTTTCAAATATATGTGATAAACTTTTACAGAGATTTTTTTCAAATATATGTGATTTTTGGGAAAAATAATCAGCGCGACACGATGCTCGAGGGAGTCATGAGCTCAGACGGCGTGCCCCCTACCCAAGGGTGCGCCGGGCAGGCTCGTGGCTCCCCCTTAAGTCGGTTGGGGCCCTTCTTTCGCCGTAAGAAAGATAATTTCTGGATAAAAATCCTATTAAAATTTAAGCCCAATTAGAGTTACGGATATCCGGGAATTTAAGAAACGACAATGGGCCACAAAACATGAACGCGAAACAGAAGAGAACAGAGAGAGATCCAATCTCGAAGGGGCTCCTGCTCTTCGGGGAGCCATGGCAGCCAAGGACCACAGGGGAAACCCTCCTCCCATCTAGGGGGGAGGCCAAGGAAGAAGAAGAAGGAGGGGAGGGCTCTCTCCCCCTCTCTTCCGGTTGCGCTGGAGTGCCGCCGGGGGAACCATTGATACGTCTCCAATGTATCTATAATTTTTGATTGTTCCACGCTCTTACATTATCAATCTTGGATGTTTTTACAATCATTTATAGCAATTATCTATCATTTTTGGAGACTAACCAATTAACCTAGTGCCCAGTGCCAGTTGCTGTTTTCTGCCCTGTTTTTGTTTTACAGAAAATCAATACCAAACGAAGTCCAAATGCCACGAAACTTTTTGGAGACTTTTTATTGGGCAAGAAGAACACCAGAAGCTTCGAGAGGAGGCTAGAAGACCTTGGTGGGCCCCACGAGCCGCCAGGGCGTGCCTGGGTGGGCAAGCACGCCCTAGTGCCTCGTGGGCCCCACCAAGCTCCATTTGACCTAATTCCAGCACTATAAATTCAGAAAAAATCAGAAACCCTCAGGGGAGTCCACGAAATACTTTTTACGCCACCGCAAGCTTCTGTTCCAAAGAGATCCCATCTGGGGTCCTTCTCCGGTAATCTGCCGGAGGGGGAATCGATCACGGAGGGGCTCTACATCAACCTTGCTGCCCTTCTGATGATGCGTGAGTAGTTTACCACAGACCTTCGGGTCCATAGGCAGTAGCTAGATGGCTTCTTCTCTCTTTTTGATCTTCAATACAATGTTCTCCTTGATGTTCTTGGAGTTCTATCCGATGTAATCACTTTTTATGGTGTGTTTGTTGGGATCCGATGAATTGTGAGTTTATGATCAGATTATCCATGAAATTATTTGAGTCTTCTCTGATCTCTTTTATGCATGATTATTATAGCCTTGTATTTCGTCTTTGGTCTATTGATTTGGTTTGGCCAACTAGATTGATTTTTCTTGCCATGGGAAGAGGTGCTTTGTAGTGGGTTCGATCTTGCGGTGCTCAATCCCAGTGACAGAAAGGGACATGACACGTATGTATCATTGCTACTAAGGACAAAAAGATGGGATCTTTTCATTGGGTTTATTAATTCCTGAGTTTTTCTTGTCTTCATCATGTCATCGTTCTTAAGGCATTACTCCGTTCTTTATGGACTTAATACACTAGATGCATGCTGGATAGCAGTCGATGTGTGGAGTAATAGCAGTAGATGCAGGCAGGAGTCGGTCTACTAATCTTGGACGTGATGCCTATATACATGATCATTGCCTTGGATATCGTCATGATTATTTGCTTTTCTATCAATTACCCAACAGTAATTTGTCTACCCACCGTATGCTATTTTCTCGAGAGAAGCCTCTAGTGAAATCTATGGCCCCCGGGTCTATCTATCTCATATTACTAAAACCCTAAAAATATTGCTGCAATTTTCTTTTACTTATTTTATTTTGTATTTTTATTTCAATCTATCAATCTATCAAATACAATTTAATCTTGCAATCTTACCACCAAGGGATTGACAACCCCTTGTTTGCGTTGGGTGCAAGGATTTGTTGTTTGTGTGAAGGTACTACTAACGAGGTGTTGTGTGATTCTCCTACTGGTTCGATAACCTTGGTTTCATAATCGAGCGAAATACTTATCTCTACTGTGCTGCATCATCCCTTCCTCTTCGAGGAAAATACCAACGCAAGCTACAAGTACCAGGAAGAATTTCTGGCGCCGTTGCCGGGGAGACATCATCAACATTTATCAGGTACCTTTGCACAAACTCTCTTCTCTTTGCATTTACTTTATTTGGATTTGCCTCTCGTTTTCATCTCCCCCACTTCTAAAATGTTTTTACAAAAATACAAAAATATTTTTCGTTTGCCTTTTCCTCGTTTGCTTGTTTACTTGATTGCTATCTTGTTTGCGTAGTCACGATGTCTCAAGAAAATACAAAATTGTCTGATTTTTCCAATACTAATAATAATGATTTTATTAGTACTCCGATTGCTCCTCCCGCCACTAGTGCGGAGACTTGTGATATTAATGCCGCTTTGCTAAATCTTGTCATGAAAGATCAATTTTCCGGTAGTCCTAATGAAGATGCCGCATCCCATCTTAATACTTTCATAGAATTGTGTGACATGCAAAAGAAAAAAGATGTGGATAATGACATTGTGAAATTAAAATTATTCCCGTTCTCATTGCGGGATCGTGCTAAAATTTGGTTCTCATCTTTACCACGAAATAGTATCGATTCTTGGGATAAGTGTAAAGATGCTTTTATTACTAAATATTTTCCTCCCGCGAAAATTATTTCTCTTAGAAATCAAATTATGAATTTTAAGCAACTTGATCATGAACATGTTGCCCAATCTTGGGAGAGGATGAAATTAATGATAAGAAATTGCCCTACTCATGGTTTAAATTTATGGATGATCATACAAAAAATTTATGCGGGATTGAATTTTGTCTCTAGAAATCTTTTAGATTCTGCCGCGGGTGGTACTTTTGTGGAAATTACTTTGGGAGAAGCTACTAAATTGCTTGATAATATTATAGCAAATTATTCACAATGGCATACCGAAAGAACTCCTACTAGTAAAAAGGTGAATTCTATTGAAGAAGTTAATACTTTGAGTGATAAAGTTGATGCGCTTATGAAATTGGTTGCTAGAAAAAATGCTAATATTGATCCTAATGATGTGCCATTGTCTACTTTGATTGAGCAAAATAATGATCCCATAGATGTGAATTTTGTCTCGCGAAACAATTTCAATAATAGTGCTTATAGAGGTAATTTCAACGCTAGACCGTTTCCCGGAAATTCCTCTAACAATTATGGAAATCCTTATGGTAATTCCTATAATAATAATAGGATACCTTCTGATCTTGAAAGTAATATTAAAGAATTTATTAATTCTCAAAAAGTTTTCAACACTACGATAGAAGAAAAATTGAGTAAAATTGATGATATGTCTAGGAGCATTGATAGAATTGTTCATGATGTGGAAAATCTTATGTCTAACATTTTTCCACATAAAATTGATATTAGTGAATCAATTAAAGCTTTACATGTCTCCATGGATGAGAGTAAGAAAAGAACCGCCATGCTAAGAGCTAAACGGGAATTTTTAGAAAAAGCAATTCCTCCCAGTTTTTATCGTAGTAATGATGAGGATATTAAAATGATTGTTGTTTCATCTATTGATTCTTTGTTTAGCAATATAAAACTTGATGAAAAGGGAACTGAAGATGAGTCAACTTTAGTTAGTAGGCACTCCCATTTTTCGAAGGGTGAAAATCTTAATGAAAAATTACTAAAAGTGGGTTTGGAGAGGTAAAAACTTTAAATAGTGATGTGCCCTCTCTTTTGGATTACAAAGATTTTAATTATGATAATTGTTCTTTGATTGAGTGCATTTCTTTGTTACAATAAATGTTAAATTCACCCAACGCTTATGAGCAAAATAAAGCTTTTACTAAACATATCGTAGAAGCAATGATGAAAGCGTTAGAAGAAAAGCTTGAACTAGAGATTTCAATTCCTAGAAAATTATATGATGAATGGGAACCCACCATTAAAGTTAAAATTAAAAATTATGAGTGCAATGCTTTATGTGATTTGGGTGCTAGCGTTTCCACAATTCCAAAATCCCTATGTGATGCGCTAGGCTTTACCAATATAGATGAATGTTCTCTTAATTTGCATCTCGCGGATTCTACTATTAAAAAGCCTTTGGGACGAATTAATGATGTGCTTATTCTTGCAAATAGAAATTATGTGCCTATTGATTTTATTGTTCTTGATATTGAATGCAATTCTTCTTGCCCCATAATACTTGGTAGACCGTTCCTAAGAACTATAGGTGCCGTTATTGATATGAAAGAAGGTAATATAAAGTTTTAGTTTCCACTAAAGAAAGGTATTGAACATTTCCCTAGGAATAAAATTAAAGCACCATATGAATCAATTATGAGGATCGCTTACGGAATCAACTTGAAAGATGACAACACTTGAAACTATGCATTATGCCTAGCTAGGGGCATAAAACAATAGCGCTTGTTGGGAGGCAACCCAACGAATAAAATAATTTTTTGTTATAAGTTTCTGTTATGGTGTGTTTTTACTGTCATGCTACTGGTATGATGGTGTTTTGTGTTTTAATTAGTGTTTGTGCCAAGTAATACCTTTGGGATGATTTGGAAGATAGTATAATTGATGCTGTTTGAAAACGGAAAGTTTTGCGTCCAATCCTGGATTTTTTTTTTCACTGTAACGTCAGAACCTTCTGAATTGTTTACACAATATTGATATATGAATTACCCACGTTGTCCTAAGTTTTTAGAATTTTTAGAGTTACAGAACTATGACTATAATACAGATCTCTACAGACTGTTCTGTTTTTGACAAATTCTGTTTTTGATGCACTACTTGCTTGTTTTGATGAATCTATGGATTGTATCGGGGGGTATAAGCCATGGTGAAGTTAGAGTACAGTAGGTATAATGCAAAAATAAAATATGAATGGGTTTGCAATAGTACTTATAGTAGTGATTTATTTTGTTATACTAACGGATCTCACGAAGGTTTTGTTAAGTTTTGTGTGCTTGAAGTTTTCAAGTTTTGGGTGAGATCACGATGGATGAAGGAATAAGGAGTAGCAAAAGCCTAAGCTTGGGGATGCCCGAGGCACCCCAAGGTAATATTGTAGGAATACTCAAGCGTCTAAGCTTGGGGATGCCCCGGAAGGCATCCCCTCTTTCTTCTACCAACCATCGGTAATTTTACTTGGAGCTATATTTTTATTCGTCACATGATATGTGTTTTGCTTGGAGCGTCTTGTATGATATGTGTCTTTGCTTTGTTTGCTTTTTAGTTTGTCACTATCATCTTTTCTGCACACACCTATCTGGAGAGAGTCACACGTTTATCATCATAATTTGTTAGAATACTCTATGTGCTTCACTTAAATTTTTTGAGCTGGGCAGTTGCTCTAGTGCTTCACTTAAATCTTTTTGAGCACGGTGGTGGCTAAATTTTGAAGAAATAAAGTCTCATGCTTCACTTATATTATTTTGAGAGTTGATTGAAATTTTGAAGAAATGAATTCTCATGCTTCACTTATATTATTTTGAGAATTGACTTGATTGAAATTTTGAAGAAATGAATTCTCATGCTTCACTTATATTATTTTGAGAATTGATAAGATTGAAATTTTGAAGAAATATTTGCACTCTCATGCTTCACTTAAATCTTTTTGAGAGTTGACATGGTAATTAATAGTGACGGTAATTTGCACATGTTATGCAATTGGTCCCAAAGTGATGAATATTCAAGAGGGATATAATAAAAACTTTCATATAGATCATTGGATATGATGAGTGTGATTCCTTGCAATAGTTTTGCGATATGAAGATGATGATATGTGAGTCATGTTAGTGAGTAATTGTGATTTAGTAAGAATATTAGTGTTAAGGTTTGTGATTCCCTATGCATGCACGTTAAGTCAATAGTTATGCAATGAAGTTACATCCTACTTATGGTGCATTATTCGGTGTTAGTTATGTTCAATGCATGTTTATGACCGTTTTTGTTTTTTGGTTGGTTGCTTCTCAATCTTTTGCTAGCCTTCATTTGTACTAAGCGGAAATACTGCTTGTGCATCCAAAATACTTAAACCCAGTTTTGCCATCTGAGTTCACTATATCTACCTATATGCGGTATTTCAATGCCGTTCTAAGTAAATTTGCGTGTGCCAACTCTAAATTTCAAAATAATTTTCTCGTTTTGTGTTCCCGTACCACTCATGAGGCGGAAGGGGGTAGCCAATATCTTCCATGCTAGGTGGGTTATTCTCACGATGAGTGTTTATTCACTTGTCATTGCATGAGAGTATGGCGGTAATAGGGATGCCCAGTCCCGAAATGTGAAATGAAATGAAATGAAAAATCGTATATGTTCATATTAATAAATTCCTTGGAAAGTGATGGTATGGAGGGCACCCGTGGATACGGCTAGCCATGGATTGTGAAAGAATGGTGGAAAAGGAATAAACTTTATTTTTTGTTTGGGAACCGCCTATGATGTATGTAGCATGGAAGATATTGGGAATTCTCGTTCGTTTTCGTTGACAGGAAAAGCATGCCTCCCAAAATATTTTTATCTCTTTAATTTCCGTTTTGAGCTCTGGCACATTTGACAAATCTCTGCTTCCCTCTGCGAAGGGCCTATCTATTTACTTTTATGCAATTTTTATTTTTATTTCAGTCTCCATCTTCTCTTACAAAAGCACCAACTAGAGAGCATTATTGTCATACTTGTGCATTGGATGTAGCTAACATTCGAGTGTGTTTCGTGAATGGATCAATGATTGAGCATGATGGGCTAGGGATAACTTTCTTTAGCATTGTTATTTTGAAAGACATGGTTGCTTGTTAGCATGCTTGAGTATTTATATTTTCATGTCAAACTATAGACTATTGCTTTGAATCATACAAGTCAAATGTCCATGCTACCAAAGAAAAGAATATGTGATGAATATGTTAGGCAGCATTCCACATCAAAAATTCTGTTTTTATCATTTACCTACTCGAGGACGAGCAGGAATTAAGCTTGGGGATGCTGATACGTCTCCAACGTATCTATGATTTTTTATTGTTCCATGCTGTTATATTATCAATCTTCGATGTTTTTACAATCATTTACAACAATTATCTATCATTTTTGGAGACTAACCTATTAACCTAGTGCCCAGTGCCAGTTGCTGTTTTCTGCCCTGTTTTTGTTTTACAGAAAATCAATACCAAACAAAGTCCAAATGCCACAAAACTTTTTGGAGATTTTTTATTGGGCAAGAAGAACACCAGAAGTTTCGAGAGGAGGCCAGAAGACCTTGGTGGGCCCCACAAGCCACCAGGGCGTGCCTGGGGGGGCAGGTGCGCCCTGGTGCCTTGTGGGCCCCACCAAGCTAAGTTTGACCTAATTGCAGCACTATAAATTCAGAAAAAATCAGAAACCCTCAGGGGAGTCCACGAAATACTTTTTACGCTGCCGCAAGCTTCTGTTCCAGAGAGATCCCATCTAGGGTCCTTCTCCGGTAATTTGCCGGAGGGGGAATCGATCACGGAGGGGCTCTACATCAACCTTGCTGCCCTTCCGATGATGCGTGAGTAGTTTACCACAGACCTTCGGGTCCATAGGCAGTAGCAAGATGGCTTCTTCTCTCTTTTTGATCTTTAGTACAATGTTCTCCTTGATGTTCTTGGAGTTCTATCCGATGTAATCACTTTTTGCGGTGTGTTTGTTGGGATCCGATGAATTGTGAGTTTATGATTAGATTATCCATGAAATTATTTGAGTCTTCTCTGATCTCTTTTATGCATGATTATTATAGCCTCGTATTTCTTCTCTGATCTATTGATTTGGTTTGGCCAACTAGATTGATTTTTCTTGCCATGGGAAGAGGTGCTTTGTAGTGGGTTCGATCTTGCGGTGCTCAATCCCAGTGACAGAAAAGGGACATGACACATATGTATCATTGCTACTAAGGATAACAAGATGGGATCTATTCATTGGGTTTATTAATTCATGAGTTTGTCTTGTCTACATCATGTCATTGTTCTTAAGGCATTACTCCGTTCTTTATGGACTTAATACACTAGATGCATGCTGGATAGCGGTCGATGTGTGGAGTAATAGTAGTAGATGCAGGCAGGAGTCGGTCTACTAATCTTGGACGTGATGCCTATATACATGATCATTGCCTTGGATATCGTCATGATTATTTTCTTTTCTATCAATTGCCCAACAGTAATTTGTCTACCCACCGTATGCTATTTTCTCGAGAGAAGCCTCTAGTGAAATCTATGGCCCCCGGGTCTATCTATCTCATATTACTAAAACCCTAAAAATATTGCTGCAATTTTCATTCACTTATTTTATTTTGTATTTTTATTTCAATCTATCAATCTATCAAATACAATTTAATCTTGCAATCTTACCGCCGAGGGATTGACAACCCCTTGTTTGTGTTGGGTGCAAGGATTTGTTGTTTGTGTGCACGTACTGCTAACGAGGTGTTGTGTGATTCTCCTACTAGTTCGATAACCTTGGTTTCATAATCAAGGGAAATACTTATCTCTACTGTGCTGCATCATCCCTTCCTCTTCGATGAAAATACCAACGCAAGTTACAAGTAGCAACCATCGTGACTTCGATCTACACCAATAACTTCGCCGTCGTCATCACCAACTCTCTCCCCATCTATGCACTGGTGTAACACCTCTTCTCCCCGCTGTAATCTCTACTTAAACATGGTTCTTTATGCCACATATTATTATTCAATGATGTGTTGCCATCCTTTGATGTTTGAGTAGATTCTTTTTGTCCTACGAGTTAATTGTGGTATGGTGTGATTGATATGAGTTGTTTGTTAATATGGTGCTGTCCTATGGTGCCCTCTGTGTCATGCAAGCGTGTGGGATAACCACTGTAGGGTGTTGCAATACGTTCATAATTCACTTATAGTGGGTTGCAAGAGTGACAGAAGCTTAAACCCGAGTAAGGGGGTTGTGGCGTATTGATGTAAAGAGGACTTGTTACTTAATACTATGCTTGGGTTTTACCGTAATGATCTTTAGTAGTTGCGCATGCTTGCTAGAGTTCCAATCATAAGTACACATGATTCAAGTACGGAAAGTATGTTAGCGTATGCCTCTCCCTCATTGCGTATGATAAGTGATACGTCCATTTTGCATCATGTTTTGCTACTGTTATTTATAGTGTTTTTAATCAATATAACACTTTGTGGAGCAATTCTAATGCCTTTTCTCTCTTTATATGCAAGATTTACACAAGGAGGGAGATTGCCGGCAGCGGGAATTCTGGACCTGAAAAAGCTATGTCAGAGATACCTATTCTGCACATCTCCAAATGAGCTGAAATTTTACGGAGATTTATTTTGGAATAAATAAAAAATACTGGAGCAAAGAAGTACCAGAGGCGGCCACCTAGGTGCCCACGAGGCACCAGGGCGCGCCACCCCCCCAGGCGTGCCCTGGTGGCTCGTGGGGCCCCTGGCCAGCCTCAGGCGCCCATTTTCTGGTATATAAGCCCATTTTCCCTAGAAAAGTTATAGAGAAGACTTTCGGGATGGTGCGCCACCGTCTCGAGGCGAAACTTGGGTAGGAGCACTTTTGCTCTTCGGCGGGGAGATTCTGCTGGGGATACTTCTCCCCGGGAGGGGGAAATCGTCGCCATCGACATCACCAACGATCCTCTCATCATGGGAGGACCAATCTTCATCAACATCTTCAACAACACCATCTCATCTCAAACCCTAGTTCATCTCTTGTATTCAATCTTTGTCTCAAAACCTCATATTGGTACCTGTGGGTTGCTAGTAGTGTTGATTACATCTTGTAGTTGATGCTAGTTGGTTTATTTGGTGGAAGATTATATGTTCAGATCCATTATGCTATTCAATACCCCTCTGATCTTGAACATGATGATGATTTGTGCGTAGTTACTTTTGTTCTTGAGGACATGGGAGAAGTCTTGTCATAAGTAATCATGTGAATTTGGTATTCGTTCGATATTTTGATGATATGTATGTTGTTGATTCTCTTAGTGGTGTCATGTGAACATCGACTACATGACACTTCACCATCATTGGGCCTAAGGGAATGCATTGTGGAGTAGTAATTAGACGATGGGTTCCTAGAGTGACAGAAGCTTAAACCCTAGTTTATGCGCTATTCCGTAAGGGGCTGATTTGGATCCATATGTTTATTGCTATGGTTAGATTTATCTTAATTCTTCTTTCGTAGTCGCGGATGCTCGCGAAGGGGGTTAATCATAAGTGGGAGGCTTGTTCAAGTAAGAACAGCACCCAAGCACCGGTCCACCCACATATCAAATTATCAAAGTAGCGAACGCGAATCAAACCAACATGATGAAAGTGACTAGATGAAATTCCCATGCGTCCTCGAGAACGCTTTGCTTACTATAAGAGATCGTTTTGGCTTGTCCTTTGCTATAAAAAGGATTGGGCCACCTTGCTGCACTCTTTGTTACTATTGTTACTTGTCACTTGGTACAAATTATCTTGCTATCAAACTACTCGTTACCGATAATTTCAGTGCTTGCAGAAAATACCTTGCTAAAAACCGCTTGTCATTTCCTTCTGCTCCTCGTTGGGTTCGACACTCTTACTTATCGAAAGGACTACGATTGATCCCCTATACTTGTGGGTCATCAAGACTCTTTTCTGGCGCCGTTGCCGGGGAGTGAAACGCCTTTGGTGAGTGGAATTTGGTGAGGAAACATTTATATTACATGCTGAAATTTATAGTCACTTGGGACTATGGAAAGTAATCCTTTGAGGGGTTTGTTCGGGGTATCTTCACCTCGACCGGAAGCACAAATAGTTGCTTCTCAACCTATTGCACCTACTAAAAATATTTCACATGAGATTCCTTCGGGTATGATAGAGAAACTGCTAGCTAATCCTTATGCAGGAGATGGAACGGTACATCCTGATATGCACTTGATCTATGTGGATGAAATTTGTGGATTGTTTAAGCTTGTAGGTTTATCCGGAGATGGAGTTAAGAAGAAAGTATTCACTTTATCTTTGGAGGGAAAGGCATTGACATGGTATAGGCTATGTGATGATACTGACACATGGGATTGGAACCGGTTGAATCTGGAATTCCACCAGAAATTTTATCCTATGCATTTAGTTCATCATGATCGGAATTATATATATAATTTTTGGCCTCATGAAGGAGAAATAATCACTCAAGCTTGGGGGAGGCTTAAGTATATGTTGCATAGATGCCCCAATCATGAGCTCTCAAGAGAAATTATCTTACAGAATTTTTATGCTCGGGTTTCTCATGATGATCGAACCATGCTTGATTCTTCTTCGACTGGCTCCTTTATGGAGAAAACTATTGAATTCAGATGGGATCCTCTGGAAAGAATTAAACGCAACTCGAAAGATTGGGAACTCAACAAAGGTAATGAGTCAGGTATAATACTTGAGTTCGATTGTGTTAAATCTTTTATGAATACCGATGCTTTTCAGAAATTTAGCATTAAATATGGACTTGACTCTGAGATAGTAGCCTCCTTTTGTGAATCCATTGCAACACATGTTGATCTCCCTAAGGAGAAGTGGTATAAATATCATCCACCTATCGAATTAAAAGAAGAACCCGTTAGTGTTCAAGAAGAAACAATTGTTTACCATGTTGATCCAGTTGTGCCTACTGCTTATATTGAGAAACCACCTTTTCCTATTAGGATTAAGGAACATGCTAAAGTTTCAATTGTGGTTAACAAAAGTAATATTAGAACACCTAGACCCTCTGAACAAATTAAAGTTGAACCTAATGTTGCTATGGGTAAAGATCTCTTGGTCGATAATATAGATGGGCATGTTATTTATTTCTGTGATGAAGCGGGTTGAATTGCTAAACAAGACCCTAAAGATAAAAACAGACCTGTAGTAGGCATGCCTATTGTCTCTGTTAAAATAGGAGATCATTGTTATCATGGCTTATGTGATTTGGGTGCTAGTGTGAGTGCTATTCCGTTTACCTTATATCAAGAAATTATGGATGATATTGCACCTATTGAAATAGAGGACATTGATATTACTATTAAGCTTGCAAACAGAGATACCATTACTCCACTTGGGATCGTTAGAGATGTTGAAGTCTTGTGTGGAAAAATAAAATACCCTACTGATTTTCTAGTCCTCGGTTCTCCACAAGATAATTTTTGTCCCATTATATTTGGTAGACCTTTCTTGAACACTGTTAATGCTAAGATTGATTGCACTAGAGAAACTGTCAGTGTTAATTTTGGTGGTACATCTCATGAGTTTAATTTCTCTAAGTTTCGTAGACAACCTCATGATAAAGAATTGCCTGGTAAAGATGAAATTATTGGTCTTGCTTCAATTGCCGTACCTCCGACTGATCCGTTAGAACAATATTTGCTAGACCATGAAAATGATATGCACATGAATGAAAGAAATGAAATAGATAAGATATTCTTTGATCAACCACCTATCCTTAAACATAATTTGCCTGTTGAAACTCTTGGTGGTCTTCCTGCACCTAAGGGTGACCCTGTTTTTGAATTGAAACTATTACCTGATACATTGAAATATGCTTATCTTGATGAAAAGAAGATATATCCTATTATTATCAGTGCCAGCCTTTCAGAGCATGAAGAAAAGAGATTACTGTAACACCCCAAACATATTTTCTTTGGATTTTAAAAATCTTTTCTTTAAAATAAAATACTTTGAATTATTATGTCCTTTTTCTTTTTCTTCTTCTTCTGTTCTGAGAATCATTTTAATTTTTAATTGGGTTTCAAAAAAATTTTAATTGGTTCTGATTTGGAAGGTTTATTTATTTGGAAAATTATTTTGGACGAGCACAAACAATTTTCATTTAGAAAGGTTTTTGGAATAATTAAAAAATTTCTATGGAAATGGCCTTTTCACCTCTTCCAAAGCCTCCTAAATTCTTCTAATAATTTTTTTGTCACTTCTAAATTATCCCTCAAGTCATTCTCACATTTTAGGACAATATCCAATACCTCCCCTGCCCACAAAAATATTTTTCTCATATTTTATAAATTCCAAAGTTGGAATTTATATTATTCATAGTTTCTTTGGTTTACAAAGGAACCACATTTTATATGATTCTTCTGCACCCACAAAAATTATCCTAGCAACTAGATAGTACCCACAACCCATTTCACCAAAAACCTTGGGTTCCACAGTTCAAAATTTTCAAATTCCACTCTATTCAAATTTGGACCAGATTCAAACCCCATGACCGAAACCTATTTTTAATTGCTCCAAAAATTCTGAAACTTTGCCAGACTCTCTCTTATGCATCAACACCTCACCACAAAAATTCCCACAAATTCCAAAAATCCCTAGCACTCTCTGTCATTTCATCAAACATGTGGTGTGCACACTGTTCATCGCTGTCGAAAAATTCAGTTATCTGAATTTGGTTCAGAGAGAGGGGGAGCTCGTCGCGTGCACTGCACTCCAACCCCTCTCCTTCTCCTCCACGCCTCCTCTGGCCATTAATGGGTCACCGGGGCCCCTCTGGTCAGCCGCTCACCGCCAACGACACAGTAACCGGCCGGTGCAACGGCCACCGTGCTCGTCCACGGCAGACCGAGGGATCGCCGCGGCCACCGACGAGCATTCATTCGCCGCTCCACCCAAACCTACCCCTCTCTCCACGCGGCACCTCCTCCGCATCACCGCCGCACCATCCAAACCCCCGGGAGCCCGCCCGGCAGTCACAGGAGACGGACGCCGCTGCCGCACCCGTACGCAAGCCTCGTCGGGGATAAGGCAGGAAGGCGAGGAGATCGTCTGCGCTGGCGCTTCTGGAGTACTCCCTCAACCTCACTGATCACGCACCGAACTGCCCGCTGCCCCTAACCTACCTCACCGGCGGAATTAACTCCGGTGTCATCCGCCCGTACAGGACCTCTTCAGATCGCCTATAAATAGGGGCTCCTGAGCTCCATTCACTTCACGCATCATTTCACCATCCTCCCAATCGACCCTACGCCACTCCCCCGACCTCGAGGAGGTTGTCTTCCTCCTCTTCCACCACCGACCCGCCGCCACCTCCGCTGATCAGTGCATCACCACCACTCCACTTCCACCGCTCAAAACTTGCCAGTAGCCTCATATCATACCCACTCATCGATCCCGCGCTTCAATTTGACGTCCAGAGCTCTCTCCGGCGAGATCCCACCTCACCCGAACCACCGTCCGCCGCCGTCGACCTCGCCGTCGTTCTGTTGCTCGCCGGCGACCACCACCGCCACCCACCGAAGCGGATGTCCACCCCGAGCACAACCCGATCATAGCCGCCTCCCAAAACCCCGGCGATCGTCGCCGGTGATCGCTACACTCCCTCTGTTCCACGCGCGAAGCGCGTTCAAATTTGAATCTGACGGGTGGACCCCACCCGTCAGCGTTTTCTTTTTTTCTGTTTTTAAACCGAAAGCGTATTTCTGATTTTTACGCTTTCTGCGCTGAGAAGCGTATTTTCGCCCGAACCATTTTCTGTTAACTGCACAGGGACCTGCTGTTTTGCAGAAAGGCCCCTGGTTTTAAAAGTTTAATACCTTTTTAACCACAACTCCGTTTGAGTTGATTCTTTTTTTGAAATTCTTACTTTTCTCTCTAGTTTTTTTAGTATTTATTCAAAAATATTTTGAGACAATTTTTGGCACTGTTGCAAATTTTTTAATTTGAATTTGAATTTGGATTTTTTAGAAAAAGAAGAGGGAAACTTTGCCAGGAATTTTGAGGGATCAATTTCTGACTACATTGATCAAGGCAAGCATTTTGAACCTGGGATATGGCGATTGCATGCATGGTTGCATCAGTTTAAGTTTTCACCGCATGTGTAGTATATCACAAGTGCATGCATGCATGGGCATATCATCTGTGCATTTTTGCGGGCATGGAGAATCTTGCTAACGTGTGAATATGATGAAAGCCAGGAGTATACTCCTGCCTTGGACGTGCCGGTGGGCACGGGTCACGTTTTGACACGGTGGTGTCACGGTGACATATGTGGAGTATACCGAGCATAATAATAACAACACCTCCTGAGTCGACCTAGATCGAGTCTTGTTCCGTCACACCTAGCTAAAATTCCGTGCTGCCACGGGTCTTCCCGCGAGGGGAGTACGGTTTAGTAAGTTGCTAACCCCTGTCCATGTACACACCACATAGAGGGCCATGATGAGGGTTTCCATAGCCATGGACTAATGCCAGTCATCAGGTCAGGGGGCATGGGTGTATCCGGCTGGGCCGAGAGAGGGGCACCCCTTGTAATCCGTGCGTATGAATAGTGATCCCATGCTAGTCGAGACGTTGGTCTCCCCGACTTAGAGTTTTTCTGGAATGATGCTTTGGGTGATTCCTGGCATCCGGAAGGTTAATCTGGTGTGTGCTGGTCAGGTGTGTTTTCAACCTAAAGACCATAGTGGGAATTAGTCAGTGCTACGGTGCTAACTAAAGAAATCTCATACACATGGGTAAAGAGTACACCCACTGCAGAGTTATATCTATTCGAATAGCCGTGTCCGCGGTCAAGGACGTTAGCTGGGCAAGCTCAAGTATCGGTCCCGGTGTCGGTCTTCGGAGGAAATAATTAAATTGAGCATGAATTATTTTGCAGGATAATTTGGTCACCACTAATGTTGTCATGGATATTTTTGTTATCTAGAATATTATTGTTATGAGTATTATTGCAAGCATGAATACTATTATGGACTAACCCCGAGTGTCACTTGGGCTGGCTAGACTACCCGTGGCACTCAGTTTTATTTTCTTTTCCGGGTATCATATGGATGGCTATACCACCTGGATACTCAGTTTTATTTTCTTTCTGAATGTCTCAGGGGCTGGCTAGACTACCCCGGACATTCATTTTATTTTTCTTTTCTGGGTGTCTCAGGGGCTGGCTAGACTACCCCGGACACTCATTTTCTTTTCTTTTCTGAGTATCTCATGGGCTGGCTGGACTACCCGAGATATTCATTTATTTTCAAGACCTCTCGTGGCGTCGCTTTTAGACACCCGTCTGGCATTTCTTTTCAAGACCTCTCAAGGCATCGTTTTAGATACCCGTTTGGCATTTCTTTTGGATTCTCGGGCGGTCCGGTCTCACCCGATTCTCCACGTTATTTATTTTTCTTTTGGATTCTCGGGCGGTCCTATCTCGCCCGATTTTCAATTAACTTTCTTTGTTTGCTACTAACATTTTATTTACTAATTTTTCTGTACATGCTAATATTTATCATGCCATAGTTTAATTTTCAGTCATCATATGCATATCGTTTAAACCAGCATGAGCATATGCATTCGGTATATCTTTTGTTCATAATGTTTGTGAGTACATTCCAACGTACTCACAGGCTTGTCCCTGGCTTGTTAATTTGGCCAGACCTGGAGGAAGACAAGCTTGTGGAGGACGAGTATGCTAGCGAGCCCGACGCTTAGAGGTGTTCCCAGTCAGTCAACCTGTGATCTTGGAGTCTACCACATGTATCATCCGTAGTGCTTCCGCTACACCAATAAAATAGCCAAGCCTCACACTGACGCTTGACTTTATTTTATTGTACCAGTGTTGTACCCCACCACACCATTGTGTTATTCTGCCACCGTAGTATATTGGCAAGTTTTTAATAATTTGTTGAGCACTCTGACTCAACCCTGTGTAATATTATGTATGTACTGGTTATCTATATCAAGGAAGTCCACCATTTGTTCTGATCTTGGGGTTGATGTGACTTGAGGCTATTTTGAAATTTATCCCAGAAATGGGCCTGACAAACCTTGGTACCAGAGCCAGGCTGACTGTAGGAAGCCCTAGGCACGATCGCTAGCACCCGAGTTAGTACTAACATTTTTAGCATGCATCCCATGCATTGTAACAAATTTTCCTTGGTCATCGTACACTTATGATATGACTATCTGGATTTTTGTCTACTGCTTTAGATGTCTGGTGGCAGCTGTCCATCCCAGATTTTCGCCAACGCGCCTGCGGGATTTTCCCGTCTTCTCGCTGTCATCGCTAGAGTCACGATGAGATCTCTGAGCAGTCCGAAGTACACCGTCTACCCTGACAGGATCACTGACACCCTGATTATGTACCAGGCTTCGGTATATATTTGGGGTGGATCAGCCTCTCACCGCAACTATCGTTTTGTGGGAAGAGCCATGCCTACTGAGAGGCATGCTATCTAGATGGCTGCCCGAGAGGCCATTGCTCGTCTCAGGGACATTCTCCCGATCATGCAGACATGTCCCTACCACTAACTTCCATGCCACGTTCCATATACCAGTCACTATGCTTTCTCTTGCACTGCGGGAGCAAGGGATGATGCGATTGAGCCCCTGGTTCAGTACATCATGTCTCTGGAGTCAGTCTTCACCTCTCTGGTGGACGACTATCTCATTGCACGGATGGACTTGGCTCATGCGAGGATTCCTCGCTGGAGTGAGTACCGTTCTCCTTCGCCACGTGCTCCTCGCATCCCGACTCCACCCTATGACCCTCCTACTAGTCCCGCGATTCGACGCTCATCTCCGAGCATTGAGTCCAGTCGCTTGGCTGCACCCATTCCCGTGAGAGCTTCACCACCTACGAGCACAGTGCCACCACGTACAGGCGTGGCATCGACATCTGCCCGACTGGAGACCATACCCGAGGAGGAGGAGGTGGTCGAGTCTGCAGCATCTCGTCTGGGACTTACCCTCAGCGGAGCCTACAACGTTCCAGACACTCCATGAGAGCAGACGAGGCATCCTCACCGTAGTCGTCTTTTATGAGAGCGTAGTTGTAAAATAATTATTTTCTGTTTCTTTTCTTTTTTGTAAGATGGCGAGTAGTAGACTTGGACCGCAGCGTGCTATGTGGACGGAGTAGTGCCTAAGTCCGAATAAGTGGTCGTGTAGTATACAACTACGGCAAGCATCTTGTATAATTAAACCATCCTTGTGTAATTAATTATGCATGTATAATATAATCTGGCATGTATAATTATATCTGCATGTGTATTCTAACCTGTTACGTCCATGCACTTACATTTTTGGGAGGGAAATTATTTTGCAGCCCTTAAAAATTTATTTCCTTCCTTTATGATTTCTTTTCTCATCGGAGTTACACAAATACCCCAGAAAGAAAATGCATCGCGCCTGGACCCGTTCCATGCCCAACCCACTAGAGGACAATTTTGGACAAATGGGAAATAATTTTACACAGGGACAGACAAGTCAGCAGAGCAACAATTTAGAATTCTCACAAGTATGCCGTTTGTATGAGCAAAGCCAACAACAGCACCAGGAGATGATGCAACATTTAATAAATATGGGAAATCACCAAGGACAGCATCAACACAGATCCAAATTATCTGAACTACAGAGGACCAATCCAACAGTCTTTTCTCACACAGACAAACCTCTGGAGGCAGACGATTGGCTGCGTGTTATGGAAAGGAAATTGGTCATAGCTCAGTGTACAGACCAGGAAAAAGTGCTATATGCCCCACACTATTTTTCTGGAACAGCAGCATCATGGTGGGAGAATATATGCCTCACACATCCCAATGGAGCAGATATGACATGGGAACAGTTCAAGGAAAATTTTCGGGGAGCACACATCCCCAACAGTATTATGAAATTGAAGAAAAGGGAATTTGAGGACCTCAAGCAGCGAGGCACCATGGTAACACAGTACCTGGACCAGTTTACTCAGCTGGCCCGATACGCCAATGATGAGTACATGACAGAAAGCAAGAAGATGGAAAAATTTCTTGATGGACTTGTTCCGCCTCTAAAGGGCCAACTGGTGATCGACACTTTTCCAGATTTTAAAACACTGGTAGATAAGGCCATTATTCTGGAGAACGAGCACCGCAAGATGAATGAAATTCGCAAACGCCGTATGACCCAGTCAGTGCAGGTGCGCAACAACAGGCTCCGAAATGAATTTCAGAGGCCTAGGGCACCTCGACCAGCAGTACCGACACCACGACCAGCAGTTCCAACACCACTATCGCAACAGAGCCGGAGCACCTTCAACAACAGGACCAAGGACGCAATGTTTTGTCCTGGTGTTACCTGTTTTGCCTGTGGAGAAGAAGGGCATTATGCTAGGCAATGCCCAAAACAGGGGAACAATAATGCCCCCAAGCCCAATGGCCGCAACACCAACGCAGCCCCAGGACACAGCAACCCCAATAACATCCAAAGAAAGGGACAGGTCAACCTCGTGACCTTTGAGGAGGCACATAATGCACCAGATATTGTGTTTGGTATGTTTCCTGTCAACACAATTAATGCTACAGTTTTATTTGATTCTGGAGCTTCTCATTCGTGCATCTCAAAAAGATTTGCTTCGAAGAATCAATTTTCTTTTTCGCCTTTGCAAAATTCAATGGTTATTCAGTCCCAGGGATCAAAGCAAAGCACACAATGGTACTGCAAGGATGTGAACATTGAAATCAAGGGAATGAAGTTTCTAGCTAATCTTATTGTACTGGAAGCAGTTGATCTGGACGTTATTTTGGGAATGGACTGGTTGACAACAAATAAAGGTTTTATAGACTATTACAATCGGACAGTGACTCTCACTAATTGTGAAGGGAAGACCGTAAAATTTGGTACAGGGAGGATTTCTACTTCGCAGGGAAAATTAAATCAAGTGGATATGGCAGAATTAAATAAGGTTCCTGTGGTCTGCGAATACCCCGATGTATTTCCTGAGGAGCTACCGTGCATGCCACAGGACCGCGAAATTGAATTTGTTATTGAACTGGCACCTGGAACGGCACCCATTTACAAGAAGCCTTATCGTATGCCTCCGACAGAATTGGCGGAGCTAAAGAAACAAATTATGGAATTAATGGAAAAAGGTTATGTCCGACCCAGCTCATTACCATGGGGATCACCGGTTTTATTCGCTAAGAAAAAGGATGGTACTCTGAGGTTATGTATTGACTACAGGGCACTTAATATGGTCACCATCAAAAATAAATATCCACTGCCAAGAATCAATGACTTGTTCGAACAGCTGGCAGAAGCCAAGGTTTTCTCAAAAATAGACTTGAGATCAGGCTACCATCTATTAAGAATCCGATCGTTAGACATACCCAAGACTGCCTTTACCCCTAGATATGGATTATACGAGTTCACAGTGATGCCTTTCGGATTGACCAACGCTCCTGCTTATTTTGTACATCTCATGAACAAGGTCTTCATGAAATATTTGGACAAGTTCATGGTTGTATTCATTGATGACATACTTATTTATTCCAAGACACCAGAAGAACATGAGCAACATCTTCGGATAGTCCTGGAAGAATTACGGAAAAATCAACTATATGCCAAATTCAGCAAATGTGAATTTTGGTTACAAGAAGTTGGTTTTCTGGGACACGTACTGACACAGGATGGAATAGCAGTGGACCCGAGTAAAGTGAAAGATGTCTTAGGATGGAAGCAACCTACCAACGTGACTGAGGTCAGAAGTTTTCTTGGTTTGGCTGGCTACTATCGGAGATTTCTTGAAGGATTCTCCACCATAGCCAAGCCCATGACCTAGCTACTCAAGAAAGATAAGAAGTTTGAATGGACCGAAGCTTGCGAGAAAAGTTTCCAGGAATTAAAGAAGAGATTAACCACGGCACCCGTTCTGATTGTGCCCGACGTGCACAAGAATTTTGAAATATATTGTGACGCTACCAGGAAGGGCCTTGGATGTGTATTGATGCAAGGGGGAAAGGTCGTAGCATATGCGTCAAGACAACTACGGAGACACGAAGAAAATTACCCTACCCATGATTTGGAGTTAGCGGCTGTTATACACGCACTCAAGGAATGCCGACATTACCTTCTTGGTATATCGTCACCCAGCTAGAATTAAACTTGAGGTAGCGTCGCTGGCTCGAATTAATTAAGGATTATGATGTGGGAATTCATTACCATCCAGGTAAAGCAAATGTTGTGGCAGACGCTCTGAGCAAAAATCCTTGCACCGACAGCGACCGCGTGCAATTCTCACAGCACGAGTTCAACCAGGAATTTGCCAAACTTAATATGGTTCTAGTCAAAGAAGGAACCATTGCTCGTTTGGAAGTGAAACCAACACCGGAGGATCAGATCAAAGAAGCTCAGAAAGGACACCCCAGCATCAAAGGGATTAAAAGGAAGGTAAATTGAGGCAAGGCATCTGAATTTACCATTGACAATCAGGGAATCCTATGGTACGGAAAAAGGCTGTGTGTGCCCAATAATGAAGAATTAAAGCAACAAATTTTGGAAGAAGCTCATACCACCCCATACTCCATTCACCCAGGAGGAACCAAGATGTACAAGGATCTACAAGAAAAAATTTGGTGGCACGGAATGAAGAGAGATATAGCAGTATATGTGGCTCACTGTGATTCTTGTCAGCGGGTAAAGGCAGAACATCAGAGGCCAGCAGGATTGTTACAACCGCTCAGAGTGCCTGAATGGAAATGGGATGGAATAGGAATGGATTTTGTTGTCGGATTACCAAGGTCACGACACGGGAATAATGCTATCTGGGTTATCATGGATTTATTAACCAAGGTGGCACACTTCATTCTGGTAAAAACCACATACTCGACATAGAGGCTTGCCAGGCTATACCTCTCCCGAATTGTTTGCTTACATGGATTACCCAAAACCATAGTCTCAGACAGAGGCACCCAGTTTGTCTCTAGATTTTGGGAGCACCTGCAGCAAGCCTTAGGGACTCAGCTGGTTTTCAGCACAGCATATCACTCGCAGACCGGAGGACAGACTGAACGGGTAAATCAAATATTGGAGGACATGCTGAGAGCTTGTGTGCTTACCTATGGAGTTAGCTGGGAAGACAGTTTACCATATGCGGAATTTTCATACAACAACAGCTATCAAGCCAGTTTAAAAATGTCACCCTTTGAAGCCCTGTACAGACGGAGATGTCGTACCCATCTCAATTGGTCTGAGACCGGCGATAGCCGAATCTTCGGTCCAGAAGTTCTCAAAGAAGCAGGAGCAACAGTGAAACTTATCCGAGATAGACTGAAAGCAGCCCAGAGTCGTCAGAAGAGTTACTACGACCAGAAGCACCGTCAGATTAGTTTTGAGCCCAACGAGTCTGTGTATCTCAGAGTATCTCCAATGAGGGGGCTACAGAGATTTAAAGTCAAAGGAAAATTGGCACCGAGGTTTATTGGACCGTTCAGGATAATTGCAAGGAGAGGTAAGGTTGCCTACCAACTGGAGCTACCAGCAGAATTGTCAGACGTTCATGATGTATTTCACGTGTCACAACTAAGGAGATGTGTCAATAACCCAGAAAAGCAAGTCCAACATCAAGACCTGGATATCCAACCCGATCTTACATATACGGAACGTCCTATCAAGATTTTAGAGGAGTCTGAACGGAGGACCCGACAGAGCGTGATAAAATTTTACAAAGTTCAGTGGAGTAATCACACCGAGGAAGAAGCAACGTGGGAACGGGAAGATCATCTGAGGGGTGAATAGCCGTACCTGTTTGAGGGACAGCTGAAATCTCGGGGACGAGATTTTTCTTAAGGGGGGTAGGTGTTGTAACACCCCAAAAATATTTTCTTTGGATTTTAAAAATCTTTTCCTTAAAATAAAATACTTTGAATTATTATGTCCTTTTTCTTTTTCTTCTTCTTCTGTTCTGAGAATCATTTTAATTTTTAATTGGGTTTGAAAAAAAAATTAATTGGTTCTGATTTGGAATGTTTATTTATTTGGAAAATTATTTTGGAGGATCACAAACAATTTTCGTTTAGAAAAGTTTTGGGAATAATTAAAAAAATTATATGGAAATGGCCTTTTCACCTCTTCCAAGGCCTCCTAAATTCTTCTAATAATTTTTCCGTCACTTCTAAATTATCCCTCAAGTCATTCTCACATTTTAGGACAGTATCCAATACTTCCCCTGCCCACAAAAATATTTTTCTCATATTTTATAAATTCCAAAGTTGGAATTTATATTATTCATAGTTTCTTTGGTTTACAAAGGAACCACATTTTATATGATTCTTCTGCACCCACAAAAATTATCCTAGCAACTAGATAGTACCCACAACCCATTTCACCAAAAACCTTGGGTTCCACAGTTCAAAATTTTCAAATTCCACTCTATTCAAATTTGGACCAGATTCAAACCCCATGACCAAAACCTATTTTTAATTACTCCAAAAATTCTGAAACTTAGCCAGACTCTCTCTTATGCATCAATACCTCACCACAAAAATTACCACAAATTCCAAAAATCCCTAGCACTCTCTGTCATTTCATCAAACATGTGGTGTGCACACTGTTCATCGCTGTCGAAAAATTCAGTTATCTAAATTAGATTCAGAGAGAGGGGGAGCTCATCGCGTGCACTGCACTCCAACCCCTCTCCTTCTCCTCCACGCCTCCTCTGGCCATTAATGGGTCGCCGGGGCCCCTCTGGTCAGCCGCTCACCGCCGACGACACAGTAACTGGCCGGTGCAACGGCCACCATGCTCATCCACGGCGGACCGAGGGATCGCCGCGCCCACCGATGAGCATTCACTCGCCGCTCCACCCAAACCTACCCCTCTCTCCACGCGGCACCTCCTCCGCATCACCGCCGCACCGTCCAAACCCCTTGGAGCCCGCCTGGCAGTCGCCGGAGACGGACGCCGCCGCCGCACCCGTACGCAAGCCTCGTCAGGGATAAAGCACGAAGGCGAGGAGATCGTGCGCGCTGGTGCTTCTGGAGTACTCCCTCAACCTCACTGATCACGCACCGAACTGCCCGCCGCCCCTAACCTACCTCGCCGGCGGAATTAACTCCGGCGTCATCCGCCCATACTGGACCTCTTCGGATCGCCTATAAATAGGAGCTCCCGAGCTGCATTCACTTCACGCATCACTTCACCATCCTCCCAATCGACCCTATGCCACTCCCCCGACCTCGAGGAGGTTGTCTTCCTCCTCTCCGACCACCGACCCGCCGCCACCTCCGCTGATCAGCGCATCACCACCACTCCACCTCCACCACTCAAAACTTGCCAGTAGCCTCATATCATACCCACTCATCGATCCCGCGCTTCAATTTGACGTCCAGAGCTCTCTCCGGCGAGATCCCACCTCACCCGAACCACCGTCCGCCGGCGTCGACCTCGTCGTCGTTCTGTTGCTCGCCGGCGACCACCACCGCCACCCACCGAAGCGGAAGTCCACCCCGAGCACAACCCGATCATCGCCGCCTCCCAAAACCCCGGCGATCGTCCCCGATGATCGCCGCACTCCCTCTGTTCCGTCCGCGAAGCGCGTTCAAATTTGAACCTGACGAGTGGACCCCACCCGTCATCGTTTTCTTTTTTTCTGTTTTTAAACCGAAAGCGTATTTCTAATTTTTACGCTTTCTGTGCTGAGAAGCGTATTTTTGCCCGAACCGTTTCCTGTTAACAGCACAGGGACCTGCTGTTTTGCAGAAAGGCCCCTGGTTTTAAAAGTTTAATAACTTTTTAACCACAACTCCGTTTGAGTTGATTCTTTTTTTGAAATTCTTACTTTTCTCTCTAGTTTTTTTAGTATTTATTCAAAAATATTTTGAGACAATTTTTGGCACTGTTGCAAATTTTTTAATTTGAATTTGAATTTGGATTTTTCAGAAAAAGAAGAGGGAACTTTGCTGGGAATTTCGAGGGATCAATTTCTGACTACTTTGATCAAGGCAAGCATTTTGAACCTGGGATATGGTGATTGCATGCATGGTTGCATCAGTTTGAGTTTTCACCGCATGTGTAGTATATCACAAGTGCATGCATGCATGGGCATATCATCTGTGGATTTTTTGCGTGCATGGAGAATCTTGCTAACGTGTGAATATGAGGAAAGCCAGGAGTATACTCCTGCCTTGGACGTGCCGGTGGGCACGGGTCACGTTTTGACACGGTGGTGTCACGGTGACATATGTGGAGTATACCGAGCATAATAATAACAACACCTCCTGAGTCGACCTAGATCGAGTCTTGTTCCGTAACACCTAGCTAAAATTCCGTGCTGCCACGGGTCTTCCCGCTAGGGGAGTACGGTTTAGTAAGTTGCTAACCCCTGTCCTGTACACACCACATAGAGGGCCACGATGAGGGTTTCCATGGCCATGGACTAATGCCAGTCATCGGGTCAGGGGGCATGGGTGTATCCCATGCTAGTCGAGACGTTGGTCTCCCCGACTTAGAGTTTTTCTGGAATGATGCTTTGGGTGATTCCTGGAATCCGGAAGGTTAATCTAGTGTGTGCTGGTCAGGTGTGTTTTCAACCTAAAGACCATAGTGGGAATTAGTCAGTGCTACGGTGCTGACTAAAGAAATCTCATACACATGGGTAAAGAGTACACCCTCTTCAGAGTTATATCTATAAGAATAGCCGTGTCCGCGGTCAAGGACGTTAGCTGGGCAGGGTCAAGTATCGATCCCGGTGTCGGTCTTCGAAGGAAATAATTAAATTGAGCATGAATTATTTTGCAGGATAATTTGGTCACCACTAATGCTGTCATGGATATTTTTGTTATCAAGAATATTATTGTTATGAGTATTATTGCAAGCATGAATACTATTATGGACTAACCCTGAGTGTCACTTAGGCGAGCTAGACTACCCGTGGCACTCAGTTTTATTTTCTTTTCCGGGTCTCATATGGATGGCTAGACCACCTGGATACTCAGTTTTATTTTCTTTCTGAATGTCTCAGGGGCTGGCTAGACTACCCCGGACATTCATTTTATTTTTCTTTTCTGAGTGTCTCAGGGGCTGGCTAGACTACCCCGGACACTCGTTTTATTTTCTTTTCTGAGTATCTCATGGGCTGGCTGGACTACCCGAGATATTCATTTATTTTCAAGACCTCTCGTGGTGTCGCTTTTAGACACCCGTCTGGCATTTCTTTTCAAGACCTCTCGAGGCGTCGCTTTTAGACACCCGTTTGGCATTTCTTTTGGATTCTCGGGCGGTCCGGTCTCGCCCGATTCTCCATGTTATTTATTTTTCTTTTGGATTCTCGGGCGGTCCTATCTCGCTCGATTTTCCATTATCTTTCTTTGTTTGCTAGTAACATTTTATTTACTAACTTTTCTGTACATGCTAATATTTATCACGCCATAGTTTAATTTTCAGTCATCATATGCATATCATTTAAACCAGCATGAGCATATGCATTCGGTATATCTTTTGTTCATAATGTTTGCGAGTACATTCCAACGTACTCACAGGCTTGTCCCTAGCTTGTTAATTTGGCCAGACCTGGAGGAAGACGAGCTTGTGGAGGATGAGTACGCTAGCGAGCCCGACGCTTAGAGGTGTTCCCAGTCAGTCAACCTGTGATCTTGGAGTCTACCACATGTATCATCCGCAGTGCTTCCGCTACACCAATAAAATAGCCAAGCCTCACACTGACGCTTGACTTTATTTTATTGTACCAGTGTTGTACCCCACCACATGTAACACCCCAAAATTATTTCTCTGGATTTTCAAAATCTTTTCTTTAAAATAAAATGCTTTGAATTATTTTGGCCTTATTTTCTTTCTTCTTTCTTCTGTTCTAACAATCATTTCAATTTTTATTGGGTTTCAAAAATCTTATATGGTTCTGTTTTGGACAGTTTATTTATTTGAAAAATTATTTTGGAAGATCAAAAACATTTTTTTTCAGAAAAGTTTCTAGAATAATTAAAATTATTCCAATGAAATGGCCTTTTCATTTCCTCCAAGCCATTCTAAATTCCTCCAAATAATTTTCTGTCACTCCTAAATTATCCCACAAGTCATCCACACATCCTAGGGAAGTATCCAACTCTTTTTCATCCCACAAAAATATTTCTTCCATTTTAAATAAATTCCAAAGTTGGAATTTATTTTATTCATGGTTTCTTTGGTTTACAAAGGAACCATATTTCCTACAAGTCTTCTGCTCCCACCAAAATTATCCTAGCAACTAGACAGTACCTACAACCCATTTCACCCAAAACATTGGGTTCCACAGTTCAAAATTTTCAAATTCCCTTCAATTCAAATTTGGACCAGAAACAATCTTTCTTATACAAACCTATTTTTAATAGCTCCAAAAATTCTGAAACTTGGCCAGACTCTCTTATTTGCATCAACACATTTCCACAAAAATCCCCACAAAATCCTAAAATACCTAGCACTCTCTGTCATTTCATCAAGCAAGTAGCATGCATACTGTTCATCGCTGACTGAAATTCAGTTAACTGAATTTGGATTCAGTCGGCCGTAGCGATCGGTGCCGTGCAGCCCTCCCCTTCCTTCTCCTCCACGGCATCGCCGTTGCTCATCAATGAGTTGACCTCTGGCCCACTCCCCAGCCACTCACCGTCGTCGAGCTGTCGGCTGGCCGGTGTAACGGCCACCGTGCATATCCACGGCGGACCGGGCAGAACCGCCTCGGCCACCGACCTCCATCACTGCGCCGCACCCTCTCTACCTACCTCCTGGCCATGCGTCGCTCCTCTCCGCGTCCTCGCACGCCGTCTGCAACGTCCAAATCATCTCTGGCCCGCTGGCAGTCGCCGGAACCAGACAGCGCCGCCGCACCCGTCCGAGAGCTCCGCTCCGGGATAAGCTCGAGGAGCTCGAGCTCGTACTTGTTAAGGCTTCTGGAGCACTCCGTCAACTCTCCCTGATCATGCCTCACCCCTGACCGCCGCCCCTAACCTACTTCACCGGCGGGAATTAACTCCGGCGTCGCCCGCAAGCCTCGGCCACCCTCGACGCGCCTATAAATAGGCCTCCCGAGCTCCATCCACTCATCAAACCACTCCCTCACCCTCCCAATCGAGCTCCACGCCACTCACCCGACCTCGAGAGGGTCTCCTTCCCCCTCTCCGATCACCGCTCCGCCGCCACTGCCCCCGATCAGTTCATCGCCGTCACTCCACCTTCACTGCTCAAACCTTGCCAGTAGCCATATTTCCCACCGCATCATCCATTCCACCACCCAATTCGGTGTTCCCACGCTTCTCCGGCGAGATTCCGCACCTTCCGAACCACCGTCCGCCGCCGGCAGCCTCGCCGCCATTCCGCTGCTCTCCGGCGACCTCCACCACCACCCACTGACGCGGTAGTCATCCTCGAACACGTCCACACCATCGCCGGCCACTGGAACCCCGGCGATCGTCGCCGGCGATCGCCGCGCTCTCTCTGCACGCGCGCGAACGCGTTTGAGTTTAAACCTGACGGGTGGACCCCACCCGTCAGCGTTCTCTCTTTTTTCTGTGTTTAAATCGAAACCGTATTTCTGTGTTTACGCCTTCTGTGCTGAGAAGCGTATTCTCAGCCGAACCGTTTTCTGTTTAAAACGCACAGGGACTGCTATTTTGCAGAAAAACCCCTGAGTTTAAAAGTTTAATAACTTTTAAACTACAACTCTGATTGACTTGATTCTTTTTTAAAAAAAATTATTTTTCTCTCTAGTTTTTTTAGTATTTATTTAAAAATATTCTCAGAGAACTTTTGGTACTGTTGCCAAATTTTTTAATTGGAATTCGAATTTGATTTTTCAGAAAAAGAAGAGGGAAACTTTGCCGGGAATTTCGAGGGTTATTCTTCTAACTACTTTGATCGAGGCAAGCATTTTGAACCTGGGATATGGTGATTGCATTTTCCATTGCATGGTTGCATCGGTTTGGAATTGCATCATATGTATAGCATATCACAAGTGCATGCATGCATGGTCATGTCCTTTGAGCACTTGCTTGCACTTCACTCAAGTAACTTACCACCGTGAATAAAAGTTGTGAGACAACCAGGAGTGCAGCTCCTGTCTTGGACGTGCTGGTGAGCACGGACTGCGTTGTGACACGACGGTGTCACCGTGGTATGTGGGACATGCCGGTAATATTAATAACAACACCTCCTGAGTCGATCTAGATCGAGTCTTGTTCCGTCACACCTAGCTAAATACCGTGCTGCCACGGGTCTTTCCGCGAGGGAAGTACGGTTTAGTAAGTTGCTAACCCCTGTCCGTGTACACACCACATAGAGGGCCATGATGAGGGTTTCCCATGGCCGTGTACTAAATCCCGTCATCAGGTCAGGGGGCATGGGTGTTTCCGGTCTGGGACCGAGAGGGGGACACCCCTTGTAATCTGCGCGTATGAATAGTGATCCCATGCTAATCGAGATTGTAGTCTCCCCGACTTAGAGTTTTTCTAGAACGATGCATTGGGTGATTCCTGGCATCCGGACAGTTATTCTGGTGTGTGCTGGTCAGGTGTGTTTTCAACCCAAAGACCGTGATGGGAATTAGTCAGTGTCACGGTGCTGACTAAAGAAATCTCATACCCGTGGGTAAAGAGTACACCCTCTGCAGAGTTTTAAAACCTATTCGAATAGCCGTGTCCGTGGTCAAGGACGGTAGCTGGGCAGGGTCAAGTATCGGTCCCGGTGTCGGTCTTCAGAGGAAATAATTAATTGAAGCATGTTTTATTTTGCAGGACAATTATTGTCACCACTAATGCTGTCATGGATATTTTGTTATCATGAATATTATTGTTATGAATATTATTATTGTTGCAAGCTTGAATATTATTGTGGACTAACCATTTTCTCTTATTTTATTTTCTGAGTATCTCATGGGCTGGCTAGACTACCTGGGCACTCATTTATTTTCAAGACCTCTCCGTGGCGTCTCTCGAGTTCTCGGATGGTTCTGTCTCGTCCGATTCTCTTGTAGACACCCGATTGGCATTTCTTTTCAAGACCTCTCCGTGGCATCTCTCGAGTTCTCGGATGGTCCTGTCTCGTCCGATTCTCTTGTGGACACCCGATTGGCATTTCTTTTCAAGACCTACCGTGGCGTCACTTTTAGACACCCGACTGGCATTTCTTTTCAAGACCTCTCCGTGGCGTCTCTCGAGTTCTCGGATGGTCCTGTCTCGTCCGACTCTCTTGTGGACACCCGATTGGCATTTCTTTTGGATTCTCGGGCGGTCCTGTCACGCCCGATTTTCCTTTAACTTTCTTTGTTTGTCACTAATATTTTAATTACTAATGCTTTTGCATGCCATTATATATTTAACCTGCCACGATTAAATTTGAGTCAGCATGAGCATATCATTTAACCCCCAGCATGAGCATATCATTTAACCCCCAGCATGAGCATATCATTTAACCCCCAGCATGAGCATATGCATTCGGTATATCTTTCATTCATAATGTTTGCGAGTACATTCCAACGTACTCACAGGCTTGTCCCTAGCTTTTAATGTGGCCAGACCTGGAGGAGGACGAGCTTGTGGGAGGAGATTGCGCTAGCGAGCCCGACGCTTAGAGGAGTTCCCAGTCAGTCAACCTGTGATATTGGAGTCCATCACATGTATCATCCGCTGTGTTTCCACTACACGAATAAAATAGCCAAGCCTCACACTGACGCTTGACTTTATTTTATTTTACCAGTGTTGTACCACCACCACACCACTGTGTTATTCCACCACCGTAGTATTTGTCAAGTTGTAATATTTGTTGAGCACTCTGACTCAACCCTGTGTAACATTATATTTGTACTGGTTATCTATATCAAGGAAGTCTACCAGTTGTTCTTGGGGCTGGTATGACTTGAGGCTCTTCTCTGAATTTATTCTAGAAATGGGCCTGACAAACCTTGGTATCAGAGCCAGGCTGACTGTAGGAAGCCCTAGGCGTGATCGCTAGCACTCGAGTCAGTACTAACATGTTTATGCACCTACGTTTTGAGGGGGATATTATTTTTATTCTTTTAAAAATTTATTTCCTTCTTTTATATATTTTCTTTTCTCATCGGTGTTACACAAATACCCCAGAAAGAAAATGCATCGTCCCTGGATACATTCCATGCCCAGTCCGCCAGAGGATAACTTTGCACAGATGGGAAATAATTTCACACAAGGACAGACAAGTTAGCAGAGAAATGATTTAGCATTTTCACAAGTATGCCGTCTGTATGAACAAAGCCAGCAGCAACACCAGGAAATGATGCAACACAAATAAATATGGGAAATCACCAAGGACAGCACCAGCACAGATCAAAATTATCTGAGCTCCAGAAGACCAATCCAACTGTATTTTCTCACAGAGACATCCCCAAGACTGTCTTTACCACCAGATATGGATTATATGAGTTCACTATGATGCCCTTCGGTTTAACCAATGCTCCTGCTTATTTTGTGCACCTCATGAACAAGGTTTTCATGAAATATTTGGAAAAGTTTGTGGTTGTGTTCATCGATGATATACTTATTTATTCCAAGATGCCAGAAGAACATGAGCAACATCTTCGGATAGTCCTGGAAGAATTACGGAAAAATCAACTATATGCCAAATTCAGTAAGTGTGAATTTTGATTACGAGAAGTTGGTTTTCTGGGACACGTACTGACACAAGATGGGATAATAGTGGACCCAAGCAAAGTGGAAGATGTCTTACGGTGGAAGCAACCAACCAACGTAACTGAGGTCAGAAGTTTTCTTGGCCTGGCTGGCTACTACCGACGATTTATTGAAGGTTTCTCCACTATAGCCAAACCCATGACCCAATTGCTCAAGAAAGATAAAAAGTTTGAATGGACCGAAGCTTGCGAGAAAAGTTTCCAGGAATTAAAGAAGAGATTAACCATAGCACCTGTTTTGATCGTGCCAGACGTACACAAAAATTTTGAAATATATTGTGACGCTTCCAGGAAGGGACTTGCATGCGTATTAATGCAAGAAGGAAAGGTCGTAGCATATGCCTCAAGACAGCTACGATGGCACGAAGAAAATTACCCTACCCATGATTTGGAATTAGCAGCGGTAATACACGCACTCAAGGAATGGCGACATTACCTTCTAGGTAACCGATGCGAGATATACACGGACCACAAAAGTCTTAAGTATATCTTCACCCAGCCAGAATTAAACTTGAGACAGCGTCGATGGCTTGAGTTAATTAAGGATTATGATGTGGGAATTCATTACCATCCGGGTAAAGCAAATGTCATAGAAGATGCTCTCAGCCGAAATCCATGCACCGACAATGATAGTGTGCACTTCTCACATCACGAGTTCAACCAGGAATTTGCCAAACTTAATATGGTTCTAGTTACAGAAGGAACCATTGCCCGCTTAGAAATAAAATCAACACTGGAGGATCAGATCAAAGAAAGTCAGAAAGGACACCCCAGCATCAAAGGAATTAAAAAGAAAACTAAATTTAGGCAAGGCATCTGAATTTACAATTGATGAACAGGGAATCCTATGGTACGGAAAAAGATTATGCATACCCAACAAAGAAGAATTAAAGCAGCAAATTTTGGCAGAAGCCCATACCACCCCATATTCCATTCACCCAGGAGGAACAAAGATGTATAAGGATCTACAGGAAATTTTTTGGTGGCACGGAATGAAAAGGGACATAGCTGTATATGTCACACGGTGTGACTCATGTCAGCGAATAAAGGCAGAACATCAGAGACCAGCAGGATTATTACAGCCCCCTCAGAGTGCCTGAATGGAAATGGGATGAAATAGGAATGGAGTTTATTGTGGGATTACCAAGATCACGACATGGAAATGATGCTATCTGGGTTATCACAGATTTCTTAACCAAGGTGGCACATTTCCTTCCGGTAAAAACCACATACTCGACACAGAGGCTTGCTAGGTTATACCTCTCCCAGATTGTTTGCCTACACGGAGTACCCAAGACCATAGTCTCTGATAGAGGCACCCAGTTTGTCTCTAGGTTTTGGGATCACCTGCAGCAGGCCTTAGGAACTCAACTGGTATTCAGTACAGCGTATCACCCACAGACAGGAGGACAGACTGAACGGGTAAATCAAATATTGGAGGACATGCTGAGAGCATGTGTGCTTACTTATGGAGCCAGCTGGGAAGACAGTTTGCCATATGCGGAATTTTCATACAACAACAGTTATCAAGCCAGTTTTTAAAATGTCGCCCTTCGAAGCCCTATACGAACGGAGATGCCGTACCCCTCTCAATTGGTCTGAAACCGGAGACAGCCGAATCTTCGCCCCGAAGTTCTCAAAGAGGCAGAAACAAAAGTGAAACTTATCCGAGACAGACTGAAGGTAGCTCAGAGCCGTCAGAAAAGCTACTATGATCAGAAGCACCGTCAGATCAGTTTTGAACCCGATGAATACGTGTACCTCAGAGTATCCCCAATGAGGGGGCTACAAAGATTCAAGGTCAAAGGAAAATTAGCACCGAGATTTATTGGACCATTCAGGATAATTGCAAGGAGAGGCAAGGTTGCCTACCAACTGGAGCTACCCGCAGAATTATCAGATGTTCATGATGTGTTTCACGTGTCACAGCTGAGGAGATGTATCAGTAACTCGGAAAAGCAAGTCCAACATCAAGACCTGGATCTTCAACCAGACCTCACATATAGAGAACGTCCTATAAAGATTTTGGAGGAGTCTGAACGGAGGAATGTGATAAAATTTTACAAAGTTCAGTGGAGTAATCACACCGAGGAAGAAGCAACATGGGAAAGAGAGGATCACCTGAGGACTGAATATCCGTACCTATTTGAGGGACAACTGAAATCTCGGGGACGAGATTTTTCTTATGGGGGGTAGGTGTTGTAACACAACAAAATTATTTCTCTGGATTTTCAAAATCTTTTCTTTAAAATAAAATGCTTTGAATTATTTTGGCCTTATTTTCTTTCTTCTTTCTTCCGTTCTAAAAATCATTTCAATTTTTATTGGGTTTCAAAAATCTTATATGGTTCTGTTTTGGAAGGTTTATTTATTTGAAAAATTATTTTGGAAGATCAAAAACATTTTTTTTAGAAAAGTTTCTGGAATAATTAAAATTATTCCAATGAAATGGCCTTTTCATTTCCTCCAAGCCATTCTAAACTCCTCCAAATAATTTTCTATCACTCCTAAATTATCCCACAAGTCATCCTCACATCCTAGGGCAGTATCCAACTCTTTTCCATCCCACAAAAATATTTCTTCCATTTTAAATAAATTCCAAAGTTGGAATTTATTTTATTCATGGTTTCTTTGGTTTACAAAGGAACCATATTTCCTACAAGTCTTCTGCTCCCACCAAAATTATCCTAGCAACTAGACAGTACCTACAACCCATTTCACCCAAAACATTGGGTTCCACAGTTCAAAATTTTCAAATTCCCTTCAATTCAAATTTGGACCAGAAACAATCTTTCTGATACAAACCTATTTTGAATAGCTCCAAAAATTCTAAAACTTGGCCAGACTCTCTTATTTGCATCAACACATTTCCACAAAATGCCCCACAAAATCCTAAAATACCTAGCACTCTCTGTCATTTCATCGAGCAAGTAGCATGCATACTATTCATCGCTGACTGAAATTCAGTTAACTGAATTTGGATTCAGTCGGCCGTGGCGATCGGTGCCATGCAGCCTTCCCCTTCCTTCTCCTCCACGGCGTCGCCGTTGCTCAACAATGAGTTGACCTCTGGCCCACTCTCCAGCCACTCACCGCCGTCAAGCTGTCGGCTGGCCGGTGTAACGGCCACCGTGCATATCCACGGCGGACCGAGCAGAACTGCCTCGGCCACCGACCTCCATCACTGCGCCGCACCCTCTCTGCCTACCTCCTGGCCACGCGTCGCTCCTCTCTGCGTCCTCGCACGCCGTCTGCACCGTCCAAATCATCTCTGGCCCGCTGGTAGTCGCCGGAACCAGACAGCGCCACCGCACCCGTACGAGAGCTCCGCTCTGGGATAAGCTCGAGGAGCAAGAGCTCGTACTTGTTAAGGCTTCTGGAGCACTCCGTCAACTCTCCCTGATCATGCCTCACCCCTGACCGCCGCCCCTAACCTACTTCACCGGCGGGAATTAACTCCGGCGTCGCCCGCAAGCCTCGGCCACCCTCGACGCGCCTATAAATAGGACTCCCGAGCTCCATCCACTCATCAAACCACTCCCTCACCCTCCCAATCGAGCTCCACGCCACTCACCCGACCTCGAGAGGGTCTCCTTCCCCCTCTCCGATCACCGCTCCGCCGCCACTGCCCCCGATCAGTTCATCGCCGTCACTCCACCTTCACTGCTCAAACCTTGCCAATAGCCATATTTCCCACCGCATCATCCATTCCACCACCCAATTCGGTGTTCCCACGCTTCTCCGGCGAGATCCTGCACCTCCCAAACCATCGTCCGCCGCCGGCATCCTCGCCGACGTTCTGCTGCTCTCCGGCGACCTCCACCGCCACCCACTGACGCGGTAGTCATCCCCGAGCACGTCCACACCATCGCCGGCCACTGGAACCCCGGCGATCGTCGCCGGCGATCACCGCACTCTCTCTGCACGCGCGCGAACGCATTTGAGTTTAAACCTGACGGGTGGACCCCACCCGTCAGCGTTCTCTCTTTTTTCTGTGTTTAAATCGAAACCGTATTTCTGTGTTTACGCCTTCTGCGCTGAGAAGCGTATTCTCGGCTGAACCGTTTTCTGTTTAAAACGCACAGGGACTGCTGTTTTGCAGAAAAACCCCTGAGTTTAAAAGTTTAATAACTTTTAAACTACAACATTGATTGAGTTGATTCTTTTTTTAAAATTTTTATTTTTCAATCTAGTTTTTTTTAGTATGTATTTAAAAATATTCTCAGACAACTTTTGGTACTGTTGCCAAAAAATTTAATTGGAATTCGAATTTGATTTTTCAGAAAAAGAAGAGGGAAACTTTGCCGGGAATTTCGAGGGTTATTCTTCTGACTACTTTGATCAAGGCAAGCATTTTGAACCTGGGATATGGTGATTGCATTTTGCATTGCATGGTTGCATCGGTTTGGAATTGCATCATATGTACAGCATATCACAAGTGCATGCATGCATGGTCATGTCCTTTGAGCATTTGCTTGCACTTCACTCAAGTAACTTACCACCGTGAATAAAAGTTGTGAGACAACCAGGAGTGCAGCTCCTGTCTTGGACGTGCTGGTGAGCACGGACTGCGTTGTGACACGACGGTGTCACCGTGGCATGTGGGACATGCCGGTAATATTAATAACAACACCTCCTGAGTCGACCTGGATCGAGTCTTGTTCCGTCACACCTAGCTAAATACCGTGCTGCCACGGGTCTTTCCGTGAGGGAAGTACGGTTTAGTAAGTTGCTAACCCTTGTCCGTGTACACACCACATAGAGGGCCATGATGAGGGTTTCCCACAGCCGTGGACTAAATCCCGTCATCAGGTCACGGGGCATGGGTGTTTCCGGTCTGGGACCGAGAGTGGGGCACCCCTTATAATCCGCGCGTATGAATAGTGATCCCATGCTAATCGAGATTGTAGTCTCCCCGACTTAGAGTTTTTCTGGAATGATGCTTTGGGTGATTCCTCGCATCCGGACAGTTATTCTGGTGTGTGCTAGTCAGGTGTGTTTTCAACCCAAAGACCGTGATGGGAATTAGTCAGTGTCACGGTGCTGACTAAAGAAATCACATACACGTGGGTAAAGAGTACACCCTCTGTAGAGTTTTAAAACCTATTCGAATAGCCGTGTCCGCGGTCAAGGACGTTAGCTGGGCAGGGTCAAGTATCGGTCCCGGTGTCGGTCTTCGGAGGAAATAATTAATTGAAGCATGTTTTATTTTGCAGGACAATTATTGTCACCACTAATGCTGTCATGGATATTTTGTTATCATTAATATTATTGTTATGAATATTATTATTGTTGCAAGCATGAATATTATTGTGGACTAACCATTTTCTCTTATTTTATTTTCTGAGTATCTCATGGGCTGGCTAGACTACCTGGGCACTCATTTATTTTCAAGACCTCTCAGTGGCGTCTCTCGAGTTCTCGGATGGTTCTGTCTCGTCCGATTCTCTTGTAGACACCCGATTGGCATTTCTTTTCAAGACCTCTCCGTGGCGTCTCTCGAGTTCTTGGATGGTCCTGTCTTGTCCGATTCTCTTGTGGACACCCGATTGGCATTTCTTTTCAAGACCTACCGTGGCGTCACTTTTAGACACCCGACTAGCATTTCTTTTCAAGACCTCTCCGTGGCGTCTCTCGAGTTCTCGGATGGTCCTGTCTCATCTGACTCTCTTTTCGACACCCGATTGGCATTTCTTTTGGATTCTCGGGCGGTCCTGTCACGCCCGATTTTCCTTTAACTTTCTTTGTTTGTCACTAATATTTTAATTACTAATGCTTTTGCATGCCATTATATATTTAACCTGCCATGATTAAATTTCAGTCAGCATGAGCATATCATTTAACCCCCAGCATGAGCATATCATTTAACCCCCAGCATGAGCATATGCATTCGGTATATCTTTCATTCATAATGTTTGCGAGTACATTCCAACGTACTCACAGGCTTGTCCCTGGCTTTTAATGTGGCCAGACCTGGAGGAGGACGAGCTTGTGGGAGGAGATTGCGCTAGCGAGCCCGACGCTTAGAGGAGTTCCCAGTCAGTCAACCTGTGATCTTGGAGTCCATCACATGTATCATCCGCTGTGTTTCCGCTACACCAATAAAATAGCCAAGCCTCACACTGACGCTTGACTTTATTTTATTTTACCAGTGTTGTACCACCACCACACCACTGTGTTATTCCACCACCGTAGTATTTGTCAAGTTGTAATATTTGTTGAGCACTCTGACTCAACCCTGTGTACCATTATATTTGTACTGGTTATCTATATCAAGGAAGTCTACCAATTGTTCTTGGGGCTGGTATGACTTGAGGCTCTTCTGTGAATTTATTCCAGAAATGGGCCTGACACCACACCATTGTGTTATTCCGCCACCGTAGTATATTGGCAAGTTTGTAATATTTTGTTGAGCACTCTGACTCAACCCTGTGTAATATTATGTATGTACTGGTTATCTATATCAAGGAAGTCCACCAGTTGTTCTGATCTTGGGGCTGGTGTGACTTGAGGCTATTCTGAGATTTATCCCAAAAATGCACCTGACAAACCTTGGTACCAGAGCCAGGCTGACTGTAGGAAGCCCTGGGCACGATCGCTAGTACCCGAGTTAGGACTAACATTTTTAGCATGCATCCCACGCATTGTAACAAATTTTCCTTGGTCATCATACACTTATGATATGACTATCTGGATTTTTGTCTACTGCAGTAGATGTCTGGTGGCAGCTGTCCGTCCCAGATTTTCGCCAATGAGCCTGCGGGATTTTCCCGTCTTCTCACTGTCATCGCTAGAGTCGCGATGAGATCTCCGAGCAATCCTAGGGTACACCGTCTACCCTGACAGGATCACTGACACCCTGATTATGTACCAGGCTTCGGTATATATTTGGGGTGGATCAGCCTCGCACCGCAACTATCGTTTTGTGGGAAGAGCCATGCCTACTGAGAGGCATGCTATCCAGATGGCTGCCCGAGAGGCCATTCCTCGTCTCAGGGACATTCTCCTGATCATGCAGACACGTCCCTACCACTACCTTCCATGCCACGTTCCATATACCAGTCACTATGCTTTCTCCTGCACTGCGGGAGAAAGGGATGATGCGATTGAGCCCCTGGTTCAGTACATCATGTCTCTGGAGTCAGTCTTCACCTCTCTGGTGGACGACTATCTCATTGCACGGATGGACTTGGCTCGTGTGAGGATTCCTCGCAGGAGTGAGTACCGTTCTCCTTCGCCACGTGCTCCTCTCATCCCGACTCCACCCTCTGACCCTCCTACTAGTCCTGCAATTCGACGCTCATCTCCGAGCATTGAGTCCAGTCGCTTGGCTGCACCCATTCCCGTGAGAGCTTCACCACCTACGAGCACAGTGCCACCACGTACAGGCGTGGCATCGACATCTGCTCGACTGGAGACCATACCCGAGGAGGAGGAGGAGGTCAAGTCTGCAGCACCTCGTCTGGGACTTACCCTCAGCGGAGCCTACAACGTTCCAGACACTCCATGAGAGCAGACGAGACATCCTCACCACAGTCGTCTCTTATGAGAGCGCAGTTGTGAAATATTTATTTTCTGTTTCTTTTCTTTTTTGTAAGATGGCGAGTAGTAGACTTGGACCGCAGCGTGCTATGTGGACGGAGTAGTGCCTAAGTCCGAATAAGTGGTCGTGTAGTATACAGCTACGGCAAGCATCTTGTATAATTAAACCATGCTTGTGTAATTAATTATGCATGTATAATATAATCTGGCATGTATAATTATATCTGCATGTGTATTCGAACCTGTTACGTCCATGCACTTACATTTTTGGGAGGGAAATTATTTTTCAGCCTTTAAAAATTTATTTCTTCCCTTTATGATTTCTTTTCTCATCGGTGTTACACAAATACCCCAGAAAGAAAATGCATCGCCCCTGGACCCGTTCCATGCCCAACCCACCAGAGGACAATTTTGGACAAATGGGAAATAATTTTACACAGTCACAGACAAGTCAGCAGAGCAACGATTCAGCATTCTCACAAGTATGTCGTTTGTATGAGCAAAGCCAGCAACAGCACCAGGAGATGATGCAACATTTAATAAATATGGGAAATCACCAAGGACAGCATCAACACAGATCCAAATTATCTGAACTACAGAGGACCAATCCAATGGTCTTTTCTCACACAGACAAACCTCTGGAGGCAGACGATTGGCTGTGTGATATGGAAAGGAAATTGGTCATAGCCCAGTGTACAGACCAGGAAAAAGTGCTATATGCCCCGCACTATTTTTCTGGAACAGCAGCATCATGGTGGGAGAATATATGCCACACATATCCCAATGGAGCAGATATGACATGGGAACAGTTCAAGGAAAATTTTCGGGGAGCACACATCCCCAACAGTATTATGAAATTGAAGAAAAGGGAATTAGAGGACCTCAAGCAGCGAGGCACCATGGTAACACAGTACCTGGACCAGTTAACTCAGCTGGCACAGTACGCCAATGATGAGTACATGACAGAAAGCAAGAAGATGGAAAAATTTCTCGACGGACTTGTTCCGTCTCTAAAGTGCCAACTGGTGATCCACACTTTTCCAGATTTTAAAACACTGGTAGACAAGGCCATTATTCTGGAGAACGAGCACCACAACATGAATGAAATTCGCAAATGCCATATGACCCAGTCAGTGCAGGTGCGCAACAACAGGCCCCAAAATGAATTTCAGAGGCCTATGGCACCTCGACCAGCAGTACCAACACCCCGACCAGCAGTTCCAACACCACGATCGCAACAGAGCCAGAGCACCTTCAACAACAGGACCAAGGACGCAATGTTCTGTCCTGGTGTTACCTGTTTTGCCTGTGGAGAAGAAGGGCATTATGCTAGACAATGCCCAAAACAGGGGAACAATAATGCCCCCAAGCCCAATATGGCCGCAACACCAACGCAGCCCCACGACACAGCAACCCCAATAACAACCAAAGAAAGGGACAGGTCAACCACGTGACCTTTGAGGAGGCACAGAATGCACCAGATATTGTGTTTGGTACATTTCCTGTCAACACAATTAAAGCTACAGTTTTATTTGATTCTGGAGCTTCTCATTCGTGCATCTCAAAAATATTTGCTTCGAAGAATCAATTTTCTTTTTCGCCTTTGCAAAATTCAATGGTTATTCAGTCCTCGGGATCGAAGCAAAGCACACAATGGTACTGCAAGGATGTGAACATTGAAATCAAGGGAATGAAGTTTCTAGCTAATCTTATTGTACTGGAAGCAGTTGATCTGGACGTTATTTTGGGAATGGACTGGTTGACAACAAATAATGGTTTTATAGACTGTTACAATCGGACAGTGACTCTCACTAATTGTCAAGGGAAGACCGTAAAATTTGGTACAAGGAGGATTTCTACTTCGCAGGGAAAATTAAATCAAGTGGATATGGCAGAATTAAATAAGGTTCCTGTGGTCTGCGAATACCCCGATGTATTTCCTGAGGAGCTACCAGGCATGCCACCGGACCACGAAATTGAATTTGTTATTTAACTGGCACCCATTTACAAGAAGCCTTATCGTATGGCTCCGACAGAATTGGCGGAGCTAAAGAAACAAATTAAGGAATTAATGGAAAAAGGTTATGTCCGACCCAGCTCATCACCATGGGGATCACCGGTTTTATTCGGCAAGAAAAAGGATGGTACTCTGAGGTTATGTATTGACTACAGGGCACTTAATATGGTCACCATCAAAAATAAATATCCACTGCCAAGAATCAATGACTTGTTCGAACAGCTGGCAGAAGCCAAGGTTTTCTCAAAAATAGACTTGAGATCAGGCTACCATCAATTAAGAATCCGATCGTCAGACATACCCAAGACTGCCGTTACCACCAGATATGGATTATATGAGTTCACAGTGATGCATTTCGGATTGACCAACGCTCCTGCTTATTTTGTACATCTCATGAACAAAGTCTTCATGAAATATTTGGACAAGTTCGTGGTTGTATTCATCGATGACATACTTATTTATTCCAAGCAACCGGAAGAACATGAGCAACATCTTCGGATAGTCCTGGAAGAATTACGGAAAAATCAACTATATGCCAAATTCAGCAAATGTGAATTTTGGTTACGAGAAGTTGGTTTTCTGGGACACGTACTGACACAGGATGGAATAGTAGTGGACCCGAGTAAAGTGAAAGATGTCTTAGGATGGAAGCAACCTACCAACGTGACTGAGGTTAGAAGTTTTCTTGGTTTGGCTGGCTACTATCAGAGATTTATTAATGGATTCTCCACCATAGCCAAGCCCATGACCCAGGTACTCAAGAAAGATAAGAAGTTTGAATGGGCCGAAGCTTGCGAGAAAAGTCTCCAGGAATTAAAGAAGAGATTAACCACGGCACCCGTTCTGATTGTGCCCGACGTGCACAAGAATTTTGAAATATATTGTGACGCTTCCTGGAAGGGCCTTGGATGTGTATTGATGCAAGGGGGAAAGGTCGTAGCATCTGCGTCAAGACAACTATGGAGACATCAAGAAAATTACCCTACCCATGATTTGGAGTTAGCGGATGTTATACACGCACTCAAGGAATGGCGACATTACCTTCTTGGTAATCAATGCGAGATATACACGGACCACAAAAGTCTTAAGTATATCGTCACCCAGCCAGAATTAAACTTGAGGCAGCGTCGCTGGCTCGAATTAAATAAGGATTATGATGTGGGAATTCATTACCATCCGGGTAAAGCAAATGTTGTGGCAGATGCTCTGACCAGAAATCCTTGCACTGACAGCGACCGTGTGCAATTCTCACAGCACGAGTTCTACCAGGAATTTGCCAAACTTAATATGGTTCTAGTCAAAGAAGGAACCATTACTCATTTGGAAGTGAAACCAACACCGGAGGATCAGATCAAAGAAGCTTAGAAAGGACACCCCAGCATCGAAGGGATTAAAAGGAAGGTAAATTTAGGCAAGGCATCTGAATTTACCATTGACAATCGGGGAATCCTATGGTACGGAAAAAGGCTGTGTGTGCCCAATAATGAAGAATTAAGGCAACAAATTTTGGCCGAAGCTCATACCACCCCGTACTCCATTCACCCAGGAGGAACCAAGATGTACAAGGATCTACAAGAAAAAATTTGGTGGCACGGAATGAAGAGAGATATAGCAGTATATGTGGCTCGCTGTGACTCTTGTCAGCGGGTAAAGGCAGAACATCAGAGGCCAGCAGGATTGTTACAACCGCGCAGAGTGCCTGAATGGAAATGGGATGGAATAGGAATGGATTTTATTGTCGGATTACCAGGGTCACGACACGGGAATAATGCTATCTGGGTTATCACGGATTTATTAACCAAGGTGGCACACTTCATTCCGGTAAAAACCACATACTCGACACAGAGGCTTGCCAGGCTATACCTCTCCCGAATTGTTTGCTTACATGGAGTACCCAAAACCATAGTCTCAGACAGAGGCACCCAGTTTGTCTCTAGATTTTGGGAGCACCTGCAGCAAGCCTTAGGGACTCAGCTGGTTTTCAGCACAGCATATCACCCACAGACTGGAGGATAGACTGAACGGGTAAATCAAATATTGGAGGACATGCTGAGAGCTTGTGTGCTTACCTATGGAGTCAGCTGGGAAGACAGTTTACCATATGTGGAATTTCCATACAACAACATCTATCAAGCCAGTTTAAAAATGTCACCCTTCGAAGCCCTGTACAGACGGAGATGCCGTACCCCTCTCAATTGGTCTGAGACCGGAGATAGCCGAATCTTCGGTCCGGAAGTTCTCAAAGAAGCAGAAGCAAAAGTGAAACTTATCCGAGATAGACTGAAAGCAGCCCAGAGCCGTCAGAAGAGTTACTATGACCAGAAGCACCGTCAGATTAGTTTTGAGCCCAACGAGTATGTGTATCTCTGAGTATCTCCAATGAGGGGGCTACAGAGATTTAAAGTCAAAAGAAAATTGGCACCGAGGTTTATTGGACCGTTCAGGATAATTGCAAGGAGAGGCAAGGTTGCCTACCAACTGGAGCTACCAGCAGAATTGTCAGACGTTCATGATGTATTTCACGTGTCACAACTAAGGAGATGTGTCAATAACCCAGAAAAGCATGTCCAACATCAAGACCTGGATATCCAACCAGATCTTACATATAGGGAACGTCCTATCAAGATTTTAGAGGAGTTTGAACGGAGGACCCGACAGAGCGTGATAAAATTTTACAAAGTTCAGTGGAGTAATCACACCGAGGAAGAAGCAACGTGGGAACGGGAAGATCATCTGAGGGCTGAATATCCGTACCTGTTTGAGGGACAGCTGAAATCTCGGGGACGAGATTTTTCTTAAGGGGGGTAGGTGTTGTAACACCCCAAAAATATTTTCTTTGGATTTTAAAAATCTTTTCTTTAAAATAAAATACTTTGAATTATTATGTCCTTTTTCTTTTTCTTCTTCTTCTTCTGTTCTGAGAATCATTTTAATTTTTAATTGGGTTTCAAAAAAAATTTAATTGGTTCTGATTTGGAAGGTTTATTTATTTGGAAAATTATTTTGGAGGATCACAAACAATTTTCATTTAGAAAAGTTTTTGGAATAATTAAAAAAATTCTATGGAAATGGCCTTTTCACCTCTTCCAAGGCCTCCTAAATTCTTCTAATAATTTTTCTGTCACTTCTAAATTATCCCTCAAGTCATTCTCACATTTTAGGACAGTATCCAATACCTCCCCTACCCACAAAAATATTTTTCTCATATTTTATAAATTCCAAAGTTGCAATTTATATTATTCATAGTTTCTTTGGTTTACAAAGGAACCACATTTTATATGATTCTTCTGCACCCACAAAAATTATCCTAGCAACTAGATAGTACCCACCACCCATTTCACCAAAAACCTTGGGTTCCACAGTTCAAAATTTTCAAATTCCACTCTATTCAAATTTGGACCAGATTCAAACCCCATGACCAAAACCTATTTTTAATTGCTCCAAAAATTCTAAAACTTTGCCAGACTATCTCTGATGCATCAACACTTCACCACAAAAATTCCCACAAATTCTAAAAATCCCTAGCACTCTCTGTCATTTCATCAAACATGTGGTGTGCACACTGTTCATCGCTGTCGAAAAATTCAGTTATCTGAATTTGGTTCAGAGAGAGGGGGAGCTCGTCGCGTGCACTGCACTCCAACCCTCTCCTTCTCCTCCATGCCTCCTCTGGCCATTAATTGGTCGCCAGGGCCCCTCTGGTCAGCCGCTCACCACCGACGACACAGTAACCGGCCGGTGCAATGGCCACCGTGCTCATCCACGGCGGACCGAGGGATCGCTGCGGCCACCGACGAGCATTCACTCGCCGCTCCACCCAAACCTACCCCTCTCTCCACGCGGCACCTCATTCGCATCACCGCCGCACCGTCCAAACCCCCTGGAGCCCGCCTGGCAGTCGCCGGAGACGGACGCCGCCACCGCACCCGTACGCAAGCCTCGTCGGGGATAAGGCAGGAAGGCGAGGAGATCGTCCGCGCTGGTGCTTCTGGAGTACTCCCTCAACCAAACTGATCACGCACCAAACTGCCCGCCGCCCCTAACCTACCTCGCCGGCGGAATTAACTCCGGCGTCATCCGCCCGTACTGGACCTCTTCGGATCGCCTATAAATAGGAGCTCCCGAGCTCCATTCACTTCACGCATCACTTCACCATCCTCCCAATCGACCCTACGCCACTCCCCCGACCTCGAGGAGGTCGTCTTCCTCCTCTCCGACCACCGACCCGCCGCCACCTCCGCTGATCAGCGCATCACCACCACTCCACCTCCACCGCTCAAAACTTGCCAGTAGCCTCATATCATACCCACTCATCGATCCCGCGCTTCAATTTGACGTCCAGAGCTCTCTCCGGCGAGATCCCACCTCACCCGAACCACCGTCCGCCGGCGTCGACCTCACCGTCATTCTGTTGCTCGCCGGCGACCACCACCGCCACCCACCGAAGCGGAAGTCCACCCCGAGCACAACCCGATCATCACCGCCTCCCAAAACCCCGGCGATCATCGCCGGTGATCGCCGCACTCCCTCTGTTCCGCGCGCGAAGCGCGTTCAAATTTGAACCTGACGGGTGGACCCCACCCGTCAGCGTTTTCTTTTTTTCTGTTTTTAAACCGAAAGCGTATTTCTGATTTTTACGCTTTCTGCGCTGAGAAGCGTATTTTCCCCCGAACCGTTTTCTGTTAACAGCACAGGGACCTGCTGTTTTGCAGAAAGGCCCCTGGTTTTAAAAGTTCAATAACTTTTTAACCACAACTCCGTTTGAGTTGATTCTTTTTTTGAAATTCTTACTTTTCTCTCTAGTTTTTTTTAGTATTTATTCAAAAATATTTTGAGACAATTTTTGGCACTGTTGCAAAAATTTTAATTTTAATTTGAATTTGGATTTTTCAGAAAAAGAAGAGGGAAACTTTGCCGGGAATTTCGAGGGATCAATTTCTGACTACTTTGATCAAGGCAAGCATTTTGAACCTGGGATATGGTGATTGCATGCATGGTTGCATCATTTTGAGTTATCACCGCATGTGTAGTATATCACAAGTGCATGCATGCATGGGCATATCATGTGTGCATTTTTGCGTGCATGGAGAATCTTGCTAACGTGTGAATATGATGAAAGCCAGGAGTATACTCCTGCCTTGGACGTGCCGGTGGGCACGGGTCACGTTTTGACACGGTGGTGTCACGGTGACATATGTGGAGTATACCGAGCATAATAATAACAACACCTCCTGAGTCGACCTAGATCGAGTCTTGTTCCGTCACCCCTGTCCATGTACACACCACATAGAGGGCCACGATGAGGGTTTCCACAGCCATGGACTAATGCCAGTCATCGGGTCAGGGGGCATGGGTGTATCCGGCTGGGCCGAGAGGGGGGCACCCCTTGTAATCCGCGCGTATGACTAGTGATCCCATGCTAGTCGAGACGTTGGTCCCCCCGACTTAGAATTTTTCTGGAACGATGCTTTGGGTGATTCCTTGCATCCAAAAGGTTAATCTAGTGTGTGCTGGTCAGGTGTGTTTTCAATCTAAAGACCGTAGTGGGAATTATTCAGTGCTACGGTGCTGACTAAAGAAATCTCATACACGTGGGTAAAGAGTACACCCTCTGCAGAGTTATATCTATTCGAATAGCCGTGTCCGCGGTCAAGGACGTTTGCTGGGCAGGGTCAAGTATCGGTCCCGGTGTCGATCTTCGGAGGAAATAATTAAATTGAGCATGAATTATTTTGCAGGATAATTTGGTCACCACTAATGCTGTCATGGATATTTTTGTTATCAAGAATATTATTGTTATGAGTATTATTGCAAGCATGAATACTATTATGGACTAACCCTAAGTGTCACTTGGGCTGGCTAGACTACCCGTGGCACTCAGTTTTATTTTCTTTTCCGGGTATCATATGGATGGCTAGACTACCTGGATACTCAGTTTTATTTTCTTTCTGAATGTCTCAGGGGCTGGCTAGACTACCCCGGACATTCATTTTATTTTTCTTTTCTGAGTGTCTCAGGGGCTGGCTAGACTACCCCGGACACTCATTTTATTTTCTTTTCTGAGTATCTCATGGGCTTGCTGGACTACCCGAGATATTCATTTATTTTCAAGACCTCTCGTGGCGTCGCTTTTAGACACCCGTCTGGCATTTCTTTTCAAGACCTCTCGAGGTGTCGCTTTTAGACACCCATTTGGCATTTCTTTTGGATTCTCGGGCGGTCCGATCTCGCCCGATTCTCCACGTTATTTATTTTTCTTTTGGATTCTCGGGCGGTCCTATCTCGCCCGATTTTCCATTAACTTTCTTTGTTTGCTACTAACATTTTATTTACTAATATTTCTGTACATGCTAATATTTATCACGCCATAGTTTAATTTTCAGTCATCATATGCATATCATTTAAACCAGCATGAGCATATGCATTCGGTATATCTTTTGTTCATAATGTTTGCGACTACATTCCAACGTACTCACAGGCTTGTCCCTGGCTTGTTAATTTGGCCAGACCTGGAGGAAGACGAGCTTGTGGAGGACGAGTACGCTAGCGAGCCCGACGCTTAGAGGTGTTCCAAGTCAGTCAACCTGTGATCTTGGAGTCTACCACATGTATCATCCGTAGTGCTTTCGCTACACCAATAAAATAGCCAAGCCTCACACTGATGCTTGACTTTATTTTATTGTATCAGTGTTGTACCCCACCACACCATTGTGTTATTCCGCCACCGTAGTATATTGGCAAGTTTGTAATAATTTGTTGAGCACTCTGACTCAACCCTGTGTAATATTATGTATGTACTGGTTATCTATATCAGGGAAGTCCACCAGTTGTTCTGATCTTGGGGCTGGTGTGACTTGAGGCTATTCTGTGATTTATCCCAGAAATGGGCCTGACAATTACTAAAAACTCTGAGGAAGCACCGTGCTGCTATTGGATATACTCTTGATGATCTTAAGGGCATTAGTCCCACTCTACGTCAGCACAAAATTAATATGGAGCCTGATGCTAGACTAGTTGTCGACCACCAATGACGATTAAATCCTAAGATGAAAGAGGTGGTAAGAACTGAAATATTAAATCTTCTGAAAGCGGGTATAATTTACCCCATAGCTGATAGTAGATGGGTAAGTCCCGTTCATTGTGTCCCTAAGAGAGGAGGTATTACCATTGTTCCTAATGATAAAAATGAGCTTATTCCATAAAGAATTGTAACTGGTTATAGGATGGTAATTGATTTTAGAAAATTAAACAAAGCTACTAGAAAAGATCATTACCCCTTACCTTTTATTGATCAAATGTTAGAAAGATTGTCTAAGCATACACACTTTTGCTTTATTGATGGATATTCTCGTTTCTCTCAAATACCTGTTTCACAAGCCGATCAAGAGAAAACCACCTATACTTGTCCTTTTGGAACTTATGCTTATAGACGTATGCCTTTTGGTTTATGCAATGCACCTGCTACCTTTCAAAGATGTATGACTGCTATATTCTCTGACTTTTGTGAAAAGATTTTTGAGGTTTTCATGGATGATTTTCCCATTTACGGAACTTCTTTTGATGATTGCTTGAGCAACCTTGATTGAGTTTTGCAGAGATGTGAGCAAACTAATCTTGTCTTGAATTGGGAAAAGTGCCACTTCATGGTGAACGAAGGTATTGTCTTGGGGCATAAAACTTCTGAAAGAGGTATTGAAGTTGATAAAGCTAAAGTTGATGCAATTGAGAAAATGCCATGTCCTAAAGATATTTGAGGTATAAGAAGTTTCCTTGGTCATGCTGGTTTCTATAGAAGGTTTATTAAAGACTTCTCTAAAATTTCTAGGCCTCTTACAAATCTCTTGCAAAAAGATGTTCCATTTGCTTTTGATGATGATTATGTAGAAGCCTTTGAAACACTTAAGAAAGCCTTAACCACTACACCTATTGTTCAACCACCTGACTGGAACTTGCCTTTTGAAATTATGTGTGATGCTAGTGATTATGCTGTTGGTGCTGTTCTAGGACAAAGAGTTGATAAGAAATTAAATGTTATCCATTATGCTAGTAAAACTCTAGACAGTGCTCAAAGCAATTATCTTGCTACATATCAAATTATCAAAGTACCGGTCCACCCACGTATCAAATTATCAAAGTAGCGAACGCGAATCAAGCCAACATGATGAAAGTGACTAGATGAAATTCCCATGTGTCCTCGAGAACGCTTTGCTTACTATAAGAGATCGTTTAGGCTTGTCCTTTGCTATAAAAAGGATTGGGCCACCTTGCTGCACTCTTTGTTACTATTGTTACTTGTCACTTGTTACAAATTATCTTGCTATCAAACTACTCGTTACCGATAATTTCAGTGCTTGCAGAAAATACCTTGCTGAAAACCGCTTCTCATTTCCTTCTGCTCCTCGTTGGGTTCGACACTCTTACTTATCGAAAGGACTATGATTGATCCCCTATACATGTGGGTCATCAATAAGTATCTATCATGTTATATTCAATTGCCTATGGACAATCTTTCTCTCAGTATTAGAAAAAGCTCTCTACTAAAACAAACTAACTTTTATTATCTTGCTAAGTACTTCTATTTTTATTCTCGCAAACTTATGCTACTACACCTACAAAGTAGTTTTATACTTGTTCTAGGTAAAACAAAATGTTGGTGTGTAGAGTTGTATCGGTGGTCGATAGAACTTGAAGAGAGTATAAATTCTACCTTTAGCTCCTCGTTACTTAACAAAAAAGGCTACAAACAATCCCCGATACTTGTGGGTTATCAAGACCTTTTTCTGGTGCCGTTGCCGGGGAGCAATAGCGTGGGGTGAATATTCTCGTGTGCGCTTGTTGGCTTTATCACTAAGTAGATTTTATTTTTTGTTCTAAGTTGTTTTATATCTTTAGTTATGGATATGGAACACGAAATACCAAAATAATTAGTTGTACTTGCTACTCATGGAGACGGGGAACCTCCTAAAACCCTCGATGTTGGCTAGTGGAAAATATTAAATACTACTTTGATAATCCTGATAAATCTCCATTCAGATTGATAATGGGAGATACATTGGATCACTTGGAATACTTTAGGTATTATCGCTTGTCTCAAAAAGGGAAACACATATGGGATCAAATTAAAATATTGCGTTGGTATGCTTGGAATTCGTGCTTAACATATCATTATATTTGTTGCTCTAAGATGGAGGCTCCACACCTCCCCTTTCAATGTGAATTTAGTGATAATGAAAGCTTGTCTTCTTATGCTATTGGTATATATAATTACTATGATGTGGAACAAATAGAAGAATTTGTGGCTTTTAAGGCTGCTTATGAAATTGAATCGTTGATTGAAAAGTATGAAAATTGTGAAGATGCTCTTTACAGATCTGAAAATTTTGCCATACTTAAATATTGCTATGAGAATTATAAATACAATGCATATATTAATGAATTTATTGAGAAAGTTGATACGTCTCCAACGTATCTATAATTTTTGATTGTTCCATGCTGTTATATTATCAATCTTGGATGTTTTATATACATTTACAAGCAATTATATATCATTTTTTGGGACTAACCTATTAACTTAGTGCCCAGTGCCAGTTGCTGTTTTCTGCCTGTTTTTGATTTACAGAATATCAATATCAAACGAAGTCCAAATGCCACGAAACTTTTTGGAGATTTTTTATTGGACAAGATAAACACTAGAAGCTTCGGGAGGAGGCCAGAAGACCCAGGAGGTGGCCACGAGCCACCAGGGCGCGCCTTGGTGCCTCGCGGGCCCACCTCTGACCCTTTTGACCTAATTCCACCACTATAAATTCTCAAAAATCAGGAAACCAACAGGGGAGTCCACGAAATACTTTTTCCGCTGCCGCAAGCCCTTTGGGACTAATCAGGGGGGTCCTTTTCCGGCACTCCGCCCGAGGGGGAATCGATCACGGAGGGGCTCTACATCAACCTTGCTGCCCTTCCGATGATGAGTAGTTTACCACAGACCTTCGGGTCCATAGTTAGTAGCTAGATGGCTTCTTCTCTCTTTTTGATCTTCAATACAATGTTCTCCTCGATGTTCTTGGAGTTCTATCCGATGTAATCACTTTTTGCGGTGTGTTTGTTGGGATCCGATGAATTATGAGTTTATGATCAGATTATCCATGAATATTATTTGAGTCTTCTCTGAACTCTTTTATGCATGATTATTATAGCCTCGTATTTCTTCTCCGATCTATTGATTTAGTTTGGCCAACTAGATTGATTTATCTTGCCATGGGAAGAGGTGCGTTGTAATGGGTTCGATCTTGCGGTGCTCAATCCCAGTGACAGTAGGGGACATGACATGTATGTATCATTGCTATTAATGGTAAAAATATGGGGTGTATTCATACATGAGTTTATCATGTCTACATCATGTCATCTTGCTTAAGGCGTTACTCCGTTCTTTTATGGACTTAATACACTAGATGCATGCTGGATAGCGGTCGATGTGTGGAGTAATAGTTGTAGATGCAGGCAGGAGTCGGTCTACTTGTCTCGGTCGTGATGCCTATATACATGATCATTACCTTGGATATCGTCATGATTATTTGCTTTTCTATCAATTGCCCAACAGTAATTTGTTTACCCACCGTATGTTATTTTCTCGAGAGAAGCCTCTAGTGAAAACTATGGCCCCCGGGTCTACTTAATTCATATATTAAAAATCCAAAAAATACCTTGCTGCACTTTTTCTTTATTTATTTTATTTTGTATTTTAGTTTAATCTATCTATCTATCACCATACAATTTAATCTTGCGATCTACTGCCGAGGGATTCACAACCCCTCGTTTGCGTTGGGTGCAAGGATTTGTTGTTTGTGTGCAGGTACTGCTAACAAAGTGTTGCATGATTCTCCTACTAGATTGATAAACTTGGTTTCATAACTGAGGGAAATACTTACCTCTACTGTGTTGCATCATCCCTTCCTCTTCGGGGAAAATACCAACGCAAGCTACAAGTAGCAGGAAGAATTTTTGGCACCGTTGCCGGGGAGACATCATCAACTTCTATCAAGTACCTTCGCATAAACTTACATCTCCTTGCACTTATTTTATTTGCCTCTCTTTTTCATCTCCCCCACTTCTAAAAACTTTTTACAAAAATACAAAAATATTTTCCGTTTGCCTTTTTCTTGTTTGCTTCTTTGCTTGCTGGCTTGCTTTACCATTATGGCTAGTTCTTCGCTCGTTACTATTACCCCTGAAAATGAAGTACTTAATTATAAACAAAGGGGAGGAGAGAATTTAAAAGATGCTTGGTATAGGATTTGTGATGCTCATAATAGGTCAACTCGTAAGCAATCCTCCACCATCCTTCTTCGCAATTTTTATGTGGGCATTACTACTAGGTATAGATTTGTGCTTGACACTATTACCGAAGAGAATTTCTTGATGTGTCCCTCTATGGATGCTTTTAATGCTATGGGAAATTTAGTGGGATCACCACCTATTACTATCAATGAAACAACTTTGACCTTGGAACACGTTATGCAAAGGTTAGATGCTATTGAAAACAAAATGCCTACTGTTGAGCATATTAAAAATTTAGATAAAAAGATTCATAACCATGTCACTCAGTTTGGATCAAAGGTGGGGATTACTCTTAAGATGCCAAAAGGGAAAGAACCGATAATTAATGAAAGGATGGAACAAAGCCCCGCTAGGATTGATAAGCTGGAAGAAATTATTAATAATTTGGGTTCCGCTTTTTCTTCCGTTAAAACTATTGAAAAACTACTCCTAGCAAGAATTGTAAGTTTACATATGTTCCCAAGACCAATGGTGCCACTTCTAGTAAGGAAAATGAGGAGCTTAAAATGATTAGCGTGCACCCCAATTTCGTTGATGTGATAAAAGAACCTATCTATAAGAACAAAAAACTTTAACTTTGTGCCTAGAAGTGTGATTATGAGAAATACCTATGTTAAATCCATTAGGAAAAATGGCTGTGAGATTGAGGAATTGGAAACCAAAGATGATAATACTTGAAACTATGCATTATGCCTAGCTAGGGGCATAAAACAATAGCGCTTGTTGGGAGACTAAAATAAATTTTTACTTTTTTGTTTCTGTTCTTGTGTGTTTACACAATTATGCTTCTGTTATGATTGAGTTTTTGTGTTTTAATTAGTGTTTGTGCCAAGTAAAGCCTTTGGGATGATTTGAAAGATAGTATAATTGATGCTGTTTGGAAAACAGAAAGTTTTGCGTCCAGAGCTGAATTTTTGTTTCTGTACTGGAGCGTCAAAAAAATCTGAAATTTTTACACAGTATTGGTATATGAATTGCCCACGTTGTCCTAATGTTTCAGAATTTTTGGATTACAGAAGTATGGCTTTTAAATAGATTGCTACAGACTGTTCTGTTTTTGACAGATTCTGTTTTTGATGTGTTGCTTGCTTGTTTTGATGAAACTATGGATTGTATCGGGGGGTATAAGCCATGGAGAAGTTAGAATACAGTAGGTATAATGCAAAAATAAAATATGAAAGGTTTTGCAACAGTACTTAAAGTAGTGATTTATTTGTTATACTAACGGATCTCACGAAGGTTTTGTTGAGTTTTGTGTGATTGAAGTTTTCAAGTTTTGGGTGAGATCACGATGAATGAAGGAATAAGGAGTGGCAAGAGTCTAAGCTTGGGGATGCCCATGGCACCCCAAGGTAATATTCAAGGAAGACTCAAGCGTCTAAGCTTGGGGATGCCCCGGAAGGCATCCCCTCTTTCTTCTACCAAACATCGGTAATTTTACTTGGAGCTATATTTTTATTCGTCACATGATATGAGTTTTGCTTGGAGCGTCTTGTATGATATGAGTCTTTGCTTTGTTTGCTTTTTAGTTTGTCACAATCATCCTTGTTTAACACACCTATTTTGAGAGAGCCACACGTTTATCATGATTTGTTAGAATACTCTATGTGCTTCACTTAAATCTTTTTGAGCACGGCGGTGGCTAAATTTTGAAGAAATAAACTCTCATGCTTCACTTATATTATTTTGAGAGTTGATAAGATTGAAATTTTGAAGAAATATTTGCACTCTCATGCTTCACTTATATCTTTTTGACAGTTGATAATAGTAATGGTAATTTGCACAAGATATGAATTTGGTCCCAAAGTGATGAATATTTAAGAGGGATATAATAAAAACTTTCATATAGATCATTGGATATGATAAGCTTGATTCCTTGCAATAGTTTTGCGATATGGAGATGATGATATGTGAGTCATGCTAGCGAGTAATTGTGATTTAGTAAGAATATTGGTGTTAAGGTTTGTGATTCCCTATGCATGCACGAAAGTCAATACTTATGCAACGAAATTATATCCTACTTATGGTGCATTATTCGGTGTTAGTTATGTTCAATGCATGTTTATGACCATTTTCGCTTTTTGGTTGGTCGCTTCTCAATCTATTTGCTAGCCTTCATTTGTACTAAGCGGAAATACTGCTTGTGCATCCAAACTGTTTAAACCCAAGTTGTGCCAGATGAGTCCACCATACCTTCCTATATGCGGTATTTCAATGCCGTTCTAAGTAAATTTGCATGTGCCAACTCTAATTTTCAAAATAATTTTCTGTTTTGTGTGCCTGTACCGCTCATGAGGCAGAAGGGGGTGGCCAATATTTTCCATGCTAGGTGGGTTATTCTCACGATGAGTGTTTATTCACTTGTCATTGCACGAGAGTGTGGCAGGTAATAGGGATACCCAGTCCCGAAATGAAATGAAAAATCTTATATGATGATATTAATAAATTCCTTGAAAAGTGTTGGTATGGAGGGCACCCGTGGATACGGCTAGCCATGGATTGTGAAAGAATGGTGGAAAAGGAATAAACTTTATTTTTTGTTTGGGAACCGCCTATAATGTATCTAGCATGGAAGATTTTGGGAATTCTCGTTCGTTTTCGTTGACAAGAAAAGCATGCCTCCCAATTTTTTTTATCTCTCTAATTTAAGCTTTGAGGTATGGCACATTATCAAATCTCTGCTTCCCTCTGTGAAGGGCCTATCTATTTACTTTTATGCAATTTTTATTTTTATTTGAGTCTCCATCTTCTCTTATAAAGCACCAACTAGAGAGCACTATTGTCATACTTGTGCATTGGATCTAGCTAATATGGAGTGTGTTTCATGAATGGATCAATGATTGAGCATAATAGGCTAGGGATAACTTTCTTTAGCATTGATATTTTGAAAGGCATGGTTGCTTGTTAGTATGCTTGAGTATTTATGTCTTCATGTCAAATTATAGACTATTACTTTGAATCATTCAAGTGCAATGTCCATGCTATAAAAGAAAAGAATATGATGAATATGATAGGCAGCATTCCACATAAAAAATTCTGTTTTTATCATTTACCTACTCGAGGATGAGCAGGAATTAAGCTTGGGGATGCTGATACGTCTCCAACATATCTATAATTTTTTGATTGTTCCATGCTGTTATATTATCAATCTTGGATGTTTTATATATATTTACAAGCAATTATATATCATTTTTTGGGACTAACCTGTTAACTTAGTGCCCAGTGCCAGTTGATGTTTTCTGCCTGTTTTTGTTTTACAGAATATCAATATCAAACGAAGTCCAAATGCCACGAAACTTTTTAAAGATTTTTTATTGGACAAGATAAACACTAGAAGCTTCGGGAGGAGGCCAGAAGACCCAGGAGGTGGCCATGAGCCACCAGGGCGCGCCTGGGGGGGGGGGAGCAGGCGCGCCCTGGTGCCTCGTGGGCCCACCTCTGTCCCTTTTGACCTAATTGCACCACTATAAATTCTCAAAAAGCGGAAAACCAACAGGGGAGTCCACGAAATACTTTTTCCGCCGCCGCAAGCTTCTGTTCTCGAGAGATCCCATCTGGGGTCCTTTTCCGGCACTCCGCCGGAGGGGGAATCGATCACGAAGGGGCTCTACATCAACCTTGCTGCCCTTCCGATGATGCGTGAGTAGTTTACCACAAACCTTCGAGTCCATAGTTAGTAGCTAGATGGCTTCTTCTCTCTTTTTGATCTTCAATACAATGTTCTCCTCTTTGTTCTTGGAGTTCTATCCGATGTAATCACTTTTTGCGGTGTGTTTGTTGGGATCCGATGAATTGTGAGTTTGTGATCAGATTATGCATGAATATTATAGCCTTGTATTTCTTCTCCGATCTATTGATTTGGTTTGGCCAACTAGATTGATTTATCTTGCCATTGAAAGAGGTGCTTTGTAATGGGTTCGATCTTGCGGTGCTCAATCCCAGTGACAGTAGGGGACATGACACGTATGTATCGTTACTATTAAGGGTAAAAAGATGGGCTTTATTCATACGTGAGTTTATCTTGTCTACATCATGTCATCTTGCTTAAGGCGTTACTCCGTTCTTTTATGGACTTAATACACTTGATGCATGCTGGATAGCGGTGGATGTGTGGAGTAATAGTAGTAGATGCAGGCAGGGGTCGATCTACTTGTCTCGGACGTGATGCCTATATACATGATCATTGTCTTGGATATCATCATGATTATTTTCTTTTCTATCAATTGCCCAACAGTAATTTGTTTACCCACCGTATGCTATTTTCTCGAGAGAAGCCTCTAGTGAAAACTATGCCCCCCGGGTCTACTTAATTCATATATTAAAAATTCTAAAAATACCTTGCTGCACTTTTTCTTTATTTATTTTATTTTGTATTTTAGTGTAATCTATCTATCTATCACCATACAATTTAATCTTGCGATTTACTGCCGAGGGATTGACAACCCCTCGTCTGCGTTGCGTGCAAGGATTTGTTGTTTGTGTGCAGGTACTGCTAACGAGGTGTTGCATGATTGTCCTACTGGATTGATAACCTTGGTTTCATAACTGAGGGAAATACTTATCTCTTTTGTACTGCATCATCCCTTCCTCTTCGGGGAAAATACCAACGCAAGCTACAAGTAGGAAAAGTCTCCGTTGTACAAGAAGAGACTATTATTTTGCAGGAATCTATGGAAGAAGAAATTGTTAAAACTGTGAGCTCATTAGATGAAAAATATGAGGAGGAGAGCAAAGAATGAAAGGAGAGCAAAGGATGAAAAATATCCCTTTTTGATGAACTTGATGTTTGCTATTCTTGTGGCCATGATGCCAATATGAATTATGCTTAGTAGTCCTCAACCCGTGCACTTGCACGGTCTAGAAACTTTTTAGTTCATAATATTTATGTTAATAATAATTTTTAGTCACATAAAGGAAGCATGGAGTGATATAGTCCCTATTGTTATACAAAAACAGAAGACAATATTAAGGAAAAATGCAAAGGGCTTTTATTGTGTAATATGAATCATTAGCTACAATTCATTCTCCTTCAACATCGCAACATTCATCCAACTTTAACAAACAATACTATCTACATAAGGGTAATTTAAGCAACACTAAATATCCTTCAAGTGAAACGACCACGTACAATGGTGCATCTCGAAAAGGATTTAGAACAATCCCATGTGAGATATTAATCCATGTCCTCTCCATCTTGATAAGGACATGAAGTATCGAATATATTCATGTCCCCTCCATGGAACCAACCAAGGGATTGTTTCATATTAGCAACACCTCAAGCCTTCAAAAGGTTGCATAGCGTTGTTCCCATCACAATTTCATGAAATCCCTGTTGGGAGACTGGAAAACCGGACCGAGAAGTAACCTGTCAACAGAAGTTATGTCCAACTCCAGCCAAGCCTCGGTCAAGTAATGGCCGAAGAAGGCATGTCCGTCGGCTACGGTTGTGCCAAATCTCGGTGGTGGATATGGCGGCCACATGGTATGAACAGTCAGTGCGAGGTTTGTAATCTTCTTGAAAATTACCTTACAAATATGCTGAACAAAATCAAAATGGCAAATGAAGAAGTAATATATACACATGAAATTCCTGTTTAGATAAAATAGAAACCAAATTTTTTATTATGGGTAATATAATGTCAACTCCAAAATTTGTGAGATACAATCTGACTTCTAGTGGCACCATTGTCGAACTGAGCAATGATATCTATGCTCATGGGTGTAGTAATACTTTTTTTTTTTTGCGGGTACATGGGTGTAGTAATACGACAGCAAGGTATGAAGAAACAGTAGTCGGAGGGTCAAAGAAGTGTCAGTAATATGCAGGCTAGGATCCATTAATCATGCATTATCTTACACCCGCAAGCTGTTTTTGTGAAGCACAATGAGCTGTCAACACTGCATCGGAAGAGATAAAAGGTCCACAACTTGGAAAGATGCAAAGCATGTTTGGAAAATACCTCAGTTTAGTGACACAAGACATAATATGATAGCAAAAACTGTTGTGGTTCTTCTATCAGTGTACCTAGAGAAACATGGAGCTAATTATATCTTGAAGACAGAAAGAGCTAGTTATATTTACTGTTGCTTTGGTAAGAGCTAGTCATATTTACTATGGTGTTTCTTCTATCAGTGTACCTGCAGACAGAAACGTGAAGTCATCTGCCTGCTCATCTTACACATGTGACCTTCCCTCCAAATTTCTAAAACTTATATATATATATATACACACACACACACATATGTAGAAAAAAATGCTTCTAAGGTCCTCGCTTGAAAATATAAAGATATAATTGATGTCTAAAGACTACTAATTTGAAATCTAGCTCTAAGTATGACAACCAAAGCATCAGATACAAATTATTGCAAGCGGCATATTACTTTGTAGCATTAGGAGAGCGGCGATGTAGCGCACGAGCGCGCCTGCTCCCGCTACGTGTGCCAATCCAACATGGGCGCGTCGAGACACGCATTGTATGCCATCGTATAGGGCAGGAGTAGCTAAGTAGCGTGGAAGTAGTGTACGGTAAACCAGCCGTTTAATTTGACGATTCCGTTACGGAAACAGGTGATATGTCCTGTCCGTACATCACGGTGCTACCGGCCAATGCCGTTTGACGACGCTTGCTGTCCGTCAAACAAACGGCGGATTTGCGGCGGATAAGCATATGTGGCACCACGGGTCCACCCCACCCCACCCCGACCGCCCCTGGTAGAAAGAAAAAAACAGATTTATCCCTTTGGCCGCCCCCAGGAGGGAAAAATTTGTGGGCTATCCCACGAAACCCACCTGTGTCCACATCCTCCACACGCGAGGCGACCAACCGATGAAGATGCAATGTGGATTAGGCAAGGGGAGCAGCAGCCGGAGCGCCGCCGCTAGCTCCGGCACCAGGCGCCCTCCAGCTCCGCCGCGACCTGCCCGCCATGCTGATGAAGGACAGCTTCGCCGTTGCCATTGCTAGTCCACTCTCACGCCTCCATGCGTCCTCCCACTCTGCCGCGACCTGCCCCTGCACCGATGGAGGAGAGGTTCGGCGGCGCCGCCGCTAGCTCCGCATCCACGCCTCCGTGCGTCCTCCCGCTCGTCCACAATATGCCCCCCTGCGCCGATGGAGGTGAGTTTCGTCGGCGCTGCAGCCCCCCTCAGATTGCTACCAGCCGCCCTGATCGATGGGGAACTGAATCAAGATGAGCCGAGAGAACAAGCTCAAAAAAAATCTGATTTTTCAGTGTTGTGGTAGCAATGCTAAGGATCTGTCTGATGATTGCGTGGTTACTAGAACTTGACAAAATAATATACATTATATCTATAATAGTATCGATGTTTATTACATAGTAGTATTTTTCGTACTGATTGTTGTGAGAATTTTACATTTGAGGTCTGAACTTGCTTTCTCAAATGAAAGCAGAAATCTCACATCCTCCCTAAGTTAAGTGCCTGAACCTTATTTTCTATCTCAACATACTGAAAGACAACCTGCAGATTGAGCAGCATATTTCTCTAGGAGAATCACAAGATCATGCTTGTAACCTAGCGAATTAGGAGATAAAGATTGAAATTTATGTTGATATCAGTCCTCGAAACAGCTCCTATTCCTCTGATAATCACTTCTGGCTAGCTAGTACTACAACCCATTACGATTTGTACTGGACCAACATCATGAGAAGAAAAGCATACTAGTGCTCCTTTTAGAGTTTACTGAAATCGTGGTACTTGACAACATTTATCGAGACGTCCTAGTTGGTGTCCATGCTGACATTCAACTGAAGTCTGCTGTAGTGGAAGCCTGCATGTACCATGGTGATGCGGAGCTTAGTTGGTGTGAGCATGCGGAAGACAGCATTTACGAGAATTGAAATTAACTTTAAGTGGGTAATGCGGCATCCGCGATCTCTCGTTCACATTAATTGGATAGCCCGCATAGTCCCACATAATTATGTGGACAAATTCGGCAAGAAGTGGGAGGGCCGCAGGTCGTCCCACCTGCAGCCTGATATCTCAGATTAGTTTAATTTGGGATTATTGCCAATAGGTTCATTCATTCATGTGTTGGAAATTCAAGAAACAGGTGTCATCAATGACATATGTAGGGAGGGTTGATATATTACTACCTCCGTCCTGTCTATAGTGCTAGATGAAATCAGCAAAAGCAAACATCTCCCACTACCAGCATTTGCAGGTTAGGTTGTGGGTAGCTATCTCAGATTAGTTTAACTTGGAATTATTGCCAATAGGTTCATTCATTAATTTGCTGCAAATTAGCGAAACAGGTGTCATCAATGACATATGGAGGGAGGGTTGATATATTACTACCTCTGTCCTGTTTTATTAGCCACCCTCATATTTATGGTCATATTTTGACCATGATTTTAACAAACAAAATATAAGTTATACATAGCAAAATAATATTATCGAATACTTTATTCTAATATGAATCCAAGGATATAACTTTTGGTGACATGCATTAACATTTTGTTAGTTAAATTTATGGTCAAAATTTGAGACAAAATACAAAGGGACCAATAGACTAGTACGTATTATTCAAATTCACAAGCCTAGGCATGCAGTCGCTAGTGTAACTTCAGGCACGGGATGGTTGACCGAGGAGCACAGAGGTAGGTACTCACTGACTAGCCTGCTGCTTCCATCCATCCACACGAAAATCCACATACAGAGCAACAGCTGCCTTACTGATAGTAGTTCTGGCAACGGAAACTCAGATGGGGTGGGCTAGGCGTGATAATCTGTCACGTATATACGGCTTGATGAATAGCATAGCGGCTGCCTGGACTGAAGTTAAGAGGAGCGCAGAGTGTACAGTTGCAGTTTCAGACGCTGAAACTACATTTGTTGGCTTCCTTACGGACAATAATCCAAAGAGTAAGTTGGGAAACAGTGAGACGCCATGTTGAGATCATCGTAATAGTCATTTGCGGTGAATTTCATCATCTCTAGAGATCATCGTGTAGTCATCCTATTTTCAGTAAACCCTCTCTGAATTACTGTAGGTTCTTAACCGGCAATCATGTATCTCTGACGTTTATAACATTTTCTACCCTGACAACAACGGATCAAGATCACATTTGAAATTATTGAAAATAAGTACCACTAGTAACAAGATAAAATTACTGTTCACGTTTGGTTGGCTGGCAGGTGGTGTGGATACAGTAGTGCTCCATTTTTATAGGCAGAAAATTAGATGGAGCAAGGCAAAATAATATGATGCCTCTCTTTGATATACATCCATTTGATTGGCTCACAGGTGCAGAGCATTAGTACGTGCTGCATTTTTTTTGTTAGAGGATAGCATATGATACATGTTAAAGGGTAGCCCTGAAATTTAGCTTGAACCTGCCAAAAAAAAAAAGATTATGCCTTTCTTTTCTTGAATAGCCGGCAACATCCATAGGGTAAACAAGGGGGTCGAGCAAGACTGGGAATTGCTCATAAGAATGGGGGGACTGAATAATTCAACATACCAAGAGTACAACACTAGTACAATGTGTTTAGTTTACGCACTGATTACATTTTAATTGGGTTTGTTCTAACAGTATTTAGTGTTCCATAGTCAGAACTTGTAACCCAAAGTTAGTTGCTTCCATCCAGAACATAGACAGAGCCCCAGAACAAACCTGAACTTAATTTTATTGCACTGATTGAAGAAACAACAGATAGCTAGACCCTCCAGCCAGCAGGTCATCATCGTGTTCTTCATGGACCCACGCGCCACGAATTTGACCGTATTTAGCCAGGATCTCGCCATCATTTTTTTGGTCCTGTATACATCACTCTGAATTCCTATGGCATACAGTAACAATTCAGCAGACGGGAGCTTCAATAAACTCCACTTTCTGACAGTCATTTGTGTTGTTGCAGTACAAATTAAAAGCTGAAATACCAGTATACTATTGACTGATCTATCCAAAAATCATAGTACACCCGCGAAAGGAAAAAAGAAAAAACACAGCTGCTTCAGAGAACCTGCAACCCGAGCTGCTTTCAGAGAGCAGAGCAGAGTAGCCTAAACTCCATTAGTTGCTTGCACTGCACAAAGGACAGCCTTGCCAAGGTCAACATGTTTCTTCACCAGCTTGATAGTCCGCCACGAAGTTTACATCTCTAAATTAGTAAGTGTATATGTCACACTTCGCAATAAATTAGTATGGTGTCTGAATCTCTGCAGGTAAGTGTATATGGCATTATGGCTGATGCTTTCCCCGTATCCCTGCATGGATTCGATCATCATATTAAACATGAGATTCCAATGCTCATGACATTAGGTAAGAATACTAAAAACTAGTAGAAGTTGTAACAGCAGACATACATATATCCTTGCATGATATACCCTTTCGCCTAAAATGATATACCCTTCCTCGTTTGGCTGGAGTTTCAGCCTAGTCCTCTTCTTCCACCAATCGATCATGGCAAGCAAAACAAAACAGTGGGAGATACATTCAGCTATCCCATATCATACCGATGAAAATAATATGCATGGAACCAACGTACTTTCACCACACGGCCTTTCAAGTGTCGGCAGCAGTGCCGTCCGTGAGGGGGAACCACACCCCGGAGCCGCGTGTTGCCTCTTCAGACATGCCACCACACCTTAAGGTGGTGGCATGTGTGAGGGCCCGGTGCGATGCTTTGGTGGCGTAGCTACCCAACTAAGGCCGCCGACCCACCACAAGATCCCCTTTGTTTGGCTAAGGAATGAATAATATCCTAAAAAGTTAAAATAAAAGGGTGTTTTCTGTAAATATGAAGTAAACATGATTTTAGTTTGTTAAAATTTAAAAACATAGTATAGCAATAGAATCCTTTCAAGATTCTGATAAAAAACCATTTAAAACTTGTCAAAATCGATGCAAGTACCAATTACTTGTGATTTTAACAAAGTACAAGGACCTATATGCAAAATTTCATGAGGTCACATTTCTAACATACTCAAAAGCAAAAACAAACTGGATATTCATAATCTATGGAAAATTCTACCCCAAATCGATATATAATTTGTGTAAGTTTATATAAATCAGCTTTAAACTAAAAAAGAAAACAATTTAAATTTTAAAAAATAAAGCCGACGGCTTAGCCGTCGGCATAGATAGAAAACTATGCACGTGTCTGTTTAAAATAAAGATATAATATATGCCGACGGCCTCCGTCAGGCGCCGTCGGCATATCTCTGACGGCGTCAGCCCGCCGTCAACCCCGGGTCGCCACGGTCGCGTCTATGCCGACAGCCTCCCTATGCCTACGGCAACCGTCGGCATAGATGGATATAAGCCGACGACCTTACTATGCTTATCTATGCCGACGGCTTACTGCGGGCCCTCGGCGTATATCTAGTTATGCCGACGGCCCCGACAAAAAACAGTCGGCATAGAAATGGCCGTCGGCATAAGCAGTTATTCCGGTAGTGCATGTTGCCAGCATTCATTGCCAACCTCCATAACTTGTATGACTATTGTGCTGTGGGCCTCGCCGAATCAGGCCACAACTTCAGGATACATCTTCCCCAAGGGCACATGTTCCTCACTTGCGACCCTGTGAACATCCGGCACATCTTCACGACGAACCACGCAAACTTCCCAAAGGGTGTAGAGTTCGCAGCCATCTTCGACATCATGGCTGGAAGCTTCTTCACCATCGATGGTGAGCCATATCATCGGCAGCGTGTGAAATTTCATAGCGTGCTCGGCAACCCACGGTTGGTTGCCAGTATGGTGGCTTGCTGCCGCGACAAGATGGAGAATGGCCTCCTCCCGTTGTTCACCCACATGGCGAGCACCGGCACTTCATTCGACATGCAAGAAGTGGTTTCGAGGTTTATGTTTGACCTGGCTGCCACACCACTCTTTGGTGTGGACACTAGCCTCCTGTCCTTGGACATGCCTCCCATGGACGTTGTGATTGCCATGGACACGGTAATGGAGGTAGCCCTTTTCCGGCACGTCCTGCCGGCCTCTTGCTGGAAGGCTATGAGGTGGCTAAACATCGGCCCAGAGAGAAAGCTCGATGCGGCGCACACGGTGCTACGAGGGTTCGTCACAGATATGATCAAGAAGAAGATTAACAGAGGCAGTATTGGTAATGAAGAGGAGCAAGAGAGTGCGGATATTCTGTCTTCCTACATCAACGATCCAGACTATGCCGATGTTGAATTGCTCCGTGCGATGCTCCTCACCTTTATGCTCGCTGGGAAGGACACAGTTGGCGTGACCTTGTTATGGACCTTCTACAAGCTCGCCCAGAATCCTAACATTGTGTCAATCATCCGCAGTGAACTCTCACCCATTGCATTACACAAAATAGACACGGGTACGGGTGCCATGGTAATCTTTGACCCAGAGGAGACAAAATCCCTGGTCTATCTGAGAGCTGTCTTGTACGAGACTCTCAGGTTGTACCCACCGGGCCCTTTCGAGCGCAAGACAATGGCTGCCGATAATATCATGCCGAGTGGTCATGAGGTGCACGCCGGCGAAACCATCCTTATTTCTCTCCACTCCATGGGGAGGATGGAGGACATATGGGGCAAGGACTGTTGCGACTACAACCCGCATAGGTGGCTCTCGGAGGGTGGCAACAAGCTGAGGTATGAACCATCTCACAAGTTCTTGTCCTTCAACTCGGGTCCGAGGATTTGCCCTGGGAAGGAAATCGCTGTTATCCAAATGAGAGCCATCGTTGCCGCGGTGGTATGGAACTTTGACATGGAGGTGGTGAAAGGACAGAGTATCGAGCCGAAGTTGTCTTGTACACTACAGATGAAAAATGGGCTCATAGTGAAGCTGAAGAAGCGTGAAATATAACACTAGGCTCTCTTTATCTGTAAGCGCGTGCATTATATTTACATTTATATCCCCTTATATATATATATATAACTTTTTGTGTGTGTGTGTGTGTGTGTGTGAGAGAGAGAGAGAGAGAGAGAGAGAGAGAGAGAGAGAGTAATTCTATACTCCAAGATGTATGAACTATTGAGCTCCCGCTCATATATATACAGATGAATTTATTGTACCTCGTTATCATTTTTAATATACCTCATTAGTAGTTACAAGATACCCCAAAGTGTGTTATGTCAAAAAATTCATTTGGGTCCATATATATCTACAGATAGCGCTTCTGATCTATTTGAGAGAACATACTTTATTTATATTACTGCTCAGATGTGAAGTGCAATATGGAAGGCTGAATTTTCGGGTAGGCATGCTCGGTCGTTTCTTTTGGTCATCAAAAATACCGTGCTGGTATAGTTACAGGCTGTATTGCCCTTATGTATACCCTGTATAGATGCGGGTTATTGAAGAATTATCAAAACTTTGTAAATCAGTTGCCAGAATTAAGGTAGTCAGTTTATTATGCATGTGTTGTGAGTGGTTACACTCAACCTGTGCAGTTTTCTAGATTTGAGAATAATTAGTAATATGTGAGTAGTTGTGGCAATGGATGAATTGTTGATAGTTATCACGCAGATGAGCTCATCACAGATTGTAATTGTAAGATCCTTGTCGATGGACCTTAAGACATTGACCGCCGTGCTTATGGCAGCGAGGTGGTCCTTGCAGCCTGCTACAAGGCTCTCAACGGACAACATGTTCACCTTAAGGGTACCCTTCTGAAGCGCAACTTGATCACTCCTGGTTCCGATGCCAAGAAGGTCATTGCTGAGTACACCATACGAACTCCAGAGGATTGTGCCTTCCTCTCCGGTGGACAGAGACACAGATTGAGGAGGAGGCGACCTTGAACCTGAATGCCATGAACAAGCTGATCCTGACAGTGAGAAGGCCTAGGTTAGCAATGCAAGAAGGAGAGCGAGAAGAAGGCCAGGGAGGCGTTCTCTGTGAGGTGCAAGGTCAACTGCAAGGCCACCCTCGGCAGATACAAGAGCAATGTCACCCTCGGCGAGGGCACTCCAAGAGCGATCTCGTCAACGACCACAAGTACTCATCTGCATTTTGTGATGGTCTGTTTAATTTGATCCTCCTACTCACAAGCAATTGTTTGGTTTTTAGAGTCTTATACCTTTTTTTTAAAATAACTAGCACAGTGGCCCGCACCACTGCAGGGGCAATATCTTTAATTATTTTAAAGTTTAGATTATGCCTTATGAAATGATGACCCTGAAAAAAATGCTATTACAGTTTTTTCCTTTTCCATCATAATATAGCATTCTAATTTCAGAAGAAATAGAACATGTCATCAATCATCAATCAGTAATTTTGAAGTGGACTACGTATGGACTTGAACACGTAACTTTGATTTGTTTGCATCTTATGTCGATTTCTCTCTTATATATGTGTTTACAACTGTTACGGTGATTGGCGATTTTAGGAGCCGTCCATCCAACCTAATCTGACGGTGGAAAAATAGGAGTTACGAAATTAAAATTACGGGAAATTACATGTAATGGTGGGACCGTTACAAAATTTAGGTGGGGCCAATTAGTTTGTGAAAGGGTAAATCTGTCATTAGTTTGTGAAAGGGAGTGAACCAGGACATATTCCACGCACACCTATCCCATTATCTCTCCCAAATCTCTTTCCTAATTAATCGCCTTGTTTCCAACCTCTCACCCTCGAGCTCACAATTCCACCGCGTCGCCCCTGATCTATCCGACGTCGCCACCCAGATCAGATCCACTCCACCGCCCCACTCCTCGATGCGGCCTCCATTCTACCTCACCGGCGTGTCTCCCCTCAGCAGGCTGCCGGTAGGATCACCCGGCGGCCGGAGTACACGCAGGCCGCCGTTGCAGCAGGCACCGAGTTGGACGCGGTAGCAGCAGCTCGACCCCATCATGCTTGAGCGGCAAGCACACCTCGGCACCGGCGGCACTATGTGCGACATACTCCACCTAATATTGGCATACGTGATACGTCCTCAATCTGCATGCCCTAGGTTTTTTTTTTGGCAATTCGTATGTACAAACCTGCAAACACAGTTTGCTGCCAGAGCGTGCTTTTTTTACTCAAATCAATGTCTGCCCCATATCATGGTTTATCCCCCAGTTCAAGTTGATGTAGGGTCACAAATTCCCACTTACGTTGGATGATACTTATTCACAAATTTCAGCACCTACATAATCTTTGCGGCAAGGATGCTAATTTTCGTTTTTAGATTCTATGCTTCCACTAGGTCTCGCATGTGTTGTGATGTCAGGATTTATTTCAAGAGAGATTTGGTGCTTCACGTGTGTAGATGGATCAGCAATACAACCATGCTTCTCAAGTTCGACATCTTCCCGTTGTAACCACTGCCCCTTCTGTTTTGTTGGATTGCATAAATATGATTCTTCCAAATATCCATGATCCACATGTTTCATACATGCGCTTCTTCACTACGTAAAGTTTGTGGCATGTCAACCATGCTTCCATTTTATTACTCTTGTTTTATGTTCGATAGCATGAAATTGATGCTTCCAAATTATTGTACTTAATCCAACATAGGCTGTGGCAATAGTCCACAATCAGTTTTCCAAACTAGTTTTTTGTTTCTCGAAATAATTCATCCCTGTTCATGTTCTGGAATATTGTTTTAGCAGCCTATCTATTAACTAATGGACTGTAATGTTCTTAATTTATTTGCAAACTACATTTTTTGCATCCAGTCACGGTAGCAATCCAAAAAAGATCCATGCTTCCAGCATGTATTATATACATGGTTGTCCTATTTCTTTTGACAACTCTTGTGTTGTGCAATATAATGAAGCTATTGCTTCCTACTTTTATTTATTGCATATGTTTCTATAGTAGTGAATTTTGGATTCAACCATTGTAAGTGTATGCTTCTTTTATTCTACAAATATAGCAGGCACTAGTTTATGCTTCAACCACTATTAGTATGTGCTTCAACCATTGCTAGTGTTGCTTCTATTAGTGAAATTTTATTATAAATACATTTGGCCTTTTTTAGTGAATTTATGTATCAAACATAGCAGGCACTAGTTTATGCTTCAACCACTACTAGTATGTGCTTCAACCATTGCTCGTGTTGCTTCTACTAGTGAAATTTTATTGTACATACATTTGGACTCTTTTTAGTGATTTTATGTATCAACTACTATCGGTGTGTGCTTCCTTCTTTCTAACTTAATGCTTCTGTTGTACAGAATTTTTGCGGCAGCCAAATCCAGATGTGCTTCTATGTTGCCAACATAATGGTAATGGTGTTGCAATGACGTTGAGTGGGCTACGAGCTGAGACCAACCAGCTCTAAGCTGTCGGTTGTATTGTGAAACAATGGAGAGCTTGTGGCGCGCGCGGACCTTGTCCATGATATTGTAACTGTCTTTTATTTTCCTGTAAAAAAGAGTCGTAATACTTTGTCAGATTAGTTTGTTTCGACGTTAGATCATTTTCTGTTGTTCTAAAACACTACGAACCAAAAGTTTCCATTATTATACATACAAAACATTCACATGGTGGCCAGCTGGGCAGTCCCACTAGTAGCAGTTGAAATAGTCCTAACACAACTACCGCTTTGAGTCGTCTTGCCCCCGACTATCAGTACTTGTGGGCCATTCAGACTACGATTACTCGTAGTGGAGAGTCCAAACGAGTAAGGCCGGTAGTTGTGGGCCATCCGCTACAGGTATTACTGATACGCAAATACTTTCACTTTCACCAAATCAATGTGTCACGAGTAAGATCGGTACTTGTGGGCATGGACGACTAAGATCGGTACTTGTGGCCTAAAAGACTAAAAGCAATACTAGTGAGCTGAAACGAGTAAGACCGGCACTTGTTGGACCCGAACGACTAAGACCGGTACTTGTGGCCCCGAACAACTAAGATCGATAGGAGTGATCCCGAATGAGTTAGACTGATAGTACTGGGCCCGAACAAGTAAGATCGGTGCGTCCGAACGACTAATATACATACTTGTGGTTCCAGATGACTAAGATCGATAATAGTGAGTCAGAATGAGTAAGATCGATAATATATAGTGAGTCAGAATGAGTAAGATCGATAGTAGTGATCCCGGACGAGTAAGACCCGTACCTATGGGTTCGGATGACTAGCTAAGATCGGTACTTGTGGGTCTGGACGACAAAAAATTGACAGTAGTGGGTCCGGACAACTAAGACCGGTACTCGTGGGCCCGATCCCACAACTAGCACTATGGGTCATCCGGACCCAACTAGCACTATGGGTCGTCCAAACCCGAAGCTAGCAGTATCAGTCATTTGGGTCCACAAGCACTATCGGTCATTCGCCTACCCTCCGACAACCGGTGGCGGGGAGGGAAATCCTGGTTCCTCAACTCTGGCTAGTAGATACGTATGGTTTTAGTTCTCGTAGGGGCGGCACTCAGACGGATGGCGGTGCTTGTCCTTTGAGTCAGTCTCCCGGGCCCTGATCCTCCTCAAGATAGGTACTTGTGGGCCCGGACGACTAAGATCGGTACTTGCGGGCCCGGACAACTAAGATTGGTACCAGTGGGCTCGAACGACTAAGATTGGTGCTAGTGGGCCCGAACGAATAACATTGGTACTTGTGGACCCAAAGGACTAAGATCGGTACTCGTTAGCATGAACGAGTAACATCGGTACTTGTGGCCCCAGACGACTAAGCGCGGTAATGGTGGGCCCAAACGACTAAAATCAGTACTTGGACCAAAATGACTAAGATTAGTAGTTAAGAACCTGGATGATGTTAAATGGTTCTTTAACAGTCTTTGAGTTTTTGTCTTCTATGTGTCTTCGCTCGTGTCGGGACGAACGGTATCCTTAGTGACATTTACTTTATGATGAGCCTTTTTTATCTATCTTTCATATCATCTAATTAATTGACATTATTGTTGAGTTACATCCTTCTCTCGAACTGAACCACGTTGTGAATACTAGTGTTCTTCTCTTTAAACTTCCACGTGAAAATGGTGTTGCCTGCACAAACTCGTCATTTACACTATATTCGGCCATGAATGCAAGACGATTGAATAAGTAGACATGTAGATAGCTCTCTAACAGAAATCACCATTTATCGCACCGGCAACATTCTGTCTACTTCCAGGTTGTGGTCCTCGGTACGAAACAAATAAACTACATTTTTTTTCTTTCGAAGAACAGGGATTTTTGGATGATGTGGCAGTGACAAGAGGCGTGCAATTTATCAGCCCCAACGAGCCCAGCAATACAACCCCCAACAAGGCCAAGGCCAGCAATACAACCCCCAACGCATGTCTAAATTTCTGAAACTTAGCATTTCTACTATTTTAAGAAACATATACTATCTTGCTTTAAGTAACTTCTTTAACTTAGGGGTATGCATAATTAATCTAATCTTCATGGATAAATGTCCACCAATAAGAGTTTGCTTATATACAGTACAAGGCTTGCTCATTCTAGACCTAAAGAGAAGAGTTCAGTTACATTAGGGACTCCAAGTGTTGTGGAAAGCGAGAGTTTTATCTTGTTAAATGAAGATCAGTATACTACGAATAATTCCATGCACTTAGGCAATTTAACATATGGTCCAAAAAAATCTGAGGACATCTCTAATATCATGTAAATCTACTTGAGTGGTGGCATGCACATGTGCACACACAGAGAGGTTTCAGTTTTCATTTTTGCCACAAACAGAGGGATGCTTCCATTGAAGCTAGGATTGCATGGATCTTTTTGCATCTCAGATTTTCAGTTTGCACATGTAAATCTGCTGGTGATTTTGAAAGTAAGGTATCTACACAGATGTGGAGGAATTTGAAGGGACAAAAGATGCCATTCACAAACAACGACGAAACAACGCCATGGTTGCACCCTGCAAGGGCAAGGTATGGTTTTGGAGCACTGAAATTTTCAGTTCAGAGATGCTTCAGAGCTACCAAATACAAGACATACAAAAGAGATCAAGCCTAATGAAGTGTGAACGGAGCATGGACAACAAACAGATCAAGCATTGCATAGCACTTCAAGACGGCCACTAAAACATCAGCAATCACAAGATGAAATACCGAAGATAGCAAAATGCATAAAATTGCTACCGACACGATTTAGTCACCAAATTCAACAATAAGGTAGTGAATTCAGATTGTAAGATTACACAGATACATCCTGGGCTCAGGTTATTTGAAGAGAACCAAAGACATATCATCGTGCATATTAACTGGTCGACCAGTACCGCTTCTGCTAGATTAACTTAGTTTCACAACTAATCCAATCTAGGTTCATCCTATCCTGCTGTAAGCTGATAAATCAGCAATAGAAATGTGAGCTTCAAGCCATCTGAATGCTTATGTATTGTACTATGTTCTTAGATTGAAGGGATCTTCAGAATTAACGCAGAGAATAGTCAAGAAATCTGTGTCAGGGACCAATTAAACAGTGGCGCAGTTCCGGATGGAGCTGACGTGCACCCTGGCTGGGTTGATATAGGTGCTGAGAATTTCTGCAGTAACTCTCTTTTACTTTCAGCTTCAAGATATACCTAAGACAAGCAGACGGATATGCTGTGTGCGTGACTTCTCTGCGAATCAACCTGTATACAGCCAAAAAATAAAACGTATGCAGTCTGGAAAATCACTTGAGGAGGAAGGACGCAGGAGTGGTGGCTACCTGCCTATGGACTGGTCGTCGACGTTGCTGGGCGTGAGCAGCTGATCCAGGGAGGGAGGCGCTGCTGCTGGGAGCGGCTGCTCAAAGGAGGGAGGCGCTGCTGGGGGCGATGGGGAAGCTGAGGCTTCCACCGGCTCGGCGCGCAGCGGCGGGGGGCCTGCAGTACTGGCGGCGGGCCGGATCCCTGATGGCAGGAGCGAGAGGAGGAGGGTGGCGGACTGGTGCTGCTCGCCTGGATCGGCGCCGCCGTGGGGAAATGATCCGGCGGGAAGTGCGGCGGCGGATATGCGAAGAGAATTGGATCCGTCTGTGCGTGGGAACGGGGACGAACCTATTCTGAGGAACGGAACGGACGAAGCGAACAATCACTAATTTCCTGTTATACCCTTTTAACACAAAAATAAATCTTTAAATGATTTTCCTAGATCTAACGACCAGAAAAAATCAGAGGCGGAGTTACACGAAATTACAAGTTGTAACTCGCCGATCACTAATTCTAGGCTACCTCTGAATTGGCCGTAGCTTCGTCATGTGCTGTGACAAAATTCATGTCAATAACATTGGACAACAAATACACTGCGGCCGGCCAATTTCATTTCCACTGCGCACTTCCTATGTGTATAGTGGTGCATCTTGTTGTTTTCTTTTCTCTTTTCTTCAATTTGATAACGTAAAGTACGTATGATGTCAATTCATGATTTGGCTAGATGATAAATATTCATGTGGGGAGTCTCCCCCTTCCCCCGTTTGTGCTTAGGATGCAAGAGGGGCGCGACATCGCCGCCTCCCCGCAACGTCGATGCGGCCGCCGTTCCGCTACGCGCATGAGGCGCCCAACACTGTGAGGGAGACGTGAGCGGACTCCAGGGATGTGTGAGGCACCTGTTGTCTCTCTCTCTCTCCAACTATCCATTTAGTTCGGTATCTCTCTTTCTCCATCCATCCATTTAGTTAGGTATCTCTCTCTCTCACAAACACACACTTCACTGTTGTACAACGACATATATTGTACCTCTATCAGAGTCAATATACCGAAAAGCAGTTGTGCCAGCTAGCATACCAAGCAGATGGACTACTGCACATGAGAACTGTTTATATACATGTTCAAACTGTTTCTATTTTATTGCCGATCGGCATGAAAGCCGGAACCAACGCACAAGAAAACAAAGGATGGTGGAGACATGTAGTGGAGTGTTGGAGTATAATGTCCGACCCTCTCCCATAGTTTGAACTTTTGGTTGAGTTGGCCGGTGCATGAATTCAATATGGTATCCGAGCCAAAAGGTCTTGAGTTCAAGACACTGCAATGCAGGATTAAAAAATGATTATGCGTCCTACATCGATCCCACGTATAAAGACTAAAATAGCCTAGACGTGAGGAGGAGGGCCTCAATCTATCAGTTCAGTTTTGCGGCCCACGTCATAGACTTCAGAGGAGCATAGACGTGAGGGGGAGTTTTGGAGTATAGTGTCCAACCCTCTCCCATAGTTTGGTCTTTTGGATGAGTTGGATGGAACATGAATTCAATATGAAGTGCAACATGAATCATTCAATATAAACCAGTTATCAACACTCTGGTAAGAGCATCAGCTGCGGGCCTGAACAAGTAGGTGGCTGTCAGATAATATATGTACTGAACATGAATCATTACCTAATATCCATCCTAGTATCTCTTTATTCATATCTGTCAGACTAATATATCACGGGATCGTGATATACTCCTAATCCCCTAAACTGAGGAGAATCGAATATATTTGTGATCTCCCATTTATGGTTAAGATTAGACAGGATTGCATATACTTGTCTATACAATTAAGACGTAATGGAAAGGCCCAGGCGTGGTCTATTCCTTCCCATACTTAGCACTATACATCACCCATCCATCCTATTCATCTCTTTGCGTTTTTGGTAGCCTTTGCTATCCTAACACCGCGTCCACCATACCACACAAACTGTCCCCTCGTTCCAGTGCTTGTATTTTTCTCGGTTACTCTTCTCACCACAAGGGATACCGTTGCATGCATCTCACCACACACTGCATAATAATTCTCGCCACGTTGTTTTCGACGAAAACTCGGTTCCCTTTGCCTCCTCGCGGCCAACTCCTACCGCCTTGTATGATTTTCTTGACGACCTTCCTCCCATATTAGTTTAACAATATCTACTCCCTCCGTTTCTAAATATAAGCCCTATTAGAGATTTCAATATGGACTACATACGAAGCAAAATGAGTGAATCTATACTTTAAAATACGTCTATATACATCCGTATGTAGTTCGTATTGAAATCTCTAAAAAGGCTTATATTTAGAAACAGAGGGAGTAGCTCTCAACACCTTGTACTGCAATTATGGATGGATATGTAAATATAATTGTCCCCTGATGGCCCTGGTCTATAGATCATTATACGACAAAAAATTGTAGGGGAGCTACAATATATAGTTTTCCCTTTGGCGAGACAATGTGTAACTGTACTGATATAAAGGAGTCTGGAAGGAGAAAAAGGAACTACTGGCCCTCACCAGAAAAGAAGAAAGGAAGCCAAGCTGCCAGTACAAGATCCATACAATCTCTAGGATATATGCCTTGCTTGACCTCAGAAAAACAAAGAAAAAAAAAGAACGATCCGTATCGTCACAGATTCTAGAGGAGGCGTCCACACTATTTATTGGCAAACTCTTCGTTAGATGGACGATCCGTATGTGGTATGTCTGCGCAGCTGTTATGGTGAAGGATAGGCAGCAGCTAGCAGACCGAGAGCTGAGCCAACACAGTAGCTTAACTGAAGGAGAGCAGAGCAGCGTAATAACTGAAGAAGGAGAGCAGAGCTAACTGAAGAGTTCAGCGCTAGAAGCAGAGTTCAACTCAAAAATACCTTTTTAATTTAAAGGAGGGTCACCCCGGCCTATGCATGCAGCCATATTATTAAGCAAAAGTACCAAAATGTCTGTGGTTCAGTACAAGCTCACATGGAGCTAAAAAGAAATGAAAAGCAAATAAAAGTTGCCACAACCGGCGAAAATAGGTCGAGATGACTAAACAGCTAGCCCATTATTGGATTGCCATCCAAACCGGTTGTAAATAATCCGTGCTACCATCTCCTACCGGGTACACCCAATAGCCAAAAGCTCTCTGGCTTCCGCAAGAGTGAGTAAGGACCACATACGGATCCACGCAATGGCCCTGTAAATAACATGCAAAAATTTATACGAGTTTGCCTGTTAAAAATCATATTATTTCTGCAGTTCCATATAGTCCAAAGTAATGCGCATACTCCTATCCGAAAATGTCCCGCAGTGTTTGGCTCGACTCCATTTAGTCACGTCCCAAATAGCGTGTTAATACTATTCGGAGGGCTGACATTAAAGGCTATATGAATTGAACGCCATAAAAGTTTGGCAAGAGCACAATTGAGAAAGAGGTGCTTAATAGTTTCATCCTGATCACAAAAGCAACATCGCTTACTACCCTCCCATCTTCGCTTTGCCAAGTTATCCTAGTCAGAATCACCTCCTTGTGGACAAACCACATGAAGATTCTGATTTTTAAAGGTACTTTAATCTTCCAAGTATGTAATGATTTCGAAATTGGACTAGAATCAATTAATTCTAGATGCATAGATTTCAGTGAGAAAACTCCATTCACATATCATTTTCAGTTAATCAAATCTGGCTCATCAGAGAGGTGAATGTCCATCAGCCTCCGCACGAGATGAAGCCATGCGTCCCATCGGTCTCCTACTAAGGACCTCCTGAACTGGATGTTTAGAGGAATAGACTGTAATATTGTAGCAACATAAGCCTCCTTACGTTATACAATATTATAAAGATACGGATGTTGTGTGGCTAAAGGCGTCTCCCCTAATCATGTATCCTCGCAGAATCTAGTCGAATTACCGTACCCAATGATGAATTTAGTCCTATGAAAAAAGTCTGCTTTCGCCCTCATTAACCCCTTCCAAAAAGGTGAATCATTGGTTCTTAGGTAACCTGGGCCAAGGACTTAGATTGCAGGTACTTATTATGCAAAATCTGTACCCACGTACCTTCGGTCTCAACCGAAAGCCTATACAACCATTTACTGAGCAGACTTCTGTTCCTTACCTCTAAATTCTCAATCCATAGCCCACCCTGGTCCTTCGGTTTACAAATAATATCCCAATTGGTGAGCCTGTATTTTGTCTTTATTTCATCGCATTGCCAGAAAAATCGTGATCGATAGAAGTCTAACTTTTTTCGTACCCCTACAAGTACTTCAAAGAAAGACAATAGAAACATCGGCATACTTGTGAGTACTCAGTTTATCAGTACCAGCCGACAACCATAAGACATAAGCTTACCCTTCCAGCAGCTTAGTCTTTTTTCAAATCGATCTTCAATAAACTTCCACTCCTTGTTGGATAGCTTGCGATGATGAATTGGTATGCCCAGATAGGTAAACGGTAGTGAACCCAGTTCACAGCCGAACAATTGTCTACAAGCATCTTGTTCATCTTTGGCTCTCCCAAAACAGAACAATTCACTTTTGTTAAAATTGATCTTCAATCCCGACAATTGCTCAAACAGGCATAGCATCAGCTTCATATTTCTAGCCTTTGCTAGATCATGTTCCATGAAAATGATAGTGTCGTCAGCGTATTGTAGTATGGACACCCCACCGTCCACAAGATGGGGTACGAGTCCGCCTACTTGCCCTTCCTCTTTAGCCCTACCGATAAGAATTGCCAACATATCTGCCACTATGTTGAACAAGATAGGACACATCGGGTTCCCTATCTTAGGTCCTTTTGCGTCTGAAAATAATGACCGATATCATCATTCACTTTAATCCCTATGCTGCCTTTTTGTACAAAGGAATCGACTTGATTCCTCAAGGAATCATCGAATCTCTTCATACGTAAGGCCTGCTGGAGGAACGGCCATTTAACCTTGTCATACGCCTTCTCGAAGTCCACTTTCAAAACAACCCCATCCAGTTTCTTCGAGTGGATTTCATGTAGTGTTTCATGTAGGACGACAACACCCTCTAGTATGTGTCTGCCCGGCATGAAAGCCGTCTGAGTTGGTTGCAGCACACTACGTGCAATCTTCGTCAGACGGTTCGTACCAACTTTAGTAACAAAATTGAAAATCACATTAAGCAGACATATCTGTCTGAACTGCTCAATGCGCACTGCCTCCTCCTTCTTTGGCAACAGTGTTATCGTTCTCGTAAGTGCGATTCTGGAATAAGTTTGCCCAAGTTAACTGTCTGCCTGTGAGATCTATCTCCCTCAGGTCAAGACTTTCGATAATAGTGTTAAATATGAATGACCATCTGCCATCGAAGTTGTCATTATTCTTTTCTTGTCTCCTCCTAATGATGTTGAAAATACCTGCCCTCTTGTACATCACACCTACGCCTTGTCAGTGTATCCGAAATTGTATCTCCTTGTACTCTGCCTGGGTGAACCACCCGTCGTCCTGACTATAGGTTCTCCAATTTTCCCAAATTGCAAAAGCTTGGGATCAGTCGCTGCAAACAGGTTGAGTCACTACAAGAGATGACTGCACTCTGGAGACTCGTGCTGACAGTTTACTACCACGAGAAACCGAGAAATCACTCCCAATGTGCCTGCAAGGTGCAAAGCCAAGTCCTTTGTTGATGGACTGCAGCCCAGAGGCAGTCGCTTCCATGGCTTTGGGAAATTCTGGTCCTGAGTGGGGCAAGTTCGGTCATATCCAGCATGTCGAGGATTATGCAGATGATTTTGATGAAAATATTGGAAAAATATGGCACCTATTTTATACAAGCGAGCCCTACACCATGGAGACAAACATCGATCCACGGTAGTATATATTGCTAACACATTGTTCTTCCACTATGTGTATCTAATCTATTTCTTAATCTCCTGTCGTTGATTAAGGAGGCAGGGACATCGTTGATTTCCTGCTGCTAGCTACGTACAGTACGTAGAGGAACTCCAAGATGAGAAATGTAGACCGGCGTACATTTCACAACTTGGCATGCAGCAAGATGACCTGGACGGGGCTAGCTAGTGGATACATTATACATAGCTGGCAGAGGCAGGTACACCAAGTTGGAGGCGCTTGATTCTAGTGGATACATGCATGCGGTTTCAGTACCTCAAATAACCCGTCTCATTCTCGCACAGCAAGATCAGCCACTGCAGTGCACAAAAATAAGTACCCAAGTTTCTTCAGATAAAAGTTTCAGTTAATGGATTCTGAATCGGAGACTGCTGTTAATTGACAGCCATCCAGTATATGGTTGTTTGGTCCCTCATCAGTGTCATCAAGTTAATTATCATCTCACAAATTAATCACATTAGAATCACAAATTAATGTGTCTCCACGTTACACCCCCATTTTTTCGACAAACTCGCTTACATGATGATGCTGAGCGGAAGACATACCACGGTTGCATACACTCAACCACAGGAACAGCCAGAATGAGGCGGCCTTTTACCACACCACGAAACAATTCATCCGCCATCTTGCCACGCACGCCAGCTTGCTGGCATCAGAAAGAAACAGGTGATAGATAGATTGAGTGTGCGAGTAAAACTAGGATAGACTAGGATAGATAGATATATAGATTACTTTTACTACCTCTGATTGGCTTTTGCTGAATGGCTGTGACCTGTCTATGGCACTGACTGAACTGAACAACATGCAGTTTCAGAATCTGAACTTCCGTTGCATTGCACCTCTTGTTTATAGACATTTATATAAGACAGGTTGGTCATCCATGATCCATTTATACCATTTTAGGATGAATCCCATCTTGAAATACACCTCTCTGCATTTAAAGGTACTAGCTAGCAATTTATATATGTCACCAGAGCGCATGAATGCAGATCCAGTTTCAGAACCTGAAACCTAGCTGGCTTGTTGGTCTTTCCATGAATGCCACGGCAACATTAATTATATGCACAGAAAAAAAAAAAAAGATGTGCACTGAAAAGTAGAGCAAAGAGAAGGCTAGCATATTTTGATTGCATTGCACAACAACCGCCAAGTTTGTTTTTAGAAGAAAATCAATGCCCCAAGCGCGGGATACAACAAAGAAAATGGAAATGAAAGGAAACTAGACATGTTCAGCTGGAGGGGGAATACAACCACGGTTACATACACAACAGGGAGTAACCACTTCTCTGTTCTTGGGCTCATGTGACTCCATAATTTTCTAGCTCCCGGCCAGCTGTGACAAGTAGTACGTAGCAGGAAATTAACATGGGTACAGATCCTTGGACGATCCATGTACCTTTTTGCCACCTTAATTTGCTCGTCTTTGCAAACAAATGAAACAGTGGTAAGTGCATACTCAGAATCTGTAACTACTAAGATTGCACAAGATTAAATTATCTGAGAGTATTATGCAAGGTCACCAGAACATATATATAGTAGTATATTGAACATATAAGTTCCGTCTAATAGAATAAAAATAAAGCAGCCCGGTGCATGTAGCTCCCGCCTGCGCAGGGTCCGGGGAACCATCTAATAGAATCTGTAAATAAAATAAAATCCTCACCTGCAGTGTGCTTTTATCGGCCTTCCAGATGTGTAATATCTGAAAACATCTCTTCCTGTGCAGCGACGCTAATTACTGAGTGTGTCGATACTTTGTCTGAATGCACTAGACCGATGATCTGAAGAGATGATGGCCCCCCGGCACAACTGCAATTGTCCTGCAGCCTGAGTGCGGCCTCAAGATTCTGAAGCACATCACCCATTGATGGCCTATCTATGCTACGATCAGCAACACATTTCACCGCTAGCTCTGAAAATATCCTGAAGCACTCAGGGGTGATCTCCTCCTTAACGCAGGGGTCAACAATCTGCTTGAGTACACCTTTCTCCTGGCAAGATAGCGCCCAGTCACGCAAGCTCACTTGCTCGTCCAGGAGCTCGGTGTTTATCACAGGGCGCGCACACAGGATCTCAAACAACACAACCCCGAAGGAGTACACATCTGATTTTTTGGTGAGACGCCGCAGCAAGAAGTACTCCGGATCAAAATATCCAAAGGAGCCTTTTACTGCAGTGCTCACATGCGCCTTGTCAGTGTCTGTACATGCCTTAGATAGACCAAAGTCAGAAACCTTCGCCATTAACTTATCATCCAGTAGGATGTTGGTGGTCTTAACGTCACGGTGGATGATTCCTTGCTCCGTGCCAGTGTGGAGGTAATTCAGCCCTCAGGCTGCACCGATGCAAATATTAAGGCGCTGCTTCCACGACAGTGATGGGTTTCTGGTGCCGTACAGATGATCACGTAGTGTTCCGTGAGGCATGTAGTCATACACCAAAATCATCTCATTCTTGTCCTTGCAGTAGCCAATCAAAGATACAAGGTGGCCATGGCGGAAATTGCACAGCATCCCAATTTCAGTGTGGAACTCATGAAAGCCTTGCTGGGATCCTTGGTTGAGTCGCTTGATCGCCACCTTTATCCCTCCATCTATCTTGCCGCTGTAGACATTCCCGAAACCGCCTCTGCCGATGATAAGTGCTTCATCAAAACTATTGGTGGCAAGTTGAATTTCTGCTAATGAGAAGTGACGACTCTTCAGGTATACACAGTCGGTCTTGTAACAACTCTTCGCTACCTTGTTCCATCTGTAGATAACACATGTGCTAAAAAAGGTAATCAAAAGCAAAGCAACACCACCACCGATGATGGTTGCTGGTATGTCGCCTTTGGATTTTCTTGTACCGCTAGATAGCTTATTAGGATCCATGTCAGGTTTTTGTGGAACAGGAGGATTGAGCCCAGCAAGATTTCGGCTGTAATCTTGTAGCTTGAAGACCTCAAGACCATTCAGTATTGCATCATAATATTGTGGTTTAGTTGAAATATCAGGGTAAAGTGCAATCCACATGTCCACTTGACCAAAACCACTAGCCATGATAAAATATTCCCTATATGTTGTTATACCGGTTCCTCCGCTCAACAAGATTACATCCATGCCCTCTTGCACTGTCTGGTTGTTGATGTAGACGTCGAATGTTGGAAATCAAGACGATGAACAAACAATGAACCGAGGGGGAAGACGAGGTTTTGCCTGCGCAAACTTGCCGCAGTTTTCTGCTTTCTTTCTCTCTGAATTTATTAGCTTACAACGACTGAAACGGGGCTCGTGGCCTCCTGACTTTGCGCCACTACGATCCACAATGTTCGTGCCATTCCACGAAAGAATCAGCGCGGCGCAGGACTCGGACAAAGCAGTTTAAACATCGGCGATCTTTTTCTCCTCTACGCAGTCCCTGATGAAATGGAACCGCAGGTCTATGTGTTTGCTGCGATGTGGTGGACAGGATTCTTGGTGAGGGCAATGGCTGACTTGTTGTCCATCTTCAGAATTGGTGCGTCCGCATCTCTTCCTGTCAGGTCCTTCAGCAGACGAGTCAGCCACACGCGGTAGCATGCCGCCGCCATGGCGGCCATGTACTCTGCTTCGCAGGACGAGAGCGCCACCACCTTCTGCTTCTGCGACTGCCATAACACTGGATTGTCGCCAAGGTACCAGAGGAGGTCGGTGGTGCTCTTGCGTGTGTCCGGGTCGCCGCCCATGTCGCTGTCGCTGAACCCCGACAGTACGGCGGTGCTGCTGCTCCTCCGATACCTATTCTACACATCTCCAAATGAGCTAAAATTTTACGGAGAATTATTTTGGAATATATAAAAAATATTGGAAGCAAAAAGTACCAGAGGGGGCCACCCAGGTGCCCACGAGGCACCAGGGCGCGCCACCCCCCCCCCAGGCGCGCCCTGGTACATCGTGGAGCCCCTGGCCCACTTCTGGCCCCCATTTTCTGTTATATAAGTGCATTTGACCTAAAAAATTATAGAGAAGACTTTCAGGACGGTGCGCCGCCGTCTCGAGGCGGAACTTGGGCAGGAGCACTATTGCTCTCCGGCGGAGAGATTCTACCGGGGATACTTCCCTCCGGGAGGGGGAAATCGTCGTCATCGACAACACCAGCGACACTAGTAGGAAAACCCCCATTTGTCCCGGTTCGTAAGGGCCTTTAGTCCCGGTTCTGGAACCGGGACTAAAGGGTCGGGACTAAAGCCCAAAACCTTTAGTCCCGGTTCGCTTACCAACCGGGACAGAAGGGGCTCCACCTGGCCGGTGCTGGGAGCCCAGGCAGGAGGACCTTTAGTCCCGGTTGGTAACACCAACCGGGACCAAAAGGCAGGACCTTTAGTCCCGGTTGGCAACACCAACCGGGACCAAAAGGCACTGGTTTTTTTTTTTGAAACGGGGGGGGGGGGGGGGGGGTTTAGGGGGGTTTGTAGGGTTAATTGAGGTGTTTCATATTGTGTTAGCTAGCTAATAGAGAGAAGTGTCCTCTCTTTCTCCGTGCTTGGTCGACGCTAGCTACTATAGAGAGAACTCGACACGCTAGCTAGTAAGCAAATGAAGGAACCATTAAGTACACAAGATCGTCATGAACATATACACAGAGAAGTGATCGACCTCTCTTTCTCCGAGAGATTGGTCGAACAACAAGTTTTCGTATATCTATCCGACGCTACTAGCTACATATATACAATATAAGATCTCTTACAATCCCTAACATTTAATTTCAAATTCCAGATGGTATTCTCTGGCTTTATTTATGACGTGGTCAAGAAAGAATCCCGCCAATTCCTCTTGAATTGCTCGTATGCGATCATGTGGTAGGAGTTCATCCCACATTTGCCACGTCTAATTTGAAGAAGGGGGTCAATACATATATATGAATGAAACTCAACACAAATCATGGTAATAAAATAAAATTGTGAATATTATTGCTTACGCACTTGAAATTGTTTTTCAGAGTAGCCCCGCTTAGGGGTCGTCGCGTTGTAGATGAACTCGCAAACGTAGTATCCACAAAAATCATTCCCTTTTTCCTGCCACAAGCACTTTACGAGAAATAGAGTTCAATCAAACTGATAATCAAGCATGATAAATGGTATTGATGGAACTAGAATCAATGGGAGATGCGCGGAACTAGCTAGTAGTACTTACTTTCGGGTGTGTAAATCGCAGCTCCCTCGGCAGTGCCGGAACAATTGCGGTGAATTCTTTCCAAACCCTGCCAGACAAAGAAAATAATTACTTGATATCAGGAAATGAACAAGGTTGCCGATATGATGCGATAATGATCGATTGAACTTACTTCTGGAGCATTTCAGTCATGTCCGCATATTCCTGGGGATCTTTTCGTTTCGAGTCTAAGACGATTACTACTCCCCGCTCAAGCTTAATCTCTAGCAGAATAAAGTGGAACCTGCGCACGCATGCATAACTCGTCAATTACATTACTATAACCTCGAGTAATAAGGGAAACCGAATATGCACAAGACAGTAACACTCACTTGAAGTTGTAAGGAAATAGTATTGTCCCTTTGTTTTGATTTTTAAGCAACGATTGTAGCAAGTTGTCCTCGGTTTGTGTGACATTGTTTTTAACCGTAAACTCATGTATGATATTTGGGTTAATGAACCCAATGTCATAGATTTGTGCTTTTCTGCATTCGACGATCTTCAATCTGCATAATATAGTGAGGATAATTATATATACATGCAATGAAAGAGCTGAGCTATATATAGAGAGAGACTTAATTACAGAAGTAGTACTTACAGACAGTAGCAAGTCACGATTGTTTTGTCGAGGGCCTTTTGATTGTATAACTGGAATATCTCCTCAAATTCAACATTCAACTGCTCCATTCCAACGAGGTCGTGCTCCTCTTTAATTCTCAGCGTCAAAGCATCCTTCCCAGACTCCCGGCATGTTTTCATGTACCATTCATGCAATGTTCGCATCATCGTTGTTAGAGGAGGATGATCAGGTTTGACGAGAGGCCGCCCGTACCGGTAACTGAAGTCGTCCACCTCCAACGGCTCAAACTGTACATCATCGCTCAGGTAATCACCAGGATTGGTACCAGGCACCATCCCCGGATGATTAGCGACGATATCGCTAGACACCTTGAGCGGGGGGCACGATTGGTTCGCCTGTTCGCCGAGCTGGGGAATTTTTTTCCCACTTCTTCGTTTTGCTAACCTTGCATCATTGGAAGTACTTCCCGACCGCCGCGCGTCTTGATATGTCTTTTTAACACAGCGGTCAAAGTTGGAATCCGGCGGAGGCGGTGGTGGTCGCTTCAGGGCATCGATAGTGCGCATCACTTTCACCGGATCTAGCTTCTCCTTCGGAGGTGGAGTTTTCTTTGCAAAATGGGCCCTCAATTCGGCCTGACATATCTCCTCGTTTTCAGACTCGGTCCTCTCATATGGTAACTTTTCCAGAGGCTTGAGAGATGGACCGTATCTGTATTCCCTCCCGCCTCTTCTTGTACTGCTAGCCACCGGAGCGGCGGCGTCTCTCTTCCGTCGTTGCTTAGGAGGCGGAGTGCTCCGACGCGTCGGAGGAGCCGGAGCGGCGGCGTCTGTGTTCTGCCGTTGCCGACGAGGCTGAGGAGGAGGCGTACTGCTCCGACGTGCCGGAGTAGGCGAAGGAGGAGGCGGAGTGCCCTCACGCGTCGGAGGAGCCGGAGAAGGAGGCGGTGTGCCCTGATCACTCGCCGGAGGAGGAGGAGGAGGAGGCGGCGGAGAGCCCTGATTCGCCTGAGGAGGAGGAGGAGGCGGAGGCGTCCAGTTTGGAAGCTTGATGTACTCTTTCTGCCATAGACATGTACTCCTCAGAGCACGAGCCAGCTTATTCTCTCCTTCACCTGTAGACCGGTCAAGCTCGAGCTCCTCAAATCCCTCCATTACTTCATCCACCATCACAACAGCATAGCCATGTGGAATCGGTGAGCAGTGAAAAGTTCCGTTGGGTTGAGGAGGTGCAACAGAGCCGACAGCCGCCTTGAGAGTGAGGTTCCGGCATTTTGTCATGAGCTCGCAATTTTGAGCCTCCGTGATAGTATCCACGGGGTAGATAGGCTCCGTGAAGTCAGTCTGAACGGGCTCCGTGGAAGCCACGCTGCTTCTCCGCTGAGATGGTGGGGTAGCTTCTGGGGTAGCTTCGTGCCGCTGAGATAGTTGGCCGGCAGCTCGCTGGCTCTCAGCTTCCTCTAGCTTTTGTAGTCTTGCACTCATCTTCTGCATGTCGCTCAGCTCCGCTTTCCTCTTTCTCTCCCGGCTTCTGTAACCGCCTGCGTCGGGAAACCCAAACTTCCACGGAACAGAGCCTGGTGTGCCTCGTGTTCGTCCAGGGTGCTCAGCATTCCCTAGGGCCTCAGTCAGCTCGTCCTTCTCTCTGTCGGGAATGAACGTCCCTTCCTGCGCTGCGGTGATATACTTCTGAAGCTTCGTGACGGGTATTGCAAGTTGCTCGTCCGTCCAACGGCACTTCCCTGTTTCAGGGTCCAAAGTTCCCCCAACCCCGAAGAACCAAGTCCTTGAACGGTCTGGCCAGTTCAATGTCTCTGGTTCGACCCCTTTAGCAATCAGGTCATTCTCAGCTTTGTCCCACAACGGCCGGGCTTTGAGGTAGCCACCTGACCCCGTGTGATGGTGATACTGCTTCTTTGCAGCGTTGTTCTTGTTTGTCTCTGACATTTTCTTACTTTTGTCTGATGTCTTGTAGGCCACAAATGCGGGCCAGTGATCTCTTATCTTCTCAAATCGGCCGATGAATTCTGGAGTCTCACCTTTGTCGACAAACTTTGATTTCAACTCCTTCTTCCACCTCCTGAATAGATCTGCCATCTTCTTAAGAGCACACGCCTTGACCAGTGGCTCTATAACTGGCTTATTCGGATCCTCCTCTGGCGGTAGGGTGAAATTTGCCTTCAGCAAGGTCCAAAGATCATCTTTCTGTCTATCGGTGACATAATCATCTTCAGGGGCGTCGTCCTTAGGCTTATTCCATTGCTTGATGCTGATCGGGATGTTGTCCCTAACAATAGCTCCGCACTGAGCATAAAATGCGTCCTTGGTCCGCTTGGGTTCAATCGGTAGGCCATCGTCCGCGAGTGCTGTGATCGTGAACCTTTCATCCTTGCGCAACCTCTTCTTCGGGCCTCGTCTCGTTACCGAAGTTTGGCTCGATCCGGAGGGCTATAAAAGAAGAAAGAAGAGTTAATATATGTACATACCAAAACAATTAATGCATCAATTAGCTAGTCAGCACCTCTGGAGCCATCATGATCATGTCACCGGAGCCATCATGATCATGTCCTTCCTCCTCCATTGTTCCATCGGTGTCGTTGAGAAATGACAAGACAGCATCACCTCCGGCGAGGATTATCTCCCCCAACAACTGTTCTTGTTCCAAGTCTCTTTGATCCATAGTTTCTGCAAATATAGAAGAATATATATATAGATGAGATCAGAAAAAAATTGGATCAACTTGTGCACATCCATAATGGGGGCATTCTTGATAAATCTATGTTACCGGAGTTATCTATGGATCATCATTGCTCAGTGCGGAGGGTTTGGGTGGCCTCGAGAGTTTATCGGGTAGGGACGGGAGGGGGTAGGAGATCGACAACGCTCTTTCTTCTAGGGTTTGGGTGGCCTCGAGAGTTTATCGGGTAGGAACGGGAGGGGGTAGGAGATCGACAACGCTCTTTCTTCTAAGGTTTGGGTGGCCTCGAGAGTTTATCGGGTAGGGACGGGAGGGGGTAGGAGATCGACAACGCTCTTTCTTCTAGGGTTTGGGTGGCCTCGAGAGTTTATCGGGTAGGGACGGGAGGGGGTAGGAGATCGACAACGCTCTTTCTTCTAGGGTTTGGGTGGCCTCGAGAGTTTATCAGGTAGGGGCGGGAGGGAGTAGGAGCCGCTCTAAAATGCTAACGGGGGGTGCTCCTGTGGTCTAAAATCGGTCTATTCACGATAGAAAATCTGAAAAATACATACAAAACATCTAAAAACGTCTGAAAAATTCTGAAAAAAATACATACTTTCGGACTCATCCCCCCTCATTTTCCCGAGAGAGTTAGGGGATACTTGCGGACTCCTCCCCCCTCATTTTCCCGAGAGAGTTAGGGGATACTTGCGGACTCCTCCCCCCTCATTTTCCCGAGAGAGTTAGGGGATACTTGCGGACTCCTCCCCCCTCATTTTCCCGAGAGAGTTAGGGGACATACTTGCGGACTCCTCCCCCCTCATTTTCCCCGATTTACGCTCTTTCTTAATATGAACAAAAAAAATCATGAACGTTTAGTGAAGTTGCCCCTCCCCGATTTAGGCAAAGTAAAACCCCTTCGTGAAGGAACTTCTTTTTAGCCAACTTATTTTCTGCCAACAAAATACATATATCATATATACAAAAACATGGGATACCTTAATTAGTTCAATTTTTTGCCTTGACAAATCATTGAACCTTTTGACAGAAACCTCCCATAAACTCTTTCATAATTTTCTTTTGCATATTCTTTGCATATGAAAAAACATACATTTTCTTTTTTTCTTAAATGTAACTTTTGCATATATATATGAACATACATACACAATTTTTTTTTCTAAAAATGCACATATGAACATATACAGAGAACATATACAGAGAACATACATACATAAAACTTTTCTAAAAATGTAACTTTTGCATATATGAACATATACAGAGAACATACATACATACATCAATGGACAAAACAAATCATCATATATATGAACAAAAAAAAACATACATCAATGGACAATAGAAAGCATACATCAATGGATCATCCATACATCAACATACATCCATATATTTAGAAAAACAATATGCATACATATCCATTTACTAAAAATTTATATGAAGAAAAAATTTCTGTATGAAAAAAAAATGCAGAGGGCGTCGGTTTGGCTTGCTCGAACGAGCACTCGAGGCCGCGTTCGGTGGTGGCCACGAACGGAGCTGGGGAGGGCGGATTGGTCGCCGGCGACGATGGTTGGCGGCGGCGCTTACGGGTGGCGTGCGGGGCCGGCGATGAGAAGGAAAGGGGGGGAGTCAGGGGCTCACCACGCTGTCGTAGGGAACGGCAGCGGGCTCGGGGAGGGCTCGAGGTCGCCGGAATTGGTGGCGGCAGTGACGAACGGCGTCGGGGAAGAAGGGGTCGCGGGCGCCGGCGTGGTGCTTCCCCGGGCAGAGGCGACGAGGTCGAGCGCGGGGAGGCTTCTGGGCCGGTTGGAACGGCGAGAGGAGGGCGGCGCGTCGGGGCAGGGCAGGGCGAGGGCGTCGACGGCGACGGCGACGAGGAGGCAGGGCGCGGCGATGGGAGAAATTGGGGAAAAATCCTAAGGGTTGGCTTATATAGCCACATCTTTCGTCCCGGTTGGAGCCATCAACCGGGACCAATGCCCACCATTCGTCCCGGTTGGAGCCACCAACCGGGACCAAAGGTCTCTTTTCGTCAGCCCAAAGGGCGGGAAGCAGAGACCTTTGGTCCCGGTTGGTGGCACCAACCGGGACCAAAGGTGGGTATTGGTCCCGGTTCGTTCCACCAACCGGGACCAAAGGTGGGTATTGGTCCCGGTTGGTGCCACCAACCGGGACCAAAGGGCTGCGGCTGGCACGGGTGGATGTTTAGTCCAACCTCGCTAGCTGAAGGGCGCCGATACTGGTTTATAAGCGCTGGTGTGCCTCCACTTTCGAGCTCCTCTCTAATGCAGGCTTTCGGGCCTAAACCTGTCACTGCCTGTGGGCCTACTGGGCCTTCTGTGGGCCTGCATCCTGGCCCAACGAACGGTTGGGTTTCTAGTCGTATGCAGGCCATGGTAACCCAGTAGGCGGCATTTTTTTTATTTTTTCCCAGTATTTTTGTTTTGTTTTTTGCTTTATTTATTTTTTAAATTTTTTTCCAGTATTTTTCTTCTATTATTTTAGTTCATTCTTTTTAACAAATAAATACTTTGATAATTTTAGTTGCATAATTTCCATTATTTTGTTTTGTTTTTTGCTTTATTTATTTTTGTTTTATTTTTTGCTTTATTTATTTCCAGTGTGTTTTATCATTATATTCTTTTTGCTATTAATGTTTTGAACAAAAAATACTTTGATAATTTTAGTTGCATAATTTTTATATAATTATAGTTTCAAAAATACTAGAGGTTTACAAAAGTTTTTTAGTTGATTCTTTTTGCTATTAATGTTTTATTTTTTCCAGTATTTTTGTTTTGTTTTTTGCTTTATTTATTTTTTAAATTTTTTTCCAGTATTTTTCTTCTGTTATTTTAGTTCATTCTTTTTAACAAATAAATACTTTGATAATTTTAGTTGCATAATTTCCATTATTTTTGTTTTATTTTTCGCTTTATTTATTTCCAGTGTGTTTTATCATTATATTCTTTTAGCTATTAATGTTTTGAACAAAAAATACTTTGATAATTTTAGTTGCATAATTTTTATATAATTATAGTTTCAAAAACACTAGAGGTTTATAAAAGCTTTTTAGTTGATTCTTTTTTGAACTCCACTCCCACGATGTTTTGAAAGAAATTAAAAAGCACTTCAAATGAACTTTGAAAAGGTTGAAAGTTGGCATGGTATCATCAATTCACCCACATAGCATGTGCTAAAAAGTTGAGAGGGTTACGGCGAAAACTGGATGCACTTCGTGTACAAAATGGACAATCTCTTTCGAAGTATCAGGGTTTCGGACGAAAACTCATCTGTTACAAAGGCATTTCATTTTTTTGAACTTATTTGAACTCCAGACTTTTTGTGTGTTCAAAATGCACCATTCAAAGCCACATCATCAATTTTCAACCCTTTCTGAATTCATTTGGTATTTTTCATGCACTTACTGATTTTTTTTGAGCTAAATGACCCTGAAATTGAAAAGCACTACAAATGAACTCTGAAAAGGTTGAAAGTTGGCATGGTATCATCATTTCACCCACATAGCATGTGCTAAAAAGTTGAGAGGGTTACGGCAAAAACTGGATGCACTTCGTGTACAAAATGGACAATCTCTTTCGAAGTATCAGGGTTTCGGACGAAAACTCATCTGTTACAAAGGGATTTCATTTAATTTCTTCACATGTAATTGCAATGATATAGTTGTGGAGAGAAAGTCTTCACTTTTTCTTCGCTTGTGTCCTTTGCTTATTGCGCCGTAACCATGGATAATCTTGATCGTTTAATAGGGTGCTTGGGTCAGCCTTGACTTTGAAGGGAGGAATTTCATGAAACTTTTCATAATCTTCAGACATGTCTGTCTTGCCCTCCAATCCCACGATGTCTCTTTTTCCTGAAAGAACTATGTGGCGCTTTGGCTCATCGTATGATGTATTCGCTTCCTTACCTTTTCTTTTTCTCGGTTTGGTAGACATGTCCTTCACATAGAAAACATGCGCCACATGATTGGCTAGGACGAATGGTTCGTCTGTGTACCCAAGATTGTTTAGATCCACTATTGTCATTCCGTACTGCGGGTCTTCCTGTACCCCGCCTCCTAACAGATTGACCCATTTGCACTGAAACAAAGGGACCTTCAATTCATGTCCATAGTCAAGTTCCCATATGTCCACTATGTAACCATAATATGTGTCCTTTCCCCTCTTGGTTGCTGCATCAAAGCGGACACCGCTGTTTTGGTTGGTGCTCTTTTGATCTTGGGCGATCGTGTAAAATGTATTCCCATTTATCTCGTACCCTTTGTAAGTCAATACAGTCGAAGATGGTCCCCTGGCCAACGAGTACAGCTCATCAGAAACAGTGTTGTCACCCATGAGACGTGTTTGCAACCAACTGCCGAAAGTTCTGATGTGTTCATATGTAATCCAGTCGTCACACTGCTCCGGGTGTTTGGAGCGCAGAATATTCTTGTGTTCATCGACATACGGGGTCACCAAGGTAGAATTCTGTAGAACTGTGTAGTGTGCTTGAGACCAAGAATGCCCGTCCCTACATATTATTGAGTCCGCTCCTAGCGTGCCTTTTCCAATCAGTCTCCCCTCATACCGCGATTGAGGGAGACCAATCTTCTTAAGGTCAGGAATGAAGTCAACACAAAACCCAATGACATCCTCTGTTTGATGGCCCATGGAGATGCTTGCTTCTGGCCTAGCGCGGTTACGAACATATTTCTTTAAGACTCCCATGAACCTCTCAAAGGGGAACATATTGTGTAGAAATACAGGGCCCAGAACGACAATCTCGTCGACTAGATGAACTAGGACGTGCGTCATGATATTGAAGAAAGATGGTGGGAACACCAGCTCGAAACTAACAAGACATTGCACCAAATCACTCCTTAACCTTGACAGGATTTCTGGATCGATCACCTTCTGAGAGATTGCATTGAGGAATGCACATAGCTTAACAATGGCTAATCGAACGTTTTCCGGTAGAAGCCCCCTCAATGCAACCGGAAGCAGTTGCGTCATAATCACGTGGCAGTCATGAGACTTTAGGTTCTGGAACTTTTTCTCTGCCATATTTATTATTCCCTTTATATTCGACGAGAAGCCAGACGGGACCTTCATACTGAGCAGGCATTCAAAGAAGATTTCCTTCTCTTCTTTGGTAAGAGCGTAGCTGGCAGGACCTTCATACTGCTTTGGATGCATGCCGTCTTTTTCATGCACACGTTGCTGTTCCTCCCGTGCCTCCGGTGTATCTTTTGTCTTCCCATACACTCCCAAGAAGCCTAGCAGGTTCACGCAAAGATTCTTCGTCACGTGCATCACGTCGATTGCAGAGCGGACCTCTAGGTCTTTCCAATAGGGTAGGTCCCAAAATATAGATTTCTTCTTCCACATGGGTGCGCGTCCCGCATCGTCAGTCGGAACAGATAGTCCGCCAGGACCCTTTCCAAAGATTACTTGTAAATCATTGACCATATCAAGTATGTGATCACCAGTACGGAGGGCGGGCTTCTTCCGGTGATCTGCCTCACCTTTGAAATGCTTTCCTTTCTTTCGACATTGATGGTTGGTCGGAAGAAATCGACGATGCCCCAGGTACACATTCTTCCTGCATTTGTCCAAATATATACTGTCGGTGTCATCTAAACAGTGTGTGCATGAGTGGTATCCCTTGTTTGTCTGTCCTGAAAGGTTACTGAGAGCAGGCCAATCGTTGATGGTTACAAACAGCAACGCATGTAGGTCAAATTCCTCCTGTTTGTGCTCATCCCACACACGTACACCTTCTCCATTCCACAGTTGTAAAAGTTCTTCAACTAATGGCCTTAGGTACACATCAATGTCATTGCCGGGTTGCTTAGGGCCTTGGATGAGCATTGGCATCATAATGAACTTCCGCTTCATGCACAACCAAGGAGGAAGGTTATAGATACATAGAGTCACGGGCCAGGTGCTATGATTGCTGCTCTGCTCCCCAAAAGGATTAATGCCGTCTACACTTAAACCAAACCATATGTTCCTTGCGTCACCTGCAAAGTCCCCCCACCTTCTCTCGATTTTTCTCCACTGTGACCCGTCAGCGGGTGCTCTCAACTTCCCGTCTTTCTTACGGTCTTCTTTGTGCCATCGCATCAACTTGGCATGCTCTTTGTTTCTGAACAGACGTTTCAGCCGTGGTATTATAGGAGCATACCACATCACCTTGGCAGGAACCCTCTTCCTGGGGCGCTCGCCCTCAACATCACCAGGGTCATCTCGTCTGATCTTATACCGCAATGCACCGCATACCGGGCATGCGTTCAAATCCTCGTACTCACCGCGGTAGAGGATGCAGTCATTAGGGCATGCATGTATCTTCTGCACCTCCAATCCTAGAGGGCATAGAACCTTCTTTGCTTCGTACGTACTGCCGGGCAATTCGTTATCCTTTGGAAGCTTCTTCTTCATTATTTTCAGCAGCGAACTAAATCCCTTGTCAGATACACCATTGTCTGCCTTCCATTGCAGCAATTCCAGTGTGGTACCGAGCTTTCTGTTGTCATCTTCGCAATTTGGGTACAACCCTTTTTTGTGATCCTCTAACATGCGATCGAACTTCAACTTCTCCCTTTCACTTTCGCATTCTCTCTGTGCATCAACAATGACCCAGCGAAGATCATCATCGGGCACATCGTCTCGTTCCTCTTGATCTTCAGCTTCCCCCATTGCAGCATCACCGTATTCAGGGGGCGGGTAGTTGTCATCATCCTCTTCTTCTTCGTTGTCTTCCATCATAACCCCTCTTTCTCCGTGCTTGGTCCAAACATTATAGTGTGGCATAAAACCCTTCTCAAGCAGGTGGAAGTGAAGGGTTTTAGAGTTGGAGAAAGCCTTCGTATTCTCACAGACAGTACATGGACAATGCATAAAACCATTCTGCTTGTTTGCCTCAGCCGCTTCGAGAAAATTATGCAGGCCCTTAATATACTCGGAGGTGCGTCGGTCACCGTACATCCATTGCCGGTTCATCTGCGTGCGTTATATAGTTCTTATTATTGAACAACATATAACTCTCTAGAGCATCTAATTAAAACACACAAGTAATAACTTTTTTCTTTTAGAAAGAAGATAAGAAGAAGAGGCTAACCACGGTGTTGCCAGCGCCGAGATGGGCGCGGGCGATCGACGGCGGTGAGGACGGGGACAGGACAGGACGGACCGCCAAACCTAGACAAATCTTGAGGAAAATGGAGCTTGGACAAGGAGCTTCGAGAGGAGAAAGCTTAAGTGTGGCTCAGGCATTTCATCGAACACCTCGTGTGCATAGGAGGTGAGCTAGAGCACCACAAGAGCTCTCCCACGGCCCGGCAAAAAAACAGAGCAATGCATTGCTCTGCTCGCGGGCGGGGGCTATATATAGGCCAACCATTGGTCCCGGTTCCAGCCACAAACCGGGACAAATGGTTGTGGGCCAGGAGCGAGGCGCATTGGTCCCGGTTCGTGGCTGGAACCGGGACCAAAGGGGTCATCTTTAGTCCCGGTTCCAGCCACGAACCGGGACCAATGGTTGTGGGCCAGGAGCGAGGCGTATTGGTCCCGGTTCGTGTCTGGAACCGGGACAAAAGGGGTCAGACGAACCAGGACCAATGGCCCACGAGACCCGGCCGGCGCCCTGGCCTCACGAACCGGGACCGATGCCCCCATGGGTCCCGGTTCGTGAGTGAACCGGGACTAATGGGCTTCTCAGGGGTGGACCGATGCCCTGTTTTGTACTAGTGCGACCCTCTCATCGTGGGAGGGCCAATCTTCATCAACATCTTCACCAGCACCATCTCATCTCAAACCCTAGTTCATCTCTTGTATTCAATCTTTGTCTCAAAACCTCAGATTGGTACCTGTGGGTTGCTAGTAGTGTTGATTACATCTTGTAGCTGATGCTAGTTGGTTTATTTGGTGTAAGATTATATGTTCAAATCCAATATGCTATTTAATACCCCTCTGATCTTGGGCATGATGATGATTTGTGAGTAGTTACTTTTGTTCTTGAGGACATGGGAGAAGTCTTGTCATAACTAATCATGTGAATTTGGTATTCGTTCGATATTTTGATGATATGTATGTTGTTGATTCTCTTAGTGGTGTTATGTGAACGTCGACTACATGACACTTCACCATCTTTTGGACTAAGGGAATGCATTGTGGAGTAGTAATTAGATTATGGGTTGCTAGAGTGACAGAAGCTTAAACCCTAGTTTATGCGCTATTCCGTAAGGGACTGATTTGCATCCATATGTTTAATGCTATGGTTAGAGTAATCTTAATTCTTCTTTCGTAGTTGCGGATGCTTGCGAGAGGGGGTAATCATAAGTGGGAGGCTTGTTCAAGTAAGAACAGCACCCAAGCACCGGTCCACCCACATATCAAATTATCAAAGTAGCGAACGCAAATCAAACAAACATGATGAAAGTGACTAGATGAAATTTCCATGTGTCCTCAAGAACTCTTTACTTACTATAAGAGATCGTTCCGGCTTGTCCTTTGCTACAAAAAGGATTGGGCCATATTGCTGCACTCTTTGTTACTATTGCTACTTGTCATTTGTTACAAATTATCTTGCTATCAAACTACTCGTTACCGATAATTTCTGTGCTTGCAGAAAACACCTTGCTGAAAACCGTTTGTCATTTCCTTCTGCTCCTCGTTGGGTTCAACACTCTTACTTATCAAAAGGACTACGATTGATCCCCTATACTTGTGGGTCATCACATAGCTTTTTCAGGTCCAGAATTCCAGCTGCCGGCAATCTCCCTCCTTGTGTAAATCTAGCATATTAAGAGAGAAAAGGCATTAGAATTGCTTCACAAAGTGTTATATTGATTGAAAACACTATAAATAACAGTAGTAAAACATGATGCAAAATGGACGTATCAACTCCCCCAAGCTTAGACCTAGCTTGTCCTCAAGCGAAAGCCGATATCGATAATCATGTCCACATGTTTAGAGAGAGAGGTGTCGATAAAAACAAAATACGGACATAGTAGCATCATGACCATTATTATAATAGCAATATTCATTATCATAGAACTTCTCATGAGCAAGTAACAATTCATCACAACAACGAAGTATAAGGTATAAACTTTCTTGAAAACTAACAAACTATGTTCTCAGTCAACAATGCAATTGCAATTCATCATATTTTTAGGAAGGGTCTCATGTAGGAGCTTGTTAGCAAGTCCACATACTCAACCATCATTTAGTCTTGTAGGATTGCTAACACTCACAACATATATATGGAGCAAAAAAGTTTCAGCCAGACACATAGAAAGATAGGGGCTTATAATTTCGCTTCCCAACTTATTCACCTCAAGGGTGATGTCAACAATAATAACTCATGATCACTCATATCCAACTGGATATATATGCCTAGATCTTTCTCCACCACATGATGCTTGCAAAAGAGAAAAATAAAAAGGAATAGAGGAGAACACTATTGACTCTTGCATAAAAAGTAAATACATAAAAGTAAAAGATAGGCCCTTCGTAGAGGGAAGCAGAGGTTGTCATGCGCTTTTTGTTGTTGGATGCACAATCTCTTAATGCAAAGGAACGTCACTTTATATTGCCCCTTGTGATAGCAACCTTTATTATGCAGTCCATCGCTTTTATTTCTTTACCATCACAAGTTCGTACAAAGCTTATTTTTCCCTTACAATAAAAGTTCACACATATTTAGAGGCAATTTTGATTGCTTTTTGCACCGATGACAACTTACTTGAAGGATCTTATTCAATCCATAGGTAGATATAGTGGACTCTCATGATATGAAACTGGGTTTAAGGGTTTTGGATGCACAAGTAGTATCTCTACTTGGTGCGAATTTTTGGCTAGCAAAGATATTGAGCAAGCACCACATGTTGGAGGATCTATAACAATATAGCTTCTATGTGAATATAAGCAAACATAATTCATTACGTTGTCTTCCTTGTCCAACGTCAATAATTTGACATAAAATACTTAATGGGGGCTCACAATCATAAAAGATGTCCAAGATAGTGTATTTGAATGTGAATCTTCTCTTCCCTTATTAATTCTTTCATGAATTGCATCATTGACCAATGCTATGCTTGTTAACTTTCAATAAATTTTACCACATATACTTTTCTTTATGTAATGTCATTACTTTCCATAAGATTAGCATATGATCTTTTTCATTATTTTCATTGCTTGGATTAAAGCATAAAAATAAAGAAGCAAAAAATCAAACTACTCTTTATTATATAACTCTCAACTCAATTACATAGATAGATAGATCACGAAACTAGCGCTCGAAAATAGGTCATACTAAACTTTTATTCAACTAACTCACGAAATAACTAAGGATCGAACTAAAAATAGGTAAAGATGATAAAAGTGATGGTGATACGATACCGGGGCACCTCCCCCAAGCTTGGCACAAGCCAAGGGGAGTGGCCATACCCATGTGCTCAAGTTTCTTTCCTCGGATATGATGGTGGTGATGAAGTGATGGGCTTGTCCTCCATGACATTAATTAGGATCTCCTTTAGGCTCTGGATTTCCCGGAGCACATGCTGTATCATCTCTGTATTCTTTTGGACTTCGGCCATAATATGCTTATTCTCTGGCCCCCAAGCATTCTTTCCTACATCACTTTCACTTGGACGAGAGATGTCCCAATTGGAGGGTATGTGCATACGAGGAGTGTTTTCGACCCCATAATTGTGAACCAAATTATGAAAGTTGTTCCGATGTAACCTGTGTAAGGGCCTCCTAGGGGGAAGCCCTTCTTGTACCTCTGGACTCCCATGGTTTGTAATGCTTCTCATAGCTTGGTGAGGATTTGGAATTGTGGAGATGCCGGTAAGGGTACCCCTCTCGGAAGCCGGAGGGTGGACCTCGAGCGAATCTCCATCATCTTCTTCCATGGTAACCTCTTCTTCCTCCTCCATCCTGAGCTCCATCTGCAGCAACCAAGCGTCGCCTCCCACGTTGTTGGAGGAGGAAGACATAGTGCCTGACCTCAAAATCTGGCAGAAAACAGCACGAAACAAGAACATAAGAGATTTCTGCGATACGGTGGTCAAAACGTCCTGTGGTATATATAAAGAATTTTTATCTTGCAAAACAAGTATTCCAGAAGAAAACGGAGTCGGGAAGGCTCACGAGGGGCCCATGAGCCAGCAGGGCGCGCCTGGGGGGGTGGCGCGCCCTGGTGCCTCGTGGGCACCTGGTGGGTCCCCCCGGCTGATTATTATTTTTGTATTTTTTCTAATATTCCAAAACTGACAGAAAATATTTTTATGGAATTTTTGGAGTCGGTTTACTTACCGTATCACATACCTCTTCCTTTTCAGGGTTTTCGAGTGTTCTGGAAGGCCTCTCTTATGTATTCCTCCGGTGTAATTGTTTCAATAATATTAGTTTCAACATTAATAGGAGTACCTGAAATATAGTGCTTGATTCTTTGCCCATTCACCACTCTCGGATTATTTCCTTTGGAGTTGTTTATTTTGATGGCTCCGGAGCGATAAACTTCTTCGATGATATTCGGTCCTTCCCATTTAGAGAGAAGTTTTCCTACAAAGAATCTCAAATGAGAATTGTATAATAGAACATGATCACCTACTTTAAATTCCCGTTTTCAAATTCTTTTGTCGTGCCATCTTTTAACTTTTTCTTTAAACAACTTAGCATTATCATAGGCTTGGGTTCTCCATCATCCAGCGAGCTAATATCAAATAACCTCTTTTCACCGGCAAGTTTAAAATCATAATTGAGTTCCTTAATTGCCCAATATGCTTTATGTTCTAACTCAAGAGGTAAATGACATGTTTTTCCATAAACCATTTAATACGGAGACATACCCATAGGATTTTTATATGCAGTTCTATAAGCCCATAATGCATCATCAAGTTTCTTAGACCAATTCTTTCTGGATCTATTGACTGTCTTTTGCAAAATCAACTTTATTTCTCTATTGCTCAATTCAACTTGACCACTAGATTGAGGGTGATAGGTGTAGGAGATATGCCCTAGAGGCAATAATAAATGTTATTGTTTATCTCCATGTTCATAATTATGTTTATGTTCCATGCTATAACTGCTATGGTTCTCGAGTCTACAATAACCACGAGGCTCGAAGGAAGACTCATATGCACGTGTGGAATAATAAACGGTAAAATGTATTCCTAGTCTGGCCTCTAAGACTAGCTCAAGTGTTGCATGATGGTTCTGTTTTCCTGATCATGGGCATGACTATGCCGGCAACTTTGGGGACACAATGTTAGAAGAACACTTGTGGTTGAATCGACCCGAATTGATGTTATGCTATGAGATACATTCGTCGCAAGTTAATGGTTAATAACACAGAGAAGTTAATGTTTGCATAATTCCTTAGACCACGAGAGTATCGAGTTCCTTCATGCTTGATTCATGAACTTTGGGGTTTGTTAAACGTCATCCGTAAATGGGTGGCTATTACGGCGGCTTACGGGTTCATGGGAAAGTATGTCAAGGGACTTGATAGCTCAAGATTGGGATTTGCTCCTCCGACGATGGAGAGATATCTCTGGGCCCTCTCGGTGTTACGGTATCCATCATCGTCTGGCCATACACAATGTGATTTGATCACAGGGATGCCGTAACATGGGAACAAGAAAAGAGAACAAAACTGGTAACGAGGTAACTGGCATAGTGGACAAGTGTTGATTCACGGGGATGCCGATAAATCTCACCTAGGGTATTTGTAACATATCGCGAAGCAACAGGAATAGCACATGGCAACTGGAGGTTCACTCGAATATTTATTCGTGTGGGTATAGGGGTCAATATGGGTGTCCACGGCTCCAATGTTAATCATTAATCGGAAAGTGTTCCGGTCATGTCTATGCTTCACCGAACCTATAGGGTCACACGCTTAAGGGTCATCTATCTGCTGAATACTAGACAGGGAGTTTGAGAGAAATTCACCAAAAAAGTTTCGGAGACAACGAAAGAGTTTCGGAGAGAGAACACCGGAATAGTTTCGGTAAAACCAAAAAGTTGTTTCAGAGTATACCATTAAGTCAAAATGGTTTCGGCACATGCCTAGAAATTCTTGGAGGGTGCCAGAATTGTTCTGGGAACTTCTGGGATTTTTCCGGAGAAAAAACCCGGAAATGTTCCGGAGCTCCCGGAACCGCTTTGGTTGCTTTTCGCAGATGAAAATCATTAATCCAGAATTGTTTCGGAACGCGTCCAAAATTATTTTAGTGGGTACTGGAATTGTTCTAAGACCTACAGAAGTATTTTCGGATTTAACGGCCGCGGAAAAATGTTTCCATGAATAGTGAAAATCACTTTATGGTTACTATATGGAAAGCCACCTTTTTGGGCTTTGTCCCAAAATATCTTGGGGATGACATGGATGGATGAGAGCCACCCTACTCCTTGGGTTTTCCTATAAATAGAGGTGGAGAGGCACTCTCCACACTCACTCTTTCTCACATACAAATGCCATGCATGATCTGGCCTTCTCTCTCCCTCCCCGCGAAATAGTTTCGTAGAGCCGAAAGGCTGTCTGGGTTCCGGTGGGAACTAGTTCTGGACGGCGAAGCCCTGCCGGATAGCTGACACCGTATGTGTGCAACCCCGTAGAGAGGTCGTAGGTTCGATCTTTTTGCCCGAGGGGCTGTTCGAGAGTGCCTCCTAAAGGGCTGTCCGAGTGACCGTCCGAGTTTTGAGGGTCCTCCCGAAGGGCTGTCCGAGTGACCGTCTGAGTTTTGAGGGTCCTCCCGAAGGGCTGTCCGTGACACCGTCCGAGGGACTATCCGACCGCCTCCCGGAGGGCTGTCCGAGGGGCAGATGAGGGAGAACATCCTCGCGGTTGGGAGGTTGTAAATCCTAACTGCGGGGATTTGCACCGACGATCTACATCGACTGTACTTCAGCTACGCTACGAGTCGGTAACGATCGGATCGAAACCTTGTATGCAGTCTTCATAGTGGTCCTGGGCTGGTGCGTTGGTCGGAAATTTTTTGTTTTCTGCTGTGTTCCCCTACAGTGGCATCATGAGCCGTGCTATGCGTAGATGCAGGTTACGATCTAGAATACATAGAGATGTATGGGTGTTGCACAATATAATTTGTAGTAGATGAGTTCTATTACTGAAAATTATTTGTGCGGGTAGCAGATGAAATCTGTTACCCGATGTTCTTGCTGCTTCCCTGAAATTTGCGTATTTCTGATCTTGATAACGGCATGGTGGATTTTCAAAGTTCTGGCAATCCGCGATCCTGATTGATCAACGAAGTGCTAACAGTTCATTGAATTCCACCATAGTTAAAAAGAAAGATGAAATTTCGTAGACGAAAGGGCAATGCAGATATGATCTGCACGGGGGTCATGCGTATGACGAAGTTCAGTATGGGCTCGAGATTTTATTATCTCGTGTTCAATACACCCCGCAAAGTTAATCTAGCGACTTGAATAATCATACTTGATGATAAACGTTGGTAGCTGCGGTTTGCTTGAAACCTTAGAAGCCACGTAAAATGAAATTTTGCATAAACCGATTAGAGGCGTCTAACTTGGTTTTGCAGGATGTGCATGTGATGTGGTATAGCAGTGCTCATATTAATTTGATTTTGTATGAGATGACTATATAATGTAAATTAACATGACCTGCGAGTCATGATTCGGCATGATGGCTGGAGCCATATGATTGTCACTTTAAATGACCTGCGTGTCAACCTTAAGTAATGCACTTGATTTATTAGCTATAGAGATAGCAATATTATCTGGTGAATCGACAAGGTGGTGGCAATCTTCGCGAAGGTGAACACCGACGCAAATGCCGAAGACGAAGAAATTAAAGACTTCTCCGTCAGAAAGGGCTATACCATATCATGCTATTATGAATTGCATGAGATGTTTATCCCTTATGATGCACCCTTTTGATTGCGTGGTAGTCGCTTTTTATTAGGGTGATCTCTCACTTAAAATATCAAGTATTTAGTGTTCTCCCAAGTGTAGCACCGTCACAGCATCTTTCCTTTCGGGGTGCGCCATGATCTACATGGCTACGAACGATTGTACGGGTGTAAGGCGGGTGAGGTCAGACCTCGCAGCGAGATCACTTGGTTTTCTTGACGTTCATGGCAGGATCGTCCTGAGCTCGGAACACACGCATCGAAAGATGAACAAGAGTCACATGGAGATGTGATCGGCAAGTTTGCCTACCAATTGAAGTTTGCGCCATCAGTGTTCATCTCGAACAATGGCGTTGAATTGAAATGTGGATCTTGAATCACTCACAGTCAATTATGAGAGGTGTTGATTTGAGTGGGAGCACACTGTAGAATTAACTTGTCTAATTCTCAGTGCAATTAATTATGAACACTGTCTAAGTGTGATTTGCATAATAGATGTAGAATAATTCCTCGCGTTTCCATCCTCCCTATTAAAATTGAATAGCTATTAAATATCTGGTTAAAACTTTACGGTTGGTAACGTAATGTGGGGATTGTCCTCAAGAGTGCCGAGAAGTACTTTGTCCTATCGCATGCTTTCGGTATTCTCCCGCTAAAGCTATGGATGATGTGACTCTCATCCTTCGATCGAAAAGCTAGAATTCCGTTACGGTCAAGTGCAATATGTTTGCTTCCATAAGACCCGAACTTCAAAAGTTTGGGATACTTATGTGATATTCATGGAACTAAAAATTAGTTTCAGATAAAACAAAGGCTAAAAGATATGAAATATCTAAAGCAATGTTTGTTTACAAAGTATTAGTAAAGTGTTTACTGAGCATTTGACTGATGAGAGAGGGATCCAGAAGAACACCTGTCATATGATAAAGGTGAATAAAACAACAACTTAAAGAGAAAGGAAGTGTCCAAAGGGTGTCAGTAAAACTACACGCCTAGGAAGTCCGGGGCTAACGCCACTCTTAAGTTGGGTGCTTCTTCTGAGAGTAGGAGAAATATTGGAAGTAAAACTGTTAGAAGTATAAAGGCAAAAAGAGAGAAGACTGGAATATCCAGCTCATGTATGAAAGTCATACAAGCTATTGATGTATAGAAGGCTGGTCAAAGAAATAGTTCTTGGTAATTATGATTAAACATGTTAATCACTGATTCTTGGGTATTGTGAGTTGATCACAGAGATACCCGCTCGATTGCATTCTGTTGCGACTCGATGCAAGAACTACTATGGCCTAAAAGACTTGCCGGAAATGAGGTTTAGATACGCGCTGGGAACATAGTAAATGTTACTATATCTTCAATAGGTGTATTACCTATGTATTTATTTTCATAATTCATTTTTGAGTTTCATACACTCTAGCCCATTGCATAAAGGTTGTTCATAAGAGAACTTTTGATGTTTGGTGTTATAAATAACATAAGGGCCATACTTTCATTATGAATGAGATGTATGTTATGAATATTGATAATAATACATTACCTCTGTATTTACTTTCATAATTCATTTTAGAGTTTTATACACTCTGGCCCATATGCATAATGTTTGTTGCAAGAGTGTTGTTCATAAAAGAACAATTGTTGTTCAGTATTATGAATAACATAAAGGGCCATGCTTCCATCAAGGATGGGATGTATGTTATGAATATTGATGGTAATATGATACATCCATAACACTGATGCTAAATGTCGCAAGACTAAAAGAATACCACATATGTGTGGCACTGCATTTGGTCACATTGGAGAAACCCGCATGGAGAAATTCCATAATGATGGATTTTGAAGTCGTTTGATTATGAATCATTTGACACTTACAACTTTTGTCCTAAAAGTAAAGTGACTAAAATACCATTTACATACCATAAGGAACGAGCAATGAACTTATTGGTGATCATACATTTTGATGTGTGTAGTCCGATAAAGGTTATTGCTAGCAGTGGATTTATCTATCTTCAGAAATGACTCAAGTAGATATTTGGATATTTACTTGATGAGACGTAAGTCTGGATCTTTTGAAATCATTCATAAGGTTTTCAATATGAAGTAGAAATTATTGTAATAAGAAAAATTATGTTTCTGGAAACTAGATTGTGGAAAGAAATTTTGAGTTACAAGTTTAGCGAATGTCTGATGAGTTGTGAAAAGAGTTTCATAACTTACACCTCCCGGAGCACCACTATGAGTGGAATGTCCGTGAAGATGTAATCAAACCATTTATGACATGGTAATATCAAAGATGACATAAATCAATTTGCCATTATCCCTTTTAAAGTGATGCTTTAGAGACTGCGGTTTTTACACTGAATAGAGCGCCATCAGATCTATTGAAATGATGCCATGGTATGGTACGCCCAACCATGTTTTGTCTTTTCTTAACATTTGGAATATGGGGCTTGTGTAAAATGTTTACAAACCTATTCCAAATCAGACAAGTGCTACTTTGTAGGTTATCCCAAGTTATTGGGTATTCCACCACCACTATACCGACGCAAAAGGTTTTGGCACAAAGAACGGTATGATTTTAAAGAAAGGGTTCTTTCAAAAAGGTGAGTGGGAGGACAGTGCAACTCGACGAGATAACAATATCTTCGTCATCAGGTCAAAGGAAAGAGACCTTGAAAGTAATTCCAGAGTTTCCTACCGCGACTAATACGGAAGACTCTACATGAGATGTATGGACTTCGGTCGAACTTGCAGCTGAACCACGTAGGAAAAACTCATGCAAACCTCTCAGGTGCGCAAACGAGATATTGTTGTTAGACAACAGTATAGCTATGATACACAAGGAAGCGTTGATGGGTCCTGACTCTGGAATTGGCTAAATGCCAATACAGTCCGAGACAGTTTCCATATAAGTAATTCAAGATTATATCTTGATGAACGCTTCGGAAGACTTAGAGTCTAACGAATATTAATGGAACTATAAACTGATACGGATAAAATGTTTTATCCATAAAGCTCGAATTGTTGCAATAACAAATTCAAGGAATTAACTACGATGAGATTGTCTCACCGTAGCAATCCTTAAAGTCGGTTCGGGTTAAACTAGCAATTAATACATATTTCATTCATGAGATATGATACATGGATGCCAAAAGGATTTCCATGAGATGGAAATACAACCTAGGACTTGCATGTGATACAGTCCAAGGTATTTTGTCATTCCAGAGGATGCTAGTGAGTGTGCAACCTTCAGAGTTCCAGCAATGGACAGAAGAGAGCAAAATGGAGTTGGAATCTTTGTTTTTGATGAAATAGTCAAAAGAGTTTGATTCCATCAATGGATAGCGAAGATGCTTGTGATTACAAGAAAGTAAGTGGGAGCATAATAATATTTCTGAAAACCTTGTGTGCTTGACACATTGTTGATTGGAAATAATATAAATTTCTTGACACGAATTAGGACTTCATTGAAAATAGTTTTCCATGAAGTGCTTAGGCTAGGTAGCCTCGGTATTAGGCATAATTATTTATGAGATAAAATTGCCTGATAGAGCTAAAGCCAAAAATACATATTGACAAAATGCTAAAACAATTTAGCATTAAAACGCCAAGGAGTGATTCTTGCCGAAGTCACATGGAAAGAGTTTTTGCAAGACCCGGTGTCCCAAAACACTTATGAGCAAAATACATGATGGATATTTCACACACCTTTGTGTTTGGATTAATCATGTATTCCATGGTATGTAAAACAACCGGATATGTCCAATACTCCCAAGTTGTTGCGAGTATAGATACTAAAGTGATGAAAGTACTGATCATGGGACAACAGTGAAAAATGTCATTGAGTACTAAAGTAGCACTGATGACATGTTTTCTCGCAAGGAGAGATTATGAAGTGCTCATTGTAAGTAATTACATCAATACAGTCTTCATCAATGCTCCAAGTGATTTTTGATTTAAGTTAGGGGCTTTGTGTAATACACGATATGGTGGCACGGTAGTTGGAAATTGTTCCAAACAGGCTACTGTGGTGAATTCTATAACAAAGGCTAATTATGTTGACACTTTGGAAGCGACAAAGAAGATGTTGAATCATATAGTTCATTCATGAACTTAGTATGGTTCCAAGAAGGCTTTGGTCAATGGGACACTATTGTAGATAGTTGCTCCATAGCTCAGTCTGAGGAATCAGGGTTCGACCAGTGCTTCACATATATACAAAGCCAAGTCCACACAAAATATGAATTTTGTGAAAGCGTGAAAATGCGAGGATATGCAAAGATACACACGGAGCTGAAGTTGTCAGATCCGTTGGACATCAGGCTATACCACAAGCGAAGCATATTTTACACCGGTATGCCATAGGTGTAAAGTGCATTAGCATTGACTAGATTATTGACTCTGATGCAAGTGGGAGTCTGTAGGAGATATGCCCTAGAGGCAATATTAAATGTTATTGTTTATCTCCATGTTCATAATTATGTTTATGTTCCATGCTATAACTGCTATGGTTCTCGAGTCTACAATAACCACGAGGCTCGAAGGAAGACTCATATGCACATGTGGAATAATAAACGGTAAAATGTATTCCTAGTCTGGCCTCTAAGACTAGCTCAAGTGTTGCATGATGGTTCTATTTTCCTGATCATGGGCATGACTATGCCGGCAACTTTGGGGACACAATGTTAGAAGAACACTTGTGGTTGAATCGACCTGAATTGATGTTATGCTATGAGATACATTCGTCACAAGTTAATGGTTAATAACACAGAGAAGTTAATGTTTACATAATTTCTTAGATCATGAGAGTATCGAGTTCCTTCATGCTTGATTCATGAACTTTGGGGTTTGTTAAACGTCATCCACAAATGGGTGGCTATTACGGCGGCTTACGGGTTCATGGGAAAGTATGTCAAGGGACTTGATAGCTCAAGATTGGGATTTGCTCCTCCGACAATGGAGAGATATCTCTGGGCCCTCTCGGTGTTATGGTATCCATCATCGTCTGGCCAGACACAATGTGATTTGATCACAGGGATGCCGGAACACGGGAACGAGAAAAGAGAACAAAACCGGTAACGAGGGAACTGGCATAGTGGACAAGTGTTGATTCATGGGGATGTCGATAAATCTCACCTTGGGTATTTGTAACAAATCGTAAAGCAACAGGAATAGCACACGACAACTGGAGGTTCACTCGAATATTTATTCGTGTGGGTATAGGGGTCAATATGGGTGTCCACGGCTCTGATATTGATCATTAATCGAAAAGTGTTCCATTCATTTCTATGCTTCACTAAACCTATAGGGTCACACGCTTAAGGGTCATCTACCTGCTGAATACTAGACAGGGAGTCTGAGAGAAATTCACCGAAAAAGTTTTGGAGACAACGGAAGAGTTCCGGAGAGAGAACACCGGAATAGTTTCGGTAAAACCGAAAAGTTGTTTCGGAGTATACCATTAAGTTAAAATGGTTTCGGCACACGCCTGGAAATTCTTGGAGGGTGCCAGAATTGTTCTGGGAACTTCTGGGATTTTTCCGGAGAAAAAACCCGGAAATGTTTCGGAGCTGCCGGAACCGCTTTGGTTGCTTTTCGCAGATGAAAATCACTAATCCAGAATTGTTTCTGAACGCGTCCAAAATTATTTTAGTGGGTACTGGAAATGTTCTAAGGCCTACAGAAGTATTTTCGGATTTAACGGCCGCGGAAAAATGTTTCCATGAATAGTGAAAATCACTTTATGGTTACTTTATGGAAAGCCACCTTTTTGGGCTTTGTCCCAAAATATCTTGGGGATGACATGGATGGATGAGAGCCACCCGACCCCTTGGGTTTTCCTGTAAATAGAGGTGGAGAGGCACTCTCCACACTCACTCTTTCTCACATACAAATGCCATGCATGATCTGGCCTTCTCTCTCCCTCCCCACGAAATAGTTTTGTAGAGCCGAAAGGCTGTCTGGGTTCCGGTGGGAACTAGTTCTGGACGGCGAAGCCCTGCCGGATAGCTGACACCGTATGTGTGCAACCCCATAGAGAGGTCGTAGGTTCGATCTTTTTGCCCGAGGGGCTGTTCGTGAGTGCCTCTCGAAGGGCTGTCCGAGTGACCGTCCGAGTTTTGAGGGTCCTCCCGAAGGGCTGTCCGAGTGACCGTCCGAGTTTTGAGGGTCCTCCCGAAGGGCTGTCCATGACACCGTCCGAGGGACTGTCCGACCACCTCCCGGAAGGCTGTCCAAGGGGCAGACGAGGGAGAACATCCTCGCGGTTGGGAGGTTGTAAATCCTAGCTGCGGGGATCTGCACCGACGATCTACATCGACTCTACTTCCACTGCGCTACGAGTCGGTAACGATCGGATCGAAACCTTGTATGCAGTCTTCATAGTGGTCCTGGGCTGGTGCGTAGGTCAATTTTTTTTGTTTTCTGCTGCGTTCCCCTACAATAGGGAGATGCAATTCTATGGTTGACATCATATTTAGCAAGAAGTTTATGGAATGCACCATGAATAAAATGTGAACGACCATCAGTCATTAAATATCTAGGGACTCCGAACCTCGGGAAAATAACTTCTTTAAGCATTTTAATAGAAGTGTTATGATCAACACTACTAGTTTTTTGTTGACGCTTCAACACTACTAGTTGGAATAGCTTCTACCCACTTAGTAACGTAATCAACAGCAACTAAAATATGTGTATACCCATAGGATTTAGGAAAAGGACCCATGTAATCAAATCCCCAAACATCAAATGGTTCAATAACAAGTGAATAATTCATAGGCATTTCCTGACGTCTACCAATATTACCAATTCTTTGACATTCATCACAAGATAAGACAAACTTACGTGCATCCTTGAAAAGAGTAGGCCAATAAAAACTAGATAGTAATACCTTGTGTGCAGTTCTGTCTCCCGCATGGTGTCCTCCGTAAGCCTCGGAATGACACTTCTGTAGGATTTGTTCCTGTTCATGCTCAGGTATACAACATCTAATAATACCATCTACTCCTTCCTTATATAGATGTGGGTCATCCCAGAAGTAATGTCTTAAATCAAAGAAGAACTTTTTCTTTTGTTGGTATGTGCAACTAGGTGGTATTAATTTAGCAACAATATAATTAGCATAGTCTGCATACTAAGGAGTATTACGAGAAGCATTTATGACAGCTAATTGTTCATCAGGAAAATCATCATTAATAGGAAGTGGGTCATCAAGAACATTTTCCATTCTAGAAAAATTATCAGCTACGGGATTCTCAGCTCCCTTTCAATCAATAATATGCAAGTCAAATTCTTGTAGCAGAAGAACCCACCTAATGAGTCTAGGTTTAGCATCTTTCTTTTCCATAAGGTATTTAATAACAGCATGATCAGTGTGAATAGTTACTTTAGAATCAACTATGTAAGATCTGAATTTATCACATGCAAACACAACTGCTAGGAATTCTTTCTCGGTAGTAGCATAATTTCTTTAAGCACTGTCTAGAGTTTTACTAGCATAATGGATAACATTTAATTTCTTATCAACTCTCTGTCCTAGAACAGCACCAACAGCATAATCACTAGCATCACACGTAATTTCAAAAGGCAAGTTCCAATCAGGTGGTTGAACAATAGGTGCTGTGGTTAAGGCTTTCTTAATTGTTTCAAAGGCTTCTACACAATCATCATCAAAAACAAATGGAACATCTTTTTGCAAGAGATTAGTAAGAGACCTAGAAATTTTAGAGAAGTCTTTAATAAACCTTCTATAGAAACCAGCATGACCAAGGAAACTTCTTATACCTCGAATATCTTTAGGACATGGCATTTTCTCAATTGCACCAACTTTAGCTTTATCTACTTCAATACCTTGTTCAGAAATTTTATGCCCCAAGACAATACCTTAATTCACCATAAAGTGGCATTTCTCCCAATTCAAGACAAGATTAGTTTCTTCACATCTCTGCAAAACTCGATCAAGGTTGCTTAAGCAATCATCAAAAGAAGTTCCGTAAACGGAAAAATCATCCATGAAAACCTCAGCAATCTTTTCACAAAAGTCAGAGAATATAGCAGTCATGCATCTTTGAAAGGTAGCAGGTGCATTGCATAAACCAAAAGGCATACATCTATAAGCATAAGTTCCAAAAGGACAAGTAAAAGTGGTTTTCTCTTGATCAGCTTGTGATACAGGTATTTGAGAGAAACCCGAATATCCATCAAGAAAGCAAAAGTATGTGTGCTTAGACAATCTTTCTAACATTTGATCAATGAAAGGTAAGGGGTAATGATATTTTCTAGTGGCTTTGTTTAATTTTCTAAAATCAATTACCATCCTATAACCAGTTACGATTCTTTGTGGAATGAGTTCATTTTTATCATTAGGAACAATGGTAATACTTCCTTTCTTAGGGACACAATGAACGGGACTTACCCATCTACTATCAGCTATGGGATAGATTATACCTGCTTCCAGAAACTTTAATATTTCAGTTCTTACCTCCTCTTTCATCTTAGGATTTAATCGTCGTTGGTGGTCGACAACTGGTTTAGCATCAGGCTCTATATTAATTTTGTGCTGACTGATACGTCTCCATCGTATCTATAATTTTTGATTGTTTCATGCCAATATCCTACAATTTCCACATACTTTTGGCAACATTTTATATGATTTCTTGGACTAATATATTGATCCAGTCCCAGTGCTAGTTCCTGTTTTCTGCTTGTTTTTTGTTTCACAGAAAATCCATATCAAACGAAGTCCAAACGCAATAAAATTTTACGGAGAATTATTTTGGAATATATGTGATTTTTGGGAGGTGGAATCAACGCGAACAGAGGCCCACAGCCTCCCCAAGCCACCAGGGCGTGCCCCCCCAGGCGCGCGGTGGTGCCTCGTGGGCACACCGTAAGTCGGTTGGGGCTCTTCTTCCGGCGCAAGGAAGCTAATATCCAGAAAAAAATCATGTTAAAATTTCAGCCCGATCGGAGTCAGGATCTCCGGGAATTTAAGAAACGGTGAAGGGCCAGAAAATAGGAACGCGAAACAGAAGAGAACAGAGAGAGAGAGAGATCCAATCAAGGAGGGGCTCCTGCCCCTCCGCCGCGATGGAAGCCATGGACCAGAGGGGAAACTCTCCTCCCATCTAGGGGGAAGGCCAAGGAAGAAGAAGAAGGAGGGGGGCTCTCTCCCCCTCTCTTCCGGTGGCGCCGGAGCGCCGCCGGGGGAAACATCGTGATGGCGATCTACACCAACAACTTCACCGCCGTCACCACCAACTCTCTTCTCTTCTATGCAGCGGTGTAACACCTCTTCTCCCCACTGTAATCTCTACTTATACATGGTGCTTAACGCTATATATTATTATCCAATGATGTATGGCAATCCTATGATGTTTGAGTAGATTTCTTTTGTCCTATGGGTTGATTGATGATCATGATTGGTTTGAGTTGTATGTTTTATTTTGGTGCTGTACTATGGTGCCTTCCGCGCCACGCACACGTGGGGGATTCCCACTGTAGGGTTTGCAATACGTTCATAATTCTCTTATGGTGGGCGGCTAGAGTGACAGAAGCTTACACCCGAGTAAGGGGGTTGTTGCGTTTGGGAGTAAAGGGGACTTGATACTTAATGCTATGGTTGGGTTTTACCTTAATGATCCTTGGTAGTTGCGGATGCTTGCTAGAGTTCCAATCATAAGTGCATACGATCCAAGTACGGAAAGTATGTTAGCTCATGCCTCTCCCTCATATAAAATTGCAATAATGATTACCGGTCTAGTTATCGATTGCCTAGGGACAAATCATTCTCTTGTGTTACAAAAGCTTTCTACTAAACAACTAACTTTTATTATCTTGCAAATTACTCGTAGTTTTATTCTCGCAAAGTACTTCTAGTTTTATTCTTGCAAACCTATCCTATCACCTACAAAATAGTTTCATATTTGTTCTAGGTAAAGCGAACGTTAAGTGCGCGTAGAGTTGTATCGGTGGTCGATAGAACTTGAAGGGAATATTAATTCTACCTTTAGCTCCTCATTGGGTTTGACACTCTTATTTATCGAAGAAGCTACAATTGATCCCCTATACTTGTGGGTTATCAAGACCGTTTTCTGGCGCCGTTGCCGGGGAGGAATAGCGTGGGGTTGATATTCTCGTGTGTGCTTGTTTGCTTTATCACTAAGTAGATTTTATTTTTTGTTCTAAGTTGTTTTATATCTTTAGTTATGGATATGGAACACGAAACACCAAAAAAATTAGTTGTACTTGCTACTCATGGAGATGGGGAACCTCCTAAAACCCTCAATGCTCGTTATGTGGAAAACATTAAATACTACTTTGATAATCCTGATAAAACCCCATTCAACTTGATAATGGGAGTTACTTTGGATCAACGGGATAACTTTAGGGATTATCGCTTGTCTCAAAAAGGGAAACTCTTATGGGATCAAATTCATTATTTGCATTGGTATGCTCGGAATTTATGCTTAAGATATGATTATACTTGTTGCTTTAAGATGAAGGCTCCACACCTTCCCTTTTCATGTGAATTTAATGACAATGAAACCTTAGCTTCTTATGCTAATGGTATATATGATTACTATGATGTGGAATGAATAGAAGAATTTGTTGCTTTTAAGGGTGCTTATGAAATTGAATCTTTGTTTGAAAAGTATGAAGATTGTGATGATGCTGTCTACAGATCTGAAATTTTTTGCTATACTTAAATATTGCTATGGGAATTACGAATACAATGCCGATATGAATGAGTTTATTGAGAATGTCTCCGTTGTCCAAGAAGAGACTAATATTTTGCAGGCTCCTATGGAAGAAGAAAATGATGACACGGTGAGCTCATTAGATGAAAAAGATGAGGAGGAGAGCGAAGAACAAAAGGAGGAAGAGCGGATTGACCACCCGTGCCCACCTTCTAATGAGAGTAACTCTTCAACCCATACATTGTTTAATTTCCCTTCGTGTTTACCGAAGCATGAATGCTATGATAATTGCTATGATCCCTTGGATTCGTTAGAAATATCCCTTTTTGATGAAATTGATGCTTGCTATGCTTGTGGCCATGGTGCCAATATGAATTATGATTATGGAGATGAACTTGCTATAGTTCCTTATGTTAAGAATGAAATTGTTGCTATTGCACCCACACATGATAGTCCTATTATGTTTTTGAATTCTCCCAACTACACTATATCGGAGAAGTTTGCGCTTATTAAGGATTATATTGATGGGTTGCATTTCACCGTTACACATGATGATTTTGATGAATATAATATGCATGTGCTTGCTGCTCCTACTTGCAATTATTATGAGAGAGGAACTACATCTCCACCTCTCTATGTTTCCAATACGATAAAATTGCAAGAAACTGTTTATACTATGCATTGGCCTTTACTTGATGTTCATGAATTGTTCTTTTATGACATGCCGATGCATAGGAAGAGAGTTAGACTTCGTCATTGCATGATATATGTTGCTTTGTGCTCATTACTAAATTACAAATCATTGTAAATTAAAATTGGCTTTCATATACCTTGGGATCTAGGTGGATCGATTACTTGAGCACTTTATGCCTAGTTTAATGGTTTTAAAGAAAGCGCTGCCTAGGAGACAACCTGGAAGTTTTAGAGAGTCATTTATTTCTGTTGAGTGCTTTTATAAAGTTTAAAAATAAAAAAAATATAGAGGGGAACCTAAAACTTTTTAGAAAGGAAAGTGAAAGTAAGAAAGACGAGCACCGTTGAAGTGGGGGAGCTCCTTGAACTTTGTTCATGCCCATGGAAACTTTGCAAATCTTGAATTACAGAAACTTTTAAACAAAAATAATTATCCCCTTGTACAAATCCATTGTATTATAAAAATAATGTGCCAAGATTTACCGTTAGGATGTTTAAATTGCTTGTTTGGTATGTGCGGTGCAAAAACAGAAACTTTTGCTGTAGTGCGTGAATTTACATTTTTTACTGGTACGTGCAAAAATTCTGAAATTTTTACACAGTACTGCTATGCAAATTTTTTATTTTTTCCTAACTGTTCAGAATTTTTGGAGTTACAGAAGTATGGTCAATGTTCATATTACTACAGACTGTTCTGTTTTTGACAGATTGTGTTTTTGATGCATTGTTTTGCTTGTTTTGATGAAACTATGGATTGTATCGGAAGGTATAAGCCATGGAGAAGTTAGAATACAGTAGGTATAATGCAAAAATAAAATATGAATGGGTTTTAAACAGTACTTAAAGTAGTGATTTGCTTTATTATACTAACGGATCTCACGAAGGTTTTGTTAAGTTTTGTGTCGATGAAGTGTTCAAAGATCGAGGAGGTATTGATGTGAGAAGAATGAGGAGAGGCAAGAGCTCAAGCTTGGGGATGCCCAAGGCACCCCAAGTAAATATTTAAGGAGGCTCAAGCATCTAAACTTGGGGATGCCCCGGAAGGCATCCCATCTTTATTCAACAATTATCGGTATGTCTCGGTTTTTGTTTTGTTCACATGACATGCGTAAATTCTTGGAGCGTCGTGTGCCTTTTATTTTTCTTTTAATAAATGCACCATGCTGGTATGAGATAGTCCTTGGTTTATTTATAGAATGCTTCATGCACTTCACTTATATCTTTTGAGTATGGCTTTATAGAATGCTTCATGTGCTTCACTTATATCATTTGAAGTTTGGATGCCTGTTTCTCTTCATACAGAAAACCGTTATTTATAGAATGCTCTTTTGCTTCACTTATATTTGTTAGAGCATGGTCTTTTATAGAAAGAATTAAACTCTCTTGCTTCACTTATATTTATTTAGAGAGTCAACAGGAATTGATCATTCACATGGTTAGTCAGAAAATCCTACATAAAACTTGTAGATCACTGAATATGATAAGCTTGATTCCTTGCAATAGTTTTGCGATGTGAAGATGATGATATGTGGGTTGTGCTAGTGAGTAATTGTGGTTTAGTAAGAATATTGGTGTTAAGGTTTGTGATTCCCTATGCATGCACGTAAAGTCAATAGTTATGCAACGAAGTTATATCCTACTTATGGTGCATTATTCAGTGTTAGTTATGTTCAATGCATGTTTATGACCGTTTTTGTTTTTTGGTTGGTTGCTTCTCAATCTATTTGCTAGCCTTCATTTGTACTAAGCGGGAATACTGCTTGTGCATCCAAGCTCCTTAAACCCAAGTTGTGCCAAATGAGTCCACCATATCTACCTATATGCGGTATTTCCATGCCGTTCCAAGTAAATTTGCATGTGCCAACTCTAATTTTCAAAATAATTTTCCGTTTTGTGTGCCCGTACCGCTCATGAAGTGGCAGGGGGTGGCCAATATTTTCCATGCTAGGTGTGTTATTCTCACGATGAGTGTTTATTCACTAGTCATTACACGAGAGAGTGGCTGGTAATAGGGATGCCCAGTCCCACAATGAATCAAAAATTAATAACAACAAAATTCCTTGGAAAGTGTTGGTATGGAGGGCACCCATGGATACGGCTAGCCATGGATTGTGAAAGAATGGTGGAAAGGAAATGAACTTTATTTTCTATTTGGGAACCGCCTATAATGTGTCTAGCATGGAAGATGTTGGAAACTCTCGGTCGTTTTCGTTGACAGGAAAAGCATGCCTCTCAAAATAATTTTATCTCTCTAATTTAAGCTTTGAGCTCTGGCACATTTGTAAATCTCTACTTCCCTCTGCGAAGGGCCTATCTATTTTACTTTTATGCAATTTTATTTTTATTTTGAGTCTCCATCTTCTCTTATAAAGCACCAACTGGAGAGCACTATTGTCATACTTGTGCATTGGGTGTAGCTAATATTGAGTGTGTTTCATGAATGGATCAATGACTGAGCATAATGGGCTAGGGATAACTTTCTTTAGCGTTGATATTTTTAAAGACATGGTTGTTTGTTAGTATGCTTGAGTATTGATGTCTTTATATCAAATTATAGACTATTGCTTTGAATCACTCGTGTCTTAATATTCATGCCATGATTATATTATATAATCAAGATTATGCTAGGTAGCATTCCACATCAAAAATTATCTTTTTATCATTTACCTACTCGAGGACGAGTAGGAATTAAGCTTGGGGATGCTGATACGTCTCCATCATATCTATAATTTTTGATTGTTTCATGCCAATATCCTACAATTTCCACATACATTTGGCAACATTTTATATGATTTCTTGGACTAACATATTGATCCAGTGCCCAGTGCCAATTCCTGTTTTCTGCTTGTTTTTTGTTTCACAGAAAATCCATATCAAACAAAGTCCAAATGCAATAAAATTTTACGGAGAATTATTTTGGAATATATGTGATTTTTGGGAGGTGGAATCAACGCAAATAGAGGCCGACAGCCTCCACAAGCCACCAGGGCGCGGCCCCCCAGGCGCGCGGTGGTGCCTCGTCGGCACACCGTAAGTCGGTTGGGGCTCTTCTTCGGGTGCAAGGAAGCTAATATCCAGAAAAAAATCGTGTTAAAATTTCAGCCAGATCGGAGTTAGGATCTCTGGGAATTTAAGAAATGGTGAAGGGCCAGAAAACAGGAACGTGAAACAGAAGAGAACAGAGAGAGAGATCCAATCTAGGAGGGGCTCCTGCCCCTCTTCCGCCATGGCAGCCATGGACCAGAGGGGAAACTCTCCTCCCATCTAGGGGGGAGGCTAAGGAATAAGAAGAAGGAGGGGGGCTCTCTCCCCCTCTCTTCCGGTGGCGCCGGAGCGCCGCCGGGGGAAACATCGTGATGGCGATCTACACCAACAACTTCGCTGCCGTCACCACCAACTCTCTCCCCCTCTATGCAGCGGTGTAACACCTCTTCTCCCCGCTGTAATCTCTACTTAAATATCGTGCTTAATGCTATATATTATTATCCAATGATGTATGGCAATCCTATGATGTTTGAGTAGATTTCTTTTGTCCTATGGGTTGATTCATGATCGTGATTGGTTTGAGTTGTATGTTTTTTTTTGGTGCTGTCCTATGGTGCCTTCCGTGCCACGCACATGTGGGGGATTCCCGCTGTAGGGTTTGCAATACGTTCATAATTCTCTTATGGTGGGCGGCTAGAGTGATAGAAGCTTACACCCGAGTAAGGGGGTTGTTGCGTATGGGTGTAAAGGGGACTTGATACTTAATGCTATGGTTGGCTTTTACCTTAATGATCTTTGGTAGTTGCGGATGCTTGCTAGAGTTCCAATCATAAGTGCATATGATCCAAGTACGGAAAGTATATTAGCTCATGCCTCTCCCTCATATAAAATTGCAATAATGATTACCGGTCTAGTTATCAATTGCCTAGGTGACGGTGTCCTGGATTAGGGGGTGCCAACCTATCCGGCCCGTCTCCTCGGTTGGGCCGATGTGCCCTCATACGTGATAAAGATGGACTCCGGAGGCCACACAAGGAGACGTGATCAAGGCTGTCTCTACCGAAGACTTGTAGTACACTTCAAGATTTCTCCAGCCGCCTTACTCCTAGATACCGACCTTGTAACCCTAGGAACCCCCCCTGGCTTGTATATAAGCCAGAGGGTTTAGCCTGTAAGGGACATCAACGCAATATCGCTCACCTAGCCCTAGAAGTTAGACACATATTACGATCTCGATGTAGATCAACTTTGTACTTGTTACACCTCCATTGATATAAACAGAAGTAGGACGTAGGGTTTTACCTCCATGAAGAGGGCCCGAACCTGGGTAAACATCATCTCCATTGTCTCTGTTACCACCGATCCGAGATCCGCAGCTCGGGACCCCCTACCCCGAGGTCTGCCGGTTTTTACACCGACACTGGTGCTTTCATTGAGAGTTCCGCTGCGTGATCACCAGAAGGATTAATGGCTCATCTGCAGATTAACTGCGTCAACGGCTGCGGGGACGTCTACGCCCCCGGACAACTTTTCGTCTTTGGCAGCATGGTATTTTGCGCCGACTCGACGGGTCATCTGACCTCTGTCGAGAACTATGCCCCAGGTCGGATTGTGACTTTCGGTGGCCTCGAGTACACTGCGGATTCCAGCGGTGAGCTCGTCTTATCGGGATGGACTCCCGGCCGGATCGGGAGCTCGGCCGGTTCTGGCGGCTCGACTCCGGAACCGAACTCCGTCACGGTGCCCCTCGAGACCTCGGACGCCGCCGCTCCGGCCAGTCTCTCCTCGATCATTAGTTCGGAGATAGATCCGGCACTCACTTCTGAAACTACGTCGGTGCCAGAATCGATCCCGACGCAAAAATCGGATCCATGTCCGGATTCCCCTCGCACCGGAAACGCATCCGGTTACACGCCAGGGATTCTCCAAATCAGCCCTGTCTATGGCGCATCCATGGATCCCGAAGAGCTATCTCAGCTCGACGAGATGCTCGACCGTATCCGGAGCATGTCCATCTTGGACGGCAAGACTTTGGTTTACAATCAGATCGGACTTAAAGCTGACAACAGGGAAATTTATACCCCACCCACCACCCACCTAGTCGCCATGATCGATGATTTAACCGACGTGTTGGACTATGGTGAACCTTCCGACATGGAGAAAGATGCGGATGGCCCCACCAACAACACCTTACCCCTGGTAAACATGGGCCGGTGGACGGCCACATCCACCTATGACGTTTACATGGTGGACACCCCCAAATCCCCTCCAAGACGTCGGCGAAGACGCCAAAGAGGAAATAATGGGGAACCCAGTGGCAATGACGCGACAGCCAATGACGGCGACGCGGAGAACGGCGACGCCAATAACCAAGAGGAGGAAGTTCAAGCCTCCCCAGTAAGGAACGACATGCCAGACCTCTTCGAAGGGGCCCACGACAATTACATGCCGGAGTCCGAGGAGGACGAGAGCCTCGGCACCGAGGACTATATCGTCCCCGAAGACCCTTTTGAACAGGAACGCTTCCGGCGTCGCCTCGTTGCGACGGCCCGGAGCTTAAAGCGCAAGCAGCAGCAGCTGCAGGCGAATACCGACACACTGAATGAAAAGTGGGTCAAAGTACTCTCTGCTGAGCAAGACATGGAGAACCGACGCCATAGTGCGCTGAAATCGTACCCACGCAGGCGCCTTTTACCGGAGTTCGACGAAGAGCTCACTGACGACCTCGATCGGCCCCCTAGAGGCCGAGATAGGCCAAGGCAAGAAGACCCCGGTGAACGGCCACCTCCACGCCGTCATGGCAAAGACCCGGCGTACTACTCAGATCCACACGACGCTAGACGTTGTATCGAGGAAAATAGGGCTCCCCCTCGGTCCATCTATGGATCAAGGGGACAGGCGCCCGCCAGGCATGACGGCTACGATGCCTGGCTGGACAGGAAAGGCCGTGCTCGAGATCAATCCTACTCACAACTTTCCCCCGACATTCAACGAGACACTCCTCGGTCCTGAGGTCCGGCCCACCCAATCTGCTTCACAGACAGGGTGATGGAACATTAGTTCCCGGAACGGTTCAAACCCATCAACATAGAATCATACGATGGTACAACGGACCCAGCAGTTTGGATCGAGGATTTCCTCCTGCATATACACATGGCCAATGGAGATGATCTCCATGCCATTAAATACCTGCCGCTCAAGTTAAAGGGGCCGGCAAGGCACTGGCTTAACAGCCTCCCTCCTCATTCTATCGGCAGCTGGGAGGCCCTAGAAGACACTTTTCGAGCAAACTTCCAGGGCACGTATGTCCGACCTCGGGACGCTGATGACCTTAGCCGTGTTACCCAGCAGCCAGGCGAATCACCCCGGAAATTCTGGAATAGGTTCCTCACCAAGAAGAACCAGATCATAGATTGCTCCGAAGCCGAGGCCATCGCCGCATTCAAAAATAATATTCGAGATGAATGGTTGGCTCGACAACTCGGCCAGGATAAGCCGAGGACTATGGCTGCCCTGACCTCACTAATGACCCGCTTTTGTGCGGGAGAGGATAGCTGGCTCGCCTGAAGTACTCATAACAGTGAGGCAGGCACCTTGGAAACTCGCGACGCCAATGGAAAACCAAAGCGCAATAAAAATAAGCGCAGGTATAAAAATGGCGGAAGCAACACTGAAGACGCTGCGATCAACGCAGGATTCACCGGACCTAAATCCGGGCAGAAAAGAAAACCCTATAAAGGGAACAAAGACGAACCTAGCCAGCTTGACAGGCTCCTGGACTGCCCATGTGGGATTCACGGTACCCAAGAAAAACCAGCAACCCACACTAATAGGAATTGCTGGGTGTTTAAGCAAGCCGGCAAGATAGCGGTAGAGGGTCAAAATAAAACCCAACACCGCAGCGACGACGAGGATGAACCTCGGCAGCCCAATAATGGAGGGTAGAAGAAGTTTCCTAATGAGGTAACAAAGGTCAATATGATCTACGTCACCCACATCCCTATGAGGGAGCGAAAACGTGTACTTCGGGACGTATACGCGCTGGAGCCAGTCGCCCCAAAGTACAACCCGTGGTCGGCCTACCCGATCACTTTCGACAAGCACGATCATCCGACCAGCATCAGGCATGGCGGATCGGTGGCGCTCGTCCTGGACCCCATTGTTGATGGTTACCATCTAACACGTGTCCTTATGGACGGTGGAAGCAGCCTTAACCTCATTTACGAGGACACAGTTCGGAAGATGGGCATCGACTCATCTCGGATCAAGCCGAGCTCTACCACCTTTAAAGGGGTCATTCCGGGCGTCGAAGGCCGTTGTACGGGAACAGTCACCCTAGAGGTAGTCTTCGGCTCGCCCGAGAACTTCAGAAGTGAGGAGTTAATCTTCGATATCGTACCCTTCCGGAGTTGATACCATGCGCTCCTAGGACGCACAGCCTTTGCACGCTTTAACGCAGTTCCGCATTATGCCTACCTCAAGCTCAAAATGCCGGGACCCAATGGCGTCATCACTGTCAATGGTAACACAGAACGTTCACTCCGGACAGAGGAACAGACCGCGGCTTTCGCAGCCGAGGTCCAAGCGTCCGAGGAGGCAGCCCGCAGCAATAAACACGCCACCCGCTCTTCGAAGCGCGCCAGGGCTGCGCAAATTGACCTCGGCCAGGTACCCCCGCACCCGCAATAGGGATGCGGACTCCTCGTGTGCCCTCTCTGTGGGCACTACATCCCCAGAATACATAACTTTGCACTCAAGATTCCCTTGGACGTCGAGGAGCCAAAATAATCACCAAACATAACGCGTGGATTAACCACGCAAGGACGTGGCTTAGAGCCCCAACACAGGCAAGCATCTGTAAAAGAAGTAGCCGAATATGAATACATCTATGTGGCCTTAACCACAGAGTGACTTTGGCCACACCTCCCTTCGAGGAACTCGGTCAATCAAACACTTAAAGTGTGTAAAGGGCCGGAAGGGTATCAACCTTCGCAACATCCTCGCCATTAAGGGCGACGATCTGATCAACAGTTCGGAAACACAGACGTGCGGCAGGTAGCGGCCCGGATCCTTTAAAATCCGTTAGCAATTATCCAACCTGTTTTTCCTCATCCATCTTTACCATCTACATTGTATTCTTTCCATCACTCCAGTCAAAGGGCATGTATATGATTGATATTATGAAATAAAGAAACTATGCCCTTTCAAGGTCCCTATTGTATTTCTTTATCAGCATAGCTCTGGGACGATGAAGTTCTTCAAAAGATGCAATTGTATAACAAAGTCCAATGTATTCGGCGTCTCGGATTTTGGCCTTATATGCATCAGTTTCGAACCTAGATTTCGGTCAATAGTTGGGTTGCCCGGCTCCTATGTGTACCCCTTACGTTTCCGATGAATTCGGCTAAGGGTGTAATGAGAGAACCACTGTGATTGCGCCGCCAGGTCAATTGGCATGGCGCCTCAGTGGAGAAAGCCGAAAACTGAATATCTAGGTCTGCGTAAACTGGTCCGCCATCCGGAGACCGCGTCAAGCGATGTGATGATAGAGATCACCCGTGTCAAACGAAGGGCTTCCATTCCTAGCTGAAGTGTGCTCTGGCATAGACCTCGGCCAAGCTGGCCAAACACTTCTCACAGCGGGGGCTGGTTATCAACCCCCACAGTCAAACTCCTATGACTAAATGAAAGACATCAAGCCACTATAGTCCGATTGCCTAGTTCCTATAAGTCACCGACCGCCTCCTGGTACTGAGACATCGGCTAAGGGTCTAGTGTGACTTAAGGAACACCCTTTGTATGACCTACACTGGGGCTGAAGCCGACGACTGGCCACTCTCATTTTGAACAGTCATAAAGGAGGTATAATTAAAATTATAGAACAACACAGATGGAATCTTAAGGCCATTCTCATTCAACAAATGATAAAGTTTTTTACATTGTACACCCTGGCATTCTGAGGTATCATCTAAAAATACATAGCGTCCTTCGGACACATGGCCTCGGTAATCGGAGCTCCCGCTTCCACCTCGGCGAAGAAGTGCTCGGCGGTCCGCGGCTTGTCGGCAGGGGGGCCAGCAGCACAAGTCTCCGCATCAACTTTGCGGAAGTGCGTCTTCACGCAGGCGTATGCCCTCCGAGCCCCTTCGAAGCACGCGGGCCTCTTCCAGCTATCAACGCAGGGCACGGCATCTCGGAGACGAGCCGTCAGGCCGAAGAGGCTCCTCGGCATGGCTTTGGCAGGCCACAGAGCAACGCAGAGGTCCTGGAGCGCCGGCCTCGTCAGGCGAAACAGGTCGACCAGCTGCTTCACTTGATGATTTAGCAGCTGCGCGGACGGGGACCCTGGGAACTACCCCCAGAAGGCCTTCTCCGCAACGTGACCCGCCAGCTGGCCGAAGTACGCCACCGCATCCTCCGCGCTCTGCGGGAGATCCTCGAAGATCTCTACAGAACGCCATAACTGGGTGAGCTCGACACACCCCTTGCTGCCAAACGCACACTGCAGCAAAAATATCTTACCTGAGGCGATTTGCTCCACTTGCTGGAGCACCTCGCGATCCACCCGGGCCGAGGTTTGGAGCTCGGAGTGGGCACGTTGAAGCTTCTCGAGCTCCTCTTTCGTGCGCTGCCCCTCCTCTTGAAGTTTGTCGCATGCCTCAAACACGCCCTTCAGGGTCTCCTCGACCTCCAGCACCCATGCCTGGTGCTTCTCCCCGGCCACCTTCTCGGCGGCCCTCGCCTTCTCGGCTGCGGCGGCAGCAGCCTCCTGCTGCCGCACCTCCTTCCGAGCTCCTTCGAGCTCAGCCTTGAGCGTCTCTAGCTCCGCTGTCAGCACAGTTCAGACTTAGTTGTTTTGTTTAACATATAAAGGCAAGTTTAAACCTTGCTTACCTTGAGATTGCTCAAGTCTCTGGTTCATCTCCGCCATCTCTTCGGAGACGGAGTCTGGACCCGAGGTCAAAACCTGGAATGAAACAAATCCTTGTTAGAGAGAAAATGGTTCAGACCATTAACAGGCTCCAGGATAGCTGCCTCGAATAGCGTCCTGGGGGCTACTCAACAGGCTCCTACTTACTCAAGCGACCCCGATGCCGATTTCTTGAAACCGACTTCGGGCTCGGGGGCTGCTCACTCACTACGCCATTCAGCAGACGGTATTTTTTACGTCCTCGGACAAAAGTCACAAAATAAACAACTCAAATAAACAAATTTGAATACACAGAATGCGTACCTCGAAACCTGCTATGAGGTTCCTGAAAACCTCATGCAGGCCGGCCCCTGCGGATCGATAGCCTTGCAGCGCCATGCCTATCAAGGCACAGTGCTCCTCCTTGATGGAAGAGCCTTTTAGGGCATCCTCCATCTCCTCGGTCCACCCCGCGCCGGCCCATCCTTGGGCAGTCGACTGGGGTGGAGGAATGACCTCGGATGGATCCACCCGAGGAGCCTCTGCCTGGGGAGGCGGTGCCGAGGTAGATGCCGGCTGGGCCAACGACTGGCCCGGCCCTTCTCTTATGACCTCGGGGTGCTCTGCCCTTGGGTCTTGTTGGGCCGAGGTGTCGACCTCGGCCATGATCGCCACCTTGTCGGCCCCCGTCGTGTTGACGTCGGGAGCCAGGGTGGATGTTGCCTCCCCCAGACCGACATGCGTCGGGGGAGAGGCGGCGGGCTCTGGAGTCCCGCTAGCGGATGGCAACCCGCTCAAAGAGCCGCTAGGGATCACCCTTGGCGGACTGCATGCGAAAAACTGTCTCTGTAAGATTTCCCTTGCTGAAACAATGACTCAAGTAAGGAAGACAAGGATAAGGGCTTACCCTCGAGGTGCCGGTTTCTTCCTCCCCATTGCAAGGGGGTCTTCCTCTGAGTCACCGGAGAGCTCGGCTCTCTCCGACGACTTGTGGGCAGCCTCAGATGAGGATCGCCTCGGCCTCTTTGAGCCCTTCGGCGGCATGCCCACGTCGGCGTCTTCTAACGCTGACCTCTTCCCCTTTGGAGGGGGAACCTTCTCCTCCTCACCCTCCTCGGCGCCGCCATCTTGAGCGGCGGAAGTGTGGGTCTCTTCTGACCGGCTGACCGAGGTCCCCCGGGTCTGAGCACTGGACTTCCCTGTCTGAGACTTCGCTCCTTTGGAAGCCACCACATGGGGCTCCTCGGTCAGAAGCACTGAAAGCAAGGGAGTTGGGGGCTGTTTCGGTAGTGGGGCTGGGCATTGTACCCCTTTTACCCAAGCCGACCACTTCTGCAAAATGCCAAAACACGACGATTCAGGTAAAAACTTTCCCAATAAGCAAAGAGTAAAAGATTGAAGGACGGAACCACTCACCGGGAGGGCCTCATAGCCGTGCTCGAGGCCGCGGTCCTCCCAATCCTTGGGGATCTTATCCTTGGCCAGCTTCATGAGCTTTGTCCACATGGTGGCCAAGGTGGAGCGGAAGAAGGTGTTGATGGTGTCCATGTCCTCGGGCTTTTGTGCCCACATCGGAGTAGCCTGAAGTTGGAGGGGGAGGATGCCGCGGTTGAGCATGACATTGATGACGTCGGCCAGCTCAGCCTTCCCCGTGGTGGTCCACCATAGGATCCTCTCGACCAAGGTCTCCACCTCTTCAGGCTTCCCCTAGGTGACGCCCTTCTCCTTCCAAGACTTGAGTTTCTTGGGAGGCCCGGCTGATAAGGCCGGGACCTTGGTTTGACCAGTGGCAAGGGGCTCGGTGATGTAGAACCACTCCCTTTGCCACTCCTTCACTGTTTCGATGAAGGTGCCTTTGAACCAGGTGGCCCCCTGGTTCTTGCTGATCATGGCCCCACCGCACTCCGCGAGTTCTGAGCCACTTGACTTCGGTTTGATCCCAAAGAGCTTCAGCCATAGGCCGTAGTGTGGCTCACAGCGGAGGAAGGCATCGCAGACTGTTATGAAAGCGGCGAGGTGGAGGATGGAGTTGGGGGCTAGGTGATGGAAATCTAACCCGTAGTACTACATTACCCCGCGCACAAAGGGGTGCAGCGGGAACCCCAGGCCTCGGATGAGGTGGGGGACGAAGACAACCCGCTCCCCAGCGTTGGGAGCGGGCACCAGCTGGTCGGCCGCTGGAGCGCGGGCGGCAATGGCGGGGGCCAGGTACCCCGCGTCGCGCAGCTCGGCGATGGTCACGGCTGTCACGGTGAAGCCGCCCCAGTGTCCCTTGAGGGTGTCGGCCATGGCTGGTGAGGGAGTTGAGCTTGCAAAAGAGAAAGGCGTGCGTGCTAGATCTGGGCACCGGAGCTACACGAAGCAGCAGCGAGGGAGGAATGGGAGCATAGGCTATCGCGCTGTCCTCCCCTTTGCTTTTATAAGCCGGTAAAAGGCCAAGAGTCCCCTCGCTGCGCCGATAAAATCGTGATTGCAATCAAAAATGCCGTTGAAGCATATGGGGGGAAACAAAATCTTGATGATATCCCTGAAGAAGCAGGCACGATCTCTGCCTCGAAGGGACGTGCCAGTAAAAAGGCTGCCTCGAACCACGATTTGAGGGGAGGCAGTAACTGCTCGACCCGTCGTGGGGCAAGCCTCTCCAATAAAGTTGTCAGGCCGGATTGGATCATTCATACCTGAGCGGCGAAGCCTTCAAGGCAAAGACATCTACCCACTTCGGACAGGGTTCAAGCTCGGTTTGACCACGGATGTTGATGCTCCATTGGGGAGACCGAAGTGCAAAGTGGAACTTGCCTGTCAAGCCGGTGACACGGGATCCGAAGTGATGTCTGCTGAGAGTCGTCCTCGGCTTAGAAGACCAGTTCGGGGGCTACTGATGGTGTCCTGGATTAGTGGGTGCCAACCTAGCCGGCCCATCTCCTCAGTTGGGCCGATGTGCCCTCATACGTGATCAAGATGGACTCCGGAGGCCACACAAGGGAGGCGTGATCAAGGTTGTCTCTACCGAAGACTTGTAGTACACTTCAAGATTTCGCCAGCCGCCTTACTCCTAGATACCAACCTTGTAACCCTAGGTACCCCCCTGGCGTGTATATAAGCCAGAGGGTTCAGCCCGTAAGGGACATCAACGCAATATCGTTCACCTAGCCCTAGAAGTTAGACACATATTACGATCTCGAGGTAGATCAACTCTATACTTGTTACACCTCCATTGATATAAATAGAAGCAGGACATAGGGTTTTACCTCCATTAAGAGGGCCCGAACCTGGGTAAACATCGTCTCCATTGTCTCTGTTACCACCGATCCGAGATCCGCAGCTCGGGACCCCCTACCCCGATGTCTGCCGGTTTTTACACCGACACTAGGGACAAATCATTCTCTTGTGTTACAAAAGCTTTCTACTAAACAACTAACTTTTATTATCTTGCAAATTACTCGTAGTTTTATTCCCGCAAAGTACTTCTAGTTTTATTCTTGCAAACCTATCCTATCACCTACAAAATTGTTTCATACTTGTTCTAGGTAAAGCGAAAGTTAAGTGCGCGTAGAGTTGTATCGGTGGTCGACAGAACTTGAAGGGAATATTAATTCTACCTTTAGCTCCTCATTGGGTTTGACACTCTTATTTATTGAAAAAGCTACAATTGATCCCCTATACTTGTGGGTTATCACTGACATAAAGTGGGACTAATGCCCTTAAGATCATCAAGAGTATATCCAATAGCGGCACGGTGCTTCCTCAGAGTTTTTAGTAATCTCTTTTCTTCATGCTCTGAAAGGTTAGCACTAATAATAACAGGATATATCTTCTTTTCATCTAGATAAGCATATTTCAATGTATTCAAATACGGGGTCACCTTTAGGTGGAGGAGGACCTCCAAGAGTTTCAACAGGCAAGTTATGTTTAAGTATAGGTGGTTGATCAAAGAACATCTTATCTATTTCATTTCTCTCATTCATGTGCATATCATTTTCATGGTCTAGCAAATATTGTTCTAACGGATCTGTAGGAGGTACGGCAATAGAAGCAAGACCAATAATTTCATCTTTACTAGGCAATTCTTTACCATGAGGTTGTCTACGAAACTTAGAGAAATTAAGCTCATGAGATGTACCACCAAAATTGACACTAACAGTTTCTTTAGCGCAATCAATCTTAGCATTAACAGTGTTTAGGAAAGGTCTACCAAATATAATGAGACAAAAATTATCTTGTGGAGAACCGACAACTAGTAAATCAGTAGGGTATTTTATTTTTCCACACAAGACTTCAACATCTCTAATGATCCCAAGTGGCGTAATGGTATCTCTGTTTGCAAGCTTAATAGTAACATCAATGTCCTCTATTTCAATAGGGGCAATATCATTCATGATTTCTTGATATAAGGTAGACGGAATAGCACTCACACAAGCACCCAAATCACATAAGCCATGATAACAATGATCTCCTATTTTAACAGAGACTACAGGTCTGTTTTTATCTTTAGGATCTGGTTTAGCAATTCTAGCTGCTTCATCACAGAAGTAAATAACATGCCCATCTATATTATCGACCAAGAGATCTTTAACCATAGCAACATTAGGTTCAACTTTAATTTGTTCAGAGGGTCTAGGTGTTCTAATATTACTTTTGTTAACCACAGTTGAAACTTTAGCATGTTCTTTAATCCTAATAGGAAAAGGTGGTTTCTCAATATAAGCAGTAGGCACAACTGGATCAACATGGTAAAAAATTGTTTCTTCTTTAATACTAACGGATTCCTTTATCTTTTCTTCAACAGGGGGGTGATATTTAAACCACTTCTCCTTAGGGAGATCAACATGAGTAGCAAAGGATTCACAAAAGGAGGCTACTATCTCAGAATCAAGTCCATATTTCGTGCTAAACTTATGAAAAGCAGCGGTATCCATAAAAGATTTAACACAATCGAACTCAAGTATTATACCTAACTCATTACCTTTGTCGAGTTCCCAATCTTCAGAGTTGTGTTTAATTCTTTCCAGAAGATCCCATCTGAATTCAATAGTTTTCTTAATAAAGGAGCCAGTCGAAGAAGAATCGAGCATGGTTTGATCATCATGAGAAAGCCGAGCATAAAAACTCTGTAAGATAATTTCTCTTGAGAGCTCATGATTGGGGCATGTATGCATCATATATTTAATCCTCCCCCAAGCTTGAGTGATACTTTCTCTTTCACGAGGCCAAAAATTATATATATAATTCCGATCATGATGAACCAAATGCATAGGATAAAATTTCTGGTGAAATTCCAGCTTCAACCGGTTCCAATCCCATGTGTCAGTATCATCACATAGCCTAAACCATGTAAATGCCTTTCCCTCCAAAGATAACAAGAATACTTTCTTCTTAACTCCATCTCCTGATAAACCTGCAAGCTTAAACAATCCACAAATTTCATCCACATAGATCAAGTGCATATCGGGATGTGCCATTCCATCTCCAGCATAAGGATTAGCTAGCAGTTTCTCTATCATACCCGAAGGAATTTCATATGAAATATTTTCAGTAGGTGCAGTAGCTTGAGGAGCAACTTTTTGTGCTTCCGGTCGAGGTGAAGATACCCCAAACAAACCCCTCAAAGGATTACTTTCCATAGTAACAAGTGGCAATGAATTTCAGCACGTAATATAAATGTTTCCTTACCAAATTCCACTCACCAAAGGCGCTTCACTCCCCAGCAACGGCTCCAAAAAAGAGTCTTGATGACCCACAAGTATAGGGGATCAATCGTAGTCCCTTCGATAAGTAGGAGTGTCGAACCCAACGAGGAACAGAAGGAAATGACTAGCGGTTTTCAGCAAGGTATTTTCTGCAGGCACTGAAATTATCGGTAACGAGTAGTTTGATAGCAAGATAATTTGTAACAAGTGACAAGTAGCAATAGTAACAAAGAGTGCAGCAAGGTGGCCCAATCCTTTTTATAGCAAAGGACAAGCCAGAACGATCTCTTATAATAACCAAAGCATTCTCGAGGACACATGGGAATTTCATCTAGTCACTTTCATCATCTTGGTTTGATTCGCGTTCGCTACTTTGATAATTTGATATGTGGGTGGACCGGTGCTTGGGTGCTGTTCTTACTTGAACAAGCCTCCCACTTATGATTAACCCCTCTCGCAAGCATCCGCAACTAAGAAAGAAGAATTAAGATAAATCTAACCATAGCATTAAACATGTGGATCCAAATCAGCCCCTTACGGAATAGCGCATAAACTAGGGTTTAAGCTTCTGTCACTCTAGCAACCCATCATCTAATTACTACTCCACAACGCATTCCCTTAGGCCCAAAGATGGTGAAGTGTCATGTAGTCGACGTTCACCTGACACCACTAAGAGAATCAACAACATACATATCATCAAAATATCGAACGAATACGAAATTCACATGATTACTTATGACAAGACTTCTCCCATGTCCTCAAGAACAAAAGTAACTACTCACAAATCATATTCATGTCCAAGATCAGAGGGGTATTAAATAGCATAATGGATCTAAACATATAATCTTCCACCAAATAAACCAACTAGCATCAACTACAAGATGTAATCAACACTACTAGCAACCCACAGGTACCAATCTGAGGTTTTGAGACAAAGATTGAATACAAGAGATGAACTAGGGTTTGAGATGAGATGGTGCTGTTGAAGATGTTGATGAAGATTGGTCCTCCCACGATGAGAGGATCGTTGGTGATGTCAATGGCGACGATTTCCCCCTCCCGGAGGGAAGTATCCCCGGCAAAATCTCTCCGCCGGAGAGCAAAAGTGCTCCTGCCCAAGTTCCGCCTCGAGACGGCGGCGCCCTGTCCCGAAAGTCTTCTCTATATTTTTTCTAGGGCAAATGGGCTTATATACCAGAAAATGGGTACCGGAGGCTGGCCAGGGGCCCCACGAGCCACCAGGGCGCGCCTGGGGGGGGGGGTGGCGCGCCCTGGTGCCTCATGGGCGCCTGGGTGGCCCCCTCTGGTACTTCTTTGCTCTAGTATTTTTTATTTATTCTAAAATTAATCTCCGTAAAATTTCAGCTCATTTGGAGATGTGCAGAATAGGTATCTCTGACATAGCTTTTTCAGGTCCAGAATTCCAGCCGCCGGCAATCTCCCTCCTTGTGTAAATCTTGCATATTAAGAGAGAAAAGGCATTAGAATTGCTTCACAAAGTGTTATATTGATTGAAAACACTATAAATAACAGTAGTAAAACATGATGCAAAATGGACGTATCACTGACAATGCTGCTGCGCAGGCGAGGGATGAAGTAGACGCCGGTGAGCACGCGATGCCTTCCGTTGCAGTCGGTGAAGAGCACGGATCCGCGACCGCGAATCGCCACGACCGAGCCGTCGCCAAACTTCACGGTGCCTGTCGTGGTTTTGTCACGGCAGATGTCCTCATGAAAGGACTTAGTGGTGAGGCCATTGCAACTAGGTGGTCGCTTGAACGGGGTTGGTCAGAACCGAGAGACGCGAGTTTTTACCCAGGTTCGGCCCCTCGCGATGGAGGTAAAAGCCTACATCATGCTTGATTGATATTGATGATGATCATGATCTCGATTACAAGGGTGCTATTTTGCTATCTCTAGTCTCGAGAGCTTCTACTTTGTCTATCTATCCCGACATGTCTCTTTTTGGGGTGCCTTGCCCCTCCTTATATAAGTTGAAGGGCCCGGCATACATGTAGAGTCCTAGTAGGACTACAACTAATCTCTTTTCTATTACAAGCCAGATATTAGTCCGGGTCTTATTCGAACGGTCCAAAACTGGCCTGCTGGGCCATCCCCATGTTGGGCCACATTCTTCGTCCGTGTGGGCACCCGTATTCTCTTCCGCACCAATCCACCCAGGCCGGGTCTGTCCTCCTCCGGGTCTTGCTTCCCTTGCCGGGTCTTAATATTCCTGGCCGGGTTCCATGCAGGCTCCTAGCTCATTGATACATCCATTTTGCATCATGTTTTACTACTGTTATTTATAATGTTTTTAATCAATATAACACTTTGTGGAGCAATTCTAATGCCTTTTCTCTCTTAATATGCAAGATTTATACAAGGAGGGAGATTGCCGGCAGCTGGAATTCTGGACCTAAAAAAGCTATGTCAGAGATACCTATTCTGCACATCTCCAAATGAGCTGAAATTTCACGGAGAATTATTTTGGAATAAATAAAAAATACTGGAATAAAGAAATACCAGAGGGGGCCACCCAGGTGCCCATGAGGCACCAGGGCGCGCCACCCCCCCCCCAGGCGCGCCCTGGTGGCTCGTGGGGCCCCTGGCCAGCCTCTGGCCCCCATTTTCTGGTATATAAGCCCATTTGCCCTAGAAAAATTATAGAGAAGACTTTTGGGACGGTGCACCACCGTCTCGAGGCGGAACTTGGGCAGGAGCACTTTTGCTCTCCGGCGTAGAGATTCTGCCGGGGATACTTCCCTCCGGGAGGGGGAAATCGTCGCCATCAACATCACCAATGATCCTCTCATCATGGGAGGACCAATCTTCATCAACATCTTCAACAGCACCATCTCATCTCGAACCCTAGTTCATCTCCTGTATTCAATCTTTGTCTCAAAACCTCAGATTGGTACCTATGGGTTGCTAGTAGTGTTGATTACATCTTGTAGTTGATGCTAGTTGGTTTATCTGGTGGAAGATTATATGTTCAGATCCATTATGCTATTCAATACCCCTTTGATCTTGAATATGATGATGATTTGTGAGTAGTTACTTTTGTTCTTGAGGACATGGGAGAAGTCTTGTCATAAGTACTCATGTGAATTTCGTATTCGTTCGATATTTTGATGATATGTATGTTGTTGATTCTCTTAGTGGTGTCATGTGAACGTCGACTACATGACACTTCACTATCTTTGGGCCTAAGGGAATCCATTGTGGAGTAGTAATTAGATGATGGGTTGCTAGAGTGACAGAAGCTTAAACCCTAGTTTATGCGCTATTCCGTAAGGGGCTGATTTGGATCCATATGTTTAATGCTATGGTTAGAGTTATCTTAATTTTTCTTTCATAGTTGCGGATGCTTGCGAGAGGGGGTAATCATAAGTGGGAGGCTTGTTCAAGTAAGAACAACACCCAAGCACCGGTCCACCCACATATCAAATTATCAAAGTAGCGAACGCGAATCAAACAAACAAGATGAAAGTGACTAGCTGAAATTCCCATGTGTCCTCGAGAACGCTTTGCTTATTATAAAAGATCGTTCCGGCTTGTCCTTTGCTACAAAAAGGATTGGGCCACCTTGCTGCACTCTTTTTTACTATTGCTACTTGTCACCTGTTATAAATTATCTTGCTATCAAACTACTCATTACCGATAATTTTAGTGCTCGCAGAAAATACCTTGCTGAAAACCGCTTGTCATTTCCTTCTGCTCCTCGTTGGGTTCGACACTCTTACTTATCGAAAGAACTACGATTGATCCCCTATACTTGTGGGTCATCAAGACTCTTTTCTGGCGCCGTTGCCGGGGCGTGAAGCGCCTTTGGTAAGTGGAATTTGGTAAGGAAACATTTATATTACGTGCTGAAATTTACTGTCACTTGTCACTATGGAAAGTAATCCTTTGAGGGGTTTGTTCGGGGTATCTTCACCTCAACCGGAAGCACCAATAGTTGCCCCTCCACCTACTGCACCTACTGAAAATATTTCATATGAAATTCCTCCGGGTATGATAGAGAAACTGCTAGCTAATCCTTATGCAGGAGATGGAATGGTACATCCTGATATGCACTTGATCTATGTGGATGAAATTTGTGGATTGTTTAAGCTTGCAGGTTTATCCGGAGATGGAGTTAAGAAGAAAGTATTCCCTTTATCTTTGGAGGGAAATGCATTGACATGGTATAGGCTATGTGATGATACTGATACATGGGACTGGAACCGATTGAAACTAGAATTCCACCAGAAATTTTATCCTATGCACTTGGTTCATCGTGATCGGAATTATATATATAATTTTTGGCCTCGTGAAGGAGAAAGCATCGCTCAAGCTTGGGGGAGGCTTAAGTACATGATGTACACATGCCCCAATCATGAGCTCTCTAGAGAAATTATCTTACAGAATTTTTATGCTCGGCTTTCTCATGATAATCAAACCATGCTCGATTCTTCTTCGACTGGGTCCTGTATGAAGAAAACTATTGAATTCAGATGGGATCTTCTGGAAAGAATTAAACGCAACTCTGAAGATTGGGAACTCGACAAAGGTAATGAGTCAGGTATAATACTTGAGTTCGATAGTGTTAAATCTTTTATGACTACCGATGCTTTTCATAAGTTTAGCACTAAATATGGACTTGACTCGGAGATAGTAGCTTCCTTTTGTGAATCATTTGCTACTCATGTTGATATCCCTAAGGAGAAGTGGTTTAAATATCACCCACCTATTGAATTAAAATAAGAACCCGTTAGTTTTAAAGAAGAAACAATTGTTTACCATGTTGATCCAGTTGTGCCTACTGCTTATATTCAGAAACCACCTTTTCCTGTCAGGATTATGGAACATGCTAAAGTTTCAACTGTGGTTAACAAAAGTAATATTAGAGCACCTAGACCCTCTGAACAAATTAAAGTTGAACCTAATGTTGCTATGGTTAAACATCTCTTGGTCGATAATATAGATGGGTATGTTATTTACTTCTGTGATGAAGCAGCTAGAATTGCTAAACCGGACCCTGAAGATAAAAATAGACCTGTGGTAGGCATGCCTGTTGTTTCTGTTAAAATAGGAGATCATTGTTATCATGGCTTATTGTCAGGCCCATTTCTGGATAAATCACAGAATAGCCTCAAGTCACACCAGCCCAAGATCAGAACAACTGGTGGACTTCCTTGATATAGATAACCAGTACATACATAATATTACACAGGGATGAGTCAGAGTGCTCAACAATTATTACAAATTGTCAATATACTACGGTGGTGGAATAACACAGTGGTGTGGTGGTGGTACAACACTGGTACAATAAAATAAAGTCAAGGGTCAGTGTGAGGCTTGCCTATTTTATTGGTGTAGCGGAAACACAGCGGATGATACATGTGGTAGACTCCAAGATCGTAGGTTGACTGACTGGGACACCTCTAAGCATCGGGCTCGCTAGCGTAATCTTCCTCCACAAGCTCGTCTTCCTCCAGGTCTGGCCAAATTAACAAGCCAGGGACAAGCCTGTGAGTACGTTGGAATGTACTCGCAAACATTATGAACGAAAGATATACCGAATGCATATGCTCATGTTGGATTAAATGATATGCATATGTTGGCTGAAATTAAGTTATGGTATGATAAATATTAGCATGTGCAGAAGTATGAGTAAATAAAATATTAGTGACAAACAAAGAAAGTTAATGGAAAATCGGGCGAGACAGGACCGCCCGAGAATCCAAAAGAAAAAGAATAACGTGGAGAATCGGGTGAGATAGGACCACCCGAGAATCCAAAAGAAATGCCAAACGGGTGTCTAAATGCGACGCCTCGAGAGGTCTTGAAAAGAAATGCCAAACGGGTGTCTAAAAGCGACGCCTCGAGAGGTCTTGAAAAGAAATGGCAAACGGGTGTCTAAAAGCGACGCCACAAGAGGTCTTCAAAATAAATGAGTATCCCGGGTAGTCTAGCCAGCCCATGAGATACTCATAAAAGAAATAAAATGAGTGTCCGGGGTAGTCTAGCCAGCCCCTGAGACATTCAGAAAAGGAAATAAAATGACAGGGTTAGTCCACAATAATAATCATATCATCAATAATATTCATGATAATATCAATAGTGGCAACAATTATCCTGCAATAATAATTCATGCTCAATTTAATTATTTCCTCCGAAGAACGACACCGGGACCGACACTTGACCCTGCCCAGCTAACGTCCTTGACCGCGGACACGGCTATTCGAATAGGTATAACTCTGCAGAGGGTGTACTCTTTACCCACGTGTATGAGATTTCTTTAGTCAGCACCGTGACGCTGGCTAATTCCCATTACGGTCTTTGGGTTGAAAACACGCCTGACCAGCACACACCAGATTAACTTTCCGGATGCCAGGAGTCACCCAAAGCATCGTTCAAGAAAAACTCTAAGTCGGGGAGACCATCGTCTCGACTAGCATGGGATCAATATTCATACGCGCGGATTACAAGGGGTGCCCCCCTCTCGGCCCAGCCGGATACACCCATGCCCCTGACCTGATGACGGGCATTAGTCCATGGCCGTGGAAACCCTCATCATGGCCCTCTATGTGGTGTGTTCATGGACAGGGGTTAGCAACTTACTACACCGTACTTCCCTCGCGGAAAGACCCGTGGCAGCACGGTATTTAGCTAGGTGTGACGGAACAAGACTCGATCTAGGTCGACTCAGGAGGTGTTGTTATTAAGACTGGCATGTCTCACATGCCACGGTGACACCGTCGTGTCATAGCACAGCCCGTGCCCACCGGCTTGTCCAAGGCAGGAGATATACTCCTGGTTGTCTCACAACTTTTATTCACGGTAGAAAGTCACTTGAGTGAAGTGCAAGCAAATGCAAAGATGATATGACCATGCATGCATGCACTTGTGATATACTACGCATACGGTGCAACTCCAACCAATGTAATCAAGCAATGAAAATGCAATCACCATATCCCAAGTTCAAAAATGCTTGCCTTGATCAAAGTAGTCAGAAAGAGATCCCTCGAAATTCCCGGCAAAGTCCCCCCCTTCTTTTTCTGAAAAATCCAAATTCCAATTCAATTAAAAAATTTGCAACAGTACCAAAAGTTGTCTCAAAATATTTTTAAATAAATACTAAAAAAAGCTACAGAGAAAAATAAGAATTTCAAACAAAAGAATCAACTCAAACAGAGTTGTGGTTTAAAAGTTATTAAACATTTAAAACCGGGGGCCTTTCTGCAAAAATCCAGGCCCCTGTGCGTTTAAAAAGAAAACGCTTCGGTCGGAATACGCCTTTCAGCGGAGAAGGCGTAAAGAGCAGAATACACCTTCAGTTTAAAAGCAGAAAAAAAAAAGCGCTGACGGGTGGGGTCCACCCATCAGGTTTAAATTTGAACGCGCTCGCGCGCGAGAACAGAGGGACGGCGGTGATCACCGGCGACGATCGCCGGGGTTTTAGGAGGCGGCGATGGTCGGAGCATGATCAGGGAGTCCGTCCGCATCGGTGGGTGGCGGTGATGCTCGTCGGCGAGCACTAGAACGACGGCGAGGTCGACGCCGGCGGACGGTGGTTTCGGGTGAGGTTGGATCTCGCCGACGAGGCCTTCTTGCGTCAAATTGAAGATGGGGATCGATGAGTGGGTGCACGAGAGGTCTACTGGCCAAATTTGAGCGGTGGAGGTGGAGTAATGACGACGTGCTGATCGTGGGCAGTGGCGGCGGATCGATGACCAGAGAGGAGGGAGATGACCTCTCCGAGGTCGGGTAAGTGGCGTAGGGTTCTATTGAGAGAGTGTGTGGGTGGTGTGGGGAGTGAACGGAGCTCGGGAAGCCCTTATATAGGTGGTTCGAGCATGGCCGTGCGGGAGCGGATGACGCCGGAGTTAATCCAGCCGGCGAGGTGGTTAGGGGGCGGTGGTCAAGGGCGGTGAGGAGTGGATGAGGTCGATGGAGCCTTCTGGAGAAGCCAGTGCGAATGAACTCGGGCTCTGCGGCCTTATCCGCGGCGAGGTTCCCATACGGGTGCGGCGGCCGTCGTCCAACTCCGGCGACTGACAGCGGGCCCTGGGCGGCGGGGTCAGCGCATGGAGCCGTGAAGAGGAGCGACGCGTGGTGGAGAGGGTAGGCGGATAGCAGCAGAGAGGAGTGAAGGCGGAGGGCGTCGTGCTGATCCGCCAGGTTCGCCGAGGCCGAGGACGGTGGCCGTTGCACCGGCCACCTCCTGTGCTGTCGGTGGTGGGCGGCTAACCAGGGGGTCCCCGGCGACCCATTAATGGCCAGAGGAGGCGTGGAGAAGAAGGGGAGGCGGTGGAGTGCAGTGCACGCGACGAACTCCCCCTCTCTCTAAACTAAATTCAGTTAACTGAATTTCTGACAGTGCTACAGTGCGCATACCACTTGTATGATGAAATGATAGAGGGTGCTAGGGATTTTAGGAATTTGTGGGAATTTTTGTGGTGAGGTGTTGATGCATAAAAGAGGGTCTGGCCAAGTTTCAGAATTTCTGGAGCTATTAAAAATAGGTTTTGGTCAGGAAGTTTGAATCTGGTCCAAATTTGAACTGGATGGAATTTGAAAATTTTGAACTGTGGAGCCCAGTGTTTTTGGTGAAATGGGTTGTGGGTACTGTCTAGTTGCTAGGATAATTTTTGTGGTTGCAGAAGAATCATAGAAAATGTGGTTCCTTTGTAAGTCAGAGAAACCATGATAAATATAACTTTTAACTTGGGAATTTATTTAAAATAAGAGAAATATTTTTGTGGAGTGGGAAAGTATTGGACACTGTCCTAGAATGTGATAATGACTTGAGGAATAATTTAGAAGTGACAGAAAAATTATTGGAGGAATTTAGAAGTGCTTGAAAGGAGTGAAAAGGCCATTTCCTTGGAATAATTTTTATTATTCTAAAAAAATTTCTGAAAGAAAAATATTTTTGTCCTTTCAAAAATAATTACCCAATTAATAAACCATCCAAATTAGAACCATTTAAAATTTTGAAACCCAATTAAAAGTTAAAATGATTTTCAGAACAGAAGAAGTAGAAGAAGAAAAAGACCATAATAAGTCAAAGTATTTTCTTTTTAAAGAAAAGATTTTTAAAATCCAAGGAAAATATTTTGGGGTGTTACAACACCTACCCCCCTTAAGAAAAATCTCGTCCCCGAGATTACAGCTGTCCCTCAAATAGGTATGGATATTCAGCCCTCAGATGATCTTCCCGTTCCCATGTTGCTTCTTCCTCGGTATGATTACTCCACTGAACTTTGTAAAATTTTATCACACTCTGTCGGGTTCTCCGTTCAGACTCCTCTAAAATCCTTATAGGACATTCCCTATATGTAAGATCTAGTTGGATATCCAGGTCTTGATGTTGGACTTGCTTTTCCGGATTACTGACACATCTCCTCAGCTGTGACACGTGAAACACATCATGAACATCTGATAATTCTGCTGGTAGCTCCAGTTGATAGGCAACCTTGCCTCTCCTTGCAATTATTCTGAACGGTCCAATAAATCTCGGTGCCAATTTACCTTTAACTTTGAATCTCTGTAGTCCCCCTCATTGGGGATACTCTGAGATATACGTATTCATCGGGTTCAAAACTGATCTGACGGTGCTTCTGATCGTAGTAGCTCTTCTGACGGCTCTGAGCTGCCTTCAATCTATCTCGGATAAGTTTCACTTTCATTTCTACTTCCTTGAGAACTTCTGGGCCAAAGATTCGGCTGTCTCCGGTCTCAGACCAATTGAGTGGGGTACGGCATCTCCGTCCGTACAGGGCTTCGAAGGGTGACATTTTTAAACTGGCTTGATAGCTGTTGTTGTATGAAAATTCCGCATACGGTGAACCATCTTCCCACCTGACTCCATAAGTGAGAACACAGGCTCTCAACATGTCCTCCAGTATCTGATTTACTCATTCAGTCTGTCCTCCTGTCTGTGGGTGATATGCCGTGCTGAATACCAGTTGGGTCCCTATGGCTTGCTGCAGTTGATCCCAAAACCTAGAGACAAACTGAGTGCCTCTGTCAGAGACTATGGTCTTGGGTACTCCGTGTAAGCAAACAATTCAGGAGAGGTATAACCTAGCAAGCCTCTGTGTTGAGTATGTGGTTTTTACCGGAATGAAATGTGCCACCTTGGTTAATAAATCTGTGATAACCCAGATAGCATCATTTCCGTGTCGAGACCTTGGTAATCCCACAATAAAATCCATTCCTATTTCATCCCATTTCCATTCAGGCACTCTGAGTGGCTGTAATTATCCTGCTGGCTTCTGATGTTCTGCCTTTATACACTGACAGGAGTCACACCATGCGACATATACGGCGATATTCCTTTTCATCTCGTGCCACCAAAATTTTTCCTATAGATCCTTGTACATCTTGGTTCCTCCTAGGTGAATGGAGTACGGAGTTGTGTGGGCTTCTGCCAAAATTTGTTGCTTTAGCTCTTCCTTATTGGGCACGCACAGCCTCTTTCCGTACCACAGAATTCCTTGGTTGTCAATGGTAAATTTAGACGCTTTGCCTAAACTTACCTTCCTTTTAATTCCTTCAATGCTGGGGTGTCCTTTCTGAGCTTCTTTGATCTGAGCTTCCAACATTGGTTTTATTTCTAAACGAGCACTGGTTCCTTCCGTGACTAGAACCATATTAAGTTTGGCAAATTCCTGGTTGAATTCATGTTGTGAGAATTGTATACTGTCATTGTCGGTGCATGGATTTCGGCTGAGAGCGTCTGCCACAACATTTGCTTTACCCGGGTGGTAATGAATTCCCACATCATAATCCTTAATTAATTCAAGCCATCGACACTGTCTCAAGTTTAATTCTGGCTGGGGGAAGATATACTTAAGACTTTTGTGGTCCGTGTATATCTCGCATCGATTACCAAGAAGGTAATGTCGCCATTCCTTGAGTGCATGTATTACTGCTGCCAACTCCAAATCATGGGTGGGATAATTTTCTTCGTGCCATCATAGTTGTCTTGAAGCGTATGCTACAACCTTTCCTTCTTGCATTAATACATATCCAAGCCCCTTCCTGGAAGCGTCACAGTATATTTCAAAATTCTTGTGCACATCAGGCACAATCAGAACCGGTGCCGTGGTTAATCTTTTCTTTAATTCCTGGAAACTTTTCTCGCAAGCTTTGGTCCACTCAAACTTTTTATCTTTCTTGAGTAGCTGGGTCATGGATTTGGCTATGGTGGAGAAGCCTTCAATAAACCGCCGGTAGTAGCCAGCCAAACCAAGAAAACTTCTGACTTCAGTCACGTTGGTGGGTTGCTTCCACCCTAAGACATCTTTCACTTTACTCGGGTCCACTGCTATCCCATCCTGTGTCAGTATGTGTCCCAGAAAACCAACTTCTCGTAGCCAAAATTCACACTTACGGAATTTGGCATATAGTTGATTTTTCCGCATTTCTTCCAGGACTATCCGAAGATGTTGCTCATGTTCTTCTGGCGTCTTGGAATAAATAAGTATGTCATCGATGAACACAACCACCAACTTGTCCAAATATTTCATGAAGACCTTATTCATGAGATGCACAAAATAAGCAGGAGCCTTGGTCAAACCGAAGGGCATCACCGTGAACTCATAAAATCCGTATCTGGTGGTAAAGGCAGTCTTGAGTTTGTCTGACGATCCGATTCTTAATTGATGGTAGCCTGACCTCAAGTCTATTTTTGAGAATACCTTGGCTTCTGCCAGTTGCTCGAACAGGTCGTTGATTCTTGGCAGTGGATATTTATTTTTGATGGTAGCCATATTGAGTGCCCTGTAGTCAATACATAACCTTAGAGTACCATCCTTTTTCTTGGCAAATAAAACTGGCGATCCCCATGGTGATGAGCTGGGTCGGACATATCCTTTTTCCATTAATTCCTTAATTTGTTTCTTTAGCTCAGCCAATTCTGTCAGAGCCATTCGATAAGGCTTCTTGTAAATGGGTGCCATTCCAGGTGCTAGTTCTATAACAAACTCAATTTCGCGATCAGGTGGCATGCCTGTTAGCTCCTCTGGAAATACATCGGGGTATTCGCATACCACCGGAACCTTGCTTAATTCTGTCATATCCACTTGGTTTAATTTTCCCTGTGAAGTAGAAATCTTCCTTGTGCCAAATTTTATTGTCTTCCCTTGACAATTAGTTAGAGTCACTGTACGGTTGTAGCAGTCTATAAAACCTTTATTTGTGGTCAACCAGTCCATTCCCAAAATAACGTCCAGATCGACTGCTTCCAGTACAATGAGATTGGCTAGAAATCCCATTCCTTTGATTTCAATGTTCACATCCTTGCAGTACCATTGTGTGCTTTGCTTCGATCCCGGGGACTGAATAACCACTGAATTTTGCAAAGGCGAGAAAGAAAATTGATTCTTCGAAGCAAATCTTTTAGAGATGCATGAATGCGAAGCTCCAGAATCAAACAAAACTGTAGCATTAATTGTGTTGACAGGGAACGTACCAAACACGATGTCTGGTGCGTTTTGCGCTTCCTCAAATGTCACGTGATTCACCTGTCCCTTCCTTTGATTGTTGTTGGGGTTGCCACATCGAGGGGCTGCGTTGGTGTTGCGGCCATTGTTGTTGGGCTTTGGGACATTATTGTTCCCCTGTTTTGGGCATTGTCTGGCATAATGCCCTTCTTCTCCACAGGCATAACAAGTGATGCCTGGACGGAACGTTGCATCCTTGGTCCTGTTGTTGAAGATGCTGCGATTCTGCTGTGGTCGGGGTGTTGGAATTGCTGGTCGTGGTGCCACAGGCCTCTGAAATTCATTTCGGGGCCTGTTGTTGCGCACCTGTACTGACTGGGTCATACGGCGTTTGCGAATTTCATTCATGTTGCGGTGCTCGTTCTCCAGTATAATTGCCTTGCCTACCAGTGTCTTGAAATCTGGAAAGGTGTGAACCACCAGTTGGCACTTTAGAGATGGAACGAGTCCACCAAGAAATTTCTCCATCTTCTTGCTTTTTGTCATGTACTCATCATTGGCATTCCGGGCCAGCTGAGTAAATTGGTCCAGGACTGAGTTACCATGGTACCTCGTTGCTGGAGATCCTCAAACACCCTTTTCTTCAATTTCATAATACTGTTGGGGATATGTGCTCCCCGGAAATTTTCCTTGAATTGTTCCCATGTCATATCTGCTCCATTGGGGTGCGAGTGGCATATATTCTCCCACCATGACGCTGCTGTCCCAGAAAAATAGTGCGGAGCATATAGCACTTTTTCCTGGTCTGTACACTGAGCTATAACCAATTTCCTTTCCATATCACGTAGCCAATCGTCTGCCTCCAGAGGTTTGTCTGTGTGAGAAAAGACCGTTCGATTGGTCCTCTGTAGCTCAGATAATTTTGATCTGGGTTGATGATGTCCTTGGTGATTCCCCATATTTATTAAGTGTTGCATCATTTCCTGGTGCTGCTGCTGGCTCTGCTCATACAGACCGCATACTTGTGAAAATGCTGAATCGTTGCTCTGCTGACTTGTCTGCCCTTGTGTGAAATTATTCCCCATCTGTGCAAAGTTGTCCTCGGGCGGACTGGGCATAGAACGGGTCCAGGGACGATGCATTTTCTTTCTGGGGTATTTGTGTAACACCGATGAAAAAAGAAAATATATAAAGGAAGGAAATAAATTTTTAAAAGACTGAAAATAATTTCCCTCCCAAAAATGTAAGTGCATGGACGTAACAGGTTATAATACACATGCATATTTAATTATACAAGCAGGATTAATTATACAAGCAGGATTTAATTATACATGCATGGTTTAATTATACAACATGCTGGCCGTAGCGGTATACTACACAACCACTTATTTAAACTAGTGCACTACTCCGACCTCATCGCGCTGCGGCCCAAGTCTACTACTCGTCATCTTACAAAAAAAAGAAAAGAAACAGAAAATAAATATTTTACAACTGCGCTCTCATAAAAAGACGAATGCGTTGTGTATGCCCCGTCTGCCATCACGGAGTGTGAAACGTCTCCGTCGTATCTATAATTTTTGATTGTTTCATGCCAATATTCTACAACTTTCACACATTTTTCGCAACATTTTATATTATTTTGGGGACTAACATATTGATCCAGTGCCCAGTGCCAGCTCCTGTTTTCTGCTTGTTTTTTGTTTCATAGAAAATCCATATCAAACAAAGTCCAAATACAATAAAATTTTACGGAGTATTATTTTGGAATATATGTGATTTTTGGGAGGTGGAATCATTGCAAACGGAGGCCCACAGCCTCAACGAGCCACCTGGGTGCGTGGCCCCCTGGCGCACGGTGGTGCCTCGTGGACACACCGTAAGTCGGTTGGGGCTCTTCTTCGGGCGCAAGGAAGCTAATATCTGGAAAAAAAATCGTGTTAAAATTTTAGCGCAATCGGAATTACGTATCTCCAGGAATTTAAGAAACGGTGAAAGGCCAGAAAACAGGAACGCGAAACAGAAGAGAACAGAGAGAGAGAGAGATCCAATCTAGGAGGGGCTCCTGCCCCTCCGCCGCCATGGCAGCCATGGACCAGAGGGGGAACTCTCCTCCGATCTAGGGGGGAGGGCAAGGAAGAAGAAGAAGGAGGGGGGCTCTCTCCCCCTCTCTCCCGGTGGCGCCGGAACGCCGCCGGGGTAATCATCGTGACGGCGATCTACACCAACAACTTTGCCGTCGTCAACACCAACTCTCTCCCCCTCTATGCTGCGGTGTAACCTCTCTTTTCCCGCTATAATTCTCTACTTAAACATGGTGCTTAATGCTACATATTATTATCCAATGATTTGTGGCCATCCTATGATGTTTGAGTAGATTCGTTTTGTCCTATGGGTTGATTGATGATTGTGATTGGTTTGAATTGTATGTTTTATTTTGGTGCTATCCTATGGTGCCCTCCGTGTGGCGCAAGCGTGAGGGATTCCCACTGTAGGGTTTGCAATGCGTTCATAATTCTGTTACGGTGGGCGGCTAGAGTGACTGTAACACCCCCATGTATTAAGCTACAGTGATCACACTTTTTGATGATGCCAAGTCACCATGATTAACAAGTCTTGATCACATTTGAATCATATCTCATTTCAAATTCCAGTTCAAATTGAAATTCAAATTTAAAGTGAATTTAAAAGTTGTTCAAATCCAGGAACTAAATAGTTCATAATATTGTAAATAATCCATAAGCAATTATAAAAATAAACCAACATTAATTGAGTTAATAAAATGCCCTTATCCTAATTAAAATTGGATCAACAACAATTAAAATAGGCCATTTAAATGTAGAAGTAAATTTAAGCCTTTGCAAATAATATGGAACTTGTTGGGTGGTCTTGTAGTGTTGTCTAGTATTTTAGTGCAAAGTTTCAAACCTAACCAAATTCATTTGGTGGCTGGGCTAATTAGGAAACAGAGACAAAACAATGGAACAGAAATAAAAAAGAATAAAAGGAAAAGTTGGCACTGTGCACTAGAAGCCTAGTGCTACAGTGGCGCGGCCCAAGTCCACCATGGCCTTTTCCCCCACCTCAGTACAGACGAGGCAGGGCATGGCATGGCCGCGCGCGCACGCCGTCCGTGCCACCGATTGTCGTCATGTCGTTCATCCATCGGTACCCCGTGATGCATAAGACCCTCCCCAGCGCTGTTGACGAACCCTAGCTCGCTCACTTCCCCTCTCCCACTCGCGTTTATCCTCTGAACCTCATGCCCGAGCAGCCCTCGACGCGTCGTCGCCGTCCACGCGGCCACTGGCCTCCTCTCGATGCGCCAAGACGTCCAGGAGCTTCGCCATCATCGTCTCCTTCGCCTACGTGCTCTGAATCAAGCCGGAACGACCCGTACGCTCGGCATCGAGCCATTCCCTGCCTGCGGCCGTCGCATCTCGTCGCCGGTTGCCACTGCTCCGGGCAGCCCCCGACCTCCCAACCTCGTCCACGAGCACCGCGGTGAGCTTCTCATCCGATTCCCCCTCTTCCCCGACTCGATCTGTGCCCGTAGTGGCCGTCCCATGAGCTCCGTCCGCCATGGCCGAACCTCAGTGTCCGCGTACGCGCGCACTGCTGCTCCTCTGCTGCTGATGCGCGTTGCTGCTGCTCCTTGCGCTGCTACTGCTGCTCTGCTGCTGCCCGCTGCCTTGCTGTGCTCTGCTGCTTGCTGCTGCTCCGATAGCCGCTGCTAATTACTGTTGCCGCTGCCTGCTGCTGCTCACTGCTACTGCCGCTATCTGTTGCTCCGCCTTGCCGCTTGCTACTGCCCTTCACTGCTGCTGTCCGCCGCTGCCGCTGCCGCCGCCCCCTGCCGCTGCTGCCATACAGCTACTGCTAGCCATCGCCGCCGTGGCCTTGTGCCCATGCGTGCTAGCCATGGCTAGCCCGTGCGCGTGTGTGCACAGCCACCACCGGCCGGCCCTGTTCAAATTAGATTAGGGACTAATTAGTAGTTAGGTTAGTTACGTTGGTTGCTACCCTATGACATATGGGCCCCATTTAATTATGTTAGATTTTATTCATTTGTTTAGGTATAGTCTATGCCATGTGGGCCACACCTTCCCTTTGACCAGTCAAATTGACTTGGTCAATTCGGATTAGATTAAATACAAAAATTCCAGAAAAATTCAGAAAATGTTTAAAATTTTGAAAAATCATATAAAATAAACCGTAACTCGGATGAAAATAATTTATATATGAAAAACGATCAGAAAAATGTGACGAATCCAAATATCCTACCCACATACCAGCCACACCCCTCTAACCTAATGAACATGGAACCGTCCCCTCCGGTTCAGTGTACCGATAATCACCCGGAGCTGGGAGAACACTCCCGGATAATTTCCCGCTCCGACTAACTTGCGTAGTGCTGCATTAGAACACCCCTAGCACTGCATGTTGACATGTCATGCATCCCTGTTGCATTGTTTGCCGTGTATTTATTGTTTCTTCCCCCTCCTTCTCTCCCGATAGACCCCGAGACTGCCGACGACACTGCAGAGTACGATTACGTCGTCGACGACCAGACCCCTTCAGCTGAGCTTCCAGGCAAGCAAAACCCCCTTGATCATCAGATATCGCCCATTCTCTCTCTCTTATCTTGCATTAGAATTGCTTCTGTTGTTGCTCCGATAGCTCCTATTCTGATGCATACCCTGTTTTCGTCGCCTACTATTGATACCTTACCTACTACCCTATGATGCTTAGGTATGCTATGTTTCATCAGCTGGCCCTCCACCCTTGTCCGTTTGCCAGGCTTGTTATCGGGCCGTGATCACTCTAGGTGATGATCACAGAAATGTTACATTACTGCAATACTTTAAACTGTTAAAGTCGGGCCGGCTCCAAGAGTGCCCGCGAGAGAATAATGTTAAAGACGGGTCGGCTCCAAGAGCACCCGCGAGTGATATTATGGCGGAACGACAGGGCAGGCGGAGACCACCTAGGAGAGAGGTGGGCCTGGTCCTTGGTCGTGGTCCGTGTGTTATCAAGTCGGAGCGACAGGGATCCTGTTCGTCTTCGCGAGTTACTAAACACGCCTAACGGATTTGGGTATTTGATCAGAGTTGGCCGCTGGCCTATACGCACTACCACCACGTGGGATAATGGTTATGGGACCCTCGGCGCCGTATATATCAGCCGAAAGCTCTGTCAGATGTCCAGTTCAGCATTGTGGCACGGCAGGATCGGCGCCATCCAGGATAGAGGTGGTGCCTGGATCTAACCCTGCGCACAACGACCCGGAGTGCTTATGGCGATGGGCCCAAGACCCCTGAGCACTTAGGATGTAGACCGGCGGGGACCTCTCTGCTGAGCCTAGGTTGGACTACGTCGTGTCGATTACCAGAGGCTGGCCATGACCCGGAAAAGTGTGTCCGGCCAGAGTTAATCGAGCGTGTTGGGTAACAGTAGTGCACCCCTGCAGGGAAGTTATCTATTCGAATAGCCGTGTCCACGGTAACAGGACGCTCGGAGTTGTATCCTGATCTGCTACAATTACGAATGGATATCGTTACAATGCTAAACTGATACTACTGCTCTCGGGATCACTTTCTCGCAGGGTAGTCGAGGAAGGATCTCAGGGCATCACTAAAATATAATTGCTATTATATGTTACTTTACTCTACTCTCTTCTGATGCTGCAAGATTGCTTCAAGATGCTAGTCTTCGATAAGCTAGGCTTTTCCCCCCCTCTGTTCTGGCATTTCTGCAGTTTAGTCCAAAGATATAGCCCCATTCCTTTGATACCGATGCATACTTAGTATAGTTCTGATGTAAGTCTTGCGAGTACTTTGGATGAGTACTCACGGTTGCTTTGCTACTTCTTTTCCCATACCCAATTGCTGCGATCAGACGACGGAGTCCAGAAGCAGGAGATCCCTGGAGGCACCTACTGTTACGTTGAGCCCGCCGACCAGGAGTAGTTCGGAGGCCCTAGGCAGGAGGCCTTCGCCTTTTTGATCAGTGTCGCTGTTTGTGCTAGTCTTCTTAAGGCAAACTTGACTAACTATGTCTGTACCCAGATAATATTTGTTTGTATGACTTATGTATTCGGGTCCTCGCGACCCCTGGTTTGTAATATGAAGAGTTATGTTTAAATTTGAGTTTAGAGTTGTGTTGTGATATCTTCCCGTGAGTCTCTGATCTTGAGCGTGCACGTTTGCATGTATGATTTGTGCACGGTCGAGCAGGGGCGTCACAAGTTGGTATCAGAGCCGACTGCCTGTAGGAAGCCCCCTTCCGATTCCTTGGTCGAAGTTGAGTCTAGTCTTTGAAAAACTATTCTACTAACATGGCTGTGTGGCTTACGGGCCCACATCGCCAATGGATGGGTTTAGGATCTTTTATTCCTCTTCCTTACTCTGGGACTCTGATCTCTCTTCCATTCGGGTTAAAGAATTTTCTAACTCTAACATTAGGTTCTCGTGATCACATCCACCCGGAGCTATGATTATCTACAATTATTCCTTTGAATGCATGATGCATAATTCAATCACTGGCATTTGACATTCTTGAAACCTCCCTTGTTCTTTACGGACCATAAGATCCTTTTATCGAGGATTTTTGGATCGTCATCTTCAGATGCCAGGCTTCAGTGGTTTTCTCCGACGTTGATGTAGCCTTTGCTATGTCCCGTTGTTGTAATCCTCCACCGCGTGCCTGCGCGCCGCCTAGTTTGTCTAGCTGTGTGTGTTTCCGAACTCACATTGTCCGTTTGTATTCAACTCCGTGCATGGATCTGTATGTCTTTAATGACTATTAATATGTATCTAATGCACTTCATGTTCATTTTCCGAGTTACATCATGAATGACCCCATTCATTTGCTGTTGTTCTTGCTAAACTGCCCCTGTTGTTTTTAGCAGGATGGCTGATAGTCCCCCACCGTCACCATATGTCAAAGCAATGAGGCAACAGTTTGAACTGAACCGTCAGCAGTTTGAACTGAACAGACAATTTATGGGAAGTCTGGTGAACTGTTTGGAACGCAATGATGCTCGTCAGGAGCCTGGTCCGATCTCACTGCGAGATTTCGTGCGTCTCAATCCGTCCATTTTCCGCAACTCCACCAATCCTATGGATGCTGATGATTGGCTTCGTGACATCCTGTTTGAGATGGAGTCAGCTAATGTTCCCCCTGCCAGTTTTGTCACCTTTGCAGCATTTCACCTTAAGGGTCCAGCTGCTCAATGGTGGGAAAGCCACAGGCGTATGCTGCCTGCTGGGACAGCCACCACATGGATAGAATTTCAGTCAGCCTTCCATGCACGACACATTCCTCAAGGTCTGATGGACCAGAAGAAGAAGGAATTTCGCAAACTCACCGAGGGCAAGATGACTATTGATGAATATCAAAGGAAATTCCTTGATTTATCCCGCTATGCTGAGGATGACGTCTGTACTGACACTCGCAAGCAGGAGAAATTCCGTGAAGGACTGCGTCCTGATATAAAACTCACACTTGTTGTCCATGATTGCGCAGACTTTGCAACGCTTGTCAGCCAGGCTTTCCGAGCTGAAACTGGTCTGACTGAGTACCAGGAGTCGCTCAAACGTAACCGAGATGTTGGTCCATCCTCAGGTCAGCCTGCTCAGAGGCGTCAAGTCTGGATCCCGCACAATGTTTGTCACCGACCTGCTCCAACCTCAAGGCCATCTTATGTTGCACCTCGACTGCCTCCGCCACCGAGACAACTCAGGATTCAAGATGACAAACCAACTGTTACGGCTCCTTTACCCAATGATGGTTTATGCCATAAGTGTGGACAGCCAGGACATCTTGCTATCAACTGTCGCCAGAATCAGCCTCAGAGTACATCACGTCCCCCTGTTGGTCACAGGAAGGGCCGTCGAAAACATCCTTCTAGTAGCCGTAATGCCATTCCGCCTGCTATGGGTTGTGGTCAAGTTACCCATGTCAAGATTGAAGAAGCTCGTGATTCCCCAAGAATTGTGATGGGTACCCTTTCCGTTAATTCAGTGCCAGCTTCTGTTCCCTTTGATTCAGGAGCATCGCATGCCTTTGTGTCCCAACAATTTGCGCGGTTGCATGGGTTAGATATGGAAAATTTGCCCACTCCTTAGCGGTTCAATCTCCGGGATCCAAGTGGAAAACCACAATGGTAAGCCCCCACAACCAAATCAAAATTGGAGGTCTAGTTTTCCCTGCTTTTCTAATTGTGCTCGGACCTTCCAACATTGATGTCATTCTCGGTATGGACTGGTTGACAGCTCATAAAGCCTTAATAGACTGTGCCGCCAAGACAGTCCAGCTCACGCACCCTTCTGGCCAGACAATCAACTACTCAGCTCAGATAATTTAGAATGCCGAGAATCAGATATATGCTCTGAATGCTTTGAACGCTTCACCTCTTGAGGGAATTGAGAACGTTCCCGTCGTTCGCGAATTTCCAAACGTCTTTCCAGAAGAACTTCCAGGGATACCCCCTGTTAGAGCTGTTGAATTCGTCATCGACCTAAAACCAGGCACTACCCCTATTGCTAAGCGTCCCTATAAGATGCCGCCACATGAACTCCTTGAACTTAAGGAGGAGATTGACCAATCACTTCGTAAAGGCTTCATTTGTCCAAGCTCCTCTGCTTGGGGAGGACCTTCTCTCTTCGTTAAGAAGAAGGATGGAACTAACCGATTGGTCCAGGACTATTGGCCTATTAACCAAGCAACAATCCAGAACAAATATCCACTTCCCCGGGTCAACGATCTTTATGATCAACTTGTTGGATCCTCTGTGTTCTCTAAACTCGACTTAAGGTTGGGTTACCATCAGATCTGAGTTCGTAAAGAGGATATTCCGAAAACCGCCTTCGTTACCCGTTATGGATCATACGAGTACACCGTCATGTCCTTCGGATTAACTAATGCTCCAGCAACCTTCTCTCGATTGATGAACTATATCTTCATGGACTACCTCGACAAATTCGTCGTGGTTTATTTGGATGATATCCTTATATATTCCAAGAATGAAGAAGAACACACCGAACATCTTCGGCTTGTATTGGAGAAACTTTGAGAACATCAACTGTATGCCAAATTTTCCAAGTGTGAATTCTGGTTATCTAAGGTGACCTACCTTGGTCATGTGATTTCCAAAGATGGCATTGCTGTTAACCCAGAACGAGTTCAGGCTATTCTTGACTGGACTCCTCCGCAGACTGTTAAGCAAGTCAGAAGTTTTCTCGGTCTCGCCAGCTATCGTCGCCGTTTCGTCGAGAACTTCTCCAAGATTGCTAAGCCACTGACTAATTTGCTCCACAAAGGCAAGAAGTTTGAGTGGACGGAAAAGTGCCAGGAAAGTTTTCAGACACTTAAGGACAAGTTGACCTCTGCCCCAGTGCTAGCACCCCCGGATTCCCGAAAGGACTTTGTGATCTACTGTGATGCATCTCGTCAAGGATTAGGCTGTGTCCTAATGCAAGAGCGCAAAGTGATTGCTTATGGCTCTCGTCAGTTGCGTCCTCATGAAGATAAATATCCAACACATGATCTCGAGTTAGCAGCAGTTATCTATGCTCTGAAGCTGTGGCGACATTACCTTCTCGGTAATCGTTGTGAGATATACACGGACCACCAAAGTCTGAAGTATCTGTATACCCAACCAGATTTGAATCTCCGTTAACAAAGGTGGCTCGAGACAATAGGTGACTATGACATGGATATTTCTTATACCCCTGGCAAGGCTAATGTAATGGTCAATGCTTTGAGCCGCAAGTCTTATTGCAACAACCTAATGGTTCAGCAAGCCCAACCCCTTCTCTATGAAGAACTTCGCAAGTTGAACCTTCACATTGTTCCTCAGGGTTATCTTAATACCCTGGTTGTTGAACCGGACCTCGAGCGCAACATCAAGACTAGGCAGAAATATGACTCTGAATTCGAGAAGATTAAGCGCTACCTCTCCAAGGGAAATTCTTCGTTCTACACTGTTGATGATGATGGTGCCATGTTCTTCAAAGGCCGCCTAGTGGTCCCCAGAAAGCACAATCTGGACTCGCGCTCGGATGTCATGAAAGAAGCACATGATACACCTTTGTCAATTCACCCTGGTAGCACCAAGATGTACCAAGACATTCGACAGAGATACTGGTGGCCTGATATGAAGCGAGACATTGCTCGTTATGTTGCCGAGTGTGACATTTGCCGTCGCATCAAAGCAGAACATCAAAGACCTACTGGAACTCTGCAACCACTTGCTATTCCTGAATGGAAATGGAACAAAGTTGAAATGGTTTTCATTACTGGTTTTCCCAGATCACAGAAGGGTCATGATGCTATTTTTGTCGTCATTGACCGATTCTCAAAGGTTGCTCACTTTCTGCCAGTCAAGGAGACAATCACTGCTAGTCAGTTAGCAGACTTGTATGTTTCCAGAATTGTGTCACTCCACGGTGTTCCGTTGGAGATCAGTTCAGACCGTGGCGGCCTCTTTACCTCAAGGTTTTGGAACAGTTTTCAAGAATCTATGGGAACTCATCTGTCCTTTAGCACCGCTTTTCACCCCCAGTCCCAGGGTCAAGTTGAACGAGTCAACCAAGTGCTTGAAGATATGCTTCGTGCATGTGTTATCTCCTTTGGCAAGAAATGGGAGGAATCTCTCCCGTATGCCGAATTCTCTAACAACAATAGCTATCAAGCTGGTCTGAAGATGGCACCCTTTGAAGTTTTGTATGGGTGTAAGTGTCGAACCCCTCTGAATTGGTCAGAAACTGGGGAACGGTCACTCTTCGGTCCGGATATTATCCAACAAGCTGAAGAACAAGTCTGCATTGTCCGTGAACATTTGAAAACCACTTAGTCTCGGCAGAAGAGCAATTATGACCGAAAACACCAGGTAATGGTCTATCAACCTGGCGAGCAAGCTTACCTTCGCGTTACTCCGATGAAGGGCACTCATCGATTTGGAATCAAGGGCAAGTTAGCTCCTCGCTACATTGGCCCGTTCCGTATCCTCGCCCGACGAGGAGAAGTGGCATATCAATTGGAGTTGCCACCGAACCTTTCTCAAGTTCATGATGTCTTTCATGTGTCACAACTCCATTGCTGCTTCAAGGATCCTATCCGAGCAGTGGATCATGAAATGCTTGAGCTGCAAGAGGATCTTTCTTATGAAGAGTATCCAATCCGCATTCTTGATCAAGCTGAACGTCGAACCCGTCAGAAGGCAATCAAGTTCCTTAAAGTTTAGTGGTCGAATCATTCTGAAGATGAAGCCACTTGGGAACACGAAGATCGTCTTCGTGAAGAATACCCCGCTCTCTTTCAGCCTACCTCTTAATTCTCGGGACGAGAATTTCTTTTAGAGGAGAATTATAACACCCCCATGTATTAAGCTACAGTGATCACCCTTTTTGATGATGCCAAGTCACCATGATTAACAAGTCTTGATCACATTTGAATCATATCTCATTTCGAATTCCAGTTCAAATTGAAATTCAAATTTAAAGTGAATTTAAAAGTTGTTCAAATCCAGGAACTAAATAGTTCATAATATTGTAAATAATCCATAAGCAATTATAAAAATAAAACCAACATTAATTGAGTTAATAAAATGCCCTTAACCTAATTAAAATTGGATCAGCAACAATTAAAATAGGCCATTTAAATCCAGAAGTAAATTTAAGCCTTTGCAAATAATATGGAACTTGTTGGGTGGTCTTGTAGTGTTGTCTAGTATTTTAGTGCAAAGTTTCAAACCTAACAAAATTCATTTGGTGGCTGGGCTAATTAGGAAACAGAGACAAAACAATGGAACAGAAATGAAAAAGAATAAAAGGAAAAGTTGGCACTGTGCACTAGAAGCCTAGTGCTACAGTGGCGCGGTCCAAGTCCACCATGGCCTTTTCCCCTACCTCAGTACAGCCGCGCGCGCACGCCGTCCGTGCCACCGATTGTCGTCGTGTCGTTCATCCATCGGTACCCCGAGATGCATAAGACCCTCCCAGCGCTGTTGACGAACCCTAGCTCGCTCACTTTCCCTTTCCCACTCGCGTTTATCCTCTGAACCTCGTGCCCGAGCTGCCCTCGACGCGCCGTCGCCGTCCAGGAGCTTCGCCATCATCGTCTCCTTCGCCTACGTGCTCTGAATCGAGCCGGAATGACCCGTACGCTCGGCATCGAGCCATTCCCTGCCTGCGGCCGTCGCATCTCGTCGCCGGTTGCCACTGCTCCGGGCCGCCCCCGACCTCCCAACCTCGTCCACGAGCACCGCGGTGAGCTTCTCATCCGACTCCCCCTCTTCCCCGACTCGATCTGTGCCCGTAGTGGCTGTCCCATGAGCTCCGTCTGCCATGGCCGAACCTCAGTGTCCGCGTACGCGCGCACTGCTGCTCCTCTGCTTCTGATGCGCGTTGCTGCTGCTCCTTGCGCTGCTACTGCTGCTCGCCTGCTGCTCTGCTGCTGCCCGCTGCCTTGCTGTGCTCTGCTGCTTGCTGCTGCTCCGCTAGCCGCTGCTAATTGCTGTTGCCGCTGCCTACTGTTGCTCACTGCTGCTGTGCTCTTCTACTGCCGCTATCTGTTGCTCCGCCTTGCCGCTTGCTACTGCCCTTCACTGCTGCTGTCCGCCGCTGCCGCCGCCCGCTGCCGCTGCTGCCATACTGCTGCTGCTAGCCATGGCCGCCGTGGCCTTGTGCCCGTGCGTGCTAGCCATGGCTAGCCCGTGCGTGTGTGTGCACAGCCACCACCGGCCGGCCCTGTTCAAATTAGATTAGGGACTAATTAGTAGTTAGGTTAGTTAGGTTAGTTGCTACCCTATGGCATATGGGCCCCATTTAATTAGGTTAGATTTTATTCATTTGTTTAGGTATAGTCTATGCCATGTGGGCCACACCTTCCCTTTTACCAGTCAAATTGACTTGGTCAATTCGGATTAGATTAAATACAAAAATTCCAGAAAAATTCAGAAAATGTTTAAAACTTTGAAAAATCATATAAAATAAACCGTAACTCGGATGAAAATAATTTATATATGAAAAATGATCAGAAAAATGTGACAAATCCGAATATCCTACCCACATACCTGCCACACCCCTCTAACCTACTAAACATGGAACCATCCCCTCCGGTTCAGTGTACCGATAATCACCCGGAGCTGGGAGAACACTCCCGGATAATTTCCCGCTCCGACTACCTTGCGTAGTGCTGCATTAGAACACCCCTAGCACTGCATGTTGACATGTCATGCATCCCTGTTGCATTGTTTGCCGTGTATTTATTGTTTCTTCCCCCTCCTTCTCTCCCGATAGACCCTGAGACTGCCGACGACACTGCAGAGTACGACTACGTCGACGACGACCAGACCCCTTCAGCTGAGCTTCCAGGCAAGCAAAACCCCCTTGATCATCAGATATCGCCCATTCTCTCTCTCTTATGCTTGCATTAGAATTGCTTCTGTTGTTGCTCCGATAGCTCCTATTCTGAGGCATAGCCTGTTTTCATCGCCTGCTATTGATACCTTACCTACTACCCTATGATGCTTAGTTAGGTATGCTATGTTTCATTAGCTGGTCCTCCACCCTTGTCCGTTTGCCAGGCTTGTTATCGGGCCGTGATCACTCTGGGTGATGATCACAGAAATGTTACATTACTGCAATACTTTAAACTGTTAAAGTCGGGCCGGCTCCAAGAGTGCCCGTGAGAGAATAATGTTAAAGACGGGTCGGCTCCAAGAGCACCCGCGAGTGATATTATGGCGGAACGACAGGGCAAGCAGAGACCACCTAGGAGAGAGGTGGGCCTGGTCCTTGGTCGTGGTCTGTGTGTTATCAAGTCGGAGCGACAGGGATCCTGTTCATCTTCGCGAGTTACTAAACACGCCTAACGGATTTGGGTATTTGATCTGAGTTGGCCGCTGGCCTATACGCACTACCACCACGTGGGATAATGGTTATGGGACCCTCGGCGCCATATGTATCAGCCGAAAGCTCTGTCAGATGTCCAGTTCAGCATTTTGGCATGGCAGGATCGGCGCCATCCAGGACAGAGGTGGTGCCTTGATCTAACTCTGCGCACAACGACCCGGAGTGCTTATGGCGATGGGCCCAAGACCCCTGAGCACTTAGGATGTAGACCGGCGGGGACCTCTCTACTGAGCCTAGGTAGGACTACATCATGTCGATTACCCGAGGCCGGGCATGACCCGGAAAAGTGTGTCCGGCCAGAGTTAATCGAGCGTGTTGGGTAACAGTAGTGCACCCCTGCAGGTAAGTTATCTATTTGAATAGCCGTGTCCACGGTAACAGGACGCTCGGAGTTGTATCCTAATCTGCTACAATTACGAATGGATACCGTTACAATGCAAACTGATACTACTGCTCTCGGGATCACTTTCTCGCAGGGTAGTCGAGGAAGGATCTCAGGGCATCACTAAAATATAATTGCTATTATATGTTACTTTACTCTACTCTCTTCTGATGCTGCAAGATTGCTTCAAGATGCTAGTCTTCGATAGGCTAGGCTTTTCTCCCCTCTGTTCTGGCATTTCTGCAGTTTAGTCCAAAGATATAGCCCCATTCCTTTGATACCGATGCATACTTAGTATAGTTCTGATGTAAGTCTTGCGAGTACTTTGGATGAGTACTCATGGTTGCTTTGCTATTTCTTTTCCCCACACCCGATTGCTGTGATCAGACAACGGAGTCCAGAAGCAGCAGATCCCCGGAGGCACCTACTGTTATGATTACCGGTCTAGTTATCGATTGCCTATGGACAAATCATTCTCTTGTGTTATAAAAGCTTTCTACTAAACAACTAACTTTTATTATCTTACAATTTACTCATAGTTTTATTATCTCGCAAATTACTTCTAGTTTTATTCTTGCAAACTTATCCTATCACCTACAAAATAGTTTCATACTTTTTCTAGGTAAAGCAAACGTTAAGTGTGCGTAGAGTTGTCTCGGTGGTCGATAGAACTTGAAGGGAATATTAATTCTACATTTAGCTCCTCATTGGGTTCGACACTCTTATTTATCGAAGAAGCTACAATTGATCCCCTATACTTGTGGGTTATCAAGACCTTTTTCTAGCGCTGTTGCCGGGGAGCAATAGCGTGGGGTTGATACTCTCATGTGTGCTTGTTTGCTTTATCACTAAGTAGTTTTTATTTTCTGTTCTAAGTTGTTTTATATCTTTAGTTACGGATATGGAACACGAAACACCAAAAAAATTAGTTGTACTTGCTACTCATGGAGATGGGGAACCTCCTAAAACCCTCGATGTTCGTTATGTGGAAAACATTAAATACTACTTTGATAATCCTGATAAAACTCCATTCAACTTGATAATGGGAGTTACTTTGGATCAACGGGAATACTTTAGGGACTATCGCTTGTCTCAAAAAGGAAAACTCTTATGGGATCAAATTTATTATTTGCATTGGTATGCTCGGAATTTATGCTTAAGATATGATTATACTTGTTGCTCTAGGATGAAGGCTCCACACCTTCCCTTTTCATGTAAATTTAATGATAATGAAACCTTGGCTGCTTATGCTAATGGTATATATGATTACTATGATGTGGAACGAATAGAAGAATTTGTTGCTTTTAAGGGTGCTTATGAAATTGAATCTTTGTTTGAAAAGTATGAAGATCGTGATGATGCTGTCTACAGATCTGAAAATTTTGCTATACTTAAATATTGCTATGAGAATTACGAATACAATGCCGATAGTAATGACTTTATTGGGAAAGTCTGCCCTATCCAAGAAGAGACTAATATTTTGCAGGCTCCTATGGAAGAAGAAAATGATGACACTGTGATCTCATTAGATGAAAAAATTGAGGAGGAGAGCGAAGAACAAAAGGAGTAAGAGCGGATTTATCACCCGTGCCCACCTTCTGATGAGAGTAACTCTTTATCTCATACATTGTTTAATTTCCCTTTGTGTTTACCGAAGGATGAATGCTATGATAATTGCTATGATCCCTTGGAATCGTTTGAAATATCCCTTTTTGATGAAATTGATGCTTGCTATGCTTGTGGCCATGATGCCAATATGAATTATGCTTATGGAGATGAACTTGCTATAGTTCCTTATGTTAAGAATGAAATTGTTGCTATTGCACCCACACATGATAGTCCTATTATCTTTTTGAATTATCCCAACTACACTATATCGGAGAAGTTTGCTCTTATTAAGGATTATATTAATGGGTTGCGTTTTACTACTACACATGATAATTTTGATGAATATAATATGCATGTGCTTGCTGCTCCTAATTGCAATTATTATGAGAGAGGAACTACATCTCCGCCTCTCTATGTTTACAATGCGATAAAATTGCAAGAAACTGTTTATACTATGCATTCGCCTTTACTCGATGTGCTTGAATTGTTCTTTTATGACATGACGATGCATAGGAAGAGAGTTAGACTTCGTCATTGCATGATATATGTTGCTTTGTCCTCACTACTAAATTTCAATTCATTGTTAATTAAAATTGGCTTTGATATACCTTGGGATCCGGGTGGATCAATTACTTGAGCACTTTATGCCTAGCTTAATGGCTTTAAAGAAAGCGCTGCCAGGGAGACAACCCGGAAGTTTTAGAGAGTCATTTATTTCTGTTGAGTGCTTTTAAAATATTTAAAAAATAATAATATAGAGGGGAACCTAAAACTTTTCAAAAAGAAAAGTGAAAGTGAGAAAGACAAGCACCGTGGAAGTGGGGGACGTCCTTGAACTTTGTTCATGCCCATGGAAACTTTGTGAATCTTGATTACAGAAACTTTTCAACAAAAATAATTATCCCCTTGTACAAATCCATTGTATTATAAAAATAATGTGCCAAGATTTACCGTTAGAATGTTTAAATTCCTTGTTTGGTATGTGCGGTGCAAAAACAGAAACTTTTTCTTTAGTGCGTGAATTTACATTTTTTACTGGAATGTGCAAAAATTCTGAAATTTTTGTACAGTACTGCTATGCAAACTTTTTATTTTTTCCTAATGTTTCAGAATTTTTAGAGTTACAGAAGTATGGTCAATGTTCAGATTACTACAGACTGCTCTGTTTTTGATAGATTCTGTTTTTGATGCATTGTTTTGCTTGTTTTGATGAAACTATGGATTGTATCGGAAGGTATAAGCCATGGGGAAGTTAGAATACAGTAGGTATAATGAAAAAATAAAATATGAATGGGTTTGCAACAGTACTTAAAGTAGTGATTTGCTTTATTATACTAACGGATCTCACGAAGGTTTTGTTAAGTTTTGTGTGGATGAAGTGTTCAAAGATCGAGGAGGTATTGATATGAGAAGAGTGAGGAGAGGCAAGAGTTCAAGCTTGGGGATGCCCAAGGCACCCCAAGTAAATATTCAAGGAGACTCAAGCGTCTAAGCTTGGGGATGCCCCGGAAGGCGTCCCATCTTTATTCAACAATTATCGGTATGTCTCGGTTTTTGTTTTGTTCACATGATATGCGTAAATTCTTGGAGCGTCTTTTGTGTTTATTTTTCCCTTTTTATTTTATGCACCATGCTGGTATGAGATAGTCCTTGGTTGATTTATAGAATGCTTCATGCACTTCACTTATATCTTTTGAGTATGGCTTTATAGAATGCTTCATGTGCTTCACTTATATCATTTGAAGTTTGGATGCCTGTTTCTCTTCATCTAGAAAACCATTATTTGTAGAATGCTCTTTTGCTTCACTTATATTTATTAGAGCATGGCCTTTTTTAGGAAGAATTAAACTCTCTTGCTTCACTTATATCTATTTAGAGAGTCAACAGGAATTGGTCATTCACATGGTTAGTCATAAAATCCTACATAAAACTTGTAGATCACTGAATATGATATGTTTGATTCCTTGCAATAGTTTTGCGATATAGAGATGGTAATATGTGGGAGGTACTAGTAAATGATTGTGGTTTAGTAGGAATATTGATGTTAAGGTTTGTGATTCCCGAAGCATGCACGTATAGTCTCTCGTTATGCTAAGAAGTTGGAGCTTGATTTATTATTGATTGTCTTCCTTTGCGTGGAGGTCGCGGGCGCGCGATGGTTAAATCCTCCCAACCTCGCCCCTAGGGGCATGCGTAGTAGTACTTTGCTTCGAGGGCTAATAAACTTTCACAATAAGTATGTGAGTTCTTTATAACTAATGTGAGTCCATGGATTATACGCACTCTCACCTTTCCGCAATTTGCTAGCCTCTACGGTACCGTGCATTGCCCTTTCTCACCTCGAGAGTCGGTGCAAACTTCACCGGTGCATCCAAATCCCGTGATATGATACGCTCTATCACACATAAGCCTCCTTATATCTTCCTCAAAACAGCCACCATACCTACCTATTATGGCATTTCCATAGCCATTCCGAGATATATTGCCATGCAACTTCCATCATCATCATATACATGACTTGACCATTCATTGTCATATTGCTTTGCATGATCGTAAGATAGCTAGCATGATATTTTCATGGCTTGTCCCTTTTTTGATATCTTTGCTACGCTAGATCATTGCACATCCTGGTACACTGCCAGAGGCATTCATATAGAGTCATACTTTGTTCTAGTATCGAGTTGTAATTTTTTGAGTTGTAAGTAAATAGAAGTGTGATGATCATCATTATTCATTATTAGAGCATTGTCCCAGTGAGGAAAGGATGATGGAGACTATGATTCCCCCACAAGTCGGGATGAGACTTCGGACAAAATAAAAAAGAAAATAAAAAAAAGAAAAAAGTGTGGCCAAAAAGAGCCCAAGAAAAAAAGAAAAAAAATAAAAAAAAGAAAAAGAAAAAAATAAATAAATGAGAGGAAAAGAGAGAAGGGGCAATGTTACTATCCTTTCCACACTTGTGCTTCAAAGTAGCACCATGTTTTTCATGTAGAGAGTCTCCTATGTTTTCACTTTCATATACCAGTGGGAATTTTTCATTATAGAACTTGGCTTGTATATTCTGATGATGGGCTTCCTCAATTGCCCGAGGTCTTGAGCAGGAAAGTTGGATGCACACCCACTTAGTTTTCAGTTTGAGCTTTCATACACTTATAGCTCTTAGTGCATCCGTTGCATGGCAATCCCTACTCCTCGCATTGATATCAATTGATGGGCATCTCCATAGTCCATTGATGAGCCGCGTCGATGTGAGACTTTCTTTCTTTTTGACTTCTCCTTATTAATCTCTATCATCATTCTATTCAACCTATAGTGCTATGTCCATGGCTTGCGCTCATGTATTGCGTGGGGGTTGAAAAAGCTGAAGCGCGTTAAAAAGTATGAACCAATTGCTTGGCTGACACCGGGGTAGTACATGATTTATACTTTGTGTTAAGAAGATGGAGCATGACAAGACTATATGATTTTGTAGGGATAACGTTCTTTAGCATTGATATTTTGAAAGACATGATTGTTTGTTGGGATGCCTGAGTATTGATGTCTTTATATCAAATTATAGACTATTGCTTTGAATCACTCGTGTCTTAATATTCATGCCATGATTAAATTTTATGATCAAGATTATGCTAGGTGGCATTCCACATCAAAAATTATCTTTTTTATCATTTACCTACTCGAGGACGAGCAGGAATTAAGCTTGGGGATGCTGATACGTCTCCGTCGTCTCTATAATTTTTGATTGTTTCATCCCAATATTCTACAACTTTCACATATTTTTGGCAACATTTTATATTATTTTGGGGGCTAACATATTGATCCAGTGCCCAGTGCCAGTTCCTGTTTTCTGCTTGTTTTTTGTTTCATAGAAAATCCATATCAAACGAAGTCCAAATGCAATAAAAATTTATGGAGAATTATTTTGGAATATATGTGATTTTTGGGAGGTGGAATCATTGCAAACGGAGGCCCACAGCCTCCACGAGCCACCTGGGCGCGTGCCCCCCTGGCACGCGGTGGTGCCTCGTGGGCACACCGTAAGTCGGTTGGGGCTCTTCTTCGGGCGCAAGGAAGCTAATATCTGGAAAAAAATCATGTTAAAATTTCAGCGCAATCGGAGTTACGGATCTCTAGGAATTTAAGAAACGGTGAAAGGCCAGAAAACAGGAACGCGAAACAGAAGAGAACAGAGAGAGAGATCCAATCTAGGAGGGGCTCCTGCCCCTCCGCCGCCATGGCAGCCATGGACCAGAGGGGGAACTCTCCTCCCATCTAGGTGGGAGGCCAAGGAAGAAGAATAAGGAGGGGGGCTCTCTCCCCCTCTCTCCCGGTGACGCCGGAACGCCGCCGGGGCAATCATCGTGACGGCGATCTACACCAACAACTTTGCCGCCGTCAACACCAACTCTCTCCCCCTCTATGCAGCGGTGTAACCTCTCTTTTCCTGCTGTAATTCTCTACTTAAACATGGTGCTTAATGCTACATATTATTATCCAATGATTTGTGGCCATCCTATGATGTTTGAGTAGATTCATTTTGTCTTATGGGTTGATTGATGATCGTGATTGGTTTGAGTTGTATGTTTTATTTTGGTGCTGTCCTATGGTGCCCTCCGTGTAGCGCAAGCATGAGGGATTCCCGCTGTAGGGTTTGCAATGCGTTCATAATTCTCTTATGGTGGGCGGCTAGAGTGACAGAAGCTTACACCCGAGTAAGGGGTTGCTGCGTATGGGAGTAAAGGGGACTTGATACTTAATGCTATGGTTGGGTTTTACCTTAATGATCTTTGGTAGTTGCGGATGCTTGCTAGAGTTCCAATCAAAAGTGCATATGATCCAAGTACGGAAAGTATGTTAGCTCATGCCTCTCCCTCATATAAAATTGCAACAATGATTACCGGTCTAGTTATCGATTGCCTAGGGACAAATCATTCTCTTGTGTTACAAAAGCTTTCTACTAAACAACTAACTTTTATTATCTTGCAATCTACTCATAGTTTTATTATCTCGCAAATTACTTCTAGTTTTATTCTTGCAAACTTATCCTATCACCTACAAAATAGTTTCATACTTGTTCTAGGTAAAGCGAACGTTAAGTGCGCGTAGAGTTGTATCGGTGGTCGATAGAACTTGAAGGGAATATTAATTCTACCTTTAGGTCCTCGTTGGGTTCAACACTCTAATTTATCGAAAAAGCTACAATTGATCCCCTATACTTCTGGGTTATCAGAGTGTCCAGAACATCGTAGGCCCTGCTGAGGGTAAGTCCCAGACGAGGTGCTGAAGACTCGACCTCCTCCTCCTCCTCGGGTATGGTCTCCAGTCGGGCAGCTGTCGATGCCACGCCTGCTCGGGGTGGCGCTGTGCTCGTAGGCGGTGATGCTCTAACTGGAGTGGGTGCAGCCAAGCGACTAGCCTCATCACTCGGGGATGAGCGTCGAACCACGGGTGGAGTAGGGGGATCATATGGTGGAGTCGGAATGCGAGGAGCGCGTGGTGACGGGGAACGGAACTCACTCCTGCGAGGAATCCTCGAACGAGCTAAGTCCATCCGTGCAGCGAGATGGTCGTCCACCAGTGTGGTGAAGACTGACTCCAGAGCCATGATGTACTAACAAGGGGCTCGATCGCCTCGTCTCTTTCTCCCGCAGTGCAGGAGAAAGCATAGTGACTGGTGTATGGAACGTGGCATGGAAGGTAGTGATAGGGACGTGTCTGCATGAACGGAAGAATGTCCCTAAGACGGGCGATGGCCTCACGGGCAGCCATCTGGACAGCATGCCTCTCAGAGGGCATGACTCTCCCCACAAATTGATAGTTGCGATATGACAAGGCACTTCCACCCCGAATATATACCGAGGCCTGGTACATAGTCAGAGTGTCTGTGATCCTGTCAGGAAAAACGGTGTACTCCGGACGGCTCGGAGATCTCATCGCATCTCTAGCGATGACGGCGAGAAGACGGGAAAATCCCGCAGGCTCATTGGCGAAGATCTGGGACGGACAGCTACCGCTAGACATCTACAACAGTAGACAAAAATCCAAATTGTCATATCATAAGTAGATGATGACCAAGGAAAATTGTTACAATGCATGAGATGCATGCTAATAATGTTAGTACTGACTCTATTACTAGTGTTCGTGCCTAGGGGTTTCCTACAGTTAGCCTGGCTCTGGTACCAAGGTTTGTTAGGCCCATTTCTGGATAAATCACAGAATAGCCTCAAGTCACACCAGCCCCAAGATCAGAACAACTGGTGGACTTCCTTGATATAGATAACCAGTACATACATAATATTACACAGGGTTGAGTCAGAGTGCTCAACAATTATTACAAACTGTCAATATACTACGGTGGTGGAATAACAAGTGGTGTGGTGGTGGTACAACACTGGTACAATAAAATAAAGTCAAGCGTTAGTGTGAGGCTTGGCTATTTTATTGGTGCAGCGGAAACACAGCGGATGATACTAGCTCGTCTTCCTCCAGGTCTGGCCAAATTAACAAGCCAGGGACAAGCCTATGAGTACGTTGGAATGTACTCGCAAACATTATGAACGAAAGATATACCGAATGCATATGCTCATGCTGGATTAAATGATATGCATATGTTGGCTGAAATTAAGTTATGGTATGATAAATATTAGCATATGCAGAAGTATGAGTAAATAAAATATTAGTGACAAACAAAGAAAGTTAATGGAAAATCGGGCGAGACAGGACCGCCCGAGAATCCAAAAGAAAAAGAATAATGTGGAGAATCGGGCGAGATAGGACCGCCCGAGAATCCAAAAGAAATGCCAAACAGGTGTCTAAATGCGATGCCTCGAGAGGTCTTGAAAAGAAATGCCAAACGGGTGTCTAAAAGCGACGCCTCGAGAGGTCTTGAAAAGAAATGCCAAACGGGTGTCTAAAAGCGACGCCTCGAGAGGTCTTGAAAAGAAATGCCAAACGGGTGTAAAGCGACGCCTCGAGAGGTCTTGAAAAGAAATGCCAAACGGTTGTCTAAAAGCGATGCCACGTGAGGTCTTGAAAATAAATGAGTATCCCGAGTAGTCTAGCCAGCCCATGAGATACTCAGGAAAGAAATAAAATGAGTGTCCGGGGTAGTCTAGCCAGCCCCTGAGACATTCAGAAAAGGAAATAAAATGACAGGGTTAGTCCACAATAATAATCATATCATCAATAATATTCACGATAATATCTGTAGTGGCAACAATTATCCTGCAAAATTAATTCATGCTCAATTTAATTATTTCCTCCGAAGACCGACACCGGGACCGACACTTGACCCTGCCCAGCTAACGTCCTTTACCGCGGACACGGCTATTCGAATAGGTATAACTCTGCAGAGGGTGTACTCTTTACCCACGTGTATGCGATTTATTTAGTCAACACCGTGACGCTGGCTAATTCCCATTACGGTCTTTGGGTTGAAAACACGCCTGACCAGCACACACCAGATTAACTTTCTGGATGCCAGGAATCACCCAAAGCATCGTTCAAGAAAAACTCTAAGTCAGGGAGACCATCGTCTCGACTAGCATGGGATCACTATTCATACACGTAGATTACAAGGGGTGCCCCCCTCTCGGCCCAGCCGGATACACCCATGCCCCCTGACCTGATGACGGGCATTAGTCCATGGCCGTGGAAACCCTCATCATGGCCCTCTATGTGGTGTGTACACGGACAGGGGTTAGCAACTTACTACACCGTACTTCCCTCACGGAAAGACCCGTGGCAGCACGGTATTTAGCTAGGTGTGACGGAACAAGACTCGATCTAGGTCGACTCAGGAGGTGTTGTTATTAAGACTGGCATGTCTCACATGCCACGGTGACACCGTCGTGTCATAGCACAGCCCGTGCCCACCGGCACGTCCAAGCTAGGAGATATACTCCTAGTTATCTCACAACTTTTATTCACGGTAGAAAGTCACTTGAGTGAAGTGCAAGCAAATGCAAAGATGATATGACCATGCATGCATGCACTTGTGATATACTATGCATACGGTGCAACTCCAACCGATGCAATCATGCAATGCAAATGCAATCACCATATCCCAAGTTCAAAAATGCTTGCCTTGATCAAAGTAGTCAGAAAGAGATCCCTCAAAATTCCCGGCAAAGTCCCCCTCTTCTTTTTCTGAAAAATCCAAATTCAATTAATTTTTTTGCAATAGTACCAAAAGTTGTCTCAAAATATTTTTAAATAAATACTAAAAAAACTAGAGAGAAAAATAAGAATTTCAAAAAAAAGAATCAACTCAAACAGAGTTGTGGTTTAAAAGTTATTAAACTTTTAAAACCGGGGGCCTTTCTGCAAAAATCTGGGCCCCTGTGCGTTTAAAAACAAAACGCTTCGGGCGGAATATGCCTTTCAGCGGAGGAGGCGTAAAGAGCAGAATACGCCTTCAGTTTAAAAGCAGAAAAAAAGAAAACGCTGACGGGTGGGGTCCACCCGTCAGGTTTAAATTTGAACGCGCTCGCGCGCGAGAACAGAGGGACGGCGGTGATCACCGGCGATGATCGCCGGGGTTTTAGGAGGCGGCGATGGTCGGAGCGTGATCAGGGAGTCCGTCCACATCGGTGGGTGGCGGTGATGGTCGCTGGCGAGCACTAGAACGACGGCGAGGTCGACGCCAGCGGACGGTGGTTTCGGGTGAGGTTGGATCTCACCGGAGAGGGCTTCTTGCGTCAAATTGAAGACGGGGATCGATGAGTGGGTGCACGAGAGGTCTACTGGCCAAATTTGAGCGGTGGAGGTGGAGTAATGACGACGTGCTGATCGTGGGCAGTGGCGGCGGATCGGTGACCGGAGAGGAGGGAGATGACCTCTCCGAGGTCGGGTAAGTGGCGTAGGGTTCGATTGAGAGAGTGTGTGGGTGGTGTGGGGAGTGAACAGAGCTCGGGAGGCCCTTATATAGGCGGTTCAAGCGTGGCCATGCGGGAGCAAATGACGCCGGAGTTAATCCGGCCGGCGAGGTGGTTAGGGGGCGGTGGTTAAGGGCGGTGAGGAGTGGATGAGGTCGATGGAGCCTTCTAGAGAAGCCAGTGCGAATGAACTCAGGCTCTGCGGCTTTATCCGTGGTGCGGTTCCCGTACGGGTGCGGCGGCCGTCGTCCAACTCCGGCGACTGACAACGGGCCCTGGGCGGTGGGGTCAGTGCACGGAGCCGCAGAGAGGAGCGACGCGTGGAGGAGAGGGTAGGCGGATAGCAGCAGAGAGGAGTGAAGGCAGAGGGCGCCGTGCTGATCCGCCTGGTTTGCCGTGGCCGAGGACGGTGGCCGTTGCACTGGCCACCTCCTATGCTGTCGGTGGTGGGCAGCTGACCAGGGGGTCCCCGGTGACCCATTAATGGCCAGAGGAGGCGTGGAGGAGAAGGGGAGGCTGTGGAGTGCAGTGCACGCGACGAACCCCCCCTCTCTCTGAACTAAATTCAGTTAACTGAATTTCTGACAGTGCTACAGTGTGCATACCACTTGAATGATGAAATGACAGAGGGTGCTAGGGATTTTAGGAATTTGTGGGAATTTTTGTGGTGTGGTGTTGATGCATAAAAGAGGGTCTGGCCAAGTTTCAGAATTTTTGGAGCTATTAAAAATAGGTTTTGGTCAGGAAGTTTGAATCTGGTCCAAATTTGAACTGGATGGAATTTGAAAATTTTGAACTATGGAGCCCAGTGTTTTTGGTGAAATGGGTTGTGGGTACTGTCTAGTTGCTAGGATAATTTTTGTGGTTGCAGAAGAATCATAGAAAATGTGGTTCCTTTGTAAATCAGAGAAACCATGATAAATATAAATTCCAACTTGGGAATTTATTTAAAATAAGAGAAATATTTTTGTGGAGTGGGAAAGTATTGGACACTGTCCTAGAATGTGAGAATGACTTGAGGAATAATTTAGAAGTGACAGAAAAATTATTGGAGGAATTTAGAAGTGCTTGAAAGGAGTGAAAAGGCCATTTCCTTGGAATAATTTTTATTATTCTAAAAAAATTTCTGAAAGAAAAATATTTTTTTCCTTTCAAAAATAATTACCCAATTAATAAACCATCCAAATTAGAACCATTTAAAATTTTGAAACCCAATTAAAAGTTAAAATGATTTTCAGAACAGAAGAAGCAGAAGATGAAACAGACCATAATAAGTCAAAGTATTTTCTTTTTAAAGAAAAGATTTTGAAAATCCAAGGAAAATATTTTGGGGTGTTACACTTATGTGATTTGGGTGCTAGTGTGACTGCTATTTTGTTTACCCTATATCAAGAAATTATGAATGATATTGCACCTGTTGAAATAGAGGACATTGATGTTACTATTATGCTTGCAAACAGAGATACCATTACACCGCTTGGGATCGTTAGAGATGTTGAAGTCTTGTGTGGAAAAATACAATACCCTACTGATTTTCTAGTCCTCGGTTGTCCACAAGATGATTTTTGTCCCATTAATTTTGGTAGACCTTTCTTGAACACCGTTAATGCCAAGATGGATTGCGCTAAAGAAACTGTTAGTGTTAATTTTGGTGGTATGTCTCATGAGTTTAATTTTTCCAAGTTTCGTAGACAACCTCATGATAAAGAATTGCCTAATAAAGTTGAAATTATTAGTCTTGCTTCTATTGCCGTACCTCCTACAGATCCGTTAGAACAATATTTGCTAGACCATGAAAATGATATGCATATGAATGAAAGAAATGAAATTGATAAGATGTTCTTTGATCAACCACCTATCCTTAAACACAATTTGCCTGTTGAAACTCTTGGAGGCCCTCCTCCACCTAAAGGTGACCCTGTATTTGAATTGAAGCAATTGCCTGATACATTGAAATATGCTTATCTAGATGAAAAGAAGATATATCCTGTTATTATCAGTGCTAACCTTTCAGAGCATGAAGAAAAGAGATTATTGAAAACACTGAGGAAGGACCGAGCTGCTATTGGATATACTCTTGATGATCTTAAGGGCATTAGTCCCACTCTATGTCAGCACAAAATTCATATGGAGCCTGATGCTAAACCAGTGGTCGACCACCAACGACGATTAAATCCTAAGATGAAAGAGGTGGTAAGAACTGAAATATTAAAGCTTCTGGAAGCAGGTATAATCTATCCCATAGCTGATAGTAGATGGGTAAGTCCCGTTCATTGTGTCCCTAAGAAAGGAGGTATTACCGTTGTTCCAAATGATAAAAATGAACTCATTCCACAAAGAATTGTAACTGGTTATAGGATGGTAATTGATTTCAGAAAATTAAACAAAGCTACTAGAAAAGATCATTACCCCTTGCCTTTTATTGATCAAATGTTAGAAAGATTGTCTAAGCATACACACTTTTGTTTCCTAGATGGTTCTTCTGGTTTCTCTCAAATACATGTATCACCTGTAGATCAAGAGAAAACCACCTTTACTTGTCCTTTTGGAACTTATGCTTATAGACATATGCCTTTTGGTTTATGCAATGCACCTGCTACCTTTCAAAGATGTATGACTGCTATATTCTCTGAATTTTGTGAAAAGATTGTTGAGGTTTTCATGGATGATTTTTCCGTTTACGGAACTTCTTTTGATGATTGCTTAAGCAACCTTGATCGAGTTTTGCAGAGATGTGAAGAAACTAATCTTGTCTTGAATTGGGAGAAGTGCCACTTTATGGTGAATGAAGGTATTGGCTTAGGGCATAAAATTTCTGAAAGAGGTATTGAAGTTGATAAGGCTAAGGTTGATGCTATTGAGAAAATGCCATGTCCCAAGGATATTAAAGGTATACGAAGTTTCCTTGGTCATGCTGGTTTCTATAGGAGATTTATTAAAGACTTCTCTAAAATTGCTAGGCCTCTTACCAATCTTTTGCAAAAAGATGTTCCATTTGTTTTTGATGATGATTGTGTAGAAGCCTTTGAAACACTTAAGAAAGCCTTAACCACTTCACCTATTGTTCAACCACCTGATTGGAACTTGCCTTTTGAAATTATGTGTGATGCTAGTGATTATGCTGTTGGTGCTGTTCTAGGACAGAGAGTTGATAAGAAATTAAATGTTATCCATTATGCTAGTAAAACTCTAGACAGTGCTCAAAGAAATTATGCCACTACTGAAAAAGAATTTCTAGCAGTTGTGTTTGCATGTGGTAAATTCAGACCCTACATAGTTGATTCTAAAGTAACTGTTCACACCGATCATGCTGCTATTAAATACCTTATGGAAAAGAAAGATGCTAAACCTAGACTCATTAGGTGGGTTCTATTGCTACAAGAATTTGACTTGCATATTATTGATAGAAAGGGAGCTGAGAATCCCGTAGCAGATAATTTGTCTAGAATGGAAAATGTTCTTGATGACCCACTTCCTATTAATCATGATTTTCCTGATGAACAATTAGCTGTCATAAATGCTTCTCGTAATACCCCTTGGTATGCAGACTATGCTAATTATATTGTTGCTAAATTTATACCACCTAGTTTCACATACCAACAAAAGAAAAAGTAATTTTATGATTTAAGACATTACTTCTAGGATGACCCCCATCTTTATAAAGAAGGAGTAGATGGTATTATTAGACGTTGTATACTGCTACTTGTAGCTTGCGTTGGTATTTTCCCCGAAGAGGAAGGGATGATGCAGCACAGTAGAGATAAGTATTTCCCTCGATTATGAAACCAAGGTTATCGAACCAGTAGGAGAATCACGCAACACCTCTTTAGCAGTACCTGCACACAAACAACAAATCCTTGCACCCAACGCAAACAAGGGGTTGTCAATCCCTTGGCGGTAAGATTGCAAGATTAAATTGTATTTGATAGATTGATAGATTGAAATAAAAATACAAAATAAAATAAGTAAAAGAAAATTGCAGCAATATTTTTAGGGTTTTAGTAATATGAGATTGATAGACCCGGGGGCCAGAGGTTTCACTAGAGGCTTCTCTTGAGAAAATAGCGTACGGTGGGTAGACAAATTACTGTTGGGCAATTGATAGAAAAGCAAATAATCATGACGATATCCAAGGCAATGATCATGTATATAGGCATCACGTCCAAGATTAGTAGACCGACTCCTGCCTGCATCTACTACTATTACTCCACACATCGACCGCTATCCATCATGCATCTAGTGTATTAAGCCCATAAAGAACGGAGTAATGCCTTAAGAACGATGACATGATGTAGACAAGACAAACTCATGAATTAATAAACCCAATGAATAGATCCCATCTTGTTATCCTTAGTAACAATGATACATACGTGTCATGTCCCTTTCTGTCACTGGGATTGAGCACCGCAAGATCGAACCCACTACAAAGCACCTCTTCCCATTGCAAGAAAAATCAATCTAGTTGGCCAAACCAAATCAATAGATTGGAGAAGAAATACGAGGCTATAATAATCATGCATAAAAGAGTGCAGCAAAGACTCAAATAAATTCATGGATAATCTGATCATAAACTCACAATTCATCGGATCCCAAAAAACACACCGCAAAAAGTCATTACATCGGATAGATCTCCAAGAACATCAAGGAGAACATTGTATTGAAGATCAAAACGAGAGAAGAAGCCATCTAGCTACTAACTATGGACCCGAAGGTCTGTGGTAAACTACTGACGCATCATCGGAAGGGCAGCAAGGTTGATGTAGAGCCCCTCCGTGATCGATTCCCCCTCCGGCAGATTACTGGAGAAGGACCCCAGATGGGATCTCTCTGGAATAGAAGCTTGCAACGGCGTAAAATGTATTTCGTGGACTCCCCTGAGGGTTTCTGATTTTTTATAAATTTATAGCGCTGGAATTAGGTCAAAAGGAGCTTGGTGGGGCCCACGAGGCACCAGGGCACGTCTGCCCCCCCAGGCATGCCCTGGTGGCTCGTGGGGCCCACCAAGGTCTTCTGGCCTCCTCTCGAAGCTTCTGATGTTTATCTTGTCCAATAAAAAATCTCCAAAAAGTTTCGTGGCATTTGGACTTTGTTTGGTATTGATTTTCTGTAAAACAAACACAGGGCAGAAAACAGCAACTGGCACTGGGAACTAAGTTAATAGGTTAGTCTCCAAAAATGATAGATAATTGTTGTAAATGATTGTAAAAACATCCAAGATTGATAATATAACAACATGGAACAATCAAAAATTATAGATACATTGGAGACGTATCAGCATCCCCAAGCTTAATTCCTACTCGTCCTCGAGTAGGTAAATGATAAAAACAAATTTTTTGATGTGGAATGCTGCCTAACATATTCATCACATATTCTTTTCTTTTGTAGCATGGACATTGGACTTGTATGATTCAAAGCAATAGTCTATAGTTTGACATGAAAACATAAATACTCAAGCATGCTAACAAGCAACCATGTCTTTCAAAATATCAACGCTAAGGAAAGTTATCCTTAGCCCATTATGCTCAATCATTGATCCATTCATGAAACACACTCGAATATTAGCTACGTCCAATGCACAAGTATGACAATAGTGCTCTCTAGTTGGTGCTTTTGTAAGAGAAGATGGAGACTCAAGAAAAATAAAAATTGCATAAAAGTAAATAGATAGGCCCTTCGCAGAGGGAAGCAGAGATTTGTTAAATGTGCCAGAGCTCAAAGCTGAAATTAAAGAGATAAAAAAAAATTGGGAGGCATGCTTTTCCTGTCAACGAAAACGAACGAGAATTTCCAACATCTTCCATGCTACATACATTATAGGCGGTTCCCAAACAGAAAATAAATTTTATTCCTTTTTCCACCATTCTTTGACAATCCATGGCTAGCCGTATCCACGGGTGCCCTCCATACCATCACTTTCCAAGGAATTTATTAATATGAATTTATAAGATTTTTCATTTCATTTCATTTCATATTTCGGGACTAGGCATCCCTATTACTGCCATACTCTCGTGCAATGACAAGTGAATAAACACTCATCGTGAGAATAACCCACCTAACATGGAAGATATTGGCTACCCCCTTCCGCCTCATGAGCGGTACGGGCACACAAAACGAGAAAAATTATTTTGAAATTTAGAGTTGGCACACGCAAATTTACTTGGAACGACATTGAAATACCGCATATAGGTAGATATAGTGGACTCATATGGCAAAACTGGGTTTAAGAATTTTGGATGCACAAGCAGTATTTCCGCTTAGTACAAATGAAGGCTAGCAAAAGATTGAGAAGCAACCAACCAAAAAAGGAAAACGGTCATAAACATGCATTGAACATAACTAACACCAAATAATGCACCATAAGTTGGATGTAACTTCATTGCATAACTATTGACTTAATGTGCATGCATAGGGAATCACAAACCTTAACACTAATATTCTTACTAAATCACAATTACTCACTAACATGACTCACATATTATCATTTCCATATCGCAAAACTATTGCAAGGAATCACACTCATCATATCCAATGATCTATATGAAAGTTTTTATTATATCCCTCTTGAATATTCATCACTTTGGGACCAATTGCATAACATGTGCAAATTACCGTCACTATTAATTATCAGGTCAACTCACAAAAAGATTTAAGTGAAGCATGAGAGTGCAAATATTTCTTCAAAATTTCAATCTTATCAATTCTCAAAATAATATAAGTGAAGCATGAGAATTCATTTCTTCAAAATTTTAATCAACTCTCAAAATAATATAAGTGAAGCGTGAGAGTTTATTTCTTCAAAATATAGCCACCACTGTGCTCAAAAAGATTTAAGTGAAGCACTAGAGCAACTGCCTAGCTTAAAAAAAATTAAGTGAAGCACATAGAGTATTCTAACAAATTATGATAACGTGTGGCTCTCTCAAGATGGGTGTGTCCAGTAGGGATGAATGTGACAAACTAAAAAGCAAACAAAGCAAAGACTCATATCATACAAGACGCTCCAAGCAAAACACATATCATGTGACGAATAAAAATATAGCCTCAAGTAAAATTACTGATGGTTGTTAGAAGAAAGAGGGGATGCCTTCCGGGGCATCCCCAAGCTTAGACGCTGTTGGCTTATAAGTACTGTTGCAAACCCATTCATATTTTATTTTTGCATTATACCTACTGTACTCTAACTTCACCATGGCTTATACCCCCCGATACAATCCATAGATTCATCAAAACAAGCAAGTAGTGCATCAAAAACAGAATCTGTCAAAAACAGAACAGTCTATAGATATCTGAATTATGGTCATACTTCTGTAACTCTAAAAATTCTGAAAAATTAGGAAAACGTGGGTAATTCATATATCAATATTGTGAAAAAAATTCAGAAGGTTCTGACGTAACAGTACAGAAACAAAATTCCAGCACTGGACGCAAAACTTTCTGTTTTTAAACAGCATAAATTATACTATCTTCCAAATCATCCCAAAGGTTCTACTTGGCACAAACACTAATTAAAAACACAAAAACACCATCATACCAGTAGTATGACAGTAAAAACACACCATAACAGAAACTTATAACAAAAATTTATTTTATTCATTGGGTTGCCTCCCAACAAGCGCTATTGTTTTATGCCCTAGCTAGGCATAATGCATAGTTTCAAGTGTTGTCATCTTTCAAATTGACTCCATAAGTGGCCCTCATAATTGATTCATATGGTGCTTTAATTCTTTTCCTAGGGAAATGTTCCATACCCTTCTTTAGTGGAAACTGAAATTTTATATTCCCTTCTTTCATATCAATAATGGCACCTATAGTTCATAAGAACGGTCTACCAAGTATTATGGGGCAAGAAGAATTGCATTCAATATCAAGAACAATAAAATCTACGGGCACATAATTTCTATTTGCAAGAATAAGCACATCATTAATTATACCCAAAGGCTTTTTAATAATAGAATCCACAAGATATAAATTAAGAGAACATTCATCTATATTGGTAAAGCCTAGCACATCACATAGAGATTTTGGAATTGTGGAAACGCTAGCACCCAAATCACATAAAGCATTGCACTCATATTTTTTAATTTTAACTTTAATGGTGGGTTCCCATTCATCATGTAATTTTCTAGGAATTGAAATCTAGTTCAAGCTTTTCTTCTAACGCTTTCATCATTGCTTCTACGATGTGTTTAGTAAAATCCTTATTTTGCTCATAAGCATTGGGTAAATTTAACATGGATTGCAACAAAGAAATGCACTCAATCAAAGAACAATTATCATAATTAAAATCTTTGTAATCCAAAAGAGTGGGCACATCACTATTTAAAGTTTTTACCTCTCCAAACCCACTTTTAGTAATTTTTTCATTAAGATTTTCACCCTCCGAATTTTGGGAACGCTTACTAACTAAAGTTGACTCGTCTTCAGTTCCCTTTTCATCAACTTTTATATTGCAAAACAAAGAATCAATAGATGAAACACCAATCATTTTAATATCCTCATCATTACTACGATAAAAACCGGGAGGAATCGCTTTTTCTAAAAATTCCCGTTTAGCTCTTAGTATGGCGGTTCTTTTCTTACTCTCATCCATGGAGACACGTAAAGCTTTAATTGATTCACTAATATCAATTTTGGGTGGCAAAATTTTAGTCTTAAGATTTTCCACATCATAAATAATTCTATCAATGCTCCTAGACATGTCATCAATTTTACTCAATTTTTCTTCTATCGTAGTGTTGAAAATTTTTTGAGCATTAATAAATTCTTTAATATTACTTTCAAGATCAGAAGGTATCCTATTATTATTACAGGAATTACCATAAGGATTGCCATAATTGTTAGAGGAATTTCCGGGAAACGGTCTAGCGTTGAAATTACCTCTATAAGCATTATTATTGAAATTGTTTTGTGAGACAAAATTCACATCTACGGGATCATTATTTTGCTCAATCAAAGTAGACAATGGCACATCATTAGGATCAGTATTAGCATTTTTACTAGCAACCAATTTCATAAGCGCATCAACTTTATCACACAAAGTATTAATTTCTTCAATAGAATTCACCTTTTTACTAGTAGGAGTTCTTTCGGTATGCCATTGTGAATAATTTGACATAATATTATCAAGCAATTTAGTAGCTTCTTCCAAAGTAATTTCCATAAACGTACCACCCGCGGCGGAATCTAAAAGATTTCTAGAGACAAAATTCAATCCCGCATAAATTTTTTGTATGATCATCCATAAATTTAAGCCATGAGTAGGGTAATTTCTTATCATTAATTTCATCCTCTCCCAAGATTGGGCAACATGCTCATGAGCAAGTTGTTTAAAATTCATAATCTGATTTCTTAGAGAAATAATTTTCGCGGGCGGAAAATACTTAGTAATAAAAGCATCTTTACACTTATCCCAAGAATCGATACTATTTCGTGGTAAAGATGAAAACCAAATTTTAGCACGATCCCGCAATGAGAACGGGAATAATTTCAATTTCACAATATCATTATCCACATCTTTTTTCTTTTGCATGTCACACAATTCTACGAAAGTATTAAGATGGGATGCGGCATCTTCATTAGGACTACCCGAAAATTGATCTTTCATAACAAGATTTAGCAAAGCGGCATTAATATCACAAGTCTCCGCACTAGTGGCGGGAGGAGCAATCAGAGTACTAATAAAATCATTATTATTAGTATTGGAAAAATCACACAATTTTGTATTTTCTTGAGACATCGTGACTACGCAAACAAGATAGCAATAAAGCAAACAAGCAAACGAGAAAAAGGCAAAAAGGCAAATGGAAAATATTTTTGTATTTTTGTAAAAACGTTTTAGAAGTGGGGGAGATGAAAACGAGAGGCAAATGGCAAATAAAGTAAATGCAAGGAGATGAGTGTTTGTGCAAAGGTACTTGATAAATGTTGTTGATGTCTCCCCGGCAACGGCGCCAGAAATTCTTCCTGCTACTTGTAGCTTGCCTTGGTATTTTCCCCGAAGAGCAAGGGATGATGCAGCACAGTAGAGATAAGTATTTCCCTCGATTATGAAACCAAGGTTATCGAACCAGTAGGAGAATCACGCAACACCTCTTTAGCAGTACCTGCACACAAACAACGAATCCTTGCACCCAACGCAAACAAGGGGTTGTCAATCCCTTGGCGGTAAGGTTGCAAGATTAAATTGTATTTGATAGATTGATAGATTGAAATAAAAATACAAAATAAAATAAGTAAAAGAAAATTGCAGCAATATTTTTAGGGTTTTAGTAATATGAGATTGATAGACCCGGGGGCCATAGGTTTCACTAGAGGCTTCTCACGAGAAAATAGCATACGGTGGGTAGACAAATTACTGTTGGGCAATTGATAGAAAAGCAAATAATCATGACGATATCCAAGGCAATGATCATGTATATAGGCATCACGTCCAAGATTAGTAGACCGACTCCTGCGTGCATCTACTACTATTACTCCACACATCGACCGCTATCCAGCATGCATCTAGTGTATTAAGTCCATAAAGAACGGAGTAATGCCTTAAGAACGATGACATGATGTAGACAAGACAAACTCATGAATTAATAAAACCAATGAATAGATCCCATCTTGTTATCCTTAGTAGCAATAATACATACGTGTCATGTCCCTTTCTGTCACTGGGATTGAGCACCGCAAGATCAAACCCACTACAAAGCACCTCTTCCCATTGCAAGAAAAATCAATCTAGTTGGCCAAACCAAATCAATAGATCGGAGAAGAAATACGAGGCTATAATAATCATGCATAAAAGAGTGCAGCACAAACTCAAATAAATTCATGGATAATCTGATCATAAACTCACAATTCATCGGATCCCAACAAACACACCGCAAAAAGTCATTACATCGGATAGATCTCCAAGAACATCAAGGAGAACATTGTATTGAAGATCAAAAAGAGAGAAGAAGCCATCTAGCTAGTAACTATGGACCCGAAGGTCTGTGGTAAACTACTCACGCATCATCGGAAGGGCAGCAAGGTTGATGTAGAGCCCCTCCGGCAGATTACCGGAGAAGGACCCCAGATGGGATCTCTCTGGAACAGAAGCTTGCGGTGGCGTAAAAAGTATTTCGTGGACTCCCCTGAGGGTTTCTGATTTTTTCTGAATTTATAGTGCTGGAATTAGGTCAAAAGGAGCTTGGTGGGGCCCACGAGGCACCAGGGCGCGCCTGCCCCCCCAGGCGTGCCCTGGTGGCTCGTGGGGCCCGCCAAGGTCTTCTGGCTTCCTCTCGAAGCTTCTGATGTTTATCTTGTCCAATAAAAAATCTCCAAAAAGTTTCATGGCATTTGGACTTCATTTGGTATTGATTTTCTGTAAAACAAAAACAGGGCAGAAAACAGCAACTGGCACTGGGCACTAAGTTAATAGATTAGTCTCCAAAAATGATAGATAATTGCTGTAAATGATTGTAAAAACATCCAAGATTGATAATATAATAGCATGGAACAATCAAAAATTATAGATACGTTGGAGACGTATCATATACCTGAGCCTGAACAGGAACAAATCCTACGGAAGTGTCATTCCGAGGCTTACGGAGGACACCATGCGGGAGGCAGAACTGCACACAAGGTATTACAATCTGGTTTTTATTGGCCTAATCTTTTCAAGGATGCTCGTAAGTTTGTCTTATCTTGTGATGAATGTCAAAGAATTGGTAATATTGGTAGACGTCAGGAAATGCCTATGAATTATTCACTTGCTATTGAACCATTTGATGTTTGGGGATTTGATTATGTGGGACCTTTTCCTAAATCTAATGGGTATACTCAGATTTTAGTTGCTATTGATTACGTTACTAAGTGGGTAGAAGCTATTCCAACTAGTAGTGCTGATCATAACACTTCTATTAAAATGCTTAAAGAAGTTATTTTCCCAAGGTTTGGAGTACCTAGATATTTAATGACTGATGGTGGTTCACATTTTCTTCATGGTGCATTCCGTAAATTGCTTGCTAAATATGATGTCAATCACAGAATCGCATCTCCCTATCACCCTCAATCTAGTGGTCAAGTAGAATTGAGCAACCGAGAAATAAAATTAATTTTGCAAAAAACCGTCAATAGATCTAGGAAGAATTGGTCTAAGAAACTTGACGATGCATTATGGGCTTATAGAACTACTTATAAAAATCCTATGGGTATGTCTCCTTATAAAATGGTTTATGGAAAAGTATGTCATTTACCTCTTGAGTTAGAACATAAAGCATATTGGGCAATTAAAGAACTCAATTATGATTTTAAACTTGCCGGTGAAAAGAGGTTATTTGATATTAGCTCATTAGATGAATGGAGAACCCAAGCTTATGAAAATGCTAAATTGTTTAAAGAAAAAGTAAAAAAGATGGCATGATAAGAGAATTCAAAATCGGGAATTCAAAGTGGGTGAGCAAGTTCTATTGTACAATTCTCGTTTGAGATTCTTTGCAGGAAAGCTTCTCTCTAAATGGGAAGGACCGTATATCATCGAAGAAGTTTATCGCTCAGGAGCCATCAAAATAAACAACTCCGAAGGCACTAATCCGAGAGTGGTGAATGGGAAAAGAATCAAGCACTATATTTCAGGTACTCCTATTAATGTTGAAACTAATATTATTGAAACAATTACACCGGAGGAATACATAAGAGAGACCTTCCGGAATGCTCCAGAACCCTGAAAAGGAAGAGGTATGTGATACGGTAAGTAAACCGACTCTAAAAATTCCATAAAAATATTTTCTGTCAGTTTTGGAATATTAGAAAAAGTACAAAAATAAGAAGCAGCTGAGGGGACCCACCTGGTGCCCACGAGGCACCAGGGCGCGCCACCCCCCCAGGCGTGCCCTGGTGGCTCGTGGGCCCCTTGTGAGCCTTCCCGACTCTGTTTTCTTCTGGAATACTTGTTTTGCAAGATAAAAAATCTTTATATATACTCCTGGACGTTTTGACCACCGTATCGCAGAAATCTCTTCTATTCTTGTTTCTTGCTGTTTTCTGTTAGATCTCGAGGCCAGGCATCATGTCTTCCTCCTCCTCAAACAATGTGGGGGACGATGCTTGGTTGTTACAGATGGAGCTCAGGCAAGAGGGGGAAGAAGAAGTTACCATGGAAGAAGATGATGGAGATTCGCTTGAGGTCCACCCTCCAGCCTCCGAGAGGGGCACCCTTGCTGGCATCTCCACAATCCCAAACCCACATCAAGCCGTGAGAAGCATTACAAGCCATGGGAGTCCAGAGGTACAAGAAGGGTTTCCCCCTAGGAGGCCCTTACACAGGTTGTTGGGGATATAACCCCGTGGTAAGACCCGCCCAGGCAGGGCCGGGTTACACCAGGCGGCTCGTAAGCCCAAGACCTATAAGGTGGGCCGAAGGATTAAGGCCAGGCTGCGTGGCGGCTTGCCAGACAGGCCAAGACGGAGGCCCAGAGACGGAAGATAGCATGATGACCCGGGTGGCCAAGCCGCCCGGTGGCGGCTTACCCAAGATGGTATGGCGGTTTAGAGACAGAGTAGGACACGTTGTGTGAGTCGGTTTGAGACTCGTGTAACCCGGGGCCTTGACCTATATAAAGGCTAGACCCCGGGGCGGCTTAGACAAGAAACCAAGTTATCGAGAACTAGGTCAAGCAATCTGCTCCCTTGTAATCGATACTCCAGTTAATACAACACAAGCAGGACGTAGGCTTTTACCTTGACTTGAGGGGCCGAACCTGGGTAAAATTCGTGTCCTTTGTCCCGATCAACCCCTTTGAGTCCACTGCTATGGCGATGGCCTCGAACCTAAGTCTTCGGACATCTGCCGTGTTAAAACCACGACAGTTGGCGCCCACCGTGGGGCTAGCGCTCGGTGGTGTTGAGTTCTCAAAGGGCTCTCTACCAGGGATCGAGGGGTACACGGTTGGCAGGATGACCAAAAGTCGTCGTGGCCGGCTCTACATCGACGACGCCGGCTGGGGCCCCGTGGCTGACTCCATTGAGTATGGCTTCCGGGTCCCCTTCGGCGGGATTCACGTCTTCATCGGCAAGATCGGCGGATCTGGGCCCGGGCCGGACACCTGCACCGACATCGTCGAGCCGGCTCGGCGCATGCAACCCGCCCGACGCGTGCAACCCGCCCGTTCAAAGCCGGGCCGGAAGCATGTCTTCGTCGGCTTCACTCAAGGCATGGATCTCGAGGGATCTATGTCACAGGAGGAAACTCTCATCTGCTCCGAGGATGGATCTTCGAGCAGAGAGACAGAATCAATCTACCAGCTCCATGATGGCGGGCTCGGGGGCTACATTGAGCCTTACCCCGAGTCGGATTTCCATGAGCCGGAGGAGTATGAACCGCCAACCCGCGCTGCCGTTTTTATGGCGGGTTCAGCGGCGGCTCATCGCAGCACAGCCGCTGAGGCAACCGGATCTGGGGCTGGCCGGCCGCCGGCTCAGGTCCTTCTGGATCTGATGGGTGAGCTTACAACCCTGATGGCGACTGAGGTCACGGCTGAAAACCAAGCAGCCCGGAACACGGAGATTGCGAGGTTGAAGAATCAGATGACTGAAGTCCAGCAGGAGATCAATGAACTGAAGACACAGATGGATGCTGAGGCGGAGCGCCTTAAGGCAGATGCTTTTCGTCTTGAGTTGGAACAGCAGTCAGCAGCGGCGGTTCAGCGGATGAGGCATCAGTCCCGCTTGCCGGATCAGTATGAAGCAAGGAATCTTTTCAACACGCCAGGAACAGGACAGAACGTGCCTTTGGCCGTAACCCGGACGGCGGAAGTGCCTGGAAGCTGGACGGCGGTTCAGCATCAGCAGGTTAACCCGCCCCGACGGAACCAGGTTACGCCAATTTCTTTCGCTACACCGCCGGGTCATTATTCTAACCCGGCGGAGAACATGGCGGTGGCACCAACCCGGCTGGCTGCTATCCCAATCCCCGATGAGTCGCCTTTCGCAGAAGAGATGCGGAACGCTGTTGGATACCTGCGAACGGCGATGGCCCAGCAGGAGAAGTATGCTTACAGCCGGAGTCGCGTGCACTCGACCCCCATCCCCAGTCGCAGCTACAGTCGGCGTTAGGAGTCGCCGGCGGTTTCTAGCAGTGAACGACATCGGAACCCGCCGCGGGCTGACCGGCCGGCTCTGGATGCCCAGGCGCTGGTGGATCGAGCAAGAGCACAACGAGAGGCAGCGGCTCTGGCGGCAGCGGCAGCTTATCAGGAACCCACAGTCGCACCCTCCGTCTCAACTGGAGTGGGGTTAACCTCCAGGGCTGTGGGGGTGCCGTGCTTAGTGCCGGCTTTGCGGAATGAGCGCCTGCCGAAAGATTTCAAGGGCCCTCGCAAGGTGCCCAATTACACAGCTGACCTACCTCCAGAGGTTGGATCGAAAGCTATGAGCTGGCCATGGAGATGTTAGATGTTAGTGATGCAGTATGTGCCAAGTACTTTATCATGATGTTGGAAGGGCCGGCTCGCACGTGGTTGAAGGGATTGCCACCCAACACCATTACTTCCTGGGCCGAGTTGAAGGCGAAATTCATCAAAAAATTCAAAGGGACGTGCAAGCAGCCCATGACGATTGTGGATTTAGATCATTGTGTGCAACAGGCGGATGAGTCGGCCCATCATTGGGTACGGCGGGTTTCAACTATCATCCACTCTTCCGAACAGATCACGGCGGCTCAAGCAGTTTTGATTCGATCTGGAGAAGAATTGTCACTTTACACCTTTGAAGCAGAAGCTTGGCCGGCTCAAACGCTCGTGTCAAGACATGGGGGAGCTCATGGCGGCTCTAACCAAATATGCAGATTCTGACAACACGAAGGACCCGGGCTCTGATGATGAAAAATCAGGACAAGGGAAGAAGAGTAACAATGGAAAGGGTCAGCAGCAGAACGCGGCTGGAAACGGAAATTCTGGCAAGCGGAAACACCCGGACGGCGGGTCAGAACTGGTGGCGAACACCAGCGCTGGAAACAACCGTGCTAAGGGCAACGGGAACTTCAGGCAGAATTTTAACAAGGGAAAAGCTCCTTTCAACTTGGAAGCAATGCTCAATAAGCCTTGTCCAGAACATAGTCAGCCTGATAAGCCGGCAAACCATACATGGAGGAATTGTAGCATTATGCGGCAGTTTCGAGATTACAGCCTTCAACAGCATCATAACAACGGTAATGGTCCGTCGGGCGGCTCAGGGCCAGGCGGGTCAGGAGCCGGCTTTGGTCCTGGCGGCTCAGGGTCTGGTTACCAGAATCAAGGCAATCAGGGAGGTCATCACCAACAGTCTGGAGGAGGTGGCCAACAGCAGCATAACCAGTCAGGTTTCCAAAGCAACCCGAAACAGCTTAGCGGGGGTCAGTATCATGTTTTCACAACCAGCTTTGACAAGCGAGACCAGAAGGTACGCAAGCGGGCGGTTAATGCGGTCATGCCGGCTCTCCCGCAGTATCTGAAGTGGTCTGAGTATGACATCACTTGGAGCAGGGCGGATCACCCGCCGCGGGTTGACAACCCGGGGCAACTAGCTTTGGTGGTTGCCCCCCAAGTGGGTGGATACGTGTTCACGAAGGTGCTTATGGATGGTGGCAGCAGCATCAACATCCTGTATTATGACACTTTCTGCCGGATGGGTCTACTAGACAAAGATCTTAAGCCCTCTTCCACAGTATTTCATGGTGTGGTACCTGGCAAGTCGGCTTATCCAGTGGGCAGAATTTCTCTGGAAGTCGCCTTTGGTGATGAGTACAATTATAGGGTGGAGTCCTTGTGGTTTGAGGTGGTCAAAATTAAAAGTCCGTATCATGCTTTATTTGGACGGCCAGCTTACGCCAAGTTCATGGCTAGGCCTTGTTATGTCTACTTACAGCTCAAGATGCCCGGGTTAAGAGGAACGATTACTGTGCATGGTGATCGGAAGACAGCTCTTGAGTGTGAGGAAGGTGATGCAGCTTACGCAGAGTCAAGTTGTGCAGAGGCAGAGCTCAAGCTTTATAAAGAGAATGTCGACCCGGAGTATATGACTCCCTTAAAGAAGCCCACTACAGAATCAGAGCCGCCCCTCAAGTTTGCGGCGGATGATACCAAGCAGGTGGATTTCACTGAGGGCGACTCATCTCAGCAGTTCACTATAGGGGCTAACATGGACCCCGCATAGGAAAGCGCGCTCATCAAATTCATCCGTGAGAATCGGGACATCTTTGCATGGAAGCCATCTGACATGCCGGGTGTACCGAGAGAGTTTGCTGAGCACCACCTTAATGTGGATCCTAAGTTTAAGCCGATCAAGCAATTCCTTCGTCGTTTCAATGAAGAGCGGCGCAAAGCTATTGGAGAAGAGGTAGCCCGGCTCTTAGCGGTAGGGTTCATTGTGGAGGTCTTTCACCCGGAGTGGTTAGCTAACCCGGTGCTAGTACTTAAGAAGAACGGCACATGGCGTATGTGCGTGGACTACACGGATCTTAACAAAGCCTGTCCAGTTGACCCGTTTGCTCTCCCCCGGATTGATCAGATCATTGATGCAACGGCGGGTTGTGAGAGTTTATGCTTCCTGGACGCCTATTCAGGTTATCACCAGATCAAGATGGCAGTCAAAGACCAAGAGAAGACGGCTTTCATCACGCCTTTTGGTGCTTTCTGCTATGTTTCTATGCCTTTCGGGCTCAAGAGTGCCCAGGCGACTTACCAGCGTTGTGTGCAGAACTGTCTTCACAATCAAATTGGGCGCAATGTTCATGCTTATGTGGATGATATTGTGGTCAAGTCAAGGAAGAAGGAAACTCTACTGGACGACCTGAAGGAGACTTTCGACAACTTGCGGGTCTACAAGATGATGCTTAACCCGGCCAAGTGTGTTTTTGGAGTTCCCGCAGGCAAGCTTTTGGGATTTCTGGTCTCTGAGCGTGGAATTGAAGCTAACCCGGACAAGATCAAAGCGATCACTTCTTTGTCTGAGCCGGCGTGCATAAACGACGTTCAGCGCCTGGCGGGTCGGATCGCTGCACTAAGCCGATTCATAAGCCGCCTGGGCGAGAAGGCAATCCCTTTGTATCAGATGATGAAGAAAACAGACGATTTTGTCCGGAGCAAGGCGGCGGGTGAGGCGTTTGAGGCGCTCAAAAAGCAGCTGACTGAGCCGCCGGTCTTAGCCGCTCCGGCTGAGAAGGAACCCTTGCTCCTCTATGTGGCGGCTAACAATAGGGCAGTCAGCGCTGCGGTTGTTGTGGAGCGCAAGGAGGCAGGGAAGGAGTATCCGGTTCAAAGGCCGGTTTACTACGTCAGCGAAGTTTTGATCGAGTCCAAGCAGCGGTACCCACATTGGCAGAAACTGATCTATGGGGTATTCATGGCGAACCGTAAGCTAAAACACTATTTTCTAGGACACCCGATCACAGTGGTTAGCTCTGCCCCGTTGGGAGACATAATTCAAAACAGAGAAGCCGCTGGCCGGATTGCTAAGTGGGCGTTGGAACTTGGACCTCTTAATCTAAAATATGTGCCTCGCACGGCTGTTAAGTCTCAAGCTTTGGTGGACTTTATAAACGACTGGACAGAGTGTCAGTCGCCGGAGGAGAAGCCGGACAACACTTACTGGACGATTCACTTCGACGGGTCTAGACAGCTAGAAGGCTCGGGGGCTGGAGTTGTCTTAACTTCCCCCAAAGGTGATAAGTTCTGTTATGTGTTAAGGCTGATGTTTACTTGTACTAACAATGCAGCTGAGTATGAAGCTTTGCTTCATGGCCTCCGGGTTGCTAAGGAGATGAATCTGAGCCGGGTTAGATGCCTTGGCGACTCAGACCTTGTGGCTCAGCAAGTTTCAGGCACGTGGGATTCCAAAGACCCACGGATGGCGGCTTATCGTCAGGCGGTGGACGTCATTGCAGGTCACTTCAAGGGTTATCAGGTGGATCACATTGATCGTCGCAAGAACGAGGCGGCTGACGCATTGTCAAGACTTGGCTCTCAGCGTAAGCCGGTGCCGCCTAACGTTTTCTTGGACGTGTTATATCACCCCTCAGTTAAGTTACCTTCGGAGGAAGACCTGGCTATTCCTGACCCGGAGGGGCAGCTGGTGGCGGCTCTGCGTGCTATTCCTGACTGGACGTTGCCTTACATGGCGTATCTAACTTGCGGCGAGTTACCTGAGGACGAGGCCTTGGCGAGGCAAATCATCAGACGGTTTAAGTCCATGACAATCATCAATGGCGAATTACATAAACGCAGCGTCACTGGCGTCTTCCAGCGTTGTGTTTCACCTGAGGAAGGCAAGGAGATCCTGAATGAAATCCACGCCGGAGATTGTGGTCATCATGCCGGCTCAAAGTCTCTGGTGGCCAAGGCTTTCAGACATGGTTTCTTCTGGCTAACGGCTCATAAGGACGCAGAAAACTTAGTTCTTAAGTGTGATGGCTGTCAAAAGTTCGGGCGACGTGCTCACGTGCCGGCTCAGGAATTGCGCATGATCCCAATTACTTGGCCGTTCGCGGTCTGGGGGCTTGATATGGTCGGGCCCTTCAAGAGATCCAAAGATAAGAAGACTCACCTTTTGGTGGCGGTGGATAAGTTTACCAAGTGGGTAGAGGCTGAGCCGGTCAGCAAGTGTGACGCGGCTACGGCGGTTCAGTTTGTCAAAAAATTGATCTACCGTTTTGGTTACCCCCACAGTATCATCACAGATAATGGCACAAACCTATCCAAGGGGGCTATGCAAGCTTTCTATGAAAATGAACACATCCGGCTTGACGTTTCTGCTGTGGCTCATCCACAGTCCAATGGTCAGGCGGAGCGTGCTAACCAGGAAATCCTGAGAGGTATCAAGCCCCGGCTTATGGTTCCTTTACAGAGAACGCCGGGTTGCTGGGTTGAGGATTTACCATCAGTCCTTTGGAGCATCAATACAACTCCCAACAGATCAACAGGCTATACGCCTTTCTTTATGGTTTACGGCGCAGAAGCCGTGTTACCAAGTGATATACGTCATGACTCGCCAAGGGTGGCGGCTTACGTTGAGACAGACAATGAGACGGCACGTCAGGACGCGTTGGATGCTTTGGATGAAGAGCGTGACCTGGCGGCGGCTCGATCGGCGATTTATCAGCAAGATCTGCGCCGCTATCACAGCCGCCGAGTCAAGACCCGGACGTTCCAAGAAGGCGACTTAGTGTTGCGCCTGATTCAAGATCAGACGGACGCGCACAAGTTGTCTCCTCCATGGGAAGGGCCTTTTGTGGTTAGCAGAAACCTCAACAATGGGTCATACTATCTCATTGACGTACGGGACGAGTCACGCACTTCTGGGCAAGAGACCTATCGGCCGTGGAACATAGCTCATCTGCGGCCTTACTACACCTGAGTCATCAACTCCCTCCATTGTATATCATCATTGTATATATCACATACATATATATAATAAAGTTGGCATCCCTGCAAGCCGGGGCCTCTGTCGTTTTACGTATCTCACATTGTTCAAAGATGGATGCAATCATACGATCACTTGGGGGCTTTTAACCCGCCGGGTTAGGCTTCAACCCTCTGGGTCAGGCTCTTTAGCCGGAGTTACAAGGTCATTTGGGGGCTTCTAACCCGCCGGGTTAAGCTTCAACCTTCTTGATTGGCTCCTTAACTACAATATCACCACCAACTGGCGGCTTACAAGACGGCGGCTTATAGGTTGGTGTGCAAGTTGATAACGTCAACAAAGATCATTAGGGGTGCAGCAAGTTATGAACTTACCCTCTTTTCGATCTACGACTCTGGGTTAGACCAGCCTGTAAGTAGCTGCGCTTTGACCAGGGGTGCAGGAAGTTCTAAAACTTACCCTCTGCAAAGGCCTCTTACAGCGGCGAGGCTAACTTTTCTGTAAGGCCGGGTTATACCTGCCTGTAAGTAGCTGCGCTTTGACCAGGGGTGCAGCAAGTTCTAAAACTTACCCTCTGCAAAGGCCTCTTACAGCGGCGAGGCTAACTTCTGTAAGGTCGGGTTATACCTGCCTGTAAGTAGCTGCGCTTTGACCAGGGGTGCAGCAAGTTCTAAAACTTACCCTCTGCAAAGGCCTCTTACAGCAGCGAGGCTAACTTTTCTGTAAGGCCGGGTTATACCTGCCTGTAAGTAGCTGCGCTTTGACCAGGGGTGCAGCGAGTTCTAAAACTCACCCTCTGCAAAGGCCTCTTACAGCGGCGAGGTAAAACTCTTACATCTACAACTCTGGGTTAGACCTGCCTGTAAGCAGCTGTGCTTTGTCAGGGGTGCAGAAAGTTCTAAAACTTACCCCCTGCAAGGGCCTCTTACAGCGGCGAGGCAAACTCTTTCATCTGCCGCGTCTCTCTTGGGTTCACTACGCTCTTATCAATTATTAAGAGTTCACAGTAGTAAGACTACCCAGTTGAGCCGGTTTAGGTGTTTGGAAAGAAGCAAAATTATGCGATTTCACGTCTCCGGGTTAGGCTTTTTAAGCCGCCCTTACAAACAGCACAGAACATGTTTCTGTCTTGTTTATTTTTACCGGGTTTTATCTATAAGGTAAGACGCCGTGCAAATTGGCATCATAAGCCAGATAAAGACAAGCAAGGAATATGTTAGATTGACAAAAGATTTATACGTGCACGATGGCACGGGTCAGACAGTGAAAGGTTTTTTCTAAAAGCCTATTACAAAGCCCTCTTCGAGAGCCCAACAGGCAACAGACAAAAGTTTTGTACAACTCAGTTGGCGGCTCAGGAGGCCGGGTTATCAAATACAAAGTTCAACTTGAAGGCGGGTCATCCTGCTCCGGGTCTTCGGCCTCTTCGATCTGAAGATTGTCCACGTCCCAGTTGCAGTGTGTTAGTGCTTCGAACCGGGCGTCCTCAAAGATAGGAGACGGGTCAATCTCAGGAGCAAAGAGATGCTTACGGCGGACAGGAGTCAAATCTTGGCATTCAAAAGTTGGGCCGTGTATTTTCTTGGAAGTCTCGCTGTAAGCCGCCTGATAAGTTGACATATCAAGTTCCTCCACCAGCTTTGAGGCAAGCACCCTGGAGGATCTTCTGCATTGAGCATAATCTTCTGCAGTAAACTCGGAACCATCATCCTTCTTGGATGGGAACCCGTCCATCATCTCTTCAGCTGTCAGCTCAGGAGCGAAAGCTAGGCACTGGCTTAGCGCGGACAGAGCTCCCTGCCTGGCGGCTGATCGTTTCAGCTCTTCAATCTGCTTGGGCAGCGTGGATAGCAGTTCTATGACTCCCTTCATGTGCTTAGGGATGCTCTTCTCAGTCAGCATTGCTTTGATGGTGAGGAGGGTCCCGCAGTAGAGTTGTTCAGCTAAGGAGTACACTGCCTTCTATTTCATCAGACTGTCAGATGACAATTGACGGCTCCTTTCGCCTGCAAGAAAAGATTGGGTGGTGTAAGCCGCCAGCAAGGTTATTTAGCATTGAAAGAAAGGTCGTTAAGTGTTATATGCTTACCAAAAATAGCAGGGGTCATTCTCGATATGTGGCGTTTCAGTGTTTGCAGTTCTTCTGATCCAACTGTAAGCCGCCCTTCAGCATCTTCTGCACGCTTGGTCAGGGCGACTTGATGTGTTTCAGCATTCTTCTTGAAAAGCGCAAAGTCAACTTGCGTCTTCTCAAGATCTTCGACAGTAACCCGCCATTTGGTTTCCGCCTCTGACTGGGCGGTTTGTTGCAAAGCAAGGTTTTTCTTTAGGCTGGCCATTTCGGACTCAGCCGCCTCCAGAGCATCCTGTGACAAAATACAAAAACGGGAAAAGGGTTTAATGGTCACGATAAGTTATCAGTGAGGCAATTACGCTACAAGTCTCAAGCAGATTGCAAGCAATATACTCGACACTTGGGGGCTAATGTCTGTTTGTTCTTCAAGGCTACAGTCCCGGCTCATCTTTGAAAAGGTAAGCCGGCCCTTGGGGGCTACAGATCACGCTCTAAGTCTTTCAATTAAGTCCCGGCTCATCTTTGAAAAGATAAGCCGGCCCTTGGGGGCTATAGGCGACGCTCAAGTCCTTCATTAAAGTTTCGGCTTATCTTCGGAAAAATAAGCCAGTACTTGGGGGCTACAATCAACATTTTTCAAAGATTCTAATGAAATCCCGGTTCATCATTTCATGTTAACCCGGATTTGGGGGCTACCATTGATCAAACTTTACAAATTGAGTATCGGTCTACTATCTATACTAACCCGATACTTGGGGGCTACAGCTCAAGTTATAAAGTGTGTTGCTAAGGAAAGACCCGGTTTATTATTCGAGATATTAATCCGGCTCTTGGCGGCTATGAAAGGATATAAGGGAAAAGCTGGTAAAAATATTACCTCATATTTCTTCTTCATAAGGCTGACAAGCTTCAGCTCCATATTCCGGCTTGACTCCAGGCGGTTCAAAAACCCAGCGTGAAGCTCGTCAGCAGTAAACTTTTCCAGCACAGGGTGTTCAAAATTAAACGTCTCAAGCGAAGAAGCTTCAGCCTTGCCAGAGTGCCTTGACAGTACACGGGGCTCAGGAGTTTGGTGGCCCGCCCCAGTTATAGCAACTTCTGGAAGGATCACGTCTTCACCGGCTGGCGAAGGACTGGGCGGCTTAGGGTCATCCCTTGCAGGGTTTTCAGCGACTGTGTCATGACCCACCGGCTCAGATGGGTTGTGAATATCTTCGGATGCATCTTTCACAATGTCAGCAGCTGGTGAAGGGGAGGCCGGCTTAGCAAGCACTGGTTCTTGGGCAGTAGGGGCGGCAGTAGACCCGCCAGTCTTCCTTCGTTTTGCTTGGGCCCTGGAAGGCGCAGATGATGATTACACACATGTTAAGGATATTAAAGCATTGGAGGCAAAGTAAAAACACGCACTCCGGATTGATCTTCATTGGAGGCAGCTTGGAGGCAGTTGAGTCGCCAGAAGAAGGAGGGGAGTCCTGAGGGCAGTTAAAACAATACAAGACAAAATAAGGTTACAATGCAATGTTGACAAAAGCTATGTTTCAGAAGGATACCTCGGCTGGCCGTTTTCGTTGAGCCGGAGCATGTGGTAACCCGGCCACGAGATCTTCCGAGCCGGCGCTCCGGGTCTGACGTCGGGAGGTGTGCTGTTGCTTTTTCAAAAGGAAATTGGGATCTAAGTGAGCAAGAGGATGAGAGAAGGGGACTTTCCGGACGACCCGCCGTACTCTGTCTTGTGGAAAGATCTCTGAATCAGAAATGTCAATTACCTCAGGGGCGTCTGCGTGGCTCGCCTCCGTTTCATCCTGTGAGTAATTATTGTCAATAAATTGCATAAAGAGACGGCCAAGGGAGTCAAGTTCTACCTCCGATTCATCAGTTTCAAGTGGCTCTGGAGTGGCGGTCTTCTTCTTCTTCGCAGGAGTTTTCGCCTTTGGTTTCCTCACTGGCGGATTAAACTTCTTTTTCCAGAAAGGGGAGTTGGCCTATACATAAGCCGACAATAAAGGTTAGAAGGTGTAAGACATGTGGCCAATTGGGGAAAAAGAAACTTACGTCTGGAGCCGGGTTCTTGGCGTAGAAGGGCTTTAGCCCAACCTTGTTGCAAGCCTCCTGATTTTCACCAAGGAGTCCCTTGACGCCAGTGTTGATATCCTCGTCAGTCAAAGGAGTATTCTTGAAACAAAGAGGGTCATTGGGTTCACCCGTGTATTCGCACATGAGCCGGTCACGAAGGCTCAGTGGCATGATTTTCCAACTTACCCAGCAGCGGGTTAAGTCAACACCTGTCAAGCCGTTCGCCAGTAAGGCTTTGACTTTGGTATAAGCCGGGGCATACTTTGCTCTTTCGGCGGCTGTCATCCGTGCTGGGAGTGGGTTGTCATTTGAAAAGCAGAGCTGGGTTGGACGGTAACCCGGCAGAGGATTCTCACCTTCAGGAGAGGTGTCTTCACAATAAAACCAGATTTTATTCCAGTCTTTGGGATGACTTGGCAAGGTAGCTGAGGGGTATGGCAGATCCCTCCGTCTTTGGATGGTAATACCACCAAGCTCCAAACTAGGCCCAGCCGCCATTTCAGTTTGGCGGTTTGCATAGTGGTAGTCGTGGAAGAGGTCAACAGACGGTTCTTCTTGCAGATAGACTTCGCTTAAAACATGGAACTGACAGATGTTGGTGACTGAATTTGGGCCTATGTCTTGGGGGCGGATCTTGAAAAAGTGAAGGACGTCTCGAAAGAATTTTGACCCGGGAGGGCAGAACCCGCGAAGGATATGATCTCCCCCTCCTTGGGCTCAGGTCTCTTCTCTGGTCCTGGGACCCGCCAGTGTATTACGTCTTTACCCGGCAGCATGCCGGACTCAACAAAATTAAGTAGGAGCTCTTCAGTGACTCCGGAGCTGACCCAGTCACAGGATGATGGAGCCCTTGCCATTATGGCGGGTTATGCTACAAAGATAGAAATTATGGCGAGTTAAAAGAACACTCGCTGTGAAAGGCGGCTATGGTCAGCATAGCAATGAAAGAGTTAAGCCGCCAGGGTAATTGGCAGAGAGCCGCCATGGCAATGGCGAGTTACGTAACAAGGCAGTATGGGAAGGAAAACGGCTAAGTGCGGATAAACAGGTTTTGCATATCATATCTTCGTTGCAAGATCTACAGGCGAAGAAAAATGAAAATATGTATGACCTAAAAATAACAGTGGAAGAACAGATCAACCTACCCGCAGAGATAAATGCTATATGGACTTAAAACAAAGGGGCATTGATCTCGGAGAGGTGCCCGCAACAGATGGGCGGTATTATGGGACATGAAGTGGTGCTCAATGCCATGACGATGCTGATGAACAGCGATGAACTTTCAAGGACTCCGACGAACTCGAGAAAACCCTAATGGGGAAGATGCAGATTTGAGCAAGGATGGAGGAAGATACCTTCTAGGTGCGGAAGCCACCGGCGAAATTCTGGTCCGGGTAGAGTTGATGCAGCGGCCGGCGATGAGGGCAACGGCGAGGTTCAGTTGTGGGCGGCGGAGCTCCAGAGGCGCGGGTGCTAGAAGGGAGAGGATGACAGCGATAGGGAAGGAAGCGGAGAAAGAGAGAGGGGGCACACGTGTCCTATTTATAAGGGGAAGAGCAACAGTGCGCGCGAAAATTTGGGAAGCACAGTAAAGATTGACCGAACGTGGCGCCTCGATTTTCGGGATGACCCTTCAATGAGAAAGATCCGTTACAGAAGTCATGGAATCTTTTTCAAATATTCAGGATGATGCCATGGCGGGTTACAAATTGTCTTTCCGGATGACAGAAATATGAAGACTCATCGCTAAGTAAGTTGAAGATTGACATGAGCTGGCTCAAATCAACCTGGGGCCTAATGTTGGGGATATAACCCCGTGGTAAGACCCGCCCAGGCGGGGCCGGGTTACACCAGGCGGCTCGTAAGCCCAAGACCTATAAGGTGGGCCGAAGGATTAAGGCCAGGCTGCGTGGCGGCTTGCCAGACAGGCCAAGACGGAGGCCCAGAGACGGAAGATAGCATGATGACCCGGGTGGCCAAGCCGCCCGGTGGCGGCTTACCCAAGATGGTATGGCGGCTTAGAGACAGAGTAGGACACGTTGTGTGAGTCGGTTTGAGACTCGTGTAACCCGGGGCCTTGACCTATATAAAGGCTAGACCCCGGGGCGGCTTAGACAAGAAACCAAGTTATCGAGAACTAGGTCAAGCAATCTGCTCCCTTGTAATCGATACTCCAGTTAATACAACACAAGCAGGACGTAGGCTTTTACCTCGACTTGAGGGGCCGAACCTGGGTAAAACTCGTGTCCTTTGTCCCGATCAACCCCTTTGAGTCCACTGCTATGGCGATGGCCTCGAACCTAAGTCTTCGGACATCTGCCGTGTTAAAACCACGACACAGGTTACATCGGAACAACTTTCATAATTTGGTTCACAATTATGGGGTCGAAAATACTCCTCGTAGACACATACCTTCCAATTGGGACATCTCTCGTCCAAGTGAAAGTGATGCAGGAAAGGATGCTTGGGGCCCAGAGAATAAGCATATTATGGCCGAAGTCCAAAGGAATACAAAGATGATACACTATGTGCTCCGAGAAATCCAGAGTTTAAAGGAGATCCTAATTAATGTCATAAAAGACAAGCCCACTACTTCATCAACACCACCATCTCCGAAGAAGGAAACTTGAGCATAGGGGTATGGGCACTCCCCTTGGCTTGTGCCAAGCTTGGGGGAGGTGCCCCGGTATCGTATCACCATCACTTCTATTATCTTTATCTATTTTTAGTTCGATCCTTAGTTATTTCGTGATCTAGTTGAATAAAAGTTTAGTATGATCTATTTTCGAGTGCTAGTTGTGTGATCTATCTATCTATGTAATCGAGTTGAGAGTTATATAATAAAGATTAGCTTGCGTTTTTGTTTCTTTACTTTTATGTTTCAATACTAGCAATGAAAATAATGAAAAAGATCATATGCTAATCTTATGGAAAGTAATGACATTACATAAGGAAGAGTGTAAGTGGTAAAATTTATTGAAAGTTAACAAGCATAGCATTAGTCAATGATGCAATTCATGAAAGAATTAATAAGAAAAGAGAAGATTCACATGCAAATATACTATCTGGGACCTCTTTTATGATTGTCAGCCCCCATTAAGTATTTTATGTCAAATTGTTGACGTTGGACAAGGAAGACAACGTAATGAGTTATGTTTGCTTATATTCACATAGAAGTTATATTGTTATAGATCCTCCAACATGTGGTGCTTGCTCAATATCTTTGCTAGCCAAAAATCCGCACCGAGTAGAGATACTACTTGTGCATCCAAAACCCTTAAACCTAGTTTCATGTCATGAGAGTCCACTATATCTACCTATGGATTGAATAAGATCCTTCAAGTAAGTTGTCATCGGTGCAAAAAGCAATAAAATTACCTCTAAATATATCTGAAATTTTATTGTAAGGGAAAATAAGCTTTATACGAACTTGTGATGGTAAAGAAATAAAAGCGACAGACTACAAAATAAAGTTTGCTATCACAAGGGGCAATATAAAGTGACGTTCCTTTGCATTAAGAGCTTGTGCATCCAACAATAAAAAGCGCATGGCAACCTCTGCTTCCCTCTGCGAAGGGCCTATCTTTTACTTTTATGCATTTACTTTTATGTACTTACTTTTTATGCAAGAGTCAATAGTGTTCTCCCCTATTCCTTTTTATTTTTCTCTTTTGCAAGCATCATGTGGTGGGGAAAGATCTAGGCATATATATCCAGTTGGATATGAGTGATCATGAGTTATTATTGTTGACATCACCCTTGAGGTGAATAGGTTGGGAGGCGAAATTATAAGCCCCTATCTTTCTATGTGTCTAGCTGAAACTTTTTGCTCCATATATATGTCGTGAGTGTTAGCAATCATAGAAGACTATATGATGGTTGAGTATGTGGACGTGCTAAAAAGCTCCTACATGTGACCCTTCCTGAAAATATGATGAATTGCAATTGCATTGTTGACTAAGAATATAGTTTGTTAGTTTTCAAGAAAGTTTACGCCTTATACTTCGTTGTTGTGATGAATTGTTACTTGCTTATGAGAAGTTTTATGATAATAAATATTGTTGTTATAATAATGATCATGATGCTACTATGTCCGTATTTTGTTTTTATCGACACCTCTCTCTCTAAACATGTGGACATGATTATCGATATCGGCTTTCGCTTGAGGACAAGCGAGGTCTAAGCTTGGGGGAGTTGATACGTCCATTTTGCATCATGTTTTACTACTGCTATTTATAATGTTTTTAATCAATATAACACTTTGTGGAGCAATTCTAATGCCTTTTCTCTCTTAATATGCAAGATTTATACAAGGAGGGAGATTGCCGGCAGCTGGAATTCTGGACCTGAAAAAGCTATGTCAAAGATACCTATTTTGCACATCTCCAAATGAGCTGAAATTTCATGGAGAATTATTTTGGAATAAATAAAAAATACTGGAATAAAGAAATACCAGAGGGGGCCACCCAGGTGCCCACGAGGCACCAGGGCGCGCCACCCCCCCCCCCCCCCCCCAGGCGCGCCCTGGTGGCTCGTGGGGCCCCTGGCCAGCCTCTGGCCCAATTTTCTGGTATATAAGCCCATTTGCCCTAGAAAAATTATAGAGAAGACTTTCGGGATGGTGCGCCGCCATCTCGAGGCGGAACTTGGGCAGGAGCACTTTTGCTCTCTGGCGGAGAGATTCTGCCGGGGATATTTCCCTCCGGGAGGGGGAAATCATCGCCATCGACATCACCAACTATCCTTTCATCGTGGGAGGACCAATCTTCATCAACATCTTCAACAGCACCATCTCATCTCAAACCCTAGTTCATCTCTTGTATTCAATCTTTGTCTCAAAACCTCAGATTGGTACCTGTGGGTTGCTAGTAGTGTTGATTACATCTTGTAGTTGATGCTAGTTGGTTTATCTGGTGGAAGATTATATGTTCAGATCCATTATGCTATTCAATACCCCTCTGATCTTGAACATGATGATGATTTGTGAGTAGTTACTTTTGTTCTTGAGGACATGGGAGAAGTCTTGTCATAAGTAATCATGTGAATTTGGTATTCGTTCGATATTTTGATGATATGTATGTTGTTGATTCTCTTAGTGGTGTCATGTGAACGTCGACTACATGACACTTCACCATCTTTGGGCCTAAGGGAATGCATTGTGGAGTAGTAATTAGATGATCGGTTGCTAGAGTGACAGAAGCTTAAACCCTAGTTTATGCGCTATTCTGTAAGGGGCTGATTTGGATCCATATGTTTAATGCTATGGTTAGAGTTATCTTAATTCTTCTTTCATAGTTGCGGATGCTTGCGAGAGGGGGTAATCATAAGTGGGAGTCTTGTTCAAGTAAGAACAGCACCCAAGCACCGGTCCACCCACATATCAAATTATCAACGTAGCGAACGCTAATCAAACAAACATGATGAAAGTGACTAGATGAAATTCCCATGTATCCTCGAGAACGCTTTGCTTATTATAAGAGATCGTTCCGGCTTGTCCTTTGCTACAAAAAGGATTGGGCCACCTTGCTGCACTCTTTGTTACTATTGCTACTTGTCACTTGTTACAAATTATCTTGCTATCAAACTACTCGTTACCGATAATTTCAGTGCTTGCAGAAAATACCTTGCTGAAAACCGCTTGTCATTTCCTTCTGCTCCTCGTTGGGTTCGACACTCTTACTTATCGAAAGGACTACGATTAATCCCCTATACTTTTGGGTCATCACTCATAATAAGCCGGTCCAATTTGTTTCCTCGATAACCTGGGCCTGGGCCTTCTGGTCTAGCCGGGTCATGTCTTGGACTGCCGGGTCTAGCCGCGGGTATTTCCCCCGACATTAGCCCCCAGGTTAGCTTGAATTTATTCATGCTAAGCTTCTGAAATAAGAATAATTAATACATTAAAAGACCGGCTTGCTCAAATGGCCGATCTATTCAATGAACCAGCTCCTGGAAAAATCTGGTTTTCTTTGTCATATCAACATTCTGGCTTCGCAATCAACTTGCTGACACTGGGTCCTCGCAGAAAAATATTGAGAAAAATAACCCATCTGACGTTGAGTCGGTTTCCAGTGCTTCATCTTGATAGAAATATTGGGAAATAAGAAATCCATCTGATGTTGAGCCGGCCTTCAATGCTTCTGGGCCTTCTATGCATAACTTGGAGGAGATGAACTTTATAAGCCTCCACCAAGAAAATGAGACCTGGCTCGCTTCAAAATTGACAGCTTGAAGGTGTTCTTCTGTTTTTATCTCCATATTACCTATAGCCCCCAAGCTCCGAATTTATCAGTTCATGATGACTTGGTGCTTTGCATAAAAATAATATCTTGACTGTGTAGCCCCCAAGTGTTGGGTCGCATGCCTGCAGCGACTTGGGACTTTTTAGAAAATTTGTAGATCTTGAACTAAGTAGTGTAGTCCCCAAGTGCCGGGTCGTATGCCTGCAGCGACTCGGGACTTGCATGTAGTTCTCCTTTAAGGAATAACATCATATGATGTAGCCCCCAAGATCCGGGTCGCTATTAATATAATAGATTGGAGCTTGTGTTTTTAAACTTTTGAATTTTGACAGGAGCAATTAGTAGCCCCCAAGGGCCGGCTCATCATTATTTGATGGGCCGGGTCTTCAATGAAACCAGTACAAATAACCATGTATTAGACCCCAAGTGCCATGTCAGCAACCTGTGGTGACTTGGGACTTCCAATAAAGTATGAAATGTTATAAACAACTTATGTAGGATATGTTGAATCCAGCCGAGTTGCAAATTGCCGTTCAAGAAAGAAGTGAGCTCGGAAAAGAAACTCCGAGAGGAGAACAAACCAATATCAACCCGGAAGATCCAACTATCGCGTCTCAACCATCAATCACTCCGCAAGTTTGAATTTACTTTGAAAAACATGATAGAAAATAGCCCAGTCGTGGCTTGTAATAGCTTTTGAGCTGAAACTCCATAGTCTGCTAGTGCCGTCAAGCACTTTAGTATTTTGCCTGTGAACTGATGATGCTTTTGCAATGAAAGAAATCCTTGGCCGTGATTGCAATGCAACCCGCAATTTATGCTATGTATTTGACTTCACAAGCTTGCTTTGATTGGAATAGAAAACCATAAACCCTGGTTGTTATGCAACCCGACAATTCATGTTGCCGTTTTATTAAAATCATAATTGATGAGACCCGGCCTTTCTGAAAAGAAGGCCGATTTCTGCAAAAAAGATGCAATATGTACAAATAAATGTAATATAAATGCAATACTATATAACAGGATAATTATAGTAATGCAAACTGTAAAATAAAAAGGCGGCTTTCGAGGCACGACATAAAGACCGGCTTTCGAGGCTCAAGTCTGATTTGCTTCGGTGAAGCAGGCTTTTTGGCCTCTTTTGGTTTGTCCTAACTCTCTGAAAGCCGACTCTCACGTGACTTAACCGGTGTTTTAACTTTGATGAGTTCAGGGTCACCTCTGTGATTGACTCATCAGGCATTCACCGGGTCACCTTTTCGGAGTAGCATCTTGCTAACAGGCAGGTATAACCAAGAATAATATTTGGCGTATGCCGGGTCAAGAGGGTGAGAAAGCTAAACTCGGTGAGTTGGAAGCCCCCAAGTGACCATATGATCATGGAAAAGCTCAGCATAGTATATACAGGAGACAATGCTACTACTGCAAAATATCTGGGGTCCAGATAAGCAGGCTTTATTCCATCGATCATAATTGAGTAGGATACCCTTATTTAGACTGCGCATCATGGCGACTAGTCTTCTTTGGTAACCTTTCTTTTCGCCAATACGGCAGGATGCCCATGTTTGAACTGCGCATCGTGGCACCTGGTCCTCTTTGGCAACCTTTACTTTTTCGCCAATGCGGCAGGAAACCTATGTTTGAACTGCGCATCGTGGCAGCTAGTTCTCTTTGGCAACCCTTACTTTTTTGTCAATAAGGCAGCAGCCCCCGGGACCGGATTGTCTTCCCTGCAACGACCCGGGGTTTTTGTATTTGTTGAAACCAGTCAAATCTGCCGAGTCATGACTGTGTATCCCCCGAATCTTTAGTCGACTCGAGGAGCCGGCTTAAGATTCGATATACTTGGTTTTGGCATAAACCGGCGTATAGTCGACAGCTGAAAGCTGGAATTTATTGAAACTGGAGGCGATGTGGTGAGTTGATGTCTTTGCTATGCTCGTCGTATGTCCTCCCATTCCTTGCTTATTCTCTCTTAGTCCGGCTCTCCTAGCTCTTCCAGGGCCATTTTTTCTGTTTCTTCGCTGCCGGTTTTTGAATTGCCGGCTCAATGGTGGCCGGCTCACCTAGCTTTTCCAGGGACGGTTCCTCCGTGGCCGACTCTCCTGTTTCCTTGATGTGCTGAAGCGGACCGGCCGTGGGGATGACAGGCCAATGCGCCTATCTATTGGGCAACCCGGCGCAGGTGGAGGCTGGCGCGGTCTCCGGCGACGTCGCGTAAGACATGATTCTGATAATATATATATATATGACAAATTTTATCTACCACCAGTGGTAGTTACCACCACTTGAGTTTTGTATGTTGTATGTAGTATATATCAAATCGGAGAGTATGTACGTGTAGTATGTAGTATATAAAAATGTTTAGGTAGTATATATACTACTTTTTGGTAGTATGTATCGTATTTTGAGTATGCTCTTTTTTACGTACAAATATGTATGTATTTCACAAATATAATAAAAATCATCGGTCAACTTGCAATTTTTTCATGTAACTCAGTTTGAAGTATCTTATATATAGTATGTGAACATACTTACAATGATAAAGTAGTATATATACTACCACATGGTACTATATGAGACATGTGGGGTAACTACGGCCAGGTGGTAGGATGGATTTTTCCTATATATATACTACCACATGGTAGTATACTTGCAATTTTTTTCTTTTCGCTCCACCGTTGTCGGAGTAGACCGGACCGCAGGAGCGGCGGCCTGCGCGCGTCCATTGGGCAGCTCGTACAGGTGGGCGCGGCCCCGGTGTGTTGACGTGGATCGGACCGCGGGGACGGCGGCTTGCGCGGCAGTCCGTCGGACAGTACGGCACGGACGGACATGGCCCAGGCGTGTTGATGTATACCGGACCGCATGGGCGGCAGCTTGCGCGCCAGTCCGTCGGGCAGCTCGTATGGGCGGGTGCGGCCCCGGCGTGTTGATGTAGACTGGACCGCAGGGGCGGCAGCTTGCACGCGTGTTCGTTGAGCAATGCGGCATGGACAGACACTGGCGCATGACAATGTAGGCGCAAGCTCTATATCCGTGGCATGACGGTCACCCTTGCGGTGAACAATTGCCCTGATTTATTTGAACCACAGATGATCCATGTGCAACATCCGTCTGAATGTCCGATTGATGAGACCCGCGGTAGTATTCCTCGCTGCAGGTCTATCAACACTTCTTTTCTTTTTTTTTCCTTTTTTTTTGAACGATGAACATGAACGGCTGGTGTAGCAGGCGCACTTGTTCCTGTTGAACTCAAATTGAGCAGAAAAGTAGCATTACTAGAGCGCTAGTACCAGGCTTCTAGTGGAATATAATATCCATCAATCATCTATTTCCATGCGAGTAGTAATAGTACTTTGCCTTGATTTTCCTCATGCATGTCATATATCTTCCCTCCCCTTTTTTTTTGTTTGCCTTTCAATACGGAGATGTTGTATGCACGGGAACATGCCAATGCTAGACCATCTAGGATCAGTAGCCAGTAGCTTTATCAGATCGGAGAAACTGCACTGCTGGCTGCTGTAGAGGTCACAACGCCGGTCGTCAGTCCGACCTCCTCTTGTAGATATTGGAGCGATGCAAACCTGGTTTTGCCAGCCGACCTCCGCCTGTAGGTTTCCTTTGCAAAGACTGCGCGAAGTAGTACTTCCAGTAGCCGCTAGCGTTTATTAATCTGGCCCCTCCGTGTGTGGTCTCTGTCATCGTATGGCACAAAGCCCGGTCAGCAAATCATCATAGCTTTGGGAGTATTTTATTTGTCTCTTTTTTTTTACTGGTCGATCTGGCGTTCATATGGACTTTCATCTAGCTTTCTCTGTCGCGGCCGTTTTGGTCTGACCGATCTCCTCTGTATGATGGCCCCTTCGTACATGTGCACTAGGCAGTTGACTTTCCTGAAAATTTACTAGTGGTAATAGTACTTGAGTAGTACTAATAGTGCTTGCTAGCTCCTTCATAGCTACTTTATTGATTTCTTCCATGCGACAGGGTAGTACTACTACTAGCTGGAACAGACCACGTCTCCAAATTCCATCGAATTTTAATTAGTAGTACTACTTGATGGAGTAGTGCTACACGGCTGGTTTTCTCGTTGGAACTTGGTCCTTCTTGGTTGGGTCTTCAGAGGATCACTCTGGCGTTGAAGTAATCCAGCGTGGATCTTGGGACAGCTGCCGCCCGAGGATAATACCCCTTGGAATTGGTCACCAGCCGCAATGCTTGAGAAACCGCCAAAAACACTGTCTCGATCCAATCGACTGTGGCACCAGACGTAGGGCAGCGCCTTGGGGCCTGCCCCCGCCACCAGGATGAGATGTGTCTAGCGGAGGTCCCGTCCGCCTTGGGTTTGATCAGAGGCCAGATCGAACCGACCTCGGGTAGCGCGTACCAGCGCCGCCGCTACAATTATTTTCCGATCTTGATTTTAAGATTAAACTTGACGGTGATCTTAAGCCACACGCACGAGGCCCCAAGGCTGTCTCATGTCGGGTCATCCTGCGTGATTGTTCCATGTCGATTCTTCTTCAATCGCAAGCTTCTCGATTCCTGAAGAGCTCCCTTTAAGATCACAACACCACCGTGCACTGGCATCACGGTGGGCGCAAACTGTTATGATTTTGTCACGGCAGATGTCCTCGTGAAAGGACTTAATGGTGAGGCCATTGCAACTAGGTGGTCGCTTGAACGGGGTTGGTCAGAACCGAGAGACGCGAGTTTTTACCCAGGTTCGGCTCCTCGCGATGGAGGTAAAAGCCTACATCCTGCTTGATTGATATTGATGATGATCATGATCTCGATTACAAGGGTGTTATTTTGCTATCTCTAGTCTCGAGAGCTTCTACTTTGTCTGTCTACCCCGACATGTGGTTGGAGGCACCCGTGTCTAGGTACCACTTGGAGTCGTACTCCTCCTCCGTGCGTCCGAGGTGAACCTCGGCGTGTTCCTCGATGAGGTCGACGTAGTCGTCAGCGATGTCGCCGTCGTCGGTGATCGTGCACACCTGCGCCATAAGGAAGGTCGGGTCCTCGTCGTCGGCCGCCCCTGCCTGTGCGAGGTTCGCCGGGTTCCCCTCCTCCCTCTTCTTCTTGCGGCAGTCCCGAACCCAATGGCCAGGGATACCGCAGTATCTGCACTTGTCGTCGTCGGTGGCGGGCTGCTTGTTCTTGCCCGCGCCGCGCCCGCCGCCACAACCACGTCCGCGTCCGCGGCCACGGCCGCGTCCACCTCGCGGCGCGTCGCTGCTGGAGCCGCCGCGGCTCTTGAGCCGGGCGTGCCATTCCTCCTCTGTGAGAAGAAGGCGCCCGACGCCAGACTCGGCCTGTTCGAGCTCGTACCTCTCATCGGCGGCCTTAAGCCGCCCGGTGAGCTCCTCCACCGAGAGCGTGTCCAAATCAACCAGAGTTTCGATTGACAAGGCGATTTGGGAGTACCTTTTAGGAACAACGGAGAGGAATTTGCGGATGACCCGCTTCTCAGGCACGGTCTCGCCGAGCTGCGCCATCTAGGCCACCATGTTGGTGATCCTCATGGCAAAATCATCGACGGTCTCGCCGCCGGCGAAGCGAATGTCGTTGTACTGCTTGGAGATGGTTGCGAGTTTTGCCTCGCGGACGCGCGCCCCTCCGAGGCGCATCGTCTTGACGGTGTCCCAGGCCTCCTTCGCCGTGGCCTTGCCGGCGAGAGTCGGTGCCATCTCCGGTGACACACCGCGCAGGATGGCCTCCAGCGCGAGGCGATCGTCGCTGCGCTCCGCCGTGCCCGTCTGCACGGCGTCCCAGAGGTGCCGCCTGTTTGACGATATTTTGGCATGAGACAAGCTCAGAGGATAAAAAAAATGCAAGTGATATTGTGCAAGTAAGGAGACCCGTACGTGCATATTTCCATCAAATATTTTGCTAGTCTCCTGGCTTAAATAATAGAGCTTGACACGATGCAGCCCAAAGTTTGGCCAGGCATGCATGGCCGGATTGTTGTTATTTATTTATTGTAATTAGCATTGCTAAATAGTAAATAGCATGCTTATCCAACACGTAGCCATGAGCCCATGACCGTGCAACGTTTGGCTAGTAGCACATCAACAGAACGTATGCATAGGCCTGCTCGGTGCTCACTCATCAACCGGCCGCTGCATGCATGGCTTTCGTTGCTAATTTTGTTAAGATGCACGCAGACGAGATGAGGCGGGATGCCAGGAACGGCCGCGTGAGAGATGGTCGCGTGTCAACGACCTTGTGGCGGCGCCGGCTCCATCTAATCCTTCTGCTGCTGCCGTAGCTATTCTTTATATAAGGGGCACCTCGTGACATTCATCAGGGAGCGGACACACACATACGGCTGGCCGTCAGGCCGCTCACAGGGGAGCACAGGCGCACACGCACGGCCGTCAGGCTGCTCACGCACATGCACACACGGCGGCCGCCGCCAAGCTGTGTAAAGGAAGAGAAGTAGAAGCCACGATATGCCAAAGCACTTAGGCCATACCAGGGAAGGCTCCGTTCCAGGCTTCCTCCGTCGTCCGGCCGGCCGGCGTGTCTACGCAGCTCCAGGTAGTTAAGGTGAGATTCATGATCATTGTACACAGGTGCGCAGGAGCCAGCACCGGGAGGCTGATACACACAGGTACACCGCTGGGCCAGGCGGCTCACACGCGCAGCCGGCGACGAGGCCACCGCCGACCCATGAGAGAGTTGGCCGTCAGGCCGCTCGCATTCATACGCACAGGTCCGAGAGAGGTTCATCCATGGCGGGACTGCTCAAGCGTCTTCTCTCCTCTCGCCCATGGTGGTTGGGAGAATTAGATCGATTCTTTCCGATCATGGGTTGGCTTGTCAACCCAAATACAGGTGCAGATAATGAACAGGGTCGAGGCAGATTAGATCGGTTTACACCGGTCATGGGTGTGCTTGTCAACCCAAACACAGAGGCAGGTGATGCACAGGGCCAAGGTGGATTACATCGGTTCACACCGGTTATGGGTGTTCCTTCAACCCCAAATACAGGTGCAGGTGATGAATTGGTCGGCTCAACAGATCAGATCGTGGGTGTTTTGTCAGCTCCAAATATACAGGTACAAGTGATGAACAAGGTCATGAAGGATTGGATCGGTTTACACCGGCCATGGCTTTGCTCGCCAACTCGGATACATGTGCAGATGAACGAGATGATTCAGAAGATTTGATCGGTTTACACCGGTCCAAATACAGGCACAGGTGGGCGCTGAGCAAAAACGCATGCCGGCACCTTGATAAAAAGATGAGAGATTGAATAACAGGGCCAGCACACATGATACACAGACGCACGCGTACACACGCAAGGCTGGCCGAGGCGTACATAGCCGGCCGCTATCTTACCCACGCACGTTTTGTGCCTTGAACCCTTGGTCTTTTTCTAGATGTACAACATACACGTACGGCGGCCGCATCGACGGGCCACGTTGCTCCTATAGTAAGAAAGGGTGAGATGATCATGTGATCCGCTTGCTTCTCAAATATTGGCTTGATGCTTGTGCCCAAAGAACAAGCAAGTAGAAAATAAATGTTGTGCTCCAGATGATGAAATGGACATGCACGTACATGATGTTTGAGGCAGGAACAATAAACCAGCAGATCAGCAATCTTTGTACATGCTAATTACAGCCAACTGAGGTTCAGTCCGAGATTTCTTCCGGACAGCAGGCATGTAGTTCTGAGCTGCAAATTTTACGAGAGATAGAAAACACGCCGAGTAAGGCCGTGTAACATTTTCAGCCCGATTGGTGCATGGGAGTACCTTTAGAAAAATTGGTGAGATCGGGATCAGCTTTCTGACATGTAGAACCGGCATGGTCACACTTAGAAAACTATCACGGGCAAATCGTTATGAGTTAGGCCCTGAAACTTTTACAAATTGACAAACACACGATCTGAGGTGCACTGTAAAATCCTCAGAGTATGTGTGCCATCAGAGATTATGTGTGGAGAAGCCCTGTGCATGGACCCCCGCACACTCAAGATCATACCGTGGTCGAGTGGTGCGACGAGGAGCTCCATGAGCTCCATGTTATTTTCGTGAAGAATTAATCCATGGCAAAGTCCTATTTATTGAAAGCACACTCAAAATCATGCGGCGATGGAGTGATGCAATTTAGGAGCCAGGCTACTTGATTTAACATCAAGTGGATCGTGACACTTGCAAATGATTAGCAGTGCCAATGCACTTTGTTTGAGCATTCGGTGCCGACGAGGCCGGAGACCTCATAGCAAGTCTCTTCCAACATGTCTTTTCCGTGACCGACAAGGCCAGAAATATTCATCAAGTCCTGACCGACGAGGTTGGACGCACCGTCTCCTTACCGACGAGGCTAGGAGACATTACCTCTTTCCACGACCGACGAGGCCGGAAATATTCAGAAGTCTTGGCCGACGAGGCTAGACATACTTCTCCTTGGCCGATGAGGCTAGGAGATCGTTTCCTCTTTCCGCGACCGACGAGGCCGGAAATATTCATAAGTCTTGGCTGATGAGGCTAGACATACTTCTCCTTGGCCGATGAGGCTAAGAGATCGTTTCATCTTTCCGCGACCGACGAGGCCGGAAATATTCAGAAATCTTGGCCGACGAGGCTAGACATACTTCTCCTTGGCCGACGATGCTAGGAGATCGTTTCCCTTTTCCGCGACCGACGAGGCTGGACCCATTTTGTTCGCGACCGACGAGGCCGAACACATTTTTGGGACTTCACTATGAACCCGGTGCCGACAAGGCCGGACGTTTCAGGGCCGACGAGGCCTTGGAACATTCATGTATGCCACTTTTACTTCTCAACATATCATGAGAATATTTCAGGTTCAAGATGACGACCATCAGCGCAGCTTAATCGGAGGTGTTCTGCGGTATTTACCAGCAGATGTAATTTACTGGATTGTCTTACGAGGCTCCGGGAACCAGAACCCCCACAATCGCTGGATATTAGTCAGATGTACTTCTCCATGGCACAACATATGTAATCATGTGGGAAACCGCACTTTATAATTCTCATGAGAATTAATAAAGCAGTATTTCCCTATGTGTCTGTCTCTTTATTTATTTTTTATAAAAAAGTATACTGGCACGCCCGCATTTTCTATTGCCGTTACGCATTAGGAAACACCCCTACCTCGGGGGACGTTTCTTTTTCACGAAACACCCGCAGCCCACCACCACCAACCGAGACCAATCCCGTCGCCGCAAGCCAGCCTGCACGCGCTGCAAAGCACAACCTACCACCTCCAGCAGCCCTAGGCCACAAGACCTCGGACAGCCACCGACAGCAGTATCTGTCCACTGGCCACCGTGCCCGAGACCCATCATCACCGAGGCCACATACACCACCGTGCCCGAGACCCCTCATCACCGAGTCCACACACGCCGCCGTGCCCGAGACCCGTCATCATTGAGGCCACATACTCCGCCGTGCCCAAGACCCCTTGTCACCGAGTCCACATACGCCGATGTGCCTGAGACCCATCGTCACAGAGGCCACATACGCCGCCTGCCCTCACCAGATCCGAAACCGGGATCCCGCCGCCGCCACTGGTACGCCAATCACCGTGCGGCCCTCTACGCCAGCACTAGGAGCCCCTTGTCTCCTAAGGGGGATAACCCACGCCGTATCCACTCAGACAGGGGAGAGAAGGAGCCCCTTGATACGTCTCCAACGTATCTATAATTTTTTGATTGTTCCATGCTATTGTAGTATCAATCTTGGATGTTTTATATGCAATTATATGTCATTATATATCATTTTTTGAGACTAACCTATTAACCTAGTGCTCAGTGCCAGTTGCTGTTTTTTGCCAGTTTTTGCCTTTTTCAGAAAATCATTATCAAACGGAGACCAAACGAAGAAAAACTTTGGATTAATTTTTTCTGAACCAGAAGGGACCCTAGAAACTTTGGGAGAACACCAGACGAGTCACGAGGGAGCGGCAAGCTCGGGAGGTGCGCCCCCAGGCTTGTGGGCCCCTCGTGGCACCTCTTGACCTAATTACAGCGCTATAAATTCCAAAATAATCCCAATAAACACCCATTTACTACTACTTCATTTTGCTACATTAATTTAGTGGTTCCATAATTTTTATGGGTAAACAAAGTAATCCACTAAGATCATGGCAAGCTCATATCACACCAGCTAGAAGAGAGGACGACCTTACTTGAACAGGATCTGTTCTGTAGGCTCGTACTGCTGCAGCTAGAAGAGAGGAATACAAAAGATTAGTACATCATGCAAAGTATATGTAGATTATACATAGTACGTAAACAATAAGCATCTCTATGTATGTGGCCAGACACAGTCGCGGCCTCCTCTCCAAGAAAAACTTAGGGTACCTCTGCCTCCCGTCGACGCCGTTGTTAGTCCGCCTTGTCTTTGGAGGCCCTAGGGCCATGGAGGCACGGTGGACCCTGACCCTTGCCGGCAGGAGGATCTTGCTCCGCTTTTTATTTATTTGGTGAGTTCGTTTAGAGTTTGTGTCCTGCTTAGGAAGACGAGGCAGTGGTGGCTACCTGAAGATGAAATAAGGTTGTCCCGGGCTAGCCCCCGTTCGGGCGATGAGCCTAGCGTCACCGGAGGGCGTGTGGACGTATGTCTTTGGCGGATCTCATAGGATTCAGTCGATGCTGGTCTTTGGTGGATCTGCTTGGAACTAGTCTTCATTCGTGTGTCTACTGGTTGGCGATCTATACTTATCTTCATCGGCAACAAGTTCAGCCCGGCTCCGGTGAGGGACGGGTAATAACGACGGCTCGCCTTCAGCTCGCTACAACCAAAAAAATAGTTCATCATACGAAGGGCATCCACAAGTCAAACCCTCAATACTAATAGCATACTACATGGGCGAGACCGCTCTGCCTCCGGGGTGGCATGGCGTGGTGCGGGAACAAGCTCTTCGTCGTCGCGCATACGGATCGGTTGATCCAGGCTATTGCCCGACAACCGCACTGGGTCAGCCCAGGCCACATCTGGGGCCACATTAGCGGGCATAACAGAGCGGCAGTCTGCTTACTTATGTGGCAGCTCGACATCCCATCCACGCCCCTCGCCTATCGCCCAAAGGGGGACTCCATCACACCAACCTCATTATCACCACCATAGGCATCCATTATCCGTTGCCATAGGGGCGGGGCGCTTTCAGTGGTATCCCGATCTTGGACAGGGTGCTGGCGTATAATATGTTTATGCCTGAGCCCCCGTCCATTAGCACCTTGGAGGGTCGTTAGCCCCCGATTAGCAGGTCTGCAATGAAGGCCCGAACCTGGGGTAAACTGTGCATGCGGGCTCCGTTCTGGTACTTCCGATCGCGCTCGGCACCCTATCGAGGGTACTGACGACTTTCCGCTCCGTCATTGGGCCTTCTGGAAGAGTTCAACGCTATATAAAGGAATTTAAGGGGGCCCATAGAAACGCAAGAAAAAAAATGGTTTATTTATTCACCATTTAAAAAAATGGAAAAATAAAATATCCGGTTACTTATTAATTTATTAAATTGATTTTTAATTAGGGAAAAGTTTTGGGCTGTTACACGAGGTCCCTGCTCCCTCCCGTTGCCAAAGTGGCAGACAGAGGGCGGGGGGGGGGGGGGGGGCGTGATCTTGCCTGGGGAAGTAGATCGGCGCCGGCGCCCTATTTCCTAGGGTTTTGGCGGAGGGAGAGGGAGGAGAAAAACGCTTTTGGGCTATGGTTTTCCAAAAAAAGAAAAAAAAGAATTATTTGCTACAACACTCATGAATCCGGTGGTGAATTCTGGGTGCACACCTCTACGCTGTGAATTTTACTATCGTAACTTACACCTCACCTTTATCTTCGTCCTGGACTGAACTTCTACGATGTACAGTACAGTTACAAACCAGACTGACCAAGGAGTTGAAGCTACGTACGGTACGGGACAGAGGGCGAAGAACTGGAACTGCCCAAGCCACTACTAGAAAACAGGCCTTTCGTCCGGAGCATTAGTCCCGGTCGGGTTTTGGACCGGGACTAATGTGACCACTAGTCCCGGTTCCAACGGCTAGGCTTTAGTCCTGGTTCATTTGTGACCTCTAGTCCCGGTTGGTAACAAGGGGTGGTGGCAGGCTGGCGTCAGGCTGGGCCCCTGCGAGCCCCTTTAGTCCCGGTTGCCCCTGCGAGCCCCTTTAATCCCGGTTGGTATCATCAACCGGGACTAGAGATCTCTAGTCCCGGTTGGTGATACCAACCGGGACTAAAGATATCACTATATATAGTGCTTCGTCCAGCCCGAACCCAAGTTCTCCTTTCTCTGTTTTCTCCTTTCTCTCCTCTGTTCTCTTCCCCTTGCTCGAGCTCATCCTTCATTTTTGCCAAGATTTGAGGCACCCCATCTATCCAAGTGTTCACAAAGTTTAGCAACTTTATCCTTTCATCTCTCATTGCTAGATTAGCTCGTGCAATGCTCTATAAGTATAGTGATTTGTGGGTTTTAGTTTGGGAGTAATTATGTGGGAGTTTATTTGATTTATATGCAATTTGAGTTCAAATTAACTTCTTAGTTTGCATATGTGTAGGTGTGATTTACTTAGTGCCTTCCTGTCCCCGTCCTAACCACCGCCGATCGCCCGCACCGTCCCGTCACCGGCACCACCTTGGTGAGCCTCTTGTTCTTATCCTTTTTATAAAAAAAATTATTATTTGTATGATTTAGATAGTTACTTGTATAATTTTCTTATTTGTATGATTGTTTGTTATACATAGTGCCATGGTTTTGATATTCGTCCCCGTCGGCCCTCGTCCGGTTTATGATTCGGATGTGGTATATTCTTTTTTATAACTATTTGTTGCATTTCGTGTTTATGACAATTATGCCCATCAAGTTGACATAGATACACACAACTAATATATTCATATTGATCTCCTTCTTTAAATATGGTGGAGATGCGGGATAGGCTCCTACCAAAGGACCGCATACGAGCACTTCAAGAGGAAATGGCGGGATTTTTGCTTGAGCAGGTCATATCTCCCGACGGAGAATAACATTTCACCTAATGCCTGCATGTAATGATCTGCAAATTGCAGGAGAAATTGTATATACCAAATTGTATATATATATGTGTATGCATGGTCGTACGAGAAATTCTATGATATATGATTGGTTCTACGATAAATTCTATTAAATATGCATAACGTACAGTATGTAGTAGCGTAAAATATGTTTGAAATGAAAAAGAATTAAATGGAAAACACAAAATGAAAAGGAAAAATAAACAATAAACCCTAAACCCCTAAACCCCTAAACCTTTAGTCCCGGTTGGTGTCACCAACCGGGACTAAAGGTCCCCAGCCCCCGGCGCGCGCTGCCGGCCACGTGGCAGGGATTTAGTCCCGGTTGGTGTCACCAACCGGGACTAAAGGTCCCCAGCCCCCGGCGCGCGCTGCCGGCCACGTGGCAGGGATTTACTCCCGGGCCGTGGGCAACCGGGACTAAAGGGTGGGGCCTTTAGTCCCGATTTATTAGTCCCGGTTGGTGAACCGGGACTAAAGGCCCTTCCCAACCGGGACTAAAGGCCGTTTCTCCACTAGTGAGCGTTAATTCATGGCAAATTTTAACATGCTCCCTCTTACCCCCTCTTTTTACATGTGGGGTAAGAAGGTAAGAGTTAATCAGACCACTAATTACTGAAATCAACGGCTCAGATCTATTATATACTCTTACCTCTCATGTGAAAATAGGGGGTAAGTGGGAGCATGTTAAAATTGCTCTTAATTCATAAATTGTTTTATCACAACTCAGACACACATCACAAATTATTCTGCCATGCCTGTTCACAAGCTTTACTAGAATTGACACCAACATTGTCACATGACTGATACACATAGTATGTCTCCACATCCTGTGCCCCCACTTGCCTTCCTGCAAGCAGCACCTGATTCTGTACACAGGCACACTGCTCATCTCGAAAAAGTTGCTACCCCATCTGATTCTCTTGCCCTTACCTCAAAAATATCTTGTTCCCGTTGCAGAGACCCTAAACTGAACTCCATTACACCATGAATTTGACATCGTCTTTCAGGTCACCATTGTAATTTCATCGTGGACATGTTTCACTCTCCCTTAGCTTTTCTATCTATCTAATCTATGGTATAAAAGTCACAGATTACTGCTCTAATGTGGAGTCTGGATGGTTGCAGGTTCATGACATGTAGTCATCACCAAATCGAGAGGTAAGAAGTTCAAGCTAAGAGGATGTTGATCATGCGCAGGATCGCCTCTCCTGACGCCTGGAGTCGTCTGGCCGCTTCTCCACCAAATCGCTCTACGAGGTCATTGCGGCATCTCCCGGGCCGGAGCCTCTGGCCCTAATCTGGGCAATTAGACTCCCGCTGAAGATTTTGATTTTCCTTTGGCAATGGATTCGGGGCCGGGTTCCTTCAGGGGTGGAGGTACTCAAGAGAAATGGCCCCGAAGATGGGACTTGCCCGTTGTGCGGGACGATGGAGGACTCAAATCACATCTTCTTCACCCGCGTGTCCGCGCAATTCCTTTGGAGCTGCTTCCGCGAGGTTGTTGGCGGACATTGGTGCAACAACTATTTCCCCGACCTCTTCGAGGAACTCCAGGCCTCCGCGATGCGTTCCCGCCACATTAGGTGGCTAGGTATTGGGGCTCTTGCCTGGATGCTATGGATGGTTCGAAATAAGCTTGTGATTCAGCGTGTGCCTCTTCGACGTGCTACTGACTCGATTTTCAAAATTTATGGATATATGCAGCTTTGGCGGCCGCATAGCCGCCCGCGGCATCAGGACGCTATCAACATCTTCATCGCAGATCTTCGTATGCTACCCTTCCGCTTGGCTCCTCCGCTTCCCCCACCACCTCCGGAGCCGGATTAGGCATTTTGGAGCCGCTGTGACAGGGCCTATGGCTGGCCCCTTGGCCTTTGCCTTCTTTTATTTTCTCTATTTAGGGCTTGTTGAGTTGTGCCCTCAGCAGAACCCTGTCGTACTTTGTCTATGTGCTACTTGTATGTGTGTGTGGTGTGAACCTGTTTGTTGGTACTTTGTGGCTCTGGTGGTTTGCTTTATATATAAAGCAGGGTGAAAGCCTTTTTCGATAAGCTAAGAGGATATTGGTGAGTATGTAATGATCAAAATGATACATCGCGTGTGACTCTCCACAGCTTATACAAACATCACATTGTCATAATAGTATCACATCACGTCACATGGTTGAACGATCCAATTAGACTGTACCGAATTAATCACCAGTCGATCACAGTGTTTACTGCAACCACCGTCTATCTGGGACCCACTCGATGGCGTCACCTGAGACCGGGAAAATATCAGGTGATACAGGCCTTCCCATGCTCCCATGATACGGGCTTTCGAGAGACCTTGGATCCGAGATCCAACGGTCACTGGACGAGCTTCTAGACTTGCGCGTAAATATCAGATCTTGGAGGGCTTTTTTGCAAACTTGCAGAAGCTCAGCATGCAACCGTTGGATCTCAGATCTTGGAGGGCTTTTTTGCAAACTTGCAGAAGCTCAGCATGCAACCGTTGGATCTCAGATCTTGGAGGGCTTTTTTTGCAAACTTGCAGAAGCTCAGCATGCAACCGTTGGATCTCAGATCCAAGGGCTCTCAGGAGCTCGTATCATGGGAGCACGGGCAGGCCCGTATCACCTAATACTCTCTCACCTGAGACCGCCGACGTTCCCCTCCCGGCGAGTGCTCTGAGCTTTCTCTACTCTGTTTGCTCACTTGAGTTGGACTGAACTGCACCGAAGAAACAGAGCATGCAGTTTCAGTAACTGAGGTGTACCTCAAACCTGGCTTCAGTCCTGACAGAGCAAAGATCAACCATGACATTGCACAAGAATACATACCCAAGTTTCTTCAGCGAAAGAACAGTGCTCAATGGATTCTCAATCGCTGCATGTCGTTAACTGACAACCATGTAGTATAGATACTTGTTTGGTTTGTCTTCAGTACCATCCATCCACGTGAACAGGATGAGGCTGCCTTGCCACACCACAACCACAATGCAATTTATCCGCCGTCTTGCCACGCGCGCCAGCCTGGCCGCATCAGAAAGAAAAAGAGGATGGATAGATTGAGTGTGCGAGTAAAACTGGGATTGATAGATAGGTCGATTGATTACTTGTACCGCCTCTGATCAGCTTTTGCTGAATGGTTGTGACTTGTCTATGACACTGACTGAACGAACAGCATGCTGTTTCAGAATCCGAACATTGGTTGTGTTAAACAAGAAAAGCCAGGTTGGCCATCCATGATCTTTTTATAGATCCATTTGTGATGAATCCAATCTTGAAATACCCCTCTCTGCAATTCAAAGATACTAGCTAGTATTACCATTGCAAAATTATGCAAGTCACCAAAGTGCATGCATGCATGCGTGCAGATGCACTTTCAGAACCTCAAACCTGGCTGCCAAGATGCTAGTGCAGATGCATAGGAAGGAAATTAAGATGTACCCGCAAAGAGAGAGAGAGAGAGAGAGAGAGAGAGAGAGAGAGAGAATTAAGTTTGGTTGCATTGCAGAACAACCGGCAAGATGCAACAAGATGCCAAGTGCAGATGCTGGCGTGCAACAACAATAGCAAAGATAAGGCTAACTTATTTTGATTGCATTGCAGAACAACCGGCAAGTTTGATTTTTACGAGCGCAAGGTAGAGATACAACAACCACGGCTACGTACAAACAAAGGAGTAACCACGTGTGAATAGGTGGGATTCATTGACGATCGGTGGCGAACTGAATCTCTCTCCCTCTCTTTCTATGGGATTCAGTGAAGAAGGCGCGTCAGATTGGATGGGGGAGCGTACGCACCTTCTATTGAGTAACAGAGATTCTTTGTCAGCGTCCCAACTACAGATGCAGCGAAGTCCGCCACGCTGGCAAAGGATCCACCGCAGGCGGCCAATCAGGGAAGAGAGCGCGTCATCGACAGGCCACCTCGGATCAAGCACCCAAGCCGCCGGTTCATGGGCCCTGAGTGGCTGAATGCTATATAAAGCAGAGAAGGGTGAAGAGAAGGGCATCCCGGCTTGGATCACGGCAACGGCACGGCACCGGCTCCTTTTCCTTTCCTTTTTGCATAGTGTATCTGTAAAGTGAGAGAAAGAACTACATCGGTAACCTGAAACTTGTGTGTGAGAGAGGAAGTAGACCGGAGACCCTAACATCGTGGTATCAGATAGCCACCTACCACCCTTCATCGCCGCCGCCGCCAGATCGCCGCACTGGAAACTCGCCGCCAGAAGCAAGTGCGCGACGCCCTCTTCGCCACCATGGATCCGGCGCTGAAGGCCTACCTCGACAAGCTGAACGACGAGGCCATCGCCCACGCCAACAAGCAGGATGATGACAACAAAGCAATCTTCAAGGCCGTGGCGACGTAGACCACCCGGATCGACACCCTGGTCACCTGGAAGCCAGAGCTGGAGGCGCGATTCGCGCAATTGGAACTCTCCGTCGCAGCGCTCCAAGCAGCGTCGTCCTCGACTGCGCCATCCAACGGATCGCTGCCGCCTGCGACCCCTCCCATGGTCGCGCGCGAGATCCATGGGCAACCATGCCATGGCGCACCACTGCACACCGGGGGACCTTCGTCGGTGACCCCCGAGTCACCGGCGACTTCCCGGTCACGGGTATGGCCATGATCCCTTCCCAAGTTACGCCTCCCTTATCTTCACAAGTGCTCGCTGCTCTGGGTCAGTCACCGCCCCCCGATGACGTTTCCTGTCTTCGTCGGTGAAAACCCACAGCTCTGCAAAACGCTTGCCGAGCAGTACTTTCAGATGTTCACTGTTCATGAGTCTTACTGGTCCCGATGGCGATTTTGAATTTCTCTGGTCCGGACGCAATATGGCTGCAGTCGGTGCAGCGCAAAATTGCAGGCCTGAACTGGGAATCATTCACTTCGTTGTTGTGCACACGCTTTGGCCGCGATAAGCATCAACTGCTCATCAGACAGTTCTATGCTATTCATCAGACTAGTTGTGTAGCTGATTTCATTGAGCGATTTGAAACATTGATGAATCATATGATATCTTACTTTGAACTGACGCATCATTACTTCTTCCTTACACGCTTCATCGAGGGACTGCGGCCGGACATCCGCGCGGTGGTGCTTATTCAACGCCCCCCGATCTCGATACAGCGTGCTCGCTGGTCCTGCTGCAAGAGGAGGTTGCGGACGGCGAGCTCACCATGCGGGCTTCTTCCAGCCGCCCGCCTACACCACGTTTCATGCCGCCCAGTACACCGAACTTGCCAGCAATTTCCCCTCGCCTGGCCACTCCCACGGCAGGTGCAGAAGATCGCCGCGGCACAGATGCAGGAAGGGCAGGTTCAGAGAGCAACAAACTATCTGCATTACACACATTCAGGCGTGCTCGAGGGCTCTGTTTTAAATGTGGAGAGCGATGGGGCAAAGATCACACATGACCTCCTACTGTCCAGATGCATCTCGTGGAGGAGTTACTGTCATTGTTTGCAGCGGAAGAGGCACTCGGGGATCAACAACAGGACCCTACTGAAGCTGACGAAGACAACCTCTGCACCATATCCAAACAGGCTATAGATGGATCTCTTGGCCCGGGCGTTCTGCAGCTGCACGCATGGATACAGGGCAGGGAGGTGCCACTGCTTGTGGACTCCGGTAGCTCGTCTTCATTCGTGGATCACCGCGTTGCTGCTAAATTATTAGGAGTCTGCAGATTGCCCAAAGCCTGCAAAGTCAAGGTAGCAGATGGAGCTCTTTTGCAGTGTGACAGTTTCATTCCGCACTGTCCCTGGACATCTCACGGCCACGAGTTTGTTACAGATTTCAAGCTCGTTAGGCGTGTATGACGCTATACTGGGAATGGATTGGCTCAGAAAACACAGCCCCATGCATATCAACTGGGAAGCACAACACATGATAGTCACCACACCTAGCGGTTTAGTGGACCTGTGAGCAGTGTCCAATAATCAACAGCAATGCTCTGCAATTTCTTCTCAAGAGATCTCAAGAGCTGCTGTCAGCATGTAAGCAGGGGTCAGTGGCTTATGTAGTTCACTTGAATGTTGTGAGCGAATCTGGTGCACCAGAGGATGCAATACCTGTGGAAATTCTCTGAGTGCTGGAGCAGTATACAGATGTTTTTGAAGAACCCCAAGGCTTACCCCCAAGGTGTGCTTGTGATCATCGAATCCCGCTCATGGAAGGAGCACAGCCTGTTAAGGAACATACCGGAGCTCAAGAACGAGATTGAGCAGCAGGTTAAGGAACTGTTGGATGCCGATGTCATCAGAAAAAGCACAAGTCCTTTTTCCTCCCCAGCATTGTTAGTCAAAAAGAAAGACGGCACATGGCGTTGTGCGTGTATTATCGGTGCCTGAACGCAATGACAATTGTCAGCAAGTACCCGGACCGATTATCGATGAGCTGCTTGATGAATTGGTAGGTGCCAGGTGGTTCTCTAAGTTGGACCTTCGCGCCGGTTACCATCAGATACGGCTGGCGGAGGGTGAAGAGTACAAAATAGCATTCACCACACATTCAGGCCATTGGGAATACCTGGTCATGTCGTTCGGGCTAGCTGCTGCTCCTCCCACTTTCCTTGGGGCTATGAACTGCACTTTGCAACCTCTGCTAAGGGTCTGTGTGATCTTGTTTTTCGATGACATCTTAGTCTTCAGCAAAATGCTGGCTCAGCATGTGGAGGACCTAAGATAGGTGTTACAGTTGCTTCGACGAGACCACTGGCAAGTCAAGCAATCCAAATGTGCTTTCGGTCAGCGGCAGATTGCCTACGTTGGGCATGTGATCAATGAACATGGCGTCTCCACAGACCCGAGCAAAATTGAAACCATCAAGAATTGGCCAACTCCCTGCAACAGTCGCGAGGTGCGCAGTTTCCTTGGATTGGCCGGGTACTACCGGAAGTTTGTCAAACACTTCGACATCATAGCCCGGCCTCTCTTCAACCTACTCAAGAAGAACCACCCGTTCGTTTGGACTGCAGAAACTACCACATCATTCACTCTGCTACAGCAAAGTCTCGTCTCAGCACCGGTCTTGCAACTACCTGATTTCACCAAACAGTTTGTCGTCGACACGGATGCACGTGATTACGGGGTGGGGGCAGTACTGCAACAGGGAGGGCACCCAATTGCTTACATGAGCAAACCACTAGCCCCAAAGCACAGAGGACTGTCGACTTATGAAAATGAGTGTCTGGCCATCCTCATGGCAGTGGAGCAATGGCGACCCTACCTGCAGCATGATGAATTCTTGATCCGCACAGATCAGCATAGTCTGGTCCACCTCGATGACCAGCGGCTCTCTACGGTGTGGCAGCGGAAAGCTTTCACCAAGTTGCGTGGACTGCAATACAAAATCTGCTACCGGCAGGGCACCACAAACAGTGCTGCAGACGCACTGTCCAGACGCAATCATGCTCAAGAAAGTGCATTGGCCATTTCAGTTTGTCAACCAGCATGGATCGATGATGTCAGGGCCAGCTACAGCGACAACAATCATGCCAAGAAACTCCTTGAGCAGTTTTCCCAACAAGCAGATCCAAAAGGCCGTTTCTCTGTAGCTGAAGGGCTGTTGTATTTCAGAAACAGATTGTGGCTCGGCAGTTCACCCGCCTCAACAGAAAGTACTCCGCGCCTTCCATGACAGCACTGTCGGCGGCCATTTGGGTTTTCCGGTGACCTACAGGCGTTTACACCGGCTGTTTGCGTAGCCAAAAATGAAGCAGGCCATCAAGCAATATGTTCAGAGCTGTGTTACCTGTCAACAAGCCAAACCAGAGAGAGTCAAGTACCCGGGCCTACTCGAGCCAATTCCTCTGCCGGAAGGTGCGTGGCAAGTTGTTACTATGGATTTCATCGATGGTCTCCCTCAGTCAGGAAAAGCAAATCGCATATTGGTCGTGGTGGACAAATTCACGCGCTATGCTCATTTGCTGCCGCTTCAGCACCCTTTCACTACAGCAAAGGTAGCCCGTTCGTACCTGGACAACGTTTATAAGCTCCATGGACTACCCAAGGCCATCATATCTGATCATGATCCGGTCTTCACTAGCAAGTTTTGGCGCGACTTTTCGCCATCATCGGTTTAGAACTCAACATGAGCACTCCATATCACCCCCAAACAGATGGCCAAATGGAGCGGGTAAACCAATGCCTCGAGATATACCTCAGATGCTTCATCCATGCCTGCCCGAATCACTGGAGCCAATTTCTCTCACTCGCTGAATTCTGGTACAACTCCAGTCACCATTCTGCTCTGGATATGTCTCCCTTTCATGCGCTGTACGGGCATGAACCCAGGCATTGGGGAATCGAAGCAGCGTCGACCTGTACAATCCCATCACTGAAAGATTGGTTGGAGGAGAGAGAGACAATGCAGCAGGTGCTCAAGCAACATTTGCACCGAGCTCGCCACATTATGAAAGTACAGGCAGACAAGAAGCGTACCGACAGGGAATTCAGCGTCGGGGATTCTGTTTTCGTCAAGCTACAGCCGTATGTTCAATCATCAGTGCACCGCCGAGCCAACCACAAGCTCGCCTTCAGATACTTCGGCCCTTTCAAAGTGCTCCGCAAGATTAACCCGGTCACCTACGAGCTGGAGCTGCCACCAGCATCCAAGATCCACCCCGTGTTCCACGTCTCTCAACTCCGGCAGGTTCTCTCCCCAGGTACGAACGCCTCCGACACCTTGCCTACACCTCGTTCTGTAGAGTTGGTTCCCGTGGAAATGCTGGATAGGCACTGGCGTCAGACCCCTACGGGGCGACGCGAGCAATATCTGGTGCGCTGGTCTGATTCAGGGCTGCTGGACGCTACGTGGGAGGACGCCCTCGCGCTCAAGGCCCGTTACCCTATCGTAGCAGCTTGGGGACAAGCATGCTCTCAAGGGGTAGAGGATGTCAGCGTCCCAACTACAGATGCAGCGAAGGCCGCCACGCGGGCAAAGGATCCACCGCAGGCGGCCAATCAGGGAAGAGAGCGCGTCATCGACAGGCCACCTCGGATCAAGCACCCAAGCCGCCGGTTCGTGGGCCCTGAGTGGCTGAATGCTATATAAAGCAGAGAAGGGTGAAGAGAAGGGCATCCCGGCTTGGATCACGGCAACGGCACGGCACCGGCTCCTTTTCCTTTCCTTTTTGCAAAGTGTATCTGTAAAGTGAGAGAAAGAACTACATCTGTAACCTGAAACTTGTGTGTGAGAGAGGAAGTAGATCGGAGACCCTAACATTCCTCCTTCGCCGGCGGCCACGGCTCCTGTCGCTGCAGGCTCTTGCTGCTACTCCCTCATTCACCGTGTCATCTGTTTCCTTCCTTCACCTACTAGCCTGAGACAGACTACCACTGCACTAGCTGATGAATAATTCAGAGAAATGAAGAGCAACAGCCGCCTAACTTCCTCTAAGCCAGAAGAAAAAGGAAGATCACACGGCCCCATAAGGTAACAGTTTGTGGGTTCATTACCGTATCGAAATGTAACAAGTTTTTGTTTTTTTGCGGGAAGAAATGTAACAAGTTCAAACGGTGGCAATACACAGAAAGCAGACGCATGCACAAATAAACCATCGAGTAGCTGTACTTAGTATTCTGTGTTAGACAATAAGATTGAGCTCAAGACATGTGTTGTATTCCTCCACTTGGGGTCGTACAAAATAAATAGAGGTACAGGAGGGGAGGAGAGAATACACACGCACACACACATGCTCTAACAACCTCAACTACTGATCCTATTACTACGTAGAGATAACAGGAGCGGCCGCATGCATGCGCCATGCAAGGGCGGTGGAGGTTGAGCCGGCTGACCAGCACAAGAGGAGCCGGCTGACTAGCACAATAATCTAACAGCCCCCCGCAGTGTCAACGTGGGCTGGCCGAACGTTGAGACTGGACCGGAACTGCGTGAAAGTGACAGTAGGCAGCCCTTTCGTGAAGATATTTGCATACTGCGAAGAGGTAGGTACATGCAGCGCACGCACTTCTCCCAGAGAGACTTTGTCACGCACAAAGTGGATGTCAATCTCGATGTGTTTCGTCCGCCGATGTTGCACCGGGTTGGCGGACATGTACACTGCAGAGACGTTATCGCAATAAACCACGGTAGACTTGGCGATGGGTTGGTGAAGCTCCTGTAGCAACTGTCGCAGCCAAGCCGTCTCGGCAACGACGTGGGCGACGGCCCGGTACTCCGCCTCAGCGCTGGACCTGGAAACAGTAAGCTGTCGCTTCGACGACCAAGATATCAAATTATTCCCAAGAAAAACGCAAAAACCAGAGGTAGAGCGTCGAGTGTCGGGGCAACCAGCCCAGTCGGCGTCGGAGTACGCTTGGAGAGTGGAAGGTGAAGATGGATAAATGTGAAGGCCGAAGTCTAGGGTTCCTTTTAGATAGCGTATGATGCGTTTGGCAAGGTTATAGTGGGATGAGCGCGGAGTGTGCATGAAGAGACATGCTTGCTGGACGGCGTAGGACAAATCAGGGCGAGTGATCGTCATGTACTGCAAGGCACCTGTCAAGCTACGGTAGATGGTAGGATTATCTAGGATATCGCCGTCGGAGATGGATAGCTTAGCGCCAGAGTCGATGGGGGTGCGGACGGGATGACACTTGGTCATGCCGGCACGCTCGATGATATCCAAGGCATACTGCCGCTGCGATAGGTGAAGTCCGGAGGGTGAGCGGGTGACGGTGATGCCAAGGAAATGAGAGAGAGCTCCAAGGTCTGTCATAGAGAACTCGCCATTAAGGAGGGAGATGATGTAGGTGAGAAAGGTGGGTGAGGACGCCGTAAGGATGATGTCGTCGACGTAAAGAAGGAGGTAGGCAGTGTGGTTCATTGACTTGTAAATGAATAGGGAGGTATCACATTTAGAAGCAACGAATCCAATAGAAGCAGCGAAGGCGGCGAAACGAGTGAACCATGCGCGCGGGGCTTGTTTAAGGCCGTAGAGAGATTTCTTAAGAAGACAAACGTGAGAAGGGGCGACGGGGTCTTCGAAACCTAATGGCTGCTGGCAGTAAACGCTCTCGGTAAGATGCCCGTGAAGAAAGGCGTTTTTGACGTCTAACTGATGAATGGGCCACGAGTGAGCAGTAGCGAGAGAAAGAACTACGCGGATAGTGCTGGGCTTGACTACTGGAGAAAATGTTTCATCGTAGTCGATCCCCTCGGTCTGGGAGAAACCACGGACAACCCATCGTGCCTTATAGCGGGCGAGAGTGCCATCGGAGTTGTATTTGTGCCGAAAAACCCACTTTCCACTAATGACCGGAGCGGTGGAGGGCCGACGAACAAGAGCCCAAGTCTCATTTTGGATAAGAGCTTGGTACTCGTCACTCATAGCGCTGGCCCAGCGTGGGTCAGCAAGAGCGGCGCGATAGTTACGAGGAAGAGGGGAAACGCCGTGAAGGTCAGCAAGAAAGTTGAGACGTCGCGAGGGTAGGTGGAAGCCAGACTTAGCGCGGGTGCGCATGGTATGAGGGTTAGCGGGCGGAGCGACGGCGACGGCGCGAGGGGGAAGAGGCCGCGGGGTAGTGGGACTACCAGGGGATGAAGAGGTAGGGCTAGAGGAAGGCGAGCTAGAGGGAGGGGTCTGGTCGAAGGAAGCCGAGGACGCAGCAGGCAGGGACGCCGTGGCAGCGTTGCTGCTAGGCGAAACGGCTGCAGTGGCAGCGGCTGGGCGGGGCAAAACGGCTGCTGTGGCAGCAGCGGCGTTGGTCAGAAGTGGCGCCATGGCTGCGGGAGGAGGCGCGACCGGGGGCAGCACGGGACCATCGGGCGGAGTTGGATCAGCGTGAACGAGTGCCGGGGAGGCCGGCGTGGTACGGGAGAAGGGAAAAACAAATTCGTCAAACACAACGTGTCGCGAAGTATAGACTCGGTTGGTAGTGACGTCTAGGCAACGGTACCCCTTGTGGTCGGGAGGGTAGCCGATGAAGACACAAGCAACCGAGCGGGCAGCCAGTTTGTGTGGCGCAGTGGCCTCCGTGTTAGGGTTGCATAGGCATCCGAAGACACGGAGGTGGGAGTAAGTGGGTGGGGTTTTGTAGAGGGTTTCGTGTGGTGTGGCAAGGGAAAGGGTTTTGGTAGGACGAAGGTTGAGGAGCAGAGTGGCCGTGGTGAGAGCGTCGGCCCAATAGCGTGGTGGCATGGATGCTTGAAGCAGCAACGTCCGTACTACATCGTTGGTGGAACGAATGGCACGTTCCGCTTTCCCGTTTTGTCAAGACGTGTACGGGCAAGAGAAACGCATTACTATTCCGAGAGGAAGAAGAAAGTCACGGTTTTGCGCGCTGTCGAACTCACGTCCGTTGTCGCACTGAAGAGTCCGAATAGTCCGACCAAAGTGCGTACGAACATAAGCATGAAAGTGGCGAAACATGGCAGGAACGTCAGACTTTAGTTTGAGGGGAAAGGTCCAGCGATAACGGGAAAAATCATCAATGATTAACAAATAATACTTGTTCCCGGAAACGCTAGATAAGGGTGCAGTCCATAGATCACAATGCAAGAGATCGAAAGGTTCTGTAGTGAAACTAGTAGAAGTAGAGAACGGCAACCGAACGTGTTTTTGCCAGTCTGACAAGCGTGACACAAACGTCCATCCGATACAGGCTTATTACAATGATCAAAAAATTTATTTGAGCGGAAAGTAGCATCGCCGGGATGGCCTAAGCGCCGATGCCATAGGTCTGTGAGACGCGAAACGGTGACGGCGAGGGCAGTAGGTGCGGTGGGCGGGAAGATGTCGTAGAGCTCGCCCTCACTGTTGCATCGGAGTATTTCCGCCTTGGTTGGATAATCCTTCACAGAGAGACCGAAAGGATCAAATTCGATAGAACAATTGTTGTCAGTGGTTAAACGACGAACAGATAAAAGATTTTTGATCAAGTTAGGAGCGACAAGGACGTTGTTGAGATAAAGCGGCCTGTTGGGATTAGGAAGAAAAGCAGACCCGACGTGACTAATGGGCATAGAACTACCGTTGCCGACGTATACAGGGGGAAAATTTGATACAGGGGCGACGGAGGAGAGCTTACCAGGGTCCGCGGCAAGGTGAGTCGAAGTGCCGGAGTCCGCCACCCAGCCGCCGCTTGGTGACTGCAGAGAGAGGTTGTGGAGCGCCCCTATCAACGCCGCGTGATCAACTGCATGAGAGTCCGGCTGCGGCGGCGCCGCGAAGTACTGCGGCTGGTGGTGTGGTGGCGCCACGATGTACTGCTGGGGAGGATACGGTGGCTGCTGCAGAGGGCCGCCGAACGACGGCGGCGCGAAGGTGCTGCAGGCGTACGCGGGCCGCGACCCGAGGATGCCCGGCGTCGGGCTGGGCTGGGGTGGCAGCGCCATGGGGTAGGCATCCCCAGTCCACGGCGGTGGTGTAGCAGCGGCGCCTTGGTACCCACCGTTGTTGGTGAACCGACGGTGCATATTGTTCCCCTGGTTCGGCGACGGGGAGCCGGGTTTGCCGCCGCCAAAACCTGGAGCGGGAGGGCGGGCCGGACCACCGGAGGCACCGGCGGTGGCCGGAGCAGGAGCCGACGGCTTGGTGTGGACGGCGAGCGCGGTGTGGGAGGTGCCGGGGTTGGTGAAGTCGGCGCCGATCTCATCCTGGAGGAGCGTGCCTACTGCAACATCAAAAGCAACAGGAGTTTGAGATTTCTCAATGATCTTCGCTGTCATCTCATGCCGATCTTTGTTGGCGCCGCGGAGTAGCTGAACGACAAGTTCATCGTCATCCAGGATCTTGCCGGCGTTCCGCAGCGCATCAGCGACGGCCTTGAGGCGCGCGCAGAAGGAGGAGACCGGCGCGTCCCCTTGCTTGACGGCGAAGAGCTCCGCCGTGAGCTGGAACCGCCGGGATCGGCGGTTGTTGACGAACAGGGCTTCGATGGAAGTCCAGAGCTCGGCGGCCGTGGCTTCTCTGTTGAGGACGAAGCCGGCGAGCTCCGTGACCATGGTGCCGTAGAACCAGCGCTTGACGGCTTTGTTGACGATGTTCCACGGTACATCGCCGGCGCGGTTGGTGAAGTCCGGCTCGATCCAAGCCGCCACATCGTACTGGTCGATGACCTCGAGCATGAGGCCACGCCAAGTCGAGTAGTTGGCCCCCTTCATGTCGAGGCGGATGCCGAGGGTGATGTGGGCTCTCTCGACGCGCATTGCGTGGACATAGGCCGCAGAGGGGAAGCCGGCGTCCGGCGGCGCGGTCTGGAGAGGAAGAGCCGTGTGTACCACGGGGAAGGGGGAGGGAGGAGGAGGAGGAGGAGGAGGCTGAGGGGCGGGGCTCGGAGGTTGGGAGGAGGTCGCCGGAGGGGTAGCCGCAGCGGCAGCGGCGGCGGCGTCGGCCTCGGCGGCCATGGCGGAAGCAGTGGATGGATCTAATCTGATACCATGTTAGACAATAAGATTGAGCTCAAGACATGTGTTGTATTCCTCCACTTGGGGTCGTACAGAATAAATAGAGGTACAGGAGGGGAGGAGAGAATACACACGCACACACACATGCTCTAACAACCTCAACTACTGATCCTATTACTACGTAGAGATAACAGGAGCGGCCGCATGCATGCGCCATGCAAGGGCGGTGGAGGTTGAGCCGGCTGACCAGCACAAGAGGAGCCGACTGACTAGCACAATAATCTAACATTCTGCACTACGACAAATCAAATGCGGAAATACATATGCTTTTGATACCGGCTTTTCCATTTTTCAATCCTCGGCCGGCTGTGGGAGTAGCACCTACTGTTCGTAGCTAGCAGCAGCAAGTTAACATACATACAGATCCTGGGAAGATCCATGTATGTTGTTGCCTCCTTACTTTGCTACTACTCCTCATTCCTCACTTGGCCCATGCATTCCTCCTCGATTTTATCTGCATCCTCCACTTCTTCAACACGTTGTAGTATCAGCTCAGCTAAACGAGGCAGTCCATCTTCACCTCCTGATTGGAGAAAGCTAACATCATCTTGTGACACCTGACAAGCAAAATGGGACAGTAGGCTGTAGCGCTACCGATGAACTACTATACTATCACAGAATCAACAAGAGGAGATTATGTGTGTGTGTGTGTTACCTGCTGCGCGAAGTTTGTCTCCATGATGTATGGTTCACTTGTGTAAAATAGGTGCCATCTCTTTACAACTCCTTCAGCACTAACATTTCCATAAGCCTCAACATGCTGGATATGGTTGAACTTGTTCCACTCGGAACCAGACTTTCCCAAAGCCATGGAAATGAGTATTAATGGCCAGCAGTTGAGCACCAAATGACTTGGCTTTACAGTTTGCAAGTACAATGGTAGCCGTTTCTCTGTGTACTGGGTTGTTAGCACGAGCCTCTGGAGTGCATCCATCTCCTGCAGCGACTCGAGCTTCGGGCAGCAATAGATCTCAAGCTTTCGCAATTTGGGAAAATTGGAGATCCTAGTCAGATCGAATAGTCCATACAGGTTGAGCTCGACTACAGAAGCAAAGTCCTCTATAGACTGAAGGCATTGGACGCTGGATATGAATACCTTTCTCAAAGACCTTGCATGGAAGGCTAGACCGGGAGGGATACACCTCAATTTGCAAGATCTAATATCAAGTTCCTCCAAGACAGGCATAGCTTGCACTTCCTTCTCCCACTCCCACTCCTCCCATGCCTCCATTCCATTTAAAACCATCTTGTGCAGTATTGGAAATGAAACTACAGGCTGGGATGAAGCATGGCGACGCTGATTGTAAGGTTGCCCGAATTCAAGCCCAACACGCTTGATTTCTGGAGCCTCACACAAATGTATAAGCTCTAGAAATGGGAGTTGGCACAGTCCATCTGGGAGTTGGGTGCAGCAAGCTAGGTGTTGCATCACTAGAATCTTTAAGCTCTCGAGAGGTGTAGTTGATGTTGACATCATCCATCTTGGGAGCTGGCAACCATAATATCCATGAATCCAAATATCCTCTATGCAAGGGGGAGGACATAGCGCATCAAATACCTCCTCAATTATTCTTTGATCCTTCTCGGAGACAATTTCTTTCAACATTCTGTTGTCATCACCAAGTCTATCATTGCAGTATAAGCGCAACACGGAAAGATACTCCTTTTCATGAAGACCGGCCTTTGTAGCAAATGAGCCAGCAGATACATTCTGTAGACCCACTAAACTAATTAACCTAAGCTGGTAAAGAGGCCTAAGCTCTTCCAAACTGCACCAATCACCATCCATCTGAGCTGGGAACCCATATAGTGTCCTTAGTTTTTTCAGAGCATGGAAGCCCCTAGGCATACTAACTACAGGTGTGTGATCAAGGTCAAGGAATCGCAGCTCTTGTAACTTCACAATGCTATTAGGAACTCTCACAAGATTCTTACAACCATCAAAACAAATATGTTGCAACAATTTTATCTTGTGGATGCACTCTGGCAAGCTATTTATACCGTTGCAATTTTTTTACTGCCAAGTACCTCAAGTGTTTCAGTTGATGCAAAGATTCAAGCAATTCAACACAATCTGTAGAGTCCATATGTAGAGTCCTTAGACATGAAAAAATAATCATGGAATCACCAGACTGAATCTTCAAATTCCCAATTAATATTATGGATCTTAGTGACTTTTGCTCCTGTAGACTTCGCCACTCAAATTTATCTGATTCTAATCCTTTTGTTTCTATAGACAACCTATGAAACCTTTGCGTACTAGGAGTACTGCTGGTAGATTCTCCATTTTTCACTACTAGTGCTTCATTTCTAGTCACAAATTGAGCAAATGACCGGATAACATCATGCATGTTGCAAACATGTTGACCAACATATGATGTGTTTGGCTCTATAAGATTCCTTAGTACTAGCTCCTTATGGTATTCAATTCCTAGTTCTTCCAATCTATCCAAGTCCCCACGAACAAATCCTTCACCAATCCACATGCCGACATACTCGTTGTCATGTAACACTGCCCTTTTAGGTTTAACTGAAAAATGCAAGAAACATTGCTTTAAACAAGGGGACAAGTCCTCATAGCTAAGATATATTGCATAATTTAGCTCTTCTGGCAATTGGGATACTGGCCATGTATTCAAGACCTTTCCCCAATCATAGCGTGATTTCTCCTTCTGGCATAGGAGTCCTCCAATCACTTTTATGGAAAGAGGTAAACCATCGCATTTTTCTATAATTTGCAATCCAATAGTTTCTAGCTTATCAATCGCTAGTTCACTTTCCTCCGGCATGAGTATCTGCAAGTAGTTTATGCCCATGGCGTCAATAGGGAACACATAATTTTTTTGAGTAGCTAACTGGTGGCCTGCTACATAAATTAGGTTGGCAAGACAAAGAGTAGAATAAACTTCCAGAATGAATAGTAAGGGCATAGTGTAGTTAGCTGTGGAACTAATAAAAACTTTAAGGTGTACAACCGTTGCAAGCAGTTTGGTGTGGACACGCGCTTTGTTTGCTATTCAGTTAAGGTATTAAGCACTAAGGTACATGAAAATATGGTTATTTGCATGTGTTAATAAATGAACAGAGTATTATTTACTTGAGGTAGAACAGACGTTACTAGTAGTTACACACTCACCTGCTTCTTGAGTAATGACCATGCATCTCCAGGTCCTAATTTGTCAACATGATGATACGGATGCACGGTTTTCAGGCCTCAGGCAACAATCTCATGTCTTGTGGTGATGAGGACTCGGCTACCTGGAGCGCCATAGCTGAATGGTTCCTTCAGCAAGTTGTCCCATTTAGTGGCGCCCCACGTGTCATCCAAAACAAGAAAGAACTTCTTGTTGCTTATGGCGCTGGCAAGAGCTGGCACAAGTAGAGACTTATCTTGAGTCCCACCATCGGAGAGCTTTCCCTTGGTGGCGGTGATGGCAGTCTTCAGCAGGTCAGCCTCGTTGAATTCATTCGTGACGCTCAACCAAATCTTCGTATTGAACACATGCTGGATGGCCTCATCATTGAAGACCTTCTTTGCAAAGGTGGTCTTGCCGATCCCACCGACACCAACAATGGCCACGACCATGATATTAGCAATATCATTTTTGTTAGTCAGCTTGTCCACCAGGGCTCTTGTATCCTCTTCAATCTTATCACCCACCACACCCGACTGCTCCAACACCGGATTTGTTTTCCGGCAAGCAGCAATAGGTCGGGCCAACCTCCGGTCCTGATAGGAACCGAGACTGAGGAAGCTGAAGGCACCACTTCGATCCTTAGTCGAGCGTCTGGTTGAGCTTCTTGATCCGGCCGCCGATTTCATGGGCGAAGCGGGGATTCCGCAGGTAGAAGAGCAAGGGGTTGCAGCATCCAATGTCCGGCGCAGATGATCCCCGCTCCATGGTTTTGAGCTGGCAGAGGTCGACGATGTCGGTGGCCTCGTACATGGCACGCTTGAGCTCGGTCACCCACTGCTGCACACTATCATCCGTGATGTGCCTCCTCTCGGCATCAGCGAGGAGGTTCTTGAGATCCCCGAGCTTCACACCCATCTTGTCGATGTCGCTAGAGACGCCTAGCATCATCCCCAGCTCCTCCTCCGCCACCTGCTTGAGCAGGTCGCCAAGGTAGGCCGCGAAGGCGTCCAACACCATTGCCATGATTTCTCCTTCTTGATGTTTGTTTGGTTCACAATCACATGGGATTTGAAAGGTGTAACGTTGCAACGCAGTAGTGCTGCCTCATTCTAGTTGGATGGATTGATGCTAATAAAGCATACCCACCTCTTCGGTAGCCATCTCGGTGACTATCAACAACTCCTAAAGGGAAAATGTGGCTTGCACACAAAATTGAGGGGATGATCAATGTTAGAGAGAGAAAAATATAGGTAAAGTAGTGTGGTGGTCTGGTGGAGCTGGGATCAGTTAGATACCTTCAATCAACTGGAGATGAGAGACAGATCTGACTGTTGGCGAGCATTTTGGTGATGTAGGATGCTAAAGCATAAAGAACCACCGCCACTGGTTGCCGGGTTCCTTCTTCTTTGAGCTGGTACCGGAAGCAAGCAAGCAAATAAAAATTAGTCCTCGGCAATACTACCCTTTACATATCAGCAATCCCATGCTAAAAAGAAGCATAATGAATATCACTTACTAGAGACTAGCAGCAATTCTAAAGAAAAATGTGGCTTGCGAACTGGAAAATTTGCCATGAAATTAAACCGAGGAGTAGATCATCATATCTTTCAGAGAAAAAAAGAACATAGATAGAGTAAGTGTGGTGGAGCTGATATAAATTAATTGTACCTTGAAAATCAACCGTAGAGATGAGAGATGGATCTTGGTTGGCCCTTGTTCTGGAGCAAAAGGTAGATAGATTGCTCTTGTTCTCTAGGAAGTAGTGGGAGGGTTACTGAAAACAAGGATGCAAACAAAATTAGTCATCTTTATTACTAACTTTATCACACATCAACAGTCCCATGCTAAAACTTGGTACTGTTTAGTACTGCCTCTCACACATCAACAATCATATGCCAAAAACTGGTCTTCAAAATTACTATACATTTCACACATTGAAATCCCATGCAAAAAGCCGGTTCATGCGTGTCGTCATCATGGGAAATCAGAGTCACTCAGCAGAGACTATCAACAATTCATTTTAGAACAAAATTTACTTTTCTCATAATAAGTACTAATATCCACTAAATGCAAGTTGCAACACACCTTTGTTTGTTTGTAGCCCTGCTACAGAAAAAAGAAAAACTGGATAGATCTCCCTTGCTCTCTGAGTAGTGGTGGTGAGCAGCGAGCGAGGCACTTGAAGACGATGCAGATCTGGCGAGCGAGATATATACCCGGTATCATTGTTGGGGCGGATGGTGTGAGACCCTCTCGCTGGCGCAACCTGTCGAGCAGGGCTTGGACAGGGGAGCTTGAGGTCCCCATCTGGTCCTCCGCGTCGGTGGCATTCACACAGCTGAGCGTACGACGTCGAGCAGTGGTTGGGGAGTGGGGCTTGAGGTTCCCAGGTCGCCTTGAATGCGAGGACACAGCGTGCGTCCTTGGCCGGTCCGCGGCGTTCGCACATTCACAGCGGAGCATACGCACCTGTCAAGCAGGGGTTGGGGAAAGGGCCAGACTGGCGGAGTAGCCTTCAAAACCATGTGACTCTTGGCCGGCCGGCGGCATTCATGGTGGAGGGCGACGGCTGAGTGTCGGAGTCACCTTCGTCGCCACGTTGATGGCGGAGGGCAACGGCGGGAGGACGGGGGAGTCCGTCGGACAGGATGCTACTAGCTAGCTAGGCTTGTTGAGACGGAAGGCTTGAGGAGAGCGCGCCGTGGATGGAAGGAAGGCGGCGGATGGAGCCGCCGTTCACCGGACTGAGGATTGTGTGGGGACTGGGGGAGACGAAAACCTGGGCTCTGACATGGGCTTTCTGGGCCAGACGCAGCCCGAAACGGGAATTTTTTGTTGTTTACCTTTTTTTGGGACGTTTTTTGTTGTTTACTTTTTGGGAGGCTACATCGATCGGAATGAACCAACGACAACAGGAGATTGAGTTAAGAAAAAATGAAATATATAACTGGCGATCGTCACATAAATCGCAATCCCCAGCAGCGAACGCGTCTACTATCGTCGGATCTACTTGCACAGATCACGGTGGGGGGGGGGGTGTTCCACATTACCGTCTTCGCTTCGTTCGCTAGGGCGGGTGGGTCGCGCAAATGTTTCCTCACTACACAGTGATATCCCATCCCCTTCCTCATCCATTTCCTCTCTTCCACTACACTTCGATCCCGCCCAAACCTAGCGACCATCGCGACAGCAGGGGCTTCTTCCCGCACCTGCTGTCTCTTCGTGTTGGATGCCGATGACGAGGACGTCGGGGACAAGGTGTCCGAGCACTAGTAGAAAAAACGAGCATTAGCATCAGTTCTCGGAAGCGGTTGTGACCAAACATACCAAAGCCGCATGTAATACCCATAGCGGAGGTGCTTATTCTTGTACACGAACGGTTGAAAAATGAAACGCTTCTGAGAATTCGCGCAGGCGGGCCAAAAATCAAAACCGTTTCTAATAATCATAAACCGGAGGTGGTTTTGTGGGGGGAACCGCTTCCGAGCGCAACCCAACTCACGGACGTCACCACGGCCCAACTCACGGCCCATCCTTTCTCTTTTATTCTCCCCCGATCCCCTTTCACTCTCCCCAACTGTTTGCCTTCTACAAGTATGTGACGTAGGCCGCAAGCACCCTCTTTTTTAGGGTTTTAGTCTTCCGGTGGCGATCTCCCGCCGTGAGTTTTATCCAAAGACAGCTACCAGATGCATCGTCTCGCTTGGCATGGCGGAGAGGCAGTTGGGTGTGACGGCGGCAATGGGATCAGGAGAGGAAAACCTAGTGGAGTTGTTGAAACACTTGGAATTGAGGGAAGATGAACTCGATGAGGTAGTCATGGGGAAGGAGGAGGTCAAGCGTTTTGAGGCGGATGCACGCTGGCGATCGAGAAGGTGAACACCAGCCACCTGTTCAGTTCAGATGCAATGTTCGAGACCCTAAAATTTGCATAGGGGTTATCTCAGCCGCCGAAGTATAGGGAGGCAGGAGAGAATCTCTTTTATTTCCCACATGTTTTGCAAAGGTGACTGGAAGAAGGTTGTCCATATCGGCCCTTGGATCTTCCCTGTGTTTGACATGATTATCGAAGAATACGATGGTCGGATTGATCCGTGATGAGTGTTATTTTTACGCTCATCACACCGTAGTTTAAACAGGTTTATCTTATAAAATCTGAGATATATTCCTCCGATATTACTACTAATAAGTAATGAATGCAAGAGATTTCAAAAGCCGAAATCCTTTCTTTATTTTGTTTCCACGGGAAAATGGGCTATATATGGATAAAATCAAGCATATACATGGAAAATAACAAAATGGAGATAGAAGAAATCAGGTGAGAGGTGCAGCAGTTGAAACAGAGAGCAAGATGGTGTTTGGTACGAGCGCAAGCGCTTGTCCCAGTGCTCGTAGCAGGTGCCCACGGCACGGTCTCGTCCACCCCCAACAACTTTTATAAAGGGCCATGTACTAGATTCGCGAAGGGCAGATGCCAGAACCTCCATCTCCACACCAGAAGACCACCATTTCCAATCTCATCTGCATATCCACCACCATCAGTATCATCGCAGCAATCCATCTCCAAGTTAGCCATACTTGTAAGACATATTGTCGATAAAGCATTCATCTTGATGTGTTCTTCAATGATTTCTTCTTGCGATCCGATCGCCATGTGTGAGTAATTCGGTAAGGCAATGGGTTGAGGCATAGCATGCAACCCGATGTATTTGTTGGATGGATCGATGAAATGACTTTGAATAAACGTCATGTATGTGTGCAGTAAAATTGCATTGTAGTTGTCTTTTGTCTCTCTCTCTCTCTCTCTCTCTCGTTCTTCGACCCTGCAGGTACCCAGGTCCCAGATTTTGGTACAAGAGGAGTCTAGGAGTAGGGAGAACGTGATGCGCTATTCTGAACACCAGTGACGGTAGTCGTAAGAGTCCTTTCTTACATCTTTTCATGGTCAACTTCTCAACAAAGCTTGTTGGGGAAATGTCTTTTATTTACTTCTTAAGTAGTTCATGGCAGGTAACTACTTCTCGAAAACTCGATCTCCTAGCTAGCAGAGACTAGTGTCTGCAAGTCATGTTTGAGATTCTTTTACCTTGTCTTATTTTCAGAATTACAATGGATTTATGATCAAGGTCACACACACATATATATAATTCGCAACAACAAAAATCGTCCCAGATATAACTTGGTCTGTCAAAATAACTTTCAAGCTTTGCCAAAAAACATGTAGGCTGTTAGTCGCTTCTTTGCCAGAACACTTTTGAAGAAACTCCTACTGATTGCCATATTTAGTTGCAGCCTCCCGATGCCAATGGTTAGGCAGACATTGAGTTTGGCAGCCCAGACCTGCTCCTCCTCCTTTACAGGAAAAAGTAAACCCATTCCAAGTCCTTCCCGTGGATCCTCCTAAAGGATGTTATGTAATTACGTTGACGGCGCGCCTACTCTCTGGAGACGAAGAACACACATGATTTGTATCTAGCGGTGTAGTCCTAATCAGGCAGCCTCCCTGATTTCTTGACTCAAAAAATGCAAGACATGATGTAGATAGATTTGATCTACTATGAAAGTCACTTTAGATGCAATTGCCGTCCAGGGACTGGACAAAAACCTTTGTAGACTGCCTAATGGAGGTTCAGCAGTCAGAATTGGTGCTTGGAAAGTGAATGTGCTGCTAAACTTTATGGAAGGAGAGGAATGATCAGGCCTTATATAGCACTGCCTGTACTCCTTGTCAAGTCTTTCAGAAGGATATATCGCGGCCTGACTCTTTGTTTTCCATTATCCTTTAGCTGTTTTGTACCTTTTCTCCCAATGTTTCAACGAAAATGCAGCACTGACTGTGTTCCGTCAAAAACATGTAATGTACTACTGAGCCTGCTGGTGGGATCTTGGTTTAGGGTTTCATTTCTACCGTCACTCTTAAGAAATGGAATATGGGAGGGCCCCTAGATTGTTGATTAAAATCTTTAATTTCATTTCTTCTTGATTGTTGATTGTTGATGCTCCCTGGAATTCATGGAAAAACCACAAGCAAGATTTCAGGTTCTGAGACTGAAACAGTGCAAAAAACATGAAGTACACTGTACACAGGTAGCTGCATTTTGTATGTCATGCTGTGCTTCACAATACGTAGGCGAATCTGCATCATGCCAGTTAATCATGTGATGTTTAAACCTGCTCACATTAGTAGTATGAAATTCAGAGAGGCTATTCAAGATGGGATTCATCATCAAGCGCATTAATTTTTCTGGAAGTGTGTCATACATGCTCACAAATTTAGAGATGTAAAGTTCGTGGTAGGCTAGCTGGGTGAAGAAACATGGTGACCATGGCAGGCTGTTCTTTCTGCAGTGCAAGCAACCAATGGAGTTTAGGCTACTCTGCTCTGCTTGCGGAAAGCACCTCAGGTTGCAGCTACTCTGAAGCAGCCGCACTAGTTATTTAGTTTTCGCGGACGAGTTACCTTGGTTCTTTAATTTGGTTCTCTTAATAACTACTCCCTCCGTCCGGGTTTATTAGGCCCCCTTTCATTTTAAGCCAAAGTTTCATCATGAATTTAACTAATAAAATATAAACTATATGTCACGAAAACTATACTATAGAAAACCTCTTTCAAATACAAATCCAACAATATACTTTGTGTAGCATATACTTTATATATTTTTAGTTAAATACATGGTCAAAATTGGACCCAAAATACAAGGGGCCTAATAAACTCAGACGGAGGTAGTACGATTCTTTTGGATAGATCAATCAATAGTACACAGGTAATTCAACTGTTGTATTGCAGCAACACAAATGACTGTCAGTAAAGTAGAACTATTCAGGCGCCCGGCTGTTGAGTTGTTTCTGTATGTCATAGGGATTTTTCCAGAGTGACGTATACAGGATCAATCAAATGACGCTGAACTCTTGGTTAAGATGGTTGAATCCGTGGCAAGTGGGTCCACGGTGCACACGATGATGGTTGATGGGACCTACTGGCTGGATGATCTAGTTGTCTGTTCTTTCTTTAATACAACCAAATTAAGTTCAGGTTGCTCTGTTCTGGATGGAAGCAACTAACTTGGGGTTCTGAAACTGGAGTACTGCCTACTGTAAAACTGAACAAAGGCCCAATCAAATTGTAATCAGTGTTGTATTATTCAGTCCATCCAACTAAGTCGGATTTATTCCAATTTATTCCAGGTCAGACCATTCTGCTGCTTCTAATGCCCGGAATGCATCGACATCACTGTTTTTCCAATACTAACAATGGTAATTTTGATGTTCTACTGTATTCACTCTGGACCTCTCTTTTCATAGCTACAGCTCTAGCTGACTTGTCTTATTTCTTATTCCCTTCAAATTTCTTACCAACGAATATTCCTACTAGAACCAGTCTTCCGCAGAACGTTACTATCGAGTATTGACCAAAGCATTGCTTTCATTTGAAACTTTCAGGAAGTGCTGGCTTGAGAACTACTCTACCGAAGAGGGACTCAAAATCGTGCCCGGGTCCTTCTCCCCCCCCCCCCCCCCCCCCCGCGTCGCCCCCTCTGTGGCGACTCGGGGGCAAACCTAGCGCCGCCGCCGCACTCTCCCCACTCTCTCCCTCCCCTCCGCCGCTGCCAGAGGGGCTCCGCGGCGCTGGCGCGCGGCCCCGATGAAGGTGGCGGCGGGGATCTGCCACCTTCTCCCTGGATGGAGGGCTGCGGCTCCCGGGGCGGTGGCCCCGGCCGGTGGCGTGCGGCGTGGCCTGGGCGGCGGGAGGCGCCGGCGGTACTGGTGGGCGTTCCCCACGGCTATGCGGGCAGCGTGGTGGTCGCGGACGACGGGGCGGCGGCGGCGCCTCGCGGTCCGCCGGGCCTCCGTGGAGAAGCTTCGTGGCCGTCCGATCCGTTCTGGTCCATGCCGGCGCCGGCTCCTGGTGCTTGCTGGCCGGATCTGGCGTTTGGGTGAGGTTCCGGGGGAAACCCCTGGCCGGCGCGGCGCCCCCCCAAAGTCGACGCCTTTGGCGCCGATCCCCTTCCTGGAGGCTTTGGGGTAGTCCCTCTCCCTCCCGCCTCCCTCCTGAGCTTCGGTGAAAGCCGATACTCCCCTGATTTGCGTGTCGACGGCACCGCGGTGGCGTGCTCCTTCTTGAAGGCGGCGACTGGGAGTTGCTCTTGGTGGTGGAGCGGTTGGTGTCCTGGTTTCAAAGCATGGCGGCCTGGACTTCCTGCTACATCTTGCTCGGCTTCGCCCGGTGCATAGTGATGCCCTCTTCGGTCTTCTCCATGGGCGTGCACCTTCGTTCGACAGCGCGCTTCCGATGTTCCTGCTGCCACTGCCGGTTATGGTTCTCGTCTGGTTGGTCTCCTGTTGCTCGTGGGTCAGCTCCGTCTGCTTCTCCTATGGCAGCTCGGACACCTTGAGTTGGGCTCTGTGGTAGCCACTCTGCGAGTCGCCGGTGCGACAACCATCGAGCCTGGGTGAAAGGGTGGCGGCCCTTTGCGACGGCGGAGACAGCTCAAGTTTTGCCCAAGTATGGCCTGTGGATGCAGCCGGCGCTCGATGCTTGCTCGGTGTGACCCTCCTTCCGTGTACTTAGTTGGTTAGTCGGTGTAGGCGTAGTGCTGGTTGTCGGCATTGGCGCTCCTGCGGTTGCCTTTGTGTTGTTCTGCCTAGTGCCGTGTATCTTCTTTTCCGCTTGCTTTGCATCTCCGTTGTAATGTGGTGCCCTTGTAATCCTGGCCGGTTGATGGCTTTGTTAATTCAAAGTCGGGCTAGGTTCGAGCTCTTCTCGGGCTCGGCCGGCGCCTTTTCTCTAAAAAAGAACTACTCTACCAAATTCTGTAACTACATGCTGTAAATTAATTGATTTTTTGACGAACCTCGTCATAGGGCTGGAGCACCCACGTTGCATTAAAGAAGAAGAGAGTTGGTCCAGTTAACAGGGAAAACCGGACCCAAAAACCTTACAAAGCACGGTTAAGTAAGGAAAACCATCGAGAACCTTACAAATGCAGTAAATTAGCAAGTACCGTTTCGTAACATATGTCAAGAGCAGCAGTATAAGAGAACTGTAGAATTTCACAGGTAAGTTATGAGAACTGTAGTTTCTAAACATCTGTATAGTGTATTTATTTATAAGTATATCACAACACTTGAGCAGATCCCAAGTTATATTGTGCTTACATAGCTGTTTGAATAAGGCCCATCATATAGGTGAGGGCTTTCCCTTCCCAGGTACATGTTACAATTTTTTGCTTTGTGGAGACCTGGCGACATATTACACTGAGAGACCATACAGTGCGTATATGTGTAGCTGAATCCCCGGACTCTGTCGGCGGTGAACTCTGCAACTCCTTGCAGTGTCTTGTTCTTCACATCAACGGCGAGCACCCATGCATCGTCATCCCGGTGGTCGACCTTTGTCATGAGGTAAACAACTCGGTCGTCGTGCAGGCAGACCGTGGGATGGCCCGTGTAGAGTCTCTCCAAGATCGTCTGGGATTTGCCTTCATCATCTCCGGCGGTGGCGGCGGGGGAGGCAGCAGCTCGAAGTTTGGTACTTCATTTGTGACAGAGATCTGAGAAGTGTCGAGTTGGTAGTCTTGGCGCCAACAGTCCTTCTCCCAAGGACCTGTGGCGCTGGTGCTCCACAAGACGACCGTCCAGCCATCGGCGAGGTAGCCGCCCCTGCTGGCCGAACCGGGCCTGATGCGGATCTGCAGCTCCATGTATCTGATGCGGCCACCGACGACTGCGATGTCCCGCGCGCTCCTCGGGCAGCCTTCGAGCATCCTACCTGGCAGCAGCGGCGGTGGCAACTTAATATACCGCAACCGGGAGTCGTCGAGGAGCAGGTCGCACAGGAGGATGCCCTGCCAGAGATCCACCCAGCCCATGGTGCCGGCCTCTCCCCCGATGGTGATCACCATGTGGTTGACATGGTAGCTGTCGGCGTGCTCCTGCTGCTGGCTGTACAGGGGCGGCCTCCTTGTCCATTTCCTGCTGCTGGAGCTGTAGAGATGCAGTTTGTACTCGCCGGGCGAGAACGTGTAGCAGAGCACGGCGACCAGGTAAGAAGAGTGGTCGCTGCGGCGGCAGCGGAGGATGCCGACGCGCGAGTCGTCGAGCGAGAGGGAGCAGGGGGCGGGCTCCGGTAGCAGCTCCAGGGAGGATCTCCCCTCGCCCGGTGCCAATTTGTAGACGAAGTAGTCGTACCGTCAGCTGCTGGCAGCGACGCCGACGAGGATGACGTCAGGCTCCGAGGCGCCGGCGCGGAGGGGCTGGAGCACCAGAGCTGGAGGCAGGAGACGCGGGGCGGGCTGGCGGCGAAGAGGGTGACCTGGACTTGGCGCCCGCCGCGGCCGCGAGTCCTGCAGCTGCAGGAGGCGGTGGTGGCGTTGCGCTGGCGACGAGTGGAGGCGGTGCAGACCCGCAGGTTGAGGAGCAGGCTTGGCAGAGGCGCCCCGCCGTGCTGGCGCTCCATCGCAGATTCAAATCGCGGCATCCACGGATCTGTAGGGGCTCGTCGCCTGCGATTGCGGTGTCTTCCTCCTTCCGCGCTTAATGACGGCCAAGTGCGACATCACAAATCTCTTCGCCACAGTACAGGCACAGACTTTATTTCCCAAATGTATTGATAGTAGATTTTCTGCAAAACGACTGGAAGGTGTGCCGTCGTCATCGTCCCTCGCTTAGGGCATCTCCAACGCTGACCCGTAAATTTGGTCCGGCATTCGTCCGTGGACAGGTGGACCAGTCCGCGGACATAGATACAAGAGCCGGCCATTCAACGTTGCCCGCATACGTTTTAATCACTGTTTGAACTAAACGGACGAAATTCATGCAAACATGACGGGTTTCACTCAAATTCAGTCATAATTTACATAAAAAAATCGATATTTTGACCGTTTACCTAAGAAAATAGAAGAAAAAAAAACTAAATCCTATAATGGACGACCACCTCATGCGCGTGGCCGACCTGCCCTGCCGCACCGCCGTCGCTGTCCGTGCCATCGTCGTCGTCCATCCAGCGGCGGAACGGCGCCGATGGGCCGCGGCAGCCTTGTACGCCGGCTGCCTGCCGCTCGCGGAGGAGCCGCTCCGCCTCCTGCTGCGCGGTGCGGAGGGCCGCCGCGGTCAGTACCGATGTAGCCTTCGAAGCCTAGGCGGCGGCTTTGCCGCAGCCAGAGTTGGCGGAGCAGTCTCTAAGCGACCACTCCTCGCCGATCTTGACGAGCTCACCGTCAAGGCGGCGGCGGCGCCTGGTGGCCGTCTCCGCGGTGGTGATGGAGCGGTTGGGGGCCCACGTGGCGGTGAGGTCGGGGTCGTTGAGGACCCAATCCGGCACCATGTCAGTTTTGGCGAGCGCGGAGCAGCGGCCGGCGTTGCGGCGGTCATACCATGCCTACTGCCTCGCCGCGCGCTCCTTGTCGAAGACGATGACCCTAGAGCCCGAGGGATCGCCGACGCCACCGCCTCGGAGGTAGTGGAGGATGCGGCCCCGCGCCTTCGTGATCGCGGGCGGCAGCTCCTCCTTGACGGCGCAACGGTGGCGGCGGGGCGGCGAGGTAGTCCCAGCATTGCGGGCGTATCGGTTGTGCGGGGGCGAGGCCGGCTCGTCCTTGACCCGGTGTCTGATCTGAACGCCGAGGTTGTTATTTATGTGCGACATTGGCGTGTATGATGAACGTGCATGGATTTGAGAGTCCGGATTTGAGATATGTGGATGCCGGGCACGAGATATGAGGGGCCGTCCGGATGCGTCCGTGGATGTATAGGGGGCTGGATTTGCCAAGTCCGGGTGTAGATGCTCCGTAAGAGCAACTCCAACGGGCCGACCCAATTCGTCCGCGTGTGTCCGTTGGGGTCAAAATGGACAAAAGCGGCGGCCCAACGCAGAGACCCATTTCCATTTTGTGTCCACTCGGACCCATTTCCGTCCAAAATTTGGGACCCATTTGGGTCGGAGGTGGACACAAAGCGGACGTTTTCTGTGTCAGCCTCGTCCGTATGTGTCCCGCCCATTTGTCACCCACCCACCTCTCTCTCCCCCTTATTTTATTCGCTGGCCCACAACCTCCCACCCCAACTTCTCTCCTCCTTCTTCTCCTGCCACTGAGCCGACGCCGGCTAAGGCTCCGACTACTCCCGCAAGACGCCACCGAACCGCCGCCGGCCACCTGCCTCCGACGACTCCCGCAAGACGCCGCCGCCGGCCAAGGCTGCCGGCGTGCCCAAGGTCTACGACGACGACGAGCCGCTCCTGGCGCCCAAGGCCGCCGCGAACGGCCGCGGCTTCGGCGCTCGCGAGACGGGCTCCGGCGCTCGCGAGACGGCGACGCTGGTGCAGGTGCACAACTCGCGGAAGCACGATGTGCTGCTGGAGGCGGTGGCCGCGCTGTCGGATCAAGGTCGCCGACGCCGCGTGCTGCAAGGTCACCAACGCGACGGCAGCAGACGCTCGTTGCGCCTCGGCCATCCCCGCCGGCGCCATTCCGCGCCTCGCCCATCCCTGGCCGCGCCTCGCCATGCTCCCCGCGCTTGCTGCCGTCGGCACCGCCGGTGCAGCAGCTCCCCTTCCAGGGTGGAGGCCACGGGGCAGGGTGGCGCCTCGCGCTCGGCTCGGCGGCTGCGGGGCGTGGCGTGCCGCAGGGCGGGAGCTGCGGGACGGGACGGGAGCTCGGCGAGCTGCAGGGTGGGAGCAGCAGGGCGGCAGCAGCGGCAACTGCACGGAGGCGGCGCTCGTGCACCTGCGTCGTTCCTCGCTGCAAGCTTCATGCCTGTTACGTGTTCGACGGAATGCCGGGGCGGATATGTCAAAAAATGAGTCCGTCCCCGTTAGGCGCACCGGCCGACCCAATTAAAAAAGCGGACATGGACGAGCGGACGGGCGACCCAAACAGACAAAAAGCGAACAAAATCGTCGTCCGTTTGGGTCGGCCGGTTGGAGTTGCTCTAACCGGGATCCCTATGCATGCATGTGGAGCGGACATCATGAGCACATTTGAAAAAATACGACCTGGGTGTGGATACAGGAGGGTGCTCCTCTGCATTTCTCATTGATGTGGCATCTGGCGTGGCGGAAGAGAACAGCTCAACGTGCGCACTGTGCGCGGTACGTCGGCACAAGAGCATTTTTCGGGGAAAAAAAAGAAAAGAAAAAACTACGCTATAAAAGACACACCCTAGGGTTTGGCGCTAAGCCCTATTTCCGCGCGTGCGCCGCCAGCAATAGTCCATGATTGGCGCCGGCGGCGTCGGTGGCCGGTCTATGGGGACGGCTGTTCCTCCACCAGAGGTACGACGGCAACGGAAAACCTATGCCGATGTCGTCATGGGGAGACCAAGGTACAACTCAAAATCACCCTAGTATGCATGGGTCAGTACTGAGCTAGGCGGACCAGGTGACTCTGATCCTGTACATTTACTCATCTTGTAGCTTCATTTACTACAGGGGCATGGGCAACACAGCTCCGCAGCGTCTCCGTGAAAGATTTCTAAGCTTCCTGGAAACGTAGGCCCATTACTGACCGACCTCTTCAATTACAGATTTCTCCTTTCTTAGTTTAATTAATTAGTTGCCAGTTGAACTCTAATCTGAGATCGAGTTCTCTTCAGATACGTCGAAGCCCCGGGCCAGCCTCCGTTCTACCTAGGCGAGCTGCGCGCGCTGGCATTCAAAGCAACAACACACATTTTGAAAGTCCGTTTCGAGCAGATGGTGCAATTCAACGACGTCGATTTGGTCATTGATGCTTGCAAGTTCATTAACAAGAACCGGTAACCTTTCCTTTCCTTTTCTTTTTGCCTCGAAAGCATATATTTGACTTACCATGGGTCCATGTGTTAAGATCAGTGCGACTGCTTCATTTTCCCTCTCTCGGCTTATCTCCACAAAAGATAAACCTTCGGTGTTTTGCTCGTGGCTGCACATGCATTTCGTGGTATCGTTTTGTGAAATTTCAGTTTGATGCATGCATGACTCTTCTACTTCATTAATATTGTGATCTAAGAATAACCATCACTGCTAATGAGAGGTTTTCCCATGACGACATCGGCATAGGTTTGGTTCAATATCACTGCCGATTTCCAACCTATGCCGGTCCATTGATATTATACCCTAGTTCAGAGTACGTCGGTTGGAAATATCAATGGAATGAGAGGTTTGGTTCAATCGGTTTGTATTTTCAACCGACATGAATGTCTTGTTTTTCCCTCCGGGTTTTTTCTGTAGTCTATTTTCTGGTTATAACCATCAAAGGGAACGATTATCGCTGTCGGTTGTTGTCTACACTATGAAAGCCGACAGTACGAGGCGACTGGAATGCTATCTTTTGTACTGGTGTTTGTCTAGTTCCTATGTAGAATGCACTACTATTGTTGGTCCCAACCGTTGAGAGTTTGTTATTTTGGTTTCAGTCTCGAGGACTGGTTGCTGCCTGCTGCCCAAGATTTCCTACGCAGCAAAGAATTTGGAAATGAAGAAACTAGACGTAATAAGATATGCTTCTCTTTCAGTGCATTCCCTAAGATGTATGTCTCTCTTTAACAAAAGAATGATTAACCATATGTGCCCTCTTTTATTTTGCATAACACCAAGACCATTATCTGTCTTTGCGTGTACATAGGATGCAGAGGCTCGAAGACTTCAGTAAAAATTCTCCTCTTGTACAACGTGTCCATGTATTTGGGGGCAAACGTTTTATTCTTGCTCCTACAGTCCATGGGAGGGCTTTCATACAGGTTTTCATGGTTGGTATATTGAAAAAGCATTCACAAGGTATTAGCTGGGGTGGCACATTTAGTATTGCCGACATTATCATCATTAAGTGGAGCTCAAAGACGCATGGAGTTAACCCAGATGAGCCATATGAGGTAAGAGCAAGTGTCCATGTGCATTTTAAAAGGGCTATATATAGCTGGTGCCATAGATGGAATCCCATTTAAGTTCCCCATATTTGATCAACTCCACAAGGAAATGAATCATATTTTGACTATTTATGCGTGACGTACTTCCTCTGTAAAAGGAATGAACCATCCAGCACCTTGAAATTTCTCAAGTTTTAATATTTTAACCAGATGAAGATATTACAGAAGTCAGTTGAAGCTGAAGGGCAGGAACTGCGATCAGCTATGGTCAGAGATCTTCGAAAAGCTGCCGAGATATTGATACCTTTCTACCAAAGTGCTGATGGTTTACCAGTTTACTTTGAGGAGCTCAAAGAAGACCTGGAAGGAGCGAACGAATCGTTTGTTGCAGAGAAGTGGTATAGAGAGTTTTTGTGTTATCATGCCGCATTCATGCACACAACTGGCCGGAGAGACTTTGAGGTCTTTCTGCACACTATATATACAAATTGCAACGTAGGTTACATGCCCATTATGACAGCAAAACCTGCCGTGTATCCTACAAACTGGCGAGAACTTGTGAATTCTACGCCGTTGTCATATGGTCGTGGGTGTAAAAGGAAAACATATTCAGAAAAGAATGGCACTGATGATGTTTTTGGCTGTGTCTACTATTACGAGAATGACCCTTCTGAGGGTAGGCCTGATAAATATGAAAATATGGTGCGTGGGCTTATGAAATTTAAGCGTAACGTATTAGAACATGGTGCACAAGGGAAGTGGCGAACACAACATATCTCTGACTTCGAGCTTTGTGCTGCTGAGAGGTTCAGCAAATTTCTTCCTTGGCTAATGCGAACCCTCTTGGAACAAGGACACATGACCACGGTGTGAGTGCAACTTCGTTTTCATTTTATGGCAGTGTGTAGTGATTCTTTTGTATCGATGTGTGCTACAAATAAAACTGCATCCTTCTTTTTTCCTGCGATGCATGCTGAAGAGCAGGGGGTTGGCTGCTAAATAATTTTTCTTACGGAAGAGGGTCGACGATAGTGTTATTTCTCTTTCTGAATTTAAACCACCACTTTTTTTTCAATGTCAGATTTCGGGAGGCTTGGGCTGCTTATAAAGTGTCCAGAGGAAACAAAAGTGATCCCTGGTGCAGCTGATTATGAAACTGAGGATCAGGAGGTATGTAATGATATATAAGCAGTCATTCTCGAGAATTTCCAGGTCAAGTTATTTTGTATCGTTTGTTTCTCAGTATACCTATATCTATACCACTATATATAGTATATACAAACAACTGTGAATATGGATCATTGGATGAACTCGATCCTGGTCGAGGGGTGTATAACATCCCCATGTATTAAGGTACAGTGATCACCCTTTTGATAATGCCAAGTCACCATGATTAACAGTACTTGATCATCATTTGAGTCATACCTCATTTCAAATTCCAATTCAAATTGAAAATTCAAATAAAAGGTGAAAATAAAAGTTGTTCAAAGTTGGAAACAAAATAGTTCATAATTTTGGAAATATTCCATTATAAATAATGTTCAGGAAAACAACATCACATAAATTCATTAGATGACTCTAACATACTAAAACAGTACCAAAACAACAATGTTTAATCCATTTTATTTAATCCAAAATTCAAATGAAATCAATTTACCTTCAAACCTTTTTCTGGCAGTGATATATATTGCCTAGTATTTAATTGGACAAATCTCATATTTTACAAAAGTGAATGGGTGGCCAAACATTTTGTAAAATAGAAAGGGAAATAAAATCAGAAGAAAAGAAAAGGAAAAATGTAAAAGTGCACTGTGCACTTGGCCCAGTCAACCCAACAGTGCGGCCCAGCCCAATCCCTCCGGCCTTTCGTCCTCCTCGCTCCCAGGCAGGAGAGGCCATGGCGTGCCCGCCGTCCAGAGCGCGAATGTCGCGCTGTCGAGCATCCCGCGGCTCCTCATCATGGATAAGGCACCCCCTCGACGTCTCTCTCTTCCACGCAAACCCTAGGCGCCTCAGAATCCCCTCCTCGCCTCTCTCTCGCCCGATTCGCGCGCACCCGACGCATCCATGGCTGCGCCGCCGGAGTAGCCGCGGCCACCGCCCTCCCTACGCCTCCGGAGCTTGTCCGGGAGGACCCTCGTCGTCCGCTACGTCTCCCCCGAGTCTTCGTTCGTCGAAGGCTGCACGGCATCGAGCGCATCGAGCTTCCTTCCCCGTCGGACGCCGCCGCTAAGCTCGCCGTCGATCTGCTCCCACCGAGCTCCTCCGGCCTCCCCGAGCCCGCCTCCGCAACGATGTGAGCATCCGGCTTCCCCCTGGCCTCTCCCCTCTCCTCCCCGTGCCTCGTAGCTGCCCTGCCGACGAGGCCGAGCCTCGGCCAGCCCGACGCCGTCGCTGAGGTCGACTCCGGCCGTCCCAACTTCTCCCGTTCGGTCCACTGGATGCGTGACGAAGCCCACTGCCGATCCCTGCCCTCCGCCGCTCGAATGGTCGCCGGAGCGCAGCTCCGGTGGACCGCCACCGTGTCGGGCCTCGTTGCTGGCGTTGATGGCGCTGACGTGGACGTCATTAACCACAAACCCAAACCCCTAACCCCAATGACAGCCGGGCCCCACGTGTTTAATTAAGTGCTAATAAAAACATTTTAATTAAATAAACAACTGACATGTGGGGCCCACTTTTACTGTTTAAACGGATAAGATTCGCTGAGTCAGCGTGCTGACTCAGCACTGGGGCCCACCAGTCAGCCTCTGTTGACTGGTCTGTTGACCCAGTCAACCTGCTGACTGGGCACCCCCAGTCTATGACATGTGGGACCCACTGGTCCTGTTAACCAGTCAACGGTCCCCGTTGACTGCTGACTGGGCAGTCAACTGGGACCCACCTGTCAGCCTAATGGGCATTTTGCTGGGTACACTCCTGTGTACCCGTAGCAATTTAATCATTTAATTTTTGAATTAAATAATTACAGGAATTTCAGAATATTGTTTAAAACTTGGAAAAATCATAAAAAAATAATCCGTAACTCGGATGAAAAAGTTTTCTACATGAAAGTTGATCAGAAAAATGAGACGAACCCGAATACGCCATCCACGTACCTGTCAGATGCCTCTAACACTGCAAACATGGAACCTTCTCCTCCGGTTCATCTGTTTGACAGATGTCCGAAACCGGGAAAACGTTCCAGTTAATTTCCCGCTTCGTCTGCAACATGTAGCACTGCGTTAGGTCACCCCCAGCACAGCATATTGCCCTGTCATGCATCTCTGTTGCATTTGTTGCCGTGTATTTATTATTATTTTCCCCTCCTTCTCTCCCGATAGATCACGAGACTGCCGACGACACCGCTGAGTATGACTACGTCGTCGACGACCAGACCCCTTCAGCAGAGCTTCCAGGCAAACAAAACCCCCATGATCATCCAGATATCGCCTACTCTTTCTCTCTATTGCTTGCATTAGAATTGCTTCTGTTGTTGCTCCGATAGCTCATATTCTGATGCATAGCCTGTTTTCGTCGCCTACTATTGATACCTTACCTGCTATCCTATGATGCTTAGTTAGGTATGCTATGTTCATCAGTTGTTCCTTCACCCTTGTCCATTTGCCATGCTTGCTATCGGCCCGCGATCACTCTGGGTGATGATCACGGAAATGTTACATTACTGCAATACTTTTAAACTGATAAAGTCGGGCCGGCTTCAAGAGTGCCCGCGAAAGAATAACATTAAAGACGGGTCGGCTCCAAGAGCACCCGTGAGTGATATTATGGTGGAACGATAGGGCAGACGGAGACCACCTAGGAGAGAGGTGGGCCTGGTCCCTGGACGTGGTCCGTGTGTTATCAAGTCGGAGCGACAGGGATCTTGTTCATCTTCGCGAGTTGCTAAATACGCCTAACGGATTTGGGTATTTGATCTGAGTTGGCCGCTGGCCATATACGCACTGCCACCACGCGGGATAATGGTTATGGGACCTTCTATGTCGTATGTATCAGCCGAAAGCTCCGTTAGACGTCCAGTTCAGCATTGTGAGCCGGTCGGGACAAGGCCATCCAGGACTGAGGTGGTGCTTGGACTCCGACCCGCGACACAACGACCCGGAGTGCAAAGGGCGATGGGCCCAAGACCCCTGAGCACTTAGGATGTAGACCGGCACGGACCTCTCTGCTGAGCCTTGGTAGGACTACGTCGTGTTGATTACCCGAGGCCGGGTATTACCCAGCAAGTGTGTTCGGCCAGATGTAATCGAGCGTGTTGGGTAACAGTAGTGCACCCCTAAAGGGAAATTATCTATTCGAATAGCCGTGTCCACGGTAACAGGACGCTCGGAATTGTATCCTGAGCTGCTACAAGTATGAATGAATACCGTTATAATGATAAACTGATACTACTGCTCTCGGGATCACCTTCTCGCAGGGTAGTCGAGGAAGGATCTCAGGGCATTACTAAAATATAATTGCTATTATATGTTGCTATACTCTACTCTCTTCTGATGCTGCAAGATTGTTTCAAGATGCTAGTCTTCGATAGGCTAGGCCTTTCCCCCTCTGTTCTGGCATTTCTGCAGTTTAGTCCAAAGATATAGCCTCATTCCTCTGATACCGATGCATATCTAGTATAGTTCTGATGTAAGTCTTGCGAGTACTTTGGATAAGTACTCACGGTTGCTTTGCTTCCCCTTTTTCGCATACACGATTGCTGCAATCAGACGACGGAGCCCAGGAGCAGGAGATCCCCGGAGGAGCCTACTACGACGTGGAGTTCCCCGACGACCAGGAGTAGTTCGGAGGCCCTAGGCAGGAGGCCTTCGCCTTTTCGATCAGTGTCGCTGTTTGTGCTAGCCTTCTTAAGGCAAACTTGACTAACTATGTCTGTACCCAGATATTATTTGTTTGTATGACTTATGTATTCGGGTCCTCGTGACCCCTGGTTTGTAATATGAAGATTTATGTTTAAATTTGAGTTTAGAGTTGTGTTGTGATATCTTCCCGTGAGTCTCTGATCTCGAGCGTGCATGTTTGCGTGTATGATTAGTGCACGGTCGAGCAGGGGCGTCACAAGTTGGTATCAGAGCTGACTGCCTGTAGGAACCCCCTTTTCAACTCCTTGGCCGAAGTTGAGTCTAGTCTCCAAAAACTGTTTTACTAACATGGCTGTGTGGCTTACGGGCCCACGTTGCCAATGGGTGGTATTAGGATCTTTTATTCCTCTTCTTTACTATGGGATTCTGATCTCTCTTCTATTCGGGTTAGAGATTTTACTAAACGCTAACATTAGGTTCTCGTGATCACATCCACCCGGAGATTTGAATCAAACCTTCTTTGAATTCTGGGCCAGGTTCTGCTTCACAGTATTCACGGACCGCGGGATCCTTTTATCGAGGGCACCCTGCGTCGTCCCCTGCAGATTCCTTGCCCCAGTAGTTTTCTCCGACGTTGATGTAGCCTTTGCTATGTCACGTTGTTGTATTCCTCACCGCATGCCTGCGCGCCGCCTAGTTTGTCTAGCTGCGTGTGTTTCCGAACTCACGTTGTCCGTTGGTATCCAACTCCGTGCATGGATCTGTGTGCCTTTAATGACTACTAATATGTATCTAATGCACTTCTTGTTCATTTTCCATGTTACATCATGAATAACTCCATACACCTGCAGTTGTTCTTGCTAAACTGCCCCTGTTGTTTTGGCAGGATGGCTGACGATCCTCCGCCTCCACCCTATATTGCCGCAATGATGCAGCAGTTTGAACTGAACCGTCAGCTCAATGAGAGTCTGGTAAACCGATTAGAACGCAACGACGCTCGTCAGGAGCCTGGCCCGATATCACTTCAAGATTTCGTGCGCCTCAACCCGTCTGTTTACCGCAACTCCACCAATCCTATGGATGCTGATGATTGGCTTCGTGACATCCTGTTTGAGATGGAGTCAGCTAAGGTTGCCCCTGTCAGTTACATCACCTTTGCGGCATTTCACCTGAAGGGTCCAGCTGCTCAATGGTGGGAAAGCCACAGGCGCATGCTGCCTGCTGGAACTGTAACCACTTGGCAGGAATTTCAGTCAGCCTTTCGTGCACGTCACATTCCTCAAGGTCTGATGGACCAGAAGAAGAAGGAATTCCGCAAACTCACACAGGGCAAAATGCCTATGGATGAATATCAGAGGAAATTCCTTGATTTATCCCGCTATGCTGAGGATGACGTTTGCACTGATGCTCGTAAGCAGGAGAAATTTCATGAAGGACTGCGTCCTGATATAAAGCTCGCACTTGTTGTCCATGATTGCGTGGACTTTGCGACGCTTGTCAGCCAACCTTTTCGAGCTGAAACCGGTCTGTCTGAGTACCAGGAGTCGCTCAAGTGCACTCGTGACGTTGGCTCGTCTTCGGGTCAGCCTGCTCAGAAACGCCAAGTCTGGATTCCGCACAATGTCCATCACCGACCAGCTCCAACACCAAGGCCATCTTATGTCGCACCTCGTCTGCCTCCACCACCAAGCCAGCTAACGATTCAGGGTGGACAGCCCAATACTATGGCTCCTCCCCATAATGATCGTTTATGCCGCAAGTGTGGACAGCCAGGGCACCGTGCTTCCAGCTGCCGCCCGAACCAGAATCGGAATGCACCAGCTGGTCAACTCCGAAGAGTTAAGTCAAAACCGCCTGCAGTTGGTCATGTTCGTATCAATCATGTTAAGATCGAAGAAGATCGACAGGACACCAAAATTGTGATGGGAACCCTTTCTATCAATACCGTACCAGCTTCTGTTCTCTTTGATTCAGGAGCATCGCATTCCTTTTTGTCTGAAGCATTTGCGCTCAAGCACGAAATGCAATTTGAAGAGCTGCATCCTCCCTTATCGGTTCAATCCCCTGATGGGAGATGGAACACGGCTATGATAAGTCACAACAACCAGATCAAAATTGGAGGGCTACTATTCTCTGCACCGCTCATCGCCCTCAAGGCTTCTTACATAGATGTTATTCTTGGTATGGATTGGCTGGAAGCCCATAATGCTATGATCAACTGTACCGCCAAGACAGTCCAGCTCACACACCCTTCCGGTCAGACAATCAACTATTCAGCTCAGATAATTCAGAATGCCGAAGCTCAGATATATGCTCTGAATGGTTTGAACGCTTCACCTCTTGAGGGAATTGAGAACGTTCCAGTCGTTTGCGATTTTCTAGACGTCTTTCCAGAAGAACTTCCAGGAATACCTCCCGTTAGAGCTGTCGAATTCGTCATCGACTTGAAACCAGGCACTACCCCTATTGCTAAACGTCCCTACAAGATACCGCCGCATGAACTCCTTGAACGTATGGAGGAGATCGACAAATTGCTTCGTAAAGGCTTCATTCATCCAAGTTCCTCTGCTTGGGGAGCACCTTCTCTCTTTGTTAAGAAGAAGGATGGAACTAACCGATTGGTCCAGGACTATCGGCCTATTAACCAAGCAACAATTCAGAACAAATATCCACTTCCCCAGATCAATGATCTTTATGATCAACTTGCTGGATCCTCTGTGTTCTCTAAACTCGACTTAAGATTGGGTTACCATCAGATCCGAGTTCGTAAAGAGGATATTCCGAAGACCGCCTTCGTTACCCGTTATGGATCATACGAGTACACCGTCATGCCCTTCGGATTAACTAATGCTCCAGCAACCTTCTCTCGATTGATGAATTATATCTTCCTGGACTACCTCGACAAATTCGTCATGGTTTATTTGGATGATATCCTTATATATTCCAAGAATGAAGAAGAACACGCCGAACATCTTCGGCTTGTATTGGAGAAACTTCGAGAACATCAAGTGTATGCCAAATTTTCCAAGTGTGAATTCTGGTTATCTGAGGTGACCTATCTTGGTCATGTGATTTCCAAGGATGGCATTGCTGTTAACCCAGAACGAGTTCAGGCTATTCTTGACTGGACTCCTCCGTAAACTGTTAAACAAGTCAGAAGTTTTCTCGGTCTCGCCAGCTATTGCCGCCGTTTCGTCGAGAACTTCTCCAAGATTGCTAAGCCACTGACTGATTTGCTTCACAAAGGCAAGAAGTTTGAGTGGACGGAAAAGTGCCAAGAAAGTTTTCAGACACTCAAGGACAAGTTGACCTCTGCCCCAGTGCTAGCACCCCCAGATACTCGCAAGGACTTTGTGATCTATTGTGATGCGTCTCGTCAAGGATTAGGCTGTGTCCTAATGCAGGAGCGCAAGGTTATTGCTTATGGCTCTCGTCAGTTGCGTCCTCACGAAGATAAGTATCCAACACATGATCTTGAGTTAGCAGCAGTTATCTATGCTCTGAAGCTGTGGCGACATTACCTTCTCGGTAATCGTTGCGAGATATACACGGACCACCAAAGTCTGAAGTATCTGTATACTCAACCAGATTTGAACCTCCGTCAACAAAGATGGCTCGAGACAATAGCTGACTATGATATGGATATTTCTTATACCCCTGGCAAGGCTAATGTAATGGCCGATGCTTTGAGTCGCAAGTCTTATTGCAACAACCTCATGGTTCAGCAAGCACAACCCCTTCTCTATGAAGAACTTCGCAAGTTGAACCTTCACATTGTTCCTCGGGGTTATCTCAATACCCTGGTAGTTGAACCAGATCTCGAGGACCTCATCAAGCATATACAGAAAGCTGACTCTGAGGTCAAGAAGATTAAGCGCTATCTCGCAGAAGGAAGGCGCTCATTCTTCACTATTGATGATGATGGCACCTTGTTCTTCAAAGATCGCTTAGTGGTTCCTAGAAAGGACAACCTGGATGTGACCCCGCCCATCATGAAAGAAGCTCATGATACACCTCTTTCAATTCACCCTGGTAGTACCAAGATGTACCAAGACATTCGACAGAGATATTGGTGGCCTAATATGAAGCGAGACATTGCTCGTTATGTTGCTGAGTGTGACGTTTGTCGTCGCATCAAAGCAGAACATCAAAGGCCTGCTGGAACTTTGCAACCACTTGATATTCCAGAATGGAAATGGGACAAAGTTGAAATGGATTTCATTACTGGTTTTCCCAGATGGCAGAAGGGTCATGATACTATTTTTGTCGTCATTGACCGATTCTCCAAGGTTGCTTACTTTCTGCCAGTCAAGGAGATAATCACTGCTAGTCAGTTAGCAGACTTGTATGTTTCTAGAATTGTGTCACTACACGGTGTTCCGTTGGAGATCAGCTCAGACCGTGGCAGCCTCTTTACCTCAAGATTTTGGAACAGTTTTCAAGAAGCTATGGGAACTCATCTGTCCTTCAGCACCGCTTTTCACCCCCAGTCCCAGGGACAAGTTGAACGTGTCAATCAACTGCTTGAAGATATGCTTCGAGCTTGTGTCATCTCATTCGGTAAGAAATGGGAGGAATCTCTCCCATATGCTGAATTCTCATACAACAATAGCTATCAGGCTAGTTTGAAGATGGCACCCTTTGAAGTTCTCTATGGACGTAAGTGCCGAACCCCCCTGAATTGGTCAGAAACTGGGGAACGACCACTCTTCGGTCCGGATATTATCCAATAAGCTGAAGAACAAGTCCGCATTGTCCGTGAACATTTGAGAACTGCTCAGTCTCGTCAGAAGAGCAGTTACGACCGAAAACACCAGGTAATGGTCTATCAACCTGGCGAACAAGCTTACCTTCGTGTCGCTCCGATGAAGGGCACTCATTGATTTGGAATCAAGGGCAAGTTAGCTCCTCGCTACATTGGCCCGTTCCGTATCCTCGCCAGACGTGGAGAAGTGGCATATCAATTGGAATTGCCACCGAACCTTTCTCAAGTTCATGATGTCTTCCATGTGTCGCAACTCCGTCGCTGCTTCAAGCATCCTATCCGAGCAGTGGATCATGAAATGCTTGAATTGCAGGAGGATCTTTCTTATCAAGAATATCCGATCCGCATTCTTGATCAAGCTGAACGTCGAACCTGTCACAAGGAAATCAAGTTCCTTAAAGTTCAGTGGTCAAATCATTCTAAAGATGAAGCCACTTGGGAACGCAAAGATCGTCTTCGTGAAGAATACCCCGCTCTCTTTCAGCCTACCTCTTAATTCTCGGGACGAGAATTTCTTTTAGAGGAGGAGAATTGTAACATCCCCATGTATTAAGCTATAGTGATCACCCTTTTGATAATGCCAAGTCGCCATGATTAACAATACTTGATCATCATTTGAGTCATATCTCATTTCAAATTCCAATTTAAATTGAAAATTCAAATAAAAGGTGAAAATAAAAGTTGTTCAAATTTGGAAACAAAATAGTTCATAATTTTGGAAATATTCCATTATAAATAATGTTCGGGAAAACAACTTCACCTAAATTCATTAGATGACTCTAACATCCTAAAACAGTACCAAAACAACAATGTTTAATCCATTTTATTTAATCCAAAATTTAAATGAAATCAATTTACCTTCAAACCTTTTTCTGGCAGTGATATATATTGCCTAGTATTTAATTGGACAAGTCTCATATTTTACAAAAGTGAATGGGTGGCCAAACATTTTGTAAAATAGAAAGGGAAATAAAATCAGAAGAAAAGAAAAGGAAAAATGTAAAAATGCACTATGCACTTGGCCCAGTCAACCCAACAGTGCGGCCCAGCCCAGTCCCTCCGGCCTTTCGTCCTCCTCGCGCCCAGGCAGGAGAGGCCATGGCGTGCCCGCCGTCCAGAGCGCGGATGTCGCGCTGTCGAGCATCCCGCGGCTCCTCATCATGGATAAGGCACCCCCTCGACGTCTCTCTCTTCCCCGCAAACCCTAGGCGCCTCAGAATCCCCTCCTCGCCTCTCTCTTGCCCGATTCGCGCGCACCCGACGCATCCATGGCTGCGCCGCCGGAGTAGTCACGGCCACCGCCCTCCCTACGCCTCCGGAGCTTGTCCGGGGGGACCCTCGTCGTCCGCTACGTCTCCCCCGAGTCTTCGTTCGTCGTGGGCTGCACGGCATCGAGGGCATCGAGCTTCCTTCCCCGTCGGACGCCGCCGCTAACCTCGCCGTCGATCTGCTCCCTCCGAGCTCCTCCGGCCTCCCCGAGCCCGCCTCTGCAACAATGTGAGCATCCGGCTTCCCTCTGGCCTCTCCCCTCTCCTCCCCGTGCCTCGTAGCTGCCCTGCCGACGAGGCCGAGCCTCGGCCACCGCCTGACGCCGTCGCTGAGGTCGACTCCGGCCATCCCAACTTCTCCCGTTCGGTCCACTGGATGCGCGACGAAGCCCACTGCCGATCCCTGCCCTCCGCCGCTCGAATGGTCGCCGGAGCGCAGCTCCGGTGGACCGCCACCGTGTCGGGCCTCGTCGCCGGCGTTGATGGCGCTGACGTGGACGTCATTAACCACTAACCCAAACCCCTAACCCCAATGACAGCCGGGCCCCACGTGTTTAATTAAGTGCTAATAAAAGCGTTTTAATTAAATAAACAACTGACATGTGGGGCCCACTTTTACTGTTCAAACGGATAAGATTCGCTGAGTCAGCGTGCTGACTCAGCACTGGGGCCCACCAGTCAGCCTCTGTTGACTGGTCTGTTGACCCAGTCAACCAGCTGCCTGGGCACCCCAGTCTATGACAGGTGGGACCCACTGGTCCTGTTAACCAGTCAACGGTCCCCGTTGACTGCTGACTGGGCAGTCAACTGGGACCCACCTGTCAGCCTAATGGGCATTTTGCTGGGTACACTCCTATGTACCCGTAGCAATTTAATCATTTAATTTTCGAATTAAATAATTACAGGAATTTCAAAATATTGTTTAAAACTTTGAAAAATCATAGAAAATAATCCATAACTCGGATGAAAATGATTTCTACATGAAAGTTGATCAGAAAAATGAGACAAACCCGAATACGCCATCCACGTACCTGTCAGATGCCTCTAACACTGCAAACATGGAACCTTCCCCTCCGGTTCATCTGTTTGACAGATGTCCGAAACCGGGAAAACGTTCCAGTTAATTTCCCGCTTCGTCTGCAACATGTAGCACTGCGTTAGGTCACCCCCAGCACAGCATATTGCCCTGTCATGCATCTCTGTTGCATTTGTTGCCGTGTATTTATTGTTTCTTTTCCCTCCTTCTCTCCCGATAGACCACGAGACTGCCGACGACACCGCTGAGTACGACTACGTCGTCGACGACCAGACCCCTTCAGCCGAGCTTCCAGGCAAACAAAACCCCCTTGATCATCCAGATATTGCCTACTCTTTCTCTCTATTGCTTGCATTAGAATTGCTTCTGTTGTTGCTCCGATAGCTCCTATTCTGATGCATAGCCTGTTTTCGCCTCCTACTATTGATACCTTACCTGCTATCCTATGATGCTTAGTTAGGTATGCTATGTTCATCAGCTGTTCCTTCACCCTTGTCCATTTGCCATGCTTGCTATCGGGCCGCGATCACTCTGGGTGATGATCACGGAAATGTTACATTACTGCAATACTTTTAAACTGATAAAGTCAGGCCGGCTTCAAGAGTGCCCGCGAGAGAATAACATTAAAGACGGGTCGGCTCCAAGAGCACCCGCGAGTGATATTATGGTGGAACGACAGGGCAGACGGAGACCACCTAGGAGAGAGGTGGGCCTGGTCCCTGGACGTGGTCCGTGTGTTATCAAGTCGGGGCGACAGGGATCCTGTTCATCTTCGCGAGTTGCTAAATACGCCTAACGGATTTGGGTATTTGATCTGAGTTGGCCGCTGGCCATATACGCACTGCCACCACGCGGGATAATGGTTATGGGACCCTTTACGTCGTATGTATCAGCCGAAAGCTCCGTCAGACGTCCAGTTCAGCATTGTGAGCCGGTCGGGACAAGGCCATCCAGGACTGAGGTGGTGCTTGGACTCCGACCCGCGACACAACGACTCGGAGTGCAAAGGGCGATGGGTCCAAGACCCCTGAGCACTTAGGATGTAGACCGGCGGGGACCTCTCTGCTGAGCCTAGGTAGGACTACGTCGTGTCGATTACCCGAGGCCGGGTATTACCCAGCAAGTGTGTCCGGCCAGATGTAATCGAGCGTGTTGGGTAACAGTAGTGCACCCCTGCAGGGAAGTTATCTATTCGAATAGCCGTGTCCACTGTAACAGGACGCTCGGAATTGTATCCTGATCTGCTACAACTATGAATGGATACCGTTACAATGATAAACTGATACTACTGCTCTCGGGATCACTTTCTCGCAGGGTAGTCGAGGAAGGATCTCAGGGCATTACTAAAATATAATTGCTATTATATGTTGCTATAGTCTACTCTCTTCTGATGCTGCAAGATTGCTTCAAGATGCTAGTCTTCAATAGGCTAGGCCTTTCCCCCTCTGTTCTGGCATTTCTGCAGTTTAGTCCAAAGATATAGCCCCATTCCTCTGATACCGATGCATATCTAGTATAGTTCTGATGTAAGTCTTGCGAGTACTTTGGATGAGTACTCACGGTTGCTTTGCTTCCCCTTTTTCCCATACCCGATTGCTGCGATCAGACAACGGAGCCCAGGAGCAGGAGATCCCCGGAGGAGCCTACTACGACGTGGAGATCCCCGACGACTAGGAGTAGTTCGGAGGCCCTAGGCAGGAGGCTTTCGCCTTTTCGATCAGTGTCGCTGTTTGTGCTAGCCTTCTTAAGGCAAACTTGACTAACTATGTCTGTACCCAGATATTATTTGTTTGTATGACTTATGTACTCGGGTCCTCGTGACCCCTGATTTGTAATATGAAGATCTATGTTTAAATTTGAGTTTAGAGTTGTGTTGTGATATCTTCCCGTGAGTCTCTAATCTCGAGCGTGCACGTTTGCGTGTATGATTAGTGCACGGTCGAGCAGGGGCGTCACAGGGTGGTACATGCGAGTGTTGTTTGCCATTCGATCTCTTTTCAATTACATCAGATTTAACCATGTGTACAATCTATAAGTTTTTTATCATTATACTTAGTACACCTCCACGTGCATTAATGGAGAATGTAACTATCACATGTACTACTATTTCCACAAACATTTCCTACGCTATAAACTCTTCCATATGTGCTCTTGTTCCATTTGTTTTCTCTCTTGAAGAAAAACGTTGACATTTATGATTTCCTTGTGAATTTATGTTCAGGTGAAAGAATTGTGATAAACTACTTATTAAAGTCATATAGGAAAATACATCCTACCACCTAAGGGTGGTTACCCCCCATGTCCCATATACTATAATGTGGTAGTATATATACTACTTTATCATTCTAAATATGTTCATATACTATATCTAAGATATTTCAAAGCAAGCTACGAAAAAATTGCATGTGAGTCCAGAGTTTTTTTGTATATTTTAAAAATACCTTCATATTTGTATGTATAAAACAATATGCTAAAAAATAGTACATACTACCTAAAAAGTAGGATATATACTATCCAAATATTCTTATATACTAAATACTACATATGCATACTTTCGGTTTTGACAGATACTACATACGATATACAAAACACACGTGAGGATAACTACCATCGGTGGTAGGAAACATTTGTAGAGAATTTTTACCTCTCACAATTCATGCACGTACAACAACCTACTACTACATTATTGTTTATTTACCTGTGCAAGTATATGCTCTGTCTTCCGGACGTATTTGCAGTCTGCTACTTAATTCCATCCATGTAGCTGGCGTTGCCGGTGTGATAAATAAATCTATATTGGGGATGCAAAAAATAATAATTTGAAATTGAGTTCTTTCAGAAGTTATATGAATTGTGCCTCGCTAAATCATACCCTCTTGTGATTTGCCAGGTCGTGTTGTGCGTAAGTCTGCAAGGCAGCAACCAGGCCGTGTTGTGCGTGAGTCTGCAAGGCAGAAATCGGCCCCTTTGAAATTTTGACCATGGATCGAGAGCCATATGTTTGAGGTAAAATATATCGAAGAACCAAGAAGCTTGCTTGCGTGTGCCTGTTTTCCTTTCTCTGTTTTGGGGATGCATTAAAGCTACTGTTGTTGTATGTGGCTGGTAGTATATATATGTAGGGAATTTTGTATACGTAGTACCTCAGTAAGGTAAGGTAGGTACGAAATGTTGATTTTTTTTTGTTGAGGTACAGTGATAAACTCCCATCCTCCCTGCCTGCTGAGGCTGCTCGTACACTATTGTGATTTATATTGAGTGATTCAGTTTGTTGTGTTGGATTTTTCAACTAAAGGTAAACCTCTGTTCTCAGTTCTTAGATCATGCTCATCATAAGCTAAAGGTATAATTCACGTGTTCTTGGCTGTTTGATACGCTGCGTATGTTCGTCGTCGTGCTGGAGCACATAAAATTGTAGATGGGCGTGCGTGCATGCATGCTCTAACGCAATGGACGTACTTGCAGCATGCGGATGTCCGGTTGTCCATACCCCGGGCTAGCAGCCATGCAAGCTTCCAGCCGAACCCAGCATGCATAGAAGAAAGAGAATGATGCCAGGCCGACATAATAGGGGATGCCGAGGATCTGCCATCCCTGAGAGAAGAGGGAGCAAGAAGAAGAGATGTGGTGAGGATGACAGGTAGGGCCCACGTCCCCATCAGCACAGGATCCACCTAAACGTCAGATTCGTCGTTAGAGTGAGCAAACCTGCGTTTTAGTGCTATGTGTCACATAGCTGCTCGGTGGTTGTTTTCTGATAACCTAGCCCTAATTGTCGTGGTTTTGTGTCATTTACTCGCTCACTCTAAGATAAAATTAAACTGTGTTTCTTGGGAAGCAGGGATGATGACATGTACTGCAGTATCCATCACTGCACGTTAACTAGTCTAAATAACCTACAGTTGCTCATGACATTTTCCTGATCAGCCGCTGGGACCCGAACGTAATTAATGTTTCATATCTAATTCTACGCGCACATTTATTTCCCAAGCCACCTAAGATATACTATTCACTGCCAGTGGCAAATTAATCTACCCAAATCATGCATGATATTGTCCAAAAATGGATTTGTTGTTTTTCGAGAAACGAGGTACAGATCAGTAAGCTTATAGTAAAAAAAACCACACTATGTAATTTACTTGTGAAATTTTAGTCAGCTGTGCATCTTTGAAGCTGCAAATAATTTTTTAAATAAACAATTACTGCCCGTCAGTCGATCCCAGCAGTTCAGCCACCGTCTTGTTCCGCAGTCGCTGGGTCAAGCAATTCTTCTAAACCCTCTGGCTCCGGTTAGCACTATCACCCTAACTCTAACCGTCCCCTAACCCTACTGCCTCACACCTTGCTTACTTTTCTGATGGAAGTGTTGTGCTTCTTGTTTCCCCTACATTTTTCTCTTATTGAAATGGGGTGCCCGTTTATCTCAAAAGGAAACACCGGCTAGTTTTGCTAACAAGAAATGGTGTGTGGCAGTATTAAAAAGCAGAGAAAAGAAACAGGGTGCCTACAGTAACACCATAATTAATTGTACTGGGAGGATGGTGGGGGGGGGGGGGGGGGGGCGTGGAAACTTCAACAATGAGTGATATGGAAAATATTGACACTGTAAGAATTGTTTGGTAGTGTGAGAGGAGTTGTGGGAACGTCGATGATTCCGTGATGAACAGACCTAAGATATCTTTTCAACAAACAAAATCCAAACATATAAAACAACAGTTTTGAAAAGACAAATCAAGAAATCATTAATGGTGACTATGATATTATTTTCAAAATAATCTTATGCAACATGAACCTAAAAACCAACGCAAAAGAAAACCAGACATACAACAATTTGCATGTATGTATCTTCAGTTTATGGGGAGACCAGAAAAAACAAAATCAATCTATCAGTAGAAAGGCCGCCACCATGCACAAGCAAATCACCGAAACCGATTTTATTGTGTTTAGCAATCTGTCTTGACATATATATTTGTTCTTCTTTTTTTTGCCGATTTTATCGGATTTGTAATAATTTGGCTATATGTGAGATAGTTCTTTTTTTTTTTAAAGGAGGATTGCCCCCGCCTCTGCATCGCAATATGTGAGGTAGTGAACCTTCAATTTTATTAAAAAACATGAGGAACCACTATAAGAAGTCTCGGCCACCATCCATAAGCCAAATCAACCAGCGAGTGTTCCTAACAAAAAGATCAGGTATAGGAAACACTCACCTTGGGAACATCCAACACCGCGCGCAACTCTCGCGACCCTGGCCACGCCGGCGCAGCAAACCCAGCCTCAGAGGCCACGACAGAGAAACACATGCGTTGTCGAAGAAGTAGCCGACGGCAAAGCCGGCGAGTGAGGAAGCCTGTCCACCGGGCGCGCTGGCTGAGTCCGACAGCTTTCGCCGGCCGGTGGTGCCAGCGTATCAGGCTGGTCAGCTAAGCTCTAGCGCCGGCGGCGGCCATGCATCCAGCCATCCATCGAAGCTCAACAGGCGGCAGAGCTGGAGCTGCAATAGCTCAAATCAAGATCTATACGGATGCTCTGGGGAGGCAACGAAATGAATGGTGCCTGTTGGCGAACCAGGAAGAGAGAGGCGAATAATCATGCGGCAGCCAAACAGTTCACGTACTCAGTTGTTAGTTGAAGCATTGATGGGCAATTTAATTATTGCAGCTATTTTGAACACAGTACAATCGAAGTCGCTAACATACATGAGCATACGCTCACCCCTATTAATGCACGCACGCACACCCTACATCTATGAGCACCTCCGAAAGACTGAGCCGGCATAGCATCTTGAGATTTTACAAAGTCACCACAGGCCTCGCAGTGGAAACGTCTCCTCCCACCGAACGAACATCGCCGGAAGCCTAAAATAAATTCAGGAATAATGCGAGCACCAATGTCAAGTCCAGGTCTTGACTCCTGGTGGGTTGGGGATACCACTGTCCTTCTAACCATGCAACAACAGGTTGGTTCGCATTTAATTATGGCAGCTCGGAATGACCCGAGCGCAGCTATGTCCCGGCCCCCACTACCTGCATTTTTTTTCTTTTGATAAAGTATTCTCTTGCTGGGAAAATACACCTTGGGACATGGGTGTACATGTACCCGAATTGCAAAAAATATTTAAAAGAAGTAAAATTGGTCAAATATTGTTGAAACATGCATTGTTTACTGTATTATTCATGTGTAAAATTTCACGACAAAATGACCTGCAATTTTGTTTTATTGCCAATAATATCACATAAGTCATTTTACCCCGAAACTTTACACATGAGTAATACACTTGACAGTGCTTGTTCCGAAAAATATCACAATTTTTATCCTAAATTCTAATTAGTGCATACGCACTATTTAGAGGAAACGGGCGGCTGCTCTGCCACACACATGCATGTGTACTTTCTTATCTCCTAGTGCATGTGGTTGTTGGCATTAAATGTGTTCAGACTGGTCACATCAGTTGAAAAAAACAGATCCATTTGCACTTATTTTGGGTTTTCAATTTTTTTAAAAACCACAACTTTCAAACCGCGCGTCGGAATTCAGATCCGTCTTCAGTGTTGGAATCCTCTCTCTCTCTCTTTCTCTCTCTCTCTCTCTCTCTCTCTCTCTCTCACACACACACACACACACACACACACACACACCAACAATTGGAAATTGCATTTGGATCCAAGATTCCATGCAGCCCGGATTTTAAAAAAAAAGTTGTTGAAGTTTAAAGAAATTCTGAAAAAAATACACACGTTCATAGGGCTGTATACAAAATTTCTATAAATTTTCATGATGAAATGCGTTTGGGTGTTAGCTACACACAAAAATCAAGTATTTCAAGCACACATACGTAATATATAATTGTCACTTGGACGGTTTTTTCTTCCAACCGGATGAAAATCCGGTTTATTCGAGTCTATTTCCCATTTAGACTCATAAATGTGTAGGAAATTCCTTTGTACACAACAATTCATGATACTAGATGATTCCCCGCACATCTTTGCAGGATTGTTTTTCAAGATATTTTCGTTGATATTTGGTTGTATGGAACATGAATATTTAAAGTAATAATATGCGAAGGAAAGTTAAATATACATATGATTTATTGTGTTTTATACTTGTATAGTTGTAAAATATTTATTAAATATAAAGAGGAAAATAGAATGAAAATTCTCGCGTGTTGAGATGAGCTTTTGCCTATGCATGTTGCATGCTGATATGGCATGCTTTTAGAGAAATAAATTAGTGGAGGGGGGGGGGGGGGGGGGGGGGTGGGTTAGCTAGTTAGATATAGACGACAGCAGGATAAATCCCAATGTCACCTTATTCGTCCCCCGTACCATGGACACAGGGGCGAAGCCAGGATTTGGGTATAGGGGGGCCAAGCCAACTTGAAGAAAAAAAATTGCCTAGTGCATAAAACAGATGTTTGACTTCAGCGCAACTAAAACATAGTTATAATTGCATTAGTTTAAATTTGCCCCAACAATTCCCAATACAATCAAAAAATATTAATAATTTCTCAGAAATTAACTCAGTTGCTGGGTAATTCCCTTTTAGTGTAAATTATCATGCAGTTCTGAAGCAAGTCATCTCCCATTGGGCTGGATTGGTAACTCGCACTCTAGCTTCATTTACATTATCAGTAGGTAGAGAGCTTGAAACAACATGCTTAAAAATCCAATTAATTCTTATGGTGTTTGGTCGGCACTTTTCTCTTCATAGCCGTTTTGCAGATCACACAATGAAAACAAACTAGAAATCAATTTGCATAGTAGATCACACAATCAAAATAACTAAAATTGGATGCACTAGTAGAAAACGGCCCATTAGTCCCGGTTCCAGAGGCCCATTAGTCCCGGTTCTGGAACCGGGACAAAAAGGTCGGGACTAAAGCCCAAAACCTTTAGTCCCGGTTCGCTTACGAACCGGGACCAAAGGGGCTCCACGTGGCCGCTGTGGCGCGCCCAGGGAGGAGGACCTTTAGTCCCGGTTGGTAACACCAACCGGGACCAAAGGGGCTCCACGTGGCCGCTGTGGCAAGCCCAGGGAGGAGGACCTTTAGTCCCGGTTGGTAACACCAACCGGGACCAAAAGGCAGCCACGCGTCAGCAGCTCGCAGGCGCTGGGGTTTTTTTTTTTAAAGGGGGGGTTTAGGGGTTTTGGAGGGTTTAGGGGTTTGCTTGTCGGCCATCCCGCGACTCCCCCCAGTTCCAGAGCCCACCCCGCCATACTCTCGAACCCTACCCCCCCTCCCCCGCACTCTCCCCTTTCCTCTTGCTCTCTCTCTCCCTGCCTTGCATCCGAGCGGGCTCGTCGCCGCTGCCTCGACGACGGCGTGGCCACCGGCCACCGTTCGCCGCACCGACTAGTCCAGGAGGACAGACCTCTCTTTCTCCGTGCTTGGTCGACGGTAGCTACTACATACAGAGAGAACTCGACGCTAGCTAGTAAGCAAATGAAGGATCCATTAATTAATTACACAACATCGTGATCATGAACATATATAGAGAGAAGTGACCTCTCTTTCTCCATGCTTGTTAGAACAACAAGTTTTCGTATATCTATCCGAAGCTACTACATATATACAATATAACATCATTTACAATCCCTGACATATATCATCTACCGATAATCAGGTTGAATTTTCACATGGTATTCTTGTTGGGAAACGTTGCATGGGAAACAAAAATTTTCCTACGCACACGCAAGATCTATCCATGGTGATGAGCATCTACGAGAGGGAGAGTGAATCTACATACCCTTGTAGATCGCTAAGCGGAAGCGTTAATAAACGCGGTTGATGTAGTCGAACGTCTTCGCGATCCAAATCGCCGAGCGTCCCGCGATCCAATCACGATCCTTCCGATCTAGTGCCGAACGGACGGCACCTCCGCGTTCAACACACGTACGGCTTGATGACGCCTTCACCTCCTCGATCCAGCGAGCGATGATGAAGTAGTGGTTGAGTTCCAGCAGCACGACGGCGTGGTGATGATGGTGAGGAACAATCTCTGCAGGGCTTCGCCAAGCGCTACGGAGATTATGACGGAGGAACTAGAGGGTTAGGGTTGCCGCACACGGCTTGGGGAAATCTTGATGTGTCCCGTGTGCTAGCCCTGCCCCTCTATTTATATGTTGAGCCTTGGGGTCTAAACTTGGAGTAAAAGCCTCCTCCGGGTCGGTTTTGCCCGCACAAGGTCGGTTTGGCCCGCAGGGAAAGAGTCCAACTCGGATCCCTGCCGAACCGTGCACAGCCGCGCACAAGCGGTAGTACCGCTTCACACAAGCGGTAGTACCGCTTGGGCGGTAGTACCGCTTCACACAAGCGGTAGTACCGCTCGGGCGGTAGTACCGCTTCACCAAGCGGTAGTACCGCTTACGCGGCAGCAAAACTACTTTTGCACTTTCCAATACCTTGTGGGCTTTATCCCTTTGGCTCATATAAAGTGTTGCTGCACCCGAACACTTCGGTAAACATCCGGAACCCATTCCGGTGAACTCCGGAACCCTTCCAGAGATCAAAACACTATTATCACATATATCAATCTTTACCTCCGGACTATTCCGGAGATCCTCGTCATGTCCGGGATCTTATCCGGGACTCCGAACAACTTTCGGTCACCAACATAATAACTCAATTATACTAATCGTCACCAAACGTTAAGTGTGTAGACCCTGCGGGTTCGAGAACTATGTAGACATGACCGAGACACCTCTACGGCCAATAACCAATAGCGGGACCTGGATGCCCATATTGGCTCCTACATATTCTACGAAGATCTTTATCGGTCGAACCTCTATGTCAAGGATTCAGTTAATCCCGTATGCTGTTCCCTTTGTTCTTCGGTATGTTACTTGCCCGAGATTCGATCGTCGGTATCACTATACCTAGTTCAATCTCGTTACCGGCAAGTCTCTTTACTCGTTCCGTAATACAAGATCTCGTGGCTAACACTTTAGTCACATTGCTTGCAAGGCTCATTGTGATGTTGTATTACCGAGTGGGCCCTGAGATACCTCTCCGTCATACGGAGTAACAAATCCCAGTCTTGATCCATGCCAACCCAACAGACACCCTCGGAGATACCTGTAGAGCACCTTTATAGTCACCCAGTTACGTTGCGACGTTTGATACACACAAGGTATTCCTCCGGTGTTAGTGAGTTGCATGATCTCATGGTCAAAGGAACAGATACTTGACATGCAGAAAACAATAGCAATAAACTGACACGATCAAATGCTATGTTTACAGTTTGGGTCTTGTCCATCACATCATTCTCCTAATGATGTGATCCCGTTTATCAAATGACATCTCATGTCAATGGCTAGGAAACCTTAACCATCTTTGATCAACGAGCTAGTCAACTAGAGGCTTACTAGGGACACAGTGTTGTCTATGTACCCACACATGTATTTGAGTTTCCAATCAATACAATTATAGCATGGATAATAAACGATTATCATGAACAAGGAAATATAATAATAACCAATTTATTATTGCCTCTAGGGCATATTTCCAACAGTCTCCCACTTGCACTAGAGTCAATAATCTAGTTCACATCACTATGTGATTTACATTGTAATGAATCGAACACCCATGCAGTTCTGGTGTTGTTCATGTTTAGCCCTTGGAAGAGGTTTAGTCATCGGATCTGCAACATTTAGATCCGTGTGTACTTTGCAAATATTTATGTCGTCCTCCTTGATGTAATCGCGGATGGAATTGAAACGTCGCTTTATGTGTCTGGTCCTCTTGTGAAATCTTGGTTCCTTGGCTAGAGCAATGGCACCAGTATTATCACAAAACAGAGTCATTGGGTCAAGTGCACTAGGCACTACTCCAAGATCTGTCATGAACTCCTTCATCCAGACACCTTCCTTCGCCGCCTCCGAGGCAGCGATGTACTCCGCTTCGCATGTAGAATCTGCTACCACGCTTTGCTTGGAACTGCACCAGCTAACCGCACCCCCATTAAGAATAAATACGTATCCGGTTTGCGACTTAGAGTCATCCGGATCAGTGTCAAAGCTTGCATCGACGTAACCCTTTACGACGAGCTCTTGATCACCTCCATAAACGAGAAACATGTCCTTAGTCCTTTTCAGGTACTTCAGGATATTCTTGACCGCCGTCCAGTGTTCCATTCCTGGATCACCTTGAAACCTTCCGACCATACTTATGGCAAGGCTGACATCGGGTCTTGTGCACAGCATTGCATACATGATAGAGCCTATGGCTGAAGCATAGGGGATGACACTCATCTTTTCTCTATCTTCTGCAGTCACTGGGCATTGAGTCTTACTCAACTTCACACCTTGCAAAACAGGCAAGAACCCCTTCTTGGACTGATCCATTTTGAACTTCTTCAAAATCTTATCAAGGTATGTGCTTTGTGAAAGTCCTATTAAACGTCTTGATCTATCTCTATAGATCTTGATGCCTAATATGAAAGCAGCTTCTCCTAGGTCCTTCATTGAAAAACTATTGTTCAAATATTCCTTTACGCTTTCCAGCATTTCTATATTGTTTCCAATCAGCAATATGTCATCCACATATAATATTAGAAACGCTATAGAGCTCCCACTCACTTTCTTGTAAATACAAGCTTCTCCGTAAACTTGTATAAACTCGAACGCTTTGATCACCTCATCAAAACGAAGATTCCAACTCCGAGATGCTTGCACCAGTCCATAAATGGATCGCTGGAGTTTGCAAACTTTGTCAGCATTCTCTGGATCGACAAAACCTTCTGGTTGTATCATATACAACTCTTCCTTAAGGTAACCGTTAAGGAACGCTGTTTTGACATCCATCTGCCAAATTTCATAATCGAAAAAGGCAGCTATTGCTAACATGATTCTGACGGACTTAAGCATCGCTACGGGTGAGAAGGTCTCATCGTAGTCAACTCCTTGAACTTGTGAAAAACCTTTTGCCACAAGTCGAGCTTTATAGACGGTGACATTACCGTCCGCGTCCGTCTTCCTCTTAAAGATCCATTTGTTCTGAATGGCCTTACGCCCTTCAGGTAATACTTCCAAAGTCCATACTTTGTTTTCATACATGGATCCCATCTCGGATTTCATGGCCTCTAACCACTTCTCGGAATCCGGGCCCATCATCGCTTCTCCATAGCTCGTAGGTTCATCGTTGTCTAACAACATGACCTCTAAGACAGGGTTGCCGTACCACTCGGGAGCAGTACGCGTCCTTGTCGACCTACGAGGTTCGATAGCAACTTGATCCAAAGCTTCATGATCATCATCATTAACTTCCTCTTCAGCTAATGTAGGCTCCACAGAAACAATTTTCTGCGCTGCGCTACTCTCAGGTTGAAGTAAAGGTTCAACAACCTCATCAAGTTCTATCTTCCTCCCACTCAATTCTTTCGAGAGAAACTCTTTCTCAAGAAATGTTCCGTTTTTAGCGACAAACATTTTGCCTTCGGATCTGAGATAGAAGGTATACCCAACTGTCTCTTTTGGGTATCCTATGAAGACGCATTTCTCCGCTTTGGGTTCCAGCTTTTCAGGCTGAAGCTTTTTGACATAAGCATCACATCCCCAAACTTTAAGAAACGACAGCTTTGGCTTCTTGTCAAACCAAAGTTCATATGGCGTTGTCTCAACGGATTTCGATGGTGCCCTATTTAAAGTGAATGCAGCTGTCTCTAATGCATAACCCCAAAACGATAGTGGCAAATCGGCAAGAGACATCATAGATCGCACCATATCCAATAAGGTTCGATTACGACGTTCGGACACACCATTACGCTGTGGTGTTCCAGGCGGTGTCAATTGTGAAACAATTCCACACTGTCTTAAGTGACTGCCAAACTCATAACTCAGATATTCTCCTCCTCGATCAGATCGTAGGAATTTAATCTTCTTGTTACGATGATTCTCAACTTCACTCTGAAATTGTTTGAACTTTTCAAATGTTTCAGACTTGTGTTTCATTAAGTAAATATACCCATATCTACTTAAGTCATCAGTGAAGGTGAGAAAGTAACGATAACCACCGCGCGCCTCAATACTCATCGGACCGCACACATCAGTATGTATGATTTCCAATAAGTCACTTGCCCGTTCCATTATTCCAGAGAACGGCGTTTTAGTCATCTTGCCCATGAGGCATGGCTCACATGTGTCAAGTGATTCAAAATCAAGTGACTCCAAAAGTCCATCAGCATGGAGCTTCCTCATGCGTTTTACGCCAATATGACCTAAACGGCAGTGCCACAAGAAAGTGGTATTATCATTATCAATTCTACATCTTTTGGCATCAATGTTATGAACATGTGTATTATTACTATCGAGATTCAATAAGAATAAACCCCTCACATTGGGTGCATGACCATAAAAGATATTACTCATATAAATAGAACAACCATTATTCTCTGATTTAAATGAGTAACCGTCTCGCAATAAACAAGATCCAGATATAATGTTCATGCTTAACGCAGGCACCAAATAACACTTATTTAGGTTCATCACTAATCCCGACGGTAATCGAAGAGCGAGCGTGCCGACGGCGATCACATCAACCTTGGAACCATTTCCCACGCGCATCGTCACTTCGTCCTTTGCCAGCCTCCGTCTATTCCGCAGTTCCTGTTTTGAGTTGCAAATATGAGCAACCGCACCGGTATCAAATAGCCAGGCACTACAACGAGAGTTGGTAAGGTACACATCAATAACATGTATATCATATATACCTTGTTTGTTGTTGGCCGCCTTCTTGTCAGCCAAATACTTGGGGCAATTCCGCTTCCAGTGTCCAGTTCCCTTGCAATGAAAACACACAGTTTCTGGTTTGGGTCCAGCCTTGGGTTTCTTCACGAGAGGAGCAACTGCTTTGCCACTCTTCTTGGAGTTACCCTTCTTACCCTTGCCATTTTTCTTGAAACTAGTGGTTTTATTGACCATCAACACTTGATGCTCCTTCTGAATTTCAGACTCAGCGGCTTTCAGCATCGCAAACAGCTCGGCGACTGACTTGTTCATCCCGTGCATGTTATAGTTCAACACGAAGCTCTTGTAGCTAGGCGGCAATGATTGAAGAACTCTGTCAGTGATAGCCTCTGGCGGAAGGGGCATCCCTAACTCAGCCAGACGGGTGGAGTACCCAGACATTCTGAGCACGTGATCACTGATAGACCCGTTCTCCTCCATCTTGCAAGCATAGAACTTATCGGAGATCTCATATCTCTCGATCCGGGCATTCTTCTGAAAGATAAACTTCAATTCCTGGAACATCTAATATGCTCCATGACGTTCAAAACGTCTTTGAAGTCCCGGTTCTAAGCCATACAACATTGCACATTGAACTATTGAGTAATCATCAGAACGAGCCTGCCAGGCGTTCACAACGTCTAGAGACTCAACTGGAGCGGGTGGATCACCAAGCGGTGCATCAAGGACATAAGCCTTCTGGGAAGCCGTAAGGATAATCCTTAGATTACGGGCCCAGTCCACAAAGTTACTTCCATCATCTTTCAACTTAGCTTTCTCTAGGAACGCATTAAAATTCAGGGGTGCTACTGCGCGAGCCATGATCTACAACATAAATATTGCAAAGACAACTTAGACTATTGTTCTTAGATAATGAGTTTAGTTAATCATATTACTTAAAAACTCCCACTCAAATTGACATCCCTCCGATCATTCGAGTGTAACATGATCCAAATCCACCAACTCAAGTCCGATCATCACGTGAGTTGAGGTGGTTTCAATGGTGAACATCTTCATGTTGATCATATCTACTATATGACTCATGTTCGACCTTTCGGTCTCTTGTGTTCCGAGGCCATGTCTGTACATGCTAGGCTCGTCAAGTTTAACCCGAGTGTTCCGCACGTGTAACATGGCTTACACCCGTTGTATGCGAACGTAGAGTCTATCACACCCGATCATCACGGCGTGTCTCGAAACGACGAACTTTCGCAACGGTGCACACTTGGGGAGAACACAATTTATCTTGAAATTTAAGTGAGGGATCACCTTATAATGCTACCGTCGTCCTAAGCAAAATAAGATGCATAAAAGGATTAACATCACATGCAAATCATAAGTGACATGATATGGCCATGAACTTGTGCTTTTGATCTCCATCTCCAAAGCACCGGCATGATCTCCATCGTCACCGGCATGACACCATGATCTCCATCATCTTGATCTCCATCAACGTGTCGCCATAAGGTTGTCGCGCCGACTGTTGCTTCCACGACTATTGCTAACGTTTAGCGATAAAGTAAAGCATTACATAGCGCTTAATGATTGACACGCAGGTCATACAATAATTAAAGACAACTCTATGGCTCCTGCCAGTTGCCGTACTCATCGACATGCAAGTCGTGATATTCTATACAAAACATGATCATCTCATACATCACATATATCTCATCATGTAATTGGCCATATCATATCACATCATACCCTGCAAAAACAAGTTAGACGTCCTCTAATTGTTGTTGCAAATTTTACGTGGCTGCTACGGGTTTGCAAGAACCGTTCTTACCTACGCAAAACCACAACGTGGTGTAGTGATTGCTTTTTGATCTTCTAAAAGAACCCTCTTCATTGAAATCGATTCAACTAAAGTGAGAGAGACAGACACCCGCTAGCCATCTTTATGCAACGAAGTTACATGTTAGTTGAAGGAACCTGTCTCGCGTAAGTGTACGCGTAATGTCGGTCCGGGCCGCTTCATCTCACAGTACCGCCGAATCAAATATCAACTAGTAACGGCAAGCAATATGTATACACCCACGCCCACAACTCGTTTGTGTTCTACTCGAGATCTCATCTACGCATAGACCTGGCTCTGATACCACTGTTGGGAAACGTTGCATGGGAAACAAAAAATTTCCTACGCACACGCAAGATCTATCCATGGTGATGAGCATATACGAGAGGGAGAGTGAATCTACATACCCTTGTAGATCGCTAAGCGGAAGCGTTAATAAACGCGGTTGATGTAGTCGAACGTCTTCGCGATCCAAATCGCCGAGCGTCCCGCGATCCAATCACGATCCTTCCGATCTAGTGCCGAACGGACGGCACCTCCGCGTTCAACACACGTACGGCTTGATGACGCCTTCACCTCCTCGATCCAGCGAGCGATGATGAAGTAGTGGTTGAGTTCCAGCAGCACGACGGCGTGGTGATGATGGTGAGGAACAATCTCTGCAGGGCTTCGCCAAGCGCTACGGAGATTATGACGGAGGAACTAGAGGGTTAGGGTTGCCGCACACGGCTTGGGGAAATCTTGATGTGTCCCGTGTGCTAGCCCTGCCCCTCTATTTATATGTTGAGCCTTGGGGTCTAAACTTGGAGTAAAAGCCTCCTCCGGGTCGGTTTTGCCCGCACAAGGTCGGTTTGGCCCGCAGGGAAAGAGTCCAACTCGGATCCCTGCCGAACCGTGCACAGCCGCGCACAAGCGGTAGTACCGCTTCACACAAGCGGTAGTACCGCTTGGGCGGTAGTACCGCTTCACACAAGCGGTAGTACCGCTCGGGCGGTAGTACCGCTTCACCAAGCGGTAGTACCGCTTACGCGGCAGCAAAACTACTTTTGCACTTTCCAATACCTTGTGGGCTTTATCCCTTTGGCTCATATAAAGTGTTGCTGCACCCGAACACTTCGGTAAACATCCGGAACCCATTCCGGTGAACTCCGGAACCCTTCCAGAGATCAAAACACTATTATCACATATATCAATCTTTACCTCCGGACTATTCCGGAGATCCTCGTCATGTCCGGGATCTTATCCGGGACTCCGAACAACTTTCGGTCACCAACATAATAACTCAATTATACTAATCGTCACCAAACGTTAAGTGTGTAGACCCTGCGGGTTCGAGAACTATGTAGACATGACCGAGACACCTCTACGGCCAATAACCAATAGCGGGACCTGGATGCCCATATTGGCTCCTACATATTCTACGAAGATCTTTATCGGTCGAACCTCTATGTCAAGGATTCAGTTAATCCCGTATGCTGTTCCCTTTGTTCTTCGGTATGTTACTTGCCCGAGATTCGATCGTCGGTATCACTATACCTAGTTCAATCTCGTTACCGGCAAGTCTCTTTACTCGTTCCGTAATACAAGATCTCGTGGCTAACACTTTAGTCACATTGCTTGCAAGGCTCATTGTGATGTTGTATTACCGAGTGGGCCCTGAGATACCTCTCCGTCATACGGAGTAACAAATCCCAGTCTTGATCCATGCCAACCCAACAGACACCCTCGGAGATACCTGTAGAGCACCTTTATAGTCACCCAGTTACGTTGCGACGTTTGATACACACAAGGTATTCCTCCGGTGTTAGTGAGTTGCATGATCTCATGGTCAAAGGAACAGATACTTGACATGCAGAAAACAATAGCAATAAACTGACACGATCAAATGCTATGTTTACAGTTTGGGTCTTGTCCATCACATCATTCTCCTAATGATGTGATCCCGTTTATCAAATGACATCTCATGTCAATGGCTAGGAAACCTTAACCATCTTTGATCAACGAGCTAGTCAACTAGAGGCTTACTAGGGACACAGTGTTGTCTATGTACCCACACATGTATTTGAGTTTCCAATCAATACAATTATAGCATGGATAATAAACGATTATCATGAACAAGGAAATATAATAATAACCAATTTATTATTGCCTCTAGGGCATATTTCCAACAATTCTCCCTTTTCATGTATGACGTGTTCAAGAAAGAATCCCGCCAATTCCTCTTGAATTGCTCGTATGCGATCATGTGGTAGGAGTTAATCCCGCATCACATGCATCTAATTTAAAGAAGGGGGTCAATACATATATATGAATGAAACTCAACACAATTGATGGTAATAAAATAAAATTGTGAATATTTTTTACGTACTTGAAATTCTTTGTCAGATCTGCCCCGCTCAGAGGTCTTGTGGCGCATGTACTCGCAAACGTAGTATCCACATAAATTATTCCCGCCTTCCTGCCACAAGCACTTTACGAGAATAGAGTTCAATCAAACTGATAATCAAGCATGATAATGGTATTGATGAAATTAGAATCAATGAGAGATGCGCGGAACTAGCTAGCTAGTACTTACTTTGGGGTGTGTAAATCGCAGCTCCTTCTTCAGACCTGGAACATTTTCGGTGAACTTTTTCCAAACCCTGCCCGGCAAAGAAAATGATTACTTCATATCAGCAAATGAACGAAAGTTGCCGATATGGTGCGCTAATGATTGAACTTACTTCTGGAGCATTTCAGTCATGTCCGCATACTCATGTGGATCTTTACGTCTCGAGTCTAAGACAGTTACTACTCCCTCGTCAAGCTGAATGGATAGCAGAATAAAGTGGAACCTGCGCACGCATAACTCATCAATTACGGTACTTAACCTCGAGTAAGCGAAACCGAATATGCACAAGACAGTAACACTCACTTGAAGTTGTAAGGAAAGAGTATTTCCCTTTTGTTTTGATGTCGAATGAGCGATTCTAGCAAGTTATCCTCAGTATCTTTAACTCTTTTTTGTACCGTCCATTCATTTACGGTATTTGGGCTAATGAACCCAATGTCATAGATCCGTGCATCCTTGCATTCGACGATCTTCAATCTGCATAATATAGCGAGGATAATTATATATACATGCAATGAACGAGCTGAGCTAGAGACTTAATTACAGAAATAATACTTACAGACAGTAGCAAGTCATGAGTTGTTTGTCCAGGGCGTCTTGATTGAATAACTGAAATAATTCCACAAATTCAACAGGCAGCACCTCAACTCCAATGAAGTCGTGCTCATCTTTAATTGCCAGCAATATACTGTCGTCCCCAGACTTGCTGCAGGTTTCCAAGTACCAGTCATGCAATCTTCGCATCATCGTTGGTAGTTTCTTTAGCTCATCATCACTTTTGACGAGATCCTTCCCGTGCTCGTACCTAAAGGGAGGTACTACCTCAGCAATTTCATACTGTACATCATTGTAATCAGCAAGAGTGGTGCCGGGCAGTAGTCCCGGATGATTAGCGATATCGCTAGACACCTTGAGCGGGGGGCACGATTGCTTCTCCTGTTCGCCGAGCTGGGGAATTGTTTTCCCACTTCGTCGTCTTGTATCACTGGTAGTACTTCCTGACCGCCGCCCTTCAGCATATGTCTTTCCAATACAGCGGTTATAGTGGGATTGCGGCGGAGACGGTGGTGCTCGCTGAAGGGCATCCAGAGTGCGCTTCGCTTTCACCGGATCTACTTTTTCCTTCTTTTCTGGATGTTTCCGTTGAAAATGGGCCCGCACTTCGGCAGCACTGATCTCCTTGAGCTCCTCATCATTCATATCATATGGTAACTTTGGAGGATCCTTGAGGCTTGGACCAAATTTAAATTTTTTCCCACCACCTATTGTACTGCTAGCCGCCGGAACTGCGGTGGCTCTCTTCTGCCGTTGCTGACACGCCAGAGGGCCCTCACGTGCCGGAGGAGGCGGAGTGCTCGTCGGAGGAGGCGCAGGAGGAGACGGAGTGCCCTCACTCGCCGGAGGAGGCGGAGTGCTCGTCGGAGGAGGCGGAGGAGGAGCCGGAGTGCCGTCACGCGCCGGAGGAGGCGGAGGAGAAGGCGGAGTGCCCTGATCACTCGCCGGAGGCGTGATGTACTCCTTCCTCCACAGACAGGTACTCCTCAAAGCATAAACCAGATGATTCTCCCCTTCACCTGTAGGGTGGTCAAGCTCCAGCTCCTCAAATTGCTCCATTATTTCATCCACCATCACAACAGCATAGCCTTGTGGAATCGGACGGCAGTGAAAAGTTCCGTCAGCTTGAGGAGGTGCAATAGAGCCGACAGCCACGTTCAAAGTCAGGTTCTGCCATTTCGTCATTAGCTCGCAATGTTGAGCCTCCATGATAGTATCCACGGGGTAGCGAGGAGCCGTGAAATCAGGCTGAACGGGCTCCGTGGAAGCCACGCTGCTTCTCCGCTGAGATGGTGGGGTAGCTTCGTGCCGCTGAGATGGTTGGCCGATAGCTCGCTGGCTCTCAAGTTCCTCTAGCTTTGCTATTCTTGCATTGAGCTTCTGTATTTCGCTTGCTTCCGCTTTCCTCTTTCTATCTCGGCTTCTGTAACCACCGCTGTCGGCAAACCCATACACCCACGGAAGGGAGCCTGATGTGCCTCGTGTTCGTCCAGGGTGCTCAGGATTCCCAAGGGCATGTGTCAGCTCGTCATTCTCTCTGTCGGGAATGAACGTCCCTTCCTGCGCTGCGCTGATATAATGCTGAAGCTTGTTCATGGGTATTGCAAGTTGCTCGTCCGTCCAACGACACTCCCCTGTTTCTGGGTCCAAAGTTCCCCCAACCCCGAAGAACCAAGTCCTTGCACGGTCTGGCCAGTGCAATGTCGCTGGTTGGACCCCTTTAGCAAGCAGGTCTTGCTCAGCTTTGTCCCACAACGGCCGGGCTTTGTAGTAGCCACCTGACCCCGTGTGATGGTGATACAGCTTCTTTGCAGCATTTATCTTGTTTGTCTCCGACCTTTTCTTACCCTTCTCCGAAGTCTTGTAGGCCACAAATGCGGGCCAGTGATCTCTTATCTTCTCATATCGGCCGGTGAATTCTGGAGTCTTCCCTTTTTCGACAAACTTTGTGTTCAACTCTTTCTTCCAGTTCCTGAATAAATCTGCCATCTTCTTAAGAGCAAACGCCTTGACCTTTGGCTCTATAACTGGCTTATTCGGATCCTCCTCTGGCGGTAGGGTGAAATTTGCCTTCAGCGCGGTCCAAAGATCAGCTTTCTGTCTATCCTGGACATAAGAAACTTCAGGGTGGTCCTTACTCTTATTCCATTGCTCGACGCTGATCGGGACGCTGTCCCTAACAATAGCTCCGCACTGACTAACAAATGTGTCCTTCGTCCGCTTGGGTTCAATCGGTTGGCCATTGTCATTGATTGCTGTGATCGTGAACCTTTCATCCTGGCGCAACCTTTTCTTCGGGCCTCGTCTCCTTACGGAAGTTTGGCTCGATCCGGAGAGCTGTAAAAGAAGAAAGATGCGTTAATATATGTACATACCAAAACAATTAATGCATCAATTAGTCAGCATAGGCTTAATTAATATATATACCTCGCCGGACTTTGCAACAGCTGCCTCCTCCGTTCGGTCACCGGAGCCGTCATCATGATCTCCTTCTTCCTCCGCCATTCGGTCACCGGAGCCGTCATCATCTCCTTCCTCCTCCATTGTTCGATCACCGGAGCCGTGATCCTCTCCTTCCTGACCATCGGTGTCGTTGAGAAACGACAAGCGATCACCTCCGCCGAGGATTATATCCCCCAACAACTGTTCATTAACCAAGTCTCTTTCCATAGTTTCTGCAAATATTACAACATGGCAATATACAAACATGAGAGATGGATATATTAGTGGCAAACATAGACCTAGCTAGCTAATCACAACAAGGGATCATATGCATATATGAGCAATGGATTAGTTGGGGTGGCCTCGACAACGCTCTTTCAACTTGGTAAATTTGGGTGGCCTCGACAACTCTTCTAGGGTTTGGGGTGGCCTCGACAACGCTTTTTTCTAGGGTTTGGGTGGCCTCGAGAGTTGGTCGCCCGATATGTCCGACGTCCCCCCTCATGTCAAAGTTACCGGAGTTTTCTTCTAGTGGTTTGGGTGGCCTCGAGAGTTTGTCGGGTAGGGGCGGGAGGGGGTAGGAGATCGACAACGCTTTTTTTCTAGGGTTTGGGTGGCCTCGAGAGTTGGTCGCCCGGTATATCGAGAGGGGGGTGAACATTTTACCTTAGTAACTTAGAAAAAAAAAGTTATCGGGGAGGGGGTATATCGACCCCCCCCCTCATGTCGAAGTTATCGGGGAGGGGGTATATCGACAACGCCTCTCTCATGAACAAAAAAAAATATTCTATGAATAAAAAAAACATCATATTCTATGAACAAAAAAACATCATATTCCATCCACATCCATGCATACATATGAACAAAAAAACATCATATATATGATCATCTATGAACAAAAAAAACATCATATTCTATGAAAAAAAATCATCATATATATGATGAACAAAAAAAATTATGAAAAATCAGGACATATCATCATATATACACACATACATATCATCATACACTACATATCATCTCTGAAACAAAAATCATCATATATATATCAAAAAAAAGGACAAAGAGGGAGGAGGCCGGCCGGACCGAACGGGGAGGAGAGGTGCGGCGTGGTCGGGGCAGGCCGGGGGCGCGGGGCGGCGTCGGGGCAGGGGCACGGGGCGGCCGGCGTTGAGGCAGGGGGCACGGGGCGATGACGATGAGGCAGGGGGCACGGGGCGGCACGTCGGGGCAGGGCAGGGGCGCAGGGCGACGGCGACGAGGAGTGGGCGGCGACGGCGACCTCGGGGCGGCGACGGCGACGTCGGGGCAGGGGCGCGGCGTCGAGGAGCAGCAGCAGGCTGGCGGCGTTCGAGAGAAGAATGGCGGATGGGGGGAAATTTCCTAAGTGTCGGGTTATATAGCAACCACCTTTGGTCCCGGTTCGTACCTCAAACCGGGACCAATGCACCCCTTTAGTCCCGGTTGGTGCCACCAACCGGGACCAAAGGTCAGTTTTCAGCAGCCCAAAGGGCGGGAAACAGAGACCTTTGGTCCCGGTTGGTGGCACCAACCGGGACTAAAGGGGGCATTGGTCCCGGTTGGTGCCACGAACCGGGACCAAAGGCACCCTTTAGTCCCGGTTCGAGCCACGAACCGGGACCAAAGGCCTTGTGCTGGAACTGGCGCGGTGCGGTGGGATGTTTAGTCCCACCTCACTAGCCGAGAGGCTTCGACAGTGGTTTATAAGCGCGGCTGCGCAGACCACTTCGAGCTCCTCTCAAATGCAGGCTTACGGGCCTAAAGTCACTTTATCTGCCTGTGGGCCTACTGGGCCTTCTGCGGGCCTGAATCCTGGCCCATGGTTGGGTTTCTAGTCGTATTCAGGCAGTGGTGGCCCAGTAGATGGCATTTTTTTAAAAAAAAATCCAGTTTTTTGTTTTGTTTTTTGCTTTATTTATTTTCTTTTGTTTCTACTTACAGTTTTTCAGTGATTCTTTTTGCTTTTAGGTCACAAAAATTCTAAACTTTCTGTTAGTGCCATTAGTTTTCAAATTTGAATAGTTTAAATTTGAATTTTTTTAAATTTGTGTGAATCACTAGTTTGTGAATAACTTTACTATAAAAATAGATTTTTGAGTGATTCTTTTTCCTGCTATTTAATATTACTGTGTTTTATCATTATATTCAATTTGGTAATTTTTAGGTTATTTTAAATGTCTGTTTTAATCAAAAACAGATTTTGTTATTTTAGTTTGCTATTAAAGTTTCTAACAAAAAAATTCTTTATGAAAATTCTTTTTGCTATTAATGTTTTGAACAAAAAATACTTTAATAATTTTAGTTGCATAAATTTTATATAATTTTAGTTTCAAAAATACTAGAGGTTTATAAAAGCTTTTTAGTTGATTCCTTTTGCTATTAGAGTTTTATAAAAGCTTTTTAGTTGATTCTTTTTGCTATTGAAGAATATTATAGTTTTGTTTTAGTTGATCATAACAGAATATTTTAATTGATTATTTTTAGTTCATTCTTTTTGCTATTAGAGTTTCATAAAAGTTTTCTAGTTCATTCTTTTTGCTATTAGTTCATTCTTTGAGCTAAATGACCCTGAAATTGAAAAGCACTACAAATGAACTCTGAAAAGGTTGAAAGTTAGCATGGTATCATCATTTCACCCACATAGCATGTGCTAAAAAGTTGAGAGGGTTACGGCAAAAACTGGATGCACTTCGTGTACAAAATGGACAATCTCTTTCGAAGTATCAGGGTTTCGGACGAAAACTCATCTGTTACAAAGGGATTTCATTTTTTTGAACTTATTTGAACTCCAGACTTTTTGTGTGTTCAAAATGCACCATTCAGAGCCACATCATTAATTTTCAACCCTTTCTGACTTCATTTGGTATTTTTCATGCATTTACTGATTTTTTAAGCTAAATGACCCTGAAATTGAAAAGCACTACAAATGAACTCTGAAAAGGTTGAAAGTTGGCATGGTATCATCATTTCACCCACATAGCATGTTATAAAAAGTTGAGAGGGTTACGGCAAAAACTGGATGCACTTCGTGTACAAAACAGACAATCTCTTTCGAAGTATCAGGGTTTCATACGAAAACTCATCTGTTACAAAAGGCATTTCATTTCTTCACATGTAACTGCAGTGATATTCTAGATCAAAGGCATCATCATAATAGTTGTGGAGAGAAAGTCTTCACTTTTTCTTCGCTTGTGTCCTTTGCTTATTGCGCCGTAACCATGGATAATCTTCATCGTTTAACAGGGTGCTTGGGTCAGCCTTGACTTTGAAGGGAGGAATTTCATGAAACTTTTCATAATCTTCGGACATGTCTGTCTTGCCCTCCACTCCCACGATGTCTCTTTTTCCTGAAAGAACTATGTGGCGCTTTGGCTCATCGTATGATGTATTCGCTTCCTTATCTTTTCTTTTTCTCGGTTTGGTAGACATGTCCTTCACATAGAAAACCTGCGCTTGGATAGGACGAATGGTTCGTCTGTGTACCCAAGATTTTTCAGATCCACTGTTGTCATTCCGTACTGTGGGTCTACCTGTACCCCGCCTCCTGACAGATTGACCCATTTGCACTGAAACAAAGGGACCTTAAAATCATGTCCATAGTCAAGTTCCCATATGTCCACTATGTAACCATAATATGTGTCCTTTCCCCTCTTGGTTGCTGCATCAAAGCGGACACCACTGTTTTGGTTGGTGCTCTTTTGATCTTGGGCGATCGTGTAAAATGTATTCCCATTTATCTCGTACCCTTTGTAAGTCAATACAGTCGAAGATGGTCCCCTGGCCAACGAGTACAGCTCATCAGAAGCAGTGTTGTCACCCATGAGACGTGTTTGCAACCAACTGCCGAAAGTCCTGATGTGTTCACATGTAATCCAGTCGTCACACTGCTCCGGGTGTTTGGAGCGCAGAATATTCTTGTGTTCATTGACATACGGGGTCACCAAGGTAGAATTCTGTAGAACTGTGTAGTGTGCTTGAGACCAAGAATGCCCGTCCGTACATATTATTGAGTCCGCTCCTAGCGTGCCTTTTCCAGTCAGTCTCCCCTCATACCGCGATTGAGGGAGACCAATCTTCTTAAGGTCAGGAATGAAGTCAACACAAAACCCAATGACCTCCTCTGTTTGATGGCCCGTGGAGATGCTTCCTTCTTGCCTAGCACGGTTACGAACATATTTCTTTAAGACTCCCATGAACCTCTCAAAGGGGAACATATTGTGTAGAAATACAGGGCCCAGAATGGCAATCTCGTCGACTAGATGAACTAGGACGTGCGTCATGATATTGAAGAAGGATGGTGGGAACACCTGCTCGAAACTGACAAGACATTGCGCCAGATCACTCCTTAACCTTGGTAGGATTTCTGGATCGATCACCTTCTGAGAGATTGCATTGAGGAATGCACATAGCTTCACAATGGCTAATCGAACGTTTTCCGGTAGAAGCCCCCTCAATGCAACCGGAAGCAGTTGCGTCATAATCACGTGGCAGTCATGAGACTTTAGGTTCTGAAACTTTTTCTCTGCCATATTTATTATTCCCTTTATATTAGACGAGAAGCCAGACGGAACCTTCATACTGAGCAGGCATTCAAAGAAGATTTCCTTCTCTTCTTTCGTAAGAGCGTAGCTGGCAGGACCTTCATACTGCTTTGGAGGCATGCCGTGTTTTTCGTGCACACGTTGCTGGTCCTCCCGTGCCTCCGGTGTATCTTTTGTCTTCCCATACACGCCCAAGAAGCCTAGCAGGTTCACGCAAAGATTCTTCGTCACCTGCATCACGTCGATTGCAGAGCGGACCTCTAGGTCTTTCCAGTAGGGTAGGTCCCAAAATATAGATTTCTTCTTCCACATGGGTGCGCGTCCCTCGGCGTCATTCGGAACAGATAGTCCGCCGGGACCCTTTCCAAAGATTACTTGTAAATCATTGACCATAGCAAGTATGTGATCACCAGTACGGACGGCGGGCTTCTTCCGGTGATCTGCCTCGCCTTTGAAATGCTTGCCTTTCTTTCGACATTGATGGTTGGTCGGAAGAAATCGACGATGCCCTAGGTACACATTCTTCCTGCATTTGTCCAAATATATACTTTCGGTGTCATCTAAACAGTGCGTGCATGCGTGGTACCCCTTGTTTGTCTGTCCTGAAAGGTTACTGAGAGCAGGCCAATCATTGATGGTTACAAACATCAACGCATGTAGGTCAAATTCCTGCTCGTCGTGCTCATCCCACACACGTACACCTTTTCCATTCCACAGCTGTAAAAGTTCTTCAACTAATGGCCTTAGGTACACATCAATGTCGTTGCCGGGTTTCTTAGGGCCTTGGATGAGAACTGGCATCATAATGAACTTCCGCTTCATGCACAGCCAAGGAGGAAGGTTATAGATACATAGAGTCACGGGCCAGGTGCTATGATTGCTGCTCTGTTCCCCAAAAGGATTAATGCCATCCGCGCTTAAACCAAACCATATGTTCATTGCGTCACCTGCAAAGTCCTCCCACTTTCTCTTGATTTTTCTCCACTGCGACCCGTCAGCGGGTGCTCTCAACTTCCCGTCTTTCTTACGGTCCTCTTTGTGCCATCGCATCAACTTGGCATGCTCTTTGTTTCTGAACAGACGTTTCAACCGTGGTATTATAGGAGCATACCACATCACCTTGGCAGGAACCCTCTTCCTGGGGCGCTCGCCGTCAACATCACCAGGGTCATCTCGTCTGATCTTATACCGCAATGCACCGCATACCGGGCATGCGTTCAAATCCTCGTAATCACCGTGGTAGAGGATGCAGTCATTAGGGCATGCATGTATCTTCTGCACCTCTAATCCTAGAGGGCAGAGAACCTTCTTTGCTCCGTACGTACTGTCAGGCAATTCGTTATCCTTTGGAAGCTTCTTCTTCATTATTTTCAGTAGCTGCTCAAATCCCTTGTCAGATACACCATTCTCTGCCTTCCTTCCAGCATTTCCAGTGTGGTACCGAGCTTTGTGTTGCCATCTTCGCAATTTGGGTACAACGGTTTTTTGTGATCCTCTAACATGCGATCGAACTTCAACTTCTCCTTTTCAGTCTCGCATTCTCTCTGTGCATCAACAATGACCCGGCGAAGATCATCATCGGGCACATCGTCTGGTTCCTCTTGATTTTCAGCTTCCCCCGTTGCAGCATCACCGTATTCAGGGGGCACATAGTTGTCATCATCCTCTTCTTCTTCGTTGTCTTCCATCATAACCCCTCTTTCTCCGTGCTTGGTCCAAACATTATAGTGTGGCATGAAACCCTTCTCAAGCAGGTGGATGTGAAGGGTTTTCGACGAAGAGTAAGACTTCGTATTCCCACAGATAGGGCATGGACAACACATAAAACCATTCTGCTTGTTTGCCTCAGCCACTTGGAGAAAATTATGCACGCCCTTAATGTACTCGGAGGTGCGTCTGTTACCGTACATCCATTGCCGGTTCATCTGCGTGCATTACATATAATTAAGTGTGTCAAAAACCATTACAGAACATCATGAATAGAGAAGTGACCAAGTATCTATCTAAATCATACAAGTAAGAATTTTTTTCTTTTAGAAAGAAGATAAGAACAAGAGGCTCACCACGGTGGTGCCGGCGACGAGATCGGCGCGGGCGATCGACGGCGGTGAGGACGGGGACGGGACAGGACGGACCGCCAAACCTAGACAAATCTTGAGGAAAATGGAGTTTGGACAAGGAGCTTCGAGAGGAGAAAGCTTAAATGTGGCTCGGGCATTTCATCGAACACCTCATGTGCATAGGAGGTGAGCTAGAGCACCACAAAGCTCTCCCACGGCCGGCCAAAAAAACAGAGCACTCCACTGCTCTGCTCGCGGGCAAGGGGAGGGGTATATATAGGCTTCTCATTGGTCCCGGTTCGTGGCTGGAACCGGGACTAAAGGGTGTCCTTTAGTCCCGGTTCCAGCCACGAACCGGGACCAAAGGGTGTCCTTTAGTCCCGGTTCCAGCCACGAACCGGGACCAATGGTTGTGGGCCAGGAGCGAGGACCATTGGTCCCGGTTCGTGTCTGGAACCGGGACCAAAGGGGTCATACGAACCGGGACCAATGGCCCCGAGGCCCGGCCGGCGCCCTGGCCTCACGAACCGGGACTAATGCCACCTTTGGTCCCGGTTCGTGAGTGAACCGGAATTAATGCCCTTATCCTGCCTCAACCAAAGCCCTGTTTTCTACTAGTGATGTACAAATTCCATAGATATAAGATGAGGATTGAGAGATTAATAGACAATACTCACTAGTGCTAAACCTTTTTTTTTCGGGGCACTAGTGCTAAACCTTGACTAGTTGGCTTGACCACCGGAGCATTGGATTGTACTCTGCAAGATTGCCCAACGGGGTGCTGGTTTTCGCCTAATTTTTATCGGTGTAGAATCTGATGTAACGAGTAGGGGGCAGGAAGCAGCGGCGGCGGCTGGAAGCCTCCAGTCTTGCGTTAATCACGTCAGGGGCTAACCTTTTGTTTTAGGTGTAACGTCATGGGCTAGTTTTTTTTTTTTTTTTGAGGACAACGTCATGGGCTAGTGTACTAGAGCGAAGGATGTGATGGCCATGAGTAGGCTTTTCTATGGCCTTTTTACCAGATTTTTAATTCGTCTGGGCTAGGGGGGGCCGAGTACGTACATTGATCTAATCTTGTTGGCGTGTAGATGCATGTGGCAGACCACGTAAACAAGGACATAAATGCCACATCAATGAGAAATGCAGAGGAGCACCCTCTTGTATCCACACCCAGGTTGTATTTCTTTTTCAAATGTGCTCATGATGTACGCTCCACATGCATGCATAGGGATCAAACAGTAGTGCACTCGCTTTGCTGTGGCGTTGGCGGTTACGGTAATGGCAACTCTAACCAATCCCCTGTAATTTAGAGGAGGATGCGGCCGATTATGGTTACGGAGGTAAGGGCAACTCTAACCGCCCCTGTAATTTAGCGAGAAGACTCCTTCACCCTCGGCCGCTCCAGCGAGCGAAGCCAATCCATCGCAAGTCTTCAGCCGACCAGATTTTCCATCAAGGCCCACCACGTGAGGCTTTTGTGCATGTACACATGCGAAGGTTGGGAAGGCATGAGGAGTCGGCCCCACCTGAAATCAACACTAATCGCCCCCCCTGATTTTCAGGAGGGGCCGCGCCTAATTAATCCATCCCTAATTAATCCACGTATTGAAGCCACTTTCCAAATCGAGCCTGTCCGAAAACGAGCGCTGCAACGCGCGGGCGCGTGATAGCCATCCCCGTAATTTAGAGGAGGAAACGGTCAAGTATGTTGTAGTGCAACTCCAATAGCTCCCCTAAAAGATTTCCGGTAAAAGTCATTTTACGGGATGTTTGTATAATTTAAGGGAAATTTTTTCATGATAACTTTTCTCAGTTTCCGTAAACATCTTCCTCTAATATTTTTTCATTAAACTAGCCTAGAAAATGACCAAGGCCCGCATGTCAGTCACCCATCGTGGTAGTGCCCAGCGATGTCCTGGTGGCGACAGCCGGCGTAGCGGTGGATGTGTGGTGACGAGGCGGCAGCCCCGTGTGTGGCGGCGGCGGTGGCGACGCGGCGTGGTGGCTGCGGCGGCAGTGCCCGGTGTGGTGTGATATGTCTCCAACGTATCTATAATTTTTGATTATTTCATGCAATTATATTATCAATCTTGTATGCTTTATATGTAATTTTATATCATTATTGAAACTAACCTATTAAACTAGAGCCCAGTGCCAGTTCCTTTTTTTGCCTATTTTATTGTTTCGTAGTAAAACAGTACCAAACGAAGTGCAAACGCGATAAAATTTTACGGTTATTTTTTCTGGACCAGAAGGGACCCTGAAAGCTTCGGGAGGAGGCCAAAAAATATACGAGAGGGCCACAAGCTCACATGGCGCGCCCCAGGTGGGCGCCACCTGAGCTTGTAGGCCCCTCGCGGCTCCGTCTGATCTAATTCCACTTCTATAAGTTTTCTAAAATCCCAAAAACACCAGAGCAAGACCCGAAACAATTATTCCGCCGCTGCAAGCCTCTATTCTTCTGTGGTCCCATCTGGAGGCCTCCACCGGTACTTTACCAGATGGGGAATCGATCATGGAGAGTTTCTACATCAACCTTGCTGCACCTCCGATAATGTATGAGTAGTTCCCAGAGGACGTATGGGGCCATAGTGATTAGTTAGATGGCTCTCTCTCTCTCTCTCTCTCTCTCTCTCTCTCTCTCTCTCTCTCTCTCTCTTTAATCTTCAACACAATGTTCTCCTCGGAGTTCTATCCGATGTAATTCTTTTGTGCGGTGTGTTTGTTGGAATCCGATGAATTGTGAGTTTATGATCAGATTATTCATTGAAAGTAATTGAGTTATATACTGAACTTTTTTTTGTGTGATTGCTATAGCTATGTAATGCTTTCCGATCTATGAGTTTTCTTTGGCCTAGTTGATGATTAGGTCTTCAGTGGAAGTGGTGCATAGTAGTAGGTTCAATCTTGCGGTGTCCTCACGTCGTGACAGAAGGGGTAGCGAGGCACGTATTTGTATTGTTGCTACTAAGGGGAAAACGACAGGGTTTAATCATATTGCTTGATTTTATTCTGTCTACATTATGTCATTATACTTCATGCATTACTTTGTTTGTCATGAACTTAATACCTAGAGAGGCAAGCATAGAAGCGCTCTCGAAGTGGAGTAATAGTAGTAGATGCCGGCAGGAGTCGGTCTACTTATCACGGACGTAATGCCTATGTACTGATCATGCCAACAGTAATTGGTCTACCCACCGTATCGTTATGCTTATGAGAGATACCTCTAGTGAAAACTATGGCCCCCGGGTCAATTTAATCATATTACTGAAACCCTAAAAACCTTGCTGTAATTTATTTACTTTTATTTTACTTTATAATTTATCTATCTACTATTATCAGATTTGATCCTTGTAATTAACGAGTACAAGGGGATTGACAACCCTCTTGCCCGCGTTGGGTGCAAGTATTTGCTCATGTATGTGTAGGTATTGTCGACGATCGTCTGTGTGAATCTCCTATTGGTTTCTCTACTGAGGGAAATACTATCCGCTACTATATTGCTTCACACTTCCTTTTCGGGGAAAATCCCAACCCAGCTCACAAGTAGCATGGTGGTGCCTGGTTGCAGCCCGCCGTGGCGGCTATGGCAGCAGCGCCCGGTGTGGAGGCAGCCCCGCGTGGCGGCTACGTAGCAGCGCCCGGTGTGGAGGCAGCCCCGCGTGGCGTGCTTGTACCATGCACCGTCTTGCTCTCTGGATTGATCCCAGCGTATCCTATTCAATTCCCTTCTTCACCAAACTCCGTATTTCCTTCCATATGATGATATTCTTCCATGTTTGAGCTCTTTTTGGTACGAAAACACATTCAACAAAGGATTTCACGATTTCTCGCATTCATTAGTCATTAGTAGTAATATCGGAGTGATTCTCTTGAAAATTCTATGATTATCCGGTTTTAAACAACGGTGTGATCAGTGCAAAAATATCACCCATCAATCACCAATAGGAGAGGTTGGAGAGGGAGATATCCGAGCCAAGCAAGGAGAATACCATCACAGGTACCATCCACGGGCAGGAAATAGAAATCCTCAAAGGAGGCACCAAGAGTCTCCACGACTAAGGACGAAGAGACAAGGTCTAGCTTAGTTTCTTCAAGGCATACAATACAAGGTGAGACCGACCGACGACAGAGCGAACAACGATGCGTTTGGCTCTGGAGTTAAGGCCACACACATTCCAAAGGACAACTTAAGGTTGTGATCCATAAGAAAGCATTTGGATCCGGGGGAGGGGTTGGGCATGAATGACTCGGTTGCTAACAAGTTGAGCTTGGACGAAAGCGTGGTTGAGGAGAGACGTCACACCACAGAGGATTTGCCACCCATAAAAATCTGCGAAGGCCTGGACCACATCCTCTGCAACGGGGCACTCGAACAGCTTGGCATACTTGACCAACATTTCACTAACCAGCAGACCAAGGCGACGGAGCAGCACCCTCTTGGATTTCATTTCCCAATCAAGCCTCGATCCGCTTTTGCGATATGGTGGCTATGCCCTGGGAGTGAAGTCCGGAGGCAGCTCTTGCTGCGGTGGCACAGGGCAGGCCCGGGTAGCACATGATCCACCTGACGTTGCACGGAATCGACAAGATCAAGCAACGCAGGGGATTGCATGGCCACAAGGCCCGTGCCATGCAAGACGCACGAGGGTGTGCCATGTGGTGCACCCAACCGCCGCCATGTTTCGCGCGTTGGGCTCATCCGTGGGGTCTTGTTTTTCTTTTTTGTGCACAAGTTTTGGATGCGTTTTTTTTATTTTTCTTGGGTTTCGGATCTCTCTTGGTTTTTCCTAATTCTTTGTGATTTTGTCTTTTTTTTTGTTTTTCTAGCATGAAGCACCCCTTGTGAAAAATGACAGTTTTGCTAGTTATGTTTTACGGTGAAATATTTCTCTGCTTTTCAGTGAAGCACGACTGTGCTTCCCGAAAGTGAAAAGCATTGTTGTGCTTCACGAAAGCATAGTTGTGCATCAGCCTGAAGCACGTCTGTACTTCTTCGGCGTGAAGCACATCTATGCTTCCCATGACTATGCTTTTGCTAAAGTGAAAAGCACAAGTATGGTTCTCAAAAAAAGTGGAAAGCACAAGTATGATTCTCACTACTGGAATCGACCTATACGCCGGGTGCCACGGACACTCGGCAAAGGGCCAAATACCGCCGGCAAAGCCTTTGTCGAGAGTTGCACTCGGCAAAGGTCACCCGGCATAGAGGTCTCGGGCAAACAGGAATTTGCCGAGAGCCAACCGTCAGACACTCGGCAAAGAGTTTGCCGAGTGTCGAACAGTGCCACTCGGCAAAATAAAGTGACTCACGGACACCAGACAGAAACGGCAGTTGCCACGTGGCGTACCTTTGCCGAGAGCACCACTCGGCAAAGGGGGTGAACAGAAACAAAAAATAATAATTGCACCGCCCAGTCCCGTCTCAGATCCAATGGTGGCCAAATCCCGGCGCCGGCGATGCTATGGTCGCGTGCACCGCTGCTAGTGGTGCTTGCCGTCCGTGCGCCCCGCGATGGCCCCGTGCAGGTTACCGCAGTGCAGCCGCCTGCTAGTGCTGCTTGCCGTCCGGTGCACCCGTCGCCATGGCCGCTCCATGGTTGGCGCACAAGCGATGCGCGTGACCTGCTGGCGGCCGCTGGTGGTGCGCGTGCAAAGCCATCCTGGCACCACCTCCATCACCGCTGCAGCAGCCGCCCCTTGCCCGCCAGCAGCTCGAGCGGCGAGGACGCCGCCGTGCTCCTGTCGTCGACGGCAACGGCTGCAGCCGTCTGGGAGGCTTGGGGGCGAATCACCATGGCCACCAGCTCGCGTCCAAACCGTCGGGAGGCACACTCCATAGGGGTGTAGGCGCGGCGCCCACGAAATGCATGCGCACGGCGTCGACGGCCTGCGCACGCGGTGGCGCGTGGGGACGAAGAGGTAAGGGGAGGGCGGAGGCGCGCGAGGTCCGCTCCCGGCGGCAGCGCGCGACGGCGGTTAGCGGCGGCCGCACGCGACGGCTGATGATGGGAAAATGGGGGCGTGAGACACGCGTCCACGTCATTGATACAGAATGAATAATTTAAATGCGTAAATGCATACAATAAAAAGAATATCAAACATTGCAGGTACTTTATTTCCAGAACTCTTACATTTACATAAAAGATCTGTTAATTACATCTCCGTAGAGAAACCCCTGATTAAGAATTCCAACATATCTATTACATAGCATCACAACACATGAGTACTACAAAACGTAGAAATAAAAGAAAACTACAAAATGTAGAAATAAAAGTCCTCCTCGCTGTCGTCGGCGTCGGCGTACTCGGGAAGCCTTCGACTTCGTCTATGCTAACATATGCGTTGCATAATATTCATGACTTGACAATGTTCATTCATATAGCACGTGCATGCCTAGCCCATTAACCATCGTGAATTTCGATAATATGTAGTGGTTGTCTTTTTAGTCATATGAAGATCTATTTAATGGTTAACTAGCCGGGCTAACGGGCGTATGTGCAACATAGGGCATAACTCTTTTTATGAGTTAATTTTGACATGCATGTGATTTCTATATGCATGCATGAAATGGGGGAATATTTGGTTTACTTTATAGCAACGTATATAGCGTTGCATCGAGCCATCATATGCGGGGCTATATGAAATTTGGTGATCACATATTCAATCGCACTATGTTATGTTTAGTGCAAGCAACATAGGCTATGACCCTAGTGCATGCACCTATATGAAAGGAATGCATGGTTCAGTCTTATGTCATGCAATCAGATTAGTACTAGTTTTCCTATAGTCTGGAACATATCATATGTGGACATGCGACTAAGTGAATCTAGTCAAATATTTATATGGGTTTGAATTTCAAGTGCATGAGAATATTTTTATAAAGTTTTACTTCACTTGTATTAGTACTAACATCATGTAGCAACATCGTGCCCATGTGTAGCATAACCAAATGAAGTATGGTGACTTCTTCTTGCTTGTATTATCACCAACATAACATGGACTGTATGATTGTAGTGTAATGAAGCAGAAGTATATATCAATTTATGTTTTGTATTGACATGATGAAGTCTATGACAATTCACAATTTAAGTCTAGATATATGACCCTAAACTATGAAGAGCAAAAGTCACGTATAGCATAGTTTAGTTGTCATGTGTGCATGGCTTTGTTTCACATGGGTTTTCACTAGTACCAAATCTGAGCGCATGATGCTACTTCTTGAGACTAATGAATATTCTAAACACATATGGCCGCATGCACCAAGTTTACACCCTATACTGATCTAGGTTGTTAACTAGGCAGATGGCATGCAAATGTATATTTTGGTCTTTGCTTCATATCTACATAACTAACACCACGTAATGCAACAATGACTCATGCATTTAGGGGTCTAGCCAGACTATAACTTATATGGAAGAAATATGTCTGAATTTCCAACAACATAGGACTTTATGAAACCAAATCAATATGAGCTTTATTTCTATTTCTATCCTTGATTTGTATCAACATGGGATGCAAGATCACCATGAGACCGAACCAAGATGAACATGATTTTTTTTATTCTTGAATTGTATCAACATGGGATGCGAGATCACCATGAGACCAAACAAGGTGAGCACATTTTATTTCTTGAGTTGTATGACCATGGGATGCAAGATCACCATGAGACGAAAACAAGAAGAGAATATTTTATTCTTGAGTTGTATCATCATAGGATGCAAGATCACCATGAGACCAAAACAAGATGGACATAATTTTTGTTCTTGAGTTGTATCAACATGGAGATGCAAGATCACCATGAGACCAAAACAAGTTGACATATTTTAATTCTTGAGTTGTATCAACATGGGATGCAAGATCACCATGAGACCAAAACAAGATGGATGTAATTTGTTCTTGAGTTGTATCAACATGGAGATGTAAGATCACCATGAGACCAAAACAAGCATGACATATTTTTATTCTTGAATTGTATCAACATGAGATTCAAGATCCCATGAGACCAAAACAAGATGGACATAATTTTTGTTCTTGAGTTGTATCAACATGGAGATGCAAGATCACCATGAGACCAAAACAAGATGACATATTTTAATTCTTGAGTTGTATCAACATGGGATGCAAGATCACCATGAGACCAAAACAAGATGGATGTAATTTGTTCTTGAGTTGTATCAACATGTAGATGTAAGATCACCATGAGATCAAAACAAGCATGGCATATTTTTATTCTTGAATTGTATCAACATGAGATTCAAGATCCCATGAGACCAAAACAAGATGGACACGATTTTGTTCTTGAGTTGTATCAACATGCGATACAGGATCGCCATGAGAACAAAACAAGTAGAATTTTGATCGCACATCACCGAACATATATGAGGTGTACGGTGAAAATAAAGCATCATCCATCAAGAGGTGAGGGAAAATGTAGCCATGAATTCTCACCTTGCCTTGGGTTCCCTCACGTACGTGTGAAGTGGTGATGCAGATGAGCAGCCGCCGGTGTGTGCAGCTGGTGGATGTCGGACGGCTGGAGGCGAGACGAGCGGCGCGGCCAGCGACGTATGTAGCCGACGACGACGAGCGGCCGGCGGCGATGTGTGTAGCCGACGACGAGTGGCACGGCGGCCGCGACGACGACGACGAGTGAACGGCAGCGACGATGACGCAAGCTAGTGGCGTTGAAGCGTACGTGTGTGTGGGTGATGGGCAGGTGATTGAATGAGCGATGGATGGATGAGGGAGCGGCCGAAATACGCTTGCCAGGCTAGTATATATAGGCGCGGGAAGCAGCAGAGGGCTCGGGCTGAACGTGCTCACGTTCTCTGATCGTGTGATCGTGGGAGGTTGCCCACGTTCTTCTCATCGTACAGGAAACTTGACCGACTAAATCTTTTATCCCTCTGATCTCTCCAATGGGCTTCAAAAGTTTAGTTAGATGGGCCCCAGCTGATTATCATAAGCTAACGCATGCAGGCCATACGTGTTGTGGCCATGGGCTGGCTAATTATCCAATTAACTCTTAATCTTGCCGCATAATTAATCCATGCATAACACATGCATGCACGTAGCTCGTACTTGCATCATACATGTACGTAGACGTTCGTATGAGTGGGCTAGCTAGGCCAAATTAATTGTTATGACATGGGAAAGCATTTTTCCATTGATAATTCTATGACGGCTTCACATTTCCTTTATACATCGCCGCGCGTTATATTATTTTACACGAACATTATCATGCCAATATAATTTTTTTTAGCGGTGACAGAATAATGCTCGTAAATATGATATAATATTTTGGCAATATTAGCGTTGTCTATGAAAACTTTGAATTGGGTCAACATCGGAATTTCGCCGTTAATGATGGCGTATATGTATGGAAGTCATGTGTCCTCTAATTTATATGACGATATGACTCATTTTGTTCTCTTTTATTTCCGGGCATGCTATCTTATTGAGCGGTTGGCGGAAATTCATCATGGTATATTTATCCGCATGTTCGGTAATTCACTATTTGTTTTATCATTTTAAGTAAATGGTTTTATTTAAATAATAGCTAAGTACCGTATTTAATTTGGCCAAAACCGGTGTCAACAACGGCGGTTCCCGGCGGCATCGCGCGAGGTTCTCCATGTGAAGAAAGACTTCACGCGTGTGTTCTGCGCTAGGGATAAGATCCCGTGCGTGGCCTTATTTGCCTCCACCAATGGGCATTCAGCTTGCCACGTCAGTGATCCGTGTGCTGGATGCTCATTGGTGGATGGTGTGTTTCTTTGCCATGTTTTAAATATAACTTAAATATAGCTAAAGGTCACGGAAAAATATCAAATTTTGGCACGGATTTTGTAATGATACATTTCAAGTGTACAAAAAAATTCAAAGGCAACGGATGAAGTGGCAGTCACTTTCGCACGCAAACTTGGTTTGTTCCGTCTCGGTAACCTAGTTCTTCCTCGAAGATGGTCCCGTTTATAAGGAGTCTATGTGATAATTTTTACGAAACATTCTCAAATTTTTAGCACAGTTTGTAGGTGTCATATGAGGGCACCATGCCAAGTTTCGTGTTTTTCAGACTTTGTTAGGATTTTTGAAAATTCAATAACCACTAAATTCAATGTTCAAACTCGAGTCTTTGCACCCTCATGTTTGAAATTGCTTTACTTTTCTTGGATAAGGCATAAACATGGACTCAAGAATACAAATATGATTTTTCAAATCATTTGTGGCGACCATTTCATGTACCCACGGTTCAAATTTGATTTATATTCATTAAATGACTAGAAATACACCTAATGGCTTAAATATATCAAACAGACACCAAAAGATGCCAAATTTTGGCATGGGGCGAGTAATGATGTATCTCAAGTGTAGAAAAAAATTTAATGTCAACGGATAAAGCGGCAATTACTTCGCATGAAAACTTGGTTCATTTCGTCTCATAAGCTAGTTTCTTCTTTGGAGATGGTCCGGTTTTGTGAAGAGTCTACATGATAACTTTTGCGAAACCTTCTCAATTTTTTACGACATCATGTAGGTGTCATATGAGGGCACCATGCCAAGTTTCGTGTTTTTCTGACTTTGTTTGGATTTTTTGAAATTAAATAACCACCAAATTCCATGTCTGGAGTGAGTCTTTGCACACTCATGTTTAAAATTGCTTTACTTTTCTTGGATAAGGCATAAACATGGACTCAAGAATACAAATATGATTCTTCAACTCATTTGTGGCGACCATTTCATGTACCCACGGTCCAAATTGTAATTATATTCATTAAATGACTAGAAATGCACCTAATGGCTTAAATATATCAAACAGCCACCAAAAGATGCCAAAATTTTGCACGGGGCGAGTAATGATGTATCTCAAGTGTAGAAAAAATTTCTAGGTCAACAGACAAAGCAGCAGTCACTTCGCAGGAAAACTTGGTTCATTTCGTCTCGTAAGCTAGTTTCTTCTTTGGAGATGGTCCGGTTTGTGAAGAGTCTACGTGATAACTTTTGCAAAACCTTCTCAATTTTTTACCATAGAATGTAGGTTTCATATGAGGGAACCATGCCAAGTTTTGCGTTTTTCAGACTTTGTCTGGATTTTTTGAAATTAAATAACCACCAAATTCCATGTCCGGAGTGAGTCATTGCACCCTCATGTTTGAAATTGCTTTATTTTTCTTGGATAAGGCATAAACATGGACTCAAGAATACAAATATGATTTTTCAACTCATTTGTGGCGACCATTTTCATGTACCCGCAGTTCAAATTTGATTTATATCGATGAAATGACTAGAAATGCACTTAATAGCTTAAATATAGCAAATGGACACTGGAAGATGCCAAATTTTGACACGGATCGTGTAATGGTGTATCTTGAGTGTAGAAAAAATTTCAAGGCCAATGCATGCATCGGCGGTCACATCACCTTTAAACTTGGTTCGTTTCATCTCGTAACCTAGTTTCTTCTTCTATTTTCTTTGCATATGAGGGCACCATGCCAAGTTTCATCTCGTAAACTTGATGCCCGAGTCTCGGCCAACATGCTAAAAAATGGCTTATATTAAGTTACGGAGGGAGTAAGATAGAACAAAAAATCAAAGCAAAGAAAAAATAGATGAAAAGCAAAGAGAATAATTAAAGCAAATAGAAGAAAGAAAAACAGAAAACATTAGTACATGCTAGTACCTACACACGTATTAGTAGCTACACACGTAGCTGTCCTAACATGACACGGACTAAGGACTAGTACTACTTGGCTGTGCAAGCCAGCAACAAAAACAACTTTGCCGAGAGCTGGATGTCGGGAACTCGGCAAAGGGTCCATGATGTTAGTTAGTTATCCACAATACCGTCTGTGGCGCCACGTCTGCCGAGTTTCTGGTCTTTACCGAGTGTTTTTTAACTGGCGCTCGGTAAAGAGGCTACTTCGCCGAGTTTTTCCAGTTCGCCGAGTCTTTTTCCCACGGAACTCAGGAAATCGCATGCTTTGCCGAGTTTGTGATATTGCCGAGTTTGTGATATTGCCGAGTGTGGCACTCGGCAAAGAACCTTTTGCCGAGTTCCCGACAAATAGCACTCGGCAAAAGGCCGAACACTCGGCAAAGTTCAATTTTCCAGTAGTGTCTCAAAAAAGTGGAAAGCACAGATGTTCACAATGAAGCACAGTTGTGTTTCCCAAAAAGTGAAAAAGCACATGCGTGCTTCGTCAAAAAACTGAAAATCACAGATGTGCTTTCGGTTACCTTTCTTTTTAGGTTTTAATTTTTTTGTTTGTGGTTTCCAATTTTGTAGGCTGCCAGTTTCCCCCAAAAATTGAAAAGCACAAATGTCATACATGCAGTGCGTCACTAGTCATTATAAGAAGAGATGGGAGTGGCCTTTGCAAAGGATAGCTAAATTTTTTAAATAATACACTTTTTTAATTAATTTTCAGAAATATTACGCCGTTTTATTTTTTTTTAAATAATACATCGTCGGCTTACTGCTGGCCGACTGGAGCCTATCGTCCTACCGGTGGCCGACTGGGTCCCGTCGGCCTATCGGTGGCCGACAAGTGGCCTATCGTCCATGTGTCAGCCGACTAGTGGCAAGGCCACGTCGCGCCGCTCCCTGTCGGCCCGTGAGCTGCTGTCGGTGGCTGGGGCCCAGCCGACAACGCCCTGTCGGCCACTCGCAAGCCGATCGGCCACCCGCAGGCCGACAGGGTGGCAACCCCGCGCCCGACCCCTTTTCTTCCTCCTCTTCCCTTCTCTTCCTCTGCCTCGTTCGACCCCTTTTCTTCCTCCTCTTCCCTTCTCTTCCTCTGCCTCGTTTCTTGCTCGCTGTTCTTAGCCTGTTCTTCGTTCCTTCTCTTCCCCACTCGAAAATACTCCCATTTATACACGAAACTGAGCCATTTTTTTGCCGATTTGCCACCGTGGATGCGTTGTAGGTAGTTGGGGGAGGCAAGGGAAACCTCGATCTACTGATGGGATAGCTCGTGGTGGTCGTGGTGAGCATTTTGTTGGAGCTTTTTTTGCGCATATTGGTGGAGGTTGTGGTGGCGGTGAAGGTGGAGGTGGCGGTGGTGAAGCTCAGGCAGTGTGGTGGAGGTGGTGGAGGTGAAGCTCCGGCAGTGTGGCGAAGTCTCCAGCTCCGGTTCCGGTGATTGAAGTCCGGCGTTCGTCGTTGCTTCGCACGCTTCAAGGGTATAATTCAACATACATTTTACCTGTCGTAGTTGCTCCGGTAGTATTCGGTAGTATGTTTGGATGTGAAATATATTAGGTGTGCGGATATCGTTATTTGCTCCGGTAGTATCCGTAATATATTTAGATGTCAAATATTTAGTTGTGTGAATAATTTTAGTTGCTCCGGTAATATTCCGTACTATATGTGGATGTCAAATATTTAGGTGTGTCAGTATTTGTAGTTGCTCCGGTAATATCCGTAATATATTTAGATGTCAAATATTTAGGTGTGTCAGTATTTGTAGTTGCTCTGGTAATATCCGTAATATATTTAGATGTCAAATATTTAGTTCTGTCAATATTTGTAGTTGCTCCGGTAATATCCGTAATATATTTAGAGTTCAAATTTTTAGGTGTGTGAATATTTGTAGTTGGTTCGGTAATATTCCGTAATATATGTACATGTCAATTATTTAGGAGTGCTAATATATTTAGTTTGTCATGCTGCTTAATAGTCGTCTGTCACTGTTGAAAAAAAAATTAGGTGAGCCGAGATGTCTGATGTAGTGAAGTTCGTATTTTACTACGGTTCTGGTACTGTCCAAATAACTGAGACGGGAGCTGATCTAAGTGAATTTGATTACATAGAGGTGCCATTGACCGCCCCTCAAACATGGTCAGTCAGTCAGTTGAAAGAATGGGTGACAGCAAGTTTAGGGCTTAATACTGAAACACACACCGTCGGTGTTCATGCATTGTGGACACAGTCAAGTCCAATCATTTACTTTTATTTGAGGCCAATGGAGCGAGACTCCCAGTGGGTGCGCTGGTTACAAGGTTGTGAACGCAGGGGATGCAATCTTGTTGCCTTAGTGCTTCCCGTCGTGAAGGAGGTCACTGCACATGAAGGCGAGGGTGGCTACGATCTTGGCCAGAGCAGTGAAGGGATGCAGTCAAATGCTGAAGATGATGGTTATGAACCAGGGCAGAGTAGTCAGGTAAAAGGAGGAAATGCCGATGGTTATTACAGCGGCGAGGCTTATAGTGGCGAGGCGGACGCTGACGAGGTAGATGGGCACATGCAGAACCTGATGGAAGAAGAAGACGCCGATATTGATAGTGGTCATGCCGGTGATTCTGACGAGTCGGATGAAGAAGAAAATGCAGAGGAGGTCCCGAATCCTGCATCATGGAATCATGACTTCTCATCTGCAATGACCATGAACGATGGGCATGATTCTGCCTGGCAATATCACCAAAACAACATTGCGACGGGTGCTATGTATCCCAACAAAGAAGCTCTGAAGGACGCAATAATAAATTGGGCAATGTCCACGCAAAGGGCTTTCATAGCTGAGGTGTCCAGTCAGAAATACTTGACAATGGTATGCAAGAATGCAGGTTGTCCTGCCAGGGTGCACGGCTATCTCCCTAAGTATGGCACAAGTTGGGTGATCAGTGACTTAGTTCATCACACTTGTCTTATTCCCTGCATCCCTCAAGATCATCCCAACCTTTCATCCACGCTTATTGCGAGGTTGTTTTACAGCGAGATAGTGGAGAGCAAAGCGATGGAAGTGAAGGCAATCCAGACAAAAGTCTTCGTCAGGTTCAACTACAGAATTTCTTATGGCAAGGCTTGGAGGGCTAAGCATACGGCCCTTCAGAGGAGATTTGGTTCTTATTTTGATGCTTATGACTCTGTTGTCTGGCTCCTCCACACACTGCAACAGCGGAATCCTGCCACCTATGTCGATATCCAAGACCTCTTCATGCCAGAGTTCCCAACTGTGAGGGTGCTGCATCGACTGTTCTTCTCTTTCGGTGTATGCATCGAAGCTTTCAGGCATTGCCGACCGGTGATATGTGTAGATGGCACTTTTCTCACTGGCAAGTACAAGGGTCAGATCCTGACAACCATTGGTCAAGACGGCCAAAATCAAGTAGTCCCACTCGCATTTGCTTTTGTTGAGAGTGAGAACATTGAAAGTTGGACATGGTTCTTCAGGCAACTGAAAATATCAGTTGTGAAGGATAAGCCCAATGTGTGCATCCTTCATGACAGGCATGCAGGTATACTCAGTGCGATAAAGACACTGACAAACCCTGGCCCTGAGGAACAAACTCCATGGCAGGATTTGCAGAGCCGTTGGTGCATGCGCCATCTGGGGGCTAATTTCTTCTCGCAGTTCAGAAATAAGAGCCTGATGAATCTATTCAAAAAACTCTGCAAGCAGAACCAGCTATGGAAGTACAATTTATACGTGGCACACTTAATGTGTGCACGCAGAGACACGTTAGGGACAGGAAAGCTGCAAGAGATGCAGCGGTGAGGGCACATGTTGAAGCAGTAGCTGCACAGTTAGCAACAGGAACAGCGGCCGTGGAGGAGGAACCTGTTGGGCTATGTGACTTGCCAGGATTTGACCCACCTGGTACTAGGAGAAGGCTCGGGAGGTCGATTAAAACCTTCGAGCAGTGGATAGAGCATGAGCCTCTGGAGAGGTGGTCTTTGCTGCATGACACACATGGAACAAGGTACGGTGTCATGACTACCAACCTCGCAGAAACATACAACTTTGTCCTAAGAGGAAACCGGGCATTACCACTTACAGCCATCGTTGAGGGTATTTTCTATGGCACCATGAATTATTTCAGAGATAGACGTCAAAAAGCAGAGCAGCATATCTTGAACAACCCGAACACACGTTACTGTGAAAGAGTCATGAAGTACATGCACCAAAAGATGGAAAAAGCTAGATCACACACTGTAGTCGCCATCGGTAATCAAGAAAGAAGGTTTGAGGTCCGCTTAGCTAACAATAAATTCGGATGTGCAAATGAGTTGAGAACGCATGAGATGAAAATTGGAAATGAAGCCTGGCCAACGTGTGAGTGCACGTGCAACAAACCGAAGTTGCTTCACCTACCTTGCTCACATGTACTTGCTACTTGTGGGCAGCTAGGAATGGACGCAATATCGTTCGTGTCTCCATTTTATCTGAAAGAGTCTGTCCTCAATACCTGGATAGGTGAGTTGCTGGGATTTCGATCAATGGGTAACTTCAACACCGTCAACCCTGCTGAAAGGCGTTACATTCCAGACTCAGAGAATATGCGTACAAGTTGAGGCAGACGGCAGTGTCAGCGCATCCGGAATGATATGGATGAATCTGAAGCAGGAGGCCCGACTAGGCAATGCATTCTATGCAACGAATTTGGCCATAGGGACACTAATTGTCCCACTTTCGTCACTGGGCGTGGACGAGGCAACCGGGGACGAAGAGGAGGGAGAGGAGGAAGAGGAGTAAGAAGGAGAGGAGGAAGCTAGGCTGCGTTGAAATTTGTATTAAGTGTGGCACTATGTTATAAATTTGTATTAAGTGTGGCACTATGTTATAAATTTGTATTAAGTGTGGCACTATGTTCTAAATTTTATTAAGTGTGACACTATGTTTGAAATTTGTATTTAGTGTGCAATTATGTTCTAAATTTGTATGTGTAGGAATGGCGGGAATGTGGTTGCTTAAGCGGGACATTGATAGTAAGCATCGTGCTGCGATATGTTATAGGAAGAAGCTCGAGCCCCTGGTCACTCGCACTCCTAAGGAATATTGGAAGATACACCCGCAATGGGTTGACCGGTACGTGCTTTATTTATTTCCTTCAAGCATGTATATTAATGGGACACACTAACTGAATTGTTCTGACATGCAGACTTAAATGGGCCGGCCTTTTACCTTTCGCGCGTCTGGTTGAGTCCACGGAAGATCCAAACGCCTCGCCATCGACTCCTCTTTGCTCACCTGCTTAGTGGACCGTTGGAGGCCTGAGACCCACACGTTTCACTTCCGCTGGGGAGAGATGGCTTCTACTCTGGAGGATGTGTCACTTTTGCTGGGACTACCGTTGGCAGGTCATGCCATAGGACCGTTGGAGGCACCGGCTGGTTGGGAGCTAGATATGGCACAACGTTTCGGTGGTGTTTTTGCCGGTGCTCCGGCTCTAGCATCGGAGCGTCACGGACCTAAGTATGATTGGTTGCTCCGTTTCCAGGTTAGTTCCCCTACCTCATATCTTTCAGTTGTCGTGCATATGGTTTTACAGAAGATACCTTCACTGTTTACTAATACTTACTTTCTCTTTGCTCAATACAGATCCAGAAGTTCCCGAAGCCGTTAAATGCGGCACAGATCACTCGTAGTCTGGATCCGATCGGCCACCAGAAGGCCGACGATGTATTATTTTAAAAAAAAACGGCGTAATATTTCTGAAAATTAATAAAAAAAAGTGTATTATTTAAAAAAAATTAGCCAAAGGATACCCTCTAACTAGTGATTACGGAAAACAGACCTGATGCACTGGTCTTGGGCCAACCTGATGCATAGGGCCTTTTTATGTGATATATAGTTAATACAATTTTTTTTTTGTCCCGTATGCCTGTGCATCAGGGTCAGCACAATGTGCTTCACGACTGTCCAGTAAGCGAGGGACGATGACGACGGCACATCTTGCAGTCGTCGTCCAGAAAATCTAGTACCATTACATTTGGGAAGAAAGTCCGCGTCTGTACTGTGGTGAAGAGATTTGTGATGTCGCATTTGGCCATCATATTCTTTGACAGGTAGGAGGAGGAAAACAGCCGGCACTTTGCTATCATGTTGGGTTGAGCGTTAGAAATAAGGAAGAGAGAAAAAAACTTGTGCAACTTTTCTAGTCTCGTATATACGTTACTAAAAAAAATATCCCCTGCACCTTCCCCCGGCGAGCGGCGCCGCCGTTGGAGACCGCCGCATCCTCGACCGCACTACTCCGATCTGGTCCCAGCGCGCAAAGCGCGGAAGGAGGAAGACACCGCAATCGCAAAGCACGCAAAGTGCAGATCCGTGGATGCCGCGATTTGAATCTGCGATGGTGCGCGACCACGGCAGGGCGCGTCTGCCACTCCCGCCAAGCCTGCTCCTCAACCTGCGGGTCTACACCGCCTCCACTCGCCGCCAGCGCAACGCCACCACCGCCTCCTGCAGCTGCAGGACTCACGGCCGTGGCGGGCGCCAAGTCCAGGTCACCCTCTTCGCCGCCAGCCCGCCCCGCGTCTCATGCCTCCAGCTCTGGTGCTCCAGCCCCTCCGCGCCGGCGCCTTACATAGTCGCCTCGGAGCCTGACGTCATCCTCGTCGGCGTCGCTAAATGTCAAAAATAGGTATTTTTTGTGAAGCAAGTACAAAAAACAGGGTCCAAAATGGTACCACTCCAATTATCACAGTAAGTAGACCATATTTTATACGCAATTCCCAAGTTTCATAGATTTTCTAGTTTTCTAGCTACTTTCGCACATTTAAATGACTTTATGTCAATTTCCCTAAAGTAATTCAAATTTGAACTGCAAGTGTGTGATAGCTCTGTCATAAAAATTAGCAAAAACTATTTCTAGGTACACAAGTAGTCATTATATGGGAGAACCACTTAGATTTTTGAGAGATTCAACCCCTTGCCATGAATAGCCATGCCGACCATTTTGACCCTGCTTTGAAATTTTTAAAAGAAAAAGAATACAAGTTCAAAAAATGCAATCCTTTGGCATGGAGTCCTTTTATGTGTATTAGTTGCAAGGAAAAATACCAAGCTTTCAATATAACAAATTTGAAAAAAAAATCCTTCACAAAACGGGATATCGTGTATGAACATTCATGGCTTTCAAGTCAAATGACCAAGGTGATGCCCATATTCATTGTATAGTTTATTATAATGTTCCAAAATTAGACACATAGGTGCATCTTGACATTACAAACAATGTTGCCAAATAGAGTTTCCAACTTTTTTATACAAAAAAATCAATTTTCATTTTCGAAGTGTAAAAAATGGGTATTTTTTGTGAAGCAAGTACAAAAAAAGGGTGAAAATGGCACCACTCCAATTATGACAGTAAGTAGGCCATATTTTATGTACAATTCCCAAGTTTCATAGATTTTCTAGTTTTCTAGCTACTTTCGCACATTTAAATGACTTTATGTCAATTTCCCGAAAGTAATTCAAATTTGAACTGCAAGTGTGTGATAGCTCTGTCATAAAAATTAGCAAAAACTATTTCTAGGTACACAAGTAGTCATTATATGGGAGAACCACTTAGATTTTTGAGAGATTCAACCCCTTGCCATGAATAGCCATGCTGACCATTTTGACCCTGCTTTGAAATTTTTAAAAGAAAAAGAATACAAGTTCAAAAAATGCAATCCTTTGGCATGGAGTCCTTTTATGTGTATTAGTTGCAAGGAAAAATACCAAGCTTTCAATATAACAAATTTGAAAAAAAAATCCTTCACAAAACGGGATATCGTGTATGAACATTCATGGCTTTCAAGTCAAATGACCAAGGTGATGCCCATATTCATTGTATAGTTTATTATAATGTTCCAAAATTAGACACATAGGTGCATCTTGACATTACAAACAATGTTGCCAAATAGAGTTTCCAACTTTTTTATACAAAAAAATCAATTTTCATTTTCGAAGTGTAAAAAATGGGTATTTTTTGTGAAGCAAGTACAAAAAAAGGGTGAAAATGGCACCACTCCAATTATGACAGTAAGTAGGCCATATTTTATGTACAATTCCCAAGTTTCATAGATTTTCTAGTTTTCTAGCTACTTTCGCACATTTAAATGACTTTATGTCAATTTCCCGAAAGTAATTCAAATTTGAACTGCAAGTGTGTGATAGCTCTGTCATAAACATTAGCAAAAACTATTTTTAGGTACACAAGTAGTCATTATATGGGAGAACCATTTAGATTTTTGAGAGATTCAACCCCTTGCCATGAATAGTCATGCCGACCATTTTGACCTTGCTTTGAAAATTTTAAAAGAAAAGGAATAAAAGTTCAAAAAATGCAATCCTTTCGCATGGACTCTTTCTATGTGTACTGTTTGGGAGGGAAAATAGCAAACTTGCAATATGAAAATTCAGAAAAAAAGATCCTTCACGAAACGAGCTATCAAGTATGAAGTTTCATGATTTTCAAGTCAAATGCTAAGGCGATGACCATATTCATTGTATGGTTTATGATGATGTGGCGAATTTTTTTCAGCACTCAAGATACACCATTACATGATTCATGTAAAAATTTGCATCTTTTGGGGTCCGTTTGCTATATTTAAGTCATTACATGAATCTTGTCCGAATTTATAGGCATTAAATGGATATAATTAAGATTTGCACTGCAAGTGCATAAAAAAGTTGGTAAAATTGTGTTGAAAAATCTTATTTGTGTTAATGAGTTCATGTTAAGCCTTATCCAAGAAAATGACAAAAAATTCAAACACGAACATGCCAAGACATGACCCCGAACATGTAGTTTCTTGGTTTTTTTTTGTTCAAAAAATGCAAACGAGGTCCGAAAATTGTGCTGTTGCAAGTTTACAAATTTTTATGGCAACTACTACACATAAAAGGACTCAGTGTAAAAGGATTTGGTTTTTTGAAACTTTTTTCATTTTCTTTCTATTTTTTGAAACTGTGCAAAGAAACACACAATCAGCTGCATGCTTCTGATTGGCCAATGTTTGATGCCATGGATCGATGACATGGCACGTTCTGATTGATGCTCCTGTGTCGTATCTCTCTCCCTCATCTCCTCAACGCACAAACAAATATACGTAGCTCCTCACCAGCTCTCTCATTTTCTCTCCTCGCAGGATCAAGCAGCCCAGGAGCAGCAGCGTAGAGATCGATTGGAGTCGCTGACGCACATACGGCGGCGCGCACACGGCCACCGTCCGGCGCCGCCCGCTCCTGCTAGCCCGGGGCTGTCGCGGTGGGAACCGTCCGGCGCCGCCCGCTCCTGCTCGGCTTCAGCTTCGTCGTCCACCTCGCGGGACCCAGCCACCTCCTGCTGCAGGCCCTGCGCGTGCGCCGTCGTCCAGCTCGCGCTGGAGCCTCACCTCGTGCGCCATCGTCCACCTCGCGCGTCGTCGTCCTCGCGCTCCTGCGCGGGAACCGGCAAGCAGCGACCAACAGCGAGCGCACGCAGCAGCATCAGCAGCATCAGCAGGGGTCCAGCGAGGCGCGGTCCGGCGGCTTGAACGCGGTAGCGTGGTGTGAGTGTGACGAGATCCGGGCGGCGGCAGCAGCAACAGCGGTCGTCTTTAAAAAAAAAAAATCAGCTAAATAATTTTGCCAAGGGCATGCGCTCGGCAAAGCCTTGAACCTTTACCGAGTAACTACGGTGCCGTTTCCGTCAGGCGGCTGTCACCCACTTTATTTTGCCGAGTACCTGCTTTGTAAGTCGGTAAAGACTTTGCCGAGTCCCCGACAGAAGGAACTCGGCAAAATTCTGTTTGCCGGAAGGGGTACGCGAGTACCCTTTGCCGAGTGCAACGCTCGGCAAAGGCTTTGCTGATTTTAAATGGGCCTTTGCCGAGTTTTTTGGGCACTCGGCAAAAATGACAATTCCAGTAGTGAGTTCTCCCATCCTGCTGCTCTTCACATATCTTAGGTACTTGGTAATTTACTGCATTTGTAAGGGTCTCACTGGTTTTCCTTAATTAACTGTGCTTTGTAAGGTTTTTCGGTCCGGCTTTCTCTGTTAACTGGACCAACTCTCTTCTTCTTTAAAGCAATGCGGGTGCTCCCCGCCCTATGATGAGGTTCGTCAAAAAAACATTTAATTTACAGCATGTAGTTCCAAAATTTGGTAGTTCTCAAGCCAGCATTTCCTGAAAGTTTCAAATGAAAGCAATGCTTTGGTCAATACTCGATAGTGACGTTCTGGGGAAGATTAGTTCTTGTAGGAATATTCATTTGAAAGAAAATTGAAGGGAATAAGAAATAAGACAAGTCAGCTAGAGCTGTAGCTATGAAAAGAGAGGACCAGAGTGAATTCACTAAAACATCAAAGTTACCGGGGTTAGTATTTGGAAAAACAGTGATGTCGATGCATTCCGGGCATTGGAAACAGCAGAATCGTCTGACCTGGAATAAGCTGGAATAAATCTGACTTAGTTGGATGGACTGAATTTAATCATATAACAGGAGAATAACACTGATTACAATTTGATTGAGCCTTTGCTCAGTTTTACAGTAGGCAGTACTCCAGTTTCAGAACCTGAAACCCAAGTTAGTTGCTTCAATCCAGAACAGAGCAACCTTAACTTAATTTGCTTGTATTAAAGAAACAACTGACAACTAGAGCATCCAGCCAGCAGGTCCCATCATCGTGTTCGCCGTGGACCCACGTGCCACGGATTCGACCATCTTAACCAAGACTTCAGCGTCATTTGATTGATCCTATATACATCACTCTGGAAAAATCCCTATGACATACAGTAACAATTCAGCAGCTGGATGCCTGAATAGTTCCACTTTACTGACAGTCATTTGTGTTGATGTGATACAACAGCTGAATTACCTGTATACTATTGATTGATCTATCTGAAAGAATGGTAGTTATTACCAGAACCAAATTAAAGAACCAAGGTAACCCGTCCGCGAAAACTAAATAACCAGTGCGGCTGCTTCAGAGTAGCTGCAACCTGAGGTGCTTTCAGCGAGCAGAGCAGAGTAGCCTAAACCTCATTGGTTGCTTGCACTGCAGAAAGAACAGCCTGCCAAGGTCACCATGTTTCTTCACCAGATAGCCTACCACGAACTTTACATCTCTAAATTTGTGAGCATGTATGATACACTTCCTGAAAAATTAATGCTGTTGATGATGAATCCCATCTTGAATAGCCTCTCCGAATTTCAAAGATACTACTAATGTTAGCAGGTTTAAACATCACATCATTAACTGGCATGATGCAGATTCGCCTATGTATTGTGAAGCACAGCATGACATACAAAATGCAGTTACGACTTTGCAATTGGAAACCGGGCTACCGGTGTACTTCATGTTTTTGCACTGCTTCAGTCTCAGAACCTGAAATCTTGCTTGTGGTTTTTCCATGAATTCCAGGTAGCATCCACAATCAACAATCAAGAAGAAATGAAATTAAAGATTTTAATCAACAATCTAGGGGCCCTCCCAGGTTCCATTTCTTAAGAGTGATGGTAAAAATGAAACCCTAAACCAACATCCCACCAGCAGGCTCAGTAGTACATTACATGTTTTTGACGGAACACAGTCAGTGCTGCATTTTCATTGAAACATAGGGAGAAAAGGTACAAAACGGCTACAGGCTAAAGGAAAACAAAGCCAGGCCACGATATATCCTTCTGAAAGACTTGATAAGGAGTACATGCAGTGCTATATAAGGCCCGATCATTCCTCTCCTAACATAAAATTTAGCAGCACATTCACTTTCCAAGCACCAATTCTGACTGGAGGGCAATTAGGCATTCTACAAAGGTTTTTGTCCTGTCCCTGGAGGGCAATTGCATCTAAAAGTGACTATCATAGTAGATCAAATTTATCTACATCATGTCTTGCATTTTTTGAGTCAAGAAATCAGGGAGGCTGCCTGATTAGGACTATGGGGACATGGAGCAAAACAGAGCTCAAATGAAAGTCGGGCTACACAGCTAGATACAAATCCTATGTGTTCTTCATCTCCAGAGAGCAGGCACGCCGTCAACGCAATTACGTAACAACCTTTAGGAGGATCCACAGGAAGGACTTGGAATGGGTTTACTTTTTCCTGTAAAGGAGGAGGAGCAGGTCTGGGCTGCCAAATTCAACGTCTGCCTAACCGTTGGCATCGGGAGGCTGCAACTAAATATGGCAATTAGTAGGAGTTTCTTCAAAAGTGTTTTGGCAAAGAAGCGACTAACAGCCTACATGTTGTTTGGCTAAGCTTGAAAGTTATTTTGACAGACCAAGTTATAATTGTGTGATGATTTTTGTTGTTGCGAATTATACATATGTGTTTGTGACCTTGATCATAAATCCATTGTAATTCTGAAAATAAGACTAGTTTAAAGAATCTCAAACATGACTTGCAGACACTAGTCTCTGCTAGCTAGGAGATCGAGTTTGCGAGAAGTAGTTATCTGCCATGAACTCTTTAAGAAGTAAATAAAATACAATTTCCAAACATGCTTTGTTGAGAAGTTGACCATGAAAAGACGTAAGAAAGGACTCTTACGACTACCGTCACTGGTGTTCAGAATAGCGCATCACGTTCTCCCAGCTCCTAGCCTCCTCTTGTACCGAAATCCTGGATCCTGGGTACCTGCAAGGTCGAAGAACGAGAGAGAGAGAGAGACAGAGAGAGAGACAAAAGACAACTACAATGCAATTTTACTTCACCCATACATGACGTTTATTCAAAGTCATTTCATCGATCCCTCCAACAAATTCATCGGGTTGCAGGCTATGCCTCAACCCATTGCCTTATCGAATTACTGACACGTGGTGATTGAATCGCAAGAAGAAACCACTGAAGAATACATCAAGATGAATGCTTTATTGACAATATGTAACTTGGAGATGGATTGTTGTGATGATGCTGATGGTGGTGGCTATGGAGATGAGATTGGAAATGGCGGGCTTCTGATGTGGAGATGGAGGTTCTGGCGTCTGCCCTTCATGAATCTAGTACATAGCCCTTTATAAAAGTTGTCGGGGTGGATGAGACGGTGCCGTGGGCACCTGGTACGAGCACTGGGACAAGTGCTTGCGCTTGTACCAGACACCGTCTTTCTATCTGTTTCAATTGTTGCACCTTCCACTTGATTTCTTCTATCTCCATTTCGTTAGTTTCCATGTATATGCCTGATTTTATCCATATATAGCCCATTTTCCCGTGGAAACAAAATAAAGAAAGGATTTCGGCTTTCGCAATCTCTTGCATTCATTAGTCATTAGTAGTAATATCGGATGGATATATCTCAGATTGTATAAGATAAACCGGTTTGAACTACGGTGTGATGAGCGTAAAAATAACACTCACCACGGATCAATTCGACCATCGTATTCTTCGATAATCATGCCAAACCCAAGGAAGATCCAAGCGCCGATATGGACAACCTTCTTCCAGTCACCATAACAAAACATGTGGGAAATAAAGAGATTCTCTCCTGCCTCCCTATACTTCGGCGGTTGAGCTAACCCCCATGCAAATTTTAGTGTTTCGAACATTGCATCTGAACTGAACAGGTGGCTGGTGTTCACCTTCTCGATCGCTAGCGTGCATCCGCCTCAAAACGCTTGACCTCCTCCTTCCCCATGACTACCTCATCGAGTGCATCTGCCCTCAATTCCAAGTATTTCAACAACCCCTCTAGGTTTTCCTCTCCTGATCCCATCGCCGCCGTCACACCCAACTGCCTCCCCGCCCTGCCAAGCCGGACGACGGTGCATCCGGTAGCTATCTTTGGATAAAGCTCATGGCGGGAGATCACGGCCGGAGGACCAAAACCCTAACAAATAGGGTGCTTGGGCCTGCATCATGTACTTGTGGAAGGCAAACGGCCGGGAAGAGTGAAGGGGATCGGTGGAGAATAGAAGAGGAAGGATGGGCTATGAGTTGGGCTGTGGTGACGTCCGGGAGTTGGGTTGGGCTCGGAAGAGGTTCCCACCACAAAACCGCCTCCAGTTTATGATTATTAGAAGCGGTTTTGATTTTTGGCCGGCCTGCGTGAATTCTCAGAAGCGTTTCATTTTTTCAACCGTCTGTGTAGAAGAATAATCACCTCCGCTATGGGTATTACATGCGGCTTTGGTATGTTTGGTCACAACCGCTTCCGGGAACCACTGCTAATGCTCAGACGCCTCGTCCCCGTCGTCCTTGTCGTCAGCGTCCAACACGAAGAGACAGCGGGTGCGGGAAGAAGACCCGTGCCGCCGCGATGGTCACTAGGTTTGGACGTGATCGAAGTGTAGTGGAAGAGAGCAAATGGATGAGGAAGGGGATGGGATATCACTGTGTAGTGAGGAAACATTTGCGCGACCCACCCGCCCAGCGAACGAAGCGAAGACGGTAACGTGGACCCCCCCTCCCCCTACACCATGATCTGTGCGAGTAGATCCGACGACAGTAGACTCGTTCACTGCTGGGGATTGCGATTTATCTGACGATCGACAGTTATATTTTCCGTTTTTTCTTAACTCAATCTCCTTTTTCTTGAAACATCTTAACTCAATATCCTGTTGTTGTTGGTTCATTCCGTTCAGAGGAGCAGATGGACCAACTCTGTAGCAAGATCGATGTAGCCTCCCAAAAAGTAAACAACAAAAAATGCCCGAAAAAAAGTAAACAACAAAAAATTCTCGTTTCGGGCTGCTTGTGGCCCAGAAAGCCCAAGTCAGAGCCCAGGTCTTCGTCTCCCCCACTCCCCACACAATCCTCTCATTCCGGTGAACAGCGGCCCACTCCGCCACCTTCCCTCCATCCTCCTCCGTCCATCCCATCCACAGCGTGCTCTCCTCAAGCCTTCCGTCTCGCCAAGCGTAGCTATCTAGTAGCGTTCGGTCCGACAGACTCCCCCGTCGACCCGCCGTTGCCCTCTGCCATCAACGCCGCCGGTGAAGAATCACATGGCAACGAAGGCGACTCCGCCGCTCAGCCGTCGCCCTCCACCATGAATGCCGCCGGCCGGACAAGAGTCACATGGCGTTGAAGGCGACGCCGCCAGTCTGGCCCCTTCCCCAACCCCTGCTCGACAGGTGCGTATGCTCCGCTGTGAATGTGTGAACGCCGCGGACCGGCCAAGGATGCACATTGTGTCCTCGCATTCAAGGCGACCTGGGACCTCAAGCCCCCTCCCCAACCACTCCTCGACGCACGCTCCGCTGTGTGAATGCCACCGACAGGCGGAGGACCAGATGGGGACGGGATGGGACCTCAAGCTCCCCCGTCCAACCCCTGCTCGACATGTTGCGCCAGCGAGAGGGTCTCACGCCATCCGCCCCAACAATGATACCGGGTATATATCTCGCTCGCCGGATCTGCGTCGTCTTCAAGTGCCTCGCTCGCTGCTCACCACCACTACTCAGAGAGCAAGGGAGATCTATCCATCTTTTTTCTGTAGCAGGGCCAACCAAGATCCGCCTCTCACAGCGGCAGAGCTACAAACAAACAAAGGTGTGTTGCAACTTGCATTTAGTGGATATTAGTACTTATTATGAGAAAAGTAAATTTTGTTCTAAAATGAATTGTTGATAGTCTCTGCTGAGTGACTCTGATTTCCCATGATGACGACACACATGAACCGGTTTTTTAGCATGGGATTTCAATGTGTGAAATGTATAGTAATTTAGAAGACCAGTTTTTGGCATATGATTGTTGATGTGTGAGAGGCAGTACTAGACAGTACCAAGTTTTAGCATGGGACTGTTGATGTGTGATAAAGTTAGTACTAATAAAGATGACCACTTTTGTTTGCATCCTTGTTTTCAGTAACCCTGCCACTAGTTCCTAGAGAACAAGAGCAATCTATCTACTTCTTGCTCCAGAATAAGGGCCAACCAATATCCATCTCTCCTCTCTACGGTTGATTTTCAAGGTACGCTTAATTTATTTCAGCTCCACCACACTTACTCTATCTATGTTTTCTTTCTCTGAAAGGTATGATGATCTACTCCTCGGTTTTATTTCAAGGCAATTTTCCCTGTTTGCAAGCCACATTTTTTCTTTAGAATTGCTGCTAGTCTCTAGTAAGTGATTTTCATTATGCTTCTTTTTAACATGGGATTGTTGATATGTAAAGGGTAGTATTGCTGACGACTAATTTTTATTTGCATGCTTGCTTCCAGTACGAGCTCAAAGCAGAAGGAAATCTGCAACCAGTGGCGGCGGTTCTGGATGCTAGCATCCTACATCACCAACATGCTTGCCGACAGCCAGATCTGTCTCCCATCTCCAGTCGCTTGAAGGTACCTAACTGATTCCAGCTCCACCAGACCACCACACTGCTTTACCTATATTTTTCTCTCTCTAAAATTGATCATCTCCTCAATTTTGTGTCATGGTTTTTGAGTCGTGACTCATCCGAGTCACTCTGGGGTAGCGACTCGGAAAAAGTCGAGCCTGCAGTTGCGACTAGTCGCGACTCGCGACTCGAGTCGACACTAAATTGAGTCGACTTTTTTTTTGCGACTCATGGACTAGTCGACGACTAGTTGCGCGACTCGAAAACCATGTTTTGTGTGCAAGCCACATTTTCCCTTTACAAGTTGTTGATAGTCTCTCGTGAGTGAAATCTGATTATCCTTCTTTTCCATGGTGGTGACGTGCATGAACCAATTTTTAGCATGGGATTGTTGATTTGTGATAAAGGTAGTAATAAAGATGACTATGTTTTTTTTCCAGTACCAGCTCAAGCCACTGAAACCTGCAGCTACATCCCAGAGAGCAAGGGAGATCTGTCTAGTTTTTCCTCCAGAACAAGGGCCAACCAAGATCCGTTTCTCATCTCTCCAGGTTATTCAAGGAATTTATTGATTTCAGCTCGACCACACTTACTCTAGCTATGTTTTTTCTAAAAGAGATGCTCTTGTGTCTATCCATTAGAATCGTTGGTGTTTGTTACTACATCGTTTTATTTCGAGCCAATTTTGTGTGCATTCTTCTCGTTTGCAAGCCACATTTTTCCCCTTTGGATTTGTTGCTAGTCTCTAGTGACTGAATTTGATTATCATTCTATTCGATGGTGACCATGTGTATGAACAAATTTTTAGCATGGGATTGTTCACTTGACGAATTTTGTTTGCATCCTTATTTTCAGTACCAGCTAAAGCGCGAGCGAACCCTGCAACTACTTCCAGAGAGCAAGTGAGATCAGATCCGTCTCCGATCTCTCCTGCCGATTCAAGGTATTTAGCTGATTCTAGCTACTCCACACTTTCTACCTATGTTTCTCTCTCTTAAACAAATGATCTTGTGTCTTTCCATTTGAATTGTTGGTGTTTGTTCAAGGTAAATACTACATCGGTTTTATTTCAAGTCAAATTTGTGTGCACTGTCTTCTAGTTTGCAAGTCACAGTTTCCTTTGGATTTGTTACTAGTCTCTAGTGACTGAATCTGATTATCCTTCCTGTTAGCATGGGATTGTTGATGTTAGAAAGCGAGGTAGTAATACAGAGGATTAATTTTTGTTTCCATGCTTGTTTTCAGTTCCAGCTCAAGCGTGAGCGAACCTTGCAACCAATGGCGGGGGTTCTGGATGCTTTGGCATCCTACGTGACCAGCATGCTTGCCGAGATGGCCAAAGAGGAGGTGGCCATGCTAATCGGCGTGTCCGATGGGATCAAAGACCTGAGCATCAAGATTGGGGACCTCAAGAATTTCCTTGCTGATGCCGATAGGAGGAACATCAGTGATGAAAGTGTACGAGGGTGGGTGGGGGAACTGTAGCGTGCCATGTACCTAGCCACCGACATCATCGACCTATGTCAGCTCAAGGCCATGGAGCAAAGTCAAACCAAGGACATGGGGTGTCTTAACCCCCTGCTGTTCTGCATGCGGAATCCCCTCCACACCCACGACATCGGCACCTGCATCAAGGTGCTCAACCAGCAGTTGGATGACATCTGTGAGAGGGGACGTAGTTTCAACTTTATCAGGCTAGAAGACTACCAAGACTGGAAGACGAACCACCCTCCTGTTGACCGCAAGACCCATCCAGTGTTGGAGCTATCAGGTGTGGTTGGGGAGAAGATCGAAGAGGACACGAGAGTGCTTTTCCAGCAGCTAACGAAGGAGGCAGGTAACGGGAGTGATAGCATCATGGTGTTCGCCATCGTTGGTGTTGGGGGAATCGGCAAGACCACCCTTAGCAAAAAGATCTTCAATGACGGCCATTCAAGCCAAGTTCTCCAAAAAGATATAGTTAAGTATCACGCAAGAGTTTAGCGAGGTTGAGCTGCTGAGGACAGCCATCACTGCAGTAGAAGGAAAACCACCAGTCTCAAGATAAAGCCTTGCATGGGCCGGCTCTTGTCAGTGCCATCAAGGACAATAAGTTCTTTCTTGTGTTGGATGACATGTGGGGTGTCGATAAATGCAACAAATTGTTGATGACACCATTTAGCCATGGTGCCCTCGGTAGCCGGGTTCTGGTCACCACGAGACATGATGATGTTGCCCGAGGCATGAGAGCCGTGGAGCCATACCACCATGTCGACAAATTAGGATCTGAAGATGCCTGGTCATTGCTCATGAAGTAGGTGAGTATCTAATTACTAGTAGCCTTCTCTATGTCTCTAGTATAATCTATATACTAATTAACAGTCCTTACTGCCTTAAAGTGCTCCTGCAGTTTAGTGCATCATATATATTCACTGATGTTTGATGAACAATGCTGTTAGGATTAGACTAGTACATCCACCACAGTAAACTTGATGTATTTTCAGTTGTCGTGCACCTTGGTGCTCTTGTTAGCTCCACAACTAACTAGACTATCGATCCCATTATTAATCAATCTGGAATTAACTTGCTGTTTGGGTAGTCAGTTCATCGATTTTGCTGAGTTGTGTCTTTTATTTCACAATGATAAAAAGGCGAAAAGGGGCATCGATCCTTCAAGATATCCAAATGGGTGCAACATCAAATGATTTATTAATCAATGGACAATTATGTGCACTTCCTTGATAACATAATATTTATTATACACAAGCGACTAGCCGCTCTATGTGTTTATGTGTTTCTAATTAACTCTACTGGGTGAAACTGTTTGTAGGTGCTCAGAACAGAGAGGAATGAACCCGAGATTGATATGCTAAAGGATATTGGATTGCAAATTTTAGCAAAATGTGATGGTTTACCACTGGCTATAAAAGTGATGGGAGGACTATTATGCCAAAAGAAGAAAGAACGGCGTGATTGGGAAAATGTCTTGAATGATACTATATGGTCAGTATCTGAAATGCCCAAAGAGCTAAATTATGCAACATACCTTAGCTACAAGGACTTGTCCCCTTGTTTAAAACAATGCTTTCTGCACTTCTCTCTTATGCCTAAAAGGATAGTTTTTAACGACTATGAGTTTGTTGGTATGTGGATTGCTGAAGGATTTATTCAGGGGAACATGGATAGATTGGAAGAATTAGGAATTGAGTACCACAAGGAGCTGATAGAAAGAAACCTTGTAGAGCCAGATACATCAAAGATCGGTCAATATATTTGCAACATGCATGATGTTATTCGTTCATTTTCTCAATTTGTTGCTAGAAATGAATCACTAGTAGCTCACGATGGAGAAGATGTTAATAGTAAACTTGGTTTGCATAGGTTTCTTAGGTTGTCTATAGAAACCAAAGGGATGGATTCCGATAAATTTGATTGGATATTTTTACAAAAGCATAAAACACTAAGAATGTTGATATTGATTGGATGTGTCAAGATTCAGCCTAGTGATTCCTTGAGTGCTTGTCCAAGTCTACGGGTTGCTGCATTAGTTGGATCTATGGATCAACTCAAACACTTGAGGTACTTCGCAGTGAAAAGATGTGATGACATAGAAACCTTGCCAGAGAACATTCACAACATGAAATTCCTTCAACACATTAGCCTTGAAGGTTGTAAGAATCTTGTGAAACTTCCCAATAGTATTGTACACTTAGGAGAGCTGAGATATCTTGACATCGATGGCACACAAGTAAATAGTATGCCCAGGGGTTTATGTGCTCTCACGAATTTGAGGTCACTATGTGGGTTCCAAACCCACATGTCTGGTGATTGGTGTAGTTAGGGCTGGGCATATAACCCGAAAACCGATGTCCCGAACCGAACAAACCGGCACCGGAGCCGAATTCACCGAAACCGAGAACTTCGGTTGTACGTTCGGTTTGCATTTGATGAAAACCGAACTTAGTCCGGTGTATTCGGTTTTATCCCTCGGGTACCCGAATGGACCGAGAACCGAGTAAACACAAAGGTCCCGCCTGTTGCTACTCAAGTGCTCCTTGCACAAGTCCCACGCCGCATCGGGAAAGAGGTGAACCTGAGTAGGAGTACCTGACACAGTGAGCCACCGTCGCTATAAATTTTCTGTAAAAGACAAAGTAGTACACTTCTCTCGGGAGTACGTAGTAGTAAAGGAGCCGCCACCACTAATTTTACAGAGTAAAGTTTTGCTTCAGGAGAATCAATAGGAGGGAGTAGCCCCATGGACGCTAGCCTTTACTAGTAGTACTACTAGCTAGTACGCAGAGCTACAAGCACTGTACACCAGAATAAAGTAGGGAGTAGCCCCATGGACACTAGCTAGTACGGGTAGTACTGTACATTCAGAATGGAGGCAGCGATTCCGTCTGTTATTTAATATATCTCGGTGTTGTTCGGTCGAACAGACGACCGAACCGAAATTTCGGTGCTGCTAATCTTCGGTTACTTAATTTTCTACTGACCGATCGGTCAGTATTTTGGCAAAACCGAAATTTAAAATACACCGAGGAACCGACCCGAACGGTTCCGGGGAACCGAACGCCCAGCCCTAGGTGTAGTTTGGAAGATCTTGGGCCACTTTCCCAACTTAGGATCATTGGATTAATGGGCCTGCAGAATGTATCTGCTGCATCATTTGCCATGAAGGCCAGGCTTGGTGAAAAGAAGTATCTCCACGTGTTGGAATTATGCTGCAGTAGCCGTAGACCCAGAGATGGTGGATTGGTCAAAGATGAGTTCCCTGAGACGGATCCAAGCATAATCGAGGAGGTGTTTGGTGAGCTTTTGTCACGCCTGCAGATCAATCTACAGCGGACTGAAGAAATGCAAGTTCAGAGTCTGAACTTGCAACGACCTGGTCAGCATGTGTGCGTTGGGCCTGGCCCACCTATAAGGGTAGTGCGTGTGTGCCACCAGCTGTGGCTTACTTGTAAGCGTGTGTGTGGACGCCAGAGGGCAGGCAGAATTTGGTGAACTACTTTCCCCTCCTGCAAGTCTCTCTCGCTCTCACCTACCCTGTTCTTCCTTCTCCCACCGATTCCCTTCCTCGCTCAGATCCCCTCGCTATCGGGTCGTGACAATCTGGTAATCAGAGCCACGATTTTTTTTTCCCACCACCTACCGCCGCCGCCGATCTCATACCCTCTCGGTCGCCGGTAAAATCCACTGGACCAGGTGCGAGTCGCTCCGGCGTGCTCGCGCAAAATCCTGTCCGGGGTTCGGTCGATTTAGAGCGAGATCACGGCGCCGCCTTCCAAACCCTCGGCTCAGACCCGCCGCGTGCTCGACGCGATGTCGGAGACCACCGATAAGTTGCATGGCTTGCTCGAAACGGTCATCCGCCGCCTCGACGCGAACCAAAAAACAGCCGACGAACGACACCAAGCGCAGCTCTCCTACAACGAGCAGGTCTCCAACGAGCTCAAGCATCTCTCGAAGCAGATCGACCTCACCCAGGCAGATGTGGATGAGGCCCGCAAGTCTGCCCCGTCGGTAGATCCCGCCGCCGCGACCAACCCCGGCGCCACGTCGTCATCTGGCGTCACGACGACCGCGGACCCCTTCGCACCACCACCACCACCTCCACCCCCGTCGATCCGTCCACCGCCGCTGCCGCTCTATACGGATGGCGCGGCACAGCTGCCGTTCGCCCGGCTCGTCAACCACGGGCCACCGCTGCTCACCGCGCGGTCGCCCTCGCCCACGGAGACCGATCGCCATGGCGACCACTACATCAAACCACCCAAGCATGATTTTCCAAGGTTTGACGGCGACGCCCCGCGCATCTGGTTGGATCGCTGCACCACTTATTTTGAGCTGTATCGAGTGCCGCAGCACAGCTGGGTCACCACCGCGGCGCTGTACATGGATGGTCTGGCTGCGATGTGGCTCCAGGCTTATCGACAGACACACCCAGGGGTTAATTGGCACACCTTCAGAGCTGCAGTGCAGGAGGAATTTGGTCCGGAAGAGTTTGAGGTGCAGATGCATCAATTTGTTCAGTTACGACAGACTGGCAGCGTACAGGAATATCGCCAGCAATTCGAGACGGCAATGTACCACCTGCTGGCCCTTGACCCAACTCTGAGTTCGAAATTTTTCATATCCCAGTTTCTGCTTGGCCTCAAGGACGAACTGCGATTGGGGGTTCGTCTGCAGGCGCCTACCAGCATCACTCGCGCCGCGGTGTTCGCCCGTATCCAGGAAGAAGAGCTTGAGAAACAGCGTACCGCGCGCCCACGCATCGCACCAGTGGGGCGGCCACCTCCACACGTGCCACCAGCGGCCACCAATCCAGCACGCGCAGCGGCCCCTCCTCGACCAGGAGGCGATGATTTTGCAAGAGAGCGCCAGCTGCGCGAATTCAGAAGGGCCAACGGACTGTGTTTTCGTTGCGGGGATAAGTACTCGAGAGAGCATCAGTGCAAACGCACCGGCCAGATTCTGATGATCGAGGTAGGCGACTTTGGCGAGATCCTGTCGGATGACACAGTCCACGCCCTACAATTGCTCGATGCTCCCGGAGCACAAGAACCGGAATGCTGCTCGTTGTCGCATCAGGCACTTTCTGGGGAGGAAACACCGTCCACGATTCGCCTCCGTGCTCAAGTTGGAGATCAGATCATGCTCCTGTTGGTCGATTCCGGGAGCACACACAGTTTCATCAGTGAAACTTTTCTCTCTCGCCTGAAAGTACAGACAGAGAAACTTCCTCCGGTCTCAGTACGGGTTGCAAATGGTCAGAGGCTGCTGTGCAATCAACTGGTGCGAGGACTGGAGTGGGAAGTGCCCGGCCACATCTTCCACACTGATCTCCGTGTGCTACCATTAAGTGCCTACGACGGCGTACTGGGCATCGACTGGTTATCAGCTCACAGCCCCATGAATTGCCACTGGCAACAGAAAACCATTTCGTTTGAAACCGAGGGCAAGCAAGTGCATCTGCAAGGGGTTCGTACCACCGATCTGCCTCCCATCGCAGAGCTGGATGCTTACGAATTGCACCGGATGGAAATAGCCAATGATATCTGGACCGCGGCTTTGGTTACAGTGGAGAGAACTGACAAACCTGAACCTGAACCTGCACCTCCCAATATTCAGAAACTTCTGTCTGAATATGAAGATGTGTTCTCTGAACCAAAAACGCTGCCACCAAAAAGGCAGTATGATCACGCAATCAACCTGGAGCCGGGCACAACACCAATCAACACAAGGCCCTACCGCTACTCACCAGCCCAGAAGGACGAAATCGAAAAGCAAGTGCAGGACATGTTGCAATCTGGGGTCATCGCGCACAGCCTGAGCCCGTACGCCGCGCCGGTCCTGTTGGTCAAGAAGAAGGACGGCACTTGGCGCTTTTGTGTCGATTTCAGGCGTCTGAACACAGCCACGGTCAAAAACAAGTTTCCATTGCCGGTGGTGGACGAACTGCTCGACGAGCTCGGCGGAGCAGCATATTTCTCCAAGATCGACCTACGCGCCGGCTATCATCAGATCCGCATGCGTGAGGAGGACGAAGAGAAGACGGCCTTCAAGACGCACCATGGCCATTATCACTTCAGAGTGATGCCGTTCGGCCTCTGCAACGCGCCGGCCACATTCCAGTGTCTAATGAACTCGGTGTTCGGTCGTCACGTCCGCAAATTCATCATCATCTTTCTCGATGACATTCTAGTCTTCAGTGTTGATTTACAGGAACATGAAGAACACCTGCGCACTGTCCTCGACCTCCTGCGAGCACATCAGCTGTACGCCAAAGCTTCCAAGTGCTCGTTCGCCCAGCAAAAGATCGAGTACCTGGGACATGTCATCTCCAAGGACGGCGTCGCCACCGACGCGAGCAAGACCAGCACCATGAGTGCCTGGCCCGTGCCCACGACGCCCACGGAACTCCGCGGCTTCCTCGGCCTTACGGGTTATTACCGCAAGTTCGTGCCACACTATGGCATTATTGCGAAGCCCCTGACGCGCCTGCTGACAAAGAAAGGGTTCCTCTGGGACGACAAGGCCCATACAGCGTTCGAGATGCTCAAGCAGGCGATGGTGAGCACGCCCGTGCTCGCGCTCCCGGACTTCAAGCGCCCGTTCGTCATCGAGACCGACGCGTGCGACACCGGCGTGGGCGCGGTGCTGGTTCAGGACGGCCACCCCGTCGCGTACCTGAGGAAGGCCCTTGGCATGCGGAACCAAAAGCTCTCTGCGTACGAGAAGGAGTTTCTCGCCGTGATGATGGCGATCGACAAGTGGCGCCCCTACCTCCAGCGCGCGCCATTCGAGATCGTCACCGACTACAAAAGCTTGTGTTCCTTGGGAGACCAGCAGCTAGTCACGGATCTCCAGCGCAAGGCCATGTCCAAGATGGTGGGCCTGCAGTTCACGTTCCGCTACAAGAAGGGCGCGGACAATGGGGCAGCTGACGCGCTCTCCAGGGTGGGGCACCTGCTGTCACTGGACGCGCTCTCCGTGTGCCAGCCCCAGTGGCTTCAGGAGGTGGCCAATTCATACGAGACGGATGCGGACGCGCAGGAGCTCCTCGCCAAGCTAGCTCTCTGCGACACCGACGACCAAGGCCGCACGCTGCAGCAAGGAGTGATCCGACAACGGGGGCGGCTGTGGATCGGCGCCAACACAACGCTCCAGACCAAGCTGATCGCCGCGCTGCACCACAGCGCGGTGGGAGGACACTCAGGCGCCACCGCCACCTACCAGCGCGTACGCAAGCTCTTCGCATGGCCGGGCTTGAAGCGCGCCGTCGAGGATTTCGTCAGGCAGTGCAGCATTTGCCAACACGCGAAGCATGAGCAAACACACCCCGCGGGCAAGCTGCAACCACTTCCGATTCCTCAAGAGCCATGGCAGGACATCACCATGGATTTCGTCGAGGGGCTACCCAAGTCGGACGGCCACGACACGATCATGGTTGTCGTCGATCGACTCACCAAGTACGCCCATTTCATACCTCTCCGACACCCCTTCAACGCCGCTCAGGTCGCCCGCGCCTTCTGGGACAACATCATCAGACTCCACGGCGTGCCGCACTCCATCGTCTCCGACCGCGACAAGGTGTTCACCAGTGCGATGTGGCGGGAAATTCTCGCCGCCGCGGGCACCAAGCTACTGTACTCCACGGCGTACCATCCCCAAACCGATGGCCAGACGGAGCGCGTGAATCAATGTTTGGAGATGTACCTCCGGTGCGCCGTCCACGACACACCCAAGCAATGGCGCCGGTGGCTCTCCGCGGCGGAGTTCTGGTACAACTCCTCGCACCACGCCTCGCTCAATGGCTCCCCGTTCAAGGCTCTGTACGGCAGGGAACCCAATCTGGGTGGTCTTCCAGCAGTCAGCAACACCCTACCCGCGGACGCGCCCCTCGACGAGATCGACTGGGCGACCCACACCGAGCTGCTTCGCGCTCAGCTCGCACCCGCCCAGGTGAGTTTCAAGAAGCAGGCTGATCGTCACCGCGCCGAGCGCGCCTTCGACGTGGGCGAGCAAGTCCTCCTCAAGCTTCAACCCTACGCGCAGTCCTCCGTCGCCAACCGCCCGTGCCGCAAGCTGGCGTACAAGTTCTTCGGCCCGTTCACCGTGCCGGAGCGCGTCGGCAACCTGGCGTACCGCCTGCAACTACCTCCAGACAGCCGCATCCATCCGGTCTTCCATGTCTCGCAGCTCAAGCCGTTCGTCCCTGACTACACACCCGTCTTCGCCGAGCTGCCCAAGATACCGGACCTCACCTCCGCCGAGCGCGTTCCGGTGGCCATTCTGGACCGCCGCATGATGAAGAAAGGAGACACTCCAGTGGTGTAAGTGCAAGTGCAATGGGACTCCATGCCACCGTCAGCGGCAACCTGGGAGGACTACTCTGTGCTCCGACAGCGCTACCCCGACGCGCAACTCTGGAAAGACGAAGAAGCTGCTGCTCAAGAGGGGGCAAATGTCACGCCTGCAGATCAATCTACAGCGGACTGAAGAAATGCAAGTTCAGAGTCTGAACTTGCAACGACCTGGTCAGCATGTGTGCGTTGGGCCTGGCCCACCTATAAGGGTAGTGCGTGTGTGCCACCAGCTGTGGCTTACTTGTAAGCGTGTGTGTGGACGCCAGAGGGCAGGCAGAATTTGGTGAACTACTTTCCCCTCCTGCAAGTCTCTCTCGCTCTCACCTACCCTGTTCTTCCTTCTCCCACCGATTCCCTTCCTCGCTCAGATCCCCTCGCTATCGGGTCGTGACAGCTTTGTCCTCGCCTTCCATTGAAGATATTCACATCAATGGATATTTTGGGCATCACCTCCCAAGATGGATAATGCGGACAGCGACGGCACCCCTTGGTAGCTTGAGGCTACTAAAGTTGGAAAGCCTTACTTGGTGCACTCAACTCCCTGATGGTCTGTGTCAGCTCCCATGTTTGGAGCTCCTACAGGTTAACCAAGCTCCAATGATCAACCATGTTGGGCCTGAATTCGTGCAGCCCTACAATCATCGTGGTCATCCTTCATCCCAGGCTATAGCTACGTTTCCAAGACTGCACAAGATGGCCTTAAGTGGAATGGTGGCATGGAAGGAGTGGGAATGGGAGGAGGAATTGCAAGCTATGCCTGTCTTGGAGGATCTTTTTTTCAAAGGTGCAAATTGAGGGGTATCCCTCCTGGCCTTGCCACACATGCAAGGTCTTTGAAAAAATTAACCATATCCAGCGTACAGTACCTCCAGTCTGTAGATAAGTTTGCTTCTGTAGTCGAGCTCAACCTGCATGGACTACCCGACCTCATTAGTATCTCCAATTTCCCCAAATTGCTAAAGCTTAAGATCAGTTGCTGCCGGAAGCTCGAGTCGCTGCAGGAGATGGGTGCACTCCAGAGGCTCGCGCTAACAGTTCACTACAGCGAGAGCCGGCTCCCATCTTACCTGCAAACTGTGAGGACAAGTTCAGCCATATCCAGCATGTCGAGGCTTATGCAGATGATGAAGGCATTGAAAAGAGATGGCACCTATTTTACACAAGGGAGCCAATTCGTTGTGGACGGACTGCTGTGTTTGTATGAAATCCGTCAAACACTCCAACATGAAGACAAACATTGATCTGCAGGTAATACATATATTGCTAATTCGTTGCTCTTTTGCAATATGTTTAGTCACTCTGTTTTTCTTAATCACCTCTTGTTGATTCTGCTATAGTATAGTAGTTTATCGGTAACGCTAGAGCCTACTGATTCGTTTTGCTTGTCAGGAGTGGTCAGATCATGTTAACTTTCTCCGATCAGAGGGTGAAGATGGACTGCCTCGTTTAGCTGCCCTGGTTGAATCTGGGAGTGAAGATGAGGAGGATGCAGACGAAATTGAGGAGGAACGCATGGGCCAGAGGAGGAAGGAGGAGTAGCAAATCAAGGAGGCAACAACATGCATGGATTTTCCTGCTGCTAGTTATGCAAGGAGGCAAATCAAGGAGGCAACAACATGCGTGGATCTTCCAAGAATCTGTATGTAGGTTGACTTCCTGCTGTTAGCTATGTACAGTCCAACGTGCTACTTCTCACAGCCAGGGACTAGAAAATAGAAATGGAGATCAGTGGGGATCACATGGTTCAAAAGCATATATATTTCCGCTTTTGATTTTCCGTAATGTAGAAAACTAAGTACATGCATCTGCGATGGTTGATTTGTGCATCCGTATTTGTGCAGTCACTTTGTTGCCGCTGAACATTGCTATCTTCAGTTACTGTATTGTGTTTTTTCAACATTGAAATCCGAAGGAGCACATGCATATATGACTGTCGATTAAGATTGAAAGAGCACGTAGTACCAACACAATGACTTGTGACTGTATGTCAATCGTACAAGTTACTTTAAGAGAATGATTGATATCCATGATCAAACTGAATCTGCTGCATGCAAATGCAGTGCAGTTAGTCGAATGAAGTTGCATGCATGCATGCAGGCAGCTCTTGCTCTTGATTTTTCTGGGCTATGATTGCAGTGTGTGGAAGGAAGGAAACATCATGCTAGTCAGCTTTGAGGTTGAACCTGAAACCCAGCAGCTGAATTGCAAATTTCAGTTAGGCAGATGGCTGTATTCGTACCGAGAACGAGTCTGGCTAGTTATTTGAGGTACTGAACCCGCACGCATTGCATGCTCTGTTCTGCAGTGGAGTCTATGTCGAGTGACGGAGTGAGCAAGCAGAGTAGAGAGAGATCAGAACCTTGGGTACTACCGAGTCTGTCTCGAGATTGAGCTGTGACTGTATGACAAATGATTGGTATCAATTTGTTTGTTGGAGCACATAGACAGCCCAGAACAGAACTGTATATTTGTATGGTAGTTGTCAGTTTGTTTCTTGTACTGTGACTTGAAAGCTATGCGTAGCAAATTAAGGAGGCATATTGCACATAACTCTCTTAGCAAAAAAAAAAAAGGCACATAACTCTGACTTGAAAGCTAGCGTTACATACTGTTGATTAAGATCTTCTTGGCTGCTCTTCTAATTCATGGAAAAGAAACAAGCCACCCAGCAAGAAGATTTCAGGTTCTGAAACTGAAACAGAGCAAGTCCACAGGTAGCCCTTCCTGGTTTCCACCCGCAAATTCATAATTTCAATTCGAGCGCAACCAAGGGGATCTTGCCACTTCATTTCTTTCGTCCATGCTCAAGGTTCTGAAACTTCACACCGTTTGGACCTGTGCGGTTAGGCCAGTTTATGGTTCTGAAACTTTACAACGATTGACAGCAGTAGCACTCAACGAAGTTCAGATAGGGTTGTAACCAGATTCTACTACTGAATCTGTAACCAAATTCAGACAAGCAGGCAAAGCGAATTGGGTCCTCACTTACTTGTAGGACAACGGAGTTGACGACCTCGGTGTATCGGATGGCCAGGTTGAGCGACATACGCCACACTACCGGAAAAAGGCACGTTCCTGACGGCCCTGTCTATGCCGACGGGGGCCGTCGGCATAGCTGGAGGTATGCCGACGGCCTAAGGCAAACCGTCGGCGTAGTTCGGCCGTCGGCATACCACTATCTATGCCGACGGGGGCCGTCGGCATAGGTCGTGATATGCCTACAGTGGCCGTCGGCATATATGTGGGCCCGGCCACCCGGTGGTTAACTGCCGTTTGACGCCGTCAAATATATGCCGACGGCCCTAACGGCGGTCGTCGGCATATCTTTTGCCATGTCATCGATCCGCGGCACGTGCCCCGTCGGCATAGCTTTGTATTATTTTTTTACTTTTTATTATTTTTTTTCTAAATTGAAATTTGATTAATTTAAATGTGCCTTATCTAAACATAAACATACATAGATACACCACGCGTGTCTGTTGGCCCCAGTTTGCTGCCCGGTCAACAGTGCCAGGGTTAGACGGGACGGGGTACTTGGGGGGTAGCTATGCCGCCAGGTCTTGCGCTGGGCCCTCTTACATGTCTGGAAGTGTAGTGGCAGGTGCAAGCACCCGGCACGCGGCTCCGTAGTGTGACCCCCCTCACGGACGTCGCTGCCGCCGTCGCACGGAGGGGGGAAACGGCCACGTCGGGCAGACACGGAGGGAATCTTGCGGTGGGTTGTGCCCGGACCTTGATCCGAAGTGTACATACGGGCTGGCCTATCATAGCCAGGTGAAAATGTCCATCGGTCAAACCCTGTCCGGCGAAAGTCAAAGGCCTAGATCTGCCGGTCAATAGTGCCAGGGTTAGACGGGACGGGGTACTTGGGGGGTAGCTATGCCGCCAGGTCTTGCGCTGGGCCCTCTTACACGTCTGGAAGTTTGGTGGCAGGTGCAAGCACCCGGCACGCGGCTCCGTAGTGTGAGCCCCCTCACGGACGTCACTGCCGCCGTCGCACGGAGGGGGGGAAACGGCCACGTCGGCCCCTGGTGGCAGGGCATGCCCCTCCCTCTTCTGCACAAGGCCTACGCATGCCGCAAGGACACCACAAAGTATTTTCCATGCCGCCTCTGTGCATGATTTCATGCGCCGCCTTGCAGATCTGCAATTTCCGGCGATGAAACCCTAGCAGAGCAATAAATTTGATTATGTGCATGGAGGTATCCTCTTTTAAGTATTTTTGGGGGGAGCTATAAATGTAGTGTTGATTGTTGATACATGTATGATGATGCTTTAGAGGAGGTGGAAAAAATTGTGAGAACATAAAGACAAAACTTCTAAATTAGCGTGATAGGTGAAATATGGTGCTTATGTTGGTTGTGCCGGTGATTTTTTTCCTGCTTTGAATGGCCAATGTTGTGTGAGATGTGATGGTCTAAAATTTTCACTCGGTGCAATTTACCGGATTTGTGGTGTTCCATCTTCCTGCAGTGATCGTCGTCGGAGCTGTTGGTCCCCGATCATCCCGCCGCTGTTCGACTACCTCCTCTATAGCCGAGGGTAAGCTACGAATCCACCTTCACCTCCTACACTTTTTTAATCATGTCACTAGATTTCATTATCACGTCAAGTCGCGTAACCTAGGCGTCTCCCGTCCGAAAGGGTTGCATCGATAAATATGCATTCAATTGCATATTTATCACCGCAACTCTTTCGGATTGTCCAGCGTTTTCCATGGACAGCCCGATGATGTGTAGATTGGGTACGTTCTCCATGCTCTACCCCGTTCCGAGATAGGATTTCGGCGGCACCTCCCTGTTGTTCTCCGAAGCACATTCGCTCGGCTATTTGCCGAGACGTGTATCTGGAGAACAACAGGGAGGTGCTGCCGAAATTTTGTCTCGGAACGGGGTAGAGCATGGAGAACGTACTCAATCTACACATCCTCGGGTGGGATTAGGACCTATCTTTACCTATTAGAGATGTAGGTGGATTCAATGCCGTCAACGCGGTAGAAAATAAAAAATTGATGTGATTAATTTAAATGAATCCTTAATTTTGTTGTGTGGCTCCAAATAATGCAGAGGATGGCAGATAATCTGTGGATGTACAGTGGTTTTATCCGCCGGAATCGAGTTACACCAGAGTGGGTCGCGAGAACCGATGTGTTTTTGAAGGAGATATTCCGTCGTCCAATGAGAATTATCCCACAATGCCCCTGTGCGAAATGTGAAAGACGTCTCCGTAAAAATCAAAAGGACATGTCTGAGCACCTTCGCACGCACGGATATATGCCAAACTTTGACATGCCGCTGATAAACTTTGCCGAGCGGGACCGTGGTAGAGAGGAGGTGATGCGACAACGCATCGGTGGTTATGCGGATGACGGGGTCAGAGACATGCTAGATGATGTCATTGCTGCAGAGATGGCACATGCGACACCTTCAGAGAATGAACCGGAGGAGCCGGAGGCAACCGCAAAGGCCTTCTTGGAGATCTTGGCCTCGTCAAAGAAACCTCTTTATGCGGGTGCCAAAGTCTCTCAGCGGGATGCCATCTCGCAACTGATGGCAGTCAAGGCTGAGTACAGCTGTAGCCAGAAATGCTTCGAAGCATTTCTGGGAGTATGGGCTAATAGCCTCCCCGAGGGTCATGAACTGCCGAAAAGCATGTATGCCACGAAGAAACTCATGAAGGCACTCTCTATGGATTATGAGAAAATACATGTTTGTCCGAAGAATTGCCTTTTGTTTAGGCACGAGTATGCGGATGACAAGTACTGTAGGGAGTGCGGTTCCTCTCGGTACGTTGAGGTGGTCGGTGAGGATGGTGAGAAGAGGCAGCTAGGCATCCCTGCAAAGGTTCTTCGGTATCTGCATTTCATAGAAAGACTGCAGCACCTTTTCATCACGGAGGAGTCTGCCAAAATGATGAAGTGGCACAAGGAAGGTGTAAGGTACCATCCAAATAAAATCGTACATCCATCAGAAGGCGAAGCATGGAAGTCATTCGATGAAGAATACCCCGAGGAAGCAGCCGAGGCTGGGAATGTCAGAATTGCCATATCAGGTGATGGGTTCAATCCATATGGTATGTCGTCCAATGCATACAGCTGCTGGCCCGTGTTTGTTATTGCGCTCAATCTCCCTTCCGGTGCCCTAATGCAACGCAAGACCATGTGCTTGTCGCTCATCATTCCGGGGCCTGAATACCCGGGGAAGAATTTGGGTGTGTTTATGCAGCCGCTGGTGGATGATTTGCACCATTCTTGGTACTTCCCGAGGTTGACATACGACCGAGATCTGCAGAGAAATTTCTTGATGAAAGTTTGGTTGCACTATTGCATGCATGACTTTCCCGGTTATGCCCTTTTCTGCGGATGGTGTACGAGTGAGAAGATGCCATGCCCAGTGTGCATGCAGGCTCTACGTTTAATTTGGCTGAAGAAGGGTGGCAAGTATGTAGCATTTGACCTGCATCGACAGTTCCTCCCTCCAGACCATCCAGACAGGGAAGACAAGAAGAACTTCACGAAAGGCCGGGTTGTCCATGAAGTAAACGAGATTCCAACGTTTTCGAGGGCAGATGTTCTTGCTCAGCTAAAAGCTCTCGAGCCTAAAGGCGAAGGCAAAGGCAAAGGCAAAGGCAAAGCCAAAGCCAAAGGAGAAGGCGAAGGCAAAGGCAAAGCCAAAGCCAAAGGCTTCGAGGGATATGGTGAGACGCACAACTGGACTCACATTACCCCCTTCACGAAGCTTCCCTATTTCAAGGACCTCAAACTTCCTTACAACATCGATGTGATGCACACCGAAAAGAATGTCGCAGAGTCCCTTTTCTGCATGATCCTCAACATTCCTGATCAGACAAAGGATACCGTTAAAGCTAGAGCCGATCAACAGAAAATTTGTGATAGACCACGTCTAAACATGAAGCCTCCCACAGGCGGTCGAAGAAACTGGTTCAAGCCAGATGCTGACTTCGTACTTAAAAAACCAGAAAAGATGGAGGTATTGAAGTGGCTCAAACACATAGTGAAGTTCACTGATGGTTATGCATCGAATATAAGTAAGGGAGTCAATCTTTCAAGGGGCAAAGTGACCGGGCTCAAGAGTCATGACTATCATGTATGGATTGAGTGGATAATGCCGGTGATGGTTCGAGGTTATGTCCCCGAGCATGTCTGGCGAGTGCTTGCGGAGCTAAGCCATTTCTTCCGCACACTCTGTGCTAAAGAATTAGGTCCCGAGGTGATTAGACAATTGCATAAGAAGGCACCGGAGTTGATATGCAAGCTAGAGAAGATCTTTCCGCCAGGCTTCTTTACTCCGATGACACATCTCATTTTGCACCTCGCGGACGAGGTATTGTTGGGGGAGCCTGTGCAGAATCGTTGGCAGTACGGCCCTGAGAGACAGAACAAGCATCTCCGACACAAATGTGGAAACAAAGCTAAGATTGAAGCTTCCATAGCTGAGGCAGTTATCCTAGAGGAGGTGTCAGACCTCAGGACATCGTACTATCCAGACCACGTTCCCACTCTGCATAATAAGGTGCCTCGATACAATATAGAAGAGCCCAAGTATAAACCCAAGCTCCATCTATTCAGCGGGCAAGGTGGCAGGGCTGGGGGCTCGAAATCTTATAACATGCCACAACAAGAGTGGGAGGACCTCATGTTCTATGTCTTGCACAACATCAAGGAAGTTGAGGATGTGTGGATGAGGTAATACCACTACACCATTCCTTTATGTCTTGCACAACATCATGTTCTATGTTCACTTAGTCCCGGTCTAACACCGCTTTTCTTCTTTTAGTCAATTCGTTCGTGAGGAGTGGACGGGAATGATTCCTCCTACTGAGGCGGAGGAACTTACTCTTCTCCGGCATGGAAACCCTGGAAGGAAAAAATTCGTTGCTTGGTTCATGGAGAAAGTAAACTTTCACATTCCCCTATTAAATACCTAGTTCAACATTTATTAGTTTACCGAACTAATGCACCCAGCAATTTCAATTAAACTTGTAGGGACAAGATCCGAACATATCCATGGATAACGAATTGAGATGGGTTTCCATGGGTTTTGACCCTCGGGTCAAGACATGTGAAAAGTATGATGTGAATGGGTATCGCTTCCATACAGAGGAGCACCAGAACAGCCGGCCTGATCCCAAGACTATAAATACCGGAGTGTACACGCAAGGTCAAAATTCAGTTGACTACTACGGAAGGGTAGAAAAAATATACGGGCTTGCATTCAGCCGTGGGCGCGAAACTCTAAGTCTCCCTGTGTTCAAATGCCGATGGTTCGACCCAGTAGAGAGGCTGAGACATACACCTTCCATTGGTTTGGTCGAAGTTAAACCATCAACAGTGTATGCCGGAGCCGATCTCTTTATTGCGGCTACCCAAGCCACACAAGTTTATTACCTGCCTTACCCATGCCAGAAAGAGTACCTAAAGGGTTGGGAAGTTGTGTTCAAGGTGTCGCCACATGGTAAGCTACCGGACCCGAACGATGACGATTACTACAACATTAACCCCATGACATACGAGGGAGTGTTCTATCAAGAGCAACCTGATGATGATGTGGTCAGAAACGATGACGCTGACGCCTTGGGTGATGGTGAAGTGGATCCAAACGATGACGATGCACGGAATGATGGTGAGACCATTGTTAATGAAAATGACATACTTATGCTAGAAAAGTTAAACGAAGAAGCTGACGACGAGGAAGAGCCTCCACCTCCATCAGACAACGAAGATGATATGCGTGATACTGATGATGAGACCGATCGAGGAATCGATTACAACAGTGATGATTCGTATGGGTTCTAGCAGATGTACGTTTCATGTCTTTCTTTTTCTATGGTTTGTTAATATGCCTTTTTATGCTTATTTATTAATGTGTTTTTTATTCCTTATTATTATTCTTTTTTCTTCATTATTAATGGACTAATTATTTATTCTCTTTTCAATGCAGGTTCGCTAAACATGGGCAAGGGGAAGGCCGACGGCACGGGTTTCCTATCGAAGCTCACCACGATGACTAGTCGGTGAGGACCTTGGTAGTGGACCTCGTAGGGCTTAAGCCCCTTGTATACTCGTAGGACTTGTGTGCTTCTCCTTATGTTTTTGTTATTGTGATGATGATGATGATGTTATTGTGATGATGATGATGATGTTATTGTGATGATGATACTTATGTGATGACGATACTTATTGTGATGATGATGTTATATGTATATGTACTGTGAATTTGAATATATGTATATGTATATGTGCTGTGAATTTGAAATGAATTCAAACAGAAATCAGAAAAAAAATAGGCAGCATCTATGCCGACGGCTTAGCCGTCGGCATCTATTTGAACATATGCCGATGGCTAAGCCGTCGGCACAGGTGCCACGTGTCGGGCAACTGTACTCCCTGGCCCTAGTATATGCCGACAGCCAAGCCGTCGGCATATGTTCAAATCTATGCCGACGGCTTAGCCGTCACCATATGCTGGCGCCAGGGAATGCCAGCATTAGCCGTCGGCATAGATTTGAACATATGCCGACGGCTTAGCCGTCGGTATAGTGCCGACACGTGGCGCGTTTTTATTGGGCATAACTTGACGACGGCGCCGTCTGCCGCCGTCATACGTACGAGTTTGCCGACGGCCAATCTGTGCCGACGGCCGTACGGGCACCGTCGGCATAGGTACCTATGCCGACGGCTTTTCTATGCCGACGGCATGCCCAGGTACGCCGACGTATACGATGCCGACGGGTCTATGCCGACGGCGGCCGTCAGCATAAGTCTACCCCGACGGGATTTGGACTTATGCCGACGGCTTTGGCCGTCGGCATAGCCAGTAATCCCGGTAGTGCCAGGCGGGCACCACCTGCTGCTGCCCTGCTCGATGGCTGAACTTGGCAAATCTGCTCCTTTTATTGTGCAATGTCAGTCTTGATTTCGAAATGGAGAGCAGTCCACGTTTACTTACTTGCTATCCTTCTGTCGCCTTCTTTTTTCTTCTTCTTCTTTCTTTTTTGTTGTATATATCAGTGGTTGTTAGCTCGGCTGTTGCTTTATAATATAAAGCGGGGGAAACCCTTTATCGTCAAATGGCTGCCCAACTAAACTAAAATCCAAATGACGTGCTTTCTTGTCGGACTGATTATACCTAGTGCCACTTGAGCAACTAGCAAGTGGCGTGTAGTAATTGGTCGCTCCTTTAGGAAGTACCGTGACCATCCAAACGGCAGCATTGGTCGCTAGCCAATACCAAGCACTTGCTCACTTCCTTTCCTCAATACCCGTGTTTCTTTCAACTCAAACACCCCGCAGAACGTACAGCTTCATTCGCTCCGAAAAGAATCCCGAAGGACACATCAGAACGAGAAGAGAAGCAGTGACCAGGGCCATCTCCAGAAATTTGAGGCCCCGGAGCGAAAATCAAAATAGGACCCTAAATTTTCACCAGGGTCAAACTAAATCATCGCACAACCACATAGATGATGATTTTCCAACAACCGAAAAATCAAGAACTACTGAGGTCAAACTTAATTTTGTCCTAATCCTAGCCTTGTTCGACCGCTTCCCACTTAATCTAATCAAAACAAATAAACTCATTATCTGATAGTGGAGAACCGGAGGTGATGGCGCTGGTAATTGACTGGCCGTGGGCGGTCGGCGAACGGCGAAGCAGGCATCCAGGTAGACGATCTGGCGCCGGTGTCTGATGGGCGATCGGGGGAAGCAGAACCGACGGAGTTGTTGGGGCCTGTTAGCAATCGATGCACTAGGGCAGAAAAACGATCGATTGATCGATTCACTAGGACCTCAAGGGCTGACTTTGCTAGGTTGAATCGATCAATTAAAACTGAGGCCTGTTGAACTATACGTGCTGATTTGGGCGAATGGGCTCATGAGCTTTATTTTTTTCTGATTGTAAACCTACACCTAATAAACTAATACGTAGTGATTAGGGGGCCCCAAATATTTGGGGGCCCTGGGCGGTCGCCCACCTCGGCCCCCTCCATCGACGGCCCTGGCAGTGACCATGAGCTCAAGAGCTCGGGCGCTATTTTTAGATGCAACAGCTTCATTGATTAAACACCAAACATGGTTACAATAATATATAGTTCTCGCAGTTTACAAGTAAGGCTGGCGTCATGTTAATATATGTGAACACCTTTGCCTAATATATATAGGAAGCCTGTTTATATTAGCACACAACCACAGGGAAAATCTGCAACCACATGTACTATAACTAAGGGAAATTTTCACACGAAAAATGACATAATTGTGACCTAATTATATTATGCAAATATTTGTACTAGTGCAGCAAACCATGCAATGCAAGACACTTCTTCAAATTAAAAAGCAGGATTCATTCATTCGTTTGTGCAAATGAATTACCTTAGTATATATTGCGCTCCGTTTCGTATAAATCTACTATAATTCATTCGCCTCGTATCTTGCGCTCAGTGTCATATAGAAGACACATAACTCTGAATACTTAAAAGACACATACCTCTGAATAATTAATTCTTGACATATATTTGACAAACAGAAATAGGATTCTAGTCTTGCAAACAAAAAAAATAGAAGATCAGAGAGGCTCTCCCTGGTTCCATTGCATGAACGAAACCAAATACGTCTCATGTCGTGGAAATAACCTAAAATGCAGAGACGGAATAATAGACATATATTCTGATACATGCTCAGGAGAGCAACAAACATACATATCACAGCATGGGACAGACCCCTTCTTAGATCACCATCGCCACTTCAGGTTCCAGATTTGCAGGGATATATCTCGGCGCTGTGAGTCTTTCACAATTCAGAACTATATAAGTCTGCGGAGCGAGAGCAATCATCCATGCCCACAAAACTCTGCAGTGATCTTGGAATGGGAGGCACTTGGACATCCACAACGCCTTCTAGCATCTGAACAACCTGGCCCATCATTGGCCTGTGATCTTCAGCATCTTGAATGCACCAGCATGCAATTCTGCAAGCTCTGGTCAACTGCTCCACATCCGTGCCATCGCCTTCCAAACTGCTGTCCAGCAGGCACATAACATCTCCTTCATTCACCTTCACTGCAGCAAAGATGGGAAAGTAGGTGAACTCGCCTTCCTTGATCTTCTCCGCGTTCCTTCGCCCTGATATGATCTCAAGAAGCATCATTCCGTAGCTGTAGACATCCGCCTTATGTGTGATGGGCAGCCCTGAGATCCATTCTGGTGCAAGATATCCGATGGTCCCTCGCATTGTCGTCAGGGCCCTGCTGAAATCATGGCCAAGAAGCTTCGCCATACCGAAGTCTGCAATCTTAGGACAGAACTCTGCATCAAGAAGTACATTGTCCGGCTTCATATCACAGTGTATAATGCAATCCTTGCACTCCTCATGCAGATAAGCCAAGCCTCTTGCTATTCCAAGTGCTATATGGTACCGCAGTTTCCAGCTCAACGTTTCAGAGCCCTTGGAAAAGAGATGTGCGTTTAAAGAACCTTTTTCCATGTACTCATACACCAATAACCTGCTACTACTATCAGCACAGAATCCATGTAGACGAACAAGATTGTTGTGTCGAATCATCCCAATGGTCTGCACCTCTGCTCGAAACTGCTTCTCTCCATGTCGGAGGCATTTTAGCTTCTTTACAGCCACTGGAGTGGAACCTGTCAATGTCCCCTTGAAAACACAGCCGAAACCACCTTCTCCAAGTTTTTCAGAGAATTTTTTGGTTGAGGTCTTTAATTGTGCAAACGAGAAAACAAGGCTTTCATTTACACACGCAATTCTTGATGTGAATAACTTTGCTCTGCATCTCCACAAAACAATGAGACCAATAACAATGATAAGTAACACAGCTGTCACCGAAAGAAACAGAGGAGCAGCTCTAAAACCTGATCTTTGTTGTTGTCGTTGCTGTTGTTCGGTGGCGATGCGTATGTACAAACGATTGCCATTCAAACCAGGGTCAAGCAATACTGTGTTGCGTAACTCCCCAAACCATAGCAGGCATGTTACATTGTACGCAAAGGCAGTACAGGTACAGTCTGTTATGCAAGAGGTTTCACACTCTTCCATGCTTCCAGGTACAGTCTGTTATGCAAGAGGTTTCACACTCTTCCATGCTTCCGGCATCTGAGAACCAAGAATTCTGAGGGAATCTGTAGATGCTTTCTGTTGTATAAAATGCCGCTTGTAGACGAGTTGAACTGCCTCTATCACAATTCATAGGTACTTTCCTCGAACAGCCAAGATATAACCCCGGGTTTGCGCTTAAATAATCAAAACCAGCAGGGCATATGCAAGAGGCTGACCTTGTGCAGAGGCCATAAGGTCCACAGTAGGAATCAAAGTCGCATAAACTTTCTGGGGCAGACCATAAAATAGAACTGCGTGCCTCTTGCGCAACAAGTTCAATAAATCCAGATGTATTTAAACGCATGTATGTATTTGTGTCATTTAACGTCAACATAGAGTCTCCATCTTCAAGAATGTTTATCCAGCTAGGAAAAGTACCAGCAAACGTCCAACCAATAGGATTTTTCTGGATAACAAAACCTCGCCTTCTTGTTCCATCCACTCTCAGCGTAACATTTGTAACATAAAACACAACCTCAAAAGGATAAGAAACTTGCGGATGATGGGATTGAACCCTAGGCGCATTCCAGGAAGCAGTATAGCAGATGGGTAATCAAAACTCTGCCAAAGCACACGGGAAGTGTTTGCTTGGTCTTTTAATACAAGATTCCCATTATCAAGAAGCACTGCAATGGCAGACATAGAAGGGGTCACCGTGTATGTTGAGACCAAGAGAGAGGTAAGCATGTCATCCTCTGGTAGGCTAACTGGTGATGAATAATCACAACGGAAATCGAATCCCGAAAAGGGTCGCCAAGCCGAAAAACGATCACGATCATTATCTAAATAGGACGATGAGCTAGTGAAGCAGACGCCAAGACCGCAATATGAGCAGTTGAAAGCCAACTTGAAGGCGCCATTTTTCGAGACTAGGATCTGGCTAGCATTTAGAGACTCTCCTGGAAGGAGCGAGTCCCTTGCATGTGTGAATTTGCAATTGGGATATAGTACAGGGTTGATCAGGAAGGGGAGTATTAAAACAAAGGAATATGGGAACACAGACCTCCACTTCCTTGCTCTCTCCATGTGATGATCTTGGTATGTAATATGGATGTGCTCCTTCTGTCTAGACTGAGCAGATGCATATATGGGGAAAGTTTTTCCTTGGTTGCAAGTCAATGGTCATAGAGAGATTCTTCAGGTCAAATATATGCATGGTTGGCAGCGTCGGTTGAATTTTCGGTGTGGAAAATGTTTCCCGTGTACACACAGCCACACATACAAACTTAAAAAGAGACTGTACGCAGAATGTGGGTGACAGTCAACATCAGGCCTATTTAGCCATTTGCCATCTAGCGTTGAGTTCTCAGCTGGCCAGCTCTTATTGAGATTAAAAAGGGTTGACTAGCTAGGTCATCTTTGACAGATGTGCATATGGCAGAGGCTCAAAACTAAACGATAATTAGGGCATATGGCAGGGATTAGTTTATTAATTACCTGTTGCTGACTTGCCCTTGACAAGGATTGAGGCAGAGCAGCATGTGAGGTTAAAGAAGCTAACTGAGCAGCGCAACGCCGGCCACTCCCATGCTGCGGCATTTCGTCGAACAGCGGTTGTGCGTGCCGCTCCGAGCATCGAACCCTCCCCACCCGAGCTAATCTGTTGACCAAGCAGAGGTGAATTGAAATCAGCGTCGACGAGGAGGGTTTTGAGTGAAAGCATATCAGTGGACCACAAAAAATTGCATACCATCCAGACAACGAAATATGGGGATTTTCTCCAGGTTCGAGAACATATTGGAGCGAGCTATTACAAGGCGAGCACCACGCGCATGTCCAACCCTTTCCACATGTCCATCTCCACGGCGGCGAGGGTCTGTGGCAGCCTCTTGCCGTGGGAGATGAGGCTTCGAGACGCACTTGAAGAGGTGGCGGGGAGGATCTAGATGAGGAGGTCGGTTTCGTGGGGCTGTGCGCCGTGGAGGCGGCTGCTAGCTCCGGAGACGGGAGGCTGCGAGGAGGATGAAAAGCCATGGAAGCAGCAGCAGGGGAGAGGGGATGCGGACGAGCTAGCTAGCAGATGGGCCTGCGCTTGTTGGGCGGCGGCGGGGGAGGGATTTTCCCCCCTTCTTCTGACTGAACCGAAGTGGACGCCTTCTCTAAGGCCAACTCCAGAGCTGGCCAAACGTGCCAGCCCGACACAATCCTCCCTAATCGGCCGCCATCAATTTCCTCTCTTCGGTCGTCAACTTGGCCTTTCATTTTTCATCCTCCAACATCTTGAGCTCATTTCACCTCGTCATCTTTTCTTCTTTGCGTTCGGCCTACAACACCTTCTTGGCCTCAATCTTGGCCACAAGTTCTTCTTCGGATGTGCCACCGTATGCATTTCTCTTCTTTCTCTCTTTTGCAATTTTGTTCCCTTCCGGTCCATTGTTCGCCTCTTCATCCACCTCGTCGTCCTCCTCAACGGATATGCTCAATCTTGATCTCTTTGGAGTGGTCTCCGCAACTCTTTGGATCCACTTCTCGTTCTTGCATAGCTCTTTGTAGCTATGATGCAACGTGAAGGGCTTGTGGCCGAACTTCGTGTTCCTATGCTTGAATAGTTCTTGGATGTAAGAGCCATACTCCGCCACTTGCCACCGCCCGGTGGTGCATGATTCACTTGACTGATGCAACCGGACCATCGGTTGCATTTGTCGTGAATGGTGCCCCAACGATGCGCAAGAGAACCTTGCGTATGGCTTGATTGCACCTCCACGGAGTTGTTGTAGTAGTCCGCTTTTCTCTCAAAACATAGCCTTTGTTTGATCCGTTCCAATCGTTGCATCCATAAAGATGTTCATCCAAGCATAACATAGAGCAGCATCTTCAACTTGATTGTATTTGTCAGTTGCGTGACCTTGACGACCTCGTGCTTGCTTCGGACACCTCCTCAACTTAGTCTCCATCGGCCACCTCCTCTTTTTCCATCTCTTTGGTCACCCCCTCTTCTTTGGCCGCCTCCGAATGATTCCAAATTGAGTCATAATTGAGATCATGTAGCCCCATCATAGCCGAGGACTCCAAAGACGCTAAGAATTTGGTCGTGTTCATCTCCACACTACGACAACAAAACGAATAAACTCCATCACCATCGGCCACCAACAATCACTGTCTAAAATTCGTTGACCAAAATGTGAAAGATGGTTTTCTTTACCTTGTTGGCATTTCGTCGAGAACTTGGCGGCCCGCCCAAGCATCGAGCATATTTAGGCGGGTTGGAGGGGATTTTTGGCGGGGGAGTAAAAACTATCCTCCCTTATAGGTTTTAGGACTTCGGCTAGATGCGGTATAGAGGAGTAAAACCGAATTTATCCTTCTTTATAGCCGGATAGGGGTCGGTTAAAGTTGCCCTCACATGACCCATGTACTCTACCAAAGTAAGAGCGTAAAGTTTGCACACAAAAAAGAAGACGATAAAGATACTAAACTGGTGCATGCGTAGGAAGAGTTCAGGAAAAGTTAAACATAGCTGTGCCCATTTATGGGCTTCCCCAGTCTGGTGTCGTCGACGAACGTACTCAACTTCATCCAGGATGTCTTCTGTGGTGTCCAAAGCAGATCTGAGATTCGTCAGCAACCCCTCAAACAGAGACTTATGCTCACTGCCCTCCACTGCTTCGAGACTAAGCTTCAGCCGGGGGACGGTGTGATTCACCATGGATTTAATCTCCTCGCTTGCTTTGTCGGGTTTGACATGGGCGTATGCTCTTTCCAGAAGCCTAGTTATGTATGGGGAGACGAACCACCCTGTGGCGGTTAAGCCCCATCCAATTGCTGCTATTTCCGCCATTGAAGGTTTCAGAGGTAGAATGAAAGCCAAGGAACGGGCAAATAGACACTGCAGCAGATTGCTGTAAGATATAGTGGCAACTAATAGCTGGACGACTAAACACCTCACAAGGATATGATGAGCCACACACTTGAGAGACTTTTCCACTAGTGTCATGGCATCTTCCTCACAAGTGGCCAATGATACCTGCAAGACTACGACCAGCACCAGTGGCCTCCTACGTGGAAACAGTCAGTACAGGGTGGACGCACGCTTCTCTTTCATCGACAATACAAATACTCCGTAGGAGTATCACTCTTACACTCGTTGGGAGTGTCGGTTTCCTAGTTATAACTTCCTTTGACAAGTATGTGCAACCAACATATGAATGCTCTCATTTTCTGATCCAATCAGTGCACATATATATCAAAATCTCTGCCTCGGCATTGTAATCAGTGCATATGAAAGAAAATCTTCGCCAGCAACGAGGCAAGCAGGCCCGAAACTATTTTCAATCGCGTTAAAAAAGGACTCTAACCTAACAGACTACGCCACCGTAAAACAGCGATGAACTGACCTCGAAATCCTGACCCTGGCATTTTCTCGTGGCGTTTAGGTGACGTTGGAGTCGGCATCACCGCCGGCCTAGCACTGTGGAGCGGGAATCGGGGGGGGGGGGGGGGGGGGGGGTGAGGAAATCTCGTGTGTGCCATCTCTGAAAACTGGGGCCCATCACGTCGTAGACATGCAGCATGCATGTAGGACACTCGAGCCCGCTCAGTGCTCTCGGCTCGATAATAGCACGTGAAGACTCGAGTCTTGCTCGAAAAAGCTCGGTGATATATGAAATCCAGTGTTGTGAATAAGCCATACGTGATACTCCTAGCAAGAAAATCAACGCTCATCACGTTTGTGTGCATGCCTGCTTGCAGTAACATCAAGCAGCTATGATTGCCCTATTGGAAAAAGTTGTTGCTAAACCAAGTATTGTTGTATTAGAGTCAGTCCACAGGTTGAAACTTCGGACGAATTGCAAAACTCGAGTGATTCAGAGTAAGCGGTGTGGTCAGTCCAGGGGGGCCTGCACCCTTCTCTTTCAAGGACAATTCAGAGGTCTCCCTCCCAGCTATAACCTCCTTCCTTTGACAAGTATGCCACAAACATATCAACATCTCTGCCTCGTCATTGCAATCAGTGCATATGAAAGAAAATCTTTGCCAGCAACGAGGCAAGCAGGCCCGAAACTATCTACAACCGCGTTCAAAAAGGACTCTAACCTAGCAGATAACGCCACCGTAAAATAGTGATGAACTGACCTCAAAATCCCGGGCCCGGCATTTCGTCGAGCACCTCGTGTCCACGGCTACTGCTGGTAGTCGCGTGGAGGCACAGAACCCACGCGCGCGCACATAGCATATGCGCTCGCAGCGATTTGTAGGGGAAGGTGTCAGTGCATCACCGCCCGCCGAGCTGAGCTGAGCATGACCGGGATGGGGAGCCGGCATCCGGGAAAAAAATCTCTCAAGCGCCGTCTCAGACAACTGGGCCCATCACGTCATGGACACACAGCATGCGGGTAGCCGTAGGACACTCGAGCTCCCAAGGCGACAGCTTTGGTGTTTGGCAAAATAATCATGGTTCTCTATAACTACGTTAAAAATGTAAATAGTATCTATGCTATAACTCCAATGCCTACTACTGTACAATCATGTGAGGTGTGGGTGGATTTCAGCGAGTGCGCCCTTATCTTGAGAGCATCCACATATGTGAAGGTACTAATCCTTCGGCTTTTTCGTCTTATAAACATATATCCTATTTTTTCTTCGATGTGTCTTTTGTTCTTCAAGAACAATAGTAAGAAATGCCCAAAAAGATTGATAATACCCAACGTGATGTAATCATATATACTCCAAACTCGTACATTTTGCTGAAGGTTTCACTATATCTGTGGTCGTTCTACTCCATGCATGTCAGTACAGAGCATATACCAACTATATAATGGCTGGAAGGGACCAATCGTCTCAATTTGGACGGATTTTATGCTAAAGCATACTATGTGGTGAGCGAAACTCAAGCGTAGCATCAGATTGGAGCAGCCGTCTTGGGAGGTGAAGGAGGAAGGCAACTCAACTTCAGCTCGTCTGGATTACTTTCCTAGGGAGTCATTCAACTGCCAAATGCAGCTCCTTGTTAGATCCCCTGTCACGTTTGTTGCCAGATGTATTATTGTGTTTCAAGTTTTTCTTTGCATCCGTGAGCTCTTTTGATCTCAATAATCGATACACGTGATTTAGCATGGAGATCGATTTTGTTTGCAGTTCTTGAGATGGCTACGCAAGAATTAGGAAACATCACCAGATGAGTTAACCCATGTTGGCCTGAAACTGGAGTGACTATAAGTATGTAGAATTGTTTTCATCACAATGATGAATTGAACCTCGTTATTCTACCAAATAACCAGGATTACAATCTACGAGCATATTTAATTTTCATTTGGGAATTATATATAAGGCGCTCCTTTGAGGATATACGGAAAAAGCTAGCCATGTTGTACATGCTGAGAGAGAGAGATTGTATTTATCTTGTTTTTTATGTACTTTGGTTGGAAAACAGCCCAATATATAATTTTGAAAAAACTTATGTGCCGACATCATCATAGATATGAGTGGGTGGCCAACTTCTTTTATTTTGCACATGCTTTATTATTATTTTAGAAGTAAACACAAAAGAAAAATATTTTTAATTGCAAGTCCTCACACTTCAGTAGCATATTCACATAATACATTTTGCCATAATAGGTGGTTGGTGACCATTTCAACACATACATACATACATACATACATATATATATATATATATATATATATAGGAAAATGGCTATGTACTCCTGGGAGTACGTACTCCCACTCCTCATATACCACATAGATGAATCATTTATATCTCTTTATTATTTTTAATATACTTCATTAATAATTACTAGATACCCCAAAATGAGTTTCATAAAAAAATTCATGTAAGTTTACATATTTGTAAAGGTTTACGTATATACTGATTTGTTCGTATGTGAAAAAGGTATATTACAAAAAGTACGTCGCAAATGATATTTTTTCCACAAAACTCATTTTGGGGTATCTTAGAATATATATTAAAAAAAAGTTTGGCATGCATCTGATGCCATAATATTGCATCGAAGAATAAGGTGGAATTCTGAGCCAGTCCAACATGAAGAAGGCATCAAGTGAGTAAAAATCATCTGCGCATGATATTACTCATATGCTAAAAAGACGCTGAAGGCCAGAAGATTATTCGCTAGCAGACAAAGCCCACGTGAATGCTTTCCACAAAGCAGCCACGTGAAAGATATCCCGAAGACCGAGAAGCTGTCAGGAGCTCTCGTGAAGAAATCCCTATCCACGCTCTAGGTGGACACGTAAGATAGCTAAGCCGACTAAATAAAAGAGGAGAAGGCTCCCGAACGCCTCCCTCGCGGCTATAAAAGGAGGCGCTGGCTCGGGAAGGAAAACACAAGTCGGAGAAGAGCGAAGCAGTCTGAACGAAGCGAAGCTGTCGAGCCAGTGCACTCTTTCCTTAGTAGTTCTAGGCACCACCACCACTTAGTAGTATAGCGAAGAAGGCGCTGCGATCGCCAAAAATATTAAGTTAATTTTCTAGTTTGTGTGTAATCCCTTCGGGGCCTCCCGAAAGGAAAAACCGTATGTAAATTATGTTGTTGAAATGATGTAGTTTTTTGGTTTCACTTGGTGTTTTTACGTATGAATTTACGGGAAGAGTTCTTATGCTAGGGATTCCATAAGAGAAACCTCTGCGTGTGTAGTTCTCCGTGTAGCCCAGAGTGGCATTGAATGAGAACCTTGTGGCCGTAGAGAAGTGTTCTCTTCGGGTGGAACTGCCTAGGAAGACGATAAGAATTTAACCCATAAGTTTGCATTTAAAAATATTCAAGTGAACGTAATTAGCTACATCTGATGCAATATAATGATAAATATGATGAGTACCGAGTAGGACTTCACGACATCCGCAGCACAAACAAGCCGCATATTTTGGTCTCGGCAACCAGCTAAGATCCTGCATCTAAGTAAAAAAGTTTGTGATTAACAGTTGAAATAATCATAAATAGTAAACGAATAATTAACCAGACACGCGTATATTATTGAAATAGTAATGAATAGTAACGACAATTATCTAAATAGTATTGAATAGTAAAGTGAATAGTATTGAATAGTAAAGTGAATAGTGAACAGTGTGAGCGTTCAAATAGTTAACGAATAGTAATCTGAAATTAGCATTTAATAACGGCATACGCTAATAAAGAGACAGCGTAAGCGTTCAAATAGACCGCATATATTTCGCTGTATCGCATTGTTGGTATCAGGTCCAGTATATAATCATTGAAAGATTAAGGTATTTAAATTTAGAAGTTAGTACAGGTAATGTAATAAATACTAAAGAGAATATTAATATAAGGTGCAAAATAAATCCCTCTAAAGAGCATATTTGGCATACATCTCACAGCCAGCTAAACATAGTGGTCGATTTGATTTATAATTTTTATATATCTTGGGGAAAAAGTCAAGATATACTTGACCAAAAATTTGAAGATTTATTCAAAAAATATCAAAAACCCGCGGACAAGTGTTCCGGGTTAAATAGCAAAATAGATATCATTCTGCATAAGCTTGAAGAAGCAAAAGCAAGACAGAATATAATTTGCAAGAATAACGACTGTATTAAAGAAGAAGTGTTGACAATAGGCAGTTTACCTAAGTAAGGGCAAAGACTCGTCGTCACGCTCTGAATCAAGACAAGATATTCCTGAAATAAAAATGTTAGTACAAGAGGTAAAAACTCTCATCCTCTCATAGTTATATGAGTGAATATAGCCAAACATTAAACGAAGTTGCTAAATACTTATCACCCACTGTCAGATTTTCTGATCACGACCCGCCAAAAGAAGACTCTAAAATTATAATAAGACAGAATAACACAATCCTCCAACTTTTAATTCAAGTTTTAGAAAATCTAAATAGTGTTAATAGTAACAAAGATATTATATTATCTTCATCCGGAATAGTATCTTCATCAAGAAATATTAATTCAGAAAAATGGATGTACCTAACAACGTCTCTAGAATAGACAAATTCCTCTAGGTAGTAAGGCAAGACTCAAAACCTCTTGCAATGAAGCATAGATTATCTTGCAAAGCTGATGATGTTGATACTATAGAAGAAGTTATAGATTTGCAAAAAGATTTAGAAAGATATCAAAAAGATACCCTAAGAAAAATAAAACCGGAGCAAGTATATCACATGGGTATGTTTGAAAGTAAAAGTGGCCTATACAGAATATCTAGAGAAGTAGAATTAAGCGTATTAACGCATCCAGTAGATTTACGAATTGTGAGCAAGGATATTTAAAATCAATTAAGATATTGTGGTTATAAATATATTCATCAAGGTATGTATATCATAGGAATTAAAGACATGACAAGAAAGAAATTAGGAGCAAAGGTTTTAATAACACTATTAGATAGAAGATGGGAATCAATTGATAAAGCGGCACTAGGCTTTCTGGAAGAAGATATGAATGAAAATAGGTTAATAACGTACATAGCCCCAGACCTTATAATGCCTGTAAAAGAATTTATTGAAAAAATGAGTTTTGGTTTCCAAACCAAAGGATATGAAGATTTTAAAAGAACAAATTTGTTAGTAAGCATAGAATTTATAGGAAGGCTTACTAACAGAGGTAATTCCAGATATAGAGTTAATGTTAATAACGTAATTGATAGCATGCAATCAAAAGGCATACAATTTATGAATCCTCTTACAATTAGTTCTGAAGAAAGAGCAGGAGAGGAATGGAAGATAGATGAATTAATAGAAAAGAAGGAATTAAAGCTACCTGAAAATTATATAAGTTATCAAAATTGTTCAGGAGGTAGTAGTATCAGCTTCTTGAATTATAAATCTGCATCCATAGAAGACACATAGTCTTTTATGTCAGAAACAGATATTAGCAATGATAAGAATAAAGGTGTAACCGAATACATGAAATTTTTTAATATAGATGATGAAATCACCCATTGGGAAAAGAAATGAAAGCATATAGAATGGGAATACAGTCATTCTATGACAACAGATTGGCCTAAAATAAGAGACAGAGAATTATTCGTCATTAGAGAGATTGCTAGATTAAAAAGGCAAAAAAGCGAGAAAAAGCAAGCCATTAGTTGTTCTCGCGTGATAAATAAAACTATATCATCAGAAGAAAAGGTAGACAATAATAATAGTAATAATATTGTTATCGCTGATAATAATGATAAAAATAAAAATATTGCCCAGAGCCACAAAGATGAAATTGTGGATGAAGAACAGCAATGGGATATAAACAATAAGCTATTATTAGAAAGTTATGAAGAAGAAGAAGAAGAGTTAATGAAAGAAATGATGATAAAAGAAAAAAATTATGATGATTCAGAACAAAATAATGATTTTTATAACTCACTAGATGATGTGGGACTACATAATTTAGATAATGCAATGGAAGCCATGGAAGTAGAAAGCAGTAATAAAAGAAAAAAGGGATATGGGGAATCTTCATTAAAAAGAGAAGAAGGAAGAGACCTACCAGATCAGCTGGACAGTGGCCTCCAGAAAAAGATGACTACCAACCCACATATATCCCTGGACAATATAGATATATGGGTACTAAGAGAAGAGATTTTGAAAGGCCAGTACAATTTCAAAATTATAAGAATGATGGTGCTATATTAAATTTAGCAGCCCATGACCCGATAGATTGACCGAATATAATTAGCATATGGAAAAGTTTAATAGTTCAAAAATATATACAAAACTAGCATAATATAGGCACTAAGGTAGAAGATATGATAACATATCTTGAAACATTTTTAGGAGAGTCTGTAAAAGTCCTATGGGAACAATGGGTAGAAACGTGTCCTAATCAATATCAAGAATTAAAAAGAGCAGGAAGTAATACTAATAACTTTGCAAATGTTATTTCAAATATGATCATAGCAGAAAATCCAGAATTAGGACATACCTCATTACAAAATGAAAGATTGAGAGAAATAGAAAAATTAACGCTGACAAGCTGGAAAGGCATAAAAGAATTCTATCAGCATTACTTATATAATGCTACCACCGCTAAGCAAGGCTTTAATGTAGGTGTAGTAGAACGATATTTTAATAAGTTGCCTGACCCCCTAGGGTCTATAATATTTGAAGAATATAAAAAAGAATTAGCAGAAAATATTGTAAACATATCCCAAGCCATAACATTTGTCTTTAAACAGCTAAGAAAGGTATGTACAGGTATACAAGCTCAAAGATCCATGAAGAAAACAGATTATAATTTCTACAATAACATTGTCCAAATACCATTAACATATGGAGAATAAAGGCATAGAAATAAAAAATATTATAAACCACAGAGGAGAGACAATAGAAATTTTAGAACAAAGAAAAGATTTTTCTTAAGAAGGTCAGATAATAGAGCCCCATTTTTATATAAAAGAAATGTAAGAAGATATAATCCTAGAAAAACTTACGATAAAACATGCAGGTGTTTTATATGTAACTCTCCAGATCACCTAAGTAGAACCTGCCCTAATAAAGATCAGAAAAGATATTCCAGTAAATATGAAGAGCAAGAAAGGGTTTTAATTATAGACAGTGTTAATGAGAATATATTAGTATGCGATGATGAAATAAAAGATGATGAGTCAATATACTCAATCATCGAAACAGATGAAGTAGAAAATAAGACTCAAGAATATGATTCAAGTGAAGATGAAATAGACCTAATAGATGAATTAGCAGGTTTAAAAATAGAAATGATGAACCAGGTACATTGTGAGCATGATTGGGTTCAAGGGAAAGGTGATTATAATATCAAATGTGCTTTCTGCATATATTATCCAATCCAAGATAATAGGTCCATATGCAGCATATGCCTAAGGCAAGCCTGGGCCTCCTGTCTAAAAGCCAAAAATCAAATATAGAGACAGGAAATAGAATTTGAATCAGAAAAAAGAATATTATATAGCAGGGTTAGAAACCTAGAAAATAGAATAAATAAACTAGAGGCAGAGCTAGAAATACCAAAAGATAAGCTAAAGGATAATAAAGAAGAAGAATATGGTGCTGCTGGAAGCACGGAAATAAAAGAATGAATGGTTATAAAGTAATATTTGAGCATATCCGAGCATATTAAAGGATAATATTGTATCTGACATATCCTCTCGATCTTGAAATTACAGAAACGAAGAAAAGTACACTCGCAGGTGGGAGTGAATGCTACATTCAATTTCAAACCAAAGAATCATATCCTTGTTGATGAGATCCAAAGATGCATATTGGATAATATGAATATACTCGAAAGAGAAAAGAAAGGATACATGCTATCTAATCTCAATAGTCTTACAGAATATTCTAATATGATGAACAAAAATATACCAAGACCAACAAATATTATATTCGATGGAAGTAAATCTGGAATACATATGACATGGGAAGAAATAAGATATGATAAAATCAATTATGCCTTGAATTGGGCAAAGATAATGAATAGTTGTTATTTCAATTATCGAGAAATGATGCGGAGAATATGAAAGAAGAAAGATCTCTGAAATATAAAACATATAAAGAATGCCTTGTAAAAGAAGTGGATCCTTTAGACGGGGAATATATAGACATGAAAATAGACGAAAAATGAGAAGATACATCAAAGGTTTGGAAAGAAGAATTAAAGATGGAATTAAAGGAAGAAATATTAAAAGAAATAAGGCTTGAAATAAATACAAGGTTTGAAGATATAAAGAAAGAATGTGATACAAAAAATGACTTTCATCTCTCAGAAGATGATCATATGGATATCGCAGGGCATGGGCAGCAGCCCGAATAAAGCCCAATCACAATTATATTGATATTGCTATCAATTATTCGGGCGTGGAGGGACTATACCCGACCCGAATATTGATGGAATTTAGAATATTGATAAGGTGTTATCAATTGTATCGGTGGGGAAGACCCCCCCAGATAAAAAAATATATATAAAATAAAATAAAAATTTATTGTTACGGTCAGAAACTTCAGTCCAAGAAGGAGGCAGAAAGGACAACACACAAGTCGGAGAAGAGCAAAGCAGTCTGAACAAAGCGAAGCTCTCGAGCCAGTGCACTCTTTCCTTAGTAATTCTAACCACCACCACCACTTAGTAGTATAGCGAAGAAGGCGCTGCGATCGCCAAAAATATTAAGGTAATTTCCTAGTTTGTGTGTAATCCCTTCGGGGCTTCCCGAAAGGGAAAACCGTATGTAAATTATGTTGTTGAAATGATGTAGTTTCTTGGTTTCACTTGGTATTTTTACGTATGAATTTACGGGAAGACTTCTTATGTTAGGGATCCTATAGGAGAAACCTCTGCGTGTGTAGTTCTCTGTGTAGTCCAGAGTGGCGTTGAATGAGAACCTTGTGGCCGTAGAGAAGTGTTCCCTTCGGGTGGAACTGCCTGAGAAGACGATACGAATTTAACCCATAAGTTTGCATTTAAAAACATTCAAGTGAACGTAATTAACTACATCTGATGCAACATAATGATAAATATGGTGAGTACCGAGTAGGACTTCACAACATCCGCAGCACAAACAGGCCGCATATTTTGGTCTCGGCAACCAGCTAAGATCCTGCATATAAGTAAAAAAGTTTGTGATTAACATTTGAAATAATCACGAATAGTAAATGAATAATTAACCAGACACGCGCATATTATTGAAATAGTAATAAATAGTAATGTCAATTATCCGTGGTGAACAGTAAACTGAAATTAGCATTTAATAACCGCATACGCTAATAAAGACCGCGTAAGCGTTCAAATAGACCGCATATATTTCGCCATATCGCATTGTTGGCTGATACACCATTCATCTCAGTCCATCCATGATTGGCTTGGGATCCATCTTTTTTGTGACTCCACCGCGAACTAACACACAAAACTGTAGGTGAAGACTTATAGTCGCTCATGGAGAGACTTAACATTCGTACTAGGAGTGTAGAAGTGGGATGCACCAGAAATACCAGCTGAACTTTAAAGAAAATGCATGCAAGAGAAAAAGGAAATGATTGCAGAAAATGGGAAAGATTCGGTAGCGAGACAAGATGGTTGATAGTGGCGGAGTGGGTGGGGAATCCCATGCAATGTTGAGGAAATCGTTAACTGGTACCTGCTCGCTCGGCTTAGGAGTAGCGATTAATCGTTGGATTGGCCTATTAACTGGATTAATTGATCGACCATTAATCGGTGGAATTTTAAACCCAATGGGCTAGAAATTTGTATGGAGCAACAGAACTTGAATGCTATAAAAAAAATGTACATTGCAACTATGAAGTAAATGGTACTGTTTCTTTTATCAACAGATCACGAACATGTATACAACAACAATCATCAACAAACATCCATGTGGGCGTCGAAAATCAACAACAAACATGTATACAACAACATTTTTTTTTGATTTCTGCCTGGGCTGCAACTCCAAGAGATGGCGGTCGCACGACTGCGACACGCAAAGGGAAGGTGCCGGCAGCTGTGCGGGGCGTTTGAAATGTGTCGGTTGCTGGAGATGGCAGGTCGCAAAGGAGGAGGGGAAGTAGCAGCGTGCAGATGGAGGAGGAGAAGCGACGATGCACCAATGAGGACCTGACCATGCCATCTAGGACATGAGGAGGGCCAAACTCTATCTATTTAGGAGTGGGAGAGGGCTAGTTAGGGTTACGGGGCCAAATAATTGGGCTTTGTTTGCCCACCAGTTAATGGGCCAAGAAGGATTAATCGGCCTAACAACCGATTAATCGGTCTAACAGGCCATTTAATCGGCCTGACAAGTTAACGCGACGAATAGGTGTTATTCGAGTCGGTCACCCAACGATTAGCGATTAACTGGCCCATTAACTGATTAATCGGATGAATTCTTGAACAGTGATCCCATGGGTGACTGAAACACATAGGGTATATTTGGTTTGGGAACGAGGTAAAAAGGAATACCATGGTGCCATTCCATTGGAATGAATTGCTTTTTTTTCTTGTGTTTAGTTGGGGCAATTAGATGGAAGTGGATGTCTGCAATACAGTGTTTGGTTGGGAGATGGAATGGAATGGTTTTGGTTCATCTCACCTCTTTTCAATGGAATGGTGGAATTACTTATCAAATATACATACATAGACTTGTTCACATTTTTACGCACAATATAGTAGTAAAATATATTGCCAACATTTGTCATAATGCAATTTATGCACTTATATGCATGTCAAAAGACAAGTCACTGACTCAAAATATAACCTGAAATTAATTTTGATTTACGTCTTAACATTAGACAAGTTGAACTTCAGCCGTGCATCATGTAATGAAGCATGTCTTCAGAAGCCTTGCATCAATACTGCTCATTTGCTTGTCGATACTACTCCGCTCCAAATCGGCCAAAATCAACCAGCAGGTGAAGCCACAGCCATGTGCTACTCGCTGCGACGAGCAGATGAAGTCGCTGCCTTGCGCTTCTCGCTGCCGTCAGCATAAGCGGCTCCTCGTCCCTAGCGCTGCTAGTTGCTTCTTGCTTGTGGCTGCTCCTTCCGCGCTGGGGTGAGAGAAGTATGTGGAGGGAGGCGTCCGGTGTCCTTAGCACAAGGTCCAATGGCACCGCTCATCTCCTTCGTCCAGACCTGCGATGAGGCACCTCCACAACTTCAAGAGGGGGAAAGGCTGCACGGACAAGGGCACTGACGGCTCCAACCACCGGTCGCTGTTGAGAGGCGAGCGCATGGCATGGGTGCTGTGAGCCGAGCGACACTTTACTTTATGGCCTAGATGTGAAACAAATCCATTCCTCTTTACTTTGTTCTCAAATCAAATACACTGATAACGAAAGTGGCTTATTAGGAGAATCAACTTTTCGATGAGTTACACGGCCACCATGCAAAACTCAGAAATTAAGGCTTTCGAGCGAAAGGCACAAACATAGTAGCGTCAAGGCTGAGGACAAACTCTCTTCATCAATTCCATGTTAACGGGTCCCACCACTGGAGAATGAAAAACGCATGCTTCCAAGCTGCTTGCCTCAACCGCACTGCCTGGAGCGAGCGGGGAGCAAACACCATCACAAAAAGCTTCAGAGCACAAGGTAGCCCGGCAATGTCTGTGCTTGCCAGAGGCTGAGCACAGAAGGTCACCAAGTCTCGATGTTAGTTGTAGTTTGTGCTGGCGACAAACTCGGTGGCCTGTGGCTGCTACATTCCATCTAATTGGCCACCCACAGGGAGGTATCAATCCTTCTGCGTCTTCATCTTCTAAGCATCTATCCCATTATTGTTACATGTGTCTTTTTTAATAGTACATGTCAGTGCATAGTGTATGCTATAGTTTCAATAGTACAATGGCAGGAGCAGAAAAATCTTCTAAACTTAGTCGCCATTTATGCTAAAGGATTTGGGAAACTATCCAATTCAACCGGCTTATTTTAACCTTCGCGTCGTAGCGCAGCAAGCCGTTGGATCGGGCTTTGCTCATGGGTGCACGTGCCACCTCCCAACTGATACCGATTATTATGTAGGATGTTCTGGCCAGCAACAAATAATTCATGGAGCATATTTGTGCGACTCCAGGTGCAAGTCCATCTCGTCGGAAAGTAATTGCTCACTAGGGGTTGGTGCCAGCATACCGGCCATAATTATCCCACCACTTATAAATGCGTCATTCTCCCTTTCTATACCGGACAATCTTGAACTCTTATTCTCGATGCATCCCAGTCCGACACAACTAGTGTTAAATCTCTCTCCATGGGTGACCTTAAATTTCCGCTTACAGTTCTATGTGTTGGTTCGATATGGAGGCACACAAAGATGGATGCCAGCTAGTCATATGGATGATGAGATGGAGGGTGTAGAAATATATGCACAACGAATGGCGCAGACTGCAATGATCGCCTACGACCTATTCCTGCAATATTTATCATGTGAATATGCTAGTGGAGAGTAAGGACCTACACTTACTAACTTCCATGTCCGAGTTTATAGAGCACGTGCATATTAAAAGACGAAGTCGGCCACCCACTCATATATGTGATGATTGTCAGCACATAAATATTTTTACATTATATGCTTAGCTATTTTTTCATCTAACCAGAAAAAAGCAAGATAAACAGAATTTATATGATGTATAGTACACCTAGCTATCTTCATATTAAAGGAGCATCAATGTTTCTCAAAAATCTAGGAGTAAAATTGAAATACACATACACTGTCTTTATTTGTTTGTCGCCAGTGCTACTTGGTAGGATAATATATATTTTTTTGAACAACGGTAGGATAATAAGGTTCAGCTCATCAACGATTTGTAATGAAAACAATACTACAGCCCTATATTCGCTCCAATTTTTGTCCTGCATCGGTAAACTCAACGGATGATGGTTTCTAATTAATTTCGATGCAACCTTCTCAAGAACCACAAACATAATTTTGATCATCACACGAATCATGTGTCTGGATTGTTCGGCTAAGAAGAGCCGGTGAATGCAGAGAAAATTTGAAACACAAATATATATGCAACAACAAAGTAAAGAGAGGATGTAACAAGGACATCCATTTGATACTTCAAAGAATTGCCTCCTCTCTGGAAAACTAATTCAGAACACAACGCCAACAGCAGGCTAATGATTAGTTGAAGCTGTGTTCCTTCTAACCTTCGTCTCGTGAGATGGCTGCTCTGATCTGATTCTCTTCCTCCTGGTAAATTCCGAGGTTAGTTCACTACACAAAATACTTTGGGGGACGCTAGCCATCAACCGGCTGGTCCGGTGCGTGCATCACCTGGTTCGAATGCCGTTGGATCGACCGCTAGTCAACTGAGGATCAACAAGTCATTTTAATGCTAGTGCTCGCACTTTTAAAATCCTTGTCCGGCATGGTGACGACGGCGCAGGGTATCCATTTTTGACGGCGTTGCCGCGGAAGAAGTTGACTTAGTCATACGTGTTACTTTCATATTTTGTAAAATAGTTCAATAATTGCTGCCTTTGTTATGAAGTCTACTTAATAATTTATAAGAATGGATGCGTGCATCACAATGATGTAGAGGCCGGGGATTTCAACCTCCTTTTTGAAAAGAAAAAAAAGTATAGAAGTCATTTTTTGTGGCTCCTTGCAGCTACTTAAATTGCTACCGCTTCACGTACATACTCATATCCATGCCTAGTTTTGTGAAGTGTGGACCATCGTAAAAAATGTACTATATATTTTTTGTATAGTTCACCCGATAAGAAGACACATGGAAACATGTTCTTTTATTTGCTTGAACTTGAAAGTGGCAGTGCACTATTTAGTACAATTAATTATCTTGTATTTACTGTAGCATATAGGCACATGATAAATACAGCTGCACTCCTCTTGCTACGGAATGATCCATCAGTACTAGTTTGGCTTTCAACCTTTGCGTGGCTCCATAGAGGATCTACATCTCTGGTTTAGTTTCCGATGGAACTTATCAATTGTCAATGACGAGTTTTAGTATTAGAATCTAAGAATGGGATATGTCAAAAATACGAGTTGAAGCACAACATGATGAGGTGGCGTGATCAGCTCTCGTTACCAGAAATCCTATGTTTAATTCATGACAAGTATGGACCATTCCTCGCCTGATGTGCTTGGGTTGGACGGGACGCTCTCCAGGGTCTCCAGACTCTCCACCTCTCCTGGTCTAGGGCTCTAGGCCACTCCACTTAGGCAAAAGGCCCTGGGCTGGCTTGGGCTGAACATGGATTGATTCAGAGACTTTCACATGCCCAAAAGACCGACGCGGCTCAGGATGTGCACCGACCGGGCCGAGCCATGCTCAAGTTGACTCCAAGCAGATCCCAAAAGCCAGCTGGGCTCTCGTCCACCCCTGTAGGATCAAAAAATGAAAAGAAATTAACACCGGAGTGACGCGGCCCTGTTACTACGAATTCCAACATATAATGATTCTAAAAAAATTATCACGTGCTCGGTTAAATGTGTTTTGATCAGGGAAGAATCCATCTAGCATTTCATTGTTTAGGTTACATACATGTGTTCTCCGTGTCAATCAAACTAGGTTTGAACCTTTCTTCGTAGGGCGATCTCGTCGTGAACATTATCGGTCCAGACGCCGTCCAGGAGGAAGCGTAAGCCGTCGAAGGAGAGCAGGCAGCAGAGGGACCCCTCCTGGACCAATGACCCCATCTGGTATTCTGGTTTACTTGTTCACGGCAGCGATGTGGACAGTGGAGCCGGACCCGTCCGGCGGGTTTTTGGGAATGAAGTCGGGAAACCAGCCCAGCAACCTAGGCCGGTCGAGAGAGCTGCATGAGTGAAATTGGGCCGGGCTCATGTGGCTCGTTCAGAGTTAGTTTGGCGCTTCTTCCCTACTCTGCTCTATACTGAACCGAAGAACCGAAGAAGACAAAGAGCTTCAATTTCAGACAACTGTACTGAAGAATGCCTGATAAACTTGCTTTGCTGCTTCCTTCCATCCATAGAACAATCCCGGGAAAGTTTGTCCATATAATCGCACTGCATGCACAAGAGAAGAAGCCCCAGACAGGATATGTCAACCACTCTCTCATACAGTCCTCTGAATCACTACTGCAGCTTCTTTCTTTCTTTCTTTCGTGATCAATGCTGCAGTTTGCTAGCACTGATTTCCAGCCATAATACAACAGCCAACAAGTAACATACATCCTAAACAAATTAACACACAAGCAGCATGCATGTTTGTCAGCGGGCGGGATATACAAATACAACAACCACGGTTACGCACCACACAGGGAGCACCAAGTAACAACATTTCAGTTAAACTTGGTGTATGCTTTAGTTACCAGATTTTGGAAGGAAACAAGTGGCACCCTGCAGATTTCTGCCATGTTCACAAACCACAAGCATACCCAATAACATCATACACAAATTAACTGCTGCATGCTGTTAGATTGATCCTTGGATGCATGTTGAAACAAACTGAAAGAATAGAGCATGCATTTTTTTTCACAATGGAGGTTTGAGACAAGCTCAGTTTTTAATTAATAAAATCATCAACCGGTCAGGATGAAAACATGTAGTTCCAGAATCGCTGACCACCAACTCCCTCTTATAAGATTGAGAGGATATATAGTATATGATAACAATGCTAGTGCTGAACAAAAGAATGAGACACACTTGTCAATAGTCATTTAATGTAGTCAAGATTACAAACTCTCCATCCAGAAAGATGACCCTTACAAATTAGATGACAAGTGAAGACAAGATCACATATATAGAAAGATTACTAAACACTCCACGACCAAAAATACAATACCATTATGAACAAGGGTAGTTGAGGTACAAGCTTTATTGATCGATTTTGGCTTCAAGCACGATCGCTTAACCAACGCTCAATGGATTCCATAGATTCTGTAATATATTAAGATACTGATGGTTATTGCATACGGCCAGAGCGACACCATGAGGGTGGCTACCATTGTAAATGCAAACCTCCAGCATGCTTTCATACCCAGCCTATTAAAATGCACCAATTGTGCTGCAGTTGCCATGTACACAAACCAACCAATGTCAAGCAGTATGACAGTGGTGCATGCCATTGTAAAAATAGCAAGTGTGCGGGCAACTGGAGCCAACACCGCTTATATGCCAAATGAAAATGCGGCTGCCATGCTTCGGCTTGAGCTGTTTAGTAACACGATCAAAGCACCAAGGCTTTCAAGCGTATCCTGAGGTCGATGGTGGTGAATCCAGCGTACAAGAGGCTGGCAAGGGAAAAGGCGGAGCAAATCAATGCTAGTTTATTGGCCACGATGAACACCAGAAAACATAAGTTTTGGGCAAGCATTGGCGTGCCACCTTTGTGTTGATCATCGTTGCCTCTGTACCCACCTAGTATGGTGAAAGCTGCTGTGAATGAAACCGTTACGAGGAGCGCTGACACAATACCAATGGTCGGTGTGTAACCGTTGATCTTCTCTTCTTCTTCCTTCTCATTTAGTATAGGGCCACGTTCTTCAAGGTGAGCACCATATTTAGCACCAGTACCCGCTAGCAGAGAGTGTATCTGATACCACGAATCCTGAAATAAATGAGACACGACATTAAAATGAAGGACCCGTGGCAAATTTATTTTTGTAATGATGGCAAGTTTTGTTTTATGTGCATAATGGAATTTTTATTGTACATAGCGTGGTAAATTCGTTTTTACGTAGGGCATTATTCTGTATATACTTTCAATCAGTTCAACATGGTAAATTTAGTGAAAAAGGTTCCAAATCATCGCAAATTGTATTACAAAAAATTAATCAACCACATGGCAAACTCTATGATGTTTTGTTCTCAACTCATGGGAAACTTTGAAAAATAATTATATAGTCACATGGCATTTTCACAACACTTTCTTGAAACATGGCAAAATTTAGAACAGTTTTTTTCATGCTCGCATGGCAACTCTACGGAAATTTTGTTGTACACACATGGGCAACTTTAAAAATTTGTTTTTTACGGTCACATGTCAGCTCCAATTATTTTATTTTTTCAGAAACAGTGGCAACTAAAAATTACTGCTCACTTGGCAACAATATGATTTTTTTTTCTTCAACTCACATGGCAAATTAGTCTACCATTGCAATCATTTTTTTGCCATGTTCGTAATTTTGTTTTGCTAGGTTATCTTGTTTTTCTTATTTTTTCACATTTATTTTTCCTTATTTTTTTCGTTTTTGGGCTTCTCTTGAGCGTAACTGTAAGCAATGGGCTGTGCCAGAATTGTTTCTGTAGTTCATTAGATGGGCCAGCAGGGAACTTTCGGCACGGAACGTCTTCAGATCAAACGATTTCGTTCGACCGTTCCCCACGAACTTTCAGACTGCATGTCAAGCAAATATCAGGGTCCAAGAGTAAATGATCTACTGTATCATTCTTGGAGCAGAAGAGACATTTCTCATTCCCCGTCCACTCCGTTCTGATCAAATTATCTTTAGCCAAAATGATTTCTTCAGCATCAACCACAAAAATAATTTTGAGCTTCCCCAAGAACCTCTAATGAGTACTACTGTATGTGCTCCGAGCAGAAGTTCCAACAAAGCTTCTCCCATGACTCGCACCACCTCCTCTTTGAACTCGGGCACTGCCCCACCCCTCATGTCCTCCTCATCCTCATTTGTGTTGGTCACCTCCACCAAGTCCAACCCATTAGGCCAGGAGCCCAAACAACAACTCACCAGAACCATTTCTTGCTATTGAAAGCACTGTCTAAAAGGCAAGATGGAGCAGTCAGGTGCCGACGATCAGACGGTCAGCTTGAGTGAAGATAGTACGGATGGAAGTGCTGAGGAGCGCCCGGCCGCCGGAAGACTGCGCCGGTCAGGGAAGTCGCAGCCGGCCAGGGAACGGAGCTCCAGATCCCGGCAGGGTGGAGGGGGCGGACGCGGCCGCGTGGGGGCACGAGGAGGGAGCCTGGAGCTAGCCCCAAGGCACGGCCAGGGCACCCGCACGCCCCGCCGGACCCGCAGGGCAGCGGCCGCGAGGGGGGAGGTAGGGTGCACGCGCCCCATCGGAAGGGGCATGGGGGTGCGAGGGGAGGGGGGCACAAAACGCGTTAGATCCGCCCCGCCGCCACCATCATGGGGTCCGGCGCGGCTTCGCCGTCCGACCCTCCGGCGGCAACGATGCAGGAGAGGGCCGTGGGGGGTGGTTGCTGGCCCCAGGTGGACGACGCGAGGGTGGGAGGGAGCACGATGCACCTAGTAGGATTTTTCACCTGTCGCTACGTCCGGGCTTTCGATCTATTCCTTAACTCTCTGGTTAGACTCCTGTTGTACTCTCTCAATAATCTCCAGCATGGTTCATGAACCAGCCGACATAAGAAGTGTAAGTCTGTCTTTTCCTAACAGTTTAACGTGTAAATCTCTATTACAGATTGCTGCCTCAATTTGCTATTGATTTCTTGTGGCCTTTTCTTTTACCTTTTGTTCACTACCGGAAAAAGGCTTATACGTGGCCTCAAATTAGTGGCGGGCGCGGCGAGTTACCTGGCACAGCTATTAAGGAAACGCAGCACTAGCAGGTAACAAAAGGTGCCCGCCACTGCTATTGGAGTAGCAGTGGCGGGCAGAAACACGTGCCCGCCACACATAAACTGTTCCAAATTTTCCCGCGTGATGAAATCTAGCAGTGGCGGGCCCTTACTAATGCCCGCCATTGGTTCTTAAGTCGACAGTGGCGGGCAAAACTTTTGCCCGCTACAGCTAAATTGTGATAACCATCGACAGTACATACGCAGGAGGGTCGATAGTATGCTGTTTTAGCAGTGGCGGTTGCTCGGTAGTGCCTGCCACCGCTTTTCCCCTTACGGGTGGCGGGCAGTATCCTGCGCCCGTCACTCTTACACCCATGACGCACGCGGTTCAATTTTCGCCCAAAAATCGATTCGTCACCAAAACTTCTCATTTCCCCCCGGCCCAGCCCCCAGCGCCTCCCTCAAATCTCGCCCGACTCGCCGTCGCTCCCCTCCTCGCCGCCGCGCCCCTCGTTGCCTCCTCTCCTCACTGTCGTGCCCCTCGTCGCCGCCGCTCCTCTGCTCGCTGCCGTGCCCTCTTCGACGCCGCGTCGCAGCCCTCCTCGGCGCCGCGGGCAAGGCCTCCTCCTCCAAAACCAGAGGCATCTCACTGCCGCCGCCACCGCCGAGAGCTCCTCCCCGATGACTAGCCCTGCGGTCATGTCGCCCTCCTCCGCCAACATCGGAGACCTCGCGCCGCCTTCGAACGCCAAGCGCGCCGCCTCTCCGGTATTTGCAGGTATTGACATGAGTGCCAATGTTTTCGCGAAACGTTGATTCATTTCCGTTTCGCCGAATTTGTAGCACACGTTATGTCCTCTTTTTAGCAAAGGTCATGTCAAATATTTCTTTCAATTTTTGTTTTTTATGCTTTATGACTCATAATGGCCACACTAAATTTTAGCAAACGCAACAAATGGATTCCGGTGAATCATCTTCTATGGACCCCTCAGCTTAGCGTCGTAAAAAGGGCTGAAAGCGAAAAAAGAAATCGGCCAATGAACGTACCGCCAGTAAGGCACCAGAAGAAAATGTGGTGAATGTTTATACCAGTTCACGCGTATGGCAAATGTTTAAGCCCGGTGAACTGATGTTACCACAATACAAGTTGAATGCACTAAGCATTGATATTCAGCTTCTACATAAAGACGTAGTAGCTAGGTCAAGAAAGGGTGAGATGTATTACACCGCCAATGTTATAGACGATCTTGGATTTATCGACGTGTACCCTGCTGATAAAATATATCTCGGGTCTGAGAGTTTGGTCAACGACAATATTTTCTACGTGGACGTAGTCAAGCCGTCTTTAATGAGGCTTTGGTCGCTCTGGCATGCTGCAAATTCATTGCTCCGGAATGAAGAAGTTGCCTTCCTTGATCCGTATATCATGCATTGTGCCAATGTGGATTCTGATAAAGGCCAGTGTCTTATCGCGAATTACCTCCACAAGACCAATCTTCACAGTCCTCGGCACAAGCAAAACTTTATCGTGCCTTACTTCGAAATGCAAGTTCATTCCTTTATGCTTGCATATATACACCTGACTATTTTGATGTCAATCTCATTCATGTTACATTGTTCAATTGTTTTGCGCAACAATGAACACTGGATCATCATCGCACTATTGCCCCGGGACGGCCGAGCTTATTTCTTTGATTCCAGGAGAGACCCTAAGAAGCCGTGGACCGGTCTGAAGAAAATTCTCAATGCTGCTCTTTTGATGTATCATAAGTCCGACCGTAAGAACATGTCGTATTCGCAGTACAAATTTAACACTAGCTTTTGTTGCCGGCTACAACCAAAAGACGAAACCATGCACATGTATGGCTACTATGCCATGGTCTTCATGGATGACTATGTGCGCACAGGACCACTTTTGAGAAGTGATTCAATGTTGCAGAAATGGTCCGAAGAGAATGAGAAGGAAGTTAAGCTAGCTCACTTTTGGACAGAGCATGAGCGCCTTCAGAGGGTGCTCATGAATATCATCAATCGCCATGTAGTGAGGGATGAGGGGATGTTCTACTGCGGGGCAGAGAAGCAAGAACAACGAGAGTTGAGAATGAAACATCAAAAAGTCGACGGATGTTATGGCGAAAGGATAGATATATATGCTCCTTTCTAGAAAAATGTCAAACATTAAATTATGTCATGACACAATGCTTGTCACCTTGTGATCACTAGTTTATATGCACGTGTGTCATATGTTTATATATTTGCCTTGTGATCTTTTCGTGTTATTGCGTGTTAAAAAAAACAGATGGGACCGCGAGAAGAATTGTGGGAGGGGGTCTCTGCAGCGGACATCGAGAAACACTATCTATGGACGCGGGACAAGTATCGGGCAGAGCACCTCAGGGAGGCAATGTTACCTGAAGTTTCAGAATTGACTCAATGGACAGATAGATCATACAGGACTACCCTGTGTGCTCTGCAAATTTAACTTCAGTGTTTCGCCACCACGTAGGAGTCGTACACTTTCTCTATTTCGTTTTTTTGGAAAAATTATTAGTCTATTACTGTTACTAAAATTTATAGTTTACACATTGTTCTCCATAATTACTTTATCAATTACCATGATTACTAACAGACGGAGGACCAAAGAGGAGCAGCTGCAGGTGCCCCAGCCATCAGCTGCATATTGCGCAGAGTCTAGTTTGTTCCTTTTTGGGATAGCATCTGTGTGATAATTTACATGTTTCAATTCGAAATAGACTTATATAGATCCCACTGATAACTTGAAATGTTCTTGAAGCTTAGAAGCTAAATACTACAGCTTAACTCATAGACAAAAAAAATAAATTTTGCTGTAGCTGCAAGATGTGGAAGACAACCAAAATATGTACACATAATTGTGTATTTCTCTAAAGAATTCATTTCAAAATATTGCATGAACATACACCATCGAGCAAGCACACAAGCACAGTTGCAGCTCAGTTGGAGGAAAATCTGAGACGTCACCAAGTTCTGTAAGAGAAGCAAATGGATGCACTTCGTGGATGCCAGTCAGCCTCTTCGGACGAGCTAGCTAGGAGGCAACTGCTACGTACACCGCCACGCCACCTCCACCAGCTCAACAACGTGGTGTCCTTCCGCATGACATGTCGGTTCCACATCTCTTGCCATGCGTTATTTCTTTCTCAAGCCGTAATTGGAATACAATAAGCTACGAAAGTAATCAACCACACATGCCAAGGCCCTTGACTCTTCCAGGCTGAAGATCAAATCCGCATTGAAGTTAAACTCGTATTCCTGGTGCATCCCACTCCTATGAGATCTATATATGCCACTAAGCCACTCAGTTGCTAGCTAAAGTTTACCTTGCATCTGCGTCTGACTAGGCCATGCATATAGCGGCTACACAAGAGACAGACAGAGCTTGGATTTTTGGTTGCGATCTTCGGTTTTGAGCTTCAAACAATATATGAAGGCCAGGTGATGGGGATTGTTTGTAGGTGTGTGTCAAAAAAATTATTATCTTCTACCAGCCACCTACGTGTTGTCAATGTATTTACTACGTGCCCTGGATTTTCTAAGAAGATGACATGCTATGAATGTTGAGTTGTCTTCCACAGCCATTGAATTAGAAATCAATGATTTAGTATGATAATTGAATGGGTAAATTTCAGACCATTTTTCTTACGAGACTTGCCCTTGCTTCTATAGGGATTTCACAAATTTTATTTGTTTTTGTCTATACTCGATTATTAAAAGCTACTCGGTGTTGGATTACACTCCTACACATGGTGCTACTTAAAAGTCAGCTTCCAAGGTGCATGCATACCACGACCTCCACCGTTCGCAGCAAAGTTGGCGGAGAGCTGGGCGGAGTAGGCCACGTGCTGAGCGGTGATGCGGGCCTCAGCCGAGAGCAGGAGCAAGAACAACTTGCTGAGTCCGATCTGTTGTTCGGTCATGGCGCGAGTCAAGATGGCAGAAACAAACCCGTTGTAGTCAGGCTCATGCAGACGACCTTGGAGGATGTGTGACACGATGTCATCCTCCTCGAATGGCTTCGCGGCAGCAGCGAGCTCATCTGCCTGCCCTTTCTTCTTGGTGATGTAGGAGGCGGCTGAGAGATCTCCCTTGCGTGTGTTTCCAAGCGCCGACTAAAGCTGAATCATTCGCGCCCTGGACTGCGACAAAAAACTCTGGAGCAGAGCTTACCAGATGCTAGCAGCGGTTGTGAAGGTCGAAACTTGCAGCAAAACCTCGCGGGAGAGAGAGGCGAGCAGAAATGTAAGCACCTGTTGATCCTGGGTAACCAAGATGACGTGCTCCGGGTTTGGCGCAGAGGTGATCTCCTTCTTCCCTGATTGTGCCATCAAGGTAGCCCATCATCCCTTCTGCCTTGATGTGCGGCAGAACTTGGGCTCTCCAAACTAGGAAGTTCTCACGGGTTAGCTTTTCTGTGATGGTATGGCCGAGTGAAGCTAGGGAGGGTGCGGCCATGGCTACAGGGAAGGAGGACGACGACATGACCCAGATGTATTGGAAAGACCTTGCTCTGTATACCATGTGAAAACGAGGCTTAAGTGTATGCACTGCGGCAGGAACGCATGCGTGTAGATATATGCCAGAGGCCGAAGGATTACAGGGGTTTTTAGGCTCCAGGATTGTTTCACAAGTCAGCTAACAACCTGGATCAATCTCCACCGGCCTAACAGTATGTTACAACAACTAATCTACACGCACACACGCTACATACGGTTTATAGATACACCGTAGAGATACAATGTCTAACAGAATCACTATCCAAAGAAACTTGCTATATGTTAGGTGGCCAACTCGAGGATAGATGGGATGTCGATCCACATAAGTTGTCATTTCTTAAGTTAATAAGAGCAGTGCTGCTGGTAAGATGATTCGGACTTTGCCTGTTGATCTGGGATGCAGACATACAAAGAACAGTCATCTCATGATTCAGACTCTATACATCACAAAGGCCAGTAATTTATTTTTATCGAGTCTATTACCTGAATTTTGCGAACCTACAGTATGCATCCGTAGTACCAGCTGATTTGTACTACAATACGATAGCATACACTTGCTGAATATATGTCCATGGCAGCCTTTTGTGACAGGCAAAGATTTGGTACTCTAGTTGTATGGATGAATGTCTGGAATTCAGGCCTCGACTAGTTGTTGGCAAAAGAAAAAGAGGGCCTTGATCAATTAGCCACATCTTTGTGAAGCATATTTTCATGCGGTTCGCAAACGGCGTCCAAGGGAAGTACTTCATTCATACATGACCTTGGACTGAAGAGCACTGGTGAACAAACATAGTGCAATGACAGAGAAGGGAACCCTGGGTCCGACCTCCAAAAACTTGTCCCTCTCACTTGAAAGCCTTGATTTCTGAGCTAGATTGGCTTAGTGGCCATTCCGCAAGCGATGGCATTGGAGCGCTCCTTGAACTCATCGAAAACTTGATTCATTCCGTAATCCACCTGGCCTATGTAGTTCAATGACCCTAAGCATATCCCACCCACTACTCAAGATGGCAACGGGGATGAAACCCACCGGGTTTTGCCTTCCCAAACCCATCCCCACGAGAAAATCGCAAACCCGTCCCCGTCCCCGTCACCATGCGCGGGGCTAGTTTTTTGCCCGTCCCCTAAACCCGTCGGGTTTTCTAAACCCACGGGGAAATCGACATATTTAAGCAAACATAGTAGCAACAAAGAATAGCATTTCAGCAGCAAAAGACATATTTCAGCAGCATAACTTGAGCAAATTTCAGCACAATGCAATAGTACATGGTTCAGGAGCTACAAGGGGCATATTTCAGCAGCATAACTTGAGAAAAAGAGCAATAACAACAGCTACAAGGAGCATTTTTCAGCACAATACAACACCCCATTTCAGCAACAAAGATAAGCATATTTCAGCAACAAACAGGGGCATATTTCAGCCATACATGGTTCAACAATGAGGAAGATGGCTGTCCATGATCATCATCACTCTCAAGATTGTACTCCTCCAACAATGTGCATATCTTGGCCGGGTATTGTCGGGTTTCGGGTTCGGGGATTACCGAAACGGGTGTAAACCCACGAAACATGCCGGGTTGTATAATGTGCCGAGCAATAGCCCCGCGGTGATGAAAATATGCCCATCCCCGTCCCCTAATAGGGTAAAAACCCGCGGGGATGCGGGTTTCGGGGCCCCATTGCCATCTTGACCCACTACGTCACTCTCGGCCTTCCTGTCTAAGCACCTGACATTTGCTTTTCACTGAATTCTTTTCAGTTCACTCCTACTAGTACTTTCTTTCAAGTTCACCTGGTATTTCTGGTGCATCCCACTTCTACACTCCTAATACGAACATCAAATCTCTAAATGGGTGACCATAAGTTTTTGGCTACAGTTTTGTGTGTTCGTTCGACCTGGAGTCACACAGATGGATGCCAAGCTATTCATGATGGAGTGAGATGAAGGGCGTAGAAGTATATATACACAGGGAGTGCCTCGGATTGCGACGTCAACCTCCTATTGTGGCAACATTTATCATGTGAATATGCTCCTACAATGTAAAGAACTGCAGTTTATATTAACTTACTTTAATTTCTTAGTTTAAAATGACCACCCACTCATAAGTTGGCCACCCACTCATATCTATGATTATTTCCGGACATAAATATTTCAATGTTTTATATTAAGTTGTTTTTCCAGCCAACTACACAAAACAAGATAAGTACAATCTATATCTCCTATCATGTACAGTACATATATCTTTCTCCATATATCCTCAAAGGAGCATCCTCTAAAACTCGGAGAGAAATTTTCATATATATACTATCTTTATTTTTTTATCAATCACTAATACTTGGTAGAAGAATGAGATTCAGTTCATCATCGAATTGTGATGGAAACAATACTTGATACCTTTATTCCCTCCAGTTTTGTGAATTTTTAGCATAGTTTTTGGGAATTTCTTACTATTAGAGAACAAAAGACACGTCAAACTAAAATGGGATATATATGCATAAGACGAAGGAGCAGAAGGATGCCACGAGGCTCGTGCACTTGCTGAATTCCACCCACAAGTCACATGATTGCAGTAGAAGGCATTGGAATTATAGCGTAGATACATCCATGGTTATTTTACATTTTTAGCGAAAAATCCTGTTTTGCCTGTCAAGCTCAACAAAGATTGACTAGACAATTATTTGTGTTTGTTTTTGTGATCAAGTCTGCCTAGCCTTGGCGGTCTCTGTTTTGTTTGAGCCGAGCTCAAGCCCAACAGCAAAACTATCGCTGAGCGACCTCGCTCAGCAAAGCTACTCCTACTCCTACCTTCTTGTTGTGTATTTATGACGTGACGAACCGAGTTGTCACAGACAACACAGCTGGCAATGTCCCCCCACACCCCATTCCTATCTTGCCAAGCTCAGCTCCGCCCCATTGCCGGGGGGTACCCCCCCTCTGCGCGACAACAAGCAGCTGCGGGCCCTCAACAGCAGCCGTGCACGCGACATACTCGACAAAATGCCGGCGCGATGATTTACATGTCAGTTGATCACCTTTTGACAGTCCCGTCATATGTTAAATTAGAGTATTTTTTTAACGCATTAGAAGAAGGTTTTGTTCATGACTGCCTCAGCACTTGCAAATTATCGTCATGTGCGCTGATTGAAATGCCTAGGCAAAGATTTTTGATATATGCACTGATTGAATCAGAAAGCGAGAGCATTGATATCTTTGTCGCATATTCGCTCCACCCGGAATTACTTGTCATGGAAATGGATGTATCTAGACGTATTTTTAGTTCTAGATACATCCATTTCTACGACAAGTAATTCGGGACAGAGGGAGTACTTGTGAGCGGATGTTATGGCTAGGAGACTGACACTTCCAACGAGAGGAGGGGAGAGATCTTTGAACTGTCCGGTGAAACATAAGCATAACTAGTCCGACACAGAGAAGGATGTCGATCACATATTAATCTGAACTTGGATTTAACTACCATCGCGTCTGAAAGAAAATTAGATATTGTTGTATAGTAAGTACGCAGCTACAGAAGCATGCCGATTTTGAAGATAACTGGAAATATGTATAACCATAGGAAACCAAGGAGTGCAGGGTAACCATTCTAGATTATTACAAACCGTAGAACACAAGTAAATTGGGAGTCACTCATATTATTACAAACCCAACTGTTAGAAGGATAGAGAGGGATTGGTGTAATGAATGTTTATTGCTTGAGCCTTGTAGGTGTATATATAGTGAGTACATGATCTTTTCGGAGTACAAGGCAAGGTAGAACAAATCCTACGCTATCCTGTACTACCTAAATAATCACGATAATCAACACCGACGAAACAAATGCACTGAGTTCACTACTTGCAACCATATATTTTCATTCACTCAAACTAAATGCTTGATCGCACTCATCAGAGATCTGCAGTAATGCCTTTTCCAGACCGTGGTTGGACCTCCACTGGGACCCTCGTTGTTTATCTCAGTTGAGAAACCGCCAATCCCGCCATCAGGATCTGCACTGCTACAACTACCACTGCCACCCGACCCCGTCGCTTCAGAGCCCCGGCCAGACACCACCCTGCGGCCCTAAATAATGGCTATCAATGTGGGGGATAATGTCTTGAAAACTCAGAACGAAAGAAAGAGGGGCATCAAAAATATTCACAAATCAATGTACCTTCAATCTTCACATGGTCCATAACTATATCTCGATTGCTAATGTTCTCCAAGTTTTGATATTCTCATATTTGGTTCCTCTAGCCTGCAAGGTCCATGCAATTAAGAGAATTGGGCATTGTTGGAAGACTAATATTGTCCATCTTATTGCTAAATAGGATTATCAGCCTCTTGAGTGATGCGAGGTACTCTATATTCGATAGCAAGGCGTCACACTCTTTAAGCTTGAGGAACGTGAGGTCTTCCATATTGTAGGATAAGGTGTCCCAGTTGCAGCGTGCAGCACAATAACACTAACGTCTGTTGACACACGAACACATCACGTGTACCCTCGATGCCGGGGGTGATGCACCGCAGCTCACGATGAAGGAGGTCCGTCCGGCAGCGCGATACGCAGGACAGCCGGCAGACGCTTTTGAAGACCCGAAACCTCACACGCCCGGGAGGGACCCCGTCAGGGAGTGCGGCGGCTATGGGCTGCTCTAGGTCGATTTGCTCGCCCCTAGAGTCTCGGCATTCGCGGCTGTCAAACTTGAGGAACAGCGAAGAACGAGAAAGAAAAACGATGGAGAGATAAAACGTAGATAAAAAAGTAGTATATTAATTTTTTTGATTGTGTGTTCTTCAAGGGGGCTGCTACGAATCAGCCGGCTGATCTTTTCCTAAGATCAGCCGGCTGGCCAGCCGTTGATTTGGCCGCGTGATCTGACCATGAATCACAATACGTACATGTCCGCTTGATGGACCACGCCATCACAAATATGCCCATGTCTCCCATGCAGCAACTCCAGCCACCGGTGTGTGCAACGCAGATTCTCGATGCCCACGTGGCATGCATAACTCGCAGTTGGCCGACTTGCAGCACCAATTATTGCATGCACCATTCACACTGCTCAGGTCGCAGCAACCACGTCGCCGGTCATCTCACAGCAACGTCGGCGAGCTCGCCGCACATCGGCAAGCTCCGGGACTGCACCACCAGCAACGAAGCTGCTGCGATCATCCTTGAAGCATTCGCGATGCTCCAACAGCTCGACAACGCCCCGTTGCGACACCGGTGATGCTCCGTTGCAGCACCAGCGATGCTCCGACGGACCGACGATGCTCCATTGCAACACCCGTGAGGTTCCATTGGCTCAACGATGCTCCGTTGCAGCATAGCATGCTTCGTCGCACGGCGGTGCTCCGTTGCGGTGTCGACGATGCTTCGGCGGCCTGGCGACGCTCCGTTACAGCACTCGCGAGGTTTCGAAAGTCCGACGATGCTCCATTGCAGCAGCCAACAACGCATCCAGCAGAGGCCGTGACTTGCAGCTCACGGGTGTTCCGTCGTCCCAGCATCGCCGGCCACCGACTCATCATAGCACCTAGATGACCTTGTAGTACCGTTGCTGGCTGGCCGGCTCGCAGCAACGCCGTTCCCCCTCGCAGCACAGGCTCACGACGTGTCTGCGCCCGGTCTCGCAGCACCCGGCGGCCAGCTCCCAGCACTCCAGTGCTGCACGGACGATGTTACAACTAGCCGGTCGCAGCATCAACCATCGCCGTCCCAGCTGACTTCGCCTTATGTAAGTTGTAGTTCAAGTGTAGCAAGCCAGCAAATACACTAGCAAGTAGCAACTCGTGTGGAAAGGAAACAAAGCCAAATCACGATAGCCTCTTGTGGGGACCAGCCACATGCAAAGACGCATAGCGTGCTCATGTGCTCTGTACCACGCACGACTAAACGAACTCATCTGCTAATCGGACAACGCAGCGGGCGGTTTACGCGTCATCAAAATCAGTCGGTAGAATATAAACGTTTCCCGTTCTTCAATCGGCCGTCACCCCCAACATATATAAGAGGCGGCTGGACTTCCCGAACAAGTAAAGGATTCATCTAGGCTTTCCTTACAAGAATATTACATCAATTCACGTTCTAAAAAATCCTAGTTCTAGTCCAACTCGGATTTGGCTCGGATCTGTCCCATACTTCTGTCATGCTTCTTGCGTGGGCTGTAGAAATCGCATACTAATTCGGATGGAGTCGAGTCCAACATCAAACTTGTCCGCCTCGACGATCTGCATAAGACATCACGGGCCACTTCTCCTTCTAAGGCCGTCTTGATGACTTTTGGGGCTCATCTTTAACTTCCAGTCGGACTTGGTCATGTAGTTTTCTGAACTGTCCGAGTCTTGTAGCAACTTTGCAGGCCATATACTATCTCAAATAATGATGACTCCAAAAGCAAAGTTGATCGTTTCGACGATACGCATAACTTCCGTGTAGAACACTTTTCCAGCCGAGGTCATCTAGATAATATTTTGAGCCCATCTTCAACTCCAGTTTGGATTTTCACTCAAACCGGCAAGCCTTCGAGAACCGGCAAGCACTCATTTCCGGCAAGAAAACTTTCCGGCAAGCACTCATTTCTGACAAGCACAACTTTCCGGCAAGCACTCAAAACCGGCAAGCATTTCCGGCAAGCACTCATTCCCGGCAAGCACTTATTTCCGGCAAGCAAAACTTTCCGGCAAGCAAAACTTTCCGGCAAGCAATTTTCCGGCAAGCAACTTTCCGGCAAGCAAAATTTTCCGGCAAGCACTCATTTGGCCAGCAAGGCCGAATAGCTCGCACAACCCATCAGACATCACCTAGGTGGGTGTCTGGTACCTCGCGCCACTTTTATACTCAGGGCCGGTCCGTAGAGTATTGCCTCTAACTTTTGCATACGAACTCGGATTCGGATGATTTTTATATCAAAATCAACTGATTCGACGAGACAAAGACAATTCATGTAGAAAGTTTTCTCATATTAGACTGTCTTGAGGGCGGAATTGGCCGAACAGTACTCTTAGTGTCAAAATCTCAGTATTTCAAGCATAGTTTCGGCCTTTTAGAAGGGATCGGATGATGATGACCCAAACTTCAAAGATGTTCATGTCGATCATGCGAAACTTCTTCATGTAGATCACTTATTCATTTGAGGTAATCTTAAACGCTTTCTTCCGTGCCAAAATCTGTTGTCAACACATGCCCCCCTGTTTTTGGGCAAAACTTGTATGCCGAAAAATAATTCACATTGTGCTTGTTCTAAGGACAATGTCAACACTCCATCGGCCATTTTAAATTTTCTTAGGGCGATAAGCATGTGTCGGCCATGTTTTATGCTAAGGGCGATAATCATATATCGGCCATTGGCTACTTAGGCTTCTTGCCACACACTCGGGTGGTACTTCTTCAAATACTTGCCATTTAGAGCTCGTGTTAACAATGCCCCTTGAATGGATTCCACCAAATATGAGTTTCCGGAAACTACTCTTGCAACCTTAAAAGGACCTTCCCAGATTGGAGACCACTTCCCGAATTTTCTATCTCTTGAGCCAATCGGCAAGATCACCTTCCACACGAGATCGCCAACTTGAAAGTTCTTCAACTTGACCTTTTTATTGTAAGCCTTTGCTACCCTCAACTTCTCTCTCTCTCTATGGCCTTTAAAGCAACCAAACGTTTATTGGCAACCTTATCAATATTGTCCATCATTAAGTTATAAAAGTCCACTGCCGATAAATCATTTTGTTTGGCTATCTTCAAAGCATTCAGATTTACTTCCACTGGTAAAACGGCCTCTTGACCATATACTAGCTCATACGGAGTTACCTTTGTGGCGCCATGCCTTGAGATTCCATGTGCCCACAAAGCTTCGGACAACAACTCATGCCATTTCCTTGGATTATCCTCAATCTTTTTCTTGATGTGCTTGATTAATATTTTATTGCTAGACTCAGCTTGTCCATTAGCTTGGGCATAATATGGAGAGGAATTAAGCATCTTTATGTTATAAGATTCGGAAAATTCTCTAACTTGATGCGACACGAAAGATGAACCTTGATCTGTAGTTAATGTTTGAGGAATGCCGAATCTATGAATAATATGCTCGGTTATGAATTGAGTTACCTCCGTATGTGTCATGTTCTTGAGAGGTACTGCCTCAGACCATTTAGTGAAATAATCGGTTGCCACCAATACGAACCGATGCCCCTTTGAGGAAGATGGATGAATTTCTCCAATGAAATCTAAACCCCAACCTCTAAAAGGCCACGGTTTGATAATAGGATGTAACATAGCAGCAGGAGCCAACTGAATATCACCAAACTTTTGACAAGCTTCACATCCTTTACAATACCTGAAGCAATCATTGATCATAGTCTGCCAATAAAACCCAGCACGTCGCAGTAACCATTTCATTTTGGGGGCCGACTGATGAGTGCCACAAATTCCTTCATGGACCTCTCCCATAGTAACTCTCGCTTGGTCCTCGTCCAAGCACTTTAACAGAACATCGTCAACAGTTCGGCGGTAGAGATCATCATCTCTCATTGTATACTTGAAAGCCATACGCCGAACGGTCCTGTCCACCCTTTCACTCGGATTACACAGATATTCCATAATGGGCCTCCTCCAGTCTTGATTTTCACCTGCACTAGATTGCATGTTAGTGGCCGATGCAGTGGGCTCTGGTTCGGCCTCTACACTTACATGGCTAGACATCGGCTTTTGAGAAACATGAAACATGCCATGATCAACATGATAGCTGGATGCCTGCTGTGCCAATTCATTTGCTCTCCAATTATCATGCCTAGATATATGAGCAATGCTAAAGTAATCCAAAGCAGAAATTATATCTAGACATTTATCAAGATAAACATTAAGTGATCCGTCAAAACATTGAAAAACTCTCACTACTAGGGAAAAGCCTAGCAGTATCGCTGGGTTTGTAGCTATCAGTAGCGCGGGCGGCCGCGCTACTGGTAAGGCGCTACAGCTAAGTTTTAACAGTAGCGCTTGTTGGACCAGCGCTACTGCTAAGTATACATAGCAGTAGCGCGGTTCAATCAGGCGCTACTGATAATATCTGCAGCGCTGTCTCTCCTCCAACGCTACTGATAAGGCAGCGCTGCTGCTATCCTCCAACCAGCGCTACTGCTATTTATTTTATTTCCAGTATTATTTTTTCCTCTACGTATTTCTGCTGTATTTGTACAGGTTTCACACAGTTGTCTCATCATATCATAAACATACAATATTGTCATCATATCATACACATACAGTAGTCTCATCATATCATCATCATCATCATCATCCAACACAAATATCATCATCTCGAAAATAGCAATACACAAGTCATGTCTCGAATAAATGCAACTGCATGGTCATGGCACACACACAAGTTTCATCATCTCTATCTAAACCATGATGTAGAAGAGAAGAGCGATCAGTATGAGCAAGAGCGCGACTATGTAGTACTTCTTGAGGCGCCGGTTTCGCTCCCTCTCTTGCCGGAGCGTCCACCTCAAGTAACTATTTTCCGCTTCGGCTCTACTGTCGAACCCTCTGTGGCTAGCGCCCGGGTACCTGTCCACCTAGGCCTGAGCGTCTGGCCAGTGGTCGTAGACTCCTGGAACCCTCCCAATGAATACGGCGTAGCAGTCCTTCGCCATCACTGATCTATGTACCTGCATCGTCAGTTGATGAATTCATCGATAATATGCAACATAATGTACTTGAGAAACACGAAGACACAGAGTTAGCAAAATACAAGCAACCTATAGTAAACATAAATAACGAAGTTCCTCATACCCAAACTAATTAACTAGAGCGATCTACGCTAGTTCAGGAGGACGGTTTAATTACATCACAGAGTTTCGTCGTGCATAAATTCAAATTTTTGTCATAGGAAGACAGTAGTGACTAAACAGACACATTGTCATCGTCAATCACTCGTCCATGTCGGCGCTCCAATCTTCATAGTCAGGGAGGAAGCACCCGAGCTTCGTGAAAGGCTTCAGGTCCAGACGCTGAGCGACTAGCAGTGCTCGGACATCATCCCGCTTCATTGGCCCATGGTAGAACATCCCTGTTTGTTCGAGGACCTCCTTCATGATCACTTGGGCAAGTTCACACTGTACGTGATAAAACTCAGCTCGGATTCGATGATCCGGTGTCCTTCCTATGCTTGTGGCCCAGTTGACAATCTCGGCATCGTTGGAAGTAGGTGACATGCGAAGGCGTTGATTATCCCTTCTGTAGTCCAGCATGTGATGCATGAGGTAGAATCCATCAGCCTTACTATCATTCGGTTGCTGGATGCAGCAGAAGTCGGTCTTATGGCCGAAACACAGCCCGTTCTTCCTGTACTTTTTCACCTTGATATATCCACCAGACATGCTGAAGGTTATCATGGCACTATCGACAACACTCTTTATGTGCGTGTAATCCTTTTTCCTGATGTTCCTCAATGAGTCCAAGTACAGAGCATGGGAGTATTCTGGGTACAGAATGATGAGGACGGTGCCCCCCCCCCCCCCCGCCGCTGCACAAAATAAGTACACCTCAAATTAGCCTCCATGCGTGCAAAGGAATGATTAAAACTTATGAACGGATATCCGCGGATGACTTACGTGGGATGATAAGGCAGGAGAATCGTTTCCTTGTCCTTATTGGTGATCATGAAATCGCCGATGTACTTGCTCGCATAGTCACGATGCTCTTTGCAGACTGCCAAGAATCTCTCGTGCATATAGTACGGGTCCGCGACGCAGATATATTTTATGTTCTCGCGCCTGATGAAGTAGTTCAGATACAGCGCATACATGCGGATGAACTGAAAATCCAGCTTGGTCATGTGGAACATGTCGTAGATGTAGTCAAATCGCAGGATGAACTTATCCGCGGGCCATCTCTCGACATACAACTTCCCACCCGGCACCTGAGCCGCGTAAAGCGGGTATCCTGGATTTTTCGAGAGGAGAAGGTTTTTCTCTCTCGCCAGCACATCTTCATGAAGTCTCATTAGATCATTGTTCAGTATGTCCTCTAGCGCTTTCCGAGGTAGGATCGGGTGGCCGGCGACATGGAACCGCTCTGCACCTTCGAAAGGTATTCTGTCTACCTTCCGGGGCTGCAGAGGCGGCTGGCTGCTTGAAGCAGCTCTGGCGCCTTTAGAGCCTTTCCTGTCCGGTCTCCTCCTTTGCTTCTTCGCGGGTGGCGGTAGTGAGCCCACCATACCTTCCCTCACCACCACCCCCAGTGTCGTCGGGCTCATCAGTGGACGGCCCTCGCGTTGTTGTTGCTGGGTAGAGTAGGCATCAGGAGGCGTCTCCTGCGAGGATCGCATGAAGAGAGACTTCTTGCAATCAGCCTTAGGACGTTCCGGCTCCGGCAAATCAGGCAGCATCAAGTCATCTCCATGCTCATAGCCTGAGTCATAGTCCCGAGCCATCAATCCTCCATCGTCATAGCCGGTATTGATATACTTGAGAGGGTCATCATCATCCTCCTCCATGACATCATCAGCATTTGCTTCTTCGACGGGGGCAACATCGTCAGGCACTAATGGAGGCTCTCCCTCGCGTCGTCCGCTATCACCTGGCACGACAGGTGCAGGTAATTGGGTAGGTGGGGTGATGTTCATACCTTGTTGAGGCGTTGTCGTTGGTGTGCTCCCGGGCGCCTCCACACGAAGAAGAGTCTTCGGCCAAGGCAGGAACCAACTCTTGCATGCGACAATCCGTTTAGGGGTCTCATCGTCTCCCTCGAGTGGTACCGGAGGAGGCAAATCCTTGAAGCCCGCTTTGACACTGGCCACGCAAACCTTGAAGATGCCATCGGGCATTTGTCGGTTGTGCAACATGCGGTCCTTCGGCTTCACGATCGTTGCCTTTCCCACGTCCACCTTCTGGCCGTTGATGTCGTACAGTATGGTGCACGGGGTTTCGTCAGCCTGCGAAGACATGTCTGCGATGTCAGACATCCGAAAGGCAACTGAAACGGAAGACTATAGATATGCTGGTGAAGAGGGTATGACGCGTAATTACCGTGAGGGCGTCGAGCTCAGCCAAAGATGAAGCCCTGCCAAGCACGCCAGAGACGGAGGACGGGCTGCTATGAACAGGAGCGGGACCAGGTACGGGAGCATGTGTGGTTGCGTGAGTAGGTGCTGGTGGTGCGATGATCACTGAATTGCTCCCGACATAGCTGGGAAGGGGAAAGTCCGCTGGCCTTTATCTGGATTTTTCTTCGCCCAATCGATAACTGCCGGAATCAAGCTGCTAAAAGAAGATGCGACGTCAGCCCTGACGGCAGCTACCGCTGCACTAACCGCTGTATCGACTACTTTGACCAACTCTTCCTTGGTCTCAGCTTTGGTCTTATCGACCGCAAGCGCGACCTTCTCGTCGATGGTCTGTTGAGTAAGCATCCGTCTCTGCCTTTTTTCCTCCGGCTTCTCGTGGTAGCACGTCTTCCACGAGGCGCCATCTCCGACGCCGTGCACACGTCCATACGACGGCGGTTTGTCCTCCGAGACCCTTTTCAGTATGTTCAGGGCCCGGTTGAAAGGGGTGTCCCACTTGGGCCTCGCCGACGACTGAGACGACTCGTCGCTTTCGGCCGCCTTTTGGTGCTGCTCTTTCTGCAAAAGGAACGTGGATGGTTTACAAATGTGACAAAACTTGTAGTCGAATTGATTAGAAGCTAATATAAGGTGGTAATATAACAATTACCAGTAGTCTCATGAACTCCCTCGTGTTCGGGTCCGTGTAAAAGATCTTATTGACGGGGTCCCACTTGTATCGGGCCCTGATCCAGTCACGCTCCTGCGGCTCGGTGAACTCCGCCAAGGGGTCTGGGATCCCCGCGGCTTCACGTTCGGCGTCCTCCTTGGCCCATACGTGCCTCTTCCCCTCGTAACCACGGGTTCCGAGGCGGTGGGGAGGCGTGTTCCTGGCCTGGAGCGCCTTCATTTTCTCCGACTTTTTCTTGACTTCTTCTTTAGCGCAAGTCTCCTTGAATTTTTCAAAGTCCTCTTCCTTTAGTGTCAGATTGTCAACATGAATCTTGGACCACGGTTCATTCTTTAGAATCACTTTTTTCACCCTTACTTTCCAGGCGGCCAAGTCGTTGCTGAACGTCCCCATCGCCTTGTTGTTTATCTTTATCATGGGTTCGTCCTGCCACGGAAGTTTGCTTTCATCCCCGCCGGGGAACAGGAACCTATTGTGCAACTTCGTTAGGAGCATGTGCTCCATATGTGGTATCTTCCTTAACTTTTCGCCGTCGATGTTGGCTGTTTCCCAGAGGATGCATCCTAGTTGATTGCCGTAGCACGCGCGCGCTTCCTCCGGCGCCGTTGGCTCTAATTTAACGAGGTGCATCGCCGTGACCACAATTTTTCCGATGCCGAGCTCGTTTGGTTTTCGTGCCCTCTTCGGCTTCGGTCCTTTACCGGCTTCGCCAGCATCGTTGCCGGTCTCAGGGGTGGTGTCGGTGCCGGTGTTGGGGTCGGTGCCGGTGTCGGTGTCGGGGTTGGTGCCGGTGCCACCCTGCACCCACAACCGGTGTTCGTCCAGGTATTCGAAATAATGATTTGCTGCCTCGACGGGGTCTTGTTCGGGGTGACCAGAACCCCCGGCTTCCTCGTGGCTAGACATGTTTCCTACGATTAATTAAGTATGCTAGTTTAATTCTAGACCGAATAAAATGAATAATGAAGCAAAAAAAAAGGCCTATGTTTTGCCGGAATGTTGATTCATTCCCCTTCCGGCAAATCCCGGGCACTCGATATGTCCTAGTTTCTAGCACAAGTCATGCCGAAATTCACGGAAATTTTCGGCATGACCTTTATTAAAAAGTGGACATATGGAGCGCCTGAAATTTGCCGGAACGGAAATGAATCAACATTCCGGCAAAACATAGGCCACTCGGATATTCTTGGACAATTGTCCATTCAACCAACATTAATCACATCATATTCAACAATTGTAAATAAAAGATATAATCAACAATAATGGAAAATATGCAAATGAACATCAATGACATATATCATATAACATCAATCTTGTTTTTTGTTTATATAGCAACAATTACTTTAACCAAGTTTTTGAACAGAAAAACAATTCTGTTTTTTTATAGCTAAATGCCATATCTACTGTTTTTTGTTTATAGCTAAATGCTACTGTTTTTTGTTTATAGCTAAATGCTACTGTTTTTTGTTTATAGCTAAATGCTACTGTTTTTTGTTTAAAGCTAAATTCTGTTTTTTCTTTAAATTCCTAGCTAAATGCTAAACAACTACTGTCCTAATAAAAAAACCTAGCTAAATGCCTAGCTACTATCCAACATAAAACTTCTATGAATTATCTGAATTTTGAAGCACTTCAAATTTTCTGAATTTTCTGTCCTACTTCTAATTTTGCATCTTTTCCCCCAATCTTAAAAAAGCCATGGGTTCAAATTTTATTCTAGCACTAGGGTCAAATTTTAATCTAGCACTAGGGTTCAAATTCTAATCTAGCACTAGGGTTCTAGGGTTCAAAATTCTGCCTAGGGTTCATACTGCTGCCTCCTAGGGTTCATATGAGATAGAGAGCAGAGAGAGAGAGAGAGAGAGAGAGAGGGAAGAGGGGAGGGGAGAGGAGGGAAGAGGGGAGGGGAGAGGAGGGAAGAGGGGAGGGGAGAGGCTTACGGGGCGGCGGCGACGATGGTGGAGTAGGGGCTCGGGCGGTGGCGGTGAGATCGAGGGCGGACGGCGGTGACGATGGACCGGGCGGCGGTGAAGCAGGGGCTCGGGCGACGGCGACGGAGGGTGGGCGGCGGGCGACGGCGACGGAGGGCAGGCGGTGGGCGACGGACGGGGCCGGCGAGGGAGGGTGCGCGGAGGGCGACGGAGGGCGTGCGGCGTCGGGAAGGAGAAGGGGGTTTGGGACGAATGGGGAATTGGGGGAACCGCGCGGGAGTTAACTCAAAATAGCAGTAGCGCGGATCCAGGACCCGCGCTATAGCTAAGTTAGCTATAGCGCGGGTACTAAAAGCCGCGCTACTGCTATCCTCAGTATCTGTAGCGCTGGTTTAGCAAACCCGCGCTACTACTACGTTAGCTATAGCGCGGGTTACAGACCCGCGCTACTGCTATTCCTTTCTCCTTTTCACTTTTTTATTCTTTTCATTTTCATTTTCTTTTATTTTTTTTCCTTTCTCCTTTTTCTTTTTCTTTTCATTTTCTTTTCTATTCCTTTCATTTTTCTTTTTCTTTTCATTTTCTTTTTTCCTTTCTCCTTTTTCTTTTTCTTTTCCGAAAGACGACCGAGCCGAAAACATTGAGCTTCTTTCCTTTCTTGTTCGTTGTCGAATAATTGAGCCCCTCGTTGTGACTTTTCCGGAACCATGGAGTACGATCTTTCTTATGTAATGTAGTCTTGATTCTTATTTTGACGTATGCTTCATCGTCATCGTCATCTTCCATCATCGGGTTGCCGTATTGGTCGTAGTCTTCCTCGTTGGCGACTCCATCCATTCCGACGATGCTCCTTTTGCCTCTCCTCACGACAACACGGCTGGGATTGGTCGGGTCGGTTATGAAGAAGCATTGTGTCACGTGCTTAGTGTGTACCCATGGCTCAGTTTTGGCGATGACGTTAACGTTCACGGTAGCGCTCTTCGCGTCGGGTATAGACATGGTAGTGAAATACTTGTTTTCTCTTACGACGGCCTTAGCCCATCTGACACGGAACATCGTCACATCGTGCAGTCCAGCGTAGTCAAGCTCCCAGATCTCTTCGACCCTTCCATAGAATCTTTCAGTTGTGCCGTTGGCGTCGGTCATGCATTCAATCGTCACCCCTGAGTTCTGGTAATAACTGTTCATGTCTTTGGCCTCCGTGTAGAATGTGTACCCGTTGATATCGTATGCCTGATAGGTCGCGAGGTTGGGCGCGGGGCCATGTGCTAAGGCGTATATGAGCAATCCGTCCGCACTGCCCTCTTCCGGGGGATTAGCAAGAACTTGCTCTTTGAACCAACGCAAGAAAGTGGAGTTGTGCTCTACAGTAACTTCGGCGTCCGTCTTGCGCATCCCCTGATCATGGTACTTCTTTGCAATGGTTTCTTTGTGCAGTGTCACATAATCTTCTACCGCATCCAGGTGTTGTAGCACTACTAAGTTAGCCCTGTCAAAGTCGTTCCGTCGACCCGAGTAGTCCACATGCAATTCCCTCCGGCCGTTGTTGTGACCTTCTCCTCCGAGCCTCCCATGGTGCTTCTTGACGGGCAAACCAACAACAGGGTCTCCGACGCCTAGATAATTCTCGCAAAAGGAGATGCACTCTTGGGTCAGATACCCCTAGACGATGCTCCCATCGGGACGGGACATGTTACGAACGAATCCTTTGATGACCCCATTCATCCTCTCGAACGACATCATGCTGTGAAGGAATGTCGGCCCGAGGTCGATGATGTCGTCCACGATGTGGACACATAGATGCACCATGACGTCAAAGAACGCGGGCAGGAAGTACATCTCAAGCTCACATAGTATGACAACGATCTCTTCCTGTAGCCTTCGGAGCTGCTTCACACTGATGGACTTTCGAGAGATAACGTCGAAGAAGTTGCAGAGACTAGTAAGCGTGTCATGGACGTGCTTGTCCATTATCCCTCTAATGGCAACCAGGAGAATCTGTGTCATCATCACGTGACAGTCATGAGACTTCATCCCGCTGAACCTTTTCTTCTTGGTGTCTAGAAATCTGCTTATCTTCCCACAGTAACCGGAACTGACTTTGATTCCCCTAAGGCACTTGATGAATTGATCGATCTCCTTCGCACTTAAGGTGAAGCAAGAAGGGGGGCAATAATTCTCCTCCTTCTTGTTGACTTTTCTGCCCCTTTCCCCCGCCTCCGTCTCCATCTCCGTCTCCTCCGTCGACTTTTTACGGGGCGGCATGTGGAGATCTCCCCTGATCTCCAAATCTTCCAAGTCTTTCCTTACCCTTGGCCCATCCTTGGTCTTCTCCGGCATGTTCATCAGTGTGCCAAGCAAGCTCTCAAGGACATTCTTCGTGATATGCATTTGATCAAGGCAATGAGGCATGCCGTGATTGGGCCAGTAGTCCAAGTCCCAGAAAACAGACCTCGTTTTCCATACCTTCAGCAGCGGCTCCGGCGCCTTTTTCATCTTTCCCGGCGCGGGGCACTGTTCCCAGTTTTTCAACAGCTCGTTGATTTTGGCGCAGCTCCTCTTACGTGGTGGTCCTCGATGCTCAGCCAAACCATTGAATAGATCTCCACGTTTTCTCCACGGGTCATCCTTCTCGAGCCATCTACGATGCCCCATGTACACGATTTTCCCAGACCCGCCATCTTTCGTTAACGTAAGCTGCTGAGACGTTGTATCATCCATGCACCTCGTGCATCCGCAGTATCCATGGCACACCTGGCCTGAGACATACCCGTAACCGAGATAGTCATGCACCGTCGTCATCAGCGCGGCTCTCATATAGAAATAATCTCCTGTGCTGGCGTCCCATGTCTTGACCGGCGATTTCCATAACGTGTGTAGCTCCTCTTTCAGTAGCCCCAGATACAGGTTAATATCATTTCCCGGTTGTTTCGGCCCTTGAATCAGCATGCTCATGTGTATGTACTTTGTCTTCATGCACTTCCATGGGGGGAGGTTGTACATCCATACAAAGACGGGCCATGTGCTGTGGTTGGTGTTCTGGTTTCCAAACGGATTCATGCCATCGGTACTCGCGCCAAGCACGATGTTCCTTGCATATTCTGCGAAAAATCGATATTCGGCGTCGGCAGCTTGGCCTCCTCTCTAGAAGCAGCTCTGTCGGTAGTCGTATTCTTGCAAAGCAGGTCTCGAACATGAGGGTCCTGCACGACTGAACTTAGTACCGTCGAAGACTGCGGCGTGTCCGCCGCCTCTTCTCCGCCATGTCCGGACTCTTCTTCGCCGTGTCCGGAATCTTCTCCGCCGCCATGTCCGGACTCTTCTTCCCCGCCGCCATGTCCGGCGCCATCGTCTTGGGGTCGATCGGTCATCTCTATGTCTAGCCCCATGTTGTTATTGCCTGCCATGTGGACGTCCTCATCATCATCTTCACTTATCCACCGAGTATAGCCATCCATGAAACCATTCATGAGCAGGTGCACCTTCAAACTGCCACGATCAAAGGGGTCCAAAATGACTCCTTCTTTGCATCTTTTACACGAACATCTAATCCCAGTCCAATTATTTGCATACATGTCCACCACCGCGGATTGCAAGTATCGCTCCACCTTCCTTCCACTCACCTTCATGACCGACTGCGCGGTATAACAAGCAAAAGTATTATAAACAAAATGCATGCATGCATCAAAGTCATACAAAAATTTGGCATGACCTTCCCTAAAAATAGGACATATCGAGTTTGCTCGAAATTCGCCGAAACAGAAATAAATCGACATTCCGGCAAAACATAAGCAACTCAGGGGGCATGTCACTCGCACAAATCCCTTCATATCGCAAACACACATATTCCCATTCTTGAAATGCACAACTTTTTACTCACCTATCTCCCGAGAGAGATCGAGCACGGTTAGATGAGGCCTTCGCTACCTATAGGGATCGAAAGTGGATGGCTAGCTAGCTATAGATCTAGTTGTTGGGAGGAGTTAGAGATGACTCTAGCTAACTAATGGAGAGGGAGAGAGATGAGCTAGGTAGCTATGAGACAAATCTAGGAGTGGGAAAGGGATATACATGTATGGAAGGAGGGAGAGCCAAATAAATGAGGAAGATAGAGAAAAGAGGCCATTTATGGAGGAGAATTATGGTGGAGGGGGCATTAATGGGGAGAGAAGAGAGGTAGAAGGAAGAGAGAAGAAGGGCAATAATGGTGGAGAAGTAACTTAGAGAGGGGAGAGGGGAAAGGAGGGGAGAGGGCAAAGGGGGGAGGAAGGGGGAGGGGGAGAGGGGGTGGGTGAAAAGCTGGCACCAGCCACACCTAGCAGTAGCGCTGTATTCTTGACGGCGCTACTGCTAAAACCTTAGTAGTAGCGCTTGTTCGGCGCAGCGCTACTACTAAGTGGGGCCCATTAGTAGTAGCGGTTCTCTCAGATCCGGCGCTACTGCTAAAACCTTAGCAGTAGCGCTGTATTTTGGAGGGCGCTACTACTATAGCTAGCGTCGGTGGGCACGTTGGGGCCCACTTATCAGTAGCGCGGCAAATATTTCCAGTGCTATTGCTAAGGGCTTACTTGTAGCACTGACCAAATCCAACGCTACTGCTAATTAGCAGCAGCGCTGCATATTTTCTCGCGCTACTAATAATGTTCTACCTATAAGCTTTTCCCTAGTAGTGTCTGGATATTTGTTGCACTACCAATAACGAATCACCAAAAGCCTCAATATGTGTAGCACCTATAGCCAACAACATCTCTAGACCGAATAACAATGCTTCATATTCAGCCTGATTGTTTGTGCAAAAATATTATAAGCGGCATGAGGCTTCAAAAACAGCACCATGAGGAGATATATAAACAATACCAACACCTTGGCCATTGCTACAAACTGAACCATCAAAATATAATCTCCATGGTACTAACGAGACAAGGTTTATATCAATATCATGCTTGTCATCAATCCGATGTTCAACGATAAAATTAGCAACGATTTGGCCTTTCATGGATTTCAGAGATTCATAGGCCAAATCATATTCAATTAAAGCATAAGCCCACTTGCCAATTCTACCACTAAGAATTGGCCTATGCAACATGTATTTGATGACATCGGTTTGACAAGCTATTATGCAAGTACATGGCACTAGATAATGTCTTAACTTTGTGCAAGCATAATACAAGCATAGGCATAATTTTTCAATAAATGTATACCTCGTCTCGGCGTCCAACAAGCGTCGGCTCAAATAAGTGATAGCATGTTCCTTTCCTTCGGTCTCTTGAGTCAAAACAGTACCAATATCATACTCCTCACCGGAGGAGTACACAAATAGTTCTTGATCATATCAAATGCTTCTTGCTGTTTTGCCCCCCAAGTAAAATCAACATCGTTTTTTAACTGAAGGATAGGAGTAAATGCGTCAACTTTCCCTGACAAATTAGCTATGAACCTCCTCAAATAATTGACCTTGCCGAGGAATTTTTGCAAATCTCTCTTGCATGTTGGAGCCTCCACTTTTTGTATAGCTTCTACTTTTTTGGGATCAATCTCTATGCTATCTTCATGAATAATGAAACCCAAAAACTTGCCAGCCGACACGCCAAATGCACACTTCAAAGGATTCATTTTCAGTACATATTTCTTCATTCTTTCAAAATCTAAACGCAAATCGGCTAGATGAGATTCAAAAGCATCCGATTTGACAATAATATCATCAATATAGACCTCAAGTATAACACCGAGTAAATCATGAAAAATTAAATTCATAGCCCTTTGATACGTGGCGCCGGCATTCTTTAATACAAAGGTCATCACCATCCACTCAAATAAACCAAGGAAACTGGGGCACCGAAAAGCCGTTTTGGACATGTCCTCTTCGGCCATAAAAATTTGATTATACCCCGCATTACCATCAAGAAAGCTAATGACCTTATGTCCAAAAGCATCATTAATAAGCATATCGGCTATTGGCATGGGATACTCATCTTTAGATGTAGCTCTATTTAAATCTCTGAAATCAATGCACACCCTCAACTTGCCGGAGCCTTTCTTTTCCACTGGTACAATATTAGAAATCCACTCGGCATACCTGCAAGGTCTAATAAAATTAGCTTTAAGCAAACGACCGATCTCTTCCTTGATCCGGTCATATGTTTTTGGATTAAACTTTCTGGCCGATTGTTTGTATGGTCTAAAACCAGCCTTTATAGATAACCGGTGCTCTACTAGCTCTCGGCTTAAACCTGGCATTTCATGATATTCCCATGCAAAGCAACAAACATATTCTTTCAACAGCTCGATCAACTTACCCTTATGATCAGCTCTCAAATTTTTGTTTACAAATGTCGACCTAGGAATTGAACCATCCCCTATATCTATCTCTTCTAATGGATCGGCCGATGTAAAACCTTGTCCAAGTTTATCCATAGCATCTAACTCTTCTATAGACTCATACATATCGTTCTCACTGGACCGATACTCTGTAAGTCGTTTTTGCAACCACTCAGAGTTAGGATCCATTTAAATACATTATACTTTGGAACCGATTGCCACCAACCGGCTTTAAAGAAACGGGCACAAAACCACTCTTGGTGGCGCTAAGAAAATCAAACTCTGATAAGTCACATCCCGTCAAGCAAGTAGCATTGGGGTGTTGCCAATCCACCGATGCATCGGCCAAAGCAACGCAGGCCGAGTTATCCGCATGAATGACTTCCACTTCATCATCAACCCACTGGATTAAAAACTGGTGCATGGTAGATGGCACGCATTGGTTTGCATGAACCCAATCACATCCTAGTATGACGTTGTAGTTACCTTGTACCTCGGCGACAAAGAACGCAGTAGCCAAAGTTTTGCTCCCAACCGTAAGCTCTACGTACATCACACCGTTGGCTTCGGTTTTCTCTTTGCCTTCAAATCCATTAAGCACCATATTGGTCTTGATCAATTCTTCATCGGGCAAACCCAATTTCTTGAAGACCGAATAGGGCATGAGATTCACCACAGCACCACCATCAACAAGCATCCGAGTAAGTGGCGATCCATTAATATGACCTCTGAGGTACAACGGTATCAAGTGTGTCACTGGCTCTTTTGGCTTCTCAAATATTGCATTCTTAGGGCCAAAATCCAGCTGAGCCACCTCCCTTTCTTCATCTACAGCACGAAACTCAGCGGGTAAGTAATACACCATATTGATATCCATACCTTCGTGGACCGGTGTAGGCTCATAATCCAACATATCGTCTTCCTCCTCGGGCGTGTTCATCAATTCTGAAATCTGTCCGAGCGAAGTGGAATCAATAGGTATTGCGGATGATGTAATAGCGGTGGCATCGTCCTCCTTTGGTGGTGTAGGTGCTGCTGTGACAGATGTAGAAGCCACTGCACCTTATATTTGTTTAGGCATCCATACTTGTTTTGTAGGTACCATGGGACGAATGTCATTGAACAATTTATCTCTTTGCTTCTCGGCCTCCTGTTCTGCCATCTCTTGACTCCTTAACCTCTGTAGTTTCCTCTTCTGTGTTTTTGTTAGTCCTGAAGGACACCACTTAGGTTGCGTATATTTTGGATCCTTTGGCCTGGCCTTGCTTGTGCTAGCTTCATGCCCATTAGCCGAGTGCTTTGGCGCGATAGCAAGTATCGGCTCAGTCGGGTTGCTATGCACAGTCGGCTGCTGTATGATGAATGTTTCGGTGCCCAAGATGAGTGAGTCGGCATCGATTTTTTCCTTGCCTTTTCCTGACTCAACTGCTGCAGCACTTGGTGACTTAGCACGCCACGCTTGATTGCTGACCCTTCTTTGATTATCTTGCATTGGCCGATTGATACCATTGTTCAAACGGCCTCGGATGGGGTAAGTAAGCCTCTCATGAGCGGGCCTCCTTGGTTCTGCCCACCCCGGATGAAATGCATAAGGGGCCATTGGGGGCTGCCCCCATCCTCCATTGAAGTCTCCCATGTAGTATGGCGCATAGGGGGGTGGCCCCATCCATGGTCCTGGTACCCATGACCCATATGGCCTTGCATGATGCTGAAATTCTTGCCTCGGAGGTGATCTTGGAGGTGATCTTGAGCGTTTCAAATTTGATGACCGGTTAGAGCTAGAACCAGCCGCTTGACTGGCATATTTGGACAGTAACATATCAAAAGTTGGCTTGATTTTCTTGCACTGCACTTTAGCTTCATTCGTCTTTCACTTGCCAACCTCTGGACTCTTGGGTTTAACAAATTTGACATGAGTGTTCTCTTGCACTTGTGGTTGCCCCCCGAGTGTAGGATTCTTGATGGTGATTTTGATTGTCAAGCACAACCCGTCTCCCCAAGACCTTGCTGTCATCCTTGCTTTTCCTGGGCTCACCTATAACAACATTTGATTTATTAGCATATTCGGCCACTTCCGGCCGAATGAGCAAATTCTTCCCCTCCATATCCATGGTGTTCATTGGAAAGGGCTGCTTATCAACTTGCATCTCAGAAAAGTTCAATCATCCATCATTAATGGCCGATTGTATCTGTCGTCGAAAAACATTGCAATTGTTAGTAGCATGAGAAAAAGAATTATGATACTTGCAATAAGCACGCCATTTCAGCTCTTCAAACGGCGGTAAAGTATGAGATATCCTAATAATTTTAGCTTGTAGCAAAGCATCAAATATTTTATCACATTTAGCAATGTTAAAAGTAAACTTCATCTCTTCATCACGATTCTTATGAATCGGTTTCAGGTCATTGCAAGTAAACGGTTTGGCCTTAGACGGCCAAGCAAATTTAGTAGCATAAATATCACCCTCATCGTCCGAGTGATCACTATCATATTCAACCATATTCATCTTAGGACGATCAGCTTTATATCTATGCACTTCTTTGAGATCTTTGCTTCGGCTTTCCTGAGCCAAAGCCCTCTGTAAGACTTGGTTGATATTTAAAAACTCATAACCTTCCAGCTTCTCTCTAATGTGAGTTTTCAAACCACTAAGCACGAGGTCTGCCAAGTCTCCCTCGGTTATCACCAAACTATCACACCGGTTTTTTGTCTCTCTAAATCTCTTGACGTAATCGGAGACCGATTCATCATGCTTTTGCTTAACCGATGTAAGATGTGATAACTTAAGTTCATTATCGCCGCTATAAAAATGATCATGAAATTTCTGTTCTAGCTGCGACCATACACGAATAGAGCCATGCGGCAAAGAAGAAAACCATGAAAATGCGGTGTCAGTCAATGATAAAGGAAATAAACGCACTTTCAATTCATTTAGTGAGCCTGCTTCACCTAATTGTGCCAAATATTGACTAACATGCTCCCATGTGGTTTTCGTGCCCTCTCCATTGAACTTAACAAAATTTGGAATTTTATATCCCGGAGGGCACTGGATTGCATCAAAGTACTCGGGATACGGTTTTTGGTAAATCCGATTCCTAGGTAATTCAACACCAAAAATTTCCCGAAGCATCTTAGCCATCTCTTCACTAAAATTAGCTAGAGCATGGTCCGTAGTAGATGATGAAACTTGCTGCAGTGGCATAGGTGGAGTAGGATTGCTAGCTGTAGGTAGGAACTGTGGCATGTACGCTGAACCATAGTTCGGTTGTGGCCTAGCAGCGTTTGCACCTATAGGTAGGGTTTGGTTCGGTGTTGCCACCGAACTTGGCACATTCATGACAGGACTAATAGGTGTAGTCACAATTTGATTTGTATGGGTAGGATAATAATTCATCGGCATGGGAGGTGCCGATGAAAGAGGTAAAGCTTGACTAGAGTTTTCTACACTAGGAAGCACACCAATATTACCGCCAGACGATTGAGGCATATTTTTCTGAGCATTAGTATTCTCTAAGAAAGTTTGATAAATCATATTATTACCACCAGCAATACGACTCTCAATCTCAGCCCACTGCACAGAAGAAACGGTAGTACTTACGGAGGGTTTAACCTGCTCGTCATGAAGAGGAGGGAGCTTGATTTCTCCAATCGGAGTGATATTGCCTTGGCGATCCTTCTTAAAGTTTTCAAGAAATTCCTGCAGCTCCTTCTCTTCATGCGCCTTCTTGTACTCATAGATTTGGCAATGGTCGGCCGATAGTTCATCAAGACTTGGCTTAATGATGTTATCGGCGTTTACCTAAGATGGCTTGGGAAGCTCGGACATGATGGATGATGATGATGATTGACCTTTAATCCCCAGCGGAGTCGCCAAAAAGTGTGTTGACACACGAACACGTCACGTTACCCTCGACGCCGGGGGTGATGCACCGCAGCTTACGTCGAAGGAGGTCCGTCCGGCAGCGCGATACGCAGGACAGCCGACAGATGCTTTTGAAGACCCGAAACCCCACACGCCCGGGAGGGACCCCGTCAGGGAGTGCGGCGGCTATGGGCTGCTCTAGGTCGATTCGCTCGCCCCTAGAACCTCAGGATTCGCAGCTCTCAAACTTGAGGAATAGCGAAGAGCGAGAGAGAAAAACGATGGAGAGATAAAACGTAGATGAAAAAGTAGTATATTGATTTTTTCGATTGTGTGTTCTTCAATCGGCCGTCACCCCCAACATATATAAGAGGCGGCTGGACTTCCCGTACAAGTAAAGGATTCATCTAGGCTTTCCTTACAAGAATATTACATCAATTCACGTCCTAAAAAATCCTAGTTCTAGTCCAACTCGGATTTGGCTCGAATCTGTCCCATACTACTGTCCTGCTTCCTGCGTGGGTTGTAGAAATCGCATACTAACTCGGATGGAGTCAAATCCAACATCAAACTTGTCCGCCTCGATGATCTGCATAAGACATTGCAGGCCACTTCTCCTTCTAAGGCCGTCTTGATGACTTTTGGGGCTCATCTTTAACTTCCAGTCGGACATGGTCATGAAGTTTTCTGAACTGTCCGAGTCTTGTATCAACTTTGCAGACCATATACTATCTCAAATGATGATGACTCCAAAAGCAAAGTTGATCGTTTCGACGATACACATAACTTCCGTGTAGAACACTTTTCCATCCGAGGTCATCTAGATAATCTTTTGAGCCCATCTTCAACTCCTGTTTGGATTTTCACTCAAACCGGCAAGCCTTCGAGAACCGGCAAGCACTCATTTCCGGCAAGCAAACTTTCCGGCAAGCACTCATTTCCGGAAAGCACAACTTTCCGGCAAGCACTCATTTTCGGCAAGCACTCAAAACCGGCAAGCATTTCTGGCAAGCACTCATTCCCGGCAAGCACTTATTTCCGGCAAGCAAAACTTTCCGGCAAGCAACTTTCCGGCAAGCACTCATTCGGCCGGCAAGGCCGAATAGCTCGCGCGACCCATCAGGCATCACCTAGGTGGGTGTCTGGTACCTCGCGCCACTTTTATACTCAGGGCCGGTCCGTAGAGTATTGCCTACTTTTGCATACTAACTCGGATTGGTATGATTTTTATATCAAAATCAACTGATTCGACGAGACAAAGACAATTCATGTAGAAAATTTTCTCATATTAGGCTGTCTTGAGGGCGGAATTGGCCGAACAGTACTCTTAGTGTCAAAATCTCAGTATTTCAAGCATAGTTTCGGCCTTTTAGATGGGATCGGATGATGATGACCCAAACTTCAAACATGTTCATGTCAATCATGCGAAACTTCTTCATGTAGATCACTTATTCATTTGAGGTCATCTTAAACGCTTTCTTCCGTGCCAAAATTTGATGTCAACAACATCCTGCGATGAACTACCCAGCGAGCCACCTCCAGCCTGTCCGCCTCCAACAACCCAATCCTCACCGGATCATCTTGCGGGATCACCGCATCGACCAAACCGGCGACATCATCCTCCGAATATCCCACCTTGAATGCCTCGCAGATCACATCCGATGGCGTCGGCGACTCCACCTCCGGCGAGACAGCGATCGGGGACTCGTCCTCCTCGTCTTCATCTCCGGCGCCGTCCGCTAGGGCCCAGAATCGGCCGCTGACTCGCTGGTGTCAGTCGGGGTCGGGGACGCGAGCGCCTGCCCGAGTCACCTCTCCCATATGACAGGCGTGGAAATATGCATAGCCCTTATAAAATGGGAGAGATTTTCACTTTCCGGCCTCTGCATCAACTAGGGATGCATACGACCATTTTAGTATGAGTACCAAGATATTTCCTGATGAGTGGTTCCACCACACACCAAGCTTGATCCTCAATAAATGGGGGAAAACCCCTGTGCATCACCTGTCAATTCTAAGAATTGAACTTGGGTCGTTAGGCTGCACAACCGCATGCCCAACCACTGAGCCAAGGCTCCCTTTGCAGTGGTCAAGCAGGTGCTGGACAGGTTCTCGGCAGTGACTGGGCTTGTCGTGAACTTCTCCAAGAGCGCGGCCATTCCCATCAGGTGGGACGAGCTCGACTTGGCGGCCATCCTTGACCCGCTGGGCACGCAGGTGCAACACCTGCCTTGCAAGTGTCTGGGGTTACCGTTGTCGCTGCGACGTGTGTGCAAAATTGACATCCAGCCGCTGATTGACAAAATTGCTAGCCGGCTCGCCGCATGGAAGCTCAAGCTCATCTCCCTCGCTGGTAGACTTGTGCTGCTCAAGACTCTACTGTTGGCTTTTCTAGGTCCCCACTGTAGGTATAGTTCCTTGAGATATTGCTTCTCAACGAGCCTAGACTCAGCAGCTTCTTCTGCACTCTGTACATTAGCCAAATGTAATATATCTGTAGCTTTTTATTGAGCTGATTCATGCCCTTTAACCATAGTTTTAAATAGCCGGCTATAGCCCGGCTATAGCTCGGCTATAACCTTTTGAGAATCTCGGGGCTAAATGAATTCACGTACAATTTCCGGCTATAGCCCCGTTTAGCCCGGCTATAGCCCCATTTTGATGGTCGGGGCTATTTTCTATAGCCCGCTATTTAAAACACTGCCTTTAACTCATCAAGCCTTCTCCCATTCTGTTTTCAACTGTAAATTTGCTCAAATACTGTAGAGACAACAGATTTCCAAGCCCACTTATTCTACACAACATCACAATGACTTCCAGTTGTAGAGTTAAATGACGCAAGTTTACTAGGAGCTTTGTTACATCCGGGTGAATTGCTTTCAGAAGATTGCCATAAAATTATTGTAGGTTGTAAAGACACCAAAGTTTCGCAAGTAATTCTTGTATGCTACTAATATGTCAAGATAACGGAGACTGTTCAACTCACAGATTCTTTTGGGTAGCTTTACCAGCTTGCAACCATTTGGCTGCATGCATCATTCTGATGCAGAGGCCAGGGGTGATCCTCCTTTTCTTAAAAAAAAAAACCAGCTTGCAACCATGAAACCTCAACCTCAAGTCTCATTCCGAACCTAAGTGAATGCAACTTATTCAAATGTGGAATGCCTCCCACGCTACACTCAGAGCTTCATTATCCACATTGGTGGATATATGGCGAAAAATTGACATATGGGGAGCTGTTAGTGGTAGCTTTTTGTTGCTCAAATCTTGCATCATGCTCCTTTTGAATTGTAAATTTTTGTTCCAGTTTTACTGAACATTCCCTATCACCATATGTTTCTATGTCGATATGAGACACGCCAAGTCTCTGTTAGAAAAGCCGGCATCTAGGTGCCGCTTGTTGGAGCAGCCCCAGGAAGAAGAAGACTCACGCACACAAAGGGAAGAAGAGACACACAGACTTGGCACCACGCACGTACAGTGCCTTTTCTTGTATTTCTTCTCACTTCTAACAGAACTGATTACAAGTGCTTTTAAAGGGAAATATGTGCACACACACGCAGGGCCAAGCCACCCAAACGGCTTGATCCGTTTCTCTCTCGTAGCTGCATGCACGCACACATTCTGCACTATCTCAACTAACTTGACCACTAACTCACACGTACATGCAGCCACTCTCAGGACCAACTCAACTCTACGTGTGTGTGTCTCAACTAACTCAACGCCTTTAGAGATAGTATCTTGACTCACCAACGTGCAGGTCCTCTGCATGCACTGGCTAGTTATCAACTGACTAACACACATACTTTTTTTTTTGAGGGGTACTAACACACATACTAAGTGATCTAGTAATGCATATGCACACATCTCCTGGCTTGCCGATTTGCTCGCGTGCACTCGCCTCTGTGCGCTGCCGATCCGGCCGCTGCGCCATGTCGCCAACTCTATGCAAACACTAGTACTTAGTTCACTACTAATGCAAGTCTACGGCAACGATACCATGCAATACAAAATGAACGTGACCTAGACCTATACAACAAGGTTAACTCTAACCTCGCTTAGGCACACTTAGGTGTTAGGCGACGGCCAAACACCTCGCCTAGGGCATAAGTGGAATTCTATATAGGGAAACCAAGAAATTCTCCACTCCAAAGGAAATCATGTCATGTTGCACTGACAGGCTAAATAATCCATATTCCAATGGATAGAAATGGAAGTTTCTTATTTACATGTTTTAAATTAATGCCTATGTACATATAATACCTTAAATACCCCCCCCCCCCCCCCCCCCCACATAGTCAAAGCTATACGACCGCCTATAGGCCACGCCTAGGACACTTAAGCACTACCTATGCTCTAAGCCAAGGCCCACCGCCTCGCCTATGCCTAGCGCTTTTTTAAGCCTTGCCTAGAACTAACTAATTATTGTTCCTTTTTTACTCTGCCGTTAACAAAAAAATGATAGTTAGTAGCGGTTTATGTGAGTGGGTGGCCAACTTTTTCTGTTATATGAGTACTCGATCTACTATAAACATTCATTGTAGGTCATCTCTTTCCTAACATGTTCACATGATAAATATGAGTATCCACTCTAGTATTAGTCTGAGTACACACAGATGTACATGACTACTCGCCATCCTATGTGACTCCACAACAGACTAACAAACAAGACACTGATACGAATTTTGAAGTTGTACTAGTAGTCTTGGACTAGGAGTGAGATGCATCGAGAATAGAAACTCAGGATGAAGTTTGCTGTCCGGTACATGTCTTATGGCAGATGGAGGTCTGTTCAAGATGAAATTTGCTGCCAGTAGTAGCGTCACTAGTGTTGCAACACACATCACACTAAACAACATCGTGTACAATTTACCACTTTACCAGAAGCATCGTCAGCTTTTCCAGCATTTAAGAAATTGAACTTTCAATCCTTTTGGAGCTTTGGAGGATGGGAGTCAGTTGAAGGAACTCAAGGACAAGGACGGGAGTCAGTTCAAAGAACTAAAAGACAAGATATAATGTTCCCTCAACTTGGTACACTGGTTTTATGAAATGTAGAAAGTTGATATCATTACCAGGGGAATCAACCTTCCCTAACCTCCGGTTTTTCTGTATCGGGGATTGTCTAGAGTTCACATGCCAAGCTAAATCACCAAAGTTGAGTTCCTTACATATGGAAGGGCATGAAGAATGGATGTTTCAGTGGGTAGCTAGTAGTTTGGCATCATTGACCACACTGGATCTATGTGCCACCTATAAAGACACGGAAACAACCGCGGTAGAGGCTGACCATAGTTTCAGGCAATGATGATTGTACTCATGAATTCCCTCGGACATTCATGTAGTTAGCTGGCTTTAAGTCATCTGTATTAGAACTATGTGCTTGTTTTGTCCAGTGTGAAATTTTCTTTGTTAAAAGATACGACACTTGTCCACCGGCCAGAGAAAGAGTTTCAAAAGTTTGGTTTCTTGGGAACGCTGGAGATTGGGGGTGCAATAAGCTGACTGGATACACACAAGATCCTCTTGAGCCATCAACATCTTCAGAAACGAGTCAGCTCCTGCCAAATATGTAGTTTCCAGAGATAAATGGTTGTGAAAGCTTGTTAGAGGTCTTCAACGTGTCTGCATCTCTCAGGGCAATTCAAATCTATGACCGTAGTAAGGTTGAGTCCATATTCAGAAGGAGGCTGTTGCAGTAGGGCGAGCGAGCATCATCGGTTTCACAAGGGGCAATGTCATCCTCATCAACCAGAGGAAAGGAAGAGCATTTCCTCCTTCCATGTCTAGAATCTCTAAAACTTAAACAATGTCATAGCTTAACGTCAGCGTTTCTCAATCTTCGCCTCACCTTGAAAGCTGCAGATCCCTATCGGCCCTAACAGATAGGCCACTAGCATACCCATTTCCCCAATTTCTCTCACTACTAGGAAAAACCCTATAGGCAGCCACGTAACAGTGGCGCGGGGTAGATAGGACGCGCTGTAGCTATTTAGCAGTAACGCGGGGTAAAACCTAGCGCTGCAGGTGGACATTAGCTGTAGCGCGGGTCCGAGGTACCGGCGCTACTACTAAGTGGTCTCCACCGTGCCTCCCGGGGCTGGCAACAGTTGCAGCGCAGGGTATAAAACCCGCGCTACAACTAACGAGATAGCAGGACGCGGGGGTTTATGCCATGCGTTGCTACTGTGGATACACGGGGCCAGCTCCCTAGCCCCGTCTAGCAGCAGCGTTGGGTTTGGACCCGGCGCTATAGCTACTGGGCTTAGCAGTAGTGCTGGGCCGTGCCCCGCGCTACTGCTAAGCTACCCTTATCCTCAAGCCACCGGCAATTCCTCACTCTCCCTCTCCACTCTCTCCCCCCCTCACCGCCGTCCTTCTCCCGCCGTCGCCGCATTGCCGCCTCCCTCCTCCTCCTCCCCTTGGTAAGCCTCCTCCCTCCTCCCTCCTCCTCCCCTCGGTAAGCCTGCTATAGCCCGCTACAACAAATTTGGAGGACCGCCGCTATTTATCATAGCCCTTACCGTTAGATATTTGCACATGTAGCTATGTTTAGTGAGCTGCTATAAACAAATATTTGCAGCTCACTAAATAGTTGATTTGTTATAGCAGCTCACTTATGTTTAGTGAGCTGCTATAAACAAATATTTGCAGCTCACTAAATAGTTGATTTGTTATAGCAGCTCACTAAACCTCTTGCAGCCAAGCCAGTTGAAGAATACAAAAACAATCTAAACTTACATAATTGAGATTAAAGCAGGGTGTTAGATGATAGGGACTCTCTGTAATAACTTGTAATCTCAATCTCTCTCTCTCTCTCTCTCTCTCTCTCTTTCTCTCTCTCTCTCTCGTATGCAAACTATATGCCGTATCCTAGCGATCGGCAACATCTTGTACGCCGAGGCTGCATCTGTTCAAGCCTAATACAGATATACACCACGACTCCTCCCTGGATGAGTAGGAACACTTCTTCTTACAGAGGCATGCTGTCGATGCTAGATCCAGGGCCGTCGGCTATAGTGGCGGCGACGATTTTTGGAAGAAAAATTACTCAAGACGCGAGTGAGATAATGTAGAGATGGGGGAGAGAGGGAGAGAAGGTGCGCTTATATACCCACCATGATCGTTCCCTAAACCACGTAATAAGCGGCGACCGGACTATCATGATTGATTCCTAAACTGCGTAATAAGCAGCAACCAACGAAGGAAAACCCATGCAGTAGGCAACAACCATAGGGACTCAAGTCGCTTCCCGCTTTGGCTTCAAAAGAAATTGTGCCAAAAAGGTTGTGCTCGCAAATACCTCGCATCACACGCATCACACCAACATAAATCACCAAAATAACTCAAAAGTCCCAGAAAATTGGAACCCTTATGGCCTGGAGTCTTTAGTATTTACTCAGCATTGACGTGCCCGGTGTAGACGGAGAAAGAGAGGTTGGAATCACAGTCCCGACATTTTAGAGCAGAAGAAAAATATTATTTGACCAACAGTTTTCACATCACTCATCGAAACTCCTTGCGGGTCCCGGGTAGGCCTGCCAAATCCAAGTCTTCCCCATACAAGAACGTGACATTTTTGTTTCCAAGAGGCGCAAAAAGCCATGGACCTGCATACTAGTCTTTTTGGAGGATAGTCTTTGTGACAACGACCATGCTTGATGTGGAAATAGTTTGGTCAAGTTGTCTTACCCACCTTTTTTTACTAGTATAATACTCTAAAATATCTCGACTCACTAACATTTCCAGCCAATCAAATAATTTGGATAGCTCTGCCTCTAATTAAGTGGACTAGTTTGATTTTGAACATAAAACATATTCCTAAAATATCTGGACTTGGTCCCATTTCCAGCTTATCAAATAAGATGGATATTGCTCTGGATCTATTAATATGTTGAGGGCTAGAAAAGGTCTGCACCACTCAAGCAGACGCTAGCTGGCTAATGTTGCTTTCAACAGGGATTTGACCAAATTTGTAGAAAAAAATCACCCAACCTCGTGTGCTCTCTTAATTTTTGATTATGTCTTTCGCCGTTGGGGTATTGAAGCGTCATTTTTTTTAAAGTCTTATATGTAGCTATCCGAATGACTCGTGGATTTGCAGATTTGCATAGGAAATGACATAATTTTCGAATGAGTTTTGTTATCAGGGGTGCTAATTCTCAGTTGACTGAGACTCAACCAAGTCTCAGTCGATGCTATATTCGTCAGATCTTATGTGGTGACCCATGTAAAATTTTATCTTAATTTATTTTATATGTTCTGTGACTGAGACTTGGTGAAGTCTCAGTCGACTGAGATCTAGCCACACCTTCTTGATATTTCCGCACACATGAATGTCTCACAAACATAGATATTTGCACAGATTTGCAGCTGACTAAACATATTTTCAAAGACGGCCTCACGCACCTTAGCTTTAGCGAGTGGTATAGATGTGCACACCTGGCCTACTCCTGCATCGTAGCGCATAACTGCATAAGTACCCCCACTGGAATTAGGTAACTGTAGCGACAAGTCAATCCATCCAGTCCCGCAATGGCCTACTCCATTGCGGCAATGGCCTACTCCATTGCGGCAGCGGTGCTGCTGCTGCTAATTTCGGCACCCGCGGCCGCAGCAGGGGCTCCGCCGATGACGATAGGGATGCCGGGCTGCAACACCACCTGCGGCAACGTGAGCGTGCCCTACCCGTTCAGCATGGGCCCGAAGAGTTGCTACTGGCCGGGGTTCAAGCTCACCTGCGACAACAACGGAAGCAAGCCCCCACGGCTGCTCCTAGGCGAGGGCAGTGGCGGCGTGTTCGAGGTCGTCAAGATCTCCATAGAGAACACCACGATACACATCATCAGCCACGGACTGCAAGCCATCAACATGAGCGGCGGCTCGGGCCGGTGGAGCCTCGGTGATGCTGAGACTGAGAGCATCGGCGCCGGCGGGGTGCCCTACTTGCTGCACCCGGATTTAAATGATTTCATCCTGACGGGTTGCAACGTGCAGGCGACGCTGTTGGGGAACCGGAGCCTCGCCAGCGGCTGCGCTTCTTTCTGCCCGGCTTTTGGTGATGGCGATGGCGGTGACCTCATTTATTCTGGGGGAAAATCCAATACCTGCTCCAACATCGGCTGCTGCCAGTCGACCATCCAAACTGCCAGTGCGTCCTACGGCGTGGAGCTCAAGCAGCTCAACTACAGCGGCGTGCACAGCAATTTCGATTTGCCCGTGCACGTGCTCATCGTCGAGGTGGGTTGGTTCGACTTAGACCACAACCGGGAGGTGGTTATGAACCTGGACGGGGAGGAAAACCAAAACGAAAATCTCTCGCGGAAGGCTGATCAGCTCAGGGTCCCCGTGATTCTCGCGTGGGCGTTGGCACACGACGCAGCAGTGTATAACACTGGCCATTCGCATTGCCCAGACCACGCAGCCCGGAGCATCTGCAAGAGCGCCCACAGGGATTGCAGTGTCGGAGACTTCCTTAAAGATCAAGTCAGAGGCTATTCGTGCCAGTGCAGGGAGGGCTACCAGCGCAACCCTTACCTCACCGGAGGATGCCAAGGTGAGTTTACAATTTGACATGTGAACACGCCGGTCTTCTGCAAACATGACTCTATTTTTTTATTGATTTATTTGCATTGCTTTTCACATGTGTCACGTGGTTATTTTTGCTTGTGGATATGTACGCAGATATCAAAGAGTGCGATCAAAAAGAAAAACATTTCTGCTTCGGCGACTGCGTGGAACTGCCGGGCTCGTTCCAGTGCCGGTGCCCGAATGTAACGCATGGTAATTACACCAAGCCCGGTGGCTGCATCATCGAGTCTGCAGACACAATCCGAGGTACTCCTAGCCTGCCGATTACTAGTGCGTTACAATGGAAATGTTAATGTTCATTAGTTAATTATCTCGCTCCATTTATATATGCTTGAGCAAATAGTACTAGCAGTAAATGTCTGAATTGCTTTTCAGGTCATTATAACTTGGGTTTAATCATTGGTCTCTCGGGCTAGTGGCCCATTTATTCTACTTTTGGTTCTTGGTGCACTCCTAGTAACCAGTGGTTTTAAGCAACGCAAGGCGAAGGCGCTGAGCCAGAAGTTTTTTAGTCAAAACCGTGGCCAACTATTAAAGCAATTGGTGTCTCATAGGGCCGACATCGCAGAGAGGATGCTCATCTCTTTAGAGGAGCTAGAGAAGGCTACCAACAATTTTGATCAAGCCCGCAGGCTCGGTGGAGGTGGACATGGCACTGTCTACAAAGGGATCATGTTAGACCTGCATGTTGTGGCCATCAAGAAGTCAAATATTGTTGTGAGGAGGGAAATCGACGAGTTCATAAATGAGGTTGCCATACTCTCACAGATCAACCATAGAAATATTGTGAAGCTCCGTGGATGTTGCCTCGAGACAGAAGTGCCTTTACTTGCTTATGAGTTCATCTTCAATGGAACACTCGCAGACCATCTTCACACGGAAGAACGAGGATCGCTACGTTGGAAAGATAGGTTAAGGATCACAACTGAAACAGGCAAAGCTCTTGCTTACCTTCACTCTGCTATATCAGTCCCTGTAATACACAGAGATATCAAACCCTCCAACATACTTCTTGACGATGCCTTGACAGCAAAAGTGTCAGACTTTGGAGCTTCAAGGTACATTATTCCTGTGGATCAAACAGGAACAACAACTGCGGTGCAAGGAACTATAGGGTACTTAGATCCTATGTATTATTATACTGGACGCCTCACGGAAAGTAGTGATGTTTATAGCTTCGGAGTCCTTGTTGAATTGCTTACTAGGAGGAAGCCATCTCTGTACAGATCTTCCGAAGGTGATGGGCTTGTCATGCAATTTGTTGCACTACTTGCAGAAGGCAATGTGGAAAAAATACTAGACCCGCAAGTTATAGAGGAGGGGGCCAGCGAAGTGAAGGAAGTTGCTACTCTAGCTGTGGAGTGCCTAAAACTAAGAGCAGAGGAGCGACCAACCATGAGGCAAGTAGAGATGGCGCTTGAAGCTCTCCAAACACCAAAGAAGCGGGTCAGGGATGATTTGACAGAAGAAACAGATGAGAAGGAATATGCAGCAATGGGCTTTCCATCGACCAGCGAACAAGCAAAGAAAAACGAAGCAAGCAGGTGTGATATCCAAGAAGAAGAGTTCCTGTTGTCCGCGGCATACCCTCGATAGTTTTGCGTGCTTGTAAGTGAATTGTTAGCCGTGGTGCGTTCTTTCTGTTATTGTAAATCACTGCGTGTTTTTGTATGAATATATGTGCCAAACAAAACTTAAGTGTATTACTTAAAAAAAACTGAATGCACCCAACTATGTTGTTCTAATTTTGCATGCTGCGGTGCTCTCAGTCTTGATGATCATCTATATATCCATCTTGCGCAAGTTCCACACCTACTCATAAGGCTGACCAAGACACTATCCATCATTTCGTTGCACATATACATATTTATTGATTTTTTATTTTTTTTAGAATGCGTCGATCCTTGTATCCATTACAAATTGTGCAACTTGTAGTAGTAGAAGCAAGGCTGCCGCTCGGGTGGTGTGCATCTTATTTAACCATTGAACCCTGCAATGTCATCTCGGTATCGTCCTCTCGAAACATTGAACTGCACACCGCTGAAGGCAGATTATATCAACACTACGTTACAGTGCATGTAATGCAACAATTGGTTCCGTCTCCACGCGGAAACTGGAATTAAAGCAAGCGCTGCACATGCATGCATGCTGGTTGCTGGCCCTACACGTAGGACCTCTATGATTCGAGCATGTGATGAGCAGGGACTGGTGATGAGTCCAAATCTCATCTCCGTGTTCAAACAGGTACATGGCGTGCTCGACTCTCGAGGCTCCCAGCAGCAAACACACGCGAATCAAGTTTCTCTCAGTGATCTGAATGACCGGTCCCTCAACAATCAACTTGTGTACTACTACCGTGCAATATAACCCATCTGACTACAACATGTGGGCTACCATTATTTTATTCAACGTCTTCGCAGTCTTAGCAAATACGGAGTACTACTCCGTACGTGTGCGCCCATGCAGACCGGTAAAGGTTTAACTCTCAACTGCTAACAACGTACTCTGACTATCTCTGACTGAAAAGAAAGTTTCAGCCACGTTGGTCTCGTCCCCCCGACCCGGGAACCCCTGCTTCTCCTCCGGCTGTGACCCGTGTGAGCAGTGTCGTCCTCACCTCCGGCAAGGCCCTAGCCAGCCCTAGCCAGCGCCATCCCCGTCTCGAGATCGGTCGCTCTTTAACCTGAGCGGCTGTCAATCAATATAAAAAGTCTGACACCTATATTCATTTATTCTGTATATTCATGGTAGGTGGTGAATAATTGATTGACCACCCACACGACATCCTTATAAAAGGAACAATTTTCCGAGGCAAGTCCCATAGAAAATTGACAAATATTGGCCAGAACTGTATGATAAGAATTGTTTTCAAGCCGTATGTAAATCGTAGGCTTGAGAGATATCGGGAATTAATTTACCAGTGAGGCGCTCTTGTAGATACTCCGGGCCACGTCTCCGAGGAACAGCGGCATCACGAAATGAGTCGCTGTGGTTGTCATGCTGCGGGGAACCATCTACTGGAGGATCATGGGAACCTGTAGCGTTATCTTCCGCTCTACGATGGACAGATCCACAAGCAGTTCCTGGCCAAATCACCCCATCTCGGTGATGAGCAGGTTCACGCCCTTCTCCATCAGGCCGCCGTCCTGTGGTTTCAGCTCCACCCCATAGGACGCGTATCCCATCACTAGTAGAAAACAGACCTTTCGTCCGCCCCTTTAGTCCCGGTTTGATTACGTCACATTAGTCCCGCTTCCAACAGCTAGGAGCGGTCGGGGGCACGGACATCATTAGCCCCGGTTCATTTTCTATCTATAGTCCCTGTTTGTGATATAAACCGGGACTAAAGGGGTGGTGGCAGGCTGGTGTCAGGCTGGGGCCCCACGAGCCCCTTTAGTCCCGGTTTGTATCACAAACAAGGACTAGAGGCGGACCTTTAGTCCCGGTTTGTATAACCAACCGGGACTAAAGACGTCCCTATATAAACCCTTCGTCCAGCCCGAGCCCATTCTCTCTGTTTTCCCCTTTCTCTCCTCTGTTCTTCCCCTTGCTCGAGCTCATCCTTTATTTTTGCCAAAGATTTGTCAAGATTTGAAGGCACCCCATCTATCCAAGTGTTCACAAAGGTTAGCAACTTTGTCTTTTCATCTCTCATTGCTAGATTAGCTCGTGCAATGCTCTATAAGTATAGTGATTTGTGGGTTTTAGTTTGGGAGTAATTATGTGGGAGTTTATTTGATTTATATGCAATTTGAGCTCAAATTAACTTCTTAGTTTGCATATGTGTAGGTGTGGTTTACTTAGTGCCTTCCCGTCCCCGTCCTAACCACCGTCGATCGCCCGCACCGTCCCGTCGCCGGCACCACCTTGGTGAGCCTCTTGTTATTATCCTTTTTATAAAATAAAAATCATGTTTGTATGATTTAGATAGTTACTTGTATAATTTTCTTACCTGTATGGTTGTTTGTTATACATAGTGGCATGGTTTTGATATTCGTCCCCGTCGGCCCTCGTCCGGTTTATGATTCGGATCTGGTATATATATTCTCTTTTATAACTATTTGTTGTATTTCGCGTTTATGACAATTATGCCCATCAAGTTGACATAGATATTTTTATTTAGGAGGTATGTGAACCGAAAATTGCAACCGACCCTCTTGTCGAGAAGTTAAATTTAATTGAAAAAGAAAACGAGTATTTGAAAGAAAAATTGAAAAGAATTGAAGAAGAGAAGATGAAATTGGAGTTGTATGTTGCCGATGTCGTCGATGATCACAAGATCAAGATGGATGCAATGCGCTTGAAGATTAGAAAGATTAGAAAATATGCCGTTAATAAAGAGGCTTGGTATCATTATGTTGTTGGATCAATTATTACCTTAGTTGCGATTTTGATCGCATTTGTTGTTGCATTTAAATGCTTTAGCTAGATAGTTTTATATTTTTTTATAAGAATAAGTGTGTATGAACTTGTATTAATTTGGTCTTTTCGGTGTTGTGTAATGAAGATGAGTCGGCAATGGATGTACGATGACCGACGCTCTCCCCAGTTCATTAATGGCGTGCATAGTTTTCTGCGTGCGGCTGAGGCAAACAAGCGGAATGGTTTTATGTGTTGTCCATGTGGTGTCTGTAAGAATGATAGGAATTACTCTAGCTCAAAAGTCATTCACGTCCACCTGTTTACGTCCGGTTTCATGTCGGGCTATAACTGTTGGACCAAGTACGGAGAAAGAGGGGTTCTAATGGAAGAGAATGAAGAAGAAGAGGATGATGACAACTATCCTGAGTTCCCTGAATACAATGGTACTACAATGGGGAAAGAGAATGAAGAAGAAGAAGCTGAAAAAGAGGCATTAGATGAGCCCGCTAATGATCTTGGCCGGGCCATTGCTGATGCGAAGAGAAACTGCGAAAGTGAAAATGAGAAGTTGAAGTTGCAGCGCATGTTAGAGGATCAAAAAAAATTGTTGTACCCAAATTGCGAAGATGACAAGAAAAAGCTGGGTACCACACTGGAATTGCTGCAATGGAAGGCAGAGAATGGTGTATCTGACAAAGGATTTGAAAAGTTGCTGAAAATGTTAAAGAAGATGCTTCCAAAGGACAACGAATTGCCCGACAGTACGTACGAAGCAAAGAAGGCTGTCTGCCCTCTAGAATTAGAGGTGCAGAAGATACATGCATGCCCTAATGACTGCATCCTCTACCGCGGTGAGGAGTATGAGAATTTGAATGCATGCCCGGTATGCGGTGCATTGCGCTATAAGATCAGCCGCGATGACCCTGGTGATGATGTTGAGGGCGAGCGCCCCAGGAAGAGGATTCCTGCCAAGGTGATGTGGTATGCTCCTATAATACCACGGTTGAAACGTTTATTTCAAAACAAAGAGCATGCCAAGTTGTTGCGATGGCACAAAGAACACCGTAAGAAAGACGGGAAGTTGAGAGTACCCGCTGATGGGTCGCAGTGGAGAAAAATCGAGAGAAAGTGGCCGGAGTTTGCAGGTGACGCAAGGAACTTATGGTTTGGTATAAGTGCAGATGACATTAATCCTTTTGGGGAGCAGAGCAGCAATCATAGCACCTGGCATGTGACTCTATGTATCTATAACCTTCCTCCTTGGTTGTGCATGAAGCGAAAGTTCATTATGATGCCAGTGCTCATCCAAGGCCCTAAGCAACCCGGCAACGACATTGATGTGTACCTAAGGCCATTAGTTGAAGAACTTTTACAGCTGTGGAACATAAAAGGTGTACGTGTGTGGGATGAGCACAAACAGCAGAAATTTGACCTACGAGCGTTGCTGTTTGTAACCATCAATGATTGGCCTGCTCTTAGTAACCTTTCAGGACAGACAAACAAGGGATACCACGCATGCACGCACTGTTTAGATGAGACCGAAAGTATATATTTGGATAAATGTAAGAGGAATGTGTACCTGGGACATCGTCGATTTCTTCCGATCAAGCATCTCTTAAGAAAGAAAGGCAAGCATTTCAAAGGTGAGGCAGATCACCGGAAGAAGCCTCGCCACCATACTGGTGATCATATACTTGATATGGTCAAGGATTTAAAAGTAATCTTTGGAAAGGGTCCTGGCGGACAATCTGTTCCGAATGACGCTGACGAACACGCACCCATGTGGAAGAAGAAATCTATATTTTGGGACCTACCCTATTGGAAAGACTTAGAGGTCCGCTCTGCAATCGATGTGATGCACGTGACGAAGAATCTTTGCGTGAACCTGCTAGGCTTCTTGGGCGTGTATGGGAAGACAAAAGATACACCGGAGGCACGGGAGGACCAGCAACGTATGCACGGAAAAGACGGCATGCATCCAAAGCAGTATCAAGGTCCTGCCAGCTACGCTCTTACCAAAGAAGAGAAGGAAATCTTCTTTGAATGCCTGCTCAGTATGAAGGTCCCATCTGGCTTCTCGTCGAATATAAAGGGAATAATAAATATGGCAGAGAAAAAATTCCAAAACCTAAAGTCTCATGACTGCCACGTGATTATGACGCAATTGCTTCCGGTTGCATTGAGGGGGCTTCTACCGGACAACGTTCGATTAGCCATTGTGAAGCTATGTGCATTCCTCAATGCAATCTCTCAGAAGGTAATCGATCCAGAAATCCTACCAAGGTTACAGAATGATTTGGTGCATTGTCTTGTCAGTTTCGAGTTGGTGTTCCCACCATCCTTCTTCAATATCCTGACGCATGTCCTAGTTCACCTAGTCGACGAGATTGCCATTCTGGGTCCTGTATTTCTACACAATATGTTCCCCTTTGAGAGGTTCATGGGAGTCTTAAAGAAATATGTTCATAACCGTGCTAGGCCAGAAGGAAGCATCTCCAAGGGCCATGAAACAGAGGAGGTCATTGAGTTTTGTGTTGACTTTATTCCTGACCTTAAGCCGATTGGTGTTCCCGAATCGCAACATGAGGGCAGACCGGGTGGAAAAGGCACGCTAGGAAAGGATTCTAATATGTAGGGACGGGCATTCTTAGGCCCAAGCACACTACACAGTTCTACAAAATTCCACCTTGGTGGCTCCGTATATCAAGGAACACATGGATATTGTACGCTCCAAGAACCCGGAGCAGTCTGACCCCTGGATCAAACATACACACATGGCGACTTTTGGCGGTTGGTTGCAAACACGTCTCATGCATGACGACAGTGTTGGAGATGAGCTGTACTTGCTTCCCAAGTCACCATCTTCGACTATATCGACTTTCAAAGGGTACGAGATAAATGGAAATATATTTTACACGATCGCCCAAGATAAAAAGAGCACCAACCAAAACAGTGGTGTCCGCTTTGATGCAACAAACACCAATAGGGCAAAGGACACATATTATGGTTACATAGAGGAGATATGGGAACTTGACTATGGACGTGATTTGAAGGTCCCTTTGTTTCGGTGCAAATGGGTCAATCTGACTGGAGGCGGGGTAAAGGAAGACCCGCGGTACGGAATGACAACGGTGGATCTCCACAATCTTGGGTACACAGACGAACCATTTGTCCTAGCCAATGATGTGGCGCAGGTTTTCTATGTGAATGGCGCAGGTTTTCTATGTGAAGGACATGTCTACCAAGCCGAGAAAAAGAAAAGATAAGGAAGCGAATACATCATACGATGAGCCAAAGTGCCACATAGTTCTTTCAGGGAAAAGAAACATCGTGGGAGTGGAGAACAAGACAGACATGCAGAAGATTATGAAAAGTTTCATGAAATTGCTCCCTTCACAGTGAAGACTGACCCAAGCATCCTGTTAAATGATGAAGATTGTCCATGGTTACGGCACAAAGGGACACACGCGAAGAAAAAGTTTTATACCCCAAGATCCCACTCTGGGATGTGACCGGCTTCACCGTCATCACTTTCTTCTCTAGTGAGTTTCCGGACTTATCTGGAAAGTCCCACTTCGGACAAACCGGAGGGAATCTTTGTAATAGTTAGGGTATATATATGTGTTTTGGCATTTGAAACGCGAAGGAACGCTATTTTTCATGCATTTATTGATTTTTTTGAGCTAAATGACCTTGAAATTGAAAAGCACTACAAATGAATTCTGAAAAGGTTAAAACTTGGCATGGTATCATCATTTAGCCCACATAGCATGTGCTAAAAAGTTGAGATGGTTACGGCAAAAACTGGATGCACTTCGTGTACAAACTGGACAATCTCTTTCGAAGTATCCGGGTTTCGGACGAAAACTCATCTGTTACAAAGGCATTTTATTTTTTTAAACTTATTTTAACTCCAGACTTTTTGTGCGTTCAATATGCACCATTCAAAGCCACGTCATCAATTTTCAACCCTTTCTGACTTCATTTGCTATTTTTCATGCATTTATTGATTTTTTTGAGCTAAAGGACCCTGAAATTGAAAAACACTACAAATGAACTCTGAAAAGGTTGATACTTGGCATGGTATCATCATTTCACCCACATAGCATGTGCTAAAAAGTTGAGAGGGTTACGGCAAAAACTGGATGCACTTCGTGTACAAACTGGACAATCTCTTTCGAAGTATCAGGGTTTCGGACGAAAACTCATCTGTTACAAAGGCATTTCATTTTTTTAAACTTATTTTAACTGCAGACTTTTTGTGCATTCAACATGCACCATTCAAAGCCACATCATCAATTTTCAACCCTTTCTGACTTCATTCGCTATTTTTCATGCATTTAATGATTTTTTTGAGCTATAAAACTAAAAGAGCTAAACAGAATCTGTTTTTGATTAAAACACCTATTTAAAATAACCTAAAAATTACCAAATTGAACATACTGATAAAACACACTAATATTAAACAGCAGAAAAAAGAATCACTCAAAAATCTATTTTTAAAGTAAAGTTATTCACAAACTAGTGATTCACACAAATTTCAAAGAATTCAAATTTAAACTATTCAAATTTGAAAACTACTGGCACTAACAGAGAGTTTATAATTTTTGTGACCTAAACCAAAAAGATTCACTCAAAAACTCTAAATATTTGGCTGTAAGTCGAAACAAAAGAAAAAAAAATAAAGCAAAAAAAAAACTGGAAAAGACCTTTAGTCCCGGTTGGAGCCACCAACCGGGACTAAAAACCTGACATAACATATGCAAAAAATAAAAAAATGCCCGCCCACTAGGCCACCACGGCCTGCATACGACTAGAAACCCAACTATATATGGGCCAGGTTGCAGGCCCGCAAGGCAAGTAGGCCCCAGAGGGCAGAGAGGAACGTTAGGCATGTAATGCCTGCTTTAGAGAGGAGCTCGGGACGGATATCGCAGCGGGGCTTATAAACAGGTGCGAGTGCCTCTCGCTTGGCGAGGTGGGACTAAACTTCCACCACGCCAGGACCAACCCTTTAGTCCCGGTTGGAGCCACCAACCGGGACTAAAGGCCCCCCTTTAGTCCCGGTGCGAGCCACCAACCGGGACTAAAGGCCTGGGCTTCCCGCCGCTCGGCCTGGTGAAATTCACCTTTAGTCCCGGTTGGTGGCTCGCACCGGGACTAAAGGGGGGACTTTAGTCCCGGTTGGTGGCTCCAACCGGGACTAAAGGTCTCTATATATAAGCAGCACTTAGCAAAATTTCCAAACTCATCTAGTTTCCCCTGACGGCGCCGAAGACCACGACGCCGCCAGGCTGCCGGACCTGGACGTCGCCGTTCGGCCGCTCTGCTCCAAAGCGCCACCCGAGCCCGCGCCGGCGCCGCCACGCTGCCCGCCGCCGCCACTCCTCCACGCGCGCCCGCCTCGCGATCGATGACCGCTCCTCCACAAGCCGCCGCGGCCCGAGCCCGCGCCGGCGCCGCTCCTCCCCGCCTCCGGCGTCCACCTCCGTTTCCGGCGCCGCTCGTCCGTCTCCGGCGTCCTCCCCGCCTCCCGGCGCCCCGACGATCCCGGCCGGTGAGCCTCCCTCCTTAATTTTGTTCATCTTTTTTTTTCATAGATTTTTTTTTCACCAGAAGTTGTAGATGCTTAGTATATGTATGTATGTATACAATGTATGTATGTATGTAGATGAATGGTGGAATTTGCATAGATTGTTTTTTTTTCACTAGCTAGTTTTTTTTCTTTCTGTTTTTTAGTTTTTTATACTTTTAATGTTGTATCATGTATAGCATAGAAAAAAGTTGCATAGAAAAAAGTTGACCATGTATTAAAAATATTTTAATGTTGTATCTTAAAAATATTGATCAAAAACATGTTAATATCTTATTTGGAAAATGTCAATATCTTAATGTTGTATTTGCAAAAGTTTGTCATGTATTTGCAAAATCAAGTGAACAAGAATTACAAAAATCATAATCAAGCATTTAAAAAATGTTAAATTTGCATAGAAACATTTTTGGTGTCGACGATGCTCGGCCCGCATCCTCGTCGTCGACTCGGTGGCGACAACCTGCTTGAGAGGCGCCATGTCCGGGACTGGGCTCCGTCGGGCTGGCACTGGGAGGTGCTACCTTCCGGGGTGCGCAGCTTGGTGAGGAACCGGGCTCCCATCGTTGACCCGGAGCTTCTTTGTGTAAGGTAACACAGCAGAAAACAAAAAATTTCCGACCTACGCACCAGCCCAGGACCACTATGGAGACTGCATACAAGGTTTGATCTTTTTCGTTACCGACTCGTAGCGCAGCGGAAGTAGAGTCGATGACGAACGGCGGTGCTGATCCCCGCAGCTAAGATTTTACAACCTCCCAACCGCAAGGATGTACTCCCTCGTCTGCCCCTCGGACAGCCCTCCGGGAGGCAGTCGGACAGTCCCTCGGATGGTGTCGCGGACAGCCCTCCGGGAGGACCCTTGAAACTCGGACGGTCACTCGGACAGCCCTTAGGGAGGACACCCGAAACTCAAACTGTAACTCGGACAGCCCTCCGGGAGGCACTCTCGAACTAAGACCGAAACTACGATCTCTCTACAGAGTTGCACACATACGGTGTCATCTATCCGGCAGGGCTTCGCCGTCCAGAACTAGTTCCCACCGGAACCCAGACAGCCTTTCGGCTCTACGAAAACTCTTTTCGTGGGAGGGATAGAGAAGCCAGACAAGTCTATGGCATGTGTATGAGAGCAAGGATGAGCTTATGGCAGCCCACTCACCTCTCATTTATAGGAAAACCAAGGGGTAGTGTGCCTCCACAAACACCCAAAGTGCCCATGCTTTATGTCATACATAAGGGCAAAATGGGGAGGCAAGTGGAGCACCAAATGGTGGAAGGAAGCCTCATGCCCCCCCCCCAATGCCACCAACGAAATTGGCAGCCCTATTGGGTGGCTCCACCACCTTCCTATCCACCAAGTCATCCCTTAGATCTTTTGAGCAAAGCCCAAAAAAGTGGCTTTCCAAAAAGTAACCCAAAAAGCACTTTCACTATTCACAAAGACATTTTTCTGCGTCCGTTAATTCCCAAATTATTTCTGTGTGCCTAGAACAATTCCAGTACCCACCAAAACAATTTTGAACGCATTCCGAAACAATTCCGGAACAATGTTTTTCTTCAGCGAAAAGTTACTATAGCGGTTCCGGCTGCTCCGGAACATTTCCGGTTTTTCCTCTGGAAAAATCCTAGAAGTTACCAGAATGATTCTGGCACCCTCCAAGAATTTCCAGACGTGTGCCGAGACCAATTTGACTTAATGGAATACCCTGAAACAACTTTTCAGTTTCACCGGAACTATTCCGATGTCCTCTCCGGAACGTTTCTGTTTCGTCCGAAACTTTTTCGGTGATTTTCTCTCAGACTCCCTGTCTAGTATTCAGCAGATAGATGACCCTTAAGCGTGTGACCCTATAGGTTCGGTGAAGCATAGACATGACCGGAACTCTTTCCGATCAATGATCAACATCGGAGCCGTGGACACCCATATTGACCCCGATACCCACACGAATGAATATTCGAGTGAACCTCCAGTTACCGTGTGCTATTCCTGTTGCTTCGCGATATGTTACAATACCCGAGGTGAGATGTATTGGCATCCCTGTGAATCAAATGGAAATCCTTTCGTCATCCATGTTTCATATCTCATGATTGAAATATGTATTAATTGCTAGTTCAACCCGAACCGACTTTAAGCATCGCTACGGTGAAACAACCTCATCGTAGTCAACTCCTTGAACTTGTTATTTCAACAAGTCGAGCTTTATGGATAAAACATTTTTATCCGTATCAGTTTTTAGTTTCATAAATATTCGTTAGACTCTTAAGTCTTCCGAAAGGTGTATCAAGTTTTTAATCTTGAATCACTTATATGGAAACTTTCTCGGATTGTATTGGCATTTAGCCAATTCCGGAGTCAGGGCCCATCAATGCTTCCTTGTGTACCGCAGGTATACTGTTGTCTAACAACAATATCTCGTATGCGCACCTGATAGGTTTGCACGAGTTTTTCCTACGTGGTTCAGCTGCAAGTTCGACCGAAGTCCATACATCTCATGTAGAGGCTTCCGTATCAGTCGCAGTAGGAAACTCTGGAATCACTTCCAAGGTCTCTTTCCTTTGATATGATGACGAAGATACTTGTTATCTCGTCGAGTTGCACTGTCCTCCCACTCACCTTTTTGCAAGAACTATTCTCTTTAAAAGCATACCGTTTTGTGGCAAAACCTTTTGCCTCGGTATAGTGGTGGGGGAATACCCATTATTTTGGGATAACCTACAAAGTAGCACTTTTCTGATTTGGAATAGGTATGTAACCTTTTACACAAGCCCCATATTCCAAATGTTAAGAAAAGACAAAGCATGGTTAGGCGTACCATACCATGGCGTCATTTCAACAGACCTGATGGTGCTCTTTTCAGTGTAAAAGCCGCAGTCACTAAGGCATTACTTTAAAAGTGATAATGGCAAATTGATTTATGTCATCTTTGATCTTACCATGTCATAAATGGTTCGATTACATCTTCACGGACTTTCCACTTGCAGTGGTGTTCCGGGAGGTGCAAGTTATGAAACTCTTTTCACAACTCATCAGACATTCGCTAAACTTGTAACTCAAATATTCCTTTCGGCAATCTAATTTGCAGAAACATATTTTTCTTGTTACAATAATTTCTACTTCATTTTTGAAAACCTTATGAATGATTTCAAAAGATCCAGACTTACGTCTCATCAAGTAAATATCCATATATCCACTTGAGTCATTTCTGAAGATAGATAAATCCACTGCCAGCAACAACATTTATTGGATTACACACATCAAAATGTATGATCACCAATAAGTTTGTTGCTCGTTCCTTATGGCCTGTGAACGGTATTTCAGTCACTTCACTTTTCGGAGGAAAGTTGCAAGTGTCAGATGATTCATAATCAAACAACTTCGAAATCCATCATTATGGAATTTTTCCATGCGGGTTTCTCCAATATGACCAAATGCAGTGCCACACTTGTGTGGTATTCCTTTTTAGTCTTGCGACATTTATCGTCAGTGTTATGGATGCATCATATTACCATCAATATTCATAACATACGTTCCATCGATGATGGAAGTATGGCCCTTATGTTATTCATAATCCTGAACAACAATTGTTCTTTTATGAACAACACCCTTGCAACAATCATTATGCAAATGGGCTAGAGTGTATAAAACTCTAAAATGATTTATGAAAGTAAATACAAAGGTAAAGTATTATTATCAATATTCATAACATACATCTCATTCATAATGAAAGTATGGCCCTTATGTTGTTCATAACTTCGAACATCAAAAGTTCTCTTATGAACAACCTTCTTGCAAGATACCTTATGCAATGGGCTAGAGTGTGTAAAACTCTCAACGAATTATGAAAATAAGTACATAGGTAATACACCGATGGAAGGTATAGTAACTTTTACTAAGTTCCCAACATGTATTTAAACCTCATTCCTGGCTAGTCATTCAGGCCATAGTAGTTCTTGCATCGAGTCGCAACAGAGTGCAATCGAGCGGGTATTTTTGTGATGAACTCACAATACCCAAGTATTAGCGATTAACATGTTTAATCATAATTCCCAAGAACTATTTCTTTGACCAGCCTTCCATACATCAATAACTTGTATGACTTTCATACATGAGCTGGATATTCCAGTCTTCTTTCTATTTGCCTTTATACTTCTAACAGTTTAACTTTTAGTATTTCTCCTACTATCAGAAGAAGCACCCAACTCTAAGAGTGGCGTTTTATTCACCTTTCATCATATGATAGGCGTTCTTCTGGATCCCTCTGTTATTAGTCAAATGCATAGTAAACACTTTTACTAACAGTTTGCAAAACAAAAATTGCATTGGATATCCCATATCTTTTAGCCTTTGTTTGTGTCTGAAAATGATTTTCAGTTCCATGAATATCACATAGCTATCCCAAACTTTTGAATTTCGGGTCTCATGGAAGCAAACATTTGCACTTGACCGTAACAGAATTCTAGCCTTTGGATCGAAGGACGAGAGTCACATCATCCATAGCATTTAGCGGGAGAATACCAAAAGCATGCGATAGGACAAAGTCCTTCTTGGCACTCTAGAGGACAATCCTCACATTACGTTACCAACCGTAAAGTTTTAACCAGATATTTAACAGCTTTATTCAATTTTAATAGGGAGGGTGGAAACGCGAGCCATTCTTCTACAACTATTATGCAGATAACACTTAGACAGTGTCCATGATTAATTGCACTAAGAATTAAAAGATTTAATTTTAAAGTGCGCTCCCACTCAAATCAATATCTCTCATAATTGATTGTGAGTGATACAAGACCCGCATTTCAATTGTTCGCCATTGGTGTAACACCACTGATGACGAAAATTTCAACCGGTAGGCCAACTTGCCAATCACATCTCTATGTGATTCTTGTTCATCTTTCGATGGGCGTGTTCCGAGCTCATGACGGTCATGCCTGAACGTCAAGACAACCAAGCGATCTCGCTGCGAGGTCTCAACTCACCCGCCTCACACTTCTCTAATCGTTCATACCCGTGTGACACGGCGCACCCCGAAAAGATAGGTGCCGTGACGGTGCTACACTTGGGTGAACACTAACTACTTGATATTTTTGTGAGAGATCACCCTAATAAAAGCGACTACCGCGCAATCAAGAAGGGTGCATCATAAGGGATAAACATCTCAGGCAATTCATAATAGCATGATATGGTATAGCCCTTTCTGACGGAGAAGTCTTGCATTTCTTCGTCTTCGGCATTTGCGTCGGTGTTCACCTTCGCGGAGTTTGCCACCACCTTGTCGATGCACCTGATAATATTGCTATCTCTATAGCTAATAAAATAAGTGCATTACTTAAGGTTGACACGCAGGTCATTAAAGTGACAATCATATGGCTCCAGCCATCATGCCGAATCATGACACGCAGATCATGTTAATTTACATTGTATAGTCATCTCATACATAATCAAATTAATATGAGCACTGATATACCACATCACATCACATGCAAACCATCCTGTAAAACCAAGTTAGACGCCTCTAATCGGTTTATGCAAAATTTCATTTTACGTGACTTCTAAGGTTTCGAACAAACCGCAGCTACCAACGTCGATCATCAAGTATGATCATTCAAGTCGCTAGCTTAACTTTTCAGGGTGTATGAAACACGAGATAATAAAATCTCGAGCCCCATACTAAACTTCGTCATACGCATGACCCCCGTGCAAATCATATCTGCATTGCCCTTTAGTCTGTGAATTTCTTCTTTCTCTAACTACGGTGGAATTCAACGAACTGTTAGCACTTCTTTGATCAATCAGGATCGCAGATTGCCAGAACTTTGAAACTCCACCATACTGTTATCGAGATCAGAAATATGCAAATTCCAGGGAAGCAACAAGAACATCGGGTAACAGATTTCATCTACTACCCGCACAAATAATTTTCAGTAATAGAACTGATCTACTACCTAATTATGTTGTGCAATACCCATACATCTCATGTATTCTAGATCGCAACCTGCATCTACGCATAGCACGGCTCTTGATGCCACTGTAGGGTAACGCAGCAGAAAACAAAAAATTTCCGACCTATGCACCAGCCCAGGACCACTATGGAGACTGCATACAAGGTTTGATCTTTTTCGTTACCGACTCGTAGCGCAGCGGAAGTAGAGTCGATGACGAACGGCGGTGCAGATCCCCGCAGCTAGGATTTTACAACCTCCCAACCGCGAGGATGTACTCCCTCGTCTGCCCCTCGGACAGCCCTCCGGGAGGCAGTCGGACAGTCCCTCGGATGGTGTCGCGGACAGCCCTCCGGGAGGACCCTCGAAACTCGGACGGTCACTCGGACAGCCCTTCGGGAGGACACCCGAAACTCAAACTGTAACTCGGACAGCCCTCCGGGAGGCACTCTCGAACTAAGACCGAAACTACGATCTCTCTACAGAGTTGCACACATACGGTGTCATCTATCCGGCAGGGCTTCGCCGTCCAGAACTAGTTCCCACCGGAACCCAGACAGCCTTTCGGCTCTACGAAAACTCTTTTCGTGGGAGGGAGAGAGAAGCCAGACAAGTCTATGGCATGTGTATGAGAGCAAGGATGAGCTTATGGCAGCCCACTCACCTCCTATTTATAGGAAAACCAAGGGGTAGTGTGCCTCCACAAACACCCAAAGTGCCCATGCTTTATGTCATACATAAGGGCAAAATGGGGAGGCAAGTGGAGCACCAAATGGTGGAAGGAAGCCTCATGGGCCCCCCCCCCAATGCCACCAACGAAATTGGCAGCCCTCTTGGGTGGCTCCACCACCTTCCTATCCACCAAGTCATCCCTTAGATCTTTTGAGCAAAGCCCAAAAAAGTGGCTTTCCAAAAAGTAACCCAAAAAGCACTTTCAGTATTCATGAAGACATTTTTCTGCGTCCGTTAATTCCCAAATTATTTCTGTGTGCCTAGAACAATTCCAGTACCCACCAAAACAATTTTGAACACATTCCGAAACAATTCCGGAACAATGTTTTTCTCCAGCGAAAAGCTACTATAGCGGTTCCGGCTGCTCCGGAACATTTCCGGTTTTTCCTCCGGAAAAATCCCAGAAGTTACCAGAATGATTCTGGCACCCTCCAAGAATTTCCAGACGTGTGCCGAGACCAATTTGACTTAATGGAATACCCTGAAACAACTTTTCAGTTTCACCGGAACTATTCCGATGTCCTCTCCGGAACGTTTCTGTTTCGTCCGAAACTTTTTCGGTGATTTTCTCTCAGACTCCCTGTCTAGTATTCAGCAGATAGATGACCCTTAAGCGTGTGACCCTATAGGTTCGGTGAAGCATAGACATGACCGGAACTCTTTCCGATCAATGATCAACATCGGAGCCGTGGACACCCATATTGACCCCTATACCCACACGAATGAATATTCGAGTGAACCTCCAGTTACCGTGTGCTATTCCTGTTGCTTCGCGATATGTTACAATACCCGAGGTGAGATGTATTGGCATCCCTGTGAATCAACAACTTGTTCACTATGCCAGTTCCCTCGTTACCGGTATTGTTCTCTTTTCTCGTTACCGTGTTCCGGCATCCCTGTGATCAAATCACCCTGTGTCTGGCCAGACGATGATGGATACCGAGAGGGCCCAGAGATATGTCTCCATCGTCGGAGGAGCAAATCCCAATCTTGAGCTATCAAGTCCCTTGTCATACTTTCCCATGAACCCGTAAGTCGCCGTAATAGCCACCCAGTTACGGATGACGTTTAACAAACCCCAAAGTTCATGAATCAAGCATGAAGGAACTCGACACTCTCATGGTCTAAGGAATTATGCAAACATTAACTTCTCTGTGTTATTTAACCATTAACTTGTGATGAATGCATCTCATGGCATAACATCAATCGGGTCGATTCAACACAAGTGTTCTCCTAACATTGTGCTCTCAAAGTTGCCAGCATAGTCATGCCCATGATCAGGAAAACAGAACCATCATGCAACACTTGAGCTAGTCTTAGAGGCCAGACTAGGAATACATTTTACCGTTTATTATTCCACACGTGCATATGAGTCTTCCTCCGAGCCTCGTGTTATTGCAGACTCGAGAACCATAGCAGTTATAGCATGGAACACAAACATAATTATGAACACCGAGATAAATAATAGCATTTATTATTTCCTCTAGGGCATATCTCCTACACTTTGGTGGCGGTCGCGTGGGCCACTATCGGTGCGGAGGCAGCCGGCCCCCGAGGAGGTGGTACGTCGCTGTGTCAAGGAGGAGGACGAGCACGTCCGTCGCTACATGGTTGCGTTGGACGTCAGGTTCTCCAATACCTGGCAGGTTCTTCAGGGATCTCACCCGAGCTATGATCCTGTGACGGTTCCTTCTCTTTGGGTGTCCACCGCCCGCGCCTCAGGAACCGCGAGTCAACTAAATTATTTGATAGTATTCGATCTGTATTAGCTAGTGATGTTATATGATAATATTTGAGATGTATTAGTGATAATACTCGAGATGTATTCGAGATTATATTCGATAATATTCGATGATGCATTAACTGGATTATTCGAGATGTATTAATGATAATATTTGAGATGTATTCGACATTATATTCGATAATATTCGATGATGCATTAACTGGATTATTCGAGATGTATTAGTGATATTATTCGAGATGCATTCTAATTTGAGTACTAAATTGTTTTATCTTTCTTCTGGATTAGTTAAGCTATGGACGCTAGCGGCAGAGACGACCATGATCAAGAGCATATCATGTTCGACATGATCTGAAACCCAGAGGGTGAACCTGAAGATGACGGCTCACAATATCTGAACAATTCCTTTGAGGGAATATTTCAGGAAGAACCAACAGACGAAGGCCACACAAACAATGATGGCGAAGGAAATGATCTTCAATTAACAAAGACCGGCAAGGTATATATAAGGCCTCTGGTGATCATTACATGTATTAATTGATTTGTATATATATATATTAACGTATCTTTCTTCTTTTAGCCCTCCGGATCGAGCAAATCTTCTACAAGCAGGGCAGTACGACGCCCGGCCAAAAAGTTGCAGGCTGGCATAAAGTACAACATTGATGAGATCAAAATAAATGGCGAACCGCTTGCTCCTAAAAAGAATGCGGACAAATTTACTCGTCAGTGTGGAGTTATTGTCAGGGACCAAATCCCGATCTCCGTTCAAGAATGGAATAAGCCAAAGGGAGATCGAGAAGTTAGTTTTGTCGACGAAAGAGCAAAAGATCTGCTTTGGAAACGCTCATGTCACATTTCACCCTACCAGAGCATTTAACAGATGCTGAACGGGAGAAAGTCAAGAAGAGTGCTCTTCAGAAGATGGCCACACAATTCCGCAACCACAAGAAAACATTATGGGCCTGGTACGTCAAAGCAGGAAAGCAGACTCCAGAATTCACTGGAGCACTGGAGAAGGCAAAAGATCACTGGGACTTATTTGTGGAGTTCAAGGAATCGGAAGCAGCTAAGGAACGGTCGAGGAAAAACAAGATCAATGCTGAGAAGAAACAGTTTCACCATGTTCTGGGGCCAGGTGGCTACAAGACTGGCCGGCCTAAGTGGGATGAATCTGAGGAAAAGATGATTGCTGCAGGGGTCACTCCAAAAACATTGGGTTGGCCCGACAGGTGCAGGACTTGGTTTTATGTGCCTGGGGGAAAGTTGGACCCAAAGACAGGGGAGATTATGGTGCAGGCAAGTCTTAAAGAAGCCTCGGACGCTTTACTTGTTCCAATAGAAGCGGCTCGAACGGGGGCGTTCCAGCCCGAGAGAGAAAACGACGAGCTTACACGCGCCCTCGGGAATCCTGAACACCCGGGACGAACACGAGGCAAAGGCGTTGTTCCGTGGGTTGAGGGGTTTGCGGACTGGAACGTCAGTTACAGAAGCCGTGCGAGAAAGAAGAAGCAGGAGGAAGACAAGAAGAAGCAGGATGCAGACCGGCTTCAACAGGTAGAATCAAAGCACGCGGAGTTGGAACGCGCTTTCATGCAGCAGCAGGAGCAGATCGACACACTTAGCCTGGACAGGGCGTCTCAGCGGCAGCAGCAAGCAGATCCAGCATTGGATAGCACCGTCCCATCTATGCCGAAAAGCAGCGTGGGTTCCACGGGGGTCCCGGCCGATGATGCACTGCTGGCTAGATACCCCGTGGATGATATCGAAGAGACGACAAGTTGTGAGCTACACATGAAACTAAAGAACATATCCATGAAGGTGGCGGACGGCTATGCTTTACCAAATCCCCCTGAAGCAACCTTCCATGGCAATCCGATTCCAGCTGGCTATGCTCGTGTCGGGGTGGATGAAGTGATGTCGGTATATAACTCACTAGAGCTTGACTTTCCTGGAGGTCAAGGGAAGCACACACTGGGAGAAGCCATACGTGGTATCATTGTATGAAGAAAGGATTGCATCGTCTTTCCAAACTCGACGCCAAGGGCACCGACTCCTCCTCCAAGTCCGCCGCGTCAGCCAACTCCTCCTCCAAGTCCGCCGCATAAACCGACTCCTCCTCCAAGTCCGCCGCGTCAGCCGACTCCTCCTCCAAATCCGCCGCGTCAGCCGACTCCAGCCCACCCCGAGACGGAGCCCAGCGCGAGTTCGCAATATCGAACTCTGCAGCGTCAGCGGACTCCCAAGCGGAAGGAAGGACCAAAGCAGAAACCTGAGCCTCCTCCCAAAAAGAAGTTGGCTTATGAGATGACTGAGGAGGAAACCAAAGCCGAAGTGGCTTCCGAAGTGCAGGCCCATTTTGCACCGAAACCGCCCCCGCCGCCAAAGGAGAAAATGCCTGAGAAAGTCATACAACACTTTGTGGATCTTGCTAAACCGGCTGTGGAGAAAAGTGAATCAGACTATGAGCGCTCTATTAAGAAGTCATATCGTGCACAAAAAGATAAGGAATCGAGCCTTACAACAGGTAGTAATAAAAGCGGGAAAACTGTTCCCCAACTGGGAGAACAGGCAATGCAATCGATCCCCCCGCTCAAGGTGAGTACCACCGATAAGCCGGTAATAACCGACGCTGCTAGACAGATGGCTAGAGAGGCCGGTGTCACTGTTGAACAACTCCTAGGCATCGAGGATCTACCCACGAATATTGATGAGAAGGAACTAGCATGGAAATACGTCCCCGGGAACCCTCTGGTCAGGCCTGAGGAGGTCGAGCTTCTATCAACGCAGATGCGCAGATTGCATGACTGGTACCTGAGAGAAATAAAGGCCGGGCAAGAGAGCCTCATGGTGAAAGTCAAGCCAGAGCATTACTTCCATGGAAAAGATGTGTGGATTGATTTTCCAGAAATTTTTCAGTTATTCAATCAAGACACACTCGACAAATCTCTCGTCAGTTACTATTGTCTGTAAGTGATTTATTTCTATAATTTAAGTCTCTAGCTCAGCTCGTTCATTGCCTGTAATTATCCTCACTATATTCTTTTGTGTGGTATTATGCAGAATGAAGATTTTTGAAATGAACAGAGATGAAGTCTATGGCATTGGGTTCATTGACCCAAATACCGTTAATGAAAATATGATACAAGACTACCCCAAAGACACAGAGGATAGCTTGCTAATGTTTTTGAACGAACTAAATACCAGACCAGAAATACTTTTTCCTTACAACTTCAGGTGAGTGTTACTGTATTGTACTACAAATTCTATTTTTGCTTACTCGATGTTAAGTGTAGTTGATGAGTTATGCATGCCTGCTTATACAAACGTGTGCGCAGATTCCACTGGATCCTGCTAATCATTAGAGTTGACGAGGGAACTGTTGAAGTACTGGACTCACTACGTAAAGACCCTAAAGAATAAAAAAGCCTGTTTTTGATGCTCGACAGGTAATTTCAATCATTATCGCACTATGTCGGCCTCTTTAGTACATTTCCTGATATCAAGTAATTAATAACTCCTTTATTCATTTTCTTTACCGGGCAGGGTTTGAAAAATGTTCATCAAAGAGGTCCGCGGTGAATGGAAACCAAAGCTGAAATGGCGACGGTCCAAGGTAATTAAGTAGTACTAGCTACGTCCGCGCATCTCTTTAATTCTAGTTTCAATACTATTATCATGCTTGATTATTATCTGATTGAATTCTATTCTCATAAAGTGTATGAGGCAGGAAAAGGGAACTAATATATGTGCATACATCGTTTGCGAGAACATTCGCTTTATGACCGAAAGGAGCAGAGATGCAAGACATCTTTGGGTACGTAAACACTATTCACAATTTTTTTTATCATGATCTAATATATATACACACAACTAATATATTCATATTGATCTCCTTCTTTAAAAATGGTGGAGATGCGGGATAGGCTCCTACCAAAGGACCGCATACGAGCACTTCAAGAGGAAATGGCGGGATTTTTGCTTCAGCAGGTCATATCTCCCGACGGAGAATACCATTTCACCTAATGCCTGCATGTAATGATCTGCAAATTATAGGAGAAATTGTATATACCAAATTATATATACCAAATTGTATATATATATGTGTATGCATGGTCGTACGAGAAATTCTATGATATATGATTGGTTCTACGAGAAATTCTATTATATATGCATAACGTGTACAGTATGTAGTAGCGTAAAATATGTTTGAAATAAAAAAGAATTAAATGGAAAACACAAAATGGAAAGGAAAAATAAACAATAAACCCTAAACCCCTAAACCCCTAAACCTTTAGTCCCGGTTGGTGTCACCAACCGCCAACCGGGACTAAAGGACCCCAGCCCCCGCGGCCACGTGGGAGGGATTTAGTCCCGGTTGGTGTCACCAACCGGGACGAAAGGTCTCCAGCCCCCGGCGCGCGCTGCTGGCCACGTGGCAGGGATTTAGTCCCGGGTCGTGGCCAACCGGGACTAAAGGGTGGGGGCCTTTAGTCCCGATTTATTAGTCCCGGTTGGTGAACCGGGACTAAAGGCCCTTCCCAACCGGGACTAAAGGCCGTTTCTCCACTAGTGCATGAGGATGGACGACTCATAGGAGCTGACGTTGCACCAGACCTTGCCGCCAGGACACGTGCCTGTGGCCATCAATCGCCATTTCAATTGTTTCATTGTATATCGTTCGGCCGTGTACTTGGTTCGGTGATTGCTTTATATATAAAGCGGGGCGAAAGTCTGTTTCGATAGCTAGCTAGTCTTCGGCCAGATCGATGTTAGCAGCTAGCTTAGTATGTACAGGTCTCCAGAAAATCAGTCCCCTGCCAGGTTGCTTGGAAGCCAACTTGTACATACGCGTGTGTTTCTCGGTCTCGGCCAAAAGTATCGACCGACTTTTTTTCCTCGAATATGCAAAGATCGTGTATCATGCCATTGATAGGTAGGAGAGAACATTACATAGAGAAGGGAGGAAGGACACCACACCAAAATGTGGGAAAATGAAAAAAAAGCAAGCAACACAACCCTCAACTAGCCTAGCTCGAACTCCAACTAAGAAAGGTGAGGAGACGAGACACGGGACGCCAAGGCCGCCTCATGACCAACGCGAGGCATCTACGACATCAGTGATGCCGTGAGCAGCCAATACAAAACCTTAATGAAGGGGAGGACATCGTGACGCCGCTGCTGTCCGATTCGGAGAACCGGATCTAGGGCTTTCCTCCGGTGCTTGAAGAGGGGCACAGAGAAGGCCATGGAAGCACCTTCAGGAAGGGGACGGCATACACAGGTGTCGCCGCTGCCAGCATTAGTGCAGGGATTTCGCCCCGGCCTGTGACCGAACAATCCCAATGCCGTCGGAGGATTTGGAGATGCGGTAACCAAAACTCCTACTGGAGTCGCTACCACAGGGAGGCAACTTATCCATCGTTGAACGAGGAGACAACAGGCGCCATCAGACCCACCACCAACCCCAAATCCGCTGCACACACAAGAGCAGCCACCAACTGCCCAGAACCACCACCACCAGCTAGCCCGAGAGAGAGCGAGGCATCGCTAGACCAAGCCACCGGGATAGGCAGACGCCAGTGGACCTGGCTACAGCAAGTGTCGGAGGTCAGGCGTCGGTCGAGCTAGAGCGGCCGGAGATTGGAAGTGTGGGGTGAGGGGGAGGGGGAGTGATGGTGTCCTAGATTAGAGGGTACTCATCATGTCATCCCCCGGCCAGGAGGGCCGGGCCGAGGACCCCCTGTGGCGGTTCATTAACGGGCCACTTGGAGAGGCCCATGATGCATACAAGGGAGATTCCACAAGACTTGGCGCATAAGACGAGTACTCTTGTAATCCTAGGCCTCTGGTACATTATATAAATCGAGAATGGGCTAGTCAATAGATCATCTCATATTCATTAGAATCTTACACAACAATCTCGTGGTAGATACATGTACTCCGTACTATCCATACATATCAATACAATCAAAAGCAGGACGTAGAGTATTATCTCTTCGAGAGAGCTCGAACCAGTGTAAAATCTTGTGTCCATGTTATCGTCGTTCCAACACGCCTAGCTTAGGACCCCTACCTTGAGATATTCCGGATTTAGCACCGACATTGGTGGCCCATGCAGGTCCCTGCTGGTAGTCGCCGCGGTGCGATGGCAATTCAGATCGGCTCCGACGCGATCTACACGTCGGAACCAAGCTTTATCGTCGACGTCGGCATCTTCGTCACCAACTCGACTAGTCACCTCGGCTAGAATGAGGATTACACTCCACGTCGGATCATCAAAGATCGGATGGGTGCCTTCATCAACACCAACTCTGATCTCAACCGAGATCATGGAAGAATGATCCATGGAGCTCAGGGGCTCAACGTCAATATTTCTCTCGAGCGATTGTGCAGATTTTTCTGGAGAGCGGATTCATGTTCGTTGTCCCCGTCTCCTCAAGGTCCGCTTTGACGATTGCTTCGTTGGAATTGTGCGGAATTGAGTCTACAACAACCTTGTAAAATTTCATTGTGAGGAATCTCCCATATACCGGAGCCCTGTCGAATCTGGACAAATTTGGGGCGAGGAGTCTAGCACTCAGCTCGGACATCCGTTGGAATATCCAACCGTTCATCTGCTTCAGAATTCCAATATCGATCACCCCTCAAAATTTCAGCTCCATCCGAACATTCAAACTACAGGAAACGTCCAAGGAGTGCGTCAATTTTCAGATCAATTTTCTGCGTGAAAATGAATCCGACCCGAGTTCATCTTTTTTCATGAACAGGTTATCAGACGTCCTTTTGAAGGAAACTTTTTTAGCTTATTGTGTTTTGTTCTCAAATACGTGCCCGTAACTTTTAATCCTTTTCCCAGGTAATCTTCACCATCGTGCCGGTGTCAAACCAGCCCAACCATGTCGCTTCATCGAGCCGACAACGACCACCTCGGATCATCACCTCGACGAGCCGACCAAGAGTTCGGCATCGCGAATGCCAAATAATTGTCAAGACCACATCATTGTCCCACGGATTGAACGGGTCGGGCGCTCCGGCGTTGCCACACGGTCACTTCATCAAGCCGGCATTGACCGCGTCACCAGTTCCGACCTGCGTCGGCATCGTCACGTCGTCGCTTCTTCAAGCCGACGTCCACCACACCGATCTGCTTTGACACATGCTCAGGAGAGCAACAAACATGCATATCACAGCACGAGACCCCTCCCTAGATATCCATCGCCACTTCAAGTTCCAGCATTCCAGGGATATATATCTTGGCGCTGTGAGTCTTTCAGAATTCAGAAACTATGTAATTCCACAGAGCGAAAGCAATCGTCCATGCCCACAAAATTCTGCAGTGACCTTGGAATGGGAGGCACTTGGACATCCACAACGCCTTGTAGCATCTAAACAACTTGACCCATCACTGGCCGGTAATCTTCAGCATCTTGAATGCACCAGCATGCAGTTCTGCAAGCTCTGCTCAGCTGCTTCACATCCGCGTCATCGCCTTCCAAACTACTGTCCAGCAGGCACATAACATCTCCTTCATTTACCTTCACCGCAGCAAATATGGGAAAGTAGGTGAACTCCCCTTCCTTGATCTTCTCCGTGTTCCTTCGCCCTGATCTGATCTCAAGAAGCATCATGCCATAGCTGTAGACATCAGCCTTATGTGTGATGGGCAGCCCTGAGATCCATTCCAGCGCAAGATATCCTATGGTCCCTCGCATTTTTGTCAGGGCCCTGCTGAAATCACGGCCAAGAAGTTTTGCCATACCGAAGTCTGCAATCTTAGGATATAACTCTGCATCAAGAATTACATTGGCTGGCTTCATGTCGCAGTGTATAATGCAATCCTTGCACTCCTCATGCAGATAAGCCTAGCCTCTTGCTGTTCCACCTGCTATATAGTACCGCAGTTCCCATCTCAACTTTTCAGAGCCCTTAGAAAAGAGATGTGAGTTCAAAGAACCTTTTTCCATGTATGCATACACCAATAGCCTGTTGCTGCTATCAGCACAGAATCCAAGTAGACGAACAAGATTGATGTGCTGAATCATCCCAATGGTCTGCACCTCTGCTCGAAACTGCGTCTCTCCTCGTCGGAGGCATTTTAGCTTCTTTACAGCCACTGGAGTGGAACCTGTCAATGTCCCCTTGAAAACACAGCCGAAACCAACTTCTCCAAGTTTTTCAGAGAATTTTTTGGTTGAGGTCTTTAATTGTGCAAACGAGAAAACAACAAGGCTTTCATTTACACACGCAATTCTTGATGGGAATAACTTTGCTCTGCATCTCCACAAAACAATGAGACCAATAACAATCATAAGTAACACAGCTGTCACTAAAAGAAACAGAGGAGCAGCTCTAAAACCTGATCTTTGTTGTTGTCGTTGCTGTTGTTTGGTGGCGATGCGTATGTACAAACGAGTGCCATTCAAACCAGGGTCAAGCACTACTGTGTTGTGTAACTCCCAAACCATAGCAGGCATGTTACATTGTACGCAAAGGCAGTACAGGTACAGTCTGTTATGCAAGAGGTTTCACACTCTTCCATGCTTCCGGCATCTGAGAACCAAGAATTCTGAGGGAATCTGTAGATGCTTTCTGTTGAATAGAATGCCGCTTGTAGACGAGTTGAACTGCCTCTATCACAATTCATAGGTACCTTCCTCGAACAGCCAAGATATAACCCCGGGTTTGTGCTTAAATAATCAAAACCAGCAGGGCATATGCAAGAGGCTGACCTTGTGCAGAGGCCATAAGGTCCACAGTAGGAATCAAAGTCGCATAAACTTTCTGGGGCAGACCATAAAATAGAACTGCGTGCCTCTTGCGCAACAAGTTCAATAAATCCAGACGTATTTAAACGCATGTATGTATGTGTGTCATTTAACGTCAACATAGAGTCTCCATCTTCAAGAATGTTTATCCAGCTAGGAAAAGTACCAGCAAACGTCCAACCAATATGATTTTTCTGGATAACAAAACCTCGCCTTCTTGTTGCATCCACTCTCAGCGTAACATTTGTAACATAAAACACAACCTCAAAAGGATAAGAAATAAGGGCACTAGTAGAAAACAGGGCTTTGGTCCCAGCTCGATCTACACATTAGTCCCGGTTGCATTACGAACCGGGACTAATGTGAGCATTAGTCCCGGTTCTAGCGGCTAGGGCGCCGGTCGGGGCTCGGCAGGCATCAGTCCCGGTTCAAAAGGGACCTTTAGTCCCGGTTCCAGACACGAGCCGGGACTAAAGGGCCTCGCTCCTGGCGCAACCACTTTAGTCCCGGTTGGTGGCTGGAACCGGGACTAAAGGTCGGCCTTTAGTCCCGGTTCTAGCCACTAACCGGGACTAAATCTTTGCCTATATATACCCAGCCGCCCCCGCCCATCTCCTCTGTTTTTTGGCCGCGAAGGGTGGGAGGTTTGTGCTGCTCTGTTCTCACCTCCTATGCACATAAGGTGTTTGATGAAATGTCTGAGCCACACTTAAGCTTTGTCCTCTCCAAGCTCGACCTCGAAGCTTCATTTTCCCCAAGATTTGTCTAGGTTTGGCGGTGCACCAACTACACAAGTGTTCTAAAAGGTTAGCAACTTCATCGTTTCATCTCTCACTGCTAGTTTAGCTCCTTTCAAATGCTGTAGAAGTAGAGTGGTTTGTGGATTTTAGTGGAGGAGTGTATGTGGGAGTTCTTTTGATTTAGATGCACAATTTGAGCTGAAATTAACTTCTTAGAGTCTGCACATGTGTAGGGTGCCGTCCCCGTCCCCGTCCTCACCGTCGTCGATCGCCCGCGTCCATCTCGGCGCCGGCACCACCGTGGTTAGCCTCTTCTTCTTATCTTCTTTCTAAAAGAAAAAAGTTCTTACTTGTATCATTTAGATAGATACTTGTGTATTTTTCTTACTTTTATTATTGTTTGTTATTATATAGTGCCATGGTCATGGTATCCGCCCACGTCGGCCCTCGTCCGGTCTATGATTCGGATGTGGTATATATTATCTTTTATAACTATTTGTTTTATTTAGTGTTTATGACAATTATGCCGACCAACGTGACATAGATGTGTTTATCTAGGAGGTATGTGAACCGGAAATTCCAACCGACCCTCTTGTCGAGAGGTTAAATTTAGTTGAAAAAGAAAACGAGGATTTGAAAGAAAAATTGAAAAGAATTGAGGAGGAGAAGATGAAATTGGAGTTGCATGTTGCCGATGTCGTCGATGACCACAAGATCAAGATGGATGCAATGCGCTTGAAGATTAGAAAGATAAGAAAATATGCCATTCATAATGAGGCTTGGTATCATTATGCGGTTGGATCAATTGTTACCTTAGTTGCCATTATGATCGCATTTGTTGTTGCATTTAAATGTTTTTCATAGTTTCAATGTATGTTTTAATTAGATGCTCTAGAGAGCTATATGTTGTTCTATGAGAACTATATATGTATGAACTTTATGTATTTATTTTTTTAGTAATAACATTTGATCACTACTGTACTTTGGTTTTAATGTGATGACGAACTTGTATTAATTTGGTCACTTCTCTATTCATGATGTTCTGTATTGGTTTTTGATACACTTAATTATATAATGCACGCAGATGAACCGGCAATGGATGTACGGTGACCAACGCACCTCCGCGTACATTGATGGCATGCATAATTTTCTCGAAGTGGCCGAGGCAAACAAGCAGAATGGTTTTATGTATTGTCCATGTACTGTCTGTGGTAATACGAAGTCTCACTCTGACTCGAGAACCCTTCACATCCACCTGATTGAGAAGGGTTTCATGCCACACTATAATGTTTGGACCATGCACGGAGAAAGAGGGGTTGTGATGGAAGACAACGAAGAAGAAGAGGCTGATGACAACTATCCCCCTGAATACGGTGATACTGCAACGGGGGAAGCTGAAGATCAAGAGGCACCAGACGATGTGCCCGATGATGATCTTCGTCGGGTCATTGTCGATGCACAGAGAGGATGCGAAAGTGAAAGGGAGAAGTTGAAGTTCGAGCGCATGTTAGAGGATCATAAAAAAGGGTTGTACCCAAATTGCGAAGATGACAACACAAAGCTCGGTACCACACTGGAATTGCTGCAATGGAAGGCAGACAATGGTGTATCTGACAAGGGATTTGGATCGCTACTGACAATAATGAAGAAGAAGCTTCCAAAGGATAACGAATTGCCCGACAGTGCGTACGAAGCAAAGAAGGTTCTCTGCCCTCTAGGATTGGAGGTGCAGAAGATACATGCATGCCCTAATGACTGCATCCTCTACCGTGGTGAGTACGAGGATTTGAACGCATGCCCGGTATGCAATGCATTGCGGTATAAGATCAGACGAGATGACCCTGGTGATGTTGAGGGCGAGCGCCCCAGGAAGAGGGTTCCTGCCAAGGTGATGTGGTATGCTCCTATAATACCACGGCTGAAACGTCTGTTCAGAAACAAAGAGCATGCCAAGTTGATGCGATGGCACAAGGACGACCGTAAGAAAGACGGGAAGTTGAGAGCACCCGCTGACGGGTCGCAGTGGAGAAAAATCGAGAGAAGGTGGGGGGACTTTGCAGGTGATGCAAGGAACGTATGGTTTGGTTTAAGTGCAGATGGCATTAATCCTTTTGGGGAGCAGAGCAGCAATCATAGCACCTGGCCCGTCACTCTATGTATCTATAACCTTCCTCCTTGGTTGTGCATGAAGCGGAAGTTCATTATGATGCCAGTGCTCATCCAAGGCCCTAAGCAACCCGGCAACGACATTGATGTGTACCTAAGGCCATTAGTTGAAGAACTTTTACAGTTGTGGAATGGAAATGGTGTACGTGTGTGGGATGAGAAAGAACAGGAGGAATTTGACCTACATGCGTTGCTGTTTGTAACCATCAATGATTGGCCTGCTCTTAGTAACCTTTCAGGACAGACAAACAAGGGATACCACGCATGCACGCACTGTTTAGATGATACCGAAAGTATATATTTGGACAAATGCAGGAAGAATGTGTACCTGGGCCATCGTCGATTTCTTTCGACCAACCATCTCTTAAGAAAGAAAGGCAAGCATTTCAAAGGTGAGGCGGATCACCGGAAGAAGCCCGCCCTCCGTACTGGTGATGCCATACTTGATATGGTCAAGGATTTACAAGTAATCTATGGAAAGGGTCCTGGCGGACAATCTGTTTCGAATGACGCTGAGGGACGCGCACCCATGTGGAAGAAGAAATCTATATTTTGGGACCTACCCTATTGGAAAGACCTAGAGGTCCGCTCTGCAATCGACGTGATGCACGTGACGAAGAACCTTTGCGTGAACCTGCTAGGCTTCTTGGGCGTGTATGGGAAGACAAAAGATACACCGGAGGCACGGGAGGACCAGCAACGTGTGCACGAAAAAGACGGCATGCATCCAAAGCAGTATGAAGGTCCGGCCAGCTACGCTCTTACCAAAGAAGAGAAGGAAATCTTCTTTGAATGCCTGCTCAGTATGAAGGTCCCGTCTGGCTTCTCGTCGAATATAAAGGGAATAATAAATATGGCAGAGAAAAAGTTCCAGAACCTAAAGTCTCATGACTGTCACGTGATTATGACGCAACTGCTTCCGGTTGCATTGAGGGGGCTTCTACCGGAAAACGTTCGATTAGCCATTGTGAAGCTATGTGCATTCCTCAATGCAATCTCTCAGAAGGTAATTGATCCAGAAATCCTACCAAGGTTAAAGAATGATTTGGTGCAATGTCTTGTCAGTTTTGAGCTGGTGTTCCCACCATCCTTCTTCAATATCATGACGCACGTCCTAGTTCATCTAGTCGACGAGATTGCCATTCTGGGTCCTGTATTTCTACACAATATGTTTCCCTTTGAGAGGTTCATGGGAGTCTTAAAGAAATATGTTCGTAACCGTGCTAGGCCAGAAGGAAGCATCTCCATGGGCCGGCAAACAGAGGAGGTCATTGGGTTTTGTGTTGACTTCATTCCTGACCTTAAGCCGATTGGTCTCCCTCGATCGCGGTATGAGGGGAGACTGACTGGAAAAGGCACGCTAGGAGCGTCTTCAATAATATGTAGGGACGGGCATTCTTGGGCTCAAGCACACTGCACAGTTCTACAGAATTCTACCTTGGTGACCCCATATGTCAATGAAGATAAGAATATTCTGCGCTCCAAACACCCGGAGCAGTGTGACGACTGGATTACATGTGAACACATCAGGACTTTCGGCAGTTGGTTGCAAACACATCTCATGGGTGACAACATTGTTGGAGATGAGTTGTACTCGTTGGCCAGGACACCATCTTCGACTGTATTGACTTATCAAGGGTACGAGATAAATGGGAATACATTTTACACGATCGCCCAAGATCAAAAGAGCACCAACCAAAACAGTGGTGTCCGCTTTGATGCAGCAACCAACAGGGGAAAGGACACATATTATGGTTACATAGTGGACATATGGGAACTTGACTATGGACATGATTTTAAGGTCCCTTTGTTTCGGTGCAAATGGGTCAATCGGTCAGGAGGCGGGGTACAGGTAGACCCACAGTACGGAATGACAACAGTGGATCTGAACAATCTTGGGTACACAGACGAACCATTCGTCCTAGCCAATGATGTGGCGCAGGTTTTCTACGTGAAGGACATGTGTACAACCGAGAAAAAGAAAAGATAAGGAAGCGAATACATCATACGATGAGCCTAAGCGCAACATAGTTCTTTCAGGGAAAAGAAACATCGTGGGAGTGGAGGACAAGACAGACATGTCTGCAGATTATGAAAAGTTTCATGAAATTCCTCCCTTCAAAGTGAAGGCTGACCCAAGCATCCTGTTAAACAATGAAGATTATCCATGGTTACGTCGCAATAAGCAAGGGACACACGCGAAGAAAAAGTGAATACTTTCTCTCCACACGCGAAGAAAAAGTGAAGAAAATCCCTTTTGTAATAGATGAGTTATCATCCGAAACCCTGATATTTTGACCTTTTGTAATAGATGATACCATGCCAAGTTATTAAAAATGAAGGAGAGGCGCAATGCTTACCGGCGCGTTGCTTAGCTTCAGGAAGGGATTTCATTTTTTTTAACTTATTTGAACTCCAGACTTTTTGTGTGTTCAAAATGCACCATTCAAAATGAACAATATCTTTCGAAGTACCAGGGCCTTTAGTCCCGGTTGGAGCCACCAACCGCGACTAAAGCACTAATCAGGAAGAAGCACACGGATCGTGTGTTTCTTTCAAGCGCCTGTGAGTCGTCGGATCAGGGGTGTGTTTCTTTTGAGGGCTGTGAGCTGTTGGATCAGCACTACCACGACCACTTCGTGAGCCACACGACCCTATATATAGACCACCTCTAGGACATGTTCGACACTCATTGTATACACAAATCATTCGGATTCCCTGCATGCATCCGACGGTGCATTTGATATGCGGGCACTCATGAGCCACCGTCGGGCTGCATGCAGGAGAAACCGTGTGTTTTGGGGAAAGTGTTACAAAGACATTTCATTTTTCCAACTCCATTCGATCCACTTCGTGTACAAAGTGGACAATCTCTTTCGAAGTAAGTGCATCCAGTTTTTGCCGTAACCGGTACGCGCCGTACCACTGCCCGTTCGAAGGCTGCACCTACTACGGCCTGCTGTTGTACAACCACATCCAGGACCACCGCTGAGCACCGGTTTAGGTGCAGCCTTCGAACGGGTAGTGGTACGGCGCGTACCGGCACCGGATGTCGCCGATGGGCTCAGTGCAGCAAGTGCACTTGATCTTCAGTGTGATTTACCCGGAGACACCACATCATCAGCCCCGCATGGCCGCCAGGACCTTCTCCAGCGCGCGGCACCGGATGTCGCCGATGGGCTCGGTGCAGCAAGAGCACTTGCGCTTCATGGTGAGGCAGCAGCTCCCGCAGGAAGGATGCCCATTCTTGCACTCACAAACTCTAATAAAGCAAAAAACAACTCAGAAACAAAAGAAAATAAATAAAGCATAAAACAAAAAAAATGGAAAATAAATAAATAAAAAAGCCCACCGCTATTTTTAAAGTAATTCACAGACTAGTGATTCACACATTTTTTTGTGGCCTAAAGCAAAAAAGATTCACTCACAAACTCTAATAAAGCAAAAAACAACTCAGAAACAAAAGAAAATAAATAAATCATAAAACAAAAAAAAAGGAAAATAATAAAAAAAAAGCCCACCGCGTGTAAGTAGAAAGAAAAGAAAATAAATAAAGCAACAAACAAACCGGGATTAAAAAGTAAAAAAACCGTGTGTAAGTAGAAAGAAAAGAAAATAAATAAAGAAACAAACAAACCGGGATTAAAAAATAAAAAAATGCCGCCTACAGGGCGTCCACGGCCTACATACGACTAAACCCAACACATAGCTGGGCCAGGATGCAGGCCCGCAGAAGGCCCTGTAGGCCCACGGGCAAACGTGGGTGAGTTTAGGCCAGTAGGCCTGCAATAGAGAGGAGCTCAACAGGTCGGTCACAGCGCGGCTTATAAACCAGTGCAGACGCGCCTCGACTAGCGAGGTGGGACTAAATTTGTGGATGCGGCTGAAAAGGGGCTTTAGTCCCGGTTGGTGGCTCCAACCGGGACTAAAGGTCCCCCTTTAGTCCCGGTTGGAGCCACCAACCGGGACTAAATCCTCTTTCCACCAGCCGAAAGGGCGGGAAGAAAAGGGCTTTAGTCCCGGTTGGTGGCTCCAACCGGGACTAAAGGACCCCCTTTAGTCCCGGTTGTAGCCACCAACCGGGATTAAAGGGTAGCCTATATAAGCCCCCCGACGGTTCTTTCCACACACAGTTCATCTCCAAACCCCCGACGGCGCCGCGACCAACTCGACGCCGCCAGGCTGCCGGACCGCGCCGTCGCCTCCCGTCGTTGACGCCGCTCCTCGTCGCTGCCGCCGACGCCGCCCCCGACGCCGCTCCTCGTCGCCGCTCCCGTCGCCGCCCCCGTCGCCTCCCCGAGCCCGTCGCCTCCCCGAGCCCGTCGCTGCCCCTAGCCCGTCGCCGCCCCGCGCCCCTGCCCTGCCGCGAGCTCGCCGTCGACGCGCCGCCCCACGCCCCTGCCCTGCCCCGACGGTGCGCGCCGCCCCGCGCTCCTCCCCTTTCGGTCCGGCCAGGATCAGTACTAGCAGCTATATATATATATGATATATATGTTAGATGAGATTGTTAATTAGATGATATATATGAGTTCTTTGATGATATGAGTTCTTAGATGAAAAGATGATATGATATACATGCATATAGTTCTTTGATGATGATGATATGATATATATATAGTTCATTATTACATTATGTTAGATAATTTGATGAAATGATGATATATATATAGATGATATGATGATATATATATATGATGCTTTGTTGGAAACAATTTCATTATGGTGATAGATATATAGATTATTTTCATTATGGATGAAAATATTGATATATGATGAATTTTTTCTCTTCATAGACTTTTTTATGTTCATAGAATTAATGTGTCCGGGCGAGTCCCCGACGATCGCCGGGCGAGTCCCCGACGATCGCCGGACAAGATATCTCTTACGTATATAATTTTGCTAAGTGTTTATTAAATTTGTTTTCATAATTAAGCATTTGTTCTCGACGTCGACGATGCCTGGCATGCATCCTAGTCGTCGACTCGGCGGAGGAGGCCTGCTTGATCAGAGGGGCCATGTCCGGGACTGGGCTCCGCCGGGCTGGGACTGGGAGGTGCTACCTTCCGGGGCGCACAGCTTGGTGAGGAGGCAGCCCGTCGTCGACCCGGAGCTTCTTTGGTGGCGGTCGCGTGGGCCAGTGACGGTGCGGAGGCTTGAGTCCCCCGCGGAGGTTGTACGTCACCGTGTCAGGGAGGAGGACGAGCACGTCCGTCGCTACATGGTTGCGTTGGAGGCCAGGTCCGACAATACCTGGCAGGTTCTTCAGGGATCTCACTGGAGCTATGATCCTGTGATGGTTCCTTCTCTTTGGGTGTCCACCGCCCGCGCCGATACCCGTCGTTCGCTAGGGTTCTAGCTGTATTAGTGATGTTATATATATGATACTATTCGAGATATCTTGTATTCTTAATCTAAATTTTTGCCCCTATATATATATAACTTGTGAACTTTGCATGATGTTTGCCAGTAATCCATTGCTCATATGCATATGTGATTCCTTTTTCTGGTTAGGTCTATGTTTGCCACTATCCATCTCTCATGGTTTGTAGTTTGCCATGTGTTGTAATATTTGCAGAAACTATGGATCACAGAGACTTAGAAAAAGAAGAGGCGTTGGAGATTATAATCCGCGCCGGAGAAAATCCAATGGAGGAGGACACCTTGTCGTTTCTCAACGACAACGATGGTGGAATGGAGGAGGAAAGAGATCATCACGGCTCCGATGATGGAAGAATGGAGGAGGAACAAGACCATGACGGCTCCGGTGATATAGAGAAGGGAGCCTTAACTAATGCAGAGTCCGGCGAGGTATATGTATATATATATATATTAATTAAGCCTCTGCTGACTAGATGCATTAATTGTTTTGTATGTACATATATTAACGCTTCTTTCTTCTTTTAGCCTTCGGGAACGAGCCAAACTTCGTCAAGAAGGAGACGAGGCGCGAAGAAAAGTTTGGACAAGGAGGAAAGGTACAAGATCGACGTAATCTCTCCAGCTGGCGAACCGATTCTTCCCACGCGGACCAAAAAAGCCTTTACATATCAGTGCGGCGTACTGGTTAGGGATATCATCCCGATCACCATCGAGCAGTGGAATAAGAAGAAGGACGACCCTTCAGTTACTTTTGTCCACGATAGACAAAAAGAAGTTCTTTGGAGCGACCTGCTGAAAAATTTCATCCTACCGCCAGAGGAGGATCCGACAACCCCACCAGTTATAGAGCCAAAGGTCAAGGCGTACGCTCTAAAGAAGATGGCAGAACTGTTCAAGAACTGGAAGAAGAATTTGAACACAAAGTATGTCGAGAAAAACAAGACTCCAGATTTCACCGGTACATATGTGAAGATAAAAGATCACTGGCCCGCATTTGTGGCCTTAAAGAAATCCGAGAAGGCGCGGAAAATGTCAGAGCAAAATAAGCTGAATGCTGCAAATAAGGAGTTTCACCATGTTACGGGGTCAGGTGGCTACAGGCAAGCCGAGCCTAAGTGGGAAAAAATGGAGAATGACCTACTTGCTAAAGAGGTCGAACCAGAGACACGGAACTGGCCAGATCGGGTAAGGACTTGGGTATTCGGGAATGGGGGAGCTTTGGACCCAGAAACAGGGAAGGTTGTTTACGAGGATCCTAAACTTGAAATACCCATGAAAAGGATTCAGGAAGCAATCAAGGAAGTGGAGGAAGGGAGGTTCCATCCCGACAGAGAGAAGGACGTGCTGACAAAGGCCCTCGGGAATCCTGAACACCCTGGACGAACACGAGGCACACCAGGCTCCGTTCCATGGAAGCTTGGGTTTCACGACAGCAAAGACACTTATAGAAGCCGAGGGCGAAAGAAGAAAGAGGATGCAACCAAACTAGAGCAGATGGAAAAAAGATTAGAGGTACTAGAGGCGGCATCAGCTAGAGCCCTCGGCCCACCAGATCAGCAGCACGATCCTTCATTGGAAGGTACTCCACCATCTCAGCGGAGAAGCAGCGTGGCTTCCACGGAGCACGATCAGCCTGATATCACGGCTCGCCGCTACCCCGTGGATGGTATCACGCAGAATGAAAATTGTGTGCTGTTGAAAGATTGCGGAAACCTGAAATTGGAGGTGGCGATAGGCTCTGTCCACCATCCTCGACCTGATGCTACTTTCCATTGCGCTCCGATTCCAGTTGGCTATGCTGTTGTCATGGTGGATGAAATATCGCCCGGATTTGGGACCCTGCGGCTTGATCATCCTACAGGTGAAGGTGAGGTTTATCTGGAAAATGCCTTAAGGACTACCTGTCTATGGAGAAAGTCACACATCAAGCTTCCTTACTTCACGCCGCCTCAGCATACTGCTCATGAGCCGGAGGAGGCCCCTCATCAGCAGACTCAGCCGTCTCCGGCGCGTCTGCCGTCTCCGCCATCTCCGGGGCGTCAGCCATCTCCGCTGCCTCAGTCGTCTCTGGCGCGTCAGCGGACTCCGCCTCCTTCGCCGCGTCAGCCGTCTCCGCCATCTCCGCCGCGTCAGCCGTCTTCGCTGCCTCAGTCGTCTCCGCCGCGTCAGCGGACTCCGCCTCCTCCGCCGCGTCAGCCGTCTCCGTCTCTTCCGCAACAGCGGCGGAAGAGAGCCGCCGTCGCTCCGGCGGCTAGCAGTACAACAACAGGAGGGAAGAGGTTTCAATATGGTCCAAAAAGCCTCAACCCTCTTCCAAAGAGATCATATGATAGGTCTGAAGAGGAAGTCAATGCAATCTCAATGGCCGAAGTGAAGGCCCATTTTGCACCGAAATGTCCAACTCCAAAGGAGAAAATTGATCCGAAAATAGCCATGCGTACGCTGAAAAACCTTGAAAAACCACCGCCTAAGTTGCTATCAGACTATGACCGTTCAATTGTAAAGTCATATGCAGATCCACAGAAGCGGTCGGGAAGCAGCGGTAATCCATATCAAGGGAAAAAAATAATTCCCCAACTGGGCGAGCAGGAGAACCAATCGTGCCCCCCGCTCATGGTGTCTAGCGATATCCCAGCTGATGTTCCGCAGGGGGTAGCGCCCGGTACTAATCCCGGTGATTACTTACCCGATGATATACCGTTACCCGAAATGGCTGATGTAGTAGACTTTAGATTCGAGCTCGGAAAGCCTCTCGTCAGACCAGAGGAGCTCCCGGAACTACCAACGAGGATGCTAGCATTGCATAAATGGTACATGGAAGCCTGCGAGCGAGGGCAGAACTATATCCTTGCAGGAGTTAAAGATGAGCATTTCTTCAATGGAAAAGAGACGGTTTACATTGAATTTGTAGAATTATTCTACATATACAATCTAAAAGAGATCGACAAAAGTATCATCACTTCCTATTGTTTGTAAGTATCATTTCTGAAATTAAGTCTCTAGCTCAGCTCGTTCATTACTGCATGTATATAATTGTCCTCACCATATGTATATTATGCAGAAAGAAGATCTTCGAATGCAACAAAGGACCAATCCAAATCAATGACGTTGGGTTCGTTAACCCAAATATTGTTCATGAAATTACTGTCAAACACAACAAAAAGGAAATAGAGGATTACTTGCTAAGGACGTTTATCAAACAACAAACCAAAAGAGAAATACTACTTCCTTACAACTTCAAGTGAGTGTTATATACTGTCTTGTACATACACACATAATTTTGTTTCGCTTACTCGATGTTAAGTGTAATTGATGAGCTACATGTGTGCAGCTTCCACTTTATTCTGCTCATCATACAGTTTGACCAAAGTCGAATACAAGTCATGGACTCGTTAAGTAAAGACCTTTCAAAGTGGGCGCCCCTGCAAACAATTCTCAAGAAGTAATTTCAAATCATTATCGCACTATATCGGCAACTATCGTTCATTTCCTGATATCAAATAATTAATAACTTTTTAATTCATGTTCTTTGCCGGGCAGTGTTTGGACAAGGTTCACCAAGGAGGTTAGGGGTCGTCACTGGAAAAAGAAGCTGCAATATGAATTGCTCCCTGTAAGTAGTACTAGCTAGGCCCGCGCATCACTTTGATTCTAGTTTCAATACCACTATCATGCTTGATTATTATTTTGATTGAACTCTATTCTCGTAAAGTGCCCTCAGCAGGCATCCGGAAATAACTTATGTGGATACTACGTCTGCGAGTTCATCCGCCAGAGGACCAATTACAAGGGCAGATCAATATTAGAAAAACTTGAAGTACGTAAACAATATTCACAAATTTATTTTAATACCATCAACTGTGTTGAGTTTCATTCATATATATACATATATATATATATATTGACCCCCTTTTTTAAATTAGATCGACCGGATGAGGGATGGACTCCTACCAGAGTATCGCCTACGAGCAATTCAAGAGGAATTGGCGGGATTCCTCCTTGATCACGTCATAGCTAAAAATGGAGAATACCATGAAGAAATTTTGGCCCTCTAGAAATTAGAGATCGTAAGAGATGTTATTCATTGTATATATGCATGAACGTGCACTAGACATAGTACGTAGCGTCGAATAGATATACGAAAACATGTTGTTCGACCAAGCACGGAGAAAGAGAGATCACTTCTCTCTATATTAATTCATGACGATTTGTGTAATGGTTTCTTCATTGCTTTATGTAGTAGCAAACGTCGAGTTGAATCGTCTACACAAAAAAGAAAAGGGGGAAACACAATATGAAACCCCTAAACCCCTCCTTTCAATAAAAAAAAACAAAAACCCCAGCGCATCGAGCTGCTGACGCGTGGCAGTCTTTTAGTCCCGGTTGGTGTTACCAACCGGGACTAAAGTTCCCCTACTGGGCGGCTCGAGCTGCTGACGCGTGGCAGACTTTTAGTCCCGGTTGGTGTTACCAACCGGGACTAAAGGTCCTCCTGCCTGGGCGCCCCACAGCGGCCACGTGGAGGCACTTTAGTCCCGGTTCGTAACAGAACCGGGACTAAAAGTGAGGACCTTTAGTCCCGCTTAGTTAGACCCGGTTCCAGAACCGGGACTAAAGGCCCTCTGGAACCGGGTCTAAAGGCCCTGTTTTGTACTAGTGGGGATACGTCCTTGCCGATGATTGGATTGAACCCTAGGCGCATCGCAGTATAGCAGACGGGTAATCAAAACTCTGTGAAAGCACCTGAGAACTGTTTGCTAGGTCTCTTAATACAAGATTTCCATTATCAAGAAGCACTGTGATGGCAGAGATAGAAGTGGTCACCGTGTATGTTGAGATCAAGAGAGAGGTAAGAATGTCATCCTCTGGTAGGCTAACTGGTGATGAATAATCACAACGGAAATCGAATCCCAAAAAGGGTAGCCAAACTGAAAAACGATCACGATCATTATCTAAATAGGACGATGAGCTAGTGAAGCAGACGACAAGACCGCAATATGAGCAGTTAAAAGCCAACTTGAAGGCGCCATTTTTCGAGACTAGGATCTGGCTACTATTTAGAGACTCTCCTGGAAGGAGCGAGTCCCTTGCATGTGTGAATTTGACGAAGAAGGGTTTCCCCCCGCTTTATATTATAAAGCAAGCAACATCGCATTACATCCGAGAGACGATACAAACTCACACCACCAACACACAACACACACACCCAAGGCAAGATACATAGGTGCCGGGCACCGACCCACCACCCCACCGACCACCAAGCACACCAAGGATATGCAAAGAAGACCGCTTAGAGCCAACGGAGACCTCCATCATGACAATCCACACTAGAGAGGTGAAACGGACAATGACAAAGCCAGGACTCAAGAGCGGTGCCTCCCAGAAGGGTACGGCCACAGATGGCCGCCACCGCCCGATCACGCAGATCAAGTTTTCACCCGGAGTATGACAAAAGGAGTGGGGACGCCGCGACGGAGCCTTCGGGAAGGGCATGACATCCACGGACGCCGCCACCGTCGGCTAGTACACGGACTGGGCAAGTGATGTACCCCAGCGCCAACACTCCTTCGTCGGACCCTAGCTTCGCCAACCACCTGCAACCAAGCCACCCGCGTGGCCATGGCTGCCCGCCCGCAACTGAGACGCACGCTCTGCCCACAAATGCCACGCCTCCCGCCGCCAGGGCCGCCGCCCAACATCCAGACACCCCCAAGACCATCCAAAAGGGGACACACTCTACCGACGAAACCGCAGCATTCGTCCCTCCTCGAAACATCGCCGGAGCGGCAACCGCCCCACACGGGCGGGGAAAGGGAGAGGTGGGGGAGCGGACACATCCACTACCGGCACACCACTGTGCCAGCGACGGGTGGCCAGAGCACGGCGCCACCCATCCCTCCAGCCAACTGATGGGGAACGAAGCATGAAAATCAAAAAAAATTCCTACGAAAACCCAAGATCTATCTAGGAGAAGCATAGCAACGAGAGGGGAGAGTGTGTAAACGTACCCTCGTGGACCGAAAGCGGAAGCGTATATAACGCGGTTGATGTAGTCATTCTCTTCGCGATCCGATCACGATCCAACCGATCTAGTGCCGAACGGACGGCACCTCCGAGTTTAGCACACGTGCGGCTCGATGACGTCTCCTCCTCCTTGATCCAGCAAGAGAAGGCCGAGAAGTAGATGGGATCACAACCAGCACGACGGCGTGGTGGTGATGGTGGTGGTGGAGCACCGACAGCGCTTCGCTAAGCGTCATCGGGACGAGGTGGTGGTGTAACGGGAGAGAGAGGGGTGCCCAGGGGCTGGTGTGTTGTTTGGGGCGCCCCCTCCTCTATATATATAGGTGGAGGGGCGTGGGGAACAGCCCCTCCAAGCCCTAGGGTGCAGCTAAGGGGGGGAGGACTTGGACTCCAAGTCCAATCCTATTCCTACTAGGACTCCCCTTTTTTTCCCTTCCCTAGCCACATGGGCTTTTGAGGACTTGGTGCGCCTAGCCCAATAAGGCCAGGGCGCCTCGCCTCAGCCCATGCCAGCCCTTGGGACATGGTGGACCCACTTGTGGACTTCCGGACCCCTCCGGAATCCTCCGGAACCTTCTGGAAGCTTCCCGGTACAATACCGAAAAAACTGCACCTTTTTTCGAAACCCAAAATATGACTTCCCATATATAAATCTTTACCTCTCGACCATTCCGAGACTCCTCGTGACGTCCGAGATCTCATCCGGGACTCCGAACAACATTCGGTTACCAATCATCAAATATCCCAATACTACTCTAGCATCAACGAACGTTAAGCGTGTGACCTTGCGGGTTCGGAAATCATGTAGTCATGACCGAGGCAGCTCTCCGGTCAATAACCAATAGCGGGACCTGGATGCCCATATTGATTCCTACACATTCCACGAAGATCTTTTATCGGTTGAACCACGATGTCAAGGATTCGGTTAATCCCGTATGCAATTCCCTTTGTCCGGCGATATGTTACTTGCCCGAGATTTGATCGTCGGTATCTCCATACCTAGTTCAATCTCGTTACCGGCAAGTCTCTTTACTCATTCCGTAACACAAGATCCCGTGACTAACTCATTAGCCACATTGCTTGCAAGCTCTTTACGATGTTGTATTACCGAGAGGGCCCAGAGATATCTCTCCGTCATACGGAGTGACAAATCCCAGTCTCGATTCATGCAACCCAACAGAGACCTTTGGAGATACCTGTAGAGCACCTTTATGATCACCCAGTTATGAAGTGATGTTTGGATACACACTATGTATTCCCCCGGTATCCGGGAGTGACACGATCTCATGGTCTAAAGAACAGATACTTGACATGAAGAAAGCTATAGCAATAAACTAAAGTGATACGATCGAATGCTAAGCTTACGGTTGGGTCTTGTCCATCACATCATTCTCCTAATGATGTGATCCCGTTATCAAATGACAACTCATGTCTATGGTTAGGAAACTTTAACCATCTTTGATCAACGAGCTAGTCTAGTAGAGGCTCACTAGGGACATAATATTTGTTTTTGTATTCACACATGTATTTAAGTTTCCGGTCAATACAATTCTAACATGAATAATAAACCTTTTATCATGAACAAGGAAATATGATAATAACCAATTTATTATTGCCTCTAGGGCATATTTCCAACAGTCTCCCACTTGCACTAGAGTCAATAATCTAGTTCGCATAGTTATGAATATAACCCCCAACGAGTTCTGGGTTTGATCATGTTTTGCTCATGGGATAGGTTTTTAGTCAACGGGTCTGCAACATTCAGATCCGTATGTACTTTGCAAATCTCAATGTCTCCATCCTTGATCCAATCACGGATGGAGTTGAAAAGGGCGTTAAATATGCGCTTCACATGTAAATCCCGCTTCAACGCTCGGTTTGGAACTACTCCAAACGATTGCTCCACTTTACGTATCTGGTTCGAGACTCAGGGTCATCCAGATCGGCGTCAAAGCTTGCATCGACGTAAACCTTTACGACTAACTCTTTGTTACCTCCATAAACGAGAAACATTTCCTTAAGTAACTTAAGGATAAATTTTTTACCGCTGTCCAGTGATCCACTCCTGGATCACTCTAGTTCCCCCTTGCCAGACTCACGGCAAGGCACACAACAGGTATGGTACAAGTATGGCATACATTATAGAGCCCATGGCTGAGGCATAGGGGACGACCTTCACCCTTTCTCTTTCTTCTGCCGCAGTCAAGCTTTGAGTCTCACTCAACTTCACACCTTGCAACACAGGCAAGAACTTCTTCTTTGACTGGTCTATTTTGAACTCCTTCAAAAACTTGTAAAGTATGTGCTCTGTGAAAGTTTTATCAGGCGTCTTGATCTATCTCCATTGATCTTGATGCCCAATACGTAAGCTGCTTTACCCAGGTCTTCCTTTGAAAAACTCCTTTCAAACAACCCTTTTATGCTTTCCAGAAATTCTACATCATTTCCAATTAACAATATGTCATCCACATATACTATTAGAAATGTTACAGAGCACCCACTCACTTTCTTGTAAATACAAGCTTCTCCGTAAGTTTGTATAAAACCAAAAGCTTTGATCACCTCATCAAAGCGAATATTCCAACTCCGAGATGCTTGCACCAGTCCATAGATGGATCGCTGGAGCTTGCATACTTTGTCAGCATCCTTAGGATCGACAAAACCTTCTGGTTGCATCATATACAACTCTTCCTTAAGAAACCTGTTAAGAAATGCTGTTTTGACGTCCATCTGCCAGATTTTATAAAATGCGGCAATCGCTAACATAATTCTAACAGACTTAAGCATCGCTACGGGTGAGAATATCTCATCGTAGTCAACCCCTTGAACTTGTCGGAAACCTTTTGCGACAAGTCGAGCTTTATAGACGGTGATATTACCATCAGCGTCTGTCTTCTTCTTAAAGATCCATTTATTCTCAATGCTTGCCGATTATCGGGCAAGTCCACCAAAGTCCATGCTTTGTTCTCATACATGGATCCTATCTCGGATTTCATAGCCTCAAGCCATTTGTTGAAATCCGGGCTCATCATAGCTTCTTCATAGTTCGTAGGTTCGCCGTTGTCCAACAACATGACTTTCAGGACTGGACTACCGTACCACTCTGGTGTGGAACATACCCTGGTTGTCCTACGAAGTTCAGTAGTAACTTGATCCGAAGTTTCATGACCATCATCATTAGCTTCTTCTCCGGTTGGTGTAGGCATCACGGGAACTGCTTTCTGTGATGCGCCACCTTCCAATTCGAGAGAAGGTACGATTACCTCATCAAGTTCTACTTTCCTCCCATTCACTTCTTTCGAGAGAAACTCCTTCTCTAGAAAGGACCCATTCTTGGCAACAAAGATCTTGCCCTCGGAGCTGTGGTAGAAGGTATACCCAATGGTCTCTTTAGGGTATCCTATAAAGACGCACTTCTCCGCTTTGGGTTCGAGCTTATCAGGCTAAAGCCTCTTGACATAAGCGTCGCATCCCCAAACTTTAAGAAACGACATCTTAGGTTTCTTGCCAAACCATAACTCATACGGTGTCGTCTCAACGGATTTTGACGGTGCCCTATTTAAAGTGAATGTGGCTGTCTCTAATACATAACCCCAAAACGATAGTGGCAAATCGGTAAGAGACATCATAGAATGCACCATATCCAATAGAGTTTGATTATCATGTTCGGACACACCATTATGCTGTGGTGTTTCATGTGGCGTGAGCTGTGAAACAATTCCACATTGTCTTAAATGCATACCAAACTCGTAACTCAAATATTGACCTCCACGATTAGATCATAGAAATTTAATTTTCTTATTACGATGATTCTCCACTTCACTCTGAAACTCCTTGAACCTTTTAGATGTTTCAGACTTGTGTTTCATTAAGTAAATATATCTGTATCTACTCAAATCATCTGTGAAGGTAAGAAAATAATGATATCCACCGCGTGCTTCAATACTCATCGGACCGCATACATCGGTATGTATTATTTCCAATAAGTCACTTGCCCACTCCATTGATCTGGAAGACGGGGCTTTAGTCATCCTGCCATAAGGCATGGTTCACATGTCTCAAATGATTCATAATCAAGAGATTCCAAAAGTCCGTCGGCATGGAGTTTCTTCATGCGCTTTACACCAATATGACCTAAGCAGCAGTGCCACAATCATGTGGTACTATAATCATTAACTTTGCATCTTTTGGCATTAATATTATGAACATGTGTATCACTACAATCGAGATTCAGTAAACCATTCACATTGGGTGCATGATCACGAAAGACATTACTCATATAAACAGAATAACCATTATTCTCTGACTTAAATGAATAACCGTCTTGCAATAAGCAATATCCAGATATAATGTTTTATGCTCAACGTAAGCACCAAATAACCATTATTTAGGTTTAATACTAATCCCGAAGGTATTACGAGCGTGCCGATGGTGATCATATCAATCTTGGAGACACTTCCAACACCCATCGTCACCTCGCCCTCAGCTAGTTTCTGTTACTCCGCAGCTCCTGCTTCGAGTTACTAATATTACCAACTGAATCGGTATCAAAATACCCAGACGCTACTACGAGCACTAGTGAGGTACACATCAATAACATGTATATCAAATATACCTACGTTGACGTTGCCATCCTTCTTATCTGCCAAGTACTTGGGGCAGTTCCGCTTCCAGTGACCATTCCCCTTGCAGTAGAAGCACTCAGTCTTAGGTTTGGGTCCAGCCTTGGGTTTCTTCACGGGAGCGGCAACTGCTTTACCGTTCTTCTTGAAGTTCCCTTTCTTTCCCTTGCCTTTCTTGAAACTAGTGGTCTTTTTAACCATCAACACTTGATGCTCCTTCTTGATTTCTGCCTCCGCGGCCTTAAGCATCGTGAAGAGCTCGGGAAGTGTTTTGTCCATCCCTTGCATATTATAGTTCATCACAAAGCCCTTATAGCTTGGTGGCAGTGGTTGGAGAATTCTGTCAATAACCGAGTCATCTGGAAGATTAAGTCCCAACTGAATCAAGCGGTTGTGCAAGCCAGACATTCTGAGTATATGCTCACTAATAGAACTGTTCTCCTCCATTTTACAGCTAAAGAACTTATCGGAGATGTCATACCTCTCGACCCGGGCATGAGCTTGAAATACCAATTTCAGCTCCTGGAACATCCCATATGCTCCGTGGTGCTCAAAACGTCTTTGGAGCCCTGGTTCTAAGCCGTAAAGCATGGCGTACTGAACTATCGAGTAGTCATCAGAACGTGCCTGCCAGATGTTCACAACATCCACAGACGACACTGGAGGGGGTGCGTCACCTGGCGATGCATCAAGGACATAAGCCTTCTGTGCAGCAGTGAGGACAATCCTCAGACTACGGACCTAGTCCGCATAATTGCTCACAATATCTTTCAACTTAGTCTTTCTCTAGGAACGTATTAAAAACAGGGAGCTACAGCGCGAGCTATTGATCTACAACACAAATTTTGCAAAGACAATTAAGACTAAATTCATGATAATTTAGTTCAGTTAATCAAATTACTAATGAACTCCCACTTAAATCAACACCCCTCAATTTGTCTAAGTGACACATGATCCAAATCAACTAACCCATGTCCGATCATCACGTGAGATGGAGTAGTCATCAATGATGAACATCTCCATGTTGATCATATCTACTATATGACTCATGTTCGACCTTTCGGTCTCCTGTGTTCCAAGGCCATGTCTGTACATGCTAGGCTCGTCAAGTTTAACCCAAGTATTTTGCATGTGTAAAACTGGTTTACACCCGTTGTATGCGAACATAGAGTCTATCACACCCGATCATCACGAGGTGCTTTGAAACGATGAACTTTCGCAACGGTGCAAACTTAGGGAGAACACAATTTCTTGAAATTAAGTGAATGGATCATCTTATAATGCTACCGTCGTCCTAAGCAAAATAAGATGCATAAAAAGATAAACATCACATGCAATCAATATGTGACAAGAAAATGGCCATCATCATCTTGTGCTTTTGATCTCCATCTCCAAAGCACCGGCATGATCTCCATCGTCACCGGCATGACACCATGATCTCCATCATCATGATCTCCGTCATCGTGTCGTATCGTGGTCGTCTTGCCAACTATTTCTTCCACAGCTATTGCTAACGCATAGTGATAAAGTAAAGCAATTATATGGCGTTTAACAGTTGACTCGCAGGTCACACAATAAATTAAAGACAACCCTATGGCTCCTGCCGGTTGCCGTACTCATCGACATGCAAGTCGTGAACCTATTACAAAACATGATCATCTCATACATCAACATATATCACATCACGTTCTAGCCATACCACATCATAACATGCCCTGCAAAACCAAGTTAGACGTCCTCTACTTTGTTGTTGCAAATTTTACGTGGCTGCTATGGGCAACTAGCAAGAACCGTTCTTACCTACGCAAAGCCACAACGGTGATAATCAAGTTGCCTTTTAACCTTCTATAAGGACCGCCTTCGTCAAATTAGATTCAACTAAAGTGGAGAGACAGACACCCGCTAGCCACCTTATGCAAAACAAGTTGCATGTTAGTCGGTGGAACCGGTCTCATGTGCGAGGACATGTAAGGTTGGTCCGAGCCGCTTCATCCCACAATACCGCCGAATCCAAATAAGATAAGAGAGGTAAGCAATTTGAGCATCAACGCCCATAACTATTATGTTCTACTCGTGCATATATATCTACGCATAGACATAGCTCTGATACCACTGATGGGGAACAAAGCATGAAAATCAAAAAAAAATAACTACGAACACCCAAGATCTATCTAGGAGAAGCATAGCAACGAGAGGGGAGAGTGTGTCTACGTACCCTCATAGACCGAAAGTGGAAGCGTATATAACGCGGTTGATGTAGTGGTTCTCTTCGCGATCCGATCACGATCCAACCGATCTAGTGCCGAACGGACGGCACCTCCGAGTTTAGCACACGTGCGGCTTGATGACGTCTCCTCCTCCTTGATTCAGCAAGAGAAGGCAGAGAAGTAGATTGGATCACAATCAGCACGACGGCGTGGTGGTGATGGTGGTGGTGGAGCACCGACAGCGCTTCGCTAAGCGTCGTCGGGACGAGGTGGTGGTGTAACGGGAGAGAGAGAGGGGCGCCCAGGGGCTGGTGTGTTGTTTGGGACGCCCCCTCCTCTATATATATAGGTGGAGGTGCATGGGGAACAGCCCCTCCAAGCCCTAGGGCGCAGCCAAGGGGGGGAGGACTTGGACTCCAAGTGCAATCCTATTCCTACTAGGACTCCCTTTTTTTTCCCTTCCCTAGCCACATGGGCTTTTGAGGACTTGGTGCGCCTAGCCCAATAAGGCCAGGGCGTCTCCCCTCAGCCCATGCCAGCCCTTGGGACGTGGTGGACCCACTTGCGGACTTCCGAACCCCTCCGGAATCCTCCGGAACCTTCTGGAAGCTTCCCGGTACAGTACCAAAAAAACTGCACCTTTTTTCGGAACCCAAAATATGACTTCCCATATATAAATCTTTATCTCTCGACCATTCCGAGACTCCTCGTGACGTCCGGGATCTCATCCGGGACTCCGAACAACATTCGGTTACCAATCATCAAATATCCCAATACTAATCTAGCGTCAACGAACGCTAAGCTTGCGACCCTGCGGGTTCGGGAATCATGTAGTCATGACCGAGACACCTCTCTGGTCAATAACCAATAGCGGGACGTGGATGCCCATATTGATTCCTACATATTCCACGAAGATCTTTTATCGGTTGAACCACGATGTCAAGGATTCGGTTAATCCCGTATGCAATTCCCTTTGTCCGACAATATGTTACTTGCCCGAGATTCGATCGTCGGTATCTCCATACCTAGTTCAATCTTGTTACCGGCAAGTCTCTTTACTTGCTCCGTAATACAAGATCCCGTGACTAACTCATTAGCCACATTGCTTACAAGCTCTTTACGATATTGTATTACCGAGAGGGCCCAGAGATATCTCTCCGTCATACGGAGTGACAAATCCAAGTGTCGATCCATGCAACCCAACAGAGACCTTCGGAGATACCTGTAGAGCATCTTTATGATCACCCAGTTACGAAGTGACGTTTGGATACACACTAGGTATTCCTCCGGTATCCGGGAGTGACATGATCTCATGGTCTAAGGAAAAGATACTTGACATGAAGAAAGCTATAGCAATAAACTAAAGTGATACAATCGAATGATAAGCTTACGGTTGGGTCTTGTCCATCACATCATTCTCCTAATGATGTGATCCCGTTATCAAATGACAACTCATGTCTATGGTTAGGAAACCTTAACCATCTTTGATCAACGAGCTAGTCTAGTAAATGCTCACTAGGGACATAATATTTGTTTATGTATTCACACATGTATTTAACTTTCCGGTCAATACAATTTTAGCATGAATAATAAACCTTTTATTATGAACAAGCAAATATGATAATAACCAATTCTAGAGGAACCCCCAGGAACGCCACCCACCCCCAAGAGAGCTCACCGGGGAGCCCATCCGCGCCGCCGCCGCCGTCCAGCTGCCAAGACATCTGAAGGGCGGCCAGCTCGCCCCCCGACCACCGCCGCTGCGCCTCCACCACTACCAGCCGTGGCCACGGTAGGGGCGGGTGCCCGCAGCTCACACCGCCCACGGCCCGTGCCGCCTAGGCCCAGATCTGGCCGCGCCGCCGGCCAATCCAGCCGTGCCGCCCTCCCTGGCAACCGAGGCGCACCAGCCGTGCTGCATGTGTGAATTTGCACTTGGGATATAGTACAAGGTTGATCAGGAAGGGGAATATTAAAACAAAGGAAGATGGAAACACAGACCTCCACTTGCTTGCTCTCTCCATGCATGTGATGTTCTTGGTAAGTAATGGATGTGCTCCTGCCGTCCAGACTGAGCAGATGCATATATATATATGGGGAAAGTTTTTCATTGGTTGCACGTCAATGGTCATAGAGAGATTTTTCACGTCACATATATGCATGGGTGGCAGTGTTGGTTGAATTTTCGGTGTGGAAAATGTTTCCGGTGTACACATAACCACACATACAAACTTAAAAACAGACTGTACATACATACAATGTGGGTGAGAACTACGCGAGTCGCTCCCGTAACCCCTCGCCACTCACTCCCGCGGCGGCGGCTCCGGGGGAGTTAACCCTAGCGCCGCCAGCCTCGTCTCCTCCCAGTTCCCTTCTCCCCTCGCCGTCGCCGGGGCGCGCCGCCGGACTAAGGCCGGCTGGCGTCGGCGGCAGCGGGGATTTCATTCTCTCCTCGCTCGGTGGCGACATGCACCGGTGGCGGCGTCGAGCGGTGGCGGCGCGCTGGTGTGGGGTGCGTCGGTGCAGAGGTGAGCATCGGCGGCGGAGTCACCGAGGCGGTGCCCTCGCGCGAGGGCTTCACGGCGTGGCCTCCCGTGGCGTTGGCGGCGCTGGTTCGGTCGAATCTGGATCGGCGGGATCCAGTAGTCCACGGCTGCATGTGGCGGCTTCCTCGGATCGTCGACACGGTCACAGCGGCCAAGGCTGCGGTGGTTGGCTGCTCAACGGTTCGGAGGCGGCGGGGCGTGGCCGGTGGCGGCAGCGACGTCCGGCCTGGATCCTGGGGCGGCGGCCCTGGAAGGTGGTGGCGGGTCAAGCTCAGGTGACCCGTGGCGGCATGGCGTGGTGATGTCCCTGGTCAAGGCGGAACTTCACCGGCAATCTGCTGGCTTTGGCTCCGGATTAGATCGGATCAGTGACTGTGACGAGCACTCGTGGGATCCTTCCCGTCGACTCTCGTGGTTTGGCGAGGTGGGGTGGCATCCCTCCTCCCGAACTGCAGTGGTGGCACACGCAGGCAGTGGCCGGTGTTCCAGGGCTCCCACGGTGGCAGTGCTGCAACGGTGGTCGCCGGATCTGGGAGGCCAGATTTAGGGCTTTGAAGGTGGTCTGACCGATTCACAAGATGTCGGATGGATGCTCGTGGGACAAGATCTGGGTGAAAACCTTGTCTACGGCCGGTGGCCAGAGCCAGTGATGGTAACACCCTTGGCGGTTTCCTTGGAGGCATCATCGAGGTGATGTTCCCGCCTCCTTCCGCTACCTCCGGGTGAAACCCTTTATCAGTCGATCAATTTTTGGACTTCCTTTTCTTGGACAATTTTTACATAAAGTAGTGTCATAGCCAGAGAACAAAAATTCCTTAGGACCTCGTTCCTAAGGAACACTGAACAAACTTTCGACTCAACGGGACATTAATTTTCACAAAAAACTTTTTAAACATTTTTTGAGAACAATTATTTAATATACGTTATAGTAACTTTTTCTCATTTTATTGTGGAACATTTTTTAACATTGCTTAGCCAAGATCATTATACTCCCCTTTTTTTTGGGAATATTTTATGAACAGCATGACTCTCATGAAAACTGGAATCTTGTTTGCACAAACAAGTGCATTATTCAGGTAGCCATGCATTTATCATAAAAGAATCATGACACTTCAGCCTGTTTGAAATAGAAGACTTCTTTGGAAAGGAGGGAATCTCTTGACATTATTCTGCACTCGCTCGGGTTATTTATTGGGAAATCTATTTTTGAATCCACATGATGTTTATGTTTCTCATGAAAGCGCACACACGGGTTATTTTACACTCTGGTTGCAGTAGAACTTTTTTTTTACTCCATCATGGCAATGTTTTTTCGGTCAAAACCATTCCTATCTAACAAATTGGAAATCATGGACCCGCGCGGAGCATACAAACATGAGGCCAATGTTGCCATATGTAAAGGGTTTCTTTTCTTTTCAGAAATTTTTGGAACAAAATCCCGTGTGTGCGCTTTTTTATAGCTTCAGGTCTAATATTTTCAATCGAAGAACATTTTTTAAGACTTTTGAGAACATTATTGAGGGAACATTATTCAAAGAACATTTATTTTTTTAGACTTTAGGGAGCATTTCCCAAGAAAAAATTGTTGGCCCCAAGGGAACATTTTCAAAGGAATATTATTTAGGGAATATTTTCCAGGGAACAATATCCAGTTATCAATTAGAGAACATTGTTCAGGGAACAATTTTTTCAGGTATCATTAGTTGTAGATGCTGATTAACATTAATTAACTTGAAGAACAATTTTACACTTCAGAAACATTTTTTAATTTGAAAAACATTTTTTTATTTTCTAAAAACATTATTGAGGGAACTTCAATTTTTGTTTGATGCCGAGGAACATTATTTAACTTGAAGAACCTTTTTATAATTTGGAGAACAATTCTTAATTTGGAGGACATTTTTTAGACTTCTGAGAACATTTCTTATTTTTGAGGACATTTTTTAGACTTCTGAGAACATTAGTAACGGATCATTTTTCAAGGAACAATTATTTAGTCAAACTTCAGAGAACATTTTTCAACAAAAATTTTTTGGCATCAGGGAACATTATTTAGAGAACATTATTCAAGGAACATTTTCCAAGGAACATTATTTAGAGAACACTATTCAGGGAACAATATACAGTTATCATTATTTTAGAGAACACTAATCAGGGAACATTTTTCTCAAGTACCATTAATTGTTGATGCCGAGGAAACATTATTTGACTTGAAGACTTAATTTGAAGAACATTTATTTTTATTTTACAGAGAACATTATTGAGGGAACATTATTGAAGGAACATTTTTTTATTCAGAATGTACCAAACATTTTTTCCAAGGAAATTTTGTTAACATTATTCAACAAACATTATTCAATTATCATTTTTTTTACAGAACATTACTTTGTTCCCCCAATAATGTTCCTTCGAGAATGTCCCTTTAGTATTGTTCCCCAAATAAATGTTCCACTTTTTTTTGTTCCCCCAATAATGTTCCCTGAATATTGTTCCTTTAATAACGTTCTCCAAATAATCTTCCCTCATCGATGTTCCCGAAGAAATGTTCATAGAACTATTTTTTAAACGTTAAGCATTTTTTTAGGGAACAAAAATCAGGGAACAATATTTTTTATGCCAATGGTACATTATTTAGGGGACATTATTTTTTTATGCCAATGGAACATTTTTTAGGGAATATTAATCAGGGAACATTTTCCAAGGAATATTATTTACAAAACAAATAATGTAATGAATAGTCAAACTAAAGTAGAAAAAAAGAGCAAAACGAAGAGTGAGGGGGGCATTTGTTAATCTTGTTCCTTAGGACCTAGTTCCTAGGGAAAATTATTTGTTTTAAAATATATTTTTACCCTTCTGAGAACTTTTTTTATATATATCTGGAAACATTTTTCGATTTGTGGAACATTTTTTAAGAATATTTATTCAAGAACAATTTATAAAAAATGTTCATGAATTTTTGTAATGAGAGGGAACATTATTAAGAGAACATTTATTAAAGGAACATTTTCCTGGAATAATGTTCCAATAATAATGTTCCTCAAATAATGTTCCCTAAATAATGTTTCTTTCAATAATGTTCCCTGATTAATGTTCCATTAATAATGTTTCCCGATTAATGTTCCAATAATTTTGTTCCCCCAATAATGTTCGCTGATTAAAGTTCCTTTAATAATGTTCCCCAAATAATGTTTCCTCGTTAATGTTCCATCAAGAAATGTTCATTTAATGCTATTCCCTTTAATAATGTAATGAATAGTCAAACTAAAGTAGAAAAAAAGAGCAAGTTAATGAGGGAATATTATATTGGCGAACATTATTATAGGGACAATACTCTTGATGTATACAAAATATTATTGAAAATATTATTACATTTTTAAACGTTAAGCATTTTTTTTAGGGAACAAAAATCAGGGAACAATATTTTTTATGCCAATGGTACATTATTTAAGGGACATTATTTTTTTATGCCAATGGAACATTTTTTATGGAATATTAATCAGGGAACATTTTCCAAGGAATATTATTTACAAAACAAATAATGTAATGAATAGTCAAACTAAAGTAGAAAAAAAGAGCAAAATGAAGAGTGAGGGGGGCATTTGTTAATCTTGTTCCTTAGGACCTAGTTCCTAGGGAAAATTATTTGTTTTAAAAGATTTTTTTACCCTTCTGAGAACTTTTTTTAAATATATCTAGAAACATTTTTCGATTTGTGGAACAATTTATAAAAAATGTTCATGAATTTTTGTAATGAGAGGGAACATTATTTAGAGAACATTTATTAAAGGAACATTTTCCTGGAATAATGTTCCAATAATAATGTTCCTCAAATAATGTTCCCTAAATAATGTTTCTTTCAATAATGTTCCCTGATTAATGTTCCATTAATAATGTTCCCCCAATAATGTTTCCCGATTAATGTTCCATTAATTTTGTTCCCCCAATAATGTTCGCTGATTAAAGTTCCTTTAATAATGTTCCCCAAATAATGTTTCCTCATTAATGTTCCATGAAGAAATGTTCATTTAATGCTATTCCCTTTAATAATGTAATGAATAGTCAAACTAAAGTAGAAAAAAAGAGCAAGTTAATGATGGAATATTATATTGGCGAACAATATTATAGGGACAATATTCAGGGGACATTTTACACGGAACAAAATTCACGGAATAATGTTCCAATAATAATGTTCCTCAAAATAATGTTCCCTGAATAATGTTTTTTGAGTAATGTTCGTTGATTATTGTTCCATTAATAATTTTCCCCCAATAATGTTCGTTCATTTTTGTTATCTGAACAATGATTTTTTTACTCTAGAAAATGATATTCCAAATGAGGAACATTTCGTCATAACGGATCATTATTTTACGGATAGTTAGTCACTTCCTGTGATAAGGGTTCGTCGAAGAATAAATTCCTCTGTTTCCTTTTGCTTACTACTACTATGCTAGAAAAAGAAGAAGAAGAAGAAGGCAAAGTTCTTCATAATTGCGCACATCTAGCACTTACTCTGTCTCAAACCTACCTACGTACCTACCAAGTGCAAGGCATGCCTCCATAGAGCTAGCATATCTAACAGCATATCAACAAAACAAATTAGAATTATTTTTTACTTTCTTTATTACCACAAAATAAATTAAATGGTTCAAGCTCAACTATAGCTATAACAAGTGTAACTTATCATCTTTTTTCTTCGACACAATAATTAAAATCCATCTAAATAAATATCAGCTAACAGTGCAAAACGTACAAACAGAAATTATATTCTTCCTTGTTGCACCCAGTCTTCCTTTTTCCAGTGAAAAGCTTTAGCCAGTCTTCTTTTTTGCAAATGCTTTCTTCCTAGATTTCTTTTCAGATTGTGGCTTCAATCTTTCTCCTTTGTTCACAGACTTGGATGACTGTACAGGAGGATCTTTCAACGAATTTTCAGACTGCACTTCCTGTTGCTGTTTCTTTCCCTCCAAATACTTGCAATGAACTTGAGCAACAGCATCCAAAAGTTCTTTGCTAAGTTCAGAATCTTTGCTGATCTCTAAGCAAGCTTCACCAACTTTACTCATCAAAATAGCATATCTAACTGCATTGTGTGACTGATCATCACCTGTAAGCAGCACCATTTCTTTCTTGCACTTTTCCAATTCCTTTTCTTGAAAGGAAATAGTCCATCTCTCAACAATCAGCTTATCTGGAATATGGGTAATGTCAAACTGCGTAAAAAGTCTGAGGATATGGCAACAAACAATACCATCATGCTCAAACTTCCCACAGAAACATTCGAATGAACCAGCAGTAAGGTCCACATGTACTCTGAACATTTCTCTTGTGAATTCTGGTTTCTCATATCTGATGTGTTTTTTCAAGTCATACACTTTGTCCTTCTCAATTTCTATAACTTTGAAAGCTGTTGCATTCACTAATTCTGTCAAAAACTTCAAGTAGATTCCTCTGGTATATATTGCTGCTGCATGCCGTTCAACAGGCTGATGGCTCCAAAACACAGGAGTCTTCTCATTCGACAAGAATCTGTCCTGGTTTTCTATGTGAATAACATTCTCTTGGAATAACACGTACTGTTTCATGAATGCCTCTATAGTATCTTTCCTCCTGATGTAGTCTTTGAAATTTGAGTTGAAGCTTTCACTACGGCTAGTTGACCTGATGAAAGGGCAAAACAACCCTCGAAAATAAGCTGGAACAAAGAAGGTCCGGTTCTCCCACATCCTTTTGATGTGAGCATGTTCAGCACACTTATACTTTAGAACAAATTTCTCCCATCTTTCTTCAAATTCTTCAACAGTAATGGACTGCAATAAACACTTCATCATATCTTTCTCCATATTTTCCCTAGTAGCCATGAAAGAACTCATGTTTTCCCGCACATTTTTAAATATATGCCAAAGACAGAACCTATGTAGCGCATCTGGAAATACTTGAGGAATAGCAGCTTTCATCCCTGCATCTTGGTCTGTCAAGATTATTCCTGGTTTTTTCCACTGCATGACCTCCATGAAAGTTTCAAACAGCCATACAAAAGTATCTGAACTCTGATCTTGCAATAGGGCCCAACCAAACACAATTGTTCTTCCATGGCCATTAATTCCCACTATAGGTGCAAAAGGCATGTTATACTTGTTTGTGCTGTAAGTGGTGTCAAACGAAATGATCTCACCAAACATCCGGTAGTTCAGTCGGGAACGAGCATCTGTCCAGAATAAGCTGAGAACTGTGTTGTCTGTATCTCTTTGCATCCTGTACCAGAAACCAGGAGTTTCAATTTGTAGCTTCTCAATGTACTGCAATGTCCATTCAATATCTGTGTTCTCCTTCTTACGCACCCGTTCTCCCTGTTTCAAATTATCTAGTTTCTTCACATCAAAGGTAATGTTTCCCAACTTCCCACCACACAGCCTTCTGAATATGCTCATGATTCTTCTGGGTTTCACTCTGTGTTCTTGAAGCAACTTTGACAGCATAATTTCTGCCTCATTCATATTTCTGTGGCTTAAGAAAAATTTGGTAAGTGATGGAGACTTAACTAGATCATGGTTATGCTCAAGACAAACTGATACAATATGCCACTTATCATCCACCAACTTGACTGTTATATTCATCGGACAGTTTGTCCCTTCAATAATGTTTCTTTTCCTTTTCCTCAAACCAGTGTTGGCACTTGGTCTTTTCCTACTTTTGTTGCACTGCAGATACAACTTCCTATTCTTATAATTCCTTCCTTTTATCATTGCGAAACCATTCAACTGAGCATAAACATTTGCAAACCGGACAGCATCATCCAGTGTTGAGAACACCTTACCAACTTCTGGTGTACTAGCATTATCTGCTTCTTCTGGTGTAGGGAACACATACTCTTCATTCCCAGCACAAGCTACTGTATCTTGATCAGAATCTCCGCTGTCAGAATTGCCTTCACAGGCATATTCAGAATTCTCAGCCAAAGAAAGTACCTGCAAAGGGAAGGAACACAATTATTCGACATCAGAATAACAATCTTCAGAAAACATTGTTAATACCTCGAAAGTCTATTTTTATTCTTGTGTGATAGAAATGCAGAATCTTACCTCATGGCAAATTTTTTCCACTTCTGCTGTTGTTATCAAAGGTTCACTGCACATGTTCTCGCCAACACTATCCTGTAAAGAATAATTTACCTTTGCACAGTCATATCATCTCTTAAATTACTTTATTCTCCAACAGAATTACGTGCAGGTTTTTCCTTTTTTCTCACACTGACCTGCTTGCTCAAACTTAGCACTACTGCTGAAGATGATTCAGTAACAATGTAGTTGTTCTCATCATTTCTGTCCATTGACTGCCAAAAACAATCAAGATAAACTTTCTGTCAAACACTAAAACTGTATTCAAGATCTTGTCACATTTTTTTGAGCAAGAAAATCATATGCTAGAAACATAATTCCACTACACACTTTGTAAGCACTTACAATCTGTTCATCGTTGTTTGACAACCCCAAATCTTCGCTCATGATATTTGGTGCACCTTCTACTACTTCTTTGTCAATACCACCAAACAAATTAAACCCAATTTCAGCTTCTTAACTCTCAATCAGTTCCTGGACACCATTTTTGTGTGTGTTAAACTTTGTTAGTTCATATCACACTTTGTAAGAAGAAATGCTTTGCACACTAAACCTAGAAGAGAATGCATTTGAAATCAGAGAAGTAAAAGAACCAACCTCAGTTTCTTTCCTCAAACTTTGGTATTGAACAAACTGATCAAATTCTTCCATCAAAGCACAGCCCTAACACAAAAGTGAAAGAAATTTAAATGATTTTTTCATTGTCACTGAAATCCTCCTGAAGCGATGACTGAATCAAGGACAGGGACTTACCACACTTGTAGTTTCTGCAGCACATTTGACTGCTGTAGGTTCGAGCAGCTTGTTTTCAATGTTGTTCTTTCTCTTCTTCACTTCTTTTCCATTGGATGCAGTTCTTTTCTCACTTTGTTTCTGCATCCACAAGAAAACAGCACGCAATTTCATTTTTTTGAGTGTTTCCCAGGTGTTGTAATAACTAACTTTAAATCAACACAGTCAACTTTTTTTTGTAAACAAGAAGTGTAGAGGCTAACCTTCTTAGTAACCTCTTTCTTCTTACTGATTACTTGCTGGTTAGCAAATTGCACAAAACTGCTTTCACCTTCCATCTGGATATACCATAGGCTGCAACCATAGTTCAGAATTTTCAGTTATTTTTTTTTAACAAACGAAACGCCATGTACTGTTTATTACCTTTTGAGTATACATGGAGAAACAAAAAGCCAAACTAACACTAGTTAATGACAGGTTCTGTTCATATCTTTCGATTCAGACATCAACCAATCACAGTAGTTGATTGGAAGAATTATCAGAACTTAAACTAGGTAATCCAACTATGGTCGTGTTTCCTAGACTTGTTGAGTTTCCTAGACTTGTGTCTGATTAATCAGTTTTCCAGAGTTGGTTGCTGGGCTAAGATGTTTCAGCATATAGTAGGTAGTTTCCTAGTTGAAAAATGCAAATGCAACTAGTTTCCTAGTTTTTACTTACTTGCTTACAAGCATTTGTTTTCTGACATGAGGAACTGGGCAATTCTAGGTAACCCTTAAACTAGGTACTTGTTCGCTAGATCAACAACAAGTAACTGGCCAATTCTACCTGTTACCTCTCCTAGAACTACAACTAAATTTTCTTCCTCTTCTTGCGCCTTTTCCCCCAACCAAACTTTCTTCCATGTACAACAGAATCAAGCAAAGGAAAGGAAGAAGATCAGGAAGAGAGGGAGAGGTAATCTAGTACCATTTTAAATATTTGTTGGCTATGATATGAAATTTAATCTGTACTGAAACTTTTTCAGTTACAGTATACTGTAGGAGTGCTTGCAGTAGTTTAGTGTAGGAGTAGTGTAGGAGTACAAGCAAACTTCTTCTCTTCTCTTCTCAGTCAATTAAACCTTTTCAATCAATTAAACCTTTTCTGTTAATTAAACCTTTTCAATTCAGTAAATGAAAGTTTCCGTTAAACCTTTTCTGTTAATTAAAAAAAATTCAGTAAATGACAGCAAAATCATACTCCTGTCAAGTTCCTGTAGTAGACAGGAACTGGACTGTTTACAAAATGCTACAGTCAAGTTCCTGGAGTAAGAACTGTTTACAAATGACAGCAAATTTCTGAAACTGTTAATTTTCGGAAACTGGAGATGGAACTGAACTGCTGCTGCAGTCAAGTTCCTGGAGTAAGAACTGTTTACAATACAGTCAAGTTCCTGGAGTAGGAACTGAACTGGACTTGTGTCTGATTAATCAGTTTTCCTGAGTTGGTTGCTGGGCTAAGATGTTTCAGCATATAGTAGGTAGTTTCCTAGTTGAAAAATGCAAATGCAACTAGTTTCCTAGTTTTTACTTACTTGCTTACAAGCATTTGTTTTCTGACATGAGGAACTGGGCAATTCTAGGTAACCCTTAAACTAGGTACTTGTTCGCCAGATCAACAACAAGTAACTGGCCAATTCTACCTGTTACCTCTCCTAGAACTACAACTAAATTTTTCTTCCTCTTCTTGCGCCTTTTCCCCCAACCAAACTTTCTTCCATGTACAACAGAATCAAGCAAAGGAAAGGAAGAAGATCAGGAAGAGAGGGAGAGATAATCTAGTACATGTGCGCTCCAGCGCCGCCGCCGGTGGAAACAAGATGGAGCTGCCCTGGCGGCGCCGCCGCTACACGGCCGCCCCGTCTCTCGTGGATTGGTGGAACAGATCGAGCCACGTACCCCCAGGTCCTATCTGGTCGGACCCTGTTTTTTTTTCTCCTCGTCTATTTTCTGTTCAGCAACAGACAAGTGGGGCCGTCCACTGAGAACACTTTCCCCAAATGCTGCTCTCCTCTTCTCTGTTCTCTCCCCCCCTCCGCTCGCCGTCGTTCCTCCCGAGATCTGCATTTCACCGGAATTTTTTTCGCTGCTACTGATTCGGCTCCAAACAAAACGTTCCATCCCTTCTCCCTTCCGACCTGCCTAGGTTCTACTGGCCTCTAACATCTTCATCTGCGTATAATCTTCTTTTATATTATCATGTGGAAGTATCATCGTGATTCACATCTTCTTCCAAAGGAATATGAACTTGGGTGCAGTATATTGTTATTTTGCTGTTCCTGCTTCTTCCAATCTCCCCTAAGATTTTTTGGTTGGTCGTGTTGGAGAGGGAACGACAGGGTGCAGCGCCCAGAGGAGTAGGAGTCGCAACAGCTATAGGAGGGGCAACTTCAACTCCCACGGCATGTTCTACATTTTGTTAGATGGCCTAGCAAGAACTTTGCTATGATGTTTTTTTTTTGCATGGTCCAACTGAATTAGTACTTTTAACTGAATTACTCTGAGCAGTCTGTGAGATTTGTTCTCTAGTTCATGCTGTACGTCAACTGTTTGATGGAATGCCAGAAAAGAACAGGCATGTTCCTGGCTAAAAATTCAATCTGAGCGTTGTGTTTTTTCTTTTTGGTAGTTTCATTGGCCTCAAAGCTTATTCCCTCTTTCAACTCATTTGCTGTGGTTTTCAACATGAAGAAGGAAATACATTATGTTAGTTATTTTAGAATCACCGGTTTTAACACTGACTGCGACGCAGGTTAACATGGACTACGGTTTGTTTAGTTCACAGTTGCTCCATGGACTTCTCTGATTTTGTAGTTCTTTTACTTTATTCACAGCTGCTGTTTGTTAGTAGTTCAAATAAGTTGTACTCTCTGTCGGGTTAACTGTAAGAACAAAAACATCTTACTATGAGTGCAGATCAGAAATTTCTGCATCAATACTTTTGTTCTTTCCATGGCGAACCCACTGCCAAGCCGTGTTCTCGTATTTTGACTTACTTTCGTTAATTTCATTACAACAATTAATAATAATACTGTACTCATTGTAGATGGAACAAGGATGTACAAAGAAAAGAGAAGCAGAAGAAATTGTACATGCAGGGAAAAGATCCAAGGTAATGGACATATGCTCTGAACCATTCCTTTCTCAAATAAAAAAATCTTCTAATATTTCAATTCTTCCTTTATTTCTTTTTCATGCAGTGCAATCATTTTCAGCATGTCGAATCGTTTCTCAAGCTTGCATCTAAAATATCTGACAGACGCAAACAGTGTGTAGCTAGAATGGGTTTCCAGTCATTCCTGCAAATAACCAACATGTCCAATATTGACTCCATTTACTTCTGGCTTGCAAAGCATTTCAACACTAGTTCTTGCTCTATTGAAATGCCAAATGGATTCAAATTCCCAATTACAACTACAACTGTTCACAAGATTTTTGGCATCCCAATTGGTGGACTTCCTGTCATCACAAAACCATCAGAAGCAACCTATGAATTCATCAAACACGAGTTAGGAACAACTGCACCCATTGTTGAGTACCTTTTCTCGATTATCAGTGATGACCTTCCTGAAGATAAATTCTGCCGAATCTTCATTCTCATACTGCTGTCGCTGTTTGTTGCCCCTAATTCAAGTGGAGTTGTTAGCAAGTTTGTGTACAATGCAATAGTTGACATCGACAGTATTTCACAATATGATTGGTGTTTGCTATGTCTGAGCTACATGGTTTATTCAATAAAGAAAGCAAGACTAAACAACACAAGCACCAAAAACTTCATTCCTGGAGGAAGCAAATTACTTATGGTGGTAAGCCTATTTCCCACGACAAAACTTCTTTAATTTTTCTTTTTCTATGTAGCATACTAAAAAATTATTTGCCTCTGATACACACTTTTCATTTTTACCCATTCTGTCTGAATTTTTGTTTTCAATGACAGATATCCTATTTCGAGTTCCTCATAATAACTGAATTCAAGTTGCCAAGCATTGAACCAAGACTCCCACTATGGTCGGCAAACATGCTAAATTCATACATGGCACTCGATGCGCTCCATGGCAAAAGTAATGAATATGGCAGACTACCGGTATGCCCTTGTTCTTCATATATATCACTCTTGCACTTTAGGTAGTTCTATTCCCTGTCTTTAATTTTCAATTTATAGTTCTGGTACTACTTCAAAGTGCAGTGGCACAATACATTAATATTAAACATCCTCTTCTTATCCAACAGATAAAGCACATCTCCTCTACTCCATTCAGTGATTCAGATTTCATTGAACTACCTGAAGAGATATCAGAGTATATTGATTCCAAATTCATAGATATTAGTCTCACACAAGTAAGTTTTCTTGCTGCTTTTGGTCTTTTTCGGAGTAACGACAAACTGACATTCTCATTTTTATAAGTCTGTTTAACAACACATACTCTCTCATTTTAACAGGACAAGATCATACTTCAAATGCAAGCTCAAAAATTCTACAGGAATATCATTCGGAACTCAGCACCTACTCTGAAGACCTATGTAGATGATATGCATTTTTCATTCCTCAAGACATGGACATCTTCCAGCAGCCCAAATCTTCAATTTAAATCAGCCCTCTCGGAGAACACATTCAAAGTTCCTAGGACTAAACAATTGTTGGCTATAGAATCACCTCCAAATTTTCCAATGCTAAATGTCCCAACAATCATTGATGAAGATAAACAAGTCACCATCAGTGAAATTGTTCAGGAATTGGTCAATGATTTCACTCAGTCTGTGAACATAACAAGCTCCAGTTTTTCTCTATCTTTTAATGGTAATCTACCAACTTTCGAAGAGCTTGCTTGTCCGGAACTATTTGTGCAGACATCAAGTCGAAAAACAGCACCTCCCACTTATGTTTCAGCATTGTTACATCGTAAGTTTTTCTTTTATATCTCTGCATCTCAGCATCTTTTTTTCTCTCTACCCCAATAGATCATGAAATAAATCATCACAATTATTTTTTTCTACAGGATACTTGTCTGAATCAAGATCCACAAACAGAAGAGTAGAAGAAACAAAATTCTGCTTACCACTGTTCAGATTCTTATTACCAGGAGAGCGTTTGGAAGGTCATTTCTCTTACCAACTTCATTTTGTCCAAAGTATTTTTTTTCAGACATGCACATGAACTGAGTTGTTAAGATTTGTGATTCTTAATGTTCTCTTCACTTTTTTCTTTGAACCAGATTTTATTGATTCTGAACTGGATAAAGGCTGGTTGATTGATGAAAAATTATTTCCAGTTGACAATACTTTCAACAATACAGTGCATGGCAATCCAAATGGAGAGGCTGGTACAAGCACTCAATACGAAGGCGCAGATTCTCCTTCTTTTGATGCAATTACCAATTCAATTGGCATAGCTCAGAATGTTGCATTTGCATCTGGTTCCTCTACTCAGTTCAGCCTCCCAGCAAATCAGTATAGCACGCATTGCAATACTCATGACAACCCCAATGTTCCTGCAACTGAGAGCCCAAAAAGGATAATCGATTTCCTATCACCGAAACTCTACCCAAACAATATTCGCACACCTATTGAAGATCCTTTGCTAGTTCAAGCACTCGAACTGCATGAAGCACATTGCAGTAAGTTTTCAAAACCAGAAACAACAACTTGGCAACAACGTGTGAACAATTCTTTCAAATCTGGGACACTAGTAAATCAAGAACAAAAAAAGGCAAGTAAGCAGGTCATCTTTTCGAACGGCATAGAGAGTGATTTCTACCAAACATTGGTTGGACTTCTTCCCAAGTTAACTTACAGGTATGTACAAAAAGCATATGAAATTTTTATGATATGTTCTACATGATTCGAACAAAAACAGTTTTTTATGCTATCCATGCTACTTCTCATGATTTATTTTTTACTTTCAATCATGCTGTTCTTCTGCCATGAACAGCCAAAGGATATTTGAGATTGAAGGAGTTTGGGTGGATCAGAAAACTATAACTCTGTCATTCAAGACTGGTGGTTGGTTAAATCCTCGGGTTGTTGGCTGTTTTTCAAAACTAAAGAATAAAGACCACCTGAACAGAGGAAGGAAAGGCCTCCTACCAAACAGCGAATTAGTAGAGCACATAGTTGGCATTGATGACATGGTCAGCCTATATTTTTGATTTCTTTTCCTCAGTTTTCGTTTTCACTTCATCGATATTTTCCTTTCCTTAACTATCATTCATTTTCTGGGAAACAAACATGCAGGAGAAGCTAATGAACCCAATGCTAAATCATTCAGATCCTGCAAACAAACTAATCTTACAGGAAAGTAATGTTGGCTTCAGTTTATTGAATGCTTCCTTGGTAAGAAAAGTTCTTTTGTACCAAATGCTCTTATAGATTTTTCCTTTTCAAAGAGGTTAGACTAATAGGTTGTTCCTTTCCACAATTCCCTAGGTAAAATTGCCTGTATTCAAGGAAAAACAATGGATTTTAATTGTTGCTAACTTCATAGCCAAATTTTTTGATATCATGAACCCGTACTACAGTGGCGATACATTTCTACCAACAATTAGTGCAGTTATCTACAACTTCAAGGTTTTGTTCGCTGCTACATACGGAAATACTAGTTCTTTGAACATAGGAAACTTTGAATCAAGATTTGTACCAGCTCCCAAGGTCAATTTCAGGTGGGTTTTCCATGGAACTCTCCCCTTTTACAAGTTTTGTACCAGCCACCAGCAACTTTTTGGTTCTTTCTCCTAAAAAACAGTTTAAAAGTATTTTAAATTCACAATAATTTCCATCTTGAGTATGGAACTGATTGTGCTATTATTTTTTCACAGGTATGACTCAGGAATTTTCCTTCTTCAGTTTGTTAGCAAGTACAAAGGTCTCGGATTGTAGGGTTTCTCTAATGTAAGCAGTAGACACATATTTCCTTTTTTGTCATTATTTGGAACATATCAGGAATTAAACTGCACTTTTTTTCTAAAATACTGAAGGATGATTTACAAGCTCTACGCGAGAAATTCCTTTTTGAGATTGTCACTTGCAAGGACAATGAAATTCAGCTGCCATTAGTAACTTCTTTCCTGCAGATACATGTAAGTTCTCTACTTATTGTCTCCCAAGGACAGAAGAGAGATGTTACTTCCTTAGAGCCTGTTTTTCGTACTGAGCAGTGAAATTAATTTCTTCTAATCCCATATATGTTTCAACAGGGTTTCCGCATATTCAAGTGAAGCTTTGAAGGCCAATCATTATTTGTTCTGCATATGAAGTCAGCTTAGGTAACTTCTGAAATTGGCAGTTCCTCTTAGTTAGTGTAACAGGGTTCACCCAAAGAATCCCATTGATCAAATGTTTTGCACCTGTTTTCTATTGCAACGAATGTTTATTACGATATTCGTTTTGTCCTCAAAATTTTACCATATTTCATTTTTTTTCCAAAGGAATGTGTATTTCCAATTAACATATTTCCTCTTTCTATTCTCAAGGGTCTCATTAATAGTGTCAACTTCAAGGGGAAATGCACTGCAACATTCAACTCAAAAGAATACTTCCACGGGGAAAATGTTTCCTTAACGATTCAGCTATCTGTTTTTCTCTTGCTGGTCCAGTGATAGTTTCTTGCAACACCTTCAGCTGTAAAGAATGTCCGAAAATAGCTGAAACAGTTTTGTAAACAAGCTCTAAGCCATGTATACTCTTTTTGCATACATTTTTTTTGAAAGGAATACTTCCATGGAAACTGTCCTGCATTACCTTCAGTAGTAAAGAAGGTTCATAACATCAGAATCAGCTCTGTAAAGAAGATTTCTGATTGTTTGATGATGCTGTACTGATATGTTCTTGCTTTCTTCTAGTTTTGAAGAAGTTTCAGCCAGCAGAATTAATTTGTAAAATAAGCTACTGTTTTTAGAACTTCTTATAACTGCTTTAGAACTGTTTTACAATCAACTAGCACAAAAAATTGTAAGTGCTTTTGAAACAGTAGAACAAGTTTTTTCAGTTACAGTTGAAATAGCAGAACCATTCTTCAGTTCAGAGCAGAATCAGCTGAAACAGTAGAAACAGTTCAGAACAGTAGAACGCCCGCGAAACGGTAGGAACAGTTCAAAACAGTGCGCGATGCGGCCCAGTCAGCCCGCCAGTCAGCTTCTCTGTGCGAAGCCGCAACTAACTGACGCAGAATGCGTCCTATAGGACCTCCCGTTTCTCTACCCCGCTCCCTGCTTATAACACGCAGGTTACATGGCTCACCCACACCCGGCCCATTGGCCCACTACACCCTCACTTACAGTCACCGTGGCCCAAGCATCATTTGAATCTTCCCGCTGCTACTTTAAGCCTTCGCCCTGTCTCCTTTACGCCATCCTTGCCGCGAACCCACCATCGCCATCGCCTGAGGACTGGCAATACCTCCCCCTGAAGAACTAGCGTGTCCCCATGCTGGTGCATCTGGATAACGATCCTTGAGTGCCTGGTAATCCTCCCAAGTCGCCGAAGATGCAGGAATAGGCGTCCATTTGACCAATATCTGGAGATGAGAGGCATTTACTTTTTTAACCAGTCGGCGATCCAGAATCTCTTCAGGTAGTACTCCCGGCACTGACAGATCAAGAGGAACAGGCAGCGTAGTAAACACTGGAGTATGATCTGGAACGTGAGTCTTGAGCTGAGATACGTGGAACACTGGGTGAACCATACTGCCGCGCGGCAACTCCAGACGGTAGGCCGCAGTGCCTATTTTGTCCAGCACTTTAAATGGCCCAAAATACTTGAGAGCTAATTTGGGACAAGGGCAATGTCGCCCACTTAGCTGGAGACTCGTGTACTGCACAGCGCAAATACATCTCAAGGCACTGATTAACTCGCTCCGTCTGGCCATCCGTTTGAGGGTGATATGCTGTACTCATCTGCAGTTCTGTGCCCCACACACGAAACAGCTCCTTCCAGAATGCACTTGTAAAAATTTTATCCCTGTCTGATACAATGGACAATGGCAGCCCATGTAGTCTGACAATGTTATTGAGGAATACCTTAGCCACTGATGCTGCTGTAAACGGATGCTTGAGTGGAAGGAAATGACTGACTTTAGTGAAACGATCCACTACCACCAGAATAGCATTAAAACCTTCTGATTTTGGCAATCCTTCAAAAAAGTCCATGCTAATAGCCTGCCAAGGACGATCTGGCAAAGGAAGAGGTTGTAACAGTCCTGGTGTTTTGCACAGCTCATGTTTAGCTTGCTGACATGTGTTGCACTGCTTCACAAAGTTCTCAACATTTGTTTTCATCCCAGTCCAACTAAACAGCTGCTTAACTCAGTGATAAGTAGGTAGTATACCAGAGTGTCCCCCCACAGGTGTGGAGTGGAAAGCCTGAATGAGCTTGGTTTGCAAACCTGCATGAGCTCCAATCCAAATCTTGTCTTCATGCTTGATCAGTCCATCTTGCAACATAAATCCAGGACAAGCACTGTTATCCACTGCCAATTTCTGCAGCATCAGCTGTGCAGCAGGATCTACTGTATAGGAGTTCAATACTTCTTGGATCCAAAGTGGTTTGCTGGAAGATATTGCCTGGACAGGAAACAAGTGGGCCACTCTAGAAAGTGCATCTGCAGCAGTATTTTCCACTCCTTTCTTATACTGGATGGAAAACTGTAAGCCCACAAGCTTTGTCATAGCCTTCCTCTGTAAATCTGAAATCAGAAGCTGATCTCCTAAATGACACAAGCTTTGGTGATCTGTTTTAATCACAAAAGGTGCTCTGGCCAAATAAGATCTCCACCTATCAATGGCCATCATAATTGCCAGAAACTCCTTCTCATAAATACACAGTTTCTGACTGGCTACTCCAGGGGCCTTGCTGTAGTAAGCAATGGGATGTCCTTCTTGAGATAGAACAGCTCCCACCCCAGTGTTACATGCATCTGTTTCCACAGTGAAAGTTTTTTCAAAATTTGGTAGGGCCAACACAGGAGTGGTAGCCATAGCTTGTTTCAGCTGTTGAAAAGCTGTCTGAGCTGTTTCAGACCATTGAAAGGCTTGTTTCTTCAGTAAGATAGTCAGGGGCCTAGCCAGCAGACCATAGTTCCTTACAAATTTCCTGTAATAGCCTGTAAGCCCAAGGAAACCTCTCAACTCAGTAACATTAGTAGGTACAGGCCAATTAACCATAGCTTCTGTTTTTGCAGGATCAGTAGATACCCCTTTATCAGAAATAATGTGGCCCAAATATTCCATGGACTGTTGTGCAAACACACACTTGCTCTGCTTCACACATAACTGATTTTCTGTCAATATCTCAAACACAGACCTCAAGTGCTGTATATGGTCTTCCAAAGACATGCTAAACACTAAAATATCATCCATGAACACCAGCACATATTTTCTGTTAGGCCCTGCTAAAAACACATTCATATTACACTGAAATGTGCCTGGAGCGGTAGCTAGCCCAAAAGGTACAACCCTGAACTGGAACTGGCCATGGTGTGTTTTAAAAGCTGTTTTATACTCATCTTCTTCCTTCATCCTAATCTGATGATATCCAGCCATTAGATCCAGCTTAGAAAACCACTTTGCACCTCCTAGTTCATCCAGCAACTCATCAATTACTGGTAGTGGAAATTTGCTTTTAATGGTTATATCATTCAACCTCCTGTAATCCACACAGAATCTCCAGGTACCATCTTTTTTCTTGACTAAAAGGACAGGAGAAGCAAAAGGACTAATGCTAGGAGTAATAATACAAGCTTTCAACATCTCAGACACTTGTCTCTCTATTTCATCCTTCTGTAATGGAGAGTATCTGTAAGGCCTGCAGTTAACTGGAACAGCACCTGGTACCAAGTGAATAGCATGATCTAAGGGTCTGTGAGGAGGCAAAGTTTGAGGATCCTTGAACACTGTGGCATGTTGATCCAACAACTGTTGCACAGCAGGTGGGACTGGAGTTTCAGGTGCCATCACAATACGTTTAAGTACAGCAGTAGCCCATACCTCATTGCCTTTTTCCCATTTTAACAGTTGCTCAGCAGACACCTCTTCTATTACTGTGGGTGTTACAGGCAGAACACCCTGCAACTTAACATCTTGTCCCAAATACTGGAACTGAATCCACTTTTCTGCCCAATGACACTGCATAACTCCCCATTGTTCCAGCCAGTCCATACCAAGTATAATGTCATGCCCTCCCAATGGAAGTACTTGCATAGCATTGGTAAAATTGTGTCCCTGGATCCACCAGGTTAACTGAGAAACTATTTCAGTGCATGTAACCAATTCTCCATTTGCAACTTTTACTTTCAGAGGTTGGGTCAACTTCTCAGCAGTAACTGAAATCCTGCTTAACAGTGTGTGGTCCACAAAAGTGTGAGTGCTCCCTGAATCCACCAAAATGAGCACCACTTGGTTTCCTACCAAAGCCCTCAATTGTATGGTCTTGGGATGAGCAGCCCCTGACAAAGCAGTAACTGAAATGGTAGCACATTCTTCTGTAGATTGTTCTACAAGAGCATCCAACAGAGCATCAGAGATGATCTCATTAGGCACTACAGCTTCAGCTACCTTCAACTGAGCTCCAGGAGCAGGCAATTGACTACAAACATGGCCAGGTGCAAACTTCTCCCCACATTTGTAACACAGACCATTTGCACGCCGATACTCTTTCAGTTGTTTTGCCTTCCAAAGATCACCGGTGGCCAAAACAGGACGAGTTTCAGACTTGGTAAAAGCAGTTTTCTGATAGTTTGGTCTAACTGTCTTCTACTGTAACAATAGCCCTTCTTGCACAGTTGCATACATTGCTGCAGTTTGAATATTTGTTGGTAATTGTAACTCCACAACAGATCGGAGTTCTGCCTTGAGACCCATAATGAAACGAGTGACTAAGAAAGTGTCACTAATAGATGGTTCATACAGCCTGACAGTATAAACTAATTGCAGAAATTGTTGTTTATATTCTTCCACGGATTCGCACTGCTTCAGTGACAGCAAGTCTTTCATCTTCTGCCTGTAGACATTAACATCGAACTCCTGCAATATTGCTGCACAGAACTGTGGCCAAGTATGATATGCGCTGGACTGTTTAAACGCCTGATACTAGTGTGCAGCATTATCAGACAAATACAGAGAAGCTGAAGTGACCTTGAAACTGTCAGGTATATTATACAATCTGAAGAACGCCTCACACTTATCTAGCCAAATCCGAACATCCGTGCCATCGAATCTAGGGAAATCCATTTTCGGCATCCATTGGCGCTTGCCTGAACTATCCTCCTGAACATGCGGAACAGTATGTGGCAGAACAGGAGCACTGGCTGGTACCTGAACTGGTCGAGGCGGCATGCGGGTGTTGAACGGCGGCCCTGCTCCAAGTATCCCATCCGACATCTCCGACGCCGTTGGAGAAGAGATCTCGGGCCCCTTTGGTGGTCGTCCCTTCTGTGCCGCATGGAATTGACTCTGCTGAACCTGACCCAGCGTGTCACACGACAGATTGACCTTCACCTGAACCTGGTCGAGGCGCGCAGACTGCTCCGTCAGCTTGACGTCGAGGGCCTCAAGCTGCGCACAGATGCCGTCCACCACCTCCAGCTTGCTCTGCGCAGCGCGCAGCTCGGCGAACTCCTGAAGCATCCCAGCCTGGAACGCCTCCATCTCGTCCGCGAGGAAGCGCGTCTGCGGATTGGCCTTGAATGTCGTCGTTGTTGCCGCTTGCCCCCCAAATCAACCCACCTCAGGTCAGGGATTATGCGGATCAAACCCTAAGGTGATCCGTGACCGTCGCCTCGGATTTGCTGGGTACGATTCGGGGAAAATTTTTTGGAGTGAGCGCACGAGCGGAACGCACGGCGGAGTGATTGCTCTGATTACCAGATTGTCACGACTAGGCTCCGGTGGAGTCTCGCCGGCGACGAACTGCAGCAACAGGATTCGAATTGGAGGAGGAAGAGGGGTCGGAGGTAGAGAGAGAGCAGCAGGATAGACTAGATAGAATGAGTGGTCAGAATTTGATTACAATCTTTTCGATGACGTTTCTCTACCCCGCTCCCTGCTTATAACACGCAGGTTACATGGCTCACCCACACCCGGCCCATTGGCCCACTACACCCTCACTTACAGTCACCGTGGCCCAAGCATCATTTGAATCTTCCCGCTGCTACTTTACGCCTTCGCCCTGTCTCCTTTACGCCATCCTTGCCGCGAACCCACCATCGCCATCGCCTGAGGACTGACAAATAAGTGGACACTTAGGCTATACATGCTATCCGACGCGAGCAAAATCATCGCGTAACTACAGGTACAGGCTATGCCTAATTGTGGACTGAATACTGAAACTCGACCCCGTGTATTCAGTTTCAGAACCTGACTAGTAGCTTCTTTGGCTTCAACTTTACAACTTCCAGGATATCGATCATTCATTCCCTCTCTGAATTTTCGACTTATGACAGACACACACAGTAACAACAAACCAATATGGGTTCTGAATCACCACTGGTGCAGCAGGTCCTTGTGCTGCAAACAGGCTAAATATACATTCAGGCCAATTAACCACGGCTACTACAAACAGATTTAAAAGAGAAACGAAACAAACATGCAACCATCTTCCTAACTGAAATTCGTAATTCAGTTGTTGGGTTTCAGAACCTGAAACCTGGACTAGCTTGCTGCTTCCTTCCTTGCACACCATAACAAGAAATTAAGAGCAACAGCTGCCTAACTAAAACTTCATTTCACTATATAGCTGCACTGCATACACAAGAAATCAAATGGCACCCAGAAATATATTCAGATTCAGCCAGCTCTAGCATACAAATGAAACTCAGGTTCGGCCGTCGACCGGGGGAGCACCTGGTGGCGCCCGCCTGGCGTATGTCGCTCAACCTGGCGAAAGTTCAGTGCACACGCTCATCTTCGTTTTGCCAGGCCGCTTCCATCCATACTATTGGCTTCCCTCTCTACTGGGAGCTATTGCTGAAGGAATAGTCTGCTCTGCAGCATATTAGTGGTGACAGACAGATAACGAATTCATAAATTCAGTTAATTCAATCGTGTAGTGTAGCACGTCCAAACGAAAGACGAACCTTCCTTCCAGCGCGCCATACTAGTACAGAGTACTATCAATCTGTGGCTGTTGCACATCGGAGAAAGTTGTACTGAATTTCTTGTCTTTGCTTTGAAGATATGCCATCCAAAGCATCCCTGTCAGAAGTTTTGGCATATGTTGCTGTTACCCACCGGAGATGCCATGCTCCATCAGGCGAAATTTCTCTGATTCTTCTGCAAAATTCCGGCGAAAGTTGTATGGCATGTCTGCTTCCGTCCATACTATAACTTCCGAAAGTCTTGTCTTTCCTGTCCGGCCACTAGGAGCCATGCACTGCTGATGGAATAATCTGCTCTATCAAATCGATACTTACTTCCAGAGGAGCGGTCCACAGCAACGGCAGCTCACTTCAACTAGCGCACGGGCGGAGGCATTCCTCTGAGGTAAACGTTTCCAGCCGGGGCGCCGGCCGAAACGCTGCACCAGACACGCGCGGGCCGTGTGATTTGTTTATATCGTGTGCTTCGTAACCCCGCGCCCACACTGGCTAGGCCCACGCATCTATCTATTACTTCCTCCATTTCTTTATGTAAGGTGTATATTTTTTGGCACGGTGACCAAGGCACAGAATTATACACACGTTAGGACAAAATTAACCTTGGCTAAATCATTGATTAGTGGCAAGTAAATCATTTAGGCTAGGAAAGTAAGAGATACACGCAATCGGGAGAGAGATACTTTCCTTTTTTTTCTTTACAAGGAGAGACACATGCAATCGGGGGAGAGATACTTTCCTTTTTTCTAGAGGGCTAAAGGCGGAATTTTGAGAAATTAGAAGAAATGCACCTTACATTGTGGAATTTTATCAGAAAACAAATACGCCTTATATAAAGGAACGGAGGGGGTATATACTAAAAGGAAAATACGGGTCAAAAATAAAGAATTAGCTAGAAAATCCCACATTAATCAGAAACATCGGTCCATTGATTCGGTGGACCCTCTCTAGACTAACAAACACAACCGTTAGATTTTACATAATTGTCCAGGATCAATCAGGTGGGCCATGTCATGTAGCGTTGATATCTCATCAACAAAACTGTTCAATTTTTTCTTCAAAAGTGGGTGTTCAGATAAGATGTACGTGCACACAATTATTTGCATGAGACGGATCAGGATTTGCTCCATACACGACTGATGTGGTGGGCCTGATGCTAGATTAGTTCTCAAGAAATTGCGTACGTGCACATATTATGTTTGCACACAAATCCCACGACCTAGCTTTCCAGATCTTTTTTTTTTTTTGTGAATAGCTTTCCAGATCTTTTGACAACTACAAAAAAAAAATATCCTTGCGTACACATAATGTACCAATATAAATTGTTACCATCAAACTTTGTTGATGATGCCTGAAATACAATAGAAAAGAAAGAACAATTAAGTGTTACATGCATGCATATAAATTCTGGCCATATAGGATAGTCCGGGTCACACACGCATGAATGGAGTCCGACTGGGATGATTATAATTACTCCCTCCGTTCCTAAATATAAGTCTTTTTAGAGATTCTAATATGTACTACATACGGAGCAAAATGAATGAATCTACACTTTAAAGTATATCTATATACATTCGTATGTAGTCTATATTGAAATATATATAAAAACACTTATATTTAGAAACCGAGGGAGTAGATTAGAGGTCAGCACCCAGCTAAACAAGAACGAATCAACATGAAAGCTCATCTACGTGTATTGTTTTGTTTAAACGTTAATTAAATTATAATTTATTAAAAAAAACTAAAAACCACCTTTTTTGTAGAACCTAAATGTAGGTTGACTTGCGAGCACAAATCGGTCGAGCCATGCGTAATGGTTTGGAATTATACAGATACACTCTAATAAATTTTAACTAAGGCTTACTTTTGGTACATATTGTACTCTTAAAATTGATATGGGTTAAGAACTTCAAATGAAAAAAAATATTCTCTCCATTCCAAAATATACACTATATTACTCCCTCGGTTCTAAAATTGTTGCCATGATGTTAGTTCAAATTTGAATTAAAACCACAACAATAATTTTGGAACGGAGGGAGCAGTTTTTTTTCCCAAAAGTGGAACTTTAAAAACTTTGAGTAGGCTTATAGAAACATTTATCAACATCTAGGTGATATTTTACTTAACCTATCATATTCACATGACTATAAAAGCATATTATTAACTATTCCTTATTTTCAATATTAATGATAGTATTATAATTTTATTTCTCGAACATGCTCAATATTGTATAGACAATGCCCTCGCGTCTGCGAGGCCCACCTTGCTAGTTCTTTTTAACATAACCTTATCTCTTCACCAAGCAGCTAGCCATGTCCGTTCCTTCTTCTTCCTTGTAGCAACGCAGTTTTTCAACTCGCCTGAACCAGTGCTGCCACCGGCGAAGTGCGGCCGCGACCGAGCCCCGCTGACCCCCCCACCATGGATGTGCGGAGACACCGGCGCCGAAGCTCGCCAGCTCGCCGTCGCGGATGCAGCAAATCGAGGCAGCCGCGGTTCCAGCAAAAAAACCCGAGTCGTGGATGCAGCAAATCGCAGTCACGGTTCTAGCTCGCGCGCGGTGACTACCGCAGCTGGCCGCGAGTTGACCATGGTCCCAAACGCCATGGTGACCATCGCAGCTCTGCACGGTGACCATCCCAGCTCGCCGCGCGTCGTAGCTTTTCCGTTTGCCAGTTGTAGCATTTTTGTCTATGGGTTGCATCTTCCCTGGTCATCGGTTGTAGCCGTCTGCCTTCGCCGGCCACAAATTTTCACCGTCGCCCATTGTAGCAAAAATGTCCGCCGGTCGTAGCTTCTTCCGTTGCCGGTAGTAGCTTTTTTGCAGGCGGGTTGCAGCTTCCTGTTCGACGCTTCCAGCCGTCTGGCGTCGTCGGTTGTAGCAAATCAATCCGCCGGTAGTAGCTTTTTCGGTTGCGGGTAGTAGCTTATTTTGCGGGTGGTTGCAACTCCGGGCGCATGAGGTTGTAGCTCCACGCCCCACTTCCCGTTCCAGCTCCCTGACATGACGGTTCCAGCAATTGGTGTCGCTGGTTCCAGCAAAACGCCATGCCGGTCGCAGCAAAACGATGCTGCTGGGTCACGTCGCCCGCCGTAGTCAGGGTTGGAGCATCCCCGCATGGTCTCCACCCTCGCAGCACCCCGGTGACAGCCGTGGCACCTCCGATGGGTGGAGGGTTGCAGCATTGGGTGGCTGCGGGCATAGCACACAGGACGACGATTTTTGCCCCGATTTTTTGTTGGATCCAGCAGCGCGATTTGCTGCACGGGGGGCACACCAGCGGGCACGAGTGCTGCAACCGGCGAGCGGTGACAGCGACAGCGAGCGGCTAGCGGCGACAATGGGGAGCCGACGGTGCTCGGCAGGGATCGATGGCGCCCCCTGTCTCTTTTGTTTTCCCCATGCGTACGGGACTGAGAAGGAAGACAGGGAAAGGGAGGAAGACGACGCTGAGATCCGACAGTTCACGTTTTCTAGATCGGGTGGCTAGTAGCGGGCCGGCCGAAAGTTTGGGCCGGCGCACCGGCGCCTATCAGCGCCCTTCCTCCGAACACCTTCCCCGCGCGATATATCGAGCGCGTCGCGCGCTCGGCCGGAGATGCGGAATCCGCACGCCATGCGGAAGGAGAGGCGTCGGGGAAGGGAGGGAAGGAGGATTGGCCGTCACCGCACCCCTCGGCTGGAACGAAGACCCCTAGATAGAATCGGTTGTACCGTTAGAGCATCTACAACCGGATGCCTCAAACCCCTTCCGAGGATCCTTCGGGGCTGGATAATCGCGGTCCTCCTGTGATTCTTCCAATCTCCCTTTTCCCATCACCGGTCCGTCGGAGTTTGAGTGTCCTCCTGTGATTCTTCCAATCTCCCTTTTCCCATCACCGGTCCGTCGGAGTTTGAGTGCTACCGGGACTGGTGTACCCGCCGTGGGAAGGAGAGGATGAGGGCGGCCGAGGCCCGCCTCGCTGTCGACATGGCGGCTGCGGAGGCAGCTGATGCGGCGGTGCGGGCGGCCGTAGAGGAGGAAGCCATTCGCGCCTGCATTGTGAAGAAGCGGCAGTGGAGGAACGCCCGCGCCCTCGCATGAGAGCAGAATCGGGGGGTCCGTGCCATGGCCGGACTGCCCTCCAAGGAGGAGAAGGAGGACAGCTTCGGCGATGAGCGGATCCGGCTCGATCCCTACTGCGTTTTCGACCGCTACTTCCACGAGAAGGACGACAAGGGCGTTGGGAAGGGCAAAGACAGCCGTGGATGATTTTCTCCATACCTAGCATGTAGGTTAAACATGCCAAATTTTGATAGTCCGATGACATATGTCCTGATGTAGTAGCCGGACGATGTATGTAATGCATCATTTACGTAGTGGCATGAGTTTTTATGGATTTGAGGTATGCTAATTGAGGTGTCCGGTTATGAAAAGGGAAATTTGATGTGTGACCGGGCAGTGCCCGCGGACGTGTCCGCGGACATTTGAGGGGCCGGATTTGTCAAGTCTGGCTGTAGATGCTCTTTTATGACTGTATTTCTTTTTACATTAATTAATAATACAACAATCTTGCTACATCTCAGTCCACTAAGATTTAAGTCTCAGTCGGCGAAATATGCTTTAGTTCCTTGGTGTATATACACCTCATATAAAGAAAAAAAATTAATAATTAAAATAAATGTCAAAAAAGTTTAGAAGTTTTTTTTTTGAATAAACTTGACTTTCTTTTGCACCAGTTTATAAATTTTCATAAAAAAAACCGAGCGTTGACTTTAGGGCAAATAAGCAAAATTTATTTGCTATTATAGGTCACTATTCATACTATTTTGCCTAAAAAATTGTTTTCTAAAAGAAGTCAACGGGGTTTTTTGGAATTTTTTTACCAGTACAATGGAAGGTCAAGTTTATTTCAAAAATATTTTCAGAATTTTTTGATTGTTTATTTAATCACTAATTATTTTTTCATATAGGTTGTATATACACCCATAGACCAAAAGTTTCCCTCCGTATTATGAGTCGTTGCTATATTCATGAGAACTTACATTGAGATTAGTATTATTATTTTTTAGTTTTTAGTTTTTTCTTTCTTACATGTTGTGTCATTTGAAAGAGACTTGGTAGTGTCAGTCGACTGAGACCTAGCCACATCCTTATTACAACGAATGTATATGTCCAACTAAACTTTTAGCAAACGATGCCGCCCAGGTTCATCTAAATGAAACATAGACAAAAATGGGGCTCAAGATCTGGCCATGACCGAAGTTCTGCACGCCCTTTGCCGACTCCAATGAACATCGTCGGAAGGAGGAAATGACAGAAATATTTTATTTCACGTTGTCTATGACGTCACCGTTAGCCAGACACCAACCCTAGGCAAAGCTAGGGCATCCCAAACATGGCTAGCCATAAAGTGGGGTTCCCAACCCCTCGTCGGAAGGCACCCGGAGTCGAGTGGAACCGGCAGCGACGACACTTTCACAGAAACCCTAGCCGCCTTTCTTTCTAGAGAGGTATAAAACGAGGGGAAAGGCTTTAATTTAATGTCTATTTCATATGTACATATGGTAGCTAGTTTACCGGAAAACCATTTTGGCTCCCGGGTCCAGATGCTCTCGCAATCTGGACCGACCAGGTGCCTCGTGATTCTCACACAGGACAGTATTTCCCACAGTATTCGGATTTAACAAATGGAACCCTGGCCCACGTCCTTGTTATGTCAGAATGATGTGGCTACCTGACACCGTGTTGGTACAGACCGGGCGAGACGGACACGTACAAACGGAGCCAGCTCTGTACCAGGTGGCTAGACAACGGCGCCGTCCACCCCTCCATATGTGGGTGCCCACCGCTACATTTAATCAGGCCCGGTCCTAGGGGGGTGCCGCCTGTGCGGGCGCATAGGGCCCAAGGTTTTTGGGGCCTCAAACTTTTTATACAGTAGTACTAGTCTTAGATTAAGGGCCTGCTGTTCTCTGCTATTCTGGGCCTCCTGGCGCACCTACGCGCAGGTCCCCGATGGCGACCCCTCCTCTCCGCTTCTCATGCCTCAGCCTACGCGTATGGCAACGACGTCCTAGCGATCGATCGACGGATCAAGATTCACTCAGGAAAAAAAACACATAGCGATCGAAGCGTGCCTTCTCTTTTCCCTAATTTCCTTCGTTTCTTCGTGCGGCGGTTAGCATTTCCCTTCGTTTCTTTCTTGGTACGGCGACTAGGGCCAGCAACCCAGAGTACCACGGTCCCAGCAAGGCAGCGAGCAACCGGAAGGAGTGGCAGCCAGTACCCGGCAGGAAGGCAGCGAAAGTTCACACCATCTCCGATTTCTCAAGCGTCGTTGTGTCAACAGCCGGTGACTCCGTGAGCCCTTGACCTTGGCTGTGAGTTCTAATTTCGATCATGTATATAGTTATACATAAACTTTGTAGCTAATTTTATTATTTTCATCTATTAGGCGTCTAGCATTGCAAGATCCGTCATGTATTCATTTAGAAAACATGAATGTTGTTACCAAAAGCGTTTGAAGAAACAAAAAATCAAGGAGTTAACTCAGTCTCAGTTTGGAGATATGGATAAGTTTGTTAATAAAAAAACCACAAGTGTCCTCCGATATTATGATCTTTACATTATTATAGTTATATTTATATAGATATTTAGTGAGGTGGGGCCCATTTTAGAGTTTCGCACCGGGCCTCGGATTTTGCCGGCCTGGCCCTGCATTTAATCAATGATGCCATTATTCGCCTCTGTCTGTCTGTCAGCTCCAAAATCCCTCCCTGGCACTATTTACACAATGTCGTCAAGGCACCCACATATGACATAATATCGAGGGCTCTTACCACTGACCATTCGGGTTCAGTGGTGCTGGAGGAACTTTTGAGATACCCAGTGAAGAAATCACCTGTTCTCGGTCAGTTGGGGCTGCAGGAAACGATTGCAGTGGCGGCCTGGTATATCTGGTGGTAGCGTCGTGGGGTAGTTAACGGAGGAAGAATTATATCGGCACCAAGTACAACTTTTGCCATTCAGGCGATCTCTCCGAATCATGCTATCCGAGCGCCAAAACATACTGCTACTGAGCGTTGGCACAGACCAGCACCAGGTACATATAAGCTTAACACAGATGCGTCTTTCTTTGAGGATGGCAGTGGTGCGGCAGCGGCGATTCTTCGTAATTCCAGCGGAGAAGCTGTGGCCGGGGTTTCAGAACTGATCAACAACACAATTAGTCCGCAAGCGGCCGAAGCAATTGCACTGAGGAGTGGACTAAAACTGGTGGACAGACTGGGCTGCCGTAATGTACAGGTAGTCTGATTGCCCTGAGTTAGTGCAAGCATGCAATGGAGATACTGAAATCTGGAGCCCTCACTCGGCGATACTAGCTGATTGCTTTCTGTTGGCGCATAACATTCTGGGGATCAACTTCAAACGCTGTCCAAGAGAAGCCAATGGCGTGGCCCATTTTCTTGCTAGGAGATGCTATGATTCTAAAATTTGTGAGGACTGGGTAGATGTAACGCCTGGTTTTCTTTTACCTCTTATACTCCGTGATGTTACTTTACCCAAAATTGAATAAATTGCCATGAAGCGTGTAACACCCCCAGAATCACACTACAGTAATACTCCCCTAACAGTGGCCATGTCATCATGATCATTCTAAATAAATTGCATTTAGAAAATAATTCAACTTCAAATTCAAATTCAAAACACAAGTCAAATTAATATTTCTTCAGATTGCAAAACAAAATAGTTCATAATATTGCAAATAATCCCAAGGCAAATATAAAATTGTAACCAACATTATTTGGAATGTTAAAATGCCCCTAAGATAATTAAAACAGTAACAAAATAGCATTAATAAAATCTTTTCCATTTAATCAAAATTCAAACAGATCCTAAAATACCTCAAACTTTTTGTGGCAGCACATAAAATGGCATTACTAATTATGGAGCCAACTCCACATTTTATAGAATGCAATTGCTACCTAAAGAAATACAGAACAAAAAGTAAAACATAAAACAGAAAAGAAATAAAAAGGAAAAAGGCCAGGGGCCACTTACCTGCTCCGGCCCGAGCCTGCCCAGGCGGCCCACTCCCTGTTCCCCTACCTGCCTCCCCTCGCGTGGCAGCAGTGCCATGGCTCGGAGCTCGCTGCTCCGGCCGTTGGCTGCCACGGCGCCGAGGGCAGTTGGCCCCGATAAGAGCGGCGCCCAAGCCCTCCCCCCTGGACACCGCTCTCTCTCTTGCCCCTCTTCACTCTCCTCTCTCCCTCACGCGCTCGCGCTCGCCTCTCCTCTCCTCTGCCGAGCGCCACCGCCGCCGCGATCCGTCGATCTCGCGGCCACCGTCGACCTCACGACTAGCTGTGCTGCCCGGAAGCTTCGCCAGCCTCTCCTCCTTCTCCTGGATCCCTCAGGCGGAGCCGGGGAGTCCTGCTGCCGCTGATTGCCGTCGCCCCCTTCCACTTCTGTCACCGGCGACCTCCGTCAACTCCGGCGAACCCCTGCGCTCCTAACCTGTCAAAGGCCTTCCGTGGCCGCTCGGTGAGCTCCAACTCCTCCCCTAGCCCCGCCGCCATTGCTCGTCGCCGGCACGCGTAACGGCCACCTCCGGCCGCCCTGACACCGTAGATCGATGCGGGATCAAGTAGCCGATCAAACGCTGCAAGAATCACGCAAAATGACGCACTACAGCGGTTTTCCGAACCCCGCCGGCGTTCGGCCGCCGCGTGCGAGCTCGCCGGAGCTCCTCCGGTGGCCCCGCTGAGCTGGCACGACGTGGGGCCCGCCCTGTGAAGCTGACAGTGGGCCCCCAGCGTTTGTTTGACCACATTTACTTCGGTCAACGTGGGTTACTGTTCACCACAGCCACTGACGTGTGGGGCCCTGCTGACTTAATTAACGTTAACAGCTAATTAGTAAATCTGTTATTCAGATCAGTCGCTGACAGGCCGAGCCCACTCACTAATTAGTCTGTTAGTTTAAATCTAAACGCTGTTAAACCCACTGTGGCTGACAGGTGGGTCCCACCTGCCAGATTGACTAGTCAACTGGTCAGTTGACTGCTGACGTAGTGATGACATCATGCTGATGTCATATTCCACTTTTAGTAATTCTGCTAATTTAAATAATTTCAGAATATTGATAAAACTTGCAAAATTCATAGAAAATAAACCGTAGCTCCGATGGGAAAACTTTATATATGAAAATTGCTCAGAAAAATCCCACGAATCTAACCGTGCTATCTGTTTCCGTGTCGGGACCCTCTACGTAGGTGAACCCGCAACCGTTCGTCTGTTTTTGGCAGATGAATAGTGCATCGATACCGGATAATAAATCCAACTTAAACCCTAAAATAACTACAGTGACTTAGACATACTTTTAGGCAACCCTGCACTGCACTTTAGCATGTCATGCCCTGTGTTGCATATGATGGCCGTGTATTATCTGTTTCTTCCCCCTCTTCTCTCTCGATAGATCCCGGTACCGACGTTGCCCCCGAGGACTACTGCTACACCGACGACCCTTCTTTTGCCGCAGAGCAACCAGGCAAGCAACCCCCCCTTGATCATTTCAATATCGCCTATTCTTGCCCCCTCGTGCTTGCATTAAAATTGCTACTGGACTGTTGTCTCCTATTCTGATGCATAGCCTGTTTTTGTAACCATTGTTGATACCTTACCTGTATCCTATATGCCTAGTGTTGTTGGTTAGCGTTCCATCAGTGGCCCCTCATTCTTGTCCATGTTGCTATGCTTAGCTTCCGGTTGTTTCGATCAGTATGATCGAGGTGCTGAGACCGACACATCACCGCACACCCCCCTTAGTTGTACGACGCTGCAGAGTTACTATCGAGTGCCGAGGGTGATACCTCTTACCGCACTTCTGATGTTATCTCTGTTGTGAAGCTAGCCGGTTGTGGGTTACCGAGGGTGATTCCTCTTCCACCACCTCTGATGATGCCTCTGTCGTACAACCCCTCAAGTGTGGACCAACGAGGGTGATTCCTCCGAGTTCGCCTTGACGGATACATCGAGTGGGAGTCCATCGAGGGTGATTCCTCGGACTTCCCCCTTGATGACACGGACACACTGATACTTATTTGTTGCCCCCTTTACTTTACTGTTGTAGCAGGACTGTAGGGACAGGCGGTACCACCCCGGTTGAGGTGGACCTGAGCTCCCGACAGTCTCTGGAAAGTCGGGTTGACCTGGAGGGTACCCGCGAGATAATGACGAGGCGCAGCCGGGCATTCTTAGCCCTTGTTGCAAGTCCTCGAGACGGGGCGACGGGGTCACATGATCGTGAGTCTCTGCTCGTCACCGCGCGCTCCCAATACACTAATGGGATTTGGATATGTGATCTGAGTAGGCCTCTGGCCTATATACGCGCTACCACCACGCGGGATAATGGTTTATGGGGCCCTCTGCGACGTATGTATCAGCCGAAGGTTCTGTCAGACGTCCAGTTTAGCATTGTGGCCGGGTCGGATCGGTACCCTAGAGGTGGTGCCTGGATCCACCTTGCGCACAACGACCCGGAGTGCAAAGGGCGACGGGCCCAAGACCACTGAGCACTTAGGATGTAGACCGGCGGGGACCTCTCTGCGGAGCCGTAGGTGGGGCTGCGGTGTGTCGATCAGCCGACGCCGAGCATGACCCAGAAAATTGTGTCCGGACGGAGTTAATCGAGCGTGATGGATAACAGTAGTGCACCCCTGCAGGGAAGATTTATCTATTCGAATAGCCGTGTCCACGGTAACAGGACGCTCAGAGATTATCCCGACCTTCGACAACTAGAACTGGATAACGCAGACACTTGGAAAGTCGGGTTGACCTTGAGGGTACCCGCGAGAGCAATAGCGATAGTCGGGTGACCGTGAGCGGTACCCGCGAGATAAATGGTTACTGGATACTATTACCTTAATAAAATATTAGCTCCGGGATTGCTTCCTCGCGGGGTAGTCGAGGAAGGATCTCTGGGCTATATTACTACTTAATTTGTTGCTACTAATCTGTACTCTTCTAATGTTGCAAGACGCTGCGAGATGCTAGTCTTCGATAGGCTGGGCCTTCTCTCTATTCTGGCAATTCTGCAGTCAAGTCCACATATACAGCCTTCCTTTGATAATGTTGGATGCATAGAATAGATCTGATGTAAGTCTTGCTGAGTACTTTGGATGAGTACTCACGGTTGCTTTGCTACAATTGTCCCCTCTACCCGGTTGCTGCGACCAGGTGTCGTCGGAGCCCCGGAGCCAGCTGCTTCCGTTGACAACTACTACTACCCCACCGACGGAGCGTACTACTACGTGGAGACCGACGACCAGGAGTAGATTCGGAGGTTCCCAGGCAGGAGGCCTGCGCCTTTTCGATCTAGAGTCGTTGTTTTGCTAACCTTCTTAAGGCACCCTTGTCTAATTATGTATGTACTCATATACTTGTGATTCCGCTGACTCTTGTGTGTAATCAAGCTTATGTATTCGAGCCCTCGAGGCCCTGGCTTGTAATATAAAGTTTGTATTATTTTATTTTGTGTCTAGAGTTGTGTTGTGATATCTTCCCGTGAGTCCCTAGGGTTGATCGTGCGCATTTGGCTGTATGATTAGTGCACGATTAAGTCGGGGGCGTCACAAAGCGTTCCAAAAAAATAAAAATAAAAATACACGATGTCGTCAAGGCACCTTGGATACCATTTTTTATTCTTTTTCGAATTAAAAGAGCAACACAATCTGAACCCCTATGTCATTTTCAGCTCGACACTGATTCATACGCATGCCAACTCAGTTAGGCTATGAGCCAAACTTCATCACCAAACTCGATATGGTCATTGGTCTTTGCATAGATCCTTACATAAATATTACAGGAAAACAAAAAACAACTTTTTGCTTGCCATCCCCGTGCAATGGAATGATTGGTCCAGCTAGCACGATGCTGGACTCCTCTACCGCTTCGTCCATCATACAGTACGACAGGACCGCCCTATTCTCCAGCATGGTAACCAGTTCGGTAGACAAACGAATTGGCCATGAACTTCATTTGGCTCTGCAACACAAGGTCACAAAGGTTTTGTCAGTCCAACTACCAACATAATTTTTAAATGCATAAACGGCACTGCAGGATTTGTAGATACACTTGCATCCGACAGGGTCTGAACCTTCTACCCTTTGTACTCCCCCAGATAGTACATGCCATAGATCCAGCTATCCTCCCTGATCAAAGCAACGCACCGAAAATATGGTCGGTCTAACCTATCTTAAACATGCTATGCAACAATTTTACCTTCCACAGCAGGTATGCATCCCAGTATTGTAATCCAATGCCCAACCTGCAGATGATATCATGACGCCCGGGATGCATTCATGTATGCATCGGCGCAGGTTAGACAGCACCCTGATCGCATCCCTTTTGTGCTTGGCCTCCACCTCAGGCCGTGGCTCCTCTGTTTCAACTGGATCCAACACCATGCAGATCTTCCTCTCCATGTCAATAGCATACACAGCCCAGATCTTCAGCAGCAACATGCTCTAAAACCGAACATTACAATTTCTTGTGAACCGAAACAAAGAAACCGCACGTCAACCATACTCGACCGTTATCATTTTGGTTGTTTACCTTCTTAGCAGCCTCCATCCTCACACCAGTGTGCTCTTCAGTTATCATTGTGGCAATGTAGTCGAAATCAAGGTCTGATGCCCTATCTGCCTCCACTAACTCAGCCTGCATTAATGCGGTTATGAATAATGGTCTCCTTTCAAAGCACGCCTCGATTTTGCTGCCTGTGAGCTGAACTGTGTATGGATGTGTATGGCGATTCCATTTCCTGGAAAACACTCCCGACACTTCTGTTTAATGTCCACAACCATTTTCACATTTTGTGAATGCACAATCTAATATACTCGTTTTTTCGTGTCCATACCTTAATTTATCAAGGCTAGAGCAGTGTTTCATTTTATCGTCAAACCCCATCACGTCACAGCTGATAAGTTCATCAGGGTGCAGTTCCATCTTCGCAGGGGTGCTTCTCCATGAACTCACGCTTTGGGCGGACGAGAACAGGAAGACGCGGAGCCACTTAGTCTGCAATTATCCACACGAATTTTCTATTTTAAGTGGTCAGGTAATAAAGCCTAGAAAATTAAATACATATTGACAGCACAACACCTGATGCCTGACCAGAAGATCGTTGTCCACCCTCGTGGATCATAGGGCCGCCTACAACAGGCGAACACAGCACAACCGCAAGTTAAATGAAGACACGACCTTTTTTTGTTTTGACTGTATTAGCATTTTTTCGATGACAAAATGTTTTTACCTCCCATTATTGCTCTGCGGATAGCTTCGACAATTGGGTCCTCTTGCACTGCTGGAGTTTTACCCTTTTTAGCTGCAAGCACATAGTACAAGTTTACCAGGTTAGCTAATATGACAGAAACATGTGGCCAAAATGTATTTTTTACCTAAACATGCATTCATAATTTCACCATACACACCATTACTCAGTTGACGCCCTAATTGATATCCTGGAGGATATTGCATCTGGCCTGAACCAAACCCCTCACCACTAGCACCGTTGCCGCCAACGCTTACTACTGTCTGTGGGGCAACTGTGTTTACCTTCTCTGCCTGAACTGCTTCCTCTGCTGAAGCATCCTTATTGTCCCTCGGGTAGACCCGGGTCATTATCTCTGACAAGAACTTCACCTTCTTGCCGGCAACACCTGGGTCCCTGGGAGCACCCCTCTTCCTTGATCCATCACCCCCTTCAGTGCCTAAAGCAGCAGGTGAACAAACTCTCACTGGCTCCATGGTTCTGAGATCTTCAACCACCAGCCAGTGGGAACCTCCTGCACATTTGCAGACATTTTTCATCATCACATATAGTAAACTTTGCCAATGCACTTTGTCAGCAAAAAAATAAAAAATGGTTGCTGCAAGATGACATACCCTGCGGCCATGCTCGACATATTATCTTTCTGGTTGACTCGCGCAGCTACAACAAGCAGATCTTCCACAACAGTATCTGCGTCTATCTCTGAAATAATCCATGAAACAAAATAGTTTTTTCTCTCTATGAATCACACAGAAAAACATACGTATTTTTCCAGTTTTGTAGATATGCTTACCTTTCTACTCAAGTTTGTTGTCTAGCTCTCGTGCATATGCTTCGTCATTATACAGTCGACTCGCAGCATGATCCATCGCCGCGCTTGCTCCAACTTGTGAGCTCGATGTCCCTGATCCACCTGTAATAAATTTTTCTTCATCGATGCGATGCAAATCAGATTTTTTGTGTGGAAACCACTCCACAAAATACTGATGTTACTTGTTTGAATTCATATATCATAACCTGCTTATGAAAACATTGACCGCAGGGAGAAAGCAACGTCATCGTTAGGCAGATCAACCTCTTCTTCATTGTGGCCAATGGGCATGAGCGAATGGATGCTGTCATGGACACCTGGCGGATGCTCAGCACCTACTCCAGCCCCATTTCCCGTCTCCTGGGCTGGAACACATCCACCAGAGCCAGCACCTGTTGCGGCGCCATCTTGACTTTCATCACGGTCGACATCCATGGCAAAACCTCACAGACCACATGATATCAGCCACCTTATATACTCTGCCGAACAAGAACAACTAGCATGTGAGATAAATGGGATTTGTGAATCAACAAGGATGTCAGATGTACCATCAGTTCCTGACATACCACGCGAAGAGCTACCACGGCAATCTTCAACAGATACACCCCGTGAGACTCCACCACCACCTGGAAAAAATAAATTCCAGCCAATTCAGTTGCCAAATAGATATATCTTTTTTAATAATATGCTAATGCTTTTTTCCGGACCTAATACATACATTTAATTGCAAGCAACATGGGAGACATGCGCACAGCATCTGGGTACTATGACCCTGTTTGAACCAATACAAAATCACAGAGGAACGCAACAATTCATCGATAAATAGTGTGTTGCTTGGTACACATATAATCTATAAAAAAAATAGTCAGCAGATCTTATTGTAATGGATCAGCACACATTTTTGTAATTACCAAACATGACATAGGTAAAACTGTTCTTATGATAAGGACAAATGAGACAGTTGACACTTTCTTTTCCATCATCACAATTCACACAAATTTTATGTTCATAAATACAGCAAGTGTATGATCGAATAAAATTCAACTACTTATTTTTGTTACCTTCTTGTCCATCAGTCGTAGAATGAGCTGAAGCTGCATCTCCACTCTCTTCTTGGTCTGCAATCACAGAATCCATGGCTAGGTTCTTGTTCCATTGGGCGTCCCCTTCCTCAATCCCATCAGCGTTCCACGGCACCTCCACCGGCATCAACACTTGTTTGCTCACCGTATGCCGCACCACTAAACTAACCGCCTCCAGGCTGACAACTAATTCCCCCACCGCCACTCGTCCCTGCATCTCCCTCTAGATCCGCCGCCAGAGTGAACTTCCGCCGGACCTCCACATTGCACCATTTCCATTAAAATCGCAGCGCTGCACGCCTCATCGACGAAAATAGGTAACCTGCAAGTAGATTCAATCCAGAAATCAAACGTCCAAGTCCTAGATCGAATGCTTAAACGAGAAGGTGACACTTGGAAAGAGATTTTACCTGTCCACAGGAGTGACTGGGAAGTCCGTCGCCATCCGCAAGGCGTCGCCCTGATCTATGTACGTGGAGCAACCCCTACTGCACGCCCTCAACGACGAAGCTCCCCGCCGGCACGGCCGAGGTCGCCAATGGCCTATCGCGAGAGGAAACAACACTGCTCTCCTACGAACTGTCAGACCAAAACGAGCAGAACTACCACCCCTATCCCCACCACGCCTTACAGGTGGGCCAGGCAGACGGAGCATGCCGTCCAAACCTAACACCTGTACCACGTGTCCAGAGTACAGGTCCGTGGACGAGCGTTACCTCGCCAACGTCCGCCCTCTCCAGGAAAATACAAAGGAGAACCGCCGCCCCCCCCCCCCCCCCCCCCACCCCCGGTATCCCACCATCCGCGCTTCATCAGTAGCCGTCCACTATTCGTACACCCGTACACACGCTGCCCGTATAAGAAATTTTGCGGGGGCTGTATTCCCCAACCTAAGCTACGTACAATACCCCCATCGACGTCACCCATCCTCAATCAATGCTGCCGCTGCAACTACCCGCTCCTCCTCCCGTTTACTCCTGCACCAGATCCGCACGCGCCTCCTCTCCCCTGCCCTGCCCCGCTCCATCCATTCCACTGTACCAGCACTCATCCCATCTCACTCATCTTTCTGGATCTCCATTTCTTCGATCTCCCTCTCCCTTTCAGTTCCGGCCATGGCGTCTTCTTCTTCCTCAGTTCCTGCCGTCTCACTCGCCGCACCAGAAGACATCGCTCCTCTCCCACTCATTCGGTGCCCCAGATGCAACATCGGGGTTATCCAATGGTTCATCTCCGAGACCCCCCTGAATCCAGGTCGTCATTTCTACAAGTGCCAGTTCCGCGATGTAAGTATTCCTCCACAGATGTTGCTTCAGATTCTACCAATCCTTGCTCATAGTTGTCGTTTTGTTTTTCAGACCGGTCGTTGCACCTTCTGGAAATGGGAGAACAAGTACATCGACTACCTACGCGCGCGATGGGCGCATGTTTTTCTTCCCGCACCTCCTCCGCCCCAGGATGTTCCCACCGTCGTCCTTCGTGAGATTCAGTCCGACCTGAAGATTGCTCTGGCCCGCGTCAAAGGGATTGCTGCTCTATTGTTGCTTTGGTCCAACCATCACCAGCAGAAGGCTATATATAGCCATGGATGGACAACAATCCCGCTCACCCAACTCAATTCAAAATTCAAAAAAACTTAAATTCAGTTCACTGCAGACTATCAGCAGAATAATAAATGCATTCAAGCATTTATTTTTTCGGAGGTAAAACCACCTGCTGTGTTTAATTATGCAAGATACCATGATACAACAACCATGGAAAACATATTTAGCTCATTCTTGTACAAAAATCGTGATGAATTTAGTTTTTTCATCGCTAAACCACACTACTTTTCAATAAAATCAAATATGCTTTGGAAACAGTGTTGATGCGCTCTGCTAGCTTCATAAAAATCATCATGGAAAAAGGAAAAACTTTTTACGCTATTCTTGTCGATTTTTTATGCTGAAAATAAATGTAATTGCTCTTTTGCAAATGTAACTCAAATTATTCAAAGGACATGGATTAATCCAACGAGGTACAGTTTTTGATAGTACGGTACACATAAAAAAAATTAAAATATCACCAAATTATTAAGCTGTCCTTCCTGCATAAGCTAACTTAAACCCAGATCTTCATCAAGCACAGCTGATATTCCTGGGAATCTAGTCATCCCTTCCATGAAACTAACCATCTTCTTAGAGCAGCTGTTCTTCCTATGTCCAGCCACCTTGCAGTTGATACAAAGTGGTTCCTTGCGCGGTTTAACTGGCATATCTCCCCTTTCAGGACATGTAGTACTTTTGTGTCCTTTTCCACGGCACACACTACAGAAACGAGTTCGCTTCTGTGAATCTTCGTACGGTGCCTTGTCGCGTGCTGTGGTTGGGTAGCCTCTCTTAAGTCTTCTTTCCGGTGCTAACAAAACTTCTCTTGAAGACACTTCTGCATTTACATTATCTGTTGCCTCCACCAGATTCACATGAGACGATTGTGAAACGGAATCTTTGGAAATCCACGCTCCCAAGAATATAAGTTGTAGAAATCATATGCTTCACCCAAAGAATCAAAAACCAAGCCAACTGAAGGTGCTACCACAGCATCTGTCTTTCTTGTAGCAAATCCTCTTAAAGCCTGCTCCAGAGGCGCTACTCGATCTGGTTTAGTTTTCCTTTCATCTGCCATTACTCCATGCCTGGGCCTTAAATTAACAAATTCCAAAATAATTTTTTTATCATGACATGCTTTTCCAACAACGAACAGCCATGTACAAATCAGTTTCAGGTTTGAAAATATAGCTAGAAGCAGCAATGCAACGTCGGGTAAAATTCAGTTACAGTTGCGCAAATCTAGCTACCATCTTTGCTTGTAACAAATTATTTGCAACATTACCTTACGCTTAAAATAAAGTCCATAAAAACTACTAAAGCTGTATCAGTTACTCTCTAACTAGAAAACTAAATCAACCTGAACAGTATTTTTTACACCATTATTTGAACGGTGCTCTATGTAAAATGGAGTGACTGTTTTACATTAATAGCTCCAAGCGTTCCTTCAAACATTTTATATTCAACTAAACCTTTCGCTTAAACACTATATGAAGAAAAATGTTTTTATGTGTAATGGATCCGCTGAAACAATAAATCTAACTCAACTTTAACAGTTTGTTATCTCTATATACCAAAATCATTTTGTACCTGTAAGTATACTTTAATTTTGGACAGTTTGCTCTCAAGTCATAGAGAAACGTACCTTCTGATCCATCCTTCTTCACATCGGCTCGACCCACCTGTGTCTTCTTCAGCGCTGGCAGGCTGAATGTCGATCTGGGTATGCTCGCTGCCAGAGTCATCCAGTTCAAGACTCTCTGCGATTTCGTTTACTGTTTGTAGTCGTTTGCCCCGCTCAGAAGTACCTCCTCCATCTCTGGAAAATAGTTGAGGAAATTGTTGGCTAAGAAGAGTAAACTACACCCAGATCTGGTCGAAAACAGATCTAGTGCAATTTGTTAGGCACAGAGAGAGAGGACATACCTTGTCAAAACAGACACACTCATTCCGCTATCCATTTCTATGAAGCTGTTGATCTAGATTGGTTGCTGCCGCCGCGGACTTCAGTTCATCGGAGTCGCCACAGCGAGCTTGTTTATCAGACGGTTCAAGAACATGTACAGCGTCGCCAGACCAAGGCCGCTCTCCTCGTACGTAAACAACGGACAGAGCATTAACCGAGACATTGATGACCCGCACCAACTCTAGTTAATGCGGACGACCAAACTCCTGTTCTAACCTGCACCACAACGTCATACCTCCTGCACCAGATCCCGGTATACTCGTCGTATTACCAACATAAAGTCCTTTACTCATTTTGTAAAATGAAATCCACTACTTTAAGAACAGATCTTAAAGACAACCTGCGCCGTCTAGATACAGGGGGCGCGCGCCGCCCGGAGCCAAAAGTGCGCTTCCGCCCTCTCCACCGCTAACTCCGTCTGCCCGTACACTGTGCGACGCCAGCGTATATCTCATTTTATATCCCTGTATTCGCCTGACATTGACCTGTAGCTCACATCTCGATGCATATCTGGGCGGCAGGGGTTCCGGGTTCACCTGGACCCAGGAGCCAAAACGCCCCCCAGTTTACAAAATATTAACAAACTTTGAATTGTATAAGTACTTTGATAGTTTGATCCATGATACGCGTAGATACAATACGGTAGTACTATACCTATATATTTTTATCAACTCTAACCCTAACGTGTTGACTATAAAAGTACGATCATTACATTTTTTTTACATCAAATACGATCATCACGTAAAGAGACTAATTTGTAATTCTCGGTAGAGCTGGTGAAAAACAAACATAAAGTGTACAGAGCCCCCACTAATCGATGATGTATGTAGGAACAGAGGAGGGGCAGAGTGCATGCACCCACAGCCATAGATCCTAGCACTTATGCACGTGCTGAAGCTTGCACATATGCATACTGTATGCAAACCAGCTTGCTACCTGTCACAGGATCAACCCAAGCAAATTACTCAACCACGTACACAAGCAAGTCCTCTGTTCCTTACTCTACTCTAGGTACCGGTAAAACAGAGCGTACATAAGGGGCGGTCCTTGTCTTTCTCCTCCAAACCATAGGTTGTTCTGTGTGTATTTTGTTCCCTAATGTTAAGATATGCGATAGAAAATGGTACAGGTTCACGCCTCATAATCATGTAGGCTCCAAATAAGTAGAGCAGTAGCAGTAGCACAACAGTCTGATTAAAGTTCAAGATTATTCATGGAAAAAGTCCAAAATAAACCTTGAACTTATACACGAAAGTTAAATCAAACACTGAACTTTGAATCCCTGAAATCAGCACACCGAACTATTCAATCCTAGTCTATTCTGAACCTTGAGCGTCTTCTGAAGGGGATTGTCGACGTGGCAGCTAAGGCTACGGCCAGACACGACTGGGCCGGCCCACCAGGAGCGAAGCATGTTTTTTCTATTGTAACGTGCAACTAAAAATACCCAAAAGAAAATTAAACCTCATGGGGAATCAAACTTGAGACCTGATGCTTCTGAGATCATGCCGCCAGCCACTCCAACAGATGACATTCAGTGATTAAAGACAAGCGCGAAACCATTTAACAACATACCGCACCATCGAGATTTGATTTTTTTTGAAAATTTTCGAAATATTTTCATGAAAATTGTCAACAATGTTGAAATACAAATATTATTAAAAGCAAAAAACAATTTGAAAATTTCATACATTTTTTGCAAAAAAGTGAACAATTTTTGGAATTATGTACATTTTGTGGAAAACACAAATAAATTTTGAAAACATGAAACTTTTTTAAAATACCCGAACATATTTTAAAGTGCGAACATTTTTTGAAAAATATGAACAAATTATTGAAAACACTAACAATTTTTGAAACCTTAACAAAATTTAATGTGCGAACACTTTCTAACTTTTTCAAAAATGGGAACAAACTTTCAAAATTTGTTCGCACTTTAAAGTTTTGTTCAGTTTCAAAATTGTTTGTTTTTTTCAAAAAGTGTTCGCACTTAAAAAATCTTTTGAGATTTAAAAAATGGTTCACGTTTTCAAATTTGTTGGTGTTTTTGAAAACGTCATAATTCCAAAATATCCATAAAATGTTTGGAGTTCAAAATTGTTGATAATTTTCAAGAAAATGTATCGAAAAATTTCGGAAAAATTTCAAATCTGGACGTTGCGTTATGTGATTAAATAGTTTCCCGCTTCTAATTTATCAAGAAGAGCTATCTGTTAGAGTGGCTAGCAGGAGTAGTTTAGCGATGACAGGCCGCAAGTGCGATCCCCAGCCGTCTCTCCTTTTTAGGTAGGTATTTTTAAGTCGCACGATACGAAGAAAAAACACGCTGGTATTTTAAAGTCGCGCGTGCGTTACAAAAAATACACGCTTTGTGTCTGGTGGGCCAGCCCAGTAGAGTCCGGCGCAGCCAACGATCCCAGGTTTGAGGTGCCACGTCGACAATCCTTGTTTAGCAACGCGCTCAAGGTTCGAAATAGACCAGGATCAGAGAGTTCGATGTGCTGATTTCAGGGATTCGAAGTTCAGGGTTCGATTTAGCTTTTGTTTACAAATTCAAGGTTTATTTTGGACTTTTTCCTTCATTCATGGTCATTCAAGGTCTTGGAGTGATGCTATGTGTTAGCAAATGCAAATCTTATACTACAGTTTAAATGGTACAATGAGTGAAACATAAAGAGAATTCTTCCTGAACTTGGATCCCTTTGGTGAAGCACTCTGTGTCAGGTGAGAGTCAAACAGATCCCCTCCCTCTCTCCCAAGGCGCTCCCGCGAGCGCCCGGGGGGAACCCTAGCCTCCCACCTCCTCTCTCCTCCTCCCTCGCCGCCGCCCAGCAGTGCCGCCGGGCAAAGCCCGGCTGGCAAGGGAGGCGGCGGGGCCTCCTTCTCCCCTCCGCACGGGATCCACGGCCGGCGTGGGGCGGCCGCTCGTCTGGGGGCGGGGGCCAGCGGCGCGGCGGCGCAGCTCCAGGGTGACGGCGGGGACGCCTAGTGGCGTCGCGACGGCGGCTGGGCGAGCGTCTGCGGCGCGGCAGCCGCGGCAAGACCAGATCGGGTGGTGGCGGGCCGGCGCGCCTCCGGCCAGATCTTCCCGGATTTGGTCCTGGTGGCGGCGGGCGTCGCGGGGTGGCGGCGGAGGCCCATCCGGGGCTCGGCGTGGTGGGGCTTGCAGCGGCGTGGCTGCAACCTTGTGGTCGGCCAGGTCTTCCCGCGGCGACGGCGGGACATGCTCCGGCGGCGGTTCGTCTGCAATTGACTTGGGGTGAGCTCCCTCCCTCTTCTACGGTGTCAGCTACGCGCTCGTCAGGCAGTCGTGGCTCCATGGTGCGGTGTGGGTGCGCGCGAGGCCTGCCGGAGGTGGCAGGGGACTTCGGGAAGGGGGCAGGGTGCCCCCTCCGTGGCATCTGGCGGCTGCTTCGGGTGGCTGCCGGAGTTCCCCAGGCCCAGATCTGGCTGCCAAGGACACCAACCCTGCCAAGGTGTCGGCTTTGGGGTGGAAGGGAGGTCTTCTGCTCCGTTCCGGTCGGCCGCGTCGGTTTGGTGTATCCATGGATGAGGGTGGGGCTCGGATGCCGTGGCGGCGGCCCGGTTGGTGGAAGCCGGGGTGCTCATGGGCACGCGGCTCGGGCGCTGTCCGGTCACCATGGCCGTGTGGGCGGCATGTTGACTGGTGTGTGTCGTTCAATGGCTGCGTTGCGGTTGTCCGTAACCCAATCCGGTGACGATGAGTGTTGGCCGGGGTGAAAACCCGCTCTGTCTCGCCATGCCGGCGGCGGCGGCGTTCTGGCGTCGTCCCCTTCTTGAAGGCGCCGTCGCGGCATCTCATCTGTCGCCGTGGTGCTCCGGGGGAAACCCTAATCCTTGGATTGGGCGGTGGTGACGCTACGGTGCCATTCCCTTGCTGAAGGCGCCGCCTTGCAGCCCATTGTTCATCATACACGGCTTCTCCTGTTTGCGGTGGCTCTCCCACGGTTGAGGGCCCGACGACTTCGTAGTAGTGCTTAGTGTTTCATCTGATATTTGCTAGGAGTTTGTTGGGGTGGTGTTGCTGTTTTCAGTGTCCTTGTATCCAGCCTAGGGTGTGTGTGGTGTGGTGTGTGTGTGTGTTTGTATCGCCTGGTTTCGGCTTGTTCGGTGATGGTTGCTTTATATATAAAGCGGGGGAAACCCTTTTTCGTCGAAGCACTCTGTGTCAACTGAACTCATAATTTCAGGGAGAAAAAATAAATGCTCAGAAGGCCAAGTTGGAAACCGATGGGAACCCAGCTGCTGCTCATCATTACCTTGCTTTTAGTTTGATCTTCTGAATTAGTTTTTCAGTATGGAGCTCCTTGCGTCACGCTGGAAGATAACATCTTGCGATAGCCAATGGAATCGTTTTTTAGTAGGATATTATAGCTTACAAAAGCCCCTTCGATAGAGGGATAGAGCCAAAACAGGGCAAAGTGGCCGCAACTTTCCTTCCTCAAGCAATCCAAAACATCCGAAATAAGTCACAGGAACAGGGAAGATTACATATTAGCGTCAGTTTGGACACGCTAACCCTAAGTAAATCAGTACTAAGTAACATGGTACTATATATAATTTTCTTCTTCCAATTGCCTTAAGGAGTTTTACATAGATTGAATTATTTTCGATCAAGATTCTTTTAGCAAGGAGATGGCGAGAGAAAGAAATATCGACTGGCTAAATGAAGTGTGGTTTGCCGTCCCAAAGACCAAGACGGGTCGGGCATTCATGACCTTGAGGTTAAAAATAGAGTGTTGGGTCTAACCCTAGTCTAACTCTTGCTCTCTCTCGCTCGGACGAAAGGTAGACGAAACACAGAGGACACGACGTTTACAAGCGACGGACGCCAAGCTGCACATACAGCGTTTTTAGGAGCTCAAACTCTGACTCCGTGGTTGCAACCGTCGCGCGGTCTACGGGATTTATACCCGGACTGGCGCATGCACACGACTCAGCCCACCCCGCCCCGCTGCGCGCGCACGACCTGCATGCCCGGCCGCGGGCGCCCACGACGCGCACACTGCGGCCACTCCCAACGCATCGCTAACAAACTAGCTAGCTCACGCGGCTGTAGGCTCATGTACCACCACGCCACACACATGCGCACACACGCACGCCACGCACGCACACACACTCATACACACGGCCGTGACCCATGCTCGCGGACCCGACCTGGCGCGCTCACGCCGGTCGCCACCGCCACGGACTCGACCTGGCGTGCTGACGCCGGTCGCTCGCCACCGTGCCTGCTAGCGGCTTATTCCCAACAGTCTTTGCCAGCAGTTGTTCTACTTCAGCAATCTTACATCGTCTTCTTTCCACACAACAACGGCCGTGGTGAATCCGACAGCCCTGAGACTACCCATAATGAGAGTAACATAAGTGGTAACATCACACATATCTAGGCAAAATAGATGATGTGGCAAGTAATTAATAAGGAAAAAGATGCATGTGGTAACATAGTATGTTACTCACACTATAAATGACATCACACATACCAAGACAACATGAGTCTACAACCTAATAAATGAAGTGTTGCATGACACCAGACATACACGAGTTGGACCACCTTGTTGTGACGGTTCGACCAAACATTGGGGCGAGCACGCAAACTGATCCCACGGGTGCCGGTCGAGCGGTAGGCCGAAGATGCTATCGGCCATGCCTGGGTAAGGGGCGCCACACCCTAGATGTAGGTGAGGCCCATCCTGAGAGCAGCCGTAGTATCCGTGTCTCAAAGGACGAAGGACTAGCAAGGACAGCAAACCTTGTATTAGGCTACTCGTAATGAGAGTATTACGCATGTCAACTAGGCAATCTTGATGAAGTGACATAGAATTAAATGAAGAAAGAGAGGATTGAGTATCATATTATGATACCGACTCATAATAAATTCTATGTCACTATATGTCATGCATGGCAATAAATGAGATTACCTAGTATCGTACACTTCATCAAATACAAGGTCTTCATCAAATGCAATGGGGGAGACCTACCTGCGGGAATGAACGACACTTCGATCACTCTTATCACGAAGGTACGACACCCGCAACGTGGTAATCAATATAGACCAATATCTCTATGTTCGGTACTGTATAAGATTGCAGCCAAGTGCGTTGCGAACAGGACAAGGCCTTTTCTTGATGATTTGATTAGTGAAGAACAAAGCGCTTTTGTTCCTGGTAGTTTAATAACACTCAATGTTCTCATTGCCTATGAAAGTGTTCATGCGATGAGGAAGCGAAGGAAAGGGAAAAATAATGTTTGTGCAGTCAAGCTCGAGATGATGAAAGCATACAACCGGGTTGAATGACATTACTTGGAAGCTATCATGTTGAGGCTTGGGTTCAGTACTTCGGACTGATCTTGAAATGTGTTTCTTTAGTCAGATTTTCCATGCGTGTTAATGGCGAGCTATTACCGTATTTCACCCCTTCGAGAGGACTGCGGCAAGGCGATCCCATATCACCTTATCTTTTTCTTATGTGTGCAGAAGGATTCACGACGCTGTTAAATTCCTATTGTGGTTCATATGTGGACAGAGGGATCAGGGTGGATCCTCATGTTGCTTGGATCAACCATTTTCTCTTTGCCCATGATAGCTTAATTTTTAATCCAGCAAAAGAGCAAAGTGCAGTCAGGCTAAATGATATTTTGAGAATCTATGGAGAGTGCTCGGGACAATGTGTTAACAAGGAAAAAAAGTTCTATTTTCTTCAGCCCGAACACACCAGCTCCAATGAGGCAATTTTTTTTAAAAAAAATGGGCATCACAGTGGAAGCTATATCTCGGTTTACCGACAGCTGTGGGTCACATTACTAGTGGGTCTTTTGACCACATTGGTGAGAGAATCAGAAGTGAACTTGGTGTTGGTGCTGAAAAGCTTGTGTCTTGTGCTGGAAGGGAAGTTCGCCTCAAGCAGTTGACCAAGCCATCCCCACTTTTTCCATGAGTTGTTTCCAACTGACTAAAAAAATTAATAAGGGTATCTCTTCGAGCATGGCACGCTACTGGTGGAGTAGTTCTATCGATCGGCGATCACTGCACTGGATCGATTGGAAATCACTTGCATCACCTAAATTGCACGGAGGAATGGGTTTTCGGAACCTTGAGATGTTTAACTTTGCCATGTTGGGAAAGCACGGCCGGAGGATGATCACAAGCCCAAAGTCTCGATGTGCATGAGTATTAAAAGAAAGATATTTCCTATCATCGGATTTCCTGCATGCTATTGTTCCAAGAGGCGCTTCATCTACCTGGCGGGCGATTGTAGCAGGTCGGGAGGCTCTGGAGGTGGGCTTGCTTCAACGGATCGGGGATGGAATGTCAGTGTCGATCTGGTCGGACAAATGGATCCCGGGTAAGCTATCAATGACACCAACACCTCAAACTGGAGATGCAAATCTTTCAGTAGTATCTAACCTTATTGATAATGAGAGCTGGACCTGGAAAGTGGATATTGTCAGAAACAACTACATTACACCGGACGCGATCCTGAACATACCATTAAGACGGGGTGGCGGTGAAGATTTCTGGGCATGGAATTGAGAGAAGTCAAGTACCTATACTGTCAAATCATCGTATCGCGCTCTAATGACTCGCAACGAGCAATCAGCTCTACAGGAAGGGACGATTACGCGAACCTCAGAGAGCGAAAAGTAGTTATGGTCCAGACTTTGGAAGCTGAAAGTGGTGCCAAAGATGAGGGTGTTCTGGTGGAGAGTTCTTCGTGGAATCCTTCCAGTAGAAAGCGCACACAAATATTGACATGTCGCTACTTTGGCAAGATGTAAAGTCTGCCTTGATGTATATGAGGACTTGATGCATGCACTTGTGAAGTGCCCTCATGCAAAAAGAATCTGGAATGAAGCTATGGTGTGGCTGCATGTCAAACTTCCAGAACTTCATCCACATACATGGTCAAAGGATATTCTTTGTGACCAGCGTTTTTCGGAGATGGATCGAGAAAAGATCATTACTGTTATGTGGGCTATTTGGACGTCAAGGAAGACATCACACATGACTAAGGGTCAGCTGATCCAGTTTTTTTGATCAAAAGGATCAAGGATGATCTTGCAGTGCTGGACATAGCATTGGAGGATGCAAAGATCATGACCGGCTTTGGGTGGAGACAGCCAGAGGAAGAATGGGTAAAAATAAACACAGATGCTGGCATATCTATGGATTCAAATAAAGGTGGAGCTGGAGATGTGGCAAGATCTCCAACCGCCTTCCTTGCTGCTTGGAGTAAACTGTATCCGGGAATCACGGATCCACTAGTCGCAGAGGCACTTGCACTGCGCGATGAGATCATCTTCGCAAAACTACGAGGCTTTCCGCGAGTAGTTCTTGAAGTTGATTGCATAGAGGTGGTACACCTCTAGGACTCGCGCATGTTTTCGCGCTCTATGATAGCGCCTATTCTTGCTGATATTGAAGGGATAGCCTCGTCGTTTCTTTCTTTTTGTATTCGACATGCATCGAGAAACTCCAACTTCTCGGCCCACTTGTGTGCGAAACATGCAAGCACACTTGAGGAGACGAGTTGCTGGATGGACTCACCCCCTAGTTTCCGCGTGACTAGCCTGATGGCTGATCGTGTGGGTGCCCATGATGGTTGACTAAGCTCTTAATCCCCCTACAAAAATAGTAGTATCGTACACTAGTATCCAATAGTGAAAAACAGGGCATTAAACCCGGTTCCAGAGGGCCTTTAGTCCCGGTTCTTAAACCGGGACAAAAAAAACGGGACTAATACCCAAAACCTTTAGTCCCGGTTGGCTTACGAACCGGGACCAAAGGTGCTCCACGTGGCCGCTATGGGGTGCCCAGGCAGGAGGACCTTTAGTCCCGGTTGGTAACACCGACCGGGACTAAAGGCCGCCACGTGGCCGCTGCGCAGCGCTCAGGCAGGAGGACCTTTAGTCCCAGTTGGTAACACCAACCGGGACTAAAAGGCAGCCACGCGTCAGCAGCTCCCAGGCGCTGGGGTTTTTTTTTTGAAAGGGGGGGGGGGGGTTTAAGGGTTTTGGAGGGTTTAGGGGTTTCATATTGTGTTAGCTAGCTACTACATATAGAGAGAAGTGACCTCTCTTTGTCCGTGCTTGGTCGACGCTAGCTACTACATATAGAGAGAACACGACGCTAGCTAGTAAGCAATGAAGGAACCATTAATTACACAACATCGTCATGCATGATCAATATATAGAGAGAAGTGACCTCTCTTTCTCCGTGCTTGTTGGTCGAACAATAAGTTTTCGTATATCTATTAGACGCTACACTACAGATAGTACACGTTGATGCATATATATATATATACAATATAACATATGTTACGATCCCTAATTGGTTTGCAATTCCCGATGGCATTCTCCGTCTTTAGGAATGACGTGGTCAACAAAGAATCCCGCCAATTCCTCTTGAATTGCGCGTAGGCGATCAGCTGGTAGGAATACGTCCCACTTCTGCCAGGTATAATTTAAAGAAGGGGGGTCAATATATATATATATATGAATGAAATCAACACAATTGATGGTGATAAAATAAAATTGTGAATATTGTTTACGTACTTCAAATTCTTGTTTAGTGAAGCCCCTCTCAGTGGTCTTTTGGCGAATGAACTCGCAAACGTAGTATCCACAGAAATCATTTCCCGGTTGCTGCCACATGCACTTTACGAGAATATAGTTCAATCAAAATGATAATCAACCATGATAATGGTATTGAAACTAGAATCAATGAGAGATGCGCGGAACTAGCTAGTACTACTTACTCTGGGTTGTGTAAATCGCAGCTTCGGTCTCCATTCACCCTTAACCTGCGTGATGAACTTTTTCCAAACCCTGCCCGGCAAAGAAAATGATTACTTGATATCAGGAAATGAACGAAAGTTGCCGATATAGTGCGATAATGATTGAACTTACTTCTGGAGCATTTCAATCATGTCCGCATACTCTGTAGCCTCTTTACGTCTCGAGTCCAAGACAGTTACTGCTCCCTCGTCAAGCTGAATGGCTAGCAGAATAAAGTGGAACCTGCGCGCGCATAATTCATCAATTACACTTAACCTCGAGTAAGCGAAATAGAATATGCAGAAGACAGTAACACTCACTTGAAGTTGTAAGGAAAGAGTATTTCCCTTTTGTTTTGGTGTCGAAGGAACGACCTTAGCAAGATTTCCTCAGTCTCCCCGGGGCTGTTCTGTAGCATCCATTCATTTACGATATTTGGGTTAATGAACCCAATGTCATAGATTTGGCTTTTGAATTCGATGATCTTCAATCTGCAAAATATAGTGAGGATAATTATATACATGCAATGAACGAGCTGAGCTAGAGACTTAATTACAGAAATAATACTTACAGACAATAACAACTGATGAGACTTTTGTCGAGGGCGGCTTGATTGTATAACTGAAAGAGTTCGTCAAATTCAACGAAGATCGAGTCGATTCCAATGAAGTCGTGCTCATCCTTAATTCCCACCAAGATACTGCCCGTCCCGTCCTTGCAGGTTTCCAAGTACCATTTATGTAATCTTCGCATCATCGTTGGTAGATCTCGTTCCAGATCATCACTTCTGACGAGACGCTTCCCGTGCTGGTATTTAAAGGTGTCTACCTTAGCGATTTCAAACTGTACATCATCGCCTAGGTAATCACCAGGACTGAAACCAGGAGCAACGGCCGCTACCCCCGGGGTATCGGTAAACACCTTGAGCGGGGGGCACGATTGCTTTTCCTGTTCGCCGAGCTGGGGAATTGTTTTCCCACTTCTTGCACCAGTACTGCTACTTTTCGACCGACTCATAACTTCGTCATATGTCTTTGCAATAATGCGGTCATAGTTTGATAGCAGCAGAGGTGGAGGTGGCCGCGTAATGGCATCCAGAGTGCGATTCGCCTTTTCCGGATCTATTATTTCCTTTGGAGGTGGAACTTTCCGTGCAAATTGGCGTTTCACATCGGCAGCCACGACCTGACCGGTTTCCTTGTCAGTCAGCTCATATGGTAACTTGGCAAGAGGCTTGAGGCTTGGACCAATTTTGAATTTCTTCGCACCTCTTGTACTGCTAGCCGCCGGAGCGGCGGCGGCTCTCTTCTGCCGTTGCTGAGGAGGCGGAGTTTGCTGACGCGGCGGAGGAGGCGGAGTCTGCTGACGCGGCGCAGGAGGCGGAGTCCGATGACGCCGCGGAGGAGGCGAAGGAGGATTCTGCTGAGGGGCCTCCTCCGCCGGAGTCGGCTGACGCGACGGAGACAGCTGAGGCGGCGAAGACAGCTGACGCGCCGGAGACGAATGAGGCAGCGGAGTCTGCTGATGGGCCTCCTCCGGCTGAGTCTGCTGAGGCGGCGTCCAGTTTGGAAGCTTGATGTACTCCTTTCTCCATAGGCAGGTACTCCTTAAGGCATTTTCCAGAAACATCTCCCCTTCACCTGTAGGGTACTCAAGCTCCAGCCCCTCAAATCCCTCCATTATTTCATCCACCCCGACAATAGCAAAGCCATCTGGAATCTGACAGCAATGGAAAGTTCCCTCAGCTCGAGGAGGTAAGACAGAGCAGAGCACCGCCTTGAAGGTCAGGTTATGGCATTTCGCCATTAGCACACAATGTTCAGCCTCCGTTATAGTATCCACGGGGTAGCGAGGAGCCGTGATATCAGGCTGAAGGAGCTCCGTGGAAGCCACGCTGCTTCTCCGCTGAGATGGTGGGGTAGGTTCGGGGGCAGGGTCGAACGAACGATCTTCGTGCCGCTGAGATGGTTGGCCGGTAGCTCGCTGGCTCTCAAGTTCCTCTAGCTTCGCTAATCTTGTATTGATCTTCTGCATTTCGCTTGCTTCCTCTTTCTTCTTTCTCTCTCGGCTTCTATAACCACCGCTGTCGCGAAACCCATGCACCCACGGAACGGAGCCTGATGTGCCTCGTGTTCGTCCAGGGTGTTCAGGATTCCCGAGGGCCTCTGTCAGCTCGTCCTTCTCTCTGTCGGGATGGAACCTCCCTTCCTGCGCTGCCTGGATTGCTTCCTGAAGCTTCGTGACGGGTATTGCAAGTTGAGCTTTCGTCCAAACACACTTCCCTGTGTCTGGGTCCAAAGTTCCCCCTACCCCAAAGAACCAAGTCCTTGCCCGATCTGGCCAGTGCAATGTCGCTGGTTGGACCCCTTTAGCAAGCAGGTCTTGCTCAGCTTTGTCCCACGTAGGCCGGGCTTTGCTGTAGCCACCTGACCCCGTAACATGGTGATACTGCTTCTTTGCAGCATTTAGCTTGTTTGTCGCTGACCTTTGCTTAGCCTTGTCCGATTTTTTGTAGGCCACAAATGCGGGCCAGTGATCTCTTATCTTCTCATATGGACCGGTGAATTCTGGAGTCTTGTCTTTCTTGACAAACTTTTTGTTCAAATCTTTCTTCCAGTTCTTGAATAGTTCTGTCATCTTCTTAAGAGCAAACGCCTTGACCTTTCGCTGTATAACTGGGTTATTCGGATCCTCCTCTGGCGGTAGGCTGAAATTTGTCATCAGCGAGTTCCAAAGATCATCTTTCAGTCTATCTTGGACATAAGAAACTTCAGGGTCCTTCTTCTTATTCCATTCTTGGATGCTGATCGGGACGCTGTCCCTAACAACAACTCCGCACTGATGTACAAATGTGTCCTTGGTCCACTTGGGAGCAATCGGTTGGCCATCTGGAGCGATTTCTTCGATCGTGAACCTTTCATCCTGGCCCAACCTTTTCTTCGAGCCTCGTCTCCTTACCGAAGTTTGGCTCGATCCGGAGGGCTAAAAGAAGAAATAAGCGTCAATATATGTACATACAAAACAATTAATGCATCTAGTCAGCAGAGGCTTAATTAATATATATATACCTCGCCGGACTTTGAAACAGTTAAGGCTCCAACACCGGCGGAGCCGTCATATCCTCCCTCCTCCATTCGATCACCGGAGCCGTCATGATCTCCTCCCTCCTCCATTCGATCACCGAAGCCGTCATGATCTCCTCCCTCCTCCATTCGATCACCGGAGCCGTCATCCTCTCTTTCCTCACAATCGATGTTGTTGAGAAACGACAAGGTGATATCACCTTCGTTGCGGATTATATCCCCCAACAACTCTTCTTGTTCTAAGTCTCTGTCCATAGTTTCTGCAAATATTACAACATGGCAATATACAAACATGAGAGATGGATTAGTGGCAAACATAGACCTAATCACAACAAGGAATCATATGCATATGAGCAATGGATTAGTGGCAAACATCATGCAAAGTTGACAAGTTTTATAACAGTCAGTTTCAGACGATCGTCGAGGACCCCTCCCCCTCATATAAAGTCCCTTCGGTTCACTGAGGTAAGACCGGTGAATTAGACGTCAATAGTATTATACACATCGGATGGTCTGATATGCGAATACCAGAACTTGCGCAATTCTTGTTCTTCCGAGGTAGCTGGAGTGTGATACTTGTATCTTCACATGTGAAGATACAAGTATCACACTCCAACTGCCTAGGAAGAATAAGAATTGGAAGTGCAAATTGCATATCAGGCCATCCGGCGTGTCTAATGCACTCAGTCAAACATTCTGCATTCCTGTCACCCAGGGGTTTGCTCTGATGGAAGAAGAGACATCCATTCAGAACATAATGGCTTTCGAGTTCTTCACCATCCTGATCCCTAATTTGAGAGTAGGATGGTGAAGAACTCGAAAGCCATTATGTTGTGAATGCTTCTCTTCTTCCATCGTAGCGAAACCGCTGGGTGACAGGAGTAGAGAATGATTGACTTTGCGGACCGCCTCTCTCATGCTGGTTTTCATATGCCTCAAAATGAAAGTTATCGGGGTTATGTTTTAATGACCCCCCCCCTCATGTCGAAGTTACGACGATATTTGTACAAGATGAATACAAGATTTATACACAAGATGAATACAAGATGAATACAAGTTTTATACACAAGATGAATACACAATTCAACAAATGAACCAACCATCATCCTATGAACAAAACTCAACAAATGAACCAACAAATGAATACAAGACAGAGTTTCCTCTATTTCAAAAATAGTTCTCTGTTTTCAAAAATCATTCCCTCCATATAGATTCTCTTAACCTTTAAAGGATTTAACAAAATGGCGCCATTCTGGATGTGCAGAAAATGATCCATTTTTTCCTGATCTACCCTTTTATATGTCACATTGTCTAGTGTCAAAGGATTCAAGAAATCCATGGCTTCATCATTAGCCGGAAGTAACAGGCGCATGATGGTACGAAGCTCTTCAAAGTTGTTTTGGAACGGAGTCCCGGATAGGATAATTAGCTTTTTGGTACGAAGTTCAGCAAATGCTGAACTTCGTACCAAAAAGCTAATTATCCTATCCGGGACTCCGTTCCAAAACAACTTTGAAGAGCTTCGTTGCTGAACTTCGTACCAAAAAGCTAATTATCCTATCCGGGACTCCGTTCCAAAACAACTTTGAAGAGTTTCGTACCATCATGCGCCTGTTACTTCCGGCTAATGATGAAGCCATGTATTTCTTCAACACTTTGACACTAGACAACGTGACATATAGAAGGGTAGATGAGATCAGAAAAAAATTGGATCAACTTGTGCACATCCATAATGGGGGCATATTCTTGATAAATCCCTTAAAGGACTAACAGAATCAGTTGTGATTCTGAATCCTGTTCCTAGCCAGAAGAGGGTCCCTGTAGTGATGGAGACTCGTCCGGCGATCGTCGGGGACTCGTCCGGCGATCGTCGGCGACTCGTCCGGCGATCGTCGGGGACTCGCCCGGCGATCGTCGGGGACTATAGACGTCAATAGTATTATACATAACAACAGTGCTATATGATATTATTGTTGTAGCGTTATACCAATATCCCGAAAATTCCTGGAATTCTGCTAAGTCTGAGAATTCCTCAGCTTTAAACAGCACTTAACTGTTTTTCAAAGGCTACAAATATTGTTCCGTACATCCTATGAGTTAGTGCCTTATATCAATATTGATCACTCTCCTGTGATCTACAAGATAGTATCAATTGCATCTCTGCTAGAGTCCATTAGCTTGCTCAAAACTTTGTTTGAAAAGTGCCACTTGATATTAATTCTATGAACATAAAAATTCTATGAACAAAAAAAAAATTCATCATATCAATATTTTCTATATACATCCATCCATCCATCCATACATACATACATACATATACGTCTACATTATATATACACTAAGCGTCTACATATATACACATCTACATATACATACATAGACATAAACATAATTAATACATCTATCATATATCATCATACATATACATGCCCGCAAAAAAAAACATATACATACATACATATACATACATACATACATCTATCATCTATCATCTATCATCGTCATCATCTAACAACAAAGCATCATCTAACAACAAATTTGTATGAAAAAAAAACATCTATATATGGGGGCGGCGAGCTCACTGAGATCACTGGGGGCGGCGACGAGGAGGCAGGGCGCGGCGACGGCGACGGCGACGTCGGGGCAGAGGGACGCGGCGACGGCGACGAGGAGGCAGGGGCGCGGCGACGGCGACGGCGACGAGGAAGCAGGGGCGCGGCGACGGCGACGAGGAGGCAGGGCGCGGCGAGGGGAGCGGGGGACGGCGTCGGGGCAGGGAGCAGCGGCCGGCGTCGGGGCAGGGACGGCGACGGCGACGGCGACGAGGTGCGGGCGGAGCAGCCTGGCGGCATCGGGGCGCAGGGCGTCGGCGTCGGGGGAGAATGGGAGAGATTTGGGGGAAAATTCTAAGTGCGCGCTTATATACACAACCCTTTAGTCCCGGTTGGTGGCTCGAACCGGGACGAAAGGCCCCCCTTTCGTCCCGGTTCGAGCCACCAACCGGGACTAAAGCTCCTTTTCAGCAGCCGAAAGGGCGGGAAGCAAAGGGCTTTAGTCCCGGTTGGTGGCTCGAACCGGGACGAAAGGGGTCCTTTCGTCCCGGTTCGAGCCACCAACCGGGACTAAAGCCCTTTGCTGCCGCATCCACAAGTTTAGTCCCACCTCGCTAGTTGAGAGGGGCTCGGAGTGGTTTATAAGCGCTGCTGCCACTGCCCACTCGAGCTCCTCTCAACTGCAGGCAGTACATGCCTATTTGTCGCCCTGTTGGGCCTGCTTGCACTGCGGGCCTGCATCCTGGCCCATTTCTAGGGTTTCTAGTCGTATGCAGGCCGAGGTGGCAAGTAGGTGGGCCTTTTTTTATTTTTTGCATTTGTTATGTTTTTAAATTTTTAATGTTATTTTTTGCATATGTTATTTTTAGTTATATAATTTTAGTTGCATAAATTTTATATAATTTTAGTTGCATAAGTTTTATTTTTTATTGATTCTTTTTAGTTGATTCCTTTTGTTATTAGAGTTTTATAAAAGCTTTTTAGTTTTCTATTAAAGTTTGTAACAAAAAATACTTTATGAAAATTCTTTTTACTATTAAAGTTTTTAACAAATAAATACTTTGATAATTTTAGTTAATATTATTTTGATTCTTTTAGTTGATTCTTTTTGCTATTGAAGAATATTATATTTAATTGATTCTTTTTAGTTCAAGTAGGTGGGCCTTTTTTTATTTTTTGCATTTGTTATGTTTTTAAATTTTTAATGTTATTTTTTTCATATGTTATTTTTAATTATATAATTTTAGTTGCATAAATTTTATATAATTTTAGTTGCATAAGTTTTATTTTTTATTGATTCTTTTTAGTTGATTCCTTTTGTTATTAGAGTTTTATAAAAGCTTTTTAGTTTTCTATTAAAGTTTGTAACAAAAAATACTTTATGAAAATTCTTTTTACTATTAAAGTTTTTAACAAATAAATACTTTGATAATTTTAGTTCATATTATTTTGATTCTTCTAGTTGATTCTTTTTGCTATTGAAGAATATTATATTTAATTGATTCTTTTTAGTTCATTATTTTTGCTATTAGAGTTTTATAAAAGTTTTTTAGTTCATTCTTTTTGCTATTAGAGTTTTATAAAAGCTTTTTAATTCATTCTTTTTGCTATTAGTTCATTCTTTGAGCTAAATGACTCTGAAATTGAAAAGCAGTACAAATGAACTCTGAAAAGGTTGAAAGTTGGCATGGTATCATCATTTCACCCACATAGCATGTGCTAAAAAGTTGAGAGGGTTACGGCAAAAACTGGATGCACTTCGTGTACAAAATGGACAATCTCTTTCGAAGTATCACGGTTTCGGACGAAAACTCATATGTTACAAAAGGCATTTCATTTCTTGACATGTAACTGCAGTGATATTCTAGATCAAAGCCATCACCAGAATAGTTGTGGAGAGAAAGTCTTCACTTTTTTTTCGCGTGTGTCCCTTGCTTATTGCGCCGTAACCATGGATAATCTTCATCGTTTAACAGGGTGCTTGGGTCAGCCTTCACTTTGAAGGGAGGAATTTCATGAAACTTTTCATAATCTTCAGACATGTCTGTCTTGCCCTCCACTCCCACGATGTCTCTTTTCCCTGAAAGAACTATGTGGCGCTTTGGCTCATCGTATGATGTATTCGCTTCCTTATCTTTTCTTTTTCTCGGTTTGGTAGACATGTCCTTCTCATAGAAAACCTGCGCCACATCGTTGGCTAGGACGAATGGTTCGTCTGTGTACCCAAGATTGTTCAGATCCACTGTTGTCATTCCGTACTGTGGGTCTACCTGTACCCCGCCTCCTGACCGATTGACCCATTTGCACCGAAACAAAGGGACCTTAAAATCATGTCCATAGTCAAGTTCCCATATGTCCACTATGTAACCATAATATGTGTCATTTCCCCTGTTGGTTGCTGCATCAAAGCGGACACCACTGTTTTGGTTGGTGCTCTTTTGATCTTGGGCGATCGTGTAAAATGTATTCCCATTTATCTCGTACCCTTGGTAAGTCAATACAGTCGAAGATGGTGTCTTGGCCAACGAGTACAGCTCGTCTCCAACAATGTTGTCACCCATGAGATGTGTTTGCAACCAACTGCCGAAAGTCCTGATGTCTTCACATGTAATCCAGTCGTCACACTGCTCCGGGTGTTTGGAGCGCAGAATATTCTTGTGTTCATTGACATACGGGGTCACCAAGGTAGAATTCTGTAGAACTGTGTAGTGTGCTTGAGCCCAAGAATGCCCGTCCCTACATATTATTGAATCCGCTCCTAGCGTGCCTTTTCCAGTCAGTCTTCCCTCATACCACGATTGAGGGAGACCAATCGGCTTAAGGTCAGGAATGAAGTCAACACAAAACCCAATGACCTCCTCTGTTTGCCGGCCCATGGAGATGCTTCCTTCTGGCCTAGCACGGTTATGAACATATTTCTTTAAGACTCCCATGAACCTCTCAAAGGGGAACATATTGTGTAGAAATACAGGACTCAGAATGGCAATCTCGTCGACTAGATGAACTAGGACGTGCGTCATGATATTGAAGAAGGATGGTGGGAACACCAGCTCGAAACTGACAAGACATTGCACCAAATTATTCTTTAACCTTGGTAGGATTTCTGGATCAATTACCTTCTGAGAGATTGCATTGAGGAATGCACATAGCTTCACAATGGCTAATCGAACGTTTTCCGGTAGAAGCCCCCTCAATGCAACCGGAAGCAGTTGCGTCATAATCACGTGGCAGTCATGAGACTTTAGATTCTGAAACTTTTTCTCTGCCATATTTCTTATTCCCTTTATATTCGACGAGAAGCCAGACGGGACCTTCATACTGAGCAGACATTCAAAGAAGATTTTCTTCTCTTCTTTGGTAAGAGCGTAGCTGGCAGGACCTTCATACTGCTTTGGATGCATGCCGTCTTTTTCGTGCACACGTTGCTGGTCCTCCCGTGCCTCCGGTGTATCTTTTGTCTTCCCATACACGCCCAAGAAGCCTAGCAGGTTCACGCAAAGATTCTTCGTCACGTGCATCATGTCGATTGCAGAGCGGACCTCTAGGTCTTTCCAATAGGGTAGGTCCCAAAATATAGATTTCTTCTTCCACATGGGTGCGCGTCCCTCAGCGTCATTCGGAACAGATTGTCCGCCAGGACCCTTTCCATAGATTACTTGTAAATCCTTGACCATATCAAGTATGGCATCACCAGTACGGAGCGCGGGCTTCTTCCGGTGATCTGCCTCACCTTTGAAATGCTTGCCTTTCTTTCTTAAGAGATGGTTGGTCGAAAGAAATCGACGATGTCCCAGGTACACATTCTTCCTGCATTTGTCCAAATATATACTTTCGGTATCATCTAAACAGTGCGTGCATGCGTGGTATCCCTTGTTTGTCTGTCCTGAAAGGTTACTAAGAGCAGGCCAATCATTGATGGTTACAAACAGCAACGCATGTAGGTCAAATTCCTCCTATTTGTGCTCATCCCACACACGTACACCTTTTCCATTCCACAGCTGTAAAAGTTCTTCAACTAAAGGCCTTAGGTACACATCAATGTCGTTGCCGGGTTGCTTAGGGCCTTGGATGAGCACTGGCATCATAATGAACTTCCGCTTCATGCACAACCAAGGAGGAAGGTTATAGATACATAGAGTCACGGGCCAGGTGCTATGATTGCTGCTCTGCTCCCCAAAAGGATTAATGCCATCTGCGCTTAAACCAAACCATACGTTCCTTGCGTCACCTGCAAAGTCCCCCCACCTTCTCTCGATTTTTCTCCACTGCGACCCGTCAGCGGGTGCTCTCAACTTCCCGTCTTTCTTATGGTCTTCTTTGTGCCATCGCATCAACTTGGCATGCTCTTTGTTTCTGAACAGACGTTTCAGCCATGGTATTATAGGAGCATACCACATCACCTTGGCAGGAACCCTCTTCCTGGGGCGCTCGCCCTCAACATCATCAGGGTCATCTCGTCTGATCTTATACCGCAATGCACCGCACACCGGGCATGCGTTTAAATCCTCGTACTCACCGCGGTAGAGGATGCAGTCATTAGGGCATGCATGTATCTTCTGCACCTCCAATCCTAGAGGGCAGAGAACCTTCTTTGCTTCGTACGTACTGTCGGGCAATTCGTTATCCTTTGGAAGCTTCTTCTTCATTATTTTCAGTAGCGTTCCAAATCCCTTGTCAGATACACCATTGTCTGCCTTCCATTGCAGCAATTCCAGTGTGGTACCGAGCTTTGTGTTGCCATCTTCGCAATTTGGGTACAACCGTTTTTTGTGATCCTCTAACATGCGCTCGAACTTCAACTTCTCCCTTTCACTTTCGCATCCTCTCTGTGCATCAACAATGACCCGACGAAGATCATCATCGGGCACATCATCTGGTGCCTCTTGATCTTCAGCTTCCCCCATTGTAGTATCACCGTATTCAGGGGATAGTTGTCATCATCCTCTTCTTCTTCGTTGTCTTCCATCATAACCCCTCTTTCTCCGTGCTTGGTCCAAACATTATAGTGTGGCATGAAACCCTTCTCAATCAGGTGGATGTGAAGGGTTCTCGAGTCAGAGTAAGACTTCGTATTCCCACAGACAGTACATGGACAATACATAAAACCATTCTGCTTGTTTGCCTCAGCCACTTCGAGAAAATTATGCATGCCATCAATGTACTCGGAGGTGCGTCGGTCACCGTACATCCATTGCCGGTTCATCTGCGTGCATTATATAATTAAGTGTATCAAAAACCATTACAGAACATCATGAATAGAGAAGTGACCAAATTAATACAAGTTCATCATCACATTAAAACCAAAGTACTGTAGTGATCAAATGTTATTACTGAAAAAATAAATACATAAAGTTCATACATAGTTCTCATATATAGAACAACATATAGCTCTCTAGAGCATCTAATTAAAACATACATTGAAACTAACATACAACTATGTAAAACATTTTGCGATCATAATCGCAACTAAGGTAACAATTGATCCAACAGCATAATGATACCAAGCCTCATTATCAATGGCATATTTTCTAATCTTTCTAATCTTCAAGCGCATTGCATCCATCTGGATCTTGTGATCATCGACGACATCGGCAACATGCAACTCCAATTCCATCTTCTCCTCCTCAATTCTTTTCAATTTTTTCTTCAAGTAATTGTTTTCTTTTTCAACTAAATTTAACCTCTCGACAAGAGGGTCGGTTGGAATTTCCGGTTCACATACCTCCTAGATAAAAACATCTATGTCACGTTGGTCGGCATAATTGTCATAAACACTAAATGAAACAAATAGTAATAAAAGGTAATATACCACATCCGAATCATAGACAGGACGAGGGCCGACGGGGGCGGATACCAAAGTCATGGCACTATATAATAACAAACAATAATAAAAGTAAGAAAATTATACAAGTATCTATCTAAATCATACAAGTAAGAATTTTTTTTAAAAAAGAAGATAAGAACAAGAGGCTCACCACGGTGGTGCCGGCGACGAGATCGGCGCGGGCGATCGACGGCGGTGAGGACGGGGACGGGGACAATGGTGCACCGCCAAACCTAGACAAATCTTGAGGAAAATGGAGCTTGGAGGTCGAGCTTGGAGAGGAGAAAGCTTAAGTGTGACTCGGGCATTTCATCGAACACCTGATGTGCATAGGAGGTGAGAGCACAGCAGCACACACCTCCCACACCGGCCGCCCAAAAAACAGAGGAGTGAGCGGGCAGGGGAGAGCATATATATAGGCATCTCTTTAGTCCTGGTTCGTGGTTAGAACCGGGACAGAAGACACACAATTAGTCCCGGTTCCAGCCACCAACCGGGACTAAAGGGGCTGAGGACCTTTAGTCCCGGTTCGTGTTTAGAACCGGGACTAAATGGGTCAGACGAACCGGGACTAGTGCCTGCCGAGGCCCGGCCGGCGCCCTCTGCCGCTCGAACCGGGACTGATGCACCCATTAGTCCCAGTTCGTAGCTCGACCGGGTCTAAAACCCTTTTCTGGCCAGGACCAAAGCCCTGTTTTCTACTAGTGATCATATGCATGATACTAGTATATGATACTCCCCACTACGACCAACCTTAGGATCAGGATTCAGGAGTGCTTCAACAGAATTTAATATTTATTACTCCTTCCATTACTAAATATAAGACTTTTTAGAAATGTCAATACGGGCTACGTACGGATGTATATAGACGTATTTTAGAGTGTACATTCACGGATTTTGCTCCGTATATAGTTCGCATTGGAATCTGTAAAAAAGCTTATATTTAGGAACGGAGGGAGTAGCAGCTAATTAGAAGTAAAAAAAAGATTACACTCTTAAATATTCAGAGGGGGGTGTATTGAAGCATGTCGTTAAATTTTAATTAAATATGTAAATCAACGGTTGGAAATAATTAGTGGGGGAGGTACCACGGGTACTTGTATGTACCTCCTCAATCACCGTGAAAGAGCTCAAAACAGGAGCGATAAAGATTATCTATATGGTCTTGTTCTAGATATTTCATAAGTTTTTTTCTTTTAGTTTAAATGTAAATCTAGTGGAATGGGTTTTTTCAGCCCTGTGTATGCGCACCTCTTATCTAGACCCGTTTTTAGAGGCATGTCCACAGTGATTTGTGCGGGTTTTAAAATAGTTGCAGCAATCAGCGTATAGCATGAGGCAAAACAATTACTGTATACCATGGTCCATGGATGCCCTCAAAATGACTGAACCTGACGATGAGTACAACAGTTATCTGTCCAGCACATGGGGTGTACAATCTGCTAGTTAGCTGAAAGAAAAATTTGCTTGTTATTGTTTTGTGCAGGACAATTCTTGTTAACTCTCACTCTCTCCCCCGTATGTTCCTGCCTTACAATCCATAAATCCATTTAGTTGGCTAGCTAGCTCTCTCGGTCTCTCTCGGTGTTAGTTAGCGCTCACGTTCTCTCTCTCTCTGTTAGTTACCCCTCTCTCTCTCTCTCTCTCTCTGTCTCTCTCTCTCTCTGTCTGTTAGTTATCTCTCTTTGTCTCCCACCCATAGATTTCCTCCTTACAATCCATCCATCCATTTAGTTTTTTTTTTAGGACCATCCATCCATTTAGTTAGTTAGCTAGCTCTCTCCGTCTCTCTCAGTGTTAATTAGCGCTCTCTCTGTGTGTGTGTTATAGTTAGCTCTCATTGTCTCCCTTTCCGTAGGTTTGCACCATTCAATCCATCCATCCATTTACTTAGGTAGCTATAGGGATGACAAAAGAGTGAAAACTTTTCGCTTTTTCGGAGGAAAGATGGAAATAGAGCGCAGATACCAAAATGAAAACGGAAATTTGCAAAACAAAAATGAAAACCGATTTTTTATGCGGAAACAAAAACAAAAACAGAACAGTATTTTCCGGCTGAACAGACATGGAAACGGTACTTTCCGTTCCATGAATATGGAATTTTCGCTTTTATCATGAGTCGACAACTGCTTTCTAGCCCAATCTCAAACAACTGACAATGAAAAGTGAGCAGACCGGCCCATGTGAAGCCCAACTTCGACTACCACGCATGTAGTCAACTAGACTCATACAATTGCCCGGTACTACGACAATCAACTAGACTCACACAATTGCCCAGTACTACTGCAATCTACAGTAAGTCACAAATCTAATCTTATTATTTTATAGCCAAGTTAACAATTGATTAAGTTTGTTAGTTTGCTTGTGTTTTTTCTCTATCGTTATGGTGAACTTCTGCTTTCTTTGCGGTGTCCGCTCCATATTCGTACTGTGTTCCTTTCCAGTATTATCTGTTTCCATATTCATTTCTCGCGTTTTTGTATTCGTTTTCGCTTCCACGATAAAAAATAAAAACAAATGTGGAAGCGACATGGGTTTCTGCATTCGTTTCCGTTTCCAGGGTTTCTATGTGGGAACCTTATGCTATCCAAACCAGATCCCAAAGGGCATCAATCGCGACATGGCGTCAGTGGTGGGATACCCTTCGACGATAGTGGCGATTCTCCTAATATTGCGGGTTGAAGAGTGATTGTTGGGCAAGAGGATGCTTTTTAATTTCTCTTTGTCTTTGCAACATCCGAATTTCTGTCGACTGACCCAACAACACTCTTTCATATTCTCCTAGTATTGCAGATTGAAGAGTGATTGTTGGGTAAGAGCATGGCAATGGGGCTCCGAAAACCGCGTCCCGTGGGTTTTTACCCTATTAGGGGACGGGGATGGGTGTCTTTCTAACCCTGCGGGGCTACTGATGGGTACATTATAAAACCCGGTAAGTTTAGCGGGTTCAAACCCGTTTCAGTAGTGCCCGAACCTGAAACCCGACATACTCGTCAAAATACGTCCATCCACTGATCCACCCTAGAGGCCCATCTAGATACACGAACACGACCGGCCTAGTGGCCTCAGCCCAGCGCCCCAGCCCCTCGAGTGCATGAGCAGCCCTCGCTCGGTCGTTCTCGCTTGACTCCCACTATCCTGCACAAGGCACATCACACCATACATGGGACGGGAGCACAAGACCTAAACCTAAACCTAGTCCTTCCACCGCCGCATGGGCTCGATCCCATCTCGCGGCGCCGCCCGACCACCTTTTGCGCCGGCGAGCCGCCTCCCTCCACGTCTTCTCCATCGAGCCGCCCCCCTTCACGCCCCTCCACTATTTATCTTATATTGCTGCTGCTGAAATATACTATGTTTGTTGCTTAAATATGCTAATTTTTGCTGCTGGTATTGCTGTAATATGCTCCTATTTTTCTTTCAAAAGCTGATGCTTTCACTGACTCCTCGCAGGGACGGGTTCCCCACGGGTTTAGAAAACCCGAGGGGTTTACGGGACGGGCAAAAAACTGGCCCCGTGCACGGGGACGGGGACGGGGACGGGGACGGGCTTGAGATTTTCTAGCGGGGACAGGTTTGGGCAAGCAAAACCCGGTGGGTTTCGTCCCCGTTGCCTTCTTGACTTCAAGATCGCAATGGGGCCCTGAAACCCGCGTCCCCACATGTTTTTACCTTATTAGGGGACGGGGATGGGCATCTTTCTAACCCCGCGGGGTTGCTACTGGGTACATTATAAAACCCGACATGTTTTGTGGATTCAAACCCGTTTCAGTAGTATCTGTCCCCAAAACCCGCCATACCCATCAAAATCCGTAGCATATCCACTGATCCACAAATTTCCACCCATCCACTGATCCAGCCTCGACTACTCGACCGGCCGAACCCCAGCCCCCATCCCCAAATCACATGACCTCCACAAAAGTACACGACCACACCCATTGCTCGGTAAACCCCTCTCTTAGTCGCTCCTCATTCTCATGTCGCTCCTGCACACGGCAGCACACAACCTAAACCTAAACCTAGCTCCATCTCGCAGTCGCCGCCTGACCACCTTCTGCGCCATCGCCCTCCATGCCTCCCTCCACGTGTCCTACCGTCAGGAGAAATGGCCACGTCTCGCTCTGTTGTATTGTGCTGAAATTCGCTCAAGTTTTGCTGCTGAAATATGCTTCTTTTTGCTGCTGAAATATACTACCTCCGTCTGGAAATACTTGTCGGAGAAATGGATGTATCTTGACGTATTTTAGTTCTAGATACATACATTTTTATCCATTTCTCCGACGAGTATTTCTGGACGGAGGGAGTACTATGTTTGCTGCTGAAATGCTATTCTTTGTGGTTACTATTTATCTCATGTTGTTGCTTCAAATATACTATGTTTGTTGCTTAAATATGCTGATTTTTTCTGCTGCTATTGCTGTGATATGCTCTTGTTTTTCTTTGAGAAGTTGTTGTTCTCACTGACTGCTTGCGGGGACGGGTTCCCCAGGGGTTCGGAAAACCTGACGGGTTTAGGGGACAGGCAAAAAATTGGCCCCGTGCACGGGGATGGGGACGGGGACGGGCTTGCGGTTTTCTCGCGGGGACGGATTTGGGCAAGCAAAACCCGGCGGGTTTCGTCCCCGTTGCCCGGCTAAGCATAAGGCTTGGGGAGTCGCTAGGGATAGCTCATTTCTGGTTCTCTTGCTTTCTTTCATGTGTGCGCGTCATGTACTACGCTGCGTAGCCGTTTGTGTTGTAATTGTTTAATTGCCGCAATGAAAACTGTTCGGGTTGGATGCAACCTACCTAGCCAGCACCCTCCTTCTACAACAAAGGCCACTACACTAGTTGTGCATCTCGATCCTTTAGAGGCTAATAATAGAGTAATAGATAGGGATCCACAGCAAATGGAGGCGCACCCAATAACACACGAGCCAGACCAGGCTTGTGTCGTGTGGATGCATGTGCGGCACCCACATTTAGCAACATAAAAAAGAAATAGAGATCCTTAAGACCTCCAGTAGTGGGTACTATCATAAGTTGGTATTACGCATATTATACTAGTGTATGATACTACCTCTGCAATGCATATTACCATAGATTAGTATCTTATATAACCTTATTTATTTTCATGCATGACATACAGTAGCATATCATTTATTATGATATGATATCATGATATGATACTCCCTCTGTCTTTATATACTTTGCATATTAGGTTTGTGTCGAGTCAAATTTTCTAAACTTTGACCAAGTTTATAGAAAAAATTATTCACATCCACAATACCAAACCAATACCATTAGAATCATCATTCAATATATTTTCATACTATATATATTTGTTATTATTGAAGTTTAGATTGTTTTTGATAAACTTGGTCAAACTTTATAAAGTTTGACTTAGGTCAAAGCAAATATTGTGAGTAAATAAAAATGGAGGGAGTACTCAATCATCTCTTTTTACATTTAATTCTATACCACCTCACCAAAATTTCTTAATTGACATGCATGATATACTAATTATGATACTCTCACTACGTGAGGTCTAATTGTATGGTGAATAAATACATGTCATCATTGTGGATCCATCGGATGAATCAATACGGGTCTCATTGGATAGTAGTATGTGTCGGCAACAACTTTGATTTGAATATAAATACCAAGTGTTATGTGGTCTCCCCAGACGTATATATTTTCTGCAATCCTTGCCTTCTAACTCCCTCCCAAGTGCCAGACATAATACACTAGGTAAACATGGTGACTCGATATAATTTATCTGCAGATTCTGGTAGTGAAAATAATGACTGGTTGATTTTCCGCAAAAAAAAAAAAAGGATGGTCGACATGCACTTTACAGTGCAAAAAGTCTGCAGATCGCTTTATTATAATGATTGTTCATTTTGAGATAGATAACCCGATGCTCTAGTACCAATTTTTCCGATAAAAGTGTATACTACCAATTAATGTCCCCATACAATGTAGAAACCTGTTCGCATCGCTGCTAGTATATAAATAAGTCATCGCCATGTCCATTGCAGTATACATCTAAGCAGTTGCATATCCCACACTCCTCACAACAATGTCTTTCTCGTTCTCGCAAGAGCTGCTTATCTCCACACTACTCGTGCTTCTTGTTCCCCTGTGCTTGTACTTGAGGTGTAGTAGTAGTTCAAAGAACCCATCAGCGCTCCACACAAACTGGCCAATATTGCACATGTTGCCTGGTTTCATTGCCAATCTCCATAACTTCCATGACAATAATGTGGAGCTCCTCACCGAAGCAAGCCACAACTTCAAGATGCAATTTCCCCATCGGCACATGTTCCTCACTTGCGACCCTGCAAACATCCGGCACATCTTCACGACAAAACACACAAACTTCCCCAAAGGCGTGGAGTTCGCAGCCATCTTCGACATCATGGATGGAGGTCTCTTCACCGTTGACGGTGAGCTGTGGAGTCGGCAGCGCTCAAAATTTCAGAGCGTTCTTAGCAGCCCACGGTTGATTGCCAGTATGGCGGCTTGCTGCCGCAACAAGGTGGAAAGTGGCCTCCTCCCTTTATTTACCGACATGGCAAACACCGGCAATGCATTCGACATGCAAGAAGTGATTTCAAGGTTTATGTTTGACGTGGCCGCCACGCCTCTCTTTGGCGTGGACCCTGGCCTCTTGTCCTCGGACATGCCGCCCATGGATGCTGCAAATGCCATGGACACAGTCATGGAGGTAGGCTTGTTCCGGCACGTCATGCCTACCACTTGTTGGAAGGCTATGAGGAGGCTGAACATCGGCCCCGAGAGAAAGCTCAATGTGGCATGCAAGGTTCTACGAGGGTTTGTCGTAGATATGATCAAACAGAAGATCAATGGAGGACATGTTTGTAATGAAGAGGAGCTAGCAGGTGCCGATATTTTATCTTCCTACATCAACGACCCAAACTACGCCGACAATGACTTGCTCCGTGCGACTCTTATTAGCTTCATGCTCGCCGGGAGGGACACAATTGGCACAACCTTGCCATGGATCTTCTATAACCTCGCACAGAACCCTAAGGTAGTGTCAATTATCCGCAATGAACTCTCACCCATTGCTTCACACAAAGTAGCTGCGTGTACAAGTGCCATGCCGATATTTGAGCCAGAGGAGACGAAATCCCTAGTCTATCTGAGAGCTGTCTTGTATGAGACTCTCAGGTTGTACCCACCAAGCCCTATCGAACGCAAGACAGCAGCCGCTGATGATACCATGCCTAGTGGTCACAAGGTGCGTGCTGGTGAAGCTATCCTTATTTCTCTCCACTCCATGGGGAGAATGAAGGACCTGTGGGGTAAAGACTGTGGTGACTATAACCCACATAGGTGGCTCTCGGAGGATGGTAAGAAATTGAGGTATGTACCGTCACACAAGTTCTTGTCCTTCAACTCAGGACCAAGAATGTGCCCCGGGAAGGAAATTGCTATTTTTCAGATGAAAACCGTCGTCGCTACAGTGGTGTGGAACTTCGACTTGGAGGTGCTGAAAGGACAGAGTATCCAGCCCAAGCTGTCTTGTACACTGCAGATGGAAAATGGGCTCATAGTAAAGCTCAAGAAGCGAGAAATATAACATTATTCTCTCTTATATTTAAGTGTGTGTATTACATTTTTTATATGAAATGTATGTGTGTGGTATGTGTATGTGTGTGTCATGTGTTTATTTTTATAATTGTATGTGTGTGTGTGTGTGTGTGTGTGTTTGTGTGTGTGTGTGTGTGTGTGTGTGTGTGTGTGTGTGTGTGTGTGTGTGTGTGTTCGTGTGTGTGTGTGTGTGAAAATAATTATCCAATTATAGGTGTTTGTACTCCCGCTCCTCATATATTGATGAATAGAATGTACCACATTATTATTTCTAGTGCAGTTCATTAATAGTTAGAAGATACCCCAAAGTGAGGTCTATCAAAACTTACTAACTGAATCTTTTTATGGTACAATTTACTACTCATAGGAGGCAGTAGTATTCCACCATATCAACCATTGTTTCGATGGGTAATTCAGTCATTTCGTATGGTTTAGTAAGCATTGTAAACCATGAAATTCCTAATCTGAGTTGGAGCTAAAATTCTCTTGGAATGAACAGTATAGAATAAAAAACAATTAATAAATATTCAACAATTTTTGAATTTTTTTTTTTTGCATATTTTCATCATCATATCACATATGTGAAAGTCGTGGCAAAAAAAGATAAAATCAGCACTCCAAATTGCTTTCGAAAGTAGCATCTTCGGAGCATCAATTTTGTTTTTTTCCCATGACTTCACGAATGTGATTCCAAGATGAAACTTTACAAGATCTCAGAACATTTTTCAATGTTTGCCACACACAAAAATTCAGAATGTTTTGAATTTTTTTCGATTTTACTATTCATCAGGTCTCATTTGAGCCCGAGCTAAGAAGCTCCATGTCAACTCACGAATCTTTGCTCGACAGCCCTCCTGACGGTCGTCGGACATCCATGAAGTGTTATGTCCCTGCTCCTCGTCCTCTCCTATCCACCACCATGCTAGTTATGCTTATTCCTCCCTGCCGGTACGCCGCCGTCCTTCTCCATATGGCCGCGTTCGGCAGGCCAGTTCCACAGTCAGTGCGACCTTGTGGGTATGATACATACAACGACTCTGGCGCCCAACACTTGCCTAGTCTCCGCGTCAGGGTACACCTTGATGTTGAGTCCCCTGGCTAGGTAGTAGGTACGATGAAAGATTGCGCTGCTCGAAAGTTTTTCCCCTCCTAGGGCTACCTACGTCCTCCGGCAGTGAATGCCTGAATTCACCATAGATCATCGTTCTCCGGCTATTCCCTACCTTAATCCCCGCGAGATTGGAGCGCGGTGGACCCCTACGGTCGAGTCCCCTTTCCAGGCGAGATTGCATGGCTGATACAGGATCGAGATCGGCTTCGTCAGGAGCTCCATCTGGCGGCGGCGATCCCAGCGAGGATCACTTTTATGAAACTTTCCTGGAGGATCAATTTGCAGGACAAAACCAGCATGCCTAGGAAGAAGAAGAGCTTGATTTGCTGGGAGAAGTCGAAGGATTGATCGAGGAGACATGCTGGATCGTAATTTTTATGGTTCATACCTAAAAATCTTTATCCATGTGCCCCCCTTCAAAGTGAAACGCGACGCATGGGTGCTACTTGTGATAGGTGTTGGGATTTTCCCAAAGAGGAAGGGTGATGTAGTATAGTAGCAGATAGTATTTCGCTCAGTTAAGAACCATAGTTTATCGAACCAGTAGGAAACACCACATAAAGACTGTAAGCAGTACCTGCACACACACACACGAAGCAAATACTTGCACCCAACGCGGGCAAGAGGGTTGTCAATCTCCTTGTACTCGTTAATTGCAACGATTAAATATGGTAGTGGTAGATAGGTAAAATAAAAAAGAAATAAATATAAATAAATTGCAACAAGTATTTGCTCTGTTTGCTTTTGTTTGGAACGACCCATTTCCTCAGCTTGCTTTTGTTTTGCCAATCATTTCTTCTGCTTCCGCTCACTCAATTTTTTTTCACTTCCCAAAAAAGCAAAGCAAAAAGAAAAAAACTCAAATCTTTCCCAGCTAGGATTCTTGCCCTGTCATCACAAAGGACAAGAAGCCAACTGCCCGCCTGGCCGGCGAATTGTACTACCTTTGTTTTTGCTGACTGGTTGTGACTTGTCATACACTGAACTGAACAAGTGCGCATGCAGTTTCAGAATCTGAACTTTCGTTGCACTGCCCAAGAAAAACCAGGCCATCCATCCTCTCCTCCTTCAGGGAGCTGGCTCGACTATAGTACCCCGCTCTTGTACCAGGCCACACAAGAAAAAGAAGAAAGAACTTAAGGGAGCGGCGGGGGGTGAGTACCCTGCTCCCTGCTTGCTCAGTTTTTGCTAACTCCGTCACTCGACTTTACTGAACTGAAGAACAGAACATGCAGTTTCAGTGCCTCTGACTTTTTCTCGCTTGGACTCAACTGAAGAACAGAGCATGCATGAGGTTTGAGTACCTCTCAAACCTTACTCGTTCTCACAGAGAAAAGATCACCCATTGCACTGCACAAAAATAGCCAAGTTGAATCAGAAAAAAAGAACAGTGGGTAGATTCTGAATCGCAGAATGTACTGTATTTAAATGACAGTCATGTAGTATGTGCTTGTTTGGTTCAGTCATCAGTATCATCAAGTTAATTATCAGCTCTCAAATCACAGTAGACTAGAATAGCAAAGCAAAGAACCACCCTACTCTTGCCTATCTGTTTATACAAATTGCCAGGTTCGTAGCGAATTCTAGATGCAGGTTCACTCGACTCACACCTCTTCTGCTCTGTTGCCCACACAATCAATATGCATTTTCCCTTCAGTTTTTATTTCCAACTAAACATACTTTTCTCTTAATGGCATCTACTAACTGCAGTTGCAAGCTGCAACACACCTTCATACAAATAAAGAAAATAAAATGGAAACAACAGTGTTAGGAATAAGCCACGCCACAATGGTGACCAGCATGTGTGTGCATGTCGGTCGAGTCCGGACGCCGGTGCGTGGCCGCGTCCATAGCCAAGGTCAGCTAGCCGGGTCGTGCGCGTTGGAGCGCGTTGTGCGCGCGGCCGGAGCGTGCGGATCAAGCAACTGGTTGTGCGCGCGGTGCTAGCCGCGTCGTGTGTCAGTGCATGCGTTTGGTTGGAGTCAAGCTGCCGGCTGGATAGATAAATTAGAGCTGAATCAGTTAGTTGGTTAGCTAGCTTCATGGCGTGATAGGATAGTGCATGCATGGCTGGATTAGTTAGTGGCCGGTACGGTGTGCGTGCATGCAACAGGCTAGGCAAGTTTGTTAGTGCGTGGGGGTTAGCTGACTAGTGCGTGCGTGCGTGGTAGTTAGTCGTGTGTGTGCACACCGGGTATAAAAGGTGCGACGGTGTGTTGCCGAGCCAGAGTTCGAGCTCAAAGAAAAAAGCGCCGTTCGTGCGGCATGGCGTTAGTCGCCTGAAAAAATCAGCGTGCTCCTTCTTTCACCTTCGTTGTGCGAGTGAGAGAGAGAGCTGGTCCGGGGTATGTCCCAACAATGGGTACCACTATTATACATGCCATGGAGGTAAAAATCTACTACATCGTCCATTTCATTCATTATCCCCCGCCCAGCTCCTCCCTCTGCTGGCATCACTGATTTTGTTTCCATACCATGCATGAGAACTGCATGGGAATATATAGAAGGGGTGCAAACGAACAGTACAATACCATCAGTTCAACCCTGTCCATTACTTGTTCCGGCTCGATAGACAGGCAAGTCTGAATCTAAATACCAACACTGTAAGATAAACCACGCCTTAGTAAGCAAAATACTTCTCTCCAACTTCACAGTTGTCTGTTGGGACATAGCGGCACATCTTTCGTCTTTGTTGGATATATGACTTACAATATACATGCTAAAATATTTCAAGCTAACAAGATTGGAAATGCACTAATGCTTTGTTGCAATCTACTAATTAAGTTGACTAGTGACACATCGCACATTCTTTATTGTGTTGTTTCTACAGACGAGCTGAATGTATTCATAGTTCTATATGATGGCTTACAACAAATCGTGGTGTTGTGAATTTAACCAGTCGTAACCTAATTTTCAAATGAAAAATGAGCACACTACATTGCAATTTGCACCGCAACCTTGAAAAACATAGTATATAGAAACTATGTGCATCTCTCTGTAGAAAAAGATCAAGTTTAGGCTGGTGCAGTTCATTTTCTCATTTTTCCAACTGATGATCTAACTGAATTGAATCAAATCCAATCGTTCGAGATGCACACTTAGATCATCAGTTTTCTTGAGTAATTTGATCTTAAGATCTACATCAAAGTATATGATCTTAAGATCTACATCAGTTGTCCGAAAGGCATGTTGTGCTAGTTAATATGATCTTAAGAAGGTAAGAGTCCACATCAAAGTTGTCCGAGACGCACACCCAGATCATCAAATCCAATTGCTTGGAAATTTCACGGTCGCTAAAAATGAGTCCACATCAAAGTTGTTCGAGACGCACACCCGCATCAAAGTATGCCAACAATCTTCATGGTATCTTGGCATCTATGTCTGCTAGTGATTTACACAGATCGAAGATATAATCGTCCTTTTCCCGCCACTGCCAGTGATCAGATGATGCCGACACGTGTTACTGACAAATATTTATAGCCTCTGTGGCCGTCCCGGACAATTTCATGGCTTGCTTCACATCCTGAAAGAATGACCCTGAGGCAACCTCATAAAAAAAACTTTTTTGCCAATGGTTTTAGGACGAACTTCGTTTCTTCCTGGATAAAGCCATGTGACATCCATAGATGGATCAGCTTCTCCATATCAATCTGATAATCCTTTGGAAGCAAAGCATGACTTCCTATGTGATGGAAAGTCGTTGGCAGACAAAATTTGTTTTGACGGCAGTTGAATCTACTTTAGTTTCTAGAGAGTTGCAAAAGTTTTGTAGAGAAGAAACACTTGAATATGTCAAAATGACTAGTCGGCCCTCACATGACTTGTTTGGGGTCAGACCAAGGCAAGGCACCACTGCTACCAGATGGGGATGAATGAATGATCTGAGCGGTGGATCATCCAGCATCACGTGGTGTAGCTCCTTCTTCGAGTGAAGGACTTGGCGTTGCGTGGTGGCAGGGCCGGGCCGGCAAAATTCGGGGCCCTGTGCCAAGCTCTAAAATGGGTCCTATTTCCCTAGAAAAATCAAACTGTAATCAGCTTATCCACAATTCCTTTATGATATTGAATTAAATCCTCTAATTTTTATTTTCTTCTCATGTCTTGTAATTAGATTCATATTCCCTTGAGGACATAACTTGGATCTTGAAACACAACGTCTAGACCAATTAATATATAAGTATATTAATGATGAAAATAACAGAATTAAAGGGATACACAACAAAAATTTAGCAGGAAATTATTTGTAGAACCGAGACTTACAAACATCATACTCTGGCCCGAAATTGCTTCATTGCTTGGCCCTGTCGAAATGTTCCTGGACGAGAGTCATGACTCATGAGGGACTGAAGGAGAGACGAGACGCCATGACAACCAGATCGATTAGACGATCACGTGGACGAAGACGACACGCCCTTGATTAGTATTATGAGGATTGTAAAAAGAAAGTGGCAACCAGCCAGCCACCTGTCCTGAAGGATGAAGCTCTCTTGATTAGTTGATTTAAAGATTGATTTGATTAAGTCGATTTAGCGCTTCGCCGGAAGACGGCTGTGTGCATGCCCACTCACCTGCTAGTTGTTGCACCTGTGCCTCCTTGCGTTGAGGGCCCTGCCGATGCCGGTGGCCGCCGGTCCTCTGCTGCGTCCTCGGTCAGCAGCTGCCGGCCATCAGCTGGGCGGTTAGGGTTACTGGGTTCTCTCGAAACAGGCTTTCGCCCCGCTTTATAAATAAAGCAACAGTCCGTACAAGCATCACACACAAATCCAACCAAACTGGATAGCCGGGGCAGCGGCACACTCATGCCCAAGGAAAGACAAAAGAAATAAGAAAAAAGCCACCTAGCGGCGGCCGCGAAGCTGCCCTACGGGGATGATAGTCGGCGCGCCGTAGCCTGAAGCGCGTTCAGCATGCTGTCAAGCCAATCCCGATCTCGCTGCCTAGAGAGCGGGCGCCGGTGCTGCATAAAGGCAAGGAATTTGAAGAATGAGTCAGACGCCTGCCTCGGGAAGATCCGCTCAATAACCATCTTATTGCGAGTCGTCTAGAGGGTCCATGACATCGCCGCAAAGATCAACCAAAATAAGCGGCGACGTCTCCCAGTTTGGTTGGCCCTGGTCTGGAGGAATTCCGCTAGGTCCTGGGCCTCCCAATCAGGCCCAAGAGCCTCGCGTATGAATGTCCAAAGGGCTCTCGCCACCGTACAGGTGAAAATGATGTGAGCCGCCGTTTCTGGCACCGCGCATAAGGGGCACAGTCCATCCCCGGGACCATGCCGCTTACGCACCTCCGTCCCCGAAGGAATACGATCTCGGAGAAGTTGCCACACAAAGATCTTGATCTTTAGTGGCAAGGGGGCCTTCCACAAAGACGAGAGCCAGGGGATGATGGGCACGCGACATAACGCCTGGTATGCCGAGCTAACTGAAAATTCCCTAGACGGTGAGAGCCGCCAGGCCATGGTGTCCGGATGGTCCGGTAGCGCCTGTGGGAGGGCCTCTAGAAGGCGGTACCACTCAGCAGTTTACACCGGGCCAAATGAGCGCCTGAACCGGACATCCCAATGCCCCAGGCGCCTGGCCGCAGAAACTAGAAGAGACGGATCTGTACAGATGGAGAACAATACCGGGAACCCCATCCTTAGCGGCTCGTCCCCAACCCATGGGTCTAGCCAGAACTGGGTTCCCTCCCCATTACCTATAGAGAAGACAATTCCTAGTCGAATTTCCTCCTTGATCTTTTGAATCGCCCGCCAGAACTGAGAACCTCCGGCGCGGGAGCATGCGAGGAGCGGCTCGCCCCTTAGGTACTTTGCCTGAAGGAGCTGGAGCCACAGGCCTCCTTCACCACGCAGGATCCGCCAGACCCAACGTAGCATGAGAGCGACGTTCCTCCTACGGGACTGCTCCTGCGCTCACACCTCTTTTTTCTGCGAACGATCGGTATTCTCCCAGGCCATTGATTAGCGATCAGATTACTACTTGTGACCGACGTGCGACGCTATCCGGGCCTTTAGGCATGCTGGCTCTATGTCATTAACGAGCATAGCAGCTAGGCTGCTGATGTGCTCCTAAATTGGGCCCCCTGCCGCCTGGAGGCCCTGTGCGGCCGCACAGGTCGCATGCCCCTGCGCCCGGGCCTGCGTGGTGGAGATCCTCCTCTGAGCAGAATGGCGTTTCCGCTGGCCAAATCAACCCACCAGAGCTACAGGGGTTGCGAATGTGAGGGTGCCTTATGTCGGTATTATGGGTGGTTGGCTTAGGACATGTCAGTGGTTTTTCTACAGTCAATCACCACTTTTTTTATGGGTGTCAGTGTAGATAGTTAGGGACCAATGGGTGAAAAAGTATTATGGCAAGGAGCTTCCAAAATCAACAAGTAGTTCGGTCCCTTCCGTCTTTCTTGTTCCTAGTGCCTCACATTTGCAGGATCATAGTATGTATGCACTTAATCTTAACAACTTGTTCTAACCACGTATATGTATGAGCCACACAACATCATCTTCGCATATGCATGTACCTAGCTAACTCACATGGGATCTTGCCCCTGGCTTGTCTTCTGACAGCTTGAGCTCTTCTGCTATATATGGGGCTACAAAAATAAAAGTAAAGTTGAAGGGCATCAAAATGGACCTGCCTCACAATGTATCTCTACAAACCCTCTGACATGTAACCAGACAACAACAAAAACTGTGCTGGAACTGTTGCACCATCGTCCCTCACTAGTTTGGCATGGTCCTTCATCTGGCTCCAGAGTGGATCAACATCTCTTGTCAAGCTACCACGATTAGGTAGGATGGAGAAATGAGGTTAGCAAGTTAGATGGTTTATACGCAAATGATGATGGGGTGATAGATATGAATCACATCAAACAAATAGTTCAAGGTCAAAGTTTATACATATGAAGAGCCCTCATTGGTAGGAATGTTACATGAAATTGGCAAGTCCGGACGACTCTGTACTAGCTGCAATTTTCATATCATAAGGCTATTGACCAGGAGGGCAAATTAGGCTGTCATTACTTTGAAATTGACATAGAGCTTGCCCAGATGTGCATGGAAGAGTTTTGTAAAAGCCAACCAAATTTGTGTGAATGAATGAAGATTAATATTGTAAAATACATTTCAATGATACTGTGTGTGCATGCCATGGCATAGTGCGTGCATGATCCCTGACTTTCTTTCTAACGGGAAAAATCAACTTCCATGTAGAAAATCATTTCTCTAGAGCGATTATTTTGTCACAGATAATAACTGAACATTCATTACATGACACATTTTCTCTGTCCACAATGCTGGAGGAAATAACTGAACATTCATTACATGACACATATATCTTTACAAAAATCAAGTCATCATCTTCGGGTGATAAATGTTTTGCTGTGAGTGGCTTATAAATACCAGACCACAAGAAGTTCATCGCATACATCTACCCCATGGCCTAGCCATACCACACTACAATTAAAAGTTGTAACTATAAATTATAGCTTGCCCATATCTTATGTAGCTGCTATCGTCTAGGAATTTTGGCTTTAGAAGCGAGCAATTTAATTAGCTTGGTGTATGAACATGATGTAGAAATAGGATGCATCGGAAACACGAGTTGGAGTCGCCATGAGCCTGATCGTTCAACTTAAAAGGGGCGGTTGAGGAGCTTAACACAACACACCAGCAAAAGCAAGTACTTCACTCTGCAGCCTTCATTGTCGTATGTGACTTGTTCCTAAGATTTTCGTTTTTACATGCAAGTCAGGCTCTCTGCCGATTTCATTGAGGCAGGAAAGAGCCAAAATACAGAGCTGCCTAGTTTATAAAAAAAATAGGCCGAAGTTGTTGCCGAGGGTAGCGTTAATCATTTTCCTAACTTGCTGAGCCATGATTGTCATATGGCTGTCCTTCAGACTGTAGCTCATAAGAAAAATGTCCGCGCAACTTTCAGAATATGATTCAAAGAAATGTTCATGACATTTAAAAATGTTCACACGTTTCAAAAAGAAAATGTTGGTATCATTTTTAATACATATATGTAAAAAAAAAATCTTAAAACAAATCTTTCGTATTAGTCAAGAAAATGTTTGTGTCATTTTAAATAATGTTCAAAAATTTCAAAAAAATGGTCATGACATTTAAAAAAAGGTTTATGCAGTGCAAAAAATGTTTAATGAAATTAACAAAAGTTTGTGACATTGAAAAAATTGTTCAAGAGTTTCAAATATATGTTCATGACTTTTAGGAAAATGTTTATACAATACTTTTTTACGTATTTTTCTCAAAATGCTTCGTATTATTAAAAAAATATGCTCAACATTTATTTCTAATTGTTTAAAATGAACAGAAAAAATATTCAAACATGTATTTGAAAAAAAAATCAACGTGTATTAAAATTCCGCATGTGTACTAAAAAGTCAGCATGTATTTGAAAAAATGGGAAAAATAGGAAAACTATGGAAAATACAAAAAAATTAAAACTTAAAAACCGATAAAAACCATAAAGAAAAGACAAAAAAAAGGAAGGAAGGAAAAAACCACATGAAACCTTTAAACCGGGTAAAACTGGTGGAAGGTTGCACGAACTGCAGCTCCTAAACCTTTGAAAACAAGTGACATGAAACTAGGCAAGCCCAATAAGGCGACGCAACAGCGAGCACCGTAGGAGAGGCAGAGGTGGTCGCGCGCTAGCGACGTAGCGCGCACCCCCCGAGCTCCCGATCGGTGTATGGGCCGGCCCATTTTGAGCTATATTTCCCACCGGTTTTGAGAATGTTCTAGAACCTTCCCAAAACCAGGTTTTTTGTTTTTTATGTTTTCTCTACCGGTTTTTCTTTTTCTATTTTTCTTTTTCGCTTTTCATTTCTTTCCTATTTTTTCTTTTTATTTTTTTTCCTTTTCTTTATTTTTCTCTACCGGTTTTTTGTTTTTTATGTTTTCTCTACCGGTCTCACAAGGCATACTTAATTCCTTATGTTATGGTGGAGTTATAGGAAAAATGTCACCCACCCCCGAGCTCCTGCGACACGCTGCTCCGGCGCCCACCCCCGCCGCTGCGGCCGGCCCTGCCCGCGGCTGCCTCCCGCGTCCTCGGACTCATCCCCTGCGGCCCCGCCGGGATTTCCTTGGCCTTGTCAGGGGCTCCTTCACCTGCCGGGCGCCGTTTCAAATCCAGATCCCCTTGCCTCCTTCCCACGCGGATCCCCGGCGTCGGGATCCTGCTGTGTCCCGGAGACTCCACTACGGTCGCCCTCGGTCGCGGTGCAAGATGCTGGGCGCCGGGTACGCTTCGCCGTCCCCTCGCCGCTCTCGGATGGGACGGGCAGTTATGGCGCCACGAGGCCATGCCCCGGGCGAGGCAGCTACAGCTCAGAGCGCTGGGCTCTGGACTGGACGGTGCTGCCGCCCCCTCCCCTGCCTTCAATGCGGTCCGCGGTCACTCCACCGGATCCGCGCCCCTCCACGCCCTGCCACGGCCCTCCTCTGTTCTCCGCCGCGTGCAATGAAGCCCCAGCTACCAATGGTTGGCAGGTGGTCAAATCACCATTCTGGTGGCGCGGAGTACCCTCCTTTCGCCTTTCGGCCATCCCAGAGGCAGCTGGCTCCTGCGAAGATGCATTCAAGCCTGAGGAGGCATCAAGCCACACTGCTGCAGAAGCAAAGGAAAAAGCTCAAATCCATCCTCTGTTACAGTTGCAGGGAGCGAGGCCATTACTCCATCAACTGCCGAGAACCCATTAAGTGCAACAAGCAAGGGCACAAGGCGAGAGATTGCTCCCCCAAGGCTGCCCCTCCAGCCTGGCTGCCTCCAAGCTCCTTTTTGCTGCCTGCTTCCATCACCCTGAACCTAGCCCAGCCCATGTCGCGCCATCGCTCCACTGCTGCTGCTGCCGCTTCCTTGGTGGAGCTAGGTGCACCACAGATGAGGCCCTTGGAGCGCTTCACCACCTTTGTGGCCACCCCGGCTTTGGAGCAGCAGGTCGCCCTGCTGGCTAGCAATGCCGCGGTGCTCTGGCTCGGGGGCACGATGCCGGAGGTGAGCATCGACGAGATCATCGAGGAGATCAGCTACCATACCAAGGTGGACAAGGAGGACAAGAGGCGGGACCTCGCGCGGCCCTCCCGTCGTGACCACGGACATGGGTGCCGCGACAAGGACAGAGGCCCACGGCGTGAAGACGACGACCGCCGTGGTCGCCAGGGGGACCGTAGCTGGGCAGCGAGGCTGTTCCGCAGTAGGTCCCGTGCGCCGGCGGATAACTCCCGCCGCGAGGGTGGGCACCAAAGTGATGACCACCGCCGCAGCTCGAACGGGCGCCGTGGTGATCGAAGGAGGGAGGAGGATCGACGCGACAGGAGGAGGATCGACCTCGGGCTCGTCCAGCGCCTGCCTGGTGGCGCGGTCATTCCGGCGTCGGGACGCCGCCACATCGCCTCGCCACCTACTTCGCCTCGCCGTAGCTCTGCCAGCAGGGGCAGGTCCCCCATCCGCTCCCTTGCGGCATCCAAGACGCGCTCCCGCCAACTGCTACGGCGGCCACTGAGGGCTCGCCTGCAACTCCTCTCACGGCCACAGTCCAGTCAACACCCCCTTCAGTTTTGCTCTCTGACGCGATTGCCTCGCCAGCCCAGGTGCTCACTCCACTGTTCTCATCGCTGCAGGTTCCACTCCTGGCGACGCATGCGACCTCTCCGAGACGCCCTCTGGTGAACCACAGGAAGAACATGGCTGGGATGACCCTCACGTCGGCCGGGGATGGTTTCTCTCTGCGACGCACCAGCTCCCACCTCAAGGGAAAGGTTGGGGCCATGCCAATGGCAAGGCTCACCGAGAAGTTGCTCTGCCGCCGTTTGGGGATCGTCAACGAGGGTGACCAAATCACCGAGGAGGCCATCGCCAAGTTCGCCGCTCTCTTCCACGGCCGGCTGCCAGCGATCGCCGTGGACGCCCTCAGGGCTCTATTTCGCCTGGACTGCGATCTGGCTTCGGCGATGGAGGACGCACTGCTCGCACACGGTGGCGGAGGAGCTCTGGACCACGCATCGACGCCCGCTCGTCGCTTGATGCCTTTGCCAGCGAGTTTTAGAAGAGTTTTTATCTAGTTATCAATGTTAGAAAACTTGCAGTTTATCTCAGTTTAGGCGTGTGTTTAATACATCTCCAACGTATCTATAATTTTTGATTGTTCCATGCTGTTATATTATCAATCTTGGATGTTTTTATAATCATTTACAGCAATTATATATCATTTTTGGAGACTAACCTATTAACCTAGTGCCCAGTGCCAGTTGCTGTTTTATGTCCTGTTTTTGTTTTACAGAAAATCAATACCAAACGAAGTCCAAATGCCACGAAACTTTTTGGAGATTTTTTATTGGACAAGATAAACACTAAAAGCTTCGGGAGAGAGCCAGAAGATGAAGGAGTGGGCCATGAGGCACCAGGGCACGCCCCGGGGAGGTGGCACGCCCTGGTACCTCGTGGCCCACCCAGCTCCGTTTGACCTAATTCTTCCACTATAAATTCAGAAAAAATCAGAAACCCTCAGGGGAGTCCACGAAATACTTTTTCCGCCGCCGCAAGTTTCTGTTCCAGAGAGATCCCATCTGGAGGCCTTCTCCGGTACTCCGTTGGAGGGGGAATCGATCACGGAGGGGTTCTACATCAACCTTGCTGCCCTTCCGATGATGCGTGAGTAGTTTACCACAGACCTTCGGGTCCATAGGCAGTATCTAGATGGCTTCTTCTCTCTTTTTGATCTTAAATACAATGTTCTCCTCGATGTTCTTGGAGTTCTATCCGATGTAATCATTTTTTGCGGTGTGTTTGTTGGGATCCGATGAATTGTGAGTTTATGATCAGATTATCCATGAAATTATTTGAGTCTTTGCTGCACTCTTTTATGCATGATTATTATATCCTCATATTTCTTTTCCGATCTATTGATTTGGTTTGGCCAACTAGATTGATTTATCTTGCCATGGGAAGAGGTGCTTTGTAGTGGGTTCGATCTTGCGGTGCTCAATCCCAGTGACAGAAAGGGACATGACACGTATGTATCGTTGCTACTAAGGGTAAAAAGATGGGGTTTATTCATACGTGAGTTTATCTTGTCTACATCATGTCATCGTTCTTAAGGCATTACTCCGTTCTTATGGACTTAATACACTAGATGCATGCTGGATAGCGGTCGATGTGTGGAGTAATAGTAGTAGATGCAGGCAGGAGTCGGTCTACTTATTTTGGATGTCATGCCTATATACATAATCATTGCCTTGGATATCGTCATGATTATTTGCTTTTCTATCAATTGCCCAACAATAATTTGTCTACCCACCGTATGCTATTTTCTTGAGAGAAGCCTCTAGTGAAACCTATGGCCCCCGGGTCTATCTAAATCATATTACTAAAACCCTAAAAATATTGCTGCCATTTTCTTTTATTTATTTTATTTTGTATTTTTGTTTCAATCTATCTATCTATCACATACAATTTAATCTTGCAATTTATCGCCGAGAGATTGACAACCTCTCGTTTGCGTTGGGTGCACGGATTTATTGTTTGTGTGCAGGTGCTGCTAACGAGGTGTTGCGTGATTCTCCTACTGGTTCGATAACCTTGGTTTCATAACTGAGGGAAATACTTATCTCTACTGTGCTGCATCATCCCTTCCTCTTCAGGGAAATACCAACGCAAGCTACAAGTAGCAGGAAGAATTTCTGGCGCCGTTGCCGGGGAGACATCATCAACATCTATCAAGTACCTTTGCACAAACTCTCATCTCCTTGCATTTACAAAAATACAAAAATATTTTCCGTTTGCCTTTTTCTTGTTTGCTTGTTTGCCTGCTTGTTACCTTGTTTGCTTAATCATGATGCCCCGAGAGAATTATCATGATAGTTCTTATTATAAAATTTTGTCCGAAATTGAGAAAAATACTAAAGATTACAGGACTACGCAGTTTGAGCACAACAAAAATTTTACCGAGGAACTCAAAGAACACTCTACTTTATTGGATGCTATTGCAAAACAACTCAATGATGTGAGTAAAGAAGTTGCTAGTCTTCAATCTCAATTTGCTCTTACAGAAAATTTGTTAGGAAAAATTTCTGATGCACAAGCTACGCTAGTAAATCAAATGGCGGCTAAGCTGGAATCATTAGAACATAGTAATGATGAGGATATTAAAATGATTGGTGTTTCATCTATTGATTCTTTGTTTAGCAATATAAAACTTGATGAAAAGGGGACTGAAGAAGAGTCAACTTTAGCTAAAGAGCGTCCCCATAATTCGGAGGGTGAAAATCTTAATGAAAAAATTGCTAAAAGTGGGTTTGGAGAGGTAAAAACTTTAAATAGCGATGTGCCCACTCTCTTCGATTACAAAGATTTTAATTATGATAATTGTTCTTTGATTGAGTGCATTTCTTTGTTACAATTCATGTTAAATTCACACAACGCTTATGAGCAAAATAAGGCTTTTACTAAACACATCGTAGAATCAATGAGGAAAGCGTTTGAAGAAAAGCTAGAACTAGAAGTTTCAATTCCTAGAAAATTATATGATGAATGGGAACCCACCATTAAAGTTAAAATTAAAAATTATGAGTGCAATGCTTTATGTGATTTAGGTGCTAGCGTTTTCACAATTCCAAAATCTTTATGTGATGTGCTAGGTTTTACCAATATAGATGAATGTTCTCTTAATTTGCACTTGGCGGATTTTACTATTAAAAAGCCTTTGGGTAGAATTAATGATGTTCTTATTGTTGCAAATAGGAACTATGTGCCCGTTGATTTTATTGTTCTTGATATTGAATGCAATTCTTCTTGCCCCATAATACTTGGTAGACCATTCTTACGAACTATAGGTGTCGTTATTGATATGAAAGAAGGGAATATAAAATTTCAGTTTCCATTAAAGAAGGGTATGGAGCATTTCCCTAAGAAAAGAATTAAAGCACCATATGAATCAATTATGAGGGCCACTTATGCAATCAACTTGAAAGATGACAATACTTGAAATTATGCATTATGCATATCTAGGGGCATAAAACAATAGCGCTTGTTGGGAGGCAACCCAATGAATAAAATAAATTTTCGATGTTATTGTGTCTTTTCACTGTCATGTTACTTGTATGATTGTGTTTTTGTATTTTTAATTAGTGTTTGTGCCAAGTAAAGCCTTTAGGATGATTTGGAAGATAATATAATTGATGCTGTTTGAAAAACAGAAAGTTTTGTGTCCAGTGCCCGAATTTTGTTTCTGTACTAGGGTGTCAAAAAAATCTGAAATTTTTACACAGTATTGGTATATGAATTTCCCACGTTGTCCTAATTTTTCATAATTTTTGAAGTTAAATAAGTAGGGCTTTTAAATAGATTGCTACAGACTGTTCTGTTTTTGACAGATTCTGTTTTTGATGCACTACTTGCTTGTTTTGATGAATCTATGGATTGTATCGGGGGGTATAAGCCATGGTGAAGTTAGAGTACAGTAGGTATAATGCAAAAATAAAATATGAATGGGTTTGCAACAGTACTTATAGTAGTGATTTATTTTGTTATACTAACGGATCTCACGAAGGTTTTGTTAAGTTTTGTGTGATTGAAGTTTTCAATTTTTGGGTGAGATCACGATGGATGAAGGAATAAGGAGTAGTAAAAGCCTAAGCTTGGGGATGCCCGAGGCACCCCAAGGTAATATTCAAGGAAGACTCAAGCATCTAAGCTTGGGGATGCCCCGGAAGGCATCCCCTCTTTCTTCTACCAACCATCGGTAATTTTACTTGGAGTTATATTTTTATTCGCCATATGATATGAGTTTTGCTAGGAGCGTCTTGTATTATATGAGTCTTTGCTTTGTTTGCTTTTTAGTTTGTCACAATCATCTTTACTGAACACACCTATCTTGAGAGAGCCACACGTTTATCATCTTTTGTTAGAATACTCTATGTGCTTCACTTAAATTTTTTGAGCTAGGCAGTTGCTCTAGTGCTTCACTTAAATATTTTTTAGCACGGTGGTGGCTATATTTTGAAGAAATAAACTCTCATGCTTCACTTATATTATTTTGAGAGATGATTAAAATTTTGAAGAAATGAATTCTCATGCTTCACTTATATTATTTTGAGAATTGATAAGATTGAAATTTTGAAGAAATATTTGCACTCTCATGCTTCACTTAAATCTTTTTGAGAGTTGATGATAGTAACGGTAATTTGCACAAGATATGAAGTTGGTCCCAAAGTGATGAATATTCAAGAGGGATATAAATAAAAACTTTCATATAGATCATTATATATGATAAGTGTGATTCCTTGCAATAGTTTTGTGATATGGAAATGATAATATGTGAGTCATGTTAGTGAGTAATTGTGATTTAGTAAGAATATTAGTGTTAAGGTTTGTGATTCCCTATGCATGCACATTAAGTCAATAGTTATGCAATGAAATTATATCCTACTTATGGTGCATTATTCGGTGTTACTTATGTTCAATGCATGTTTATGACCGTTTTCGTTTTTTGGTTGGTTGCTTCTCAATCTATTTGCTAGCCTTCATTTGTACTAAGCGGAAATACTGCTTGTGCATCCAAACTCCATAAATCCAAGTTGTGCCAAATGAGTCCACTATATCTACCTATATGCGGTATTTCAACGCCATTCCAAGTAAATTTGCGTATGCCAACTCTAATTTTCAAAATAATTTTCCGTTTTGTGTGTCCGTACCGCTCATGAAGCGGCAGGGGGTGGCCATTATTTTCCATGCTAGGTGTGTTATTCTCACGATGAGTGTTTATTCACTTGTCATTGCACGAGAGAATGGTTGGTAATAGGGATGCCCAGTCCCACAATGAAATCAAATTAATAACAACAAAATTCCTTGGAAAGTGTTGGTATGGAGGGCACCCGTGGATACGGCTAGCCATGGATTGTGAAAGAATGGTGGAAAGGAAATAAACTTTACTTTCTGTTTGGGAACCACCTATGATGTGTCTAGCATGGAAAATATTGGGAATTCTCGGTCGTTTTCGTTGACAGAAAAAGCATGCCTCTCAAAATATTTTATCTCTTTAATTTCAGCTTTCAGCTCTGGCACATTTGACAAATCTCTGCTTCCCTCTGCGAAGGGCCTATCTATTTACTTTTATGCAAAAAAAATTGAGTCTCCATCTTCTCTTACAAAAGCACCAACTAGAGAGCACTATTGTCATACTTGTGCATTGTGTGTAGCTAATATTTGAGTGTGTTTCATGAATGGATCAATGATTGAGCATAATGGGCTAGGGATAACTTTCTTTAGCGTTGATATTTTGAAAGACATGGTTGCTTGTTAGCATGCTTGAGTATTTATATTTTCATGTCAAATTATAGACTATTGCATTGAATCATTCAAGTCCAATGTCCATGCTACAAAAGAAAAGAATATGTGATGAATATGATAGGCAGCATTCCACATGAAATATTTTGTTTTTATCATTTACCTACTCGAGAACGAGCAGGAATTAAGCTTGGGGATGCTGATACGTCTCGAACGTATCTATAATTTTTTATTGTTCCATGCTGTTATATTATCAATCTTGGATGTTTTTATAATCATTTACATCAATTATATATCATTTTTGGAGACTAACCTATTAACCTAGTGCCCAGTGCCAGTTGATGTTTTCTGCCCTGTTTTTGTTTTACAGAAAATCAATACCAAACGAAGTCCAAATGCCACGAAACTTTTTGGAGATTTTTTATTGGACAAGATAAACACTAAAAGCTTCGGGAGAGGGCCAGAAGATGAAGGAGTGGGCCACGAGGCACCAGGGCGCGCCCCGGGGGGGTGGCACGCCCTGGTACCTCATGGGGCCCACCCAGCTCCGTTTGACCTAATTCTTCCACTATAAATTCAGAAAAAAATCAGAAACCCTCAGGGGAGTCCACGAAATACTTTTTCCGCCGCCGCAAGTTTCTGTTCCAGAGAGATCCCATCTAGAGGCCTTCTCCGGTACTCCGCCGGAGGGGGAATCGATCACGGAGGGGTTCTACATCAACCTTGTTGCCCTTCCGATGATGCGTGAGTAGTTTACCACAGACCTTCGGGTCCATAGGCAGTAGCTAGATGGCTTCTTCTCTCTTTTTGATTTTCAATACAATGTTCTCCTCGATGTTCTTGGAGATCTATCCGATGTAATCACTTTTTGCGGTGTGTTTGTTGGAATCCGATGAATTGTGAGTTTATGATCAGATTATCCATGAAATTATTTGAGTCTTTGCTGCACTCTTTTATGCATGATTATTATAGCCTCGTATTTCTTCTCCGATCTATTGATTTGGTTTGGCCAACTAGATTGATTTATCTTGCATGGGAAGAGGTGCTTTGTAGTGGGTTCGATCTTGCGGTGCTCAATCCCAGTGACAGAAAGGGACATGACATGTATGCATCGTTGCTACTAAGGGTAAAAATATGGGGTTTATTCATACGTGAGTTTATCTTGTCTACATCATGTCATCGTTCTTAAGGCATTACTCCGTTTTTATGGACTTAATACACTAGATGCATGCTGGATAGCGGTCGATGTGTGGAGTAATAGTAGTAGATGCAGGCATGAGTCGGTCTACTTATTTTGGACGTCATGCCTATATACATGATCATTGCCTTGGATATCGTCATGATTATTTACTTTTCTATCAATTTCCCAACAGTAATTTGTCTACCCACCGTATGCTATTTTCTTGAGAGAAGCCTCTAGTGAAACCTATGGCCCCCGGGTCTATCTAAATCATATTACTAAAACCCTAAAACTATTGCTGCCATTTTATTTTATTTATTTTATTTTGTATTTTTGTTTCAATCTATCTATCTATCAGATACAATTTAATCTTGCAATTTACCACCGAGAGATTGACAACCTCTCGTTTGCGTTGGGTGCAAGGATTTGTTGTTTGTGTGCAGGTGCTGCTAACGAGGTGTTGCGTGATTCTCCTACTGGTTCGATAACCTTGGTTTCATAACTGAGGGAAATACTTATCTCTACTGTGCTGCATCATCCCTTCCTCTTCGGGGAAATACCAACACAAGCTACAAGTAGCATCGGGGCACTCGCCGGAGACGAGGCCCGACGGCGGCGGGTACGGGTGCTCATGGCCACGACGATGCAGAGCGAGAACGAGGGGGAGAAAGGGACAGGGAGGTGCTGGAGCTCACCACGAACACGCTGGCGTGATCGGGACGACGGGAGGAGGTCGGAGTCGACCAAAATCGATGACTGAGTGGCGGCGACCGAAGCGGAAGAAGAAGACGGCGAAGGAGTCGAACTTGGTGTCCCGCGGGGCTGTAGAGGAAGTAGACGACGTAGTCGACGACGGGGAAGACGCCGGACAAGCTTGGCGAGGCGGAGGTGAACGACGGTCACGGCGGTGCCATGGCCGTGCACTCAGATGCGTATGGGTCTCGGTTGAGTAGGCGGATCTGGTGGCTGGAGCTCACCTGGCGGCGGCGGAGGAGGAAGAGAGGAACCCGAGGGACTCCCTGGACAGGGGGCTGGTCTATATAGGGGGCTAGGGCGACGGGACGGAGCTCGCGGTCTCCATGGCGCTGGCGGGAGGAGGACGAAAAGGGGGTGCGCGGGCGGACTTTAGCCAGTCGCTGGCAGGCGGGGCCAGCTAGACCATGTGGCAGAGAGGCAGCGGGAAGCGAGTGGGTGCGCGGGTGAGAAAAGGAGAGCTCGCGCGTGTGAGGCTGAGCTGGGCCGCGCGCTCCTGGGCCGGTTGGGCTGCTGCTGCTGCTCACTTTTCTCCCCTTTTCCATTTCTTCAAACAGAAAAGCAAAGGGAAAAGAATAGAGAGTTTGGGGAAGACCCAGGAGGAGAAGTAAATATTCCTGGAATCCACGAATTATGTAGTATTTGAATAAAATGGTTTGGGCATTTTTAGAGGAAGAAAAACAATCCAAGTTTGAATTAAATTCAAACTTGAACCATTTTTTAACCCAACCAAATCATTTCCAAAATTGATGAAACTTGGAGGGGAGACATATGGCAAGGTGAAGAAATTAATGAGACTAGGTGGACATTTATTTGGGACAGAAATATTGCACCAAGAAATAAATTGAGAAGAAGAGGGTTTTGAGAGAGAGAGGTCATGGTGAATAGGTTGCATAGATGAAACCCAAGAGTTGGGTGAGGCATGGAGAAGATGATGACACCCATCATGCATACATGGAGATCACAACAATCACAATGGGTAAATGCTCATGAGCAACATAAAAGAATATGATGATGCAAGGCACATGGCAAATTATGACATGAAGATGAAATGCAAAAAGAAAAGCAAAACACAACATGAGAAAAAAAAACCCATCCAACAAGATCATCATGACAATTCCATATATGGCAAGGTTGGGAAATACAAATAAGGAAGGATTACATCTGGGGTGTTACATGTGCACTACTTGGGGAGGCCATTTGTACACCGTTTTACTAAGACCAACATCGTAAAACACACCATGGTATGTTTTGTATTATTTTCTCTCTTTTTTGTTCATAACACTATATGGCGAGATGTCTAACATTGCGTGCTCTATTTTACTTTTAATCACGGGGATCATTGAAAATACCTATGAAGATGATTTCCGACGAGGACATCCCCGCTGCCGGCATGGCTGGAGTGCACCTTGGAGCAGCAAGTCCTGTCACCAGCGTTCAATACAAGACAGACACAGACGGCCGCATATCGTGCTATGAGGTCGGCTGGCGGCAATTCCTGAAGGGAAAGAGACGACTAAGGTTTGACACAGCAGTGGTCATCACGATAAGGAACAACAGAAACAACAACTTTTAGATGATGGTTGTTGTAGACCTTATTTAGAAATAAGGTCCAAGTCAAATATTTCCAAGCCGATGAACTCTTAGTTACTTAGTTAAGATGCGTGTGATACTTTGATGTTGGTTTGTTAACTAGAACAAATTTGAAGTCTTGGTAGTTGTTATGAAGAGTACTAATTATCTAGTGAACTTGCATGCCTCAGCTTACAGTGCGTGCTTTATTTTCTTGTAGTATTGAATTTCTTAAATTGGTTTTATGCAAAACGCAGCCATGGCAGCACAATTGTTGCCGTGGCCACAAAATTTTTAATTCGCATGCTTAAGCTTTCAGTGGCGGGTGCTCTAATAAGCCCGCCACTGCAACAAGAATAAACAGTGGCGGGCACATGCTCGTTCCCGCCACTGTAGAGGCTCTACAAGTGGCGGGTAAATGCGCATTGCCCACCACTGCAGAGACTCTACCAGTTGTGAGCGGGCGCCCGCCACTGATGCGATTATAGCAGTGGCGGGAGGTTGATGGCGGACGCCCCTGGCAGCCTGGCCTGCCACTACTGGCATTTTTGCGCCCGCCACTGCTAGGCATTCCTGTAGTAGTGCATGTGCGGTAATTTTTGTCAACTTCAGGGGCAATATGGATGAAAAATAGGCAGAGACTCACCTCCGGTTAATATTAGGTAAAATCTTTTATTATACTATATAATATTATAAAAGCATAATACGGGTCAAAAAGAAAGAAGGGAATAGCTAGAAATTGTCACAACAATCATAAACATCTGACCTTTTTTTATAGATTAGAAAACCAAAACCGTTTGATGATAACATCCCAAGAGTTGCAGAAATTACTCACAATTGCCACTACATGAAACAAACCTTTCATGTTTATGTCTATGTCCAGGATTATAATGATTTTATTGGCATGAACCGTTGGGTATTCACAAACGCAGCCGATGCCTCATTTCCAAGAAAGAAGCTAACGGTTCCTCTGCCTCCCGCCGGCGCCGCCGCTGGTCCGCCTTATCTTCGATGGCCCTAGGTTCTTGCAGGTGCGGTGGACCTTGGTCCTTGCCAGCGGGAGGGATCTTGCTCCAGTTTTAGATTTTTTTTGGTTCGTTTAGTGTTTATGTCCTGCTCAGGAAGACGAGGTGGTGGTGGCTCCCTAAAGATCGAGTAATGTTCTCACCGTCTAGTCCAAATACCGGTGATGCGTCTAGCTTCGTCGAAGTGCGTGTGGAGGTGTGTCTCCGGTGGATCTCGCAGGATTCGGTCAGTGCTGATCTTCAGTTGATTTGTTGGATCCAGTCTTTGTCCGTGTGTGTACAGGTTGGATCCTTTCGACCCATGCATCACTTCTTCGGTGAGACGGTGGCGGTTACTATTCTGGTGGGCTGGTCCTATGGGGCCTTAACACGACGACTTCTCAGCTGTCTGCTACGACAAGTTTTTCCTGGCTTTGGTGAGAGAGGGGCGATGACGGCGTCGCGTCTTCGGCTCGCTTCAGTGCTTGTAGTCGTTGCTAGTTGGTCTACGAACATGGATGTGATTTTTGTTATTCTGTGTTCTTTGTACTGCTATGGCATAATGAATAGATCGGAAGTTTTCTCGAAACAATAAAAAAAATAGTGTGGTTAGCATTCCACAAATTACTAACTTAGTTCGGTGGTTGATAGGCGGTTCAGACCGTGGCACACATCCATGTAAAGTGAAGGAAATGCACGACCTGAATCAAAATATAAAATATATAGTTAACCAGCTAAAAAATGAATTATATACTCCCTCTGTACACTGATGTAAGACATTTTTGTAGTTTAGAACTGGAAAACATCATATATTAGTGTACATATATAGTGCTAATATATATGGAAGAGTACAATAAATGCAGTATTCCCCTGTTCGGTAACATGCACTATGCATGATGGCAATAAATTTGTTTCCTTCAGTCATATTTTCCCATATCCATAATTTTACATAGAATAATCTCTCATCTTAAAGTAATAAAACTTATTTCAAAGAATAAAGACAATGTATATAACCACACCGTATTGACAGGCGCGGTGTGCCGCCGCGCGGGAAAGGCTAGTATATACTACTGTGAAGCATAGATTGCTGTCAACAAAGAATTTTCTTAGTATTTAGTTAGGTATTTGCATTCAAAATAAGAAAGAGACATATTAAGAACTTGTAAAATAAGGATTAGGCATTAATTTGGGTTGCGCTATATCTATCTTTGGGTTGTGCTATATCTATCAAAGAGTATACAATAATGATCAAATCCATGGTTTAATAACAAACCGTATTAACTTACCATAAGAACAACTCAATTTCTATCGAATTCCTATAGGATAGAACATACACATGGTGTATGCATTATATATGAACGAAACATATTCATTAACCTAAGCATGCCCTCAATTTTCTTCAATGAGTTGATATTATATTAATTGAATATCCTTTTTGTTTTATGCGATTTTTGCTAAAGTTTTATTTACGCCTAATTCACATCGAGTAGGCCCTATTATTGTGAGAATTCTTAATTTAAGAGTTGTAGGAAGGGACTTATGTCACCACAAACAGAAACTAAAGCAGGTGTCGGATATCAACTGGTGTTAAAGGTTATAAATTTATTTACTACACCCCAGAGTATGAAAAAACTAAGGATACCGATATCTTGGCAGCATTCCGAGTAAGTCCTCAGCCCGGGGTTCCGCCCAAAGAAGCATGGGCTGTAGTAGCTGCCGAATCTTCTACTGGTACATGAACAACTGTTTGGACTGATGGACTTACCAGTCTTGATCATTACAAAGGACGATTCTATCACATCGAGCCTGTTGGTGGGGAAGACAACCAATGGATATGTTACGTAGCTTATCCAGTAGACCTATTTGAAGAGGGCTCCGTTACTAACATGTTTACTTCCATTGTGGTAATATATTTGGTTTCAAAGCCCAACGTGCTCTACGTTTGGAGGATCTACGAATCTCCCTTACTTATTCAAAGACTTTCCAAGGCCCGCCTCATGGTATCCAAGTTGAAAGAGAAAAGTTGAATAAGTATGGCCGTCCTTTATTGTGATGTACTATTAAACCAAAATTGGGATTATCCACAAAAAATATGGTAGAGCTTGTTATGAGTGTCTACGTGGTCGTCCTTTATATGTTATGAACATTTTTCTAAAATTGTGCGAACAAATTTTCATATTTCAAAAATATACCCCCTCCGTCTCATAATATAAGATCATTTTGCAACCTGTTTAAGCTTATATTATGGGACAGAGGGAGTATTTTTAAATGTCATGAAATATATTTTTAAACGTGCAAACACTTTATAAATGTCATGAACAATTTTTTAGTGGTATGAATATTTTTTACAAATTACATGAACAATTTTTAACATTTTCATGATTTAAAAAAATTTAATGATCATAATTTTTAAACGCGTGAACATTTTATAAATGTCACGAACATTTTTTTGAATGTTACAGACATTTTTTTACACTACATGAATATTTTTTAAATGCACGATGAATGTTTTTAAAATTTTAAGTCAGGTAATTTTTGAAATATATATGTTTACAATGTTTCAAAATATAAACAAAAATATAAAATATAAAACAAAAGGAAAAATCAAACAAAACGGTCTAAATTTTTTTTTTTTGAGGTTTGGAACAAAACGAACAATTTTTTTTTTGAGGGGTACAAAACGAACTAACTAGACTTGACAATTGAACGAATGAACAAAACGAAGCGAAGAAAGGAACGCTATTGGACCGGCCCATTCTCGCAACGCTTGACGCGAGGCGTACATCTGCCTCATGTCAAGCGAGGGCGCCCCTATTCCTCGCCTTCAGCGAGTCTAACTTCCAGACTCGCTGAAGGGGGCGAGCAAGGTGGGCCGGCCCACGCGCCCGGGAAGCCATAGCCTGTTTTTCTGGGTTTTTTTTTATATTTTATATTTTCTGTTTTCGTTTTTTGTTTTATTTTTGTTTATACTTTAAAACATTCTAATATATATATTGCAAAAAACACTGTATAAAAAATATTTGAAAAATGTTGAACAAGTATTTGAAAAATGTTGAATGAGTATTTGAAAAATGTTGAACAAGTATTTGAAAATGTTGAATAAGTATTTGAAAAATGTTGAACAAGTATTTGAAAAATGTTGAATGAGTATTTGAAAAATGTTGAACAAATATTTGAAAATGTTGAATAAGTATTTGAAAAATATTGAACAAGTATTCAAAAAATGTTGGACAAGCATTCAAACAATGTTGAACTTGTATAGAAAAATTGTTGATCATGTATTAAAAAAATGATGAATTTTTTTGATCATGTATATAAAAATGTTAATCAAGCATTTGAAAAACATATTGAAAAATTATTTGAAAAATATTAATCAAGCATTCGGTAAATGTTAAATGTGCATAGAAAAAATGTTGACCATGTATTAAATAAATGATGAAAACTTTGATCATGTATATAAAAATGTTAATCAAGCATTTGAAAAAAAATATTGAACAAGTATTTGAAAAATATTAAATGTATATAGAAAAAATGTTGACCATGTGTTAAAAAAATGTTAATCGTGTACATGAAAACTGTTAATCAAGCATTTCAAAAATATAAAAAATGTCTATAGAAAAAATGTTGACCATATATTACAAAAATGTTTAATTCATATTGTAAAAATGTTAGACATGTATTAGAAAAATGTTGATGACATAGACAAAAATGTAGAATAATGACCAAAAGAACAAAGAAAACCGAAAAATGAAACAAAATAAAAAATAAAATGATAAAAAACGAAGAACAAAATGAAAAATAAATAAAAACGGAGAATAAAAAAAATAAAACAAACAAGATAAACCAAAGAAAAACAACCAAAAAAGAAAGATAAATAGAGAAAAAAGACAGAAAAGGAAAACGCCAATGAAAACTGAGAATAAATAAAAAAATGAATGAAAAGTAGAGAAAATTAAAAAAACCAGCGAAAACAGAGGAAAGGAAAAACGAAAAAAACCAGTGTTAAAGCAAAAACAAAACAAAGAACAAAAAAAAAACGATGGGGAAATTACCTTAAGTACGTCTCGCCCTACATGTCTAACACGAACTTGGCCTTGGCGTAGTGGCTAGCAGCGCTACAATGCAACAATGAAGTCCAGGGTTCGATTCCTAGCTGCGCTACCTTTTTCTTCTTAATTTCTTTTAAAGGTTCGCTAACGGGCCGGCCCAGTTTCTTGCGCGAGTAGCTATTTCCTTCAGCGAGAGCTGTTTCCATCTCGCTTAAGGCAAGAAATAGCTCCCGCTGTCAAGCGATACATAGACGCGCCCCAGTTACTTGCTCCAATTTTTCTGTAGGCAAATTTAGATCTCTATATACGTACTCTTATCTTTTTTTGGACATGTCAGATTTGGGCCGGCCTCACCCGCTGCTGAGCTGAAGCCCACCAAGTCCGCTAGGGTTTCAGGGGTATAAAAAGCGCCCGTGCAGCAATTCCTTTCTCACTCTGCCTCCCTATCCTTCTCTCCGCCGCCGCTACCTTCTTTCTGCTCCTCCTCCTCCCGACCACCCCTCTCCTCTCTGCCTCCCGAGCGCCACCGCCGCCGCCTACTCCCTCTCTCACCGTACGGTCGCCAGCCTCCCTCTCACTTTCTCTTCCCAGCGCACGCCCCCGGCTCCTCCTACATAACCATGGATTGGAAAGACACAATCCAGTGGATCATCTCAACTGGTGTATCATTCCTCGACGCCCTCCGGCTCCAAGATGAGCTGGTGCAACTCCGGACCAGCTTGCCCAGAGCTCGTGCCCTCATGCATCGTGCTGATTGGGGCAGATTCAAAAACAAGGACCTTTCAGTGCTCTTCTCACAACTCAGGGACACCAGCTGCGATGCGGAGGATCTTCTCCGCGAGTTCGAGTATCAAGAGCTGCGACAAAAGATACACACCGCCGACAGAGGAATGGCAGGTCAACTCTTATCATCCTCTGCTAACTTTGCAAGAAACCTATACCATGGTAGCAAAAGTAAAGTGACTGCAATCCAGGCCAAGATTGACAAACTTACCACTGAGCTAGAGGGGCTACTCAACCTGTTGGATCTAAATGTTGAGCCAGTGCAGCTTGGAAAGCCGCTCATGCCAGAGACAAGTTCAATGATCAAGGAGCCCGTAGTGTTTGGACGTGACAGTGAAAGAGATCTAGTGATTGACTTGCTGCGTGTGCCACTCAGAAATTCCAGCTCTTACTCCTCTGGGAAGACAACAACAACAGCTGCTTTTACTTCAAAATCCAGAGCAAAGAAACTGAAAGGAGAGAGTAGCACAACAGGATTGTGCAATCAGACCATAAACACTTATGGAGTTGTTTCTGTTTTGCCAATTGTTGGCATCGGTGGAGTGGGGAAGACCACTCTCGTTCAGCTAGTTTACAATGATACAAGGGTGAAAAACCACTTTGATTTGAGGATGTGGGTTTGTATTTCTGACGTTTTTGACATTAAAAAGATAATCAAAGATATCATTGAGTGTGCCACTGATGAAGTATGTGATATGTCCCGCAGTTTAAATGTTCTTCAAGGGGAACTAAGGAAAATTCTGATGAAGCAAAAGTTTCTTCTAGTGTTGGATGATATATGGCCAAATGCTATTGATGAATGGCAGACATTTTTTGCACCATTCAGGAATGTACTTGAAGGCAGTATGATCTTAGTGACTACAAGATTTGCAACTATTGTCAACCTTGTCACAAACACTAGGACCATTGAACTCAAAGGATTGCCCGAAGATACATTTTTGGAGTTCTTCAAGATATGTGCATTTGGTACAGATTGTGCAGAATCGTATCCAAAGTTGCAGGTCATTGGTCAGGACGTGGCCTCTCGGTTGTGTGGGTCTCCTTTGGCTGCTAAAACTCTTGGACGCTTGTTGAATATGGAGCTCACAGAACGCCATTGGATAACTGTCCAGAATAGTGAATTGTGGGAGCTGCCACATCAGGACAATGAGATATTGCCAGCCCTTCAACTCAGCTACCTCTATCTTCCACCGGAACTTAAGAGATGCCTTGCACTTTGTTCAATGTTTCCCAAAGGTTATAGATTTGAAAGAGATGAGATAGTTGACATTTGGGTGACACATGGCTTTGTTGTACCGGAAGGAAGCATGCATCCCGAAGAGTTGGGTGTTGCATACTTGGATGATTTGAGAAGCAGATTCCTTCTTCAAACTGATCCTATGTTCCGTGATCTAAGTAGATATGTAATGCATGACTTGATCCATGCCATGGCACAATCTGTTTCACTAGATGAATGTTTTTTGTTGCAAGATATGAACTATCCTAACCAGAGGAAAATACCACCCACAGTTCGCCATATGTCAATTGAGGTCCACAGTGAAGTTCAGAACAGAATGGCAGACATTCACCATTTGGATAAATTGCATTCACTTAGGTTCGGGACTAGATCCGAAGTTAGAATTTCATGGTTAAATAAGCTTTCCAACATCCTCTTTTTGAGTCTAAAAGGCTGCGAGCTGAAAAACCTACCTGAGAGCATTTGTGTCTTGAATCATCTTCGTCACCTTGATATATCTCATAGCAGGATAATTGAGCTACCTGAGAGTTTTCGGTGCCTATACAGCCTACAAGTTCTCAATGCTAGTCATTCAAGACTGCGAACAATTCCTGATGGCATAACAAGGCTAGTCAACTTGCGTAATCTAGCACTGCCAGGGAATGCCTCACATAATTTGTCAACAAAAAGTGGTCTTGGAAATTTGTGTTCTCTGCGGAACTTGAGCTATTTTACGGTTGGAGAAGGTAATGGGAGGAGAATTAGTGAGTTGAAGAACATGAATCAGCTGAGAGAAATGCTATCTATCAAATCTTTTGCTAACGTTCAGAGTATGGAAGAAACTGCCGAGGCTAGAATTGTTGACAAGCAATACCTTAAGGTATTAATTATACATTGGCGACAATGTAGATTCTTCCCGAAGGAACATGAACATGACAATAGCAATACACTCGAAGGCTTGCATCCTCATTCAAGAATTGAACGTCTTGTACTCGAAGGCTTTCGGTTTGATAACTTAGCTCCAAGTTGGTTAACTCCTGAAAACCTACCTTCATTAAGAAATCTAGATCTTTCCCATTGCAGCTTGAAATATTTATCAATGCCACTTTGTTTTCCCATCACTACTCTGTGTCTTTCCTGGTGTTGTGATCTGAGAAATCTTGACCAGTGCCTGGACCCAGAATATTTGCCATTTGTCGAGTCAATAGAGCTTGATTGGTGTCCAAATCTAGTATCAGTCCCTGTGCACAGTTTTGTGGGTTTTGTTTTCCTTCAAGATCTGAGAATCCACCAGTGCTTCAAGTTGGTGTGCCCAAGGGAAATGGTTTTGCCCCCTGCACTCAGAAGACTTTCTGTTTCCTTTTGCGGTGAGCTTGGCAATTCATTTCCAGATTGCTTAGAGAATCTCACCTTTCTCACCCTTCTGCATTTGGAAGCGTGTCTCACTATAAGGCTCATTCGATTGAACTCGATCAACACAAACATGCTAAGTTGTCTGGTTCTTCGTCATTGCTCGGAACTGTCATCCATCGAAGGATCTGGCGCTCTTCTATACATGGAGTATGTTGACATATTGGGCTGCCCTAAGCTCACAGGGATACGTCAACCATTCAAAAGGAATAAACTGGAGAAAGTAGAGGAGACAGAACTGCTAGAATTTATCAAACGACGCAAGAACTGCAGAAACTTGAGGAGACGGAACTGCTAGAATGTATCAAACCATGGAATCATGGAAGAGTTCAAGAGAAAAGGTAAACAGATGAACAAACTAACTTAGTAGAAGAATAAATCCTTGGCCAAATTCAGTTACATAGTCGTTCAGAAAAAAAAATCAAATTGCATTCATGTCAGTTGTTACAGCTTTATAGGTTGATAGTGATATATTTATCGTCTAGACCTAAGTTCACAGAATTTTCGAGGTGTAGCACTGTTGCCGTGTTAGGGTGATAGCTTAACTTTTTTACTTGGCAACTGCTGTGGCATATTAGTGCAGTCTATCACACCAATATTTTTTTTTCATTTACTTAATGTATATACTGTATTTTAGTAATAAACCAGCTTATTCTAGTTAACTTGTATGGTTCGCATCGAGAATATGTTTGATGAAGTATATCAACAAGGATTCTTCAATTTTAATGTATGCATGTTTATCCAAGAGTGTACCCTGTCCTGCACATGTTCCTTTGAACTTTCTATATGTGACTAACCGACTAGATGGATGGTTACCTTTCTCAAGAAATAAGATGTTGCAACTAACTGCATTAGTTTCATAGTCCGTCATGAATCAATGTCTCAATGCCTAGTAGCAAGTGCTAAATTTCTGTGGTCCAGGGCCTTCTCTTTATTTATACCTTCTTTTGTATACACAGGAGTGATGTTCTGTTCAGATCGTAGTGTTCAAGGTCAGTAGCTGCTTTTCTGATGTCCAGCGGGATGTTTCATTTTGAATATCTCTCTTCTGAATTGCTAAACTGGAATCAACTTATGGCTTTGTTAGAGAAATAAGCTCTGAGCAAAAGGGAGGATGAAAGCTGACGGGGTTTATATAAATCTGGGATTCAGACAATGAAGTCCATGATCGACAAATGTGCTTTAGAGGGGGGAAACCATAGGAGGTGAAAGCTCTAGAGAGCTACATTATCACAGCAGATCAAAGTGTTACGACAAGTCTTTTAAGGGATGGTTCGCTGTCGGGAGCAATTGGTGGGAGTCGCAAGTGTGTGATATTTCAAGAGACATGCCGAGCATATCATTATGTCTCGGCTGCTTTTTAACTGGTAAGCTGTAACCCCAGTCTTCCCTGTGTGAACTACGTGTACTTGGTTATCTCTGTTTCCTGTTCTGTTGCATTCTTCTCTACCAGGTTTCCGTGGGATTTATACTGATGATAGAACTGTACTTAGGAACTGGGCACTGCATAATGCAATACACATGTAGGTTTGTTGTATTTGCAATGCAAATATAGTGGCTTTAAAGTATATATCTGAATAATGTATGACTTTATGAATTGGCTGGCATAAGAAAGTGTAAATCTGTCTTTATGTATTGGGTTAATGTGTAAATTTTGGCCTTCCTGATCGTCCATGGATTACCATTTTCCTTCCAAACTTATAATAATATAATTATCTAATCACTAATGTAACACTGGAAAGTTGAAACGCTTGACCGTATGTACACATGAGGCTCAATGTAAGCTAGCTGGTCGCTATGCGCTCTCTCGCTTGCAGGGTTGCCAACTAGCCAAAATAATTCTTAATTCTTTTTCGAACTATATGTATCTTCTTGTTCAATCGAATTTACAATCTAGGATGTCAGTATAGTTCTAGTAATACCTATTTTAATTTCTTAATACTAGTGTTTTTTTAACTAGAAACTGTAGGAGGGCTCTGATAATAAATTTTATTCGAGAAACAAACATTTACAATGGAATATATACAAAGGAAAGGTAGAATGTAGAGGGGGTAGAGGGGAAGGAAGCTAGAGGGGTGACTGACACTTAAGCTGATCAAGCCATGACTTGAGAGGTGCTGCAAGGTCCTCGTTTCATCCTAAAAAAAGCAGGAAGAGATCCGTCGCAATACCACTCTATTCGATTTGGTCCTGGTCGCACTCACCTTTTTAGAGCCTGGATATTGTTTTTGCTTGCCATCTGTGGAAGTATTAGTGCACTTTTTTGGTGCTTTGTGTCCTTGCTTGGCTAGCCAGTTTATTTTCAATTTCTATTCTGAGTTCATGTTTTCACTTCAGCGGTCAACACGGTCAAAACCGCTTGACTGAGTCAAAACCGGTTAGAACACAAGTGAGGGGGGTAATTTAAACGGATTTGAGAGTTGAGGGTTGTGTTCTAACCGGTATTGGAGTTCGGGGTTGTAAATTAAACTAAGGCGTGAGTTCGGGGTTGAAATATGCACTTTCTCCATAGGATGTTGAAGGACCATTTGTTGACCTGAGCTTGAAACTTCCCAGGACAATAGATAATCCAACTGACAGGCTGCTGACAGGGAGGCGTAGTGTCTACATCTTTTGCATTCGTTGACCTGAGCTTGACAGGGACGCGTAGTGTCTGTGGTTTTCATGTGTTCTTGTTTACCGCTGAGATCCTGAAGCTGCAGAGGTAATCTGGCGATGGGGTTTCGAACGGGGAAATATGCGCGCGTTCGCCAGAATGCCCATATGCATGCCCGTAGATTTTTTTACACCAGCTCTAGAGTCTAGATTGTCTGTAAAGGTTGCGGTGAGGTACAACTCTGAAGACTTAACTGATTTCTCCTTCTCTCCAGTAAGTTAATGCATCTCTGCATTTCACAAATGAATAACGTGTAGACACACGAAACTTCCCAAGTCAATAGATAATCCAACTGACAGGGAGGCGCAGTGTCGGCATCCTTTGCGCCAAGGAGGACGACAGTCATGGAGGCCTTGCAATGGATCATCTCGGCTGGGACCAGCTTCTTTGAAGCGATCCAGCTGAGTAACGACTTGTCCCGCCTCCGGAACAGCTTGCCAAAAGCGCACATCTTCATCAATCGGGCCAAGTGGGGCAGGTTCAAGGACAAGAACCTGGCGCTCTTGCTCTCTCAGCTCAAGGACACCACCTATGACGCGGAGGATCTTCTCTGTGAGTTTGATGACCAGGAGCTCTGACAGAAGATGGAGGACACCAACCGAAACAGGGCAGGTCAACTCGTCTCATCCTCATATAATCTTGCCAAGAGTTTTCTTAGTGGTAGCAAAACAAAGCTGAAGGAGGCCCAGAGTAAACTTGACATGGCTGTGGCTGATGTTGAGGGAGCACTTAATCTCATGGGTCTTAATGTAGAGCTGGCGCAGCTTGCTAAGCCACTCATGCCAGAGACAAGTTCAGTGATAGGCGTGCCTCAAGTCTTCGGTCGTGATGAAGAACGCGATCAAGTGATTGGCCGAATGGGTGTGATGATTGGACGTGACAACTTACGAGATCAAGTCATTCAGCAATTGGGTGTGCCACTCACTAGGGGTAGTAGTTCTGCGCAGGCTGCTGGAACAGCAGCGCTAGGCACAGGTGCAGTTGCATCTACATCCAGATCTGCTAAGCGATTAAAAGGAGAGAGTAGCAGGGGCGTTGTTGAGCATGTTGTCTTGCCAATTGTTGGCATTGGCGGGGTGGGGAAGACTACCTTGGCTCAATACATCTACAATGATGCAAGGGTTAAGAACCACTTTGACGTGAGGGTGTGGGTCTGCGTTTCTGATATCTTTGACAAGAAAAAAATAACAAGGGAGATCATTGAATCCGTTACTGGGGGAAAATGTAAGTCTTCAGGCAGTTTAGATGCTCTTCAAAAGGAATTGAAGGAGCAGCTGATGGAACAAAAATTTCTTTTGGTGTTGGATGATGTGTGGCTGACTGCTCACACCAAATGGGAGTCATTCTACGCACCATTCAGGTCTGGATATGATGGCAGGCTTGGGCTTGATAGCAGCATGGTCTTACTGACTACAAGATTACCAGTGGTTGCTAACCTTGTCAGCACTATTAATCCTATTGAACTTGAAGGCCTACCTAGTAATATATTTTGGGAGTTCTTCAAGACATGTGCATTTGATAATCAACACACAGAGTCATATCCTCATCTGCAAGACATTGGTCGCAGTATTGCTGATAGGTTGTGCGGGTCTCCTTTAGCTGCCAAAACACTTGGACGCTTGTTGAGTAAGAGTCTGACTGTGGACCACTGGAGGAGTATCCAGGGCAGTGAATTATGGAAGCTAGAGCATCAAGAGAATGAGATATTACCAGCCCTTCAGCTGAGCTATGTGTATCTCCCAGGGTATCTAAAGAGATGCTTTTCGAGCTGTTCCATATTTCCGAAAGATTATAGCTTTGAAAGAGAAGAGATAGTTGAATTTTGGGTGGCACAGTGCTTTGTTGAACCAGATGGGAGCATGCGCCTTGAAGACGAGGGGTATCGCTATCTGGATGAATTAAGAAGTAGATTCCTTTTTCAGACTGATCCCAAGTTCCCTAAACAAAGTAGATACGTCATGCATGACTTGATCCATGACATGGCGCAGTCTGTTTTAGAGGACGAGTACTTCCTGCTGCAAGATTCTAGCTACGCGAACCTTCGAAACATTCCAGACAAAGTTCGCCATATGTCAGCCGAGGTGGGTGGTGAAGCTTTGAGCAGATTGGGAGACATTCAACATTTGAAGAAATTGCATTCGCTTAGGTTCGGATTCGGAATGACACTCAGGGTTGAGGTTTCATGGTTCAAGAATCTCTCAAACATTCTCTTTTTGAGTCTGAAGTATTGCAATCTGGTAAAGTTACCCGTAAGCATTTGTGAGTTGAACAGTCTTCGTTGTCTTGACATATCCTATAGTAGTATAAAAGAACTACCTTAGAAGCTCTGGTGCCTTTACAGCCTGCAATATTTTTATGCATATGGGTCAGAACTAGCAATTCATCAGGACGCAACAAAGCTAGTAAATTTGCGTCGTCTAGCACTATCAGAAGGATCCAAAATGGAGTTTTCTAAATTAAGTGGGCTTGGGAATCTGTCATCTCTGCAGCACCTTCCCCTTTTTACCGTTGGAACAATGACCGGGCGGAGCATCAGTGAGTTAAAGAACATGAATCAGCTCTGTGGAATGTTAGAAATCCGTTCTTTAGCTGACGTACAAAGTGGGGAAGAAGCTGCTGAGGCCAAGCTTGTTGACAAGCAATACCTCAAGAAATTGGCCCTAGAGTGGCAGAATGGTAGAAGCGTGTTGAGAAGCAGCCATAATGGAGTTCTGGAAGGCTTGCATCCTCCTTTCAGCATTGAACGTCTTGATATTGATAACTTCGGGGGTGATAGCTTTCCTCCAAGATGGTTAAAGCAACAAAACCTACCGTCTTTAGGAAAACTGAGGATTGGCTATTGTCATGGCATTGAAAGGTTTGATCTACAAAGGAGAATGCCAAATATTGAAACACTCACAACTTCTGCTGATGGTGCATCAGGTAGTTCAGTTGGTGCTGATAGTACCGGGGAAGTTAGCATCAGCAACAGCAATTACAATGCATGCCGTCCCTTCATAAGCCTCACCACTTTACTTATTTTCAGGTGACATGAGCTGGCAAATCTTGACCAGTTGTCCCCAGAATATTTGCCATGCATCCAAACTATATGGCTTAAACAATGTTGAAGTCTAGAATCACTACCTGTTCACAATTTTGGTGGGTTTGTTTGCCTCCAAGATTTGTATATCAAAGATTGCACGAGCTTGAGTTGCGAAGCAGCATTTTTTCCTCCATCACTCCAACCGCTCTATATTGACTGTAGTGGTGAGCTTGACAGGTCATTAATGGCAGGCTGCTTAGATAATCTCACATCTCTCACCCTTCTGTACTTGAAAGGTTGTTCCAGCGTGGAGTCCATTCTACTGAATTCGATAAACACAAACAATCTCAAGGGTCTGGTTCTTAAAGACTGTCGTCAGTTATCAACCATCGGAGGATCGCATGCTCTTTCATCAATACAGTATGTCGACATATCTGACTGCCCCCAGCTTACCGAAGTACAACAACCATTCTTAAAGGAGGGACTGAGGAAATCAGAGCAGAATGATCTACTTGATCTACTGGATCCATACAAATGTAAGATCTCTAACCAATTGAGCATGTACAGTTAATGTGAGGTGTTTCTTTTCAGTTTGATCATTCGTGCAAATGTGTTTTTTTTAGGACATTCGTGCAAATGTTGTAGCCTTTTCAAAGTGTGGCTCTTAAGTTTTCTCTAGCCAACTGAGACATTAATGCAGGTTGTGTTCCTTACCGAATTTACGCCAGCCACTATTTCATACTTAAATGCATGGATAATTGTAGTCTTCCAAGAGTTTACCATGTAGCTGATGATCCATTGAGCATATGTCATCGGCTATCCCAACAATCAGAACTTAACACTAAAACCTATGATAACTTTCCAATTTTTCTTCATGAATCAATGTGCTGTGTTTGTTTGATATTGGTGAGGAGAGTTTGTTTGAGCGTTGACTATGCTCCATTTGAGCTCGTTGAAAACTTGATTCGCTTGGTAAGCCACCATCGTCATGTACCTGAGCCATTCCTTGGACGTCCCACCCACTCGGTCACTCTCGGCTATCTTGTCTTGCCGCCGGCTCTTTCCCCTATTCCGCTTTCCTTTCCGTTTTCTCTTGCTGGTAATTTCTTTCAAGTTCAACTGGTATTTCTGGTGCATCCCATTTCTAGACTCCTAGTACGATTCCTAAATCTCTCCATGGGCGACCATAAGTTTTCTCTTACTGTTTCATTTGTTAGTTTGCCCTGTAGTCAGGGGAAGATGGATGTCAAGCTAGTCAAGGACGGAGTGAGATCCAAGGGTGTAGAAGTATATATGTACAGAGGGAGTGCCTCAGTGTGCGATGGTTGTCAACCACCTGCGGCAACATTTAACATAGATGCTCCTACAATGTAAGGACCTTTAGTTTATGTTAACTTACTTTCATGTTTAAGTTTAAAACAGCAGTAAAGCGTGTGCGTAATAAAAGTTGGCCACCCACTCATATCTATCATGATCTCCGGTGCATGAATATTTCAACAATTAGTATTCAACTGTTTTTCCAGCCAACTACACAAAAACAATATAAGTACACTCTATATCTCCTATCATGTGCAGTACATCTAGCTTTCTCCATATATCCTCAAAGGGGCATCTTTTGAAACTCGAAGGCAAATTTTAATATACGCATATAACATCCTTATTTGTTTATAAATCAATGCTACTTGGTAGAAGAATAAGATTCAATTCATCATTGAAAGCAAAGTTTTATTTTTTTAGATTGTTTTTCTTGCAGTTTCCCCTTTCTCACCGGTTTTTCTCCTGATTTTTCCCGGAGTTTCTTTTATCAGTTTTTTACTTTTATTCCTAGATTTTTCATTATATATTTTAAAAATGTTGTAGTAGTGCGAAAACAATGTTAAACATGTATACAAATGTTTCAGATATATATAAAAAATGTACAACTTGTATGAAAAAAGTAGACATAAAAAACATATATTTGAGAAAATTTTAATCATGTATTTAAAAAATTGGCAAATGTGTATAATAAAAAATTTGTAATGTATACAAAAAATGTACAACATGTATAAAAAATGTAGACATAAAACATGTATTTGAAAAAAATATTAATCATGTGTCTGAAAAATGTCAAACTTGTATAAAAAAATATTCCAGATGTATATGAAAAATGCATAATGTGTACTGAAATAAGTAAACATAAAAACATGTATTTTTTAAAATATGTTAACCATGTATTCAAAAAATGTTAACTTGTATAAAGAAATGTTTTAGATGCATACAAAAAATGTACAATGTCGGTGAAAAAAGTAGACATCAAAACATCAGTCTATAAATACTTCTCGCTCAAACGAAAGTATCCACGTATAGATATATATCCGTTTGAGCGACAAGTATTTCCAGACAGAGGTAGGATTTCAAGAAAAAAGTTAACCCTGTATTTAACAAATGCTAACTTGTATAAATAAATGTTTCTGATAAATACAGGGTTAACTTTTTTCTTGAAATCCTACCTCTGTCTGGAAATACTTGCATGTGAAAATGTATACAAGTGCTAGAAAAGGATAAGAATAAAAAGAAAAAAGGAAAAAGCCAGAAGAAACCAAAGAACACCGATAAAAACTGAGAAAGAATCAAGGAAATATGAAAATAAAACAAAAGATAAAGAAATGGAAATTAAAGAAAAAGAAATCCACTGAAAACTGCTCCAAAAACAGTGGAAGATCTGATAAGTAAAACGAAAGTGGAAAAAATTCGAGCGCCGCAGCTACAGCAATGAACCTGTCCGATTGAAAGGCTTCCGGTGCCGCCCAGCCACGTTCGCTGCTTGGAAAAAAATAACCTGCCGCCACGGCTTTGACATGGGTGTTCGCTTTTCCGTGATTTGTTTTCCGGGAGCTCCTATATGGCGCCTTAAGCGTCACTTAAAGGAACCGGTGCTCACACGGCCCTGCTCTTGGGCCAGCCCATGTTGAAGGCGAGCGCTCGATCACTTTAGCAGTTCCCCAGGTCGCTCGATCACATTTTGACCCGTCGAGGTTGGCCAGTCGACCGTTGACTTTTCAAAAAATACGAAAAAAATTAAAAACGAAAAAGATCGCTAAAAATTGAAAAAGTTCATGAATTATGTTTATGGATTTTGAAAAAATTTCACAAACTTCAAAAAAAACTTCACGAATTTTATAAAAAATGTTCATCGATTTAGGCATCAGCTTTTTAGGAAGAAAAAAAAGAAGCAATCCAGCTGCCGCCGCCGCTCCATCGTCCTCCTCTCCCCTGCTGCTTCCATGGCCTTCCTCCTCTCATCTCCGGAGCTAGCCGCAGCTTCTACGGCCCACAGCCCCACGGAATCGACCTCCTCCTCGAGATCCTCCCCGCCACCTCTTCAAGTGCGTGCGTCTCCAAGCCTCATCTCCCACCGCAAGAGGCTGCCGCAGACCCTCACCGCCGTGGGAATGGACATGCCTTGTAACAGTAGCTCTCTCCAATATGTTCTCGCACCAAGGGTCGGTCAAACTGAAGAAAATCCCTATTGCTCTAATTATCGTTTGACTTTGAGCCTCTGCCATATGCACCTTTGTCGAAGAGGACCTAGCTAGTCTACCCTTTTTAGGCTCAATATAAGGATTAAACTCTAGATGGCAAATGGATAAATAGGCCTCATGTTGACTGTCACCCACATTGTACAGTCTAGTAACCTATGAGTGCGATATATTTTCCTCTCTGTGGCTAGTAAAATTGTTAATTGTTCTGTTATCATTATAACCTATGAGCGCGCATGATGTTTCGGTTAATAGATTCAGAGATGTCAAAATCCAATTAGGCGTGAAAATAACCCATCTGATACGAAGATCCCTGTCCAGTTTCATATACTGGTGTTGTTGTAAGGTTTTTTCAGGCATAGATAAGTTGCAAATCAACTGCCAATCACTAGCAAATCAAGTACCAACACCTTGAATCAACCCCGCGCCATAGTCTTTTCGATGCCACACAAACCCCTGGGCATGTGCCACGTGTTTCCACGCCCTACAAGTCAGTCACCATCAGCATCACGCTCATATGTCGTCGTCGTTGATCCCGCCGCCGTCTTTTGTCCCGACCGACATCCCCGTCGATCCGTCAGACTATCCAGGCCAACTGCCCTATGTGTCTGACCCGAGGCGAACTTTCCTGACTACAACCATCTGCAACTCCTCACAGCCGCCATCATCCGTCTTAACTGGCTTGACATCCCGCAACGCCTTCAAGCATCCCTGGTGTGCCAATAAATTTTCACCCTTGTCTGCCATAACCCAAGATTTCCAGTTTCGTCGAACTTTTCCACCTCATACCTAGTACCCGTTGGAGCCAGATTCTTTGTACGACTGACCCTGTGAAAAATAACCGAGCTTCTTTCCACGATGCCAAAGTTCACGAAGCAAACCTACGTACTCGCGTCCCAGTACTAATTAGCAATTTCACGTGGTGTAGCTGCAGAGTGGATTGAGCCAGGAGCTGGAGTCATCTCCATTTGTATCCTGATGAACATTGTTAATTAATAAAGTGGAGCGTGTTTATACTGAAAAAACATGTATGCACAGTTTTATTTTTTAGATCGTTTTTTCTTGCGGGTTTTCTGTTTCTTCTCCTGTTTTTTCCTGATTTTTCCCGGCATTTCTTTTATCAGCTTTTTATTTTAATTTTAAAGTGTTCGTTACATATTTTAAAAATGTTGTAGCAGTGTAAAAACAATGTTAAACATGTATACAAATGTTTCTGATATATACAAAAAAATGTACAACGTGTATGAAAAAAAATGTTAACAATGTAGATGGAAAAGGTTAAATGTGTATAAAAAAATGTTCCTGATATATACGAAAAATATATGTTGCGTGTGAAAAAAATATACATGTGTTGAAAATAAGGAAAAATAAAATAAAAAAACAGAAGAAACCTAAGAAAACCATGACATAAACAAATAAAAATGAAATTAAAACAGAAGAAAGAAAGAAATGAAAAGGTAAAGAAAATGAAAACCACAGGAAACCACTGAAAACCACTCCAAACAGTGAAAAAACTCATAAGTTTTTTTCCTCCAAAAAAAAAACATTCGCGCGTACCTACAGTAATGGACCGGCCCAATTTAAAGGCTCCCGCGGACGCCGCTGCCCAGCCGCTTTCGCTCCCACGGGCTAAAAAAAGCCCGCTTCGGCTCCCGCGGACGCCGCCGCCGCCGCTTTGAGACCGGCGTTCGCTTTCTTTAGTCATCCGCCGCCGCCGCCACTCCCTAGCGCATTCGCAAGTCTGCCCCCTCTCTCGTCTCCGGAGCCAAGAGGCTCCCGCAGACCCTCGCCGCCGTGGGGATGGACATGCGTGTGGTGCTCGCCTTGTTGTAGCGCTCTCCAATATGTTCTCGCTCAAAGTGGATGGTATGCAATTTTTTGCAGTCCACTGACATGCTTTCACTGAAACCCTCCTCGTCGTTGCTAATTTCTCATTTCGCCTCTGCTTAGTCAACAGATTATCTAGGTGGGGAGTAGAGTACAAGAGGAAGGGTTCGATGCTCTGGGCCGGAGAGGCACGCACAAACAGTGTTCGACGAAATCCCGCAGCACTGGGGCGGCGTTGTGGTGCTGAGTTAGCCTCTTTAACCTGACTACAAGCGCTGCCTCAGTCGTTGTTAAGCGCATGACAGCAACAGCTAATTAATCAGTTAATCCCTATTGCTCTAATTATCGTTTGATTTTGAGCCTCTGCCATATGCACCTTAGCTTTGTCGAAGATGACCTAGCTAGTCAACCCTTTTTAGGCTCAATATGAATTAAAATCTAGATGGCAAATGGCTAAATAGGCCTGATGTTGACTGTCACCCAGATTGTACAGTCTAGTAACCCATGAGTGTGATATATTTCCTCTCTGTGGCTAGTAAAATTGCTAATTGCTCTGTTATCATTATAACCTATGAGCGCGCATGATGTTTCAGTTAATGGATTCAGAGATGTCAAAATCCAGTTAGGTGTGAAAATAACCCATCTGATACGAAGAACGCTGTCCAGTTTCATATACTGGTGTTGTTGTTGTTGTTGTTCTAAGGTTTTTTCAGGGCTAGATAAGTAGCAAATCAACTGCCAAAGTGCTTTTTCAGCATTTCTCTAGGTTGTTGTGATCCGCTGTAATTTAGTGACCCCGTGTTACTTTTCTCAATGCATACAATTATTCTTCATTTGCTACTAATATCACATTATTTTTCCTGTTTGGACTGTACGAGTATTGAAGTACTGCCTGTAATGCTGTTGTCGAAGCTCTTACCGGAGATGGAAGTTGAGGAAACTACAAAGAGTGAGCATTTGTTGTCTGGAATAACGAACCTACCCGTGCCTTCTCAAATGGAAAAGTTAAAGGTGCTTGATGCGGAAAATGCAAACTTGTATCACATTGTCATTGATTGATCTGTTGGTTGTCTGCTAAATAAAATTGGATTTGCTGTCCTTTCAGGGTCGGATAGAGATGATTGTGGGTGCTTGTGAAACTACTGAGAGAGTAATTGCCGTGTGCCGCAAGACTTATGGTCTAGGGCGCAAATCTTGGTCCTACATTGGACAAGGCACAAGCTGCAAAGATACAGGTTTAGGAAGGTCAACTTAGAGCGGCAGTAAATTATGGTGAAGGTATAGACACATTGATGCTTATTGGACTTCCAAATTAAATAAGTCCTGTGTGTCTCCTATTTGTGTTATGCAACCTCGATGCTGAAATAGCTTGACTCTCAGGATTGTGGGTATCTGGAGACCAAAGGCAGATGCATTCATCTCTTCCTAGCCATCTAATGGAAGTACTTGCTACTGGAGTTCGGGCTCATAATTTTGGTGATAATTCTGGTAAGATTAGATCCTGCAATCTTTCCACATTTTTACATGCTCTATTAGGATTTTCTTACTGTAACTCAGGAAACAAACAGGCATCACATGGCTCTTGCTCAGAAAGAAAACTAGAGAACCACACCGATGAACAGTGTATCGCGATGAATAAATTGAGACAGAACTTCTGCTGATAAGCAAATAAGCAACTAAGATTACGGCATGGGGCGACCGTTGTAGACATACCCATTGTAGAGATGAACTGGCAGTTAGTTACCAACAGCTCTACTGTATGTATTAAGCCCTTCACAATACTGCAGCAACAAATCAGAGTCCACCAGCAGACTGGTAATATAGAGACATGGGATCATTTCCGCGTGTAAATAAAGAGCAATAGTTTCACAGGTTATTCAGCTGGTCTATCTGGTAGATCACATGCTCACAATTCATAAAGCTATAAAATCATGGAGATTGAGCAAAATAAAAAAGCATTGCAATTTCTGACCTTTGGTTAGCAATACATTTATTACAACGACCGGGTAAACCATCGGTTCAAATGACTCTAATCACACCAAATCCACTCTTACAAAGAAACATGCTACAGAATTCAACACGGGACAGGCGTCCGTGGAGTAATCTGGCATCCATACTATAGACATGGTAATCTGACAGCTCTAACAGCACACAAACAGACTGCCAGGCATCAATCAAACTGGACTAGTGCATCAGGCTCCGCACAATGGAGCAACTGCAAGCAATGATCCAAAGGAAACGAACGGCAAATGGGTAACACAGACACATGATTATTTCCATGTATGAAGAACAACGCGGAGACAATAATTTCTCAGATTATTCAGCTGGTTGTATTTCTTGAGGTGGAGAGGTAGATGCACCAGCTGCTGCAACAGCTTCATGAGGCCTTGAGCGTCTGAAGGGTGGTGGATCTTCGCTCCCAGGTATCTGGTAGATCACACATTCACATCGCTATAATATCTCCAAACTTGGCATCAGTGCAGAACAGTAACACTAGAAAACCACAACGATAAATGGAACATCACAATGAACGGATAACACAAAAGCATCCATGGATAAGCAAATAAGCAACTAAGATTGAAATGCAGATAGAAATGTTTTTTCAAACAATAGCTTTCCTAGTGGGGGTGCTGACCTGGGAAGTCGATGGAGTGGCGCTGGCATTTCCTTGTCCACTTGAAAGCTCCGTCCTCTGCAGCCTCTCTGGCAACGTCTCCATCCCCATTTGTGACAACAGGAGCCAGATATATGTGAGCAGCTCCCCACCGGTGCCCAAACTCTTGGCATGTAGGTACCCTCGGCACCTACTGGCCGAGAAGCAGAGCATCTCCACCCACACACCTTCGATCACCTCCCACATCTTGTTCTCATCACCTATATATATGTAGCAACCCATTTGCAAGCTTCCATGCATCAATGATAAAATCTTCTTGTGTAGTTGCATCTGTCCCCACATCTGGTGGCACGTCCATGTTTTCAACAACTTGTTCTCTGTTTTCTTTCGGCTGCACCTTGGCGATTATTCTCTGCATAAATCCTCTTTGGATTTCCTTAACGAATGGCTCATTGCACATGAGGATCTCCATAGGTGGAGGCTTCTTGTCTTTGAGGATCTCCTCCAGTTCCGCATTAGCGGTTGTGAACAGGTTCCGCCTAGTGCCAGGCAATAACATCTCAGGATTGACGAAGAGTAGGTAGATCATGTAGTTGGACAATTCTCTGCACTAGACAGCTCTTCCATGATGAGGAGATCTTTCACACCAAACAGCACACCCATCGTCTTCACCAGAGGCATCTTGAATATACTGAGCAGTGGCACATTGGTGATCTGCTGATGCGCCCATGTAGTAGAAGCAGAAATCTGTGGCGATGTGCCAGAGAAGAACACTCTCATCAAATGGACTCCTTAAGCTCCAACCCAGATCTTGGTCGCATTTGTTAGCCTCAAGAGTCCATTGCCCCCTGCGGTCATTGAACTTCCAGTAACTGTCAGCATCTTTTATTTGATCTTCATCTTCCCACCCTTTCTTTACATACTTAAGAACCAACTCTATAATCTCATCACATGAGTTGCAGGGCTTCATGGACCAATGTTGGCCAAGAAAATTCCACATGCACACCTTCCAGGAGTGCCTTTTGTTATAAGCAAAGAACCGTACCAGATTACATTGGCCTACAGAGCTCTTTAAGGGTGCCATAGTGCTGATCCGTCTTAGTACGCTATGAAGGTCAGTGAGGACTTTCATCATCCGTGGCTGCCGGATAACCAATTTTTTTAACTGCAGCATAGCCCTTCTTTTTGTTGAATCATAACTGAATACCGCTCGGCCACAGCCAACAAAGTTTACGTCTCTCATGCTCATGTAAGAACAGCAAATCTCCAGCACTGCTGTACAACATAACAAGGCATATGTAACCTTCACCACGCCGGAGGCCTCCTCAGTATAAGAAGAAAGGCTGAAAGGGTAACTGCCTCCCGGGTCGCTTAGGGCGACTCCGGAGGCGCCGCCGCCGGGACCTTAGAAGGCCCTTCCCCAGCTCCCCGTTCACCACGCCGCCGCCGGAGGAGGCCGTCCCACGGCGGACGGCGGCGGCGGGGCATGTCCGTTCATCTTTTTTTCTTTCTCTAGTCTGGTGGTCTTCAACTCAATCCAACCAAGATTTCTTCCGATCTGGCCGTCGCCGTTCTGCATCCCCGGCCTCCCGATCTGGCTGCGGCCGTCCTACGTCGGCGGCTTCGCGATCTGGCCGCCAGTAGCCTCCCGATCTGGCAGGCCGCCGGCCTTTGGATCTGCAGTCGTCTCCGCGGATCGGCTGCGTCAAGCAAGATGCGTTTGACAAGATCTTTCAAGTCCACGCCTCGTGCATGCCAAGCAACCAACGCATGTGCCATTGCTGGGCTGGATGTATGTGGCTGCACTACCAGGGGCATGCACATGCACATGCACGATGTGCCTGGGTTGAGCACAAGAGCGTGGAGAAGATCAGTGGCCGGCTAGCCTGCCGGCGCACCACGCCCCCGTGCTGACACCGGGCATGGGTGTGCCGTTGGTGATCCTCTTTCGTGGTTTGGTGCCTCCCGATCGACGTACAAACTGGTCTCGGGTGTGGTGCCGCCGCCGGGAGTGCTGCAGGCTGAGGCGACAAGATTTCTCCGGTCTTTTCCATCAGAGATCTATACGGATTGGCGTATGTCGCCCCTGGATATCTTGATCGGAAAGGCTCCGGTCGCGCGCGCTCACGTTATTAGCCAACACGGCTTCAAGAGGGCGCGGCACGAAACTTCGCTTTCTTATCGGAGTCATGGGACATGTCTAAGTCAAGATTCCCAAGGCATCGATAAAGGCGGAGGAAGTCATGGCGGCTGCAATTGGAGATGTTGAAGCGTTGACGGAAAGGGGTATTGGATGCGATGAAGACTGCGTGCTAGGTGTTTGATGACTTGCAACAGCGGCCTCGGCAAGCGGAGGCGGCAGCACCGGAGGACTGCAATTTTGGTGGTACTCCTCGAGTACCGAGTCTCGATTCCCAGGGTGAAAACCCAAGGTTTGGCCTTTATTGGTTGTACCTGGCAATGGCCTTGTTGAAGGCATTGTTTTTTGGGTGATTTCGGACTTTCTCCAGGGTGAAAACTCAAGATCTTCGATCGGGCAACGACAACGCTTGTGCATTGTTTCCTTCTTGGAGGCGTTGCTTTTGGAGAACCTCTTTTGTAATACGGGTGTTGTCTTCGGTGGTGGTTAGAGTGCTACTGTTGCTAGTGATTGATCACCGTGGCGGGATCTTTTTTTTCTGCTCTTTTTATTTTCTTTTTTGGCTGTGTGTATCCTTGATGTGTTTGGACATCTTGTTGGTACAGAGGCCGGGCGTAATTGGTATCTTCGCGATATTAATATATTCCCTTTGTCGAAAAAATATGTAACCTTCACATCGTTAGCATTATAAGCATCTCTGTGACTTGTGGAAGAGGCTGATGGCTGCCCATGGCAGAAATGCAGCTGATACATGTGCCCAGCCAGAAAGAATATGCAAGAGGCTTTGGTTTTCCTTGGGATCTCTTTCCAACAGGTCGAACATCTTTCTTTTGGTGTAGAGAAGACTGAACGCTTCAGATAACCTATTTTGCAACAAATCACATACTTGTTTTCTATCAAGCTCCCAGATGGATTTTAGGGTACAAAGCTGACCATCATACGGCGATGCAAGGTCCACAAATAGCTTATAGACCTCAAGGGCCTTATTATATTTATCAACTAGCCTTTTTGTTACTTTGCTATAGCGGATTTGGGCCCTTCTATGGTTTTCCTTTGTTTTGTTTATTTGGCGGCTTATCCATGTGCTTGAGGTCAGAGGATGGTGGTCAGGCTTTTGGATCCACCATGGCAGCTTCTCCATGTGCTCGAGGCTGATAGTCGGCCTCAACGTCCATGCAATCGTCTTCTCCTTGTGCTTGAGGAAGATGGTTGTCAGGCTCAAGGTCCACTGCATCACCTTCTTCTTGTGCTTGACGACAGGGGATGGTCTGGACAAATTCCCTTGTTTTTTGCACGTAGTCTTGAAGCGAATTGATCCCGCCTTTTCTGCCTGTGTTCCACCTCGGAGCAGGGCCAGAAGAGCTGACTAGGCTGTTAATGCTAGCGCACTTGATAGCCCAGGGCTTCTCAAAGCTTTTGAGTATCCCCACGGCGAATAAAAAGATTGATGCCAGCAACAACCTCACGTCGCCGCCTGGCCATGATTTGCAAAATACGTAAATGGCTACGGTGAGTTGAGATATGGAGGTGAAGACGTGTCGTGTACATAGCTCATTGTCTTCAATGCTGTAGGCAGTTAAGAGGTCCTGCCCGCCCAGGTGGATCAGGAGAACTGGTGCCCATACCACCTCCAGGATGCTATTGCCTTGCCCAGAGCTACAATCTTTCCTGCTCTGGCGGCTGAAGAGGGTGGCAAGGGCGTATATGGCTAGTGCATCGCTGCCTAGGTACGAGAGCCATATTATGGATCTGAAGTAGGAAGGAATTGCTTACGTCAAGAGGCAGGGAAGAAGAGGAGCCACTGAGCGAAGAGGCTGCTGAGCACGAGGATACGCAGCTTCCACTTCTCCCACCATTCCACGGCACCTGACAGACTCATGACTGGAGTGCTTCTGCTTCCTCGTCCGCTCGAGGTGGTGAGTATTGTTTATTTGTCTAGGCCCAAAGATAGGACTGGAAGTCTGGAACCAGCAGGTCATTCTCTAATGAAGGCCAGGCTCTCAACGGAATATTGTGAAGGTGCTTTTGATGCCAGCAACCCAGTAGTGTTGCTTTTGATGGTGCTGTGCCTTGCGTGCTGGTGGTAATTAAGTACTCCTCCCTTGCTCATGATTGATGCACTCCTCTCTGCCATTTTTTGCCTTTTGCTTTGGCTTTTGCTAAAGGTTAAAGCCGTAAATGCAAGGCTTGATCGTATTTGGCAAGACTTGGTGCCCGATAACTTAAACTCGTCCGTGAATCCTATATTAATTGAGATTGTGCAACGGTGCACAAGGGTGGTTAATCATATTTAGGTCGACTGGGACAAGCATTTTTTTTTATGGACCCCCAATCCACGAATCGATGCATACAAGTAAATAACAACTATCAAAACCTTTTGCTAATTCCCGTGGACTTGGCCTAAAATATTCATCAGATAGCTACTGAGTACCCCAGACCACGGCATGGATATCCAGTAGCCATTCGAGGCCAAGCAAGTGTGAGAGTGGTGGTCAGTTGATCACCAGGTAGCTCCTGCTCAAGCTAACGCGTGGCGACGGGACGGATGGGAATTAACATAAGCACCTGGCGGGTCAAGAGCTTCCGGCGCTTCCAGCGGCGTATATATATATATATATATATATATATATATATATATATATATATATATATATATATGTATGTAAATTGCGTACTAGAGATCGATACCGTAGAATTCCCCAATTCCATCTCACAATTCAATTTGTTGGTTACCTACTGCTGAAGCTTAAGCTACTGCTGCACCATTGGCTGCAAATGTAATCAGTCGGTCAGGAAGCTACTGGTTAGTGATGATGAGGGGCAAGAGATAACAACGGCGAAAGTCGCATCGACGTTCTTATATCAATCCTATAAGAAACCGATGGTGTGTGAGTGTAAGTCTAATTATTTGTTATATTACTTCTCATATTGCTGACTTCTTCCTTGTGCTAATTTTTGCTGTTAACTTCTCTACTTCTTCCATTGACCAATCAATGGGGCATCGGTTAATGCTTTTGAACAGAGGATTACAACGGTGTAGACCTAATCTACTGAGAGCTAGGCAGGCTGACACCAGAATGACTCTACCAGTGGGCTTGAGCTGAAAAAGAGCGACAGTTAGGGGCAGCCGTTGCGCTGCACAACAACTGTAACCTCTTGTGTTTGTTCCCTGCCCGATTTCGAACAATGACATACACTTACACACCATTGCTTGTGGAGTCTGAGTCACTCCAGGTTCATCCTTAATAGTAACGCGTGTGGTTGTTAATTTGGTTGGCACCATACGTACGTTGCAAATCGTGTGCACACGTACAGTACACAACCTGAAGAAGTTCAGAGGGCATGCAGCAGTTTGAAGACATGGCTCGATCGTTTCTTTCATTTCCAGAGCGCAACATCGACTATTGGAGCATAGAAAAAACCCTAGGCTGACTATCCGGTCGCTCTCGTGACTCCGGAGGCCCCTGCCGCCGCCACCTAAAGAGTGCCCCTCCGCCGCCCATCCCCACTCGATGTCGCTGGAGGAAGCCCAAGGGCAAAGCCCGGCGGCTGCCGGCCGCAGCGAGGAGGCAAGCCCCGCACCTCCTCTTTGCCTCGCCGGTCTCGCTTCGGCCTCTGGTTGCGCTCCCATGTGCTTCCCGCGGTGCCCGCCCTACGCCTCCTCTTCACCTCGCCTACGGCCTCTGGTCGCGCTGCCGTGTGCGTCCCACGCGCCCATGGCTTGCGCGAGCCCTCCTCGACCCGGCGGCAACGGCTGCCTCGACCCGAGCTTGCAGGTCTGCTGCACTGCCGTAGGTAAGGCTGGACGTGACGAGCGGTCTTTTGGGCCAGCTAGCGGCCCGCTAAGGACCTGACCGAACGGACCTGGCCCGGTAAATAATATGGCCGGTCCGGTTTGTGAAAAGGGGACCGAAATTCGGTCGGTCTTGTCCGGTAAAAGCTTGGCCCGGCTCGGTTAGAGCGAAGGCCCAGCCCAAATAAAGCTAATCAGGAGAGCCCAACACATATAGACTTGCCCGCCGTCTTCGTCCATGCCGATGGCGCTGTCGCATGTCTCCTCCCACCTCCCATCCCCACCCCGGCGACCATGTTAGTCGAAGCGCCGCACTCGGCTTCGTCCTCTCACCGGAACGAATCGACGCGGTAGGCCCTACAACGCCACCTCGCCTTGTCCGAGCATCGAGTTGGAGGAGCATGGGCACGCCGGCGTGAACGCAGCACCAGCTCGCCATTGGTCCCGCCCCCTCCGGTTCCTCTCCGAGCGGCACGAAGACTGAGGAACACATGTGAGTCCTCATCTCCTCGGCAATCTCCTCCTGATCCGTTCTCTGTTTGAGAAAAGATAGCTAAATTTTTTAGTCCCTTTTCGACCATCTCCTCCTCACAGCACCAGTTTGCTTATTTTTCATCCATTCCGTCCTCTTCTCTCTTCTTTTTTTGCGGAAAAACTTCCAATCTATTCATCATCAATCATAATAGTACAACGAATAGTAGAAATAATGAAAATTACATCCAGATCCGTAGACAACCATCCTCTTTTGCTCCACTTTGTCATCCATTCAATCCTCTTTAATTTCGATCCATTTACTTTGCAAAATTAAAAGATAGCTAAACAGAGCCACAATTGCAAACAAGAGAAGTCTCAGGCGATCTTTCCAGCCGGTCCATTCGATCCCTCGATCCTGATGGAGCTTTTGCCTGGCCGGTCCAGTCCAGAAAAAGAGGACCGCTGCACACTTCAGTCCGTCCCGATCCGGACCGATCGTGTCCGGTCCAAAACGAGGCTCGGTCAGGGACCGGACCGACCCGTACCGGGTCCACCCTTAGCCATAGGTCCCTCTCCGCCCCTCCACGCCGTCGGCGTCACCCTGCACGTGTCGTCCCTCTCCACCACCGCCAGTGGTGAAGCTAGTAGCAGGTTACGCCTAGGGCTGAGCTAGCTTGAACGACAAATTCTCAAAAATTTCAGTACTTTGTAAAAGGAATTACAAAGAATCTTGGTACTAGGCCTAGGGCTATAGCCCTAGTTGCCCTACGCTTGTCTCCGCCACTGACCGCCGCCCTTCATCCCTCCCCTGCTGCATCCTCGCGCCCTTGAGAGGCGCTTCCCCACAGCCCTCCAGTCTCCACCTCTCTGCGCCACTCGCTCGTGCCCAGCAGCAGGATCCATCCCACCCTCCTATGTGGTCACCATCGGTTGTGACAATGCAGCATGCGCTCTCCCACCCCTGGCCAGGACCAATACGCTTGATTGCTTGATTATTGGAGCTTTGTACACTCGTAACCACTCCAAATATGGGAGCCTACACAAGCCATCTGGGAGTTGGGTGCAGCAAGGCAGGTAATCGAGGGCTAGAACCTTCAAGCTCTCGAGGGATACAATAGCTGCGAACGTCATCCATCGGTGGAGCTGACGACGACCAAAATATCTTTCCATGCTAATGTGTTCTATGCAAGGCTGAGGACATAGCACATCAAACACCGCCTCAATTATTTGCACCTCCTTAGACTCAGAGGCTCCTCCATGGATCAACCCATCTCCCACTCCACCACATTTTAAAACAAGTTTGGTATGATCTTCCTTTGCATTTACCCTCGCCTTTGTGGTCAAAAAGGCACTAGATATATTTTCTAGACTATCTAGTGAAAGACAACTGAGTTGGGAAAGAGAGCCCAACTCTTCCAAACTACACCAGACACCATCAATATAGGCTGGAAATCCAAATAGTGCCCTCAAATTTGTAAGAGCTCGGAAACCCCTAGGAATAGTATTTACACGTGTGTCATCAATATAATATCAAGAAACCTCAACCGTTGTAGCTTGATAATGCTATCAGGAAGTTTCACAAAACTTTCACAACCATCAAGGCTAATATGCTGTAGGAATTTCATCTCATGGATGTTCTCTGGCTGCCTACAAATATCAGTCCTCTTTAAGTCAAGTATCTCAATTGCTTGAGTTCGTACACACATTCCACCAGTGCATCAATGTTTGTAGATTCAGTATGTAGAAGACATAGATTTGGGAAGTTAATCAACGAATCACCAGGCTAAATTTTGATGCTTCCGGTTAATATTATTGACCTAAGCAATTTCTTCTCTCTTAAATAGCTCCACTCAAATTCATCTGATCTCACACCTTTGGTTTCTATAGACAGTCTAAGAAAATTGGATGATCTAAGGTTTTTTTAGTAGTATCTCCATTGTGAGCTACTACTGTTTCATCCATAGCCATAAATTGAGCAAATGAGTGAATGACATCATGCATGTTGCATATAAGTTGGCTAGGAAGTCTTATCATCAGCAGCGTTCGAAGAGAACAAATGCTACTAGTTTGCTTCACCGTTAGCGACGTTCGAGGATAAGCACATGCTACTGGTCATGTATTATTAGCAGCGTGGACGGAAGACACTGTCGGTAGTTTAGTCACCAGCGGCGTGCTGGGTGCACGCTGCTAGTTGTATACACTAGTGGTGCGATACTAGCTGTGTGCACACCTACACGCCGTTAGCAGGCACAATTGCATGACGCTAATTAGGGGGTCCTGTACTAGTGGAACATCCACTGCCGTGGGTTATGCGTGAAACCGATTGTGTAATGGCATGATTTGGAATGACAGCGGGTGTTGTTTTGCGTCGTGGGCAGGCAGCTTACCTACCAGGTCTGAGTCACTTCCGCACATATCTGGATTCGACTATGCGATTACGATAACGCTCCTTGTGAAGCACTAACCATATGTGAGCAAATGAAGATAGTATCATGTGGACCATGCCATGGATCTAGTATGAAGATTTCCAATGCCTCACACTCCTAGCTATGCCGCCGTACACCTCATGTTGGCTCGTATATTGGGAAGTTGAAATGGGATCATGCAATGCATAATGCCAAAACTGGTAGGCTGTCTATATATACAGAAAACTCCAATAGCTATTCAACATTGGTTCTTCACAATACGTATCTGGTGTGTGTGTGTGTGTGTGCGCGCGCGTGCGTGTGTGTGTTTGTGTGTGTGTGTGTGTGCGCGCGCGCGCACGTGTGCGTGTGCACTCTGGACGTTTTATATACAGAGGGCACCAATAAGTTAGGACAAAAAATATGGACAATGATTGATTACCGCATGGAGGAGCTTTCTACTTAGAGGTTGGGCCCATCTTGTCCCACAGGGGTGGGGTTTACTTCCACAATTACTCTATACTGAGCCATGATGATCAATGTGCATGTCTAGCGGTAATATCTTGAGTGTTTATCCACTCAATCCTTTTTTCCTTTGTGTCATGAATTGCACACCCAACACATATTACTGCTTCGCAAAAAGCAGAAACATATTACTACCAACCCCATGTGAGTGTTAACAGTGAACACATGATCAACAACGTAACTGGACGCTCATTTGATAAGTTAAATGTATAAGATGATTTGTGGCTTCGGTAATCATGAGGTGAACAAATGTTGTTACGTGTTGCAGAGTTGTCCCTATCTCTCTGCGTCCAACCATAAGTAGATTGCTGTTGTCGCATGATTTCTATGCCGCACCCTTAAATATCGGTCTTAAGCCTTTCGAGAGTAGTTCTCTTTGTTCAAGTAGATTTAATTAATTATGATAGACGACATATGATTCTCACTTCCCCAAATAAATGTGTAGAGTAGCTGAAATGATGCAGAAGTTGCCTTTGAGTACCCTGTTATGTTAACCCGACCTCTTCTTTGCAACATGTACATCAACCAACCCGTCCCCCCCCCCCCCCCCCCCCCCCTATGTTTCGTTCCAGTGTTGACACGGATTCCCGCAGTGCACAGTCTGAAGGTTTATACACATCTTCTATCGTACTCTTCCTAAAAGCCCTGCCATATCCTCGTGCTGGAAGAAGAAAAGCAAAGATGATGCCACCTTCTTCAAAGACGTGAAAAGATACGTCGACGAGTTCATCCACGCCTTCATGGATGAGCACATGACCTGCTTGAAGAAGACCATTCACAAGGCGTTTGTACCGACACGGAAACTTGTGACTGTGCTGTCCTAGGTTTTTTTTTCTATGTCCAATGTTCATGATAAAGACATTTTTTGCTTCGTGCTGATCAGATCTTCGGGATGTAAAAGGTTATCGGGGAGCGTCAGTTGCTGCACATGTTCTAGCTGAGGCGGAAAGTGCTTTGCCTTTACACACCAGCGTGTTCCAGTAGAAGAATTCATTGGCTCGTGGTGGCTGCTCATTTCTTTTATGGTTCCCTGATTCTTGAGTCAGGAGGCTTTGGTTCTTGCACAAGGAGGCTCTGGCAAATACAAATTTCTTAACTGAAGTGTGTAGATACAAATGCGGTTGTTGGGTGGACATTGACAACATTAGGCTATTAATAACTACTAGATGACCCATTGCGCCGATGGCGCAAAGGGCGAGAGCAAACCAAGTATTCAAACCATGCACATAAGAATATTTAGACACCAATTGGAGCATAAGAAAATAGACACTTAGGTATGATGTTCATACATAGTGTTATAAGAAGTTTATGATAGCTTATTTACAATGGTTTTAATGGGCAAGCTACATAGGCATAGATGCATCGAGAGCGGATGTGCGCGCCGTCGATGTCATGCGTGCAGCTGCCGCTGCGTCCATCGATGTACTTCTCTCGATGCATCATAGGAATAACATTTGTTGGGAAATGACAGTACATTATGAATAAATAGGAATGGTATAAGAAAAAGGCTATTAAACTTGACCTTCTATCACTGAATTCAATTTTATTGATCACTTACACATGAAATTAAAATGTACAACAAATATTTCTCATTTTGGTCTTCATAAATAAGATCAACAGCGGATATCAGACTAAAAACATGTTAATAAGTCCAATAAAGGTTCCATCAGGACCAAAAGACGCTCAAACAACATCAATGCCTAAACTTTAGTAGCATGCCTATATGACATCATATGTAGTTTCAAACACCAATGAAATTAAGATCAGAACATACCATCCTAAATTGGTGAGTGCATTCGCTTGCATCATCTCCTAGTCGACTTGAGCTAAAAAGTTATTGTGATAAGTAAGAAATCAGGCAAGTAATTGTTGTACAATGAATTTTCAATGTAAAAGTAGTAGCTTGGCAGAAATTAGAGCATCACAAAAAAGATCAATATATTATATCAACACAAGCGAAATGGCAGATTACATAATATGTTCTTCTAAATAACTACATTCACAGCATAATCACATGGTGAAGGAAATATAATTTAATCAATAAATTCAATCAACACAAGCAAATGATAGACCAAATAAATGTTGGTTTTTGTTCCAATGTATATATCCCTATTAATAGCTCTATATTCCCATCTGCTTTTACGATTGCAACCTCATGCTCACATTGCTGTAAAGCAAATGCACTTAACCAAGATCACGATTGGGAAGGATTGATAACTCTGGACCAGGATGCAAAATTTAAGGCAGGGCACTCTCCTTATGTAAGCCATTCCAAATCGAAGAATAGAACCATCCACTCTCCTATATTATCTAAAAACCAATCTTGCTGAATCAAAACAGTGAGTTGGAATTTTTCCTATGAAAGGATTGTGCTACTTGGTAGTTCTATGGTTGTACTTAAGGTCCCTCTATTTTTTTAACATTGAGTGAGATGACAAAACTTATTTCAGAAAGCTGCAACAAGAATTAAAACAATAGTGGTGATTGAGGACAACTTAAGATGTACTTTATGAGATGCTGAAAGTTATACCACTATTACATATAGATAGAGTTCTTGCGGGGAAACAAAACAGGGATATTACTGAGACATTAAGCCCAACTAAAGTAAGAAAGCTTTCTTATTTATAAATTAATCAATACTCATTTCTGACACACTTAATCGGGTTTTGAGCTTACTATAATGCAGACGTAAATTAATTATCACAATGCAGGGGAAAAAAATTCTGCTTCGACGACAACAAATGTTCTCACTTGTAATTAATTATGAACAAAATTGTGAATACTGAATCTTCTGTGCAGTATAAAAGAATTCAGTTATTACCTTGGCGGACTTAGGAAACTCCATTAGTTATTACAGGGGTTGAAGAAAGATAATCAGGAAACTAAAGGCTAACATACAAAGTTCAGTAATCCGAACACCAACTCCATCAGTTTCCGAGAAAAAGCTTAACAACCAACACTTGAGACACGAATGTTATTATAGATACATGATAAGCGATATTCAGTATGATTCTGAACTACTTGAGCTCTAAGTTTTATTTGCAAAGCATGACACACGACTAAGCTTCTTATATACATACAACACGTAATATGATTGAATTTTGTTTGAATAGGGAGGATGGGAACTAACAAAATTATCAGTGCACAACAATATCCGATGGAAGAAGACCTGGCGGTCAGCAAGCAAACATTCAGGGAGGAACTACCGGTCGTCAGTCTCACGCCATATGTACCTCAGATAGTTGGCATATACTCACACAATTGACCTCTTGATAGTCTTGTTCCATCCATTGCACCGTTATATCCTCCTGCCCTCCAGTATGTGTTAAACTGGGTAAAAGAATTGAAAGCTCAATGCTGCAGTATACATAATAACAAAGTTTGTGCAATGACAGTGAAAGAAATAGACATGTCTATCTAGAAGCAATAACACATCATGAAGCTAATAAGTAGAGATATACTGGTTGTTTAATCTGCAGGTGCTGGCATGCTCTTCTCAAGATCAAAATATTGCATTTTTGTTTTAATTTTTGAGATCCCTCATAAATTAACTTGATCGTGTTTGCACAATTGCGATCTATATCACCACAGCAATGTGCACAGCAGGTAAACTCGTTCTGAAAGCCAGCAGCTCAATTACAAAATCAACTAAGGATCATGACAAAATTATGTTTCGTGTGCAGTGCGCACTCATCTTCATTGTGAGAAGCTGGGTCGTCTCACATAGCCGAGTACAACACTCTCCCTGAATATATAAGCATAACTAATTTCATATAGTAGTAGTGGGATTAATAAACAAATTCAGTTTCCTTGTTCTCTAATTTGAACGAATTGCATATAGTAGTAGTAATCAGATTTCACAAATAAAACTTCAACAAACAATGGTTAATCAGTAAAGAACCAATTTTATCTATTGCGGCGACACAAATTTGTTAGCTTGCGTACAACAACTCTTACGTGATGCGAAGGCAATTCCGCTGGGTAGTAAGTACCTCGTGAGGATCTCCCACACTGTCGTAGCGTCCGGCCAAGATGATGAGATGGTTGGCACGGCGAAGGTGTAGGAGCCACCCATCACGACGGGGAGGCGAGACACGAAGAACGTTTGCAGTAAGGTGTTTATGCCTGTGACGAACTAGAGCATCTGGATTACCAGAGCTTTCTCCTCCAGACAGAATTAATTTAGTGAGTGAATATCATTTATATGCGCGGCAAATTCAATTGAGCTTAGTACTTCTTCGGAGATATCAGATTCATGATTACTACTTGAAGACTCACATTTCCACCACCCATTTGAGGAACAAGCGCGCTTGGTATGATGACGGATTGACGGTGGTGCCCAACATGACCAAAATTAGTGGAGCAGTACTTCTTCATATTCTACCGTTTACCCATCGCACCCACGGTGCAAAAGCTAACTATAACTAAGTTATGTGCTTATTCATGCCTACAGTTGAAAATCATAGAGTAGCTTTTAATCATGAATTTGAACACATATAAACATAGCAGTTTAGGTATAGCACATTCTGATTGGGGCATCAGGTTTTGTGCTGAATTGCAAGCATAATTAACTTTGGGGCAGAACCTCTTGCTCTAAGACGCAAGCAGAACATAGAATTTACATATAATTAGGTTCAGTAAGATAAGCAACTTGTGGCTAGTGCTATCACCTGGGTGGACAGAACAAAACGCTGGACAAGGGTCACATGTAGCACACAGTTTTCACATAACAACTGGATTTTGGTAGAGACCTGGATGAACGACTGGCTTCTTGGAGACTGAACTCTGGTTGACTTCTGGATGTCCAGTACAAATATTAATCAAGGAAATTGTCCTATGGAAAATACAACAATATAAGAACAGTGGGCTAAATCCATGGTCGTAAATAAAATAACAACCTGCATGTAATCCGTCAGGAAAAATGATATTGCAAACAAAGATGTTAACTGTCCCATTTTTAATTTCCTGGTATGTATATTGAGTGGCTAAAGTTTTTTCAAATACCTGGGAATATTAAGCATAAATCCGAAGAATGCATGAAACAACAGACCAAATATATCTACCATAGGACACCGGAAAAGAAACCTTCGAAACTATTTTGTCCACAAATTTGCCAACCAGAATAACCATAACAAGCTGGTATACAACAAAATACTTTCACTCATAAATACTACCTAAAAGCTAAACTTTATTCTTAGATGCAAATATACTATCAACTCATAAAGCCAAGAGATTCCTTTTGGACTACATCAACTGGGCTGGCGCCATACCAACTTTTACTTTGCAACACTCTCAACATATCAATACTTTCCGCTTAGACCTTCCTCCCAAATCCAATACTGTTACAACCCTGATATATAGGGCTACCATCATGTTGCATTTTAAAAGCGCAGGGGAAAAACCCACAACAGTCACATGTAGGGCTGCTCCAAGAAACTAAAATAATGCTTAGTTTTCATCTTGATGCAAAGCGAAAAGAAGCAAAATGGCTGCATAGCAAGCAGGATATTGAAAGAAATTTTCAGTTATCCCTGACCAGCAGAAGTAATCAGTACCGGGTCCATAAGGATGGCTGGGTAATGACTGTTGAAAAGCAGAAGAACTAAATGTATAAGAATAAGCTACAAGTACAACATAAGTACTCTCTTTAGACCAGCCACTTACAACACAAAAAAGACATGAAAATTGGAAGATCATAATAGAAAACATCAACATGATGAAGGGGTGGCCTCTATTCTGGATTGCCTTTTAATGCTCTGTGTAGTAATATGGTATTTAAAAGGTTGCCCAAATTTTAAGAGGGAAACAGTACTGCTCATAAGCCAAATAAAATGGGATAACCTGCTAGTGCCAGGTCGTAACTAAACTGTATTGCCTTTTTGTATCAAGTAAATTGTAAATCTAGCATGAAGAGAATTGACTGGCTGTGATATTGAGTCATTATTTACACTTATCTAATTTGGTCATCTTCGACCATTCAAGAAGCCGTGATATCGAGTCCCGTTCAAACCATTAGAAACATCAATCCAATTATCAATATGATCACGCAATCGTTTAGTATGGATTTTCACATGACGACTGGATAGGATGAACATGCACGCTCTAAAGTTGAGGACTATTGTGCATCACCAACATAAAAGAAACAACCCCTAGTTTGCCAGATTACAAAATCCCTAGGTGTATTTTCTTTGAGAGATTGTGGCGGATTTGATGTCGTCCGCCAATGCTGATCTATTATAAAGATTTATCAAAAGTACAATACACCTCAAAAATCTATTATAATCATTCCGTTCTTGCAAGTGTCATATTTTCTTGGTTATATTATCTATGGTGAATTTTCTTTGACAGATCGTGGTGGATTTGATGTCGTTGGCCAATGCTGATCGATCTCACATTGATGAGGAACTTGTTGACTACACCCTAGGGAGACTGTGCACCTACATGATCATGATGAGTGGGGCACCGCCACGATGCACAGGATGTGCGCGTGTTGTCTCAGTGTTCGTCCCATCCAGACGACCAACAAACAAGATGAGATCGTACTCCTAGGTTCATGCATGTCACCCCGTCGACTGGCACATCACTATGCAATGCATGCGGAGCCAATGACGTAGTCTCGATGGCCCTCCTTGTACGTTGCCTCGGCCTCACTGTCCGCGCGTGTAGCCAACCCACGGCCCCGACGTGCGTCATTGTGTCCGACCTCCGTGCGCCATGCCAACCCCACACGTGCCTACCTACGCGCTACTGCCAGACGGAGCCATGCCAGTCCGAGTTGGGTGCCGCAGCGTGCCTGCTGCAGTAAAGCCGCATGCCGCCTCTGCGCGCTGACTACAGTGCACACACCGGCCACTGGACTTGATGCCCGTGCACCGCCTCACACCGGCAGCGCCCATGTTGCATAAATCCAGCCATAGCTTAGTTCGGTGCCAAGGTAGCAATTTCAGTCTATTTCTACTGCCATGTCAGCATTTCTAGGATGTGTGCCATGGCAACGTTTGTTGGCTGCCATGGCAGCCCTTTTAGGAACAATGACGGCTGCAACAGCCACAGCAACAGAGGGCACAATAGTAAGAAGCGCAACTATACCCCGGTCAAGAAGGACATTAGCCGACTAAAGTGCTTCAAATGCAAGAAGATGGGGCACATGCCATGGTCTGCCCAGAGAAGAAGGATTGTCCTACAGCGAAGTCGAACCCGTTCAAGAAAGGACATGTGAACCACATGAACGTGGACGAGCTGTTCGAGGAACCGGACGCTGTTATGGGTTAATAATATTGGACTAGAGTTCCACACTTCCAAAGAGTACAATTTGGTTAGAGAGAAACGATAACATCAGATTTCGAGTCATAACTATAAAAAATTGAAAATTCACAATGCACCTTAGTCACTAAATTAATACTACCTTCATCTCATATTAGTTGTTGTTGAAATGGATGAGTACTATTTATTAATCCCTTGGTTTAAAGGTTGGAATCTTTCGTTGATTTCTTCAATCCGAGCAATGGTTGGCTCGGGCCAAAGCCACACATATACCCGCTCGATGCCCCATTCGGGGTCCATCCGCTTCACGAGCTTGAAATCATCGTTAATGAGGTTGTACATGAACACCTTGTGCCTAAAGACGAAATAGGTGCAGGCGCCAGCCAAGCCCAGCTGTACACTATCTGCGGAGAAGCTTGCCGGGATACCAAGGAATAGGACGCGGTCGGCCAAACTCCGGCTGTCCCTCACCTCCCACCGCATGTTGTCGCCCCTGTTCGCTCCTTCTAACACGTGCACCCTCAGCAAGAACACGTGTGGTGGCGGGTTGTCGTCGTCATAATATTGACGCCAGTTACGATTGACTAGGACAGATACCGACAAAAGCCTGCCACAGGACTCCAGGAGGTAGCTATAACAACACCAGTAGTTACTGTCCTCAATTGTATCACATGTCAAGACGAGCCTGCTGTTGCAGACGTCCTTGCCAATAGCTTCAAAATCTTATGTGAAGAGTTGCGAGGAGTAGATATCCCTGTGCACTAGCACATTGCCTTGGTGATATGCTATCTCTGGGTAGCGGCATCCCGGATCGTATAGCCTCACTTTCATGAATGTCCATGCTGTGTCACCAGGACGCATGATAGCCGTCCTTAACGTGGGTGTGGACAATAAGTGTGTGATATCCTCCCAACCAAAGCTGTACAGAAAAACGGTGCCATCACTATAAAGGATGCCATGTGGGTCCTCCATGGAGTGCTTGATCTCGTAGTCATCCGGGAAGCAAGGTAGGAGGGTGACGGCTCCTGTGAGATGATCTACGAGTCTAGGTCTAGGCCAGAGAGTAAAGAACCATACAGATCGGCCATCGGCACTAACCACCCAGTTTCTACGGCCGCGTGTAGCTGGTGCGTTTGGTGGCATTGAGATGACCACGTCGTCGCAGCTACAGTGGACGTAGCTCGGCGTCACCTCCTCCGAACGCACACAAAAGAAGTTGACGACGGAGTGCATGGTTGGCCGTTGCATGTCGTGAGGATCCGAGGCAGAAACATGGGGCGTGTCGCGGGAGGCAGCAGGGCGTCGCGCCACGACCTACAGATAGCGTGAAAGTGGATGAAGTCGGCAACTTCGTGCAGGTGGCCGGAGACGTCGCCGAGCAGGTCCGGCGGGAGCTCGGCCCAAGAGCAGGTCCGTGGCGCGAGCCTGGCCGTCATGAGATGTACGTAGCACGGAGTGCCTGAAGGATCGGACCGAGGGATGGAAGAAGATATAGATCGATCGTAACCTAACCGGCCAAAGCGATTTACAATCTAGCCTTAGGAACCACGTAACGTACGTGATTCAAGCATCCAGACCGTGCATGTTACGATCTGTTTCCCTCAGTTTGATCGATCATGACGGCCTGGCTCGCGCCAGCAGCCATGCCGGATCTGCTCGGCGACGTCTCCGGCCGGGCCATTGAAAAAGTGGAATATCCGTTCTGTTCAGAACCTTTTTTATTTTCTATTTAGAGCCATATACCGAGGACTCAGAGTCCGGAGAGGATTACCAACGTGAGTACGTGACACATGTAGTAATCAATCCAAATTATTCAAAAAGAGTCTGGAGAGGATTAAAAAAGGCCAGTGTTAGGCGCCAGCGCGCCGGCCATTTTTCGGCTGGTCGGGCCCCAGCCATTCGATCTGGCCCCAATTAGTCGTCCGATCTGGCATCTCCCCCCTCCTTGACTCGTCTTCAACCTCCGCCCCACATGCCTCCGCCCCTTTGCCCCACGCGCCGCCGCCTCCGTGCGCAGCTCTGCGAGGGCAATGGCTCGGCCGCTCGCTGCTCGCAGCCGACGCCTCACAGCCCCTCTGCTGCTCGTCGAAGAATCTTCCCCGCTCTTCAATTTCAGTTGCAGCTCCGCCTCAACCTGCTTGCAACTCCATCGTAGATATGTCGCAACTCCTGCCGTTGACGCTCCATGGATGTAGCACCACGATGCACCCCCGCCGCCGCTCGTCGTCGACGCACGCTGCACGGATTGCGCGACCGGTAACACGACATTGAATGGATGTAGCAAAATACATCGCCGGTAGTAGCAAAAAAACACCGACGGTTGCAGCAAAAAAAAAGGTCGCCGCCGTCACGGGTAGCAGCTCCGCTAACATGGATGTAGAAAAATCCCTCGCCAGTAGTAGCAAAATCCAATGACGGTTGCAGCAAAAAAGTCGAAGTCGTCGCGGGTCGCAGCTCCGCCATGATGGATGTAGCAAAATCGTTTGCCGGTGGCAGCAAAATCAGACGGCGGTTGCAGCAAAAAAGTCGCCACCGTCGCGGAGGTCTCAGCTCCGCTGTGATGGATGTAGCAAAAAACATGAGCTGTAGTAGCAAAAACTGACAGCGATTGTGGCAAATTGCAATGCCGGTTGACGCATGTAGCAAAATGGTGATGCCGGTTGTTTCCCTGGAGCAGCGCCGCCACGACCTCACCGCCCCGCGGTCACCACGCTCGCCGTCCATGGTCGCAATTTCTCCCTGGCACTGGTTGTAGATTCCCCTCACACCGGTTGCAGCTCCTAGGTTCGCAGCCTCCATGTCGGTCGTGGGCCCGCAGCTCTCGCGGTCACCGGCGGCAGCGTTCAGAGGCTGTTGGTCAGCGGCGGGAGGGCGCGCGGCCGTGCGAGCTCGCCGGGCGGGTGGTGGTTCGCCAGGGAGTGAGAAGAAAAAAGGAGTGGGAGAGGGTGCATCAGGGATGCACGTTTTGCTTCGATCCAACGCGTCGCGCGCGTCCAGCGCGCCATATGGAAACATTTTCCATTAATAAAACTTTAAAAGTGCGATTACGATCCAGCCGATGTTGGCGCTGCCTCCTCGCAGCCCCGCTTCTTCTACCTCTCGAACTCTCTCCTTTCTTAGTTTCTCTCAAGAACACACACACACACAGAGTGAAACTAGGGAGATATGAGCGAGCAAAACCGTGCGGGTACCTGGTCGAGCGAGGAGGAACACTGGGAGATCGAATCGTTTTGTTGGCGGTGGCATTATGACTGTAAATAAGTCCAACTACAGAATCCTATAAATGTGAAGCTGGGTTTCCCTCACTTCAGAAAAATGCACTAGAGCCCAAGATGGCTTCCTGAATTTCAGCTTCTTGGAGCTGTCGCGTTCGGGTTGGTTTCTGGCTGGGAATTTCTAAAGTATTTATGATGCATTGTAGTTAGAATGTTTTGTTGTCCTGCAAAGTTTGAAGTTCATATATTGTTTCATGTGAGAGAAACAAAAAAGACAAAAGTGCTTGCATGGATGGCGATGCAGAAAATGGGTGGCAAGACAATGGGTGCCGTTGAGCCTGAGCTCCACCACAACTTTCCCTTCCTGTAGACAAAAGAGCAATTCACGTAAAAGGGGTGTGTTATTAATTCCCTTAGTGAGAAGCCTTCTTTTTTATTTGACTGGAGAAAATAACTTGACATCTACTAGTCAACTCTTTACTAAATTTGAAATGACATAATAAATACTCCATGCTCTGGTTGACGGATATCAAACCATTAAATTTCGAGAGAGATGGCTACAAACAACCCCATAGGTTCTTTATATATAGTTAGAAACTCAGCACCTACCTTCAAAACTGAAAATTCAAGCTCTATGTCGTGCCCATTTTGTTTCTAGAACGGCTAGGGCCTAGTCATATGCAGAAGCGATGTTAACTTCAGCTTTGCAGCATAGTGGTGGCTAAGTGGTGTACAGAGATCTCATAGGAGTGAGATGCATTGGGAAGATGAGTTTGACTTTGAGTTGGATCGCGTGTTCAGCTTGCAAGCCAGACGTGCCTTTCCTGTTTTCTAGCTTTAACAAGCTTGGAGAAAACTTATCACCCCCAAAGTGATGCACTCGAAGATATTTAAGACTTCAAGGAGGATGCAGTGCCTCAAGTACTTCATTCTCAACAGTCTTGAAGCTGCATCCGCGCTTTCGAGTACTGCTTGTCAACACAAGTCGAGCTACAGCAGCTTCCGCCATACTTTTATGTTAAGCAATGCCGTCTATATATTGCGATCCTCTGAGTTGATTCATGCGCTGCAACTCACCGATGATGGTACTGTTTGTAGCAATTCTTTAATTCGGTGAGAGCATATGTACCAGGCTCTAGTATTTTTAAAGTTCTGTGCAACTCCTGAGAAAAGGAAGTTTCAATTCATTTCGAGTCCTACTCATTCTTTCTAACTTGATGTCTAACGGGCAAAACTGGGCATTTCCTTGCAAAATCAACATCACAGGACAAATAGACCCGCAGTAGGTGGCTGATCTCGTCTCTTTGGTCGGTGTAGCGGCGTGTCTCGGGTCGGGTGGTGCCGGGGTCTTGGATGCCGGGGCGGCAGCCCTGGTGGTTTTAGCGTGGTGCTCCTGGTCAGAGCCTGTGGCTCAAGTGACGCCCGGTGGCCATTGCCGTGTGGGCGGCGTGGTGGCCGGGATGTGACGTTCGGTGACGGTGGTGCGGCATCCGTACCATATGCCGGTGGCAGTGAGTGTTGGCTGGGGTGAAAACCTACTCTGTCTTTGGGCAGACTGGTGGCGGTGAAGTTTGTTCCCTTCTTGAAGGCGTCGTCCCGAATCTCATTGCCTGTCGTGTTGCTCCAGGAGAAACCCTGATCGGATCGGGCGGTGGCGGCGCTTCGGTGTCGTAACCTTCCTGAATGCGCCGCCTTGAAGCTCACGGTTCATCGTATGCGGCTTCGTCTCTTCACGGTGGCGTGTTCACGGTTGACGACCCCGGAGCACTTATAGTGGTTGGGGTAGTGTTGCTGCGCTCAGATCCTATGTATCTTGCCTTGGGTGTGTGTGTGTGTTGTGGTGACGTATGTTTATATCGGGTTGTTGATTGCTTTATATATAAAGCGGAACGAAAGCCTTTTTCGGTAGGTGCTGATGCTAGACAGTTTTAAATCAGAGTCACTCTTTCCACCTATACACAGTCAACCCAATAGACCTAATATATATATAAAGCAGACCAGCGCTTCAAATTTTAATTGGGAAAACCATCTTGTGTAGTTGTTATGGTTTGATTGGGTGCAGAAGGAGGTTGTAGCTAGCTACGTGTAGGATAGGATGTTGAAAGGCATCGATGTTGTATTAGGTGTGGGAAGCATTAGGAAAAGGAATACAAGTGGAAGCGAAGTACCACGAGTTCAATTTGGAAACGTGACAAATGTTTCCTTCCATACTTGCCAATAACACAAATATGGACAGGCTAGAGTGGTCTGGTATTGTACGAGCTGAGTTTGAGGCTCACTAAACGAACGATATCATGTTCCAGATTGCTCTTGTCCTCGCAGAAACAGCAGAAAGGGTGCGACCAGCAGTTCCAATCATACAATGTTCACCGCCTACCGGTGGGGGGGAGAGGGTTGGAGGGGAATTTGGGTTGTAGGGGATTTAATCCCCCACAATCCCTGTCAATCCCCTTCAAATCCATCTGAACCGAACATGCGCTGATGGTGTTGACTGTTGAGGGGATGATTGTCAAGTAGACAATTAAGCCTTACAGACTTGGGTTTCATTTCATTCATCGGAGGCTTGGTCCCAGCAGATTGAATAAATCAGCCTCGCCTTCGTCTTGTCCAAGACGCTTAGCCTCTGCTTCTTCCTTGTCTGCCACTGACTGTTGTCAACGGCAGATCGGGCTGCTGCCTTGGCCTTCCCCAACACTTCCTTCCAATCCGCATCCACCAGGCTCTTCATCTCGTTCTCCTCGCTGGCAAAATCCTTAGCTAGCTCGGCTGCATGTCGGATCGTATATGAAACTATAAGGCTACCACTCTTGCATGAGAGCACATGCACAAATCATGTAGAGTCACAAGTCATCTGTATCCATTCACAATTATCTATGACTTGTAATTGTAAGCCATGTGTCGGTGCATTTTTAAGACCAAGTTTTACTTGAGAATTAATTAAAACTCTTTAGCAAGCTCCGACGCATGCATGGTGTGTGTGATGCTGACAATATGGTTTTATCTCCACTTTCCCTCTCGCAGACGCATCGGTAGCAGCATCTCTGATAGCCGCAAGTTTTTTGCTGTGTCTGTCAGAATGATCATCTAATTTCCACGAGAAAATTTCAAAGAGAAAAGACAACAACTACAATGAAATAATAAAGTATGTCATAAATAAAGTTACTAAAATGAGAAGAAGCATAATACTAATACACGACATTTTGAAAACAGATTAAGCCAAGCCCAACTAGATTGTTCGAATTTGGGGTTGGTGTTGGTAGTCGGTCTCTTTAATGGAAATCGATGGGTGGAGCAGCCACTTCAAATAAATGTTTGTTAAAATTTAGGAGAATCATACCAGGAGCTTGGTTCTCACTCTCAGTACTGCCTCAAAAGAAAGAAAAATTGATTCAGTGCTCAGCAACAAGAGCAAAAACACACCAAGGAATGTAGTGAACGAAGAGCAATACATTGTAGAGATACAGCCGCGGAACAACACGAGAATCACCCGCATAGAACATCAGTGAGAACTCCGACATACATATAGAGTCAGGTTCAGTCCCAACCAAATACTGCACTGGCGTTAAGTACTGAAGAAGAGCAGTACACATGCATGCAGTTTCAGACCTGGAAGCTAACTAACAATGTTGTTAGTATCCCAGGTCCCATTTTGAGTGATAGAAACGATAGCCCACCCACCAACATCATTCACAGCAGCAGGTCTAGTACGAGGCTGCACTTAATATGAAGCTTCAAGAGTAACAATTTACTCCTACCTTGTTTTAATATTAGTATCATGCGGGTCCGTTACTGTGGTAACTAAGTATGCGCCCTCGCATGGTACATGAATTCTCTATATCTGGTACCATATTGATATTGTTGTGGAGCCAAATTCCCCTTGCCAAAGGTTTAGAGAGAAGGTCAAAATTATGTTAGGAACACAGCAATGCCTATCATAGACAAAAGAAATCTTGCATCAGCGATGGCTTCAAAAACACCAACTCGAGGCATACCAGGTACAATAGGAAGATCGTCTTAGAGGGAAGAAGAGTGCATGAATCATGCAGTTTCGTTGCAGAAAATAACACAAGAGAAATGAAGAGCCACAGCTGCCAATCGACCTTACCCTGCAGAAGCCCCCGTTTTGTAGTCGCCGTTCCGTCCAATTCGTCGAAGATCGCTTCCGGCCGACCTTCCAGCCCGCATGGGAGTAGGTCATGGGGGCACCACTGGCGCTACCAACGCCACTTCTTGTTCACTGCCGCCGGCAGCTCTTCCGGCAAGTCACAGCCTAGTTCATGGTAATGTCAAGCCCATATTATTAACTAGACAACTCCGCGCGCGTTGCTGCAGGAATTAGTCGCAATAGTTTTGATGAAATTTGTTTGTGTGATTTGTGTTGATGAATTATGTATAAAGTGGTACCACTGTGCGACAACATTTAAAAAACATCAAATTGTACATGCATTTACCATATAAATACCTACATTGACTGGTAAACTGGCTTATATTTAAAATCACAATTTAAAAACCATTTATGAGTTTGAATAGATTAACTGCTGAATTAATTGTGTATTAACAATTTATAAAGTAACATCTATTGGTTACACATTCTTATGACTGCAAGACATTTATATAGCAGTACCCATAGAATTGTATCCCTAAAAGTTCCAAGTCTCCTACCAGAAAATAAGATGGAGAACCAGTGTGAAGGCCATAAGTATGACTACTACTGCTCTTGACATGCACGGCGGGTAGCCGTCGCGTGAGGCCGACCACTCGCGGGCACTACCGGTGAGTCCCCAGCCCGCCCGTCCAAACCGTTCCTCCCCATCTGGCCCCTACAAGTTCGCCATGACATTCCTAGCCAGTCGCCGTCGAGGCATTTGCTGCGGCCATGCATGCAGGTGCTGGCCTGCGCTCCTTCCCTAGCGCTAACCCAACGATCCCGCCGCGCACCGCCCGAACGACAGCTTCACCCCGCGCTGAATCAGCACCAGCCCGTGCAGGATCCACACCGCCAGCATCGTATCCCGCGAGATCGGGCCTCTCGGACATGGCGGCCTCCCGTCCCCCGGCCATGGAGGTGAACTGCATCTACCTCGGGACGGGCCTGCACCGCACCCCTTCTCGCTGCTCGCCGTGCTGGCGCTCGCCACTCGTGCTCCACGCCGGCGTCAGGTGCCTGCTCCGCCGCCACCAGCAGAAGAGGGGAAGCGAGCGGAGGCGTGGTGCTCGCCAACAGAGGAGCAGAGAGCAGAGGCGTCAGGTGTCCAGCGTTAGCTACCTGCTCTGTATCTGCAAATAGAAATGTAGTCTTATATCTATCGTGTTTTCATCCTTCCTGATTCTGTCATGTTTTCCTTTTCTTTTTAGTCTTTCTCGAGAACTGCGTATGAGTTGTAGTCTAACACATTGGGCTATATTGTCTGAATGTTCACAAATATATGCAGAACTGAATCCCTTGTCATTCTCTTTGATGCTAGTAATTGTCATCAGAATAACTTGCTATCGACTTGTTGCCTTCTTGAGAAAGATGGTGACACTAATACGTAAATGAGTAGTATATTACCTTGGTGCATGTGGCCAAGCTCTTCAATTACATAGGTGTTGAAATGAAAACTAGAGAACTCTGTTCAATGTCTGGCGTTGATGGCTATTTTTGAACATGGTGAGGGCTACACAGAGAAGCAGTGGCGAGAGGGATAGGGAAGGGGACTTGTTGGCTGCTGTGAGAGGGAGATACAAGGAACCAGAAGCAGACACCAGCACAGCGACACCATGTTCGTTCATCTTCACGAGGTAAATTCCTTTTCTTTTTTGAGGACTGAACTGTTTTCCACCATTGTTGTTTCTCTGTTCTACCTGAGATTTCATGTGCTATATAATATGTGCTCACTTAGACAAAACTAACAAACAATAATTTTTCATAACATGCTAGGGGATGATTTTGTATCCCTTTTGCAGCACAAGGATAATGCCCTACAATCTATAACCTTTTTGCGGATTGAGTTCTAGCCAAAAAAATCTGTTTTCTTCTAGTCAGTGGTTTCTACGCTAACTTGCCTAGTAATGTCAGAAAGTTGCCCACAATATATTTTTTGGCATATGATTTGCGGCAACCAGCAAGCGGAGGGAGGAGAGAGGTGTCGGAATGCCGGCGCGGGAGGAGCTAGATCCGGGAAAGCGTTGTCGCCAGTGGTCGAGGAATGGGCCGCAAATTGCCCATTAGTATCTCGAAATCGCCCCCCTAGGCATGTGTTTTTCTACTCAAATCTATTATTCTATGCAATAGAAGCGGGATAGAGAGGTTGAAGAGGGGTGTGTGGGGTCCCTGGTTTTTTTGGCGAATCAATGATTTTGAGCGCGGTGGTGGTTTGCGACTTGGGGATGCGGGGGTGGAATTGTCGATGATTTGGGCCGAAAGTGTCCAAAACTTGCCCAACGCATGATAGTTAGTTGCTAGAGATGTTGGCAGGAGTTGCCCAAGGATGCGCTCCCGAGAGCGCTGGGTTTTATTTCGCCCAAAACTTACCCAACGCATGATAGTTATTTGCTAGAGAGGCTGGCGCGAGTTGCCTAGAGGAATTTTTGGCAACAAATTGATTTAATTTGCACAAAAAGTTGCTATTTCCAATAGGGTAAGTTGTCTACATATAAATAGTACTTGCCTAAATCACCTAAGTTCTATAAGTATGCTTTCATAGATATTCTTTGGCTAAACAAATTATTTGTTTTGTTTGCAGGGCCTGCTAAATTCTAAAACGATGTCAAAGCAATGTTTTCGAGGTTTTGTGCACACGCCCAAAAAGAAGCTTCCACATCCACTTCCAGGTAAGCTTCGCACAAAGCTATCCAATTTTTTCGTTTAAGCAAAAAGGAGGAGTTTCCTCAAACTTATATGCATTTTGCCTACATCCCAGCAGGACGTGCTAGTTCATTTTTCCCTCTTTGCAAGCAAGAAGCTTTGCGAGTCACTTCCAGGTAAACTTCACACATCCCCAATAGCTTTCCAACTAGTTTTTTCTGCCTCCCTAGTAGCTGGCTGTTAGCTTTTTTATTCCAGCAAATAAAGGGAGTTGCCTGAAATTTATATGAAAATTGCCTACATCACAGCAGGACTTGCTTTCTGGCCCCCCTTTTTTCGCAAGCAAAAAGTTTCACCAGTAACTTCCAGGTAAACTTCGCACAACCCCCAGAGCTTTCCAACATGTTTTTATGCATCCCCATTAGGTGGCTGTTAGTTTTTTTGTTCAGCAAAAGAGAGAGTTGCTTGAAACTTATATGCAAATTGCCTACATTACAAGAACACTTGCTTTTGATTTTCCCTTCTCCTTTTTTTGGCAACAAACTAATAAGTTGGCTGCATAAATTGGTTTAAACTCACAAAATTTGCCTACATCGCAAGCACAATTTGAGCCTTTTGTGTCTGCGTAGCTGTTCATCCCGGAACGATAGGCAGGGGCGAGTCGATGTTGATGGGCTATTTTTTTGGGTGCGGCAAACCATTGCTCTGCCTCGAAGTCGACATTATCTTGGCGATGTTTGAGAGGGGTGCGGGGTGGAAGTTGCGAGGCAGAGACTATGAGTTGCCAGATCTACAGGTGTGAGTCGCCAGATGTGTAGTAGAAGTTACCAGATCTGCGGTTTTTTGAGCTTGGCAGTTGTGTGGTTTCCCCTTTTTTCACAAAACTTGCATAACAATTGATAAGTAGTTGCTTGTTTTTGCTTTTCGACTTGCCCAGTGGTTTTTGCGGTCCTCTCTGTTGGTCGTGTGGCGGTAGTGAAGGTTTTCACGGGAGTCACGCGGTGGTAGTGACGATTTTTCAGGGGCCTGACCCCCACGGTGCGCCCGTTGGCGGAGGTGGGTATCAAGCGACGAGCGGGAGGGGAGGGGGTGAGGTTATGGTGTGGATATGGGGAGGAAGATAGGCATGGCGAGTTTGATGTGATGGTTTTGGTGTTAATGGTGATAGGCTTTTTCCTCGAAGTAGACAATGTGCGGCACTAGGGCGAGTTTGGGAGGGTGGGTTGTTGAAAGTTGCTTGTGGCAGAGGATATGAGTTGCCAGATATACCACACGAGTTGCCAGAATGCTTATCCTAAATAGTGTTGTTTTTCTGTGTTCTCTGACAAAATTAAACGTTGCATAACTATTGATAAGAAGTTGCCTCAATTTTGCTTTCTGACTTGCCAGATGGTTTGATAGGTAGTTTTTCGGGTACAGACAGGCGCGTTAGAACTAGTTACTCGTAGTTTTTGTTACTAGCCAATGCGTCCAAACTTGCTTACTTAGACTACGAAAAACTAGCACACACTAATGTGTTGGTCGAGATTTTTGAACTTAGCATTTGGGATATTTAATCGGGGCCGAATGATGTGTAGTTGTTTTGCTAAAGAGTGGAGATTAAGCCTTTTTGTGTCTGCATGAAATACTTCAGATAATGAACAATCCTAAACTTGCCTAATGTTTCTTACGTAGTTGCCTGACATGGTTCAGAATTTTGCTCTTAATGGTTTTGTTAATTAGATGGCTTTGAGTTTCGCCAAAACTTGCCCAACAGTTTGTATGTAGTTGCCTCAATTAACACTTGAAACTTTGCTCATGCGTTATTTTCCTTTCACATTTCATCATATGGTCCAGAACTTGCTAGTTCTTTTTAGTTAGTCCTAGAAGTTTCATACAAGCCACCCTGAATATGCATTTATGATGATGTTTTTTTCCTGTTTTTAGCAGGAAAATGGCTGGGACGAGCAAAAAACACAATTGGCAAGAACAACATACGGCTGCTCCTGACCATGACTCATCTCCTGCCATTAGCTGCTGGGTAAGCTCCCCCCCCCCCCCCCCCCCCCCCCCCCTTGTTTAAACATCAACATGATTTTTTTTCTGGCACCTCACACACATATATCGAAGTTCACAAACACAACACACACATAATCAGTTGGACTAAAAACCAAACATTCAACTGAGTTCTCTAGTTTTCATTTCAACACTTATGTAATTGAAGTTTGTTTAGGCAAATTATTTCTAAGTTTTTTCAAACAACAAACCTATAACTTGTGTTTTTCAATGTCATCAATTTTTCCGAAGGAACACAAGGTATTTTGTCTATCCCTAGCAAGTCAAAGTGCATTGCAGCTAGTGATGAGTAGGACTTGCCTGACATTTGGCTGTGACTTGCTTGGCATTTGGCTGTGACTTGCTAGTGTTAAGTATGTGACTTGCTTGCTGTTTTAGGAAAACTGTGTCTTGCCTGTTCTGCATGTGTGATTTACCTGACGCACAAACCTTTTCCCCCTCCCTTACTTGAGGTTTAGTTAGGCAAATTATTTCTATGTTTTCCGAACAAAAAACCTGTAACTTGTGTGTTTGAATGAAACAGTTTTTTTGCATGTTTCCTGTTGAAAGGAACACAAGGTTTTTTTCTACCCTAGCAAGTCAGAGTGCATTACAGAGATTTGCATGTTGGGTTTACTGAACTTGCCCAAAACAACAGCAACAAGTGGCCTGACTTTATTTTTGCTCTAGACAAATCAAACCGAAAACCAACCTAATACAAGGGGGAGTTGCATGCATAACATCCCAGCACTGCTGGCCTTTTGTGTTTCCTTGTTGCAGGGATCAGGGCACACAACGAAGCTGTCCAGAGAGATCCATGGCAGAAGATGGAGGAGAAGGAAGAGTGGAGTAGATGGGGAAGAAAGGGTGAAGGAGGAGCAGGGGCTGATGGGAAGGGAGGAAAGGCCGCGGAGGTTTTGTGGCGTGGGGTTCACACTGGGGTGCGGTAGGTTAGTTGCGTCAATTATGATTAGGGGAAGAGGTAATCTGGCCATATGTGCAATCAGACCGTTTCTTTCCTTTTTTGGGCGCCAGGTGGCAAAGGGGAGGGTCCACTGCCTTATTTAGGCGTGTGCCCCGGACTGCTAGCCAGCCAACGGTTGCTGGCTAGTCGCGTCCTTAAAAAAATCAGATTAGATAGAACAAATAAAGCATTTGTTATCCTATCCTCTCTTCACTTCTTTTCTCTTCTCAAGAAACGCTCCAATTCTGCAACACGATCTCCCCTCGAACCACGAACCAAGCAGCCCAGTCGATGCTCTCACAGCCTCAGTTTCCTGCTTGCACGTGATCATGGCATCAAGCAAGAAATGTCACTGATAACATCACTAAGAAGCATCCAAGAAACATTAACGTTCCAATTTTTCGAACTACTATACATAATCATACAGTAAGCACTGCAGTAATTAATTAAGAACTGCTTAAGATAATGTGACGAATATACCTCAATGAAGCAAGGAACGGCTGGTCATTATCTCCAGAAAGCAACGCATTGAGTTCTTTATCCTTCGCACCTCTTCTCACGCGACACGCTCCTCTGAGCTTTAACGCCAGTACAAATTCCAGTGCTAATGTCGTTCGTAGTACTAATAACATGCAGAAAGAATTGCTGAAACTAAGAAGTCCATCTCGTTGTAGGCAATTGGTGAACCGGCCGGTGGGATGCGACATGAGGAAGTCGATGCCGTTGTACAGTGTACACGTACAAATGGCGCCTTCCCTGCCGCCTCCGCCGCCACGCAAAGGTACGCGAGAGCAATCAATGGTCGGCCTTGCACGGCTGGGCGGGATTGAAGCAGATGATGCCGTGCTTTAGTAGGGACGACATGGAGATAGGCGGCTGCGAGAAAAAAACATAGCTCGGCGACCACGGGAGAGACGGTCGATGGCCATAGGCAGCAGTTGCAGTGGTGGCGGGCGACCTCTACGGTCGTCAACCGCAGGCTATATCAATTCCTCACCGCCCTGCAGGAGAGATAGAGGAGGGGATTGGTGTGTACCTATGACGCCGGCGTGGTGGCCGCGAACGCCGTGCCCTCGCACCGGCCACCGGGTCGACATGAGTGGAGGCAGAGAGCTAGGGCGAGACAGCCGCCGAGCGGTCATCCTCCTGCATTTCACATGGAGGTGTAGCGGCAGGGAGCTGGAGTGCGTCCTCGCGTCTTCTTCGACGGGGCGCCGGTGGCCTGGCGGGCATGAGATCGAGGCGGCGGGGCGAGCTAGAGCCGCCGGCAGGTTGGATGAGCTCGAGGCGCCGACGGGGTGGGCCAGTTCACCATGGCGTCCTTGGGCAGGCTGATGGACGACACCACGATGCCCTCCTCCTCGCCCTTGCTGTTCATGGCCTGGAGAAATAATTGGTCACGCCGGGGATTGGCCCCTCGCTGCCCCTGGCCGGCCCGCCGTACACGGGCTCCGCCATGCTTCCTCCATGATACTGCCCGGCGTGGCTCACTACCGCGACAGCGGGAATAGGGGCCGACCCCGGAGCATCATCAGGTCCGCCACCAACAGCAGGTAGTCGTACGTCACGACCGAGTTGGCCTTCTTCACCGTGGTCGCGCTGGGAGTAGCCAAACGTGTTCCCTTACAAAAGCTCCGCACATCGCGCGATTTCACAATGAAGGACAGGCTCACCTCCTCATCGACGCCGTACCGGAGCGCCGCCATGGGGCCTAGCCTAGCCAGGTGCACGCCCCAACCAGCTCGGGAACTCCTGCTCATGTGCGGCATGCGCTGCCTCAACCCCGCGACCCGAAGAAGAACGGCCCGCTCGCGATGTCGCCCGGGGGAGTCAACAGCATCCTGTCCGCCGCGCCCGCCGGCTCACTGTTCTTCCGGTGCGAATATGACGGCTGCGTCGTCTGCCTCGCCATGAACGGTCACTGCGCGTTGCCGCTGGAAGAGTTCGAATCCAGGCGTCGAGGCGCTGCACTGGGCGACAACCCCGCTTGTGTTGTGGAGATGGTGGGGAGAGGAAGTGGAGCGTCATCTCACATATTATTAGGAGAGGAAGCGCCAAACATCAATTACTTCGTACCTAATTGTACTGCAGAGGAAGTGGATGTCTTCTAGATGATCAATAAAAAAAAGATTGATGCAACTTTATTGTTTAGCGGTCCTAGCTAATTGGACTGCAGACGTACGTACATACTAATCCTAATTCACCTCGATGTCTCTCAAACCAAATGTACTACACCTCAAAGTGCAGCAGCTCGCCTGAAATCTAAGTGCACTCAATATTTTTGCAGCAGTCAGCGCAAAACAAACACAAAAGGCCAGTAGCGTTTGAAACCTGCTGCAAACAAAATTGTTCTTTCCATACTTCTGAACCCAAACACTGTCTTGAAAAAATGTGCATGAAGCCAAATTGCTTTTCTAGTTCAGGCCGTCAAGTCACCCAACCACCAGCACCAACATCAGCAGCCCATATTATGTACTGCATTAGTGAGCTAAATAAGGTGAGAGTTTTGCATGGTTCGTGTTACCTTTTGTATGAGAAAGAAAAAAAAATGTATTAAAGACAGAATACCAGATACTGAAGAACGGAGCAGAATACCATATACCAGACATATTACCCGTGGCTGTGAATTGAGGCCCTGTCCGACATGACCACCAGCGCAGCCCTTCGAGACCAAAAATAAGTGTGTCCACTGGCTGGAGACCTGCCCGGCGCTGCGTCCACTCAAATGACGCCCTAGCCACCTTTGCCGCAAGGGAGACAGGAGGGAGAGGAGAATCAGTGCACCACAGACGCCGGCTCGACGACGCACGCATCACACCGGCAAGAGGGGATCCTGGTAAGCGGATCTGTTTTTGGTGGATTTGCTCGGATATGTTCGTCATTCGTCTATGTTCCCGTGTCTTCAGGTTGAATCCTTCTGATCTACACTCTTCATCGGCGGCGTTTGTTGTTCTGCTGCGTTGGTTCTATGGGGCCTTAGCACGACGATTTCCCGACTGTCTACTACAACAAGATTTGCCCGGCTCCGGCGATGGAGGGCGATGACAGCGGCGCGCCTTCGGCTCGCTTCAGTGCTTGTAGTCGTCGCTAGGTGGTCTACGGATCTGGATGTAATTTTTATTATTTCTAGAGTTCGTTTTACTATCATGATTGAAGATGAATAGATCGGAAGGTTTTGCCGCAAAAAAAAAGAGGGGATCCTGGTAAGCGGTGATGGTGACCTGGACCGGTGAATCGGCTGTGCGGAGGATTGTTTCCGGGCCTTAATGGCGGCGGCGAGGAGGCGGGGGAAGCCGGCGAGCTTCTGCTTGCCCAGCTCATCACACTGGAACCGGGGCGACGGCGGGGATGGGCACATCAGGCGTGTCCGAGGCCGCATACCCGATGAAGGCCCGGAGCACAGCGACGGCATGAGGGACCTCCGCCGGCTCTTGTGGGCGTTGATGGCGCCGGTGAGGAAACTGGGGCAGGCCAGCGAGCTCCTTCCTGATCCCGCTGGAAGTGGGGCCGCGCCGAGATGGCCACGTCCGATCTGTCCGAGGCCATAGGTGTGAGGAAAGTCCGGAGCAGATCAAGGACATGAGGGAGGTCCTCCGGCTCTGACCACCGGCGTGGGGAGGCGCCGGCCCAAGGAGGGCTCCTCTGCTCCGACAATCGGTGTGGGCAAATTTTGGGGGAAGGATGGTAATGGGAAAGCGGCGGGAGTGAGGTCCTTCTGTACTCTGTAGCACTGGTGAGCGTCCGGTCGGTCCTCCTGTAGTAACTGACAGCTGAGGTGGCCGTTCTCTGCGCTGCTGGATTTTTGGTTGGTCCCATCGGTAAGCCAGTTCTGAAATGATGATGTGGCTAACCTGCTGATGTGGATAGGCTGCATGGCAAGAGAAATAACATGGTGAGGATGAAGTATTTAGGTATTATAGATTGGTCTAGCATGAGCCACCTTGACAACTTCCCACACACCCTGCTCACCACGGACTCGTGGTTTATTTCTATCAACCTCCCCCTAAACAACGACCTACAGAAGGCAGGGCTCGTCGTCGATGTCGTCGCCTTGAATGCCTCCGTCCGACGCCACCGCACGCCACAACGCACGACTGCATCTCCACGGTCCCCGCTCCATGGCCGTCGCACCGGGCTGCTGCGGCCTCCGCGGCCTCCTCGCCGCACCACCGTGGCCTCCGCGCGGCACCTACATGCCGCCACGCCGCCGTGTGCATGCCGCCGCGCCGTGCCGCGCCTCCGCGGCCTCCGCGTTCGCCGCACGCACGACGTCACAGCGCGCCGTCTCCGCGTCCGCCGCGCTCGCCGCGGACTCAACACGGATCAACAAAGCTCTGATATCAAATGTTGGGACAAACCCTAGACGAAGGTAGAAGAATAAGTGCACGGGACAGAGAAATTTTCTGTCGACAAACGCCTCGGCGCACAAACGGCGCCACGCCGCCCGAACGGCGCCTCGGCGCACGTACGGCCTCTCTTTTTTCAAACTGGGCATATACCCCCAACATACAACCAGTACACACGAGGAGTTTTTATACGCGGGCGCACACACACGAGGCCGCGCACACCTCGCTACTAGCGCGTGCAATCCTGCTGGCTCGGCAACGCCCACGCCACGATCCAACTCGCGCCTGACGCGGGCTGGATCCTACATGCATGCACTTACACACAACTGGCTAGCTATACGGCCGCGCGCACGTACTCTAACAACCTGGACGCACCACGCCGGCAACAGCCTACGATTTTCAGCCGGTTTTGTTGATGACGAGGACGTAGCGCCCACGCACACCACGGTCGCCCCGCGCACGCACGACCTGGCGACCCGGTCTCCTCCAAACGTGAGCTGCCTGCTCATCCGCATGACCTGGACACCACCCCGCTTCCGCTGCGTCCGCGACATCCAACCTTCGTCGACATACGATCACAGGCCTAGCCACAACTAGCTCGACTCGCCCTAGACATGAACGCGGCAACGCACCGGCGCTCGGACTCGACCTAGACATGGACGCCGACACACACACCCTACATGAATCCTTAAAAGACTACCATGAAGTCATACACCAATGATGGCTTCATCGTGGCTTTCTGTATTTGGCCAATTGGATGTATATCTCCTGCAATAACTTGTCGTTGGGACCTCAGTTTGTGCACCTTATTGGCACTAGGAAGATACAAATATGCATGACAATTGTGTGTCTTCTCCAATTAGTGATTAGACAAACGCCTTTGCGCGAGGATCATAGCTAGGTACCAGGGCACCGATACCATCGACTTGTGCCAGCTGAAGGCCATGGAGTAAGGTCCCTCCAAGGGCATGGGGTGCCTTAACCTACTCTTATTCTGCATGCGAAATCCCCACCATGCCCACAACATTGGCACCCGCATCAAGCTAGAAGTGTACCAAAACCGGAAGACAACTCAGTCTATCGCCACTAAACGCAAAATAGATTGTTGATAGAGCGGTCAGGTGTTGTTGGTGAGAAGATCGAGGAGGAGACGAGAGAACTTGTGGAAGTGCTTACAAAGGAGGCAGTCAGTGACAAGATTGATCGCCTCTTGGTAGTCGCCATTGTTGGTGTTGGTGCGATTGGTAAGACCACCCTTAGCAAGAAGGTAATCAATGATGAGGCTATCAAAGGCAAGTCCACTAAGAAGATATGGCTTAGCATCTCACAAGATTTCAATGATGTTGATCTATTGAGTACGGCTATCACTGCCGTTGGTGCAGACCTGCCAAGAGGTAGTGGGGTTCGAGATAGAGATCTACTTGTCGGTGCTCTCAAGAATGCCATCGGGGAAAAGAACTTTTTTCTTGTACCTTTTTGCCGAGGGTGGTCTCAAGAATGACATGTGGGGCGTTGATGCATGGGACAAACAGCTTAGGGCTCCTTTTAGCTACGGTGGCCCTGGTAGCGGAGTCCTCATCACTACAAGACAGGGCAAACTGGTTTGCAAGCCTAGCCAGCTATTAGCTCTAGAGGCCTCGATGCATGGATGTTTTTTCTTGATGATGCCAGGCCTCCAGAGCTAACAGGTGGCTAGGCTTGCAAACCACTTTTCCCTGCCTCCTTTTGTTCCTTTATTTTGTTGGTAACATTGGCTCAGAATTGGTTTTGCTTATTTAGTTCTATTTGCTACTTTTGCTTGATTTGTTTTGGGACTGCGAGTTTGTTGTCTTGTCAGTTTTGGTGCCTTCTGGGCATTCTTATTATGACACCAGACACCAAACAATATGATGTGTGTTCATGAATTTTTTTGGAAACATGGCACTTAAAAGAGTTAATTGGTGGTGTGGCAGAGATTTTGGTTCTTGCCGCTCTCTGACCGAAGGTGGAGCATGCTGGGGTGAAAACCATGTCTGGCTTGGGCCAGGCCGATGGAGGCGACGTCCGCGGGCGTCGTCCACTTCTTGAAGACACCGTCGTGGTTGCTTCGGGTCCTTCGTCGTGCTCCGTGTGAATATCTTGATCCAATTGATCGGGCGGTGGCGGCGCTCCGGTGTCGTTATCTTCATGAAGGCACCACCTTGGAGCTCTTGTTGACGTTCAAGTTCGCTTCTTCGCGGTGACTTTCATGATTGAGGGCTCCATCGCGTCCATAGTGTTGCCTAGTGTCTATCTTTGGTCTACTTCGAGTTGTATGGGGTATTGTCACTGATCTTTGGCACCCTTGTATCTAGCCTTGTGTTGTGTGTGTTGTGGTTAGACCTGGGCATTTTCGGGCCGGGCCGGGTTTCAAAAAGCCCGACCCCAAAATCCCAAGTCCGGACCTGACCCGGCCTGCAGCCCAGCAAAATGCCTATTTTTCGTATCATAAATAATAAAATAATTATTTTCGGGGATTAATACTATAATACTATGCCTATATTTTTATAAAAAACAAAAAAAAATCATGTTTTCTCGGGCTATTCCCGGGCTTCGGGCGGGGCTGCGGGCTGGAAAGTGAGGCCCGAGCCCCGCTCGGATGTTGGTCTTCGGGCCGGGCCACTTATGCCCAGGTTTAGTTGTGGTGTCTGGTTGGGTGCTGGTTTGCGTTGAGCTGTATGTTGGAAGCTGGTTTATATATAAAGCGGGGCGAGAAGCCTTTTTCGGATAATGAAGTTCCAATATCTTCTTATCATTTTCTCTACACTCGCAGCTCGAAATTACTACCGGGGAAAAAGTATTTTGGATGTAAATCCATCTAACATACTTACTTCATCCCCTAATTTCATTCAAGACATTCCGAGTAAAAGAATTGGGTTTCTTATCCAAAATAGAAAGCAGTTCTTTTTTCAACTAAAATTGTCTATTAATTATAAGCTATTCCGAAATTTTTCCTTGAAAATTGTATTGCATTTTTTCAAACATGGATAGAAAAGAGGTTGCTGAATTTCGGGGATGGGACTAAAAAAGTTGGTCTAGGTAGTCCCGAGTGAAATGACCGCTTATTATTTTAAATATCATGAAATCCAGAGGCAATCTACGTTGATGTAACGAAAGCGAAGGACCACAACAATGACAAAACGCCTGACGTAGTGGACTGCCATTTGGCAAGACTGGACGCCGGTTGCTAACTTGTCCGCGTAGAGAAAGATTAAGTGGACGAGGTTAGTAGGCAAACTCAGCGATTAACTTTGACTGAAGTACAGTAATAGGTAGACATATTTTCGTTCACTCTCACGAGCCGGCGCTCTGACGTTTTCAAGTGATCGTACTACTATATATATAGCAAAAGTGAAATCAGCTAACTCTATAGCAACAAGAAAATTAGACAATCCATCGCCGTGCCGCCGTACGTGATGCTAACCAGATGTGTATCCGTCGCAGCAGCGGCTCTGGTGCTGCTGATTTCGGCAAAGGCAGTCGCCGCAGGGGATCCCGCGACGATGATAGGGCTGCCGGGCTGCGACATCAGCTGTGGCAACGTCAGTGTGCCGTACCCGTTCGGCATGGGGCCGAGCAGGTGCTACAGGCCAGGGTTCAAGCTCACCTGCGACAACAACGGTGTTGGGACAAACCCGGTCCGGCGACGAACGCCGAGTACGCTCCGACGACACGAACGCCGGACGAACCTCTCTCTCTCACACACTCGGATGTACGTAGGTGGAAGAAGAAGAGGAGCACACTGACACAAGAATTTCCGGCGACAAACGCCTCGCCGCACGAACGGCGCCACGCCGGACGAACGGCGCCTCGGCCGCACGCACGGCCCTTCTTTTTACTCAACTCAAACTATGGCACATACCACGTACATTCAACCAACTCAGATCGGCCTCTATTTGTAGGCTGGCACACAAGCCACCTCCCCTATTCTGATGCATGCTAACTAACCATGCTGCCTAACAACTTGGCGCATGCTAACAGCAAACCAACAAGCAAACCGATTTTGTAGCTGGCCAAGACGTAGCGATCACGGGCTGCTCGGTCACCCCGCGCACCGCGCGCACGCATGCATACACCCGGAACGCATCCAGGACAAGATTATTCCTAACAATCTCCCCCTAATCTTGACTTGCCGTCGCCGGAGTTGCTGCAGCTCCCATCGTTGCCGTCGCCATGGCTGCCGCTACGGCCTCCACCAAGCCTGACGCAGTCTCCATCATCTTCCTCGGCGACACACGCCGAGCTCCTTTTCCGCCGACGACACGGCCTGACGTTCCGGCGACATACGCCGTCGATGCCGTCGCGCTCAAACGCCTGACGCCACAGCGCCACCGCGCGCCTCAATGCACGACTGCGCCAACAAGGTCACCGTTCCCCAGCGGCCGCGCCACGGCCGCCGCGGCATCGTCCACGCCGCCGCGCCATGCCGCGCCTTCGCGAACTCCGCGCCACCATGCAGGACTTCCGCGGCCTCCTCGCCGCGCCGCCGCGGACTCACCGCGGATCGACTAGGCTCTGATGCCAATTGTTGGGACAAACCCGGTCCGGCGACGAACGCCGAGTACACTCCGGCGACACGAACGCCGGACGAACCTCTCTCTCTCACACACACTCGGATGTATGTAGGTGGAAGAAGAAGAGGAGCACACTGACACAAGAATTTCCGGCGACAAACGCCTCGCCGCACGAACGGCGCCACGCCGCACGAACGGCGCCTCGGCCGCACGCACGGCCCTTCTTTTTACTCAACTCAAACTATGGCACATACCACGTACATTCAACCAACTCAGATCGGCCTCTATTTGTAGGCTGGCACACAAGCCACCTCCCCTATTCTGATGCATGCTAACTAACCATGCTGCCTAACAACTTGGCGCATGCTAACAGCAAACCAACAAGCAAACCGATTTTGTAGCTGGCCAAGACGTAGCGATCACGGGCTGCTCGGTCACCCCGCGCACCGCGCGCACGCACGCATACACCCGGAACGCATCCAGGACAAGATTATTCCTAACAAACGGAAGCAAGCCCCCGCGGCTGCTCCTCGGCGACGGCAGCACTGGCACGTTTGAGGTCGTCCGCATCTCCATGAAGAACAGCACGATGGACGTCGTCAGCCATGGACTGCAAGCCATCAACATGAGTGGTGGCTCCGGTCGGTGGAGGTGGAACCTCGGTGACAACGTCGGCGGCGGGGTGATGTACTTCCTGCATCCGGGGTCCAACGAGTTCATACTTGTGGGCTGCAACATGCAGACAACGTTGCTGCGAAACGGGAGCCTCGTTAGCGGCTGCGCCTCTATCTGCCCCCCGGTCGCTGGTGGTCGGTTTGCGGCGTATGTTGTGGCACAAGGCCCCAACTCCAGTACCTGCTCCAACATCGGTTGCTGCCAGTCGTCCATCATCAGCAACCGCATGTCCTACAGCGTGTCCTACGGTGGGTACCTCAATCCGCGCAATGACACGAAGCACTATAAGAAGCTGAAGAACGTACTGCTCATCACCCAGGTGGGTTGGTTAGAGCGCAACCTGAGAGTGGTTCTCAACTTTACGTACAGTAACAATGGTCGCTCGCGGCGGAAGGCTGCTCAGATCAGGGTCCCCGTGATTCTCCAGTGGGCCGTGGCGCACGACGTCGCGGTGTATAATTTTTCGCAGACATGTCCCGACGACATAGCGCGGAGCATGTGCAAGAGCACGAACAGCAAATGCAAGGATGCCGCATATTGTGAAGACAGGGGAGCCTATTCCTGCCGGTGCAAGAAGGGCTACGAGGGCAACCCTTACCTCACCGGCGGATGCCAAGGTAACGTATTTTACACGTTGCTGTCTTGTAAACTTGATTTTATTTTTGCTTAACATATAGTCTTAAATAAGACATTATAAATTAGATTGTGTATATGCAGATATCAAAGAGTGCGATCAGAAAGAAAAACACGACTGCTTTGGCGACTGTGAGGAATTACCGGGATCGTATCTTTGCCGGGGCCCAGTAGGAACACATGGCAACTCTAGCCTACCTGGTGGCTGCGTCGAGCCTGCAGGCAGAACCAAAGGTATGATGATGACCAACCTGCCAAATACTACTAGTGCGTGGAAACAGTAATAGAAAATATACATTGTTGAGCAAACAATAATAGTGAATATATGTGGGTGTGTATTGTTTAATTTCCAGGGAACTTGGGTTTAATCATTAGTCTCTCGGTTGCTAGTGGACCATGCATTCTACTATTGGTTCTTGGTGCACTCCTAATAACCCATGCTCTTAAGCAACGCAAGGCGAAGGCGTTGAGATGGAAGTTCTTCTATCAAAACCGTGGGCAACTGTTGAAGCAGAAGCAGTTGGTATCTCACAAGGTGGATATTGCAGAGAGGATGCTCATTTCTTTAGAAGAGCTAGAGAAGGCTACCAACAATTTTGATCAAACTCGCAGGCTCGGGGGCGGAGGGCATGGCACTGTATACAAAGGGATCTTGTCGGACCTGCATGTTGTGGCCATTAAGAAATCAAATATTGTTGTCAAGAGAGAAATCGACGAGTTCATAAATGAGGTTGCCATACTCTCACAGACCAACCACAGAAATATTGTGAAGCTCCGTGGTTGTTGCCTCGAGACAGAAGTCCCTTTATTGTCTTATGAGTTCATTTCCAATGGAATACTCAGTGATCATCTTCACACGGAAGAACCAGAATCGCTGCCTTGGAAAGATAGGCTAAGGATCACAAGTGAAATAAGAAAAGCTCTCGCTTACCTTCACTCTGCAATTTCAATCGCTGTAATACACCGAGATATCAAGGCTTCTAACATACTTCTTGACGATGCCTTGACGGCAAAAGTGTCAGACTTTGGAGCTTCAAGATACATTCAAGTGGATCAAACAGGAACAACAACTGCGGTGCAAGGAACTATAGGGTACTTAGACCCTACATATTATTATAATGGACATCTCACGGAAAGTAGTGATGTTTATAGCTTTGGAGTCCTTCTGGTTGAATTGCTTACTAGGAGGAAGCCATCTTTGTATAGATCCACCGATGGCGATGGACTTGTCAAGCAATTTATTGCACTGCTTGCACAAGGCATAATACTAGATCCGCAAGTTGTAGAGGAGGGTGGTAGCGAAGTGAAAGAAGTCGCTACTCTAGCTATGTCGTGCGTGAAACTAAGAGCAGAGGACCGACCAACCATGAGGCAAGTGGAGATGGTGCTCGAAGCTCTCCAAACACCCAAGGAGTGTGTCTGGGCTGATTTGATAGAAGAAATAGGCGAGAAGGAATATGCAGCAACCGGATATCCATCAACTAGCCAACAAGCAAATAAAAACGAAGGAACCAGATGTTATACCCAAGAAGAAGAGGTCCTGTTATCCGCGACATTCCCTCGTTAGTTTTCCTTGCCTGTAAGTGCCTTTTTAGCCACTGTGCACTCTTTCTGTTATTGTGAATCAGTATGTGTTATTGAATATGTGTGGTGAACATTACTCTATTGTATTAACGAAAAAGAAAATTCTGAATGCACCCAACTCTGTTGTTCTAATTTTGTATGTTGTCGCGTGTTTCAATCTTGATGATCATCTATACACTACCAGAGGCAACGTCTTCTCCTAGTGTCTGGCCATTTTCCGAGCATATTTTTACGGGCACCTCATGATTTTTCTCTCTTTCCACCAGATATCTAAAGGGATCATTCAAAGACTGGACAATTTTCGGTCAAGAGTTTATTTGCAAATCAATAAACACTGAGACTAAATTACTGTTTGGTTGAATGTGGCATTTTAGGGAGTACCCAAAGATCATGGCGGGCTTGTGTTAGCACCTCTACCCGAACTGAGCCTCCAGTCCAGCCCATAGAAGATGTGGCCCAAGTCAACACTCGTCGACAGCGGAATCCCAAACCCGCGAGTGACGGTGAACACAGCGGTGATGACAGTACAAGTAGACGCGTGATCCAAGGTGGCAGGTATCGAAGATCGATCAAGGCGGACAGCACGGCACTGGCGACGGCTACCAACTTCACCACCTACCATAGTTCTGCAGGTTTCCATCAAATTCTGCACCTTTTGCTTGTAATCTGAATTCCTGTAGTCTGAATCTTTAGATCGAGAGTGATTCTAGTTCAGTGTTAACACTTGGTACTCAGAGCCTCAAAAATCTCCACCTCTTCTGTTTTGGCGTCGACCATCATCGAGACGCGGCAACAAAAAGTGGATCGTTTAGCTCGTGAAGCCATTGAACCGCTGACCAAGGAGGACCTCAAGGACGAATTCCAAGCTGAGCTCAAGTTATCGCTCGCGGCTAAGTTCAACGTGTGGACACCGGGAATCGATGTGCAGATCGCCGGTCTGCGGGTGTCGGTGGATGCGCTATAGAAGCACATTTACCGGGATCCCAATGATGGCGCAGAGGAGGTGTCGTATCTCCTCATTACAGCGGCAAGGAAGGGCAACTCGCTTTCCGGCGACCTTCCGGCTATGGATGTGAAACTTGGCAGTAAGCGTCGTACCCCTGTTGAGGGGTGCGCCTTCGTGTTTATAGGCAGGGGCATCTCCCTGATATGCATACAAGTTTGTTGAGAGGATTACATCTTGAGGTACAAGAAAGATCTAGAGAGAGGATTGAGATAAGCTAGCTACGGTTGTTACAAGAGGATCCTACTTAATCTCCTAACTGCCTTCTCTATGCAAGCCGTGACATGTCCTCATACGTCATCATCATCACCACCATCACCATCACCTCTGCCGTTGCCTCCTCCGCGCAGTCCTCCTCCTCGGAGGCCGCCTCGGGGGCTCCTCTCTGCTTCATGGCGGACCAGTCCTTCGCCTGGAAGGGCTCAGGGGAAGCCGCAGTCATAAGGGCGGCCAGGGTGGGGCTCATCTGCTGCCCTGGCAACGCAGGTTCCGAACGAAATGCCTTGAAGGTGGCGAATTCCCGCTCAGCAAAGACAAATGAAGTCATGGCAGGACCCTCCGACCTCCAACAAAACAGATTTACAAAGAGCACTTACGTTGCCCGGCGGATGGTCGGCCAAAAAAGGCTTGACGGGGCCGCCTCCTGCTCCTCCTCCAAAAAAAAGCTAGGGTTCCTGCATGCCTCTCGCCGGCGCCGCCGCAGCTCCGCCTCGTCTCCGGTGGCCCTAGGGCCATGGGGGCGCGGTGGATCCTGGCAAGGGACGGCGGGAGGGCTCCGATTTTAGTCGTTCCTTTCCGTTTTGTTAGGGTTTGTGTCCTGCTCAGGAAGACGAGATGGCGGCGGCTCCCTGAGGATGGAATAAAGGTCTCCCCGCCTAGCCCCTGTTCCGGCGGTGCGTCTAGCATCGTTGGTGGGCGTGTGGAGGTGTGTCTCCGGCGGATCTATCTTTGGTGGATTTGCTCGGATCTCGTCGTTGTTCTTCTACGTTCGTGTGTCTTTGGGTTGGATCCTTCCGATCTACGTTATTCTTCATCGGCGGCGGTTGCTGTTCTGGTGCGCTGGTCCTATGGGGCCTTAGCACGACGACTTCCCGACTGTCTACTACAACAAGTTGTGCCCGACTCCGGCGATGGAGGGGCGATGACGGCGGCGCGCCTTCGGCTCGCTTCAGTACTTGTAGTCGTCGCTAGGTGGTCTACGAATCTGGATGTAATTTTTATTATTTCTGGTGTTCGTTGTACATCCATGATTGAAGATGAATAGATAGGAAGTTTTCTCGCAAAAAAAAAGGCTTGACGGCCTCCTTTTCTGACTTGGTGATGGCGTCAGGTCCCACCAAGAAGCTGAGGCAGACGTCGATGGCCTCCGCATCTAGCTCTTCCTGGGAGACCCAGGCGGGATCTTTCGGGCCCACATACTGGGACAGCAGGAGGTCCCGAGCTTGCAGCGGCAAGACGCCGCGCACCACCCAGGTGCGCACGATGTGACCTCCAGTCAATCCGTCCATCTGGGTTCTTCTAGCGCCAACACGGTGTTCTGCCTGATGCCGACCCTCATTGTTCTGGCCGTTGACGAGTTCCTGAAGGCTCCGCCGGAGATACCCATTGGGTACTTGACGCCTGTGGATTGCTGGATCTGATGGGATTCGGTTATGTGCGGCCCTAATTCAGCCCATGTGGCTTCAGGAGGGCATGACGCGAAGCTTCATTGTCTGTTGACATTATGGGACAGGTCGGTATTTCGGTTTCCATGGTGAAGACAGTGGCGGGTGTCGGTGTGAAAACCGGCAGACCTCGGGGTAGGGGGTCCCGAGCTGTTGATCTTGGATCGATGGTAACAGAAACAGGGAGACGGTGTTTTATCCAGGTTCGAGCCCTCTTGATGGAGGTAAAACCCTACGTCCTGCTCTTGTTTATATCAATGGAGATGTGACAAGTACAGAGTTGATCTACCTCCCGATCTTTAGATGTGTTCTAGTTCTAGGGCTAGGTGAATGAAATTGCGTTGATGTCCCCTCCACGGGCTAAACCCTATGGCTTATATACACGCCAGGGAGGGCACCTAGGGTTACAAGGTCGGTATCTAGGAGCAGGGCGGCAGGAGAGATCTTGGAGTATACGTCAAGTCTTCGGCGGAGACAGTCTCGATCATGCCTCCTGTATGCGTCCTCCGGAGTCCATCTTGACCACGCACGAGGGCCCATCGTCCCATCCGAAGAGACGGGTCGGCTAGGTTAGCACCCCCTAATCCAGGACACCGTCAGTAGCCCCCGAACTAGTCTTCTACGCCGAGGACGATGTTCTTTATCGGACGTCACCTCGGATCCGGTGTCCTTGGCTTGACAGACGAGTTCCCCTTTATAATTTACTCTTTTTTAAAGGAGCGATGTCATCCGAGGTCCAACCGAGCTTGTACCCTGCCCGAAGAGGGTAGATACCTAAGCCTCAAAGGCCGGTCGTCTAGGTATGAACGGTCCAATCCGGCCTGACAAGTTTATCGAAGCGGCACGCCTCACGACAGGTCGGGCAGTTACTGCCTCCCTTAAATCGCGGTTCGAGGCAGCCTTTTTACTGGCACATCCCATCAAGGCGGAGATCGTGCCCGTTTTCTTAGGGATATCATTACGATTTTGTTTCCCCCATATGCTTAACGGCATCTTTGATGGGAGCGGCGAGTTTATCGGCGTAGTGAGGGGGACTCTTAGCCTTTCACAGGCTTATAAGAGCAAAAAGGAGAACAGCGCAGTCGACCACGCTCCCATTCTCCCCTTCTACTGCTTCGCCTAGCTCCAGCGCCTGGATCCCATCCTACTCCTTTTCGCTTTCGCAAACCCATCCTTCACCACCAACCATGGCCGACACCCTCAAGGGGGCACTGGGGTGGCTCCACCGTGACGGAGGACACCATCCTAGAGTTGCGCAATGCGGGGTATCTGACCCCCGCCATTGCTGCCCGCGCTCCGGCGACCGGCCAGCAGGTGCCCGCTCCCAATGCCGGGGTGCGGGTAGTCTTCGTCCCCCACCTCATCTGAGGCCTAGGGTTCCCGCTACACCCCTTCGTGCGCGGGGTGATGTACTACTACGGGCCCGACATCCATCATATGGCCCCACACGACATTCTCCACCTCGCCTCCTTCATCATGGTTTGCGAGGCCTTCCTCTGCTGTGAGCCACACTTCGGCCTATGGTTGAAGATCTTCGGGATCAAGCCAAAGTCCAGTGGCTCCGACCTCGTGGTGTGCGGAGGGGCCATGATCAGCAAAAACCAGGGGGCCACATAGTTCAAGCGCACCTTCATCGAAACGGTGAAGGAGTGGCAGCGGGAGTGGTTTTACATCACTGAACCGCTCGCCCCTGGTCAAACCGAGGTCCTCGCCTTCTCGGCCGGGCCTCCAAAGAAGCTCAAGTCTTGGAAGGAGAAGGGCGTCGCCTAGGGAAACCCAAAGGAGGTGGAGCTCCTGGTCGAGAGGATCAAATGGTGGTCCACCGCGGGGAAGGTCGAGCTTGCCGACATCATCAACGTCATGCTCAACCGCCGCATACTCCCCCTCCAGCTTCGGGCCACCCCGATGTGGGCACAAAAGCCCGAGGACATGGACACCATCAGCACCTTCTTCCGCTCCACCTTGGCCGCCATGTGTTCGAAGCTCATGAAGCTGGCCAAGGACAAGATCCCCAAAGAAGGGGAGGACCGCGGCCTCGAACACGGCTATGAAGCCCCCCCAGTGAATGATCCTGCCCATCTACTGCCATTCTTTGTCCGTCGCATCGAGGATTAGAGTTCTAATGAATCGTTATGCTTGACGTTTTACAGAAGTGGCTGGCCTGGGTACAAGGAGTGCGGTGCCCAACTCCACTGCCGGAGGAGCCCCCAACTCCCCTGCTCTCGGCGCTCCTGACCGAGGAGCCGCACGTGGTGGCCCCCAAAGGGATGAGGTCCCAGAGGGGTAAGTCAAGTGCTCGGACTCGGGAGACCTCGGTCACTCGGTCCGAAGACACTCACACCACCGCTGCCCATGACGGTGACGCAGAGGAGGGTGAGGAGGAGAAGATCCCCCTCCCGAAGGGGAAGAGGTCGGCGTCAGAGGACGCCGAAGCTGGCATGCCGCCCAAGGGCCCGAAGAAGCCAAGGCGAACCTCGTCCGGGGCCGCCAGCAAGTTGTCGGAGAGAGCCGAGCTCTCCGGTGACTCAGAAGAAGACCTCCTCGCCATGGGGAGGAAGAAACCGACACCTCGAGGGTAAGCCGTCGTTTTTACATCCCATCTTTCAATTTGACCAGTTCTTTTTAGCAAGGGAAAACTCATAGAGCGTCTTTTTTCACGCAGTCCGCCGAGGGTAATCCCCAATGGTTCTTCGAGCGGGTTGCCATCCGCCAGCGGGACTCCAGAGCCCGCTAGGGGAGGCGACATCCACGCTAGCTCCCGAAATCAACGCGACAAGGGCCGGGGAGGTGGCCGTCATGGCCAAGGTCGATACCTCGGCCCAACAGGACCCGGGGGAGAAGCATCCCGAGGTCATCGAGGAGGGGCTGGGCCAGTCATCGGTCCAGCCGATATCTACCTCGGCTCCACCATCGCAGGTGGAGACAACCCGGATCGACATATCCGCGGTCATCCCTCCACCCCCGCCAACTACCCAAGGACGGGCTGGCGCGGGGTGGACCGAGGACATGGAGGACACCCTGAAGGGCTCCTCCATCAAGGAGGAGCACCGTGCCTTGATAGGTGTGGCGCTGCAGGGCTTCCGGTCCGCAGAGGCCGGCCTGCACGAGGTTTTTAAGAACCTCGTAACGAGTTTCGAGGTATGCTTCTATCCTTGCACCAAGTTTAACTTGTTGATTTGAGCTTTTTTGGTTTATGTATTTGTCCGAGGACATAATAGTACAGCCTGCCAAACGGCTTAGTGAGTGAGTAGCCCCCGAGCCCGAAGTCGGTTTCAAGAAATCGGCATTGCGGTCGTTTAACGGAGTGGGAGCCTGTCAAGTAGCCCCCAGGGCGCTGCTCAAGGCAGCCGTCCTGGGACTTTTTGTTTTTGTTTTTAATGTAGTTGTCACCTTTGAAATAAGGATTTTTACTGCCAGGTTTCAACCTCGGTTCCGGACTCCGTCTCCGAGGAGATTGCGGAGCTAAACCGGAAGCTCGATGGTCCTAGGAGGAACTCACCCTAGTAAACCAGAAATTCAAGCAGTCTCAAGGTAAGCAAGTTAATCTTGTATTATGCTTGGTACAAATAGAGTTTATGATAGGTTTTGCTCAATGAAAAGCTATGGCCAAACTGTTTTAAAGACAGCGGCATTAGCGGAGCTTGAGACGCTCAAGGCCGAGCTCGAAAGGGCTCGGCAGGAGGTGAAGCAGCATGAGGCTGCGGCCGCCGAGGCAGAGAAAGCTTGATGTCCACCACACAACTTGTTCTTGTAGACTCGTGTTGGTCCTCCAAGCGCAAAGGTTTGTAGGACAGTAGCAATTTTCCCTCAAGTGGATGACCTAAGGTTTATCAATCCGTGGGAGGCGTAGGTTGAAGATGGTTTCTCTGAAGCAACCCTGCAACCAAATACAAGAAATCTCTTGTGTCCCCAACACACCCAATACAATGGTAAATTGTATAGGTGCACTATTTCGGCGAAGAGATGGTGATAAAAGTGTAGTATGGATAGTAGATATAGGTTTTTGTAATCTGAAAATATAAAAACAGCAAGGCAGCAAAAAGTAAACGGGCATAAAAACGGTATTTCAATGCGTAGAAACAAGGCCTAGGGTTCATACTTTCACTAGTGCAATCTCCCAACATTGTTGACATAGTTGAATCATATGTAAATCCCTCACGTGCGACAAAGAGTTCACTCCAAAGTCACAAATAGCGGAGAACAAACGAAGAAATTGTTGTAGGGTACGAAACCACCTCAAAGTTATCCTTCCCGATCAATCTTATGAGCCATCCCCATTAATTGTCACGAACAGCTCTAGAGTTCGTACTAGAATAACACCTTAAGATACACATCAAACAAAACCCTAATGTCACCTAGGCACTCCAATGTCACCACGAGTACCCACGGGTTTGATTATACGATATGCATCACACAATCTCAGATTCATCTATTCAAACCAACACAAAGAACTTCAAAGAGTGCCCCAAAGTTTCTACCGGAAAGTCAAGACGAAAACGTGTGCCAACTCCTATGCATAAATCCCCAAGGTCACGGAACCCGCAAGTTGATCACCAAAACATACCTCAAGTGACTCAAGTGAATATCCCATTGTCACCACAGATATCCATATGCAAGACATACATCAAGTGTTCTCAAATCCTTAAAGACTCAATCCGATAAGAAAACTTCAATGGGAAAACTCAATTCATCACAAGAAGATAGAGAGGGGAAAACTCCATATGATTAATCTATATCAACAAAGCTCGCGATACGTCAAGATCGTGCCATCTCAAGAACACGAGAGAGAGAGAGAGAGAGAGAGATAAAACACATAGCTACTGATACAAACCCTCAGCCCCGAGGGTGAACTACTCCCTCCGCATCATGGAGACCGCCGGGATGATGAAGATGGCCTCCGGTGATGCCTTCCCCCCTCCGGCAGGGTGCCGGAAAAGGGCTGTAGATGGGATCTCTCTGGTACAGAGGCTTGCGGCGGCGTAAAAACTCATCTAGGTTAACTTTCGGGGGTTTCTGAATATATATGATTTTTCAGCGTTGGAATCACGCGAAGAGGGGCCACAGGGGGGCCACAAGGCACCAGGGCGCACCTGCGGGGGGGGGGGGGGGGGTTGGCGCACCCTGGTGGCTCGTGGGGGCCCTGTGGGTCTTCTGGCCTCCTCCCGAAGCTTCTAGTGTCTCTTATGTTCCAGAAAAAATCGTCAAAAAGTTTCACTGCATTTGGACTTCATTTGATATAGATTTTCTGGAAAACCAAAAACAAGCAGAAAACAGCACTTGGCACTGGGCACTAGGTCAATATGTTAGTGCATGAAAATCATATAAAAGCCATATAAAAGTGCACCAAAATCATACAAAACTATAATAAACATGGGATGAATACTTCATGAATTATAGATACGTTGGAGACGTATCAAGGCCCGAGCCGCCGAGAAGGTGGCCGGGGACAAGGATCGGGCTCGGGTCCTTGAGGTCGAAGAGACCCTGAAGGGCGTGTTTGAAGCACGCGACAAGCTTCAGGCGGAGGGGCGGCAAACGAAGGAGGAGCTCGAGAAGCTTCAACTTGCCCACTCCGAGCTCAAGACCACGGCCCGAGCTGACCGCGAGGTGCTCCAGCAAGTGGAGCAAATCGCCTCGGGTAAGCTATTTCTGCTGCAGTGTACGTTTGGCAGCAAAGGGTGTACCGAGCTCACCCAGTTATGGCGTTCCCCAGAGGTCTTTGCGGATCTTCCGCAGAGCGCGGCAGATGCGGTGGCGTACTTCGGCCAACTAGCGGGCCACGAGGCGGAGAAGGCCTTTTGGGTGCAGTTCTCGGGGTCGCCGTCGGCACACCTGGGGGGGGGGGTGTGGCGCGCCCTGGTGGCTCGTGGGGCCCCTGTGGATCTTCTGGCCTCCTCCCGAAGCTTCTAGTGTCTCTTATGTTCCAGAAAAAATCGTCAAAAAGTTTCGCTGCATTTGGACTTCATTTGATATAGATATTCCAGAAAACCAAGAACAAGCAGAAAACAGCAACTGGCACTGGGCACTAGGTCAATATGTTAGTCCATGAAAATCATATAAAAGTGCACCAAAATCATACAAAACTATAATAAACATGCCATGAATACTTCATAAATTATAGATACGTTGGAGACGTATCAGCATCCCCAAGCTTAATTCCTACTCGTCCTCGAGTAGGTAAATGATAAAAGAAATAATATATGAAGTGTGAATGCTAGCATAGTGCATAAGTTTGATCAATGATAATTTCAATCACTTTTTCTAGCATCAATATATATCATAATCAGTAGCTCATCTCATAAAACTTCTCATGATGAAGTAGCAAGCTTATTCACATGTTTAAAGTATAGGCCATAAACTTTATTGAAAACTAACAAACTATGTTTTCAGTCATCAAACAATTGCAATTCATCTTATTTTGAGGAAGGGTCTATGTAAGAGCTTTGATCTAGCAAATTCCACATACTCAACCATCATCTAGTCTTCCATGATTGCTGACACTCAAAGCATATTTTTAGAACAAACCGTTTCAGTCAAACACATAGGAAGATAGGGGCTTAATGTTTTGCCTCCCCACTTATTTATCTCATGGATAATGTCAACAATAATAACTCATGATCACCTATATTCAACCTGGATCGTTCCCTACCACATGATGCTTGCCAACTAAAGAATAAATATAGCGGAATAGGGACGAACATTAATGACTCATCGGTGGGGTTTCGACGACCTGAAGACCATTTGGACGTACTGCCCTTTATAGTATCGAGGTGCTTGCATAAAAGTAAATACAGAAAAGTAAAAGATAGGCCCTTCACAGAGGGAAGCAGAGGTTGTCATGTGCTTTTTGTTGTTGGATGCACAAACCCTTAATGCAAAGGAACGTCACGTTATATTGCGCCTTGTGATAGCAACCTTTATTATGCAGTCCGTCGCTTTTATTTCTTTACCATCACAAGTTCGTACAACTCTTATTTCCCTTGCAATAAAAGATTATACATATTCTAGGAGCAATTTTTATTGCTTTTTGCACCGATGACAACTTACTTGAAGGATCTTATTCAATCCTTAGGTAGATATAGTGGACTCTCATGGCAAGAAACTGGGTTTAAGGGTTTTTGGATGCAGAAGTAGTATCTCTACTTAGTACGAATTTTTGGCTAGCAAAAGATCCTAAGCAAGCACCACATGTTAGAGGATCCATGACAATATAACTTCTATGTGAATATAAACAAACATAACTCATTACGTTGTCTTCCTTGTCCAACGTCAACTACTTGATCAAGATTGAAAATAATTAATGGGGGCTCACAATCATAGAAGATGTCCAAGATAGTATATTTATATGTGAAATTTCTCTTCCTTCAAAATTCTTTCATGAATTGTTCAAGTAACCAATGCTATGTTTGTTAACTTTCAATAAATTTTACCACTTATACTTCTTGTATGTGAAGTCACTACTCCCCATGGGACAAGCATATGAAGCATATAAATTTCAACTTTATGATATTCAATTCATTTCAACAATTTACTCATAGGATATAAGTGAAGCACAAGAGTAAATGACAAACTACTCCAAAAAGATATACGTGAAGACCAAATGAGTAATTAAGTAAATAGGTAGATATGTGAGGACTCTCTCTCATTTAAAAATTTCAGATCTAAAGTATTTTATTCAAACAGCAAAGAAAACAAAATAAAATGACATTCCAAGGATATCACATATCATGTGAAGAAGCAAAAACTTAGGCTCAACCAAAACTGACCGATAGTTGTTGAAGAAGAAAGATGAGATGCCTACTGGGGCATCCCCAAGCTTAGATGCTTGAGAATTCTTGAAATAATAAATTGGGATGCCTTGGGCATCCCCAAGCTTGAGCTTTTGTGTCTCCTTAATTCCTCTCATATCACGGTTTCCCTAAATCTTAAAAACTTCATCCACGCAAAATTCAACAAGAACTCGTGAGATAAGTTAGTATAAATCCACTCAAAACCTTAACATTATCTAATGTATCAAATCACAAAAATTATAATTAAACATTGCATACTAAATGCCTATTCATATTTAATACTCCTATCCACAAATAGAAGCATTAAGCACGCAAACATATGCAAACAATGCAACTATAACAGCAATCTGCCAAAACAGAACAGTCTGTAAAAGGGGAATAAGAATCCATACTTCCCTAACTCTAATTTTTTTGAAAAATTACCACGTGACAGAGAACTCATGCATGCTTACCGTGTAAAAATTTCAGATTTTTATCATGTTCTGACTATTCAGTAATATTCTGGACATATCAGAAAACTTCCTGTTTTCAAACAGCAACACAAGAACTTGCAAACTGAGCATGGTAAAGGCTATAATTGGCATTTTATTGAACTAAAAGATACAAAACATGATTATTGATAACACCAATCAAATATCAACAGAAGAAAATGACGCTCCAAGCAAAACTCATATTACGTGAAGAATAAAAATATAGCTCCGAGTGAGGTTACCGATAGTGTTGAAGACGAAAGAGGGGATGCCTTCCGGGGCATCCCCAAGCTTAGTTGCTTGGTTATTCCTTGAATATTACCTTGGGGTGCCTTGGGTCTTGCCACTCCTTATTCTCCTCATATCGATATCTCACCCAAAACTTGAAAACTTCAATCACACAAAACTTAACGGAACTTCGTGAGATAGGTTAGTATGATAAAAATAAATCATCCACTTAGGTACTTGTCAAGACAAGATTCATAATGTTCTCACATAATTCCTACTGTATTCTATCATTTCCACAATTTATATTACTCAATATAAGCTATGGAAACACTAAAACAAGCAAACTATGCATCGAAAACTGAATCTGTCAAAGACAGAACAGCGAGTAGTAAGTGATTTAAAAACCATACTTATGTACCTCCAAAAATTCTGAAAAATTAGGACAACGTAAAAAATTTGTAACCCAATTCTATTTAAAAATTTCAGAATTTTTTCACGCTCCAGTAAAGAATAGAAATTCTAGCACTGGACGCAAAAGTTTCTGTTTTTGCACAAAATCAAATCAACAAGCATCCACACTATCCCAAAGGCTTTACTTGGCACATTATTGAAAGAAAACATATAAAACATGATTACTACAGTAGCTTAATCATGTGCACACACAAAAACAGTAGGTATAAATATTGGGTTGTCTTCGAACAAGCGTTTTTCTTAAATTCCTTTTTAGCTAGCCATGATGATTTCAATGATGCTCACATAGAAGTACAGAATTGATACATAACGGGAGCATCATGAATCATATGTTCCTCTCTGATAATAATTTTTAGTAGCATCATGAATGGATTCATCAATATAGCTATCACATAAAGTATTTTTTTCGTGATCCACAAGCATAGAATTTTTATTACTCTCCACATAAGCACATTTCTTCTCATCAATAGGAGTAGGAGTATCATATGAAACTTGAATAATATAAATTGTTTCCACATTAAAAGAGTAATGTTCAGTAAAAGGGTAATCATAATTATGACAAGTTTTATAAATATAGTCATCATTACTTTTTATAACATAAGTAAGATCACAATAATCATCATAAGTAGGAGGCTTGCAATCATCATAACAGCTTTGATCATTCAAAGTAGGGGGACTAAAAAGATCATCTTCATTAAGCATAGCATCCCCAAGCTTGGGACAAACATTAATTGCAGCAAATAAATTCTCAAACATGTCATTTTGATCAAACATAGCATCCTCAAGCTTGTGGCTTGGCATATCATAAGCATAATCACTCTCATCATTAATAGTATGAATAGCACCAATAGTACAACAATTATTATCATCACAATTTTCTAAGTTGGTGCCAAAAATATTTTCAAGATTATAAGAAGTATCATTATTTTCCCAATCATAATCATCATAATGAGTAATAGGCATAACAAAATCATCCTCAACAATTCCTTTAGACATTGTGCCATAAGACAAAGAAGCAATATCATCATCAAGTGTATCATCTTCCACAATTGTTTTTGATTCATTCTCATGAGGCACAACAATAATAGGAGCAACATTATTTGGGAGAGATACCTTTTTACCTCTACTTTTTTTTCTTTTCTTCTTCTTCACCACATCATGTGTGGGTTTAATCAATTTTTCCGAGCACTTTATTGAAGAGATTGGTTGAATGAAAAGCTCCTCCTCGTTACCTGATTCATCATAAGAAAAAATAGGAGGATATTGGGAAACCTCTTCCCCTTCATTAGTATTCTCTTCATCTTCTATTTGTTTTCTTGCCTTTAAATAATTGGCAATATAAGGATTCTCAATGCAATTTACCGCACAATACATATAAATTTCCTCTAGATCAAAATCGAGAAATCTCTTGAGATTATATTCTGGGATATCCCTAATTATACGTTTCATTTCTTCATACCCCAGAAGCAGACTAAGTTCATTATGATGCGCAAGGGTAATCAAGTTATCACAATTTTTGGACACGATTCGATCATGAAACAATTTGCATTGGAGATTTAAATGACCACGTTCATTGCAAAGTTCACAAGGATGGCGAGAAAAATTAAATCTTTCAGCACAATCATCTAGCCTCTCTTGCAACCTTTTAGTTTCCAAATACTTATGCCTCTTACAAAATCTATTTTCCCTTTTTGGTATGCATTTGCACTCCCAATTCACTCCACAAAAATTGACATCCTTATAGGAGACATCATTATCATCACTAGTGCAATCATCATTAGTATTATGGATATTCAAAGAATTCATACTAGCAACATTGCAATCATGCTCATCATTCAAATATTTTATGCCAAACATTTTATTGAATTCTTCTTCTATCAATTGAGCACAATTTTCCGATCCATCATTTTCAAGAAAGACATGATAAAGACGAATAATATGAGGCAACCTCAATTCCATTTTTTGGTTTTCTTTTATAAACCAAACTAGGGATAAAACAAGAAAATAAAAGATTCGATTGCAAGATCTAAAGATATACCTTCAAGCACTCACCTCCCCGGCAACGGCGCCAGAAAAGAGCTTGATGTCTACTACACAACTTGTTCTTGTAGACTCGTGTTGGGCCTCCAAGCGCAGAGGTTTGTAGGACAGTAGCAATTTTCCCTCAAGTGGATGACCTAAGGTTTATCAATCCATGGGAGGCGTAGGTTGAAGATGGTTTCTCTCAAGCAACCCTGCAACCAAATACAAGAAATCTCTTGTGTCCCCAACACACCCAATACAATGGTAAATTGTATAGGTGCACTAGTTCGGCGAAGAGATGGTGATAAAAGTGTAGTATGGATAGTAGATATAGGTTTTTGTAATCTGAAAATATAAAAACAGCAAGGTAGCAAAAAGTAAACAGGCATAAAAACGGTATTTCAATGCTTAGAAACAAGGCCTAGGGTTCATACTTTCACTAGTGCGATCTCCCAACATTGTTGACATAGTTGAATCATATGTAAATCCCTCACGTGCGACAAAGAGTTCACTCCAAAGTCACAAATAGCGGAGAACACACGAAGAAATTGTTGTAGGGTACGAAACCACCTCAAAGTTATCCTTCCCGATCAATCTTATGAGCCATCCCCATTAATTGTCACGAGCAGCCCTAGAGTTCGTACTAGAATAACACCTTAAGATACACATCAACCAAAACCCTAATGTCACCTAGGCACTCCAATGTCACCACGAGTACCCACGGGTTTGATTATACGATATGCATCACACAATCTCAGATTCATCTATTCAAACCAACACAAAGAACTTCAAAGAGTGCCCCAAAGTTTCTACCAGAAAGTCAAGACGAAAACGTGTGCCAACCCCATATGCATAAATCCCTAAGGTCACGGAACCCGCAAGTTGATCACCAAAACATACATCAAGTGACTCAAGTGAATATCCCATTGTCACCACAAATATCCATATGCAAGACATACATCAAGTGTTCTCAAATCCTTAAAGACTCAATCCGATAAGAAAACTTCAAAGGGAAAACTCAATTCATCACAAGAAGATAGAGAGGGGAAAACTCCATATGATTCATCTATATCAACAAAGCTCGCGATACATCAAGATCGTGCCATCTCAAGAACACGAGAGAGAGAGAGATAAAACACATAGCTACTGGTACAAACCCTCAGCCCCGAGGGTGAACTACTCCCTCATCATCATGGAGACTGCTGGGATGATGAAGATGGCCTCCGGTGATGCCTTCCCCCCCTCTGGCAAGGTGCTGGAAAAGGGCTGTAGATGGGATCTCTCTGGTACAGAGGCTTGCGGCGGCATAAAAACTCATCTAGGTTAACTTTGGGGGGTTTCTGAATATATATGATTTTTCAGCGTTGGAATCACGCGAAGAGGGGCCACAGGGGTCCCACGAGGCACCTAGGCGCACCTGCGGGGGGGGGGGGGGGGGGGGTTGGCGCACCCTGGTGGCTCGTGGGGGCCTTGTGGGTCTTCTGGCCTCCTCCTGAAGCTTCTAGTGTCTCTTATGTTCCAGAAAAAATCGTCAAAAAGTTTCACTGCATTTGGACTTCATTTGATATAGATTTTCTGGAAAACCAAAAACAAGCAGAAAACAGCACTTGGCACTGGGCACTAGGTCAATATGTTAGTGCATGAAAATCATATAAAAGCCATATAAAATTGCACCAAAATCATACAAAACTATAATAAACATGGGATGAGTACTTCATGAATTATAGATACGTTGGAGACGTATCAAGGCCCGAGCCGCCGAGAAGGTGGCCGGGGACAAGGATCGGGCTCGGGTCCTTGAGGTCGAAGAGACCCTGAAGGGCGTGTTTGAAGCACGCGACAAGCTTCAGGCGGAGGGGCGGCAAATGAAGGAGGAGCTCGAGAAGCTTCAACTTGCCCACTCCGAGCTCAAGACCACGGCCCGAGCTGACCGCGAGGTGCTCCAGCAAGTGGAGCAAATCGCCTCGGGTAAGCTATTTCTGCTGCAGTGTACGTTTGGCAGCAAAGGGTGTACCGAGCTCACCCAGTTATGGCGTTCCCCAGAGGTCTTTGCGGATCTTCCGCAGAGCGCGGCAGATGCGGTGGCGTACTTCGGCCAACTAGCGGGCCACGAGGCGGAGAAGGCCTTTTGGGTGCAGTTCTCGGGGTCGCCGTCGGCACAGCTGCTAAATCATCGAGTGAAGCAGTTGGTGGAGTTGTTTCCCATTACAAGGCCGGTGCTCCAGGACCTCTGTGTTGCATTGTGGCCTGCCGAAGCCATGCCCAACAGCCTCTTCGGTCTGACGGCCCGTCTTCGAGATGCCGTGCCCTGCGTGAACCGCTGGAGGAGGTCTGCGTGCTTTGAAGGAGCGCGGAGAGCGTACGCCTGCATGAAGACACACTTCCGAAAGGTTGATGCGGTGACGTGTGCCACGGGCCCTCCTGCCGACAAGCCGCGCACCGCCGAGCAGTTCTTCGCCGAGGTGGAAGAGGGAGCTTGTGTCACAGAAGCCATGTGTCCAAAGGACACTTTGTATTTCTAAATGGTACTTCGGAATGCTGAAGTGTGTGATGTACAAAACTTTATCTTTTGATTTAATGAATATGGCTTTAAATTCCATGTGTGTTATTTTTAATTATTTTTACCTCCTGTATGACTGTTTTAAAATGAGAGTGGCTAGTCGTCGGCTTCAGCCCCAGTGTAGTTCATACAAAGGGTGTTCCTTAAGGCACTCTTGACCCTTAGTCGACGTCTCAGTACCCAGAGGTGGTCGGTTCTTTATAAGAACTAGGCAATCAGTGGCTTTATGACTTTCACTTAGTCATAGGAGTTTGACTGTGGGGGCTGATGACCAGTCCCCGATGTGGGAAGCGGTCGGCCTGGTCGGCCGAGGTCGAGGCCATAACACACTTCGGCTAGAAGTTAAAGCCCTTCGTTTAAGACGGGTGATCTCTATCGTCACATCGCTTAACGCGGTCTACGGATGGCGGACCAGTTTGCGCTTACCTAGATAGTCAGTTTTCTGCTTTCTCCACTGAGGCGCTATGCCAATTGACCTGGCGGCGCAATCGCAGTGGTTCTCTCGTTACACCCTTAGCCGAATTCATCGGGAACGTAAGGGGTACACATAGGAGCTGGGCAACCCAACTATTAACCAAAATCTAGGTTCGAAACTGATGCATATAAAGCCGAAATCCGAGACGCCGAATACTTCGGACTTGTAATACAATTGTATCTTATTTTAGAGAGCTCCTTCGTAGCACAGGGGCTGTGCTTATAAAGAGATACAGTAAAGACCTTTAAAGGACATGATTTCTTTGTTTCATAATTTCAAGCCTTTACATGTCCAGCTGCAACAAGAAGGACTCAAAGAATACAATGTAAAGAGTAAAGAAGGAAGGAAGGAACAGGGCGGATAATTGTCATCAGATTTTTAGGAACCTGGGCCATTTCCTGCCGCACGTCTGCGCTTCCGAGCTGTTGACCAGCTGGTCACCATTAATGATAGGGACTCACGGAGGCCGAAGCCTTTCCGGCCCTTTATACGCTTAACGCGTTTGATTGACCGGGTTTCTTGAAGGAGGTGTGGCCGAAGTCCGTTTTGTGGTTGAGGCCACGTTGACGTAGTCATGTTTGGCTATTTCTTTGACAGAGACTTGCCTGTGCGGAGGCTCGAAGCCACGTCGCTGCTTGGTCGAATCGTGTCGATGTTTTGATAAAAAATTTGGCTCCTCGGCGTCCGAGGGAATCTTGAGTGCGAAATTGTGCACCCTGGGGACGTAGAGCCCCATCCAGAGAGGGCACGCGAGGAGCCCGCATCCCTATTTAGGGTGCGGGGTACGTGGCCGAGGTCGACTTGTGCGGCCCGGGTGTGCTTTGAAGAGCTAGCGGTGCGTTTATCGCTGCGGGCCGCCTCCTCGGATGCCTGTACCTCGGCTACGAAAGCCGCGGTCTGTTCCTCCATCCGGAGTGAGCGCTCGGTGTTACCATTGACTGTTATAACACCATTGGGTCCTGGCATTTTGAGCTTGAGATAGACATAATGTGGGACTGCATTGAAGCGTGCGAAGGCTGTGCGCCCTAGAAGCGCGTGGTATCTGCTCTGGAAGGGGACGATGTCGAAGATTAACTCCTCACTTCTGAAGTTCTCGGGTGAACCGAAGACTACCTCCAGGGATACCGTTCCGGTACAGCGGGCTTCGACGCTGGGGATGACACCCTTAAAGGTGGTGTTGCTAGGCATGATCCGGGATGAGTCGATGCCCATCATCCTAACCGTATCCTCGTAAATGAGGTTAAGGCTGCTTCCCCCGTCCATGAGGACACGTGTCAGATGATAGCCATCAACAATGGGGTCCAGGACGAGCGCCACCGATCCGCCATGCCTAATGCTGGTCGGATGATCATGCTTGTCAAATGTGATCGGGTAAGCCGACCACAGGTTATACTTCAGGGGGATTGGCTCTAGCGCGTATACGTCCCGAAGCGCACGCTTCCTCTCCCTTTTAGGGATGTGGGTGACATAGATCATATTGACCTCTGTTACCTCATCAGGAAACTTCTTTTGGCCTCCATTATTAGGCCGCCGAGGTTCATCCTCGTCTTCACTGTGGTTTTGGGTTTTAGTTTGACCCTCTGTCACTATCTTGCCGGCTTGTTTGAGGACCCATCAATTCCTGTTAGTGTGGGTTGCTGGTTTGTCCTGAGTGCCATGGATTACACACGGGCGGTCCAGGAGTCTATCATGCTGGCTAGGTCCATCCTTGTTCCCTTTAATGGGTTTTCTTTTCTGTCCGGACTTAGGTTTGGTGAACCCCGCGTTGACCGCAGCGTCTTCCATGTCGCTTCCACCATTTTTATACCTGCGCTTATTTTTGTTGCGCTTAGGCTTTCCATTGGCGTCTCGTGTTTCCGAGGTGCCTGCCTCGCCGTTGTGAGTACTACGGGCGAGCCAACTGTCCTCCCCCGCGCAAAAGCGAGTCATCAGTGAGGTGAGGGCCGCCATAATCCTCGGTTTATCCTGGCCGAGCTGACGGGCCAACCATTTATCTCGGATGTTGTTCTTAAATGCGGCGATGGCCTCGGCTTCGGAGCAGTCTATGATCTGGTTCTTCTTGGTAAGGAACCTGTTTCAGAATTTCCGGGCTGATTCGCCTGGCTGCTGGGTGACACGGCTGAGGTCATCAGCGTCCAGAGGTCGGACGTAAGTGCCTTGGAAGTTTGCTCGAAAAGCGTCCTCTAGGGCCTCCCAGCTGCCAATAGAGTGAGGTGGGAGGCTGTTAAGCCAATGCCTTGCCGGCCCCGTTAACTTGAACGGTAGGTATTTAATGGCGTGGAGGTCATCTCCGTTGGCCATGTGTATGTGGAGAAGGAAATCCTCGATTCATACCGCTGGGTCGGTAGTGCCATCGTATGATTCTATATTGATGGGCTTAAATCCTTCCGGGAATTGATGTTCCATCACCCTGTCTATGAAGCAGATCGGGTGTGCCGGACCTCGGAACCGAGGAGCATCTCGTCGGAGGTCGGGAGAGAGCCGTGAGTAAGCCTGATCTTAGGCATGGCCGTTCCTGTCCATCCAGGCATCGTAGCCGTCAATCCCGGCGGGCGCGCGTCCCCTGGATCCATAGATGGACCGAGGGGGTGCCCTGTTTTCCTTAATACGACGTCTGGCGTCGTGAGGATCTAGGTAATCCATGGGGTCCTTGCCATAACGGAGTGGAGGTGGCCGTTCACTGATGTTTTCTCGTCCTGGCCTGTCCCGGCAACTAGGGGGTCGGTCGTGGTCGTCGGCGAGCTCCTCATCGAACTCCGGCAAAAGACGCCTACGTGGGTATGATTTCGGCGCACTATGGCGCCGGTTTTCCATGTCTTGCTCAGCGGAGAGCACTTCGACCCACTTTTCATTTAGTGCGTCGGTATTTGCCTGCAGCAGCTGCTGCTTGCGTTTTATGCTCCGGGCCATCGCAACGAGGCGCCGCCGGAAGCGCTCTTGTTCAAAAGGGTCTTCGGGGACGATGTAGTCCTCGGTACCGAGGCTCTCGTCCTCCTCGGATTCCGGCATGTAGTTGTCGTCGGCCCCTTCAAAGAGGTCATCGGGATCTGAGTCCCTGAGAAGTCGGTCTGGTGTGCCGTTCCTTATTGGGGAGGCTTGAACGACCTCTTCATGGTTATCGGCATCACCGTCCTCCGCGTCGCCGTTATTGGCTGTCGCGTTATTTCCACTGGGTTCCTCGTTATTGCCTCTTCGGCGTCTTCGCCGACGCCTGGGAGGGGATTTGGGGGTGTCCACCATGTAAACATCATAGGTGGATGTGGCGGTCCACCTGCCCGCGTTCACCGGGGGCGAGGTGTTCTCGATGGGGCCATCAGCATCTTCATCCATGTCTGTGGCATCACCATAGTCCAGCACGTCGGTTAAATCGTCGACGGTCGCGACTAGGTGGGTGGTGGGTGGATGTAAATTTCCCGATCGTCGGCTTTAAGTCCGATCTGATCATAAACCGAAGTTTTGCCGTTCGAGATGGATATGCTCTGGATGCGGTCAAGCATCTCATCGAGGTGAGATAGCTCTTCGGGATTCATTGCCGCGCTATAAGCAGGGCTGACTCGAAGTATGCATGGCGTGGAACTTGGCGCGTTTTCGGCGCGAAGGGAATCTAAACGCAATTCCGGGTTCTGCGCCGGAGTCAGTTCTAACACTGACGTGATTTCGGAGGTGGGGGCCGGATTTATGTCCGGGCTGATGATCGGAAGGAGATCGGCCGGAGTGGTCGCGTCGCGGGTCTCTAAAGGCGCCGCGACGGAGATCGGTTCCGGAGTCAAGCCTTTGGAGCCGGACAAGCTTTCATTTCGGCCGGGGGTCCATCCCGATAGAACGAGTTCGCCGCGGGAATCCGTGGTGTATTCGAGGCCACCGAAGGTCACGATCCGATCTGGGGCATAATTCTCGACAGAGGTCAGATGACCCGTCGAGTCGGCGCAAAACATCATGCTGCCGAAAACAAAGCGCTGGCCGGGGACAAAAACGTCCCCATGGCCGTTGGCGCAGTTAATCTTTAGGCGAGCCATCGATCCTTCTGGTGATCGCGCAACGGACCTCTCAATGAAAGCACCAGTGTCGGTGTGAAAACCGGCAGACCTCGGGGTAGGGGGTCCCGAGCTGTGGATCTCGGATCGATGGTAACAGAAATAGGGAGAGGTTGTTTTATCCAGGTTCGGTCCCTCTTGATGGATGTAAAACCCTACGTCCTGCTCTTGTTAATATCAATGGAGATGTGACAAGTACAGAGTTGATCTACCTCGAGATCTTTAGATGTGTTCTAGTTTTAGGGCTAGGTGAATGAAATTGCTTTGATGTCCCCTCCACGGGCTAAGCCCTATGGCTTATATACATGCCAGGGAGGGCACCTAGGGTTACAAGGTTGGTTTCTAGGAGCAGGGCGGCAGGAGAGATCTTGGAGTATACGTCAAGTCTTCGGCGGAGACAGTCTCGATCATGCCTCCTGTATGCGTCATCCGGAGTCCATCTTGACCACGCACGAGGGCCCATCGGCCCATCCGAAGATACGGGCCGGCTAGGTTAGCACCCCCTAATCCAGAACACCGTCAGCGGGGAAGGTCATGGTGGCTGAGGTCTGATGCCTAGTAATGGCAGATCGAGTCTTCCAGGAGATGAGGACTTTGCTTGGTGTTTCGTGACTTGTAGCAGCGGCATCGGCAAGTGGGGGCGGCAGCATAGGAGGTGTATAGAGTCTTAGCTTTCAGGGTGAAAACCCATGGTTTGGCCTTAATTGGTTGTGCTTGGTAGTGGCCTTGTTGAAGGCATTGTTTTTGAGAGCGCCGATTTTCTCCAGGGTGAAAACCTAAGATCTATGATTGGGCGACGACGGCGCTTGTGCATTGTTTCCTTCTTGAAGGCGTCGCTTTTGGAGAATTTGGACTTCGGGTGTTGTGTTGGGGGTGGTTCGTGCTGCAGTTACGAGGAATTGATCACTGGAGAGGGATCTTTCGTTTTTTCTTCTTCTTTTTGTTTTTTGGCTGTGTGCATCCGTAATGTTTTTAGGACATTTCGTTGTTGCCGAGAATGGGTGTAATTGGTATCTCCGTGATATTAATATAGTTCCTTTGTCAAAAAATAAAAAATACACTGGTAAACAGACCAACTGGGTTTTCCTCAAACGCTTGTTTGAATCCTGGAATAAAAGTGGATAACCCCACTCACTACAAGTATTGACATTCTTTACATCACGAAGCATTAAACAAGATTCAACTGGGGCATGGCTGTTGACACACGAACACGTCACCGTGTACCCTCGACGCCGGGGGTGATGCACCGCAGCTCACGTCGAAGGAGGTCGGACCGGCAGCGCGATACGCAAGACAGCCGGCAGACGCTTTTGAAGACCCGAAGCCCCGCACGCCCGTGAGGGACCCCGTCAGGGAGTGCGGCAGCAATGGGCTGCCCTAGGTCGATTCGCTCGCCCCTAGAGCCTCTGTACTCGCAGCTCTCAAATACGAAGAACGACGAAGAACGAGAGAGAAAAACGATGGAAAGATAAAACGTAGATGAAAAAGTAGTACAATGATTGTTCGATTGTGTGTTGTTTCAATCGGCCATCACCCCCAACATATATAAGAGGCGGCTGGACTTCCCGTACAAGCAAAGGATTCACCTAGGCTTTCCTTACAAGAAAATTACATCAATTCACGTCCTAGAGTCCTAGTTCTGGTCCCACTCGGATTCAGCCCGAATCTGGTCCAATCTTCTGCCTTGCTCCTTGCGTGGGCCGTGGAATCTGCATATGACTTCCGATGGAGACGGTTCAAATACCAATTTTGTGCGCTTTGACGAGGCCAACAATCCGTATGTTGATCACTTTTCAAAATAAGGCCATCTTGAATACTCCACGGGGTCATCCTTAATTTCGAGTCGGACTCGTTCATATAGCTGACTGGACCGTCCGACTCTTGTATCGTCTCTGCAGGTCATATACTACGTCGGATGATGATGACTCCAAAAGAAAAGTTGACCGTTTCGACGAGACGAACAACTTTCATGTTGAACACTTTTTCATCTGAGGCCATCTAGATAAGTATTTGAGCCCATCTTCAGCATCTGGTCGGACTGGCCTTGACAGTTTTTACTGTTCACGACGGCAAGCTTTCCCCCGACTGTTCACGGAGGAAGGGTACTGTTCACTCGTCAAGGTTACTGTTCATCGCGACAAGGTTACTGTTCATCACGGCAAGATTTCCCACGGCAGGTTACTGTTCACCGCGGCAAGGTTACCGTTCACTGCGGCAAGCTTTCCCCCCGGCAAGGTTACTGTTCACCGCGGCAAGGTTACCGTTCACTGCGGCAAGCTTTTCCCCCGGCAAGGTTACTGTTCAGCGCGGCAAGCTTTTCCCCCGGCAAGGTTACTGTTCACCGAGGCAAGCTTTTCCCCCGGCAAGCTTACTGTTCATCGAGGCAAGGTTTTCCCCGGCAAGGTTACTGTTCACCGCGGCAAGGTTACCGTTCACTGCGGCAAGCTTTTCCCCCGGCAAGTTACTGTTCACCACGGCAAGGTACTGGTCACTGTTCACCGCAGCAAGGTTACCGTTCACGGCGGCAAGCTTTCCCCGGCAAGTTTTCTGGCTGCACCTTCCGGCAAGGCTTTTGAGGTAGTAAACAACCTCGGATGAAAATGTGCCCAAAAGCAATTTTGACCGTTTCGACGAGATGAACAACTTTCATGTTGAACGTTTTTCGATCCGAGGCCATCTTGAAGGGCTAATTGCTCACGCATTGCATCAGACACCCATCAGACACATGTCTGATGGGGCGCGCCATTGCTCTAGCCAAGGAACCAAGATTTCACAAGAGGACCAGACACATAAAGCGACGTTTCAATTCCATCCGCGATTACATCAAGGAGGACGACATAAATATTTGCAAAGTACACACGGATCTAAATGTTGCAGATCCGATGACTAAACCTCTTCCAAGGGCTAAACATGAACAACACCAGAACTGCATGGGTGTTCGATTCATTACAATGTAAATCACATAGTGATGTGAACTAGATTATTGACTCTAGTGCAAGTGGGAGACTGTTGGAAATATGCCCTAGAGGCAATAATAAATTGGTTATTATTATATTTCCTTGTTAATGATAATCGTTTATTATCCATGCTATAATTGTATTGATTGGAAACTCAAATACATGTGTGGGTACATAGACAACACTATGTCCCTAGTAAGCCTCTAGTTGACTAGCTCGTTGATCAAAGATGGTTAAGGTTTCCTAGCCATTGACATGAGATGTAATTTGATAACGGGATCACATCATTAGGAGAATGATGTGATGGACAAGACCCAAACTGTAAACGTAGCATTTGATCGTGTCAGTTTATTGCTATTGTTTTCTGCATGTCAAGTATCTGTTCCTTTGACCATGAGATCATGCAACTCACTGACACCGGAGGAATACCTTGTGTGTATCAAACGTCGCAACGTAACTGGGTGACTATAAAGGTGCTCTACAGGTATCTCCGAGGGTGTCTGTTGGGTTGGCATGGATCAAGACTGGGATTTGTTACTCCGTATGACGGAGAGGTATCTCAGGGCCCACTCGGTAATACAACATCACATTGAGCCTTGCAAGCAAAGTGACTAAAGAGTTAGCCATAGGATCTTGTATTACGGAACGAGTAAAGAGACTTGCCGGTAACGAGATTGAACTAGGTATAGTGATACCGACGATCGAATCTCGGGCAAGTAACATACCGAAGAACAAAGGGAACAGCATACGGGATTAACTGAATCCTTGACATAGAGGTTCGACCGATAAAGATCTTCGTAGAATATGTAGGAGCCAATATGGGCATCCAGGTCCCGCTATTGGTTATTGGCCGTAGAGGTGTCTCGGTCATGTCTACATAGTTCTCGAACCCGCAGGGTCTACACACTTAACGTTTGGTGACGATTAGTATAATTGAGTTATTATGTTGGTGACCGAAAGTTGTTCGGAGTCCCGGATAAGATCCCGGACATGACGAGGATCTCCGGAATAGTCCGGAGGTAAAGATTGATATATGTGATAATAGTGTTTTGATCTCTGGAAGGGTTCCGGAGTTCACCGGAAGGGATTCCGGATGTTTACCGAAGTGTTCGGGTGCAGCAACACTTTATATGAGCCAAAGGGATAAAGCCCACAAGGTATTGGAAAGTGCAAAAGTAGTTTTGCTGCCGCGTAAGCGGTACTACCGCTTGGTGAAGCGGTACTACCGCCCGAGCGGTACTACCGCTTGTGTGAAGCGGTACTACCGCCCAAGCGGTACTACCGCTTATGTGAAGCGGTACTACCGCTTGTGCGCGGCTGTGCACGGTTCGGCAGGGATCCGAGTTGGACTCTTTCCCTGCGGGCCAAACCGACCTTGTGCGGGCAAAACCGACACGGAGGAGGCTTTTACTCCAAGTTTAGACCCCAAGGCTCAACATATAAATAGAGGGGCAGGGCTAGCACACGGGACACATCAAGATTTCCCCAAGCCGTGTGCGGCAACCCTAGCCCTCTAGTTCCTCCGTCATAATCTCCGTAGTGCTTGGCGAAGCCCTGCAGAGATTGTTCCTCACCACCATCACCACGCCGTCGTGCTGCTGGAACTCAACCACTACTTCACCATCGCTCGCTGGATCGAGGAGGTGAAGACGTCATCAAGCCGTACGTGTGTTGAACGCGGAGGTGCCGTCCGTTCGGCACTAGATCGGAAGGATCGTGATTGGATCGCGGGACGCTCGGCGATTTGGATCGCGAAGACGTTCGACTACATCAACCGCGTTTATTAACGCTTCCGCTTAGCGATCTACAAGGGTATGTAGATTCACTCTCCCTCTCGTAGATGCTCATCACCATGGATAGATCTTATGTGTGCGTAGGAAAATTTTTGTTTCCCATGCAACGTTCCCCAACAGTGGCATCATGAGCTAGGTCTATGCGTAGATGAGATCTCGAGTAGAACACAAACGAGTTGTGGGCGTGGGTGTATACATATTGCTTGCCGTTACTAGTTGATACTTGATTCAGCGGCATTGTGAGATGAAGCGGCCCGGACCGACATTACGCGTACGCTTACGCGAGACTGGTTTTACCGCTGCGTGCACTTGTTGCATAAAGGTGACTGGCGGGTGTCTGTCTCTCTCACTTTAGTTGAATCGGTTCAATGAAGAGGGTTCTTTTAGAAGATCAAAAAGCAATCACTACACCACGTTGTGGTTTTGCGTAGGTAAGAACGGTTCTTGCAAACCCGTAGCAGCCACGTAAAATTTGCAACAACAATTAGAGGACGTCTAACTTGTTTTTGCAGGGTATGTTGTGATGTGATATGGCCAATTACATGATGAGATATATGTGATGTATGAGATGATCATGTTTTGTATAGAATATCACGACTTGCATGTCGATGAGTACGGCAACTGGCAGGAGCCATAGAGTTGTCTTTAATTATTGTATGACCTGCGTGTCAATCATTAAGCGCTATGTAATGCTTTACTTTATCGCTAAACGTTAGCTATAGTCGTGGAAGCAACAGTCGGCGCGACAACCTTATGGCGACACGTTGATGGAGATCAAGATGATGGAGATCATGGTGTCATGCCGGTGACGATGGAGATCATGCCGGTGCTTTGGAGATGGAGATCAAAAGCACAAGTTCATGGCCATATCATGTCACTTATGATTTGCATGTGATGTTAATCCTTTTATGCATCTTATTTTGCTTAGGACGACGGTAGCATTATAAGGTGATCCCTCACTTAAATTTCAAGATAAATTGTGTTCTCCCCAAGTGTGCACCGTTGCGAAAGTTCGTCGTTTCGAGACACGCCGTGATGATCGGGTGTGATAGACTCTACGTTCGCATACAACGGGTGTAAGCCAAGTTACACGTGCGGAACACTCGGGTTAAACTTGACGAGCCTAGCATGTACAGACATGGCCTCGGAACACAAGAGACCGAAAGGTCGAACATGAGTCATATAGTAGATATGATCAACATGAAGATGTTCACCATTGAAACCACCTCAACTCACGTGATGATCGGACTTGAGTTGGTGGATTTGGATCATGTTACACTCGAATGATCGGAGGGATGTCAATTTGAGTGGGAGTTTTTAAGTAATATGATTAACTAAACTCATTATCTAAGAACAATAGTCTAAGTTGTCTTTGCAATATTTATGTTGTAGATCATGGCTCGCGCAGTAGCACCCCTGAATTTTAATGCGTTCCTAGAGAAAGCTAAGTTGAAAGATGATGGAAGTAACTTTGTGGACTGGGCCCGTAATCTAAGGATTATCCTTACGGCTTCCCAGAAGGCTTATGTCCTTGATGCACCGCTTGGTGATCCACCTGCTCCAGTTGAGTCTCTAGACGTTGTGAACGCCTGGCAGGCTCGTTCTGATGATTACTCAATAGTTCAATGTGCAATGTTGTATGGCTTAGAACCGGGACTTCAAAGACGTTTTGAACGTCATGGAGCATATGAGATGTTCCAGGAGTTGAAGTTTATCTTTCAGAAGAATGCCCGGATCGAGAGATATGAGATCTCCGATAAGTTCTATGCTTGCAAGATGGAGGAGAACGGGTCTATCAGTGATCACGTGCTCAGAATGTCTGGGTACTCCACCCGTCTGGCTGAGTTAGGGATGCCCCTTCCGCCAAAGGCTATCACTGACAGAGTTCTTCAATCATTGCCACCTAGCTACAAGAGCTTCGTGTTGAACTATAACATGCACGGGATGAACAAGTCAGTCGCCGAGCTGTTTGCGATGCTGAAAGCCGCTGAGTCTGAAATTCAGAAGGAGCATCAAGTGTTGATGGTCAATAAAACCACTAGTTTCAAGAAAAATGGCAAGGGTAAGAAGGGTAACTCCAAGAAGAGTGGCAAAGCAGTTGCTCCTCTCGTGAAGAAACCCAAGGCTGGACCCAAACCAGAAACTGTGTGTTTTCATTGCAAGGGAACTGGACACTGGAAGCGGAATTGCCCCAAGTATTTGGCTGACAAGAAGGCGGCCAACAACAAACAAGGTATATATGATATACATGTTATTGATGTGTACCTTACCAACTCTCGTTGTAGTGCCTGGGTATTTGATACCGGTGTGGTTGCTCATATTTGCAACTCAAAATAGGAACTGCGGAATAGACGGAGGCTGGCAAAGGACGAAGTGACGATGCGCGTGGGAAATGGTTCCAAGGTTGATGTGATCGCCGTCGGCACGCTCGCTCTTCGATTACCGTCGGGATTAGTGATGAACCTAAATAAGTGTTATTTGGTGCCTGCGTTAAGCATGAACATTATATCTGGATCTTGTTTATTGCGAGACGGTTACTCATTTAAATCAGAGAATAATGGTTGTTCTATTTATATGAGTAATATCTTTTATGGTCATGCACCCGATGTGAGGGGTTTATTCTTATTTAATCTCGATAGTAATGATACACATGTTCATAACATTGATGCCAAAAGATGTAGAATTGATAATGATAATACCACTTTCTTGTGGCACTGCCGTTTAGGTCATATTGGCGTAAAACGCATGAGGAAGCTCCATGCCGATGGACTTTTGGAGTCACTTGATTTTGAATCACTTGACACATGTGAACCATGCCTCATGGGCAAGATGACTAAAACGCCGTTCTCTGGAATAATGGAACGGGCAAGTGACTTATTGGAAATCATACATACTGATGTGTGCGGTCCAATGAGTATTGAGGCGCGCGGTGGTTATCGTTACTTTCTCACCTTCACTGATGACTTAAGTAGATATGGGTATATTTACTTAATGAAACACAAGTCTGAAACGTTTGAAAAGTTCAAACAATTTCAGAGTGAAGTTGAGAATCATCGTAACAAGAAGATTAAATTCCTACGATCTGATCGAGGAGGAGAATATCTGAGTTATGAGTTTGGCAGTCACTTAAGACAGTGTGGAATTGTTTCACAATTGACACCGCCTGGAACACCACAGCGTAATGGTGTGTCCGAACGTCGTAATCGAACCTTATTGGATATGGTGCGATCTATGATGTCTCTTGCCGATTTGCCACTATCGTTTTGGGGTTATGCATTAGAGACAGCTGCATTCACTTTAAATAGGGCACCATCGAAATCCGTTGAGACAACGCCATATGAACTTTGGTTTGACAAGAAGCCAAAGCTGTCGTTTCTTAAAGTTTGGGGATGTGATGCTTATGTCAAAAAGCTTCAGCCTGAAAAGCTGGAACCCAAAGCGGAGAAATGCGTCTTCATAGGATACCCAAAAGAGACAGTTGGGTATACCTTCTACCTCAGATCCGAAGGCAAAGTGTTTGTCGCTAAAAACGGAACATTTCTTGAGAAAGAGTTTCTCTCGAAAGAATTGAGTGGGAGGAAGATAGAACTTGATGAGGTTGTTGAACCTTTACTTCAACTTGAGAGTAGCGCAGTGCAGAAAGTTGTTTCTGTGGAGCCTACATTAGCTGAAGAAGAAGTTAATGATGATGATCATGAAGCTTTGGATCAAGTTGCTATTGAACCTCGTAGGTCGACAAGGACGCGTACTGCTCCTGAGTGGTACGGCAACCCTGTCTTAGAAGTCATGTTGTTAGACAACGATGAACCTACGAGCTATGGAGAAGCGATGATGAGCCCGGATTCCGAGAAGTGGTTAGAGGCCATGAAATCCGAGATGGGATCCATGTATGAAAACAAAGTATGGACTTTGGAAGTATTACCTGAAGGGCGTAAGGCCATTCAGAACAAATGGATCTTTAAGAGGAAGACGGACGCGGACGGTAATGTCACCGTCTATAAAGCTCGACTTGTGGCAAAGGGTTTTTCACAAGTTCAAGGAGTTGACTACGATGAGACCTTCTCACCCGTAGCGATGCTTAAGTCCGTCAGAATCATGTTAGCAATAGCTGCCTTTTTCGATTATGAAATTTGGCAGATGGATGTCAAAACAGCGTTCCTTAACGGTTACCTTAAGGAAGAGTTGTATATGATGCAACCAGAAGGTTTTGTCGATCCAGAGAATGCTGACAAAGTTTGCAAACTCCAGCGATCCATTTATGGACTGGTGCAAGCATCTCGGAGTTGGAATCTTCGTTTTGATGATGTGATCAAAGCGTTCGAGTTTATACAAGTTTACGGAGAAGCTTGTATTTACAAGAAAGTGAGTGGGAGCTCTATAGCGTTTCTAATATTATATGTGGATGACATATTGCTGATTGGAAACAATATAGAAATGCTGGAAAGCGTAAAGGAATATTTGAACAAGAGTTTTTCAATGAAGGACCTAGGAGAAGCTGCTTTCATATTAGGCATCAAGATCTATAGAGATAGATCAAGACGCTTAATAGGACTTTCACAAAGCACATACCTTGATAAGATTTTGAAGAAGTTCAAAATGGATCAGTCCAAGAAGGGGTTCTTGCCTGTTTTGCAAGGTGTGAAGTTGAGTAAGACTCAATGCCCAGTGACTGCAGAAGATAGAGAAAAGATGAGTGTCATCCCCTATGCTTCGGCCATAGGCTCTATCATGTATGCAATGCTGTGCACAAGACCCGATGTCAGCCTTGCCATAAGTATGGTCGGAAGGTTTCAAAGTGATCCAGGAATGGAACACTGGACGGCGGTCAAGAATATCCTGAAGTACCTGAAAAGGACTAAGGACATGTTTCTCGTTTATGGAGGTGATCAAGAGCTCGTCGTAAAGGGTTACGTCGATGCAAGCTTTGACACTGATCCGGATGACTCTAAGTCGCAAACCGGATACGTATTTATTCTTAATGGGGGTGCGGTTAGCTGGTGCAGTTCCAAGCAAAGCGTGGTAGCAGATTCTACATGCGAAGCGGAGTACATCGCTGCCTCGGAGGCGGCGAAGGAAGGTGTCTGGATGAAGGAGTTCATGACAGATCTTGGAGTAGTGCCTAGTGCACTTAACCCAATGACTCTGTTTTGTGATAATACTGGTGCCATTGCTCTAGCCAAGGAACCAAGATTTCACAAGAGGACCAGACACATAAAGCGACGTTTCAATTCCATCCGCGATTACATCAAGGAGGACGACATAAATATTTGCAAAGTACACACGGATCTAAATGTTGCAGATCCGATGACTAAACCTCTTCCAAGGGCTAAACATGAACAACACCAGAACTGCATGGGTGTTCGATTCATTACAATGTAAATCACATAGTGATGTGAACTAGATTATTGACTCTAGTGCAAGTGGGAGACTGTTGGAAATATGCCCTAGAGGCAATAATAAATTGGTTATTATTATATTTCCTTGTTAATGATAATCGTTTATTATCCATGCTATAATTGTATTGATTGGAAACTCAAATACATGTGTGGGTACATAGACAACACTGTGTCCCTAGTAAGCCTCTAGTTGACTAGCTCGTTGATCAAAGATGGTTAAGGTTTCCTAGCCATTGACATGAGATGTCATTTGATAACGGGATCACATCATTAGGAGAATGATGTGATGGACAAGACCCAAACTGTAAACGTAGCATTTGATCGTGTCAGTTTATTGCTATTGTTTTCTGCATGTCAAGTATCTGTTCCTTTGACCATGAGATCATGCAACTCACTGACACCGGAGGAATACCTTGTGTGTATCAAACGTCGCAACGTAACTGGGTGACTATAAAGGTGCTCTACAGGTATCTCCGAGGGTGTCTGTTGGGTTGGCATGGATCAAGACTGGGATTTGTTACTCCGTATGACGGAGAGGTATCTCAGGGCCCACTCGGTAATACAACATCACATTGAGCCTTGCAAGCAAAGTGACTAAAGAGTTAGCCACAGGATCTTGTATTACGGAACGAGTAAAGAGACTTGCCGGTAACGAGATTGAACTAGGTATAGTGATACCGACGATCGAATCTCGGGCAAGTAACATACCGAAGAACAAAGGGAACAGCATACGGGATTAACTGAATCCTTGACATAGAGGTTCGACCGATAAAGATCTTCGTAGAATATGTAGGAGCCAATATGGGCATCCAGGTCCCGCTATTGGTTATTGGCCGTAGAGGTGTCTCGGTCATGTCTACATAGTTCTCGAACCCGCAGGGTCTACACACTTAACGTTTGGTGACGATTAGTATAATTGAGTTATTATGTTGGTGACCGAAAGTTGTTCGGAGTCCCGGATAAGATCCCGGACATGACGAGGATCTCCGGAATAGTCCGGAGGTAAAGATTGATATATGTGATAATAGTGTTTTGATCTCTGGAAGGGTTCCGGAGTTCACCGGAAGGGATTCCGGATGTTTACCGAAGTGTTCGGGTGCAGCAACACTTTATATGAGCCAAAGGGATAAAGCCCACAAGGTATTGGAAAGTGCAAAAGTAGTTTTGCTGCCGCGTAAGCGGTACTACCGCTTGGTGAAGCGGTACTACCGCCCGAGCGGTACTACCGCTTGTGTGAAGCGGTACTACCGCCCAAGCGGTACTACCGCTTATGTGAAGCGGTACTACCGCTTGTGCGCGGCTGTGCACGGTTCGGCAGGGATCCGAGTTGGACTCTTTCCCTGCGGGCCAAACCGACCTTGTGCGGGCAAAACCGACCCGGAGGAGGCTTTTACTCCAAGTTTAGACCCCAAGGCTCAACATATAAATAGAGGGGTAGGGCTAGCACACGGGACACATCAAGATTTCCCCAAGCCGTGTGCGGCAACCCTAGCCCTCTAGTTCCTCCGTCATAATCTCCGTAGTGCTTGGCGAAGCCCTGCAGAGATTGTTCCTCACCACCATCACCACGCCGTCGTGCTGCTGGAACTCAACCACTACTTCACCATCGCTCGCTGGATCGAGGAGGTGAAGACGTCATCAAGCCGTACGTGTGTTGAACGCGGAGGTGCCGTCCGTTCGGCACTAGATCGGAAGGATCGTGATTGGATCGCGGGACGCTCGGCGATTTGGATCGCGAAGACGTTCGACTACATCAACCGCGTTTATTAACGCTTCCGCTTAGCGATCTACAAGGGTATGTAGATTCACTCTCCCTCTCGTAGATGCTCATCACCATGGATAGATCTTATGTGTGCGTAGGAAAATTTTTGTTTCCCATGCAACGTTCCCCAACACCACCCACCACCCACCTAGTCGCCACGGTCGACGATTTAACCGACGTGCTGGACTATGGCGAGGTCATAGACATGGATGAAGATGCTAATGGCCACATCGAGAACACCTCGGCCCCGGTGAACGCGGGCAGGTGGACCGCCACATCCACCTATGATGTTTACATGGTGGACACCCCCAAATCCCCTCCCAGGTGTCGGCGAAGACGCCTAAGAGGCAATAACGGAGAACCCAGTGGAAATAACGTGACAGCCACTAACGGCGACGCGGAGGACGGTGATGCCGATAACCATGAGGAGGACGTTCAAGCCTCCCCAGTAAGGAATGGCACACCAGACCGACTTCTCCGGGACTCAGATCCCGATGACCTCTTTGAAGGGGCCGACGACAACTACATGCCAGAATCCGAGGAGGGCGAGAGCCTCGGTACCGAGGACTACATCGTCCCCGAAGACCCTTTTGAACAAGAGCGCTTCCGGCGGCGCCTCGTTGCGACGGCCTGGAGCATAAAACGCAAGCAGCAGCAGCTGCAGGCCAATACCGACGCACTAAATGAAAAGTGGGTCGAAGTGCTCTCCGCCGAGCAAGACATGGAAAACCGGCGCCATAGTGCGCCGAAATCATACCTACGTAGGCGTCTCTTGCCGGAGTTCGATGAGGAGCTCGCCGACGACCACGACCGACCCCCTAGAGGCCGGGACAGGCCAAGACGAGAAAACATCAGTGACCGGCCACCTCCACGCCGTTATGGCAAGGACCCCATGGATTACCTAGATCCTCACGACGCTAGACGTCGTATTGAGGAAAACAGGGCTCCCCCTCGGTCCATCTATGGATCCAGGGGACGCGCGCCTGCCGGGATTGACGGCTACGATGCCTGAATGGACAGGAACGGCCGTGCCCGAGATCAGGCTTACTCACGGCTCTCTCCCGACCTCCGACGTGATGCTCCTCGGTTCCGAGGTCCGGCACAGACAGGGTGATGGAACATCTATTCCCGGAAGGATTTAAGCCCATCAATATAGAATCATACGATGGCACTACCGACCCAGCGGTATGGATCGAGGATTTCCTTCTCCACATACACATGGCCAACGGAGATGACCTCCACGACATTAAATAGCTACCGCTCAAGTTAAAGGGCCCGGCAAGGCATTGGCTTAACAGCCTCCCTCCTCACTCTATTGGCAGCTGGCAGGCCCTAGAGGATGCTTTTCGAGCAAACTTCCAAGGCACGTACGTCCAACCTCCGGACGCTGATGACCTCAGCCGTGTCACCCAGCAGCCAGGCGGATCAGCCCGGAAATTCTGGAATAGGTTCCTTACCAAGAAGAACCAGATCATAGACTGCTCCGAAGCCGAGGCCATCGCCGCATTTAAGAACAACATCCGAGATGAATGGTGGCCCGTCAGCTCGGCCAGGATAAACCGAGGACTATGGCGGCCCTCACCTCACTGATGACTCACTTTTGCACGGGGGAGGACAGTTGGCTCGTCCGTAGTACTCACAACGGCGAGGCAGACACCTCGGAAACACGCGACGCCAATGGAAAGCCTAAGCGCAACAAAAATAAGCGCAGGTATAAAAATGGTGGAAGCGACACGGAAGACGCTGCGGTCAACGCGGGGTTCACCGGACCTAAGTCCGGACAGAAAAGAAAACCCTTTAAAGGGAATAAGGATGGACCTAGCCAGCTTGACAGACTCCTGGACCGCCCGTGTGGAATCCATGGCACTCAGGACAAACCAGCAACCCACACTAACATGAATTGCTGGGTCCTTAAACAAGCCGGCAAGATAGTGACAGAGGGTCAAACTAAAACCCAAAATCGCAGTGAAGACGTGGATGAACCTCGGCGGCCCAATAACGGAGGCCAAAAGAAGTTTCCTAATGAGGTAACAGAGGTCAATATGATCTATGTCACCCACATCCCTAAAAGGGAGAGGAAGCTTGCGCTTCGGGACGTATACGCGCTAGAGCCAGTCCCCCTGAAGTATAACCCATGGTCGGCTTACCTGATCACATTTGACAAGCATGATCATCCGACCAGCATTAGGCATGGCGGATCGGCGGCGCTCGTCCTGGACCCCATTGTTGATGGCTATCATCTGACACGTGTCCTCATGGACGGGGGAAGCAGCCTTAACCTCATTTACGAGGATACGGTTAGGAAGATGGGCATCGACTCATCGCAGATCAAGCCGAGCAACACCACCTTTAAGGGTGTCATCCCCGGCGTTGAAGCCCACTGTACCGGAACGGTATCCCTAGAGGTAGTCTTCGGTTCACCCTAGAACTTCAGAAGCGAGGAGTTAATCTTCGACATCGTCCCCTTCCGGAGCGGATACCACGCGCTTCTAGGGAGCATAGCCTTCGCACGCTTCAATGCAGTCCCGCATTATGCCTATCTCAAGCTCAAAATGCCAGGACCCAATCGTGTTATAACAGTCAATGGTAACACCGAGCGCTCACTCCGGACGGGGGAACAGACCGCGGCTTTCACAGCCAAGGTACAGGCATCCGAGGAGGCGGACCGCAGCGATAAACGCACCGCTAACTCTTCAAAGCGCACCTTGGCCGCACAAGTCGACCTCGGCCACGTACCCCCGCACCCTAAATAGGGATGCGGGCTCCTCGCGTGCCCTCTCTGGATGGGGCACTACGTCCCCAGGGTGCACAATTTCGCACTCAAGATTCCCTGGGACGTCGAGGAGCCAAAAAAATTATCAAAACGTCGGCACGGTTTGACCAAGAAGCAACGTGGCTTCGTGCCTCCGCACAGGCAAGTGTCTGTCAATGAAACAGCCAAACATGACTACGTCAACGTGGCCTCAACCACATAACGGACTTCGGCCACACCTCCTTCAAGAAACCCGGTCAATCAAATGCTTTAAGTGTATAAAGGGCCGGAAAGGCTTCGGCCTCCATGAGTCCCTATCATTAATGGTGACCAGCTAGTCAACAGCTCGGAAAGCGCAGACATGCGGCAGGAAGCGGCCCGGGTTCCTAAAAATCCGATGACAAGTATCCGCCCTGTTCCTTCCTTCCTTCTTTACTCTTTACATTTTATTCTTTGAGTCCTTCTTGTTGCAGCTGGACATGTAAAGGCTTGAAATTATGAAACAAAGAAATCATGTCCTTTAAAGGTCTTTACTGTATCTCTTTATAAGCACAGCCCCTGCGCTACGAAGATTCTCTCTAAAAAAAGATACAATTCTATTACAAGTCCGAAGTATTCGGCGTCTCGGATTTCGGCTTTATATGCATCAGTTTCGAACCTAGATTTTGGTCAATAGTTGGGTAGCCCGGCTCCTATGCGTACCCCTTACGTTCCCGATGAATTCGGCTAAGGGCGTAATGGGAGAACCACTGCGATTGCGCCGCCAGGTCAATTGGCATAGCACCTCAGTGGAGAAAGCCGAAAACTGACTATCTAGGTAAGCGCAAACTGGTCCGCCATCCGTAGACCGCGTTAAGCGATGTGACGATAGAGATCACCAGTGTTAAATGAAGGGCTTTAACTTCTAGCCAAAGTGTGTTATGGCCTTGACCTCGGCAGACCAAACCGACCGCTTCCCACACCGGGGGATGGTCATCAGCCCCCACAGTCAAACTCCTATGACTAAGTGAAAGTCATAAAGGCACTATAGTCTGATTGCCTAGTTCCTATAAAGCACCGACCACCTCCGGGTACCGAGACGTCGGCTAAGGGTCAAGAGTGCCTTAAGGAACACCCTTTGTATGAACTACACTGGGGCTGAAGCCGACGACTGGCCACTCTCATTTTAAAACAGTCATACAGGAGGTAAAAATAATTAAAAATAACACACATGGAATTTAAAGCCATATTCATTCAATCAAAAGATAAAGTTATGTACATCACACACTTCGGCATTCCGATGTACCATTTAGAAATACAAAGTGTCCTTTGGACACATGGCTTCTGTGACACGAGCTCCCTCTTCCACCTCGGCGAAGAACTGCTCGGCGGTGCACGGCTTGTCGGCACGAGGGCCCGTGGCACACGTCAACGCATCAACCTTTCGGAAGTGCGTCTTCACGCAGGCGTACGCTCTCCGCGCTCCTTCAAAGCACGCAGACCTCCTACAGCTGTTCACGCAGGGCATGGCATGTCGGAGACGGACCGTCAGACCGAAGAGGCTGTTGGGCATGGCTTCAGCAGGCGACAACGCAACACAGAGGTCCTGGAGCGCCGGCCTTGTCACGCGAAACAACTCCACCAGCTGCTTCACTCGATGATTTAGCAGCTGTGCCGACGGCGACCCCGAGAACTGCACCCAAAAGGCCTTCTCCGCCTCGTGGCCCGCTAGTTGGCCGAAGTACGCCACCATATCCGCCACGCTCTGCGGAAGATCCGCAAAGACCTCTGGGGAACGCCATAACTGGGTGAGCTCGGTACACCCTTTGCTGCCAAACGTAATCTGCAGCAGAAATAGCTTACCCGAGGCGATTTGCTCCACTTGCTGGAGCACCTCGCGGTCAGCTCGGGCCGTGGTCTTAAGCTCTGAGTGGGCAAGTTGAAGCTTCTCGAGCTCCTCCTTCGTTTGCCGCCCCTCCACCTAAAGCTTGTCGCGTGCTTCAAACACGCCCTTCAGGGTCTCTTCGACCTCAAGGACCCGAGCCCGATCCTTGTCCTCGGCCACCTTCTTGGTGGCTCGGGCCTTCTCCGCCTTGGCGGCCGTAGCCTCATGCTGCTTCACCTGCTACCGAGCCCTTTCGAGCTCGGCCTTGAGCGTCTCAAGCTCCACTAACGCCGCTGTCATTAAAACAGTTCAGCCATAGCTTTTCATTGAGCAAAACCTATCATAAACTGTTTTTGTACCAAGCATAATACAAGATTAACTTGCTTACCTCGAGACAGCTCGAATTTCTGGTTTACTAGGGTGAGTTCCTCCTGGGACCTCTCGAGCTTCCGGTTTAGTTCCGCAATCTCCTCGGAGACGGAGTCCAGAACCGAGGTTGAAACCTGGGAGTAAAAATCCTTATTGCAAAGGTGACAGCTACATTAAAAAAAAGTCCCAGGAAGGCTGCCTTGAGCAGCGCCCTGGGGGCTACTTGACAGGCTCCCACTCTGTTAAACGACCCCAATGCCGGTTTCTTGAAACTGACTTCGGGCTTGGGGGCTACTCACTCACTTAGCCGTTTGGTAGGCTATACTATTATGTCCTCGGACAAATACATAAACCAAGAAAGCTCAAATGAACAAGTTAAACTTGGTGCAAGGATAGAAGCATACCTCCAAACTCGTTACGAGGTTCTTAAAAACCTCGTGCAGGTCGGCCTCTGCGGACCGGAAGCCCTGCAGCGCCGCGCCTATCAAGGCACGGTGCTCCTCCTTGATGGAGGAGCGCTTCAGGGTGTCCTCCAACTCCTCGGTCTACCCCGCGCCAGCCCGTCCTTGGGCACTTGGCGGGGGTGGAGGGATGACCGCGGATATGTCGATCCGGGTAGTCTCCACCTGCGATGGTGGAGCCGAGGTAGATATCGGCTGGACCGATAACTGGCCCAGCCCCTCCTCGATGACCTCGGGATGCTTCTCCCCCGGGTCCTGTTGGCCCGAGGTATCGACCTCAGTCATGACGGCCACCTCCCCGGCCCTTGTCGCGTCAATTTCGGGATCTAGGGTGCATGTCGCCTCCCCTAGCCCGTCATGCGCTGGGGGAGAAGCAGCGGGCTCTGGAGTCCTGCTGGCGGATGGCAACACGCTCGAAGAACCGCTGGGGATTACCCTCGACGGACTGCGTGAAAAAGACGCTCTATGAGTTTTCCCTTGCCAAAAAGAACTTGTTAAATTGAAAGACGGGATGTAAAAACGACGGCTTACCCTCGAGGTGTCGGTTTCTTCCTTCCCATGGTGAGGAGGTCTTCTTCTGAGTCACCGGAGAGCTCGGCTCTCTCCGACAACTTGCTGGCGGCCCCGGACGAGGTTCGCCTCGGCTTCTTCGGGCCCTTGGGCGGCATGCCAGCTTCGGTGTCCTCTGACGCCGACCTCTTCCCCTTCGGGAGGGGGATCTCCTCCTCCTCACCCTCCTCTGCGTCACCGTCATGGGCAGCGGAGGTGTGCGTGTCTTCGGACCGAGTGACCGAGGTCTCCCGAGTCCGAGCACTTGACTTACCCCTCTGGGACCTCATCCGTTTGGGGGCCACCAGATGCGGCTCCTCGTTCAGGAGCACCGAGAGCAGGGGAGTTGGGGGCTCCTCTGGCAGTGGAGCTGGGCACCGCACTCCTTGTACCCAGGCCAGCCACTTCTGTAAAACGTCAAGCATAACGATTCATTAGAACTCTACTCCTCGGTGCGATGGACAAAGAATGGCAGTAGATGGGCAGGATCACTCACCGGGGGGGCTTCATAGCTGTGTTCGAGGCCGCGGTCCTCCCCTTCCTTGGGGATCTTGTCCTTGGCCAGCTTCATGAGCTTCGTCCACATGGCGGCCAAGGCGGAGCGGAAGAAGGTGCTGATGGTGTCCATGTCCTTGGGCTTTTGTGCCCACATCGGGGTGGCCCGAAGCTGGAGGGGGAGTATGCGGCGGTTGAGCATGACGTTGATGACGTCGGCAAGCTCGACCTTCCCCGCGGTGGACCACCATTTGATCCTCTCGACCAGGAGCTCCACCTCCTTTGGGTTCCCACTACTAGGGAAAACCCTATAGGTAGAGGGTTAACAGTAGCATGGGGTAATGGGCCCGCGCTACAGGTAAATAATAGTAGTAGCGCGGGCACTGTAGACCCGCGCTACTACTAATTGGAACCCACCATACCCCCCCGACAGGCAGTAGTAGTAGCGCGGGGTGGTACACCCACGCTACTACTAAGTGGATATCTGTAGCGCGGGTATTATACCCCGCGCTACTACTGTGGATAGACATCCACTGGCCCGGCTGGCCTCCTCACCTCTCTCTCATTTCTCTCTCTCTCTCTCAGTCTCTCTCGATCTCTCTCTCCCACGCGATCCCCAAATCGCCGCCGCTGCCGCCGGCCTCCCCTGCCAACTCCTGCGGGCTCTGGCGCCGTCCAGCATACCCACGGCTCCCCCTCACCGAGCTCTACCTGCTCCACCTCTTCGATCTACTTTCCCCTGCCTCGTGTGGTCGCTCGCTTTGGTCAAACCTCGCTAGGGTTTCGGCGGTTGCGGGGCTAGGTCGCCGGCGTGGTTCCGGCGCCTTGCTCCGGTGTGGCTCGCCTCCTGGCTGTGCCTAGGTGTCACGCGCATCACTGATGCGGCCCAGTGGTCGCTGGCGATGCGGCGGTCGCCTGCCTCTCCATGGCTTCGCCTACCTCGCCTCCTGCTGCCGTGTGACGACGGTGAGTTGGCCACACCGCAACCGCGGCGGTGGCGATGCACGGCCTCGGCTATAACCCCTTCATGGTGAGCTTCTCCTTCTCTGCCCTACTGCTGCCTCTACTGCCTAGACCATGGCCGTGGTGATCTTGGTCCTCTTCGTGTACTGGTAATATGACTTAGGTTTTTGAGGACACTTGGTTTGATGGCTATGGTCTGCTACTTGATTTGTGCTTTACTGAAATTAATTGGGGTAGTTGGTTACTGTTTAGGGTTCATATTTGGGCCTGGATTTGTTGATGTGCTAATGCTCCTGTTGATCTACTAGTCCATACCCTAGTTCTAGTTCATGCCTATGGACTAGTCATTGGGGATTTGGTGCTGCTGGTGGTCCTATGTGCACTTGTTTGATATACTAGCACTATATCCTTCGGTTTCACTTAATTGACAGTTAAACCATTAACCTACTATGCATATAGATGTGTTCCTGTGGAATTGATGCTACTCAACTCTGTGATCAACTTGTGGTCATGATCTAGTTCTGGTTGTAGTTCAGAAACATGCTATGTTATTGCTATTGGTTCCAATTAAAGTGCAACTAAGCAGTTGGTCCTGTTATGCAGTAGTAATACATGGTCTTATAGCTAATGTTATATTCATTCTGTTGGTTATTGTTGTGTTGTTATTTTGATTACTCCTGTGGGTCTGACATGTGTTATCTACTTGTATTAACTAGCAGATATCCATCTGTTCATTCATACAACTGTTCTTGTTTCTTGTTATTAGTTGTAAAGGATGTAGTCTTTTTATTGTTATAAGTATAATACTTTTATTTGTCCAGTTTATAAGGACTTCTTGTTATTTAAATGTTCCTTGTATTTTAGTTTCTCTTGCTGCAAGTATAATTACATGCTTATATTCTTGTTGGTCACGTGTTACTCTTCAAGCTGGTATCTGTGTTTAATACATATTAGTTTTTATTTAAATACCATGTACTGGTATTTCTTGTTCTGTTTAGTACATCATCTTTTAGTGGTTTAGTTGTATATTGCACAGCACATAGTCCTGGTAGTTGCATGTGGTGACACTTCTTTTATTGCTTTAGTTATATCAGATGTTTCTTTTACATGCTTAGTAATTAACAGTATCACTGGTTTAAAGGATATAGTTCTTTATTTATAGATACTTATATTGCTTTACCTGGTTCAGTTTAGAATAGATGCTCTCTTGGTCTTAGCTTTTCTCTCTTCCTTTCTTTCCTCCTCTTCTAAACTCTACTGATAAGAACAGTTGCTCCTTGATCTTAACCAAGCCCATGATGCTGGTCTGAGGCTAGCCTCACTGGGATTTGATACTACAGATGCTACACTCCCCATGCTCCAATGATGATATAGTCCTAGCACTTTCTAGGCTGTTCTGAGGACATAATCCACCAAAATCCTACCTTGGGGTCTTGATGCAGCTTGGTCTCGAGGATTTTGGCAAAACCATCTTCTTGTGGTGTGTCTCCTCCTCCTTGCTGCTTATATATTTCCTTTGGACCATGCTCCTGCTATACTTGATATCCTGCTGCTGATCACTCCTGGCCTTGATCCTCTACTGTTGTATTGGTCACTTCACTGTTTATTTGGTCATTTCACTGTTTCTTAGTTGGCTGTGTTGCTGATCCCTTTGAAACTTTCTATTTATGGATCATTGGACCAGTTCCAATTATCATAAGTGCCAGCTCTAACAGCAAAGCATTTTACTAAGGAAAATGCTACATTTTAACATAACAAAATTCCTTTCCTGTTGCTATTTGAATGCAGGCGACGACGACATCGACATCGACACGGGGCTGCGGCGGCGACGACGACATCGACATCGACACGGGGCTGCGGCGGCGACGACGACATCGACATCGACACGGGGCTGCGGCGGCGACGACAATGATGACATCTTCACGGTGCTGCGGCGGTGACGACGACGACATCAACACGGGCTTGTGGAGGCGACGACGCCAACGACCTATACGTGTGGCGTATATTGTATATATATGTATTAATTATCTATATCAGATATGTTTGATTGATTGTATGCATAACATGTACGTATTATGAAATGCATGTATGTGAGTACTATGAAATGTATGTCTAAACTGAAATAGGTTGAATTTTATTTTTTTTAAATCCTAATTTGTTACTAATAGCGTGGGTGTATCATAGACGCGCTACTACTATTCCGTTACTAGCAGCGCGGCTGTGAAATAGTAGTAGCGCCGGGCACCAGCGCTACTGGTATGTCTGTTTATCAGTAGCGTGGGGTAAAACAAGCGCTACTGCTAAAAAATAGCTGTAGCGCCGTAGCAGTAGCGTGGGTACCTGCGCTACTGGTAGTCCAAAAACCAACGCTACTGGTAAGCTTTTTCCTAGTAGTGTCCCCCAGGCGACGCCCTTCTCCTTCCAAGACTTGAGCTTCTTTGGAGGCCCGGACGAGAAGGCGGGGACCTCGGTTTAACCAGGGGCAAGTGGTTCAGTGATGTAAAACCACTCCCGTTGCCACTCCTTCACCGTTTCGATGAAGGTGCCCTTGAACCACGTGGCCCCCTAGTTTTTGCTGATCATGGCCCCTCCGCACTCCGCGAGGTCGGAGCCACTGGACTTCGGCTTGATCCCGAAGATCTTCACACTAGTAGAAAAAGGGCCATTTGTCCCGGTTCGTAAGGGCCTTTAGTCCCGGTTCTGGAACCGGGACTAAAGGGTCGGGACTAAAGCCCAAAACCTTTAGTCCCGGTTTGCTTACGAACCGGGACCAAAGGCCCTCCACGTGGCGCTGTCTGGGGCGGGGGAGGGAGGACCTTTAGTCCCGGTTGGTGTTACCAACCGGGACTAAAGGCTCCACCTTTAGTCCCGGTTGGTAAGGTCCTTGCCGGGGGGAAAAAAATTGAAATTTTTTTTTGAATTTTTTTTCCGAATTTCAAATCTTTGAATTATTTGACAATTTAATCTCTAATCACCCCTCCTCACTGCTTCAGAATTTAATCTCTAGAGTCTCTAATCAGCACCCATTCCAAATCGTCTAACTTCCCGGCCGGTCACCCATCCTCTCACTACTCCAGCCCTAGCACGCTTAACTTTCAGGTTTTATCTCCCCTAGTTTCCAAGTCTGCACTTGTTGTTTTCCTGACAATCTTAAGCTATCAATCCTGTTAACCCTTAGGTCTTGATGTCACATGATTTAATTTTTTGAATTCTAAACAATTATTAAAATAAATAAAATAAGTACTAATAATATTGAATTTCAATGAAAATAAAATAAGTAATAATATTATTTTATTCATTTTTTTGCCATTTATTCATTTAATATGACATAATTAATATCTTTAAATCTGTAAATCAAAATTCGACAAATAATATATCCATTATTAACAGAAAAATGTGAGGAATCCAAATATGACATCATTTATTTTTTTTAAATAAAATTAATTTTTAAAATTATTAAAATTATTATTTTTGATTTGAAATAACTTTTTTTACTTTTGGAATTTTGAGAATCTGAGAAAACTTCACCGGGTAAACCACTGCGATTGCGCCGCCAGGTTAATTGGCATAGCACCTGAGTGGAGAAAGCCGAAAACTGACTATCTAGGTAAGCGCAAACTGGTCCGCCATCCGTAGACCGCGTTAAGCGATGTGACGATAGAGATCACCCGTGTTAAAAGAAGGGCTTTAACTTCTAGCCGAAGTGTGTTATGGCCTTGACCTCGGCCGACCAAGCCGACCGCTTCCCACACCGGGGGCTGGTCATCAGCCCCCACAGTCAAACTCCTATGACTAAGTGAAAGTCATAAAGGCACTATAGTCTGATTGCCTAGTTCCTATAAAGCACCGACCACCTCCGGGTACCGAGACGTCGGCTAAGGGTCAAGAGTGCCTTAAGGAACACCCTTTGTATGAACTACACTGGGGCTGAAGCCGACGACTGGCCACTCTCATTTTAAAACAGTCATACAGGAGGTAAAAATAATTAAAAATAACACACATGGAATTTAAAGCCATATTCATTCAATCAAAAGATAAAGTTATGTACATCACACACTTCGGCATTCCGATGTACCATTTAGAAATACAAAGTGTCCTTTGGACACATGGCTTCTGTGACACGAGCTCCCTCTTCCACCTCGGCGAAGAATTGCTCGGCGGTGCACGGCTTGTCGGCACGAGGGCCCGTGGCACATGTCAACGCATCAACCTTTCGGAAGTGCGTCTTCACGCAGGCGTACGCTCTCCGCGCTCCTTCAAAGCACGCAGACCTCCTACAGCGGTTCACGCAGGGCATGGCATGTCGGAGACGGACCGTCAGACCGAAGAGGTTGTTGGGCATGGCTTCAGCAGGCCACAACGCAACACAGAGGTCCTGGAGCGCCGGCCTTGTCATGCGAAACAATTCCACCAGCTGCTTCACTCGATGATTTAGCAGCTGTGCCGACGGCGACCCCGAGAACTGTACCCAAAAGGCCTTCTCCGCCTCGTGGCCCGCTAGTTGGCCGAAGTACGCCACCATATCCGCCACGCTCTGCGGAAGATCCGCAAAGATCTCTGGGGAACGCCATAACTGGGTGAGCTCGGTACACCCTTTGCTGCCAAACGTAATCTGCAGCAAAAATAGCTTACCCGAGGCGATTTGCTCCACTTGCTGGAGCACCTCGCGGTCAGCTCGGGCCGTGGTCTTAAGCTCTGAGTGGGCAAGTTGAAGCTTCTCGAGTTCCTCCTTCGTTTGCCGCCCCTCCACCTAAAGCTTGTCGCGTGCTTCAAACACGCCCTTCAGGGTCTCTTCGACCTCAAGGACCCGAGCCCGATCCTTGTCCCCGGCCACCTTCTCGGTGGCTCGGGCCTTCTCCGCCTTGGCGGCCGTAGCCTCATGCTGCTTCACCTCCTGCCGAGCCCTTTCGAGCTCGGACTTGAGCGTCTCAAGCTCCACTAACGCCGCTGTCATTAAAACAGTTCAGCCATAGCTTTTCATTGAGCAAAACCTATGATAAACTGTTTTTGTACCAAGCATAATACAAGATTAACTTTCTTACCTCGAGACAGCTCGAATTTCTGGTTTACTAGGGTGAGTTCCTCCTGGGACCTCTCGAGCTTCCGGTTTAGCTCCGCAATCTCCTCGGAGACGGAGTCCAGAACCGAGGTTGAAACCTGGCAGTAAAAATCCTTATTGCAAAGGTGACAGCTACATTAAAAAAAAGTCCCAGGAAGGCTGCCTTGAGCAGCGCCCTGGGGGCTACTTGACAGGCTCCCACTCTGTTAAACGACCCCAATGCCGGTTTCTTGAAACTGACTTCGGGCTCGGGGGCTACTCACTCACTAAGCCGTTTGGTAGGCTATACTATTATGTCCTCGGACAAATACATAAACCAAAAAAGCTCAAATGAACAAGTTAAACTTGGTGCAAGGATAGAAGCATACCTCCAAACTCGTTACGAGGTTCTTAAAAACCTCGTGCAGGTCGGCCTCTGCGGACCGGAAGCCCTGCAGCGCCGCGCCTATCAAGGCACGGTGCTCCTCCTTGATGGAGGAGCGCTTCAGGGTGTCCTCCAACTTAATTTCTATTTTGCTATGATGGAGCTAAACTTTTGCTTCCGAACTACTAGTGAACTGCAACGTGGTCATTTGTATCATCTATGATGCTATGAAGATTGTTATATGACTTTGCTCTATGATTGGATAACTATGAAATTGACTTGTTACCTTGTTTATTTTTCTTCGTAGATGAAGTGGAACTGGTATGTGGTGTACACCGGGAGGAATACAGGAGTTTAGGATTCATGGGAGATATGCAAGGAACAAGTGGACGGTTATAAGAAAATTGTTACGCCAACTACACAAGCAAAGAGAAAATCAATTATGAAGTATGCAAGACCTTGTGGACAAGTGGACGAATAAAGAATTTGATTATCTTTATCCAGTTCATTGTCAATATGGTGTTGTTATTATCATGAGGTCTTGTATGTATGTAACATGTCGAAGGCTTCACTGAGAAGGCTATTTGTACTAATGATGTGACGTGAGTTGTTGTACTCTAATGCATACATCTATTTGTATTGAATTTAGATTATTGTTATGTTAAATGTAATGTGTATGATCGCTTATGTAATGTGTATTGGCTGTCTGTACTGTCAATTGTCAGGTTTGTGTGTTGGCGGCTGAACAAGTAGTTGTGACGGGTGCCGTATAAAGCCCGCCACAACTAACAATATACTCCAGTTGCGGGCCACTAGGCATGCCCGCTACTGAAGAGACTCTACCAGTGGCGGGCGCTCGCCCCCGCCACTGATGCCATTATAGCAGTGGTGGGAGGTCACTGGCGGGCGCCCCTGGGAGTCTCGCCCGCCACTGCTAGGCATTTCTGCAGTAGTGTGTCCCTTGGATGTGGTGAGATTCGAATAAAGTACCGTTCAATTCGGTGAGGATCTGTGCTTACTTGTCTTGGATTTTTTTTCTCCTCTGCTCCCCTCCCATTGATGATGAGTTGGTACACAAGGTGTGGTTTTGTTTGTGAAATTAAATGATGTGTTGATGTAATAGGATTGTTATGCACAGGTATTGTTTATCGTATGTTAATTTTCTTAATTTTCTCGGCTGAGAAATTGTACAAATTTTGACAACACATTTAGCTCAAGCTAACAAACCGATGAGCATAAATTATCTTCCTACACATTTAGATCATCCATTCATCCATGAATGCCCAACTATATGCAAGTAAAATTGACTATGTGCTGTAAAATGAAGCATCAATAAATCAAAGTTACAGCGAAAATCCAATGAAAGAATCAGTTCGAATGAACTCGTAGACTTAATTGTTTTTATTACCCATTAATTATACAAAAGAATAGAGCCCGACATGCCCAAGACCAAGTGAAAGCCCAGCCAGCCCAGGTGTCATCCATCCCGTCGCAAAGATGCTGGCTGCAGCCCACTGAATCCCCCGGATTCTACCGCCAACACGCGATGCGCCGCCATGCGATAGCACCCTCGCCGATCGTCCCAAATCTCCTCCGGCCACCACCTCTCCGTTCTGGGTACCTACCCCATCGTGCTCCGACTCAAGCCGCCGCCGCTCCCTCGCCCGCCGTCAGCCTCTCTCCCCTCCTTCTCTCCGGATCCATTTACATCAACCCACCCCATGACAGTGAGTGGTGATGAAGGCCTGCGCTGCTCTCCCCGACGACCTCATCGTTGAGATCCTCTCGTGGCTCCCCGCCAAGTCCGTGCACCGCTTCAAGTGCATCTCTGACCGCAGCCACCGCAAGAGGCTACTGCAGACCCTCGCCGGATTCTTCTTGTTAGAAGGGATAGAGAGGGATTGGTGGAATCGATGGATGTATTATTGAGCCTCACGGGCGAGTATATATAGGAGTACAGGCTTGGAGGGCAAGAAGCCTCTCCTAGAGATAAGGTAGGAGACGGATTACAAATCCTAGACTACCAAATACATGTAACCCAAATATATCTCTAACAACCCCCGCAGTCGTAGCGGTAGCGTTGCGAACAACAGAAGCGTCGCGGACGGTCAGACTGGAGAGAATAGCAGCCGACGGGCCGACATCCTCCCGCAGTCACAGCGGGAGCGTCGTGGACGGTGTCGCGTCGCGTCGCGGACGCGTGGACTGTAGAGGAAGCCGACGAGTTGCTCAAGCGAGGTGATAGCCCTTTGTGCCGGTATTGAGGTAGCCGAGAGCGTGAGTGGTGTAGCCGTGGTCGAGGTAGCCGTGCGAAGAACGCCATGGTCGATGTCGAGTCGGGGTGGCTAGTTTCGAGGGAGTCGCTGTGGAGCCGCGGGAAGAAGAGCGGCAACGGCAGCCTGAGGAGGCGGCGACGGCTAGGTTAGGAGCGTGGCGACGGTGCTCGAAGTAGACGAGGAAGAACCCGACAGCATGACAAAGACCGGCGCGGACGGTGGCATTCCTGCGCCTAGGAAGACGGCGCGGCGCATACCACACAGAAGTCGACGCGCGTGGACGGCGAAGTGGACCGCGTGTCGCGGCGCTATGGCCCGAAGGGGCGAGGCAACGGCAGCGCGCGGGTCGGGGCGACGGCGGGGAAGACCTCAGGGCGGCAGCAGCGACCGCGTGCCACGCTCGCTACGGCCCGATGGGGCAACGAAGCGGCAGCGCGAGGGTCGGGGCAGCCATGGGGACGGCCTGGAGCGGACGGCCTCAGGGCGGCGGTGGACCGCGGGCCGCGGCACTACGGCCAGAAGGGGCGACGCAGCAGCAGCACGCGGGGAGAACCACGGGGTGGCGGCAGGGACCACGTGCCACGCTCGCTACGGCCCGATGGGGTGGCGCAGCGACAACGCGAGGGTCAGTGCAGTCACGGGGACGGCTTGGAGTGGACGGCCTTGGGGGGGGGCGGTGGACCGCGGGCTGCGACACTACGGCCCGAAGGGGCGACGCAGACCGATTTTAGATCGGAAAACCAAAAAGAAACGCCGATCAATGCGACCGGCGAGAGAGAGAGAGATAACAAAGGATCGGAAAAAAGAGTCTCTAGGGCAGCCAATCAACAGGATCGACGGACGAACCCTAGGTACGGGCGGCGCGGCCCCTGGCGGCGATCGCCCCGGGGGCGGCGCGGAGCGGAAGCGGCGAGCGGCGGCTAGGGTTTGGATCGGTTAGGCTGATACCATGTTAGAAGGGATAGAGAGGGATTGGTGGAATCGATGGATGTATTATTGAGCCTCACGGGCGAGTATATATAGGAGTACAGGCTTGGAGGGCCAGAAGCCTCTCCTAGAGATAAGGTAGGAGACGGATTACAAATCCTAGACTACCAAATACATGTAACCCGAATATATCTCTAACACTTCTACCACACCTGGGACGACAACCGTTTCCCCTCAGAGGCGCGACACTTCGCCAATGTCTTGGGGTGCAATACCGCCTCTGGTCAAGCCCGCGCTCGCGTTCCTGCCCAACCACGCTGACATCGTAGTCTTTGACTGCTGCAATTGTCTCCTCTGCCGCCACAAGAGCCCATAGCGCTTCGATTACTTCGTCTGCAATCCTGCTACCGAGAAATGGGTAGCCTTGCAGGACCCTGGGGGACGATGATGAATTCTTTCCCTGCAGCCTGGCCTTCGACCCGGCCGTCCCTTTCATTTCCATGTCTTCTTGTACAGGGAGACGGATGGTGATGCTGCCCAAGTGAGGATCTATTCGTCCTGCACTGGTCGATGGAACCACATTGTCCGTGACTTAAGCTTGGATGGTCGTGTGAGTCTGTTAGTACCGCACAACATCGTGTTTTTCAAGGGCTTGCTGCATTTTCTTACCTACAAGGGTGTGGTCATTGTCGTGGATTTGGAGGCAAAGGAATGAAAGAAGATTGAGCTGCCCGATGTCGCCTTAGATAGGGGATGGTTTTTCCTCCTTGGACAGTCTCAAGGGTGCTTGTGGTATGAAGCCAAGGACGACAATGAGTACCAAACATCATTTTGGACTCTGGAAGATGGAACATGGAGCTTCAAGCATAGTGTCAGCACTACGGAACTATTCGGTGGGGAGTTCCAACTGAAGTATTGTGAGCCGGCAGCGTTTCACCCAGATTGCAATATCTTGTTCTTTACAGGAGACGAGAACGTGCTGATGTCGTATGATATTGATCGTGGCAAAGCACGCCGTCTTTCCCTCTCGGGTCAGGCGATCTTCAGTCGTTTTTTCCGTACACACCTTGCTTTTCAGAGACATTAGCAGATGAGGACTGAGTGAGGCAAAGTGCACCGTATTCACTATCACTGCCTTCTTCCTGAATCTCAGTGATTTGTGTCAAGAATAATTTGAATATTTTTTTGATGTATTTTCCTGCTGTTTGTGTGAAGAACAAGTTATGTTATATATGCTTTTGTTCCTGTTTTGTGGTAGCCATCATTTGGCCTTTATGATGCTGGAGTTTACTCTTGATGTATAGTACAGAACCCGCTGCTTATGTCGGTTTAGGCTTCCATTTCTATCATTTGATGAAGTTTAATCACCAGGGAGGGTCTCCCTATATTTTTTTCCTTTAAAAAATAATCTGGTAAAGGACAAGCCCAGGACTATATATGGTAGTTGGCAATTGGTCTACTGTGACTTGAAAGCAAGCAAATCAAGCCTTGCAGTGGAGTTCGCCTGTCATAACTGCATGTATATCGTAGAAATATATGAGAGAATGGTGAAATTAATGTTGGTGGGCCACAAACCTGCGGCTGTTCTTGTGCAGTGGAATGAGGACAAGAGAGTGGGGCTTATCTCTGGATTCAAGAAGGAAATAAGCTACTCAGGTTAGTTTCAGGTTCTCAGGCTGAACAAGGGCTAGCGCTCTTATTTTCAGTTGGCTCTCTGGAATTTTCATTCTATGCATATTTTTTCAGGTAGGAAAATGTTGAAGCTTTGTCTTTACTGCCCTTTGATGCTCTCTGAAATTAATGGAAAGAAACAGGTCAGATTTCAGGCCCTGCTTTCACACAAAACCTATTGTATTCTCTGGTCACAGCAAAAGTGAAAACAAGCTTCAACATTTTTCACATGATGAAAAGGAGCTAGTCTAAAGGTGTGAAGGTCATCAAAGGGTCTGCTCCTACTAGGTACATATGTCTTCTTCTCTACGAGCTCTTCCTACAGGTAATTGTACAAACTTTGTCCTGGCCACTCATCCATGGAATAGATATGGAGAATGGATAATCGATGCTGTAATAACTTTTCCATACGCTTCCTGTTTCGGTTATTACATTTAGAAGCTTTGTCTAACTCAGGGTACTGCTTTCTGCTGTTTAGTGATCGATCCTCTTTACATGCTTGGCTGTCAGTTAAGAACCATGATAAAATTCAGGCCTTGCATCGATTTGTAGTTGTATATCATACAAGTCCAGGTAATCCTGAGCTCTAGAGATGATGAAATTCGTGGCGTGGCGTGCTGGCCGGGTCAAGTTGGCCCTCTGGATTCTAGAAGGAAACAAGCTATCCAGCAAGGCAGTTTTCAAGTTCTGAAACTGCATGCAGCCGCTCTCCTTCTCTGATGAGATAAAAATCTGAGCAAGCAAAGTGCAGATCAGAGGAAGAAGCAATTCCTTTCTTCCCTGCCAAAAAAGGAAAAGTAGCACTCAGCATAGTATGTTGCTACAAAGTGGATTTATAAATTAACTCAGATGGAATCAAAATGCAACCGCCAGAAGTCCACTTCTTGCTCGAGATTGATCAGTGACTCAAAGCTGGGATGGCAGCACAACTCCAGTGGCCTGTAAGGGAATTTATATGTCACATTGTACTGTATACTGCACAAATAAATACATAAAGATATATGGTCGTCCCACTACACATGGCCATGGGAAGCTTTGCTGCCAGGAACAGGTACGAAGTTTCTTGTCAACATCGATCAATTTGTACTCCCTCCGTAAAGAAATATAATAGCTTTTAGATCACTACTTTTAGTAGTGATCTAAAAGCTATTATATTTCTTTACGGAGGGAGTAATTACTGTTATGACAAATTTGCCTGGTATAGTGAACACGGTAACTGCTTAAGTTTGTACTCCCTTCCTGTATGTATTATCTTCCAGACCTTGCCTCTCAGTTTGTTAGGAGAGTAGTATACACTGACTTTTTTCTTTTCAAATTATGATGCAACATCATACAGTATATGACTCTGAATAAACTGGAGTACTTAGTTTATAGTCTTAGGGTACTTTTGCTACTGTGTATCATAGAATGGAATTTAGAGAGACTCAGATGCTATTTTTGTTACTGTATATCATAGAATATGGCGTACAATAGTAATCTCCACTGATGGTGATGCTTTGACAGTATTTTCTTGTGTACCTGGCGATTTGTATAAAGTGGTTCTTTGCTTTGCTATTCAACTGTGATTTGAGATCTGGTAATTTGAAGATACAATGCCGAACCAAACAAGCACATGCTCTGTTCTTGTTTGAGGCATTGAAACTGCATGCATGCATGCTCTGTTCTTCAGTTGAGTCCGCGGCGAGTGAGCAAGCAGAGTAGAGAGGGAGAGATCAGTGCTAAATTTCTTTATTCCATCTGTCACATTGTGCTCCAGATACATGAGCGAGGATGTGGGAAGCTTTGCTGGTGATGTACTGATTGTGTATAATGTCAACATGGCCATCGACACCCTCCGCCGTGCTATTCTGTGGAATGTTTCGGACCGGCCCAACGGCGCCAAGTGCCGCGTCACGTGGACTAAGGCTTGCCGGACCAAACGCAAAGGGGGGCTCAGGGTTTGATGTCTACCGACCCAGAATCGCTGACTGCAGGTCAAGCTGCTCCATTAGACTGTCAGTCAAGAGCCTGGAGTGATTCAGACTACACATTGATGTGTACTCCCTCCGTCCGAAAATGGATGTTGTCATGGTGTTTTTGCTAAAAAAGCCCTCAGGTTTTCCCCGACATAACCCGCAGTCCCCCTCTCTTTTCTCACTCTCCTTCCTCTCTCGCGACGCCCCATGCTTCCCCCTCCCCCTCCCTTGCCGCCAACGCCGCGGTACCGCCTCGTTCCCCTCCGTCAAGTGTCGTTTTTGTGTCGATCTGCGGCGAGCCGGAGCAGCGGGAGCGTACCGGAGCAGAGGTGAGCCGGAGCTGGGCCTCGACGAGGAGCGGCGGCGGCCGTGACGGGCAGAGCAGAGCGAAGCCGGCGCCTGTGCACAGCCACCGCCTCGTTCTTCGTGCTCAGGTGAAGCTGCAATCTCTTCCTTTTTTCTCCAGAATCAGATCGAATTTGTGTTCCCTTTTTCTCGTGTTTCTGCCGATTTTCTTCTCCAATCCTTTTTTCTCCAGAACACATGGCAGCATGTTTACAAGGTCAGCATTTCTGGCAAAGTAAAGCAAGCAAATACTTAACTGAATTCAGCCCGAGCATTAACAACTAATTCAGCCAGAGCTATAGTCTCAAAACTGAAGATTGAGAATTACCAATAATACAACACTCTATGTTGGTCTTTAAACAAATCAAGTGTTTGCAAGTAAAATGCAATTGACAACCAATATAGGAGCAAATAAAACCCCGCACGTTGCTGCGGAATGACTATAATAATACACTTTGGTGAAGCCAACCAATATACGTGCAAATAATCTGATTTCATAAATAGTTCTTACCTGCAATTTTGAGGCAGCTCAATGAAAAATATATTACTCCTTCGTAACTCTGACACAATACAGGAATAACGGGAGAATGAGGTTTTTTTTTTTTGGACAAAAAACCCCGAGAATGAGGTTTAGTTAGAAACATCCCACAAAAACAAATTTGGTGAAAAAATACAATACCAAAACGGCTGGAAAAAATAATGTTATCTTAAAACATGCCTTGCTGCACGGATTGAGATTTAGTTAGTAGCATCCCACACAAAAAAAACCAGTTAAGAGGAAATACAGTACGACAACATGGCTGAAAAGTGTCTCCATTGAACAAAAAATTTCCAAGTCACGTGGTAAAAAGAAGAGGGGAGTAATGATGAGGTGATGTTCGTGACATATCCCTACTGATTCCTTTGCCCAATTTTAGATCAAACGGAAAGAATGAAGGAAAGAAAGAAAATCAATATCCGAGGAAGATAGTGTGTGATGTCCATTTCCTAATTTCTAACATGGGAACAGAAATAAAGCGAGGCTAAGGGAGGAAATTCCCTCCCTTAACTTTCGTTTTTAGGTAGGTGAGGAGAATTGAACCTAGGTGGTCGCACTCGCCATTGCACTAGGGTACGATTCCTCCTAGTCCTAGTACAGCAGCTACATTAATTCTGGTGTCATGGCTCAAGGAAAAGGCAGATAATTCCTTGTAATGTGGACAGCCATTTAGATATAGAGTACGTCAAGCATGTATATAATCATCATTGTGAGAAAGCGAGCAAGCTGGAATTTACGAATAAATATGGAGCGTGTTTCGCTGATGTAGTGGCGTCATACAGCCAGGGACGGAGCCATGATTCTCACATAGGGGGGGCAAGATTTTGTCTGTAGTGTCAGAGACTAATAAAAAAATCATGCAGAGGCTCTAACCTAGGATTTTTTTTTCTAGTGGCAATAGCGTACTTTGATAAACTAAATCTTAATCAAGCCAAGAAAATTGATGTCGGGTTGTCGGTTATCTTGATCAAAAGTCTTCATAAAGCAAATGTGAAAAGAAAATCATATTTTAGGAACTAAATTTTATAACTACACTTGGGGATAAACAATGCAAAATCTTGCCTCATGGGTCACGAATATTCCCTAACTAGTTTCATGTAGTTTGTACAGATCAAATCATGTAGTTCTAAAGGAACATAATAGTTTAATTCTATGGATTGAGTAATGAGAATGATAGACTGAGAGTAACCTAACCATTTACCTTGCCTCATTGCCGGCGGTGGTTGCTATGCGGCCGGCCAGCCGGCCGCGCGTGCGCGCAAAGCTGTAGATCGCCCTAGCAATTCTGGACTTTTAGATTGATGAAAGCTGCACATCTATGAATCAAGAACTGACCTAGACCCCCCCTCCTCCCCACCCAGCAGGAGGCGGCCGGTGACCAGGCCTGAGGCGCAGATTGTAGCATCCAGCAGCCACCAAGGCACCAACGCAGCGACCACCTGACCGATCATGTGGCGCCGATCGTGCCTGACCTACGAGAACGTGGATCCCTGACCTGCCCCTTTGTCTTCCTGGGCTTTCGTTTTTCCTTTTGGGCTTGGCCTATAATCTTCCGTGCATACAGGCTGCAGGGCTGGGCGCAGGAGGGCTTCAAGTAACGTTGTTTTCGGGGTTACGGAAAAAGTTCGGTTTTTTCGGTATTGTACCGGGAAGTCACCGGAAGGTTCCGAAGGAGTCATGGAGTCCACGGAAGGGTTCCACCAGCCCCTACGGTGTGCATAGGCTGTGGGGGTGCGCCTTGGCCTTATTGGGCCAAGAGGACCAGCCCCACATAGGCCCATGCGCCTAGGGGGGCAAACCCTAGGAGGTGGGGGCGCCTCCACTTGGCTTGGGGGCCAAGCGGCTCACGGAATACGCGTGATTAGCCAAATCTAATCGCTGATAACCTGGAAACAACATCGTTGGGGGGGGGGGGGGGGGGGGTCTCGCCCCCCTCGTCCCCCCTTGAATCCGTCCCTGCATACAGCTAAGTTCTACTCCTCCCCCTTCTCTCCAACGTCCCTGTCACCTTTCCTTCTCCAGAACCTTCATCTTTGTGTCTCAGGTTGACAATGCGAAAACAAAATGTCCCACTCCTCTATGTCATCGGGCCCCACCACCGAGGAGACCCAACACCAAAAATAACAGAATCAAACTCTGTGTCTTTTATTGTAAAACACTGACATGCTGTTTCACAAGATGTTTTTTCGGTCAGGCATAATTGATGCACAGAAGGCCAAGCGGTAATCAATCAAGTATGCAAAGGCCTGTCTGGCTTGCAAGCTAAAGGCAAAATCCACCCCAATGTCGAACTCATGTTCCCAATGCATCTCACTCCTATGAGATCTCTGTACACCACTTAGCCATCGCTCTGCTGCTAGCTAAAGCTAACATCGCTTCTGCATATGACTAGACTAGGCCATAGCCATTCTATAAACCAAATGGACACGACATACAGAGCTTGAATTTTCAGGTTTGATGATAGGTGCTGAGTTTCTAACTATATATGACGACTATGCTATGCGGTTGTTTGTAGGTATCTCTCTCGGAATTTAATGGCTTGGTATCACGCACCCAGAGCACGGAGTATTTATTATGTCATTACTAATTTTGTAAAGATTGTAATTTTTAATTTTTATTATGTACCTTTCTTGAATTCTGATGTATACGTAGATTGATCTTTTAAATGAAATGGTTCAGGCCGGCGTAAGTCCACCATAGTACCGTCAAAAAAAAATTATGTAAAGAGATGAATTTTAGGTGCCAAGTAATTTTCTTCAGTCAAAGACAAAAGGAGTAAGGCTTCTAACTAACCTGAATTTCTTATTTGTCTAGAGGAATCTCATACAGAAATGTCTCTACTCAATCACTAAGAACTACTCAAGATTGGAGCTCTGAGCACATCCTCGGTGGCCTTGAGGACGACATGCAGCTCGAAGGGCCTTGATTCAAATAAATCGCACGGGTTGTGAACAATTTCTAGATGGTCGATCATGGCTTCTTGGTGCGCTCGTTGACCGCAGAGGCACGGGGGAGTCCGCCCTGCCGCCGATGCCGCCCTGGCCAGAGTAGCTATCATGGAGGACGGGCAACACTAGTAGAAAAAGGACTTTACGTGAGCCCCATTAGTCCCGGTTTGCAAACGGAACGGTACTAATGTGACTATTAGTCCCGGTTCCAACGGCTAGGGGGGCGGGCATCATTAGTCCCGGTTCGTGTTGAACCTCTAGTACCGGTTCGTGACACGAACCGAGACTAAAGGGGTGGTGGCAGGCTGGTGTCAGGCTGGGGCCCCACGATCACCTTTAGTCCCGGTTCATGTCACGAACCGGTACTAGAGGCTCACCTTTAGTCCCGGTTTGTGTAATGAACCGGGACTAAATATGCTCCTATATAAACCCTTCATCCAGCCCTAGCTCTCTGTTCTTCCCCTTTCCTCTCCTCTCTGTTCTTCCCCTCTTCCTCGAGCTCATCCTCCATTTTTGCCAAAATTTGTCAAGATTTGGAGGCACCCCATCCATCCAAGTGTTCACAAAGGTTAGCAACTTTGTCCTTTCATCTCTCATTGCTAGATTAGCTCTTGCAATGCTCTATAAGTATAGTGATTTGTGGGTTTTAGTTTGGGAGTATTTATATGTGGTAGTTTATTTGATTTATATGCAATTTGAGCTCAAATTAACTTCTTAGTTTGGATGTGTAGGTGTGGTTTACTTAGTGCCTTCCCGTCCCCGTCCTAACCACCGTCGATCGCCCGCACCGTCCCATCGCCGGCACCACCTTGGTGAGTCTCTTGTTCTTATCCTTTTTATAAAAAGAAAATCATGTTTGTGTGATTTAGATAGTTACTTGTATAATTTTCTTACCCGTACGTTGTTTGTTATACATAGTGGCATGGTTTTGATATCCGTCGCCGTGGGCCCTCGTCCGGTTTATGATTCGGATGTGGTATATTCTCTTTTATAACTATTTGTTGCATTTCGTGTTTATGACAATTATGCCCATCAAGTTGACATAGATATTTTTATCTAGGAGGTATGTGAACCGGAAATTGCAACCGACCCTCTTGTCGAGAAGTTAAATTTAGTTGAAAAAGAAAACGAGTATTTGAAAGAAAAATTGAAAAGAATTGAAGAAAAGAAGATGAAACTGGAGTTGTATGTTGCCGATGTCGTCGATGATCACAAGATCAAGATGGATGCAATGCGCTTGAAGATTAGAAAATTTAAAAAATATGCCATTGATAGTGAGGCTTGGTATCACTATGCTGTTGGATCAATTGTTACCTTAGTTGCGATCTTGATCGCATTTGTTGTTGCATTTAAATGCTTTAGCTAGAGAGTTTGTATGTTGTTTTATGAGAACAAGTGTGTATGAACTTTATGTATGAACTTGTATTAATTTGGTCTTTTCGGTGTTGTGTAATGAAGATGAGCCGGCAATGGATGTACGATGACCGATGCTCTCCCCAGTTCATTAATGGCGTGCGTACTTTTCTGGTTGCGGCTGAGGCAAACAAGCGGGCGGATGGTTTTATGTATTGTCCATGTGCTGGCTGTAAGAATGATCGAAATTACTCTAACTCAAGAACCATTCACGTCCACCTGTTTGAGTCCGGTTCCATGTCCGGCTATAACTGTTGGACCAAGCACGGAGAAAGAGGGGTCCTAATGGAAGAGAATGAAGAAGAAGAGGATGACGACAGCTATCCTGGCCATGGGTTCCCTGAATACGATGGTACAACAATGGGGGAAGAAGCTGAGCCGGCAATGCAGGAAGAAGCTGAAGAAGAGGCATCAGATGAGCCCGCTGATGATCTTGTTCGGGCCATTGCCTATGCAAAGAGAAACTGCGCGAGTGAAAAGGAGAAGCTGAAGTTGCAGCGCATGTTAGAGGATCACAAGAAATTGTTGTACCCAAATTGCGAAGATGACAAGAAAAAGCTAAGTACCACACTGGAATTGCTGCAATGGAAGGCAGAGAATGGTGTATCTGACAAGGGATTTGAAAAGTTGCTGATAATGTTAAAGAAGAAGCTTCCAAAGGATAACGAATTGCCCGACAGTACGTACGAAGCAAAGAAGGTTGTCTGCCCTCTAGGATTAGAGGTGCAGAAGATACATGCATGCCCTAATGACTGCATCCTCTACCGCGGTGAGTATGAGGATTTGAATGCATGCCCGGTATGCGGTGCATTGCGCTATAAGATCAGCCACGATGACCCTGGTGATGTTGAGGGCGAGCGCCCCAGGATGAAGATTCCTGCCAAGGTGATGTGGTATGCTCCTATAATACCACGGTTGAAACGTTTGTTCCAAAACAAAGAGCATGCCAAGTTGATGCGATGGCACAAAGAAGACCGTAAGAAAGACGGGAAGTTGAGAGTACCCGCTGACGGATCGCAGTGGAGAAAAATTGAGAGAAAGTGGAAGGACTTTGCAGATGACACAAGGAACGTATGGTTTGGTTTAAGTGCAGATGGCATTAATCCTTTTGGGGAGCAGAGCAGCAATCATAGCACATGGCCTGTGACTCTATGTATCTATAACCTTCCTCCTTGGTTGTGCATGAAGCGGAAGTTCATTATGATGCCAGTGCTCATCCAAGGCCCCAAGCAACCCGGCAACGACATTGATGTGTACCTAAGGCCATTAGTTGAAGAACTTTTAGAGCTGTGGAGTATAGAAGGTGTACGTGCGTGGGATGAGCACAAACAACAAGAATTTGACCTGCGAGCGTTGCTGTTTGTAACCATCAATGATTGGCCTGCTCTCAGTAACCTTTCAGGACAGACAAACAAGGGATACCACGCATGCACGTACTGTTTAGATGATACCGACAGTATATATTTGGATAAATGTAAGAAGAATGTGAACCTGGGACATTGTCGATTTCTTCCGAGCAGGCATCCCGTAAGAAAGAAAGGCAAGCATTTCAAAGGTGAGGCAGATCACCGGAAGAAGCCTTGCCACCGTACTGGTGATGATATACTTGATATGGTCAAGGATTTAAAAGTAATTTTTGGAAAGGGTCCTGGCGGACAATCTGTTCCAAATGACGCCGACGGACGCGCACCCATGTGGAAGAAGGAATCTATATTTTGGGACCTACCCTATTGGAAAGAACTAGAGGTCCGCTCTGCAATCGACGTGATGCACGTGACGAAGAATCTTTGCTTGAACCTGCTAGGCTTCTTGGGCGTGTATGGGAAGACAAAAGATACACCGGAGTTACGGGAGGACCAGCAACGTATGCACGTAAAAGACGGCATGGATCCAAAGCAGTATCAGGGTCATGCCAGCTACGCTCTTACCAAAGAAGAGAAGGAAATCTTCTTCGAATGCCTGCTCAGTATGAAGGTTCCGTATGGCTTCTCGTCGAATATAAAGGGAATAATAAATATGGCAGAGAAAAAGTTCTAGAACCTAAAGTCTCATGACTGCCACGTGATTATGACGCAACTGCTTCCGGTTGCATTGAGGGGGCTTCTACCGGAAAACGTTCGATTAGCCATTGTGAAGCTATGTGCATTCCTCAATGCAATCTCTCAGAAGGTAATCGATCCTGAAATCATACCAAGGTTAGAGAATGATTTGGTGCAATGTCTTGTCAGTTTCGAGTTGGTGTTCCCACCATCCTTCTTCAATATCATGATGCACGTCCTAGTTCACCTAGTCGAAGAGATTGCCATTCTGGGTCCTGTATTTCTACACAATATGTTCCCCTTTGAGAGGTTCATGGGAGTCTTAAAGAAATATGTTCATAACCGTGCTAGGCCAGAAGGAAGCATCTCCAAGGGCCATGAAACAGAGGAGGTCATAGAGTTTTGTGTTGACTTTATTCCTGACCTTAAGCCGATTGGTGTTCCTGAATCGCGGCATGAGGGCAGACTGGGTGGAAAAGGCACGCTAGGAAAGAATTCAGTAATATGCCATGACGGGCATTCTTGGGCGCAAGCACACTACACAGTTCTACAAAGTTCCGCCTTGGTGGCTCCGTATATCGAGGAACACAAGAATATTCTACGCTCCAAACACCCGGAGCAGTCTGACGACTGGATTACACATGAACAAACGGGGACTTTCGCCGGTTGGTTGCAGACACGTCTCATGCATGACGACACTGTTGCAGATGAGCTGTACTTGCTATCCAAGTTACCATCTTCGACTATATTGACTTTCAAAGGGTACGAGATAAATGGGAATACATTTTACACGATCGCCCAAGATAAAAAGAGCACCAACCAAAACAGTGGTGTCCGCTTTGATGCAGCAAACACCAATAGGCCAAAGGACACATATTATGGTTACATAGACGAGATATGGGAACTTGACTATGGACGTGGTTTGAAGGTCCCTTTGTTTCGGTGCAAATGGGTCAATCTGACAGGAGGCGGGGTAAAGGAAGACCCGCAGTACGGAATGATAACAGTGGATCTCAACAATGTTGGGTACGCAGACGAACCATTCGTCCTAGCCAATGATGTGGCGCAGGTTTTCTATGTGAAGGACATGTCTACCAAGCCGAGAAAAAGAAAAGATAAGGAAGCGAATACATCATACGATGAGCCAAAGCGCCACATAGTTCTTTCAGGGAAAAGAAACATCGTGGGAGTGGAGGACAAGACAGACATGTCAGAAGATTATGAAAAGTTTCATGAAATTGCTCCCTTCACAGTGAATATTGACCCGAGCATCAAGTTAAACGATGAAGATTGTCCATGGTTACGGCGCAAAGGGACACACGCGAAGAAAAAGTTTTATACCCAAAGATCCCACTCTGGGATGTGACTGGCTTCACTGTCATCACTTTCTTCTCTAGTGACTTTCCGGACTTATATATCTGGAAAGTCCCACTTCGGACAAACCGGAGGGAATCTTTGTAATAGTTAGGGTACTTATGTGTTTTGGCATTTGAAACGCGAAGAAATATTATGTCCAAAGCCACGTCATCAATTTTCAACCCTCTCTGACTTCATTTGCTATTTTTCATGCATTTACTGATTTTTTTGAGCTAAATGACCCTGAAATTGAGAAGCACTACAAATGAACTCTGAAAAGGTTGAAAGTTGGCATGGTATCATCATTTCACCCACATAGCATGTGCTAAAAAGTTGAGAGGGTTACGGTAAAAACTGGATGCACTTCGTGTACAAAATGGACAATCTCTTTCGAAGTATCAGGGTTTTAGACGAAAACAAATCTGTTACAAAGGCATTTCATTTTTTTAAACTTATTTCAACTCCAGACTTTTTGTGCGTTCAGTATGCACCATTCGAAGCCACGTCATCAATTTTCAACCCTTTCTGACTGCATTTGCTATTTTTCATGCATTTACTGATTTTTTTGAGCTAAATGACTCTAAAATTGAAAAGCACTACAAATGAACTCTGAAAAGGTTGAAAGTTGGCATGGTATCATCATTTCACCCACATAGCATGTGCTAAAAAGTTGAGAGGGTTACAGCAAAATCTGGATGCACTTCGACAAACTGGACAATCTCTTTCGAAGTATCAGGGATTCTGACGAAAACTCGTCTGTTACAAAGGCATTTCATTTTTTTAAATAACCTAAGAATTACCAAATTGAATATAATGATAAAACACACTAATAATCACTGAAAAATCTATTTTTAAAGTAAAGTTATTCACAAACTAGTGATTCACACAAATTTCAAATAATTCAAATTTAAACTATTCAAATTTGAAAACTACTAGCACTAATAGAAAGTTTATAATTTTTTTTTACCTAAAGCAAAAAGATTCACAAAGAAACTCTAAATAAAGCAAAAAAACAACTCAGAAACAAAAGAAAATAAATAAAGCAGAAAACAAAAAAAACAGAAAAATAAAAAAATAAAAAAAAAGCCCGCCTATTGGGCCGCCACGGCCTGCATACGACTAGAAACCCAACCTCTAGTTGGGCCAGGATGCAGGCCCGTACGGCCCAGTAGGCCCCACTGGGCGGCACGGGTGCGGTAGGCCCAGAAGGCCTGCATTAGAGAGGAGCTCGACACAGTAGCCGCGGCGGGGCTTATAAACCGGTGCGAGCTCCTCTCAACTAGCGAGGTGGGACTAAACATCCACCGCGCCCCTCGCCTGGCACACCATCTTTAGTCGCGGTTGGTGGCTCCAACCGCGACTAAACACCCCCCTTTAGTCGCGGTTGGAGCCACCAACCGCGACTAAAGGCTTGTCTTCCCGCCGCTCTGCCTGGCCAAATTTCACCCTTTAGTCCTGGTTGGTGGCTCCAACCGGGACTAAAGGTGCCTCCTATATATACAACACTTACGAATTTTTCCCCAAATCTGCCTTTCTTCTCGACGACGCCGAACGTACCACCACGCCGCCAGGCTGCCGGAGCTCGCCATCGCCGTCCGTTCGCGCGCCCCTGCACCTCGCCGTCGCCGTCGCCGTCCGTCCGCGCCCCTGCACCTCGACGCTGCCGTCCGTCCGCTGTGAGCTCGCGTGGCCGCCCCCTCCGGCGATTTTTTTTTCACTAGTTTTTTTTATACATGTATGCATGAATGTTTGATGTTTTATTTAGATGTTTTAGTTGTTTTAGATGATTATTTTTTCACTAGTATATATGTATGTTTGAATGCATGTTAGATGGATATAATTAGTGTTTAATTAGTATAGATTTTTTTTTATATAATGTTGTTTTTCTGTTTTTTAATGGATGTATAGAAGTATGCTTAATTAGTGTTTCTTTTTCTGTTTTTTAATTTTATATAATGTTGTATATCATAGTATAGAAAAAATTTGCATATAAAAAAGTTGCATAGGAAAAAGTTGACCATATATATATTTGTTAGAAGGACTATATATAAGTGGGAAAAGTTTCAGAATTTTTTGAGAAAGGAATATTATTAGGGTAGTTATAACCTAGGAATGGGACATTATAATTGAAAAGAGGATATTTTGCTCAAAATTTCCTAATAAAATGACATTGCATATATAGGAATTTTTTTTCATAAGAATTTGTTCTCGATGTCAACGATGCCCGGCCCGCATCCTCGTCGTCGACTCGTTCGCGACGACGTCCTGCTTCAGAGGCGCCACGTTCGGGACTGGGCTCCGCCGGGCTAGCACTGGGAGGTGCTACCTTCAGGGGCGCGCATCTGCTTGGTGAGGAACCCGGGTCCCGTCGTCGACCCGGAGCTTCTTTGGTGGCGGGCGCGTGGGCCACATTCGGTGCGGAGGCTGGCGTCCCCCGCGGAGGTGGTATGTCACCGTGTCAGGGAGGAGGACGAGCACGTCCGTCGCTACATGGTTGCGTTGGACGTTAGGTTCTCCAATACGTGGCAGGTTCTTCAGGGATCTCACCCGAGCTATGATCCTGTGATCGTTCCTTCTCTTTGGGTGTCCACCGCGAGTGATGTTAATTAGCTAGTGATGTTATATATATGATAATATTCGAGATGTATTAGTGATAATACTCGAGATGTATTCTAGATTATATTTGATAATATTCGAGACGATGTATTCGAGATTATATTATTTGATAATATTCGAGACGATGTATTCGAGATTATATTCGATGATGCATATTATCTGGATTATTCGAGATGCATATTATCTACTATGATTCAGTTTTTCCTTATTGATTGCATGCATTCTAATTTGAATACTAAATTGTTTTATCTTTCTTCTGGATTAGTTAAATAAAAGCTATGGACAATACCGTCAGAGAAGGAGAAGAGGCTCTTTTCGACATCATACGCTCCCCGAGCCCAGATGATCATGATGACGGCTCGCAATATCTGAACACTACGGGTGAGGGTATGATGTTTGATGAAGACGAACGAATAGATGAATGCGACAACAATGATGACGAAGGAAATGTTCTTCAAATAACAAAGACCGGCGAGGTATATTTATTATATAAGCCATCCGGTGATCATTACATGTATTAATTGATTTGTATATATTAACGAATAGATCTTTCTTCTTTTAGCCCTCCGGATCCAGCAAATCTTCTACAAGCGGCATGGCAGTTCGAGGCCCGGCCAAAAGGTTGCAGGCTGGCGTAAAGTACAACATCGATGCCATCAAATCAAATGGCGAACCGCTTGAACCTAAGAAGAATGCGACCAAGTTCACTCGTCAATGCGGAGTTATTGTCAGGGACCAAATCCCGATCTCCATTCAAGAATGGAAAAAGCCAGCAAAGGGAGATCCAGGAGTTACTTTTGTCGACGAAAGAGCAAAAGATCTGCTTTGGGAATCGCTCATGTCACATTTCACCCTACCAGATCATTTGACAGATGCAGATCCGGCGAAAGTCAGGAAGAGTGCTCTTAAGAAGATGGCGATAGCATTCAACAACCACAAGAAAAATATATGGGCCACGTACGTCAGAGCAGGAAAGTAGACTCCAGAATTCAATGGAACACTGGAGAAGGCAAGAGATCACTGGGACGATTTCATGAAGTTCAAGGAATCGGAACTAGCTCAGGAACGGTCGAGACAAAACAAGATTAATGCTAAGAAAAAGAAGTGGCACCATACTCTGGGGCCAGGTGGCTACCAGGTGGCCCTGCCTAAGTGGGATCTCGCTGAGCAAAAGATGATGGATGCAGGGGTCACTCCAGTTACATTGGACTGGCCCCCCAGGTGCAGGACTTGGTTTTATGTGCATGGGGGGAAGTTGGACCCAGAGACAGGGCTGATTATGGAGCGGGCAAGTCTTAAAAAAGCTCAGGACGATTTACTTGTTGCAATAGAAGAAGCTCGAACGGGGGTGTTCATGCCCAACAGAGAGAACGATGAGCTTACGCGCCCTGAAGAATCCTGAACACCCAGGAAGAACACGAGGCAAAGGCGTTGTTCCGTGGTTTGAGGGGTTTGCGGATTGGAACGCCGATTACAGAAGCCGTGTGAGAAAGAAGCAGCAGGAGGAGCAGAAGAGGAAGCTGGAGGAGGAGAAGAGGAAGAAGGAAGCACTCCGCCTTAAAGGCCTAGAATCAAGGCACTTGGAGTTGGAACGCGCTTTCAGGCGGCAGCAGGAGCAGATCGACTCACTTAGCCAGGAAAGGGCATCTCAGCGGCAGCAGAAGCAGATCGATCCATCATTGGATAGCACCGTCCCATCTATGCCGAGAAGCAGCGTGGGTTCCACCCCGGCCGATGATGCACTGCTGGCTAGATACCCTGTGGATGATATCAAAGATAGGACTACTTGTGAGCTACACATGAAAGTGAAGAACCTATCCATGAAGGTGGCGGACGGCTATGCTTTAACAAATCCCCCTGAAGCAACCTTCCATTGCAATCCGATTCCAGCTGGCTTTGCTCGTGTCGGGGTTCATGAAGTGATGTCAGGATATTACGAGCCACAACTTGACATTCCTGGAGGTGACGAGGAGAGCACACTGGGAGAGGCCATACATCGTATCATTCTAGGGAAAAAGGATTGCATCGTCTTTCCAAGGCCACCGACTCCTGCTGCAACAAGTCCGCCACCGCGTCAGCCGACTCCTGCTCCTCCAAGTCCGCCGCCGCGTCAGTCGACTCCTCCGCCGGCACCGCGTCAGCCGACTCCTCCTCCTCCAAGCCCGGCACCGCGTCAGCCGACTCCTCCTCCAGGTCCGGCACAGCGGAAGAGAGGCGCCGCAGCTACGGCGGCTAGTGGTACAACAGGCAAGAAATACAAATATGGTCTAAGCCTCAAGCCTCTTTCGAAATTGCCTTACCACCTGACTGAGGAGGAAACCAAAGCCGAAGTGGCTGCCCAATTGAAGGCCCATTTTGGACCGAAACCGCCCCCGCCGCCAAAGGAGAAAGTACGTGAGGATGTCATACAACACTTTATTGATAATGCTCAACCGGCTGTCAAGCATATGGACTCAGACTATGAGCACTGTATCAAGAAGTTATATCAGGCACAACAAAAGAAGGAGTCGAGCTCGAGCTCGAGCCAAGCAGTTGGCAAAAAAAGCGGGAAAACTGTTCCCCAGCTGGGAGAACAGGCAGTGCAATCGATCCCCCCGCTCATTGTACAAACACATGTGAGTACCGCCCATCATAAAAGGCAGTCTAAAGAGGCCGGTCTCACTGTTGAACAACTCCTAGGCACCGAGGAACTCCCCGTGTTTAAAGAGGAGGAACTAGGATGGACATATGTCCGCGGCCAACCTCTGGTCAAGCCTGAGCAGGTCCCGCTTCTACCAACGAGAATGTACAATTTGCATAAGTGGTACATGATAGAAGCAGCAAAGACCGATCGAGAGTCCCTCATGGTGAAAGTCAAGGAAGAGCATTACTTCCATGCAAAAGATTTGTGGGTTGAGTTTGAAGAGATGCTTCAGTTATTCAATCAAGACGCACTCGACAAATCTATCGCCAGTTGCTATTGTCTGTAAGTGATTTCTTTCTGTAATTTAAGTCTCTAGCTAGCTGTGCTCGTTCATTACCTGTAATTATCCTCACTATATTCTTTTCTGTGGTATTATGCAGAATGAAGATGTATGAAATGAAAAAAGCTAGACGCTATGGCATTGGGTTCATAGACCCAAATACGATTAATCAAAAGACATGGTCAATTGAATGGTCGAGAAAAGACACAGAGATCAGCTTGCTAGAGTTTTTGACGCGACTAAACACCCAACCAGAAATACTACTTCCTTACAACTTTGGGTGAGTGTTACTATATCTTGTACTACAAATTCTATTTTTGCTTACTAGATGTTAATAAGTGTAGTTGATGAGTTTTGCACATGCCCGGTTAATTATACAAACATGTGCGCATGCAGTTTCCACTGGATCTTGTTAATCATTGAAGTTGACAAGGGAAAAGTTCAAGTACTGGACTCACTATATAAAGACCCATCCGACTACGAAATCGTGAAGGGGATGGTCGACAGGTAATTTCAATCATTATCGCACTATGTCGGCCTCTTTAGTTCATTTCCTGATATCAACTAATTAATAACTCCTTTATTTATTTTCTTTGCCGGCGGGCAGGGCTTGGCAAAAGTTCATCAAAGAGGTCACCGGCGAATGGAAACAACAGCTGAAATGGGTGCGACCCAAGGTAATTAAGTAGTACTCCCTCGGTCCGAAAAAGCTTGTCTCTCAAATGGATGTATCTAGCACCAAGTTAGTGCTAGATACATCCATTTGAGGCACAAGCTTGGGACAAGCTTTTTCGGACGGAGGGAGTACTAGCTAGCTTGATTAATTCTAGTTTCAATACCATTATCATGCTTGATTAATTATTATCTGATTGAATTTTATTCTCATAAAGTGGCTGAGCCAGGCACCGGGGAATAATTTATGCGCATACTACGTTTGCGAGACCATTCGCATGATGAAAAATCTGGAAGACAACTTTGGGTACGTTTGCCAGAACACTATCCACAATTTTTTTATCATGATCTAATATATATACACACAACTAATATATTCATCTTGATCTCCTTCTTTAAAGCTGTCGGAGATGCGGGGCAAGCTCCTACCAACGGATCGCATACGAGCAATTCAAGAGGAAATAGCGGGATTTTTGCTCGACCAGGTCATAGATCCCAAAGGAGAATACCATTACAAGCTGTAATGCCTGCATGTAATGATCCGCAAATTGTAGGAGAAATTGTATATACCAAATTGTATATATATATGTGTATGTGAATGGTCGTATGAGAAATTCGATGATATATATATGATCGGTTCTACGAGAAATTCTATTTATATATATATGCATAACGTGTACAGTATGTAGTAGTGTAAAATATGTTTGAAATGAAAAAGAATTAAATGGAAAACACAAAATTAAAAGGAAAAATAAACCATAATTCATAAACCCAGAATTAAATGAAATACTTTTAGTCCCGGTTGGTGTTACCAGCCGGGACTAAAGGTCCCCCAGCCCCCGGCGCCGGCTCGTGCCACGTGGTGGGCCTTTGGTCCCGGGCCGTGTTGAACCTGGACTAAAGGGGGGGGGGGGCTTTAGTCCCCACCCTTTAGTGCCGGTTCCTGAACCGGGACTAAAGGCCCTTACGAACCGGCACTATAGGCCGATTCTGCACTAGTGCAAGCTGAAGATGTCGGTGAAGCCCGGGGTGGCGTTGCTGCAACACCGGCGACGCACTACCATGTGCCAATGCGATCGAAGGGCGGGAAGGTCATGAGCCTCAGTGTTGCCACCGTTTGCTACTTGTGAGCTGCGTTGAGATTTTCCCCGAAGAGGAAGCGTGAAGCAGTACAGTAGAGATAAGTATTTCACTTAGTGATAACCAAGGTTTATCGAACCAATAGGAGAATTACACCAAGCCTCGTGAACAACGCCTGCACACACAAAAGCAAAATACTTGCACCGAACGCGGGCAAGAAGGTTGTCAATCCCTTGAACTCGTTACTTGCAAGGATCAAATATTGTAGTGGTAGATAGATAAATTGCAAAACAAAATAAAAGTAAATAAATTACAGCAAAGTATTTTTGATTTTTATAATATGATTAAAGTAGACCCGGGGGCCATAGTTTTCACTAGAGGCTTTTCTCTCGAACACATATTACACGACGGGTAAACAAATTACTGTTGGGCAATTGATAGAAATGCGCATAGTTATGACGTTATTCATGGCAATAATCACACATATAGGCATCACGTCCGTGACAAATAGACTGACTCCTACTACTATTACTCCAACAATCGACTGCTATCCAGCATGCATCTATGGTATTTAGTTCATGACAAATAGAGTAACGCTTTAAGCAAGATAACATGATATAGACAAAGTAAACTCAAGCAATATGAATAAAACCCATCGTTTTATCCTTAGTAGCAACAATACAATACGTGCCTCGCTACCCCTTCTGTCACGAGGTGAGGTCACCGCAAGATTGAACCCACTACAAAGCAACTCTCCCACTGAGGATGATGTAGAAGCCCTCCGTGATCAATTCCCCCTCTGGCAAAGTACCGGAAAAGGCCTCCAGATGGGATTGCGGAAGAACAGAAGTTTGCAGCGGCGGCAAAAGTGTTTTGGGTGGCTCCCTGGTGGTTTCCCAATATTTGAGAATTTATAGAAGTGAAATTAGGTCAGACGGAGCCACGTGGGGCCCACAAGGTAACAGGGCGCGCCCTACCTCCCTGGGCACGCCCTGTTGCCTTGCCGTCTCCTCGTTTGTCCTCTGGTCTCCTACCGAAGCTTTTAGGATCTCTTTTGTCCAGAAAAAATGTCAAAAAGTTTCGTAACGTTTGGACTCCGCTTGGTACTGATTTTCTGGAAAACAAAAAACAAGCAGAAAACAACAACTGGCACCAGGCAAGTATGAAACTATTTTGTAGGTCATAGGATAGGTTTGCAAGAATAAAACTAGAAGTACTTTGCGAGAATAAAACTATGAGTAATTTGCAAGATAATAAAATTTAGTTTTTTAGTAGAAAGCTTTTGTAACACAAGAGAATGATTTGTCCCTAGGCAATCGGTAACTAGACCCGTAATCATTGTTGCAATTTTATATGAGGGAGAGGCATGAGCTAACATACTTTCCGTACTTGGATCATATGCACTTATGATTGAAACTCTAGCAAGCATCCGCAACTACCAAAGATCACTAAGGTAAAACCGAACCATAGCATTAAGTATCAAGTCCTCTTTACTCCCATACGCAACAACCCCCTTACTCAGGTGTAAGCTTCTGTCACTCTAGCCGCCCACTATAAGAGAATTATGAACGTATTACGAACCCTATAGCGGGAATCCCTCACGCTTGCGCGACATGGAGGGCACCGTAGGATAGCACCAAAATAAAACATACAACTCAAAGCAATCACGATCATCAATCAACCCATAGGACAAAACGAATCTACTCAAACATCATAGGATGGCCACAAATCATTGGATAATAAAATGTAGAATTAAGCACCATGTTTAAGTAGAGATTACAGCGGGGAGAAGAGGTGTTACACCGCTGCATATAGGGGGAGAGAGTTGGTGATGACGGCGGCGAAGTTGTTGGTGTAGATCGCCGTCACGATGATTGCCCCGGCGGCGTTCTGGCGCCACCGGGAGAGAGGGGGAGAGAGTCCCCCTCCTTCTTCTTCTTCCTTGGCCTCCGCCCTAGATGGGAGGAGAGTTCCCCCTCTGCTCCAAGGCTGCCATGGCGGTGGAGGGGCAAGAGCCCCTCCGAGATTGGATCTCTCTCTCTGTTCTCTTCTGTTTCGCGCTCCTGTTTTCTGGCCTTTCACCGTTTCTTAAATTCCCGGAGATCCGTAACTCCGATTGGGCTGAAATTTTAACACGATTTTTTTCTGGATATTAGCTTCCTTCTGCCCGAAGAAGAGCATCAACAGACGTACGAGGGCCTCACGAGGCACCACAGCGCGCCGGACCCCCCCTAGCACGCCCTGGTGCTTCGTGGGGCCCACGAGCACCGCCTTACGCTGATTCCACCTCCCAAAAATCACATATATTCCAAAATAATTGTCCGCGAAATTTTATTGTACTTGGACTTCGTTTGATATGGATATTCTGCAAAACTAAAAACATACAACAAACATGAACTGGCACTGGGCACTGGATCAATATGTTAGTCCCGAAAAACAATATAAAATGTTGCCAAAAGTATGTGGAAATTATAGGATATTGGCATGAAACAATAAAAAATTATAGATACGACGGAGACGTATCAGCATCCCCAAGCTTAATTCCTACTCATCCTCGAGTAGGTAAATGATAAAAAAGATTATTTTTGATGTGGAATGTCACCTAGCATAATCTTGATCATAAAATTTAATCATGGCATGAATATTAAGACACGAGTGATTCAAAGCAATAGTCTATAATTTGATATAAAGACATCAATACTCAAGCATACTAACAGACAACCATGTCTTTCAAAATATCAACGCTAAATAAAGTTATCCCTAGCCCATTATGCTCAGTCATTGATCCATTCATGAAACACACTCAACATTAACTACACCCAATGCACAAGTATGACAATAGTGCTCTCTAGTTGGTGCTTTATAAGAGAAGATGGAGACTCAATAAAAATAAAAATGCATAAAAGTAAATAGATGGCCCGTTCGCAGAGGGAAGCAGAGATTTGTAGAGGTGCCAGAGCTCAAAGCTTAAATTAGAGAGATAAAATTATTTTGAGAGGCATGCTTTTTCTGTCAACGCTACGACCGAAAGTTCCCAATATCTTCCATGCTAGACACATTATAGGCGGTTCCCAAACAGAAAATAAAATTCATTTCCTTTCCACCATTCGTTCACAATCCATGGCTAGCCGTATCCATGGGTGCCTTCCATACCAACACTTTCCAAGGAATTTCATTATTATTATTATTTTTGATTCATTGTGGGACTGGGCATCCCTATTACCTGCCACTCTCTCGTGCAATGACAAGTCAATAAACACTCATCGTGAGAATAACACACCTAGCATGGAAAATATTGGCCACCCCCTGCCGCCACATGAGTGGTACGAGCACAGAAAATAGAAATTTATTTTGAATAATTAGAGTTGGCACATGCAAATTTGCTTGGAACGGCATGGAAATACCACATATAGGTAGGTATGGTGTTCTCATTTGGCACAACTTTAGGTTTAAGGAGTTGGATGCACAAGCAGCATTCCCGCTTAGTATAAATGAAGGCTAGCAAATAGATTGAAAAGCGACCAACCAAAAAGAGAAAATGGTCATAAACATGCTTTGAGAATAACTAACACTGAATAATGCACCATAAGTAGGATATAACTTCGTTGCATAACTATTGACTCTACGTGCATGCATTGGGAATAACAAACCTTAACACCAATATTCTTACTAAATCACAATTACTCACTAGCGTAACTCACATATTATCATCTCCATATCGCAAAACTATTGCAATGAATCAAACATATCATATTCAGTGATCTACAAGGTTTATGTAGGATTTTCTGACTAACCATGTGAATGACCAATTCCTGTTGACTCTCTAAATAAATATAAGTGAAGCATGAAAGTTTAATTCTTTCTACAAAAGACCATGCTCTAACAAATATAAGTGAAGCAAAAGAGCATTCTACAAATAACGGTTTTCTATATGAAGAGAAACAGGCATTCAAAACTTCAAATGATATAAGTGAAGCACATGAAGCATTCTATAAAGCCATACTCAAAAGATATAACTGAAGTGCATGAAGCATTCTATAAATCAACCAAGGACTATCTCATACCAGCATGGTGCATTTATTAAAGGAAAATAAAAGGCACACGACGCTCCAAGAATTTACGCATATCATGTGAACAAAACAAAAACCGAGACATACCGATAATTGTTGAATAAAGATGGGATGCCTTCCGGGGCATCCCCAAGCTTAGACGCTTGAGTCTCCTTGAATATTTACTTGGGGTGCCTTGGGCATCCCCAAGCTTGAGCTCTTGCCTCCCCTCATTCTTCTCATATCAATACCACCTCGATCTTTGAACACTTCATCCACACAAAACTTAACAAAACCTTCATGAGATCCGTTAGTATAATAAAGCAAATCACTACTTTAAGTACTGTTGCAAACCAATTCATATTTTATTTTTGCATTATACCTACTGTATTCTAACTTCTCCATGGCTTATACCTTCCGATACAATCCATAGTTTCATCAAAACAAGCAAAACAATGCATCAAAAACAGAATCTGTCAAAAACAGAACAGTCTGTAGTAATCTGAACATTGACCATACTTCTGTAACTCCAAAAATTCTGAAACATTAGGAAAAAATAACCAATTTGCATGGCAGCACTGTGTAAAAATTTCAGAATTTTTGCATGTTCCAGTAAAAAATGTAAATTCACGCACTACAGCAAAAGTTTCTGTTTTTGCACCGCACACACCAAACAAGCAATTTAAACATCCTAACGGTAAATCTTGGCACATTATTTTTATAATACAATGGATTTGTACAAGGGGATAATTATTTTTGTTGAAAAGTTTCTGTAATTCAAGATCACAAAGTTTCCATGGGCATGAACAAAGTTCAAGGAGCTCCCCCACTTCAACGGTGCTCGTCTTTCTTACTTTCACTTTCCTTTTTGAAAAGTTTTAGGTTCCCCTCTATATTTTTTTGTTTTTAAACTTTTTAAAAACACTCAACAGAAATAAATGACTCTCTAAAACTTCCGGGTTGTCTCCCTGGCAGCGCTTTCTTTAAAGCCATTAAGCTAGGCATAAAGTGCTCAAGTAATCGATCCACCTGGATCCCAAGGTATATCAAAGCCAATTTTAATTAACAATGATTTGTAATTTAGTAGTGAGCACAAAGTAATATAAATCGTGTAACAACGAAGTCTAAATCTCTTCCTATGCATCGGCATGTCATAAAAGAACAATTCATGCACATCAAATAAAGGCCAATGCATAGCATAAGTAGTTTCTTGCAATTTTATCGTATTGGAAACATAGAGAGGTAGAGATGTAGTTCCTCTCTCATAATAATTGCAAGTAGGAGCAGCAAGCACACACATATTATATTCATCAAAATTATCATGTGTAGTAGTAAAACGCAACCCATCAATATAATCCTTAATAAGAGCAAACTTCTCCGATATAGTGTAGTTGGGAGAATTCAAAAAGATAATAGGACTATCATGTGTGGGTGCAATAGCAACAATTTCATTCTTAACATAGGGAACTATAGCAAGTTCATCTCCATAAGCATAATTCATATTGGTATCATGGCCACAGTCATAGCAAGCATCAATTTCATCAAAAATGGACATTTCAAACGAATCCAAGGGATCATAGCAATCATCATAGCATTCATCCTTCGGTAAGCACGAAGGGAATTTAAACAATGTATGAGATGAAGAGTTACCTCATTAGAAGGTGGGCACGGGTGATCAATCCGCTCTTCCTCCTTTTGTTCTTTGCTCTCCTCATCATCTTTTTCATCTAATGAGCTCACAGTTTCATCAATTTCTTCTTCCATAGGTTCCTGCAAAATATTAGTCTCTTCTTGGACAGCGGAAGTGTCCTCAATATATTCTTTAACATAAGCATTAGAAGCATAGTTTTCATAACAATATTTAAGTATGGCAGAATTTTCAGATTTGTAAAGAGTAGCATCACACTTTTCAATCAAAGAAGCAATTTCATAAGCACCCTTAAAAGCAACAAATTCTTCAATTTTTTCAATATCATAGTAACTATAAACACCTTTAGCATAAGAAGATAGGATTCCATTATCACTAAACTCACATTGGTAGGGAAGGTGTTTCTTAGGGTCTTCAGAACAACAAGTAAAATCATGTATTTCTCATAAATTCCAAGCATAGCAATGCAAAGTATTCATATGATGCCATAAGAGTTTCCCTTTTTGAGACAAGCGGTGTCGCACAAAATAAGCATGCTCATTTAATGATTTTCCCTCAACTAAGCTAGTTGGGTTTTCAGCACGAGCACAAAGGGATTGAAGACGATCCAAGTAGAAAGCTTCAGTAGTATGATAGATTTTGGGTGGTTCTTCAACCATTGGTTTAGTAGGTACACCTAATTTTTTTGGTATTTTACATTTCCTACCCATAACTAAAGTTGGAAAACAAGGGAACAAAATAAAAACTACTTAGTGATAAAGCAAACAAGCACACACGAGAATATCAACCCCATGCTATTGCTCCCCGGCAACGGCGCTAGAAAAAGGTCTTGATAACCCACAAGTATAGGGGATCAATTGTAGCTTTTTCGATAAATAAGAGTGTCGAACCCAACGAGGAGCTAAAGGTAGAATTAGTATTCCCTTCAAGTTCTATCGACCACCGATACAACTCTACGCTCACTTAACGTTCGCTTTACCAAGAACAAGTATGCAACTATTTTGTAGGTGATAGGATAGGTTTGCAAGAATAAAATTAGAAGTACTTTGCGAGAATAAAACTACGAGTAATTTGCAAGATAATAAAAGTTAGTTGTTTAGTAGAAAGCTTTTGTAACACAAGAGAATGATTTGTCCCTAGGCAATCGATAACTAGACCGGTAATCATTGTTGCAATTTTATATGAGGGAGAGGCATGAGCTAACATACTTTCCGTACTTGGATCATATGCACTTATGATTGGAACTCTAGCAAGCATCCGCAACTACCAAAGATCATTAAGGTAAAACCCAACCATAGCATTAAGTATCAAGTCCTCTTTACTCCCATACGCAACAACCCCCTTACTCGGGTGTAAGCTTCTGTCACTCCAGCCGCCCACTATAAGAGAAGTATGAACGTATTACAAACCCTACAGCGGGAATCCCTCACGCTTGCGCGACACGGAGGGCACCATAGGACAACACCAAAATAAAACATACAACTCAAACCAATCACGATCATCAATCAACCCATAGGACAAAACGAATCTACTCAAACATCATAGGATGGCCACAAATCATTGGATAATAATATGTAGGATTAAGCACTATGTTTAAGTAGAGATTACAGCGGGGAGAAGAGGTGTTACAACGCTGCATAGAGGGGGGGAGAGTTGGTGATGACGGCGGCGAAGTTGTTGGTGTAGATCACCGTCACGATGATTGCCCTGGCGGTGTTCCGACGCCACCAGGAGAGAGGGGGAGAGGGCCCCCCTCCGTCTTCTTCTTCCTTGGCCTCCCCCTAGATGCGAGGAGAGTTCCCCCTCTGGTCCATGGCTGCCATGGCGGTGGAGGGGCAGGAGCCCCTCCGAGATTGGATCTCTCTCTCTGTTCTTTTTTGTTTCGCGCTCCTGTTTTCTGGTCTTTCACCGTTTCTTAAATTCCTGGAGATCTGTAACTCCGATTGCGTTGAAATTTTAACATGATTTTTTTCCGGATATTAGCTTCCTTGCGCCCGAAGAAGAGCACCAACCGACCTACGAGGGCCTCACGAGGCACCACGGCGCGCCGGACCCCCCCTGGCGCACCCTGGTGCCTCGTGGGGCCCACGAGCACCGCCTTGCGTTGATTCGACCTCCCAAAAATCATATATATTCCAAAATAAGTCTCCATGAAATTTTATTGCATTTGGACTTTGTTTGATATGGATATTCTGTGAAACAAAAAACATGCAACAAATAGGAACTGGCACTGGGCACTGGATCAATATGTTAGTCCCAAAAAACAATATAAAATATTGCCAAAAGTATGTGGAAAATTATAGGATATTGGCATGAAACAATCAAAAATTATAGATACGACGGAGATGTATCAAACGCCGACAACATGATGGCATCGAACATGTCACGCATTGAGGCACTACTCTACTCACCCACTGTGACACTTTGCAGCAATAGCGGCGACGTCATGGACATGGGAGAAGAAGCTCGGGCACAATCGTGGCCACATCAACGGGGCTAAGCGGCAGCTTGTGCCGGTGCAGCATGATAATTGGCAAGGAGGCCAAGCCGACGAGGCCCTTTGACTAGGACTACGAAAGCTCCTGCGCACCTTGCCGGCGCACACTATTGGTGTCATCTAACACGACTATCGGGTTCGAGGAATTCGTTACGGGGAATCTGGCCATTTTGCTGAAAAACCCCTTACTCTTTTCAGATCCAACGGGACACTTATACGTACGTATATATACTCACCTCTATGAACGCACGCACGCACACTCTATCCCTATGAGCACCTCCGAGAGAGTGAGCCGGCACATCATCTTGAGATTGACGAAGTCGCCACAGACGCCTTCCTCGTCGACGACAACATCTCCTCACACTGAACACACATTGCCGGAAGACCTGAAATAAATCTAGGAAAATGCGACCACCAGGGTCAAGTCTAGGACTTGAACACTGGACGGTCGATTTCATATCGAGCATACTCCTGAATTTATGCTCGAACACGTATTCACGATGCATCCTATTCATAGCATTCTAATGCTGAATTTCACCATGGTCCATTTATACGCACTATCATCCAAATTGGCGGGGGCTGCTTGATACGTCTCCAACGTATCTATAATTTTTGATTGTTCCATGCAATTATAATATTAATCTTGGATGTTTTATATACATTTACAAGCAATTATATATCATTTTTTGGGACTAACCTATTAACTTAGTGCCCAGTGCCAGTTGCCATTTTTTGCCTGTTTTTGATTTTCGAGAATATCAGTACCAAACGAAGTCCAAATGCCATGAAACTTTTTGGAGATTTTTTTCTGGACATAAGAGACACTAGAAGCTTCGGGAGAGGGCCAGAAGACAGAGGAGGTGGCCATGAGCCACCAGGGCACGCCCCAGGGGGGGTGGTGCGCCCTGGTGCCTCGTGGGCCCACCTATACTCCGTTCGACCTAATTCCACCTCTATAAATTCTCTAAAATCGGGAAACCAACAAGGGAGTCCACAAAATACTTTTTCCGCTGCCGCAAGTTCCTGTTCTCGAGAGATCCCATCTAGAGGCCTTTTCCGGCACTCTGCCGGAGGGGGAATCGATCACGGAGGGGCTCTACATCAACCTTGCTGCCCTTCCGATGATGCGTGAGTAGTTTACCACAGACCTTCGGGTCCATAGTTAGTAGCTAGATGGTTTCTTCTCTCTTTGTGATCTTCAATACAATGTTCTCCTCGATGTTCTTGGAGTTCTATCCTATGTAATCACTTTTTGCGGTGTGTTTGTTGGGATCCGATGAATTGTGAGTTTATGATCAGATTATCCATTAATATTATTTGAGTTTTCTCTGAACTCTTTTATACATGATTATTATAGCTTCGTATTTCTCTATGATCTATTGATTTGGTTTGGCCAACTAGAATGATTTATCTTGCAATGGGAGAGGTGCTTTGTAATGGGTTCGATCTTGCGGTGCTCAATCCCAGTGACAGAAAGGGACATGACACGTATGTATCGTTGCTATTAAGGGTAAAAAGATGGGTTTTATTCATGCGTGAGTTTACTTTGTCTACATCATGTCATCTTGCTTAAGGCGTTACTCCGTTCTTTATGAACTTAATACTCTAGATGCATGCTGGATAGCGGTCGATGTGTGGAGTAATAGTAGTAGATGCAGAATCGTTTCGGTCTACTTGTCTCGAACGTGATGCCTATATACATGATCGTTGCCTTGGATATCGTCATGCTTACTTGCTTTTCTATCAATTGCCCAACAGTAATTTGTTCACCTACCGTATGCTATTTTCAAGAGAGAAGCCTCTAGTGAAAACTATGGCCCTCGGGTCTACCTTTATCATATATTGAAAATCCTAAAAATACCTTGCAGCAATTTTACATTATTTATTTTATTTTGTATTTTTGTTCGATCTATCTATCTATCACCATACAATTTAACCTTGCAATTAACCGCCAAGGGATTGACAGCCCCTTGTTCGCGTTGGGTGCGAGGATTTGTTGTTTTGTGTGCAGGTACTGCTAACGAGTTGTTGCGTGATTCTCCTACTGGATTGATAACCTTGGTTTCATAACTAAGGGAAATACTTATCTCTACTATACTGCATCATCCCCTCCTCTTTAGGGAAATCCCAACGCACCTCACAAGTAGCAGAAAGAATTTCTGGCGACGTTGCCGGGGAGACATCATCAACATCTATCAAGTACCTACGCATAAACCTTCATCTCCTTGCATTTACTTTATTTGCCTTTGCCTCTCGTTTTCATCTCCCCCACTTCTAAAAAAGTTTTTACAAAAACATAAAAATATCTTTATTAGCTTGTTTGCTAGTTTGCTTGCTTTTATTACCTTCATGTCAAACACACAAGAACAGAAAATAAAACAAAAATTTAAGATACTATGGATCCACTTAAAGTTTTCTACTTGGATCATCTTCGATCCATTTGTGCTCGTGCTGAAACCCCAACTAGTTTAGTTGAGGGAAAATCATTAGATGAGCATGCTCATTTTGTGCGTCACCGTTTGTGTGAAAAAGGGAGACTCCTATGGCGTCAAATAAATTGTTTGCTATGTTATGCCTGGAATTTATGTGAAATTTATGATTTTACTTGTTGCTCTTAGAACCCTAAAAAACACCTTCCCTACCTATGTGATTTTAATGATAGAGAAATCTTATCTTCTTATGCCAAGGGTGTTTATAGTTACTATGATATCGAACAAATTGAAGAATTTGTTGCTTTTAAGGGTGCTTATGAAGTTGCTTCTTTGATTGAAAAGTATGATATTACTCTCTACAAATCTGAAAATTTTGACATACTTAAATATTGCTATGAAAACTATGCTCCTAATGCCTATGTTAATGAATTTATTGAGAGAATGTCTGCTACTTTGGAAGAAAATAATGATATGCATGAATCCATAGATAATTATGATTCCGTTGATTCGATTAAAATATCCCGTGTTGATGAATGTGATGCTTTCTATTCTTCTGGCCATGATGCCAATATTAATGATGCTTATAGAGATGAATTTGCTATAGTTCCTTATGTTAAAAATGAAATTATTGCTATAGCACCCATACTTGATAGCTCCTTGAATGAAAAGCATAATTGCAATGATGTTATTATAAATTCTATTAATGTCAATTGTGCTAATGATATGCAAAGCTACAAGCTTGGGGATGAAAATTTTGTTATGTCCACTACTTATTGCAATGATCATGATTGGGGTGATGATGCTTCTTATGATCTTGAAAATTTATTTAAGCCTCATGATGAATATGCTATTGATAATAATGATTGTAATAGTATTGAAAGTGGGTTTGGGAGAGCTTCAACTTTAGATAAAAAGAATTTCACATATTTGGAGAGTGTTCAATCTTATGAATTTTTTGATAAAAGTGGGTTTGGAGAGGTCACGACTTTAGTTGATGATAATCCCACTATTTTGGAAGAGTGTCAACTTTGCATGCATGTGGATCATGTAGAGAATATGTTATGTGATGGCTATATTGTTGAATTTGAATATGATCCTACATGTAATTATTATGAGAGAGGAAAATATGGTTATAGAAATTTTCATGTTACTCAATTACCTCTCTTGAAGTTTAAATTGTCAATGTTTTATTCTTCTTCCTTGCATATGCTAAATATTTGTTGCCTCGATAATTTGTTTGCATATAAAATGCCTATGCATAGGAAGTATGTTAGACTTAAATGTGTTTGTCACATGTTTTATGGTGCTCTCTTTGTGCTTCAATTCTTATCTTTTATGTGAGCATCATTAATATTCCAAGCCTATCTTAATGGCTATAAAGAAAGAGCTTGTTGGGAGATAACCCAATACTATCTGTTCTTGTGTGTTTGCACAATTATGCTACTGTTATGATTGTGTTTTTATGTTTTAATTAGTGTTTGTGTCAAGTAATGCCTTTAGAATGATTTGGAAGATAGTATAATTGATGCTGTTTGGAAAACAGAAAGTTTTTCCTCCAGTGCTGAAATTTTAATTCTGTACTGGAGCGTCAGAAAATTCAAAAAAATTACACAGTATTCGTATATGAATTGCCAACGTTGTCCTAATTTTTCAGAATTTTTGGACTTACAGAAGTATGGCTTTTAAATAGATCTTTACAGACTGTTCTGTTTTAGACAGATTCTGTTTTTGTTGCATAGTTTGCTTATTTTGATGAATCTATGGATCGTATCGGGAGGTATGAGTCATGGAGAAGTTGGAGTACAGTAGCATTATGCCAATATTAAATATGAATCAATTTACCACAGTACTTAGCGTTAAGGATTTATTTGTTATACTAACGGATCTCACGAAGGTTTTGTTGAGTTTTGTGTGATTGAAGTTTTCAAGTTTTGGGTGAGATCATGATAGATGAAGGAATAAGGAGTGGCAAGAGCCTAAGCTTGGGGATGGCCAAGGCACACCAAGGTAATATTCAAGGAAGACTCAAGCGTCTAAGCTTGGGGATGCCCTGAAAGGCATCCCCTCTTTCTTCTACCAACTATTGGTAATTTTACTTGGAGCTATATTTTTATTCATCACATGATATGTGTTTTACTTGGAGCGTCGTGTATTATATGAGTCTTTGCTTTGTTTGCTTTTTTAGTTTGTCACAATCATCTTTGCTGGACACATCTATTTGAGAGAGCCACACGTTTATCATGATTTGTTAGAATACTCTATGTACTTCACTTAAATCTTTTGAGCTAGGCAGTTGCTCTAGTACTTCACTTAAATCTTTTTTAGCACGGTGGTGGCTATATTTTGAAGAAATATTTGAACTCTCATGCTTCACTTATATTATTTTGAGAGTTGATAAGATTAAAATTTTGAAGAAATATTTGAACTCTCATGCTTCACTTATATTATTTTGAGAGTTGATAAGATTAAATTTTGAAGAAATATTTGCATTCTCATGCTTCACTTATATCTTTTTGAGAGTTGATAATACTAATGGTAATTTGCACAAGATATGAATTTGGTCCCAAAGTGATGAATATTCAAGAGGGATATAATAAAAACTTTCATTGGATATGATAAGTTTGATTCCTTGCAATAGTTTTGCGATATGAAGATGATAATATGTGAGTCATGTTAGTGAGTAATTGTGATTTAGTAAGAATATTGGTGTTAAGGTTTGTGATTCCCTATGCATGCACATAAAGTCAATAGTTATGCAATGAAATTATATCCTACTTATGGTGCATTATTCGGTGTTAGTTATGTTCAATGCATGTTTATGACCGTTTTCACTTTTTGGTTGGTCGCTTCTCAATCTATTTGCTAGCCTTCATTTGTACTAAGCGGGAATACTGCTTGTGCATCCAACTCCTTAAACCCAAGTTGTGCCAAATGAGTCCACCATACCTACCTATATGCGATATTTCCATGCCGTTCCAAATAAATTTGCACGTGCCAATTCTAATTTTTCAAAATAATTTTCCGTTTTGTGTGCCTGTACCGCTCATGAAGCGGCAGGGGGTGGCCAATATTTTCCATGCTAGGTGTGTTATTCTCACGATGAGTGTTTATTCACTTGTCATTGCACAAGAGAGTGGCAGGTAATAGGGATGCCCAGTCCCGAAATGAATTTTTTTTAATATGATGATAATAATAAATTCCTTGGAAAGTGTTGGTTTGGACAGCACCCATGGATAAGGCTAGCCATGGATTGTGAAAGAATGGTGGAAAGGAAATAAACTTTATTTTCTGTTTGGGAACCGCCTATGATGTGTCTAGCATGGAAGATATTGGGAATTCTCGATCGTTTTCGTTGACAGGAAAAGCATGCCTTTGAAAATAATTTTATCTCTCTAATTAAAGCTTTGAGATCTGGCACATCTGCAAATCTCTACTTCCCTCTGCGAAGGGGCCATCTATTTACTTTTATGCAATTTTTATTTTTATTTTGAGTCTTCATCTTCTCTTACAAAGCACCAACTAGAGAGCACCATTGTCGTACTTGTGCATTGTGTGTAGCTAATATTGAGTGTATTTCATGAATGGATCAATGATTGAGCATAATGGGCTGGGGATAACTTTCTTTAGCGTTGATATTTTGAAAGACATGGTTGCTTGTTAGTATGCTTGAGTATTTATGTCTTCATGTCAAACTATAGACTATTGCTTTGAATCATTCAAGTCCAAATGTCCATGCTACAAAGAAAAGAATATATGATGAATATGATAGGTAGCATTCCACATCAAAAATTCCACCTCTATAAATTCTCTAAAATCGGGAAACCAACAGGAGAGTCCATGAAATACTTTTTCCGCCGCCGCAAGTTCCTGTTCTCGAGAGATCCCATCTGGAGGCCTTTTCCGGCACTCCGCCGGAGGGGGAATCGATCACGGAGGGGCTCTACATCAACCTTGCTGCTCTTCCGATGATGCGTGAGTAGTTTACCACAGACGTTCGGGTCCATAGTTAGTAGCTAGATGGCTTCTTCTCTCTTTTTGATCTTCAATACAATGTTCTCCTCAATGTTCTTGGAGTTATATCCGATGTAATCACTTTTTGCGGTGTGTTTGTTGGGATCTGATGAATTGTGAGTTTATGATCAGATTATTCATGAATATTATTTGAGTTTTCTCTGAACTCTTTTATGCATGATTATTATAGCTTCGTATTTCTCTCCGATTTATTGATTTGGTTTGGCCAACTAGATTGATTTATCTTGCAATGGGAGAGGTGTTTTGTAATGGGTTCTATCTTGCGGTGCTCAATCTCAGTGACAGAAAGGGACATGACATGTATGTATCGTTGCTATTAAGGGTAAAAAGATGGGGTTTATTCATGCATGAGTTTACTTTGTCTACATCATGTCATCTTGCTTAAGGCGTTAGTCCGTTCTTTATGAACTTAATACTCTAGATGCATGCTGGATAGCGGTCGATGTGTGGAGTAATAGTAGTAGATGCAGAATCGTTTTGGTCTACTTGTCTCGGACGTGATGCCTATATACATGATCATTGCGTTGGATATCGTCATGATTATTTGCTTTTCTATCAATTGCCCAACAGTAATTTGTTCACCCACCGTATGCTATTTTCAAGAGAGAAGCCTCTTGTGAAAACTATGGCCCCCGGGTCTACCTTTATCATATATTGAAAATCGTAAAAATACCTTGCTGCAATTTTACTTTATTCATTTTATTTTGTATTTTTGTTCGATCTATCTATCTATCAGCATACAATTTAATTTTGCAATTAACCGCCAAGGGATTGACAACCCCTTGTTTGTGTTGGGTTCGAGAATTTGTTGTTTTGTGTGCAGGTACTGCTAATGAGTTGTTGCGTGATTCTCCTACTGGATTGATAACCTTGGTTTCATAACTGAGGGAAATACTTATCTCTACTGTACTGCATCATTCCCTACTCTTCGGGAAAATCCCAACGCAGTTCACAAGTAGCACTGCTCCACAATCCTTGTTGATTGTACGTAAGTCTCACTGGCACGAAGTGGTACGATGTCAAGCAAGTATACAATCAATGTTGTCAGAGAGGGAGGAAGTTTGAATTTATGAATAATATGGACCTAGTTATGCTGATGCGGTGGTGTGATACGGATAAATGCTATTTCTCCCCCTTCTCTCCATTGTCCCCATTGCCTTTCCTACTTCTTTGTGGCTCAGGTTGACAACACAAAATCACATTGGGCCGCTCCTCTGTGTCATCGCCTTTACCAATGTTCTCAGGCATAGTTGGAGCACACAAGGCCAGGCTATAGTCAACCAAGTATGCAAAGGCACGTCTAGCTTGGTAGCTAAAAAGGCGATCCTACTCAAAGTCATACTCATCTTCCCAATGCATCTCACTCCTACGAGATCATTGTACACCACTTAGCCACCACTATGCTGCAAAGCTGAAGTTAACATCGCTTCTGCATATAGCTAGGCCCTAGCCGTTCTAGAAACGGAATGGACATGACATAGAGCTTGAATTTCCAGTTTTGAAGGTAGGTGCTGAGTTTCTAAATATATAAAGACCCTATGGGGTTGTTTGTAGGCATCTCTCTCCAAATTTAATGGTTTGATATCAGTCACCCAGAGTATGGAATATTTATTATGTCATTTCAAATTTTGTAAAGAGTTGACTTCTAGATGTCAAGATATTTTCTTAGGTCAAATACAAAAGAAACTTCCCAAAGCAATGTTGGACCAAATAACTTTTTTACTAAAGAAACTCATTTTGTATACGTATATGTCGGACCAAAATCCGAAATTTTTTGCACACATTGAAGTTTTATGTTTGGTTGACTTGCAAAGTTCGAAGTCCGCATGTTGTTTGATTCCAGAGAAGAAAAGAGAGAAACTTTCCTGTAGTAAGATAGTTGGCTAGCACAACTCTGAAAGCAATGTTGGATTGGTAAGGATAAGGGGTGCCATGGAGCCTGACCTTCAAAAAACCACTCCAAGGAATATTTAAAAAAGAATTCTATAGCCAATAACTAAGAACTACTCATGGTTGGAGTTGGCATTGACGCCAAGCACATCCTCGACGGCCTTGATCATGAGCAGGACATGTACCTCGAAGGGCCTCGGTCCAAATAAATCGCGCGGGCTGTGAAAAATTTCTGTAAGGTCAATCATGACTTGTTGGCACGCTCATTGACTATTGAGGCACCGGGGGAGTCCGGCCTACCTCCGAGACCAGGGCAGCAGTCACGGAGGAAGGGCAAGCTCCCGATGTCGGTGAAGCCTGGGTGGTGCCGGTGCAACACTAGAGATGCACTGCCAATGTGATTGAAGGGCGGGATGGTCGTGAGCCTCACTGATGCCACTAGTTCTCACCTCAGTTCTCTCGCTCCTGGCTAGTGTTTGAGTAGCTGCTTGCATGATGCGGGTGGTTGCTGTTTGGGAGATAAGAGGACGAAGAAATCAAGAAAGCAACTAGCCACGTGCATGCCAGGCTGCCAACGAAGGCGTGATGCCTTGCAATCGTATGCCTTCTAGTAAACCTTGACGCTTTGTCATGGCGACCCGATCTCCATGCCGATGCCTACTGCCAGAGAAGTCGTGCTCTACTACGTACCTGAAACAGGGCGTGCATATTGTGGCCGTCCTGCGCGATCTTCCTGACACCATCACCCATGGACAAGCAGCCACTTGATGACGTCGACATTGATGGCGATGGAGACGCATAGTCTATCTCCGATGAAACGCCGACAACATGATGGCATCGAAGATGCAGCGCATCGAGGCACTACTCTACTGGTCCACCATGACATGTTGCAGCAACGGTGGCTACGCCACGGACACGGAGAAGAAGGCCGGGCACGGTCGTGGCCTTCGACTTAGCACATTGACAGGCCAAAGCGGTAGATTGTGATGGTCCTCTTGTGCCAGAGCTGCGTGGCTGGGTGGGCCACAACACTTCGTGCAGCATGGTAAGGAGGCCAAGTCGCCGAGGCCACTTTTCTAGGACTAAGATAGCTCCCATGCACCTTGTCGTGCACTACTGGTGTCGTCTCGACGAAATAATTATGTGGAATTTGAGAATTTTGTAAAATAATAATCCCCAAATAAATAACTATTGTTGATGCAGTCCTCAAGAAACATACGTGTCAACCACGTCAGCATCATGATCATCCCCGAACCGTTTCTGGACCAGAGTGTATCACTTAAATCGGTTTAGACTTTCCTAAAAAAACAGTTTAGAATAAATTGCATGACTTTTTGGTTAATGGACTAAGTGTGCATTTTAATTTAGTTTATGGACTAATGGAGTTTTTACTCTTTTGTATACATGAAAATTTCAAAACATACTTGATGATTTGTTCAGCAGCGAAACGCTGATTTTTACTTGTAGAACAGTGTATATAAACATCACCGAATTGGAATGTACTATATCTTAGAGTTTAGCTTGAAGGACAGCACCACCGAACTCTTTTCACATCCAACCGTACTTCTTCCAAATCGAGCATATTCCTGAATTTACGCTGGACCTTGTATTCCCGATGCATCCTATCCATAGCACTTGAATACAGAATCTCACCATAGTCCGCTGATACGCACTGGGAATCCTCCTCGTATACGCAGGTAGCTAATCTCTCTTCTAGATCCAAACTAACCGTGAAAAGTTGACAAGAGATGTTTCATGATGGAGCACACAATGGTCGAACGCGAAACTATGAAACTAGTAATGAATCATTGCATCACCAGCAGTACAACCATATATCATGTGTGTTGCCTTGCATTCATTTTCCGTACTTAAACTCAAAAGGAGTAGTTGTATATTCATTACAATTTTACTTTATAAAACTAGCAATGTGCGTAAGTAGGTGCAAAGAGCCACGTGAAGTCGGTCATCAAAACCAGTACTATTGCGACATGCATGTATCACGACTGTGACACGATGACACTGAAGAGATGGATAGTATTAAATGATGTTTTGTTATTTCAGTCTTTTAGGTTAATTACACAAACGGGCTTCTTCCTTGGATACCAGGAAAACTGACACTATTAATCTATTATCTTTCATCAAGAAAAAATAACTCACTGTAGTACCTCTTGTACTAATGAAACTGCACAAAAAATATTGCATGGAACAGAAATGCTAGGAGAAGAGGTCGGAGGAAATTGATTGTGGTTAGGGTTGTTTGAGTAGAGGAGGCCGCAGATAAATTCTTAGGCAATGTAGACGACGAAGGCAAGTTGCATGGGCGCTGCGGACCTCTTGCTTGCAAGGAATCAGATGGCGCATCTGGACTCCTAGCTGGCTAACATTGTATCGTCGCGTGCTGCGTGCGAGGTGGTGTCTGTGCCTGTATCTTTTGCATTCATTCACATGACCTTTAAATGGGTTATTTAATGTATCTTTTGCATTCATTCACATGGCCTTTGAACAGGTTATTTTGTATCAAAAGTACTCCCCTTTTTTGAAAATTTGGGAGACAATAGATGGTCCGAGTGGGTGCAGGGCAAGACGTTCCTCTAATACATTTTTTGGGTCTACTCAGTGCACTCCTGTATTAAATTTGGAAATTATAGTTTTTTCCAGCCACATAAGTGAGATTAATTCTTTGGGTACTAACTAGAGTCTAAGGACATTAACGGACTAAACAAGAACCTTCGTTTTTCCATGGACACGTCCAGACATGTCGGCGAAAAACGTGGTATCCAACAGTCAGGAAAATTGTTCGGTGTGTGGCTTGGGTGGGGAGAGGGAGAGAGAGGGGTGGCTAGGTTGTGGATTGCTCTAAGCATGGTGTGGGCCACATACATGTCCATTTCTCTCCCAGATTTGGAATGAAAAACGGAGAAAACTGGATAGTCCGGACATATGGGGAGTTCTGGGGTACCACGCTGGGTGGGAATTTTCTTTCTAGACCGTGTCCGGACTGTTTGGCGAGTAAATGAGGGAAGAGTAGGGATGCCCTCCAAGATACACTAACCAAGAAAAGCACCCTCCTTATTGCAATCCCTATAGCTTTCCAAATACATTTTTTTTATTGAATGCATCGTGTAGTTCTTTATAAGAAACAACTATAACTTTATTCATACTCGTCACCAAGATCTAATAAATTACTAAGTAACTCCTACAACCAAGAATTACAATAAAATCACTTGTAGATATCTTCTCCATGGTATCAATGTTTGCAAGACGAAATACTTCGAATGCTTCATTAAAGAGACGGAAATTTTACGGGAGCACCAAGACTTCCACTCGTTTACCTGCACAAACTTTTTTACAGATAAATATTTCCGAAAGACCATTGACTCGCCGAAACAAATAGATGGGAAGTTATGATTGGTGAATAGACCAGCGCCGAGGATAATCCCCTAGAAGTGCAGGTCGTCGAACCACAAGATCTTCACTGAAACATCAAGGAAAGATTACAACTCAACAAAGAATCAAACCAACAAAATCCAGACACATGCATGGTTTAGCTAGGACCCCTCTATCAATTTTTTCCCGTGTAAAAAGAATATTTTCGTAATGCCTGCCGACGTTCAGAGAAGGAACGCAAAATCCAAGTCTAAAACTATTTTGTTCCATCAGCTTCACGTCCCTGTCTGCTCCCGGGTTCTCTGCCACGTTGTGCCTGCCCATCCCCAGGCAGTCGTCCAACCGCCCCTCTGCTCGCCCTCCTTGGCCAACTGCCCTCTGCCCATGCATGTGCCTGGGTAACTCCCAGGAATCCTCCCTATTGACGCACGATAACCTACCTGCCACACACAACTGTAGAGCCACGAAACCACCTCCCCCTCCTCTGCACCCAACAGCAAGTGGACAGTGGGGGCCCCACTGCCATGTCCATAGAGACCAAGAACCAGGGAAATTAGTTCTACGTTCATTATTTTTTTAGAGAAAAGGCATAGGGCCAACTTTATAGATAAAGCCTGCAGCCACAAGTCACCGATACAACCAACCAGATAGACAAAAACACAAAGTTCACTGATAGAGTTTATGCTGCACATGCAGCAATACACAAATTCATGGCACACGGGCCAACTACTTACGCATAACACGCAGGAAACTAGGAGAGCACCAACATCAGCCAAGGGCGCAGTAGCTTGATCTCAGGGAGAGATACATATCGACGTTGCCTGAACACACAATCAGCATCTCCGTGGCCTCCTTCTCGCATTCCTTGGTCAATGATTTCCATTTCTGTAAAAGGATAAGAAGTTTGAAAAGACAATCAGCATGCTTGTTAGGAGAAGAATGTTCATTCGTGAACTTGTTCCTAGTCGTCCAAAGAACATAACACATCGCCGAGAAACCAAACCAAAATAAAGACTCACGAGCTTTATGTGTTTAATGGGAGGCAGATCTTCTGGGACTATGCAGCAGCCAAGATTTGTTAGTTCCTTGCAATCAGAATGGTGTAGAGTGGTGAGGCCCGTGACATGAAGACCTCTAATGCAACTGCTTCTGTTGATGCTTGAATGTTGCGTAATCACCTCACCCATTGTGATACATTCCGTAAAAGTTGTGAGCACTTCAATGCCTACCTTGATTAACACTAATGTTTCTAGGGAATGAAATCAGATTGCAAAAATATCTCAAAAAGTAACACTCTGCAAGTCTCAAACATTTTATAATTGGTCGGTTTTCTGGCTTTAACAAGCTTGGACTTCAAGGAGAACGCAGTGCCTCAAGTACTTCATTCTCGACAGTCTTGAAGCTGGATTAGCGGTTTCGAGTACTGCTTCTCAGCAAGTCGAGCTACAGCAGCTTCTGCCATACTTTTAGTTTAGCAATGCAGTCTATATATTGCGATCCTCAGAGTTTATTCATGCGCTGCAACTCACCGATGATGGTACTCTTTGTAGCATTTCTTTAATTTGGTGTGAGCATGTGTAATGTGCAACTCCTTGAGACAAGGAAGTTTCAATTCATTTGGAGTCCTACTCATTCTTCCTAACTTAAAGTCTAATGGGAAAAGCGGGTAATTTATGTTACATGGCATTTCCTTACAAAATCAATATCACAGGACAAATAGACTGGCGATAGGTGGCTGATCTCATCTCTTTGGTCGGTATAGCGGCGTGTCTCGGGTGAGGTGGTGTCGGGGTCTTGGATGCCGGGGCGGCGGCCCGGGTGGTGGGAGCGCGGTGCTCGTGGGCGGAGCCCGTGGCTCAGGTGCTGCGTGGTGGCCGGGATGTGATGCTCGGTGACGGTGGTGCGGCCTCCGTACCATATGGTGGTGGTGGTGAGTGTTGGCTGAGGTGAAGACCTGCTCTGTCTTCAGGCAGACCGGCGGCGGTGAAGTTTGTTCCCTTCTTGAAGGCGTCGTTGCGGATCTCATTGTCCGTCGTGTTACTCCGGGGGAAACCCTAATCCCTGGATCGGGCGGTGGCGGCGCTCCGGTGGTGTCGTAACCTTCCTGAATTCGCCGCCTTGGAGCTCACGGTTCGTCGCATGTGGGTTCGTCTCTTCGCGGTGGCGTGTTCACGGTTGAGGTCCCGGAGCACTTGTAGTGGTTGGGGTTGTGTTGCTGCGCTTAGCTCCTATGTATCCTGCCTTGGGTGTGTGTGTGTTGTGGTGGTGTGTGTTTGTATCGGGTTGTTGATGATCATTGCTTTATATATAAAGAAGGGCGAAAGCCTTTTTTGGTAGGTGGCTGATGCTAGACAGTTTTAAGTCTGAGTCACCCTTTCCACCTATACACAATCAACCCAATAGACCTAATATATATAATGAAGCAGACCAGCGCTTCAAATTTTAATTGGGAAAACCATCTTGTGTAGTTGTTATGGTTTGATTGGGTCCAGAAGGAGGTTGAAGCTAGCTACATGTAGGATAGGATGTTGAATGGCACTGATGTTGTAATAGGTGTGGGAAATATTAGCAACACAAATTCAAGTGGAAGCGAAGTACTGTGAGCTCAATCTGGAAACGTGATAACTGTTTCCCTCCATACCTGCCAAGAATAGAAATATATATGGACAGGCTAAAGTTGTCTGTTCTTCTACGAGCTGACTTTGAGGCTCCCTAAATGAACTATATCCTATTCCAGATTGCTCTTGTCTTGGCAGAAGCAGCAGAATGGGTGCGGCCAGTAATTCTCTCCATAGCAAACAAGACCACCGGTCCTTCTATCGTCGGGAGATAGGGGAACTGGCGGCGCCTCAACCTGATACATAGATTTTGTAGGATAGTTTTCTCATGGCAGAATCTTGGTATGGGAGGGTACATCACGGTGGAATAAATTAGGTGAGATCAATGAGATCAATTTTTTTTGAAATAAATCTTGGGGGAGATTTGTATGAGATCTCACATTACGTGAGATCATGAGATCAACCCCAAAAATTCATATTTAGACATTTCAAAAAAATCTGAAATTATTTAGCAACATCCATGTGGGGTATGTTTACAACTCCGAAAAATTCAGCTCAAATCTTGATGTACATTTGGAGATTCAAAAAAGACAAATTCGAATGTGAATAGTGGCAGCTTTGGATGAATAGTACTTCGACACCATTCATGTCCAATTTTGTCCTTTTGTTTCTATTAATGTAGGTCGAATTAGGATCTGAAACGTTTACAGATTGAACATCAACCATTGATGTGTGTCTAAATTTTTTTTGAGCATGTTTGGACATTTAGCTTTTTTGTGGAGACTTGTGTGAGATCTCAAATTAGGTGACATCAATGAGATCGATTTTTTTGAAAAAAAAATAGGTGAGGCTGGGGTCGCCTCGTGTGTAGCTCGGGCGGCTCATGAGATGTAGGGTTTTCTGTTTAGGAAAGAGGGCCTTAGTCGGTGGTTAGGCATGCGGTTGTGCAGCCTAACCACTCAAGTTCAATTTCTAAAATTGACAGCTGATGCACAGTGGTTTCCCTCATCTATTGAGGATCAAGCTTGGTGTGTGATATAACCACTCATCAAGATAAAATCTTGGTACTTATTAAAAAAATCTTTGAGGATCATGATTATCTTGGTACTCATACTATAAAGGTTGTGTGCATCACTAATTGGTGTAGAGGCCGGGAAGCGAAATTCTCTCCCAAATTTTCCTAGCAACTACGTAAAGCACCAATCGGCAGATTCCTATGTGTTACGCACCGTTTTCCCCACTTTATACTCAACTATTCAGATTCCGCGGGGCGCGAAGCAGCCACCTTACGCAGTTACAAAAAATAACCACCTAATATAAATTGTGCGACAAATTTCGAATGAGAGAAACTGACAAACTTTCATCCGGATAAAGCAAACATGTCGAAAGGTCACGAAGGTGCCCTAGTGGTCATTCTTACATAGCTCATAAGATTTATGATGTGCATACTTTTTATTGGGCTCCTGATCACACATCATGCCGGCAAGTGGTTACAATCATTGTAGCACACTGTCTCTCTTTAGCTTGACTATATATGTCTGTTCTTTCTTTCCGGTGCTGGGCCAACAAACCACCTTCGTTATATTTTGTATAAAGGGACATATTTACCCTTCCACACGCTTAGTACAAAGTAAGCTTAATGTACACTAGCTCGGCTCAATCCTCTTGTTGTACCATCGTATTCAGGGAACCCATGGCCAGGATAGCTGTCGTCATCCTCTTCTTCTTCATTCTCTTCCATTAGGACCCCTCTTTCTGCGTGCTTGGTCCAACAGTTATAGCCGGACATGAAACCGGACTCAAACAGGTGGACGTGAATGGTTCTTGAGTTAGAGTAATTTCGATCATTCTTACAGCCAGCACATGGACAATACATAAAACCATCCGCCCGCTTGTTTGCCTCAGCCGCAACCAGAAAAGTACACACGCCATTAATGAACTGGGGAGAGCATCGGTCATCGTACATCCATTGTCGGCTCATCTTCATTACACAACACCGAAAAGACCAAATTAATACAAGTTCATACATAAAGTTCATACACACTTGTTCTCATAAAACAACATACAAACTCTCTAGCTAAAGCATTTAAATGCAACAACAAATGCGATCAAGATCGCAACTACGGTAACAATTGATCCAACAGCATAGTGATACCAAGCCTCACTATCAATGGCATTTTTTTTAAATTTTCTAATCTTCAAGCGCATTGCATCCATCTTGATCTTGTGATCATCGACGACATCGGCAACATACAACTCTAGTTTCATCTTCTCTTCTTCAATTCTTTTCAATTTTTCTTTCAAATACTCGTTTTCTTTTTCAACTAAATTTAACCTCTCGACAAGAGGGTAGCTAGCAAAACTTATTGGTACGACTTGTTCAGTCAGATAACAGATATGTGTTCCCATTGTCTCCCGATCCCAGCCAGCTATGTTTTTCTTCTTCTACGAACCCTGTCTAGCTACACGGCTCAGCAGTAACGTGAACTCTGTCTAGCCGCCTTTCATCCATTAGCTTGAGCCCCCTCTCTACTTTGGACCTCTTCCAACGCATAGGTGCTTAGATGAGGTGCTAAGCGCATTAAATAGTTTAGTAACTATAGTCCCCAATGCATAGGTGCTTATTAACTTGTTGTAGCTAAGCTCCCTTCATTTAATGATTTAGCTACACCCTGTGCTAGCTAGCTGGTCATGCTTTTATGAAGCCACGTTACATAAACATGTCTCATGGATGTGTGTCTTCACTAGTTGCAATCATAGCATGGTCCTGTGATGACTCTAACCTGGACCCGTCATTGCCACCACCTCTTCTCCCCTGGGCCGACACCATCTACTGGCGGGTGTGGTTGCCTTGTCGTGGGCAAGTTTGTGGCCCCATGGTATCGCTTTCTTCCCTTGGCAAGTTTGTGGCCCAAAATGATGATGCTGGCAAGTTTGTGGCCGACGCTATTAAGTGCGATGGAGAAATTGAAGGTATGTAAAAAAAACACAAATTAAAGGTCATCTCAAAAAGAAAAGAGAAATTGAAGGTATCCCGCATCTAGCTAATTGTGCTTTGTAATTATGGAAAAATAAATACAAATTCGGGTTAGGCCCTGTAAAAATGGATGGGAGGAGCACCCAAGTCGATATTTGGTATCAAACACCATCGACACTTTTCAGGTGAGACAGTATCGTATTTAAAACCATGGGAGTTACCATCTTAGTGTTGGCTGAAAGTATTTCGCTAGAAACAGACTTTCAACCGACTCTAAATCTCATATTTGCGCCATTGCACATCCTGTTAAAATAATCTAAAAAATGGTGGCCAAGGTTTTAAATGTTGGACAGAACTTTTGTGCAGAAAACAATTATGCTTTGCGAACAGGAGAGACTGTCATCGCATTAAATAACCCACTAGCTTGTTTTTCTTACTGCTGCTTAATTTGAACTCAAAGTGCCAATATTTCTATTGGCGCATAAATCCTAGCTCGGCGAATCAAGCAAGCTACTTAGGTGCAGAATGTAGGTGGGTGAGTCAAGTATGAGTACTGCATCTGGATGCACTTCTACCAAACTGTAACCGTCTAATCACAAAATGCCACATAGACTGGTCTCAAGATTGCCATGATAAATTTGGCCACCTCCATGATGTTCGAGTGCACTACTTGTTTTGGCCGGGCTAGGCAGCTATATTCGAGCCGTTGTGGGCATTACTTGGGTGCATGGTGTGAATCGCTATAGATGAGTAGGCAAATTATTACTACATGGCTGTGCAGAGTGTGATTGGGAGGTAACAGAAATCTGATTAAGTAGTGCAAGACAGTCATCTTCGCGACCAATCCAGGAAGACCTTAAGAATAGTTTGAGAAATGGTAACAACATGATGCATCTTGCTGTTCCGCATGGTTCCCCTTGGCCTAGCAGCAACCAAAGAAAGGCATGATGGTCGACATAATAAATGTTAATTTTTAGTTTATCATGTGTCCTGTCACAGTTCCCTTGGGGTGGAATGCCCCAGATTGTTTTGGACCTACTTGTTTGAATATTCATGCCTTTTCACCACGGCTTTGCCTTAGTAAGCTAAGCTAGACAGATTAGTCATCGATGTTGTCTAAGTTGGTTTCACATCTCAACGACTCTTATTGTGAAGTTACGGATTATAAATTGTTTTTTTTCTTATTAATCCAACTTTCTGTTCATTCTAGCAAATCTCAAGGTAGTATCTAGAAGTCCTTTCGGTCAATCCACCAGAGTGCAGTGCCCCTTCATGATGATAGAGCTAATATGTTCTATCCGAGTTTTTTAGTACTGTTACAAGATTAATGTCATTCTAACCTTGCTCCATTTGTTGCACTGAAGTTATTTGTGTGATCATATTTTGCAGCGTACCCTGTTTTAGGCAAGACATTATATCCTTGTGATATATGTTTGGTCTGGTCAATTACTGCATCTCCGCTCATGACCCACGTTGCTCCCATCCGGAGACGTGTGGGAAACTTAGCCTGCCACCGGTCCCCACTTCCCCCCGGCGGTCTCGCGCTGGTGGCCGTGATTCGATTGGCAGAGCTCGCAATGGCTGGACCCGGCTTCCACGATGGGCAGTGAATGGTAGGCTGGTGTGGCAGAGGAGGAGCTGTGTCTCGGTAGCCGGTGCAGGAAACCAGGTGCGAGGTGGTATAGCGGGGAGTGTGCGGTGGCAGCGCAACATCTGTCAGCTTTGAGGGCTAGATCTTGACCTGCGAGGGCCGGTGCGACGTATGCATGTAGTTGCCGACCTGCAAGGCCGGTGAGCGGCTCCGGTGGCGAAGGTGGGCAGAGGCGTGGTGGTGCTTTCCCTTTGACGTAATGGTGTGTCTTCCGCCTGTCGCCGGTTCTCTCCGGGGTGACATCAGTAGTCCTTCATTCGGTTGGACATGTCCTTGCCTTTTCCGGCTAATGCTTGGTGGTCGGCTACCTCCACAACTGGTATGATATGCTGTACAAATCTGGGTGAAAACACCCCAACGTTCATTGTCGATGCCGGCAGCAACGACACCCTTAGATGACGTTTCTTCATTAGGTGTTTTGTCGCAGCTTCGCATCACATCTCCCCCAACAACATTTGTATAAATGTAAACTGAAAGCTCGCACAGACACCTCAGCTTGAAAGAGTCAAGTTTTGCATCTTCCGAAGATTGACCGTGAACAACCACATATTATAGGGGGCACCTATGCTCAGCTAACTAAACAAAGAAAAAGTTCAGTTTCAGTCAATTGGATCCCACCCGTTGGATCCGAAATAAACGTTTTGATGTCTTCCATCTTCCTCGAAGCGCTTTCTAATCAGACGAATGAATGCATTGTTGGAATTAACCACATTCTCATAGTCCAGCTCGGACGTGAACAAGTCACCAAGTCCTATAGGGTTAGAGTAGTTAACTTTAGCTCCTAAATATACTTATGTATCCTTGTAATCTCTACCCAGATCAATAGAAACAAAGAACAACAGGCGCGACACTCGCCTATGGCCACCTCGTGTTTTCGCATGGTGTGCTCCGGCTAGTAAAATCAATCAACAGCTAGCTTGTTTCCTATGTGCAGCCAGCCGTCGTGTACTAATCAATCAATTCATAGGCTCTGGACGTAGATCTCGTCGGAATAATCGATCAGCTACCAAGTTATCTTCTTCTACCTACGTGTTGCTGTGGCCACAAGCACCGGCCAGTAACCTCGTTGAGGAAGTACATCGACGGGTAGCATCGATGTACAGGAACTGTGCCAACAATTGATATCTGAGCTTTGGTGGATTGACGTGATCTTCTGAAAGTAAATTGATGATCATGTCGGGAAGCGATGAGATCTTGTTGACGGCAGCGTGAGCACCGATGCTGATGGTGAGGAGTTCACATTTCCCCCGCTTGGACTGTGAGGACGACATCCCAAGGTCACGATGGAGGGGGTCAAGTTCTGGGAAGTTGTCGATCCTGGCGCCGCGAAGTATCAGAAGGATCATCAGTTGTTAACGGCGAACTACTCCGTCATGCCGAACGATGTGATGCAGCAACTCGTCAACTTAAGCTATGTAAGCTGGAGAATCTGATGGTGACAGATGCAAAAACAGCAATCCTTGACACTACTGGGAAAGGGCTTATAGGTGAACCCAATTCAGTGGCCGGCGGGACCAGGCACCCGCCACAGGTAGTTAGGAGAAGCAGCAGTGGCAGGTGGCAAAACACGATCGCCAGAGCTAGAGGCATATCAGTGGCGGGCGAAACACAACACCCGCCACAAAGAAGCACTGCTGAGCGTGGGTCCGTTATGAATGTTTATTGTGGCGAGTGGCTATGCTTGCCCACCACTGTTGTTACAGGTAGGAGCGGCGGGCGTGTTTATATCCCCGCCACAGTTAAAAGCCTCCAACGGGTTCCATTTTTTTTAATGCAAATAATAGCTGTGGTGGGCAGGATGTCCTACCCACCACAAGTAGGTTAGCGGCAGACGATTTAAATTCAACTGAAGGGTTGCCGCCCGCCACCTCAAATTAGCAGTGGCGGGTCTTATGGCGCGCCCGCCACAGCTGTTTAGCACTATATGCACGCGCGCGCCCCCCTCTCTCTCCCTTACCCCACACTCTCACTCTCACTCTCACTCTCTCCCACATCTCGCTCTCGTCGCCGCCGTCGTCCTCCACCACGGCGATGACCACGTCACCGTCGTCGTACGCTGCCGTCGCCGTCCGCTGCCGTCGTCGCCGTCCCACTACTAGGGAAAACCCTAGCAGTACCGCGAGTTTTTGGCCTAGCAGTAGCGCGGGTACCCGCGCTACTGCTACGGCGCTACAGCTAAACTTTAGCAGTAGCGGGGGTTGGACCCCCGCTACTGCTAAATCAGTTAGCAGCAGCGTGCATTCCGACACGCGCTACTGCTAATTACTAGCAGCGCGCCCATACCCCGCGCTACTACTATTCTTCCGTATTCCATTTCTCTTTTGTTTTATACTGTATTTATACACCGTTATACAAGTTTTCATACAATAGCAATTTAGAGATTGTTATATTATTATGATCATGATAGAAACGCGGATTAGATTCAAGTGGATGGATCCAAAGTGACCAAGTTGGATTAGTAGGACCATCCAACTTGGTCGTCCTACTAATCCAACTTGGTCGTCCTACTAATCCAACTTGGTCGTCCTACTAATCCAACTTGGTCACTTTGGATCCATCCACTTGAATCTAATCCATGTTTCTTTCACCCAATGATATAATAACTCATCATGATCATAATAACAACTCATCATCATTATCATCATCATCATAATAACAACTCATCATCATCATCGTCATAACAACTCATCATCATAGCAACTCCTCATGATCATCATCTATGAGTCATATAACAGCTCATTATTCTAGCTAACACATTGTAGCACATAACTCATCATCATCATAATAACAACTAATCATTATCATCATAGTCATAATGAACACTAGCTAATTGTTCTTACTACCTAGGACCTAGTCCTCTCTCCTAGGTAAAATAGCATAAAACAGATAAACCGGTCCATCTCCAAAATGGAGAATGGAGATCCACCTGTCGCCAACTTCTGGCTTGCGCACACGCATGTTGTCTCCAATCGTTGCGTGTGCGCCTTCATTATTTTGCTCCATTCTTTGATATTGAGCCTTCCACCTTTCAAAGAAATAGAGTATTCACTTTTGTAAGCCGTCGGCGGAAACGGTCGTAAGCTAACCATATACATACTCCCTTCGATAAGCATCATGTGAGGCACAATCTCGCTCGGGAGCTTCTGTTGAATAACATAGTAACATATATAGTTAGCAATGTTGTTTACTGAAGAAGAATGTATTCAACGAAATTACCATCATTAACAAAATCATACCAAGTTTTTGGCAATGAAGTTACCATCATGCAACTCATGGACGAGTGGCACGTATATAGTATAACTTGGGCTGACAAAGTGATTGGTCTTAAAAGTCTCAACATCATCTATAAATGAGACAAGATATCCTTTCTCTTCACAATTAAGCTCTGAGCCATAGCTTTAGTACGTCCCGTCCACAGCTTTTCGAGTATTTCTTGAAGATAAGAAATAAGCTGACAATTATAAATAAACAAGTTTAGTACCGATGAACACCAAATATTTTTAAATAAACAATATAAATTACTTAACAAATTAGTTTGACAAACTCACATTTAGGCAAAACTGGAGGCATATCCACGTCCACCCAAATGTCAATATTATCTTCATCTTCGGGATGAATATCAAAGGTTATTTGCATATTCTCCTCAAATCCATATGCCTTGCAGAGAGCTCCCCAATTTGAGCAACCGAAATGGGAGTGATTAAGCGCATTGTAGAGCTTAACCCGAAAAGCATAACCATGTTTAGTCCCGAGGTGAGCTCTCCGTGTCTCCATATTCTCAAAGTCTTGGAAACCAAGCTTCTCCAAGACATAAGGTCTTGCATGGTAGGGGATGTACTACTCGAATTGAAAAATAAGGAAATTACACGTTGAAGCAAAGAATCAGAAGTCATGATTAATTACGAAGAAATACTTGTCGCTGCGTACCGTACAAACATCGAAGGTCTCTTCCAGCTTGACCGTGAAGTACCTACCATTTTGCAGGTGAGGCATCCTGTCGCACAAACCCCGGTCGTCGCAGCAGTATTCACACTTCGGGATCCTATCATCGTCAGACATTTCCTGTGTTCAAAATTCAAAGATTATAAATTGACACTTCCTCTCTCATATTGCGACCGTTCTGCCGGAATGTCGATTAATTCCCGTTCCGGCAAATCATGGGCACTCAATATTTTCTACTTTCTAGCACAAGTCATGCCAAAATTCACGAAAAAATTCGGCATGACCTTTGCTAAATTAGGACATATCGAGCGCTTGAAATTTGCCAGAACAGAAATGAATCAACATTCCGGCAAAACATAGGCCACTCGGAGGTGTTCCCTGCAAAATGCATCTATGCATCCATTTTGTCAGCATTTTTCAAAATCAATAATGAAATAAAAGTGCAGCAATCAATAATGCATCCATGTATCCATCCATCTAACCATCCATTCTAGCAAACATACATCCATCTACATATATATTAAAATAAAACTAAATAAAAAACTAAACAGAGAGGAGAGGGAGGTGCTCACGGTGGCGGGACGGGGCCGAGCGGGTGAGGGAGACGCGACATGAGAAATCCTGCATAATCCACCGATTGAAAAATTATATCATCAATATAATTGGCAACAAACATTTTTATATTCTATTACTTTTTTTTACTTAAATTTTTCTATTCAATTACCATTCATAAAACATATGTATACCATTCACTATTAAAAAAATTTAATAAAAATTTCTGTACCTAAATTTTCCTATTAAAAATTTCTATTACAAATTTTTTTTACTAAAAATTTCTATTACTAAAATTTTCTATTACTAAATACCTACATTCTATTCATATAACCTAAATACCTACATACCTACATTCTATTCATACAGCCTAAATACCTACATACCTACATTCTATTCATATATAACCTATTTTCTATTACTAAAATTTATGTACCTAAATACCTACATTCTATTCATATAACCTATATGTTCTATTTTATTCAAAAAAACATAGATGGGGGAGGGAGGAAGGGAGGGAGGGAGGGAGGGAGGGAGGGAGGGAGGGAGGCAGGGAGGCAGAAGGGAGGGAGGGAGGAAGGGAGGGAGGGAGGGGGGAGGGAGGCAGGAGGGACGAAGGGAGGGAGGGAGGCAGAAGGGAGGGAGGAAGGAGAGAAGGAGGAGGCCGGGATGGGGGAGGGAGGGAGGAGGACGGCGGGCGACGAGGAGGAGGGAGGAGGGCGGCGAGCGGAGGAGGAGGGAGGAGGGCGGAGGGCGGCCAGAGGAGGAGGGAGGGAGATACCTCGGGGGCGACGACGGGCAACGGCGGCGGCAGAGAGAGCGAGCGAGAGAGTGTGAGGGGAGAGTGAGGGAGAGGTAGTTGAACGGGCCGCGGGGAAGAAGATAGGGCTATCTTAGCAGTAGCGCGGGGTTACCTGTTATCTGTAGCGCGTGCTCCGATACCACGATGCTGCTAAGTGGGCCGGGGGAGCTGGGCCCGGGCTGGCCACAGTAGCAGCGTGGGTTGTATCAGCGCGCTACTGCTAACTAGCTTAGCAGTAGCGCGTTCCGGCGACCCACGCTGCTACTGTGGCCAGCCCGCACTACTAGAAAAAACCCTGTTAGTGGCGCACCTATTTTGGCTATTAATGGCGCACTATAGGTGCGCCACTATTATCACGCCACTAGTAACAAATACTAATGGCGCACCACTGGTGCGCCATTAGTATCCCAGATAATAGTGGCGCACCATATAGTGCGCCATTACTAGGCCAAATAGTGCGCCATTGCTATGCCTCTTAGCTGGGCCATGTGTATACTGTGCTCTGTGATAGTAATGGCGCACTTTCACACAATGCGCCACTACTGTGTTTCCTATGTGCGCCACTAATGTTATATATGGTGCGCCACTACTATGAATATTCTGTATTATTATTTTTTGGCTTTTTTGGTAATTGCACAGGTTACAAAATACATTATCAGCACAGAATATAAACAGAACAGAATATAAAAAGCACATTTAGGTCTCGAGATAGCGAACACAATTCAATTCATCATATTAGTCTCCAAATTCAAAATACCGAACAAAGTTCAAATATTAGACAAGTTTAGGTCTCGAGACCGAGTAGCGAGTTTGTCGTCACATTACAAAGTCGATATCATCTAAACTACCATCACATAGAAGAGAGCTGCGGTCACGATGAGCATCATCGCGATGAAACTGGTCTTCATCCGGTTCCTCCTCCGCTCCCTCCTCCCAGTCGTCGTAGACTCCGGGAACCTTACCCTTGTACACGACAAACGACGGCATCTCTATGCACTAGACAAACAAAACGTTAGTAGCAATTCACAGATAATATATAAGCAATATATAAGTATGCAACAAAAGGATCGGAAGAGAAAAGCAACACATTAATAGCACGATTCATGGTCCTACTAATAAATAGCATCGATTACATATAAGTTGAACGACTGTCCAAACTAAAGAGACATACAAGTTCATTAAAGTTTAATTACAACATGAGCTAATCGATATTTCAGAACTACATAGCATCAATACTTAATTCGACTCGACTCAGGGACCGGAGCGTGGATGAAGCCGCCGTCTTTCGTGATGGTCATGAATGTGCGGTCGTCCTGCTAATTTTCTTGACCTAGGACCCCATTCTCAACCGAAACGGAAATTAATCGACATTTCGGGAGAAAGGGGTAATTTTTTGTACCTGCACAAAAAAGGCCTACATATAGGCACAACAGAGCAGCAGCAGCAACAAAAACAGAGCAGCAGCAACTGGCAACAGAGAGGACACAGCCAGTAGTGCAAGACCAGATCATTTGCACTGTCCAAATGGCCAAGACCAATTGGATTTTACCCAGTTACAGCCAGAACTAGCAGGACTACCAAAGCATCTAAAACATGAATTAGGGCTAGATCACAGAGAAAACAGAGAGAGGAAAGGAGGAGCTCACCAAGAGGGGTTGTAGCCGTAGCAGAAACTCAGCCACACCAGTGCCACGGTGTGACTACCAACACAGCACCACCACCACAGCCGGAGCTCTGCTACAGAGGAGGCTCGTACTGGACAACATTATCCACCATTAGCATATATTGCAGACATATACTGGACAACATTAATTTGAGTAGATATTGGATCAACAAGCAGTCATGAATCAAAAAGCAACCACGATCCGAACTCTCTCTCTCGGCTCCTCTTATACACCCCATGGCCAGTACTCATGAATAAATGGATCTCCTTCCCAGTGCTCCTCCTTGGAGAGCATAAATGTATATCCGAAAATTAATAATTCGCACCCTAAGAGAAATTAGTAATTATATCTATCAGCAATAATTCATGAAACCAACTGAAATCAAATATCATGTATATTGTTTTCAGTTTTCTTGTCGAACATCAGTTATTAATAGTTCACCATGTATCACTCAGTTGTGGTCGCCACAAATGACCATTCAAGAAATCAATATCCAAGAACTAGACTAAGAACCCTAGAATTAGAGGGTGAGGGGAATGAAGAAGAGGAGGAGGAGCGCGGGCTTACAGGTCCACCGTCGGGGAAGAAGCACGCCGGCGATGGGGTCGTTGTGGTCGCCACAAAGCTTGCGGCGCCACTGCTCCGGGGCGCCGAGCTCCGGGGCGCCACTGCAGAGGAGGGGGCGCACGGTGAGAGAGAGAGAGAGGGAGGGGGAGAGAGAGGGAGGGAGGGAGCGGGAGGCTTACCGGAGCGGAGGGGGTCGCCGGAGACGAGCAGGTAGGGGGCGGCGCGGCGGGGACAAACCGAGCACCTGGATCTCCGAGAGGGGGCGCCGAGACGGTGACGGATCTCGCAGGGGAGGGGCGCCCGCTCGGGCGAGAGGCGGGGGCTTGGGGGCGTCGGCGGTGGCTTGCGGCGGTGGGGGCGGGCGGCGGGGAGGGGGCGCACGGTGAGGAGAGGAAATGGAGTGGGAGGAGAGGGAGGCGCGGGGAGGAGGATAGAAAGCAGGGGAGGGATAGCAATGGCGCACCGTTTAGGGGTGCGCCATAAACACCGTTATATCAATGGCGCACCTTCTCCTAGTGCGCCATTACTACTAGTAGTAATAGGTTAAAAGAATGCGTGTGTGGTTATGGACAGAACCACTTACATGGCCTAGTGGTTGGTCCCTTGATACATTAAGCAAGTCACCCAGGTTCGAATCCTGGCAACCCCACTTTTTGCACCTTTTTTAAATTTTTATTTTAACCTTATGATAAACATCCAAACACTTTAAAATAAACACATGGCAATTTTAATACTCCCTCCATTCCTAAATATAGGGCGTATAATTTAGTTGCATTCATTGGTGAATTGGTAAAACATTTATGAATATGAAAAAATATCATCAAATTTGAAAAAATATTCATGAATTCAAAAAGTGCCCATGAAATTTAAAAATATTCATGAGTTCAAAAAATATTAACAAATTCAATACTTTTTGTGAGTTAGAAATTCAATAACAGAATAAACCTAATTAAATAAAAATTGGTATACTAATGGCGCACCTCCTAGGGGTGCGCCACTAGTAATGGCGTACCACACCGCGGTGCGCCATTACTAGTTTTGAAAAAAAAAATTGAAAAAAAAAATTGTTAGTAGTTGCGCACCGGGGTGTGGTGCGCCATTACTAGTTAAAACTAGTAATGGCGCACCACACCCCGGTGCGCCATTACTAGTTTTGAAAAAAAAAATTGAAAAAAATTTTGTTAGTAGTGGCGCACCGGGGTGTGGTGCGCCATTACTAGTTAAAACTAGTAATGGCGCACCACACCCCGGTGCGCCACTGGTAAGTCTGGGGAGGGGGGTGTGCACAGGACAAACTTAGCAGTGGCGCACCACACACCAGGTGCGCCATTAGTAATATGGACATTAATGGCGCACCCATATCTGGTGCGCCATTGCTATATAGCAGTGGCGCACCACATACATGGTGCGCCATTAATGTCCATATTAGCTATAGCCGTTTTTCTAGTAGTGCCGTGGGGGCACTGCGGAGCCCACTTAGCAGCAGTGCTTGTTTTGGTCTGCCACGCTACTGTTACGTACTACCTGTAGCGCGTGTTCCACCCCATCGCTACTGCTACTTAACAGTAGCGTGTGACTAGGACCCCACGCTACTATTAAGAATCTACCTATAGCCCTTTTGCTAGTAGTGTCCGCTGCCGCCATCGTCCTCGCCCTCCACCGCGTCACCCTCACCCTTGATCCGCTGCCCCTGCCGCCGTCGCCCTCGGTCCGCCGCCCCGTCGCCCCGCGTCTAGTCCGGCAGGTATAAGGTCGCCGTCCCCACTTGTATTTCCGGCCGTCCTCGTCGCCACCCGCCGCCACGGCCGCCACGCACGTTCGACTAGGGTTAGGGTTAGGGGTTTCATCGTTGTATTTTTAGTTTTTAGTTTGTACGTATTTGTAGTTTCTAGCTATTTTTAGTATCATAGTAGTAGTTTCTAGTTGTATAGTTCGTAATGCACACATTATAATAAATTGTAGTTGTAGTTTATAGTTGTAGTTTGATATTTCGAGTTGTAGTTCGATAGTTGTACTTTGTAGTTGTAGTTTATAGTTGTAGCAATCAAAACTAGCCATATATATGAAATCAACAGCTGTATAGTTGTAGTTTATAGTTCTTTACAGGGGTATATACTAGAATTTTGGCGAAGCGTTGATTTATTTCTGTTTCGCCAAAATTTCTAGCACTTAATGTGTCCATTTTTACGAAGAGGTCATGCCAAATTTCCGTGTTTATTTTTTATTGATATTGTGCTATAGTAGATGTCTTCATTTCTTTACAGGGATTCATACTATAAGCACTAAAGTTTTGGCGAAACATTGATTTATTTTCGTTTTGCCAAATTTCTAACTCTTAATGTGTCCATTTTTATGCAGAGGTCATGCCAAATTTCCTTATTTATTTTTTATTGATATTGTGTTGTAGTAGATGTATTTAATTTCTTTACAGGGATTCATACTATAAGTGCTAAAGTTTTGACGAAACGTTGATTTATTTCCGTTTTGCCAAATTTCTAGCTCTTAATGTGTCCATTTTTATGCAGAGGTCATGCCAATTTTTTTTGTTTATTTTTAATTCAGATTGTGTTGTTGAAGATTTTTTCGGTTCTTTCATCAAATTTATTTATCTGCATGTTTTAGGTCATTTTTTTTCCGAAATGGCGCACAACTGCAGGTACCGTGGTGTTGTCCAGAGGCCCTGGGGAAGTGGGGCGCCCAAATCCAAAACCCCGTCACTGGCAAGAAATAATGGCTCGGCACGTTTGACTTCGCCGAGGAAGCGGCGCGCGCTTACGATGCCAGGGTGCTCGAGTACCAGGGGCGAAGGGCCCACCTCAACTTTCCTTAGGATGCTTGGCGCGCGAGTGAGATAGCACCTCCTAACATGAGGATAGTCTCCAAGGCCGAGGAGCAGGAGCACCTGAAGGCTGAGGCGCTCATCAGGGCCCGTGAACGTCAGAGCACCGATCTCTTGGTGGAACGGTATCTTCGGGAGGATCCGCATCTGTACGCCATTAACGAGGCGTTAATGATCACCGCACGCAACCAGAAGGATGCCGAGGATGACCCGATAGACTGGGATGATCTCGCCAAGGAGTCTGACGAGGATTAGATTAGGAGTTGATCTCTCCACCGTGCCTAGTCTATAACCTTTGTGCTTGAGATGTTTGAACTGTTAACTAGTACTTATGAATCTTGCTATGGCGTACTATATATATATATATATATATATATATAACTTTCATGTCATAGCACCAATGATAACAGTGTTTAACTTTTTGAAGGAGGGTATCATGGTGCTTAAGTTCTGCAATGTCTGCAAAAATCCCTGTAGGGATAGTTTATCCCATGCAGTAGAATTCGGGCTCTTCTTGAAGGATGGATTCGAAAAATCTATGGTAACAATGTTCATCATTCAATTCTAAACACTTGTTGTACTGTGCATACCATTAATTATTAACTTCATTATTCTTAATTGTTACATAGTGTATCCCATGCACGTAAGGGTCCAATTCAATAATTTAATTGGTTACAGTTTCAACTTTTCGGATGGTCAAGGGCAACCGTACAAAGTTGACGTTTGTAAACAAAAGGATAAAACCATCATAGGAGGCGACGGATGGAACAAGTACATTTCAAATAATAAGCTCACCGGGGGAGAGTACATAGGCTTTTACTTGAAGAAAGCGGTCAACAAGTTAAGGATTAAGTATTTCTTCGACCAAGATGATGAGCTTGACGAGCATGATGCTGAGGATTCCCAGGATGATGATGATGATGATAGCCAAGATGATGATGATGCTAGCGAAGATGACGATAGCAGCCAGGAGCATGAGGATGAGGATGAGAAAGATGATGAGGGTAGCGGAGATGATGACGATGATGATCCATACAATTATGCAATTTTCTCTCAAAGAATGAAAGAGCTTAATGAGGATGAGAAGGCCACACTCATCGCGATCCTACCATCAAGTGTTCACTACTTGGAGAGGCCATTTGTCCATCGTTTTACCAAGACCAACATCGTGAAACACATCATGGTATGTTTTGTATCTTTCCTCTTTTTTTTCTGTTCATAACACTATATGGCAAGATGCATGTCTAACATTGCATGCGCTATTTTGTTTTTAATCGCGGGGTTCATAGAAATTACATATGAAGATGATTTGTGCCAAGGACATCCCTGCTGCCGGCATGCCCGGAGTAAGCCTTGGAGCAGCAGGTCCTGTCACCAGCGTTCGATACAAGACGGACACAGACGGCCGCATATCGTTCTATGAGGTTGGTTGGCGGGAATTCCTGAAGGGAAAGAGACAACGACTAACGGTTGACACAGCAGTGCTCATCACAATAAGAAACAACAGGAACAACAATTTCCAGATGATGGTTGTTGTAGATCTTATTTAGAAATAAGGTCCAGTCAAATATCTCCTAGCCGATGAACTCTTAGTTACTTAGTTAAGATGCATGTCATATTTTGATGTTGGTTTGTTAACTCGAACAAACTTGAAGTGTTACTAGTTGTTATGAAGAGTACTAATTACCTAGTGAACTTGCATGCCTAAGCGTACAATGTGTGCTTTATTTGCTTTTTATATTGGATTTATGCAAAACGCATCCATGGCAGCACAATTGGTGCCGTGGCTGTAAAATTGTAATTCTCATGAATAAGCCCGCAGTGGCGGGCGAGCAACAACGCCCGCCATTGTAACATAAACAAATAGTGGTGGCAGGAAAGCACCGCCCGCCATTGAAGGAAGATAACCAGTGGCGAGCAAGTTCGCGCGCCCGCCACTGCAATGATCGACCAGTGGCGGGCCGCTCGCCCGCCACTGATGCCATAATAGCAGTGGTGGGAGGTCGGTGGCGGGCGCCCCTCGGAGCCTTGCCCGCCACTGCTGGCCTTTTCCCATCCGCCACTGGTAGGCATTCCTGCAGTAGTGTGAAAACAGATGCAAAAGTGCTCGTGGTCTCAAACCTCACGGTACGCCATGATCTTTCCAACATGGATAGCTATGTTGTGAAGCATGGTTGACATCCCACTTTCCTTATTGTGATCGGCTTAAATACTTGTTCAGACGTGATACACCCTTCATTTCCCCACACAGGGGCATGGGGCTCGGCGTGTTTGTTCGTCCCCACGACAACGTTGGCGTCCTGCCAGCCACCCCCGCGTGGAGTTTCACCCACTGCCGCATCAAGCACCGGCAAGGAGGCCAGGGAGCGTGGGGACGGCATGGAGGCCCGGGGAGCTACCCCGTGTGAATTCGAGTGGCGACGGGATCCTGCTCATGGTGGGTCAGAGAGAACAGCAGCAGCTCACTCCCGCGGTCGACCCGGCCGCTCCCGCGCCCCTCGCTGGCTGGCGAGTCCACGCCGCCATGTCCGTCCCTCCGCCGCGCGCCACTCATGAGGTGAAGGCGCGGTGCGTGTGCATCTGCTGCCGGGAGGGAGGAAGAAGGCTGTCAGGGGCGGAGGATCTCGTGCAGCTATCGGTGTCCTGAAGGTGTTTGATAAAATGTTTCAAAGAGAGAGGGAGAGAAAAAAGAAGAAGACCAAGTCAATTTTTCTACGTGGCGTTTTTTTCCTGCCAACTCAGCTTGACGAGTGGGCCCGGCTGATTAGTGACGTCATCAAATCTCTTAGCATCTATCGTCAGTGTTTTTTGCCATTGTCATTTTTTCGGTGCGGTGCAAAGTGTCACGTTTTGTAAAGTGGTGGTTTTCTGAGAGATATGACGCGAAAGTGATGGTTCTATGCATTTTACTCGGCTGATTCACACTGACCATTGGATTGGATCAACTAAATACTACACACTATTTTGTGTAGTACGATGGCGAGACAACTACCAGCCAAGTAGTGGCCGAACCGGGCGAGGCACTGCCAGCCATGGTAGGGTAGTTTGCCGGCAGAGTTCACCACAACAAGCTGGCGAGGATGTGAACTTCGTTCTCTCTTCCCGTAGTCGGTTGCCGCCTAGTCCTAGCCTAGCGTTTGTCTATCGATGCTGGAGAGCTCGACGTTGCCGTTGTCTGCAACGCCGACAGTGATCACCACGGCCACCGGCAAGCACGATGTGCGAGCACGGAAGTAGGCGGCAAAAGTTCCGGCGAAGATGGCAATCAGTATTCAGTGGAGACTTACATGCCGTGGCCGAACCTGCACATGAGCTCCATTCGAATGGCACCGGAAGGCTCGATGCTACTGTATTCATATTACAGGTTTACAGAAAAACATCTATTGGTCATTTTTCTATAAACTTTATTTTGGGCTTTTGTAAAACTAGATTATCGTTATCCATGATTTAGTTAGATAACCCAATCAAGTTTTATTTAGTTATACCAGAATTCACGTTTAAGGAGATCTGGTTTCCTACAATCTCCGTATCCAAACAACCCCTTAATAGTGTCTATTGACCTTTTCTTCTCTTCTTTTGCCTACCAACACCTACGATTCACAATCTCATCTCTCTCTCTCCTCCTTCTCCTCTATCTCTTACAAACGCGCACGCACACACTCAAACCAGATTTTCCAATCCATTTCCCATACTGATGGCGTAGAAAAACTTTAACAAAGGATTTGATTGCAGACAACCACTACAATTTAGGTTATGGTTCTGAAATGTCATTGTTTTTTCCCCTTAAATGACCACCTGTGGGGAGGCAGCATTTTGCAACTACCACTGATCCTTGAGTAAGTGCGAGTGGACAACAATATTTGTAAACAATGCAGCTGATGAAGCTTTGCAATGCTGTGAGACGCCCGATCCAAGGAGAGTAGATGGAAAAACTTCGCATGGCGCCTCTCATATAGCTTGGTGGTGACCCTTACCAGCTTTATTTTGGCAGTTAGTTCTGTGGGTGTTCATACTCTGCCCTCTGTTGGCTTTTGGCTGTAATAGTATTAGATGGATAATTGGTGTTGTCCAGGTTTTCGCCCCATGGCATTCGTCACGATGGCGGGCGGATGCAGTGGGTTTCCTGGCAGTGCTCGAACTCGCTTTACCTCTTTTCCCTTCCCTGAATGTTTCTGGAACTGTTGTATTTCCGTTCATTTGCAATGGAAAGGGGTTGAAGCCTGGTTCAAAAAATTGCAACATTAATACCGTTTGACTTGACTGTGATGTAGTCCTCGTCCGTTTTCCTACATACACTCACTCTGGTCGTGACGAGTGCCTCATGTTTACTGAACGGTTTGTGCTCTACTGTACGCTTGTCATGGTGTGGCGCAGGCTTCATCTTCCTCGACCATGCGCAGTGATGGGTTGGCATGTTGAGGATGAAGCAAGAGCTGGCTCACGCAAGAAGCCAATTCCACAACCAGGTGGACGTCCATCCACTACTTTGAGATGTGTATGATATAGTTGTAAACAAGTTCTTCTCGTTGAACGGGATACTTACAACCGGTTTGGATGGCGGTCCAATAATACGATAGGTGTTTAGTCATCTTACCCTATTTTCACTGGTTGTGGCAAATTTCTTTTTTTGAGATTCATACTTTTGTTTGAGACTTCGTGTTGAACTTGGATTTTTAATAAAATGGATGTGTGCATCAAGAGATGCAGAGGCTTGGGGTTTTCCTCCTTTTCGAAAAAAAAGTTGTAAACAAGTTCTTCGATTTTACAGAAAACACTTTTTACTACGTAGTGATTAGCACGACAAAAAGAGTATTTCGCTAGACACTCATAGTAGCATATACACGCATGCCTAGAGACATCCATGAACCAGGTTATACATCTAGCAACCACGCGCCTGAAATTTGTAACTTCAACACCTGCGCTGCGCAGTCCACCCACAACACCCATTTTCACCTCCAGCTCGGCTAGTTTGCTAAATAAGCATTAAAAGCACTGTTTAAGAATTCGTCCGATTAATCAGTTAACGGGCCAGTTAATCGCTACTTGCAGGATGACCGAATCGAATAGCACATATTCATCGTTTTAACTTGTCAGGCCGATTAACTTGCCCGTGAGACCGATTAATAGGTTGTCATGCCGATTAATCGCCACTGGCCCATTAACTTGTGGGCAAACAAATCCCAACTTTTTTGGCCCATAACCCCTCCCATCCCCCTCTCGCTCCTCAATAGCTAGAGTTCGACCAAATCGTAACATATTTTGGTATATTACATAGTTGATAGCATGAGAGTGTGGTATAATACATAAAAAATAAGATATATGTTGGATGGTTCCTATTTAATCTGCCGATTAATGGTCGACCGATTAATCCAGTTAATAGGCCGATTCACCGATTAATCGCTACTTCCACGCCGACCGAGCAGCTACCAATTACCGAGTTCCTTAACAATGATTAAAAGCATGTACTACAGTGCAATATGTGACATCGATAATAATGGTATCTAACATGTTGCAAAATTTAAATCGGAATTCATAAAAAGGTTGAGCAAATTGACAAATTCTAATTCTAAGCTGAATAGTACACAATGTAAATTGGGCTTTAAATTTGGTCCATCATTGCATTTGATAACATAATTTTCAAATTATTTCGAGGTATGATTCAGATTTATACTTGTATTTTCTGACATTCTAGATTCATGGTGTGTCTACATGCTTACAGTTTCTCATATACTTTTTTGAAACTCATAAAAGAGTCAACCGAATTCAGGTGCACCAGGTGCGCAAGAAGTCACGGTGCACCATATACTTTCCTCTGTGCTACGATCATTCTACTATCTTATGACATTTTCCTTCTTAATCAGCCTCTAAATATATATTTTGGATTTGACGCTCAGTAACTAGTGAGCATGAACACCCTAGAGCAACCCACCAACGAGGAGCAAAAAAGGATAAATTAATGTGGGAAAAATATTCTCTGTCTGAAACATTGTCGTGAGCAATAAATTGCGTGTGCTCACAACCGCTGGATGTGTATTCATTATGACAAGGAGCTCCTGACACAAAAAACACACAAGTAAAAACGATGAATTCGATTATGACTTCAAGGAGAAGACATATTCCAGCTGTAGTCCATTGTAAGCACAGGCCTGACACTGCATAACAAACTCAGTCACAGAATATAAATTACTAATAATGACCCATGCGTGGGCGATCTCATTCTACTTATACAAGGATTCTTCAACAGAGAACATGCAAAATGGACCTTAGCTACCCACTACTCAAGTTTTGGCAGGTCTGTATTCTGTTCTACTGCTCTGTATGGACGGCAAGAGGCTCCACCTGCCCAGGTGCTCATTGTGACAAAATGCTGCCAGTACGGAGGTCGCCGTCTGGGTCGTAGAGAGGTCTGACTTCCGATCCTGGATGCTCCAGGGCTCCCTCGTATCACTCCCTCCAGGGCGGTCAGGGGGCCAACCCTAGCGCCCCGGCCGCCGCCCCCTCCCCCCCTCTCCTCCACCTCGTCGTCCCCGGAGACGTGCGCCGGCTAAGCCCGGGCGCCGCCGGTGATGGGGACGGCGGGGATCTAGGTTGCAGCTCCGCGGTCTGGAGGGACCGGCAGCGCGAGATCGCCCTTCGGTCTTCGTCTTTCCCGACGGTTCGGCGCTGCTCCGGCGGCTTTGTGGGGAGGGCGCATCAGGAGGGGATGTGGCCATGGTGGATTGGTCGGCGGCGCCTCCGGTCAGATCAAATCTGGCTGGTGCCGCCGGCGGTGGTGGCCATCTCCTCCGTCGGAGGTGGTCGGCCTGAGGCTGGATGGTCAGATCTCGAGATCCGCCATCTAGTTCCGGCTGCGAGTCGGGAAGACATAGTTGCCGGTGAAAACCGAGCCGATGGTAGGCGATGGCGGCGTTCTGCGTCGTTACCTTGATGAAGGCATCGTCGTGTAACTACTGTCGACCCACTCGTGCTGCTCCGGGGGAAACCCTAGGATCTGGTCTTCCAGATCGGACGATGGCGGTACTGCGGTGTCGTTTTCTCTCTTGAGAGCATCGTTTGTGGAGCAGAGCCGGAAGACAGAGGAAGGAGGTGGAGCGACTTCGTCTTGCACGGAGCTTTCGGTGGAGATGTCAAGTCATGCCTAGCCGACAGGTGCTACGCTGTGTCATGCCTGCTCGGCAGGTGCTACGCACGACAGATCTTCCAGAATCTTCGCGTCTGGATGGACGAGAGCGGGGCGGTGGCGCCGTTGGGCGCCGTGGTGGCGTCGACGGATGGACGGACTGGCAAGGATGATGCGGATCTCTCTCCTGAAGATGGGTCAGCGGTTCGGTGATGATGGCGGCGTCTAAAACGTGTGCATGTGGTGTACGCTTTAGGTCTGCTGCACCGGCTATGGGTTTCGATACGTTATGTGGATGAATCGACGACGGCACCGGTTTTAGATATGGGGAGTAAGAGCACTCCACATTATCGAGTTTTGTAGGTGTGAGTGGTGGCTTCGGGTGGCTTGATGTATGTTCTTGTTAGACCTATATTGAATAATAAATAAAGATGGCCGTATGCATCGATTGATGCAGAGGCCGGGGTCTTAACCTTCTTTTCCAAAAAAAAAAAAAACGGAGGTCGCCGTCTTCATGGCCAGCCACAAGATGAGGGAGCACTGCTTCAGCACCGATGTTTTAGGGCATCCACCTTACTACAAACCCTTACTAATGGTCAATGCCAAGCCGATGAAATCAGGTCAGTTAACCGACCTGGTTGTATCTGGGCCTTCACACAACTGCAAATGGTACGTGCAATATACAAGCCTGGACGGACACCTCCGGCAGTTGGCCACAAGCAGTGCGCGTGGAAGTTATTGTTACCTCCCATCCCACATGATACTAAACACAAAGCTGGCATATGGAACATGACGGTAGCTCTCTTACGAAGCCAATCCTAGGATAATAGACACGCACACCGCAAGCGACTATGCTACCGAAAGATAAGACTGGAGGAAGTAAGTACAATGCCTTGCCACACCCTAGTTCACCTAACCTCCATGAGAACGCCCTCAGGATGGAAACCGGCGCACCGTGTCGCCGCTGCCGAGTCCACAATGGACAGAAAGTTTTTACCCGAAACCCAAACACGAAGGGGAGCACCACGACGACGTCTTCAAGAAGAGCACCACGAGGTCTTCAGGAGCAACACGACAAGGTTAGAACCCTTGATCCGGATTGGGCACCTCCACTGCCAGAGACAGATAGTGTGCCAGAGTCACGCTCCGTTATGCCCCTCGTCGCCCACAGGACCAAGTGGCATCACCACCACTGCCACCATGGCGCCGGCCGGAGAGCCAACCATGTGGACCGCCTTCCAGGGCCGCCGCCCCGGCATCCAAGCCAAGAGACAACTCCAACCACCCGTTTCAAAATGCACCGTATTTGGAGAAGCCCGACATCAGCCCCAGAGCCAGGGTCAGCGCCACTACCGTAGGGGCACCGACGCCTAAATTCCCCTCCAATACCGCTAGACCAGGGGGGACATGACCCAAAGGCCGCCGACGGCCATCGCTAAGCCCACAGCTCAGACGATGCGAAGTCCACGTCCATCAGCACTGATCCAACTGTCGGCATAGCACTGTCACGACCACCACCGCCACGGACCTTCACCGATGCCATAACGAGAGGATGCCCCCCAAACGAACCGCAAGCAACCACCTTGGCCGAGTCGGAGGCGGCCTAGAGCCGAGCACCGACTCCAGGGCGACCAAGCGCCGGGCTTCGTGCGAGGAGCTACGAACCCCGGGCAGGAGGACCACATCAAACCCCCACACCGGCGGCTAGTCCATGTTGCCATACCACTACCAGCCAACACACCCGGGAGAGGCGGGCGCTGCCTCATCAGATTGGACCCAGATGGGAGGCCGCTAGGCAGCGTAACACCCTGCGACCACCGGCCGAGGCACATGTCTCCACCCACCACACTCACTGCTCCACCTCCCCACACCCACGACAAGGCCGCCAGTTACCACCGCTACCAGCAGCCGCCGCCCGACGACCCAGGGCCGCTCGGCTGCACCGCTCCCAGCCCTTGCGCAGGAGCCCACCGCACGCCAGATCCACCACTGCCAAAGCCCGCCCCGCGCGACCCACCCTTAACCGCGCCAGCGCCGCCTTGGACGCCAGCCCGCTGTCGGGCCGGGGCGGCCGGCGCCCGCGCCGCGCCCCTGCCGCAGAGACAGGCATACGCCGCTCCCCTGCCCGCGGAGCAACGAGAGGCCCACCGCGGCCAGTTCCGGTTGAGCTTGGCCCTGCCGAGCGCCCTGGCGGCGGCGGGGGAGGAGGAGGGTCGCTGGCGCCGGAGCTTGAGGTGCCCTCCCGATCGCCTAAGGGGTGGCGGCACGGGAGGGGATAAGGTTGGGGGATGTCGCTGCCGCCACTGTGCCTTTCCCTGAGGAATCAGTCGGAAATATCGTATGAACACGCATCATCATGCACACATGCAGCATCGGAGCTTAGCCCAGGGATAATTTGAGACCTCACCATGTTCAGCTTGCAGCTATAGCAGCTGCATTCTGATTTTTGAAACAGCGCTCCCAGTTACTCCATTGTGAAACCTCGCACAATAACCATATATGAGGCACCAAAACTAAAACTTAAGTGGCAACTTTAGGCCACTGGGCACTTCCATCCAAGACGTTGTTCCGGACAATACTTTCCATATGGATCACGGAGAATCGCTTCTTTTTTCCGCTTGGAGGACCCTGACCATTGGATCGAAAGAGTACCCCAGCCTGTTTGGAACAAAACGCGAGGCTACACACGCGAGCACTGTGGAGACAACGAATGAGAGAGGAAGATGAACACAGATTTTTTAAGACGCCCAACTGCTTACCTCTTTTCTTGCTTTCTTCTCTTCTTATTCTTTCCTTTTGTAACTAACTAGGAGATTACACTGCTAACGGCCGGACGACTGTGCCGAACAAAGCGCCACGATCCATCCATATCGTGCCATCCCACGATGAGCTGGTCATGGGCTTAACTGATCCACTGGCCGCAACGTGAACACGCACGTTTCTGGCTCTAACTAGTACGTACAAGCAAATGACTCAAAACATACGCACACAACCATCACGTGTATGGCCATGCAGTCTAATTAACCACTAACTAAACATGCATGGATGGCATGGACTAATGGCCTGTAACAAGATTAAAACTAACAAGCTGCACATCGGGCAAATTGTTTCTGCAAAGTTAGTGCTGCAAAGAACAAAATTCATAACATGGGTAAAACAACAAGAAGTTTACAGTGAACGGTGAAGATGAAGCAGAAGGAAGGAGGTGTAGCCATGGCTGACGCACCTCCGAAACATCAGCTGCCTCTACCTCTCTCAATAGGCATTGCCCCATATGCACGCCGGCCGCAAAATGAAGGGGAAACAACTTCATGCTAGGAGTTCTGGGTGTAATTCAACAAATTGTTGCTTTATTTGGCTGCTGAAAATAAGCTTCATTTTCTGTACATTGAGACTCAAATGTTCATAGCTCTGAATTAATCTGCCACTCCACATGACAATTCTCTGTTATCTCATTGACTTACCGATGAGTTGCCTCTTTGCATTTTTAATTTTGTTCCTTTTGTCACTTTATCCACAACTCTATTCGACATTACCTAATGCATTTGTTCGAACCAATAGGAATAAAATTCCCATCTATACAAACAATGTCATGCGATGAAGAACCTTCACAAGTAGTAAGACATAAATTTTACACCGCATCACGGTGCGGATTACCACTTTTGTCACTTACCCTATGTTTTTGCCGGTATTTTCACTTTGCACCAACCCCGGCACCATAACATTACAATTTGCACCAGATTCCATGAAAAACACGCATACAAAATATGTGCATCCCTATAAAAAAGATCAGATTTATATAAGTAAGATTCTTGTGCAATGTATTTTCTTGCATTAATGCAACTTAAAGGCAGTTAAGGGAAACAACTGAACATTGAATGAATTTGTTTTTCAAAGCACATCTGGATATCATAAATCAAGTATCCATTCATCGAATATCAACTTTACAGAAGAGCATAGTCACACCATAAATACGGTGATGGTAGCTAGGAGGTTGATGGCAGAGCACTGAACTATGCACCACTTTTTGAGCTCGCGTTGTATAAAACCTGATGTCTTCCGCGGTAGATCAACACCAAAAAATGTTATAGTTGGATGCACAATCGAGGTTTTGACTTAGATGTGCATGAGTAGGATGTTGATTGAGTGGCACCGATGTTTGTAGTAGAATTGGGATGCATTAGAAACATGAGTTTTAGTGAAACACAAAAGAAATGTGAATTTGTACCTAAGGAGGGTGAGTATTTTCTTTAAATGGAGCCAGGAAATCCACAGGAATAGTTCTAGGGTGTTGCAAGGAACATAAATTCAGTGTACACATTGTTTCCTGTCATAATGTTGGGTAGGCTTAATGAAGTTTGTATGCATGTCTCTCTCTTTGTGAGGAAAGCCTAGATCACATACTTGAGAACAAAATTAACATGCAATTTTTTCCAAATTGTTAAATATAGATGTACTTGTCAGTTCACTCGTGCTCTACGGAAATATAAGGTTTAAATTTTTTATGTGGTAGAGTAAATGGGAAATACGCCCAATAAGTCAATCTGCCTTTTTAAAGTCAACTACAGTCCAGTAAGCATCAAACTTGGCAGCCTCTCACTAGTAGAAAAAGGACATATAGTCCCGGTTGGGAACCCCCTTTAGTCCTGGTTTTCCCGGTTGTGTCTCAACCGGGACTAAATGTCATCCGGGCTAAAAATAATAATGCCTCCCGTGGGATTCAAACCCAAGACCTCATGTATTGCCTCGCGCACAGCTTACCACCCCACCTACACAGCACATGTGACTTTGGATGGGATGCTTTCCTTTTGAACTAGCCTATGGAGGACCTTTAGTCCGGGTTGGTGTTATCAACCGGGACTAAAGGCTCCTTTAGTCCGGGTTGGTAATACCAACCCGGACTAAAGGTAGACCCTTTAGTCCGGGTTAGTGTTATCAACCGGGACTAAAGGCTCCTTTAGTCCGGGTTGGTAATACCAACCGGGACTAAAGGTAGACCCTTTAGTCCGGGTTAGTGTTATCAACCGGGACTAAAGGGTCAAGGCCTTTAGTCCCGGTTGGTAACACCAACCGGGACTAATGTAGGACCTTTAGTCCGGGTTGGTGTTACCAACCGGGACTAAAGGTCCTCTGACGGCCATGAAATTTGGAACCGGGACTAATGCTCATATTAGTCCCGGTTCCAACTATAGCCGAGACTAATGTGCTGAACAAAAGGTCCTTTTTCAACTAGTGTCTGTTGTCATTCATGCTATGTTTGCCTCAAGGAAAAGAAGCTGGATAGTAAAGAACACTTGCAAAGCAGAAATACTTTAAGACCGAGCAGTGATGTCCGGAGCCCAGGTGGGTAAGTGTGAACCACACCCTCCACTCTACCATGCGCTCAGAGACCAAAACAAATAGCATCAGAAGGAGAATGAAGGTCTCATTCAACTTGCCAGTGACAGAAGTCCATACATATCCCAGGAGACACAGAAATCCCAATAAAGCATCCCCCCCCCCCCCCCCCCCCCCCCCAAAAAAAACAATATCGAGAGTCATACTATCTTCAGAAAAAAGATTCTTTTTTCTACAATTTACCTAGTTATAGTTAGGTTTAGCTTCTGATTTGTTCATCTAAATAGTGGCATGTCAACCAGATGTCAAAAACAGAGAGAAATGTTACGCTTTTTCATAAGCAATCAAAAGCAAACCTGTAACTCATGCTGAATGCATCAAACTTATCTTATTGATAAACTCCATTTTCTCTGCAGAAAATAAGATGTATGTCCATGCTAGTGGTCGTCGTATTTGTAGCTTACCTAAGTTCCATACATCTAATTTTCATCTAATTTCAATAGATGAAACTTGAACATGGTGGACTGCAGGTTGAGTTTGACAAACTATACGCCTGTTTTTATTTTTTTGCACAAAGTTGTAGTGTAGCTTGAGTTCCATGGTGCCTCATGAACAGTAAAATCGAAAAAAATAGTAAAAAAACAAAAAATCAAAAACATCTGAAAGTTTGTGACACTGTTTATGACCAAATGTCTTACTGCTTGCAAAAATTGTTGTCCATATGACATCTGACAAGCTCAAAACAAAAAAAAAAACACATAATTTCTGGTCAACAGTGCAACTACATCCCCTCCTCACCGTATCTTTTTCTTCTCGGAGCAAAACGCCGATGCTGAGGTAGTCGAGGACGTCATGGAGGATGAAGAAGAGGATCAGGATGAGATCGAGTTAGAATCGGGAGAGGAATCTACCGATCCAGATGAGACCACATCCATCTCCCCTCCTCCCCCTAGCCACCGCCGCAACTACCCCAATGGTTTCATGCCCTACACCCCCCCTGAGCACTTCCAAAACCTGCCTCTCCTCCCCGACTCCCAGCCTGCTACTGCAGTGGCTGAGGCCCAGCCCATCGCAGTCTCCCCTGCACCGCCTTCGCCTACTCCTGCTTCAACCTTTGTCGTCACTCCGCCTCGTGCTGCCTCCCCAGCGATCGTCTACACCAGGCGGAGCGGTCTCATCAAGGAGTGAGAGGAGCCCAACCGCATGACTATGCTGGAGAAGGCTTGTCTTCGCAAGAAACTCAAGTTGGAAGAAAAGAAGACGTTTTCTGATGGCTTGCTTCTGAAGGCGCACCTCCTCTCCCGTGCAAGGATGCGCTGCAGCCCACGGCTGCTTGTGGGGTATCTGAGATTGACCTCAACTTGGTGCCCTCCGGTAATGATGTGTGACGACCCCTCGTCGTTTTGCGAGTCACAAGTGCTCGTACCATCCATTCCTTGTAGCTGCAGCTCCCCCTTCAATTTTAGCTGTAGCTCCTGCTGTACGTCTTGCCTCTCGTTAGTTCCCCCTCATCGCAGTCTTCGTTTTCAGTCTCTTTTTTACTTTATTTTTTCGAGTAGGTTTCCTCGCCAAGTTTGGGGTTCTACACCCTTATGCTGTTGTGATCACCACTGAAGCCATGTATTCGACTGTTCCACCGTTATTTTGATCAAGTTTCCTTTTATCCCTATTTCTGTTGTGCGCTCAGTTATCAATTATTAGGAGCCTCTCTATTCTCTCGTGGAACGTTCGTGGTCTCGGGAGGCCTACAAAATGTACGGACATGAAAGCAGAAATATCCTCGAGGCCCTGTTCGGTTCTCTGTATCCAGGAACCCAAACTCCAGGAGATCTCCACCTTTAAAGCAAGTTCGTTTCTAACCCCTAATCTTAGGAACTTCCATCTTGTCCCTTCTATCGGAGCCTCAGGCTGGATATTTACTGCTTGGGACTCCTCCCTTTTTGTTTGCTCGAAAGTCTTGAAAGGCACGTTTGCCTTGACATGCTGGTTTGAATATATCATGGATGACCTTAGCTCCGTTGTTACAAATGTCTACGGGCCATGCGAGGCGGCTAGAAAAAGTGATTTTCTAAAATCCCTGACTGATCTCTCGTCTCAGATCTCCTGCCCTTGGTCTATCATTGGAGACTTCAACATCACCTTGCGCCCCTCGGATAAATCCTCAAACAATTTCAACATGAGAGAAGCCTCCTTGTTCTCTTCAACAATTCACTCCCTTCAGCTTCAGGACCTCCCGCTTCTCGACCGGTTGTACACGTGGTCAAATCAACAAGATAATGTCGTCCTCGTTCGATTAGATCGCGCCCTGACCAACGTGGCGTGGGTTCAAAATTTTCCTGATAGCTCTCTGGTCCCGATGACCAGAACCACGCCAGATCACGTGCCTATCCGCTTGACAGCCGCTACCACAGTATTCCCAAGTCCACGATTTTTCACCTGGATCGGTCTCTATGACTCAACTCTAGTTTCAAGGCTAAAGTTGCTTTAATCTGGAACAGTGTGGGTCTAGCTCACATGCATCTTGGCTGCACTGGTATGCTATCCCTTAAGCTTAAACGCACTCGTTGCATGGCAAAGAAATGGACAGCTAACTCTAGGTCCCCGAAAACCCTAGCTTTAAACTGCTCCACTACAATAAATTTCTTTGACAAGCTGGAGGAAGCTAGGCCTCTCTCCCCCTTGGAGCTAAAGTTGAGGATCGCCGTTAAACTATCCCTCCATAGTCTCAATGCTGTCATTGCCGCCTACTGGAGACAACGTGCAAAAATCAGAGATTGTGTTTTTGGCGGCGAAAACTCAAGCTACCTTCATGTTTGTGCTTCAGTTAGACATCGCAAGAACCAAATTAAACAACTCACTGTCGATGGTGTTAATTTTACCTCCCACAGAGACAAGGAGTTAATTCTTCTGGACTTCTTCAAGGGCCTCGTTGGGACCACTAAACAATGCCATTTTTCTTTCGACCTTGAAGATCTCATGCGAAACTGTTCGCTTTCCACGTCTCAAGCAAATGACCTCTCTAGGCCTTTTTCCTTGGACGAAATCATACTTGCCTTGTGTGGCATGAACGATAATGCAAGCCCGGGCTCGGACGGTTTCGGCCCTACCTTTTTTAAGGCTAATTGGGATCTGGTTAAGTTCGACCTTCTAAATCTTCTTTCTGATTTTCACAGCTGCACAGCCGGCCTGATGCATATTAATAAAGCCTTTATTGTTCTTCTTCCCAACAAAAATTGACGCTTCAATCCGGAAAATTATTGTCCAGTTTCTCTTCAAAACGGGGCGGTAAAAATTGCGTCTAAATATTTGTCAATCAGAGCCCAACCTCTGATTTCGAAGCTTATTCACCAGGACCAAGCGGGGTTTGTTAGAGGACGTGGGATTGCCAAAAATTTCATCCACGCTGCAGACATCGTCCAAACATGTCATAAGCGTAAATTGCCGGCCATCGTGCTTAAACTGGATTTCCACAAAGCTTTCGACTCGGTGTCTTGGGAGGCCTTGTCCGCAATTATGCATGCTAAAGGGTTCAGCGAGACCTGGTGCAAAGTGGATCGAAAACTTAAACAGATCAAGCAGCTCTGCAGTGCTTCTTAACGGTAAGCCTGTACCCTGGTTCCCCTGTCGCACGGGGCTGCGTCAAGGCGACTCTTTATCAACTTATCTTTTTATTATCATTGCGGACGTTTTAAAACGCCTAATCATGCAAGCTCCGGAGAGGAGGATCTTCCGGCATCGTCATCATCAACCATCCTTCATCACCAATTTCATGATGCTCACCGCCGGGAGTGAGTAATTCCTTCATAGGCTTGCTGGACGGTGATGAGTTGGATGAGATTTATCATGTAATCGAGTTAGTTTTGTTAGGGCTTGATCCCTAGTATCCACTATGTTCTGAGATTGATGTTGCTATGACTTTGCTATGCTTAATGCTTGTCACTAGGGCCCGAGTGCCATGATTTCAGATCTGAACCCTTTATGTTTTCATGAATATATTTGTGTTCTTGATCCGATCTTGCAAGTTGTATTCACCTGCTATGTGTTATGATCCGCATACCCCAAGGTGACAATAATTGGGATTCTTTCCGGTGATTGCCGTAGTTTGAGGAGTTCATGTATTCACTAAGTGCTAATGATTTGTTCCGGTTCTCTATTAAAAGGAGGCCTTAATATCCCTTAGTTTCCTTATGGACCCCGCTGCCACAGGAGGGTGGGACAAAAGATGTCATGCAAGTTCTTATCGCAAGCACGTATGACTATATACGGAATACATGCCTACATTATATTGATGAATTGGAGCTAGTTCTGTGTCGCCCTAGGTTATGACTGTTACATGATGAATGTTATCCAACGAAAATCACCGATCGAATGCCTACGAGTTTTTCACATATTGTTCTTGCTAAGTTACTGCTGTTGCTACTGCTGTCACAATTGCTATTACTGTTACTGCTACTGTTACCGCTACTATTATTGCTACTACTATCAAACTATCATACTACTGTGCTACTGATCACTCTGCTGCAGATATTTAGTCTCCAGGTGTGGTTGAATTGACAACTCAACTGCTAATACTTGCAAATATTCTTTGGCTCCTCTTGTGTTGAATCAATAAATTTGGGTTGAATACTCTACCCTCGAAAACTGTTGCGATCCCCTATACTTGTGGGTTATCAAGACCTTTTTCTGACGCCGTTGCCGGGGAGCATAGCTATATTTGTGGAGTCACTTGGGATTTATATCTGTTCACTAGTAGAAAACAGGGCTTTGGTCCCAGCTCGATCTACACATTAGTCCTGGTTGCATTACGAACCGGGACTAATGTGAGCATTAGTCCCGGTTCGAGCGGCTAGGGCACCGGTCGGGGCTCGGGAGGCATCAGCCCCGGTTCAAAAGGGACCTTTAGTCCCGGTTCAAAAGGGACCAACCGGGACTAAAGGTTAGACATTTAGTCCCGGTTGGAGACACCAACCGGGACTAAAGGGGTTCTGAAAATTTCTTTTCTGTTTTTCCATTTGTTTTCTGTTTTTAGTTTCTGTTTTAAATTGCTTATATCTTTTAGGTTTTAGTGTCTAGTTGGTATAGAAATTTTGAAATATGAATTTTGACCGTTTTTACCACATTAATCCTAGAAAAATCATAACTAAATCATTCTAATTCAGAAAAATACAAATAATATATCAAAATTTGCAGAAAAATAAGATCTATCCTAAGAAACTTCCTGTTTTCCGTTTCGAGAATTTTTAGGGTTTAGGGCTAGGGTTTAGATTTCCAAGTTTAGGGTTAGGTTTTAGGGTTTGAACCTTTAGTTTTACTGTTTAGAATAGAGTTTCGGACGTTTTAAGTTCCGGGTTTAGGGGTTTCGAGAATTTTTAAAATCACAAAAATCCAAAGGAAAAATAGAGTTTTTGGACGTTTTAGACGTTTTAGGGTTTAGGGCTAGGGTTTAGATTTCCAAGTTTAGGGTTAGGTTTTAGGGTTTGAACCTTTAGTGTTTACTGTTTAGAATCGAGTTTTGGACGTTTTAAGTCCCGGGTTTAGGGTTTTGAATTTTTTTATTTTTTTTGAATTTTTTTATTTTTTTGAATTTTTTCAATTTTTTTGACATTTTTTGGAATTTTTGAACTTTTTATATTGTTTTGGAATTTTTGATTTTTTTTAGTTTTTGGTGTTTTTTTTTGAATTTTTTGAGTTTTAAAATTAATAATTGAATTCCGCATAATTATTTTTATTGAAATTTTCATTGAAATTCAATATTATTATTACTTATTTTATTTTGAATTTTCTGTATTATTTTGGATTTTTTTTTGAGTTTTTTTGAAATTTTTGCCTTTTTTTGAAGTTTTTTTGTGTTTTTAAATTAATCATTGTTGTTTGTTAATCATTGTTGTTTATTTTAATAATTGTTTCGAATTCAAAAAACTAAATCATGTGACATCAAGACCTAAGGGTTAATAGGATTGATAGCTTACTATTGTCAGGAAAACAACAAGTGCAGACTTGGAAACTAGGGGCGATAGAACCAGGAAGTTAAGCGTGCTGGGGCTGGAGTAGTGAGAGGATGGGTGACCGGCCGGGAAGTTAGACGATTTGGAATGAGTGCTCCACGCTGGAGCAGTGAGGAGGGGTGATTAGAGATTAAATTGTCAAATAATTCAAAGATTTCAAAATCGGAATAAAACTTAAAAACAAATCAAAAAATATTTAAAAAAAAATTAAAAACAAATTTCAAAAAAAAAATTCAAAAAAATTCCTTTAGTCTCTTTAGTCCCGGTTGGTAACACCAACCGGGACTAAAGGTCCTCCATCCCCCGCCCCAGCCAGCGGCCACGTGGAGGGCCTTTAGTCCCGGTTCGTAATGCAACCGGGACTAAAGGGGGGGGGGGCTTTAGTCCCGATCGTTTTGTCCCGGTTCCAGAACCGGGACTAAAGGCCCTCTGGAACCGGGACTAAAGGCCATTTTTCTACTAGTGGTTGATCACTATGAAGAATCTGAAAGACGCTAAGACCAAGATCGTTCCCTCTAAAACAAGGGGAGGTAAGGAACTGCCATCTAGCTCTGCACTTGATTCACCTTCTGTTGTGAGCAAACTTGCAACACCACCACATGCTATTAATTCTGATATGTCGCAAGTTATTGATGAAACCACTTTTGCTATGAATGATACTCATGATGATGCTAGTACTATGCTTGATAATGCTGTGCCACTTGGTGAATTTCTTAGCGAACAACTTGCTAAAGCTAAAGAAATTGAAAATGCTGAAACTCTTGAGAATTGTGATTCACCTATTATGCCTAGCTCTCCTACTAGAGTTGAAACACCTGATGAACATTGCTTTGATAGGGAGATGGCTAGAGCCATACTTGCTTGTAATGATAGAGATGAAGTTATAAAACTGCTTGCTGAAATGAAAGAAAAATGCACGAGGGAGAAAATGAAATATGATCCTAAGTTTGCTACCTCTCCCATATTTGTTATTGATAAGGATTATGAATTCTCTGTCGATCCTGAGTTAATTCCTTTGGTTGAATCTGATCCTTTCCATGGTTATGAAATTGAAACCGTTGTGGCACATCTCACTAAATTAAATGATATAGCCACCCTATTTGCTCATGAGAAAAAATTCGCTATTACTATATTCTTAAGTTATTTCCTTTCTCATTAAAGGGTTATGCTAAGGAATGGTATAATACTCTTGCTCCTAGCTGTGTGCGTAGTCCCCAGGATATGATTTATTACTTCTCTAAAAAATATTTTCCTGCTCATAAGAAACAAGCTGCTCTACAGGAAATATTTAACTTTGTGCAAATTAAAGAAGAGAATCTCCCTCAAGCTTGGGGGAGGCTTCTCCAATTACTTAATGCTTTGCCTGATCATCCTCTTAAGAAAAATGAAATACTTGATATCTGCTATAATAGGCTAACCGATGCTTCTAGGGATTACCTAGATAGTTGTGCGAGTTGTGTTTTCAGGGAACAGACTATTGAACAAGCTGAGGAATTATTGAATAATATATTGAAGAATGATAATGATTGGACACTTCCTGAACCGCCACCTAAACCCACTCCGAAGAAGAGGGGTATTTTATATCTCAGTCCTGAAGATATGCAAGAAGCAAAGAAATGCCAGAAGGAAAAAGGTATTAAAGCTGAAGATGTTAAGAATTTACCACCTATTGAAGAGATACATGGTCTGGACAAACCGACACATGTAGTAGAGGTAAATTCTCTTATAAAGTTTGATGAAAGTGATATTCCTTATAAAAAACCTCATAGTCAATGCTTGTATGAATTTGACAATTATATTATTAAACAAGATAATTTCAATGCCAATGTTATGAAACAATTGAAACGAAATGCCTACATCATTGATCGCTTGAGTGACTTGTTATTTAGAATTGCTAATGATGTCAAAGGTGTAAGTAAACATGCATCTATGGTTCAAACCCAATTAGAACAAGTTGCTAAATCTCAAGGTGAATTGCTCAATGAAATGAATGACAATATTAATGATCATGCTGTTAGAGTAATGACTAGAGGAGGTAGAATGACTCAGGAGCCACTTTATCCTGAAGGTCACCCTAAAAGAATTGAACAAGACTCTCAAAGAATTAATGTTATTGTACCTAGTCCATCTAAAAAGAAAAATAAAAATAAAAATGATAGGACTTTGCATACTTCTAGTGAACCCGAGGTAGAAAACCCCTTGGAGGATAGTAATGATGTTTCTATTTCTGATGCTGAAACACGGTCTGGTAATGAACATTCACCTGATGATAATAATAATGATGATGCTCATGTGGATACCCAACCAGATAATGATAAAGAACCTGATAATGATGTTGAAATAGACCCTACTGTTGAGCTTGATAACCCGCCTTCCAAAAATAAACGTTATGATAAAAGAGACTTCGTTGCTAGAAAACATGGTAAAGAAAGAGAACCATGGGTTCAAAAACCCATGCCCTTTCCTCCTAAACCATCTAGGAAAAAGGATGAGGAAGAATTCGAACGATTTGCTGAAATGCTTAGGCCAGTCTTTTTGCGTACTCATTTGACTGATATTTTAAAGATGGCCCCTTATGATAAATATATGAAAGACATTGTCACAAATAAAAGAAAGATACCTGAAGCTGAAATTTCCACCATGCTTGCAAATTATTCTTTTAAGGATGGAGTACCTAAGAAACTAGGAGATACAGGAATACCTACTATACCTTGCTCCATTAAACGAAATTATGTCAAAACTGCTTTGTGTGATTTAGGAGCCGGTGTTAGTGTTATGCCTTTCTCTTTATATAAAAGACATGATTTGAATAAACTCACTCCCACTGAAATATCATTGCAAACGGCTGACAAATCAACTGCCATACCTATCGGTGTTTGTGAGGATGTGCCCGTTGTAGTTGCAAATGTTACTATCCTAACAGACTTTGTTATACTTGATATGCCCGAGGATAACAACATGTTGATTATCCTTGGTAGACCCTTTTTGAATACTGCAGGGGCTGTTATTGATTGCAACAAAAGCAAGGTCACTTTTCATATCAATGGTAATGAACATACGGTGCACTTTCCGAAGAAACAATTTCAAGTAAATGGTATTCGTGTTATTGGAAAGACTTCGACAATTACTATTGGAAGTTTTCAACTCCCTCTTCCTACTGTTAAAAAGAAACATGAAACTCTTATTATTGGGGAGATGCATATCCCTGTTGAGGTAACCTAGTGCTATACGAAAATTCTTCGGTTTCATGTCACTCGGAAATGGTTTGTTAATAAGACTTGATCAACCTTATTAATGGATTCTTTTTGAGAGGCATGTGGTCGATGAATTTAGTAAGCACAACCTTCTGTACCCACTTTTTGTTTTCTGTTATTTTTAGTTAAATGCAACAAAATGCCATGATTACCCTATTTTCTGAATTATCCGTGCAATAAAAAATGTCCAGAAATGAAAGTGCTCAGAATGCAATAAAATTTTGATATGATTTTTTATATAATATTTAAGAATTTTTGGCACTGGAAATATACTAGGGGGGTGCCCCAGGTGCCCACGAGGCACCAGGGTGCGCCACCCCCCCTGGCGCGCCCAGGTACCTCGTGGGCCCCACAGGGACCCCCTCACTTATTCCTTCAGCCCACTTCGTCTCTTACCTCTAGCAAAAATTCCTGGTAGCTCTCTCTCTTGTGTTCTTGCTCACAAACCTGAAATTTTAGATCTCTTTGCTCGGAGCTCCGTTTTCGAAACTGTTTTGGGAGATTGCTCCTTGGTATGTGACTCCTCCATTGCTCCAATTAGTTTTTGCTCTAGTGGATTATATTTCGCATAATTAGCTGCTCTTGGTGCTACTGAAAATGAGCTTGCATGTTGAATTCTTTGAGTTCCAAGTAGTTTGAATGCTTGATATAGCCCCTAGACATCCATTTGAGTAGTTGCTATCAATCTTGTGAAGTTCTATTGATATCATTTTGTGACCCAAAAATTTTCAGAAAATTATTCTTAGGAAAATGAATATCTTCCGGAGGAGTTCTTTGAAGAGGAACGCCAAGGGAGTCCTTGGGGACTCCTCGGACAGTGACATCAACATCCCGCGTAGGACGGAGGTCCGGTCGTGCGAATGGCAGCACAATGCTTTCATGAACGAAGTCGGATTCTACCAAGAGTTCGCGCAATTCGTTACAAATGCCGGACTGACCGACTTCCTCGCAGATGAGTGTGACCCGTACCACATCCTTACAAATTCCTTTGTGCAAACTTTTCATTTTCTGAATAGGCTTGAACTTCCAGAGGTGCGCTTTGATTTATATGCTGAACATCATCAGATACCACTTGCTGAATTTTGTGAGATATGTTTGATTCCCATTGATGGGGACATTAGAGAGCCTCGACCGGAGGAATTTGAGGGTTTCCTCCACACTTTAACTGTGGGAGAGACAAGGGGCATGTCGAAAGCCCAAGCCACTAGCTTGCAGTTTCCCTCCGTTCATTACTTTGCTCTATTCTTAGGGAAATGCTTGATTGCTAGGGAGCAAGGTAGTGCGCTAGCTGCACCTGACATTGCCATTTTACGCCGCGCACTGCATAATGACAACACTTATAACCTGGGAGCTATCATTGCATGCCGCCTGCACACTAATAGGACTAGGGGTAAAATTCATGGTGGTATTTATGCTACTCGCTTAGCGAGACGTTTTAACGTTAACATACGCCCTCATGATTACTTGTTGCCCAGAGTTTACTTAGATCACCAGTCCATGAGGGACCACTACTTTCTTGATGCTCCTGAGCCTCCTCACAACATTCGTTATAATTTGGTTTTTAGTGAGGATACTTGATACGTCCATTTTGCATCATGTTTTGCTACTGTTATTTATAGTGTTTTTAATCATTATAACACTTTTTGGAGCAATTCTAATGCCTTTTCTCTCTTAATATGCAAGATTCACACAAGGAGGGAGAATGCCGGCAGCTTGAATTCTGGACCTGAAAAAGCTATGTCAAGATACCTATTCTGCACATCTCCAAATGAGCTGAAATTTCACGGAGAATTATTTTGGAATAAATAAAAAATACTGGAAGCAAAAAGTACGAGAGGGGGCCACCCAGGTGCCCACGATGCACCAGGGCGCGCCACCCCCCCCAAGCGCGCCCTGGTACCTCGTGGGGCCCCTGGCTAGCCTCTGGCACCCATTTTCTGGTATATAAGCCCATTTGCCCTAGAAAAAATAAGGAGAAGACTTTTGGGACGGTGCGCCGCCGTCTCGAGGCGGAACTTGCGCAGGAGCACTTTTGCTCTCCGTCGGAGCGATTCTGCCGGGGATACTTCCCTCCGGGAGGGGGAAATCGTCGCCATCGACAACACCAGCAACCCTCTCATTGTGGGAGGGCCAATCTTCATCAACATCTTCACCAGCACCATCTCATCTCAAACCCTAGTTCATCTCTTGTATTCAATCTTTGTCTCAAAACCTCAGATTGGTACCTGTGGGTTGCTAGTAGTGTTGATTACATCTTGTAGTTGATGCTAGTTGGTTTATTTGGTGGAAGATTATATGTTCAGATCCAATATGCTATTTAATAACCCTCCGATCTTGGGCATGATGATGATTTGTGAGTAGTTACTTTTGTTCCCGAGGACATGGCAGAAGTCTTGTCATAAGTAATCGTGTGAATTTGATATTCGTTCGATATTTTGATGATATGTATGTTGTTGATTCTCTTAGTGGTGTCGTGTGAACGTCGACTACATGACACTTCACCATCTTTGGCCCTAAGGGAATGCATTGTGGAGTAGTAATTAGATGATGGGTTGCTAGAGTGACAGAAGCTTAAACCCTAGTTTATGCGCTATTCCGTAAGGGGCTGATTTGGATCGATATGTTTAATGCTATGGTTAGAGTTATCTTAATTCTTCTTTTGTAGTTGCGGATGCTTGCGAGAGGGGGTAATCATAAGTGGGAGGCTTGTTCAAGTAAGAACAGCGCCCAAGCACTGGTTCACCCACATATCAAATTATCAAAGTAGCGAACGCGAATCAAACCAACATGATGAAAGTGATTAGATGAAATTCCCATGTGTCCTCGAGAACGTGTTGCTTATTATAAGAGATCATTCCGGCTTGTCCTTTGCTATAAAAATGATTGGGCCACCTTGCTGCACTCTTTGTTACTATGGCTACTTGTCACTTGTTATGAATTATCTTGCTATCAAACTACTCGTTACCGATAATTTCAGTGCTTGCAAAAAATACCTTCCTGAAAACCGCTTGTCATTTCCTTCTGCTCCTCGTTGGGTTCGACACTCTTACTTATCGAAAGGACTACGATTGATCCCCTATACTTGTGGGTCATCAAGGCTCTTTTATGGTGCCGTTGCCGGGGAGTGAAGCGCCTTTGGTGAGTGGAATTTGGTAAGGAAACATTTATATTACGTGCTGAAATTTACTGTTACTTGTCACTATGGAAAGTAATCCTTTGAGGGGTTTGTTCGGGGTATCTTCACCTCGACCGGAAGCACCAAGAATTGCTCCTCAACCTACTGCACCTACTGAAAATATTGAATATGAGATTCCTTCGCGTATGGTAGAGAAATTGCTAGCTAATCCTTATGCAGGAGATGGAACAATACATCCTGATATGCACTTGATCTATGTGGATGAAATTTGTGGATTCTTTAAGCTTGCAGGTTTATCCGGAGATGGAGTTAAGAAGAAAGTATTCCCTTTATCTTTGGAGGGAAAGGCATTGACATGGTATAGGCTATGTGATGATACCGATACATGGGACTGGAACCGATTGAAACTGGAATTCCATCAGAAATTTTATCCCATGCATTTGGTTCATCGTGATCGGAATTATATATATAATTTTTGGCCTCGTGAAGGAGAAAGCATCGCTCAAGCTTGGGGGAGGCTTAAGTACATGATGTACACATGCCCCAATCACGAGCTCGCGAAAGAAATTATGTTACACAACTTTTATGCTCGGCTTTCTCATGATAATCGAACCATGCTCGATTCTTCTTCGACTGGCTCTTTTATGAAGAAAACTATTGAATTCATGTGGAATCTTCTGGAAAGAATTAAACGCAACTCTGAAGATTGGGAACTCGACAAAGGTAATGAGTCAGGTATAATACTTGAGTTCGATTGTGTTAAATCTTTTATGGCCACCGATGCTTTTCATAAGTTTAGCACTAAATATGGACTTGACTCTGAGATAGTAGCTTCCTTTTGTGAATCATTTGCTACTCATGTTGATCTCCCTAAGGAGAAGTGGTTTACATATCATCCCCCTGTTAAAGAAAAGATTGAGGAACCCGTTAGTGTTAAAGAAGAAACAATTGTCTACCATGTTGATCCAGTTGTGCCTACCGCTTATATTGAGAAACCACCTTTTCCTGTTAGGATTAAGGAACATGCTAAAGCTTCAACTGTGGTTGACAAAAGTAATATTAGAGCACCTAGACCCTCCGAACAAATTAAAGTTGAACCTGATGTTGCTATGGTTAAAGATCTCTTAGTCGATAATATAGATGGGCATGTTATTTACTTTTGTGAGGAGGCTGCTAGAATTGCAAAACTTGTTAGAAATGACCGAGATATGTTAGACAAGAACAAGCCTGTAGTTGGCATGCATGTTGTTTCTGTTAAGATTGGAGATCATTGCTATCATGGTCTGTGTGATATGGGTGCTAGTGTGAGTGCTATTCTATTTTCTTTATATCAAGAAATTATGAATGATATTGCACCTGCTGAAATAGAGGACATTGATGTTACTATTAAACTTGCAAACAGAGATACCATTACACCGCTTGGGGTTGTTAGAGATGTTGAAGTCTTGTGTGGCAAAATCAAATACCCTACTGATTTCTTAGTACTTGGCTCACAACAAGAATATTTGGTAGACCTTTCTTGAATACCATTAATGCTGAAATTGATTGTGTCAAAGAAAAGGTTTGAGTTAAGTTTGGTGATATGTCTCATGAGTTTAATTTCTCCAAATTTCGTAGACAACCTGATGATAAAGAATTGCCTAGTAAAGATGAAATTATTGGTCTTGCTTCTATTGTGGTACCTCCTTCTGATCCGTTAGAACAATATTTGTTAGACCATGAGAGTGATATGCATATGAATGAAAGAAATGAAATAGATAGAATGTTCTTTGATCAGCCACCCATCCTTAAACACAATTTGCCTGTTGAAACTCTTGGAGGTCCTCCTCCACCTAAGGGTGATCCTGTATTTGAATTGAAGTAATTGCCTGATACATTGAAATATGCTTATCTTGATGAAAAGAAGATATATCCTGTTATTATTAGTGCTAACCTTTCAGAGCATGAAGAAAAGAGATTACTGAAAACTCTGAGGAAGCACCGAGCTGCTATTGGATATACTCTTGATGATCTTAAGGGCATTAGTCCCACTCTATGTCAGCACAAAATTAATATGGAGCCTGATGCTAAACCAGTTGTTGACCACCAATGACGATTAAATCCTAAGATGAAAGAGGTGGTAAGAACTGAAATATTAAAACTTCTGGAAGCAGGTATAATCTATCCCATAGTTGATAGTAGATGGGTAAGTCCCGTTCATTGTGTCCCTAAGAAAGGGGTTATTACCGTTGTTCCTAATGATAAAAATGAACTCATTCCACAAAGAATCCTAACTGGTTATAGGATGGTAATTGATTTTAGAAAATTAAACAAAGCTACTAGAAAAGATCATTACCCCTTACCTTTCATTGATCAAATGTTAGAAAGATTGTCTAAGCATACACACTTTTGTTTCCTAGATGGTTATTCTGGTTTTTCTCAAATACCCATATCACAATCTGATCAAAAGAAAACCACCTTTACTTGTCCTTTTGGAACTTATGCTTATAGACGTATGCCTTTTGGTTTATGCAATGCACCTGCTATCTTGTCTGACTTTTGTGAAAATATTGTTGAGGTATTCATGGATGATTTCTCCGTTTACGGAACTTCTTTTGATGATTGCTTAAGCAACCTTGATCGAGTTTTGCAGAGATGTGAAGAAACTAATCTTGTCTTGAATTGGGAGAAGTGCCACTTTATGGTTAATGAAGGTATTGTCTTGGGGCATAAAATTTCTGAGAGAGGTATTGAAGTTGATAAAGCTAAGGTTGATGCTATTGAGAAAATGCCATGTCCTAAAGATATTAAAGGTATAAGAAGTTTCCTTGGTCATGTTGGTTTCTATAGGAGGTTTATTAAAGACTTCTCTAAAATTTCTAGGCCTCTTACCAATATTTTGCAAAAAGATGTTCCATTTGTTTTTGATGATGATTGTCTAGGAGCCTTTGAAACACTTAAGAGAGCCTTAACCACTCCACCTATTGTTCAACCACCTGATTGGAACTTGCCTTTTGAAATTATGTGTGATGCCAGTGATTATGCTGTTGGTGCTGTTCTAGGACAGAGAGTTGATAAGAAATTAAATGTTATCCATTATGCTAGTAAAACTCTAGACAGTGCCCAAAGAAATTATGCTACTACTGAGAAAGAATTTCTAGCAGTTGTGTTTGCATGTGATAAATTCAGATCCTGTCGTGGTTTTAACACGGCAGATGTCCGAAGACTTAGGTTCGAGGCCAGCGCCATGGTAGTGGACTCAAAGGGGTTGATCGGGACGAAGGACACGAGTTTACCCAGGTTCGGCCCCTCAAGTAGAGGTAAAAGCCTACGTCCTGCTTGTGCTGTATTGATTGGAGTATCGATTACAAGGGAGCGGATTGCTTGACCTAGTTCTCGATAGCTTGGTCTCTTCTCTACGCCGCCCCGGGGTCTAACCTTTATATATGAGGTCAAGGCCCCGGGTTACACGAGTCATAAACCGACCCACACGACGTGTTCTACTCTGTCTCTAAGCCGCCTTACCATCGTAGGTAAGCCGCCTCCGGGCTGCTTAGCCACCCGGGTCTTCAAGCCCACTTCTGTCTCCGGACCCCTGTCAACGGCCCATCTGGTAAGCCGCCATGCGGCCTTGCCTTCATCTTCCGGCCCACCTTACAGGTCTTGGGCTCATGAGCCGCCTGGTGTGACCCGGCCCCTCCTGGGCGGGTCTTACCACGGGGTTATATCCCCAACATTAGGCCCCAGGTTGATTTGAGCCAGCTCATGTCAATCTTCAACTTACTTGGCGGCGAGTCTTCATACGTCTGTCATCGGGAAAGACAATTTATAACCCGCCATGACGTCATATCGAATATTCTGAAAAAGATTCCGTGACGTCTGCAACGGATCTCCTCATTTGAAAGGCCATCCCGAAAATCGAGGCGCCACATTTGGTCAGTAATCACTGTGCCCCTCAATTCTCGCGCGCACTGTTGCCTCTCTGGCCCATAAATAGGGACACGTGGTCCCCTCTCTCCTTCCCTGCCGTCGCTGTCATCTTCCTCCTTGCTCGAAACTTCCTCTCTCCAGAGCTCCGCCGCGGCCAACTGGTCCTCGCCGTCGCCCTCATCGCCGGCCGCTGCATCAGCCTGAATTGAACCAGAGCGTCTCCGGTTCCTCCGCATCCAGATGGTAATCTCCCTTGGCTCTTGTTGAATCTGCATCTACCCTCAATAGGGTTTCTCGAGTTCTTCTGCGTTCTTGTGTTCATCGCTGTTCGTTAGCGTCCATCATGGCATCGAGCACCACTCCATTCCCTATAGTACTGCCTATCTGTTGCGGGTACTCCTCCGAGGCCAATGCCCCATCTGTTTTAGGTCCATACAACACTTATCTCTGCGGGCAGATTGATCTGTCTTCCCACCGTTATTTTTAGGTCATGAATATTTTTCATTTTCCCTTCACCTGTAGATCTTGCAACTGAAATAACAATATGCAAAACCTGTTTATCTGCACTTAGCCATTTTCTCAGTGTTGCCAAGTCCATGTAACCGGCCACAACATTGGCGGCTATTGATTGATACGCTTTGGCGGCTTAACTCCCCGCCCTTATACTGACCATAGCTGCCTTATCCATTTAATATTTTCCTAACCCGCCGTCTTCTTTGCTTTTCCATAGCCTAACCCGCCATCATGTCAAGGGCTCCATCATCCTGCGACTGGGTCAGCTCTGGAGTCACTGAAGAGCTTCTGCTTAACTTTGTTGAGTCCGGCATGCTGCCGGCTAAAAATGTAATACACTGGCGGGTCCCCGGGCCAGAGAAGAGGCCTAAGCCCAAGGAAGGGGAGATTATCATATTCACTGATCATATCCTCCGCGAGTTCAGCCCTCCAGGGTCAAAATTCTTCCGAGATGTTCTTCACTTCTTCAAGATCCACCCTCAAGACATAGGCCCAAATTCAGTCACCAACATTTGCCAGTTCCAAGTTTTAAGTGAAGTCTACCTGCAAGAAGAGCCGTCTGTTGACCTCTTCCATGACTATCATTATGCTAACCGCCAAACTGAAATGGCGGCTGGGCCCAGCTTAGAGCTTGGGGGCATTACAATCCAGAGACGGAGAGATCTGCCATACCCCATAGCCATCTTGCCAAGTCATCCCAAAGATTGGAACAAGACCTGGTTTTATTGTAAAGACACCTCTCCTGAAGGTGAGAACTCCCTGCCGGGTTACCGTCCAACCCGGCTCTGCTACACAAATGACAACCCACTGCCAGCACGGATGACTGCTGCCGAACGAGCCAAGTATGCCCCGGCTTACGCCAAAGTCAAAGCCTTACTGGCGAACGGCTTGACCGGTGTCGACTTAACCCGTTGCTGGGTAAGTTGGAAAATCATGCCGCTGAGTCTTCGTGATCGGCTCATGTGCGAATATACGGGTGAACCCAATGACCCTCTTTGTTTCAAGAATACTCCCTTGTCTGACGAAGATATCAACACTGGCATCAAAGGACTCCTTGGTGAAAAATAGGAGGCTTGCAACAAAATTGGTCTTAAACCATTCTACGCCAAGAACCTGGCTCCAGACGTAAATCTCTCTTCCCTCAATTGGTCACATTTGTCCTGCACCTCTTAACCTTTGTTGGCGGTTTACACAGGCCGACTCCCCTTTTTGGAAAAAGAAGTATAATCCGCCAGTGAGGAAACCAAAGGTGAAAACTCCGGCTCAGAAGAAGAAGAAAGCCGCCACTCGAGAGCTGCTTGAATCTGACGACTCGGAGGTAAAACTTGACTCCCTTGGCCGTTCTCTTTAGGCAACTTACTGACGATAACTACTCACAGGATGAGACGGAGGCGAGCCACGCAAGCGCCCCTGAGGTAATTGACATTTCTGACTCGGAGACCTTTCCCCAAGACAGAGTACGGCGGGTCGTCCGGAAAGTCCCCTTCTCTCATCCTCTTGCTCATTTAGACCCCAATTTTCTTTTGAAAAAGCAACAGCACACCTCCCGACGTCAGACCCGGAGCGCCGGCTCTGAAGATCTCGTGGCCGGGTTATCACATGCTCCGGCTCAACGGAAACGGCAAGCTGAGGTATTCTTTAACTGAAACGTAACTTTAATCAACCTTGCATTGTAACCTTACTCTGTCTTGTATTGTTTTAACTGCCTTCAGGATTCTCCTCCTTCATCTGGCGACTCAACTGCTTCCAAGCTGCCTCCAATGAAGATCAACCCGGAGTGCATACTTTTACTTTGCACCGAATGCTTTAATATTTCTGACATGTGTGTAACCATCATCTGCACCTACCAGGGCCCAAGCGAAACGAAGGAAGACTGGCGGGTCTACTGCCGCCCCTACTGCCCAAGAGCCAGTATTTGCTAAGCCGGCCTCCCCTTCACCAGCTGCTGACATTATGAAGGATGCATCTGAAGATACTCACAAGCCATCAGAGCCGGCGGGTCATGACACGGCCGCTGAAAACCCTGCAAGGGATGACCCTAAGCCGCCCAGCCCTTCAGTGGTTGTTGAAGATACAGTTTTCCAGATGTTGTTATAACTAGGGCGTTTCACCAAACTCCTGAGCCCCATGTACTGTCAAGGCACTCTGGCAAGGCTGAAGCTTCTTCGCCTGAGAAGTTTAACTTTGAACACCCTGTGCTGGAGAAGTTAACTGTTGACGAGCTTCACGCTGGGTTTTTGAACCGCCTGGAGTCAAGCCGGAATATGGAGCTGAAGCTCGTCAGCCTGATGAAGAAGAAATATGAGGTAATATTTTTACCAACTTTTCCCTTATATCCTTCCATAGCCGCCAAGAGCCGGATTAATATTTCAAATAATAAGCCGGGTCTTCCCTCTGCAACACACGTATAGCTTGAGCTGTAGCCCCCAAGTCCGGGTCATTATGAAATGATGAGCCAGAACTTTATTTGGATGAATTTGAAAACGCTATATGTAGCCCCCAAGTGTCGGCTGATATTCAGGAAGATGATCCGGGACTGCATGGCAGAACTATAAAGCGCTGATAGTAGCCCCCAAGTGCCGGTTGATCTTTATGTAGATAAGCCGGAACTTCATTTTGTAGACTTGTGAGCGCCGTGTGTAGCCCCCAAGTGCCGGCTTATCTTGAAAAAGATGAGCCGGGACTCTATGGTAGACTGAAAACACATTAGCCCCCAAGTGTCGAGTATATTGCTTGCAATCTGCTTGAGACTTGCAACGTAATTGCTTCATTAATAACTCATCCTGATGACTTAACTTTTTTCTCTGAGATGACCCGCCTGAAGGATTATCTTGCTTCACAACAAACCGCCCGATCAGAGGCGGAAGATAAATATCGAACTGCCGTACAAGAACTTGAGAAGACGCAAGTTGACTTTGCGCTGTTCAAGAAAAACACTGAATCGGACCAAGCCGCCATGACCAAACGCGCAGAAGATGCTGAAGGGCGGCTTACCGCTGTGTCAGAAGAATTGCAAACCCTCAAGCGCCACATCTCCAGGATGACTTCTGCCGTTTTTGGTAAGCTTCAAAAAACTTGGCCGGTTTCCTTGCTGTTGAAAATCTTGTGAGGGCGGCTTATAACGCCAAACTTTGTCTTGCAGGCCAGAGAAGCCGCCAGTTTTCATCTGATAACTTGCTGAAATTGAAAGCAGTATACTCCTTAGCCGAACAACTCTACTGCGGGACTCTTCTTACCATCAAGGCAATGTTGACTGAGAAGAGCATCCCCAAGTACATGAAGGGAGTTATAGAACTGCTATCCACGCTGCCTAAGCAGGTTGAAGAGCTGAAACGATCAGCCGCCAGGCAGGGAGCTATAGCCGCGCTAAGCCGGTGCCTAGCCTTCGCTCCTGAGCTGACTACTGAAGAGATGATGGATGGGTTCCCATCCAGGAAAGACGATAGTTCTGAATTCACAGCAGAAGACTATGCCCAATGCATTAAAGCCTCCAGGGTGCTTGCCTCAAAGCTGGTGGAGGAACTTGATGTGTCAACTTACCAGGCGGCTTACAGCGAGGCTTCCAAGAAAGTGCGCTGTCCAACCTTTGAATGTAGAGACTTGACTCCTGCCCGACGTAAGCATCTCTTCGCTCCTGAGATTGACCCGTCTCCTATCTTTGAAGACGCCCAGTTTGAAGCACTAACACACTGCAACTGTGACGTGGACAATCTTCAGATCGAAGAGGTCGATGACCAGCGCAGGATGACCCGCCAGCAAGCTGAACGTTGTAAATTTGATAACTCGGCCGTCTGAGCCGCCAAACTTAATCTGTTGCCTTTTGGGCTCTCGTGGAGAGCTTTATAATAGTCTTTAGAAAAAATTTAACTGTCTGAGCCGTGCCATCGTGCACGTATAAATCCTTGTATAGTTCTTATAGATAAAACCCTGCAAACAACAAACAAGACAGAACATGTTCTGTACTGTTGTAAGGGCGGCTTAAAAAAGCCTAACCCGGAGACGTAAAATCTCATAACCTTGCCTTTCTTTCCGAACACATAAGCCGGTTCTTCTGGGTAGTCTTACTACTTTGAACTCTTAACAACTGACAAGAGCGTAGTGAACCAGAAAGAGACGCAGCAGGTGAGAGAGTTTGCCTCGCCGCTGTAAGAGGCCCTTGCAGGGGGTAAGTTTTAGAACTCGCTGCACCCCTGACAAAGCGCAGCTACTTACAGGCAGGTATAACCCGGCCTTGCAGATGTAAGGGTTTGCCTCGCCGCTGTAAGAGGCCTTTGCAGGGGGTAAGTTTTAGAACTCGCTGCACCCCTGACAAAGCGCAGCTACTTACAGGCAGGTATAACCCGGCTTTGCAGATCAGAAAAGGAGGTGAGTTCATAACTCGCTGCACTCCTAGTGATCTTTGTTGACGATATCAACTTACACACCATCTTGTAAGCCGCCGACTTGTAAGCCGCCGGTTGATAGTGCTATCTTGGCTGAAGAACTTGATCAAGAAGGTTGAAGCTTAACCCGGCGGGTTAGAAGCCCCCAAGTGACTTTGTAATTTCGGATGAAGAGCCTGACCAAGAAGGTTGAAGTTTAACCCGGCAGGTTGAAAGCCCCCAAATGATCGTATGATTGTATCCATCTTCGAGCCATGTGAGATACGTAAAACGGCAGAGGCCCCGGCTTGCAGGGATGCCAACTTTATTATATATATATATATATGTGATATATACAATGATGATATACAATGGGGGGGGGGTGTTGATGACTCTTAAGTATAGTAAGGCCGTAGATGGGCGATATTCCACGGCCGGTAGGTCTCCTGCCCAGAAGTGCGTGACTCGTCCCGTACGTCGATGAGATAGTATGACCCATTGTTGAGATTTCTGCTAATCACAAAAGGCCCTTCCCATGGAGGAGACAGCTTGTGCGCGTCCGTCTGATCTTGAATCAGGCGCAACACTAAGTCGCCTTCTTGGAACGTCCGGGTCTTGACCCGGCGGCTGTGATAACGACGCAGGTCTTGTTGATAAATCGCCGATCGGGCCGCCGCCAGATCACGCTCTTCATCCAAAGCATCCAACGCGTCCTGACGCGCCGTCTCATTGTCTGCCTCAACGTAAGCCGCCACCCGTGGCGAGTCATGTCGTATGTCGCTTGGTAACACGGCTTCTACGCGGTAAACCATGAAGAAAGGCGTATAGCCTGTTGACCTGTTAGGAGTTGTATTGATGCTCCATAGAACTGATGGTAACTCCTCAACCCAACAACCCGGCGTTCTCTGTAGAGGAACCATAAGCCGGGGCTTGATACCTCTCAGGATCTCCTGGTTAGCACGCTCCGCCTGACCATTGGACTGTGGATGAGCCACAGCAGAAACGTCAAGCCGGATGTGTTCACTTTCACAAAAAGCTTGCATAGCCCCCTTGGATAGGTTTGTGCCATTATCTGTGATGATACTGTGGGGGTAACAAAAACGGTAGATCAATTTTTTGACAAACTGAACCGCCGTAGCCGCGTCACACTTGCTGACCGGCTCAGCCTCTACCCACTTGGTAAACTTATCCACCGCCACCAAAAGGTGGGTCTTCTTATCTTTGGACCTCTTGAAGGGCCCGACCATATCAAGCCCCCAAACCGCGAACGGCCAGGTAATTGGGATCATTCGCAATTCCTGAGCTAGCACGTCGCCCGAACTTCTGACAGCCGTCACACTTGAGGACCAAGTTTTCTGCATCCTTATGAGCCGTCAGCCAGAAGAAACCATGTCGAAAAGCCTTGGCCACCAGAGATTTTGAGCCGGCATGATGACCACAATCTCCGGCGTGGATTTCATTCAAGATCTCCTTGCCTTCTTCCGGAGAAACACAACGCTGGAAGACACCAGTGACGCTCCGCTTATGTAACTCGCCATTGATGATTGTCATGGACTTAGATCATCTGATGATTTGTCTTGCCAAGATCTCGTCCTCAGGTAACTCGCCGCGAGTTAGATACGCCAGATAAGGCAACGTCCAGTCAGGAATGGCATGCAGAGCCGCCACCAGCTGCCCCTCCGGGTCAGGTATAGCCAGATCCTCCTCCGAAGGTAGCTTAACTGACGGGTGATATAACACGTCCAAGAACACGTTAGGCGGCACCGGCTTACGCTGAGAGCCAAGCCTTGATAATGCATCAGCCGCCTCGTTCTTGCGACGATCAATATGATCCACCTGATAACCCTTGAAGTGACCTGCAATGGTGTCAACTGCCTGACGATAAGCCGCCATCCGTGGGCCTTTGGAGTCCCACGTGCCTGAAACTTGCTGAGCCACAAGGTCTGAGTCGCCGAGGCATCTAACCCGGCTTATGTTCATCTCCTTGGCCACCCGGAGGCCATGAAGTAAAGCCTCATACTCAGCTGCATTGTTAGTACAAGGAAACATCAGCCTTAGCACATAACATAACTTATCACCTTTAGGGGAAGTTAAGACGACTCCAGCCCCCGAGCCTGTCAACTGTCTAGACCCGTCGAATTGAATCGTCCAGTAAGTGATGTCCGGCTTCTCCTCTGGCGACTGACACTCCGTCCAGTCGTTTATAAAGTCCACCAAGGCTTGAGACTTGACAGCCGTGCGAGGCACATACTTCAGATTAAGAGGTCCAAGCTCCAATGCCCACTTAGCAATCCGGCCAGTGGCTTCTCTGTTTTGAATTATGTCTCCCAGCGGGGCAGAGCTAACCACTGTGATCGGGTGTCCCAGGAAATAGTGCTTCAGCTTTCGAGTCGCCATAAATGCCCCATAGATCAGTTTCTGCCAATGTGGGTATCGTTGCTTGGACTCAATCAAAACTTCGCTCACATAGTAAACCGGCCTTTGAACCGGATATTCCTTCCCTGCCTCCTTGCGCTCCACAACAACCGCAGCGCTGACTGCCCTGTTGTTAGCCGCCACATAGAGGAGTAAGGGTTCCTTCTCAGCCGGAGCGACTAAGACGGGCGGCTCAGTTAGCTGCTTTTTAAGCGGCTCAAACGCCTCACCCGCCGCCTTGCTCCAGACGAAATCGTCTGTTTTCTTCATCATCTGATATAAAGGGATTGCCTTCTCGCCCAGGCGGCTTATGAATCAGCTTAACGTAGCGATCCGACCCGCCAGGCGCTGGACGTCGTTTATGCACGCCGGCTCAGACAAAGAAGTAATCGCTTTTATCTTGTCCGGGTTAGCTTCAATTCCACGCTCAGAGACCAGAAATCCCAAAAGCTTGCCTGCAGGAACTCCAAAAACACACTTGGCCGGGTTAAGCATCATCTTGTAAACCCGTAAGTTATCGAAAGTTTCCTTCAGGTCGTCCAGCAAAGTTTCCTTCTTCCTTGACTTGACCACAATATCATCCACATAAGCATGAACATTACGTCCAATTTGACTGTGAAGACAGTTCTGCACACAACGCTGATAAGTCGCCTGGGCACTCTTGAGCCCAAAAGGCATAGACACGTAGCAGAAAGCACCAAAAGGCATGATGAAAGCCGTCTTCTCTTGGTCTTTGACTGCCATCTTGATCTGGTGATAACCTGAATAGGCGTCCAGGAAGCATAAACTTTTGCAACCCGCCGTTGCATCAATGATCTGATCAATCCGGGGGAGAGCAAACGGGTCAACTGGACAGGCTTTGTTAAGATCCGTGTAATCCACGCACATACGCCAAGTGCCATTCTTCTTAAGCACTAGCACCGGGTTAGCTAACCACTCCGGGTGAAAGACCTCCACGATGAACCCTGCCGCTAAGAGCCGGGCCACCTCTTCTCCAATAGCCTTGCGCCGCTCTTCATTGAAACGACGAAGGAATTGCTTGATCGGCTTGAACTTAGGATCCACATTAAGATGGTGCTCAGCAAATTCTCTCGGTACACCCGGCATGTCAGACGGCTTCCATGCAAAGATGTCCCGATTCTCACGGATGAATTTGATGAGCGCGCTTTCCTATGCGGGGTCCATGTTAGCCCCAATAGTAAACTGCTGAGATGAGTCGCCCTCGGTGAAATCCACCTGCTTGGTATCATCCGCCGCAAACTTGAGGGGCGGCTCTGATTCTGTAGTGGGCTTCTTCAACGGAGTCATATCCTCTGGGTCGACATTCTCTTTGTAAAACTTGAGCTCTGCCTCTGCACAACTTGACTCTGCATAAGCTGCATCACCTTCCTCACACTCAAGAGCCGTTTTCCGATCACCATGCACGGTAATCGTTCCTCTTAACCTGGACATCTTGAGCTGTAAGTAGACATAACAAGGCCTAGCCATGAACTTGGCATAAGCCGGCCGTCCGAATAAAGCATGATATGGACTTTTAATTTTGACCACCTCAAACCACAAGGACTCCACCCTGTAGTTGTATTCATCACCAAAAGCTACCTCCAGAGAAATCTTGCCCACTGGATAAGCCGACTTGCCAGGCACCACACCATGAAACACTGTGGAAGAGGGCTTAAGATCCTTGTCAAGCAAACCCATCCGGCTGAAAGTGTCGTAGTACAGGATGTTGATGCTGCTGCCACCATCCATAAGCACCTTAGTGAACACATATCCACCTACTTGGGGGGCAACCACCAAGGCTAGCTGCCCCGGGTTGTCAACCCGCGGCGGGTGATCCGCCCTGCTCCAAGTGATGTCGTACTCTGAGCACGTCAAATACTGCGGGAGAGCCGGCATGACCGCATTAACTGCCCGCTTGCGCACCTTCTGGTCTCGCTTGTCAAGGCTGGTTGTGAAAACATGATATTGACCCCCGCTAAGCTGCTTCAGGTTGCTTTGGAAACCCGACTGGTTATGCTGCTGCTGGCCGCTACCACCAGACTGTTGATGATGACCTCCTTGATTGCCTTGACCCTGGTAACCGGACCCTGAACCGCCGGGACCAAAGCCGGCTCCTGACCCGCCTGGCCCTGAGCCGCCGGACGGACCATTGCCATTGTTATGATGTTGTTGAAGACTGTAGTCTCGAAACCGCCGCATAATGCTGCAATTCCTCCATGTATGGCCTGCCGGCTTATCGGGCTGACTATGCTCTGGACAAGGTTTATTGAGCATCGCTTCCAAGTTGAAAGGAGCTTTACCCTTGTTAAAATGTTGCCTGAAGTTCCCGTTGCCCTTAGCACGGTTGTTTCCAGCGCTGGTGTTCGCCACCAGTTCTGACCGCTTGCCAGAATTTCCGTTTCCAGCCGCGTTCTGCTGCTGACCCTTTCCATTGTTACCCTTCTTCCCCTGACCTGATTTTTCATCATCAGAGCCCGGGTCTTTCGTGTTGTCAGAGTCTGCGTATTTGGTGAGAGCCGCCATGAGCTCCCCCATGTCTTGACACGTGCGCTTGAGCCGGCCAAGCTTCTGATTTCAAAGGTGTAAAGTGACAATTCTTCTCCAGAATCAAAACTGCTTGAGCCGCCGTGATCTGTTCTGAAGAGTGGATGATGGTCGAGACCCGCCGGACCCAATGATGGGCTGACTCATCCGCCTGTTGCACACAATGATCCAAATCCACGATCGTCATGGGCTGCTTGCACGTCCCTTTAAAATTTTTGATAAATTTCGCCTTCAACTCGGCCCAGGACGTAACGGTGTTGGGTGGCAATCCCTTCAACCACGTGCGAGCCGGCCCTTCCAGCATCATGATGAAATACTTGGCACATACTGCATCACTAACATCCAACATCTCCATGGCCAGCTCATAGCTTTCGACCCAAGCCTCTGGAGGTAAGTCAGCTGTGTAATTGGGCACCTTGCGAGGGCCCTTGAAATCCTTCGGCAGGCGCTCATTCTGCAAAGCCGGCGCTAAGGACGGCACCCCCACAGCCCTGGAAGTTAACCCCGCTCCGGCTGAGACGGAGGGTGCGACTGTTGGTTCCTGATAAGCCGCCGCTGCCGCCAGAGCCGCCGCCTCTCGTTGTGCTCTCACTCGATCCACCAGTGCCTGAGCATCCAGAGCCGCCCGGTCAGCTCGCGGCGGGTTCCGATGTCGTTCACTGCTAGAAACCGCCGGCGACTCATAACGCCGGCTGTAAGCATACTTCTTCTGCTGGGCCACCGCCGTTCGCAGGTATCCAACAGCGTTCCGCACCTCTTCCGCGAAAGGCGACTCGTCGGGGATCGGGATAGCAGCAAGCCGGGTTGCCGCCACCACCATGTTCTCCGCCGGGTTAGAATAATGGCCCGGTGGTGTAGGAAAAGAAGTTGGCGTAACCTGGTTCCGCCGGGGCGGGTTAATCTGCTGATGCTGAACCGCCGCCCGGCTTCCAGGCACTTCCGCCGTCCGGGTTACGGCCAAAGGCACGTTCTGTCCCGTTCCTGGCGTATTGAAAAGATTCCTTGATTCATACTGATCTGGCAAGCGGGATTGATGCCTCATCCGCTGAACTGCCGCTGCTGATTGCTGTTCCAGCTCAAGACGGAAAGCGTCCGCCCTAAGGCGCTCCGCCTCAGCATCCATCTGAGCCTTCAATTCATTAATCTCCTGCTGGACCTCAGTCATCTGGTTCTTCAACCTCGCGATCTCCGTATTACGGGCTACTTGGTTTTCAGCCATGACTTCAGTCACCATCAGGGTTGTAAGCTCACCCATCAGATCCAGAAGAACCTGAGCCGGTGGCCTGCCAGCCCCAGACCCGGTTGCCTCGGCGGCTGAGCTGCCATGAGCCGCCGCTGTACCCGCCATGAAGACGGCAGCGCGGTTCAACGGCTCATACTCCTCCGGCTCATGGAACTCCGACTCGGGGTAAGGCTCGACGTAGCCCCCGAGCCCGCCATTGTGGAGCTGGTAAATTGATTCCGTCTCTCCGCTCGAAGATCCATCCTCGGAGGAGATGAGAGTTTCCTCTTGCGACGTGGACCCCTCGAGATCCATGCCCTGAGTGAAGCCGACGAAGACATGCTTCCTGCCCGGTTTAGCACAGGCGGGTTGCACGCGTCGGGCGGGTTGCACACGTCGGGCCGGCTCGACGATGTCGGTGCAGGTGTCCGGCCCGGGTTCAGATCCGCCGATCTTGCCGATGAAGACGTGAATCCCGCCGAAGGGGACCCGGAAACCGTACTCAATGGAGTCAGCCTCGGGGCCCCAGCCGGCGTCGTCGATGTAGAGCCGGCCGCGGCGACTCTTGGTCATCCTGCCAACCGCGTACCCCTCGATCCCTGGGAGAGAGCCCTTTGAGAACTCAACACCACCGAGCGCTAGCCCCACGGTGGGCGCCGACTGTCGTGGTTTTAACACGGCAGATGTCCGAAGACTTAGGTTCGAGGCCAGCGCCATGGTAGTGGACTCAAAGGGGTTGATCGGGACGAAGGACACGAGTTTACCCAGGTTCGGCCCCTCAAGTAGAGGTAAAAGCCTACGTCCTGCTTGTGCTGTATTGATTGGAGTATCGATTACAAGGGAGCGGATTGCCTGACCTAGTTCTCGATAGCTTGGTCTCTTCTCTAAGCCGCCCTGGGGTCTAACCTTTATATATGAGGTCAAGGCCCCGGGTTACACGAGTCATAAACCGACCCACACGACGTGTTCTACTCTGTCTCTAAGCCGCCTTACCATCGTAGGTAAGCCGCCTCCGGGCGGCTTAGCCACCCGGGTCTTCAAGCCCACTTCTGTCTCCGGACCCCTGTCAACGGCCCATCTGGTAAGCCGCCATGCGGCCTTGCCTTCATCTTCCGGCCCACCTTACAGGTCTTGGGCTCACGAGCCGCCTGGTGTGACCCGGCCCCTCCTGGGCAGGTCTTACCACGGGGTTATATCCCCAACAGATCCTACATAGTTGATTCTAAAGTAACTGTTCACACTGATCATGCTGCTATTAAATATCTTATGGAAAAGAAAGATGCTAAACCTAGACTCATTAGGTGGGTTTTATTGCTACAAGAATTTGACTTGCATATTATTGATAGAAAGGGAGCTGAGAATCCTGTAGCAGATAATTTGTCTAGAATGGAAAATGTTCTTGATGACCCACTTCCTATTAATGATGACTTTCCTGATGAACAATTAGCTGTCATAAATGCTTCTCGTAATACTCCTTGGTATGCAGACTACGCTAATTATATTGTTGCTAAATTTATACCACCTAGTTTCACATACCAACAAAAGAAAAAATTCTTCTATGATTTAAGACATTACTTTTGGGATGACCCACATCTTTATAAAGAAGGAGTAGATGGTATTATTAGACGTTGTATACCTGAGCATGAACAGGAACAAATCCTACGGAAGTGTCATTCCGAGGCTTACGGAGGACACCATGCGGGAGACAGAACTGCACATAAGGTATTGCAATCTGGTTTTTATTGGCCTACTCTTTTCAAGGATGCGCGTAAGTTTGTCTTATCTTGTGATGAATGTCAAAGAATTGGTAATGTTGGTAGATGTCAGGAAATGCCTATGAATTATTCACTTGCTATTGAACCGTTTGATGTTTGGGGATTTGATTATATGGGACCTTTTCCTAAATCCAATGGGTATACTCATATTTTAGTTGCTGTTGATTACGTTACTAAGTGGGTAGAAGTTATTCCAACTAGTAGTGCTGATCATAACATTTCTATTAAAATGCTTAAACAAGTTATTTTCCCAAGGTTTGGAGTCCCTAGATATTTAATGACTGATGGTGGTTCACATTTTATTCATGGTGCATTCCGTAAATTGCTTGCTAAATATGATGTAAACCATAGAATTGCATCTCCCTATCACCCTCAAACTAGTGGTCAAGTTGAATTGAGCAATAGAGAAATAAAATTAATTTTGCAAAAAACCGTCAATAGATCTAGAAAGAATTGGTCTAAGAAACTTGACGATGCATTATGGGCTTATAGAACTGCTTATAAAAATCCTATGGGTATGTCTCCTTATAAAATGGTTTATGGAAAAGCATGTCCTTTACCTCTTGAGTTAGAACATAAAGCATATTGGGCAATTAAAGAACTCAGTTATGATTTTAAACTTGCCGGTGAAAAGAGGTTATTTGATATTAGCTCATTAGATGAATGGAGAACCCAAGCTTATGAAAATGCCAAATTATTTAAAGAAAAGGTTAAAAGATGGCATGATAGAAGAATTCAAAAACGGGAATTTAAAGTGGGTGAGCAAGTTCTATTGTACAATTCTCGTTTGAGATTCTGTGTAGGAAAACTTCTCTCTAAATGGGAAGGATTGTATATCATCGAAGAAGTTTATCGCTCCAGAGCCATCAAAATAAACAACTCCGAAGGCGCTAATCCGAGAGTGGTGAATGGACAAAGAATTAAGCATTATATTTCAGGTACCCCCATTAATGTTGAAACTAATATTATTGAAACAATTACACCGGAGGAATACATAAGAGAGACCTTCCAGAACACTCCAGAACCCTGAAAAGGAAGAGGTATGTGATATGGTAAGTAAATCGACTCCAAAAATTCCATAAAAATATTTTCTGTCTGTTTTGGAATACTTAAAAAATTACAAAAATAAAAAGCAGTCGAGGGGTCCCACCTGGTGCCCACGAGGCACCAGGGCGCGCCACCCCCCCAGGCGCGCCCTGGTGGCTCGTGGGCCCCACGTGAGCCCTACTGACTCCATTTTCTCCTGGATTACTTGTTTTGCAAGATAAAAATTCTTTATATATACTTCTAGGCGTTTTGACCACCGCATCGCAGAAATCTTGTCTGTTCTTGTTTCGTACTGTTTTCTGTCAGATCTAGATCGCCATGGCTCCCCAAAAGCTCTGTGCCAAGCCCCGCATTGTGCAACCATCGCTGGGCAAATGCCCTTACAGTGAGGTTTACTAAGAGTTGTCATCGGGAGAATAAGACAATGGCAAGGAGGACAAGGTCAAGGAAGTTGCAAGAGCCCAGGCTCCGGAAGGAGGGCAAGCCATCCCCATGGAGGAGACCGCAGAGAAGGGAGATATCCTTCAACCTTTATATGATCATCTCTCCCCATCCGTAATTAAAGCCCTAAGAGTCTTTGAAATAGTTAGTGCTCAGAATACATCTCTCACTCGTGAAGTTATTTTGTTGGAAGAGCAAAACATCGCCCTTCGGAGCATCAACCGCAGATTGAAGTATCTGCTTGAGCTGAAGGACACTTCACCATTACCGCCATCACCAAAGAAGGAGACTTGAGTACATGGGTATGGGCACTCCCCTTGGCTTGTTCCAAGCTTGGGGGAGGTGCCCCGGTATCGTATCACCATCACTTTTATTATCTTTACCTACTTTTAGTTCGATCCTTAGTTATTTCGTGATCTAGTTGAATAAAAGTTTAGTATGATCTATTTTCAAGTGTTAGTTTCGTGATCCATCTATCTATGTAATCGAGTTGAGAGTTATATAATAAAGAGTAGTTTGAGTTTTTGCTTCTTTACTTTCATGTTTCAATCCTAGCAATGAAAATAATGAAAAAGATCATATGCTATCTTATGTAAAGTAATGACATTACATAAAGAAAAGTATAAGTGGTAAAATTTATTGGAAGTTAACAAACATAGCATTAGTCAATGATGCAATTCATGAAAGAATTAATAAGGGAAGAGAAGATTCACATGCAAATATACTATCTTGGACATCTTTTATGATTGTGAGCCCCCATTAAGTATTTTATGTCAAATTGTTGACGTTGGACAAGGAAGACAACTTAATGAATTATGTTTACTTATATTCACATAGAAGTTATTTTGTTATAGATCCTCCAACATGTGGTGCTTGCTCAATATCTTTGCTAGCCAAAAATCTGCACCAAGTAGAGATACTACTTGTGCATCCAAAACCCTTAAACCCAGTTTCATGTCATGAGAGTCCACTATATCTACCTATGGATTGAATAAGATCCTTCAAGTAAGTTGTCATCGGTGCAAAAAGCAATAAAAATTGCCTCTAAATATGTATGAAACTTTTATTGTAAGGGAAAATAAGCTTTGTACGAACTTGTGATGGCAAAGAAATAAAAGCAACGGACTGCATAATAAAGGTTGCTATCATAAGGGGCAATATAAAGTGACGTTCCTTTGCATTAAGAGCTTGTGCATCCAACAATAAAAAGTGCATGATAACCTCTGCTTCCCTCTGCGAAGGGCCTATCTTTTACTTTTATGTATTTACTTTTTATGCAAGAGTCAATAGTGTTCTCCTCTATTCCTTTTTATTTTTCTCTTTTGCAAGTATCATGTGGTGGGGAAAGATCTAGGCATATATATCCAGTTGGATATGGGTGATCATGAGTTATTATTGTTGACATCACCCTTGAGGTGACACTACTAGAAAAATGCCTATCCCCAATATCTATATTAGTGGCACACTATGCTAGTAGTGCGCCACTACTATATAGCAGTGGCGCACCTATGCATGGTGCGCCATAGCTATCACAATTACCAGTGGCGCACCTGGTTTATAGTGCGCCACTACTAAGTTTGACCAAGGTTTGACCCACCCCTAGACATATCAATGGCGCACTACGTATAGATGCGCCACTGCTATTTCAGATAACAATGGCGCACCTACACGTAGTGCGCCATTGATATGCACCTACTAAGTTTGACCAAGGTTTGACCCACCCCTAGACATATCAATGGCGCACTACGTATAGGTGCGCCATTGTTACCTGAAATAACAATGGCGCACTACGTATAGATGCGCCATTGTTACCTGAAATAACAATGGCGCACCTACACGAAGTGCGCCATTGATATGGCGCTGTCCTCTCGACCTCCCCTCCGCTTCACTCCCACCTCAGGCGGAGCCCCCCACCCATACCTCTCTCTCTCTCTCGGGACTCCTCGCAGCCGCCACATGCGCCGGCCGATTTCGGCGTCTCCCGCCACCGCGCAGCACGGTCCGAGCTCGCCTAGCTCCGATGCGTCCTCCCCTCCGACGGGATTCGTCGCTCCCGGCCACCAGCGCTCACCCGTAGCCCTTCCCCGTGGCTAGGGTTTCGGGCACGGCGGCGCCTCCATCGCCGGCGCCTCTGGCGGCTCCTCCCCGATGCCTACCGCGGCCCCCACGCGCGGCTCCGCCTCCTGGATGCGCCCGGTGCCTGTGGGGTGCGCGCGCTCGTCGTCGGTTTCCTCCTCTCTGCCATGGTGAGTTCGTCCCCTCCTCCTCTGTCTCCCTCCTCTCTGCTCTGAGCTCGTGGCCGTCGTGCCACGGCTGCACCAATGCTCTGGTTCACGGCCATTGCTGTTCTGGGGTTAGGATTTGGCACTGCTTGGGTTTGAGGTCAATTTTTTTGGTATTGTTTTAGTGTTAATTTGATGCCCGAATTTAACTGCAAGGTTAACCCGTACAATTTTGGTAGTTGAACTGCAATTGTTAGTTGAATTGTTCAGTCTTGAATTTGGGGAGCAGATTTCGCTACATATGAATGATAATTTTGGGAGCAGATTTCGCTACATATGAATAAGTTGGGAGGCAAAATTATAAGCCCCTATCTTTCTGTGTGTCTGGCTGAAACTTTTTGCTCCATATATATGATGTGAGTGTTAGCAATCATAGAAGACTATATGATGGTTGAGTATGTGGACTTGCTAAAAAGCTCCTACATGAGACCCTTTCTGAAAGTATGATGAATTGCAATAGCATTGTTGACTGAGAATAGTTTGGTAGTTTTCAAGAAAGTTTGTGCCTTATACTTCATTGTTGTGATGAATTGTTACTTGCTCGTGAGAAGTTTTATGATAATGAATATTGCTGTTATAATAATGATCATGATGCTACTATGTCTGTATTTTGTTTTTATCGACACCTCTCTCTCTAAACATGTGGACATGATTATCGATATCGGCTTTCGCTTGAGGACAAGCGAGGTCTAAGCTTGGGGGAGTTGATACGTCCATTTTGCATCATATTTTACTTCTGTTATTTATAGTGTTTTTAATCATTATAACACTTTTTGGAGCAATTCTAATGCCTTTTCTCTCTTAATATGCAAGATTCACACAAGGAGGGAGAATGCCGGCAGCTGGAATTCTGGACCTGAAAAAGCTATGTCAAGATACCTATTCTACACATCTCCAAATGAGCTGAAATTTCACGAAGAATTATTTTGGAATAAATAAAAAATACTGGAAGCAAAAAGTACCAGAGGGGCCACCCAGGTGCCCACGAGGCACCAGGGCACGCCACCCCCCCCCCCAGGCGCGTCCTGGTACCTCGTGGGGCCCCTGGCCAGCCTCTGGCCCCCATTTTCTGGTATATAAGGAGAAGACTTTTGGGATGATGCGCCGCCGTCTCAAGGCGGAACTTGGGTAGGAGCACTTTTGCTCTCTGGCGGAGCAATTCTGCCTGGGATACTTCCCTCCGGGAGGGGGAAATCGTCGCCATCGACATCACCAGGAACCCTCTCATCGTGGGAGGGCCAATCTTCATCAACATCTTCACCAGCACCATCTCATCTCAAACCCTAGTTCATCTCTTGTATTCAATCTTTGTCGCAAAACCTCAGATTCACTAGTAGAAAACGGGCCTTTAATCCCGGTTTGTAAGGCCCTTTAGTGCCGGTTCTACAACCGGCACTAAAGGGGGGGGACTAAAGGCCCCCCCCCCCTTTAGTCCCGGTTCGTCACGGCCCGGCACTAAAGGCCCACCACGTGGCGCCTGCCGGGGCCGTGCGCTGGGGGACCTTTAGTCCCGGTTGGTAACACCAACCGGGACTAAAAGTATTTAATTCTTTTAATTTTGGTTTATTTTTCCTTTTAATTTTGTGTTTTCCATTTAATTATTTTTCATTTCAAACATATATTACGCTACTACATACTATACACGTTGTGCATATATATATAAATCGAATTTCTCGTACGACGACCATTCACATACATATATATATACAATTTGGTATATACAATTTCTCCTACAATTTGCGGATCATTACATATGCAGGGCATTACTGCTTGATCTTGTAATGGTATTCTCCTTTGGGATCTATGACCTGGTCGACCAGAAATCCAGCTATTTCCTCTTGAATTGCTCGTACGCGAGCCGTTGGTAGGAGCTGGCCCCGCATCTCTATCATCTATAATCAGGAGATCAAGATGAATATATTAGTTGTGTGTATATATATTAGCTAGATCATGATAAAAAAATTATGGATAGTGTTCTGGCAAACGTACCCAAAGAGTTTTTTCATCTATGCTCCTTTCAGACGTGATCATGCGAATATTCTCGCAAACGTAGTATGCGCATAAACTATTCCCCTTCTCCTGCCTCATGCACTTTACGAGAATAAAATTCAATCAGGTAATAATTAATCAAGCATGATAATGGTATTGAAACTAGAATTAAAGAGATACACGGACGTAGCTAGCTAGTACTACTTAATTACCTTGGGTCGCACCCATTTCAGCTGTTGTTTCCATTGGCCGGGGACCTCTTCGATGAACTTTTTCCAAGCCCTGCCCGCCGGCAAAGAAAATGAATAAAGGAGTTATTAACTAGTTGATATCAGGAAATGAAGTAAAGAGGCAGACATAGTGCGATAATGATTGAAATTACCTGTCGAACATCCCCTTCACGGTTGCGTATTCGGATGAATCCTTATATAGTGAGTCCAGTACTTCAACTTTTCCCTTGTCAACTTCAATGATTAACAAGATCCAGTGGAAACTGCATGCGCACACGTTTTTTATAAATAAGCGGGCATGTGCATAACTCATCAACTACACTTATTAACATCTAGTAAGCAAAAAATAGAATTTGTAGTACAGGATATAGTAACACTCACCCGAAGTTGTAAGGAAGTAGTATTTTTGGTTGGGTGTTTAGTTGCTTCAAAAACTCTAGCAGGAATCTCTGTGTGTCTTCTCTCGAATATTGATCTTCCCATATCGCCTGATTAATCGTATTTGGGTCAATGAACCCAACTCCATAGCGTCTAGTTTTTTTCATTTCATACATCTTCATTCTGCATAATACCACAGAAAAGAATATAGTGAGGATAATTACAGTTAATGAACGAGAGCACATCTAGCTAGCTAGCTAGAGACTTAAATTACAGAAAGAAATCACTTACAGACAATAGCAACTGACGATAGATTTGTCTAGTGCGTCTTGTTGGAATAACTGAAACAACTCTGAAAAATCAATCCACACATCTTTTCCATGGAATTAATGCTCTGGCTTGACTTTCACCATGAGGGACTCTTCATTGGTATTTGCTGTTTTTTGCATGTACCACGTATGCAAATTATACATTCTCGTTGGTAGAAGCTTGACATCATCAGGCTTGACCAGAGGTTTGCCACGGACATATTGGTATTTTACTTCCTCCTCTGTAATCCCGGGGATTTCCTCAAGGCCTAGGAGTTGTTCAACAGTGACACCGGCCTCTTTAGCCAGCCTTCTAAGATCGTCGGTTATTGCCGGCCGATCGGCGGTACTCACATGTGTTTGTACAATGAGCGGGGGGATCGATTGCACTGCTTGTTCTCCCAGCTGGGGAACAGTTTTCCCGCTTTTTTTGCCAACTGCTTGGCTCGAGCTCGAGCTCGACTCCTTTTGCCCTGCAGAATATGACTTCTTGATAGACCGCACATAGTCGGAGTCCTTCTGATTGTCATTCGGTCGAGCCATATCAATAAAGTGTTGTGATACATGCTCAGGTACTTTCTCCTTTGGCGGTGCGGGCGGTTTCGGTGCAAAATGGGCCTTCAATTGGGCATCACATGCATCGTCGAGTTCCTCCTGAGTCAGGTGGTAAGACAACTTCGGAAGAGGTTTGAGGCAGCTTGGAACATGTTTGAATTTCTTGTCTGTTGTACCGCTAGCCATCGTAGCTGCGGCCTCTCTCTTCCACTGTTGCTTAGGCGGAGCACGCTGAGTCGGCTGACTTGGATGAGGAGGAGTTGGCAGACGCCGTGCCGGACTTGGAGGAGGAGTTGGCTGACGCGGTGCCGGACTTGGAGGAGGAGGAGTCGACTGAAGCGGCGGAGGACTTGGAGACGGAGGAGTCGGTGGCCTTGGAAAGACGATGCAATCCTTTTTCCATAGAATGATACGATGTATGGCCTCTCCCAGTGTTCTCTCCTCGTCACCTCCAAGAATGTCAAGTTGTAGATCATGATATCCTGACATCACTTCATCAACCCCGACACGAGCATAGCCAGCTGGAATGGGATTGCAATGGAAGGTTGCTTTAGGGGGATTTGCTAAAGCATAGCCGTCCGCCACCTTCATGGATAAGTTCTTCACTTTCATGTGTAGCTCACAGTTAGTCCTGTCTTTGATATCATCCACAGGGCAGCTAGCTAGCAGTGCATTATCGATATCGGCCGGGGCGGAACCCACGCTGCTTCTCGGCATAGATGGGACGGTGCTATCCAATGCTGGATCGATCTGCTCATGCTGCCGCTGAGACGCCCTTTCCTGGCTGAGTGAGTCGATCTGCTCCTGCTGCCGCCTGACAAATCGTTCCAACTCCAGGTGCGAGGATATTAGGCCTTCAAGGCGGAGTGCTTCCTCCTTCTTCTTCTGCTCCTCATGCTTCTTCTTTCTCGCACGGCTTCTATAGTCGTCGTTCCAATCCGCAAACCCCTCATACCACGGAACAACGCCTTTGCCTCGTGTTCTTCCCGGGTGTTCAGGATTCTTCAGGGCGCGCGTAAGCTCGTCGTTATCTCTGTTGGGCGTGAACACCCCCGATCGAGCTTCTTCTATTGCAATAAGTATTTCGTCTGTCGCTTCTTTAAGACTTGCCTTCACCATAACCAGCCCTGTCTCTGGGTCCAACTTCCCCCCATGCGCATAAAACCATGTCCTGCACCTGGGGGGCCATGTCAATGTAACTAGACTAACCCGTTTACTAATCATCCTTGCTCAGATTGATGCCACTTAGGCAGGGCCACATGGTAGCCACCCGGCCCCAGACGATGGTGCCACTTCTTTTTCGCAGCATTAATCTTGTTTTTCCTCGACAGTTCCTTAGCTTCTTCCGATTCCTTGAACTTCACGAAAGCGTCCCAGTGATCTTTTGCCTTCACCAGTGCTCCCGTGAATTCTGGAGTCTTCTTTTTTGATTTGACGTACTTAGCCCATGCATTTTTCTTGAAGGTGTTGAATGCGATCGCCATCTTTTTAAGAGCATAGTTTCTGACTTTCTTCAGATCTACATCTGTCAAATTATCTGGTAGGGTGAAATGTTCCATGAGCGTAGTCCAAAGCACATCTTTTGCTCTTTCGTCGACAAAAGTAACTCTTGCTCGATCTCCCTTTGCTGGCTTTCTCCATTCTTGAACGGAGATCGGGATTTGGTCCCTGACAATAACTCCGCATTGATTCTTGAACGTGGTGGCATTTTTCTTAGGTTCAAGCGGTTCGCCAGTTGATGTTTTGATGGAATCGATGTTGAACTTTACGCCTTTGTCCAACTTTTTGGCCGGGCCTCGAACTACCCTGTCGCTTGTACAAGATTTGCTCGATCCGGAGGCCTAAAAGAAGAAAGATCGATTCGTTAATACATACAAATCAATTAAGACATGTAATGATCACCGGATGGCTTATATATTAAATGTCGTTGCCGGGTTGCTTGGGGCCTTGGATGAGCACTGGCATCATAATGAACTTCCGCTTCATGCACAACCAAGGAGGAAGGTTATAGATACATAGAGTCACAGGCCAGGTGCTATGATTGCTGCTCTGCTCCCCAAACGGATTGATGCCATCTGCACTTAAACCAAACCATACGTTCCTTCCGTCATCTGCAAAGTCCTTCCACTTTCTCTCGATTTTTCTCCACTGTGATCCGTCAGCGGGTACTCTCAACTTCCCGTCTTTCTTACGGTCATCTTTGTGCCATCGCATCAACTTGGCATGCTCTTTGTTTTGGAACAAACGTTTCAACCGTGGTATTATAGGAGCATACCACATCACCTTGGCAGGAATCTTCTTCCTGGGGCGCTCGCCCGCAACATCACCAGGGTCATCGTGGCCGATCTTATAGCGCAATCACAGCATACCGGGCATGCATTCAAATCCTCGTACTCACCGCGGTAGAGGATGCAGTCATTAGGGCATGCATGTATCTTCTGCACCTCTAATCCTAGAGGGCAGACGGCCTTCTTTGGTTCGTACGTACTGTCGGGCAATTCGTTGTCCTTTGGTAGCTTATTCTTCATTATTTTCAGCAACTTTTCAAATGCCTTGTCAGGTACACCATTCTCTGCCTTCCATTGCAGCAATTCAAGTGTGGTACCCAGCTTTTTCTTGTCATCTTCGCAATTTGGGTACAACAATTTCTTGTGATCCTCTAACATGCACTACAACTTCAGCTTCTCCTTTTCACTTGCACAGTTTCTATTTGCATCGGCAATGGCCCGACCAAGATCATCAGCGGGCTCATCTGATGCCTCTTCTTCAGCTCCTTCCTGCATTGCCGGCTCAGCTTCTTCCCCCATTGTTGTACCATCGTATTCATGGAACCCATGGCCAGGACAGCTGTCGTCATCCTCTTCTTCTTCATTATCTTCCATTAGGACCCCTCTTTCTCCGTGCTTGGTCCAACAGTTATAGCCGGACATGAAACCGGACTCAAACAGGTGGACGTGAATGGTTCTTGAGTTAGAGTAATTTCAATCATTCTTACAGCCAGCACATGGACAATATATAAAACCATCCGCCCGCTTGTTTGCCTCAGCCGCAACCAGAAAAGTATGCACGCCATTAATGAACTGGGGAGAGCATCGGTCATCGTACATCCATTGCCGGCTCATCTTCATTACACAACACCGAAAAGACCAAATTAATACAAGTTCATACATAAAGTTCATACACACTTGTTCTCATAAAGCAGCATACAAACTCTCTAGCTAAAGCATTTAAATGCAACAACAAATGCGATCAAGATCGCAACTAAGGTAACAATTGATCCAACAGCATAGTGATACCAAGCCTCACTATCAATGGCATATTTTTTAAATTTTCTAATCTTCAAGCGCATTGCATCCATCTTGATCTTGTGATCATCGACGACATCGGCAACATACAACTCCAGTTTCATCTTCTCTTCTTCAACTCTTTTCAATTTTTCTTTCAAATACTCGTTTTCTTTTTCAACTAAATTTAACTTCTTGACAAGAATATCTATGTCGGTTGCAATTTCCGGTTCACATACCTCCTAGATAAAAATATCTATGTCAACTTGATGGGCATAATTGTCATAAACGCGAAATGCAACAAATAGTTATAAAAGAGAATATATATACCACATCCGACTCATAAACCGGACGAGGGCCGACGGGGACGGATATCAAAGTCATGGCACTATGTATAACAAACAATCATACATGTAAGAAAATTATACAATTAACTATCTAAATCATACAAATAAGATTTTTTTTTATAAAAAGGATAAGAACGAACAAGAGGCTCACCAAGGTGTGGTGACGGCGACGGGACGGTGCGGGCGATCGACGGTGGTTAGGACGGGGACGGGAAGGCACTAAGTAAACCACACCTACACATGCAAAGTAAGAAGTTAATTTGAGCTCAAATTGCATATAAATCAAATGAACTACCACATATAAATACTCCCAAACTAAAACCCACAAATCACTATACTTATAGAGCATTGCAAGAGCTAATCTAGCAATGAGAGATGAAAGGACAAAGTTGCTAACCTTTGTGAACACTTGGATGGATGGGGTGCCTCCAAATCTTGACAAATTTTGGCAAAAATGGAGGATGAGCTCGAGGAAGAGGAAGAACAAAGGAGGGGAAGAAGGGGGGAAAAAGGGAGGAGTACTGTGATCGGGCTGGCCGAATTCATATAGGGGATCTTTAGTCCCGGTTGGTATCTACAACCGGGACTAAAGGGGGGGGCCTTTAGTCCTGGTTGGTGATACCAACCGGGACTAAAGGGGCTCGTGGGGGCCCCAGCTGACACCAGCCTGCCACCACCCTTTAGTCCCGGTTCGTGTTACGACCCGGGACTAAAGGGGGGGCCTGTAGTCCCGGTTGGTGATACCAACCGGGACTAAAGGGGCTCGTGGGGGCCCCAGCTGACACCAGCCTGCCACCACCACATTAGTCCCGGTTCGTGTTACGAACCGGGACTAAAGGTCCGGAACGAACCGCGACTAATGATGCCCGTCCCGAACCGGGACTAATGGTCACATTAGTGCCGGTTCAAAACCCGACCGGGACTAAAGCTACGGACAAAAGGTCCGTTTTCTACTAGTGATTGGTACCTGTGGGTTGCTAGTAGTGTTGATTACATCTTGTAGTTGATGCTAGTTGGTTTATTTGGTGGAAGATTATATGTTCAGATCCAATATGATATTTAATACCCCTCTAATCTTGGGCATGATGATGATTTGTGAGTAGTTACTTTTGTTCTTGAGGACATGGCAGAAGTCTTGTCATAAGTAATCATGTGAATTTGGTATTCGTTCAATATTTTGATGATATGTATGTTGTTGATTCTCTTAGTGGTGTCGTGTGAACGTCGACTACATGACACTTCACCATATTTGGGCCTAAGGGAATTCATTGTGTAGTAGTAATTAGATGATGGGTTGCTAGAGTGACAGAAGCTTAAACCCTACTTTATGCGCTATTCCGTAAGGGGCTGATTTGGATCCATATGTTTAATGTTATGGTTAGAGTTATCTTAATTTTTCTTTCGTAGTTGCGGATACTTGCGAGAGGGGGTAATCATAAGTGGGAGGCTTGTTCAAGTAAGAACAGCACCCAAGCACCGGTCCACCCACATATCAAATTATCAAAGTAGCGAACGCGAATCAAACCAACATGATGAAAGTGACTAGATGAAATTCCCATGTGTCCTCGAGAACGTGTTGCTTATTATAAGAGATCGTTCTGGCTTGTCCTTTGCTATAAAAAGGATTGGGCCACCTTGCTGCACTCTTTGTTACTATTGCTACTTGTCACTTGTTACGAATTATCTTGCTATCAAACTACTCGTTACCGATAATTTCAGTGCTTGCTGAAAACCGCTTGTCATTTCTTTCTGCTCCTCGTTGGGTTCGACACTCTTACTTATCGAAAGGACTACGATTCATCGCCTATACTTGTGGATCATCAATACTCGTGATATTATTCCGTTGCCTGCCCCTGCTTTGTTTGATTCTCATGCCAGGAACGGATATACCGTGATGCCACCGGACATTGTTGCTTACCGGAACACGTTGGCAGCGGCAGAGGAGGAGGCCCAGGATTGGGACGCTCGGGTGCCGCCGCCTCAAGACTTTCACATGGAACCGGATGGCTACTACGGATGGCCGTAGACCAAGCTAGGCCAAAAGCATAAGCTTGGGGTAGTACGTATCTCTCACCGATATTACATTCATGCTCACACATTTCATTCCAGTTGTTGGTGGTCATACTTTTTCATTGTATAATCCATGTTAATTTTATTTTCTCGCTTTCTTCTTGTGTGTTTGAAAAAAATCCAAAAATATTTCTCGTTTCTTTTCGGTTTTTCTTTCTAGCTTAATTAGCAGTAGTATTAAAAGAAAACCCAAAAAGATTTCATGTTTCTTCTTTTGCTTATTGGGAGTTCCCCCGTGTAAATAGTTTTTCTCATTTTTCGTCTTTCTTCTTTAATTTGCTTTCTTCAGAAAAACTAAAAACTCCAAAAATATTTCAGTGTTTTTCTCTGAAATTCTTTTCTTTTCTTTTGTTGAGTCATTGTATGGAGAACACCACGATGAAAATGTTGAGTGGCACTCATATGCATTGTTGTTAATCTCACAAAGAGCCAATATTACCTTGTCTTCTCCTTTGAATAAAATGCTTGCAGATTCCAGCTTAGTCCACGGCACACTTGCACTGTTTTTATTTTCATATCATTCGGTCGTGCAAGTGAAAGGCAATAATGACGATGATTTGATGAAGTGACTGTGGCAAGGAATAGCGGGTATGAACTCAACTTGTTCTTTGTTTTTGTAAATATGTTTAACTCAGTATCCATGATTCAACATATTATGATTAAACATGTTTGTGATGACAATTAGAGATTATATTTGCTCATGCCATGCTTAAGTAGCTAGGAGTGGATAATGATTTATCTTGAGTGTCAGCATGCATTAAAATGATTGTGATATAGTATGATGATATGGTATCCTCCTCTGAATGTTTCAAGTGGCTTGACTTGGCACATGTTCACACATGTTGTTGATTCAAAACCAACATAGCCTCTACGATATTTATGTTCATGGAGCTTATATCCTATTCATGCTAGTATTCAACGTTGATTATTCATAATGCATGTTTATGACCGTTTTCGCTCTCTAGCTGGTCACTTCTCAACCTATTTGCTAGCCTTCACCTGTACTAAGCGGGAATGCTGCTTGTGCATCAAAATCCTTAAACCAAAGTTATTCCAGATGAGTCCACTATATCTACCTATATGCGGTATTACTCTGCCGCTCTAAGTAAATTTGCATGTGCCACCTCTAAATATTCAAATAAACATCTATTTTGTGTGCCTGTACCGCTCATGGAGCGACAGGGGGTGGTCAGTATCTTCCATGCTAAGCGGGTTATTCTCATGATGAGTGTTTATTCACTTGTCCTTGCACGAGATGGGCTGGTAATCGGGATGCCCAGTCCCACTATTAAAACTGCAAATAATAAAACAAACTACCCCGGAAAGTTGTTGGTATGGAGGGCACCCGAGGATTCGGCTAGCCATGTCTTGTGATTGTTGGTGGAGGGGGAGTAAACTTTACTTTACCGCTTGGGAACCGCCACTAATGTGTTTAGCATGGAAGATATTGAAAACTCTCGGTCGTGACGTTGACAGGAAAGGCATACCTTCCAAAATTTTATTTATCTCTGATTTAAGCTTCGAGCTCTAGCACCTCTGCAAATCCATGCTTCCCTCTGTGAAGGGTCTATCTATTTACTTTTATGTTATTTTACTTTTGAGTCATCACCTTCTCAAACAAGCACCAGACCTGAGAGCACTATTGTCATTCTCATGCATTGTGTATAGTTAATGTTGTGTGCATCATGACTGGATCTCTGCAAGCATGAATTACAATGTTTAGTCGCTACTTGAACTTTGGAGGTGCTCTGCATTTATGTTTTGCGGTCTCAGAAAGGGCTAGCGAGATACCATGTTGTCATATTATATCATGATCGTTTTGACAAAGTGTTGGCATTTGAGATATCTTATTATTGCTCGCTAGTTGATTATGCCATTGATATGAGTGAATAAAATTTCTAAGAGTTATCATTTGCATGGTTAGCTCATGAACTTTGCTAAAAACTTGGACACTACTTAAGCATATATATAGATACAAGAACAAAAGAGTTTGTAAAAGTTTTTCTTTATCACTTTCAGTTTGTCAACTGAATTGCTTGAGGACAAGCAATGAGTTAAGCTTGGGGGACTTGATACGTCTCCATCGTATCTACTTTTCCAAACACTTTTGCTCTTGTTTTGGACTCTAATTTGCACGATTTGAATGAAATTAACCCGGACTGACGCTGTTTTCAGCAGAATTGCCATGGTGTTGTTTTTTGTGCAGAAATAAAAGTTCTTGGAATTGAATGAAACTTTTTGGAGATTTTTTATGGAATATATAAAAAATACTTGAGCCAAAACCTACTGGAGGGGGCCACCCAGTGCCCACAAGGAACCAGGGCGCGCCACCCCCTCCCCCCAGGCGCGCCCTGGTACCTCATGGGGCCCACATGGCTCCGTTTGACCTAATTCCAACGCTATAAATTCACAATTCCAGAGAAAAAAATAAGAGAGGAAGTTTTATTGTGTCTTACGATACGGAGCCGCCGCCACCTCCTGTTCTTCATCAGGAGGCCAGATCTGGAGTCCGTTTGGGGCTCCGGAGAGGGGGATCTTCTGGCCTCGTCATCACCAACCATCCTTCATCACCAATTTCATGATGCTCACCGCCAGGAGTGAGTAATTCCTTTGTAGGCTTGCTGGACGGTGATGAGTTGGATGAGATTTATCATGTAATCGAGTTAGTTTTGTTAGGTCTTGATCCCTAGTATCCACTATGTTCTGAGATTGATGTTGCTATGACTTTGCTATGCTTAATGCTTGTCACTAGGGCCCGAGTGCCATGATTTCAGATCTGAACCCTTTATGTTATCATGAATATATTTGTGTTCTTGATCTGATCTTGCAAGTTGTATGCACCTGCTATGTGTTAGGATCCGCATACCCCAAGGTGACAATAATTGGGATTCTTTCCGGTGATTGCAGTAGTTTGAGGAGTTCATGTATTCACTAAGTGCTAATGATTTGTTCCAGTTCTCTATTAAAAGGAGGCCTTAATATCCCTTAGTTTCCTTATGGACCCCGCTGCCACGGGAGGGTGGGACAGAAGATGTCATGCAAGTTCTTATCGCAAGCACGTATGACTATATACGGAATACATGCCTACATTACATTGATGAATTGGAGCTAGTTCTGTGTCGCCCTAGGTTATGACTGTTACATGATGAAAGTTATCCAACGAAAATCACCGATCCAATGCCTACGAGTTTTTCACATATTGTTCTTGCTAAGTTACTACGGTTGCTACTGCTGTCACAATTACTATTACTGTTACTGCTACTGTTACCGCTACTATTATTGCTACTACTATCAAACTATCATACTACTTGTTGGGGAACGTTGCATGGGAAACAAAAATTTTCCTACGCACACATAAGATCTATCCATGGTGATGAGCATCTACGAGAGGGAGAGTGAATCTACATACCCTTGTAGATCGCTAAGCGGAAGCGTTAATAAACGCGGTTGATGTAGTCGAACGTCTTCGCGATCCAAATCGCCGAGCGTCCCGCGAACCAATCACGATCCTTCCGATCTAGTGCCGAACGGACGGCACCTCCGCGTTCAACACACGTACGGCTTGATGACGCCTTCACCTCCTCGATCCAGCGAGCGATGGTGAAGTAGTGGTTGAGTTCCAGCAGCACGACGGCGTGGTGATGGTGGTGAGGAACAATCTCTGCAGGGCTTCGCCAAGCGCTACGGAGATTATGACGGAGGAACTAGAGGGCTAGGGTTGCCGGCACACGGCTTGGGAAATCCTGATGTGTCCCGTGTGCTAGCCCTGCCCCTCTATTTATATGTTGAGCCTTGGGGTCTAAACTTGGAGTAAAAGCCTCCTCCGGGTCGGTTTTGCCCGCACAAGGTCGGTTTGGCCCGCAGGGAAAGAGTCCAACTCGGATCCCTACCGAACCGTGCACAGCCGCGCACAAGCGGTAGTACCGCTTCACACAAGCGGTAGTACCGCTTGGGCGGTAGTACCGCTTCACACAAGCGGTAGTACCGCTCGGGCGGTAGTACCGCTTCACCAAGCGGTAGTACCGCTTACGCGGCAGCAAAACTACTTTTGCACTTTCCAATACCTTGTGGGCTTTATCCCTTTGGCTCATATAAAGTGTTGCTGCACCCGAACACTTCGGTAAACATCCGGAACCCATTCCGGTGAACTCTGGAACTCTTCCGGAGATCGAAACACTATTATCACATATATCAATCTTTACCTCCGGACTATTCCGGAGATCCTCGTCATGTCCGGGATCTTATCCGGGACTCCGAACAACTTTCGGTCACCAACATAATAACTCAATTATACTAATCGTCACCAAACGTTAAGTGTGTAGACCCTGCGGGTTCGAGAACTATGTAGACATGACCGAGACACCTCTACGGCCAATAACCAATAGCGGGACCTGGATGCCCATATTGGCTCCTACATATTCTACGAAGATCTTTATCGGTCGAACCTCTATGTCAAGGATTCAGTTAATCCCGTATGCTGTTCCCTTTGTTCTTCGGTATGTTACTTGCCCGAGATTCGATCGTCGGTATCACTATACCTAGTTCAATCTCGTTACCGGCAAGTCTCTTTACTCGTTCCGTAATACAAGATCATGTGGCTAACTCTTTAGTCACTTTGCTTGCAAGGCTCAATGTGATGTTGTATTACCGAGTGGGCCCTGAGATACCTCTCCGTCATACGGAGTAACAAATCCCAGTCTTGATCCATGCCAACCCAACAGACACCCTCGGAGATACCTGTAGAGCACCTTTATAGTCACCCAGTTACGTTGCGACGTTTGATACACACAAGGTATTCCTCCGGTGTTAGTGAGTTGCATGATCTCATGGTCAAAGGAACAGATACTTGACATGCAGAAAACAATAGCAATAAACTGACACGATCAAATGCTACGTTTACAGTTTGGGTCTTGTCCATCACATCATTCTCCTAATGATGTGATCCCGTTATCAAATGACATCTCATGTCAATGGCTAGGAAACCTTAACCATCTTTGATCAACGAGCTAGTCAACTAGAGGCTTACTAGGGACACAGTGTTGTCTATGTACCCACACATGTATTTGAGTTTCCAATCAATACAATTATAGCATGGATAATAAACGATTATCATGAACAAGGAAATATAATAATAACCAATTTATTATTGCTTCTAGGGCATATTTCCAACAGTCTCCCACTTGCACTAGAGTCAATAATCTAGTTCACATCACTATGTGATTTACATTGTAATGAATCGAACACCCATGCAGTTCTGGTGTTGTTCATGTTTAGCCCTTGGAAGAGGTTTAGTCATCGGATCTGCAACATTTAGATCCGTGTGTACTTTGCAAATATTTATGTCGTCCTCCTTGATGTAATCGCGGATGGAATTGAAACGTCGCTTTATGTGTCAGGTCCTCTTGTGAAATCTTGGTTCCTTGGCTAGAGCAATGGCACCAGTATTATCACAAAACAGAGTCATTGGGTTAAGCGCACTAGGCACTACTCCAAGATCTGTCATGAACTCCTTCATCCAGACACCTTCCTTCGCCGCCTCCGAGGCTGCGATGTTCTCCGCTTCGCATGTAGAATCAGCTACCACGCTTTGCTTGGAACTGTACCAGCTAACCGCACCCCCATTAAGAATAAATACGTATCCGGTTTGCGACTTAGAGTCATCCGGATCAGTGTCAAAGCTTGCATCGACGTAACCCTTTAGGACGAGCTCTTGATCACCTCCATAAACGAGAAACATGTCCTTAGTCCTTTTCAGGTACTTCAGGATATTCTTGACCGCCGTCCAGTGTTCCATTCCTGGATCACTTTGAAACCTTCCGGCCATACTTATGGCAAGGCTGACATCGGGTCTTGTGCACAGCATTGCATACATGATAGAGCCTATGGCTGAAGCATAGGGGATGACACTCATCTTTTCTCTATCTTCTGCAGTCACTGGGCATTGAGTCTTACTCAACTTCACACCTTGCAAAACAGGCAAGAACCCCTTCTTGGACTGATCCATTTTGAACTTCTTCAAAATCTTATCAAGGTATGTGCTTTGTGAAAGTCCTATTAAGCGTCTCGATCTATCTCTATAGATCTTGATGCCTAATATGAAAGCAGCTTCTCCTAGGTCCTTCATTGAAAAACTCTTGTTCAAATATTCCTTTACGCTTTCCAGCATTTCTATATTGTTTCCAATCAACAATATGTCATCCACATATAATATTAGAAACGCTATAGAGCTCCCACTCACTTTCTTGTAAATACAAGCTTCTCCGTAAACTTGTATAAACTCGAACGCTTTGATCACCTCATCAAAACGAAGATTCCAACTCCGAGATGCTTGCACCAGTCCATAAATGGATCGCTGGAGTTTGCAAACATGATTCTGACGGACTTAAGCATCGCTACGGGTGAGAAGGTCTCATCGTAGTCAACTCCTTGAACTTGTGAAAAACCCTTTGCCACAAGTCGAGCTTTATAGACGGTGACATTGCCGTCCGCGTCCGTCTTCCTCTTAAAGATCCATTTGTTCTGAATGGCCTTACGCCCTTCAGGTAATACTTCCAAAGTCCATACTTTGTTTTCATACATGGATCCCATCTCGGATTTCATGGCCTCTAACCACTTCTCGGAATCCGGGCCCATCATCGCTTCTCCATAGCTCGTAGGTTCATCGTTGTTTAACAACATGACCTCTAAGACAGGGTTGCCGTACCACTCAGGAGTAGTACGCGTCCTTGTCGACCTACGAGGTTCGATAGCAACTATCCAAAGCTTCATGATCATCATCATTAACTTCCTCTTCAGCTAATGTAGGCTCCACAGAAACAACTTTCTGCGCTGCGCTACTCTCAGGTTGAAGTAAAGGTTCAACAACCTCATCAAGTTCTATCTTCCTCCCACTCAATTCTTTCGAGAGAAACTCTTTCTCAAGAAATGTTCCGTTTTTAGCGACAAACATTTTGCCTTCGGACCTGAGATAGAAGGTATACCCAACTGTCTCTTTTGGGTATCCTATGAAGACGCATTTCTCCGCTTTGGGTTCCAGCTTTTCAGGCTGAAGCTTTTTGACATAAGCATCACATCCCCAAACTTTAAGAAACGACAGCTTTGGCTTGGCGTCGTCTCAACAGATTTCGATGGTGCCCTATTTAAAGTGAATGCAGCTGTCTCTAATGCATAACCCCAAAACGATAGTGGCAAATCGGCAAGAGACATCATAGATCGCACCATATCCAATAAGGTTCGATTACGACGTTCGGACACACCATTACGCTGTGGTGTTCCAGGCGGTGTCAATTGTGAAACAATTCCACACTGTCTTAAGTGACTGCCAAACTCATAACTCAGATATTCTCCTCCTCGATCAGATCGTAGGAATTTAATCTTCTTGTTACGATGATTCTCAACTTCACTCTGAAATTGTTTGAACTTTTCAAATGTTTCAGACTTGTGTTTCATTAAGTAAATATACCCATATCTACTTAAGTCATCAGTGAAGGTGAGAAAGTAACGATAACCACCGCGCGCCTCAATACTCATCGGACCGCACACATCAGTATGTATGATTTCCAATAAGTCACTTGCCCGTTCCATTATTCCAGAGAACGGCGTTTTAGTCATCTTGCCCATGAGGCATGGCTCACATGTGTCAAGTGATTCAAAATCAAGTGACTCCAAAAGTCCATCAGCATGGAGCTTCCTCATGCGTTTTACGCCAATATGACCTAAACGGCAGTGCCACAAGAAAGTGGTATTATCATTATCAATTCTATATCTTTTGGCATCAATGTTATGAACATGTGTATCATTATTATCGAGATTCAACAAGAATAAACCCCTCACATTGGGTGCATGACCATAAAAGATATTACTCATATAAATAGAACAACCATTATTCTCTGATTTAAATGAGTAACCGTCTCGCAATAAACAAGATCCAGATATAATGTTCATGCTTAACGCAGGCACCAAATAACACTTATTTAGGTTCATCACTAATCCCGACGGTAATCGAAGAGCGAGCGTGCCAACGGCGATCACATCAACCTTGGAACCATTTCCCACGCGCATCGTCACTTCGTCCTTTGCCAGCCTCCGTCTATTCCGCAGTTCCTGTTTTGAGTTGCAAATATGAGCAACCGCACCGGTATCAAATACCCAGGCACTACAACGAGAGTTGGTAAGGTACACATCAATAACATGTATATCATATATACCTTGTTTGTTGTTGGCCGCCTTCTTGTCAGCCAAATACTTGGGGCAATTCCGCTTCCAGTGTCCAGTTCCCTTGCAATGAAAACACACAGTTTCTGGTTTGGGTCCAGCCTTGGGTTTCTTCACGAGAGGAGCAACTGCTTTGCCACTCTGCTTGGAGTTACCCTTCTTACCCTTGCCATTTTTCTTGAAACTAGTGGTTTTATTGACCATCAACACTTGATGCTCCTTCTGAATTTCAGACTCAGCGACTTTCAGCATCGCAAACAGCTCGGCGACTGACTTGTTCATCCCGTGCATGTTATAGTTCAACACGAAGCTCTTGTAGCTAGGTGGCAATGATTGAAGAACTCTGTCAGTGATAGCCTCTGGCGGAAGGGGCATCCCTAACTCAGCCAGACGGGTGGAGTACCCAGACATTCTGAGCACGTGATCACTGATAGACCTGTTCTCCTCCATCTTGCAAGCATAGAACTTATCGGAGATCTCATATCTCTCGATCCGGGCATTCTTCTGAAAGATAAACTTCAACTCCTGGAACATCTCATATGCTCCATGACGTTCAAAACGTCTTTGAAGTCCCGGTTCTAAGCCATACAACATTGCACATTGAACTATTGAGTAATCATCAGAACGAGCCTGCCAGGCGTTCACAACGTCTAGAGACTCAACTGGAGCGGGTGGATCACCAAGCGGTGCATCAAGGACATAAGCCTTCTGGGAAGCCGTAAGGATAATCCTTAGATTACGGGCCCAGTCCACAAAGTTACTTCCATCATCTTTCAACTTAGCTTTCTCTAGGAACGCATTAAAATTCAGGGGTGCTACTGCGCGAGCCATGATCTACAACATAAATATTGCAAAGACAACTTAGACTATTGTTCTTTAGATAATGAGTTTAGTTAATCATATTACTTAAAAAACTCCCACTCAAATTGACATCCCTCCGATCATTCGAGTGTAACATGATCCAAATCCACCAACTCAAGTCCGATCATCACGTGAGTTGAGGTGGTTTCAATGGTGAACATCTTCATGTTGATCATATCTACTATATGACTCATGTTCGACCTTTCGGTCTCTTGTGTTCCGAGGCCATGTCTGTACATGCTAGGCTCGTCAAGTTTAACCCGAGTGTTCCGCACGTGTAACATGGCTTACACCCGTTGTATGCGAACGTAGAGTCTATCACACCCGATCATCACGGCATGTCTCGAAACGACGAACTTTCGCAACGGTGCACACTCGGGGAGAACACAATTTATCTTGAAATTTAAGTGAGGGATCACCTTATAATGCTACCGTCGTCCTAAGCAAAATAAGATGCATAAAAGGATTAACATCACATGCAAATCATAAGTGACATGATATGGCCATGAACTTGTGCTTTTGATCTCCATCTCCAAAGCACCGGCATGATCTCCATCGTCACCGGCATGACACCATGATCTCCATCATCTTGATCTCCATCAACGTGTCGCCATAAGGTTGTCGCGCCGACTGTTGCTTCCACGACTATAGCTAACGTTTAGCGATAAAGTAAAGCATTACATAGCGCTTAATGATTGACACGCAGGTCATACAATAATTAAAGACAACTCTATGGCTCCTGCCAGTTGCCGTACTCATCGACATGCAAGTCGTGATATTCTATACAAAACATGATCATCTCATACATCACATATATCTCATCATGTAATTGGCCATATCACATCACAACATACCCTGCAAAAACAAGTTAGACGTCCTCTAATTGTTGTTGCAAATTTTACGTGGCTGCTACGGGTTTGCAAGAACCGTTCTTACCTACGCAAAACCACAACGTGGTGTAGTGATTGCTTTTTGATCTTCTAAAAGAACCCTCTTCATTGAAATCGATTCAACTAAAGTGAGAGAGACAGACACCCGCTAGCCATCTTTATGCAACGAAGTTACATGTTAGTTGAAGGAACCTGTCTCGCGTAAGTGTACGCGTAATGTCGGTCCGGGCCGCTTCATCTCACAGTACCGCCGAATCAAATATCAACTAGTAACGGCAAGCAATATGTATACACCCACGCCCACAACTCGTTTGTGTTCTACTCGAGATCTCATCTACGCATAGACCTAGCTCTGATACCACTGTTGGGGAACGTTGCATGGGAAACAAAAATTTTCCTACGCACACATAAGATCTATCCATGGTGATGAGCATCTACGAGAGGGAGAGTGAATCTACATACCCTTGTAGATCGCTAAGCGGAAGCGTTAATAAACGCGGTTGATGTAGTCGAACGTCTTCGCGATCCAAATCGCCGAGCGTCCCGCGATCCAATCACGATCCTTCCGATCTAGTGCCGAACGGACGGCACCTCCGCGTTCAACACACGTACGGCTTGATGACGCCTTCACCTCCTCGATCCAGCGAGCGATGGTGAAGTAGTGGTTGAGTTCCAGCAGCACGACGGCCTGGTGATGGTGGTGAGGAACAATCTCTGCAGGGCTTCGCCAAGCGCTACGGAGATTATGACGGAGGAACTAGAGGGCTAGGGTTGCCGGCACACGGCTTGGGAAATCCTGATGTGTCCCGTGTGCTAGCCCTGCCCCTCTATTTATATGTTGAGCCTTGGGGTCTAAACTTGGAGTAAAAGCCTCCTCCGGGTCGGTTTTGCCCGCACAAGGTCGGTTTGGCCCGCAGGGAAAGAGTCCAACTCGGATCCCTGCCGAACCGTGCACAGCCGCGCACAAGCGGTAGTACCGCTTCACACAAGCGGTAGTACCGCTTGGGCGGTAGTACCGCTTCACACAAGCGGTAGTACCGCTCGGGCGGTAGTACCGCTTCACCAAGCGGTAGTACCGCTTACGCGGCAGCAAAACTACTTTTGCACTTTCCAATACCTTGTGGGCTTTATCCCTTTGGCTCATATAAAGTGTTGCTGCACCCGAACACTTCGGTAAACATCCGGAACCCATTCCGGTGAACTCTGGAACTCTTCCGGAGATCGAAACACTATTATCACATATATCAATCTTTACCTCCGGACTATTCCGGAGATCCTCGTCATGTCCGGGATCTTATCCGGGACTCCGAACAACTTTCGGTCACCAACATAATAACTCAATTATACTAATCGTCACCAAACGTTAAGTGTGTAGACCCTGCGGGTTCGAGAACTATGTAGACATGACCGAGACACCTCTACGGCCAATAACCAATAGCGGGACCTGGATGCCCATATTGGCTCCTACATATTCTACGAAGATCTTTATCGGTCGAACCTCTATGTCAAGGATTCAGTTAATCCCGTATGCTGTTCCCTTTGTTCTTCGGTATGTTACTTGCCCGAGATTCGATCGTCGGTATCACTATACCTAGTTCAATCTCGTTACCGGCAAGTCTCTTTACTCGTTCCGTAATACAAGATCCTGTGGCTAACTCTTTAGTCACTTTGCTTGCAAGGCTCAATGTGATGTTGTATTACCGAGTGGGCCCTGAGATACCTCTCCGTCATACGGAGTAACAAATCCCAGTCTTGATCCATGCCAACCCAACAGACACCCTCGGAGATACCTGTAGAGCACCTTTATAGTCACCCAGTTACGTTGCGACGTTTGATACACACAAGGTATTCCTCCGGTGTTAGTGAGTTGCATGATCTCATGGTCAAAGGAACAGATACTTGACATGCAGAAAACAATAGCAATAAACTGACACGATCAAATGCTACGTTTACAGTTTGGGTCTTGTCCATCACATCATTCTCCTAATGATGTGATCCCGTTATCAAATGACATCTCATGTCAATGGCTAGGAAACCTTAACCATCTTTGATCAACGAGCTAGTCAACTAGAGGCTTACTAGGGACACAGTGTTGTCTATGTACCCACACATGTATTTGAGTTTCCAATCAATACAATTATAGCATGGATAATAAACGATTATCATGAACAAGGAAATATAATAATAACCAATTTATTATTGCCTCTAGGGCATATTTCCAACACTACTGTGCTACTGATCACTCTGCTGCAGATATTTAGTCTCCAGGTGTGGTTGAATTGACAACTCAACTGCTAATACTTGCAAATATTCTTTGGCTCCCCTTGTGTCGAATCAATAAATTTGGGTTGAATACTCTACCCTCCAAAACTGTTGCGATCCCCTATACTTGTGGGTTATCAAGACCTTTTTCTGGCGCCGTTGCCGGGGAGCATAGCTATATTTGTGGAGTCACTTGGGATTTATATCTGTTGATCACTATGAAGAATCTGAAAGACGCTAAGACCAAGATCGTTCCCTCTAAAACGAGGGGAGGTAAGGAACTGCCATCTAGCTCTGTACTTGATTCACCTTCTGTTTTGAGCAAACTTGCAACACCACCACATGCTATTAATTCTGATATGTCGCAAGTTATTGATGAAACCACTTCTGCTATGAATGATACTCATGATGATGCTAGTACTATGCTTGATAATGCTGTGCCACTTGGTGAATTTCTTAGCGAACAACTTGCTAAAGCTAAAGAAATTGAAAATGTTGAAACACTTGAGAATTGTGATTCACCTATTATGCCTAGCTCTCCTACTAGAGTTGAAACACCTGATGAACATTGCTTTGATAGGGAGACGGCTAGAGCCATACTTGCTTGTAATGATAGAGATGAAGTTATAAAACTGCTTGCTGAAATGAAAGAAAATCCATGAGGGAGAAAATGAAATATGATCCTAAGTTTGATACCTCTCCCATATTTGTTACTGATAAGGATTATGAATTCTCTGTTGATCCTGAGTTAATTCCTTTGGTTGAATCTGATCCTTTCCATAGTTATGAAACTGAAACCGTTGTGGCACATCTCACTAAATTAAATGATATAGCCAACCTATTTGCTCATGAGGAAAAAATTCGCTATTACTATATTCTTAAGTTATTTCCTTTCTCATTAAAGGGTGATGCTAAGGAATGGTATAATACTCTTGCTCCTGGCTGTGTGCGTAGTCCCCAGGATATGATTTATTACTTCTCTGAAAAATATTTTCCTGCTCATAAGAAACAAGCTGCTCTACAGGAAATATTTAACTTTGTGCAAATTAAAGAAGAGAATCTCCCTCAAGCTTGGGGGAGGCTTCTCTAATTACTTAATGCTTTGCCTGCTCATCCTCTTAAGAAAAATGAAATACTTGATATCTTCTATAATGGGCTAACCGATGCTTCTAGGGATTACCTAGATAGTTGTGCGAGTTGTGTTTTCAGGGAACAGACTATTGAACAAGCTGAGGAATTATTGAATAATATAGTGAAGAATGATAATGATTGGACACTTCCTGAACCGCCGCCTAAACCCACTCCGAAGAAGAGGGGTATTTTATATCTCAGTCCTGAAGATATGCAAGAAGCAAAGAAATGCCAGAAGGAAAAAGGTATTAAAGCTGAAGATGTTAAGAATTTACCACCTATTGAAGAGATACATTGTCTGGACAAACCGACACAGGTAGTAGAGGTAAATTCTCTTATAAAGTTTGATGAAAGTGATATTCCTTATAAAAAACCTCATAGTCAATGCTTGTATGAATTTGACAATTATATTATTAAACAAGATCATTTCAATGCCAATGTTATGAAACAATTGAAACAAAATGCCTACATCATCTTGTTATTTAGAATAGCTAATGATGTCAAAGGTGTAAGTAAATAAGCATCTATGGTTCAAACCCAATTAGAACAAGTTGCTAAATCTCAAGGTGAATTGCTCAATGAAATGAATAACAATATGAATGATCATGCTGTTAGAGTAATGACTAGAGGAGGTAGAATGACTCAGGAGCCACTTTATCCTGAAGGTCACCCTAAAAGAATTGAACAAGACTCTCAAAGAATTAATGTTGATGCACCTAGTCCATCTAATAAGAAAAAGAAAAAGAAAAATGATAGGACTTTGCAAACTTCTAGTGAACACGAGGTAGAAAACCCCTTGGAGGATAGTAATGATGTTTCTATTTCTGTTGCTGAAACACGATCTGGTAATGAACATTCACCTGATGATAATAATAATGATGATGCTCATGTGGATACCCAGCCAGATAATGATAAAGAACCTGATAATGATGTTAAAATAGAACCTGTTGTTGATCTTGATAACCCATCTTCTAAAAATAAACGTTATGATAAAAGAGACTTCATTGCTAGAAAACATGGTAAAGAAAGAGAACCATGGGTTCAAAAACCCATGCCCTTTCCTCCTAAACCATCTAAGAAAAAGGATGAGGAAGAATTTGAACGCTTTGCTGAAATGCTTAGGCCAGTCTTGAGAGATTATTGTGGCGGAACGACAGGGCAAGTGGAGACCACCTAGGAGAGAGGTGGGCCTAGTCCCTGGTTGTTGGACCGCGGGTTAGCAAGTCGGTGCGGCAGGGTGTGGGAGGTGAACCTTGAGCCCTGTTCGTGTCCGCAAGATACTAATAATACGCTTAACGGATTTGGGTATTTGATCTGAGTTGGCCACTGGCCTATACGCACTACCACCACGCGGGATAATGGTTTAATGGGGCCCACGGCGCCATATGTATCAGCCAAAAGCTCTGTCAGACGTCCAGTTTAGCATTGCAGCATGGCCGGGTCCGCACCCTAGAGGTGGTGCCTGGATCGCCCTGCTCGCAACGACCCAGAGTGCAAAGGGCGATGGGCCCAAGACCCCTGAGCACTTACGATGTAGACCGGTGGGGACCTCTCTACTGAGCCTAGATAGGACTACGTCGTGTCGATCAGCCGAGGCCGGGCATTACCCGGAAAAGTGTGTCCGGCCAGAGTTAATCGAGCGTGTTGGGTAACAGTAGTGCACCCCTGCGGGGAAGTTATCTATTCGAATAGCCGTGTCCACGGTAACATGATGCTCAGTGTTGTATCCCGATCTACTACAACTTGAACTGGATACATGTTACTTTAATTAATATGTTAGCTCTGGGATTGCTTTCTCGCAGGGCGTCGAGGAAGGATCTCTGGGCTTTGCTACTATATACTTATTAATTTATTATATGCTAATCTACACTCTTCTAATGGTGCAAGACGCTGCAAGATGCTAGTCTTCGATAGGCTAGGCCTTCCCTTCTATTCTGGCATTTCTGCAGTATAGTCCACAGATACAACCCCTTTCCTTTGATACCGATGCATACTTAGCATAGATCTGATGTAAGTCTTGCGAGTACTTTGGATGAGTACTCACGATTGCTTTGCTACCTCTTTTTCCCCATACCCGATTGCTGCGATCAGATGACGGAGCCCCGGAGCCAGCTGATCCCGTCGACGACTACTACTACCCCGGCAGTGCTTACTACTACGTGGAGACCGACGGCCAGGAGTAGTTTAGGAGGCTCCCAGGCATGAGGCCTGCGCCTTTTCGATCTAGTTGTCGTTGTTTTGCTCAGCCTTCTTAAGGCAAACTTGTCTAATTATGTCTGTACCCAGATACTGATGCTTCCGCTGATGCTTGTGTAACTCGAGCTTATGTATTCGAGCCCTCGAGGCCCCTGGATTGTAATATAAAGCTTGAATTATTTTATTTTTGTGTCTAGAGTTGTGTTGTGATATCTTCCCGTGAGTCCCTGAGCTTGATCGTGTGTATTTGCGTGTATGATTAGTGCATGGTCGGGTCGGGGGCGTCACAAGCTTGTATCAGAGCCGACTGCCTGTAGGAAGCCCCTTTCCAACTCCTTGGCCGAAGTTGAGTCTAGTCTTTGGAAAACTATTTTACTAACTATGTTGTGTGGCTTCGGGGCCCACATCGCAGATGGATGGGATTAGGATCTTTATTCCTCTCCTTTACTCTGGGAATTCTGATCTCTCTTCTTTTCGGGTTAAAGATTTTACAAACACTAACATTAGATTCTTGTGTTCACATCCACCCGGAGAGCTGGATTGTCTGCAATTATTCCTTTCCATTGGTCTGTTTAATCTGATAATCACATTTCCCTTTCCATTGGTCTGTTTAACCTTTCTTCTAATCTAGCTTTTATCTGAGCAGTGATAATTCCCTGCTTAAATCAACACCCCCAAATAAAACCTTGTTACTATTGTTGAAGACATTCCGGTAACCACCGATGGACGAGAACCTTGCCTATTGGTCCGCCTCGTTTTAACGAGCAGGAAAATGGTTCTCTTCGTTCTCCGCCCATGGTACCGACGTGTTGCCAACATAGCTGACAGACTTTCCTCTGACACGTCTTGTTGTCGTGACCGCGCAAGATGTCACCACCCATTCTACTCTTAATCCACACTCACTTCAATTCCACAGGATCGAAACCTGATTCTCCTGTACATCCCTGTTTACAAAGTTATTCCTCCCGCTTGGTTTCGAATGTAATTCACGAGCCACCTTCCTAGAGATGATCTATTCTGGTTTCAGACGCAATACTTATTCCCGTTGCTCTGAACCCCTTTCACACTCTGTTTCAGGCATCGAACGATTGCCTTTCCGCTTGAAACTCCTTATTGTACCTTCTTAGTTTGCTCTCGATGTTTTCTTAAGTTCCAAATCGAGAGATATTTTCTGCCGCATTCCCTGAGTTATCCACCAGATAATCAACCTTGCAAAGGTCCGATCTCCCGAAGATACCCCTTACTCTACCTCTTAATTCTCGGGACGAGAATTTCTTTGAGTGGAGGAGAGTTGTGACATACCCGGCTTACTAAACCGTGGTTAAGCTAATTAGTCATGCTAAGTCATCATCATTAAACCCTAAGACAAACAATTGGGTAATAATCCAACTTCAAATTCAAAAATTCAAATGCAAGTGAAATTAATATTCCTTCAAACTGCAAAACTAAATTGTTCAAAATTTAGCAAATATTCACTACGTAATTATCATCAATGAACCCACATTAATTGAATTAATAAAATGCCCCTAACCTATTTAAAGCAGTGCCAAAACAGCAACATTTAACCCAGTTATATTTAAACCAAAGCCAAATGAATTCATTTAAATCCTAAACTTTTGTGGCAGAGGACAATATTGCAAAGTAACTATTGAGACAAGTTGCATATTTTACAAAAGTCATCTAGTGCAAAGATTAAAGGCAGAACAGTGGCTAGAACTGAAAACATAATAGAAATAAGAGAAAAGAGAAAAGCTGTTGGGCGCTGAGGCCCAGCTATCTACAGTAGCTGGCCCAGCCCAGCCCACCTCCTCTTCCCCTACCTGCTCCCCCTGCATGTCGACGCAGAGCTCGACCGCACGCTTGGCGCCGGCCACAGGCCGCCACGGCGACGGAGTGGTTGGGCGAGGGGATAAGGCTGCACCCCCTCGACCCCCATGCCACCCCGACCACTTCTTCCCTCCTCCCTCGAGCTCGCCTCTCTGTTCCCTCTCGTCCGGGCCAGCCCGTCGACGCGCCGCTGCCATCGACGCGGCCACCGGCCTCCTCAAGCTGCGCCACCGTATCCAGGAGATCCGCCGCGGTCGTCTTCGCCTTCTCCGCCACTGGATCGAGGCCGGGGTGCACCAGCGACGACCCCCGCGTCGATCCCCTTCGCCGGATGCCGCCTCTGCCTCGCCGTCGATCTGCGCCACCGCGACCTCCCCGGCCTCCCCAGGCTGCTCCTCGACCCCGTAGTGAGCTCCCGGTCCTCCGTGACCTCTCCCATCTCTCCTCCACGCCCCGTAGCTCGGTTGCAAACGAGGCCGTGCCTCTGCCGCTGCCCAACGCCGTCGCCGCCGTCGTTTTAGGCCACCTCAGCTCCTGCTACTTGCACCACTGCACGCGCGGCTTTGCGCTCGTTCGAACCCGTTGCTCCGCCGGCAATTTGGTCGCCAGAGAACGAATCCCACGCGGCACCGCCGCCTCGGGTGGTCGCCGCCGGTGCGCCACCGTTTAAACGTCGGTGGGACCCACGCGCCAGGTCATTAGCGGCCAATCCCCGCTCTAACAGCCACTGACTAGGGCCCTGTCTAATTAGGATTAGGATTAATCTAATAAATTGTTAGAATAATTATGTTAGTTAAATGAGTCACTGACAGCCCGGCCCCACATGCTAAATAGGATAATTAAAATTTAATTAAAACATGTTTAGTCTAAACAAACACTGACAACTGGGTCCCACTGGACCCAGTTGACCCAGTCAACCTGCTGACTGGGCAGGCCCAGTCACTGGCAGGTGGGACCCACTGGTCCTGTTGACCAGTCAACGCTGACCAGTCAACTGCTGACTGTGCAGTTGCCTAGGTCCCATTGTCAGTCTTACACACACTGCTGTGTGCAATTCTGGGTGCACATAGCAATTTGTCCATTTAATTTCGAATTAATAAAATTCCAGAAAATCATTTAAAACTTTGAAAAATCATAGAAAATAAACCGTAAGTCAGATGAAAATAATTTGTATATGGAAAATGATCAGAAAAATCCAACGAATTCGAATATGCCATTTGGATTCATGTTTGAATCCTATAAGTAGATGAACATGGAACTTTTTGCCTGCTTCCGATAAATGAATAGTGCATGACTTTGGTAAAATAATTCCAAATAAATTCCTAAAACATCTAAAATATTTAGAGATGCAATATATCACCCCTGCATATCATTTAGGCATGTCATGCATAGTGATTGCATTTGAATGCTTATATTTATCTGTTTCCTCCCCCTCTTCTCTCCGGTAGACCCCGAGACCGACGTGGGCTCTGAGTACGACTACGTCGCAGACGTCCAACCTTTTTTAGCAGATCTTCCAGGCAAGCAAAACCCCCTTGATCATTCCTATATCGTCCATTCTTTCTGTCCCGTGCTTGCATTAGATTTTGCTACGGTAATTGATTGCTCCTATTCTGATGCATAGCCTGATTTTGTAACCTGCTGTTGATACTTTACCTGTTGACCGAAATGCTTAGTATAGGCTGGTTAGTGATCCATCAATGGCCCCACACCCTTGTCCTTGTTGCCATGCTTTACCACCGGTGACTCGATTAGTGTGATCGATGTACAGAGACCGACACAGCACCGCACACCCCCTTAGTTGTACGACTCTGCAGAGCTACTATCGAGTGCCGAGGGTGATACCTCTTACCTCACTCCTGATGATATCTCTATAGAGTAGCTAGTCGGTTGTGGGTTACCGAGGGTGATTCCTCTTTCACCACCTCTGATGATGCCTCTGTCGTGCAGCCCCTCAAGAGTGAACTTATCGAGGGTGATTCCTCCAAGTTCACCTTGACGGTTACATCGAGTGGGAATCTATCAAGGGTGATTCCTCGGATTCCGCACGATGTTATGGACACACGGGTACTTTGACCTTCACCTCAGTTCTTTGGGAAGTCGGGTCGGCCAGGAGGGAACCCGCGAGAGATTATTGTGGCGGAACGACAGGGCAGGTGGAGACCACCTAGGAGAGAGGTGGGCCTGGACCCTGGTCGTTGGACCGCGTGTTATCAAGTCGGTGCGGCAGGGTGTCGGAGGTGAGCCTTGAGCCCTGTTTGTGTCCGCGAGATACTAATAATACGCTTAACGGATTTGGGTATTTGATCTGAGTTGGCCATTGGCCTATACGCACTACCACCACGCGGGATAATGGTTTAATGGGGCCCTCGGCGCCGTATGTATCAGCCGAAAGCTCTGTCAGACGTCCAGTTCAGCATTGTGGCACGGCCGGGTCGGCACCCCAGAGGTGGTGCCTGGATCGCCCTGCTCGCAACGACCCGTAGTGCAATGGGTGATGGGCCCAAGACCCCTGAGCACTTAGGATGTAGACTGGCGGGGACCTCTCTGCTGAGCCTAGGTAGGACTACGTCGTGTCGATCAGCCGAGGCCGGGCATTACCCGGAAAAGTGTGTCTGGCCAGAGTTAATCGAGCGTGTTGGGTAACAGTAGTGCACCCCTGCAGGGAAGTTATCTATTCGAATAGCCGTGTCCACGGTAAGAGGACGCTCAGTGTTGTATCCTGATCTACTACAACTTGAACTGGATACATGTTACTTTAATTAATATGTTAGCTCCGGGATCGCTTTCCCGCAGGGAGTCGAGGAAGGATCTCTGGGCTTTGCTACTATATACTTATTAATTTATTATATGCTAATCTACACTCTTCTAATGATGCAAGACGCTGCAAGATGCTAGTCTTCGATAGGCTAGGCCCTCCCTTCTATTCTGCCATTTCTGCAGTATAGTCCACAGATACAACCCCTTTCCTTTGATACCGATGCATACTTAGCATAGATCTGATGTAAGTCTTGCGAGTATTTTGGATGAGTACTCACGGTTGCTTTGCTACCTTTTTTTCCGCATACCCGATTGCTGCGATCAGATGACGGAGCCCCGGAGCCAGTTGATCCCGTCGATGACTACTACTACCCCGACAGAGCTTACTACTACGTGGAGACCGACGGCCAGGAGTAGTTTAGGAGGCTCCCAGGCAGGAGACCTGCGCCTTTTCGATCTAGTTGTCGTTGTTTTGCTCAGCCTTCTTAAGGCAAACTTGTCTAATTATGTCTGTATCCAGATACTGATGCTTCCGCTGACGCTTGTGTAACTCGAGCTTATGTATTCGAACCCTCGAAGCCCCCGGCTTGTAATATAAAGCTTGAATTATTTTATTTTTGTGTCTAGAGTTGTGTTGTGATATCTTCCCGTGAGTCCCTGGGCTTGATCGTGTGCATTTGCGTGTATGATTAGTGCACGGTCGGGTCAGGGGCGTCACAACCACGCCCATCATGGCTTCCCCGAGCTTCAAATTCATTTGGGATAGCCTTTCGTTCGAGCTAAAGAAGGAAATAGCTGTCGTTACTGCCGGCTAGCAAGCCGGCGATGCCGACTTCCCAATCGAGGATGCGGCTGATGACAAGCCGGCGCCACCCTCCTCGCTCGTCCATGCCGGCATCACCATGGGTGAGGCTCGTGCCCACTACACGGACATGGTGCTGGAGGAGCGGGAGGCCGCGTTCTGGCAGGCGCAGGCCAACCAAGCCTACATCCTCCGCTTCCTCGACGAGCACCCTTACGCAGAGGATCTACTCTCCGCATGAACGGCCATCGTGCCGGACACGGACGTGGCCGAGAAGGAGGCGCTGGTCGACTCCTATCTCACTGACCGGAGTCTGTGGCAAAGGCGGGGACAAGGAGGACATCGCCAACTCTGCCAGGCCCGCGCCCCGCCGCCACAACCATGAAGCTGGCACGTCCGCGAGCGCCGACGGTAGCGAGGAGGAGTAGAGCATGGGAGGTCGCCGGCGATCGGTCCCAGGAAGGCCACCGCTCTTTGGCTCCCGCTGAAGCCAAGCTTGGCGGGCTCATCATCGTCGGCTGATTAGCCGCGAGGTGGAGGCGGAGCTTCATTTTTCGGGGCTCATGACCGACTGGAGATGGGTAACGGGTGTTGGCTGTCATTTTAGGCTAGGTTAGACTCCGGTCTAGTGCAAATATTGCAAAACCAATCTGTTTTATGTAAAAATTATTCAAATTTCAATGAAATTCGGCCTGTTTGTTTAAATATGCATCAAATTTGTTTGAATGGCCACCGGACATATGCGGCTAACTTTGGATGGCCGGCTCCTGCATCCTTGTCCACGGATTGGTTACCCCTGTCGGCCGATGAATGCGGTGTCCGATTTACAGGTCAGCGTTGGAGATGCCCTAGTTGTTTTGCTATGGGTAGTGGATTTTAACCGGCCGTGAGGCTCTGTTTGTCAGTTCGACCACATGCAGACTACACGACACTTGGTTCATCTCCTCGCTGCTCGTATATTCGAAACTATGGTTCCAAATTTGTTTCCTTTGACATGGAACCAAAGTATGTAACCAAGCTTACACCCAACAAAGAATAGTTGCAGCGGCAGTCATCTTTGCTCCAATGTTCATGAGCGAGGACAGTCGACTAAAGGAAATACAAGTTTAATTTTCTGTAAGTATTCGTAAAGTGGAGCGCCACGCCTCGGCCGGCGGATAATGAGAAAAAATTCACCGCCTCGCTGACCATTTGATGGATATGCTAAATGGCGTTTGCCGAGGCCCCGACAAAAGGCACTCGGCTTACGTGTATGTCAACATGACGTAAGCCGAGTGCTTTACGCTGAGTGTCACACCAGACATAGCTTTGCCGAGGTGAATTCAGCCTTCTGCAGGTGGTTTGCACACTCGGGTTAATATCTTTTTCCTGTAGTGGTACAAGTGTAAGGCCACACTGAGAAACCTTTCAAACATAGAATAGATGCAAAAACAACAAAATGTATGAGACCCCTATAGAAGCAAGAGCAATTCTGGAAAATAAAAACGTTGTGAAATTTACTCATTTAATTATAGGCCTTAATCGTTGTTTTCTAATTTAATGGTTGAAGACCACAAATCAGCATTCATTGCATGCCATCTTCTAAGAAAATCCCGGTCACATGGTAAATACATTAATTAATGTAGTAGGTGGCTGCTTGAAGAGCATAAATTTTGAGAGACACCCTTACAAAAAGCACCGTGGCCTGGCCTTGATATATAGCTAGAAGCTCTTAACACCGAACACTGCAATTTAAAATTCAAGCTCTATCCATCTCTTGTGCAACTTCTATATGGCCTAGTCAGATGCAGATGCGAGATCAAGTTTAGTAAGCAAATGAGTGGCTTAATGGCATATATAGATCTCATATGAGTGGGATGCATTGGGAATATGGGTTTATCCTTAATTTGAATTCCATCTTCAGCCTGAAAGAGTCACGCGCCTTAATATTTGTGGCTGATTACTGTAATAGCGCGTGAGGGGAGATGCGGAAGAAATAGTGTGTGACGGGAGATGTGGAACCCACATGCCATGTGGAATGACACCGCATCAATTAGCTGTTGAAGGAGGCTTCGAGGTGTTCATAGCGGTTGCCTCCTAGCTAGCATGCGGGACAAGACTGGCTTTTTTCAAAACTATGATGTATTTTATAGCAATTTTGAAAACTATAGGGCCGAACGCAAAAAATTCAGAAATATGACCCCGTCGGCCTACGGTGGGCCGAAGAGGGGCCCGTCGGCCTCCAGGCGGCCGAAGGGGGGCCGGTCGGCCTCCAGGCGGCCGAAGGGGGGCCGGTCGGCCTCTAGGCGGCCGAAGGGGGGCCGGTCGGCCTCCAGGCGGCCGAAGGGGGCCTGTCGGCCTCCCGTTGGCCGACGGGTGTCAGGGGCACAAAACGTAATTAAGATGGCCTCAAATGAAAAAGTTATCAGCATGAAAAATCTTTGTCTCGTCGAAACGGTTGATTTTGATATAAAAATCGTCTTAATCCGAGGTCGTATGCAACCTGTAGAGCCAAAACAAGGTCAGGGGCAGAAGCTGCAGAGTTACTTCGGATAGACCGAATGGATGTCAGAAAATTTGTCACGGGGCACCCGGTGGACTCGGTGAGACCGTGTGGAATACATAAGAGTACACAAGTTTGGTCACGTTCACTCGGTGAGACCGAACCAAACCACTCGGAGGCTCCGAATGGATCCAAAAAATAAACTCCTTCGGAAACCCCCTCCGGCAAATCGAAACGGTGTTGGTTGCACATGGTCTACGTGACCGCATGCATGCAACTGCACCAAATCATGCAGACGTGTGGGCACGGCCAAGCTAGGCCCCCACGCAAGGTTGGAACAAAACCGGACACCGAACGAACGTTGCGTCACGTCCGGCCAGTGTTTTAGGGTTTTTTTCACCGGGAAAATCCTAGGAAATGCATCGAGCGTCAGAAATAGATGCAAACTGGCATGCGTCACCATCGAGAGCACGCATGCCAGTTTGCATCTATTTCCGACGCCCGATGCATTTCCTAGGATTTTCCCGGTGAAAAAAACCCTAAAACACTGGCCGGACGTGACGCAACGTTCGTTCGGTGTCCGGTTTCGTTCCAACCTTGTGTGGGGGCCTAGCTTGGCCGTGCCCACACGTCTGCATGGTTTGGTGCAGTTGCATGCATGCGGTCACGTAGACCATGTGCAACCAACACCGTTTCGATTTGCCGGAGGGGGTTTCCGAAGGAGTTTATTTTTACGACTCCGCCAAATGGCCCAAAACTTTTTCCACACGTTGGCATCACCATCGAGAGCACGCATGCCAGTTTGCATCTATTTCCGACGCTCGATGCATTTCCTATGATTTTCCCGGTGAAAAAACCCTAAAACACTGGCCGGACGTGACGCAACGTTCGTTCGGTGTCCGGTTTCGTTCCAACCTTGCGTGGGGGCCTAGCTTGGCCGTGCCCACACGTCTGCATGGTTTGGTGCAGTTGCATGCATGCGGTCACGTAGACCATGTGCAACCAACACCGTTTCGATTTGCCGGAGGGGGTTTCCGAAGGAGTTTATTTTTTGGATCCATTCGGAGCCTCCGAGTGGTTTGGTTCGGTCTCACCGAGTGAACGTGACCAAACTTGTGTACTCTTATGTATTCCACACGGTCTCACCGAGTCCACCGGGTGCCCCGTGACAAATTTTCTGACATCCATTCGGTCTGTCCGAAGTAACTCTGCAGCTTCTGCCCCTGACCTTATTTTGGCTCTACAGGTTGCATACGACCTCGGATTAAGACGATTTTTATATCAAAATCAACCGTTTCGACGAGACGAAGATTTTTCATGTTGATAACTTTTTCATTTGAGGTCATCTTAATTACGTTTTGTGCCCCTGACACCCGTCGGCCAACGGGAGGCCGACAGGCCCCCCTTCGGCCGCCTGGAGGCCGACCGGCCCCTCTTCGTCCGCCTGGAGGCCGACGGGCCCCACTTCGGCCCACCGCAGGCCGACAGGGTCATATTTCTGATTTTTTTGCATTCGGCCCTATAGTTTTCAAAATTGCTATAAAATACGTCATAGTTTTGAAAAAAAATCACTGGCTGGCATCGACAAAATGAATCATTTAGCTTCTCTTTAAGAACTTAGGGACGTCTCAGATTTTCCTCCAGCTAAGTTGCAATTGTTCTTGCATGTATGCATGATGGTGTGTCGATGCCTTTGATTGATGGCCGCCAAGGGGCTCACGCCATAGAGACGCGAACTGGTCAGATTGAGTTGAACGGATGATCTCGGGACTTCAATAAGACAATAACTGGATTAGATGGAAGTATTGGTGCCGAAACTTTGCTGCCGGCGTTGGAACTTCGTGCGGGAACATCCGGCTGCTCCTCTTTTCGGTTGCCTCTCACAACACTCAAAAACAAAGAGACACAAGTGGTTTTGGTGGCCGGCTGCCTCACACAGCCGGTCCTTTCACAACTGGAATTGACGGATTTGCCGAGTGCCACAAACAATCGGCGAAGGCCTAAAAAACCTTGACAATGCCTTTACCGAGTGTTGCACTCGGCAAAGGACACTCGGCGTACACCCTTCCGGCAAAATTGAGGTTGCCGAGTTCCGTCTGTCAGCTACTCGGCAAAGACTTTGCCGAGTGCCAACGAGGGTTACTCGGCAAAATAAAGTGTTTGACGGTCACCCGACGGAAACGGCAGATGCCACGTGTACATGGGATTTGCCGAGTGTGCAAAACAGGTACTCGGTAAAGCTTTGCGAGCAAAATAAAAAAAAAATGCTAACGAGGGCGCCGGTTGTAGCCGTCGCCGTCGCACGGCTAGGACCTCGCGCCGCCGCGAGACAGGAAAAGGCTGACGAGGCGGGGGGCGCGTACGCCGCGCGATGCCGCTGCGCTAGGGCGACCGCGTCCTGGCCGCCGCATCAGGCAGGCGAGCATAGCTGCACAGAGCAAGGGCGCCGCCTCCATCACCGCTGCAGCGGCCGCCCCTTCCCCGCCAGCAGCTCGGGCACTGAAGTCGCCGCCGTGCTTCTGTCGTCGACGACGGCGGCTGCAGCCGGCCGGGAGGCTTGGAGCCGAATCAACATGGCCGCCAGCTCGCTTCCAAATCGTCGCGAGGCACGCGCCGTAGGGGTGTAGCAGCTGTGGCCGCCGAGTGTAGGCGTCGCCCCCACGGAGTTCATGCGTGCGGCGGCCACGGCGCGCGCACGCGGTGGCGCATGGGGACGGAGAGGTAAGGGGAGGGCGGAGGCGCGCGAGGTAGGCTCCCGACAGCAGCGCGCGACGGCTGTTCCCGGCGGCGGCGACTCCTCTTGACGGCGGCGCGCGAGGGCGGCTCCCGAGTGCAGCCAGTCTTCCACGCGAAGACTTAACGCGTGTGTTCTGCGCTAGGGATAAGACCCGGACATGGCCTTATTTGCCTCCACCAATGGGCATTCAGCTTGCCACGTCAGCGATCCGTGTGCTGGATGCTCATTGGTGGATGGTGTGCTTCTTGCCATGTTTTAAATACAGTTTAAAAATAGCAAATGGCCATGGAAAATTTTCAAATTTTGACACGGATCATCTAATGATGTAGCTTGAGTGTAGAAAAAAATTCAAAGCCAATGGATGAAGTGGCGGTCACTTCGCATGCGACCTTGGTTCGTTTCATCTTGTAACCTAGTTTCTTCCTCGGAGATAGCCTGTTTTGTGAAGGAATTGTTTTCAAAAATTTCATATTGAAAGTTTGGTATTTTTCCTCGGAACTAGTACACTTAAAAAGACTCCATGCGAAAGGATTGCATTTTCTGCACTTGTATTCCTTTTCTTTCATTTTTTTCAAAACGGGGTCAAAGTGCCCGGCATGGATATTCATGGCAAGGGGTTGATTCTCTCAAAACTCTAAATGGTTCTTCCATATAATGACTACTTGTGTATCAAAAAAATATTTTTCCTAATTTTTAGGACAGAGCTATCACACACTTGGTGTTCAAATTTGAATTACTTTCTGGAAATGAGCATAAAGTTATTTAAAGGTGCGAAAGTAGCTAGAAATCTAGAAAATCTATAAAACAAGGGAATTGTCCATCAAATATGGTCTACTTTATGTGAAAAATTGGAGTGGTGCCGTTTTGCACCTTGGTTTTTGTACTTGCTTCACAAAAAAATACCCATTTTGACACTTAGAAAATAGGAAATGATTTTTTTGTACAAATTTTTTTGAAACTTTATTTGGCAACATTGTTTCTAATGGCAAGATACACACATGGGTCTAATTTGGGTGCATTATAATAAACTATGCAATAAATATGGCCATCACCTTCGTCATTTGACATGAAAGCAATGAATGTTCATACACGATAGCCTGTTTTGTGAAGGAATTTTTTTCAAAATTGTCATATTGAAAGATTGGTATTTTTTCTCACAACTAGTACACATAAAAAGACTCCATGCAAAATGATTGCATTTTCTGAACTTGTATTTTTTTTCTTCATTTTTTCGAAAACGGGGTCAAAATGGCCGGCATGGCTATTCATAGCAAGGGGTTGATTCTCTCAAAACTCTAAGTGGTTCTTCCATATAATGACTACTTGTGTACCTAAAAATATTTTTGCTAATTTTTAGGACAGAGCTATCACGCACTTGCAGTTCAAATTTGAATTACTTTGGGAAAATCAGCATAAAGTCATTTAAATGTGCAAAAGTAGCTAGAGTTCTAGAAAATCTATAAAACTTAGGAGTTGTCCATCAAATATGGTCTACTTTATGTGAAAATTGGAGTGTTGCCATTTTACACCCTGGTTTTTGTACTTGCTTCACAAAAAATACCCATTTTTTGATACTTAGAATAGAAAATGATTTTTTGTACAAAAAAGTTGGAAACTCTATTTGGCAACATTGTTTCTAATGACAAGATGCACCTATATGCACTAGTAGAAAACAGACCTTTCGTCTGCCCCTTTAGTCCCGGTTTGATTACGGCCCGGGACTACTGTGACCATTAGTCCCGGTTCCAACGGCTAGGAGTGGTCGGGGGCAAGGGCATCATTAGTCCCGGTTCATTTTCTACCTATAGTCCCGGTTTGTGATACAAACCGGGACTAAAGGGGTGGTGGCAGGCTGGTGTCATGCTGCGGCCCCCACGAGCCCCTTTAGTCCCGGTTTGTATCACAAACCGGGACTAGAGGTGGACCCTATAGTCCCGGTTTGTGATACAAACCGGGACTAAAGGGGTGGTGGCAGGCTGGTGGCACGCTGGGGCCCCACGAGCCCCTTTAGTCCCGGTTTGTATAACCAACCGGGACTAAAGACGTCCCTATATAAACCCTTCATCCAGCCCGAGCCCATTCTCTCTGTTTTCCCATTTCTCTCCTCTGTTCTTCCCCTTGCTCTCGAGCTCATCCTCCATTTTTACCAAAGATTTGTCAAGATTTGATGGCACCCCATCTATCCAAGTGTTCACAAAGGTTAGCAACTGTTGGGGAACGTAGCATGGGAAACAAAAAATTTCCTACGCACACGCAAGATCTATCCATGGTGATGATCATCTACGAGAGGGAGAGTGAATCAACATACCCTTGTAGATCGCTAAGCGGAAGCGTTAAGAAACGCGGTTGATGTAGTCGAACGTCTTCGCGATCCAAATCGCAAGTCGTCCCTCGATCCAAACACGATCTAGCGTCGAACGGACGGCACCTCCGCGTTCAACACACGTACGGCTTGATGACGCCTTCACCTCCTCGATCCAGCGAGCGATGGTGAAGCAGTGGATGAGTTCCGGCAGCACGACGGCGTGGTGATGGTGGTGAGGAACAATCTCTGCAGGGCTTCGCCAAGCACTACGGAGATTATGACGGGAGGAACTAGAGGGTTAGGGTTGCCGGCACACGGCTTGGGAAATCTCGATGTATCCCGTGTTTTAGCCCTGCCCCTCTATTTATATGTTGAGCCCTGGGGTCTAAACTTGGAGAGAAAGCCTCCACAAGGTCGGTTTTGCCCGCACAAGGTCGGTTTGGCCCGCATGGAAAGAGTCTAACTCGGATTCCAGCAGTATCGCGTACAAGCGGTAGTACCGCTCACGAGCGGTAGTACCGCTTGAGCGGTAGTACCGCTTCACATAAGCGGTAGTACCGCTTACGCGGTAGTACCGCTTAATGCAGCAGCAAAACTTCCTTTTGCACTTTCCAATACCTCATGGGCTTTACCCCTTTGGCTCATATAAAGTGTTGCTGCACCCGAACACTTCGGTAAACATCCGGAATCCCTTCCGGTGAATTCCGGAACGCTTCCGGAGATCAAAACACTATTATCACATATATCAATCTTTACCTCCGGACTCTTTCGGAGATCCTCGTCATGTCCGGGATCTTATCCGGGACTCCGAACAACCTTTGGTCACCAACAAAATAACTCAACTATACTAATCGTCACCAAACGTTAAGTGTGTAGACCCTGCAGGTTCGAGAACTATGTAGACATGACCGAGACACCTCTACGATCAATAACCAATAGCGGGACCTGGATGCCCATATTGGCTCCTACATATTCTACGAAGATCTCTATCGGTCGAACCTCTATGTCAAGGATTCAGTTAATCCCGTATGCTGTTCCCTTTGTTCTTCGGTATGTTACTTGCCCGAGATTCGATCATCGGTATCTCTATACCTAGTTCAATCTCGTTACCAGCAAGTCTCTTTACTCGTTCCGTAATACAAGATCTCGTGGCTAACACTTTAGTCACATTGCTTGCAAGGCTCATTGTGATGTTGTATTACCGAGTGGGCCTTGAGATACCTCTCCGTCAGACGGAGTAACAAATCCCAGTCTTGATCCATACCTACCCATCAGACATCCTCGGAGATACCTGTAGAGCATCTTTATAGTCACCCAGTTACGTTGCGACGTTTGATACACACAAGGTACTCCTCCGATGTCAGGGAGTTGCATGATCTCATGGTCATAGGAACAGATACTTGACATGCAGAAAACAATAGCAATAAACTGACACGATCATATGCTACGTTCGTAGTTTGGGTCTTGTCCATCACATCATTCTCCTAATGATGTGATCCCGTTATCAAATGACATCTTATGTCCATGGCTAGGAAACCTTCACCATCTTTTGATCAACGAGCTAGTTAACTAGAGGCTTACTAGGGACACAGTGTTGTCTATGTACCCACACATGTATTTGAGTTTCCAATTAATACAATTATAGCATGGATAATAAACGATTATCATGAACAAGGAAATATAATAATAACTAATTTATTATTGCCTCTAGGGCATATTTCCAACAGTCTCCCACTTGCACTAGAGTCAATAATCTAGTTCACATCACTATGTGATTTACATTGTAATGAATCGAACACCCATGCAGTTCTGGTGTTGTTCATGTTTAGCCCTTGGAAGAGGTTTAGTCATCGGATCTGCAACATTCAGATCCGTGTGTACTTTGCAAATATTTATGTCGTCCTCCTTGATGTAATCGCGGATGGAATTGAAACGTCGCTTTATGTGTCTGGTCCTCTTGTGAAATCTTGGTTCCTTGGCTAGAGCAATGGCACCAGTATTATCACAAAATAGAGTCATTGGGTTAAGCGCACTAGGCACTACTCCAAGATCTGTCATGAACTCCTTCATCCAGACACCTTCCTTCGCCGCCTCCGAGGCAGCGATGTACTCCGCTTCGCATGTAGAATCAGCTACCACGCTTTGCTTGGAACTGCACCAGCTAACCGCACCCCCATTAAGAATAAATACGTATCCGGTTTGCGACTTAGAGTCATCCGGATCAGTGTCAAAGCTTGCATCGACGTAACCCTTTACGACGAGCTCTTGATCACCTCCATAAACGAGAAACATGTCCTTAGTCCTTTTCAGGTACTTCAGGATATTCTTGACCGCCGTCCAGTGTTCCATTCCTGGATCACTTTGAAACCTTCCGACCATACTTATGGCAAGGCTGACATCGGGTCTTGTGCACAGCATTGCATACATGATAGAGCCTATGGCTGAAGCATAGGGGATGACACTCATCTTTTCTCTATCTTCTGCAGTCACTGGGCATTGAGTCTTACTCAACTTCACACCTTGCAAAACAGGCAAGAACCCCTTCTTGGACTGATCCATTTTTTACTTCTTCAAAATCTTATCAAGGTATGTGCTTTGTGAAAGTCCTATTAAACGTCTTGATCTATCTCTATAGATCTTGATGCCTAATATGAAAGCAGCTTCTCCTAGGTCCTTCATTGAAAAACTCTTGTTCAAATATTCCTTCACGCTTTCCAACATTTCTATATTGTTTCCAATCAGTAATATGTCATCCACATATAATATTAGAAACGCTATAGAGCTCCCACTCACTTTCTTGTAAATACAAGCTTCTCGGTAAACTTGTATAAACTCGAACGCTTTGATCACCTCATCAAAGCGAAGATTCCAACTCCGAGATGCTTGCACTAGTCCATAAATGGATCGCTGGAGTTTGCAAACTTTGTCAGCATTCTCTGGATCGACAAAACCTTCTGGTTGCATCATATACAACTCTTCCTTAAGGAAACCGTTAAGGAACGCTGTTTTGACATCCATCTGCCAAATTTCATAATCGAAAAAGGCAGCTATTGCTAACATGATTCTGACGGACTTAAGTATCGCTACGGGTGAGAAGGTCTCATCGTAGTCAACTCCTTGAACTTTTGAAAAACCCTTTGCCACAAGTCGAGCTTTATAGACGGTGACATTACCGTCCGCGTCCGTCTTCCTCTTAAAGATCCATTTGTTCTGAATTGCCTTACGCCCTTCAGGTAATACTTCCAAAGTCCACACTTTGTTTTCATACATGGATCCCATCTCGGATTTCATGGCCTCTAACCACTTCTCGGAATCCGGGCCCATCATCGCTTCTCCATAGCTCGTTGGTTCATCGTTGTCCAACAACATGACCTCTAAGACAGGGTTTCCGTACCACTCAGGAGCAGTACGCGTCCTTGTCGACCTACGAGGTTCGATAGCAACTTGATCCGAAGCTTTATGATCATCATCAACTTCCTCTTCAGCTGATGTAGGCTCTATAGAAACATCTTTCTGCGCTGCGCTACTCTCAGGTTGAAGTAAAGGTTCAACAACCTCATCAAGCTCTATCTTCCTCCCACTCAATTCTTTCGAGAGAACACTACTAGGAAAAGGGCTATAGATAATATGGCCACTAATGGCGCACCAGACACTTGGTGCGCCACTACTATATAGTAATGGCGCACCATGAGTTGGTGCGCCATTAGTGTGATAGACACTAATGGCGCACCAGACCCACGGTGCGCCATTAGTAACAAATGTGTTTTTTTTTTATTTTTCCAAAAATACTAATGGCGCACCGGGGGTTGGTGCGCCATTACTAGTTTTAACTAGTAATGGCGCACCTCCCCACGGTGCGCCATTAGTATTCTTGGAAAAATAAAAAGTAACAAATGGGTACTTTTTATTTTTCCAAAAATACTAATGGCGCACCGTGGGGAGGTGCGCCATTACTAGTTAAAACTAGTAATGGCGCACCTCCCCACGGTGCGCCATTAGTATTTTTGGAAAAAAAAAAAAACTTTTTTATTTTTCCAAAAATACTAATGGCGCACCGTGGGTTGGTTCATTAGTGTGATAGACACTAATGGCGCACCAGACCCACGGTGCGCCATTAGTATTTTTCACCAAATGCACCCCCCCCCCGTGGACCGCCTTTTCAGTTTTAAAAAAAGTAAAATAAAATGATAGAAATGTCAAAAAAATAAAAAAAATAAGATTCCCATGTGATTTGTGGTCTAGTTGTTAGCAAAATTTACAAACATGAATTTCGACTTTTTTTGCAAAATCTCTTGAGAATTTGTAAAATGGGCATAACTTTTGCATACGAACTCCGATGAAAAAGTTTTTTATATGAAAAAGCATCTACTCGAAAAGTTACATCCGAATTCAACCGGGGGAACCCCGTTGAAGATTTTTAGAATCCCCAAAACCCTAACAGAATAAAAGATACGGGCCTTTTAAGATCTGTAGCCAAAAAAATTCAAAAAAATTCAAAAAAATTCAAAAAAATTCAAAAAAATAAAAAAATGTTCAAAATATGATACGTAAAATGACCGGGAAGTTTGAAATATTTTTTCAAAATTTCATCACGCTCATGAACATTAACAAACTCCTAGACCTCAACAAGGTTTAATAGGATTGATATGATAGATATATCAACAAGTGCCTGCTAAGTGAGCTGGTGCTGGGGTTGGATAGAACTCAGAAGTTAAGCGTGCTTGGGGTGGAGTAGTGTAGGATGGGTGACCTTCCGAGAAGTTTGACCACGGAGTGCGATTTGACTTGAGATTAAGCATATTGACCCGAGATTAAGCCATAGTGACCCGAGATTAAGAAAAAAAACGAAAAAAAAGTTCCCGCCAAATTTGAAAAAAAAAATTCTAAAAAAAATTTGAAAAAAAAATTTCTGAAAAAAATTCTAATGGCGCAACAACCACTAGTGCGCCATTAGTATGCCAACCTCCCATGGGTACATATGGCCCCTGGGAGGCATACTAATGGCGCACCGTGGGCTATACTAATGGCGCACTGCATGGTGCGCCATTAGTATACCAGATACTAATGGCGCACCAAGGGTGCGCCATTAGTAAAAAATTCTAATGGCGTGGTGCTAGTGGCGCACCTGTAGTGCGCCATTAGTAGCGAAAACAGGTGCGCCACTAGCAGCCCTTTTCCTAGTAGTGGAAACTCTTTCTCAAGAAATGTTCCGTTTTTAGCGACAAACACTTTGCCTTCGGATCTGAGGTAGAAGGTATACCCAACTGTCTCTTTTGGGTATCCTATGAAGACGCATTTCTCCGCTTTGGGTTCCAGCTTTTCAGGCTGAAGCTTTTTGACATAAGCATCACATCCCCAAACTTTAAGAAACGACAGCTTTGGCTTCTTGCCAAACCAAAGTTCAGATGGCGTCGTCTCAACGGATTTCGATGGTGCCCTATTTAAAGTGAATGCAGCTGTCTCTAATGCATAACCCCAAAACGATAGTGGCAAATCGGCAAGAGACATCATAGATCGCACCATATCCAATAAGGTTCGATTACGACGTTCGGGCACACCATTACGCTGTGGTGTTCCAGGCGGTGTTAATTGTGAAACAATTCCACACTGTCTTAAGTGACTGCCAAACTCATAACTCAGATACTCTCCTCCTCGATCAGATCATAGGAATTTAATCTTCTCGTTACGATGATTCTCAACTTCACTCTGAAATTGTTTGAACTTTTCAAACGTTTCAGACTTGTGTTTCATTAAGTAAATATACCCATATCTACTTAAGTCATCAGTGAAGGTGAGAAAGTAACGATAACCACCGCGCGCCTCAATGCTCATCGGACCGCACACATCAGTATGTATGATTTCCAATAAGTCACTTGCCCGTTCCATTGTTCCAGAGAACGGTGTTTTAGTCATCTTGCCCATGAGGCATGGCTCGCATGTGTCAAGTGATTCAAAATCAAGTGACTCCAAAAGTCCATCAGCATGGAGCTTCCTCATGCGTTTTACGCCAATATGACCTAAACAGCAGTGCCACAAGAAAGTGGTATTATCATTATCAATTCTACATCTTTTGGCATCAATGTTATGAACATGTGTATCATTACTATCGAGATTTAATAAGAATAAACCCCTCACTTCGGGTGCATGACCATAAAAGATATTACTCATATAAATAGAACAACCATTATTCTCTGATTTAAATGAGTAACCGTCTCGCAATAAACAAGATCCAGATATAATGTTCATGCTTAACGCAGGCACTAAATAACAATAATTCAGGTTCATCACTAATCCCGATGGTAATTGAAGAGCGAGCATGCCGACGGCGATCACATCAACCTTGGAACCATTTCCCACGCGCATCGTCACTTCATCCTTTGCCAGCCTCCGTCTATTCCGCAGTTCCTGTTTAGAGTTGCAAATGTGAGCAACCGCACCGGTATCAAATACCCAGGCACTACAACGAGAGTTGGTAAGGTACACATCAATAACATGTATATCATATATACCTTGTTTGTTGTTGGCCTCCTTCTTGTCAGCCAAATACTTGGGGCAGTTCCGCTTCCAGTGTCCAGTTCCCTTGCAATGAAAGCACACAGTTTCTGGTTTGGGTCCAGCCTTGGGTTTCTTTACGGGAGGAGCAAGTACTTTGCCACTCCTTTTGGAGTTACCCTTCTTACCCTTGCCATTTTTCTTGAAACTAGTGGTTTTATTGACCATCAACACTTGATGCTCCTTCTGAATTTCAGACTCAGCGGCTTTCAGCATCGCAAACAGCTCGGCGACTGACTTGTTCATCCCATGCATGTTATAGTTCAACACGAAGCTCTTGTAGCTAGGTGGCAATGATTGAAGAACTCTGTCAGTGATAGCCTCTGGCGGAAGGGGCATCCCCAATTCAGCCAGACGGGTGGAGTACCCAGACATTCTGAGTATGTGATCACTGATAGACCCGTTCTCCTCCATCTTGCAAGCATAGAACTTATCGGAGATCTCATACCTCTCGATCTGGGCATTCTTCTGAAAGATAAACTTCAACTCCTGGAACATCTCATATGCTCCATGACGTTCAAAACGTCTTTGAAGTCCCGGTTCTAAGCCATACAATATTGCACATTGAACTATTGAGTAATCTTCAGAACGAGCCTGCCAGGCGTTCACAACGTCTAGAGACTCAACTGGAGCGGGTGGATCACCAAGCGGTGCATCAAGGACATAAGCCTTCTGGGAAGCCGTAAGGATAATCCTTAGATTACGGGCCCAGTCCACAAAGTTACTCCCATCATCTTTCAACTTAGCTTTCTCTAGGAACGCATTAAAATTCAGGGGTGCTACTGCGCGAGCCATGATCTACAACATAAATATAGCAAAGACAACTTAGACTATTGTTCAAGATAATGAGTTTAGTTAATCATATTACTTAAAACTCCCACTCAAATTGACATCCCTCCGGTCATTCGAGTGTAACATGATCCAAATCCACCAACTCAAGTCCGATCATCACGTGAGTTGAGGTGGTTTCAATGGTGAACATCTTCATGTTGATCATATCTACTATATGACTCATGTTCGACCTTTCGGTCTCTTGTGTTCCGAGGCCATGTCTGTACATGCTAGGCTCGTCAAGTTTAACCCGAGTGTTCCGCATGTGCAACACTGGCTTGCACCCGTTGTATGTGAACGTAGAGTCTATCACACCCGATCATCACGTGGTGTCTCGAAACGACGAACTTTCGCAACGGTGCAAACTCGGGGAGAACACAATTTTATTTTGAAATTTAAGTGAGGGATCACCTTATAATGCTACCGTCGTCCGAAGCAAAATAAGATGCATATAAAAGGATTAACATCACATGCAAATCATAAGTGACATGATATGGCCATGAACTTGTGCTTTTGATCTCCATCTCCAAAGCACGGGCATGATCTCCATCGTCACCGGCATAACACCATGATCTCCATCATCTTGATCTCCATCATCTTGATCTCCATCAATGTGTCGCCATGAGGTTGTCGCGCCGACTGTTGCTTCCACGACTATTGCTAACTCATAGCGATAAAGTAAAGCAAAAACGGCGAAAATAATTAAAGACAACTCTATGGCTCCTGCCACTTGCCGTACTCATCGACATGCAAGTTGTGATATTCTATACAACACATGATCTTCTCATACATCACATATATCTCATCATGTACTTGGCCATATCACATCACAACATACCCTGCAAAAACAAGTTAGACGTCCTCTAATTGTTGTTGCAAGTTTTACGTGGCTGCTACGGGTATCTAGCAAGAACGATTCTTACCTACGCAAAAACCACAACGGTGATATAAAAATTGCTTTTCAACCTTCTCAAGGACCGCCTTTGTCAAATCCGATCCGACTAAAGTGGGAGAAACAGACACCCACTAGCCATCTTTATGCAACGAAGTTACATGTCAGTTGAAGGAACCGGTCTCTCGTAAGCGTACGAGTAATGTTGGTCCGAGCCGCTTCATCCCACAATACCGCCAAAACAAGAAAATACCAAGGGAGGAAGCAATCTGAATATCAACGCCCACAAACTCCTTTTGTGTTCTACTCGAGATCTCATCTACGCATAGACCTAGCTCAGATGCCACTGTTGGGGAACGTAGCATGGGAAACAAAAAATTTCCTACGCACACGCAAGATCTATCCATGGTGATGAGCATCTACGAGAGGGAGAGTGAATCTACATACCCTTGTAGATCGCTAAGCGGAAGCGTTAAGAAACGCGGTTGATGTAGTCGAACGTCTTCGCGATCCAAATCGCAAGTCGTCCCTCGATCCAAACACGATCTAGCGCCGAACGGACGGCACCTCCGCGTTCAACACACGTACGGCTTGATGACGCCTTCACCTCCTCGATCCAGCGAGCGATGGTGAAGTAGTGGATGAGTTCCGGCAGCACGACGGAGTGGTGATGGTGGTGAGGAACAATCTCTGCAGGGCTTCGCCAAGCACTACGGAGATTATGATGGGAGGAACTAGAGGGTTAGGGTTGCCGGCACACGGCTTGGGAAATCTCGATGTATCCCGTGTGTTAGCCCTGCCCCTCTATTTATATGTTGAGCCCTGGGGTCTAAACTTGGAGAGAAAGCCTCCACAAGGTCGGTTTTGCCCGCACAAGGTCGGTTTGGCCCGCACGGAAAGAGTCTAACTCGGATTCCAGCAGTATCGTGTACAAGCGGTAGTACCGCTCACGAGCGGTAGTACCGCTTGAGCAGTAGTACCGCTTCACACAAGCGGTAGTACCGCTTACGCGGTAGTACTGCCTTACCAGCGGTAGTACCGCTTAAGGCAGCAGCAAAACTTCCTTTTGCACTTTCCAATACCTCGTGGGCTTTACCCCTTTGGCTCATATAAAGTGTTGCTGCACCCGAACACTTCGGTAAACATCCGGAACCCCTTCCGGTGAATTCCGGAACCCTTCCGGAGATCAAAACACTATTATCACATATATCAATCTTTACCTCCGGACTCTTCCGGAGATCCTCGTCATGTCCGGGATCTTATCCGGGACTCCGAACAACCTTCGGTCACCAACAAAATAACTCAACTATACTAATCGTCACCAAACGTTAAGTGTGTAGACCCTGCGGGTTCGAGAACTATGTAGACATGACCGAGACACCTCTACGATCAATAACCAATAGCGGGACCTGGATGCCCATATTGGCTCCTACATATTCTACGAAGATCTCTATCGGTCGAACCTCTATGTCAAGGATTCAGTTAATCCCGTATGCTGTTCCCTTTGTTCTTCGGTATGTTACTTGCCCGATATTCGATCGTCGGTATCTCTATACCTAGTTCAATCTCGTTACCGGCAAGTCTCTTTACTCGTTCCGTAATACAAGATCTTGTGGCTAACACTTTAGTCACATTGCTTGCAAGGCTCATTGTGATGTTGTATTACCGAGTGGGCCCTGAGATACCTCTCCGTCACACGGACTAACAAATCCCAGTCTTGATCCATACCAACCCAACAGACATCCTCGGAGATACCTGTAGAGCATCTTTATAGTCACCCAGTTACGTTGCGACGTTTGATACACACAAGGTACTCCTCCGATGTCAGGGAGTTGCATGATCTCATGGTCATAGGAACAGATACTTGACATGCAGAAAACAATAGCAATAAACTGACACGATCATATGCTACGTTCGTAGTTTGGGTCTTGCCCATCACATCATTCTCCTAATGATGTGATCCCGTTATCAAATGACATCTTATGTCCCTGGCTAGGAAACCTTCACCATCTTTTGATCAACGAGCTAGTTAACTAGAGGCTTACTAGGGACACAGTGTTGTCTATGTACCCACACATGTATTTGAGTTTCCAATTAATACAATTATAGCATGGATAATAAACGATTATCATGAACAAGGAAATATAATAATAACCAATTTATTATTGCCTCTAGGGCATATTTCCAACAACAACTTTGTCCTTTCATCTCTCATTGCTAGATTAGCTCGTGCAATGCTCTATAAGTATAGTGATTTGTGGGTTCTAGTTTGGGAGTAATTATGTGGGAGTTTATTTGATTTATATGCAATTTGAGCTGAAATTAACTTCTTAGTTTGCATATGTGTAGGTGTGGTTTACTTAGTGCCTTCCCGTCCACGTCCTAACCACCGTCGATCGCCCGCACCGTCCCGTCGCCGGCACCACCTTGGTGAGCCTCTTGTTCTTATACTTTTTATAAAAAAAATCTTATTTGTATGATTTAGATAGTTAATTGTATAATTTTCTTACATGTATGATTGTTTGTTATACATAGTGCCATGACTTTGATATCCGTCCCCGTCGGCCCTCGTCCGGTTTATGATTCGGATGTGGTATATATATTCTCTTTTATAACTATTTGTTGCATTTCGCCTTTATGACAATTATGCCCATCAAGTTGACATAGATATTTTTATCTAGGAGGTATGTGAACCAGAAATTGCAACCGACCCTCTTGTCGAGAAGTTAAATTTAGTTGAAAAAGAAAACGAGTATTTGAAAGAAAAATTGAAAAGAATTGAAGAAGAGAAGATGAAATTGGAGTTGTATGTTGCCGATGTCGTCGATGATCACAAGATCAAGATGGATGCAATGCGCTTGAAGATTAGAAAGATTAGAAACTATGCCGTTAATAAAGAGGCTTGGTATCATTATGCTGTTGGATCAATTATTACCTTAGTTGTGATTTTGATCGCATTTGTTGTTGCATTTAAATGCTTTAGCTAGATAGTTTTATGTTGTTTTATGAGAATAAGTGTGTCTGAACTTTATGTATGAACTTGTATTAATTTGGTCTTTTCGGTGTGGTGTAATGAAGATGAGTCGGCAATGGATGTACGATGACCGACGCTCTCCCCAGTTCATTAATGGCGTGAATAGTTTTCTACGTGCGGCTGAGGCAAACAAGCGGAATGGTTTTATGTGTTGTCCATGTGGTGTCTGTAAGAATGATAGGAATTACTCTAGCTCAAAATTCATTCACGTCCACCTATTTACGTCCGGTTTCATGTCCGGATATAACTGTTGGACCAAGCACGAAGAAAGAGGGGCTCTAATGGAAGAGTATGAAGAAGAAGAGGATGATGACAACTATGTTGGGTTCCCTGAATACGATGGTACTACAATGGGGGAAGTGAATGAAGAAGAAGAAGCTGAAGAAGAGGCATCAGATGAGCCCGCTGATGATCTTGGTTGGGCCATTGCTGATGCAAAGAGAAATTGCGAAAGTGAAAAGGAGAAGTTGAAGTTGCAGCGCATGTTAGAGGATCACAAAAAATTGTTGTACCCAAATTGCGAAGATGACAAGAAAAAGCTGGGTACCACACTGGAATTGCTGGAATGGAAGGCAGAGAATGGTGTAGCTGACAAGGGATTTGAAAAGTTGCTGAAAATGTTAAAAAAGGTGCTTCCAAAGGACAACGAATTGCCCGACAGTACGTACGAAGCAAAGAAGGTTGTCTGCCCTCTAGGATTAGAGGTGCAGAAGATACATGCATGCCCTAATGACTGCATCCTCTACCGCGGTGAGGAGTACGAGAATCTGAATGCATGCCCGGTATGCTCCTATAATACCAAGCACGGAGAATCTGAATGCATGCCCGGTATGCCCGGTATGCCCCAGGAAGAGGATTCCTGCCAAGGTGATGTGGTATGCTCCTATAATACCACGGTTGAAACATTTGTTCCAAAACAAAGAGCATGCCAAGTTGATGCGATGGCACAAAGAAGACCGTAAGAAAGACGGGAAGTTGAGAGTACCCGCTGACGGGTCGCAGTGGAGAAAAATCGAGAGAAAGTGGCGGGACTTTGCAGATGACGCAAGGAACGTATGGTTTGGTTTAAGTGCGGATGGCATTAATCATTTTGGGGAGCAGAGCAGCAATCATAGCACCTGGCCTGTGACTCTATGTATCTATAACCTTCCTCCTTGGTTGTGCATGAAGCGGAAGTTCATTATGATGCCAGTGCTCATCCAAGGCCCCAAGCAACCCGGCAACGACATTGATGTGTACCTAAGGCCATTAGTTGAAGAACTTTTACAGATGTGGGACATAAAAGGTGTACGTGTGTGGAATGAGCATAAACAGCAGGAATTTGATCTACGAGCGTTGCTGTTTGTAACCATCAATGATTGGCCTGCTCTTAGTAACCTTTCAGGACAGACAAACAAGGGATACCACGCATGCACGCACTGTTTAGATGAGACCGAAAGTATATATTTGGATAAATGTAAGAAGAATGTGTACCTGGGACATCGTCGATTTCTTCCGATCAAGCATCTCTTAAGAAAGAAAGGCAAGCATTTCAAAGGTGAGGGAGATCACCGGAAGAAGCCTCGCCACCGTACTGGTGATGATATACTTGATATGGTCAAGGATTTAAAAGTAATCTTTAGAAAGGGTCCTGGCGGACAATCTGTTCCGAATGACGCTGACGGACACGCACCCATGTGGAAGAAGAAATCTATATTTTGGGACCTACCCTGTTGGAAAGACCTAGAGGTCCGCTCTGCAATCGACATGATGCACGTGACGAAGAATCTTTGCGTGAACCTGCTAGGCTTCTTGGGCGTGTATGGGAAGACAAAAGATACACCGGAGGCACGGGAGGACCAGCAACGTATGCACGGAAAAGACGACATGCATCCAAAGCAGTATCAAGGTCCTGCCAGCTACGCTCTTACCAAAGAAGAGAAGGAAATCTTCTTTGAATGCCTGCTCAGTATGAAGGTCCCATCTGGCTTCTCGTCGAATATTAAGGGAATAATAAATATGACAGAGAAAAAGTTCCAGAACCTAAAGTCTCATGACTGCCACGTGATTATGACGCAATTGCTTCCAGTTGCATTGAGGGGGCTTCTACCGGACAACGTTCGATTAGCCATTGTGAAGCTATGTGCATTCCTCAATGCAGTCTCTCAGAAGGTAATCGATCCAGAAATCCTACCAAGGTTACAGAATGATTTGGTGCAATGTCTTGTCAGTTTCGAGTTGGTGTTCCCACCATCCTTCTTCAATATCATGACGCACGTCCTAGTTTACCTCGTCGACGAGATTGCCATTCTGGGTCCTGTATTTCTACACAATATGTTCCCCTTTGAGAGGTTCGTGGGAGTCTTAAAGAAATATGTTCATAACCGTGCTAGGCCAGAAGGAAGCATCTCCAAGGGCAATGAAACAGAGGAGGTCATTGAGTTTTGTGGTGACTTTATTCCTGACCTTAAGCCGATTGGTGTTCCCGAATCGCAGCATGAGGGCAGACTGGGTGGAAAAGGACGCTAGGAAAGGATTCAGTAATATGTATGGACGGGCATTCTTGGGCGCAAGCACACTACACAGTTCTACAAAATTCCAGCTTGGTGGCTCCGTATATCGAGGAACACCTGGATAGTGTACGCTCCAAGAACCCGGAGCAGTCTGAGCCCTGGATAAAACGTACAGACATGGTGTCATTCGGCGGTTGGTAGCAAACACGTCTCAAGCATGACGACACTATTGGAGATGAGTTGTACTTGTTGGCCAAGTCACCATCTTCGACTATATCGACTTTCAAAGGGTACGAGATAAATGGGAATACATTTTACACGATCGCCCAAGATAAAAAGAGCACCAACCAAAACAGTGGTGTCCGCTTTGATGCAGCAAACACCAATAGGCCAAAGGACACATATTATGGTTACATAGAGGAGATATGGGAACTTGACTATGGACGTGATTTGAAGGTCCCTTTGTTTCGGTGCAAATGGGTCAATCTGACTGGAGGCGGGGTAAAGGAAGACCCGTGGTACGGAATGACAACAGTGAATCTCAACAATCTTGGGTACACAGACGAACCATTCGTCCTAGCCAATGATGTGGCACAGTTTTTCTATGTGAAGGACATGTCTACCAAGCCGAGAAAAAGAAAAGATAAGGAAGCGAATACATCATACGATGAGCCAAAGCGCCACATAGTTCTTTCAGGGAAAAGAAACATCGTGGGAGTGGAGGACAAGACAGACATGTCAGAAGATTATGAAAAGTTTCATGAAATTGCTCCCTTCACAGTGAAGACTGACCCAAGCATCCTGTTAAATGATGAAGATTGTCCATGGTTACGGCGCAAAGGGACACACGCGAAGAAAAAGTTTTATACCCCAATATCCCACTCTGGAATGTGACCGGCTTCACCGTCATCACTTTCTTCTCTAGCGAGTTTCCGGACTTATCTGAAAAGTCCCACTTCGGACAAACCGGAGGGAATCTTTGTAATAGTTAGGGTATATATATGTGTTTTGGCATTTGAAACGCGAAGGAACGCTATTTTTCATGCATTTATTGATTTTTTTGAGCTAAATGACCCTGAAATTGAAAAGCACTACAAATGAACTCTGAAAAGGTTGAAACTTGGCATGGTATCATCATTTCACCCACATAGCATGTGCTAAAGAGTTGAGAGGGTTACGGCAAAAACTGGATGCACTTCGTGTACAAACTGGACAATCTCTTTCGAAGTATCAGGGTTTCGGACGAAAGCTCATCTGTTACAAAGGCATTTCATTTTTTTAAACTTATTTTAACTCCAGACTTTTTGTGCATTCAACATGCACCATTCAAAGCCACATCATAAATTTTCAACCCTTTCTGACTTCATTCGCTATTTTTCATGCATTTAATGATTTTTTGAGCTATAAAACTAAAAGAGCTAAACAGAATCTGTTTTTGATTAAAACACCTATTTAAATAACCTAAAAATTACCAAATTGAACATACTGATAAAACACACTAATATTAAACAGCAAGAAAAAGAATCACTCAAAAATCTATTTTTAAAGTCAAGTTATTCACAAACTAGTGATTCACACAAATTTCAAAGCATTCAAATTTAAACTATTCAAATTTGAAAACTACTGGCACTAACAGAAAGTTTATAATTTTTCTGACCTAAACCAAAAAGATTCACTCAAAAACTCTAAATATTTGGCTGTTAGTAGAAACAAAAGAAAAAAAATAAAGCAAAAAACAAAAAAAACTGGAAAAGACCTTTAGTCCCGGTTGGATCCACCAACCGGGACTAAAAAGTTGACATAACATATGCAAAAAAGAAAAATTTGCCCGCCTGCTAGGCCACCATGGCATGCATACGACTCGAAACCCAAATATATATGGGCCAGGATGCAGGCCCGCAGGGCAAGCACGGCCCACAGGGCAGGGCGAACGTTAGGCATGTACTGTCTGCTTTAGAGAGGAGCTCGAGACGGCTATCGCAGCGGGGCTTATAAACAGGTGCGAGTGCCTCTCGCTTGGCGAGGTGGGACTAAAGTTCCACCACTCCAGGACCAACCCTTTAGTCCCGGTTGGTGGTTCCAACCGGAACTAAAGGCCCACCTTTAGTCCCGGTGCGAGCCACCAACCGGGACTAAAGGCCTGGGCTTCCCGCCGCTTGGCCTGGTGAAATTCACCTTTAGTCCCGATTGGTGGCTCGAACCGGGACTAAAGGGGGGCCTTTAGTCCTGGTTGGAGCCACCAACCGGGACTAAAGGTCTCTGTATATAAGCGGCACTTACGAATTTTTCCAAAATCCATCTAGTTTCCCCTGATGGCGCCGAAGACCATGACACCGCCAGGCTGCCGCACCTCGACGTCGCCGTCCGGCCGCTCTGCAACCAAGCGCCGCCCGAGCCCGCGCCGGCGCCGCCACGCTGCCTGCCGCCGCCGCTCCTCCGCGCGCGCCCGCCTCGCGATCGACGACCGCACCTCCACAAGCCGCCACGGCCCGAGCCCGCGCCGGCGCCGCTTCTCCGTCTCCGGCGCCGCTCCTCCGTCTCCAGTGTCCTCCCTGCCTCCCTCCGCCCCGAGGATCCCGGCCGGTGAGCCTCTCCCTCCTTAATTTTTTCATCTTTTTTTTTTCATAGATTGTTTTTTTTTCACTAGATGTTGTAGATGCTTAGTATATGTATATGTATGTATACAATGTATGTATGTATGTAGATGAACGGTGGAATTTTCATAGAAAAAAGTTGCATAGATAAAAGTTGACCATGTATTAAAAATATTTTAATGTTGTATCTTAAAAATATTGATCAAAAACATGTTAATATCTTATTTGGAAAATGTTAATATCTTAATGTTATATTTGCAAAAGTTTGTCATGTATTTGCAAAATCAAGTGAACAACAATTACAAAAATCATAATCAAGCATTTAAAAAATGTTAAATTTGCATAGAAACATTTTTGGCATCGATGATGCCCGGCCCTCATCCTCGTCGTCGACTCGGTGGCGACAACCTGCTTGAGAGGCGCCATGTCCGGGACTGGGCTCCGTCGGGCTGGCACTGGGAGGTGCTACCTTCCGGGGTGCGCAGCTTGGTGAGGAACCGGGCTCCCATCGTCGACCTGGAGCTTCTTTGGTGGCGGTCGCGTGGGCCACTATCGGTGCGGAGGCAGCCGGCCCCCGAGGAGGTGGTACGTCGCCGTGTCAGGGAGGAGGACGAGCACGTCCGTCGCTACATGGTTGCGTTGGACGTCAGGTTCTCCAATACCTGGCAGGTTCTTCAGGGATCTCACCCGAGTTATGATCCTATGATGGTTCCTTCTCTTTGGGTGTCCACCGCCCGCGCCTCAGGAACCGCGAGTCAACTGGATTATTCGATAGTATTCGATCTGTATTAGCTAGTGATTTTATATGATAATATTCGAGATGTATTCGAGATTATATTCGATATGTATTCGAGATTATATTCGATAATATTCGATTATGCATTAACTGGATTATTCGAGATGTATTAGTGATATTATTCGAGATGCATTCTAATTTGAATACTAAATTGTTTTATCTTTCTTCTGGATTAGTTAAGCTATGGACGCTAGCGGAAGAGACGACCATGATCAAGAGCATATCATGTTTGACATGATCCGAAACCCAGAGGGTGAACCTGAAGATGACGGCTCACAATATCTGAACGACGCCGGTGAGGGAATATTTGAGGAAGAACCAACAGACGAAGGGCACACAAATAATGATGGCGAAGGAAATGATCTTCAATTAACAAAGACCGGCGAGGTATATATAAGGCCTCTAGTGATCATTACATGTATTAATTGATTTGTATATATATATATATATATATTAACGAATCTTTCTTCTTTTAGCCCTCTGGATCGAGCAAATCTTCTACAAGCAGGGCAGTACGAGGCCCGGCCAAAAAGTTGCCGCCTGGCATAAAGTACAACATCGATGAGATTAAACCAAATGGCGAACCGCTTGCTCCTAAAAAGAATGCGGACAAATTTACTCGTCAGTGCGGAGTTATTGTCAGGGACCAAATCCCGATCTCCGTTCAAGAATGGAATAAGCCAAAGGGAGATCGAGAAGTTAGTTTTGTCGACGAAAGAGCAAAAGATCTGCTTTGGAAAACGCTCATGTCACATTTCACCCTACCAGAGCATTTAACAGATGCAGAACGGGAGAAAGTCAAGAAGAGTGCTCTTCAGAAGATGGCCACACAATTCCGCAACCACCAGAAAAGATTATGGGCCTGCTACGTCGAAGCAGGAAAGCAGACTCCAGAATTCACTGGAGCACTGGAGAAGGCAAAAGATCACTAGGACTTATTTGTGGAGTTCAAGGAATCGGAAGAAGCTAAGGAACGGTCGAGGATAAACAAGATCAATGCTGAGAAGAAACAGTTTCACCATGTTCTGGGCCCAGGTGGCTACAAGACTGGCCGACCTAAGTGGGATGAATCTGAGGAAAAGATGATTGCTGCAGGGGTCACTCCAGCAACATTGGGTTGGCCCGACAGGTGCAGGACTTGGTTTTATGCGCATGGGGGAAAGTTGGACCCAAAGATAGGGGAGATTATGGTGCAGGCAAGTCTTAAAGAAGCCTCAGACGCTTTACTTCAAGCAATAGAAGCGGCTCGAATGGGGGTGTTCCAGCCCGAGAGAGAGAACGACGAGCTTACACGCGCCCTCGGGAATCCCGAACACCCGGGACGAACACGAGGCAAAGGCGTTGTTCCGTCGGTTGAGGGGTTTGCGGACTGGAACGTCAGTTACAGAAGCCGTGCAAGAAAGAAGAAGCAGGAGGAAGACAAGAAGAAGCATGATGCAGACCGGCTTCAACAGGTAGAATCAAAGCACGCGGAGTTGGAATGCGCTTTCATGCGGCAACAGGAGCAGATCGACACACTTAGCCTGGAAAGGGCATCTCAGCGGCAGCAGCAAGCAGATCCAGCATTGGATAGCACCGTCCCATCTATGCCGAAAAGCAGCGTGGGTTCCACGGGGGTCCTGGCCGATGATGCACTGCTGGCTCCCTACCCCGTGGATGATATCCAAGAGACGACAAGTTGTGAGCTACACCTTCCACTGAAGAACATATCCATGAAGGTGGCGGACGGCTATGCTTTACCAAATCCCCCTGAAGCAACCTTCCACGGCAATCCGATTCCACCTGGCTATGCTCGTGTCGGGGTGGATGAAGTTCTGTCGGCATATGACTCACTACAGCTTGACTTTCCTGGAGGTCAAGGGGAGCAGACACTGGGAGAAGCCAAACGTGGTATCATTGTATGGAGGAAGGATTGCATCGTATTTTCAAACTCGACGCCAAGGGCACCGACTCCTCCTCCAAGTCCACCGCGTCAGCCGACTCCTCCTCCAAGTCCGCCGCGTCAGCCGACTCCTCCTCCAAGTCCGCCGCGTCAGCCGAATCCTCCTCCAAGTCCGCCGCGTCAGCCGACTCCTCCAAATCTGCCACGTCAGCCGACTCTAGCCAACCCCGAGACGGAGCCCAGCGCGAGTTCGCAATATCGAACTCTGCAGCGTCAGCGGACTCCCAAGCGGAAGAGAGCACCAAACAAGAAACCCGAGTCTCCTGCCAAAAAGAAGTTAGCTTACGAGATGACTGAGGAAGAAAACAAACGGGTCGTGGATGCCCAAGTGAAGGCCCATTTTGCACCGAAACCGCCCCCGCCGCCGAAGGAGAAAATACCTGAGAAAGTCATATAACACTTTGTGAATCTTGCTAAACCGGCTGTGGAGAAAAGTGATTCAGACTATGAGCGCTCTATTAAGAAGTCATATCATGCACAAAAAGATAAGGAGTCGAGCCTTACAACAGGTAGTAATAAAAGCGGGAAATCTGTTCCCCAGCTGGGAGAACAGGCAGTGCAATCGATCCCCCCGCTCAAGGTGAGTACCACCGATAAGCCGGTAATAACCGACGCTGCTAGACATATGGCTAGAGAGGCCGGTGTCACTGTTGAACAACCCCTAGGCATCGAGGATCTTCCCACGAATATTGATGAGAAGGATCTAGCATGGAAATACGTCCCCGAGAACCCTCTGGTCAGGCCTGACGAGGTGGAGCTTCTACCAACGCAGATGCGCAGATTGCATCACTGGTACCTGAGAGAAGTAAAGGCCAGGCGAGAGAGCCTCATGGTGAAAGTCAAGCCAGAGCATTACTTCCATGGAAATGATGTGTGGATTGAATTTCCAGAAATTTTTCAGTTATTCAATCAAGATGCACTCCACAAATCTCTCGTCAGTTGCTATTGTCTGTAAGTGATTTCTTTCTGTAATTTAAGTCTCTAGCTCAGCTCGTTCATTGCCTGTAATTATCCTCACTATATTCTTTTCTGTGGTATTATGCAGAATGAAGATTTTTGAAATGAACAGAGATGGAGTCTATGGCATTGGGTTCATTGACCCAAATACCGTTAATGAAAATACGATACAAGACTACTCCAAAGACACAGAGAATAGCTTGCTAATGATTTTGAAGGACCTAAATACCAGACCAGAAATACTTTTTCCTTACAACTTCAGGTGAGTGTTACTGTCTTGTACTACAAATTCTATTTTTTGCTTACTCGATGTTAAGTGTAGTTGATGAGTTATGCATGCCCGCTTATACAAACGTGTGCGCAGATTCCACTGGATCCTGCTAATCATTAGAGTTGACGAGGGAACTGTTGAAGTACTGGACTCACTAGGTAAAGACCCTGAAGAATACAGAAGCCTGAAGTTGATGCTCGACAGGTAATTTCAATCATTATCGCACTATGTCGGCCTCTTTAGTTCATTTCCTGATATCAAGTAATTAATAACTCCTTTATTCATTTTCTTTGCCGGGCAGGGTTTCAAAAAAGTTCATCCAAGAGGTTGTCGGTCAATGGAAACCACAACTGAAATGGCAACGGGCCAAGGTAATTAAGTAGTACTAGCTACGTCCGCGCATCTCTTTAATTCTTGTTTCAATACCATTATCATGCTTGATTATTATCTGATTGAATTCTATTCTCGTAAAGTACTGTATGAGGCAGGAAAAGGGGACAAATGTATGTGCATACTACGTTTTCGAGAACATTCGCTCTATTACCGAAAGGACCAGAGATGAAAGATATCTTTGGGTACGTAAACACTATTCACATTTTTTTTATCATAATCTAATATATATACACATAACTAATATATTCATATTGATCTTCTTCTTTAAAGATGTTGGAGATGCGGGATAGCCTCCTACCAAAGGACCGCATACGAGCACTTCAAGAGGAAATGGCGGGATTTTTGCTTGAGCAGGTCATATCTCCTGACGGAGTATACCATTTCACCTAATGCCTGCATGTAATGATCTGCAAATTGTAGGAGAAATTGTATATACCAAATTGTATATATATATATGTATGCATGGTCGTACGAGAAATTCTATAATATATGATTGGTTCTACGAGAAATTCTATTATATATGCATAACGTGTACAGTACGTAGTAGCGTAAAATATGTTTGAAATGAAAAAGAATTAAATGGAAAACACAAAATGAAAAGGAAAAATAAACAATAAACCCTAAACCCCTAAACCCCTAAATCTTTAGTCCCGGTTGGTGTCACCAACCGGGACTAAAGGTCCCCAGCCCCCGGCGCGCGCTACCGGCCACGTGGCAGGGATTTAGTTCCGGTTGGTGTCACCAACCAGGACTAAAGGTCCCCAGCCCCCGGCGCACGCTGCCGGCCACGTGGCAGGGATTTAGTCCCGGGTCGTGGCCAACCGGGGCTAAAGGGGGGGCCATTAGTCCCGATTTATTAGTCCCGGTTGGTGAACCGGGACTAAAGGCCCTTCCCAACCGGGACTAAAGGCCGTTGCTCCATTAGTGATGCCCAAGTTCACCACATTATCATAAAGTATGTAATGAATATGGTCATCACGTTGGTCATTTGAGACCATATGTTTACATGGCAAAAAGTGTAATTTATATGGCCTCAAATGAAAGTTCTCAACATAAAAATTATTCGTCTCATCAAAATGAACAACTTTGGTTTTTGAATCATCTTCATCCGAGGTCGTATGCAACCTCTACAGCCAAAACCATGCATCATAACGAAGACCCCCTTTTGCCGAGTGTGGCACTCGGTAAAGACCCCCTTTTGCCGAGTGTTGCACTCGACAAAGCCCTATTTGCCGAGTTTTGTTGTTTTGCCGAGTGTTTTGTCCATGACACTCGGCAAAGCACCTGTTTGCCGGGTTTCTCTGTTTTGCCGAGTACCGTTTTGGTTGGAACTCGGCAAAGACACTATTGCCGAGTGCCGGCAAAGAGGAAAATTCCAGTAGTGTTTTCTTCTCCATTTCAATTGACTCAAAACAAATTAAACATGATCAGTACAACACTTAACGCACCCACGCACAGGCCCGCCTCCACACGCCCGGCACCAACATACGCACGCATGACCCGGCCACTAACTAATCCCTAGCTAGAAGTACGGCCACATCCAGCACTCGCATAGCATTGCCTTAACGCCCACACAACCAGCCACAGCTAACAACTTGTATGCATGCATGCAAACACCAGCTAACTATAAAAAATCTCTTGACTCCAACTAATTGTCTAGCCAGACAGGCTCCATCCGCCTACGCACTTGACGCATCACACGGTCGTGCCACCTCGTGCAGCACCACAGCATCACACCGCCATCGGCATCTGGCAATGCTCGCCGTATCACATGGCAGCCTGGCATCTCGCCTTCTCTGCACGCCTTCGCTGAAGCTTCGCTGGCTCACGACTACGCTTATATGAACACCAAACTACATGCAAAACTCAAACCAAACTTGCTGATACATGAATCAAGATTAACGCTAATAGGAAGAACATGGTCTAGTCGACAAAAGGCTTCAAAATCATCTGCATTTATACTTCAGATAAGATTAGTTTATGCCATTGTGATGGAAAATTGTGTCTTCTCATCTTGGCAACCACTATGCTCAAATTCTGAGACGTTCTCTTTCATAATGTGAAAGTACACAATTTTTTTGCTCCACCCCTAGCTGCTTGCATGATACATGTATGATGACTCCATCAATACAATGTGCAATGTCATTCTTGGATGCAGTTCGTATAAGGATATCCTCTTGACGTTGTTAAATGTTGATACCATTGTAGTAAAAGAACCGAGTATTAGTTTGTAAAATATAATAGTGTTGTTTGCTCAATTTTTGATTTCATGATTGAACAATATATTTATGAACCGTCTAGCTCTTGTTTTGCATGCATGAGGAAATAATATTCTGCAATCTATCAACTTTCCCCAAGTCCAATCAAGTAACTTCTCTAGGACAATATGTATAGCTGGTGCCCAAATGTACATAAACATAACGCATTATATATAGAGAAGCCATGTAGGTTATTTAAGTAGCGTCATCATGGACTCACAATGTTCCATATATCATCATTTTATACTTTTAATTACCACCATGTGTACGAGAATAAATGTGTAATGCAACGCGTACGTAGTAGCTAGCTTTCAATAATCGCGTACAAACAAAAAAAGAGAAAAATTGTGAATACCCTATAGCAGCAAGAGCAATTCTGGTTTGAAAAAAGGGGGTGAAATTTATTCATTTAACTATAAGACTTCCTTATTGTTTTCTAATTTACTCCCTGAAGAACAAAGTTCAACATTCATAGCATGGCATTTTCTTAGAAAATCCAGGTCACGTGGTAAATACATTGACATCACGTAGGTGGCTGGTAGAAGACCATAAATTTGGAGACACGCACCTACAAACAACACCCATCACATGGCCTTCATAGTTCATATATAGTTAGAAGCTCAACACTGAACATTGCAATTGAAAATTCAAGCTCTGCCCATCTCTTGTACAGCTGCTATAGTACTATACGGGCTACTCATATGCAGAAGCGAGGTATGCTTTGGGGAGCAACATAGTGGCTTAGTGGCGTATGTATATCTCATATGCGTGGGATGCACCAGGAATATGATTTTAACTTCCATACGCACTTCATCTTCAGCCTGGAAGAGTCAAGGGCCTTGGCATGTGTGGCTGATTACTGTTGTAGCTTGTTGTATTCCATCCACGCTTTGAGAAAGACATAGTGTAAAACATAGGGTTATGGGAAACTGCACGACACCCAATACGGGGTGTGGCTATCTCATATATATAAGGGGTATACAAAGTATAGGGGTATATACGGAAGCTTATACAAATACATAGTCTAACACCCTCCCTCAATCTTAACTATGTCCGGAACTACACAGCAGGTTAAGATTGCGCCTGCATCCCTCAAACTGAGGTTGTGGAAGAGGCTTTGTGAAGATGTCAGCAAGTTGATCCTTGGAGGAGATGAACTTGATATGAAGAAGCTTTCGTGCAACACGTTCCCTTACAAAGTGATAGTCAACTTCGATGTGCTTGGTACGAGCATGAAAAACTGGATTAGATGAAAGATATGTCTCACCAATGTTATCACACCAAAGAACAGGTGGCTGCCGTTGAGAGATACCTAACTCTCTTAACAGAGACTGTACCCAAATGAGCTCAGCCGTGGCATTGGCAACTGCCTTGTACTCTGCTTCAGTGCTACTCCGAGATACTGTGGCCTGCTTGCGCGCACTCCAAGCGATCAAGTTATCCCCATAAAAGACAGCATAGCCCCCCGTTGATCGCCGGTCATCCGGGCTCCCGGCCCAATCAGCATCAGAGAAGGCTGAGAGGGCACACGAAGTGGTAGACCGAAGATGCAAGCCATAGGAGACAGTATGAGAGAGATAACGCAAGATACGCTTCACAGCTGACCAGTGTGAAGTCCGCGGAGCATGAAGATACTGGCACACATGGTTTACTGCATAGAAAATATCAGGCCGTGTAATAGTCAAGTACTGCAAGGCTCCAACGACACTGCGATACTCAGTAGCATCATCTGAAGAGAGCAAGTCACCATCCAAAGCTGATAACCTATCTGTCGCAGACATAGGGGTGGTAGCATGCTTGCAGCGCAGCATACCGGCACGACGAAGCAGATCCAAAGAGTACTTATGCTGAGTAAGAGTCAAACCAGCAGAAGACCGTGAAACCTCCAGGCCAAGAAAGTAATGGAGAGCCCCGAGATCCTTGACAGCAAAGTGACCACTCAGAGCAGACATCAGACGATCCGCAGCAGACACGGAGGAGCTGATGAGAATAATGTCATCAACATACACCAGCAGATACATAGTAACTTCAGGACGATGAAGTAGGAACAGAGACGTGTCAGCGGTGGACGGGGTAAACCCAAGCTGTCGAAGGACCGAATCCAGTCGGGCATGCCATGCACGGGGAGCCTGCTTGAGTCCATAAAGCGCCTTAACAAGACGACACAAATGATGTGGACGAGCTGGATCAACAAAACCCGGAGGTTGACGCATGTAAACTTCTTCCTCCAAGACAGCATGGAGAAAAGCATTCTGAACATCAAGCTGGCGCAAAGACCACCCTTTAGCAACAGCCAAGGACAGGAGTAACCGAATAGTGGTAGGTTTAACAACTGGGCTGAAAGTATCCTCATAATCAAGACCATACCGTTGTTTAAAACCTTTTGCCACCAACCGCGCCTTGTAACGCTCAATGGAACCGTCAGCATGCTTCTTTACCTTGAAAACCCACTTGGAATCAATGATGTTGACACCAGACACAGGAGGAACCAGTCGCCAAGTATCGTTCCTCTGTAGCGCCTGAAACTCCTGCTCCATGGCATAGCGCCAATGAGGAATCCGAAGAGCCGCCTGAAAATGACGAGGCTCGGCAGTGGGATCAACATCTGTCTGTGCCATGCACGCCGCAATCCAGGCAACCGTGCCATCAGTACGTTCCTTTGACCGAACAATACCATTCTGACTCCGTGTACAAGGACACAGAGGAGCGGTAGATGGCGGAGGTGGCGGTGAAGGCTGCTGCCCAGGCGACATGCCTAGCGAGGGGGGCGAGGACCCCGGCAAGGCAGCCCCCGGCAAGGTCAACGCAGCCGGCAAGGCAGCCCCCGGCAAGGCCGGCTCGGCCCGCGAGGCCGGCAGAGCCCCAGATGCAGCAGCCCCCGGCAAGGCAGCCCCCGGCAAGGCCGCCCCCGGCAAGGCCCCAGATGCAGCAGCCCCCGGCAAGGCAGCCCCCGGCAAGGCCAGCTCGGCCCGCGAGACCGGCAGAGCCCCAGATGCAGCAGCCCCCGGCAAGGCCGGCTCCGACAAGGCAGCCCCCGGCAAGACCGCCCCCGGCAAGGCCGGCTCGGCCGGCAGAACCCCAGATGCAGCAGCCTCCGGCAAGGCCGGCTCAGCCAGCACGACCGGCGGCACAGCCGGCACAGCAGCCGGCAGAGAAGACGCAGGTGGCTCCACATCCAGAAGCTCAAGGCGTACTCCACGTCCAGTACCTGCACCATGGTTAGGTAGCAACAAGGGAGTATAAGCAGCATCAACAAATTGACCAGGCAAGGGTACGGCGGGTTGCTCAGGTGTAGGGGGAGTGGTGGAGGTGACCGGAGATGCAGCAAAAGGAAAAACGTTCTCGTCAAACACTACATCATGAGAGATGTAGACGCGGTTAGAGGAAACATGAAGACATTTGTACCCTTTATGAAGAGAACTATAGCCAAGAAACACGCACTGTTTTGATCGAAACTCCAACTTGCGTTGGTTATATGGACGAAGATGTGGCCAACACGCACACCCAAACACTTTGAAGAATGTATAATCAGGGATTTCATTCAACAAGAGTTCAAGTGGTGTTTTCATCTGACGGAGTCGTGTAGGTAATCGATTAATGAGAAAGCATGCAGTGGAAAACGCATCACTCCAAAACCGAAAAGGAACCGAGGCATGGGCAAGCAAAGCAAGACCAGTCTCAACTATATGACGATGCTTACGCTCAGCTACACCGTTCTGTTGATGTGTATGAGGACAAGACACACGATGAGTGATTCCAAGCTTATTAAAGAACGCATTGAGGTTGTGGTACTCACCACCCCAATCAGATTGCACATGAATGACTTTGTGACTAAGCAGACGCTCAACATGCGCTTGGAATTGCAAGAAAACATGAAACACATCGGACTTGCGCTTAAGAAGATAAAGCCAAGTGAACCGGCTATAAGCATCAATGAAACTGACATAGTAGTTATGACCACTAACAGAGGTTTGGGCATGGCCCCATACATCCCAAAACACAAGTTCAAGCGGTTTAGTGACTACACGACTCGACTCAGAAAAAGGAAGCTGATGACTCTTGCCTTGCTGACAGGCATCACAAACTGCATCAACATATTTATTAGACACAACTGGGAGCTCATGACGATGAAGAACATGGCGAACAATGGGAGTGGCAGGATGACCGAGGCGTGCATGCCAATGTGATGGAGACACACGAACACCGCTGAAAGCACTAGGAGCAGGTGGCACCTCAAGTGCATAGAGACCATTATTGCGCAGTCGACCTCTAAGGAGTACGTCCCTCGTGTCCCGATCCTTTACCAAAAAATGAAAAGGATGAAACTCAGCAAGAACATTATTATCACGAGTAAGTTTAGGAACAGACAACAAACTACGTGAAACAGAGGGAACTCGAAGGACATTAAGAAGACGTAATTGTTTGGATCGACGAGTAAGAAGAGATGCCTGGCCAATATGTGAGATGTGCATACCTTCCCCGTTTGCAGTATGAACCTGATCATGTCCACGGTACGGCTCCTGTGTAGAGAGCTTTCCCATATCGCTCGTCAAGTGGTTGGTGGCTCCCGTATCCATGTACCAGGATGCATCGACTGGATAGGAAGGAGTATGTCCCTGCTCATGACTGGCCAAAGCAGCCTGCTTCTCATTACCTTTACCATCGTTCCCAATGCCCAAAAAATCTTTCTTGAAGCGACGATGGCAACGAGAGGCAAGATGACCACTCAGACCACAAAGCTGGCAGGGGACCTGAACTCTACAGGAAGGGCAGCAGGCACGGACGCGACCACCACCAGAAGTAGTGGCGTTCCGTGGGTTGGGCGCGGCCCCCGGCTTGCCACCAGGTGGTGGTGGCATGTAGGGCTTGCCCTTTCCACGCGTAGTAGCGTTGGCGGAGGAGAAGCTCGGCGTAGATCGGCGAGCCTGGACACGCTGTTCCGTGGCAAGGAGTCGCGCATATAGCTCACGCGGCTGGATGGGAGTGTCGCGACCATTGATATTCTCCACCAAATTATCATAGTCATCACCCAGCCCATTGAGCACATAGGAGGTGAATTCTTCTGGCCCAAGAGCCTTGCCAATGGAGTCAAGTGTGTCCGCCATACCCGTCACCTTATTGAAGTAGTCAGTGACGGTGTGGGAGTTGAGCTTCACCTCCCCAAGCGCAGTACGAATGCCATGAGCACGTGCCTGGGATTGAGAAGCAAAACTGGTATGGAGAGCCGTCCACGCATCTCGAGACGTAGCGGCGAAGATGACCAACGACGATACGCCCTCCGTGAGGGAGGACTGTAGAGCGGAGAGGATGGCTTGATCCTGCGCCACCCAAGCATGATGCGCCGGATGATGCGCCGGAGGACAGGGCAAGGTGCCGTCAACATAGCCCGCCAGATAGCGACTGCGGAGTAGCGGCAACACTTGGGCATGCCACGACAGGTAGTTATCCGTCGTAAGCTTCACCGGGATGAGGTGTGCAAAGTAGAACGGCGTAGCCGCAGCAGTATGATCCGAAGGCGATGGCGGCGCATAAAGGCCGGGGTTGAAGGCCACCCCAGGCTGCACCGAAGAGGGCAGCAACTCCAAGGAGGAATCCCCGTAGGGCGCCCCGTACGGAGAAGGGCCACCATAGGCAGCCGGCTGCGCAGCTAGGGCACCAGGCGGCGCCAAGTAGGACAGCCATGGGTGTCCCGCAGCCGCGCCAGAAGCCGGCGCGTGTGACGGCGCACTGTAGGAGGCCAACGGGGCGGCTGGACCGCCGTAGGCAGCCACGGGCACGTCGGACGGGCCGTAGTGCTGGTAGTAACCCGGCCAGGAGCCGGCAGCAGCAGGCCCGTAGCCCAGCGGCGGGACATGGCCGAAGCCACGAGGCAGGGGCGGCGCGGCATCAACCGGGCCCGGCGACGACGGGTCAGGCCAAGGAGCGTCGGACACAGGAGCAGCAGCAGCCGTGGAGGAGCCAGCCACGGCGGCAAGCGGGCGCGATGACAGGAATGGGGAGACAGCGGCGGCCGGAGAGGCGGCGGCTGCCTGAGCAGGCGGGGGCAGGGCGGCCATCGCAGTGATAGATCGCGGCGGCGGAGGCGGCGGCAGCGATCAGGGCAGAGGCGGAAGCGATCGTAACCTAATCTGATACCATGTAAAACATAGGGTTATGGAAAACTGCACGACACCCAATACAGGGTGTGGCTATCTCATATATATAAGGGGTATACAAAGTACAGGGGTATATACGAAAGCTTATACAAATACATAGTCTAACACATAGCGCATGACGCCAGATGTGGATCCGACATATCATACGGAATGACCCCAGGTCGCTGAGCTGGTGGAGCTGGCTGGGAGGTGCGCGTAGCATTTTCCTCCTAGCTAGAACGCCAGACGATACTGACTGGCATCCGCAAAGTGCATCCATCTCAGATTTTTGTCCAGTTCGGCTGCAATTGTGCTGGCGTGCATGGTCGATGGTGTAGTTTTCATACAAATATTGAGATTAATTCTTGACGGAAATACATAATTATGTATATATATTTATGTTGTCTTCCACATCCTGCAGTTACAGAAAAAAAAATGTTCTTTGTATATGACCTAAGCTGTAGTATTTAGCTTCTGAGCTTCGAGAACATTTTAAATTATCAGTGGGGTCTATATAAGTTTATTTTTATTTGAAACATGTAAATTATCCCACAGATACTAGAGGAATAAAGTAGACTCCGCACCTGCAGCTCAGCATGGTATGATAAAGTAATCATGGAGAACAACAAGTAAATGAGATAAATTTTACTAACCGCGATAGACTGTTAGTATCTAAGATGTAATTTGTCCACAAAAATAGAGAAAGTGTAGAACCCCTAAGTGGTGGCAAAACACTACAGCGAAATGTGAAAAACACAGAGCTTGTCCTGTATGATCTATCTATCTACTGATCAATTCTGAAACTTCAGGTAACACAAATCCCTTGTTAAAGTGAAGTGACAGCAATACCTACAACAAGAATTTTGTATTATTGATGCGACGTTTAGGACAACTAGTTGCTCCCTGTCCTGTAGAATATACAACAACGACAACAATGAAGCTAGAATATAACTACATAGTTTGCAGAGCTTATGCAGCTCGCGGAACCTTTCAGAGAACAGAGATCCGCATTCCATCCAAGAATATGGTGTTTTGTCGGTTGATCTTTGGGCTCTCTGTGCTTGACGATTCCATGGTTGTTTTCCCCTGTAAAGTAGGCCATCAAATTAGATGGTCCTGGTATAGTGAGCTCCTGAAAGTGCAAAATTCATGAAGATTAATGCCATATATGGAAGAGCAAAACCAATGATCTATCTTCAGAGATGTACAGAATCTCATGCATACCAACAGTAAGACAGATCATCCAGAAGACATGCAGAAACTCGATCTTGAGGTCAAATACATTCGCGGACAAAATGTACAAAAAAAATGTCATAAGCAACCAATAGCAAATTGAGGGATAAATCTGTACTAGAGATCTACAGGTTAAGCTATTAGGAAAACACAGACTAACACTAATGTCGGCTGGTTTATGAACCGTGCTGCAGATTATTCAGAGATATACCAAGTCTACCATCTGTATGGATCTTACCGATGTATACACACACAGAGTACATCATCAGAACAAGAAACAGATACCAAAGTGTAGTTCATACAGGCAAGACTGCGGCTACCAGTTTAAAGAGCAGCTCCCACTACTAGAATCTGGTTTTGTCCCGAGTTCCAAAGCTTCGCCGAGTTCATTCTATCGGGAACTCGGCAAACTTCGATTCTATCTGCCGAGTTTGATCCAAAATTCGACTCGGCAGTGATAAGCAACTCGGCAGAGCTGTGCCTTTGCCAGGTTTCAACGAAAAACAATTAGGCGAACTTAATAAACTCGGCAGAACCACATGTTCACCGAGTTCATGCCAAAATACACTCGGCAAAGACTGACAAGTGTAGTTCATACAGCCAAGACTGCGGCTACCAGTTTAAAGAGCAGATCCAATCCAATCCACTGTGTGTTCATCATTCCACACTACTACAAACCATAGGGAACAATGGATTCCAACACTATACGTTATTACAAACGATAGAAAACAAGTAAAATCCAGTTTTAATAGTTCCACATTATTACAAACCGAAGAAAATAATTTAAATTCAGTTCAACACATTCAACCCTGCTATCTTCACTCAAGCTAACTGTCTGATGATCGCCACCTGACTGCCCCATCTTTCCTTTTAGACAGTGTTTACCGAAAAAGGCTTTCGCCCCGCTTTATATATAAAGCAAACCACCACAGCCATACAGACGGACAAGGTTCACACAATCCAACACACACAGACATGAGATCCGCACAGGTACTGCTGAGGGCACAGCTCAACAAGCCCTAAGAAAACAAAAAAAAGTGAAAGGAGGCGGCAGCCATGCAAGGCTAATCTGGCTCGGGTGTTTGTGGCGGAAGCGGCGGCGCAAGCCGAAGCGCCATCGCTCGGAGATCGGCGATGAGGATGTCGATGGCGTCTCTGTCCAGGGGGCGGCTAAGCGGCCGCCAAAGCTGCAAGTAACCACACATTTTGAAAACTGCGTCAGTCGCACGTCGAAGAGGGACCCACTGGATTACAAGCTTGTTGCGAATCGTCCACAGCGTCCAAGCTAACACCCCAATGCCCAACCACACAATGTGTCGCCTGCACTGCGAGTAGGTCTGGATTTCCTCGAAGAGGTCGGGGAAGTTGTTGTTGCACCAACGACCGCCGACCACCTCACGGAAGCAGCTCTAAAGGAATTGGGCCGATACGCAGGTGAAGAAGATGTGGTTTGCATCTTCGATCATCCCACAGAGGGGGCATATCCCATCACCCGGCCCATTTCGTTTAAGGACTTCCACACCTGAGGGCCCCCGTCCCCGGATCCACTGCCAGAGGAAAATCCGAAACTTCAATGGCAGTCTGATCGCCCAGATCGCCTGAAGGGGCTCCGGACCGGGGACCACAACAATGGCCTGGTAGAGGGACTTGGTGGTGAACCGACCCGAGGTCTCCAGGCGCCAGGAGACACTATCAGCCTCGTCCACCAATTCCGGCTCATGTAAGGCAATGGTCTCAAGGAGCTCATGCCAGGCAACAAGCACCGGAGGCCCAAATGGCCGCCGGAACGCGAGGCGCCCTAAGTCAATAAGGGCCGTCTCGACAGATATCCTAGGCTCCACCGCAATGGAGAAGAGATCCGGATAGCGGGCCGCGAGGGGATGATCCCCGACCCACCTATCAAACCAGAAGAGGGTGGAGGCACCCAACCCAACAGAAATAGACGTCCCAGAACTGGGAGCCACCCGTCCGGGTGCAGAAGGCAAGCGGTTGGCCTTGGAGATATTTGCTCCAGATGATATCAAGCCACAGACCACACTCCCCATTCGCAATGCGCCACAACCGCCGAGTTAGCAAGGCAAGGTTCATGCGTTTGGACGACATAATACCGAGCCCTCCTTGGTCACGGGGTTGGCAGATATCGGGCCAGCGTACCATATGATACTTCTGCTTGCCACCCTCTCCAACCCAGAAGAACCTGGCCTGATACTTTGCAATCTCGTGGTGAAGGGTCTCGTGTAGGCTGTAGAAGCTCATGATGTAGAAGAGCAGACTGGACAATGAGGAGTTGATAAGCACCGTCTGAGCCGCCTTGGACAGCCGCCTGCCTTGCCAGGGTTCAATGCGGTATTGGAGCTTGGACATCGAGGGTCGAAGGTCCGCCATAGTGAGCCGCGAGTCACTAATGGGAATCCCCAAATAAGATGTGGGGAAAGAGCCCAACTGGCAATTGACTCGGTCCGCGATGTTCTGGCATTCCGCGGGGGAGTATCCAAGGACCATCACTTCGCTCTTATCAAAGTTGATCGTGAGGCCCGACATTCGCTGGAAGCAGAGAAGGAGGAACTTCACATTGGTGATGTCAGCCTTCGAGCCTTCCACCATAATGATGGTGTCATCCGCGTACTGTAGGAGGGAGACCCCACCCCCTCCGACCAAGTGCAGAACAACGCCGCGGATGTGGCCCGCGGCCTTGGCCTTGTCTAAAATGGCGGCCAAAGCGTCCACCACCATGTTGAACAGAAAGGGGGAAAAAGGGTCCCCTTGTCTAACCCCACAAAGCATAGGGAAGAATGGGCCAATCTCCCCGTTAATGTTCACCGCAGTTCGGCCGCAGGACACCATCTGCATAACACGGGTTACCCAGCGGTCATCGAACCCTTTGCGAAGCAGAACTTCCCAAAGGAAGGGCCACGACACCGTGTCGTAGCCCTTATGGAAGTCGAGCTTAAGGAAAACTGCCTTATGCTGCCGCGAGTGGACCTCATGCAGAACCTCATGGAGGACAAGCACCCCATCCAGAATGTAGCAACCTTGGATGAAGGCCGACTGATTTGGATGAGTAATGTGGTCAGCCAGAGAAGTCACCCTATTGGCGTACCCCTTGGCCAGGATGCGGAAGATCACGTTGATCACTGTGATAGGCCCCCCATCCAGAATGTAGCGACCTTGGATGAAGGCCGACTGATTTGGATGAGTAATGTGGTCAGCCAGAGAGGTCACCCTATTGGCGTACCCCTTAGACAGTGTTTCGCCTCTAGTGGGATACTCTATGTTCCTCTCTGTTCAGAAACCACGGCTCCCCTCCGGATCTGCGATGCTACTAGCTCTTCCAACCGATCTCGTCGCCTCGGAGCCCTGGCTTGGTCGATTTGTGCCACCTCGAATCACTTGCAGTTGGAATGTAAAGAGTGAGAACCCCAGTGGATAAAAAGGAGGCATTAAAGTAGTCACAAATATACCTTCAAAGTTCTCAGGGTCGAAGTCGTCAAATGATGAACTGTCAATAACTTTGTGTGGAACATCCTTAATCTTCTCCCACCTTTCACGTTCCTCTAATCATGGTGCAGCCTGTGATCTCATTGTAATCAAGAGACCTAGGCACTGTTGGAAGTGTCAGAATATATCCGCCGTGACCGATGATCAGGCTCTTCAGCGACGTGAGGTGTGCTAAAATTTTGTGGAAGGTGCCCGAGCCCGCAAGCTCGAGCGAAGTGAGACCCTCCATATTGTAGGTTATGGTGTCCCAGTCGCAGCCACTCAGCACAGGAGAACTAACATTAATGAAAAACAGTTCAGGGCAGTAACAGGTTTACTAAAGCTAATTAGCTCAATTTTGTGGAGATACATCGTGCTCTTTTGCGTACCCTACCCACCATCCAACTGGGATACCTTGAACATTTGTAACCTCTTATTTTCCAACTAGATTTAAAAGCTGGTTACCATCAAATATGATTGGCACTTAGAGAAGAGTATAAGACAACTTTCCAGACCCATAATTTGCATTTTGAATTTACTGTCATGGCCTTTGGGCTCACTGGTGCAGCTAGTACTTTCCAAGGAGCCATGAATTTTGATTTGTCACCTGTCTTGTGGACATATGAATTTGATTTGTCACCTGTGTTGAGGAAATGTGCCAAGAAAACTGAAGGACATGAAGGGGAACTACTCTACTGAAATCGGGTAACGAAAGCATGCATTGCTTATAGTTTTAGTTTGATCTTGATTCCATGTATTTGCATGTTTGAGTTTTGCATGTAGTTTAGTCTAGGGTGTCAAGTGTCCGGCGAAGTTTCAGCGGAGGCGCGCGGTGGAGGCGAGATGCCGGGCTGCCGTGCGATGCGGCGAGCACGGCGAGATGCCGACCGTGCTGTGAGATACGGCAAGGTCGCGAGAAGCGGCAAGACGCGCCAGATACTGGAGCATGACACTAGTAGAAAACAGGGCTTTTGTTCTAGCCGGATCGGAGCAATAGTCCCGGTCGCGTTACGAACCAGGACTAATGTGAGCACTAGTCCCGGTTCGAGCGGCTAGGACGCCGGACGGGGCTCGGCAGGCATCAGTCCCGGTTCGAATGGGACCTTTAGTCCCGGTTGCGGACACCAACCGGGACTAAAGGGGTTGCGGCAGGCGCGCTACCCTTTAGTCCCGGTTGGTGTCTCGAACCGGGACTAAAGGTCTGTCTTCAGTCCCGGTTTTAGACCCCAACCGGGACTAAAAATTTGCCTATATATATCCTCGCCCCTGCCCGCCCTCTCCTCTGTTTTTTCCTCATAGAAGGTGGGAGGTGTGTGCTAGTTTGTTTTCCCTTCCTATGCACAAGAGGTGCTCGATGAAATGCCTGAGAGCATGATGCCACTTGAGTTCACACAAAACAAACATGATATGAGGTGCCCGAGCCACATTTAAGCTTTTTCCTCTTTCTTTCCTCCTCGATCGAGGTTAGCAACTTTATCCTTTCATCTGTCATTGATACAATGCATGTGTCGATGTACACTAACCGGGACTAATGGTTTCCTGCATATATGTCATCGTACCCGAGCCACACAATCCATTCTTCTCCTCTGTTCTTCCTCCAAGCTCGACCTCCAAGCTACATTTTCCCCAAGATTTGTCTAGATTTGGCGATGCACCAACTATCCAAGTGTTCTAAAAGGTTAGCAACTTCATCCTTTCATCTCTCATTGCTAGTTTAGCTCATTTCATGCTCTAGAAGTAGAGTGATTTGTGGGTTTTAGTGGAGAAGTGTATGTGGGAGTTTATTTGATTTAGATGCAATTTGAGCTCAAATTAACTTCTTAGTTTGCACATGTGTAGGTGTGGTACTGTTAATTAGGTATCTCAATTTTGTGGTTAGTGGTACTATTAGTGAGTTAGTGTGTTAGCTAGTGTTACTATTAGCTAGTGTGTGTTAGTGTGTGCTAGGGTGTGTCTTAGTGCTATAGTATTAGTGTGTGTGTTAGTGTGTGCTCAAATTAACTTCTTAGTTTGCATATGTGTAGGTGTGGTTTAGGGTGCCGTCCCGTCCCTGTCCCCGTCCTCACAGCCGTCGATCGCCCGCGCCGATCTCGTCGCCGGCACCACCGTGGTGAGCCTCTTGTTCTTATCTTTTAAAAAAAAATCTTACTTGTATGATTTAGATAGTTATTTGTATAATTTTCTTACTTGTCTTGTTGTTTGTTATTATATAGTGCCATGGTTTTGATATCCGCCCCCGTCGGCTCTCGTCCGGTCTATGATTCGGATGTGGTATATTATCTTTTATAACTATTTGTTTTATTTAGTGTTTATGACAATTATGTAGACCAACTTGACATAGATATTTTTATCTAGGAGGTATGTGAACCGGAAATTCAAACCGACCCTCTTGTCGAGAGGTTAAATTTAGTTGAAAAAGAAAACAATTATTTGAAAGAAAAATTGAAAAGAATTAAAGAAGAGAAGACGAAATTAGAGTTGCATGTTGCCGATGTTGTTGATCTACACAAGATCCAGATGGATGCAATGCGCTTGAATATTAGAAAGATTAGAAAATATGCCATTGATAAAGAGGCTTGGTATCATTATGCTGTTGGATCAATTGTTATCTTAGTTGCGATTTTGATCGCATTTGTTGTTGCATTTAAATGTTTCACATAGTTGTATCTTAGTTTCAATGTATGTTTTATATGCTCTAGATAGTTGTATCACTACAGGAATCAGCTGCTTTGCCGTCTGCCATAGCAGACGGCAAAGGCATGAATGCCGGACGGCAAAGCCTTTGCCGTCTGCCAGCAGACGGCCAACAGTCCGGCTGAACTGGTGCCGGCAAAGGCCACTTTGCCGTCTGCTAGCAGACGGCAAAGAGCTTGCTTCTTTGCCGTCCGCCAGCAGACGGCAAAGAGCTTGCTTCTTTGCGTCCGCCAGCAGACGGCAAAGAGCTTGCTTCTTTGCCGTCCGCTAGCAGACGGCAAAGAAACAAGCTCTTTGCTGTCTGCTAGCAGACGGCAAAGAGGCCAAATAGGCCAAAGTGGCTATATAGCCCCTGTTTTTTCTTATATCAATTCATTTTCACAGAAAATTATATATATGACCACTATAGCATATCCAACACATATTACCAATAGTCATGAACACATGTAAGTTAAAAACTTTATTAATAATTGGAATAGGTAATACAAAGTCATATTATAAAGAATCAAAAATGATAAGTAATTAAATTTACATTTCGGAAATTACAAGAAATGACCTAAAACTAAATATCTATTTTCCTAAAAACTATCTTATTACTAAGATCTTCTCTGGATCTTCTTCTTTTCTTCCAACCTGCATAACAAAAACACTAAGAAAGAGAGAATGGGTTAGGAGTAGAAATGTAAAAGAAGAACTGGGACAAGGTTGTGTTGATCAGCGCCATGCCGTGTCTATAGATTAAATTGTACAATCAATGAATAGGAAAATATATCATAGTTGCGCACAATAAAATTGGAGAAAGAACTTTGTATGGTGAGTATTTTTCCATCTAATTTTTTTGGGAAAAAACATGATGAGAGGGCTATTCCAAGAAATCCCCTTAAGATCTCCCAGTCAGGATGCTTCTCCTAAGACAGACTTCCTATGATCTTAGTTGTAGATTTGCTTTTCCGAATACCCATGTTTTAGAAAAATTTCAATAAACGTCTCCCAAACCACACATTCATTTTTTAATTCCTTGTGTGGTTTGTAACTATCAAGTCATTTCAAAGACTGAGCAACTAAAGAATTCTGCTTAGCTTAGATTGAGAATGAAACCAGTCAGTCTCAGACCCAGCGTTTAGATACACGGTAGAAACCCACAAGGGCAAATATGCAGCTGAGGTCCTCGGTTCTTACAGAAAAAACTGAGGGGGCCCTCCCCCTTTGGCCTCTTTTTTAATACATAGCTACAAAGACCTACTGTAATAAAACATCCTCTAATCCAAGGTTTATCAGCTTTGCAAATGTCTTACCTCAGAAAGAAAGATCTAATAGTGATGTAGAGAAACTTGTTTATAGAAGAGGCTTAGACATGGGAATCATAACAATTGGTGATTGATAAACTGGCAGTGGCTTAGATTTTAGGTAATGTACAATAGTATGTGCGACAAAATGAAACATTACAGTGCTGCTCAAAATAATTGGAGCATAGCTTAACTGAAGAATTTTAGAAAAAACAAAAACTGGACCTACCAATAATCTTGGCTCGGTTCTGATGATTTATCGTCTCCGGACAAAATAAAGTGAACAGAATCTTCATAGCACATTTTTCCTGTAACCTTGCATGTAAAAAATACAGTGAAAGTGCAGAAACTTGAATGATCTGAAAATGGCAGAACGAACAGAAAACCAACCTCCGAGAAAATTCTATCCACAATCCTATATATCAACACATGGTTTCCATACTTAATAAGATTTTCTTTATCAATAAAGAAAGCATGGTCCATATCTAGTTCCCAGAACCTGTAGTATATGACATAGAAATGCTCGGACGAGAAATACCTACCAAAAATCAGAAATGTTTGGTGTCTCACAAGTTGCAGAGGAAATATTTTTTTCGTACAAAGAAACAGCAAAAAGTGGTGTAAAATTTTGTGTTTAAATGTACCACCTTAAAACTTCATTGATATCCTCTTCATCATCAGCATGCCGCATCGAATCAAGTAGATTTCCATGCTTCAGCTCCCTCAGACTGAGAAGGCCACTTCCAATTCTATGCCACTGATATTATGTATAGCATGCTTAGCTTACTATGCAAGAATGCAAGTACGACAGAATCTGTGATATCTACTAAAAAGAAATTGCATTGTACGCATATATTCATTTCAGTTAGTTTACTACTAACCACTACGACAGAGGGAAAATGTCAATAGCTAAACACAAAAGGAAAGAACGAAAATGGAATAACCTGATTGATACACAACTGGGCAACATGGGTTGGTCCTCTTGTAGCTTGTGCATCATCTGCCAAAGGAAGCTAAAATAATGGGTTGACTGACCTAAAAGGAAACCTCAAATATCTCTATTTCATAAGTGGCAAGATTCTTGGTACAAAGGAAACTAAAATAGCGGGTTGACAAACCAACAAGGAAAACTCAAATATCTCTATTTCATAGGTGGAAAGATTCTTTATAAAGATGAACTTGCAGGGGCCTTGCAGTTAGAGTTTACACAGCTTTACAGTGCCACGGCAATCTAGAGTTTATAATATTGCAGAGGCAAAACTTGCCATCAGTTTGGTCCCCATATTTGCATATCAGGTAAGACACCAGAACACAGACACAAGCCGCGGATCCGCGAGAAGGTAGAATAGAGTTGGTGCATAGAATTGCAAGTAAGAAAGTAGAAAGCAATGATAATAATTCAGCTTATATACAGAGTATTCAGCAATTCTTTATTGAGCAAACAAACATCCAAACTACTTATATAAAAGGAAACGTTACCTTTCAACCGGCTGACGGCTCGCGAGGCGGCGGATCTTTTAAAAATAAACTACTAAATTTTTCATTATGTTATATCAGTACCACTGATCCATGTTATATCAGTACCACTGATCCATGGAACTCTGTATAGATTAGACTTTCATAATTATAACCATAAACTACTTATGTAAATACTAAATTATACTGCAGGATATGGTAAATAATAAAATACTTCAGTTCACTAATGTCAGTTCGGTTAACATTTAACAACAACGAAACCAAGGCCCAAGGTTTAAGATTTCATCGGCCCCTAACAACTGAAAAACTAAATTCAGCTCAGAAACTTATCTGAAGCTCAGCTAAGCTGAAAGCTAACATGAGTTCCTCTTGTTTACTAATCCACTGGTCACAAATGGTGAAAGCTAACATGAGTTCCTCTTCTTTAGTAATCCACTGGCCATAAATTCATGAACACAAAGCTAGTCCCCATGCTAGTGGTAGGCTGCTCATAATTGAGCAATAGCCAACAATTCATTTCATAAATTGAACCACTATTTGGCATAACAACCAGTAGTAGAAAGTCTAGAATTGTACTTGTAAGCAGTAAGTAACAGCCAAGAAAAACAAGCAGCCTTACATGGACCGGCGGCGGCTTACCTTGGTGGCTCACGGCCAGGAGGAAGGGATGGGGAACGGGGGTCCTCCTGCCTCGGAGTAGCAGGTCCGCCGGAGTGGGGCTCCGCCGGCTGGACGGAGGGGACGCGGCCAAGGGAGAGGACGCGCCCGAGGGCCGGCGGCGGACGGGAGGGCCGGCGGCGGCGGACGGGAGTGGGGCTCCGCCGGCTGGACGGAGGGGACGCGCCCTAGGGCCGGCGGCGGATGGGAGGGCCGGCGGCGGCGGACGGGAGGAACCCTAGGGGAGAGACAGAGTGCGGGAGGGAGGGGATCGAGTGCGAGGCTGTTCGTGGGCGGTTCTGTGCGGGACTGGGCGGTGGCAATTTGCACGTAATAAGTCCGACCCGCAAAAAAAAAAGATAGCCCACCTCTTTGCTGTCTGTCAGCAGACGGCAAAGATTCTTTGCCTTCCGCTGGCAGACGGCAAAGAGGTGGGGCTGGTGGGCTGTTACAGCGCTGGCGTCCACTGGACCCCACCCACCTCTTTGCCGTCTGCCAGCAGATGGCAAAGATTCTTTGCCATCTGCTGGCAGACGGCAAAGAATTGGCTGATGGCAATCAGGTTCTTTGCCATCAGCCAGCTCTTTGCCGTCTGCTTTACCAAAGCAGACGGCAAAGAGCCTCTTTGCCGTCTGCCAGCAGACGGCAAAGAGCTGGCAGATGGCAAAGTAGCAAATTCCAGTAGTGTATGTTGTTTTATGAGAACTATGTATGAACTTTATGTATTTATTTTTGCAGTAATAACATTTGATCACTACTGTAATTTGGTTTTAATGTGATGAACTTGTATTAATTTGGTCATTTCTCTATTCATGATGTTCTGTAATGGTTTTTGATATACTTAATTATATAATGTAGATGAACCGGCAATGGATGTACGATGACCGACGCACTACCGAGTACATTACGGGCCTGCATAATTTTATCGGTGTGGCTCAGGCAAACAGTCTGAATGGTTTTATGTGTTGTCCATGTGTTGTCTGTCGGAATAAGAAGGATTACTCTTCCTCGAAAATCCTTCACACCCACCTGCTTCAGTCCGGTTTCATGCCCATCTATAATTGTTGGACCAAGCACGGAGAAAGAGGGGTTATGATGGAAGACAATGAAGAAGAAGAGGATGATGACAACTATCCTATGTTCCCTGAATACAGTGATACTGCAACGGGGGAAGCTGAGGATCAAGAGGCACCAGATGTGCCCGCTGATGATCTTCGCCGGGCTATTGTTCATGCACAGAGAGAATGCGAAAGTGAAAAGGAGAAGTTGAAGTTGGAGCGCATGTTAGAGGATGACAAAAAATTGTTGTACCCAAATTGCCAAGATGGCAACACAAAGCTCGGTACCACACTGGAATTGCTGCAATGGAAGGCAGAGAATGGTTTATCTGACAAGGGATTTGAGAAGTTACTGAAAATAATGAAGAAGAAGTTTTCAAAGGATAACGAATTGCCTGATAGTCTGTACGAAGCAAAGAAGGTTCTCTACCCTCTAGGATTAGAGGTGCAGAAGATACATGCATGCCCCAATGACTGCATCCTCTACCGTGGTGAGGAGTATGACAATTTGAATGCATGCCCGGTATGCGGTGCATTGCGGTATAAGATCAGACGAGATGACCCTGGTGATGTTGAGGGCGAGCGCCCCAGGAAGACGGTTTCTGCCAAGGTGATGTGGTATGCTCCTATAATACCACGGTTGAAACGTCTGTTCAGAAACAAAGAGCATGCCAAGTTATTGTGATGGCACAAAGAAGACCGTAAGAAATACGCGATGTTGAGAGTACCCGCTGATGGGTCGCAGTGGAGAAAAATCGAGAGAGAGTGGCCGGCGTTTGCAGATGACGCAAGGAACTTATGGTTTGGTATAAGTACAGATGGCATGAATCCTTTTGGGGAGCAGAGCAGCAGTCATAGCACCTGGCCTGTGACTCTATGTATCTATAACCTTCCTCCTTGGTTGTGCATGAAGCGGAAGTTCATTATGATGCCAGTGCTCATCCAAGGCCCTAAGCAACCCGGCAACAACATTGATGTGTACCTAAGGCCATTAGTAGAAAAACTTTTACAGTTGTTGGATATAAAAGGTGTATGTGTGTGGGATGAGCACACACAGGAGGAATTTGACCTACAAGCGTTGCTGTTTGTAACCATCAATGATTGGCCTGCTCTTAGTAACCTTTCAGGACAGACAAACAAGGGATACAATGCGTGCACGCACTGTTTAGATGAGACTGAAAGTATATATTTGGGTAAATGTAAGAAGAATGTGTACCCGGGACATCGTCGATTTATTCCGATCAGGCATCCCTTAAGAAAGAAAGGCAAGCATTTCAAAGGTGATGCAGATCACCGGAAAAAGCCTGGCAACCATACTGGTGATGATATATTTCATATGGTCAAGGATTTAAAAGTAATCTTTGGAAAGGGTACTGGCGGACAATCTGTTCCGAATGACGCTAACGGACACGCACCCATGTGGAAGAAGAAATCTATATTTTGGGAGCTACCCTATTGGAAAGTCCTAGTGGTCCGCTCTGCAATCGACGTGATGCACGTGACGAAGAATCTTTGCGTGAACCTGCTAGGCTTCTTGGGCGTGTATGGGAAGACAAAGGATACACCGGAGGCACGGGAGGACCATCAACCTATGAACGAAAAAGACGGCATACATCTAAAGCAGTATCAAGGTCGTGCCAGCTACGCTCTTACCAAAGAAGAGAAGGAAATCTTTTCTGAATGCCTGAGCAGTATCAAGGTCCCGTCTGGCTTCTCGTCGAATATAAAGGGAATAATAAATATGGCAGAGAAAAAAATTCCAAAACCTAAAGTCTCATGACTGCCACGTGATTATGACGCAATTGCTTCCGGTTGCATTGAGGGGGCTTCTACCAGAAAATGTTCGATTAGCCATTGTGAAGCTATGTGCATTCCTCAATGCAATTTCTGAGAAGGTAATCGATTCAGAAATCCTACCAAGGTTACAGAATGATTTGTTCCAATGTCTTGTCAGTTTCGAGTTGGTGTTCCCACTATCCTTCTTCAATATTATGACGCACGTCCTAGTTCACCTAGTCGAAGAGATTGCCATTCTGGGTCCTGTATTTCTACACAATATGTTTCCCTTTGAGAGGTTCATGGGAGTCTTAAAGAAATATGTTCATAACCGTGCTAGGCCAGAAGGAAGCATCTCCAAGGGCCATGAAACAGAGGAGCTTATTGAGTTTTGTGTTGACTTCATTCCTGACCTTAAGCCGATTGGTGTTCCTCAATCGCGGCATGAGGGGAGACTGAGTGGAAAAGGCACGCTAGGAAAGAATTCAGTAATATGTAGGGACGGGCATTCTTTCACTCAAGCACACTACGCAGTTCTACAAAGTTCTACCTTGGTGGCCCCGTATATCAATGAACACAAGAATATTGTACGCTCCCAACACCCGGGGCAGTCTGACGACTGGATTACACGTGCACACATGGCGACTTTCGGCGGTTGGTTGCAAACACATCTCACGAATAACACCACTGTTGGAGATCAGTTGTACTTGTTGGCCAGGACACCATCTTCGACTGTATTGACTTTCCAAGGGTACGAGATAAATGGGAATACATTTTACACGATCACCCAAGATAAAAAGAGCACCAAGCAAAACAGTGATGTCCACTTTGATGCAACAAAAACCAATAGGGAAAAGGACACATATTATGGTTACATAGAGGATATATGGGAACTTGACTACGGACCTTCTTTTAAGATCCCTTTGTTTCGGTGCAAATGGGTCAATCTGACAGGAGGCGGGGTAAAGGTAGACCCGCTGTATGGAATGTCAACAGTGGATCTCAACAATCTTGGGTACACAGACGAACCATTCGTCCTAGCCAATGATGTGGCGCAGGTTTTCTATGTGAAGGACATGTCTACCAAACCGAGAAAAGGAAAAGATAAGGAAGCGAATACATCATACGATGAGCCAAAGCGCCACATAGTTCTTTCAGGGAAAATAAACATCGTGGGAGTGGAAGACAAGACAGACATGTCAGAAGATTATGAAAAGTTTGATGAAATTCCTCCCTTCACAGTGAAGACTGACCCAAGCATCCTGTTAAATGATGAAGATTCTCCATGGTTACGGCGCAATCATAAGCAAGGGACACACGCGAAGAAAAAGTTTTATACCCCAATATCCCACTCTGGGATGTGACGGGCTTCACCGTCATCACTTTCTCTCTAGTGAGTTTCCGAACTTATAGCTGGAAAGTCCCACTTTGGACAAACCGAAGGGAATCTTTGTAAGAGTTAGGGTATATATGTGTTTTGGCATTTGAAACATGATTTTTGAATAATTATTTATTAAGTTATGAATTTTCAATTATTTCTATCCTTTTAGTATTTTAATTATACAGAGGAGTTAATCAATGCAATTATGTCCAAACAAAATATGAATGTCTTCTGAGCATTCCAAATAAGCCGCTTGAGGTTGACAGACATAGGCCATATGCCCTCACCAGTTGTAGTGATTTCAGTGCCAAGTTTTGCAAGATTCCAGCCCTAGCTATCACCGGTCATGCCCCCCGTTTTGACCACATTTTGAAATCGGCATAAACAATTCAATAAAAATCAAAAAACAGTCACGTATTTTTCTCCTTTGTAATTATTTCACTATGTATTTTGCAAGGTTGATCATATGTGTTTAGTCCCGGTTGGTGGCTCCGTATAAAATAACAAGGTTAATATAGACATGGCTTAAACGTCTTGACATAGATGAATACAGCAGAAGCATCGGAGATGATAAGAGAGAAACGTTGTATGACATAAAGTTTGAGCTACTGTGTGGTTTCTCTGATCGGAGGACCCCTTATGCCGAGCCAAGTCCAGATGAGGAGTTCTGGTTGCTTTCTGGTGAAACTGAGGACAACATATCAGATGGTAGGATTGTTCAAGTAACTGTTCGGCATATACAAGATAACCGAATAATTTGCACCTTTGTCACTCTCTGATGAAAATCTATATAATCAAACATTGCATTCATATAAGCATTCACTCTAGCAAGCATTTTAGCAATCAAAATACAATCAATGAATAAAGCAATAAAGAAAACAATAAGAAAAAGCAGATAGAAAGCAAAACAAAACTTCAAGGAAATCCAAATAAAAACTCCTAAGGGAACTGTAGGACTTAACTACAAATAACAAAAATAGTTTTCATCCTAAATAAAACTTAGCAGCAAAGAAAAATACTAAACTAATAACTTAACAGAAAAGAAAATATAACACTACAAATAACAAAAAAGTATTTTATAATATTCTTCAATAGCAAAAAGAATCAACTAAAAAGCTTTTATAAAACTCTAGTTATGATCAAAATAATATTAACTTAGAATTAAATAAAAAAATCAACTAATAATACAAATTGTTTCTGATCTAAAGTAAAGTTAATAGAAAGTAAAATTTATCCAACTAAAATTTTCATAAAGTATTTTTTGTTAAAAACTTTAATAGTAAAAAGAATTAAATCAAAACTAGGCTTGTATGCTACTGTTTTTGAATCTGTTTAAAACAAAATTAAAATAATTTTATAAATTAAATTCCTTTAAACCACTGGACAATCAATTTCTATACGCGGTTAGTCCCGGTTGGTGGCTCCAACCGGGACTAAAGGCCTAACCTTCGCGCCCTTTCTGCCGCGGCTAAAAATAGCTTTAGTCCCGGTTGGTGGCTCCAACCTGGACTAAAGGCCTACCTTTAGTCCCAGTTGAAGCCACCAACCGGGACTAAACACCCTTTAGTCCCGGTTGGTGGCTCCAACCGGGACTAAAGGCCTCGCGGTATTTAACCGCCCCCTTCTCCCTCCCCCAATCTTCCTCCATTTTCACGCGAAACAGATCGCCGCCGCCAGGAGAACTCGCTCTCGCGACCGCGCCGCCCTCGCCGTCGTCGTCCCCTCCGTCCTCCTTCGTCGCCGCAGTCGGGGTCTAGTCCTACACGTCCAGGTCACCGCCATCGTCTTGCGCGTGCTCCGCTCTGCGTCGTGCGCCTGCTATCTGCTCTGCGCCGCCATCGAACGCTGCGCGCATGCCGTCGCCCTCAACGGTCTGCAACGACGCCGACTAGAGAAGCGCAGAGGTATGGCTCAACTTCCTCACTCCCCCCTCTACCCCTCCATTCCCCCCTCCTTGAGCAGGTCCGGCGTCCATCGGCGGTGCTCTTCATGTGTTTGTTATAATGTCTGCCTTGGGTAAATTTGAGTAGTGTTTTTGTTTGTAGTGTTTCTGCCTAGGGTAAATTGGAGTAGTGTTATTTCTATTTTAGAAGTAAAGTGTTGATTTAAATAGTGGCTTAGTGAGTTAAATGTTGTTATTGTTAAGATTGGGGGTGGCAATATTTATTTGAAAAAAGTTAATCACTTAGATGTGTATAAAATGTTTTAGATTTATACAAAAATGTACAATGTGTATGAATAAAATTAAAGAATTCTGATGCAAACAATGAAATAAAGGCGAGCCGGCGCAACGTCTCACAATGAACGAGAAATAGACCTGATTTGTTTTCATAGGGATTTGTTCTCGGCGACGATGCCCGGCCCGCATCCTCGTCGTCGACTCGGCGGCGACAACCAGTTTGAGAGGCGCCATGTCCGGGACTGGGCTCCGCCGGGCTGGCACTGGGAGGTGCTACCTTCCGGGGCGCGCAGCTTGGTGAGGAATCGGGGTCTCGTCGTCGACCCAGAGCTTCTTTGGTGGCGGTCGCGTGGGCCACTATCGGTGCAGAGGGAGCCAGCCCCCGAGGAGGTGGTACGTCGCCGTGTCAGGGAGGAGGACGAGCACGCCCGTCGCTACATGGTTGTGTTGGACGTCAGGTTCTCCAATACCTGGCAGTTTCTTCAGGGATCTCACCCGAGCTATGTTCCTGTGATGGTTCCTTCTCTTTGGGTGTTCACCGCCCGCGGCTCAGGAACCGCGAGTCGACGTCCAGTTTGATTGGGCGAGATGTATTAGTGATATTATGTGATATTATTGTTATTAACTCGATTATTCGAGATGTATTAGTGATATTATATGATAATATTATTGTTGCAACTGGATTATTCGAGATGTATTAGTGATATTATGTGAATTTGTTTTAATAATGTGATTTTTTAATCGAGATGCAAATAGACATGGAAATGTGAATTTGTTTTAATAATTTGTTTATAGCATTGAAATAACTTGCAAGTCTTTGTAGAAACTATGGAACACGGAAGAGAGGAAGAACAAGAAAACATGTTGGGGGAACTAATCAACGACGGAGATGATATCACCTCACAATTTTTGAACGGCTCCGGTGAGGGAATGGAGGGAGAAGATGACGGCTCCGGTGAGGGAATGGAGGGAGATGATGACGGCTCCGGTGTTGGAACCTTAATTATTACAAAGTCCGGCGAGGTATATTAATTAAGCCTCTGCTGACTAGATGCATTAATTGATTTGTATATATACATATATTAATGCTTCTTTCTTCTTTTAGCCCTCCAGATCGAGCCAATCTTCTATATAGAAACAAGGCCCGACAAAAAGGTTGGGCGATAATGAAAGGTTCAAGATCGAAGAAGTCGCTGAAGATGGCAAACCGACTGGTCCCGCGCAGAACGCAAAAGCATTTGTAAGTCAGTGCGGAGTTATTGTTAGGGACAACATCTCGATCACCATTCGAGAATGGAATAAGCCAAAGGCGGATGGAGTTACTTATGTCGACGATAGATCCAAAGAAATGCTTTGGAATACGCTCATGACAAATTTCACCCTACCGCTAGAGGTGGATCCAAATAACAAAGTTATAGAGCGAAAAGTCAAGGCGTGGACTCTTAAGAAGATGGCCGCACAATTCTGCAACTGGAAGAAAAGATTGCACCAAGACTATGTCCTGAAAAACAAGACTCCAACATTCACCGGAGCATATGAGAAGATAAAAGATCACTGAGACACATTTGTGGAGTACAAGACATCGGATGAAGCTAAGAAAAGGTCAAAAATAAATAAGCAAAATGCTGCAAAGAAGGAATATCACCATCTTATGGGGTCAGGTGGCTACAAGGTTGCCAGGCCTAAGTGGGAGAAAACTGAGAACGACCTGATTGATAAAGGGATCGATCCAGAGACGTTGGAGTGGGCCAAACGGGCAAAGACTTGGTTCTACGGGCATGGGGGAAAGTTGGACCCAGAAACAGGGAAGTGTATTTTTACAAAAGATCAACTTGCAACACCCCTCAAAGCCCTTAAAGCTGCAATGAAGGACGTGCAGGACGGGAAGTTCAATCCCGACAGAGAGAACGACGAGCTGACACGCGCCCTCGGGAATGCTGAACACAGTGGACAAACACGAGGCACATCAGGCTCCGTTCCGTGGAAGATTGGGTTTCCTGACTACAGTGACACTTATAGAAGCCGAGGGAGAAAAAAGAAACAGCATGCAGGCCGGCTACAGCAGATAGAAGAAAAATTAGCGTGGCAGCAGAAGCAAATAGAGGCACTTACCAGGCAGCAAGCTACCGGCCCATCTCAGCGGCATGAAGATCCTGCATTCGATACTGCCGGCCCACCATCTCAGCGGAAAAGCAGCGTGGCTTCCACGGAGCTCGTTCGGCCCATAGATGATATCACGGCTCCTCGCTACCCCGTGGATGATATCACGCAGAGGGAAAATTGTGAGCTACATGTGAAATGCATGAACATATCCGTGAAGGTGGCGGCCGGCTTTGCCTTACCTCTTGTACGTAATGGAAATTACCATTGCTCTCCAATTCCAGATGGCTATGCTGTTATCGGGGTGGATGAAGTTATCAAGGGATTTGAGCAGCTGGAGCTTGACTTCCCTACAGGTGAAGGGGAGACTGAACTGGGAGATGCCAGAAAAAGTACCATTCTATGGAAAAAGGAACACACCGTGCTTCCACATTGGACGCCAAGGCTATCGACTCCTCAGAGTAGCAGTCCAGCTCTATCTCCGCCTCCTCAGCCGTCTCCACCGCGTCAGCAGACTCCGCCGCCTCCGCTGCCTCAGCCATCTCCGCCGCGTCAGCAGACTCCGCCGCCTCCACCGCCTCAGCCGTCTCCGCCGCCTCAGCCGTCTCCGCCGCGTCAGTAGACTCCGCCGCCTCCGCCGCCTCAGCCCCGGGTGGATAAGCGGAAGAGAACCGCCGCTCCGCCGGCTAGTACTAAAACTGCGAAGAAATCTAGAGCAGGTACAAGGAACAACGTCAAGGAGGCTCCTGCCAAGTTACCATACGAACTGACTGATGAGGAAACCAAGAAGGTCGTGGATGCCGATGTGAAACGCCAGCTTGCACCGAAATGGCCCGAGCCAAAGGAGAAAATAGATCCGACAAAAGCAAAGCACTTTCTGGAAAACCTTACGCGACCACCGCCTTCGCTGCCATCAAACTATGACCGCTCTATTATGAAGTCACATAAGGAACATGTGCAGCGGTCAGGAAGTAGTAGTGCAAGGGGGAAAACAATTCCTTAGCTCGGAGAACAGAAAAACCAATCGTGCCCCCCGCTCAACGTGTTTTCTGATATCGATTATGATCCGGAGGTAGCGGCCCATGATCTTGGTTTCACTCTTGCTCAATACTTAGGCCAGGTAGAGTCGTTCCCCACGGCTGATTTAGCATACAGATACCAGCACGGGAAGCCTCTCGTCAGACCTGAGGAGGTCCGACTTCTACCAACACAAATGCGAAGATTGCATGAGTGGTACATGGAAGCCTCAAAGGAAGGGAGGAACTGGCTCATGGTGGGAATTAGAGATGAGCATTACTTCAGTGGAAACGACGAGATAAACATTGAATTTGATGAATTATTTTAGTTATACAATCAAGACCCCATCGACAAATCTATCGTCAGTTGCTATTGTCTGTAAGTATTATTTCTGTAATTAAGTCTCTAGCTCAGCTCGTTCATTGCATGTATAATTATCCTCACTATATTATGCAGAATGAAGATTCTCGAATGCAAAATAGGACAAATCTATGACATTGGGTTCATTAACCCAAATAACTTACATGAATATACGGTAAAAAACAACGCCAAGGACACAGAGGATAACTTGCTAAGGGCGTTAATTAAACAACAAACCAGAAGTGAAATACTATTTCCTTACAACTTCAAGTGAGTGTTACTGTCTTGTACACATTCTGTTTCGCTTACTCAATGTTAAGTGTAATTGATGAGTTATGCGTGCGCAGGTTTGACTTTATTCTGCTAGTCATTCAGGTTGACGAAGGAGTAGTACTTGTCATGGACTCGAAACGTAAAGACCCTAAGATGTGGGCGGACTTGAGTGAAATGCTCCAGAGGTAATTTCAATCATTATCGCACTATATCGGCAACTTTCGTTTATTTCCTGATATCAAGTAATTAATAACTCCTTTATTCATTTTCTTTGCCGGGCAGGGTTTGGAAACGGTTCATCAAGAAGGTTAGGGGTGAATGAAAAGAGGAGCTGCAATTTCGACAACTCAATGTAAGTAGTACTAGCTAGGTCCGCGCATCTCTTTGATTCTAGTTTCAATACCATTATCATGCTTGATTATTATTTTGATTGAACTCTATTCTCGTAAAGTGCTTGAGGCAGGAAGACGGGAATAATTTATGTGGATACTACGTTTGCGAGTTCATTCGCCAGACGACCTGTGAGAAGGACTGAATTTTAGAACAACTTCGAGTACGTAAACAATATTCACAATTTTATGTTATTACCATCAATTGTGTTGAGTTTTATTCATATATATTGACCCCCTTCTTTAAATTAGATCGAACGGATGCGGGACGATCTCCTACCAAAAGGATCGCGTACGAGCAATTCAAGAGGAATTGGCGGGATTCTTACTTGAAGAGATCATATCTAAAACCGGAGAATACCATCGGGAATTTGAAGGGAATTTTGGTAATTAGATATTAGGGATCGTAAGAGATATTATATTGTATATATGCATGAACGTGTACTATATGTAGTAGCGTCGAATAAATATACGAAAACTTGTTGTTCGACCAAGCACGGAGAAAGAGGTCACTTCTCTATATTCATGACGATGTTGTGTTATGGTTCCTTCATTGCTATATGTAGTAGCGTCGAGTTGAATGTAAAACATAAAATAAAAATGAAACCCTAAATGAAAAAGAATTGAATGGTAAACACAAAAAGAAAAGGGAAACACAAAATAAAACCCCTAAACCCTCCAAAACCCTAAACCCTAGCGCTTGGCAGCGCCTGACGCGTGGCGGCCTTTAGTCCCGGTTGATGTTACCAACCGGGACTAAAGGTCCTCCTGCCTGAGTGCTCCACAACGGCCACGTAGAGCCCCTTTAGTCCCGGTTCGTAACACAACCGGGACTAAAAAGGGAGGCCTTTAGTCCCGATTTCTTAGTTCCGGTTGCCCAACCGGGACTCAAGGCCCTTACGAACCGGAACTAATGTCCCTTTTTCTACTAGTGTGACGGGCTAAGTATGATCAGGTTGAGCCGGCTGATGGGGCAAGTTCTGGTATGTTGCGTTGATGTGCATGTGTGGGCTGTAATTAGCTGCATGCAAGTAGCTAGTTGGTTGTGTGCGTGAGGTCCAGGTCGTGTGGCCGTTCAGTGGAGCTGCGCCTGTGCTGGAGAATTAGTTAGTGCATGGAGTTAGTTGTGAGAGTGGGTGTGAGTAATGCCTAGAGACTTGGTGTTAGTGGCCAGATGTGGCTGCCGAGTGGTGCGTGATGGTCAGCTCCCTGTGTATATATAAGTTCAGAAAAGAGAGTGGTTTTTCAGCTCCTGGGTGCCTAGGCACCCTTTATGAACAGTAAAATCAAAAAAAATAGAAAAAAAATCTGAAACTTTGCAACATCAAATATGATCAAACTTTGTAGGTGCTTGCATGTTTTTATGCCAAAAAACCATTCGAGGAGCTCTACACACGAAAAAGATTTCAGTGCTTGAAGTTTTTTGCACTTTTAGCACTGAAATCTGAAACTAGTTCGTACACCTTTCTCTACATGATATTTTGAAATGAAAACTTGCAAGAACCTACAAAGTTTGACCATCTTTGATGTTACAAAGTTTCAGATATTTTTTATTTTTTTTCTATTTTTTTGAAATTACTGTTCATAGAGGGTGCCTAGGCACCCGAGAGCTGTCACACCTTTCTCGTTCAGAAAATGATTGAGGGGCCGGTGGGGGCTAGAAGAAAAATGTAGCCAGCTTGTGTACACCAAGGAGCAGAGCCTCTACGCAAAGCTTTTGTGCTCTTTCTTGGTGCGTGTGTGTGCTGACACTAGTAGAAAAAGGCCCATTAGTCCCGGTTCCAGAGGGGCTTTAGTCCCGGTTCTGGAACCGGGACTAAAGGGTCGGGACTAAAGTCCAAAACCTTTAGTCCCGGTTCGCTTACAAACCGGGACCAAAGGGGCTCCACGTGGCCGCTGTGGGGAGCCCAGGCAGGAGGACCTTTAGTCCCGGTTGGTAACACCAACCGGGACTAAAGGAGCTCCACGTGGCCGCTTCGCAGCACTCAGGCAGGAGGACCTTTAGTCCCGGTTGGTAACACCAACCGGGACCAAAAGGCGCTGGGTTTTTTTTTTTTGAAAGGGGGGGGGGGTTTAGGGGTTTTGGAGGGTTTAGGGGTTTCATATTGTGTTATCTAGCTAATAGAGAGAAGTGACCTCTCTTTCTCCGTGCTTGGTCGACGCTAGCTACTACATATAGAGAGAACTCGACGCTAGCTAGTAAGCAAATGAAGGAAACCATTAATTACACAAGATCGTCATGAACATATACAGAGAGAAGTGACCTCTCTTTCTCCGTGCTTGTTCGAACAACACGTTTTCGTAAATCTATCCGACGCTACTACATATATACAATATAACATCCCTAACATCATCAAGCGCCAAACTCCCATTGAATTTCTGCATGGTATTCTCCCTTTTCATGTATGACGTGGTCAAGAAAGAATCCCACCAATTCCTCTTGAATTGCTCGTATGCGATCATGTGGTAGGAGTTCATCCCGCATCTGCCAGATCTAATTTAAAGAAGGGGGTCAATACATATATATGAATGAAACTCAACACAATTGTTGGTAATAAAAAAAAATTGTGAATATTGTTTACATACTTCAAATTGTTCTTCAGATCTGCCCCGCTCAGAGGTCCTGTGGCGAATGTACTCGCAAACGTAGTATCCACATAAATTATTCCCGGGTTCCTGCCACAAGAACTTTCGAGAATAGAGTTCAATCAAACTGATAATCAAGCACGATAATGGTATTGATGAAACTGGAATCAATGACAGATGCGCGGAACTAGCTAGTACTACTTACTTTGGGGTGTGTAAATCGCAGCTCGTTCTTCAGACCCGGAACCTGTCCGGTGAACTGTTTCCAAACCCTGCCAGGCAAAGAAAATGATTACTTGATATCAGGAAATGAACGAAAGTTGTCGATATGGTCCCGGTATTGATTGAACTTACTTCTGGAGCATTGCAGTCATGTCCGCATAATCCTTGGGATCTTTACGTCTCGAGTCAAAGACAGTTACTACTCCCCCGTCAAGCTTAATGGATAGCAGAATATAGTGGAAACTGCGCACGCATAACTCATCAATTACAGTACTTAAACTCGAGTAAGCGAAACCGAATATGCACAAGACAGTAACACTCACTTGAAGTTGTAAGGAAAAAGTATTTCCCTTTTGTTTTGATGTCGAAGGAACGCTTTTAGCAAGTTTTCCACGGTATCTTTAACTCTTTCTTGTACCGCCCATTCATTTATGGTATTTGGGCTAATGAACCCAATGTCATAGATTTGTCTATTTTTGAATTCGACGATCTTCAATCTGCATAATATAGTGAGGATAATTATATATACATGCAATGAACGAGTTGAGCTAGAGACTTAATTACAGAAGTAATACTTACAGACAGTAGCAAGTCATGATTTGTTTGTCGAGGGCCTTTTGATTGAATAACTGAAATAACTCCACAAATTCAACAGGCATCAGGTCGACTCCAATGAGGTCGTGCTCATCTTTAATTCTCACCAGCAAACTATCGGACCCATTCTTCCTGCAGGTTTCCAAGTACCACTCATGCAATTTGTACATCATCGTTGTTAGAGGAGGCTGATCAGGTTTGACAAGAGGCTTCCCGTGCACGTATTTATATTCTTCTTTTGGTACCTCAGCCATTTCAAAAATTACATCATCCCCCAAGTAATCACCAGGATTGGTACCGAGCACCATCCCCGGATGATTAGCGACGATATCGCTAGACACCTTGAGCGGGGGGCACGATTTCTTCTCCTCTTCGCCGAGCTGGGGAATTGTTTTCCCACTTCTTCGTTCTGCTAACCTTGCATCACTAGAAGTACTTCCTGACCGCCGCGCTTCATCATATGTCTTTTGAATAATGCGGTCATAGTTGGATTGCGGCGGAGGTGGTGGTGGTCGCTTCAGGGCATCGATAGTGCGCTTCACTTTCACCGGATCTATTGTTTCCTTCGGAGGTGGAGTTTTCTTTGCAAAATGGGCCCTCACTTGGGCACGAACTATGTCCTCGTTTTCCTGCTCGGTCCTCTCATATGGTAACTTTTCCAGAGGCTTGAGAGATGGACCGTATCTGAATTGCCTCCCGCCTCTGCTTGTACTGCTAGCCGCCGGAGCGGCGGCGTCTCTGTTCCGTCGTTGCTGACGAGGCTAAGAAGGAGGCGGAGTGCTCCGACGCGCCGGAGGAGCCGGACCGGCGGCGCCTGTCTTCCGCCGTTGCCGACGAGGCGGAGGAGGAGGCGGACTGCTCCGACGCGCCGGAGTAGGCGAAGGAGGAGGCGGAGTGCCCTCACGCGTCGGAGGAGCCGGAGAAGGAGGTGGAGTGCCCTGATCACCCGCCGGAGGAGGAGGAGGAGGAGGAGGCGGAGTGCCCTGACTCGCCGGAGGAGGAGGAGGAGGCGGAGGCTTCCAGTTTGGAAGCTTGATGTACTCCTTCTGCCATAGACATGTACTCCTCAGAGCACGAACCAGCTGATTCTCCCCTTCACCTGTAGAGTGGTCAAGCTCGAGCTCCTCAAATCCCTGCATTACTTCATCCACCATCACAACAGCATAGCCATGTGGAATCGGAAGGCAGTGAAAAGTTCCGTTGGGTTGAGGAGGTGCAACAGAGCCGACAGCCGCCTTGAAAGTGAGGTTCCGGCATTTCGTCATAAGCTCGCAATTTTGAGCCTCCGTGATAGTATCCACGGGGTAGATAGGAGCCGTGAAGTCAGTCTGAACGGGCTCCGTGGAAGCCACGCTGCTTCTCCGCTGAGATGGCGGGGTAGCTTCTGGGGTAGCTTCGTGCCGCTGAGATGGTTGGCCGGCAGCTCGCTGGCTCTCAAGTTCTTCCTCTAGCTTTTGTAGTCTTGCACTCATCTTCTGCATGTCGCTCAGCTCCGCTTTCCTCTTTCTCTACCGGCTTCTGTAACCGCCTGCGTCGGGAAACCCAACCTTCCACGGAACGGAGCCTGGTGTGCCTCGTGTTCGTCCAGGGTGCTCAACATTCCCTAGGGCCTCAGTCAGCTCGTCCTTCTCTCTGTCGGGAATGAACGTCCCTTCCTGCGCTACGGTGATATACTTCTGAAGCTTCGTGACGGGTATTGCAAGTTGCTCGTCCGTCCAACGGCACTTCCCTGTTTCAGGGTCCAAAGTTCCCCCAACCCCGAAGAACCAAGTCCTTGAACGGTCTGGCCAGTTGAATGTCTCTGGTTCGACCCCTTTAGCAATCAGGTCATTCTCAGCTTTGTCCCACAACGGCCGGGCTTTGAGGTAGCCACCTGACCCCGTGTGATGGTGATACTTCTTCTTTGCAGCATTGTTCTTGTTTGTCTCTGACATTATCTTACTCTTGTCCGATGTCTTGTAGGCCACAAATGCGGGCCAGTGATCTCTTATCTTCTCAAATCGGCCGATGAATTCTGGAGTCTCACCTTTGTCGACAAACTTTGATTTCAACTCCTTCTTCCACCTCCTGAATAGATCTACCATCTTCTTAAGAGCACACGCCTTGACCAGTGGCTCTATAACTGGCTTATTCGGATCCTCCTCTGGCGGTAGGGTGAAATTTGCCTTCAGCAAGGTCCAAAGATCATCTTTCTGTCTATCGGTGACATAATCACCTTCAGGGGCGTCGTCCTTAGGCTTATTCCATTGCTTGATGCTGATCGGGATGTTGTCCCTAACAATAGCTCCGCACTGAGCAGAAAATGCGTCCTTGGTCCGCTTGGGTTCAATCGGTAGGCCATCGTCCGCGAGTGCTATGATCGTGAACCTTTCATCCTTGCGCAACCTCTTCTTCGGGCCTCGTCTCGTTACTGAAGTTTGGCTCGATCCGGAGGGCTATAAAAGAAGAAAGAAGAGTTAATATATGTACATACCAAAACAATTAATGCATCAATTAGCTAGTCAGCACCTCCGGAGCTATCATGATCATGTCACCGGAGCCATCATGATCATGTCCTTCCTCCTCCATTGTTCCATCGGTGTCGTTGAGAAATGACAAGACAGCATCACCTCCGGCGAGGATTATCTCCCCCAACAACTGTTCTTGTTCCAAGTCTCTTTGATGCATAGTTTCTGCAAATATTACAACATGGCAATTTATATACAAACATGAATGTCCGACGTCCGGACCGCCTCTCTCATGAATGTCCGACGTCCGGACCGCCTCTCTCATGAATGTCAAACAAGGGATTCTCTTAACCTTTAAGGGATTTAACAAAATGGCGCCATTCTGAATGTGCAGAAAATGGTCCATATTTTTCCTGATCTCATCTACCCTTCTATATGTCACGTTGTCTAGTGTCAAAGGATTCAAGAAAACCAAGGCTTCATCATTAGCTGGAAGTAACAGGCGCATAATGGTACGAAGCTCTCCGGCGAGCCAAACGCGGCGGCGTGGCTCGGGCTTCGGTCGGAAATCGCCCACAGGGCATCATTCGATGCGCGGTCGGGCTTGTTCGAACGGCAAGACGACGGCGCGTCGATTGGCGGTGGTCGGAGCGGCTGAAACGGCCGGAGTCAAGCGCTACGACCTCGACGGCGGCGAGCTTCTCGGGTGAGCTACGGGGATGCGGTGGGTGGGGTGGCCTCGACAATGCTCTTTCAGTCCCGGTTTGGGTGGACTCGAGAGTTTCTATGAGTATAAAAAAAATCCTCCCCCCTCATTTTCCCGAGAGAGTTAGGGGACATACTTGCGGACTCCTCCCCCCTCATTTTCCCGAGAGAGTTAGGGGATACTTGCGGACTCCTCCCCCCTCATTTTCCCGAGAGAGTTAGGGGATACTTGCGGACTCCTCCCCCCTCATTTTCCCAAGAGAGTTAGGGGATACTTGCGGAATCCTCCCCCCTCATTTTCCCGAGAGAGTTAGGGGACATACTTGCGGACTCCTCCCCCCTCATTTTCCCGAGAGAGTTAGGGGATACTTGCGGACTCCTCCCCCCTCCTTTTCCCCGATTTACGCTCTTTCTTAATATGAACAAAAAAAATCATGAACATTTAGTGAAGTTGCCCCTCCCGATTTAGGCAAAGTAAAACCCCTTCGTGAAGGAACTTCTTTTTAGCCAACTTATTTTCTGCCAACAAAATACATATATCATATATACAAAAACATGGGATACCTTAATTAGTTCAATTTTTTGCCTTGACAAATCATTGAACCTTTTGACAGAAACCTCCCATAAACTCTTTCATAATTTTCTTTAGCATACATCCATGGAAAAAAAACAGGAAGCTACGATATTTTTTTATATCATATTTTCTTTAGCATACATATATCATATGATCATTTTCTATATATATACATCCATCCATCCATCCATCCATACACACACACATATATACATGGACCAAAAATGCTATAAAAAAATTATATGAACAAAAAAAAAGCATACATCATCTATCATCAACATCATCAGCTATCATCAACATCATCATCTAACTATCATATATCATCTATATATCATCAAAATCATCAAAATCAACAGGGGACAGGGAGGACAGGAAGGAAAGGGAGCCGGCCGGACCGAACGGGGAGGAGGGGCCTCGTCATCGGGGCAGGGCAGTGGCGCGGGGCGGCGTCGGGGCAGGGCGCGCGTCGGGGAGCGGTGCCGGCGTCGGGGCACGGGGCGGCGCATCGGCGCAGAGGCGCGCGTCGGGGCAGGGCGCGCGTCGGGGAGCGGCGCCGGCGTCGGGGCACGGGACAGCGCGTCGGGGCAGAGGGCGTCAGGGCAGAGGGCGTCGACGGCGAGCTCGGGCAGCCTGGCGGCGTCGATGTGCTCGGCGTCGTCGGGGGCAAGTGCTAGATGAAATCTGAAAAAATCGTAAGTGTTGCTTATATACACAGAGTATTGGTCCCGGTTCGTGGCACCAACCGGGACCGATGCCTACTTTTAGTCCCGGTTGGTGCCACCAACCGGGACCAAAGGTCTCTTTTCGTCAGCCCAAAGGGCGGGAAGCAGAGACCTTTGGTCCCGGTTGGTGGCACCAACCGGGACTAAAGGGTGGCATTGGTCCCGGTTGGTGGCACCAACCGGGACCAAAGGTTGTTATTGGTCCCGGTTAGTGCCACCAACCGGGACCAAAGGGTGGTGCTGCCCGGGGCCAAATTTTAAGTCCCACCTCGCTAGCTGAGAGGGCTCGAGAGTGGTTTATAAGCGCTGCTGCGCACACCCTCTCGAGCTCCTCTCAACAGCAGGCTTCCGGGCCTAATCTGTCACTGCCTGTGGGCCTATAGGGCCTTCTGCGGGCCTGAATCCTGGCCCAACAAGCTGGTTGGGTTTCTAGTCGTATTCAGGCAGCTGTGGCCCAGTAGGCGGCATTTTTTTTCTACTTTTTTTGTTTTCTTTTTTTCTTTATTTATTTTCTTTTGTTTCTACTTACAGTTTTTCAGTGATTCTTTTTGCTTTTAGGTCACAAAAATTATAAACTTTCTGTTAGTGCCATTAGTTTCCAAATTTGAATAGTTTAAATTTGAATTCTTTTAAATTGGTGTGAATCACTAGTTTGTGAATAACTTTACTATAAAAATAGATTTTTGAGTGATTCTTTTTCCTACTATTTAATATTACTGTGTTTTATCATTATATTCAATTTGGTAATTTTTAGGTTATTTTCAATGTCTGTTTTAACCAAAAACAGATTTTGTTATTTTAGTTTGCTATTAAAGTTTCTAAAAAAAATTCTTTATGAAAATTCTTTTTGCTATTAATGTTTTGAACAAAAAATACTTTGATAACTTTAGTTGCATAACTTTTATATAATTTTAGTTTCATAAATACTAGAGGTTTATAAAATATTTTTAGTTGATTCCTTTTGCTATTAGAGTTTTATAAAAGCTTTTTGGTTGATTCTTTTTGCTATTGAAGAATATTATAGTTTTATTTTAGTTGATCATAACAGAATTTTTTAATTGATTATTTTTAGTTCATTATTTTTGCTATTAGAGTTTCATAAAGGTTTTCTAGTTCATTCTTTTTGCTATTAGTTCATTCTTTGAGCTAAATGACCCTGAAATTGAAAAGCACTTCAAATGAACTCTGAAAAGGTTGAAAGTTGGCATGGTATCATCATTTCACCCACATAGCATGTGCTAAAAAGTTTAGAGGGTTACGTCAAAAACTGGATGCACTTCGTGTACAAAACGGACAATCTCTTTCGAAGTATCAGGGTTTCGGACGAAAACTCATCTGTTACAAAGGGATTTCATTTTTTTGAACTTATTTGAACTCCAGACTTTTTGTGTGTTCAAAATGCACCACTCAAATCCACATCATCAATTTTCAACCCTTTCTGACTTCATTTCCTATTTTTCATGCATTTACTGATTTTTTTAAGCTAAATGACCCTGAAATTGAAAAGCACTACAAATGAACTCTGAACAGGTTGAAAGTTGGCATGGTATCATCATTTCACCCACATAGCATGTGCTAAAAAGTTGAGAGGGTTACGGCAAACACTGGATGCACTTCGTGTGCAAAATGGACAATCTCTTTCGAAGTATCAGGGTTTCGGACGAAAACTCATCTGTTACAAAGGGATTTCATTTTTTTGAACTTATTTGAACTCCAGACTTTTTGTGTGTTCAAAATGCACCATTCAAAGCCACATCATCAATTTTCAACCCTTTCTGACTTCATTTCCTATTTTTCATGCATTTACTGATTTTTTTAAGCTAAATGACCCTGAAATTGAAAAGCACTACAAATGAACGCTGAACTTTCATGCATTTACTGATATAGTTGTGGAGAGAAAGTCTTCAGTTTTTCTTCGCTTGTGTCCGTTGCTTATTGCGCCGTAACCATGGATAATCTTCATCATTTAACAGGGTGCTTGGGTCAGACTTGACTTTGAAGGGAGGAATTTCATGAAACTTTTCATAATCTTCAGACATGTCTGTCTTGCCCTCCAATCCCACGATGTCTCTTTTTCCTGAAAGAACTATGTGGCGCTTTGGCTCATCGTATGATGTATTCCCTTCCTTATCTTTTCTTTTTCTCGGTTTGGTAGACATGTCCTTCACATAGAAAACCTGCGCCACATCATTGGCTAGGACGAATGGTTCGTCTGTGTACCCAAGATTGTTCAGATCCACTGCTGTCATTCCGTACTGTGGGTCTACCTGTACCCCGCCTCCTGACAGATTGACCCATTTGCACTGAAACAAAGGGACCTTGAAATCATGCCCATAGTCAAGTTCCCATATGTCCACTATGTAACCATAATATGTGTCCTTTCCCCTCTTGGTTGCTGCATCAAAGCGGACACCGCTGTTTTGGTTGGTGCTCTTTTGATCTTGGGCGATCGTGTAAAATGTATTCCCATTTATCTCGTACCCTTTGTAAGTCAATACAGTCGAAGATGGTCCCCTGGCCAACGAGTACAGCTCATCAGAAACAGTGTTGTCACCCATGAGACGTGTTTGCAACCAACTGCCGAAAGTCCTGATGTGTTCATATGTAATCCAGTCTTCACACTGCTCCGGGTGTTTGGAGCGCAGAATATTCTTGTGTTCATCGACATACGGGGTCACCAAGGTAGAATTCTGTAGAACTGTGTAGTGTGCTTGAGACCAAGAATGCCCGTCCCTACATATTATTGAGTCCGCTCCTAGTGTGCCTTTTCCAGTCAGTCTCCCCTCATACCGCGATTGAGGGAGACCAATCTTCTTAAGGTCAGGAATGAAGTCAACACAAAACCCAATGACATCCTCTGTTTGATGGCCCATGGAGATGCTTGCTTCTGGCCTAGCGCGGTTACGAACATATTTCTTTAAGACTCCCATGAACCTCTCAAAGGGGAACATATTGTGTAGAAATACAGGGCCCAGAACGACAATCTCGTCGACTAGATGAACTAGGACGTGCGTCATGATATTGAAGAAGGACGGTGGGAACACCAGCTCGAAACTAACAAGACATTGCACCAAATCACTCCTTAACCTTGGCAGGATTTCTGGATCGATCACCTTCTTAGAGATTGCATTGAGGAATGCACATAGCTTCACAATGGCTAATCGAACGTTTTCCGGTAGAAGCCCCCTCAATGCAACCGGAAGCAGTTGCGTCATAATCACGTGGTAGTCATGAGACTTTAGGTTCTGGAACTTTTTCTCTGCCATATTTATTATTCCCTTTATATTCGACGAGAAGCCAGATGGGACCTTCATACTGAGCAGGCATTCAAAGAAGATTTCCTTCTCTTCTTTGGTAAGAGCGTAGCTGGCAGGACCTTCATACTACTTTGGATGCATGCCGTCTTTTTCATGCACACGTTGCTGTTCCTCCCGTACCTCCGGTGTATCTTTTGTCTTCCCATACACTCCCAAGAAGCCTAGCAGGTTCACGCAAAGATTCTTCATCACGTGCATCACGTCGATTGCAGAGCGGACCTCTAGGTCTTTCCAATAGGGTAGGTCCCAAAATATAGATTTCTTCTTCCACATGGGTGCGCGTCCCGCATCGTCAGTCAGAACAGATAGTCCGCCAGGACCCTTTCCAAAGATTACTTGTAAATCATTGACCATATCAAGTATGTGATCACCAGTACGGAGGGCGGGCTTCTTCCGGTGATCTGCCTCACCTTTGAAATGCTTTCCTTTCTTTCGACATTGATGGTTGGTCGGAAGAAATCGACGATGCCCCAGGTACACATTCTTCCTGCATTTGTCCAAATATATACTGTCGGTGTCATCTAAACAGTGTGTGCATGCGTGGTATCCCTTGTTTGTCTGTCCTGAAAGGTTACTGAGAGCAGGCCAATCGTTGATGGTTACAAACAGCAACGCATGTAGGTCAAATTCCTCCTGTTTGTGCTCATCCCACACACGTACACCTTCTCCATTCCACAGCTGTAAAAGTTCTTCAACTAATGGACTTAGGTACACACCAATGTCGTTGCCGAGTTGCTTAGGGCCTTGGATAAGCACTGGCATCATAATGAACTTCCGCTTCATGCACAACCAAGGAGGAAGGTTATAGATACATAGAGTCACGGGCCAGGTGCTATGATTGCTGCTCTGCTCCCCAAAAGGATTAATGCCATCTGCACTTAAACCAAACCATACGTTCCTTGCGTCACCTGCAAAGTCCCCCCACCTTCTCTCGATTTTTCTCCACTGCGACGCGTCAGCGGGTGCTCTCAACTTCCCGTCTTTCTTACGGTCTTCTTTGTGCCATCGCATCAACTTGGCATGCTCTTTGTTTCTGAACAGACGTTTCAGCCGTGGTATTATAGGAGCATACCACATCACCTTGGCAGGAACCCTCTTCCTGGGGCGCTCGCCCTCAACATCACCAGGGTCATCTCGTCTGATCTTATACCGCAATGCACCGCATACCGGGCATGCGTTCAAATCCTCGTACTCACCGCGGTAGAGGATGCAGTCATTAGGGCATGCATGTATCTTCTGCACCTCCAATCCTAGAGGGCATAGAACCTTCTTTGCTTCGTACGTACCGCCGGGCAATTCGTTATCCTTTGGAAGCTTCTTCTTTATTATTTTCAGTAGCGAACTAAATCCCTTGTCAGATACACCATTGTCTGCCTTCCATTGCAGCAATTCCAGTGTGGTACCGAGCTTTGTGTTGTCATCTTCGCAATTTGGGTACAACCCTTTTTTGTGATCCTCTAACATGCGATCGAACTTCAACTTCTCCCTTTCACTTTCGCATTCTCTCTGTGCATCAACAATGACCCGGCGAAGATCATCATCGGACACATCGTCTGGTTCCTCTTGATCTTCAGCTTGCCCCATTGCAGCATCACCGTATTCAGGGGGCGGGTAGTTGTCATCATCCTCTTCTTCTTCGTTGTCTTCCATCATAACCCCTCTTTCTCCGTGCTTGGTCCAAACATTATAGTGTGGCATAAAACCCTTCTCAAGCAGGTGGAAGTGAAGGGTTTTAGAGTTGGAGAAAGCCTTCGTATTCTCACAGACAGTACATGGACAATGCATAAAACTGTTCTGCTTGTTTGCCTCAGCCGCTTCGAGAAAATTATGCAGGCCCTTAATATACTCGGAGGTGCGTCGGTCACCGTACATCCATTGCCGGTTCATCTGCGTGCGTTATATAGTTCTCATTATTGAACAACATATAACTCTCTAGAGCATCTAATTAAAACATACAAGTAAGAACTTTTTTCTTTTAGAAAGAAGATAAGAAGAAGAGGCTAACCACGGTGGTGCCGGCGTCGAGATGGGCGCGGGCGATCGACGGCGGTGAGGACGGGGACGGGACAGGACGGACCGCCAAACCTAGACAAATCTTGAGGAAAATGGAGCTTGGACAAGGGGCTTTGAGAGGAGAAAGCTTAAGTGTGGCTCGGGCATTTCATCGAACACCTCATGTGCATAGGAGGTGAGCTAAAAGCTCTCCCACGACCGGGCAAAAAAACAGAGCAGTGCACTGCTCTGCTCGCGGGCAGGGGCTATATATAGGCCAACCATTGGTCCCGGTTTGTGGCTGAAACCGGGACTAAAGGACCCCATTTGGTCCCGGTTCCAGCCACAAACCGGGACCAATGGTTGTGGGCCAGGAGCGAGGCGCATTGGTCCCGGTTCGTGTCTGGAACCGGGACGAAAGGGGTCAGACGAACCGGGACCAATGGCCCACGAGGCCCGGCCGGCGCCCTGGCCTCACGAACCGGGACCGATGGCCCCATGGGTCCGGTTCGTGAGTGAACCGGGACTAATAGGCTTCTCAGGGGTGGACCGAAGCCCTGTTTTGTACTAGTGTGAGTTCTTCTCACCCCTTGTGTGTTCTTGTGTGAGACAAAACCATGAGAGGGAGAGATTGTGAGGAAGAAGAAGAGGCGTTGCGAGGACGCAGTGCCAACATATAGTGCCTGCCATTGTTACTATATTCATGATTTGTTGTGTTCGCGATCCAGTTTAGCGGTTTTCACTTGCTATGAATCGAGTTTGATGGGGCTATACGTACTTCTTGATTCACAAATTCATAAACTGAGTCGTGAATCAGACAAGATTCAAACCGATTCATGATTCCTAAATACGGTAGGGAGTGGGGCGCAATTGAATTAAAAAAAGTTAGTTGACACACTAAGAATCTGATTTTAGAAAGATGCATGGAGGGAATGTCTTGTTACAACCTCACTTGGGGCACACGTGTAATGCACTCCGACCTACTCAACGAGCTTACAACTACCGGCGGAAGGAGACAACAGCTAACATGGCTGGCTGTTTGCACAAGGAACGATATGAAGCGGGCCTTTTCGCCGTCGTCTCCGTCGCGCCCAAGTGCCCAACACCAGTGTTTGCACGGTAACGATATGGTGCAGGCCAACGCCTAGGTTTTTCTAACTCATGTTGGCAAACTGAGCACAGTCTTCCTTTTTTCTTAGATCCGTTTATTCAAAATGTTTTATCTCTTAAACCGTGCGTCCAAATCTCGAACCGTTTTTACCGTTGGATTCTTCGCGTCGAGAACTTCAAAATTAGATCCAATGTTGATAGGTTTTGACGAACTTTTTTTTTCTTGAAAAAAGTCGGACAAAAAAACCGAACTGGGAGCATGGTTTTTTTCCTTCCGAAAGAGGCACGACCCATGCCTCTCGCGAAAGCACAACCGTGTCTCTCGCGGAAGCAAAACCGTGCCTCTCACGGAAGGAAAAAAAACAGAAAACGCATTTTTTTTCCGTTTCTGAGAGGCACGGCCGTGCCTCTCGCGAAAGCACAACCGTGCCTCTCGCGGAAGCAAAACCATGCCTCTCACGGAAGAAAAAAAACAGAAAACGCATTTTTTTTTCGTTTCCGAGAGGCACGGCCGTGCCTCTGGCGAAAGCACAACCGTGCCTCTCGTGGAAGCAAAACCGTGCCTCTCGTGGAAGGAAAAAAAACAGAAAACGCGTTATTTTTCCGTTTTCTAGAGGCACGGCCGTGCCTCTCGCGGAAGAAAAAAAAACAGAAAACGCGTTTTTTTTTCCCGTTTCCGAGAGGCACGGCCGTGCCTCTCGCGAAAGCAAAACTGTGCCTCTCGTCGGAAAAAAACGCATTTTTTCATGCAATTTTTTTTTGGTCCGAAAGTTAAGGAAGACCGGTAAAAAACCAAAAAGTCAAAAAAACGAGGTAAAACCCGTTTAAAAAGCCGAAAACACGTGTGAAAAAATAAAAAAAACAAAATCCGAAGGGAGCACCCAGAGCGCGACACGTGGCGGCGGCGGAGAGCGCGCCAAGTGGCGCGCTCTCAGCCCACCCGCAAGTGATCGTTCCGTGGCTCCTGAAGGAGCGCTCGTCAACTAGTTGCTCGCGTGATAATAGGATCATGCATGGTCCTTCGTGGGCTCGCGTTGTACTTCCCCCTTCCCGGCCGAACAGAATACTGACTACTGAAACCAATCGATGATTTTTAAAGGCCCTTCAGAGGCCCATCCATGTGTTATGCACAGGTAGGACCACTATGGCACAATAACAGCCACAAAAAAATGATTGTTAAATGGCCAGTGCTACGGATCAGCCGGCTGATCCCGTGCGGGGATCAGCCGCCTCGTCAGCCACCCGATTGACTTGGTCATAACCGTTAGATGGAGACGCCAAATCATTTATTTTCTTTCTCACAGCCGTACTCGCGCGTTCGCATACACGCAGCGTCGTGCTCACGACGACAGCGTCTCAGCGGCTGCACTTGCACTAGCGAGGCGTGGCGACTTCCAGCGATGTACGTCTACGGCTTGTAATGGCATGCCAGCAAAAGTGGTGTATTCTATTTGTAGCAAGTGCATGGCAGCAGCATGCGAACTTTGGAGGCCAAATGACAGTCCCGATTGGAGCGACACGAGCTGCTGTAAAGACAAGCGCCGGTGTGGCTGGTGCAATACATGCCGAGACGATGATGCTGTGACGGTGGTCTGGCTACCTCGGGCGTTAGTGTGCGCGAGCAGTGCTGCGACGCTAGATGGCGGACTCTGCGACATCAACCCGGCTGCTTCGATGGCCGCGGCAATGCTACAAGGCGTGCTGGGACGACATGCTTCAACGGACACGGCGATGGTGCGGCGGCATGCTTCGAACGGCCATGTGTGTTTCGACGGCCGCGGCAATGCTGTGATGGCAGGTCGGCTACGTCGATGATGTTGTGATGGCGTGCTTTGACAGCCATGGCGATGCTGCGACGGGCACCCGATTGCTTCCATGATGCTGCGACGACGTGCTTTGTCGGCCGCGGTGATGCCAAGATGGCAGCCTGGCTGCTTCGATGATGCTATGACGACATGCTTCGACGGTCGCAGTGATGCTGCGACACCATGCTTTGAACGGGTGTGGCGATGCTGTGGCGCTGAGCTTTGACGACCATAACGATGCTGCGATGGAGGCCCAGATGCTCCAACGATGCTGCGACGGTGTGCTTCACGGTTGCGACGGTGTTGTGACAACCACATGGCTGCTTCGATGACTTCGACGACGTGCTTTGATGGCCACGGCCATGCGGCGACGATGGCCAGGTTGCTTCTGTGATGCTGCGATGGCATGCTTTGCTGGCGACTAGGCTGCTCCGGTGATGCTGCGATGGCATGCTTCGATGGCGACGGCGGCGACATCGAGGACGCTAATCCGAGCATTGCTAGAGCGTGTCTGTGTGTGTGTGTGTGTTGCGTGTGTGCTACTTGGGAGAGGACGAGTGGGATGTGCTGTGAGGAGGGAGGACGAGTGGCTGTCATGGGACGCATCTAACAACAGTGATAGTATCCATGCCTGACCAAACTACGGGTAAATCAGCTTGCAGCGGCGACGCCCGACCGGTGCTATGGAAAAGAAAGGGAGCTACGAATCTGTGCGGAAGTGTTCCTGCGCTGCATGAGCTTGCTAGTACCAAATCCATGTGTAGCTACGTACGAAGTAAAAGCGATGCGTGTGAAGTAGGTGTAGAAAAGGGATCGTTAAAATAGACAGTCATGGGGAGTGGGGACCATTCAGCTTCAGGGCGTGGGTAAACGCTGCTACTACAGGTCGATAGTTGGACGAGTGCTCTGCGCCACAGGATCGTGAGGGATCGTATGGCACCGGACGCGGCTGACAGAGTCAAGAAATCATCCGGATGATTTGAAACGTTTTCCTTGTTAAATATGCACAATCGGAGTATTGCGTGCTAGAAAATCCACTCCCTTCCTATTCGGACAGATGGTAGCTAGACTTATTGCGTTTGAGATGCAAACATAGGGTCCTCAAATAATGGCTGTATCTCTGAACAATCTGCAGCAGGGCAATTATTTATGGATGATCTCGGAAGATAGATGCTTTGTTGAGGAAGTTAGTGGATTCCTGTATGTTAGTTCCTTCTACATCTGTGCTTTATATAAGGATCATATGTAACGTATAAGATCATCTCAAATCTCAGTGTGTTTTATAGAGAATCTCTGCCGTATGTGATCTCCAACTGACCAACGACCATGCAATTACTAGCAGCTCATTTTACATGTTCCATTCTGCTCTGTTCCTCATAGCTTCTGCATGATACTTCTACATGGTCACACTGCTACTTTGACAACTATACTGAAAAGAAAATGTACTCGAAGCCCAGTAGAAAAATACTACAGTTTAACTCATATACTGAGAACGTACTTTTATGTGCCTGAGTTATGCTGTAGCTGATGGGGGATGTGAAGGACATCATGCATATATGTACACAGAACTATGCCCTTCCTGAATAATGAATCGCAAAATATCGCATGAACATGCACCATTGCAGCTTAGACATCATGAAGTTCAGCTTGCAGCTACCACAGTTGCCATTTCTAAAAAAAAAAAAGAATGACCTACAGCAGCTGCATTCTGAAAGAGTGCTCCCAGTTAGTCCCTTGTGAAACCTCCAAATTTACACAGCACGGAACACAAATAAAACCACAATACACATATCTCACAGTACAATAACCAGATTAGGCACAAAAAGTAATACTTAAGTGGCAACTGTAGACCTCTCGGCACTTTCATCCAAGACTTTGTTCTTGACAAAACATTCCATGTGGTTCTTGGAGAACCCATTTAACTTTCTCACTTGGACTACGGATCGAAATAGTACGCCGGCTTTGCAAATAAGGACCTGGCCAACTTGAGAAATGCCTTGTAGAAAGGTGTCCTTGGATGGCCACCACTCATGACATAGTTTCTCTGATCCTTGTTACCCATTTTTGGACGCACAAGTAACATGTATTTGCAGACTCAGCAGAACTTAACAAAATCTGAATCAGAGTTTTGGTTTGATACGTGCAGAGGATCCATGGCTCGTACTGTAAGGAATTGGTGGAAGAAAGCCTCATTGGAAAGAGTGATGGAAAAGGTCTTATCATGGATACCACCGATAAGAAACAACTGTTGTACTAATGATGCGTTTCAACATAAATAAAGTATCACAAAAATATGTACACCAGCGGGGAAAGATGGCACACACCATTAAATGAAAACAGAAACTAATTCGCCTCTGGTTCCGGCTCATTTTTGGACCAGGAAACAGCCCAAACACAAACAGATCTGGTGGGGCTTCTGGCTGGCAAGCGGTGGCTCACCCTCGTCAACTGCTCTCCCTTCATGCAGCAGTAGCCGGTGTTTTAGTGGCGGCGGTGGGATTACTTCCACGGTTGTTTCATGTGGCAGCGCAAGGACTCATGCTGCCACGGTGCTGGATTTGGTACACTACATCTGACACATCTGCGGTCTCTGTCAACAGCGTTAGTCGGCGGAGCTGTGCAACCCGCGGCTTCATGTTTAATTTAGGTCCCAATAGATAAATGGCAGCGACGAACTAAGACCTTGCTAGACAGAAGAGTCTCTGTAATTTTTGACGCAAAATATGCTGTAACTGAAGCTTCAATACTCTCAAACTGATGAATTCCCTTATCCAACAGCCAGCGTACTGCTGCACCGACTCCAATGAACCGAGGAAGATGGGCAAACACACAAACAGAAGAAACAGAGGAGCCAAGAAGAAAACTCGACTCGCCAATCTAACATGTCAGGGAGCTCTATCCTACCCAACCTACATATACTGGTGAGAACCCGTGATTCTTGATGCCCGAGAAGTCTCGCTGGCTGAGAGGCTGGGAGGTGCAGGATCAGCTATCGTTGTATCTTCGTTTGCTGCTTTCTAAGACATGAGAGCATTCTGGAGTAGGATAACTTTAGTTCAGGGAGCCTGAAATTGGCAGGTAGATGCGCCCACCACTTTAGCTTGTCCAACTCTGTTCCTAGCATGAGTAGCATGACAAGTTAATGGCAATCAAGTTTCCAAGTTTAGATCAGGATACTTCCCAATGCATCTCATTTCTATTATGTTATTAGTACCACTGCGACCCAACGTTAAGACCTAATCTGTTCATCCAACCAAACTGTAATAGCTTTCAACGAGTTGATTTTGCGATCAAGTGATAATCTGCTATATTCAAGCTAATGGGTGGTGCTGGTACGTAGGTGCAAAAGCTGACTCTGACTTGATCGGAAGAAAACAGCGACTCGAACTTCAATGGTAATGGTATGGCATCGCAACCTATTGCTGGAGTATTTATCCTCTGACCCAGGCCACCAACCATTTGAGCATATATACATACACTCTTTAAATGATTGATACACACGCTTGCTATACACAGGGGACAGTTCACATTTCCATGTTCTGGGTGGTGTGGGGTAGAGACCAGACGTCGCTAGGGTTAGGGCCCATTCGCCCTCTCCCCCATGTGGTGATTATATTTCAGCACCTTCACCAGGTTAGCATACACTCTGTTGTGGCAACAAATCAGAATGTCAAACTAAAACCTATAGGGTTTTCGCATGTCACTTCTACTTCGGTACACCCCCCTAAAATGTTTCGAAATGGTATTTCAGTCCCTTTGAGAGATTAATCATTAATTAGGACGTTTTGGGGATTAAGCGCAAGTCTAGTCGATCCCCTAAAAAATAGAGGAGTATCTCGCCTAGTAAACCATAGTGGAGTATATTTACTCCACTTAGTTTTGGCCGGACCTAGCCGATCTCCTAAATATAGTGAAGTAATTTTTTTGTCAAATTTGTTTCATTTTCGGCCACCGAAACAATTTTCATTGCTTCTTTATTCCATTGGATGGCATTTTGATAGAATGGAGTACATAATTCACCAATTCTTCGCTAGGAGAACCGAACCAAAGAAAACAAGGACCACAACTAGGCACTTTAATAGAAATCCAAGTGCAATAACTGCTCCCACTTGTTCTTTTAATATTTTCTCTATGTCTTCGTTTTGAACATTGTTGATTCTCTCAATTGGCTTCTCGAACTTGCACACTTCTTTCTTCTTTGGTTCCAAACAATTCAACATTGCGTCACCTCTAGTCTCTACTGCAGCAAGGAGTGCACGAACATCTATCAAAATTTTCGCTATCAATAGATCAATATAATCTTCTTCTCAATACCAAAACTTGCATCCATCCTACACATAATTTTGAGCAAAACAATGAGCTACAAATTGCGCCTAATCCGATGAACAACAGAATAAAAATAAGCACTCACCCCATCTTTTTTGCACTTAAGGAACACCCATCCGGGATGTTCCGACGTGGTCGAAACTCGACGCACCACCTGCCGTGGGCAGTCGTCGCACTTGATCACCGGCAATGGGGAGCCGACGAACTGTTGGGCCAGTCCCGAGCGCGGCCGACGGCCGGGCGTGTCTTTGCCGGCAGTTCACCGACGAATGAGATCTCAGCGGATAGAGGAGGAGGCCATACCTACATGCGGCACAGATTCGTTGTCAGGGCTGTGCGATTTGGTACCCGGCCAACCCATGATAAAGGCGCCGTCGTTGTTAGCCGGATGCGTCAAATCCAGCGACGGCGGTGACATCAGTAGATCTGCCGATTTCTGCGCCGGCGACGTCGAGAGAGGGTCAAATACGGGTGGGCGAGGACCATGGCGGGGCCAACGGAGCATCGGCGGTAGCGGGAAGGGTGGCGCCGGCGTAGATGCGGCGCGGGATTGGGGTGGATGAGGCCGCGAGGGGAGCAGATTTCTTGCTCCAGCGATGGGCGGCCGAGTAAATATAGGCACCTGATACGTCTCCAACGTATCTATAATTTATGAAGTATTCATGCCATGTTTATTATAGTTTTGTATGATTTTGGTGCACTTTTGTATGGATTTTATATGATTTTTATGGACTAACATATTGACCTAGTGCCCAGTGCCAGTTGCTGTTTTCTGCTTGTTTTTGGTTTTTCAGAAAATCCATATCAAATGAAGTCCAAATGCAGCGAAACTTTTTGATGATTTTTTCTGGAAGGAAACAGACCCACGAAGCTTCGGGGGAGCAGCAGAAGACCCACAGAGGCCCCACAAGCCACCTGGGCGCGCCCCCACCCCTAGGGCGCCCTGGTGCCTCGTGGGCCCCCTGTGGCTCCTCTTCGCGTGATTCCAATGCCCAAAATTCCTATAAATAGAGAAACCTCCAGAAATAACCCTAGAACTTCGACTCCGCCGCCGCATGCCTCTGTACATCCACGATCTCATCTACAACCCTTTTCCGACACCCTGCAGGAGGGGGGAATCATCACCGGAGGCCATCTTCATTATCCCGGCGGTCTCCATGACGAGAAGGGAGTAGTTCACCCTCGAGGCTAGGGCTATGTACTAGTAGCTATGTGTTTGATCTCTCTCTCTCGTGTTCTTGATTTGGCACGATCTTGATGTACCGCGATCTTTGTTAATATAGTTGGATCATATGGTGTTTCTCCCTCTCTATCTTGTTGTGATGAATTGAGTTTTTACCTTTGAGGTTTCACTATTATCGGATTGAATACTTTTATGAATTTGAGAACATTTGATGTATGTCTTGCATATGAATACCCGTGGTGACAATGAGGTATTATATTGATTCACTTGATGTATGTTTTGACACTCAACTCGCGGATTCCCGAGGTGACATTGGGGTAATCTATGCATAGGGGTTGATGCACATTTTCGTCCTACTTTCCCCGGTAGAAATCTTGGGGCACTCTTTGAAGTTCTTTGTGTTGGATTGAATATTATGAATCTGAATTTGTTTGATGCGTATCATATAATTGACTCACGGATACTTGTGGTGACATTGGAGTATCTAGGTGACATTAGAGTTGGTTGATGCGTATCATATGGTGTTATTTTAGTACGAACTCTAGGGCTGTTCATGACGCTTATAGGAATAGCTCAATAGATTGATCGGAAAGGATAATTTTAAGTTGGTTTCGTACCCTACAAACAATTTCATCTTATGTTCTCCGCTAGATAAGAACTTTGGAGTGATTCTTTGTCGCACGTTGAGGGATTGTTATATGATTCAACTATGTTAGCACTGTTGAGAGATTGCGCTAGTGAAAGTATGAACCCTAGGCCTTTTTCTAAGCATTGCAATACCGTTTGTGCTCCGTTTTATCACTTGCTAACTTGCTGTTTTTATATTTTCAGATTACAAAAACCTATATCTACTATCCATACTACACTTGTATCACCATCTCTTCGGCGAACTAGTGCACCTATACAATTTACCATTGTATTGGGTGTGTTGTGGACACAAGAGATTTCTTGTATTTGATTGCAGGATTGTTTGAGAGAGACCATCTTCATCCTACGTCTCCCACGGATTGATAAATCTTAGGTCATCCACTTGAGGGAAAATTGCTACTGTCCTACAAAACCCTGCGCTTGGAGGCCCAACACGAGTCTACAAGAATATGTTGTGTAGTAGACATCAGCGCCGGATAGGATGCGGAGGAAATTTTTTACTCCTCTATTCGGTTTAGGGGATCGGCTAGGTGCGGGTTAGAAGAGTAAAACCGAAATTTTACTCCTCTATGGCCGTTTAGGGGATCAACTAGAGTTGCTCTAACCCCGTGCGGTTCGCTCGCCTCCTCTTCTCTCCCATCACCAGCTAGTCTCTCACACTGGCTCGCAGGCCTTCTGCCCCTCACGTCGGCTACCCACCGCAGCCCACGCAAGCGTCGCCCACATGTGTATATTGGTTCGGTGTGAGAAACGCCGTGACAACTTATTTGAAGATATTTGCCTTTAGCTAGATAGTATAGCCACCTATGGACCCCAGGTCAGATTTGTCTTGCTGCATCTGACCCACCGGGATTTGAAGATAGGGGTGTTCAAGAAGAATTTGAAAATTTACAAAAGAATGTCATAAATTAATGGTATATGAGGTCTGAAAACATGTGATTTCGAAACCTTTTGTCTCACGGACCCATCCTCCTCCATCTAATACAATCGTTGAAGTCCGAGCATGTTGTTCAACACTTGTTTTATTTTTTGAGAATGGTCCCCACCAGTAAGTGACACATAGAGACAGGGGCAAAATGTCAAGTAAACGGCCAGATAGCGGTCAAACGGCTTTGACTGGACGGAAACGGCACGGAAGGGTATTTCTATAAGTGCAACTAATAGCAGAGGGGTAAATTTGAGCATGCTTCGAAATTAGGGGCAAATCTGAGTAGTGGGTTCGAGTTAGGGACACAAATGTAAAAGACCCTTCTAGATATTAGTAAATGTTTTCAATAATAGAGGACTATGTGCATCAATCGATACATAGTTCAGGGGTTTACCTCCTTTCAATAAAAACGGGATGTTCCTTCAAGCGAGTTCGGCACGAAACATTATCTTTCCTGTCAGCACCGCTGCTGCATGCCTTTGATCATCTGGTCATCCTCGCGCATCAGCGCTTGGTCTGTCAGGGCAGTGGCAATCAGTGATGGTGGTGGCGGCATAACGTGAGTATGCACAATGGCACATTAGGAGGTGCGGTGTGCGTATGTCATGTCATGACTGGTTTGTTCCTCATGGTAGCGTGGTTCCACATGGCATCATCATGTGACTGGTCATAATATGAGCATTGCAAACACATGAAAAAAAAGGTGGTCATCATCATGTCCAACTACTAATCACGCTAATAAATAATGACCTGAGGATATTCATGTGACATACAGGTAACAAACTGAATGTGACACCTTTCGGCATGGAAAATTTGGTGAGCAACCTAATAACAAACAAGAATGCAACACCTTATAGATTTTCCTAAGGCTCTTCAACAACCATTGACATTTTCTCAATATATGTTTTCCTTGTTATAACTAAAGGTGGCGAAATAGACACTTAAAATCAGAAGTGCTTTGTTTTTGAAAAATATCTAATATTTTATGGATCATGGCTAATCTTAAAAACAGATATTTTGGTCGTCCACATGGTCTTTAAAATGTAAAAGTCACTATCACTGCATAATACAATACAGTGGTAAACAAAAAAATTATTATATTTCAAAAATGTATTTTCTAGGACAAATTAATACTTGCGACTTCTACACATCAAACATAATATTTTATAAAACAATGTTGTCATAGTTTTAAATATTGACCAAAAATTATGGCCACAAATGTCAAGCTTCATCAAACAGATGGAGGGCCATCTAATGAATTAATGTACGGGTTTGTTCCTATTTCTGCAGCATAACTTCTAATTTGATGTGCCATTAATTATGTTGAAGCTTCAATACTCAGCCCTGATAACATGTGGTTAACTAGGGCTAGCTTTGGCAAGTATTCTAAAATAGAAAGTAGTATGTGAAAATGAAGGAAAGCAAATCAAGCTATATATAGGTACATGCAGAAGGTAGGTGAGTGAAGGACGAGATTTGCAATCCCCACAAATCGTACTACATCTTCATCCACCTGGTGATAGACTTGATCGTTTACATCACTACATGAGCATTATAAATTTGCACTAGTCTGTGATGTTAGCTTGCACCTGTCTTAGCCTAGTTAGGAAGCTATGCTCGAGCGGTTGTGATTGCCGCTTCACTACATGATCAAGTTTCTCCATGAATGCTATCTATGCGTGTGTGCGCATAATTGATTAATAGTAAGGTGGTGGGATTGTGAGGCAGCAGAAATCTGATTGCGTAGTAAAATAAATGTATTCGCACCAGGATACAGAGATAGCGAAAAAGACTAGTGCTTGCAGTATGAAAGAGGAGCCAGATGCTTCATCCCGAAAGTGATAAAAGGGTAAAAAGAGGGTATGGAGCTAGGGAGAGATAGTGGGGTTGTGTGGTGGGAGTATGAACCGCTGCGGCTTTATCAGGAGCGTGTGGTTTCAGGGGGGCGTCTAGCTCACTACCGTTTGGATGAGCGTGTGGTTATAGGGGCCCTAGCTCTAGTGAGGAGACAGTCAGGCCTAGGACACAGCATAATTCTGGGATTTAGAAGCGCAAACTAAGTTTCTCTTTGCATGGTTGTTCGAAGGCCAAAGGTGCAATCACTAGTGAATTTTGTTGGTTATTAGATGTTTTACACGCACATTGGTCGCACATGTGGGCTCTAAAAAATCTGCATAATTTTTTTAGCATCTTATTCTCTCATCATAATGTCAAGTATATATATATTTCACATGGTGTCATTGCGGCATGAATATAGCACAGTGAGACTCAGTGGCGGAGGACCCAGTAGGGCAAGGCATGGCGGCCGCCCTACCTTGATTTGTCCGGTGCAGGCTGGACACAAGGCGGTGCATCGGCATGACGGCGTTGCCGGTGGCGAGAGATCAAAGCCCGCCCTATCTCAACTTTTGTCCGTCCTCCGCCACTGGTGAGACTAGCGTACACATGGACAAAACAAATGACGCATGCATGAAGGCGCCTAAAAATCCAAAATTTTATTCCCCTCAGATTGAACACGAGTCCATAATAGCCCATGCACGATTCCAATATTTGCATTAATTGTTGTAACTGAAGACAAAGAAAAGGACACTTGCAACCAGAGCTATTTTTTTCTCTTCGAAAAATCTCTAATCTTGATGGATTCTGTCTAGTATTAAAAAATGTAGTTTTGGTCATCCACTTGGTCTTTAAAATGTAAAACATACTATAACTGCTTACTACAACATAGAGATAAACCAAAAATAAATGCACTTCTGCTTGGGTACACCATCCTTAACTGAATCAACTGATGTGATTAAGACACACCCCTTCAGTTAGGAGGGCAAGATGGTCAATTTTAAAATAACCACTCTATTTGTTTGCTGGAATTAATCAATCCGTTAATCAGTGTAACGTTTTATACAAATACAGGGCTGACCGCAGTTATCATCATGCTTACATATTTAAATTCTAAATACTGACAGACATAAATTTGGTGAGGAACCCTGAGACCAATTCACAATAGATTAACCATGCAATTATAGTAACTACAGAATCCTGTAATAATGTCTCACAAGTTGTCTAGGGAAAACTTAAGCCACAGTTCACAACATTTGCTAGTCTTTTTTGTTCAATGGGTGGCCCCCATGTTGAATTTCATTTCCAAACTTTTTGTTTTTTATTTGTACTTCTAGAACAATGTTTGCATGACTGCTTTATCGAGTCTATTATTTTAAAGCCGGACACTTCTTTTGCCTTTCTAAGCCGGACACTTCTGTTGCCTTTCTTCTAAAAAAGAAGGATAACCAACATTAGTAGAGGAGCCGTATGAGACAACTAATTTGGTTTTATCCGAACACTGTAGACATAGCTTTCTTATATCTAATCCGTGCATGGACTGATGAGATGAGTCGATGATGATTAGTATAAAAAGCATTCTGTGTATCTTCTTTGAATCACACTTAAAAAATTTGTGGTTGCAGTTCCAAAGGACGAACTGGATCTACAATGAACAAGCTGGAATTGATCAGAACGGTCGACCTAAAAGAGAATGAGGAAACCGTGGGGAATTAACACTACAAATGTAGCTCATCTTTAGCTTACTGTCAATATCGTCTTCTGAAAGATGAAACTGTGTTTTTTATGGAGGATGTTAATCTGAGTAGCTTGACTGAATTTTATGTCTCCATGCTTCTGACATGTGATTTTTTGGGGTCCATTTTTGGGCTTCCTTGAGCTCTTCGTAGGTCAACATTATCCACATCCAGCGTGCCTATCAAATATTCCTGTGACTCTTGCGGATTGCATTGCCCTATTAGCAAACATCACCAAATCTTTTTTTATTAACATGATGAGATACCTCTAAATGAAACTAAAACAAAGTATAGGTTCATAATGTTTTGTTGATCTTAATGCACTGATTAAACTCAGTTGTTTGATGTACCAAGTGGCATTGACGGCAAATCCAATGCATGTGTTGCAATGTTGCATGTGCATATCTCTAATTGGTATTGTTGAAAACGTTGATGCTATTTCCGCCCGAAAGAGACCTTAATGCTCCTCTCGGGATACATGGAAAAGGTTGTGATTGGCTAGAAAAATAGATGCTCAAGTCTCCGGTAGCTATAATGTGGGCAATATTTTGTTCAAGTCATATTATCTAGACAGAAGTCTTTTTTCTGGAAACACACTATAGGTTTTTTAAATTTATAAAGGTGGAAATAAAGTAACTTGGCATTCATTTATTGCAGGTCATCTCTTTGGAGTAGCACATTCACCTTATAAATACTCCAGCCATATATTTGTGGAGCGAGGAGAGAGTGAGACTAGCTAGGTGGGTGTAAGTGGATGACTTTGACCATCACGTATCAGCTGCTCACCAGTGAGAATTATTATGTTTTAGTCGTTCTGGTAGTAGGATGCATCAAGAATACGAGTTCTAAATTTCATGTGTACTTTTAGTTCAAGGAACTGCTAATATTTGGTCCTGCAGTGAACTCTAGCTGGGAGTAGGATGCATTGAGAATGCGAGCTATAAATTTCGTGACTACAATTGGTTCAAGGAGTGGTTAATAATTCGTCGTAGCATGTGCTGTATGGTCATGCAAAACTCGACCGTGGAGGTTCAGTGGACAAGTTCGTCTTCCATCTCTAGGGAGCTATTGCTGAGCAAACAACCTGATCTACATTGTTAGTGATGACAAACTGGCAGTCAAATAAAAATGCAAATAATTCAATTGTGTAGTGTAGCATGTACGCCCGAGTGAAACCGATTAAACCTTCCAGTGCGATCAGTTCGCAGCACTGACCATGTCCTCTGAGCAGCTCTCTTCGACTAGCAGCGGATAAGCAGAACCATTACTCCGTGTCTCCAAACAGCTCCCCCTCATATGGGAACAACTTTTTTTCCCTGAAGAGGCATAAGCATGCGCATCATTGCATTGTGGAAGAAGCGACAAAGAAGTCGGGTATAATGCCATTTGGCCATTACAACGCTAATCTCGAGGATTAGCAGCCACACCCACCATGCATACATACGATACATACTCCACCTGGTCCAACCTCATGCCAATGGCTATGAGGTAGAATACAGAGCAACCAAGCCGCGTCACAACCGTCGCCGGAGGCCTCTGCAACAGGACCCAGACCCTAGGATAACACAGACCAACATCCCCCCACCTACTGCGCCAAGAGAAAGTCGGCAAGTAGACAGTTGGGCCTGGGCGGACCTAGAGAAGGTGCCGTCGAGAGAGTGCCGGCAATGATGTACATTGCGTTTATACCCAGATATCCTACTAGTGAACGTCCAAACATGGCGCTTTCCCACAATTTGGTTCTTATTCCATGGGTGCGGACGTGTGGCACTGGGCGGTATATGCGCCTGCAATCTCGTCTGCTCGGCGTTGTTAGGTGATCCGAGCAGTAGTTAATATTCTTGGCAATACGCTCCTAGCAGAAATGGACGAAAGGTGTGTACCAGTTGAATACGTGCTTGGATTCTGTTCTGGCGCAGCTCGGTACAGGTCACTGTGCCATGGGGCCGAGCCGAAACGTGTTCAATGCTGCCTAGGCGCATTTAGTATCTGGGGGATGGGTGGTGCTCTTCTTTTTTTTTTTTTTGAAAAGGGGGATGACCCCCGGCCTCTGCATCGGACCGATGCATGCGGCCATCTTATTAAAATCCAATCCAAACAAAGTCTGAAACTCAGTACAGCTCGCAAACGGAGCGCAAAAGGTTAAAAAAAAGGATAAAAAAGGCCACAACCGGCGACGTAAGAAGATTAGATGACTAAACACTTATTCTATTAATAGACCGTCATCCAAACCGATTGTAGATAGCCCGTGCGACCGTCTCCCATCGGTTGCACCAAGTAACCAAAGGCTCTCTGAAGTCCGTATGAGTTAGTAACGACCACATACGGATCCAAGCTGTATCTCTGTGAATAACCTGCAAAAAGTTTATAAGATTTTGTCTGTTAAAGATCATATCATTTCTGCATTTCCATATAGCCCAAAGTAATGCGCATATTCCTATCCGAATACGTCCCGCACTAACTGGTTCCACTCCAGCAAGCCACGTCCCAAACAACATGTCAATACTCGCTGGAGGGGTAATGTTAAAGGCTATATGTATCGTACGCCATAGCAACTTAGCAAGAGGGCAATCAATGAATAGGTGTTGTATCGTTTCATCGTTGTCACAAAAACAACAACGTGGACTACCTACCCATCTTCGCTTCAGTAAATTATCTTTGGCGAGAATCAGCTCCTTGTGAACAAACCACATGAAGATTTTGATTCTCACCGTGAAAACTAACAGAAAGGAACAAGAACCAGGCCGGCGGAATGGAAACAGATCGATGAGCAGCTGTTGTTCAGCAACCAGTCCATATTATGCATGATTATTATAGCTTTGTATTTCTCTCCGATCTATCGGTTTAGTTTGGCCTACTAGATTGATTTATCTTGCAATGGGAGAGGTGCTTTGTGATGGGTTCAATCTTGCGGTGTTCAATCCCAGTGACAGAAAGGGACATGACATGTATTTGTATTGTTGCCATTAAGGATAAAAAGATGGGGTTTATTCATATTGCTTGAATTTGCTTCTCTACATCATGTCATCTTGCTTAAGGCGTTACTTTGTTTCATACTTAATACCCTAGATGCATGCTGGATAGCGGTCGATGGGTGGAGTAATAGTAGTAGATGCAGGCAGGAGTCGGTCTACTTGTCTCGGATGTGATGCCTATATGCATGATAATTGCCATGAATCCGTCATAATTATTTGCTATTCTGTCAATTGCCCAAAAGTAATTTGTTTACCCACCGTATGCTTATGTGCTCAAGAGAGAAGCCTCTAGTGAAAACTATGGTCCCCGGGTCTATCTTAATTATATAAAAAACCTAAAAATACCTTGCTGCAATTTATTTACTTTTATTTTAATTAGTATTTTATTTTAGCTATTTACCTCTATAAGATTTAATCCATGCAAGTAACCGCTAAGGGGATTGACAACCCCCTTATTTGCGTTGGGTGCGAGTGTTTGCTCTTGTGTGTGCAGGTGCGTTTTAACGGAGTTTTGCTTGGTTCTCCTACTGGATTGATAACTTGGTTCTTAACTGAGAGAAATACTTATCTCTACTGTACTGCATCATCCCTTCCTCTTCGGGGAAATACCAGCGCAGACTACAAGTAGCAGTGGCCCCCCTCAAGTAGGTCTTGGCTCCAGTATTTTGTATTTATTCCATAAAAATTCTCCAAAAAGTTTCATCCAATTCCAAGAAATTTTATTTCTGCACAAAAAACAACACCATGGTAGTTCTGCTGAAAACAGCGTCAGTCTAGGTTAGTTCCATTCAAATCATGCAAATTAGAGTCCAAAACAAGAGCAAAAGTGTTTGGAAAAGTAGATATGACGGAGACGTATCAACTCCCCCAAGCTTAACTCATTGCTTGTCCTCAAGCAATTCAGTTGACAAACTGAAAGTGATAAAGAAAAACTTTTACAAACTCTTTTGTTCTTGTATCTATATATATGCTTTAATAATACCCAGGTTTTCAGCAAAGATTATAACTAACCATGCAAATGATAACCGTTAGAAATTATATTCACTCATATCAATGGCATAATCAACTAGCGAGCAATAATAAAATATCTCAAATGCCAACACTTTGTCAAAACAATCATGATATAATATGACAACATGGTATCTTGCTAGCCCTTTCTGAGACAGCAAAACATAAATGCAGAGCACCTCCAAAGTTCAAGCAGCGACTAAACATTGTAATTCATGGTAGAAGAGATCCAGTCATGATGCACACAACATTAACTATACACAATGCATGAGAATGACAATAGTGCTCTCAGGACTGGTGCTTTTTTGAGAAGGTGATAACTCAACAATAAAAGTAAAATAACATAAAAGTAAATAGATTGGCCCTTCGCAGAGGGAAGCAGGGATTTGCAGAGGTGCCACAGCTCGAATCTTAAATCAGAGATAAATATAATTTTGGGAGGTATGCCTTTCCTGTCAATGTCATGACCGAGAGTTTTCAATATCTTCCATGCGAAACAAATTAGCGGCGGTTCCCAAGTGGTAAAGTAAAGTTTACTCCCCCTCCACCAACAATCACAAGCCATGGCTAGCCGAATCCTCGGGTGCCCTCCATACCAATAACTTTTCGGGGGAGTTTGTTTTATTATTTTGCAATTTTAATTATGGGACTGGGCATCCCGATTACCAGTGCCTCTCGTGTCAGGACAAGTGAATAAACACTCATCATGAGAATAACCCGCTTAGCATGGAAGATATTGACCGCCCCCTGTCGCTCCATGAGCGGTACGGGCACACAAAACAGATGTTCATTTGAATATTTAGAGGTGGCACATGCAAATTTACTTAGAACGGCAGAGCAATACCGCATATGGGTTGATATAGTGGACTCATCTGGAATGACTTTGGTTTAAGGATTTTGATGCACAAGCAGTATTCCCGCTTAGTACGGGCGAAGGCTAGCAATTAGGTTGAGAAGCGACCAGCTAGAGAGCGAAAACGGTCATAATCATGCATTATGAATAATCAACATTGAATACTAGCATGAGTAGGATATAAGCACCATGAACATAAATATCGTGGAGGCTATGTTGGTTTTGAAGCAACTACATGCGTGAACATGTGCCAAGTCAAGCCACTTGAAACATTCAGAGGAGGATACCATATCATCATACTACATCACAATCATTTTAATGCATGTTGACACACAAGATAAATCATTATCCACTCCTAGCTTCTTAAGCATGATATGAGCAACTATAATCTCTAATTTTCATCATAAACATGTTTAATCATAATATGCTGAATCATGGATACTGAGTTAAACATATTTACAAAAACAAAAACAAGTTGAGTTCATACCCGCTTTTCCTTGCCACAGTCACTTCATCAAATTATCGTCATTATTGCCTTTCACTTGCACGGCCGAATGATGTGAAAATAATAATAGTGCAAGGGTGCCGTGGACTAAGCTAGAATCAGCAAACATTTTATTCAAAGGAGAAGACAAGGTAATATGGGCTCTTTGTTAGATCAACAATAATGCATACGAGAGCCACTCAACATTTTCATCGTGGTCTTTTCCTTACAATGACTCAACAAAAGAAAATAATTTCAGAGGAACATACTGAAATATTTTTGGAGTTTTTAGTTTTTTCTTGAAGGAAGCAAATTAAAGAAGACAGAACAAAAAACAAGAAAAACTATTTACACGGGAAAGCTCCCAACAAGCAAAAGAAGAAACGGGAAATCTTTTTGGGTTTTCTTTTAATACTACAACTAATTAAACTAGAAAGAAAAACCGAAAAGAAGTGAGAAATATTTTTCGATTTTCTCAAAGTTTTTCCAACACACAAGAAGAAAATGAGAAAATAAAACTAACATGGATTATACAATGAAAGAGGATGAACACCGACAACTGAAATGAAATGTATGATCATGAATGTAATGTCGGTGAGAAATACGTACTCCCCCAAGCTTAGGCATTTGCCTAGCTTGGTCCACGCGGCCATCTATAGTAGCCATCTGGTCCCATATGAAAGTGCTGAGGCAGCGGCACCCGAGCATACCAATCCTGGGCCTCATCCTCTACCGCTGCCAATGCGTTCCGGTAAGCAACGATGTCCGGTGGCATAATAGTATATCACGAGTATCCTCACTAAAAACCAAGTTATAACGAATGTTGTGAGGAGGCTCAGGAGCATCAAGAAAGTGGTGATCCCGCATAGACTGGTGATCTAAGTAAACTATGGGCAACAAGTAATCATGTGGGCGTATGTTAACATTAAAACGTCTCACTAAGCGAGTAGCATAAATACCACCATGAATTTTAACCTTAGTCCTATTAGTGTGCAGGTGGCGTGCAATGATAGCTCCCAGGTTATAAGTGTTGTCATTATACAGTGCGCGGCGTAAAATGGCAAAGTCAGGTGCACATAGCGCACCACCTTACTCTCTAGCAGTCAAGCATTTCCCTATGAATAAAGCAAAGTAATGAATAGCGGGAAACTGCAAGCTAGTGGCTCGGGCTTTCGACACGCCCCTTTCCTCTCCCACAGTTAAAGTGCGGAGGAAGCCCTCAAACTCCTCCGGTTAAGGCTCTGTTATTTCCCCATCAAAGGGGATCAAACATATCTCACAAAACTCAGCAAGTGGTATCTGATGATGTTCTGCATATAAATCAAAGCGCACCTCAGGAGGTTCGAGCCTATTCAGGAAATGAATGTTATGCACAAAGGAATTTGTAAGGATGTGGTATTGGTCACACTCAACTGCGAGGTAGTCGGTCAATCCGGCGTTAGCAACAAATTGCGTAAACTCTTGGTAGAATCCGGATTCATTCATGAAGGCATTGTGCGGCCACTCGCACGGCCGGACCTCCGTCCTACGCGGAATGTTGAGGTTACTGTCCGAGGAGTCCCCAAGGACTCCCTTGGCATTCCGCTTTGAGGAACTCCTCCGGAAGAAATTCATTTTCCTAAGAACAAATTTCTGAAAATTTTTGGGCCACAAAAAGATGTTAACAAAACTTCGCAAAATTGATAGCAACTACTCCTAGAAGTGCCTAGAAGCCATATCAAGCTTTAAAACTACTTGGAACTTAAAGAATTCAACATGCAAACTCATTTTCATTAGCACCAAGAGTAGCTAATTATGCAAAATATAATCCACTAGAGCAAAAACTAATTGGAGCAATGGAGGAGTCACATACCAAGTAGCAATCCCTCAAAACAGTTTCGGAAATGGAGCTTCGAGCAAAGAGATCAAAAATCTCAGGTTTGGGAGAAAGAACACAAGAGAGAGAGAGAGCTACCAGGATTTTTTGCTAGAGGTAAGAGACGAAGTGGGCTGAAGGAATAAGTGAGGGGGTCCCTATGGGGCCCACAAGCCACCAGGGCGCGCCTGGGGGAGGGGGGGGGGTGGCGCGCCCTGGTGCCTCGTGGGCACCTGGGGCACCCCCCTGGTATGTTTTCAATGCAAAAAAATCTTAAATATTATATAAAAATTCATGTAAAAATTTCAGATCATTCTGAGCACTTTCATTTTTGAGCACTTTTTATTGCACGGATAATTCAGAAAACAGGGCAATCATGGCATTTTATTGCATTTAACTAAAATTAACAAAAAGTGGGTACAGAAGGTGGTGCTTACTAAATTCATCGACCACATGCCCCTCAAAAAGAATCCATTAATAAGGTTGATCAAGTCTTATTAACAAACCATTTTCGAGTAATATGAAACCGAAGAACCTTCATAAAACACTAGGTTACCTCAATGGGGATATGCGTCTCCCCAACAATAAGTATTTCATATTTCATTTTGACAGTAGGAAGCGGGAGTTGAAAACTTCCAATAGTAATTGTCGGAGTCTTTTCAATAACATGAATACCATTTACATGAAATTGTTTCTTCGGAAAGTGCACCGTATGTTCATTACCATTGATATGAATAGTGACCTTGCTTGTGTTGCAATCAATAACAGCCCCTGCAGTATTCAAAAAGGGTCTACCAAGGATAATCGACATGTTGTCGTCCTCCGGCATATCAAGTATAACAAAGTCTGTTAGGATAGTATCATTTGCAACTACAACGGGCACATCCTCACAAACACCGATAGGAATGGCAGTTGATCTGTCAGCCATTTGCAATGATATTTCAGTGGGAGTGAGTTTATTCAAATCAAGTCTTTTATATAAAGAGAAGGGCATAACACTAACACCGGCTCCTAAATCACACAAAGCAGTTTTGACATAATTTCTTTAATGGAGCATGGTATAGTCGGTATTCCTGGATCTCCTAGTTTCTTAGGTACTCCATCCTTAAAAGAATAATTTGCAAGCATGGTAGAAATTTCAGCTTCAGGTATCTTTCTTTTATTTGTAACAATGTCTTTCATATATTTAGCATAAGGAGGCATTTTCAACAAATCAATCAAACGAGTACGCAAAACAACGGGTCTAAGTATTTCAGCAAAGCGTTCAAAGTCTTCCACATCTTTATTCTTAGATGGTTTAGGAGGACAGGGCATGGGTTTTTGGACCCATGGTTCTCTTTTTTTACCATGTTTTCTAGCAATGAAGTCTCTTTTATCATAACGTTTGTTTTTAGGAGGTAGGTTATCAAGATCAACAACAGGTTCTATTTCAACATCATTATCAGGTTCTTTATCATTATCTGGTTGAGCATCCACATGAGCCTCATCATTATCATTAGGTAAATGTTCATTACCAGATTGTGTTTCAGCATTAGAAATAGAAACATCATTATTATCCTCAGAGGGTTTTTCTACCTTAGGTTCACTTGAAGTATGCAAAGTCCTATCATTTTTATTTTTCTTTTTCTTTTTAGATGGACTAGGTGCGTCAACATTAATTCTTTGAGAGTCTTGTTCAATTCTTTTAGGGTGACCTTTAGGATAAAGTGGCTCCTGAGTCATTCTACCTCCTCTAGTCATTACTCTAACAGCATGATCATTCATATTGTTATTCATTTCATTGAGCAATTCACTTTGAGATTTAGCAACTTGTTCTAACTGGGTTTGAACCATAGATGCATGTTTACCTACACCTTTGACATCATTAGCAATTCTAAACAACAAGTCACTCAAACGATCAATCATGTAGGCATTTCATTTCAATTGTTTCATAACATTTGCATTGAAATGATCTTGCTTAATAATATAATTGTGAAATTCATACAAGCATTGACTAGGCGGTTTGTTATAAGGAATATCACCTTCATCAAACTTTATAAGAGAATTTACCTCTACTACCTGTGGCGGTGTGTCAAGACCATATATTTCTTCAATAGGTGGCAAATTCTTAACATCTTCAACTTTAATACCTTTTTCCTTCATACATTTCTTTACTTCTTGCATATCTTTAGGACTGAGAAATAAAATACCCCTTTTCTTCGGAGTAGGTTTAGGCGGTGGTTCAAGAAGTGTCCAATCATTATCATTCTTCAATACATTATTCAATAGTTCCTCAGCTTGTTCAATAGTTCGTTCCCTGAAAACACAACCAGCACAACTATCTAGGTAGTCCCTAGAAGCATCGGTTAGTCCATTATAGAAGATATCAAGTATTTCATTTTTCTTAAGAGGATGATCAGGCAAAGCATTAAGTAATTGGAGAAGCCTCCCCCAAGCTTGAGGGAGATTCTCTTCTTCAATTTGCACAAAATTAAATATTTCCTGTAAGGCAGCTTGTTTCTTGTGAGCAGGAAAATATTTTTCAGAGAATTAATAAATCATATCCTGGGGACTACGCACACAACCAGGAGCTAGAGTATTATACCATATCTTAGCATCACCATTTAACGAGAAAGGAAATAACTTAAGAATAAAGTAATAGCGAATTTTTTCCTCATGAGCAAATAGGGTGGCTATATCATTTAATTTAGTAAGATGTGCCACAACAGTTTCAGTCTCATAGCCATGGAAAGGATCAGATTCAACCAAAGTAATTAACCCAGGATCAACAGAGAATTCATAATCCTTATCAGTGATAAAGATAGGTGAAGTAGCAAACTTAGGATCATGTTTCATTCTCTCCCTCATAGATTTTTCTTTCATTTCAGCAAGCAATTTTATAACCTCATCTCTATCATTATAGGCAAGAATAGCTCTAGCCGTCTCCCTTTCAAAGACATGTTCATCAGGTGATTCAACTCTAGCAGGAGGGCTAGGCATAATAGGTGAATCATAATTCTAAAGAATTTCAGCATTTTTTGCATTCTCAATTTCTTTAACTTTAGCAAGTTGTTCATCAATAAATTCACCAAGCGGCACAGTGTCATCAAGCAAAGTACTAGTATCATCATAAGTATCATTCATGGCAGAGGTAGTATCATCAATAACTTGCGACATATCAGAATTAATAGCAGGTGGTGGTGTTGGAAGGTTATTCAAAACGGAAGGTGAATCAAGTGCGGAGCTAGATGGCAGTTCCTTACCTCCCCTCGTCTTAGAGGGAACGATCTTGGTGTTAGCGTCTTTCAGATTCTTCATAGTGATCAATACATATAAATCCCAAGTGACTCAGCAAATAAAGCTATGCTCCCCGGCAACGGCGCCAGAAAAAGGTCTTGATAACCCACAAGTATAGGGGATCGCAACAGTTTTCAAGGGTAGAGTATTCAAACCAAATTTATTGATTCGACACAAGGGGATCCAAAGAATATTTGCAAGTATTAGCAGTTGAGTTGTCAATTCAACCACACCTGGAGACTAAATATCTGTAGCAGAGTGATCAGTAGCACTGTAGTCTGATAGTTTGATAGCAATAGCAATAGTAGTAACAGTAACAGTAGCAGCAATAACTTTGTAGCAATTGTGACAGTAGTAGCAACAGTAGTAACTTAGCAAAGAACAATATGTGAAAAGCTCATAGGCATTGGATCGATGATTTTGTTGGATATCATTCATCATGTAACAGTCATAACCTAGGGCGACACAGAACTAGCTCCAATTCATCAACGTAATGTAGGCATGTATTCCGTATATAGTCACACGTGCTTGCGATAAGAACTTGCATGACTTCTTTTGTCCTACCCTCCCGTGGCAGTGGGGTCCATAAGGAAACTGAGGGATATTAAGGCCTCCTTTTAATAGAGAACCGGAACAAAGCATTAACACATAGTGAATACATGAACTCCTCAAACTACGGTAATCACCGGAAAGAATCCCAGTTATTGTCACCTTGGGGTATGCGGATCATAACACATTGCAGGTGCATATAACTTGCAAGATCGGATCAAGAACACAAATATATTCATGGAAACATAAAGGGTTTAGATATGAAATCATGGCACTCGGGCCCTAGTGACAAGCATTAAGCATAGCAAAGTCATAGCAACATCAATCTCATAACATAGTGGATACTAGGGATCAAGCCCTAACAAAACTAAATCTATTACATGATAAATCTCATCCAACCCATCACCGTCCAGCAAGCCTACGAAGGAATTACTCACTACCGGCGGTGAGGATCATGAAATTGGTGATGGAGGATGGTTGATGATGACGATGACGGAAGATCCCCCTCTCCGGAGCCCCGAATGGACTCCAGATCTGGCCTCCCAATGAAGAACAGGAGGTGGCAGTGGCTCCGTATCGTGAAACGCAATACAACTTCCTCTCTTAATTTTTTCTCTGGAAATAGGAATTTATAGTCTTGAGATTAGGGTCAGCGGAGCCACGTGGGCCCCACGAGCCACCAGGGCACGCTTGGGGGGGTGACGCGCCCTGGTGCCTCGTGGGCAGCAGGTGGCCCCCCTCCAGTAGGTCTTGGCTCCAGTATTTTTCAATTATTCCATAAAAATTCTCCAAAAAGTTTCGTCCAATTCCATGAACTTTTATTTCTGCACAAAAAACAACACCATGGTAGTTCTACTGAAAACAGCGTCAGTCCAGGTTAGTTCCATTCAAATCATGCAAATTAGAGTCCAAAACAAGAGCAAAAGTGTTTGGAAAAGTAGATACGATGGAGACGTATCAGGATGTTCGGATTGCGAGGCGCATGTTCCAGATCAGAGTTGTGAAATGGTGCTACTTGTGATCTGCGTTGGGATTTCCTCGAAGAGGAGAGCATGATGTAGTATAGTAGAGATAAGTATTTCCCTCAGTTAAGAACCAAGGTTATCAATCAAGTAGGAGAACCAAGCAAAACATCGTTAGCAGCACCTACACACACAAAAGCAAATACTTGCACCCAACGCGAACAAGAGGGTTGTCAATCCTCTTGGTGGTTACTTGCAAGGATTAATTCTGATAGTGATAGATAGATAAGTAAATTGCAAAACAAAATAAAAGTAAATAAATTGCAGCAAGGTATTTTTGTTTTTATATCTGATAGATAAATGACCCAGGGGCCATAGTTTTCACTAGAGGCTTCTCTCTTGAAGATAGCATACGTGGGTAAACAAATTACTGTTAAGCAATTGATAGAAAAGTGCATAGTTATGATGATATTCAAGGCAATGATCATGTATATAGGTATCACGTCCGAGACAAGTAGACCGACTCCTGCCTGCATCTACTACTATTACTCCACTCATCGACCGCTATCCAGCATGCATCTAGAGTATTAAGTATAAAACAGAGTAATGCCTTAATAAAGATGACATGATGTAGACAAAGTAAACTCAAGCAATATGAATAAACCCCATTGTTTTATCCTTAATGGCAACAATGCAAATACATGTCTTGTCCCCTACTTTGTCACTGGGATAGAGCACCGCAAGATTGAACCCATCACAAAGCACCTCTCCCATTGCAAGATAAATCAATCTAGTTGGCCAAACCAAATGGATAGATCGGAGAGAAATACAAAGCTATAAAAATCATGCATAAAAGAGTTTAGAGAAGACTCAATTAATATTCATAAATATTCAGATCATAAACCCACAATTCATCAGATCCCAACAAACGCACGGCAAAAGAAGATTACATCGGATAGAACTCCAAGAACATCGAGGAGAACATTGTATTGAAGATCAAAGAGAGAGAAGAAGCCATCTAGCTACTAGCTATGGACCCGTAGGTCGGTGGTAAACTACTCACACATCATCAGAGGGGCAGCAAGGTTGATGTAGAAGCCCTCCGTGATCGATTCCCCCTCCGGTAGAGTGCCGGAAAAGGCCTCCAGATGGGATCGCGGAAGAACAGAAGCTTGCGGTGGTGGAAAAGTTTTCTCATCTAGCTCTTTATTGGTTTCCCAATATTTGAGAATTTATAGAAGTGGAATTAGGTCAAAACAAGCCATGAGGGGCCGACAAGGCATCAGGGCGCGCCCCCCCGAGGCCGCGCCCTGTTGCCTTGTGGCCTCGTCGTGAGGCTTCTGGCCTCCTCCCGAAGCTTCCAGGGTCTCTTTTGTCCAAAAAAAATCATCAAAAAGTTTCTTGGCATTTGGACTTCGTTTGGTACTAATTTCCTGAAAAACCAAAAACAAGCTGAAAACATCAACTGGCACCCAAGATGTTTAGTCCCAAAAAATGATATATAATTGCATATAAAACATCCAAGATTGATACTATACTAGCATGGAACAATAAAAAATTATACATATGTTGGAGACGTATCAAGCATCCCCAAGCTTAATTCCTGCTCGTCCTCGAGTAGGTAAATCACTACAGGAATCAGGCACTTTGCCGTCTGCCATGGCAGACGGCAAAGGAATGTCTGGCGGACGGCAAAGCCCTTTGTCGTCAGCCAGCAGACGGCCCCACGTCCGGCTGAATGAACTACGACAGAGGGTTGCTTTGCCGTCTGCTTAAATAAAGCGGACGGCAAAGAAGTTTGCCGTCAGCCATACTAAGCAAGCAGACGGCAAATGCCTTGGACGGCAGAGGGATAGGGTTAGGCCCGTTAGGTGGCTAACGGCGTACTTTGCCGTCTGCCAGCAGACGGCAAAGGCGCAAAGTTCTTTGCCGTCTGCCAGCTGACGTCAGGCGTCAGCTGGGGCCAATGCATACCCTTTGCCGTCTACCAGCAGACGACAACGCACACCAGCCTTTGCCGTCTGCTGGCAGACGGCAAAGTGCCCAAATAGGCCAGCCCAGGTGCCCCCCAGGTTGCACAGGTAGCTGCCACGTGGCAGCTTTGCCGTCCGCTGGCAGACGGCAAAGCTCTTTGCCGTCTGCTGGCAGACCGCAAAGTGCCTGTATTGCCCCTGTTAATTCTGTTTTTTCTTAAATTCAATCAATTTCACAGATATATATATATTCATTTGAAAAACAAGCATACATATCCCTGCCATATGGATATGATCATCCAACACATATATATACCAAATCAAAAGTCCATATCCAACATATATATAGCCAACATATCCAACAATTAAGCAAAAAGTCCATATACAATGGTTTCATCCATACATACATATATAGGTAGCAAGTTTCACATTGTTCATCCTACAAAATCAAAACAAAAAGGAAGGACAAGGAGAAGAGTAGACTCCATCAACGCAAGCTTCCGTGATCTGAAGAAATCTGCAAAATGGGAAAGAAGAAAGTTAGAAGAAGAAGACTAGAAGAAGAAGAAGAAGAAGAAGAAGAAGACTAGAAGAAGAAGAAGAAGAAGAAGAAGAAAAAGAAGAGGAGAATCTCTTTCTTTTTCTCCTCTTCTTTTTCTTCTTCTTATTGCTTACTTGTGTCATTTTAGAGCTAACCTAGATAAATAGGTCATTTTTGGAGCTAAGTAAGGTTGTTATGTCATTTTCAAGGAAAATAAGCTAAGTATATGACATTTTGGACGTAACCAAGGTTATTATGCCATTTTTGACCTAAGTATGCTAAGTATGTCATAAATGAACTAAATAAGCTAAGTATAGGTCATTATTGACCTAACCTAGGTAATTATGCCATTTTTGAGCTAACTAAGCATATTAAGTCATTTTGGAGGAAAAAATGCTAACTGTAGGTCATTTTAGAGCTAACCTAGGTAAATAGGTCATTTTGGAGCTAAACCAAGGTTATTATGCCATTTTTTACCTAAGTATAGGTCATTATTGAGCTATCTTAGGTTGTTATGCCATTTTTTAGCTAACTAAGCATATTAAGTCATTTTGGAGGAAAAAATGCTAAGTATAGGTCATTTTAGAGCTATCCTAGGTAAAATAGGTCATTTTGGAGCAAAGTAAGGTTATTATGTCATTTTCGAGGAAAATAAGCTAAGTATATGACATTTTGGAGCTAAACCAAGGTTATTATGCCATTTTTTACCTAAGTAAGCTAATTATGTCATAAATGAACTAGCTAAGCTAAGTATAGGTCATTTGAGAGCTAACCTAGGTAAAATAGGTCATTTTGGAGCTAAGTAAGGTTATTATGTCATTTTCGAGGAAAATAAGCTAAGTATATGACATTTTGGAGCTAAACCAAGGTTATTATGCCATTTTTGACCTAAGTAAGCTAATTATGTCTTAAATGAACTAGCTAAGCTAAGTATAGGTCATTTTTGAGCTAGCCTAGGTAGTTATGCCATTTTTGAGCTACCTAAGCATATTAAGTCATTTTGGAGGAAAAAATGCTAAGTGTAGGTCATTTTAGAGCTATCCTAGGTAAAATAGGTCATTTTGGAGCTAAGTAAGGTTATTATGTCATTTTCGAGGAAAATAAGCTAAGTATATGACATTTTGGAGCTAAACCAAGGTTATTATGCCATTTTTTTACCTAAGTAAGCTAATTATGTCATAAATGAACTAATTAAGCTAAGTATATGTCATTATTGAGCTAGCCTAGGTAAAATAGGTCATTTTGGAGCTAAGTAAGGTTATTATGTCATTTTCGGGGAAAATAAGCTAACTATATGACATTTTGGAGCTAAATAGGTCATTTCTTAAGCTAAGTATGCATTTGTTAAGCAAAACAGTAGGGAAAACGTACCGTCATCACGGAGGTGAATGACCGGTCGCGCCAGTGGCAGACGCAGAAGGATCGGTCGATGCTTGTCGGGAGTTACGCTGCACCAAAGATCATTTGCAATGTCTCGTTAGCATGATGCAACTCAAATGTGAAGACTAGTAACTAATGACCATTCAAATGAAACTCACCGTGCCCGCCGGAGCAATGACTGGCATCGGCGGAGGGGTCTGACCGTTGCTCTGGCACATGGTTTGCACATTTGGTTTTCACGAGTCAGTCATATTAGTTAGTAATGAAACAAACATTACGTGCATGATTTGGCTAATATGCAGAAGAAACTTAGCACGAAGAGCTCGTATAAGGCCCGGTGAGACGCGTCGTTCCGGTTCCTCTCCTCCTCCAACAGCGTAGCAGTCCTCTCCTCCAACTCCCTCTCCCTCTCCGCCGCCTTCCTCTTTGCCTCCGCCAGAAGCTGCTGGGTCTTCGCTCTCTCTTTCTCAAGAGCAACCTGCAACACCACTCCTCGTTAGCATTGTAATAATCGACGGCCGCACACACAATGTAATGGAGGAAAGGTATCTGAGTCCGTATAACTAACCTCGATTTGGAGCTCCATTGGCCATGGACGAGGCCTTATCTCAGGATCGGAGCTCGTCTGGCGCTTCTTGATCTCCGGAGAGTGCTCGGACAACGTATCAGTCCATCCCCAATGGCTATCGAGCCATGGGGCCTCCCGCCACCAGATATCATCACCAGCTCTGGATCAAGAGGTTGCCGGCTCGGGTTAAAGTCATCCCCTTTCCTCGCCTTCCCCTCGTCTCTGTACCTCACGAGCTTGTTGTGGGAGGAGATGTTGGTGAAGCTCTCTGGATGATCAAGGTCAGACTCAGAGAATGCCTTGGCCTTCTTGTACTTTGCAGTATGGGCCATGGCATAGAGGTCGAACACCTCTGGCACCTCCGTCTTGTTGTGTCGTGCCTAAAAGGGAGGAACAAAGTATTAATTAAGGGCTTAAGCTAGCATGAAGAATGAAATTGCATGAATCATGAAGCAAACCACATACCCAGTTATTCCCGTACTCATATAGGTTGGCGCTCCCTTGACGGTGTGGCACACCAACCATTTTGGCACACCGCTCCTTGGCATTGTTGTGGACGGCTAGCCATTGGGGAGAGCACCACTCATCCACCAACGCCTCCCAACAGTCCATCCTATCCGCACACCATCTCGGGGGCACCTAAGTTAGTCAAGAGAAATTTCAGCGCTACGCCTACGAATCAAATCAAGGAAACTAAGTACAAGGCCTTAAGAATAGGTATTTACCTTCATGTACTTCTCCTTACTCAGAAACTTGCCACGGCACTTCGTCTTGGACCTCTTAATACCAGTCGAGGCGTAGTAGTCTCGAACATCCTGCACCCGAGCCTCGTGCCATAAGTTCTGAAGTAGGCGCCTGCACTCGGCTTCGATAACCATAGCCGCGGCCTCCTCCTCTCCCTCAAGACACCTGTAGAAGGTATGCAATCAAACAAGACAACACTGATTAGTACAATAACTCGGTACTATTGATTTTTAATTCTGTAAAGGAGAAATTACCCAAAACGTCTGGATCACCATCTCGGCCCTCGTGCGGCACAAGACACCGTCGATCCTCTCCTACGGCTGGGCCGGGGCAGCCAAGTACAGCTCCCAGCTCAGTCCGAGCTGTCGAACCTGACCCTCACCGGGCAACGTGACCCACCCCGGGAAGTTCTGCTGGCAAAGCACACCAAGGACGAAGTTGGGCTTGCGGATACCAGGGCCGTGTATCCAACCCCTGCAGTATGACAAGGCCAACGCATTAGATTTTGAAGAAACGTGAAGGCAAAAGGTTAAAAAAGAGTAAATGCACTTACTTCTCCCCTTTAGGCGCAATCAACCACCTCTGCTCGCGGGTCGCCGGCACGGGCGGGAGCTTTGTACCACCACGCTGGTAGACGTTGCCCCCCTCAACCAGCTCGCCCTCGCTATAGCTATCATCTTAAAAGCGATCCTCGCCACCATCAGCATGGCCACTCGCCTCCGGCGGCCAGTCCCCCCATCGGGTCGACTGCGACGTAGCCTGATCCGTGCTCTGCTCCGGAGTCTCGTGGGACGAAGCCTCTGGGACCGGAGTCTCGTGGGGCGAAGGCTCGGCGGCCCGAGGCTCGTGGACCGGAGTGTCGTGGGGCGAAGGCTCGGCGACCCGAGGCTCGTCGGCCCGAGGCTCGTGGACCGGAGTCCGAGACGGGTCCACCTCAGACGGAGCAGTCCTATGGTCGGGTGAATCAGCTGGGGTGGCGGCGAGGAAGGCGTAGCAGCCTTCCTACCTCTCCGGCCGCCACGGCCACCTCTAGTACCCCTCTTCTTCCCCCGACCTCTCCCGGCCGAAGAAGAAGCGCCCGCCGGTGGTGTCTGCATACTGAGATGCAGCGCTCTCCGGAGGTGCTGGGGTGGAATGGAAGCACCCCTCCCACCACGCGCCGAGGAAGGAGCCTCGGAGCGCTCTGGACCCGCGCCCACCATCTGTCAACACCTGCAACGACAAAGAGTAAACGAAATTAGTACAACCTAAAAAAATTGAATACCTGACATGAATAATAATATGTATATAATTTAAGTGTATCATCATCATGAACATAATAAAAAATGGAATACCTAACATGAACTAATTAATAATATATATGTACATAATAATAATTGAATACCTGACATGAACTAATATTAATCTTCATCATCTATATATGCTCCGGGGTCAATAAATGCATCATCATCACTATCAGTAATGACATGCTCATCATCATCGTCAATAAATGCATCAACATGTGGAAGGCCTCCTTTACGTAATCGGTCAAGCATTGACAGGTCATCCGCAGCAGTAACCTCTTCTTGTTCTTGCTCTTCTTGTTCCGGCTCTTCTTGTTCCGGCTCAGGGGTGAAGTCGGATTCACTGTCGCTGTCTACTTCAATGTTCTGGGGTGAAGTAGAGCGGTTCTTCAAACGTTTTTTGGAAAGACGTGTTTCTTGGAAGAATTCTCCTTCTTATGTGTCTGGGTTAATGTGAGGTTCATAATCCTCTTCATTGGGGGGAGGTGGTCTAACATGTGGCGGCACTTCATAAACGACATCCCAACCATTGAGATTTGGATCACTTTGACAGGCCCACGGTAGATAGAAAACTTGGGTTGCCTGTTGAGCCGTAATATAGACATCGGGAACATCCAAATGGGTGCTTTGTTTGATTTCGACTAGCCCTATATGTTCATGAGTCCTTCTAGTCTCCTTCGGCTGGAACCAAAAACATTTGAAGACTACGACGTTCGGTGGGTTTGCACCATAGAATACAAGTTCATAAATTGCTTCAACTCTTCCATAATACTTGGTATCTCCTTCGCCGATAGCACAGACACAACAATTCGTAGACTTTCGGTCGGCCATAGATAGCACTTTGCCATAGGTACGAAAGCGATACCCGTTGATGTCGTATTTGTCAAATGAACGGACCTTATAGTCAAAACCATTAGCGACATGTCTCAATTCGGCGTCCATAGACTCTGAATTAGCCTACAAGTTTAATACGAAAGGATTGTTGCATTAGCCGCAATTTAGACGAAGAAATGAAATGGTCTAATGGAAATTACCGTTTGTTTGAACCAAGAGATGAAACCGGGATAGCCACCACCATGCTTTGCCAGAAGCTCATACTCTTCGACGGAATCCTTTTGGATCACCGCTCCATACGACAATTTGGCGACGTATCGACTGTATCAAATATCCGGGAATAAGAGCAGTTCAATGGAATTAGAACTTGTGAAACAATGTACCGAGAACTTACTCGATGTACGGCCGCACTTCTGTTAGGTTGTTGAAGATATACAACGAAATGGTCTGCCATTCTTCGACATCCAACGATAAGGAATTAGAAGCACCGGCTGGTGTGAGCTTCCCTTTGAATAGGCTGAGGTTGGATCCACCCTTTTTAGGGTCGCCAGCATTGTACCGAGGCTTCGGATTATGCAAATGACGATTTTTGGCTTCGTAGTGTGCTGTCACGAAGTTTGCCGCCTCCTCAGTAATGAATGCCTCGGCCATCGATGCTTCAATTCTACGTTTATTTTTACATTTTGCTCGAAGCGTCTTCTGCATCCTCTCAGTTGCGTAGCACCAACGGTTCTGCATGGGCCCCCCCAATCGTGCCTTGGTCGGGAGATGCAAAATCAAATGCTGCATTGGATTAAAGAAGCCCGGTGGGAAGATCTTCTCTAACTTGCAGATCAACTCCGGCGCCAACTCTTCCATTTCATCTAGCAAGCCAGGCGATAGTTCTTTCGCACAAAGAACACGGAAGAAATAGCTCAGCTCTGCCTGTACTAGCCATTCATCCTCAGGGATAAAGCCACGCAACATCACCAGCATTACCCGCTCAAGCCATATGTGCCAATCATGACTCTTGAGACCAAATATTTTCAATTTTTCAAGACTCGCTCCCCTCTTTAGATTCGCTGCATACCCATCGGGGAACATCAACTCCTTTTTCACCCACAGGATAATTTCCCTCATATCTGGCCTTCCAAGATTGAACCATGCCTTTGGCTTCGTCCAGTTCTGCTTTCCTTTCGGTTGTCGCATGTTTTGTAACGGTCTATCACATAGAGCCTCCTGATTGACTCTAGCCTTAGGATTATCCTTTGACTTCCCCTCTATGCCAAACAATGTACCAAAGAGGGCCTCGACGACATTCTTTTCAGTGTGCATCACGTCGATGTTGTGTGGGCAAAAGAGGTCTGTGAAGTAAGGCAGATCCCACAAGCATGTCTTGTGAGTCCAGGCGTGTTCCGAATTATACCCCTTGAAATACCCTGGACGCTCTGGATCCGGCTCGAGAGCGTTTAACTGATCCAGGGTCTGTTGGCCTGTCAACGCAGGTGGTGCAGAGTTTTTGACAACTCTACCTTTGATGAATTTCTTCTTGTCTTTTCTGAACTTATGGCGAGGATCCAGGAACTATCTATGCAGGTCGACGCAAGAATACTTGCGACCCGCATCCAGCTAACGAAACTCAAGAGCTGCCTTGCATGTGGGGCACGGGAACCTTCCATGCACACACCAGCCAACGAATAGCGCATATGCTGGCAAGTCATGAATCGAGTACATGTACCACACATGCATTAGGAAGTTTTTTTTGTAGCGGCGTCGTATGTCTTGATCCCATTATCCCAAGCTTCATGCAATTCATCCTTAAGCGACTGCATGTACACATTCATACTCTTCCCCGGATAGTTGGGCCCCGGAATTATCAACGTCAGGAAAATGTTCTTTCTTTGCATAATCTGTCCGGGGGGGAGATTGAGTGGAATGACAAATACAGGCCAACAACTATATTGGGCTGCCATCATACCAAACACATTGAACCCATCCGTGCTGATGGCGACTCGAGGATGCCTTGGATCTGCCGCTTTATCATGATGTATTGCATCGAAGTGCTTCCACGCAAAAGTGTCCGATATGTGTACCAACATCTGATTCCCATCTGCATCTAGTTCGGTTCTTTTGCCCAATTTGTGCCATGTCATCTGTCTGGCCGTCTCTTCGACCATGAAAAGATGTTGAAGTCTTGGTATGATTGGCATATACCGAAGAACATTAACTGGGATTTTTGTCTGACTCTTCTCACCCATATCGTTGTCTACCACAATATACCTGGAAGACTTGCAAATGGGACAATAGTTCAAGTCCGCATACTCAAGCCTAAATAAGGCACATCCATTCTCACAGGCATCTATCTTCTCATAGGGCATCTTAAGTACACGGAGGATTTTGGCCGACTGGTACAGGTTTGCAGGCATTACATGGACTTTGGGTAGAAAGCGTCCAAATAGTGTCATCATCGCGTCGTAGCATTCTCTGCCCAAGTTGAATTGAGCCTTCAGAACTATTACTTGTGCGATGGTATCCAGCTGACAAGGCTCAGTGTGCTCATGGAGAGGACGTTTTGAAGATTCCAACATATCATTGAAGGCCTTTGCAGATTCCTCCATCTCATCGTCCGAATCCCGAGCATCATCAAAGTCTTCCACCATTTCTTCGATCCCGGTACCATGCTCGTCGGTGCGACGTGTTGGAAATATGCCCTAGAGGCAATAATAAATTAGTTATTATTATATTTCCTTGTTCATGATAATCGTTTATTATCCATGCTATAATTGTATTAATTGGAAACTCAAATACATGTGTGGGTACATAGACAACATTGTGTCCCTAGTAAGCCTCTAGTTGACTAACTCGTTGATCAAAAGATGGTGAAGGTTTCCTAGCCATGAACATAAGATGTCATTTGATAACAGGGATCACATCATTAGGAGAATGATGTGATGGACAAGACCCAAACTGTAAACGTAGCATATGATCGTGTCAGTTTATTGCTATTGTTTTCTGCATGTCAAGTATCTGTTCCTATGACCATGAGATCATGGAACTCCCTGACATCAGAGGAGTACCTTGTGTGTATCAAACGTCGCAACGTAACTGGGTGACTATAAAGATGCTCTACAGGTATCTCCGAGGATGTCTGTTGGGTTGGCATGGATCAAGACTGGGATTTGTTACTCCGTGTGACGGAGAGGTATCTCAGGGCCCACTCGGTAATACAACATCACAATGAGCCTTGCAAGCAATGTGAGTAAAGTGTTAGCCACGAGATCTTGTATTACGGAACGAGTAAAGAGACTTGCCGGTAACGAGATTGAACTAGGTATAGAGATACCGACGATCGAATCTCGGGCAAGTAATATACCGAAGAACAAAGGGAACAGCATACGGGATTAACTGAATCCTTGACATACAGGTTCGACCAATAAAGATCTTCATAGAATATGTAGGAGCCAATATGGGCATCCAGGTCCCGCTATTGGTTATTGATCGTAGAGGTGTCTCAGTCATGTCTACATAGTTCTCGAACCCGCAGGGTCTACACACTTAACGTTTGGTGACGATTAGTATAGTTGAGTTATTTTGTTGGTGACCGAAGGTTGTTTGGAGTCCCGGATAAGATCCCGGACATGACGAGGATCTCCGGAAGAGCCCGGAGGTAAAGATTGATATATGGGATAATAGTGTTGGGTCTCCGGAAGGGTTCCGGAATTCACCGGAAGGAGTTCCCGATGTTTCCCGAAATGTTCGGGTACGAGAACACTTTATTTGGGCCAAGGGGTAAAGCCCATGAGGCTTAGGCAAGGTGCAAAAGGAAGTTTTGCTGGCGTCTGGGGTGGTACTACCGCTTATCGTAAGCGGTACTACCGCTACAGGCGGTACTACCGCTTATCGCAAGCGGTACTACCGCTACAGGCGGTACTACCGCTTATCGTAAGCGGTACTACCGCTTGTACGCGATACTGCTGGAATCCGAGTTGGACTCTTTCCGTGCGGGCCAAATCGACCTTGTGCGGGCAAAACCGACCTTGTGGAGGTTTTCTCTCCAAGTTTAGACCCCAGGGCTCAACATATAAATAGAGGGGCAGGGCTAGCACACGGGAGACATCAAGATTTCCCAAGCCGTGTGTCGGCAACCCTAACCCTCTAGTTCTCCCGTCATAATCTCCGTAGTGCTTGGCGAAGCCCTGCAGAGATTGTTCCTCACCACCATCACCACGCCGTCGTGCTGCCGGAACTCATCTACTACTTCACCATCGCTCGCTAGATCGAGGAGGTGAAGGCGTCATCAAGCCGTACGTGTGTTGAACGCAGAGGTGCCGTCCGTTCGGCACTAGTTCGTGATCAGATCGAGGGACGACTTGCGATTTGGATCGCGGAGACGTTCGACTACATCAACCGCGTTTCTTAACGCTTCCGCTTAGCGATCTACAAGGGTATGTAGATTCACTCTCCCTCTCGTAGATGCTCATCACCATGGATAGATCTTGTGTGTGCGTAGGAAATTTTTTGTTTCCCATGCAACGTTCCCCAACAGTGGCATCTGAGCTAGGTCTATGCGTAGATGAGATCTCGAGTAGAACACAAACGAGTTGTGTGCGTGGGTGTATACATATTGCTTGCCCGTTACTAGTTGATACTTGATTCGGCGGTATTGTGAGATGAAGCGGCCCGGACCGACATTACGCGTACGCTTACGCGAGATAGGTTTCACCGCTACGTGCACTCGTTGCATAAAGGTGACTGGCGGGTGTCTGTCTCTCTCACTTTAGTTGAATCGATTTATATGAAGAGGGTTCTTTTAGAAGATGAAAAAGCAATCACTACACCACGTTGTGGTTTTGCGTAGGTAAGAACGGTTCTTGCAAACCCGTAGCAGCCACGTAAAATTTGCAACAACAATTAGAGGACGTCTAACTTGTTTTTGCAGGGTATGTTGTGATGTGATATGGCCAATTACATGATGAGATATATGTGATGTATGAGATGATCATGTGTTGTATAGAATATCACGACTTGCATGTCGATGAGTACGGCAACTGGCAGGAGCCATAGAGTTGTCTTTAATTATTTTCGCCGTTTTGCTTTACTTTATCGCTATGAGTTAGCAATAGTCGTGGAAGCAACAGTCGGCGCGACAACCTCATGGCGACACGTTGATGGAGATCAAGATGATGGAGATCATGGTGTCATGCCGGTGACGATGGAGATCATGCCGGTGCTTTGGAGATGGAGATCAAAAGCACAAGTTCATGGCCATATCATGTCACTTATGATTTGCATGTGATGTTAATCCTTTTATGCATCTTATTTTGCTTAGGACGACGGTAGCATTATAAGGTGATCCCTCACTTAAATTTCAAGATAAAATTGTGTTCTCCCCGAGTGTGCACCGTTGTGAAAGTTCATCGTTTCGAGACACCATGTGATGATCGGGTGTGATAGACTCTACGTTCACATACAACGGGTGCAAGCCAGTGTTGCACATGCGGAACACTCGGGTTAAACTTGACGAGCCTGGCATGTACAGACATGGCCTCGGAACACAAGAGACCGAAAGGTCGAACATGAGTCATATAGTAGATATGATCAACATGAAGATGTTCACCATTGAAACCACCTCAACTCACATGATGATCGGACTTGAGTTGGTGGATTTGGATCATGTTACACTCGAATGACCGGAGGGATGTCTATTTGAGTGGGAGTTTTTAAGTAATATGATTAACTAAACTCATTATCTTGAACAATAGTCTAAGTTGTCTTTGCTATATTTATGTTGTAGATCATGGCTCGCGCAGTAGCACCCCTGAATTTTAATGCGTTCCTAGAGAAAGCTAAATTGAAAGATGATGGAAGTAACTTTGTGGACTGGGCCCGTAATCTAAGGATTATCCTTACGGCTTCCCAGAAGGCTTATGTCCTTGATGCACCGCTTGGTGATCCACCCGCTCCAGTTGAGTCTCTAGACGTTGTGAACGCCTGGCGGGCTCGTTCTGAAGATTACTCAATAGTTCAATGTGCAATATTGTATGGCTTAGAACCGGGACTTCAAAGCCGTTTTGAACGTCATGGAGCATATGAGATGTTCCAGGAGTTGAAGTTTATCTTTCAGAAGAATGCCCGGATCGAGAGATATGAGATCTCTGATAAGTTCTATGCTTGCAAGATGGAGGAGAACGGGTCTATCAGTGATCACGTACTCAGAATGTCTGCGTACTCCACTCGTCTGGCTGAATTGGGGATGCCCCTTCCGCCAGAGGCTATCACTGACAGATTTCTTCAATCATTGCCACCTAGCTACAAGAGCTTCGTGTTGAACTATAACATGCACGGGATGAACAAGTCAGTCGCCGAGCTGTTTGCGATGCTGAAAGCCGCTGAGTCTGAAATTCAGAAGGAGCATCAAGTGTTGATGGTCAATAAAACCACTAGTTTCAAAAAAATGGCAATGGTAAGAAGGGTAACTCCAAGAAGAGTGGCAAAGCAGTTGCTCCTCCCGTGAAGAAACCCAAGGCTGGACCCAAACCAGAAACTGTGTGCTTTCATTGCAAGGGAACTGGACACTGGAAGCGGAATTGCCCAAGTATTTGGCTGACAAGAAGGCGGCCAACAACAAACAAGGTATATATGATATACATGTTATTGATGTGTACCTTACCAACTCTCGTTGTAGTGCCTGGGTATTTGATACCGGTGCGGTTGCTCACATTTGCAACTCAAAACAGGAACTGCGGAATAGACGGAGGCAGGCAAAGGACGAAGTGACGATGCGCGTGGGAAATGGTTCCAAGGTTGATGTGATCGCCGTTGGCACGCTCGCTCTTCGATTACCATGGGGATTAGTGATGAACCTGAATAATTGTTATTTAGTGCCTGCATTAAGCATGAACATTATATCTGGATCTTGTTTATTGCGAGACGGTTACTCATTTAAATCAGAGAATAATGGTTGTTCTATTTATATGAGTAATATCTTTTATGGTCATGCACCCGATGTGAGGGGTTTATTCTTATTGAATCTCGATAGTAATGATACACATGTTCATAACATTGATGCCAAAAGATGTAGAATTGATAATGATAATACCACTTTCTTGTGGCACTGCCATTTAGGTCATATTGGCGTAAAACGCATGAGGAAGCTCCATGCTGATGGACTTTTGGAGTCACTTGATTTTGAATCACTTGACACATGTGAGCCATGCCTCATGGGCAAGATGACTAAAACGCCGTTCTCTGGAACAATGGAACGGGCAAGTGACTTGTTGGAAATCATACATACTGATGTGTGCGGTCCGATGAGTATTGAGGCGCGCAGTGGTTATCGTTACTTTCTCACCTTCACTGATGACTTAAGTAGATATGGGTATATTTACTTAATGAAACACAAGTCTGAAACATTTGAAAAGTTCAAACAATTTCAGAGTGAAGTTGAGAATCATCGTAACAAGAAGATTAAATTCCTACAATCTGATCGAGGAGGAGAATATCTGAGTTATGAGTTTGGCAGTCACTTAAGACAATGTGGAATTGTTTCACAACTGACACCGCCTGGAACACCACAGCGTAATGGTGTGTTCGAACGTCGTAATCGAACCTTATTGGATATGGTGCGATCTATGATGTCTCTTGCCGATTTGCCACTATCATTTTGGGGTTATGCATTAGCGACAGCTGCATTCACTTTAAATAGGGCACCATCGAAATCCGTTGAGACGACGCCATATGAACTTTGGTTTGGCAAGAAGCCAAAGCTGTCGTTTCTTAAAGTTTGGGGATGTGATGCTTATGTCAAAAAGCTTCAGCCTGAAAAGCTGGAACCCAAAGCGGAGAAATGCGTCTTCATAGGATACCCAAAAGAGACAGTTGGGTATACCTTCTACCTCAGATCCGAAGGCAAAGTGTTTGTCGCTAAAAACGGAACATTTCTTGAGAAAGAGTTTCTCTCGAAAGAATTGAGTGGGAGGAAGATAGAACTTGATGAGGTTGTTGAACCTTTACTTCAACCTGAAAGTAGCGCAGCGTAGAAAGATGTTTCTGTAGAGCCTACATCAGCTGAAGAGGAAGTTAATGATGATGATCATGAAGCTTTGGATCAAGTTGCTATCGAACCTCGTAGGTCGACAAGGACGCGTACTGCTCCTGAGTGGTACGGCAACCCTGTCTTAGAGGTCATGTTGTTAGACAACGATGAACCTACGAGCTATGGAGAAGCGATGATGGGCCCGGATTCCTAGAAGTGGTTAGAGGCCATGAAATCCGAGATGGGATCCATGTATGAAAACAAAGTGTGGACTTTGGAAGTATTACCTGAAGGGCATAAGACCATTCAGAACAAATGGATCTTTAAGAGGAAGACGGACGCGGACAGTAATGTCACCGTCTATAAAGCTCGACTTGTGGCAAAAGGTTTTTCACAAGTTCAAGGAGTTGACTACGATGAGACCTTCTCACCCGTAGCGATGCTTAAGTCCGTCAGAATCATGTTAGCAATAGCTGCCTTTTTCGATTATGAAATTTGGCAGATGGATGTCAAAACAGCGTTCCTTAACGGTTTCCTTAAGGAAGAGTTGTATATGATGCAACCAGAAGGTTTTGTCTATCCAGAGAATGCTGACAAAGTTTGCAAACTCCAGCGATCCATTTATGGACTGGTGCAAGCATCTCGGAGATGGAATCTTCGCTTTGATGAGGTGATCAAAGCGTTCGAGTTTATACAAGTTTACGGAGAAGCTTGTATTTACAAGAAAGTGAGTGGGAGCTCTATAGAGTTTCTAATATTATATGTGGATGACATATGACTGATTGGAAACAATATAGAAATGTTGGAAGGCGTGAAGGAATATTTGAACAAGAGTTTTTCAATGAAGGACCTAGGAGAAGCTGCTTTCATATTAGGCATCAAGATCTATAGAGATATATCGAGACGCTTAATAGGACTTTCACAAAGCACATACCTTGACAAAGTTTTGAAGAAGTTCAAAATGGATCAGTCCAAGAAGGGGTTCTTGCCTGTTTTGCAAGGTGTGAAGTTGAGTAAGACTCAATGCCCAGTGACTGCAGAAGATAGAGAAAAGATGAGTGTCATCCCCTATGCTTCAGACATAGGCTCTATCATGTATGCGATGCTGTGCACAAGACCCGATGTCAGCCTTGACATAAGTATGGTCGGAAGGTTTCAAAGTGATCCAGGAATGGAACACTGGACGACAGTCAAGAATATCCTGAAGTACCTGAAAAGGACTAAGGACATGTTTCTCGTTTATGGAGGTGATCAAGAGCTCGTCGTAAAGGGTTACGTCGATGCAAGCTTTGACACTGATCCGGATGACTCTAAGTCGCAAACCGGATACGTATTTATTCTTAATGGGGGTGCGGTTAGCTGGTGCAGTTCCAAGCAAAGCGTGGTAGCTGATTCTACATGCGAAGCGGAGTACATCGCTGCCTCGGAGGCGGCGAAGGAAGGTGTCTGGATGAAGGAGTTCATGACAGATCTTGGAGTAGTGCCTAGTGCGCTTAACCCAATGACTCTGTTTTGTGATAATACTGGTGCCATTGCTCTAGCCAAGGAACCAAGATTTCACAAGAAGACCAGACACATAAAGCGACGTTTCAATTCCATCCGCGATTACATCAAGGAGGACGACATAAATATTTGCAAAGTACACACGGATCTAAATGTTGCAGATCCGATGACTAAACCTCTTCCAAGGGCTAAACATGAACAACACCAGAACTGCATGGGTGTTCGATTCATTACAATGTAAATCACATAGTGATGTGAACTAGATTATTGACTCTAGTGCAAGTGGGAGACTGTTGGAAATATGCCCTAGAGGCAATAATAAATTAGTTATTATTATATTTCCTTGTTCATGATAATCGTTTATTATCCATGCTATAATTGTATTAATTGGAACCTCAAATACATGTGTGGGTACATAGACAACATTGTGTCCCTAGTAAGCCTCTAGTTGACTAGCTCGTTGATCAAAAGATGGCGAAGGTTTCCTAGCCATGAACATAAGATGTCATTTGATAAAGGGATCACATCATTAGGAGAATGATGTGATGGACAAGACCCAAACTATAAACGTAGCATATGATCGTGTCAGTTTATTGCTATTGTTTTCTGCATGTCAAGTATCTGTTCCTATGACCATGAGATCATGCAACTCCCTGACATCAGAGGAGTACCTTGTGTGTATCAAACGTCGCAACGTAACTGGGTGACTATAAAGGTGCTCTACAGGTATCTCCGAGGATGTCTGTTGGGTTGGCATGGATCAAGACTGGGATTTGTTACTCCGTGTGACGAAGAGGTATCTCAGGGCCCACTCGGTAATACAACATCACAATGAGCCTTGCAAGCAATGTGACTAAAGTGTTAGCCACGAGATCTTGTATTACGGAACGAGTAAAGAGACTTGCCGGTAACGAGATTGAACTAGGTATAGAGATACCGACGATCGAATCTCGGGCAAGTAACATACCGAAGAACAAAGGGAACAGCATACGGGATTAACTGAATCCTTGACATAGAGGTTCGACCGATAAAGATCTTCGTAGAATATGTAGGAGCCAATATGGGCATCCAGGTCCCGCTATTGGTTATTGATCGTAGAGGTGTCTCGGTCATGTCTACATAGTTCTCGAACCCGCAGGGTCTACACACTTAACGTTTGGTGACGATTAGTATAGTTGAGTTATTTTCTTGGTGACCGAAGGTTGTTCGGAGTCCCGGATAAGATCCTGGACATGATGAGGATCTCCGGAAGAGTCCGGAGGTAACGATTGATATATGGGATAATAGTGTTTGGTCTCCGGAAGGGTTCCGGAATTCACCGGAAGGGGTTCCGGATGTTTCCCGAAATGTTCGGGTACGAGAACACTTTATTTGGGCCAAGGGGTAAAGCCCACGAGGCTTAGGCAAGGTGCAAAAGGAAGTTTTGCTGGCGTCTGGGGTGGTACTACCGCTTGTCGTAAGCGGTACTACCGCTATAGGTGGTACTACCGCTTATCGCAAGCGATACTACCGCTTCAGGCGGTACTACCGCTTATCGTAAGCGGTACTACCGCTACAGGCGGTACTACCGCTTATCGTAAGCGGTACTACCGCTTGTACGCGATACTGCTGGAATCCGAGTTGGACTCTTTCCGTGCGGGCTAAACCGACCTTGTGCGGGCAAAACCGACCTTGTGGAGGTTTTCTCTCCAAGTTTAGACCCAGGGCTCAACATATAAATAGAGGGGCAGGGCTAGCACACGGGAGATATCAAGATTTCCCAAGCCGTGTGTCGGCAACCCTAACCCTCTAGTTCTCCCGTCATAATCTCCGTAGTGCTTGGCAAAGCCCTGCAGAGATTGTTCCTCACCACCATCACCACGCCGTCATGCTGCCAGAACTCATCTACTACTTCACCATCGCTCGCTGGATCGAGGAGGTGAAGGCGTCATCAAGCCATACGTGTGTTGAACGCGGAGGTGCCGTCCGTTCGGCACTAGTTCGTGATCGGATCGAGGGACGACTTGCGATTTGGATCGCGGAGACGTTCGACTACATCAACCGCGTTTCTTAACGCTTCCGCTTAGCGATCTACAAGGGTATGTTGATTCACTCTCCCTCTCGTAGATGCTCATCACCATGGATACATATTGTGTGTGCGTAGGAAATTTTTTGTTTCCCATGCAACGTTCCCCAACACGACGACGGCCCACCTCAGCTCTGGCACGTTGGGCAGACTCACCATGAAATGTCCAGACCGTATAAGCAGGCGTAAAACCCCACTTCTGTAGGTGTTTACTCATTTCAAGCTCTGTCCTCTTATGATAGTTGTCGCACCGGACACAGGGGCACCAGGTTTTTCTCTGGCCATTTGCAAATGCGGCTCTCACAAACCCCTTGGTTTTTGTTAACCATTCATCGGTCATGTCTTTCTGACTAGTGTGACCGGTGTGCATCCACGCACAATCACTCATCTTGCCTAGCTACTGGACAAACAAGAAATATATACAAAATTCAGCAAACCATATTCATCAGTTAATGGAGTTTGTCAGTTTTATTACGTCCATGCAACCTAGACGCTAATAGGTAAAGATAGGTCCTAATCCCACCCGAGTATGTGTAGATTGGGTTCATTTTCCCATGCTCTGCTCCGGATCCGACGCAAAATTTCGGCAGCACCTCCCCGCTGTTCTCCTGATACACGTCTCGGCAATAAGCAGGGAGGATGTGTACCCGGAGAACAACAGGGAGGCACTGACGAAATTCTGCATCGGATCCGGAGCAGAGCATATGGGAAAACGAACCCAATCTACACATACTTGGGCTGTCCATGGATAACGTTGGACAATTCGAAAGAATCACGGTTATAAATATGCAAATGCATGCATATTTATAGATGTAACCCTTTCGAACGGGAGACGCATAGTGGTCACGCATACTGATGATTGAAGACACCTATAGCTAGCAAGTTTCATCGGCACGAAGACCGAAACAGAGCAAATGAAGGGGGGAGGAGGAGATGTCATTTGTGCTCACCCACGAACGCAGGGGCGGAGCTTGTCGAACGCACGGGGAGGTCGTCGAACACCAGACCCCCGCAGTGACGAAACAACTGCACATTTAAATCCACCCGATCAACACAAATATATATGTTGTTTTTCATAACAAAATCAGAAAATATATGACCTAACTCATAATTCACAAATATATGACGGGGTGTCGGGTCGGGGTGTCGGGGTGTCGGGTCGGGGTGACGTGGTGTCGGAGTGTCGGGTCGGGGTGTCGGGGTGTCGTGTCTTGGTGTCGGGGTGTCGGGGTGTCAGGGTGTCGTGTCGGGGTGTCGAGGTGTCGTGTCGGGCTGTTGGGGTGTCGGGGTGTCGTGTCGGGGTGTCGTGGGGTCGGGGTCTTTTTTTTTTCTCTTTTTCCTTTTCTTCTTCTTCCTCTTCTTCCTTTTCTTCTTCTTCTTCTTCTTCTTCTTCTTCTTCTTCTTCTTCTTCTTCTTCTTCTCTTCTTCTTCTTCTTCTTCTTCTTCTTCTTCTTCTTCTTCTTCTTCTTCTTCTTCTTCTTCTTCTCTTTCTTCTTCTTCTTCTTCTTCTTCTTCTTCTTCTCCTCCTCTCCACTTTTTTCTTCTTCTTCTTCTCCTCCTCCTCTTGTTCTTCTTCTTCCTTTCCTTTTTCCTCTTCTTCTTCAACTCCTCTCCTCTTTTTTTCTTCTTCTTCTTCTTCTTGTTTTTTCTTCTCCTCCTCCTCCTGTTCTTTTTCTTCTTCTTCTACTTCTTCTTCTTATTTTTTCTTCTTTTCCTTTTTTTCTATTTACCTAAACATCTATTTACCTAAACATCTAAACATCTATTTACCTAAACATCTAATTTTCTTACTGGAAAAACAGAAAAAAAAAACTAAAAAAAAACAAAACAAAATAGAGGGGCAGGAGGGGGGAGCTCACCAGAGGGGGGGCAGGGGGGTCTGGGCCGGCGGGGCCGGCCGGGCAGCGGGGGCCGCCGGGGCTTCGGGGGCCGTCGGGCCGGGCTTCGGGGGCGGCAGGGCGGCGACGGGGCGGCAGGGAGGGGCGGCGACGGGGCGGGGTGGCAGGGAGGGGCGGCGACGGGGCGGGGTGGAAGGGAGGGGGCGGCGACGGGGCGGCAGCGGCGGATGAGAGAGAGAGAGAGAGGCGCGCGGGAGTGGGGGTTTCGGGCGGGGTGCACAGCCGTTAAGGTAACCCCCCTCTTTGCCGTCTGCTGGCAGATGGCAAAGAACTCTTTGCCGTTAGCTAGCCAGCGCCGTGACCCTGTGGGCCCCACCATCACCTCTTTGCCGTCTGCCTAGCCCTTCTTTGCCGTCTGCTAGCAGACGGCAAAGAGGTGGCAGACAACAAAGAAGGTGCCCTAGCCAATGCCGTGCCACGGGGGGCCCACCAGGCTCTTTGCCGTCTGCCATTGGCCTATTTGCCGTCAGCTGACAGACGGCAAAGAGACAATTGATGGCAAAGACCCTCTTTGCCATCAGCTGGTTCTTTGCCGTCTGCTTTGCCAAAGCAGACGGCAAAGAGCCTCTTTGCCGTCAACTGGCAGACGGCAAAGAGGGGACAGATGGCAAAATTCCAGATTCCAGTACTGAATGATAAAAACAGAATTTTTGATGTGGAATGCTACCCAAGATGTTTATTATGTAATCTCTTTACAGCATATAAGTTGTGAAGCGATGAATTAACAATATCAACAAAATAATATTCATTAACATAAGAAGCATAATCATTAAACTTTCAAAATATACGATCCTTAACGAGTGCTATCCCTACTCACTTTCTCATATTAATCATGGCATGACTCTATCTTCACTGCAAATATATAAATAGTGAGCACCCCGGTGTCAAACCAGGCAATTGGATCGTACTTCTAATGCGCTTCAGAATTTTCAACTCTCACGCAATACATGAGCGCGAGCCATGGATATGGCACTAGGTGGTATAGAATGCGGTGGTAGGTATCAAATAAGGAGAAGAAGAAAGTCTCGCATCAACTCGGCGGATCAACGGGCTATGGAGATGCCCATCAATCGATATCAATGCGAGGAGTAGGGATTGCCATACAATGGATGCACTTAGAGCTATAAGTGTATGAAAGCTCAAACTGAAAACTAAGTGGGTGTGCATCCAACTTGCTTGCTCATGAAGACCTCGGGCATTTGAGGAAGCCCATCATCGGAATATACAAGCCAAGTTCTATAATGAAAAATTCCCACTAGTATATGAAAGTGACAACATAGGAGACTCTCTATATGAAAAACATGGTGCTACGTTGAAGTACAAGTGTGGGAAGAGGATAGTAACATTGCCTCTTCTCTCTTTTTCTCTCTTTTTTTTGTTAGGCTCTTTTGGCCTCTTTTTTTTCTATTCCTAATTTTTCGTCCGGAGTCTCTTCCCAACTTGTGGGGGAATCATTGTCTCCATCATCCTTATCCTCACTTGGGATAACGCTCTAATAATGATTATCATCACACTTATATTTACTTACAACTCAAAATTACAACTCGATACTAGAACAAATATGACTCTATATGAATGCCTCTGGCAATGTACCAGGATGTGCAATGATCTAGTGTAACATGTATAAAAAATGATGAACGGTGGCTTTGCCACAAATACTATGTCACCTATATGATCATGCAAAGTAATATGACAATGATGATGTGTGTCATATAAATGGAACGGTGGCAGTTGCATGGCAATATATCTCGGAATTGCTATGGAAATGCCATAATAGGTAGGTATGGTGGCTGTTTTGAGGAAGGGTAAAAGGGGTTTATGTGTGAAAGAGCGTATCATATCACGGGGTTTGGATGCACCAGCAAAGTTTGCGCCAACTCTCGAGGTGAGAAAGGGCAAGGCACGATACCGAAGAGGCTAGCAAATTATGGAAAGATAGGAGTGCGTATAATCCATGGACTCACATTAGTCATAAAGAACTCACATACTTATTGCAAAAGTATACTTAGCCCTCGAAGCAAAGTACTAACCGCATACCCCTAGGAGGGTGGTTGGTAGGAGTTAACTGCTACTTGTAGCTTGCGTTGGTATTATCCCTGAAGAGCAAGGGATGATGCAGCATAGTAGAGATAAGTATTTCCCTCAGTTATGAAACCAAGGTTATCGAACTAGTAGGAGAATCATGCAACACCTCGTTAGCAGCACCAGCACACAAACAACAAATCCTTGCACCCAACGCAAACGAGGGGTTGTCAATCCCTCAGCAGTCAATTGCAAGATTAAATTGTATGTGATAGATAGATAGATTGAAACAAAAATACAAAATAAAATAAATAAAAGAAAATGGCAGCAATATTTTTAGGGTTTTAGTAATATGATTTAGATAGACCCGGGGGCCATAATTTTCACTAGAGGCTTCTCTCGAGAAAATTGCATACGGTGGGTAGACAAATTACTGTTGGGGCAATTGATAGAAAAGCAAATAATCATGACGATATCCAAGGCAATGATCATGTATATAGGCATCACGTCTGAGATAAGTAGACCAACTCCTGCCTGCATCTACTACTATTACTCCACACATCGACCGCTATCCAGCATGCATCTAGTGTATTAAGTCCATAAAGAACGGAGTAACGCCTTAAGAACGATGACATGATGTAGACAAGATAAACTCACATATGAATAAACCCCATCTTTTTACCCTTAATAGCAACGATACATACGTGTCATGTCCCTTTCTATCACTGGGATTGAGCACCCCAAGATCGAACCCATTACAAAGCACCTCTTCCCATGGCAAGATAAATCAATCTAGTTGGCCAAACCAAATCAATAGATCGGAGAAGAAATACGAGGCTATAATAATCATGCATAAAAGAGATCAGAGAAGACCCAAATAATTTCATGGATAATCTGATCATAAACTCACAATTCATCGGATCCCAACAAACACACCGCAAAAAGTGATTACATCGGATAGAACTCCAAGAACATCGAGGAGAACATTGTATTGAAGATCAAAAAGAGAGAAGAAGCCATCTAGCTACTAACTATGGACCCGAAGGTCTGTGGTAAACTACTCACGCATCATCGAAAGGGCAGCCAGGTTGATGTAGAGCTACTCTGCGATCGATTCCCTCTCCGGCGGAGTACCGGAGAAGGCCTCCAGATGGGATCTCTCGAGAATACAAACTTGCAGCGGTGGAAAAAGTATTTCGTGGACTTCCCTGAGGGTCAAACGGAGCTGGGGTTAGCCCACGAGGCACCAGGGCGCGCCTGCCCCCCAGGCGCGCCTTGGTGGCTCGTGGCCACCTCCTCTGGCGTCTGGTCTTCTCCCGAAGCTTCTAGTGTTTATCTTGTCTAGAAAAAAATCTCCAAAAAGTTTCGTGGCATTTGGACTTCGTTTGGTATTGATTTTCTGTAAAACAAAAACAGGGCAGAAAATAGCAACTGGCACTGGGCACTAGGTTAATAGGTTAGTCTCCAAAAATGATATATAATTGCTGTAAATGTATATAAAAACATCCAAGATTGATAATATAACAGCATGGAACAATCAAAAATTATAGATACGTTGGAGACGTATCATTAACCATCGCGCGCCCCCGATTATAACAGCACTCAAGGATTTCATTTCAGACCTATAAATGCTCGAACTTCCTCGCCATGCCACAACTTTAATACCGATATTTCTACTAACCAATGATCAGGAACCTATATCCTTTCATATTACGACATTAATAAAGTTATACATGCACTTCATACTTAGTGATCTACATGAAGGTTTTTATTATATCGCCCTTGGATACCTTATCATATCACAACCATTCTTTTAACATAAGAAAATTGCCATTACTATTTATTAGACACTCAAAAATATATAAGTGAAGCATGAGAGTGCAACTATTTCTTTAAAATATAACCACCGCCGTGCTCTAAAAGATATAAGTGAAATACTAGAGCAACTGCCTAGCTCAAAAGATATAAGTGAAGCACATAGAGTATTCTAACAAATCATGCTAAATGTGTGTCCCTCTCAAAAAGGTGTGTTCAGCAAAGATGATGGTGTCAAACTAAAAAGCAAACAAAAAAAATAAAACTATATCACAAGACGCTCCAAGCAAAACACATATCATCTGATGAATAAAAATATAGTTCCAAGTGAGTTACCGATAGAATGTAGACGAAAGAGGGGATGCCATCCGGGGCATCCCCATGCTTATACGCTTGAGTATTCCTTGAATATTACCTTGGGGTACCTTGGGCATCCCCAATCTTAGGCTCTTGCCACTCCTTATTCCATTATCCATCATGATCTCACCCAAAACTTGAAAACTTCAGCACACAAAACTCAACAGAAACCTCGTGAGATCCATTTGTATAATAAATACATCCAAACATTTAGGTACTGTTATAAATTGATTAATATTTAATATTAGCATAATGGTACTGTACTCCAACTTCTCCATGACTTATACCCCCCAATACAATCCATAGATTCATCAAAATAAGCAAACTATGCAACAAAAAACATAATCTGTCTAAAACAGTACAGTCTGTAAAGATGGAATATTTGACTATACTTCTGTAACTCCAAAAATTCTGAAAACTTTGGGCAACGTAAAAAATTTATATTTCAATAACTTGTAAAAAATTCAGCAATTATTGATGTTCCAGCAAAAAACTAAAATTCCATTACTGGACGCAAAAACTTTTGTTTTCAAACAGCATCAATAATACAATCATCCACATCATCCTAAATGCATTACTTGGCACAAACACTAATTAAAACATAAAAACACAATGATAACAATAGCTATAATTTCATGACTCAAGAAAAAAAAAGTTCAATAAAAATAAATATTTGGTTGCCTCCCAAGAAGCGCTATTGTTTTATGCCCCTAGCTAGGCATAATGCATAGTTTCAAGTGTTGTCATCCTTCAAATTAATTCCATAGGTGGCCCTCATAATAGATTCATATGGTGGCTTAAATCTCTTTCTAGGGAAGTGTTCCATCCCTTTCTTTAGTGGAAATTGGAACCTTATATTACCTTCTTTCATCTCAATAATAGCACCTATGGTTCGTAGGAAAGGCCTACCAAGTATTATAGGACAAGACGGATTGCATTCAATATTAAGTACAATGAAATCCACGGGCACATAATTTCTATTAGCAAGAATAGGCACATCATTTATTATACCCAATGGTTTCTTAATAGTTGAATCCGCTAAGTGCAAATTAAGGGAACAAGCATCCAAATCGGTAAGGCCTAGCACATCACGCAAAGATTTTGGAATAGTAGAAACGCTAGCACCCAAATCACATGAAGCATTACATTCATATTATTTGATTTTAATTTTAATAGTAGGTTCCCATTCATCATGCAATTTTCTAGGTATAGAAACCTCCAGCTCAAGTTTTTCTTCATGTGCTTTTATCATAGCTTCTACAATATGTTTAGTAAAATCTTTATTTTGTTCATAAGCATTGGGTGAGCTAATCATGGATTGTAACAAGGAAATACATTCAACTAAAGAGAAATTATCATAATTAAAGTCCTTGCAAGACAAAGTAGTGGGCACATCACTATTTAAAGTTTTAACCTCTCCAAACAAACTTTTATCAATTTTTCCATTAAGTTCATCACCCTCCGAACAATTGGGACACCTTCTACCTAAAGTTGACTCATCTTCTGTCCCTTTTTCATCAAGTTTTATTTTACTAAACAAAGATTCAATGGGTGTAGTACCAATCATTTTAATATCTTCATCATTACTACGATAAAAACCGGGTGGAATTGTTTTTTCTAGGAATTCTCGTTTAGCTCTCATCCTAGCGGTTCTCTCTTTACTTTCATTAATGGAAACATAGATATCTTTAATAGACTCATTTATATCATGATTAGATTTCAAAATTTTAATTTTAAGATTTTGCACATCATGAGCAATCTTATCCATGTTCCTAGACATATCATCAATCCTATTCAATTTTTTCTTCCACCATAGCATTAAAATTCTTTTGAGAATTAATAAATACTTTAATATTACTTTCAAGATCAGTAGGTATCCTATTATTATTATTGTATAAATTACCATAGGAATTACCATAATTATTAGAGGAATTTTCGGGAAACGGTCTACGATTAAAGTTTCCTCTATAAGCATTATCGTTGAAATTATTTCTAGAGACAAAATTCACATCAATAGCATCATTATTTTGCTCAATAAAAGTAGACAATGGCACATCATTAGGATCAACATGAGCATTCTTACTAGCAAGAATTTTCATAGTAGCATTCATCTTATCACCCAAAGTAGAAATTTCTTCAACAGAATTTACCTTCTTACCAGTTGGAGTTCGTTTGGTGTGCCATTGAGAATAATTTGTCATAATATTATCAAGAAGTTTTGTAGCTTCTCCCAAAGTAATTTCCATAAAAGTACCACCTGCGGCAGAGTCTAGAAGATTTCTAGAAACAAAGTTTAGTCCCGCATAAATTTTTTGTATGATCATCCATAAGCTTAAACCATGAGTGGGACAATTTCTTATCATTAATTTCATTCTCTCCCATGCTTGTGCAACATATTCTTGCTCAAGTTGCTTAAAATTCATAATTTTATTTCTTAAAGAAATAATTTTTGCGGGAGAAAAACACTTGGCAATGAAAGCATCATTACACTTATTCCAAGAATCAATACTATTGTGAGGCAAAGATGAAAACCAAGTTTTAGCACGATCTCTTAGTGAGAACATAAATAATTTCAACTTAATAATATCATTATCCACATCTTTTTTCTTTTGCATATCGCATAATTCAACGAAAGTATTAAGATGGGAAGCAGTATCCTCATTAGGAGTTCTAGAAAATTGTTCTTTCATAACAAGATTTAGTAAAGCAGCATTAATATCATAAGACTCTGCACTAGCGGCGGGAGGAGCAATTGGAGTACTAATAAAATCATTATTATTAGTATTGGAAAAGTCACACAACTTGGTGTTTTCTTTAGACATAGTGACAAACCAAGCAAACAAGCGAACAAGCAAATAAAATACTTTTGTGTTTTTGTAAAATTGTTTTAGAAGTGGGGGAAATGAAAACGAGAGGCAAATGCAAATAAAAATACAAATAAAGTAAATGCAAATAATTGATAGTTTGTGTGAAGGAACTTTATAAGTTTTGATGATATCTCCCCGGCAACGGCGCCAGAAATTCTTCCTGCTACTTGTGAGCTGCGTTGGGATTTCCTCGAAGAGGAGAGGATGATGCAGTACACTAGAGATAATTATTTCCCTCAGTTAAGAACCAAGATTATCAATCCAGTAGGAGAACCAAGCAAAACCTCGTTAGCAGCACCTACACGCACAAAAGCAAATACTTGCACCCAACGCGAACAAGAGGGTTGTCAATCCTCTCGGCGGTTACTTGCAAGGATTTATTCTGATAGTGATAGATAGATAAGTAAATTGGAAAACAAAATAAAAGTAAATAAATTGCAGCAAGGTATTTTTGATTTTATATATGGTATATAAATGACTCATCGGCCATAGTTTTCACTAGAGGCTTCTCTCTTGAAGATAGCATATGGTGGGTAAACAAATTACTGTTAAGCAATTGATAGAATAGCGCATAGTTATGACGATATTCAAGGCAATGATCATGTATATAGGTATCACGTCCGAGGCAAGTAGACCGACTCCTGCCTGCATCTACTACTATTACACCACTAATCGACCGCTATCCAGCATGCATCTAGAGTATTAAGTGTAAAACAGAGTAACGCCTTAATCAAGATGACATGATGTAGACAAAGTAAACTCAAGCAATATGAATAAACCCCATCGTTTTATCCTTAATGGCAACAATGCAAATACCTGTCTTGTCCCCTACTTTGTCACTGGATAGAGCACCGCAAGATTGAACCCATCACAAAGCACCTCTCCCATTGCAAGATAAATCAATCTAGTTAGCCAAACCAAACGGATAGATCGGAGAGAAATACAAAGCTATAACAATCATGCATAAAAGAGTTTAGAGAAGACTCAATTAATTTTCATAAATATTCAGATCATAAACCCACAATTCATCAGATCTCAACAAACGCACCGCAAAAGAAGGTTACATCGGATAGAACTCCAAGAACATCGAGGAGAACATTGTATTGAAGATCAAAGAGAGAGAAGAAGCCATCTAGCTACTAGCTATGGACCCGTAGGTCGGTGGTAAACTACTCACACATCATCGGAGGGGTAGCAAGGTTGATGTAGAAGCACTCAGTGATCGATTCCCCCTCCGGCAGAGTACCGGAAAAGGCCTCCAGATGGGATCATGGAAGAACAAATGCTTGGGGCAGCGGAAAAGTTTTCTCGTCTAGCTCTCTGTTGGTTTCCCAATATTTGAGAATTTATAGAAGTGGAATTACGTTAAAAGGAGCCACGAGGGGCCCAGAAGGCATCAGGGCGCGCCCTGTTGCCTTGTGGCCTCCTCGTGATGCTTCTGGCCTCCTCCCGAAGCTTCCAGGGTCTGTTTTATCCAGAAAAAATTCATCAAAAAGTTTCGTGGCATTTGGACTTCGTTTGGTACTGATTTCCTGAAAAACCAAAAACAAGCAGAAAACAACAACTAGCACCGGGCACTAGGTTAATAGGTTAGTCCCAAAAAATGATATATAATTGCATATAAAACATCCAAGATTGATACTATAATAGCATGGAACAATAAAAAATTATAGATACGTTGGAGACGTATCAAATGGGTATTTAAATATCTGTGGCACCCCGGCTCAGAGCAACCGGTTTACCTTGCATTTCCAGCCCAGAGATCAAGTCTTCTGGCAATACACAACAACTTGGTACAGAAAACAACCGCTTTATTGATCTCTTAGTGGGAACATAAGTTCACATATTACATGATGAATGAGGCCAAGCGGCACACACGGTGCGACTGCACTTATATACATTATTTAGTAGACATGACAGCGCCTCGATGATAAGGGAACTACTACGCGGCAGCGGAACGACGAGGTAGCGGAACTCCACTCCACAGGGACACTGCTGGGACACGGCCTAGAGCGCGACATACTGCTCGACATCCACACCATGCACGGCTTCTCCTGCATCTGGCATGATAAGCTAGGTGAGTACTTTGAATGTACTCGCAAGCTCACAGCAAACAAAACAAGTGCGACAAACAACAACAAGGCATTTAACAGGTTTAATGCATGAACATGATACTACTCAACATGAGGTGTGTGTGAAACATTGCCATGGTCCCTGGGACCGACTTACCATCTCGGGGTTACCGCGTAACCACCGTTCATAACATACCAACATGATCCTTACTTGATCACATCCATACCTTTCGTAGTGATCCTCACTCGATCACCACTTCCGCCTGTGCCATTTTGTGATTCTTAGTGTGCAAGTTTATTATATCTGTTGACCCACGGTGTGACCTACTACGAACTGTGTCCATATCTGAGGACGCGGCTATCGATAGATTATACACTCTGCAGAGGTTAGTACACTTTACCCACACTACGGAACTCATGGCCTCGTGCTCCCATTCGGGTGGACCAACGACATTCCAACAAAACAAATCTATTGCATGACACTTTCCCGGCCACTCCGACAAACTCCCCTTTGGGCTATGTCCTGGGTGACCCCGATGCCAAAATGTGACATCCTCCACCTCTGTGGCTGGCACCGTCGTGGCCAAACATATACATCGTCCCAAACAGGGACTTCGGTACCATAAACTCAGGTCCTCAAGGTTATGACTGCCTACCGGGCCAGGGTAGTGCCAGAGCACAACCTTCCCTCGTAGGAGGCACCGGCGAGAGGCATGACAATAGACCGCATTAGGGCCTCCCCATCCAAGAAAGTGTGGTTGCACTGGTGAGCTCGATTCGGTGACACCATGACTCGATCAACAACATGTTCAAGTTGGATTAATGTCAAGTTTAACTTGAAATGACAATGATTCAAGCCATAGTGTGTGAATGGATGCACGGGTCACAATCGTGAATGATGAATGGATCATACTACCATATGTGCATATGACATGATTCCTACTGCCCACATAAGCAAGTAAGCATGTAACCTACTGTATACTATCAAAATGACAGAACAAAGTCTATGCAATAAGAGTTATATAGAAAACTATTTTAAATAATGAATATATGATGAATTTAATTCAGCTAAACCAAAGTCATTGCAATGCCATCCTTGCATATGAATGTTGTGGCTTGCCTTGGTTCAGAGGAGTGTCACAATACTCCTGGCCTTCTCCAACACAACTAGGTTCTTCTGAAAATAATTTAAATGCAGAAAGAAAATGTCACATAACACTATTTATTTCACCAGAAATTCTCAACAGAAGGAAAAATTCTGAAATTTGGTATACAGAAACTTTAGAATTTTACAAACCAGTAACAAAAAGAATCAACTCAATTGGACTTATAGATTAAAAGTTATAGCTAGTCAAAGTTGGATTAGATCTGGTCAAAATTTGAATTTAAAAGAAAAACCAGAAGCGGCCACGTCGAAGACGTATTCAGAGAATACGCCTCCACTTATACCGCTTCGGGCGGGCGGGTGAGAGGCTGACGAGCGGGTCCCGCTGTTAGGATTAAACAGGTGCGAGGGAGGGAACAGAGAGAGCGGCGCTTTCGCCGGTGATACTCCTGCAAGGAGTCCACGGCGGTCGCCGGAGTTGGATGGGATGGACTCAGGGCGTTACGGCGAGCACGCACGTATCCGAAGTGACGGCGGGGGTGGACGGACGACGTCGGAATCGTCCTCTCCAGAGACGGCGGCGGCGGAGCTTCTCGGTCTCGGCGATTCCAGCGACAATCCGGCGAGCTCTCGGTACCGTCGTGCTCAGGAGGTTACCACGGTCTCGGGGGTAGCAGTGGTTGGACCTGGGGTGGGCAAGAATGAGTGCACGAAGGTGGGGGATCCACGGCTGTCTCCGGCGATCGACGGCGGTGAGAGGCCCTACCAGCCTTGCCGCGCTCGTGGGGGAGTAGCTTGTGGCCAAGTGAAGAGGGAGTGATGCTCAAAACGTGTCGGGGCAGCTACTATTTATAGGGCAAGCTCGCCCGTGCTCGGGTGCTCGCCGGAGTTGAGCTGCAGAGGAGGAGATGACAGAATAGGCTCGGGCGTGGCGTGGGTAAGAGCAGAGGAGCACAGGGTGACGCGGTACACGCGTGCGGCCACAGTGGCGCGCACTACACGGAGACCGCGGGCACGCGAGCCCACTGTTTCGCCACTTAGCTCTCAGCCGCTTCCGGCGAGTGGCTTGCCGGTGTCGGGAAGGAACAGGGAGAGGGTAGGGTGGTGCTCTGGGGTTGGCTGCGGGACTGGGACACGGTGAGGTGTCGTGGGGAGGGCGGATGGACGGTGGCCGAGGGCCCCGACGCACAGAGCGCGGCGAGCGCATGCAGTGCACCGCGCTCTCACGCGGTCACCGCGTGCTCTGGCACGCGGGGTGCTTTCGGCGCTGCCACACTATGTCCACCGTATTGTCCCTTCAACGTTGTGCCTAAAAATGCTCTTGGCTTGACTGGTGGCTCACTGGAGGTGACTTGAGGAAGCAGCAAAGTTTCTGGACAGAAACTTGCTCCAAGCACTGAGGACAAACGGCTAGGAGTTTTGAGCTGATTTTTGGTGGTTAAGCATTACTTAGGATGGTAGTCATGTGGTAGAAATTTCAGCTTAAAAAGATCATGGAATAATATAGTTTCTTCACAAAGTCACTTTTCTGTCCAGAAGCAAAAACATTTTCCTTGGCTGAAAATTTCCAAATGACCATTGGATATTTTTTCCTAGGAAGGTAAGGCAGGATCCAAAGAATATTTGGGAATTTTCTTGGAATTTTTAGAGCAATAAAAATAGGGGTTGCTTCATAGCTATGTGAGAAAATGAGCATTTTCAGGGAGACGATGAATATAATGCCATTAAATAAAAATATCCAATGGCATTATTTTGAGAGGGATGAGGTCTAGGGAGGGTTTATGGATGATAGAACCCACTTGGAAGAAAATCAAAAATAAATCCAAGTGGTAAGTCCAAAAGAATTTACAGAAAACCTGAAATGCAAATAAAATATTCAATAAAAGAAAAAGACAAAATCCAGGGTGTTACAAACCTCCCCCCCTTAGGATGAATCTCGTCCTTGAGATTCAGTTGCTCAGGAAACAAATATGGGTATGCTGTCCTTAAGAAATCCTCTCTTTCCCAGGTGGCCTCATCCTCAGTGTGGTGCTCCCATTGGACCTTGTAAAACTTTATAGTTTTGCTGCGGGTGACTCTGTCCATCTCTTCCAAGACTCTCCAGGGTTTCTCCTTGTAGGTTAAATCCTTGGCAAGCTCTAGTTCTGTCATATCCATCTGTTTGGCGGGTGGTGCGATGCATTTCCGTAACTGAGACACGTGGAACACATCATGAACCTCGGATAGCTCGGGAGGCAATTCTAATTGATAAGCCACTTTGCCCACTCTGGTCATAACTGGAAAAGGACCGATATATCTTGGTGCGAGCTTTCCCCGAGTATGAAACCTTTTAACTCCTTTCATGGGGGTAACTCGGAGATATGCATATTCACCTGGTTCGAAGCTGATCTGCCTATGCTTTGAGTCATAGTAGCTCTTCTGACGAGATTTTGCCACTTGCAGTATGTCTCGAATTTCTTTGACTTGCTTTTCTGCTTCCATCATCAAATCAATCCCGAAGATTCGGCTGTCTCCTGTCTGAGACCAGTTCAGCGGGGTACGACACTTACGTCCATATAGGGCCTCAAAAGGTGACATCTTGAGGCTAGTCTGGTAGCCGTTGTTGTAAGAAAACTCAGCGTATGGCAGGCTGTCTTCCCATTTGGGTCCATGAGCAAGAGCGCATGCCCGAAGCATATCTTCCAGGATTTGATTTACCCGCTCTGTCTGCCCATCTGTCTGAGGGTGATAAGCGGTGCTATGCTTCAAAGCGGTTCCCAAGGCTTGGTGTAGACGTAGCCAGAATGCCGAGGTAAACAAAGATCCTTGGTCTGAAGTGATAGTCCTGGGTACCCCATCCAGACTGATAATTCTGGACATGTAGAGTTGAGCAAGTTGGTCTGCATGGTAGGTGGTCCTGATAGGAATAAAGTGGGCCACCTTGGTAAGCATGTCGACCACGACCCATATGGCGTTATTACCTCGTGGTGTCCTTGGTAATCCCACGATAAAGTCCATGCAGATATCATCCCATTTCCATTGTGGAACGGGTAAGGGTTGAAGTAGACTGGCTGGTTTCTGATGTTCAGCCTTCACCTTGTTGCATATATCACAACAGGCTACGTAATAGGCGATATCTTTCTTCATTCCTTCCCACCAGAATGTTTGCTTCAAGTCTTGATACATCTTAGTACCTCCGGGATGGATAGAGTATGCGGACTCGTGGGCTTCCTTCAAAATCTGCGGCTTTAATTCCCCGAGGTCCAGTACACAGACTCCATCCCGTAATCGGAGTGTACCTTTGTCATCAATGTTGAAATCAGACGTCTTCCCTTCTCGTACTTGGGCCATGATCTTGAATAACATTGGGTCACCAGGTTGAGCCTTCCGGATTTCGTCTTCCAGAGTAGGGGTTACTTCCAAGGTAACCAAGCAAATTGCATCACACAAGATCATATTGAGCTGAGCTATTTCTTCTTGAAGTGTTGGGTGCAGACACTCGATTAATGAGTTTGTGGTAGCCGGTTTGCGACTGAGGGCATCGGCGACCACATTTGCTTTTCCTGGGTGGTAGTTGATACCCAGGTCATAGTCTTTGACCAACTCAAGCCATCTTCGCTATCGGAGGTTCAAGTCTGGTTGAGTGAATATATATTTGAGACTCTTGTGGTGGGTGTAGATTTGGCATCGCTTTCCGATGATATAATGCCTCCAAATCTTTAAAGCATGAACCACAGCTGCCATCTCCAGATCATGGGTAGGGTAGTTCTTCTCGTGGGGTCGGAGCTGCCTTGATGCATAGGCCATGAACTTTCCATCTTGCATAAGTACACACCCAATGCCACGCCTGGATGCGTCGCAATAGATGTCAAAGCTCCGGTAGATGTCTGGTAGAGTCAATACTAGAGCGGTGGTCAACCGGGTCTTGAGCTCATTGAAACTGTTCTCACATGCTTCCGTCCATAAAAACTTCTGGTTCTTCTTGAGTAGTTCAGTCATTGGCTTGGCAATCTTTGTGAAGCCTTCAATGAAGCGACGGTAATAACCTGCCAGACCCAAGAAACTCCTGATTTCTGTTACTGAAATAGGTGTCTTCCATTTCAGGACTTCCGTGACTTTGCTTTGGTCCACTGCCACTCCTTGAGCGGAAAGAGTATGCCCAAGGAATCCCACTTCCTTAAGCCAAAATTCACATTTGCTGAACTTGGCGTAGAGTTCATGAGCGCATAATCGTTCCAACACTGCTCGGAGATGCTGCTTGTGCTCTTCTTCACTTTTGGAATATATGAGGATGTCGTCAATGAACACCACTACAAACTTGTCTAAGAAGTCCATGAACACCTTGTTCATCATGTGCATGAAGAATGCAGGAGCGTTGGTCAGCCCAAATGACATGACCGTATACTCGTACAACCCATATCGTGTAGTGAAGGATGTCTTGGGGATATCTTCTTTTCTGATTTTCAGCTGGTGATACCCGGTGCACAAATCGATCTTGGAGAACACTTGAGCTCCGCTGACTTGATCGAACAAATCATCGATCCTGGGCAGCGGGTATTTATTCTTGATTGTGACATCATTGAGAGCACGGTAGTCAACACACATCCGGAGACTGCCATCTTTTTTGCCCACAAATATTGCAGGTGCACCCCAAGGCAATGAACTGGGGCGAATATATCCTTTTTGGAGCATCTTATCTATTTGTTTCTTCAACTCCACTAGTTCGGATGAAGGCATTCGATAATATTTCTTGTAAGTTGGTGTTGTCCCGGGCACAAGCTCAATTGAAAATTCAAGCTCTCGATCAGGTGGCATGCCTGGCAACTCATCTGGAAACACATCTGGGAATTCACAGACCACTGGGACTAGATTCATCTCAGTAGCAATTGCTGCATAGATCATCCCTTTCTTTGGCATGGCTCAACCGGCATAAAATCGTGCGGACTGGCCCGAGGGATTTATTAGCGTGACTTCTCTTGTTGCGCAGTTGATGCAGACCTGGTGTCTTGTCAACTAATCCATCCCTAGAATAATATCCAATGTTGGAGATTCAATGGATGCCAGGGATGCGGGGAAGATGACTCCATTGATTGATATATTCAATCCTCGGCATACACTATTTGTCCTGAGCCTGGATCCGGGGGATTGTACCTGTTGGAAATATGCCCTAGAGGCAATAATAAATTGGTTATTATTATATTTCCTTGTTCATGATAATCGTTTATTATCCATGCTATAATTGTATTGATTGGAAACTCAAATACATGTGTGGGTACATAGACAACACTGTGTCCCTAGTAAGCCTCTAGTTGACTAGCTCGTTGATCAAAGATGGTTAAGGTTTCCTAGCCATTGACATGAGATGTCATTTGATAACGGGATCACATCATTAGGAGAATGATGTGATGGACAAGACCCAAACTACGAACGTAGCATATGATCGTGTCAGTTTATTGCTATTGTTTTCTGCATGTCAAGTATCTGTTCCTTTGACCATGAGATCATGCAACTCACTGACACCGGAGGAATACCTTGTGTGTATCAAACGTCGCAACGTAACTGGGTGACTATAAAGGTGCTCTACAGGTATCTCCGAGGGTGTCTGTTGGGTTGGCATGGATCAAGACTGGGATTTGTTACTCCGTGTGACGGAGAGGTATCTCAGGGCCCACTCGGTAATACAACATCACAATGAGCCTTGCAAGCAATGTGACTAAAGTGTTAGCCACGAGATCTTGTATTACGGAACGAGTAAAGAGACTTGCCGGTAACGAGATTGAACTAGGTATAGTGATACCGACGATCGAATCTCGGGCAAGTAACATACCGAAGAACAAAGGGAACAGCATACGGGATTAACTGAATCCTTGACATAGAGGTTCGACCGATAAAAGATCTTCGTAGAATATGTAGGAGCCAATATGGGTATCCAGGTCCCGCTATTGGTTATTGGCCGTAGAGGTGTCTCGGTCATGTCTACATAGTTCTCGAACCCGCAGGGTCTACACACTTAACGTTTGGTGACGATTAGTATAATTGAGTTATTATGTTGGTGACCGAAAGTTGTTCGGAGTCCCGGAAAAGATCCCGGACATGACGAGGATCTCCGGAATAGTCTGGAGGTAAAGATTGATATATGTGATAATGGTGTTTTGATCTCCGGAAGGGTTCCGGAGTTCACCGGAAGGGGTTCCGGATGTTTACCGAAGTGTTCGGGTGCAACAACACTTTATATGGGCCAAAGGGATAAAGCCCACGAGGTATTGGAAAGTGCAAAAGTAGTTTTGCTGCCGCGTAAGCGGTACTACCGCTTGTGTGAAGCGGTACTACCGCCCGAGCGGTACTACCGCTTGTGTGAAGCGGTACTACCGCCCCAGCGGTACTACCGCTTGTGAGCGGTACTACCGCTTGTGCGCGGCTGTGCACGGTTCGGCAGGGATCCGAGTTTGACTTTTTTCCAGCGGGCCAAACCGACCTTGTGCGGGCAAAACCGACCTGGAGGAGGCTTTTACTCCAAGTTTAGACCCCAAGGCTCAACATATAAATAGAGGGGCAGGGCTAGCACACGGGACACATCAAGATTTCCCCAAGCCGTGTGCGGCAACCCTAACCCTCTAGTTCCTCCGTCATAATCTCCGTAGCGCTTGGCGAAGCCCTGCTGAGATTGTTCCTCACCACCATCACCACGCCGTCGTGCTACTGGAACTCAACCACTACTTCACCATCGCTCGCTGGATCGAGGAGGTGAAGGCGTCATCAAGCCGTACGTGTGTTGAACGCGGAGGTGCCATCCGTTCGGCACTAGATCGGAAGGATCGTGATTGGATCGCGGGACGCTCGGCGATTTGGATCGCGAAGACGTTCGACTACATCAACCGCGTTTATTAACGCTTCCGCTTAGCGATCTACAAGGGTATGTAGATTCACTCTCCCTCTCGTAGATGCTCATCACCATGGATAGATCTTGCGTGTGCGTAGGAAATTTTTTTGTTTCCCATGGAACGTTCCCCAACAGTGGCATCTGAGCTAGGTCTATGCGTAGATGAGATCTCGAGTAGAACACAAACGAGTTGTGGGCGTGGGTGTATACATATTGCTTGCCGTTACTAGTTGATGTTTGATTCGGCGGTACTGTGAGATGAAGCGGCCCGGACCGACATTACGCGTACACTTACGCGAGACAGGTTCCTTCAACTAAACATGTAACTTCGTTGCATAAAGATGGCTAGCGGGTGTCTGTCTCTCTCACTTTAGTTGAATCGATTTCAATGAAGAGGGTTCTTTTAGAAGATCAAAAAGCAATCACTACACCACGTTGTGGTTTTGCGTAGGTAAGAACGGTTCTTGCAAACCCGTAGCAGCCACGTAAAATTTGCAACAACAATTAGAGGACGTCTAACTTGTTTTTGCAGGGTATGTTGTGATGTGATAAGGCCAGTTACATGATGAGATATATGTGATGTATGAGATGATCATGTGATGTATAGAATATCACGACTTGCATGTCGATGAGTACGGCAACTGGCACGAGCCATAGAGTTGTCTTTAATTATTGTATGACCTGCGTGTCAATCATTAAGCGCTATGTAATGCTTTACTTATCGCTAAACGTTAGCAATAGTCGTGGAAGCAACAGTCGGCGCGACAACCTTATGGCGACACGTTGATGGAGATCAAGATGATGGAGATCATGGTGTCATGCCGGTGACGATGGAGATCATGCCGGTGCTTTGGAGATGGAGATCAAAAGCACAAGTTCATGGCCATATCATGTCACTTATGATTTGCATGTGATGTTAATCCTTTTATGCATCTTATTTTGCTTAGGACGACGGTAGCATTATAAGGTGATCCCTCACTTAAATTTCAAGATAAATTGTGTTCTCCCCAAGTGTGCACCGTTGCGAAAGTTCGTCGTTTCGAGACACGCCGTGATGATCGGGTGTGATAGACTCTACGTTCGCATACAACGGGTGTAAGCCATGTTACACGTGTGGAACACTCGGGTTGAACTTGACGAGCCTAGCATGTACAGACATGGCCTCGGAACACAAGAGACCGAAAGGTTGAACATGAGTCATATAGTAGATATGATCAACATGAAGATGTTCAGCATTGAAACCACCTCAACTCACGTGATGATCGGACTTGAGTTGGTGGATTTGGATCATGATACACTCGAATGACCGGAGGGATGTCAATTTGAGTGGGAGTTTTTTAAGTAATATGATTAACTAAACTCATTATCTAGAACAATAGTCTAAGTTGTCTTTGCTATATTTATGTTGTAGATCATGGCTCGCGCAGTAGCACTCCTGAATTTTAATGCGTTCCTAGAGAAAGCTAAGTTGAAAGATGATGGAAGTAACTTTGTGGACTGGGCCCGTAATCTAAGGATTATCCTTACGGCTTCCCAGAAGGCTTATGTCCTTGATGCACCGCTTGGTGATCCACCCGCTCCAGTTGAGTCTCTAGACGTTGTGAACGCCTGGCAGGCTCGTTCTGATGATTACTCAATAGTTCAATGTGCAATGTTGTATGGCTTAGAACCGGGACTTCAAAGACGTTTTGAACGTCATGGAGCATATGAGATGTTCCAGGAGTTGAAGTTTATCTTTCAGAAGAATGCCCGGATCGAGAGATATGAGATCTCCGACAAATTCTATGCTTGCAAGATGGAGGAGAACGGGTCTATCAGTGATCACGTGCTCAGAATGTCTGGGTACTCCACCCGTCTGGCTGAGTTAGGGATGCCCCTTCCGCCAGAGGCTATCACTGACAGAGTTCTTCAATCATTGCCACCTAGCTACAAGAGCTTCGTGTTGAACTATAACATGCACGGGATGAACAAGTCAGTCGCCGAGCTGTTTGCGATGCTGAAAGCCGCTGAGTCTGAAATTCAGAAGGAGCATCAAGTGTTGATGGTCAATAAAACCACTAGTTTCAAGAAAAATGGCAAGGGTAAGAAGGGTAACTCCAAGAAGAGTGGCAAAGCAGTTGCTCCTCTCGTGAAGAAACCCAAGGCTGGACCCAAACCAGAAACTGTGTGTTTTCATTGCAAGGGAACTGGACACTGGAAGCGGAACTGCCCCAAATATTTGGCTGACAAGAAGGTGGCCAACAACAAACAAGGTATATATGATATACATGTTATTGATGTGTACCTTACCAACTCTCATTGTAGTGCCTGGGTATTTGATACCGGTGCGGTTGCTCATATTTGCAACTCAAAACAGGAACTGCGGAATAGACGGAGGCTGGCAAAGGACGAAGTGACGATGCGCGTGGGAAATGGTTCCAAGGTTGATGTGATCGCCGTCGGCACGCTCGCTCTTCGATTACCGTCGGGATTAGTGATGAACCTAAATAAGTGTTATTTGGTGCCTGCGTTAAGCATGAACATTATATCTGGATCTTGTTTATTGCGAGACGGTTACTCATTTAAATCAGAGAATAATGGTTGTTCTATTTATATGAGTAATATCTTTTATGGTCATGCACCCAATGTGAGGGGTTTATTCTTATTGAATCTCGATAGTAATGATACACATGTTCATAACATTGATGCCAAAAGATGTAGAATTGATAATGATAATACCACTTTCTTGTGGCACTGCCGTTTAGGTCATATTGGCGTAAAACGCATGAGGAAGCTCCATGCTGATGGACTTTTGGAGTCACTTGATTTTGAATCACTTGACACATGTGAGCCATGCCTTATGGGCAAGATGACTAAAACGCCGTTCTCTGGAACAATGGAACGGGCAAGTGACTTATTGGAAATCATACATACTGATGTGTGTGGTCCGATGAGTATTGAGGCGCGCGGTGGTTATCGTTACTTTCTCACCTTCACTGATGACTTAAGTAGATATGGGTATATTTACTTAATGAAACATAAGTCTGAAACATTTGAAAAGTTCAAACAATTTCAGAGTGAAGTTGAGAATCATCGTAACAAGAAGATTAAATTCCTACGATCTGATCGAGGAGGAGAATATCTGAGTTATGAGTTTGGCAGTCACTTAAGACAGTGTGGAATTGTTTCACAATTGACACCGCTTGGAACACCACAGCGTAATGGTGTGTCCGAACGTCGTAATCGAACCTTATTGGATATGGTGCGATCTATGATGTCTCTTGCCGATTTGCCACTATCGTTTTGGGGTTATGCATTAGAGACAGCTGCATTCACTTTAAATAGGGCACCATCGAAATCCGTTGAGACGACGCCATATGAACTTTGGTTTGGCAAGAAGCCAAAACTGTCGTTTCTTAAAGTTTGGGGATGTGATGCTTATGTCAAAAAGCTTCAGCCTGAAAAGCTGGAACCCAAAGCGGAGAAATGCATCTTCATAGGATACCCAAAAGAGACAATTGGGTATACCTTCTACCTCAGATCCGAAGGCAAAGTGTTTGTCGCTAAAAACGGAACATTTCTTGAGAAAGAGTTTCTCTCGAAAGAATTGAGTGGGAGGAAGATAGAACTTGATGAGGTTGTTGAACCTTTACTTCAACCTGAGAGTAGCGCAGCGCAGAAAGTTGTTTCTGTGGAGCCTACATTAGCTGAAGAGGAAGTTAATGATGATGATCATGAAGCTTTGGATCAAGTTGCTATCGAACCTCGTAGGTCGACAAGGACGCGTACTGCTCCTGAGTGGTACGGCAACCCTGTCTTAGAGGTCATGTTGCTAGACAACGATGAACCTACGAGCTATGGAGAAGCGATGATGGGCCCGGATTCCGAGAAGTGGTTAGAGGCCATGAAATCCGAGATGGGATCCATGTATGAAAACAAAGTATGGACTTTGGAAGTATTACCTGAAGGGCGTAAGGCCATTCAGAACAAATGCATCTTTAAGAGGAAGACGGACGCGGACGGTAATGTCACCGTCTATAAAGCTCGACTTGTGGCAAAGGGTTTTTCACAAGTTCAAGGAGTTGACTACGATGAGACCTTCTCACCCGTAGCGATGCTTAAGTCCGTCAGAATCATGTTAGCAATAGCTGCCTTTTTCGATTATGAAATTTGGCAGATGGATGTCAAAACAGCGTTCCTTAACGGTTACCTTAAGGAAGAGTTGTATATGATGCAACCAGAAGGTTTTGTCGATCCAGAGAATGCTGACAAAGTTTGCAAACTCCAGCGATCCATTTATGGACTGGTGCAAGCATCTCGGAGTTGGAATCTTCGTTTTGATGAGGTGATCAAAGCGTTCGAGTTTATACAAGTTTACGGAGAAGCTTGTATTTACAAGAAAGTGAGTGGGAGCTCTATAGCGTTTCTAATATTATATGTGGATGACATATTACTGATTGGAAACAATATAGAAATGCTGGAAAGCGTAAAGGAATATTTGAACAAGAGTTTTTCAATGAAGGACCTAGGAGAAGCTGCTTTCATATTAGGCATCAAGATCTATAGAGATAGATCAAGACGCTTAATAGGACTTTCACAAAGCACATACCTTGATAAGATTTTGAAGAAGTTCAAAATGGATCAGTCCAAGAAGGGGTTCTTGCCTGTTTTGCAAGGTGTGAAGTTGAGTAAGACTCAATGCCCAGTGACTGCAGAAGATAGAGAAAAGATGAGTGTCATCCCCTATGCTTCGGCCATAGGCTCTATCATGTATGCAATGCTGTGCACAAGACCCGATGTCAGCCTTGCCATAAGTATGGTCGGAAGGTTTCAAAGTGATCCAGGAATGGAACACTGGACGGCGGTCAAGAATATCCTGAAGTACCTGAAAAGGACTAAGGACATGTTTCTCGTTTATGGAGGTGATCAAGAGCTCGTCGTAAAGGGTTACGTCGATGCAAGCTTTGACACTGATCCGGATGACTCTAAGTCGCAAACCGGATACGTATTTATTCTTAATGGGGATGCGGTTAGCTGGTGCAGTTCCAAGCAAAGCGTGGTAGCAGATTCTACATGCGAAGCAGAGTACATCGCTGCCTCGGAGGCGGCGAAGGAAGGTGTCGGGATGAAGGAGTTCATGACAGATCTTGGAGTAGTGCCTAGTGCACTTAACCCAATGACTCTGTTTTGTGATAATACTGGTGCCATTGCTCTAGCCAAGGAACCAAGATTTCACAAGAGGACCAGACACATAAAGCGACGTTTCAATTCCATCCGCGATTACATCAAGGAGGACGACATAAATATTTGCAAAGTACACACGGATCTGAATGTTGCAGATCCGATGACTAAACCTCTTCCAAGGGCTAAACATGAACAACACCAGAACTGCATGGGTGTTCGATTCATTACAATGTAAATCACATAGTGATGTGAACTAGATTATTGACTCTAGTGCAAGTGGGAGACTGTTGGAAATATGCCCTAGAGGCAATAATAAATTGGTTATTATTATATTTCCTTGTTCATGATAATCGTTTATTATCCATGCTATAATTGTATTGATTGGAAACTCAAATACATGTGTGGGTACATAGACAACACTGTGTCCCTAGTAAGCCTCTAGTTGACTAGCTCGTTGATCAAAGATGGTTAAGGTTTCCTAGCCATTGACATGAGATGTCATTTGATAACGGGATCACATCATTAGGAGAATGATGTGATGGACAAGACCCAAACAACGAACGTAGCATATGATCGTGTCAGTTTATTGCTATTGTTTTCTGCATGTCAAGTATCTGTTCCTTTGACCATGAGATCATGCAACTCACTGACACCGGAGGAATACCTTGTATGTATCAAACGTCGCAACGTAACTGGGTGACTATAAAGGTGCTCTACAGGTATCTCCGAGGGTGTCTGTTGGGTTGGCATGGATCAAGACTGGGATTTGTTACTCCGTGTGACGGAGAGGTATCTCAGGGCCCACTCGGTAATACAACATCACAATGAGCCTTGCAAGCAATGTGACTAAAGTGTTAGCCACGAGATCTTGTATTACGGAACGAGTAAAGAGACTTGCCGGTAACGAGATTGAACTAGGTATAGTGATACCGACGATCGAATCTCGGGCAAGTAACATACCGAAGAACAAAGGGAACAGCATACGGGATTAACTGAATCCTTGACATAGAGGTTCGACCGATAAAAGATCTTCGTAGAATATGTAGGAGCCAATATGGGCATCCAGGTCCCGCTATTGGTTATTGGCCGTAGAGGTGTCTCGGTCATGTCTACATAGTTCTCGAACCCGCAGGGTCTACACACTTAACGTTTGGTGACGATTAGTATAATTGAGTTATTATGTTGGTGACCGAAAGTTGTTCGGAGTCCCGGATAAGATCCCGGACATGACGAGGATCTCCGGAATAGTCTGGAGGTAAAGATTGATATATGTGATAATGGTGTTTTGATCTCCGGAAGGGTTCCAGAGTTCACCGGAAGGGGTTCCGGATGTTTACCGAAGTGTTCGGGTGCAGCAACACTTTATATGGGCCAAAGGGATAAAGCCCACGAGGTATTGGAAAGTGCAAAAGTAGTTTTGCTGCCGCGTAAGCGGTACTACCGCTTGTGTGAAGCGGTACTACCGCCCGAGCGGTACTACCGCTTGTGTGAAGCGGTACTACCGCCCAAGCGGTACTACCGCTTGTGAGCGGTACTACCGCTTGTGCGCGGCTGTGCACGGTTCGGCAGGGATCCGAGTTTGACTTTTTTCCTGCGGGCAAAACCGACCTGGAGGAGGCTTTTACTCCAAGTTTAGACCCCAAGGCTCAACATATAAATAGAGGGGCAGGGCTAGCACACGGGACACATCAAGATTTCCCCAAGCCGTGTGCGGCAACCCTAACCCTCTAGTTCCTCCGTCATAATCTCCGTAGCGCTTGGCGAAGCCCTGCTGAGATTGTTCCTCACCACCATCACCACGCCGTCGTGCTGCTGGAACTCAACCACTACTTCACCATCGCTCGCTGGATCGAGGAGGTGAAGGCGTCATCAAGCCGTACGTGTGTTGAACGCGGAGGTGCCGTCCGTTCGGCACTAGATCGGAAGGATCGTGATTGGATCGCGGGACGCTCGGCGATTTGGATCGCGAAGACGTTCGACTACATCAACCGCGTTTATTAACGCTTCCGCTTAGCGATCTACAAGGGTATGTAGATTCACTCTCCCTCTCGTAGATGCTCATCACCATGGATAGATCTTGCGTGTGCGTAGGAAATTTTTTTGTTTCCCATGCAACGTTCCCCAACAGTACCACCATAACTTTGTCCGAAAGGGTATAGGAAAGGCGATGTTGGGCAACAAAACGCCGTGAAATAAAAGAATGGGAAGCCCCAGAATCGAATAAAATTGTTGTAGGTATGTCATTAACAGGAAACATACCAATGACCACATCGGGAACTTCGGAGGCTTCTTCGGCGGAGATATGATGAACTTGCCCTTGAATATACCTCCGTTTGGGGAATTGCCCCACATAGTTGACTTGAAGCTTCAGGTTGGCTGTTGTCTTGCCGTTCTTGGGGCACTGCCTAGCGTAATGCCCAGTTTGTCCACATGAGTAACAGGCATTGTTGCAGTCTTCCTTGTTTGGTTTTGCGACCACAGTCTTGATCTAACTTTCATTCTTGATATTCCCCTGCTGCCAGGTTGGCTTGAACTCAAACTGAGGTTGCTGCCAAGTACGAACCTTCTGAAAAACTTGCCCTTCCTTCTTGGGTTCAAACTTGCGTTTGCGGTCTTCATTGGTAGTCTTATGATTATTAATCAGCTTGTGTTCCCTTTCGGTAATGAGTGCCTTGTTCACCAAAGTTTGGAAATCAGGGAAATCCAGCATGCTGAGTGCACATCGGAGGGTAAGGTTGAGTCCTCCAAGGAACCGATCTATCTTCCGTTCTTCGATGGCCACATCATGTGTGGAATAACGGGCCAAGTGATTGAACTTGTTTAAATATTCACTTACAGTCGAGGTCCCTTGTGTAAGGGTGAGAAATTCTCGCTGCTTGACCTTCATGATGCCGGCAGGAATATGGTACTTGCGGAATTTATCTTTGAATTTATCCCAAGTAATCTCGTCTTCAGAAGGCCACAACCAATCATCGGCTTCCATCGGATCCACTGCTTGACTGAAACTTGGTGGTTTGGTCCTCTGAAAGTCTGACAGCTTGGAGTAATTACCATTATGATTATTCTGCCCAACCACAGTCTGCATGCTTCTCAAGAATTCCATCAGATCTTGGTTCCTCTTCTCTTCAAACATCCGCATAATCTGCTTTGTTGTGGGTGCTTGACGTGGAGGAGGTGGTGGCTGATATGGTTCTGGACAATGTCCTGCTTGCCTGGCGGATTGACGAACTGGAGTATCATTGCCACCATAACAGTTACTGCCACACCTTGTCATCCTATATATGTTTCCCAATACGAAGCATCGAGAAGAGCAACATCCATTGGGGAAAAAAATAGGAAGGTGAAGCAACAAAACCCGGAAGGGAAAAAATCGAGAAAAACCAAAGCAAAAGACAGAAAGCAACATAATTTTACAATACATCACCCATCATACATAACGGGACAACAGCATGGATAGTACTACTACATGCATACAACCAAACACCACATCATCCTCGTCTACACGTGTTGACAGCGATCGCACTGGCACACTGACGGTCCTGCTGGTGTCTCCTCGGTGTCGGACTCTGAATCGGAACTGATAACGGATACCTCCAGAGCAAAGGAAACACGACGATGCTGACGGGAAGACTCTACCTCAGGGTCTGGAGCAGGGTGACTCCACAGCATCGGAGCGGCTGGGGTAGCGAGAAGCATAGCCCACTGGGCTGGGGACTCATGAGGAGTCACTACCGAAGTGTCTGAGTTACTCTAAGAAGGTGTGGGGGTCACTGGGGTGGGTGGAGGTAAAGTAACTGGAGGAACAAGTGATGTGTGGATAAGCAGAGGTGGAGCGAAGGCAGATCGAGCGGCAGCTAGCTCGTCTCGAACGCGGTTCAGCTCCTGGGCTAGGCTGACGATCAGAAAGTATCCAGCCGTTATGTAACGAGACAGGTGGCTGACTGACCGGTCACACTCCGGATCAATGTAAGGGAAACGGATCTGTCCTGACTCAAACAGGGACGGATAGAAGTAGAATCCTGGGTGAGTCTGCATCTGGATCTCGTTATAGCGCAAGTCAGTGAGAGCCTCAAATGCTGCAAACTGGACCGCCTGGTTGGGTGTAGAAGCAGTCCCGCCCTTGGTGGAGCGAGTGTAAGTGCCCACCACGGTACTATTGTGCATGATGACCTCCGCATGATACTCGTAAACGCCATCAGCAAGCTGCTCTAGGTACACCTGGTATATGGGGTCATCGCCATTGGGGTAGAGTCGGCGCCACACGTTGCTAAGGTGCCGGCTCAGGCTGGTACGGATAAGGGACTGGTGCCATCTACACTTACAATATTAACTGATCAGTATTAACAATAAGCTATATGCATCCAGTGCAACACCCAAGTGCAGAGTCCAACCTCCAACCGCTACAGAGGCTAAAACTACCATTTTCTAGTGCGTCGGTTGTCTAGGGCGTCCTACAGTCAGCGCGGCTCTAATAGCAAGCGTTGTGGCACCCCGGCAAAGAGCAACCGGTTTACCTTGCATTGCTAGCCGAGAGATCAAGTCTTCTGGCAATACACAACAACTTGGTACAGAAAAGAACCGCTTTATTGATCTCCTAGTGGGAACATAAGTTCACATATTACATGATGAACGAGGCCAAGCGGCACACACGGTGCGGCTGCACTTATATACATTATTTAGTAGACATGATAGGGGCCTCGATGATAAGGGAACTACTACGCGGCAGCGGAACGACGAGGTAGCGGAACTCCACTCCACAGGGACACTACTGGGACACGGCCTAGAGCGCGACATCTTGTTCAACATCCACACCATGCACGACTTATCCTGCATCTGGCATGACAAGCCAGGTGAGTACTTTGAATGTACTCGCAAGCTCACAGCAAAGAAAACAAGTGCAGCAAACAACAACAAGGCATTTAACAGGTTTAATGCATGAACATGATACTACTCAACATGAGGTGTGTGTGAAACATTGCCATGGTCCCTGGGACCAACTTACCATCTCGGGGTTACTGCGTAACCACCGTTCATAACTTACCAACGTGATCCTTACTTGATCACATCCATACCTTTCATAGTGATCCTCACTCGATCACCACTTCTGCTTGTGCCATCTTGTGATTCTTAGTGTGCAAGTTTATTATATCTGTTGACCCACGGTGTGACCTACTACGAACTGTGTCCATATTCGAGGACGCGGCTATCGATAGATTATACACTCTGCAGAGGTTAGTACACTGTACCCACACTACGGAACTCATGGCCTCGTGCTCCCATTCGGGTGGACCAACGACATTCCGACAAAACCAATCTATTGCATGACACTCTCCCGGCCACTCCGAGAAACTCCCCTTTGGGCTATGTCCTGGGTGACCCCGATGCATACATGTGACATCCGCCACCTCTGTGGCTGCCACCGTCGTGGCCAAACATAAACATCATCCCAATCGGGGACCTCGGTACCATAAACTCGGGTCCTCAAGGTTATGACTGCCTACAGGGCCAGGGTAGCGCCAGAGCACAACCTTCCCTCGTAGGAGGCACCGGCGAGAGGCATGACAATAGACCACATTAGGGCCTCCCCATCCAGGCAAGTGTGGTTGCACTGGTGAGCTCGATTCGATGACACCATGACTCGATCAACAGCATGTTCAAGTTGGATTAATGTCAAGTTTAACTTGAAATGACAATGATTCGAGCCATAGTGTGTGAAAGGATGCACGGGTCACAATCATGAATGATGAATGCATCATACTACCATATCTGCATATGACATGATTCCTACTGCCCACATAAGCAAGTAAGCATGTAACCTACTGTATACTATCAAAACGACAGAACAAAGTCTATGCAATAAGAGTTATATAGCAAATTATTTTAAATAATGAATATATGATGAATTTAATTCAATTAAACAAAAGTCATTGCAATGCCATCCTTGCATATGAATGTTGTGGCTTGCCTTGGTTCAGAGGAGTGTCACAATACTCCTGGCCTTCTCCAACACAACTTGGTTCTTCTGAAAATAATTTAAATGCAGAAAGTAAATGTCACATAACACTGTTTATTTCACTCGAAATTCTTAACAGCAGGAAAAATTCTGAAATTTGGCATACAGAAACTTTGGAATTTTACAAACCAGTAGCAAAAAGAATCAACTCAATTGGACTTATAGATTAAAAGTTATAGCTAGTCAAAGTTGGATTAGATCTGGTCAAAATTTGAATTTAAAAGAAAAACGAGAAGCGACCACGTCGAAGACGTATTCAGAGAATACGCCTCCACTTATACTGCTTCGGGCGGGCGGGTGAGAGGCTGACGAGCGGGTCCCGCTGTCAGGATTAAACAGGGGCGAGGGAGGGAACAGAGAGAGCGGCGTTTTCGCCGGCGATACTCCGGCGAGGAGTCCACGGCGGTCGCCGGAGTTGGACGGGATGGACTCAGGGCGTTACGGCGAGCACGCACGTACCCGAAGTGACGGCGGGGGTGGACAGACGGCGTCGGAATCTTCCTCTCCAGAGATGGTGGCGGGGGAGCTTCTCGGTCCCGGCAATTCCGGCGACAATCCGGCGAGCTCTCGGTACCGTCGTGCTCAGGAGGTTACCACGGTCTCGGGGGTAGCAGTGGTTGGACCTAGGGTGGGCTAGAATGAGTGCACGAATGTGGGGGATCCGCGGCTGTCTCCGGTGATCGACGGCGGCGAGAGGCCCTCCCGGCCTTGCCGCGCTCGTGGGGGAGTAGCTTGTGGCCAAGTGAGGAGGGAGTGATGCTCAAAACGAGTCGGGGCAGCTGCTATTTATAGGGCAAGCTCGCCCGTGCTCGGGTGCCCATCGGAGTTGAGCTGCAGAGGAGGTGAGGAGAGGATAGGCTCGGGCACGGCGTGGGTAAGAGCAGAGGAGCACAGGGCGACGCGGTGCACGCGTGCGGCCACAGTGGCGCGCACTACGCGGAGAACGCGGGCATGCGAGCCCACTGTTCTGCCGCTTAGCTCTCGGCTGTTTACGGCGAGCGGCTTGCCGGCGTCGGGAAGGAACAGGGAGAGGGTAGGGTGGCGCTCTGGGGTTGGCTGCAGGACTAGGACACGGCGAGGTGTCGTGGGGAGGGCGGATGGATGGTGGCCGAGGGGCCCGACGCACAGAGCGCGGCGAGCGCATGCAGTGCACCGCGCTCTCACGCGGTCACCGCGTGCACTGGCACGCGGGTTGCTTTCGGCGCTGCCACACTATGTCCACCGTATTGTCCCTTCAACGCGGTGCCTAAAAATGCTCTTGGCTTGACAGGTGGCTCACTGGAGGTGACTAGAGGAAGCAGCAAAGTTTCTGGACAGAAACTTGCTCCAAGCACTGAGGACAAATGGCTGGGAGTTTTGAGCTGATTTTTGGTGGTTAAGTATTACTTAGGAAGGTAGTCATGTGGTAGAAATTTCAGCTTAAAAAGATCAAGGAATAATATAGTTGCTTCACAAAGTGACTTTTCTGTCCAGAAGCAAAAACATTTTCCTTGGCTAAAAATTTCCAAATGACCATGGGATATTTTTGTGTAGGAAGGTGAGGCAGGATCCAAAGAATATTTGGGAATTTTCTTGGAATTTTTAGAGCAATAAAAATAGGGGTTGCTTCATAGCTATGTGAGAAAATGAGCATTTTCAGGGAGACAATGAATATAATGCCATTAAATAAAATTATCCAATGGCATTATTTTGAGAGGGATGAGGTCTAGGGAGGGTTTATGGATGATAGAACCCACTTGGAAGAAAATCAAAAATAAATCCAAGTGGTAAGTCCAAAAGAATTGACAGAAAACCTCAAATGCAAATAAAATATTCAATAAAAGAAAAAGACAAAAACCAGGGTGTTACAATATCACACCACCCTTTTCATACATATAGTTGGGCCACCCGCAGGTGGTTCATGGTCTCACCCATACCGCGTGCACAAGCACATTTGTGGGCCCGCACAGTCCACCTTCTTGACCGGAAGCGAGAGGGGGGGGGGGGGGGCTGACCATGATGGATTCCTATAGGTTTTGTGTTACGGTAGGGTGAGATGCGAGACCTAGCTATTTGGGGGCTTGCTTTCATAGCTATGATTCCCCTCCCACCGACACGAAGTGGGGGCTGGACGAGCAATATTATGCGCTTTGTGAGACAGGTGCCACATCAAAGTTGGGCATTGGATATTTGAACATCAAACCACCCTTTTCATGCATATATTTGGTCCACATGCAGGTGTGTTTGTGTTCTGACCCTTTCCCGCATTTTTTTGCCAAATTTATAGACGCAACAGACATGGTTCCCTCAGAGTACCCGTGTGCCACGCCCGTGCCCCTGTCACATCAGCACAGTCGATTGGGCCCCACGAGGCTTCCCTCGCAAGCTAAAAAATATCTACCTGCCCAGAGGGTTTTTCTGTTTGATAGCACACGATTATCATGTTTGGGCCGTGTGCGATGTCTGTTGCTCCCAATCCGCTTAAAAATATCTACCCGCCGGGAGGGGTTTTCTGTTTGATAGCACACGATTATTATGTTTGGCTCGTGTGCGATGTATGTTGCTCACGCTCCGCTTCAATCCCATCATCCAAATTTTCAGTAGCCCCGGCATTTTACTCCTGCCTGCATCCCTCGCAATCTCAAAAATATCTAGCCGCCTGAAGGGTTTTTCTGTTTGATAGCACACGATTATCATGTTTGGGCCGTGTGCGATGTTTGTTGCTCCCACTCGATTAAATATATCTACCCGCCTGGAGGGTTTTTCTGTTTGATAGCACACAATTATTATGTTTGGGCCGTGTGCGATGTTTGTTGCTCCAGCTCCGCTTCAATCCCTTCATCCAAATTTTCAGTAGCCCGGCATTTTATTCCTGCCTAGTAAATTTTCACTAGCCGCGACATTTCCTCAAACACCACGTTGCCCCCCCTCCACACACACACCCCGGCCAAAATCTCCGCTCACACACACACCACCCCTCCCTCGCTCGAAACTCTAGCTAGCCCGCCGCAGCCGCCGCCTCACCTCGACTGTCAACCTCTGCCGGTCTGCCCATGTAGGTTACCCACCGATCTCCATGCCCTCGCCGCCCTGAGTTTCTTAGATGGCGCCTACGAAACACCCCATTTCCCATAGATCCCCTTCCCCATCCCCCTCCCCCAATCCAGAGCGTCACAACCTAAGCTCGGCTACGCTTCCCGGGGAGCTCGAGGAGCGAATGGCCAAAAAGAGGTTTATCGCGGCCTCTTCGCCCGACGATGGTGAGGTGGCCACCGAGGCCGCCGAGGAAGCTGACGACGATGACTCACAGGAGGTTTTCTATCAGCGGTGTCACGTATATCAGTATCTCATGGATGGCGGCTACGACATCGAGGTTGTCGACAGAGGCGGCTTGACGCGGGCTATGTCACAGGTTAAGTGGCCCACCCCCAACCCCTCGGGTTCAACCGCCGTCGATCTCACCCATGGCCCCGCCGCTGATCTCCTATGCCTCGTTATCAAGAATTTGCCATCCTTCATCGCCATCGAGCCCCTTTTGTCATATATGAAGGACACGTTCTGCGCCGCTGGCTTGGGATCCTCAACTGCCAAGTCAGACCACATCGACGGCGACCACGAGGAGCGCACCCTCTCCGGCTCTTCCAAGGGGAAAGAGCCCATCTGCTACATCAGGGAGGGCACCCTGCAGCCGTGCTCTTCCAAGGGGAAGGAGCCCATCTGCGACAACAGGGAGCGCACCCAGAGTCCGTGCTCTTCCAATTGGTAGGAGCCTATCTGTGACAAGTGAGAAAACCGATGATTTGTTTTGCCATGCCTCTTCCAAGGGGGAAACATCATATGATCGTGCTCGTAGCTTTTGCCATGCTATGTTTTAACCATGCCGTGTTGCAATTGCTATATTTGGCTGTTTGTAGTATGCCTTGCTTATTTCAGTTATTCACAATCTGATGTTCTATATGTGCAAGAATGTACTGTGCAGTTCAATTTTATCAACACCAGTTTCAACGGCCAAAATTGGTTCCTGTTGAAGCTGGTGTAGCTAACATGCCCCATGTTTATTTCAGTTTTCTCACATTGTGATGTGCAATCATATAATTTGATGTTTAAGCACAAGCTTGGTTCTATGCAATTTCAACAATACCACTATGAGTGACTATATTTGCTTGTTGTTAAGCCTGTTGTAGTGAGCATATGCATTGTTTAATGGTTTTTGGTTGTTAGGTTGGTTGTACTGAGCATATGTCCAGTTTCAATCGCTATATTTGATTGTTTGTGGTATGCCTTGTTTATTTCAGTTATTCACAATATGATGTTCTATATGTGCAATAATTTACTGTGCAGTTAAATTTCATCAACACCAGTTTCAACGGCCAAAATTTGTTCCTGTTAAAGCTGGTGTAGTTAACACACACCCTGTTTATTTCAGTTTTCTCAAAATGTGATGTGCAATTATTCAATTTGATGTTTAAGCACAAGCTTAGTTCTATGCAATTTAAACAATACCACTATGAGTGACTATATTTGGTTGCTGTTAAGCCTGTTGTAGTGAGCATATGCCTTGTTTAACGGTTTTTGGTTGTTTGTACTGAGTATATGTCCAGTTTCAATTGCTATATTTGGTTGTTTGTAGTATGCCGTGTTTATTTCTGTTATTCACAATGTGATGCTCTATATGCGCAAGTATTGACCGTGCAGTCCAATTTCATCAATACCACTTCGATGACCATATTTGTTTCCTGTTAAGCCTGGTTTAGGTAATACGCCTCCTATTTTTTTACATAGTGATGTTCAATTATACAATTTGATGTTTAAGCACAAGCTACATTCTATGCAATTTCAACAATACCACTATGAATGACTATATTTGGTTGCTGTTAAGCCTGTTGTAGCGAACATATGCCTCTTTTAATGGTTTGTGGTTGTTCGGTTGTTTGTAGTTAGCATGTGTCCAGTTTCAATTGCAATATTTGGTTGTTCGTAGTATGCCTTGTTTATTTCAGTTATTCATAATGTGATGTTCTATATGTGCAAGTATGAACTGTGCAGTTCAATTTCATCATTACCAGTTTCAATGGCCATATTTGGTTCCTGTTTAGCCTGGTTTAGTTAACACACCCGTTGTTTATTTCAGTCTTTTTGCAACGTGATGTTCAATTGTACAATTTGTGGTTTAAGCACAAGCTACGATCTATGCAAGTTCAACAATACCACCATGCATGACTATATTTTGTTGCTGTTAAGCCTATTGTAGTTAACATCCTTTTCCATTTTTATTTTACAATAACTAGTGTGCTTAAACCTGCACAATACCAGTTTGAATGACTATATTTGGTTGTTGTTAATTGTTAGGCCTGTTGCAGTTAACACACCTTTCCACTTGTTTGCTTAACTAGTGTGCTTAAACCTGCAAACTGTAGCTATCATTTGGAGATTATTTTGTCTACCATGGATATATTTGGTTGATGTTTAGCCTGCTGTGCTTAACATGCCTTTCATTGTACTTACACTTGACAATATTGGGAACGACTATTGTTGTCCATTGAGATTAGTTTCATCCCATGGCTTATATATACTCCCTCTGCCCCATAATATAAGATGTTAATTCATCCAATATGTGAGTATATATTGGATGTAATAAGATCTTATATAATGGGACGGAGAGAGAATTGTACTACATCATTATGCAATTGCAGTTTAGCTTCTAATATTGACTTGGTGCTTGTAGGTACATATGTCATTGGTAAAGATCCGCGCTTCGACCCTTTTTGCATATGGGGCAATGAGATATTCATGAACCAGCATCAAGTGAGGAAACTGATAAATATTGTTAGTAAAATGGGTCGAAAGATGGCAATTAAACTATTTTTTTACACTTTATTCAAGACAACAGTGAACTGCAGGATGGTAAGTAAGAACTCTGCAGGCTTCTTTTTACTGCCCATAATGAATTGTGTTAGATGACAATGTCTGAATCTTTTTCCTTTGCAGTGTTTCACAAAGAAGTTTACTCAGGATTACCTTTCAAACTACATGATTGGTGGGCATGCAAAGATTAAAATATTTGTACCAGACTACAATGACTATATAGAAGTGCTCATGAAGACAGTGAAGTATGGGCGGTCTGCCATCACAAGGGATTGAACTAGAGTTGTGCATGCCTTCGGCATGAAGGAGGGCACAATATGGGCATTCCGCTTCACCTTGTTCGGTAACCAAAATGTCTTTCACCTCATTCTTTACCGTCTTTAATACAAGTATACAACCCTGGTTCATCATTCTTTATTTGGTGCTTATGTAATTCTTTTTTTATGTAATTCTTGAACATATGTACCTGTGAATCGAATAATGCATTGGTTGTTGAACCTGATGGATATGTATAAAGTTATTGCCTACTTTCAAATTCAAATTCAAATTCGGTACAATTTTAAATTGCAGCGATTAAATTAGGGTGAAAATACGCTCTACAGCTCATTACGCCGCACACGGTCTGTAAAGCACAACGTGTGTGATGTACTTCATAATCCGACACGTTTCATAGAGAGAAAACATGTGCGACCATGCACACAATTGCCGTTGGCAAAGTGTGTGTGATGTGAGACAATATCACAAACGGTGCGAGCAAACTAAATGTTTGTGATAGTCGCCTTATCGTACACGCTTTACAATCATGAACTGTTTCTGATGTCGTACGCATCGTAAATGTTGCACCGCAGAATAGCGTGTGCGTTAGTTTTCTCGTCCGACACTCGTATGACAGTCGGACATTTCATAAACTCATCCGACATACGTAGGATCGCACAGACCAACCGACGCTACGTGGGCCCCGAGTGGACCACCTCTACTTAAGCAGGAGCAATCAGCTTCATCACCATCCGGGCAAGGGTCAAGGCACGGCACGACACGACTACTACTTTCCCCTTTCTTTCTTCACTCCCAAGTTGTAATCGATTTGTGCAAACTAGCGTATCTGAGAGAGAGTAATACAGTGGGTGAGCTCCAGACGCTAACATCCCCACATCCCAAAACCCTAACCAATCTGGGGGAGCGCTGTAGCGACGGGAAGATCATCTCCAAGCTCTGCCCCTATTCCAGGGCAGTGCTGGTGGCGCCCAGAGGGACGCCGCTACCCGCTGTGACCGTCTACACCGAGCCTGCATCACGCCTGCATTGAGCAGGCATGGGACTTCGCATCGCGTACACCAATGGCTGCTTCCATTGGTGGTAAGATCCCAATCTACCTCTCTGTTCATTATGCAATTAGGTGATCTAATGACTAGGCTTATGATCCAATCATGTCAATCCTACTGGATTATTCTAACAATGGTATCTTGACCAAGGTTAAACCTAGATTAGATCCCTAAGATGATCTGTTTAAATTTGATGATCATGATTACGTACTGATGATTAAGTTTTAAGAATAATGGTTCATGATTAAGGGTAATTGTCCTCTGTTAATTTTATTGTTAATGTCCAGGGTTTATATGTTTCGGTTAAGGACTAATAGCCTATGGGTTAGTGCTAATTTTGTACTGATGATGCTCAATCCTTTCGGTTAGAGTAATTAAGCCATGCTTCCGCTTCAAGATTTGCTGATTAGCACTGTTTAAAATCTGGTTAAGCATATAGAAGGAGGGGATTCGAATGTTTTAAAGAAATCATGCAATTTCCCCAAATTAGCAGAATCCCTAACCCTAGAATTTTTCCCGAAATTCGAAATCCCCAAATCAGAGCCCAAAGAAGAAATTTTAATCAAACAGAAAGAGTTAAGGGCTCACCTAGACGACGCTGGCCTTCGGGTCCGCACGGCCACCGCCGTGCGTGAACGCCATGCCGGAACGCCGCTGTCTCTCGGGACGGTGCGCGGAAGGAAGCAGCCGCCGCTGCTGCGCAAAATGGATGTGCACGTCGCTTGGCCTCTGCGCCTTGCAGGTCGTCATTGCCGCCAGAAGCTTGCGGCGGCAGCCGCCAGCGAAATGCCCCGAAACACGACCACAACGTCGTTGAGTCACCGGAGCCACGCTCGACGGAGGAGCACGCGGGACGAAGTCCCCTGCACGCTGCTCCGGCGAGCGAAGCTGCCGCGTGGCCATGTCTAGCGTGCCTCGCGCCACTGTGTTCTCGTGTGCGTGTAACACCCCTGAGTAATGAGCCACAGTGATCTTCAATTAAAGTTAAGCTAATTAGTTTTGCAAAGAAAAATCATAGTGAAATCATATCTCATTTCAAATTCCACCACCAAATTCAATTCAAATTCAAAGTAAAATTTGAAGTTGCTCAAAAATTGCTGGAAAATAGTTCATGTTGTAGCAAAAATTCCAAAACAAATTAATGTTCAGGAAAACAACATCACCTATTTTCCTAAAATGGGCTAGAGCATTAAAACAATGCAAAAACAGCAACTTTAATGCCATTTCCATTTTTGAAAAATTCAAATGGATTCCAAAATTGCCCAAACCATTTTCTGGCAGTGGCAGCTCATTTATTTTCTAAACTTTCTATAAAAGAAAAATAGAAAAAGAAAAGAAAAGGCCTAAACCGGCTGGGCCTAAGTGCACAGTGCACTCGGCCCAACCCAGCCAGCCCTTCTTCCTCCTCTCGCTCTCTATCCTCCATGTGTCGTCGCCGCCATGGGCGCGCGCGCGCACCGGCGAGCTGCCGACACGGCGACGCCCGAGGCCTGGCGAGGGGATAAGGATGGCCTCCTCGGCCTCCCCTTCATCCACATCCACATGCCGCTCCTCTCGCGAGTCTTTCTCGCTCGCTCCCACCGCCACCCGAGCGCCGTCGTCTCCGCACCTCTGCTTCACCGCGGCCACTCGCCTCGCCACCTTGTCCTTCTTCTCCGCCGTCGTCGACTACGTCGTCCGCGCCCACGAACGCGAGCCGGGGAGCCCTCCCTCGCCGGATCCGCATCGTCTTCCTCGACTACGGCAGCCGTTGTTCTTCTTCGAATCCGGCCGCCACTGCTGCTCCTAAGCTGTCGCCGGCCACCGTGTGCCTCACGGTGAGCATCCGCACCGGACCCCTCTCTCCCCTGCCTCTCCTCATGCTGTAGCTCGCCGCATTCGCCATGGCCGCATGCCACGTCGCTGTTGAGCTCACCGTCCTGGCCTCGCCCGAACCCGTGGCCGTGCTCAGCACCACCGTAGGACCCCAACACGCTCGCCCGCATCGCTTACCTTACCCTGCTTCACCGTAGCCATCCGCAGCCGAACTCCGGCGCCGCCCGCTAGCTCGCCGCCGTCCAGAAAAGCCACCCCAGCCCGCGCCGCCACCGTCGATCGACGCGGCTCCGTCCCCGCGTTCGAACGCGCCTTACCGCGCTCTAATTGGACCTCGGTGGCCAAAATCCGACGCGAGCCCGTGCCTCCGCTGCATTTGGAGGTCGCCGGCGGCTAGTTGCTGGCCGATGAAGACGTGGCGCGGCTGGGGCCCACCTCTGGGTCGCTGCCAGCGGGCCCCACTGTCCCCGTTGACTGGGTTGACCCAGTCAACGTGCTCACTGGGCAACCCGAGTCGCTGACATGCGGGTCCCACCCGCTTAATTACCGTTTTAAATTAATTTAGTTAATTAGTTAGCTAATGTGTCACTGACAGAAGGCCCCACTAGCTAATTAACCAATTTAGTTAAAATTAAACTCTGTATAATTAGCTGTCAGGTTTGACCTGGAACAGCTGGGTTGACTTGCTGACGTCATCCCGACGTCATCATTACACTGTTCTGGATAGTGCGAATTAATTAATTATAATAATTCCAGGAATTTCAGAAAACTGTTTAAAACTTTGAAAAATCATAGAAAATAAACCGTAGCTCGGATCGAAAAGTTTTCTACATGAAAGTTGATTAGAAAAACGAGACTAATCCGAATATGTGGTCAAAATGCTTGACCATCACTCCTATCTATCTCAACATGGAACCTTCCCCTCCGGTTCAGTATACCGAAATCGCCTAAACGCCGGGAAAATATCCCAGATATTTTCCCGCTTCGTCTGCGAAGGGTAGCATTGCATTAGGTCACCACCAGCACTGCCTTTTGCCACGCCATGCATTGTGATGCTTTTGTTTGCTTTTATTTATTGTCTCTTCCCCCCTCTTCTTTTCCGTTAGACCCCGAGACCGACGCAGCTCCGGAGTCTGACTACACCGTTGACGACCCCTCCTTTGCAGCAGAGCTTCCAGGCAAGCAAACCCCCCTTGAGCATGCCTATATCACCTATTCTTTCTCCCCCCTGCTTTTATTAGAATTTGCTACTACTTTTGATTGATCCTATTTTGATGCATAGCCTGTTTTTGTAAACTGCTATTGATAACTTACCTGCTATCCTAAATGCTTAGTATAGGTTGATTGGAAAACCATCTGTGGCCCCTCTTCCTTGTCCTAGTTGCCCCGCTTAGTATAGGTTGATTGGAAAACCATCTGCTTTTGATTGATCAGTGGGCTAAGACCAGCACATCACCGCACACCCCCTAAGTTGCTCGACTATGCAGAGCTAATATCGAGTGACGAGGGTGATACCTCTTATCTCACTTCCGGTGTTGCCTCTGTAGCTTAGCCAGTTGGTTGTGGGTTACCGAGGGTGATTCCTCTTTCACCACCACCGATAAAGCTTCTGACGTGCAACTCCTCATGTGTGAATCCATCGAGGGTGACTCCTCCGGGTTCACCTTGACGGATACATCAAGTGGGAATCCAACATGGGTGATTCCTCAGATGCCTCCTTGATGTTATGAAGACACAGTTACTTGGGTTTTACTACAGATACTGGATAAAGACGGGTCGACCCTGAGGGGTACCCGCGAGAGATGTGGCGTCGGGTTGACCATGAGGGTACCCGCGAGATAATTACGTGGCATGGCCGGGCATTCCTGGCCCTTGCCGTAAGTCCACGAGATGAGGCGACGGGGTCACATGATCGTGGCTCTCTGCTCGTTTTCGCGAGCTCCTAATAATTGACTAATGGATTTGGGTATTTGATCTGAGTTGGCCACTGGCCTATACACACTACTACAACACGGGATAATGGTTTAATGGGGTCCTCGGCGCCGTATGTATCAGCCGAAAGCTCTGTCAGATGTCCAGTTCAGCATTGTGGCCGGGTCGGATCATGCCATCCAGGAGAGAGGTGGCGCTGGTATCCACCCTGCACACACCGACCCGGAGTGCAAAGGGCGATGGGCCCATGACCCCTTAGCACTTAGGATGTAGACTGGCGGGGACCTCTCTGCTGAGCCTAGGTAGGACTACGTCGTGTCGATCATCCGAGGCCGGGCATGACCCAGAAAAGGGTGTTCAGCCAGAGTTAATCGAGCGTCTTGGGTAACAGTAGTGCACCCATACAGGGAAGATTATCTATTTGAATAGCCGTGTCCACGGTAATAGGACGCTCAGTGTAGTATCACGATCTACTACAACTTGAACTGGATACATGTTAATTAATTGTTAGCTCCGGGATTGATTTCTCACAGGGAGTCAAGGAAGGATCTCTGGGCATTGCTACTACATATGTTTACAACTATAATTATTTGCTAATCTACACTCTTCTAATGCTGCAAGACGCTGAAGATGCTAGTCTTCGTTAGGCTAGGCCCTTCTCTCTATTCTGGCTTTTCTGCAGTCCAGTCCACTGATACAACCCTTCTTTGATACCGATGCATGAATAGAATAGTTCTGATGTAAGTCTTGCGAGTACTTTGGATGAGTACTCACGGTTGCTTTGCATCCCTTTTCCCCCCATACTGGATTGCTGCGACCAGATGGCGGAGCCCCGGAGTCAGCTGCCCCAGTCGACGACTACTACTACCCCTCTAGAGGAGCTTACTACTACGTGGAGACCGCCGATGACCAGGAGTAGTTAGGAGGCTCCCAGGCAGGAAGCCTGCGCCTTTTCAATCAACATCGTTGTTTTGCCCCACCTTCTTAAGGCATATCCTGTTTAACTTTTATGTCTGTACACAGATATCTAGTGCTTTTGCTGATGCTTGTATGACTCAAGCTTATGTATTCGAGCCCTCGAGGCCCCTGGCTTGTAATATAAAGCTTGTATGACTTTTATTTGTATTTAGAGTTGTGTTGTGATATCTTCAAGTGAGTCCCTTGGCTTGATCATGTGCATTTGCGTGTATGATTAGTGCACGGTCGGGCCGAGGGCGTCACAAGCTGGTATCAGAGCCGACTACCTATAGGAAGCCCCTTTCCAACTCCTTGGCTGAAGTTGAGTCTAGACCTTGCAAAACCGATTTACTAACATGGCTGTGTGGCTTACGGGCCCACATCGCCAATGGGTGGTATTAGGATCTTTTATTCCTCTTCCATACTCTCGGACTCTAATTTCTCTTCTTTTCGGGTTAAATGATTTTGCTAATACTGACATTAGGTTCTCGTGTCCACATTCACCCGGAGAGCTGGATTATCTGCAATCATTTCTTTCCAATGCTATCATATGCCTCTCACACTATCATTTGACTTCTTGCACTCCTTGTTTCAGATGCGGCCCGCAAGACAGCTCGTATGCCACACTATGGCTCTTGATGCTACTGGGTTCCCTGCTATCTTGGTTGATCTCTTGACTAGGCTTGGATATCGCTGGTATCCCGAGTACATAGTTTACGACGATTACCGTGAGTTCAACCAGGAGCAGTACCATGCTGTGGTTCGCATCTTTGATCGGCAGGACATCTCCATCACTGAGTTGCACACCTTTCATGGTGTTGGAGTGACGGTCGACATGGCTGTCCATGATGTTGCCTATACTGCTATTGCTCGTCTCCATGGAAAGCACTACAGTCGCTTGGAGGAGACTGCTTTCAGATACATTCCGTATGCCCCCGCTGGGGATGAGACTGGATATTACACTGCTGTCTGTACTCCTTACGTGCTGCGTCGCTATGACCCGCAGATTTTGGTACAGTAAACCCAGGCTCTCGACCGCACTACTCGAGCTCTTGCTGTCGAGTTGTATGCCACTCGTGCTCGTCTTTACGACGCTCTGACACAGTTGCTGCCAGCAGTCAGTGTGAGGATGTATCCAGAGTATATCCTTTACCCGTGCAAGACGGAGATGCCACCAGGTCTTGAGTGGCCTGCTGTTGGAGGTTGTACTCCCCCACGTGGTCCTCTTCTTCCAGTCCGGGACCAGGTTCTGCACCAGAGTGTTCACGGAGCGCAGGATCCTTATATTGAGGGTACTCTGCGTTGTCACCTATGGCTGCCTGGCTTCAGTGGTTTTCTCCGACGCTGATGTAGCTATCGCTATGTCCCGTTGTTGTATCCCTCCACCGCATCCCTGCGTGCCGCCTAGTTGTCTTACTTTCCCTTTTGCTGTTGTAACGTTGGCTTGTAACCGACTCTATGTATGGTCTGTATGTCTTGTATGACTATGATGATGTATCTATTGCAGTTCCTTTGATTGTGCGAGTTACTTCATGAATATTTCCATACAACTGCAATACTCGTGCTAATCTACCCCTGTTGAATTTTAGCAAGATGGTTAGACCAGCAGGTAACTCCGCCTATGTTGTCTCAACATAGCCGGTCCCAAGCCCGGATAAAGGAGGAGGGTTGTGATAGGCTTGGCGAGCCAACGTCAAAACTCAGCCACTCTTATGGAGAAGAAACCCAAAAGATTTTCGTTGGGGCGTAACCCTCTCAGCGACGCGCCACATCGGAACCCGGGTGTGGTGGAAAATGGGCAAGGGCCGGGCCGTCACCCCCCAGGTGGCGCGCCGTATCTTGATCTGGATACGGTGGCAAGTGAGCGAGGATCGGGTCGTCGCATACTTAGTGGCGCGCTACATCGGCGCCCGGGTGTAGTGGAAATTGAGCAAGGGTCTTCGCATTTGACTCGACGAGTGCGAATGGTAAGGAAGCTAGCCGAGCCTAGGAGGATTCGCTTAGGTAGCTGGAACGTAGGGTCTCTGACAGGTAAGCTTCGGGAGGTAGTTGATACCGCGGTGAGGAGAGGCGTTGATATCCTTTGCGTCCAAGAGACCAAATGGAGGGGACAAAAGGCGAAGCAGGTGGAGGGTACCGGCTTCAAGCTGTGGTACACGGGGACGGTTGCAAACAGAAATGGAGTAGGCATCTTGATCAGCAAGAGCCTCAAGGATGGAGTGGTAGACGTCAAGAGACGTGGGGACTGGATTATCCTGGTCAAGCTGGTAGTTGGGGACTTAGTTCTCAACGTTATCAGCGCGTATGCCCCGCAAGTAGGCCACAATGAGAACACCAAGAGGGAGTTCTGGGAAGGCCAGTGCCGCCTGCATGCATGATCTGGTTGACACGTCAGAGGATAGCCTGATCCATCTTGGCTCGCCAAGGGCATGCGTTAGGCGGTGCGGGCCAGTCAGGTTGGCATGTGCTTGCCAAGTTCCCATGTGCGGCAGTGACCAATCTGTTCTGGTAGTGTGTGTTTGGTCTCATTCTGCCCGATGGCATAGTGAAGGCCTCGGATCCTTGGATGGTTGGTGCAAGGCTCAGCTCCGAATGAAAATTCTGCATTGGCCTAGTCACTGTCAACGGTAACGGTGTCCATGATATCGTTTTCTCCTTGGAGGTACCGTCGTGGAGTTCGTTGCTCTTTGTACCTCATGGCTTGAGGTCTCCGGGTGAAAACCTAAAATCAGGTTGTGCCAGATCGGTTGACGGAGGTTTTCTCGACACCACTTCTTCTTGGAGGTGTCACATTGGAGACCCTGACATGGATTCCGATGGTGTGCACGGTTGTCGGCGGAGCTTAAGTTTGTGGTCATGGCAACAAGTTTTTTTCTTTCTCTTCTTTTTGCACAAGCCCTTTTGCTGTTTTCCTCCTTTGGGTATGTTCTCGTAATACCTCTTTCTAATCAACGAATTTGACAGCTCTCCTACCAGCATTCGATAAAATAATCATGCCAAGAATATAGAAATTTGACCAAGACTTCTTTTTCTTGCAAATATGTTCCTCTTTGATCCGTTTGCAAGCTCCAAATTTGTTGCAAACACGTGGATTGATATTTGAATTTAGCCTCCCCACCTTCACTTTCCTAGCTACACTTTGAGCAATATCTCATCATGCTTTCAATTAGAACTCGACCTCTTTTTCTGTGACTAAAACACGTGTTCCCGATGCATCCCACTTCTACTGCAATATCAGTGCGACTCAATCAATATAACCCGTGTGTGCCCAACCAAGCACAAAACTTGCTTGCGCATCCAGCTGCAAAAAGTTTGTGTTGATCTGGACCGAAGATATTTTATATTAGGATTGTAGGTGCAAAGAGTGATTCAGAGTTCTCTATTGTGACATCTCCCGCCTAGCCTTGGTCGCGGTATTTATTGTGTGACTATGATACTAAGGAAAGATGACGCAATGAGTGCTGAGTTATTATCTCTATTGGCCCAAGTTGGGAAAACGTTAGAAAATAAATTCAAATAAAAGTTCCATGTGCATATATTTCAATGCTTGTTTTTTTGGATCCGGCATAAAGTGCAATGATATTCTCTTGGAGCTGGTGGAAAGTGAACACAAATTTTTGGGGTAAAGTGGCGCACCATGTGATTAGAGTTCTTCTCATGAAGTAGGCCCGGCAAGCTGCAGAGTGATCGTAGTCTACTGACTTTTTAGTGGTTGTCGTCATGCCAAGAACCCATTTGGGTTTGTATCATACCTTGCTTTTGAGGGCTTGTGTCCATACTTGAAGTTTCTTTCTCCCTTTTTCGTTGAACTTGTTGTTGAGTATATTAGCAATTTTTTGATTAACCTAATCCAGAAATAGATAATGATCATGACATTGACAGTGTTAATTCCGTACTGATATCTAATCACGTAGGCACATACTAGACATAGAGCAGAAACATCTACGTAAATAGTTAGTACAGCTAACACAGAAATTAACAGGAGCAGCATAAACGAGTTATACCCTCCAGTCGGCCAGGTCAAAGCCGCGGCGGCGACGGTGGCAACGGTCTCCTCAGCGGCCTTCTTCTTGGCACCGAAAGCTTCGGTTGACGTGTTGATGACGAAGGCGACAAGGACGTAGACGAAATAGTGGACGAAGGTGAACAACGGCGAGAAACCACATAGGAGACGCTCCCCAAAAACCTAATCGCCCTTCTCACGGTGCAGGATCGCAAAGGGCGGGGTTCCTGAGGCCTTCTCTCCCATGAAGCCGTGCACGCGTTTGAGGCGATGAGATCGCCGGTGGTAGCAACAGCGAGCGGAACGACAATGGATAGTGAGCGTGGAGGCAGAGCAGTGTGATCCAATCTTCATGGCGGCTAGGGTTGTCGACACCTCTAATACATAGGCGTGGTCGGGTAAGGAGACGTGGGCTATACCCACGTCCGAGTCGGCAACAGCCCATGATCTGACGTCTCAGATTCGTGGCTCGTCTGTTAAGGGTTCTCCGTTCCTGATCTGCAAAAATTAAGGGCACGCATGCCATAGGTCTGAGCTAGGCCTCGAGTTCGTCTCGGGAGAAGATGCTCGCCCGCGTTGACCCCCTGCAGTCGTCCGCCAGCTGGGCCGCGCGCGCGGAATTAGCTCGGACGGCGGCCGTGAGTGCAGTGCGCCGTGGCCTCTGGCTGTGGAGGAAGAGAGCGGAAGAGAAAACATAGGAGTAACCCACGACTGGGAGGCGGGGTAGGCAGAATAGGGAGGAGGTGTTCGGGTGGCCCGTCTCCATGCATGAGGAAGAAGATAGGAGTTGGGGCTGGGCATAGTCGCCAACGAGCTGGGCCGGTTCTTTATGCGGCACCACCTAGAGGGCCTCAGGTGACGCCGTGCCGGGAAGAAGGCAGTGGTGCACGGAGGAAAGCGAGCGGCGGCGTGCAGGGGAGCTTCGAGCTGCGGCACGCAGGTTGGCCTAGCGGCAGCTCACGGGTGACTGGGGGCAGCGTCGCTAAGGAACCAGGGGACCACGGCGGCCGAGGCCTGTGATATGGCGATTTGGCATGCGCCGCTCCGACAGGTGTAGCCGGCCAGCTTCCCACCACAGCGTCTTCATCCAGATCAACGACATGAAAATTATTTGGAAAAGCAAGAACCCAATTTATTTTTTATTGCCTCTCCCCTCCAGATTTTTCCATATCGTGAGATATATAGTGGCCGTGGCATGTTGGGGCTGACGCAGCAAACACAGAGGCGGAAGGTTGCGGCGAAGTTGCGCAGTGCAGGCGGGCAGGCCGGGGCGACGTCGCCGGGGTGGCATTGACAGAGGTGCTAGATCGGGATGCCAAGGTGATGAGGACGGTGCAGATAAATAAGAGAACACAGAGACAGGGGTGCTTGTGCTAAAGATACAGAACAAAATCGTGTTCGTGTATGTCCGGACGACAGATGAATCAATCTCCTTTCAAGTTTCAACCCAGCAACCTTCGTGTACGTACATGTGTGTATCAAGGACGCACGGATCCATTGGCCTGCGCACCACACATCCCTTCACTAATTCCATCAGTGTCATTCCTAACAAGTATGATTCCCTAATCCCTGAGTTTCTTAATCGATCTTTGATCATTGATCCCTAATGTCATCATATTTTATTGATTCTATAAAAGATCTCAAACAGGTATACATAGCATGATTTAGGTGGAACCATTTTTTAGGCTACAATTCGTATAACTTCCCTTGTCAATTTGATAAAATTACATGTGTGGTGGAGGTTCATACCTATTACGGTTTACATTGTCAGAATTCTTCAAGACCCTTTGTCGATCCTCACTATCTTTGAAACAATCTGATTTCCGTGTCATTGCTAAACATATTTATATATTTGGTGTGCTGGATTTTCTGATGGAGATGCTATATAAGAGGAAGCTATACGACAATCCTGCTCAAATTGGTACGGATAAGATCGATTTTATTTAGTAAATATTTATGCTTGACAGATTCAAGCCTCCCTCTTCGGCCTTTCTTTTATCCATCCTCTGCAGGTCGCCAGCACTTGTCAATCGTTGTTGCCTTGAGTCGCCGCCGACGTCGCCGGTTGGGCCGAAGGGTACAAGATCATCGTGCGGCCCAGTGCATGGGCACCGAGTATGCTTGATTGCCATGTCGGAGGCGAAGGTCCTAGAGCTTGGTGTCATGTGTGTGTCTGATGTTTTTTTCTCCTGTTGCAACGCACCGATCGATTTATTCATGCATCCGTTGATTTACTCTGAATTTTTTTCAGTCGTCAAATATTAACTGGATTGGTTCGTGGATATGCAGTGTGACAAGTCGTGTGAGATGAAGGTGGTGAACTGTCTCAATATGAAGCCAAGTATGTTGTGGATTTGCCATGGTTGATGGTAGATCGGTAAGGCACTAGTACAAAACAGGGCATCGGTCCACCCCTGAGAAGCCCATTAGTCCCGGTTCACTCACGAACCGGGACCCATGGGGGGCATCGGTCCCGGTTCGTGAGGCCAGGGCGCCGGCCGGGCCTCGTGGGGCATTGGTCCCGGTTCGTCTCACCCCTTCTGTCCCGGTTCTAGACACGAACCGGGACCAATGCGCCTCGCTCCTGGCCCACAACCATTGGTCCCGGTTTGTGGCTGGAACCGGGACTAAAGGTGACCCCTTTGGTCCCGGTTCCAGCCACGAACCGGGACCAATGCGCCTCGCTCCTGGCCCACAACCATTGGTCCCGGTTTGTGGCTGGAACCGGGACCAATGGTTGGCCTATATATAGCCCGCGAGCAGAGCAATGCATTGCTCTGTTTTTTTGCCCGGCCGTGGGAGAGCTTTTGTGGTGCTCTAGCTCACCTCCTATGCACATGAGTTGTTCGATGAAATGCCCGAGCCACACTTAAGCTTTCTTCTCTCGAAGCTCCTTGTCCAAGCTCCATTTTCCTCAAGATTTGTCTAGGTTTGGCGGTCCGTCCTGTCCCGTCCCCGTCCTCACCGCCGTCGATCGCCCGCGCCCATCTCGGCGCCGGCAACACCGTGGTTAGCCTCTTCTTCTTATCTTCTTTCTAAAAGAAAAAAGTTCTTATTTGTGTGTTTTAATTAGATGCTCTAGAGAGTTATATGTTGTTCAATAATAAGAACTATATAACGCACGCAGATGAACCGGCAATGGATGTACGGTGACCGACGCACCTCCGAGTATATTAAGGGCCTGCATAATTTTCTCGAAGCGGCTGAGGCAAACAAGCAGAATGGTTTTATGCATTGTCCATGTACTGTCTGTGAGAATACGAACGCTTTCTGCAACTCTAAAACCCTTCACTTCCACCTACTTGAGAAGGGTTTTATGCCACACTATAATGTTTGGACCAAGCACGGAGAAAGAGGGGTTATGATGGAAGACAACGAAGAAGAAGAGGATGATGACAACTACCCGCCCCCTGAATACGGTGATGCTGCAATGGGGGAAGCTGAAGATCAAGAGGAACCAGACGATGTGCCCGATGATGATCTTCGCCGGGTCATTGTTGATGCACAGAGAGAATGCGAAAGTGAAAGGGAGAAGTTGAAGTTCGATCGCATGTTAGAGGATCACAAAAAAGGGTTGTACCCAAATTGCGAAGATGACAACAAAAAGCTCGGTACCACACTGGAATTGCTGCAATGGAAGGCAGACAATGGTGTATCTGACAAGGGATTTAGTTCGCTGCTGAAAATAATGAAGAAGAAGCTTCCAAAGGATAACGAATTGCCTGGCAGTACGTACGAAGCAAAGAAGGTTCTATGCCCTCTAGGATTGGAGGTGCAGAAGATACATGCATGCCCTAATGACTGCATCCTCTACCGCGGTGAGTACGAGGATTTGAACGCATGCCCGGTATGCGGTGCATTGCGGTATAAGATCAGACGAGATGACCCTGGTGATGTTGAGGGCGAGCGCCCCAGGAAGAGGGTTCCTGCCAAGGTGATGTGGTATGCTCCTATAATACCACGGCTGAAACGTCTGTTCAGAAACAAAGAGCATGCCAAGTTGATGCGATGGCACAAAGAAGACCGTAAGAAAGACGGGAAGTTGAGAGCACCCGCTGACGGGTCGCAGTGGAGAAAAATCGATAGAAGGTGGGGGGACTTTGCAGGTGACGCAAGGAACGTATGGTTTGGTTTAAGTGCAGATGCCATTAATCCTTTTGGGGAGCAGAGCAGCAATCATAGCACCTGGCCCGTGACTCTATGTATCTATAACCTTCCTCCTTGGTTGTGCATGAAGCGGAAGTTCATTATGATGCCAGTGCTCATCCAAGGCCCTAAGCAACCCGGCTATGACATTGATGTGTACCTAAGCCCATTAGTTGAAGAACTTTTACAGCTGTGGAATGGAGAAGGTGTACGTGTGTGGGATGAGCACAAATCGGAGGAATTTGACCTACATGCGTTGCTGTTTGTAACCATCAACGATTGGCCTGCTCTCAGTAACCTTTCAGGACAGACAAACAAGGGATACCACGCATGCACACACTGTTTAGATGACACCGACAGTATATATTTGGACAAATGCAGGAAGAATGTGTACCTGGGGCATCGTCGATTTCTTCCGACCAACCATCAATGTCGAAAGAAAGGAAAGCATTTCAAAGGTGAGGCAGATCACCGGAAGAAGCCCGCCCTCCGTACTGGTGATCACATACTTGATATGGTCAATGATTTACAAGTAATCTTTGGAAAGGGTCCTAGCGGACTATCTGTTCCGACTGACGATGCGGGACGCGCACCCATGTGGAAGAAGAAATCTATATTTTGGGACCTACCCTATTGGAAAGACCTAGAGGTCCGCTCTGCAATCGACGTGATGCACGTGACGAAGAATCTTTGCGTGAACCTGCTAGGCTTCTTGGGAGTGTATGGGAAGACAAAAGATACACCGGAGGCACGGGAGGAACAGCAACGTGTGCATGAAAAAGACGGCATGCATCCAAAGCAGTATGAAGGTCCTGCCAGCTACGCTCTTACCAAAGAAGAGAAGGAAATCTTCTTTGAATCCTGCTCAGTATGAAGGTCCCGTCTGGCTTCTCGTCGAATATAAAGGGAATAATAAATATGGCAGAGAAAAAGTTCCAGAACCTAAAGTCTCATGACTGCCACGTGATTATGACGCAACTGCTTCCGGTTGCATTGAGGGGGCTTCTACCGGAAAACGTTCGATTAGCCATTGTGAAGCTATGTGCATTCCTCAATGCAATCTCTCAGAAGGTGATCGATCCAGAAATCCTGTCAAGGTGAAGGAGTGATTTGGTGCAATGTCTTGTTAGTTTCGAGCTGGTGTTCCCACCATCTTTCTTCAATATCATGACGCACGTCCTTGTTCATCTAGTCGACGAGATTGTCGTTCTGGGCCCTGTATTTCTACACAATATGTTCCCCTTTGAGAGGTTCATGGGAGTCTTAAAGAAATATGTTCGTAACCGCGCTAGGCCAGAAGCAAGCATCTCCATGGGCCATCAAACAGAGGATGTCATTGGGTTTTGTGCTGACTTCATTCCTGACCTTAAGAAGATTGGTCTCCCTCAATCGCGGTATGAGGGGAGACTGACTGGAAAAGGCACGCTAGGAGCGGACTCAATAATATGTAGGGACGGGCATTCTTGGTCTCAAGCACACTACACAGTTCTACAGAATTCTACCTTGGTGACCCCGTATGTCGATGAACACAAGAATATTCTGCGCTCCAAACACCCGGAGCAGTGTGACGACTGGATTAAATATGAACACATCAGGACTTTCGGCAGTTGGTTGCAAACACGTCTCATGGGTGACAACACTGTTTCTGATGAGCTGTACTCGTTGGCCAGGGGACCATCTTCGACTGTATTGACTTACAAAGGGTACGAGATAAATGGGAATACATTTTACACGATCGCCCAAGATCAAAAGAGCACCAACCAAAACAGCGGTGTCCGCTTTGATGCAGCAACCAAGAGGGGAAAGGACACATATTATGGTTACATAGTGGACATATGGGAACTTGACTATGGACATGATTTCAAGGTCATTTTGTTTCAGTGCAAATGGGTCAATCTGCCAGGAGGCGGGGTACAGGTAGACCCACAGTACGGAATGACAACAGTGGATCTCAACAATCTTGGGTACACAGACGAACCATTCGTCCTAGCCAATGATGTGGCGCAGGTTTTCTATGTGAAGGACATGTCTACCAAACCGAGAAAAAGAAAAGATAAGGAAGCGAATACATCATACGATGAGCCAAAGCGCCACATAGTTCTTTCAGGAAAAAGAGACATCGTGGGATTGGAGGGCAAGACAGACATGTCTGAAGATTATGAAAAGTTTCATGAAATTCCTCCCTTCAAAGTCAAGGCTGACCCAAGCACCCTATTAAACGATGAAGATTATCCATGGTTACGGCGCAATAAGCAAAGGACACAAGCGAAGAAAAAGTGAAGACTTTCTCTCCACAACTATATCATTGTAGTTACATGTGAAGAAATTAAATGCCTTTTGTAACAGATGAGTTTTCGTCCGAAACCCTGATACTTCGAAAGAGATTGTCCGTTTTGTACACGAAGTGCATCCAGTTTTTGCCGTAACCCTCTCAACTTTTTAGCACATGCTATGTGGGTGAAATGATGATACCATGCCAACTTTCAACCTGTTCAGAGTTCATTTGTAGTGCTTTTCAATTTCAGGGTCATTTAGCTTAAAAAAATCAGTAAATGCATGAAAAATAGGAAATGAAGTCAGAAAGGGTTGAAAATTGATGATGTTGCTTTGAATGGTGCATTTTGAAGACACAAAAAGTCTGGAGTTCAAATAAGTTCAAAAAAATGAAATCCCTTTGTAACAGATGAGTTTTCGTCCGAAACCCTGATACTTCGAAAGAGATTGTCCATTTTGTACATGAAGTGCATCCAGTTTTTGCCGTAACCCTCTCAACTTTTTAGAACATGCTATGTGGGTGTAATGATGATACCATGCCAACTTTCAACCTTTTCAGAGTTCATTTGAAGTGCTTTTCAATTTCAGGGTCATTTAGCTCAAAGAATGAACTAATAGCAAAAAGAATGAACTAGAAAACCTTTATGAAACTCTAATAGCAAAAATAATGAACTAAAAATAATTAATTAAAAAATTCTGTTATGATCAACTAAAATAAAACTATAATATTCTTCAATAGCAAAAAGAATCAACTAAAAAGCTTTTATAAAACTCTAATAGCAAAAGGAATCAACTAAAAATATTTTATAAACCTCTAGTATTTATGAAACTAAAATTATATAAAATTTATGCAACTAAAGTTATCAAAGTATTTTTTGTTCAAAACATTAATAGCAAAAAGAATTTTCATAAAGAATTTTTTTAGAAACTTTAATAGCAAACTAAAATAACAAAATCTGTTTTTGGTTAAAACAGACATTTAAAATTACCTAAAAATTACCAAATTGAATATAATGATAAAACACAGTAATATTAAATAGCAGGAAAAAGAATCACTCAAAAATCTATTTTTATAGTAAAGTTATTCACAAACTAGTGATTCACACCAATTTAAAAGAATTCAAATTTAAACTATTCAAATTTGGAAACTAATGGCACTAACAGAAAGTTTATAATTTTTGTGACCTAAAAGCAAAAAGAATCACTGAAAAACTGTAAGTAGAAACAAAAGAAAATAAATAAAGCAAAAAAGAAAACAAAAAAAGTAGAAAAAAATTAAAAAAAATGCCGCCTACTGGGCCACCACGGCCTGAATACGGCTAGAAACCCAACCATCTAGTTGGGCCAGGATTCAGGCCCGTAGAAGGCCCAAAAGGCCCACAGGCAGAGGTCATGCGATTAGGCCCGGAAGCCTGCTGCTGAGAGGAGCTCGAGAGGGTGTGCTCAGCAGCGCTTATAAACCACTCTCGAGCCCTCTCAGCTAGCGAGGTGGGACTAAACTTTTGGCCCCGGGCAGCACCACCCTTTAGTCCCGGTTGGTGGCATCAACCGGGACCAATGCCCACCTTTGGTCCCGGTTGGTGCCACCAACCAGGACCAATGCTGAGTGTATATAACCAGCACTTGTGAAATTTCACAGTTTTCATCGCCACTTCGCCCGACGACGCCGACGTCCTCGACGCCGCCAGGCTGCCCCGACGTCGTCCACCGCCCACGCCGTCGCCATCGCCAGGCCCCTGCCCCGTCGTCGCCGTAGCCATCATTGTCCCCAAGCCCGTGGCCCTGCCCCGCCCCAGAGCCCACGCCCCTGCCCCGTCGTCACTGTCGCCGTCGCCGTCGTCGTCCCCGAGCCTGTGGCCCTGCCCCGCCACCGAGCCCACGCCCCTGCCCCGTCGTCGCCGTCGCCGTCGCCGTCGTCGTCCCCGAGCCCGCGGCCCTGCCCCGCCCCCGAGCCCACGCCCCTGCCCCGCCCCCGAGCGCGCCCGGTCGCGCCCCTTCCCCGGCCCGCCCCCGCCGTCGCCGTCGCCGGCGCCCTCGCCGCCCCCGCCGTGAGCCGCCGCCGCCCCCGCTGTGAGCCGCCGCCGCCCGTGCAATATTTATATATATATATGTTGATTTTTTTTATATGATGAATGTTTTTGTTCATATATAATGTATATATGTCTGTGGCTATATGTATGTATGGATGGATGTATATATGATGTTTTTTTGTTCATAGCATTTTTTTGTTCATATATGTATTTTTTTCATATATGTGGCTATATGTATTTTTTTGTTCATAGCATTTTTTTGTTCATAGCATTTTTTTCCATGTATGTATGTGGCTATATGTATGTATGTCGCCGTCGCCCTCGATCTCCTACCCCCTCCCGCCCCTACCCGACAAACTCTCGAGAGGAGATCGACATGAGGGGGGACGTCGGACATATCGGGCGACCAACTCCCGAGGCCACGCAAACCCTAGAAAAAAAGCGTTGTCGATCTCCTACCCCCCCCCTCCCCTACCTGACAAACTCTAGAGGTCAGCCAAACCACTAGAAGAAAACTCCGGTAACTTCGACATGAGGGGGGACGTCGATCAACCCCCTCTCGCCCGACCGAACACTCGAGTCCACCCAAACCGGGACTGAGATGTGATAGGTAGTATTTTTTTTGTTCATAGAAAACTCCGGTAACTCTCCAACATGAGGGGGGACGTCGATCGATCAACCCCCTCTCGCCAAACCGGGACTGAAAAAGCGTTGTCGAGGCCACCCCAAACCCTAGAAGTGTTGTCGAGGCCACCCCAAACCCTAGAAGCATTGTCGAGGCCAACCAAATTTACCAAGTTAAATGAGTTAAAAGAGCGTTGTTGAGGCCACCCCAAACCCTAGAAGAGTTGTCGAGGCCACCCAAATTTACCAAGTTAAAAGAGCGTTGTCGAGGCCACCTCCCCGATAACTTCGACATGAGGGGGACGTCCGAGTTGACATGAGGGGGGACGTCGGACGTCGGACATGAGGGGTGAGCGTCGTTGTCGTCTACCCCCTCCCCGATAACTTCGACATGAGGGGGGACGTCGGACATGACATGAGGGGTGAGCGTCGTTGTAGTCTACCCCCTCCGGTAACATAGATAACTCCGGTAACATAGATTTATCAAGAATGCCCCCATTATGGATGTGCACAAGTTGATCCAATTTTTTTTTGATCTCATCTATATATATTCTTTTATATGTCACGTTGTCTGTCAAAGTATTGAAGAAATCCATGGCTTCATCATTAGCCGGAAGTAACATGCGTATGATGCTATGAAGCTCTTCAAAGTTATTTTGGAACGGAGTTCCGGATAGAATAATTTGCTTTTTGGTACGAATTTCAGCAAAGGCCTTCCAAATAGCGATATTCGGAAGGCTCTTGCTGAACTTCGTACCAAAAAGCTAATTAACTATCCTATCCGGGACTCCGTTCCAAAACAATTTTGGAGAGCTTCGTACCATTATGCGCCTGTTAGTTCCGGCTAATGATGAAGCCTTGGTTTTCTTGAATCCTTTGACACTAGACAACGTGACATATAGAACGGTAGATGAGATCAGGAAAAATATGGACCATTTTCTGCACATTCAGAATGGCGCCATTTTGTTAAATCCCTTAAAGGTTAAGAAAATCCCTTGTTTGACATTCATGAGAGAGGCGGTCCGGACGTCGGACATTCATGAGAGAGGCAGTCCGGACGTCAGACATTCATGTTTGTATATTAATTGCCATGTTGTAATATTTGCAGAAACTATGGATAAAAGAGACTTGGAACAAGAACAGTTGTTGGGGGAGATAATCCTCGCCGGAGGTGATGCTGTCTTGTCGTTTCTCAACGACACCGATGGAACAATGGAGGAGGAAGGACATAATCATGATGGCTCCGGTGACATGATCATGATGGGTCCGGAGGTGCTGACTAGCTAATTGATGCATTAATTGTTTTGGTATGTACATATATATATTAACTCTTCTTTCTTCTTTTATAGCCCTCCGGATCGAGCCAAACTTCGGTAACGAGACGAGGCCCGAAGAAGAGGTTGCGCAAGGATGAAAGGTTCACGATCACAGCACTCGCGGACGATGGCCTACCGATTGAACCCAAGCGGACCAAGGACGCATTTTCTGCTCAGTGCGGAGGTATTGTTAGGGACAACATCCCGATCAGCATCAAGCAATGGAATAAGCCTAAGGACGACGCCCCTGAAGGTGATTATGTCACCGATAGACAGAAAGATGATCTTTGGACCTTGCTGAAGGCAAATTTCACCCTACTGCCAGAGGAGGATCCGAATAAGCCCGTTATAGAGCCACTGGTCAAGGCGTGTGCTCTTAAGAAGATGGCAGATCTATTCAGGAGGTGGAAGAAGGAGTTGAAATCAAAGTTTGTCAACAAAGGTGAGACTCCAGAATTCATCGGCCGATTTGAGAAGATAAGAGATCACTGGCCCGCATTTGTGGCCTACAAGACATCAGACAAGAGTAAGAAAATGTCAGAGACAAACAAGAACAACGCTGCAAAGAAGCAGTATCACCATCACACGGGGTCAGGTGGCTACCTCAAAGCCCGGCCGTTGTGGGACAAAGCTGAGAATGACCTGATTGCTAAAGGGGTCGAACCAGAGACATTGAACTAGCCAGACCGTTCAAGGACTTGGTTCTTCGGGGTTGGGGGAACTTTGGACCCTGAAACAGGGAAGTGCCGTTGGACGGACGAGCAACTTGCAATACCCGTCGCGAAGCTTCAGAAGTATATCACCGCAGTGCAGGAAGGGACGTTCATTCCCGACAGAGAGAAGGACGAGCTGACTGAGGCCCTAGGGAATGCTGAGCACCCTGGACGAACACGAGGCACACCAGGCTCCGTTCCGTGGAAGGTGGGGTTTCCCGACGCAGGCAGTTACAGAAGCCGGGAGAGAAAGAGGAAACCGGAGCTGAGCGACATGCAGAAGATGAGTGCTAGACTACAAAAGCTAGAGGAAGCTGAGAGCTAGCGAGCTGCCGGCCAACTATCTCAGCGGCACGAAGCTACCCCAGAAGCTACCCCGCCATCTCAGCGGAGAAGCAGCGTGGCTTCCACGGAGCCCGTTCAGACTGACTTCACGGAGCCTATCTACCCCGTGGATACTATCACGGAGGCTCAAAATTGCGAGCTTATGACGAAATGCCATACCCTCACTTTCAAGGCGGCTCTCGGCTCTGTTGCACCTCCTCAACCCAACGGAACTTTTCACTGCCTTACGATTCCACATGGCTATGCTGTTGTGATGGTGGATGAAGTAATGGAGGGATTTGAGGAGCTCGAGCTTTACCACTCTACAGGTGAAGGGGAGAATCAGCTAGTTCGTGCTCTGAGGAGTACATGTCTATGGCAGAAGGAGTACATCAAGCTTCCAAACTGGACGCCTCCGCCTCCTCCTCCTCCTTCGGCGAGTCAGGGCACTCCGCCTCCTCCTCCTCCTCCTCCTGCGGCGAGTGATCAGGGCACTCCGCCTCCTTCTCCGGCTCCTCCGACGCGTGAGGGCACTCCGCCTCCTCCTTCGCCTACTCTGGCGCGTCGGAGCACTCCGCCTCCTTCTCCGCCTCCTCGGCAACGACGGAAGAGAGACGCCGCCGCTCCGGCGGCTAGTAGTACAATCAGAGGCGGGAGGCAATTCAGATACGGTCCATGTCTCAAGCCTGTGGAAAAGTTACCATATGAGAGGACCGAGCAGGAAAACGAGGACATATGTCGTGCCGAAGTGAGGGACCATTTTGCAAAGAAAACTCCACCTCCGAAGGAGAAGCTAGATCCGGTGAAAGTGAAGCGCACTATCGATGCCCTGAAGCGACCACCACCGCCTCCGCCGGATTCCAACTATGACCGCATAATTACTAAGACACATGCTAAAGCGCAGCAGTAGGGAAGTACTTCCAGTGCTGCAAGAGCGAAAAAACGAAGAAGTGGGAAAACAATTCCCCAGCTCGGCGAACAGGAGAAGCAATCGTGCCCCCCGCTCAAGGTGTCTAGCTATATCGCTAATCATCCGGTGCTACTGCCCGGTACCACTCTTGATGATTACCTGCCCGATGATGTACAGTTTGAAACGGCTGAGGTAGTAGACGTCTTTAGATACGAGCATGGGAAGCCTCTCGTCAAACCTGATCATCCTCATCTAACAACGATGATGCAAAAATTGCATGACTGGTACATGGAAACCTGCAGGAAGTCTCGGAAAGACAGTTTGTTAGTCGGAATTAAAAAAGAGCATGACTTCCCTGGAGTCGACCTGCTGCCTGTTGAATTTGTGGAGTTATTTCAATTATACAATCAAAAGGCCCTCGACAAACAACTCATGACTTGCTACTGTCTGTAAGTATTACTTCTATAATTAAGTCTCTAGCTCAGCTCGTTCATTGCATGTATATATAATTATCCTCACTATATTATGCAGATTGAAGATGGTCGAATGCCAAAAAATAGGAATCTTCGACGTTGGGTTCATTAGCCCAAATACCGTAAATGAATGGTCGGTACGAAAGGCGGCTGAAGATACCGAGAACAACTTACTACAAACGTTCCTTAAACATCAAAACAAAAGGGAAATACTCTTTCCTTACAACTTCAAGTGAGTGTTACTGTCTTCTGCATATTCGGTTCCGCTTACTCGTGGTTAAGTAATGTAATTGATGAGTTATGCGTGCGCAGCTTCCACTATATTCTGCTATCCATTAACCTTGACGGGCATTAGTAACTGTCTTAGACTTGCTCCGTAAAGATCCCAAGTATTATGCGGACATGACTGCAATGCTCCAGAAGTAAGTTCAATCAATACCGGGACCATATCGGCAACTTTCGTTCATTTCCTGATATCAAGTAATCATTTTCTTTGCCTGCCAGGGTTTGGAAAACGTTCACCGCTAAGGTTCCGGGTCTGAAGAAGGAGCTGCGATTTACACACCCCAAAGTAAGTAGTACTAGCTAGTTCCGCGCATCTCTCATTGATTCTAGTTTCATCAATACCATTATCATGCTTGCTTATCAGTTTGATTGAACTCTATTCTCGTAAAGTGCTTGTTGCAGGCACCCAACACTCATTTATGTGGATACTACGTATGCGAGTTCATTCGCTACTATACCTCTGAACGGGCCTCCTCTGAGAAACAATTTGAAGTACGTAAACAATATTCACAATTTTATTTTATATATTACCATCAATTGTGTTGAGTTTCATTCATATATATGTATTGACCCCTTCTTTAAATTAGATCTGGCAGATGTGGGATGAACTCCTACCACATGATCGCATACGAGCAATTCAAGAGGAATTGGCGGGATTCTTTCTTGACCACGTCATACCTAAACAAGGAGAATACCATGTGAAATTGAAATTGTTGTAAGGGATGTTATATATTGTACATATGTAGCAGCGTTGGATAGATATACGAAAACTTGTTGTTCGACCAAGCACGAAGAAAGAGATGTCACTTCTCTCTATATATGTTCATGACGATCTTGTGTAATTAATGGTTTCCTTTATTTGCTTACTAGCTAGCGTCGAGTTCTCTCTATATGTGTAGTAGCTAGCGTCGACCAAGCACGGAAAAAGAGAGGTCACTTCTCTCTATTAGCTCCCTAACACAATATGAAACCCCTAAATTAACCCTCCAAAACCCCAAAACCCCCCCTTCCAAAAAAAAAACAAAACCCAGCGACTGCGAGCTACTGACGCGTGGCCGCCTTTTGGCCGCCTTTTGGTCCCGGTTGGCAACACCAACCGGGACTAAAGGTCCTCCCTCCCCCGCCCCAGGCAGCGGCACGTGGATGCCTTTTGGTCCCGGTTGGTGTTACCAACCGGGACTAAAGGTCCTCCTGCCTGGGCTTCCCGCAGCGGCCACGTGGAGCCCCTTTGGTCCCGGTTCGTAAGCGAACCGGGACTAAAGGTTTTGGGCTTTAGTCCCGACCCTTTAGTCCCGGTTCCAGAACCGGGACTAAAGGCCCTTACGAACCGGGACAAATGGCCCTTTTTCTACTAGTGAGGGTAAAAGTTTGAGCTGTCAAATTTTGTGTGATCAATCTCCTGGATGGTCAAACCTGAAAAGTTGAGTGAAGATTCAGATTACATACGGATGCCTTTTCTGCCTACAATGCTATAATCACACCAACTATCACTACAGGAAACAGGAGAATTGCCGTCAGTACTGCTCTTTGCCGTCAGCATTTCATCGGGGCAGACGGCAAAGATCAAGTTTGCCGACAGCTGCTGACGGCAAAGACATACTTTGCCGTCTATAGGAAAAAACGCAGACGGCAAAGAGACTTTGCCGTCTGCATTTTTATTTACAGACGGCAAAGAGGTCAGTTTGCCGTCTGTTAAAAAAAATACAGACGGCAAAGTCTTTGCCGTCTGCGTATTTTTTAACAGACGGCAAAGAACCCTCTTTGCCGTCTGTAAAACAAAGCGCAGACGGCAAAGAGAAAACACATCTCGCGGATCGATCCCACGGATCGATGAGGTGGCACCATCGCAGCCACGCCCACCACTCGTCTCTCCCAGATCTCTCACCCACCCCCGACCCCACCACGTTCCCTGTCTATCTCTTATCCCGTCGCAGGTTCTCTCTCTCCATTATCCCCCGCACGCAGCCCACCCCCACCACCTCGCCCGCCTCCTGATTCACTCACCTGCGCAACCAGCTCCGTCCCCCGTCCCCCGTCCCTGGTCGCCGGCCGGCGCCACCAGCCCCGTCCCCCATCGCCCCAGGCGTGGCCCCCCCGTCCCCCGTCCCACTCGCCACCGGCGCGGCCGGCGCCTTCCCCCAGCGCCTCCGGCGTGGCCGGCCCCTTCTCTCGTCCTCCCGGCGCGGCCGGCCCCATCACCAGTCGCCCCAGCGCGACCGGCCCGTCCCCCGCTGCCTCCACTGCAGCCGGCCCGGTCCCCCGTCGCCCCCGGCGGCGCCGGTCACCGCTGACCGCGCCGGCCTCTGCGCGTTGGAAGAAAACCGCGTCGACGCCTCGCGCTACCGGCATTGCCGGCCCCATCCTCCGTCGCCCCCGGCGCGGCCGTCCTGTCCCCCGTCGTGCTCGGAAGGTCTCCTCCCCATCGACGCATCGTGACACCACAAGCACCCGGACAGCGGAGGCCTCCTCCCCATCGACGCCTCGCTCCACCGGCCACCGCTGGCCACACCGGCCTCTGCCCGTCGTGCTCGGAAGGTGGTCGTGCAAGCTTCGGGGTGAACTTGGCAGCCCTGTGTAATCTGATTTTTTTTGTCTTCATAGATGATTGTTAGACTATTGAATGATTGATTGTCAAACTACTAAAACGCAAAAATTGTTGTGGTCAGATATGTGAATTTCTTGTGTAAATCGATCTATAAAGATTGTTGTGGCAGAAATTTGCTCTAGTCCTTTCTGTCTTTTTGATGTTCATGTGCCCAGCGTATTTTTAAAAAAAATTAAAAAAAATCTTTGCCGTCTCTAAAGTAGTTCGGCAGACGGCAAAGATCGCATTCGGCTGACGGCAAAATATAATTCTTTGCCGTCTGTTATTATTTGTGTAGACGGCAAAATACTGAGATTGGCTGACGGCAAATTCTTTGTCGTCTGCCCGATAAAAAGTTGACGGCAAAGTACTCTTTGCCGACTTTGGCTTTGCCGTCACTCTTTGCCGTCTGTACTCTTTGACTTTTGCTTTGCCAGCTGACGGCAAAGTACTCTTTGACTTTGGCTTTGCCAGCTGACGGCAAAGTACTCTTTGACTTTGGCTTTGCCAGCTGACGGCAAAATCTTTGCCATCTGTATTTCAGTCTTTGCCGTCTGTACTTGCCTGACGGCAAACCGCGTGATTCCTGTAGTGTATGCGCATGGAGTACCAGAGATGATACAAAAATTGCTTGCAGATAGGTAGCTGGGTGCATGCAGAACTGTCTAGGCCGAAGCCAGCGCTATTCTGGTTGTACTGAAGGAATTGTTTAACGTATTCCGAGGCTCCCTGGTGGTGGAGATCGACTGTGCAGTGAGGAAAGGAGCTACAGGCTGATTCTGTAAGCAGATCCTTGTCCTACCAAATTATAGTTGATACTAAATCTGCGCTGAGAATTTTTAGGCATATCACATTAGGACAGTCAGAAGGACAAACAATGGGCTGGCTCATGAACTAACCAATGTTGCCAAAGCTCATGGAGACCTTGTGGTTGCGGATGGTGTCCGGGGCCAACTACATGATCTGCTTCGGAAGGAACAAGATGCAGCCTTGATGTCGGCCTAAGTCTTGATGTAATCCTCAAAAAAGATATTGCTTGCGGATAGGTTATACACGAACATGCATGATGTAGGTCTGTTAATTTTAATTTTGGAATACTGAGATCTGTTCAGATGCTTTCCTTACTATTATGGCTAAAAAATCCAGCGGATAGTGACTGAAGTTTGTTGGTTTTACTCAACTTGGTGCTGCTTGATCGGTACTAAATCAAGATGAGGGTGACCATGATAGCTGGTGTTGAATATAGGTATATGAACTGAATTTTCCATTGTGCCAAAACTAACACATTGGATTCTTTCTATTTGCTGCTACCATCTGTCAAAGCAAGAACACGATGATGCAAATGAATCTCATTATGTAGACATATGTAATCTTAGTTTTTTACTATGTAAACTATGATAGGAGTAGGCCCACATAAATGTGTATCCATTTTTGCTTTCTATTGATCTATGACAAAGGGGATGTGCTGGACTGAGTGGCCATTCTATTGAAACAAAGGGGTGGAGCTTGCAATATTTGAATCAATAGAGGTTATCTTTCATTTGGATTTTATTATTAGATACTTGTAGATGTGTGTCACTTTCTTAAATCATGCTTGATTCTTAAATTTTGAGATGTTTCATATATAACCATCAATTATATTTATGCAACTCCGCCTATGTTGTCTCAACATAGCCGGTCCCAAGCCCGGATAAAGGAGGAGCACTACTGGAATCAGCTTCTTTGCCATCTGCCAGCTCTTTGCCGTCTGCTGGCAGATGGCAAACAGGTTGTTTGCCGTCTGCTTTGGCAATGCAGACGGCAAAGATCTGGCTGATGGCAAAGAGGGTCTTTGCCATCTGCACTTCTTTGCCGTATGCCAGGAGACGGCAAAGACCAAAGTGGGCCCCACGGGGCACGGCACTGGCTAGGTCAAGCTCTTTGCCATCTGCCACTTCTTTGCCGTCTGCCAGCAGACGGCAAAGAGGTGAGGGTGGGGCCCACAATGTCATGGCGGGGGCGGGCTAACGGTCGCCGTCTTTGCCGTCTGCTGGCAGACGGCAAAGAATTCTTTGCCGTCTGCCAGCAGACGGCAAAGAAATGAACTTAACTTTCGGCCCCGCGCCCCGCGCCTCTCTCTCTCTCTCTCACATCTCTCTCTCCCTCTCTCTCAGCGCCGCCGCCCCGCCCTCCCGCCGCCGCACCCTCCCCGCAGCCCTCCTCCACCCCCGCCCCCTCCCCGCGGCCCTTCTCCACCACCGCCGGAGCCAGGCCGCGGCGCCGCCCGCCCCCTCCCCGCGGCCCTCCTCCACCACCTCGGCCCCGTCGCCCCCGCCGCCCCCTGCCCCGCCGCTCCGCCGCGTCGGGTCGCCGGCGAGCCGGCACCCCCGACGACCCAGCTCCGCCCCTCCCCCTCCGCCGCCCCGCGGCGCCGCCTCGACCCCCCCTCCGGTGAGCTCCACCCTCCCCCCTTTTTATGTTTTTTTTCTGTTTTTATTAGTTCATATTAGTTAGTTTATATTAGTTAGTTATTAGTTCATATTAGTTAGTATATATTAGGTAGAAAAAACTTAGAGGGAAAAAAGAAGAAGAAGAAGAAGAAAAAAAGAGGAGAGGAGGAGAAGAAGAAGAGGAAAAAAGGAAAGGAAGAAGAAGAAGAGGAGGAGGAGGAGAAGAAAAAAGAAGAAGAGGAAGAAGAAGAAGAAAAAAGAGGAGAGGAGGAGAAGAAGAAGAGGAAAAAGGAAAGGAGGAAGAAGAAGAAGAAGAAGAAGAAGAAGGAACAAAAAGGAAGAAAATGAAGAAAAGGAAGAAGAGGAAGAAGAAGAAAAGAAAAAAAGAGGAAAAACCCCGACCCCGACCCCGACCCCGACCTGACACCCCGACCCCGACACGGCACCCTGACCCCGACCACGACCCGACCTCGACCCCGACCCTGACCCCGACACGGCACCCCGACCCCGACACGGCACCCCGACCCCGACCCCGACCCGACACCCCGACCCCGACACGGCACCCCGACCCCGACACCCCGACACCCCTGACACCCCGACACCACGACACCCAGACACGACACCCCCGACACCCCGACACCCTGACCCCGACACGACACCCCGACCCCGACACGACACCCCGACACCACAACACCCCGACACCCTGACACGACACCCCCGACCCCCGACACCTCTTTGGCCTCCTGTTGACCGAAAGGGTGCTCTTCGGCCTTCCAGAGGCCGACGGGGTCATATATGTGTGAATTATGAGTTAGGTCATATAATTTCCGATTTTGTTATGAAAAACATCATATATATTTGTGTTGATCGGGTGGATTTAAATGTGCAGTTGTTTCGTCGCTGCGAGGGTTTGGTGTTCGACGACCTCCCCGTGCGTTCGACGAGCTCCGCCCCTGCGTTCGTGGGTGAGCACAAATGACATCTCCTCCTCCCCCTTCATTTGCTCTGTTCCGGTCTTCGTGCCGATGAAACTTGCTAGCTGTAGGTAGATTGAATCATCAGTATGCGTGACGACTATGCGTCTCCCGTTCGAAAGGGTTACATCTATAAATATGCATGCATTTGCATATTTATAACCGTGATTCTTTCGAATTGTCCAACGTTATCCATGGACAGCCCGAGTATGTGTAGATTGGGTTTGTTTTCCCATATGATCTGCTCCGGATCCGATGCAGAATTTCGCCAGTGCCTCCCTGTTGTTCTCCGGGTACACATCCTCTCTGCTTATTGCCGAGACGTGTATCAGGAGAACAGCGGGGAGGTGCTGTTGAAATTTTGCGTCGGATCCGGAGCAGAGCATGGGAAAACAAACCCAATCTACACATACTCGGGTGGGATTAGGACCTATCTTTACCTACTAGCGTCTAGGTTGCATGGACGTAATAAAACTGACAAACTCTATTAACTGATGAATATGGTTTGCTGAATTATGTATATATTTCTTGTGTGTTTAGTAGGTAGGCAAGATGAGTGATCGTGCTTGGATGTACACCGGTCACCCTAGTCAGAAAGAAATGACCATTGAATGGTTAACAAAAACCAAGGGGTTTTTGAGCGCCGCATTTGCAAATGGCCAGCAAAATAACCTGGTGCCCCTGTGTGCGGTGCAACAACCATAAAAAGTGGACACGGGATGAAATGGGTAAACTCTTGCAGAAGTGGGGTTTTACGACTGATTATACGGTGTGGAGATTTCATGGTGAGTCTGCCCAACGTGCCAGAGCTGAGGTGGTTCGTTGTCGCACCGACGAGCATGGTACCGGGATCGAAGACACGGTGCAAGACTTTGATGATGCTCGGGATTCGGACGATGAGATGGAGGAATCTACAAAGGCCTTCTATGAAATGTTGGAGTCTTCAAAACGTCCTCTCCACGAGCACACTAAGCTTTGTCAGCTGGATGCCATCGCGCAAGTAATGGCTCTCAAGGCTCAGTTCAACCTGGGTAGAGAATGCTATGACGCGATGATGATGATATTTGGACGCTTTCTACCCAAAGGCCATGTATTGCCAGCAAACCTGTACCAGTCGGACAAAATCCTACGTGCGCTTAAGATGCCCTATGAGAAGATAGATGCCTGTGAGAATGGATGTGCCTTATTTAGGCTTGAGTATGCGGGCTTCAACTATTGTCCCATTTGCAAGTCTTCCAGGTATGTTGTGGTAGACAACGGTATGGGTGAGAAGAGTCAGACCAAAATCCCAGTTAATGTTCTTCGGTATATGCCAATCATACCAAGACTTCAACGTCTTTTCATGGTCGAAGAGACGGCCAGACAGATGACGTGGCATAAATTGGGCAAAAGAACCGAACTAGATGCAGATGGGAATGCGATGTTGGGACACACTTCAGACGCTTTTGCGTGGAAGCACTTCGATGCTTTACATAAGGACAAAGCGGCAGATCCAAGGCATCCTCGGGTCGCCATCAGCACGGATGGGTTCCAAGTGTTTGGTATGACGGCAACCCAATACAGTTGCTGGCCTGTATTTGTCATTCCACTCAATCTCCCCCCTGGAGAGATTATGAAAAGAAAGAACATTTTCTTGACGTTGATAATTCCAGGGCCCAACTATCCGGGGAAGAATATGAATGTGTACATGCAGCCGCTTAAGGATGAATTGCAAGAAGCTTGGGATAATGGGATCAAGACATATGACGCCGCTACAAAACAAAACTTCAAAATGCATGTGTGGTACATGTACTCGACGCATGACTTGCCGGCGTATGCGCCATTCGTTGGCTGGTGTGTGCATGGAAGGTTCCCATGCCCCACATGCAAGGCAGCTCTTCAATTCCGTTGGCTGCAGGCGGGTCGCAAGTATTCTTGCTTCGACTTGCATAGACAGTTCCTGGATCCTGGCCATAAGTTCAGAAAAGACAAGAAAAATTTCATGAAAGGTAGAGTTGTCAAAAACTCTGCACCACCTGCATTGACAGGCCAACAGGCCCTGGATTAGTTAAACGCTCTCGAGCCTAATCCAGAGCGTCCAGGATATTTGAAAGGGTATAATTCGGAACACGCCTGGACTCACAAGATATGCTTGTGGGATCTGCCTTACTTTAAAGACCTCATTTGCCCACACAACATCGACGTGATGCACACTAAAAAGAATATCGCCGAGGCCCTTTTTGGTACATTGTTCGGCATAGAGGGGAAGTCAAAGGATAACCCTAAGGCTAGAGTCGATCAAGAGGCTCTATGTGATCACTACTAGGAAAAGGCCTACTAGTGGCGCACCTGTTTTGCCTACTAATGGCGCACTACAGGTGCGCCACTAGCACCACGCCATTAGAATTTTTTTCTAATGGCGCACCAGTGGTGCGCCATTAGTATACCAGATACTAATGGCGCACCACTGGTGCGCCATTAGTATTGCCCACTGGTGCGCCATTAGTATCTGGTATACTAATGGCGCACCATGAGGTGATGCGCCATTAGTGTCATTTTTTCAGAATTTTTTTTTCAAATTTTTTTTCAGAATTTTTTCATAATTTTTTTTTCAAATTTTTTTTCAGAATTTTTCAATTTTTTTTCAATTTTTTTTTTTCAAATTTTTTTTCGTTTTTTCTTAATCTCGGGTCAATATGGCTTAATCTCGGGTCAAACTTCCCGGAAGGTCACCCATCCTACACTACTCCAGCCCAAGCACGCTTAACTTCTGAGTTCTATCCAACCCCAGCACCAGCTCACTTAGCAGGCACTTGTTGATATATCTATCATATCAATCCTATTAAACCTTGTTGATTTCCAGTAGTTGGTTCATGTTCATGAGTGTGATGAAATTTTGAAAAAATATTTCAAACTTCCCGGTCATTTTACGTATCATATTTTGAACATTTTTTCGAAAGAAATTTTTTTTTTCAAAAATTTTTTTTTTTCAAAAATTTTTTTTTTTCAAAATTTTTTTTTCAAAAAAAAACATTATTTTGAAAAAAAAACATTATTTTCAAAAAAAACATTATTTTGAAAAAAAAAACATTTTTTTTCAAAAAAAACATTTTTTTCAAAAAAAAATATTTTTTTTGAATTTTTTTTCCTCCAGATCTTAAAAGCCCCGTATCTTTTTTTCTGTTGGGTTTTTGGGGATTCTGAAAATCTTCAACGGGGTTCCCCCAGTTGAATTCGGATGTAACTTTTCGAGTAGATGCTTTTTCATATAAAAAACTTTTTCATCGGAGGTCGTATGCAAAAGTTATGCCCATTTTACAAATTCTCATGAGATTTTGCAAAAAAAGTCGAAATTCATGTTTGTAAATTTTGCTAACAACTAGACCACAAATCATATAAGAATCTTATTTTTTTGAATTTTTTTGACATTTCTATCATTTTCGGTTATTTTTTTTAAAACTGAAAAGGCGATCCACGGGGGGGGTGCATTTGGTGAAACAGATCCCGGGGCTTCTAATGGCGCACCCCAAGCTGGTGCGCCATTAGTAACCCTGGTTACTAATGGCGTACCAGCTTGAGGTGCGCCATTAGTAGTTTAGTATTTTTTGAAAAAATTAAAAAAAAAACTGGACATTCTAATGGCGCACCGTGGGTCTGGTGCGCCATTAGTAACCCTGGTTACTAATGGCGCACCAGACCCACGGTGCGCCATTAGAATTTTTGGAAAAATAAAAAAAAAACTGGAGATTCTAAGATTCTAATGGCGCATCGTGGGTCTGGTGCGCCATTAGTAACCCTGGTTACTAATGGCGCACCAGACCCACGGTGCGCCATTAGAATTTTTGGAAAAAAAAAAAAAACTGGAGATTCTAATGGCGCACCGTGGGTCTGGTGCGCCATTAGAATTTACACACTAATGGCGTACCAACACATGGTGCGCCATTAGAATATTCTAATGGCGCACCAGACCCACGGTGCGCCATTAGTGGCCATATCATCTATAGCCCTTTTCCTAGTAGTGTGATAGACCGTTACAAAACATGCGACAACCGAAAGGAAAGAAGAACTGGAGGAAGCCAAAGGCATGGTTCAATCTTGGAAGGCCAGCTATGAGGGAAATGATCTTGTGGGTGAAAATGCAGTTGATGTTCCCCGATGGGTATGCAACGAATCTAAAGAGGGGAGCGAGTCTTGACAAATTGAAAATATTTGGTATGAAGATTCATGATTGGCACATATGGCTTGAGCGGGTAATGCCGGTGATGTTGCGTGGCTTTATCCCTGAGGATGAATGGCTAGTACTGGCAGAGCTGAGCTATTTCTTTCGTGCTCTTTGTGCGAAAGAACTATCGCCTGACGTGCTAGACGAACTGGAAGAGTTGGCGCCGGAGTTGATCTGCAAGTTAGAAAAGATCTTTCCACCGGGATTCTTTAATCCAATGCAGCATTTGATTTTGCATCTCCCGACCAAGGCACGATTGGGGGGGCCCATGCAGAACCGTTGGTGCTACGCAACTGAGAGGATGCAGAAGACGCTTCGAGCAAAATGTAAAAATAAACGTAGAATTGAAGCATCGATGGCCGAGGCATTCATTACTGAGGAGGCGGCAAACTTCGTGACAGCACACTACGAAGCCAAAAATCGTCATTTGCATAATCCGAAGCCTCGGTACAATGCTGGCGACCCTAAAAAGGGTGGATCCAACCTCAGCCTATTCAAAGGGAAGCTCACACCAGCCGGTGCTTCTAATTCCTTATCGTTGGATGTCGAAGAATGGCAGACCATTTCGTTGTATATCTTCAACAACCTAACAGAAGTGCGGCCGTACATCGAGTAAGTTCTCGGTACATTGTTTCACAACTTCTAATTCCATTGAACTGCTCTTATTCCCGGATATTTGATACAGTCGATACGTCGCCAAATTCTCGGATGGAGCGGTGATCCAAAAGGATTCCATCGAAGAGTATGAGCTTCTGGAAAAGCATGGAGGAGGCTATCCCGGTTTCATCTCTTGGTTCAAACAAACGGTAATTTCCATTAGACCATTTCATTTCTTCGTCTAGTTTGCGGCTAATGCAACAATCCTTTCGTATTAAACTTGTAGGCTAATGCAGAGTCTATGGACTCCGAATTGAGACAAGTCGCAAATGGTTTTGACTATAAGGTCCGTTCATTTGACAAATACGACATCAACGGGTATCGCTTTCGTACTTTTGGCAAAGAGCTATCTATGGCCGACCGAAAGTCTACAAATTGTTGTGTCTCCGCTGTCGGCGAAGGAGGGGTCGAGTATTATGGAAGAGTTGAAGCAATTTATGAACTTACATTCTTTGGTGAAAACCCACCAAACGTCGTAGTCTTCAAATGTTATTGGTTCCAGCCAAAGGAGACTAGAAGGACTCATGAACATATAGGGCTAGTGGAAATCAAACAAAGCACCCATTTAGATGTTCCTGATGTCTATATTACGGCTCAACAGGCGACCCAAGTTTTCTATCTACCGTGGGCCTGCCAAACTGATCCAAATCTGAATGGTTGGGATGTCGTTTATGATGTGCCGCCACATTTTAGACCACCTCTCCTCAATGAAGATGATTATGACCCTCACATTAACCCAGACACATATGAAGGAGAATTCTTCCAAGAAACACGTGTTTCCAAAAAACGTTTCTAGAACCGCTCTACTTCACCCCAGAACATTGAGGTAGACAGCGACAGTGAATCCGACTTCACCCCTGAGCCGGAACAAGATGAGACGGAAGAAGAAGAGGTTACTGTTGCGGATGACCTGTCAATGCTTGACCGATTAGATAAAGGAGGCCTTCCACATGTTGATGCATTTATTGATGATACTGATGAGCACGTCATTACTGATAGTGATGATGATTCCGCATTTATTGATCCCAGAGCATATATAGACGATGAAGATTAATATTAGTAATGTCAGGTATTCAATTATTATTATGTACATATATATTATTAATTAGTTCATGTTATTAGGTATTCAACAAAATGACATTGACTTAGCTTATTTTCCTCGAAAATGACATAATAACCTTACTTAGCTCCAAACTGACATACTTTACCTAGGATAGCTATAAAATGACATATACTTAGCATTTTTCCTCCTAAATGACTTAATATGCTTAGTTAGCTAAAAAATGGCATAACTACCTAGGATAGCCCCAAAATGACCTATACTTAGCTTCTTTAGTTCATTTATGACATACTTAGCATATTTAGGTAAAAAATGGCATGATAATCTTGGTTTAGCTCCAAAATGACATTGACTTAGCTTATTTTCCTCCAAAATGACAAAATAACCTTACCTACCTCCAAAATGACCGATTTTAACTAGGATAGCTCTAAAATGACCTACACTTGCCATTTTCTTGTATGATTGTATGATTTATATAGTTACTTGTATAATTTTCTTACTTTGTATGATTGTTTCTTATACATAGTGCCATGATCTTGAAATCCGTCCCCGTCGGCCCTCGCCCGCTTTATGATTCGGATGTGGTAAATTCTCTTTTATAACTATTTGTTGCATTTCGCATTTATGACAATTATGGCCATCAAGTTGACATAGAGATATTTTAATCTAGGAGGTATGTGAACCGGAATTTGCAACCGACCCTCTTGTCGAGAAGTTAAATTTAGTTGAAAAAGAAAATGAGTATTTGAAAGAAAAAATTAAAAGAATTGAAAAAGAGAAGATGACATTGGAGTTGTATGTTGCCGATGTCGTCGATGATCATAAGATGAAGATGAATGCAATGCGCTTGAAGATGGATGCAATGCGCTTGAAGATTAAGAAGATTAGAAAATATGCCATTGATAATGAGGCTTGGTATCATTATGCTGTTGGATCAATTGTTACCTTAGTTGCGATCTTCATCGCATTTGTTGTGATGAGGGTACGTTTTCTCTATACTTAGCTTATTTTCCTCCTAAATGGCATAATTACCTAAGTTAGATAAAAAATGAGCTATACTTACGTAAGTTCGCTCAAAAATGGCATCATCCTCGAAAATGACATAATAACCTTACTAAGCTCCAAAATGACCTATTTACCTAGCTTAGCTCTAAAATGACCTACACTTAGCATTTTTTTCCTAGTTTAGCTAAAAAATGGAATTTTTACCTACCTTAGTTGGAAGAAGAAGAAGATAAAGAAGAGGAGAGGAGAAAAAGAAAGAGAAGAAAAATTCTTCTTCTTCTTCTTCTTCTTCTTCTTCTTCTTCTTCTAGTCTTCTTCTTCTTCTTCTTCTTCTTCTTCTTCTTCTTCTAGTCTTCTTCTTCTTCTTCTTCTTCTTCTTCTAGCTAGTCTTCTTCTTCTAGTCTTCTTCTTCTTCTTCTAACTTTCTTCTTTCCCAATTTGCAGATTTGCTTTCGATGAGGAAACTTGCGTTGATGGAGTCTACTCTTCTTCTTGTGCTTCCTTTTTGTTTTGATTTTGTAGGATGAACAATGTGAAACTTGCTACCTATATATGTATGGATGGATGAAACTATATGGACCTTTTGCTTAATTGTTGGATATGTTGGACTTTTCATTTGGTGTATATATGTGTTGGATGATCATATCCATATGGCAGGGATATGTTGGCTATATGTACTTGTTGAAATATTTTGAAATGAATATATATATATATCTGTGAAATTGATTGAATTTAAGAAGAAAAAAACAGTGGCAATATAGCCACTTTGCCGTCTGCTAGCAGACGGCAAAGAGGTTTGCCGTCAGCTAGCAGACGGCAAAGCGGCCACGTGGCAGCAGCCTGTGCAACCTGGGCTGGCCTATTTGGCCTCTTTGCCGTCTGCTGGCAGACGGCGAAGACCTTTGCTTCTTTGCCGTCTGCTGGCAGACGGCAAGGAGCCTGCGCTGGCCCAGCTGACGCCTGACGTCAGCTGACGTCAGCTGCAGCTCTTTGCCGTCTGCTGGCAGACGACAAAGAGCGCCGTTAGCCCCCTAACGGGGCTGGCACCTTTTGTCTGCCGTCCAGGGTCTTTGCCGTCTGCCGGCAGACGGCAAAGAGCTTTGCTTCTTTGCCGTCTGCCAGCAGACGGCAAAGGGGCCTTTGCCGTTAGCTGTTCGGCCGGACTGTTGGCCGTCTGCTGGCAGACGGCAAAGGCTTTGCCGTCCGCCAGGCATGCCTTTGCCGTCTGGTATGGCAGACGGCAAAGAAGCTGATTCCAGTAGTGGAGGGTTGTGATAGGCTTGGCGAGCCAACGTCAAAACTCAGCCACTCTTATGGAGATGAAACCCAAAAGATTTTCGTTGGGGCGTAACCCTCTCCGCGACGCGCCACATCGGAACCCGGGTGTGGTGGAAAATGGGCAAGGGCCGGGCCGTCACCCCCCAGGTGGCGCGCCGTATCTTGATCTGGATACGGTGGCAAGTGAGCGAGGATCGGGTCGTTGCATCCTTAGTGGCGCGCTACATCGGCGCCTGGGTGTAGTGGAAATTGAGCAAGGGACTTCGCATTTGACTCGACGAGTGCGAAGGGTAAGGAAGCTAGCCGAGCCTAGGAGGATTCGCTTAGGTAGCTGGAACGTAGGGTCTCTGACAGTTAAGCTTCGGGAGGTAGTTGATACCGTGGTGAGGAGAGGCGTTGATATCCTTTGCGTCCAAGAGACCAAATGGAGGGAACAAAAGGCGAAGGAGGTGGAGGGTACCGGCTTCAAGCTGTGGTACACGGGGACGGTTGCAAACAGAAATGGAGTAGGCATCTTGATCAGCAAGAGCCTCAAGGATGGAGTGGTAGACGTGAAGAGACGTGGGGACCGGATTATCCTGGTCAAGCTGGTAGTTGGGGACTTAGTTCTCAACATTATCAGCGCGTATGCCCCGCAAGTAGGCCACAATGAGAACACCAAGAGGGAGTTCTGGGAAGGCCTAGAGGACATGGTTAGGAGTGTACCGATTGGCGAGAGGCTCTTCATAGGAGGAGACCTCAATGGCCACGTGGGCACATCTAACACAGGTTTTGAAGGGGTGCATGGGTGTTTTGGCTATGGCATCAGGAACCAAGAAGGAGAAGATGTCTTAAGCTTTGCGCTAGCCTACAACATGATCATAGCTAACACCCTCTTTAAGAATAGAGAATCACATCTAGTGACTTACAATAGTGGGCAACACTCTAGCCAGATTGATTTCATCCTCTCGAGAAGAGAAGACAGGCGTGCATGCCTAGACTGTAAGGTGATACCTGGAGAGAGTGTTGTCCCTCAGCATAAGCTTGTGGTTGTTGACCTCAGCTTTTGGATTCGTGTCCAGCGGGACAAGCGTGCCAAAGTCGCTAGAACGAAGTGGTGGAAGCTCAAGGGCGAGGTAGCTCAGGCGTCAAGGAGAGGGTCATTAAGGAGGGCCCTTGGGAGGAAGGAGGTGATGTAGACAACATGTGGATGAAGATGGCGACTTGCATTCGTAAGGTGGCCTCAGAGGAGTTTGGAGTGTCCAGGGGAAGTAGAAGAGAAGCTAAAGATACCTGGTGGTGGAACGATGATGTCCAGAAGGCAATTAAGGAGAAGAAAGAGTGTTTCAGACGCCTATATCTGGATAGGAGTGCAGACAACATAGATAAGTACAAGATGGCAAAGAAGGCCGCAAAGCAAGCTGTGAGTGAAGCAAGGGGCCGGGCGTATGAGGACCTCTACCAACGGTTAGACACGAAGGAAGGCGAAAGGGACATCTATAAGATGGCCAAGATCCGAGAGAGGAAGACGAGGGATGTTGACCAAATCAAGTGCATCAAGGACGGAGTAGATCAACTCCTGGTGAAGAACGAGGAGATTAAGCATAGATGGCGGGAGTACTTTCACAAGCTGTTCAATGGGGAGAGTGAGAGCTCTACCATTGATCTGGACGACTCCTTTGCTGATACTAGCAGGCTTTTTGTGCGGCAAATCCAGGAGTCGGAGGTCAAGGAGGCTTTGAAGAGGATGAAAGGAGGCAAGGCGATGGGCCCTGATTGTATCCCCATTGAGGTGTGGAGAGGCCTCGGGAACATAGCGATAGTATGGCTAACCAAACTTTTCAACCTCATTTTTCGGGCAAACAAGATGCCAGAAGAATGGAGACGGAGTATATTAGTACCAATCTTCAAGAACAAGGGGGATGTTCAGAGTTGTACTAATTACCGTGGAATTAAACTGATGAGCCATACAATGAAGCTATGGGAGAGAGTCAATGAGCACCGCTTAAGAAGAATGACAAGCGTGACCAAAAATCAGTTTGGTTTCATGCCTGGGAGGTCGACCATGGAAGCCATTTTCTTGGTACGACAACTTATGGAAAGATATAGGGAGCAAAAGAAGGACCTGCATATGGTGTTCATTGACTTGGAGAAGACCTATGATAAGATACCGCGGAATGTTATGTGGTGGGCCTTGGAGAAACACAAAGTCCCAGCAAAGTACATTACCCTCATCAAGGACATGTACGATAATGTTGTGACAAGTGTTCGAACAAGTGAAGGCGACACTGATGACTTCCCGATTAAGATAGGACTCCATCAAGGGTCAGCTTTGAGCCCTTATCTTTTTGCCTTGGTGATGGATGAGGTCACAAGGGATATACAAGGAGATATCCCATGGTGTATGCTCTTTGCGGACGATGTGGTGCTAGTCAATGAGAGTCGGACGGGGGTCAACAGGAAGTTGGAGTTATGGAGGCAAACCTTGGAATCCAAAGGTTTTAGACTTAGTAGGACTAAAACCGAGTACATGAGGTTCGCTTTCGGTACTACTAGGCACGAGGAGGAGGAGGATGTTAGCCTTGATGGGCAGGTGGTGCCGCAGAAGGACACCTTTCGATATTTGGGGTCAATGTTGCAGAAGGATGGGGATATCGATGAAGATGTGAACCATCGAATTAAAGCCGGATGGATGAAGTGGTGCCAAGCTTCTAGCATTCTCTGTGACAAGAGGGTGCCACAAAACCTAAAAGGCAAGTTCTATAGGACGGCGGTTCGACCCGCAATGTTGTATGGCCCTGAGTGTTGGCCGACTAAAAGGCGACATGTGCAACAGTTAGGTGTGGCGGAGATGCGCATGTTGAGATGGATGTGTGGCCACACAAGGAAGGACCGAATCCGGAATGATGATATACGAGATAGAGTTGGGGTAGCGCCAATTGAAGAGAAGCTTGTCCAACATCGTCTGAGATGGTTTGGACATATTCAGCGCAGGCCTCCAGAAGCCCCAGTACACAGCGGACGGCTAAAGCGTGCTGATATTGTCAAAAGAGGCCGGGGTAGACCGAACTTGACATGGGAAGAGTCCATAATGAGAGACCTGAAGGATTGGAGCATCACCAAAGAACTAGCCATGGACAGGGGTGCGTGGAAGCTTGCTATCCATGTGCCAGAACCATGAGTTGGTCGCGAGATCTTATGGGTGTCACCTCTAGCCTACCCCAACTTGTTTGGGACTAAAAGCTTTGTTGTTGTTGTTGTTGTTGTTGGTTAGACCAGCAGGTCGTGGTCGTGGTCGTGGTGCCAACAATCCACCACCGCCCGACTATATGGCTGCTATGATGCAACAATTTGAAATGCACCGCCAGTTCATGCAAGGGCTTATGGATCAGTTTCCTCGCCCCAATGCCAACCACCAGCCAGCCACGATCACTTTGCAAGATTTTGTGCGTCTGAATCAAACCATTTTCCGCAACTTGGTCCAGCCACTTGATGCTGATGACTGGCTCCGCGACATCGCTTTCGAGATGGAGTCTGCGGATGTGGCCCCTGCCAACTACGTCACCTTTGCATCCTACTTTCTGAAGGGACCCGCCGCCCAATGTTGGGATACTCACAGGCAAACCTTAGCTGCTGGAACCATCATCACCTGGATGGAGTACAAAGCTGCTTTTTGTGCCCATTACATACCTCAGGGTGTCATGGACTGCAAGAAGCGAGAATTCCGCAATCTTACTCAGGGCAACAAGACTGTGGAAGCCTATCAACGGGAATTTCTGGAACTATCTCGCTACGCTGAAGAGGACATTGCTACTGATGCCCGCAGACAGGAAAAGTTTCATGAAGGGCTCAACCCAGATATCAAGCTTGCACTACTAGTCCAAGACTTTGCCGACTTCACCACCTTGGTGAACAAGGCTATACAGGTTGAGACTGGTCTGAAGGATCACAAGAATGCTCTCAAGCGCACCCTTGAAGCGGGCTCATCTTCGAGCTCGTCTTCGCAGAAGTGCCGCATCTGGATTCCTCACAGCATATACCATCCAGCCGCGCCTCCTCCACCGCCGGGGCATCCAAGACCTCAGGCTCCACTGTTTCGAGCTCCTGCTCCCCGTCCCGACAATGGGCTCTGCTTGAAGTGTGGCCGTCCAGGTCACCATTCCAGAGAATGCCCTCAGAATCAGAACCAGATTGCACTTCCTTCTGCTGGTCGTGGTAATGGCCATGGCAACAATCAGCCCAGCAACAACATTGCCAGACCTTCTTATGGTCGTGGTCAAGCTTACCATGTTGATCTGGGTGCAGCTCAAGGTCAGCCAGCTACTGTGAAGGGTACTCCTCTTGTTAACTTTGTACCAGCTTCTGCTTTTAATTATTCGGGAGCATCGGACTCATTCATGCCAAAAGGTTTTTTTTCCATACATGCATGGCATTAAATTTGTGGAATTAAAACGTCCTAGTCGTTCTCGACTTCTAGAATACTTCCAGGAAAATTTCCAGGAAAACCCCACCCCCTTTCCTTCTACCTCCTAAATTCTTGGGACGAGAATTTTTTTTACATGGGGAGAATTGTAACACCCCTGAGTAATGAGCCACAGTGATCTTCAATTAAAGCTAAGCTAATTAGTTTTGCAAAGAAAGATCATAGTGAAATCATATCTCATTTCAAATTCCTCCACCAAATTCAATTCAAATTCAAAGTGAAATTTGAAGTTGCTCAAAAATTGCTAGAAAATAGTTCATGTTGTAGCAAAAATTCCAAAACAAATTAATGTTCAGGAAAACAACATCACCTATTTTCCTAAAATGGGCTAGAGCATTAAAACAATGCAAAAATAGCAACTTTAATGCCATTTCCATTTTTGAAAAATTCAAATGGATTCCAAAATTGCCCAAACCATTTTGTGACAGTGCAGAATACTGCAATGTATTATTGTGGGCCAATTTCACATTTTACTAATTGCATTTTGGCAGCTCATCTATTTTCTAAACTTTCTGTAAAAGAAAAACAGAAAAAGAAAAAGAAAAGGCATAAACCGGCTGGGCCTAAGTGCACAGTGCACTCGGCCCAGCCCAGCCGGCCCTTCTCCCTCCTGTCGCTCTCTCTCCTCCCCGTGTCGTCGCCGTCGTGGGCGCGCGTGCGCGCACCGGCGAGCTGCGGACATGGCGACGCCCGAGGCCGGGCGAGGGGATAAGGATGGCCTCCTCGGCCTCCCCTTCATCCTCATCCACTTGCCGCTCCTCTCGCGCCTCTTTCTCGCTCGCTCCCACTGCCACCCGAGCGCCGTTGTCGCCGCACCTCTGCTCCACTGCGGCCACTCGCCTTGCCTCGCCTTGCCGCCTTGTCCTTCTTCTCCGCCGTCGTCGACTACGTCATCCGCGCCCACGAACGCGAGCCGGGGAGCCCTCCCTCGCGGGATCTGCATCGTCTTTCTCGACTGCGGCTACCGTCGTTCTTCTTCGAATCCGGCCGCCACTGCTGCTCCAAAGCTATCGCCGGCCACCGTGTGCCTCACGGTGATCATCCGCACCGGACCCCTCTCTCCCCTGCCTCTCCTCGCGCCATAGCTCGCCGCATTCGCCATGGCCGCACGCAACACCACCGTTGATCTCGCCGTCGTGGCCTCGCTTGCCATCGAGCTCACCCGAGCCCGTGGCCGTGCTCAGCACCACCGTAGGACCCCAACAGGCTCGCCCGCGTCGCTTACCGTGCCCCGCTTCACCGTAGCCATCCACGGCCAAACTCCGGCGCCGCCCGCGAGCTCGCCGCCATCGAGATAGGCCACCCCAGCCTGCGCCGCCACTGCCGATCGACGCGGCTCCGTCCCCGCGTTCGAACGCGCCTTACCGCGCTCGAATTGGCCCTCTGTGGCCGAAATCCGACGCGCGCCCGTGCCTCTACCGTGTTTGGAGGTCGCCGGCGGCTAGTCGCCGGCCGACGTCGATGTGGCATGGCTGGGGCCCACCTTTGGGTCGCTGCCAGCGGGCCCCACTGGCCCCGTTGACTGGGTTGACCCAGTTAACGTGCTGACTGGGCAACCCCAGTTGCTGACATGCGGGTCCCACCCGCTTAATTACCGTTTTAAATTAATTTAGTTAATTAGTTAGCAAATGTGTCACTGACAGTAGGCCCCACTAGGTAATTAACTAATTTAGTTAAAATTAAACTCTGTATAATTAGCTTAGACACTGACCAGTGGGACCCAGCTGTCAGGTTTGACCTGGAACAGCTGGGTTGACTTGCAGATGTCAACCTGACATCATGCTGACGTCATCATTACACTGTTGTGGATAATGCAAATTAATTAATTAAAATAATTCCAGGAATTTCAGAAAACTGTTTAAGACTTTGAAAAATCATAGAAAATAAACCGTAGCTCAGATCGAAAACTTTTCTACATCAAAGTTGATCAGAAAACCGAGACGAATCCGAATATGTGGTCAAAATGCTTGACCATCACTCCTATCTATCTGTACATGGAACCTTCCCCTCCGGTTCAGTATACCGAAATCTGGATAAACGCCAGGAAAATATCCCAGATATTTTCCCGCTTCGTCTGCGAAGGGTAGCATTGCATTAGGTCACCACCAGCACTGCCTTTTGCCATGCCATGCATTGTGATGCTTTTGTTTGCTTTTATTTATTGTTTCTTCCCCCCTCTTCTTTTCCGTTAGACCCCGAGACCGGCGCAGCTCCGGAGTCCGACTACACCGTTGACGACCCCTCCTTTGCAGCAGAGCTTCCAGGCAAGCAAACCCCCCTTGAGCATGCCTATATCACCTATTCTTTCTCCCCCCTACTTTTATTAGAATTTGCTACTGCTTTTGATTGATCCTATTTTGATGCTTAGCCTGTTTTTGTAAACTGCTATTGATACCTTACCTGCTATCCTAAATGCTTAGCATAGGTTGATTGGAAAACCATCTGTGGCCCCTCTTCCTTGTCCTAGTTGCCCCGCTTTATTACCAGTGTTCTGATCATTGTGATCAGTGGGCTAAGACCAGCACATCACCGCACACCCCCTAAGTTGCTCGACTATGCAGAGCTAATATCGAGTGACGAGGGTGATACCTCTTATCTCACTTCCGGTGTTGCCTCTGTAGCTTAGCCAGTTGGTTGTGGGTTACCGAGGGTGATTCCTCTTTCACCACCTCTGACAAAGCTTCTGACGTGCAACTCCTCATGTGTGAATCCATCGAGGGTCACTCCTCCGGGTTCACCTTGACAGATACATCAAGTGGGAATCCAACGAGGGTGATTCCTTGGATACCTCCTTGATGTTATGAACACACAGTTACTTGGGTTTTACTACAGATACTGGATAAAGACAGGTCAACCATGAGGGGTGCTCGCGAGAGATGTGGAGTTGGGTTAACCATGAGGGTACCCGCGAGATAATTACGTGGCATGGCCGGGCATTACTGGCCCTTGCCGTAAGTCCACGAGACGGGGCGACGGGGTCACATGATCGTGGATCTCTGCTCGTTGCCGCGAGCTCCTAATAATTCACTAATGGATTTGGGTATTTGATCTGAGTTGGCCACTGGCCTATACGCACTACCACCACACGGGATAATGGTTTAATGGGGCCCTCGGCGCCGTATGTATCAGCCGAAAGCTTTGTCAGATGTCTAGTTCAGCATTGTGGTCGGGTCGGATCGTGCCATCCAGGAGAGAGGTGGCGCTGGTATCCACTCTACACACAACGACCCGGAGTGCAAAGGGCGATGGGCCCAAGACCCCTGAGCACTTAGGATGTAGACCGGCTGGGCATGACCCAGAAAAGTGTGTCCAGCCAGAGTTAATCGAGCATGTCGGGTAACAGTAGTGCACCCTTGCAGGGAAGATTATCTATTCGAATAGCGATGTCCACGGTAACAGGACGCTCAGTGTAGTATCCCGATCTACTACAACTTGAACTGGATACATGTTAATTCATTGTTAGCTCCGGGATTGCTTTCTCGCAGGGAGTTGAGGAAGGATATCTGGGCATTGCTACTACATATGTTAACAACTATAATTATTTGCTAATCTACACTCTTCTAATGCTGCAAGACGCTGAAGATGCTAGCCTTCGTTAGGCTAGGCCCTTCTCTCTATTCTGGCTTTTCTGCTATCCAGTCCACTGATACCGCCCTTCTTTGATACCGATGCATGCATAGAATAGTTCTGATGTATGTCTTGCGAGTACTTTGGATGAGTACTCATGGTTTCTTTGCTTCCCTTTTTCCCCCATTCTCGATTGCTGTGACCAGATGACGGAGCCCCGGAGTCAGCTGCCCCAGTCGACGACTACTACTACCCCTCTAGAGGAGCTTACTACTATGTGGAGACCGCCGACGACCAGGAGTAGTTAGGAGGCTCCCAGGCAGGAGGCCTGCGCCTTTTCGATCTACGTCGTTGTTTTGCCCCACCTTCTTAAGGCATATCCTGTTTAACTTTTATGTCTGTACTCAGATATCTAGTGCTTTCGCTGATGCTTGTATGACTCAAGCTTATGTATTCGAGCCCTCGAGGCCCCTGGCTTGTAATATAAAGCTTGTATGACTTTTATTTGTATTTAGAGTTGTGTTGTGATATCTTCAAGTGAGTCCCTAGGCTTGATCGTGTGCATTTGCGTGTATGATTAGTGCACGGTCGGGCTGGGGGCGTCACAGTGCGGGCGCGTCTCGCGTTTCCGCCATAGTCGCTCTCTCACTCTCGGGAGCGAGAAATTCGGGACAAAATGGGAAATTGGGGCTAGGGTTTGACCTGTCGGTGTGTTTTGCTCCATTGCGGGCGATCAGAGCCGTCAGATCGATCTGACGGGCGAGACCGTCGCGCGGATCCAGATGGGCTTCGGTCACCTAACGGGCCGCTTTAGCGGCTGGGTTTCCTCCGAGGATATCTTAAGCCTGTAGAATTCTGTTTTTTCTTAATTCATGTTTTGTCTGCTGGGCTAGAAATTTAACGGGTTGCCGTGGGTTGATGGGCGAAAAATTAAGTTCTGTGCATTTTCTATTTGGTCAGTGTATTTTACATATTATGATCATTCTCAAGAATGTTTTTGCACTGTTATCAATAGAAAATTGCCAGAAAAATGATGTTGTAAATTATGTTTAAGTTTTCTAGATAGAATGGAACCAACGAGAAATTTTATTTAGAACTTTTTTATGAAATTAATGTTTGTCTCATTTTATGTCATATTAATGTGATCATTTTTGTAATAGAAACCAACGTTGTTTTACAATTCTGAATCACCCCGTTAATTCCTTATTATTTTTTGCACAACGGTGATATAATTTGGAGTTAATTTTTTACATGAAAATTGATCAAACCAATGTAGGTTAATTTTTGTGCAAATTAATTTAATTATGTTGTTCTTTTCCTTTACTTATGATATTTTGAAATTATGACAGCTTCCAGTCCTCATGGTTTCGAGATCGAGCTACTTACTGGGAATAACTTCCAAACATGGAAGGACTCATTGCTATTGCACCTCGGCTGGCATGAGGTTGACCTCGCGCTGAGGGAAAGTAAACCAGTGGAACCTGAAAAGGGTTCCACTGGGTATGCTGAGTTTAAGAAAGCCTATGATGCTAAAGTTGAGAAGTGGGAGAGGTCAAACAGAATGGCGCTCCTAATTATGAACTTCTCCATCTCGACTGAGATTAGAGGGGCTATTCCCACGAACGAAAATGCTACCGAATATTTGCAATCGGTGGAAGAACAATTTAAGGGCTTAGAGAAAGTGTATGCAGATGAGCTTTTGCATAAGCTGCTTGCAAAATATGATGGGCATGGAAGTGTGACGGAACACATTTTAAGTATGAGCAATGCCGCGGCAAAGCATAAAACCATGAAGTGTGACATGAACGAAGAGATTCTTGTGCTCTTAGTTTTTAAGTCACTACCCTCAGAATTCAATCCATTCAAGATAAACTATAATTCTCTTGAAACCAAATGGACACTACCTGAACTCATTGCACATTGCGTTCAGGAGGAAGAGAGAATTAAGAGTGAGCAGAAAGATCAAGCTTTCCATGTTAACTCTGCAAAGAGGAAGCATGAGAACAATGCTCATAGCAATAACGTGCCAAAAAAGCAGTCTTCCAAAAAGAATCCTCCAAAGCCTAAGCAATGCAACGAGGCAAGTTGTTCATGACCCGCTCCTTCAGAGGCTGCTCCAGTCAATCTTACTAATGACGCTGGACAATGAATTTGCAGCTTCTACAAATAGGCAAATCATATCAAGGCGGACTATCCAGGTTTTCTTAAGTGGCTGAACAAAAATGGTAAGGATGAGATCACTCTTGTAGATGAATCTCTATATGTTGAATTTTCTGAATCTACATGGTGGATTGACTCAGGTGTGACTGTTCATGTCGCGAATTCTTTGCAGGGATTCCATATAAGCCGTACAAGAGGACTCAATGTCGCGAATGTAAAGGAGGCTGAAGTTGAAGCCATGGGCTCCCTCTCCTTGAAGCTGCACACTAGTTTCCTACTTCAGCTCAAGGACATTGTTTATGTGCCTACATTGAGTAGGAATTTGATTTCAGTTTCATGTTTAGATGATTTTGGTTTTCATTGTACCTTCGGGGAGAAACAATGTTTTTAAAGTATTGTAATAAGGATGTTGGCCTAACCGTCCGACGAGGCAAACTTTATATGTTAAATCTTTCCGGTTATCCTATGTGTGTGAATCTCAGCGAGATGAATATGAATGAACACAATCATAAAAAAATGGGAGAAGTATCAATCCTTCTTTGAAATTGTGGCATCATCCCTTGGGCCACATTTCGAGGGGGAGAATGGAATGATTGATTAAAGTAGAAATACTTCCTCCACTGGATTTCTCTGATGCAGGCAATTGTATTAACTGTATTAAGGGAAAATATGTGAAAATAATTAAGAAAGGAGCAGTAAGAGCCACATCGGTACTTGAACTTATTCATACCGACACAAATGCGGACCTGTTAATGTAAAGTCTATGGATGATTTTGATTCTTTCATTTCCTTCACAGATGATTTCTCTCGCTATGGCTATATTTACCCTATACGTGATCGATCCGAAGCTTTGGACAAATTTAAGATTTATAATGCTGAGGTTCGAAATCAACTCAACCTAAAGATCAAAGTAGTACGGTCTAATCGTGGCGGAGAATATTATGGTAGGCATGCTCCTTATGGGCAAATTCCAGGACCATTCGCGAAATATCTTGCTAAAAATGGAAGTATTGCCCAATATTCAATGCTCGGTGAACCTCAACAAAATGGCTTAGCTGAGCATCGCAACTGCACTCTTATGGATATGGTGCATAGCATGCTTAGTCATGCAAGCATACTAGTAAGTCTTTGGATGGAGGCATTGAGAACAGCTGCACAAATGCTAAATCTTGCTCCAACTAAGTCAGCACCGAGCACACCTTATGAGATGTGGGCGGGAAAGAAATCGAGCTTGAATTACTAGCGTGTGTGGGGCTGCCCAGCTGAAGCTAAAGTATTCAATCCACATATTAAGAAGTTGGACCCAAACACACTTGGTTGTTTTTTCATTGGGTACCCTCATAGAGGAAAAGGATACCGCTTTTATTGCCCAGGTCATACCACCAAGTTTGTGGAAACCAGGCAAACGATGTTTTTTGACGATAATGAAGTCACTGAGGTTAGGGCGATTGATCTTGAGGAGAATTGGGTGTATGTTCCATCCCCGACTATCCAAGAGAACTTTATCCCTATGACTAATATGTACGAGCCACCTACTGGTGATCCCGAACCTGAAGTGGATCATCAATCCGATGAGGAGCCTCAGCATAATGAAGAACCTCAGCATCATGAGGAACCTTAGCTAAATGATGATCCGCAACCCAATGTTAATCCTCAACCTTCTCGGGCAAGAAGAAATGCACAAACTAATGAGCCTGAGAGAAAATCACAACGGGAAAGGAAAAAAGGCCATCTCGAGCGATTTTGTCACTTTCATGTGTGAGGATGAACATGACATAGGGAAGGTACAAGATCCGACCTCATATAAAGAAGCCACTAAAAGTGAAGACTCGCCCAAATGGTTGGTCGCCATGGAAGACGAATTGCAATCTATGAGCTCAAATGATGTTTGGGACTTAGTAGAAGTTCCTGATGGAGCCAAAAGGGTAGGCTGCAAGTGGGTCTACAAAACCAAATATGATTCCGAAGGGAACGTTGAAAGGTTCAAAGCGAGACTTGTATCAAAAGGTTTTTCACAGAGAGAAGGGATCGATTATAAGGAGACCGTCTCGCCTGTGTCAACCAAAGATTCTTTCAAACTTGTCATGGCACTTGTAGCTCATTATGATTTAGAGTTGCATCAAATGGATGTCAAGACGACATTTATGAATGGTGACTTAAACGAAGAAGTTTACATGACTCAACCAGAAGGTTTTGTCGTGGAAGGAAAAGAACATTTGGCATGTCATTTAAAGAAATCCATATATGGCTTGAGGCAAGCTTCAAGGCAGTGGTACCTCAAGATCGACAAGATTATTAGAAATTTTGGTTTTAAAGAAAATGAGGTGGACAACTGCATATATGTTAAATTTAAAGGCAGTAGGTTCAATTTTAGTCCTGTATGTGGATGATATTCTATTGGCTTGCAGCGATAAAGATATGTTGCATGAGACCAAGAGATTCTTGTCCTCAAATTTTGACATGAAGGATCTCCGTGAAGCCTCGTATGTTCTTGGCATTGAGATTCATCGAGATAGGTCCAAAGGAACATTAGGACTATCACAGAAGGCATACTTTGAGAGAGTACTAAAGAAATACAATATGCATATGTGCTCTTCCTCACCTGCCCCCATAGTCAAGGGTGATAAGTTCGGGACATTCCAATGTCCAGGGAACCAAAATGAAACTGATCAGATGAAGTCGGTTCCTTATCACTACAAAAAAACACTTCCGTGATGATACATGTTTGTCAGAGTAGGTCACGTTTTCTGTCATGCATGTACATCCGTGATGATTTTATGACAGAATCAAGATAGTCATACCTGTGCTGTCGTAGAAGTGTTCCACGACAATACCCAAATAATCATCACGGAAGTGTCCACTTCCATGACAATAAATGGCGCGTCAAGGAAGTGCTTTCGTCAAGGGTAACTGGGACGTGGCATCCACCGTAATGGGTCGCCATTAAGCTATCGGGTCTGGTTTTGGATCCGATAACCCGTTAACAGGCACGACCAATGGCGATTTTTCATGTGTAAAATTCTCATTGGCCAGAGGAACCACGTGTCAGCTCAGTGTTGGGACAGATGTCCTGCACTGAATGGAGGACAGGCGCGGATGATACATCGACACGTGTCAAAGGCGGGCCCAGTCAAAGGCCCATAAGATTTATTGAGGTACTAGTGGGCCGGCCCAGTAATGGCCTGCTTAAACTTCGACCATTTATGGCCCACTGCCAGATCGAGCCCATTAATTGTTCACTCAGTCTTTGGGCCCCTTTACGGCCCAGTGAGTTTTCGGCCTGTTAGAGGCCCGATGTAGAAATGGGCCCATTTCAGCCCGGTGTGTCTTTCGGCCTGGTAATGGCCCATGCTGCACATGCACCATATATGGTCCGACGCGACATTCGGCCCATTAACGGGCCGTGATCTCGGTGGCAACTTTCAACCCAACCGAACTTTGGGCCTATTAAAGGCCTGTCGTACAATTCGGCCCGTTGGTGCCTCTACTAAGCTTTCGGCCTATTAAAGGCCCATCATATGATTGGGCCAACCAAGGCCGGAGATATGTTTCGGCCTGATAACGGCCCGTCATGTAACTGGGCCAATAATGGCCCGAGGTATATTTCAGCCTGCTAAAGGCCCATGGACGACGCTTGAAAATTGAGGCCCAACATGCTTTTTGGCCTGCTAAATGCCCATGGTGTCTTCTGGGCCATAACAGGCCAGTAGAATATTCAACCCATTAAAGGCCCGAAGCTACATGGGCCCAACTAAACTTTTGGCCCACTAAAGGCCCATGTGAGTTATGGGCCTGGGCATACCGTGTCCATGGAGGGCCCATACGGGAGGTCCGCGCAGGCCCAAGTAAAGCCTATTGCGGGCCGGCCCAATTATGGTCCGCAGAAATGCAGGCCCTTTAGAGGCGCATGTTTCGGCCCGTTCGCCTCCATCAGATTTTCACCCTTTTTCTGATAGTGAATGATAGCATATATGATCGATAACTAGGAATTAAGAACAAACCTACCTTATACAATAAAGAAATTTTGGCATAGTAACTTAGAATAAACCTACACTATACAATAAAGGAATTAGGGCATATTACATCCACTGGGCATCAAAGTTCGCCACCAGTGATCATAAAGCGCAACCAAGAAGCAGATTACAAAAACTGGGCATCAAAGGTCCTGCGATTGTAGCACAAGAAAATAATATTGAACCAAGACCACTTCAACACACTTCAAGAAACGTTAGCCTTGTGCGGGAACTACTGCGCAAGGAGCTGAGCAAGGCAGTGAGACCGGCCTAGCATGTCGGTCATATCTTCCAGCTCTAGGTGTTTAGCAATGAGGTTCTCGTTGGATTTCTCTGCGATCTTCCTTAGAGATTGGACTTCAATTCAAAGTTGAGTTGCACAATGCCTTTCTGCTTGAAGTTGAGACTGAAGAAGTCGAATTGATTTAGGCAACGACTTCGGTGAGCTTTTGTGACTGTTAGTCTCGAGTAACTTGAACACTGCATCAAGACAAGACTTTGGGGTTGTCTCGCTTTCTTCAAGATGTTTTGCCTTCTTTGCTGCAATATATGTTGGATTTGTCTCACAGTCTTCAGCAGACTTGTGCATGCCATCAGGCATATCACCCTAAAACAAGCAGACAGATGATAGGTTTTGCATGTATATAAACAAAGATGGTAACTGTGCTGTCCATTCCATCCAATTTCATATTAGAAAATAAAGAAACAATTCAAAATGTCAATAGAATAATTTGGCATTGTTCATAATGCGGGGAGCTTTACCACACTATTGGATTACAGATCACAACACAAGCATAGATGCAGGGCAAAAGAAAATCATGGTATCTCTTTTGGTTAATGTGCATGCCATGTTAATATCATCAGCCAGATCAGTTAAGACAAAGCAGGAAATGACAAGGTGCAAATGTGGGTAGCTTCTCCACACACTGGATTACAGATCAACAACACAAGCATACATGCAGGCTAAAGAAAATCAATGGGTCTGTATTGAATAATGTGCATGGTATGAATAAGGAATTTGTTTTCATGACTAAAACTTGAAACTTGCAGTTGTTACGAACATGCATTCTGATAGAAACAGCAAACTAAACAGCAGTTGACGATAGGGAGTATGAGCAAATTAAATAGCAATTGAGGAGAAAGGTTTTAGAATGATGGACTTACATTAACAGTTAACACTGGCTCTATAATACCCTTCTCCATGTCAAGGGAGGGATAACTCAAGAATTTGAGCACAGAAACTTCTTCATAAGCATTGCCTGTACTCTACATTTTGTAGAGAGTAATTATTGATATTATTTTGCAGAGTGATGCTACATAATCAACTACCTATCCATGTAAGTACAACGTTACAGGACAAAATGTACTGACAAGAGCAATGGGCTACATTTCTGCACTGGCATTGTCTGCGTATTCAACTTTTTGGTAAGATTAAATATAGATCTGATAATTTTTAGGAAATGGTGGGCGAGGGCGATAAGATGCAGAGAAACGCTACACAATGAACTACTCGCTCCGTCCCATAGTATAAGTGTTTTGTACACCAGTGTGGTGTACAAAACACTTTTATATTATGGGACAGAGGGAGTAGCTGTTAATGTAAGTACAGTGATACAAGACGTTCGGTCCTTACAAGAGGACTGCTCAGCTAAACTTCTTCAGAAGCATTGGGTTGATTCTAAATTTATGTAAGAGTCAATACGGGTCTTATAATGTCCACCAAATGGAGGATAAGGAGGCTAATGATACGTCCCAAACGTATCTACTTTTCCAAACACTTTTCCAAACACTTTTCCAAACGCTAAGTAACCCGGACTAACGATGTTTTCAGCAGAACTACAATGGTGTTGTTTTTGTGCAGAAATAAAAGTTCTCAGATTGAGCTGAAAATTTAAGGACAATTATTTTAGAATATATAAAAAATATTGGCGAAGAGATCTACTCGAGGGGGCCACCCAGGAGCCACAAGCTTAGGGGGCACGCTCACCCCCCCAGGGCGCGCCCTGTGAGCTTGTGCCCCCCCCCCCCCAGGCCTTCGTTTGACCTAATTCCAACACTATAAATATCGTCTCGCGGAGAAAAAAATGAGAGAGAAATTTTCATCGCATTTTATGATACGAAGCCACCGCCACCTCCTGTTCTTCATCGAGAGGTCAGATCTGGAGTCCGTTCGGGGCTCCGGAGAGGGGGATTCGGAACCGTCGTCATCATCAACCATCCTCCATCAACAATTTCATGATGCTCACCACCGGGAGTGAGTAATTCCTTCGTAGGTGATGACCCACAAGTATATGGGATCAATCGTAATCCTTTCGATAAGTAAGAGTGTCGAACCCAACGAGGAGCAGAAGGAAATGACAAGCGGTTTTCAGCAAGGTAATCTCTGCAAGTACTGAAAGTAGCGGTAACAGATAGTTTTGATAGCAAGATATTTCGTAACAAGTAACAAATAGTAACGGTAACAAAAAGTGTAGCAAGGTGGCCCAATCCTTTTCATAGCAAAGGACAAGCCAAAACGAACTCGTATAATAAGCAAAGCGTTCTCGAGGACACATGGGAATTTCATCTAGTCAGTTTCATCATGTTTGTTTGATTCGTGTTCGCTACTTTGATAATTTGATATGTGGGTGGACCGGTGCTTGGGTGCTGTTCTTACTTGAACAAGCCTCCCACTTATGATTACCCCCTCTCGCAAGCATCCGCAACTACGAAAGAAGAATTAAGATAACTCTAACCATAGCATGAAACATATGGATCCAAATCAGCCCCTTACGGAATAATGCATAAACTAGGGTTTAAGCTTCTGTCACTCTCACTCTAGCAACTCATCATCTAATTACTACTCCACAATGCATTCCCTTAGGCCCAAAGATGGTGAAGTGTCATGTAGTCGACGTTCACATAACACCACTAAGGGAATCAACAAGATACATATCATCAAAATATCGAACGAATGCCAAATTCACATGATTACTTATGACAAGACTTCTCCCATGTCCTCAAGAACAAAAGTAACTACTCACAAATCATATTCATGTTCAAGATCAAAGGGGTATTGAATAGCATTAAGTATCTGAACATATAATCTTCCACCAAATAAAGCAACTAGCATCAACTACAAGATGTAATCAACACTACTAGCAACCCACAGGTACCAATCTAAGGTTTTGAGACAAAGATTGAATACAAGAGATGAACTAGGGTTTGAGATGAGATGGTGCTGTTGAAGATGTTGATGAAGATTGGTCCTCCCACAATGAGAGGATCGTTGGTGATGTCGATGGCTTCGATTTCCCCCTCCCGGAGGGAAGTATCCCCGGCGGAATCGCTCCGCCGGAGAGCAAAATAGCTCCTGCCCAGGTTCCGCCTCCAGACAGCGGCGCTTCGTCCCAAAAGCCTTCCTCTTATTTTTTTCTAGGGCAAATGGCTTCATATAGCAGAAGGGGGGGGGGGGGGGCCAGAAGCCAGCTGTCGTCCCCACAAGGCACTAGGGCAAGCTGATATGTCTCCAACGTATCTATAATTTTTGATTGTTCCATGCTGTTATAATATGAATCTTGGATGTTTTTATAATCATTTACAGCAATTTTATATCATTTTTGGAGACTAACCTATTAACCTAGTGCCCAGTGCCAGTTGCTATTTTCTGCCCTGTTTTTGCTTTACAGAAAATCAATACCAAACGAACTCCAAATGCCACGAAACTTTTTGGAGATTTTTTATTGGACAAGATAAACACTAGAAGCTTTGGGAGAGGGCCAGACGATGGAGCAGTGGGCCACGAGGCACCAGGGCGCGCCCTAGGGGGGTGGCTTGCCCTGGTGCCTCATGGGGCCCACCCAGGTCCGTTTGACCTAATTCCAGCACTATAAATTCCAGAAAAATCAGAAACCCTCAGGAGAGTCCACGAAATACTTTTTCCACTGCCGCAAGTTTTTGTTCCAGAGAGATCCCATCTGGGGTCCTTCTCCGGTAATCTGCCGGAGGGGGAATCAATCACAGAGGGGTTCTACATCAAGCTTGCTTCCCTTCCGATGATGCGTGAGTAGTTTACCATAGACCTTTGGGTCCATAGGTAGTAGCTAGATGGCTTCTTCTCTCTTTTCGATCTTCAATACAATGTTCTCCTCGATGTTCTTGGATTTCTATCCGATGTAATCACTTTTTGCGGTGTGTTTGTTGGGATCCGTTGAATTGTGAGTTTATGATCAGATTATCCATGAAATTATTTGAGTCTTTGCTGCACACTTTTATGCATGATTATTATAGCCTTGTATTTCTTCTCCAATCTATCGATTTGGTTTGGCCAACTAGATTGATTTATCTTGCCATGGGAAGAGGTGCTTTGTAGTGGGTTCGATATTGCGGTGCTCAATCCCAGTGACAGAAAGGGACATGACACGTATGTATCATTGCTACTAAGGGTAAAAAGATGGGGTTTATTCATACGTGAGTTCATCTTGTCTACATCATGTCATCGTTCTTAAGGCATTACTCCGTTCTTTTGGACTTAATACACTAGATGCATGCTGGATAGCGGTCGATGTGTGGAGTAATAGTAGTAGATGCAGGCAGGAGTCGGTCTACTAATCATGGACGTCATGCCTATATACATGATCATTACCTTGGATATCGTCATGACTATTTGCTTTTCTATCAATTGCCCAACAGTAATTTGTCTACCCACCGTATGCTATTTTCTTGAGAGAAGCCTCTAGTGAAATCTATGGCCCCCGGGTCTATCAAAATCATATTACTAAAACCCTAAAAATATTGCTGCCATTTTCTTTTATTTATTTTATTTTGTATTTTTTTTTCAATCTATCTATCTATCACATACAATTTAATCTTGCAATTTACCGCCGAGAGATTGACAACCTCTCGTTTGCGTTCGGTGCAATGATTTGTTGTTTGTGTGCAGGTGCTGCTAACGAGGTGTTGTGTGATTCTCCTACTGGTTCGATAACCTTGGTTTCATAACTGAGGGAAATACTTATCTCTACTGTGCTGCATCATCCCTTCCTCTTCGGGGAAATACCAACGCAAGCTACAAGTAGCACGCGCCCAGGGGGGCCGCGCCCTTCTGCCTTGTGGGTAGCTGGTGGGTCCCCTCTGTTATCTTTTTTCTCCAGTATTTTTTATATATTCAATAAAAAGTATCTGTGAAATTTCAGGTCAATTGGAGCTCTGTAGATTAGGTATCTCTGATGTGGCTATTTTAGGTCCAGAATTCTAGCTGCCGGCATTCTGCCTCTTCATGTAAATCTTGCAAATTAAGAGAGAAAAGGCATAAGAATTCTACCATAAAGTGAAATAATAATTAAAAACATAATAAATAACAGTAGGAAATCATGATACAAATTGAACGTATCAACTCCCGCAAGCTTAGACCTCGCTTGCCCTCAAGCGAAAACTCGAAATCGATAATCATGACCACATGTTTAGAGAGAGACGTCGATAAAAATAAAATACGGACATGGAGCATCATGATCTTTATTATAATAGCAATATATCATCATAAAACTTCTCATGAAAAAGTAACAATTCATCAACAAGTTAAAGTACGAACCATAAACCAAATTGAAAATCAACAAACTATGATCTCAGTCACTGAAGCAATTGCAATTCATATTATTATCAGAAAGAGTCTATGTAAGAGCTTTGATTAGCAAGTTCACATACTCAAGTATCATTTAGTCTTCTATGATTGCTGACACTCACGTTATACTTATGGAGCAAAAGTTTCAGTCGAACACATAGAACGATAGGGGCTTATAATTTTGCCTCCCAACACATTTACCTCAAGGGTAATGTCAACAATAATAACTCATGATCACCTACATTTAACTGGATATATATGCATGGATCAATCCCCACCACATGATGTTTGCCAAAAGAGAAAATAAAAACGGAATAGAGGGGAATACTATTCACTCTTGCATGAAAGTAAATACATAAAGTAAAAGATAGGCCCGTCGCAGAGGGAAGCAGAGGTTGTCATGCGCTTTTGTTTTTGGATGTGCAAGCTCTTAATGTAAAGGAACGTCACTTTACATTGCCCCTTGTGATAGCGACCTTTATTATGCAGTCTGTCACTTTTATTGCTCCACCATCACAAGATCGTACAAAGCTTATTTTCCCTTACAATAAAAGTTCATACATATTGAGGAGCAATTTTTATTGCTTTGCACCGATGACAACTTACTTGAAGGATCTTATTCAATCCCTAGGTAGATATAGTGGACTCTCATGATATGAAACTGGGTTTGAGGGTTTTTGGATGCACAAGTAGTATCTCTATTTAGTGCGGATTTTTGGCTAGCAAAAGATAGGGGGCAAACACCACATGTTAGAGGATCCAAAACAATATAACTTCTATGTGAATATAAGCAAACATAACCCATTACGTTGTCATCCTGGTCCAACATCAACTAATTGACATAGAATGTTTGATGGGGGCTCACAATCATAAAACATGTCCAAGATAGTATATTTATATGTGAGACCTCTCTTCCTTTATTACTTATTCATGAATTGCTACAATGACCAATACTATGTTTGTCAACGTCCAACAAGTTTTATCAATTATACTTCTTTTATGTCAAGTCATCACTCCCCATGGGATTAGCATATGATTTTATTCTTTCTTTATATCTAAGATTGGATCATCAAAAGCAAAACACTCAACTAAAACTACTCATTATTATAACTTTCACACATGATTATATAGATAGATAGATCACAAAGCAAGCACTCGAAAGTAAATCATACTAAAAACTTTATTCCTCTAAATCACGAAATAACTAAGGATCAAACTAAGATAGGTAATGATGATGAAAAAGTGATGGTGATACGATACCGGGGCGCCTCACCCAAGCTTGGCAGAAGCCAAGGGGAGTATCCATACCCGTGTACTCAAATCTCCTTCTTCGGTGATGGTGGTGATGATGAGGTGGGCTTGTCCTTCATGACATTCATTAGGATCTCCTTTAAACTTTGAACTTCTCGGAGCACATCCTGTATCATTTCTGTATTCATTTGGACTTTGGCCATAATATGCTTATTCTCTGGCCCCCAAGCATTCTTTCCTGCATCACTTTCACTTGGACGAGAGATGTCCCAATTGGAGGGTATGTGCATACGAGGAGTATTTTCTACCCCATAATTGTGAACCAAGTTATGAAAGTTGTTCCGATGTAACCTGTGTAAGGGCCTCCTAAGGGGAAGCCCTTCTTGTACCTCTAGACTCCCATGGCTGGTAGTGTTTCTCATGGCTTGATGAGGGTTTGGAACTGTGGAGATGCCGGCAAGGGTGCCTCTCTCGGAAGCCGGAGGGTGGACCTCAAGCGAATCTCCATCATCCTCTTCCATGGTAACCTCTCCTTCCCCTTCCCTCCTGAGCTCCATCTGCAGCAACCAAGCGTCGTCTCCCACATTGTTTGAGGAAGAGGAAGACATGATGCCTGGCTTTGAGATCTGACAGAAAACAGCACAAAACAAGAAAAGAGGAGAAACTCGCGATACGGTGGTCAAAACATCCAGGAGTATATATAAAGATTTTTTATCTTGCAAAACAAGCATACGGGAAGAAAACGTAGTCGGGAATGCACACGTGGGGCCCACAAGGCACCACTGCGCGCCCCAGGGGAGGGTCGCGCCCTTCTGCCTTGTGGGTAGCACGTGGGTCCCCTCGGCTGTTTCTTATTTTTGTAATTTTTCTAATATTCCAAAACAGACAGAAATAATTTTTATGGAATTTTTGGAGTCGGTTTACCTACCGTATCACATACCTACCCCTTTTCGGGGTTCTGGAGCGTTCCAGAAGGACTCTTTAATGTGCTCTTCCAGTGTAAGTGTTTCTATAATATTAGTTTCAACATTAATGGGAGTACCTGAAATATAGTGCTTAATTCTTTGCCCATTCACCACTCTCAGATTGTTGCCTTCGGAGTTGTTTATTTTGATGGCTCCGGAGCGATAAACTTCTTCGATGATGTACGGTCCTTCCCATTTAGAGAGAAGTTTTCCTGCAAAGAATCTCAAATGAGAATTGTATAATAGAACATGATCACCTACTTTCAATTCCCATTTTTGAATTCTTTTGTCATGCCATCTTTTAACTTTTTCTTTAAACAATTTAGCATTATCATAGGCTTGGGTTCTCCATTCATCCAAGGAGCTAATATCAAATAACCTCTTCTCACCGGCAAGCTTAAAATCATAATTAAGTTCTTTAATTGCCCAATAAGCTTTATGTTCTAATTCAAGAGGTAAATGACATGCTTTTCCATAAACCATTTTATACGGAAACATACCCATAGGATTTTTATATGCAGTTCTGTAAGCCCATAATGCGTCATCAAGTTTCTTAGACCAATTCTTTCTGGATCTAATAACGGTCTTTTGCAAAATCAATTTTATTTCCCTATTAGTTAATTCAACTTTACCACTAGACTGAGGGTGATAAGGAGATGCAGTTCTATGGTTAACATCATATTTAGCAAGCAACTTACGAAAAGCACCATGAATAAAGTGTGAACCACCATCAGTCATTAAATATCTAGGGACTCTAAACCTCGGGAATATGACTTCTTTAAGCATTTTAATGGAAGTGTTATGATCAGCACTACTAGTTGGAATAGGTTCTACCCACTTAGTAACGTAATCAACATCAACTAAAATATGAGTATACCCATTGGATTTAGGAAAAGATCCCATATAATCAAAACCCCAAACATCAAATGGTTCAATAACAAGTGAATAAATCATAGGCATTTCCTGACGTCTACCAACATTACCGATTCTTTGACATTCATCACAAGAAAGGACAAACTTACATGCATCCTTGAAAAGAGTAGGCCAATAAAAACCAGATTGTAATACCTCGTGTGCAGTTCAGTCTCCCGCATGGTGTCCTGATGTCTACTACACAACTTATTCTTGTAGACTCGTGTTGGGCCTCCAAGCACAGAGTTTTGTAGGACAGTAGCAATTTTCCCTCAAGTGGTTGACCTAAGGTTTATCAATCCGTGGGAGGCATAGGTTGAAGATGGTATCTCTCAAGCAACCCTGCAACCAAATACAAGAAATATCTTGTGTCCCCAACACACCCAATACAATGGTAAATTGTATAGGTGCACTAGTTCGGCGAAGAGATGATGGTAAAAGTGTAGTTTGGATAGTAGATATAGGTTTTTGTAATCTGAAAATATAAAAACAGCAAGGTAGCAAAAAGTAAACGGGCATAAAAACGGTATTGCAATGCTTAGAAACAAGGCCTAGGGTTCATACTTTCACTAGTGCGATCTCTCAACAATGTTGACATAGTTGAATCATATGTAAATCCCTCACGCGCGACAAAGAGTTCACTCCAAAGTCACAAATAGCGGAGAACAAACAAAGAAATTGTTGTAGGGTACGAAACCACCTCAAAGTTATCCTTCCCGATCAATCTTATGAGCCATCCCCATTAATTGTCATGAACAACCCTAGAGATCGTACTAGAATAACACCTTAAGATACACATCAACCAAAACCCTAATGTCACCTAGGCACTCCAATGTCACCACGAGTACCCACGGGTTTGATTATACGATATGCATCACACAATCTCAGATTCATCTATTCAAACCAACACAAAGAACTTCAAAGGGTGCCCCAAAGTTTCTACCGGAAAGTCAAGAAGAAAACGTGTGCCAACCCTTATGCATAAATTCCCAAGGTCACGGAACCCGCAAGTTGATCACCAAAACATACATCAAGTAACTCAAGTGAATATCCCATTGTAACCACAGATATCCATATGCAACACATACATCAAGTGTTCTCAAATCCTTAAAGACTCAATCCGATAAGAAAACTTCTAAGGGATAACTCAATTCATCACAAGAAGATAGAGAGGGGAAAACTTCATATGATTCATCTATATCAACAAAGCTCACGATACATCAAGATCGTGCCATCTCTAGAACACTAGAGAGAGAGAGATCAAACACATAGCTACTGGTACAAACCCTCTGCCCCGAGGGTGAACGACTCCCTCCTCGTCATGGAGACCGCCGGGATGATGAAGATGGCCTCCGGTGATGCCTTCCCCCCTCCGGCAGGGTGCTGGAAAAGGGCTGTAGATTGGATCTCTCTGGTACAGAGGCTGGCGGCGGCGTAAATACTCATCTAGGTTAACTTTCTGGGGTTTCTGAGTATATATGATTTTTTGGTGTTGGAATCACGCGAAGAAGGGCCACAGGGGGCCCACGAGGCACCAGGGCACGCCCTGTGGGTCTTCTGGCCCTCTCCCGAAGCTTCTAGTGTTCTTCTGGTCCAATAAAAAATCTCCAAAAAGTTTTGTTGCATTTGGACTTCGTTTGATATTGATTTTATGTAAAGCAAAAACAGGGCAGAAAACAGCAACTGGCACTGGGCACTAGGTTAATAGGTTAGTCTCCAAAAATGATATAAAATTGCTGTAAATGATTATAAAAACATCCAAGATTGATATTATAACAGCATGGAACAATCAAAAATTATAGATACGTTGGAGACGTATCGGCATCCCCAAGCTTAATTCCTGCTTGTCCTCGAGTAGGTAAATGATAAAAATATTTTTTTTGATGTGGAATGCTGCCTAACATATTCATCACATATTCTTTTTCTTTTGTAGCATGGACATTGGACTTGTATGATTCAAAGCAATAGTCTATAATTTGACATGAAAACATAGATACTCAAGCATACTAACAAGCAACCATGTGTTTCAAAATATCAACGCTAAAGAAAGTTATCCCTAGCCCATTATGCTCAATCATTGATCCATTCATGAAACACACTCAAATATTAGCAACAACCAATGCACAAGTATGACAATAGTGTTCTCTAATTGGTGCTTTTGTAAGAGAAGATGGAGACTCAAGAAAAATAAAAATTGCATAAAAGTAAATAGATAGGCCCTTCGCAGAGGGAAGCAGAGATTTGTCAAATGTGCCAGAGCTCAAAGCTGAAATTAAAGAGATAAAAATATTTTGGGAGGCATGCTTTTCCTGTCAACGAAAATGAATGAGAATTCCCAATATCTTCCATACTACATACATTATAGGCGATTCCCAAACAGAAAATAAAGTTTATTCCTTTCCACCAATTCTTTCATAATCCATGGCTAGCCGTATCCACGGGTGCCCTCCATACCATCACATTCCAAGGAATTTTGTTGTTATTAATTTTGATTCATGCAGGACTGGGCATCCCTATTACTGCCATACTCTCGTGCAATGACAAGTGAATAAACACTCATCGTGAGAATAACCCACCTAGCATGGAAGATATTGGCTACCCCCTTCCGCCTCATGAGCGATACGGGCACACAAAATAGAAAAATTATTTTGAAAATTAGAGTTGGCACACACAAATTTACTTGGAACGGCATTGAAATACCGCATATAGGTAGATATAGTGGACTCATATGGCAAAACTGGATTTAAGGATTTTGGATGCACAAGCAGTATTTCCGCTTAGTACAAATGAAGGCTAGCAAAAGATTGAGAAGCAACCAACCAAAAAAATGTGACGCCCCCGACTTAATCGTGCACTAATCATACACGCAAATGCACACGATCAAGCCTAGGGACTCACTTGAAGATATCACAACACAACTTTACACAAAATAAAATAATACAAGCTTTATATTACAAGCCAGGGGCCTCGAGGGCTCGAATACATAAGCTTGCGCAAACAAGTGTCAGCGAAAGCATTATATATCTGAGTACAGATATAAAAGTTAAACAAGCTTGCCTTAAGAAGGCAAAAACAGACAACAGCTCCGATCGAAAGAGGCAAGGCCTCCTGCCTGGGAGCCTCCTAACTACTCCGGGTCAGCGAGCTCAACGTAGAAGTAGGATCCTCCAGAGGTGTAGTAGTAGTCGTCGGCGGTGGCAGCTGACTCCGGGGCTCCATCAACTGGTCGGAACAATCGGGTATGGGGGAAAAAGGGAAGCAAAGCAACCGTGAGTACTCATCCAAAGTACTCGCAAGACTGACATCAGAACTATGCTAGTTATGCACCGGTATCAAAGAAAAGCTGTATATGTGGATTGAACTGCAGAAATACCAGAAGAGAGGGGAAAAGCCTAGCCTATCGAAGACTAGCATCTTCAGCGGTCTTGCAGCATAAGAAGAGTGCAGATCAGCATATTATAATTTAACAGGCATGTTGAAGCAAGCCCAGAGATCCTTTGTCGACTCCCTGCGAGAAAGCAATCCCGGAGCTTCCAATTAATTAAAGTATCCAGTTCCTATAGTAATAGATCGGGATACAACACTGAGCGTCCTGTTACCGTGGACACGGCTATTCGAATAGATAATCTTCCCTACAGGGGTGCACTACTGTTACCCAACACGCTCGATTAACTCTGGCCGGACACACTTTTATTGGGTCATGCCCGGCCTCGGCTGATCGACACAAAGCAGCGTCCTACCTAAGCTCAACAGAGAGGTCCACGCCGGTCTACATCCTAGGCGCTCAGGGGTCTTGGGCCATCGCCCGGTGCACTCCGGGTCGTTGTGTCGCGGGTCGGAGTCCAAGCACCACCTCAGTCCTGGATGGCCTTGTACCGACCGGCTCACAATGCTGAACTGGACGTCTGACAAAGCTTTCGGGAGAAACGTACAACCTAGAGGGGCCCATACCCATTATCCCACGTGGTGGTAGTGCGTACAGGGCCAACGACCCACTCAAATCAATACCCAAATCCGTTAACGCATTATTAGGAGCTCGCGGTGACGATCAGTACTCTTGTCGAACCGTGTCGAGGAAGTGCAACAAGGGCCTGGCCCATCCCTCTCTAGGGCGGTCTCTGCCGGCCCGGCTGCGCCTCGTAATTATCTCGCTGGTGCCTTCCAGGTCAACCCGACTTCCCAGGGGGCTGTCGGGAACTCAGGTCCACCTCTTCCGGGGTGGTACCGCTAGTCCCTTCAGTCTTGCAGTAACAGTAAATGTAAGCGTGTGTTTTGTCATCAAGTGGGAGGTCGGGGAGGCGAGGCGACGGCGACGAGGACGGCGACGACGATGGGCAACAACGGCAGGCGGCGGTGTCGAGCGCGGTAGAGGAGGAGAAAGGGGATCGGGGGAAGGGTTAGGGTTTCGGGGTGCGTGGGGAGAGGCGAGGCCAAATAGGCGCGGCTGGGCCGGCCGGTGGCCAGCTGGGCCGAGGCCCAGCAGAGAGGGGGGCTTTTCTTTTATTTTATTTTTCTGTTTTCTCTTTTGTTTATTTTCATTTATTGTTTTATTTTAGTTTCCAATTTATTTTAGTTTTACAAAATATATAATTAGCACCTAAATTAGCGTTGCTAAATATACCACTGCCACAATAATTTTGGCATCTATATAATTTAGTTTAATATTTTATAATTTATAAAAGGCATTTAATTAATTGTTTTAGCTACTATTTTTGGTTGTTAGAGTCACTTAAATATTCCAATAAATGTTGATCTTATTTTTATAATTGCTTATGGGTTATTTGCAAAATTATGAACTATTTAGTTCTACTGTTTGGATAACTTTTAATTTTGACTTTGTTTTAAATTTGAATTTGAATTTGGATTATTCTCTAATTGTTTTTATAAGGCTTAATGACGATGACTTGGCATGATTAATTGGCATAACTACTGTTAATAATCTGGGGTTGTCACAAAACTCCCCCACTACAAGAAATCTTGTCCCGAGATTTAAGAAGTGGAGTAAGGGGTATTTTCGGGATCAAACATGTATTGGAGAGTCAGGTTTCGATCCTGTGGAACTGTGGTTAGTGTGGGTTAAAAGTAGGAAGGACGGTGGCACCTTGCACGGCCATGATAGTAAGGCACGTCAGACGAAATTCTGTCAGCTATGTCGGCAACACGTCGGTACCATGGGTGGGGAACGAAGAGAACCATTTTCCTGCTCGTTAAAACGAGGCAGACCAATAGGCAAGGTTCTCGTCCATCGATGGTTACCGGAATATTATCAACAATAGTGACAAGGTTTTATTTGGGGGTGTTGACTTAAGCAAGGAATTACCACTGCCCAGATAAAGTCAGATCACAAGAAAGGTCAAAAAGACCAATGGAAAGGAAAATGTGATGGTCAGATGAAACACACTAATGGAAAGGATCAACTGCAGACAATCCAGCTCTCCGGTTGAATGTGATTACAAGATCCTAATGTTAGAGTCAGCAAAATCATTTATCCCGAAAGGATGAGAGATCAGAGTCCCAGAGTAAGGATGAGGAATAAAAGATCCTAATACCACCCATTGGCGACATGGGCCCGTAAGCCACACAGCCAAGTTAGTAAAATAATTTTTTTTGAACGTCTAGACTCAACTTCGGCCAAGGAGTTGGAAAGGGGCTTCCTACAGGAAGTAGGCTCTGATACCAACTTGTGACACCCCTGACTTAATCGTGCACTAATCATACACGCAAATGCACACGATCAAGCCTAGCGACTCACTTGAAGATATCACAACACAACTCTACACAAAATAAAATAATACAAGCTTTATATTACAAGCCAGGGGCCTCGAGGCTCGAATACATAAGCTTGCGCAAACAAGTGTCAGCGAAAGCATTATATATCTGAGTACAGATATAAAAGTTAAACAAGCTTGCCTTAAGAAGGCAAAAACAGACAACAGCTCCGACCGGCTCACAATGCTGAACTGGACGTCTGACAAAGCTTTCGGGAGAAACGTACAACGTAGAGGGGCCCATACCCATTATCCCACGTGGTGGTAGTGCGTATAGGGCCAACGACCCACTCAGATCAATACCCAAATCCGTTAACGCATTATTAGGAGCTCGCGGTGACGATCAGTACTCTTGTCGAACCGTGTCGAGGAAGTGCAACAAGGGCCAGGCCCATCCCTCTCTAGGGCGGTCTCTGCCTGCCCGGCTGCGCCTCGTAATTATCTCGCGGGTGCCTTCGAGGTCAACCCGACTTCCCAGGGGGTTGTCGGGAACTCAGGTCCACCTCTACCGGGGTGGTACCGCCAGTCCCTTCAGTCCCGCAGTAACAGTAAAGGTAACCGTGTGTTTTGTCATCAAGGGGGAGGTCGGGGAGGCGAGGCGACGGCGACGAGGACGGTGACGACGATGGGCGACGACGGCAGGCGGCGGTGTCGAGCGCGGTAGAGGAGGAGAAAGGGGATCGGGGGAAGGGTTAGGGTTTCGGGGTGCGAGGGGAGAGGCGAGGCCATATAGGCGTGGCTGGGCCGGCCGGTGGCCAGCTGGGCCAAGGCCCAGCAGAGAGGGGGGCTTTTCTTTTATTTTATTTTTCTATTTTCTCTTTTGTTTATTTTCATTTATTGTTTTATTTTAGTTTCCTATTTATTTTAGTTTTACAAAATATATAATTAGCACCAAAATTAGCGTTGCTAAATATACCACTGCCACAATAATTTTGGCATCTATATAATTTAGTTTAATATTTTATAATTTATAAAAGGCATTTAATTAATTTTTTTAGCTACTGTTTTTGGTTGCTAGAGTCACTTAAATATTCCAATAAATGTTGATCTTATTTTTATAATTGCTTATGGATTATTTGCAAAATTATGAACTATTTAGTTCTACTGTTTGGATAACTTTTAATTTTGACTTTGTTTTAAATTTGAATGTGAATTTGGATTATTCTCTAATTGTTTTTATAAGGCTTAATGACGATGACTTGGCATGATTTATTGGCATAACTACTATTAGTAATCTGGGGTTGTCACAAATCTCCCCCACTACAAGAAATCTCGTCCCGAGATTTAAGAACTGGAGTAAGGGGTATCTTCGAGATCAAACAGGTATTGGAGAGTCAGGTTTCGATCATGTGGAACTGTGGTTAGTGTGGTTTAAAAGTAGGAAGGACGGTGGCACCTTGCACGGCCATGATAGTAAGGCACGTCAGAGGAAATTCTGTCAGCTATGTCGGCAACACGTCGGTACCATGGGTGGGGAATGAAGAGAACCATTTTCCTGCTCGTTAAAACGAGGCGGACCAATAGGCAAGGTTCTCGTCCATCGATGGTTACCGGAATATTATCAACAATAGTGACAAGGTTTTATTTGGGGGTGTTGACTTAAGCAAGGAATTACCACTGCCCAGATAACGTCAGATCACAAGAAAGGTCAAAAAGACCAATGGAAAGGAAAATGTGATGGTCAGATTAAACAGACCAATGTAAAGGATCAACTACAGACAATCTAGCTCTCCGGTTGAATGTGATTACGAGATCCTAATGTTAGAGTCAGCAAAATCATTTATCCCGAAAGGATGAGAGATCAGAGTCCCAGAGTAAGGATGAGGAATAAAAGATCCTAATACCACCCATTGGCGACGTGGGCCCGTAAGCCACACAGCCAAGTTAGTAAAATAATTTTTTTTTGAACGTCTAGACTCAACTTCGGCCAAGGAGTTGGAAAGGGGCTTCCTACAGGCAGTAGGCTCTGATACCAACTTGTGACGCCCCAGACTTAATCGTGCACTAATCATACACGCAAATGCACATGATCAAGCCTAGGGACTCACTTGATGATATCACAACACAACTCTACACAAAATAAAATAATACAAGCTTTATATTACAAGCCAGGGGCCTCGAGGGCTCGAATACATAAGCTTGCGCAAACAAGTGTCAGCGAAAGCATTATATATCTGAGTACAGATATAAAAGTTAAACAAGCTTGCCTTAAGAAGGCAAAAACAGACAACAGCTCCGATCGAAAGAGGCAAGGCCTCCTGCCTGGGAGCCTCCTAACTACTCCGGGTCGGCGAGCTCAACGTAGAAGTAGGATCCTCTAGAGGTGTAGTAGTAGTCGTCGGCGGTGGTAGCTGACTCCGGGGCTCCATCAACTGGTCGCAACAATCGGGTATGGGGGAAAAAGGGAAGCAAAGCAACCGTGAGTACTCATCCAAAGTACTCGCAAGACTGACTTCAGAACTATGCTAGTTATGCATCGGTATCAAAGAAAAGCTGTATATGTGGATTGAACTGAAATACCAGAAGAGAGGGGAAAATCCTAGCCTATCGAAGACTAGCATCTTCAGCAGTCTTGCAGCATAAGAAGAGTGCAGATCAGCATATTATAATTTAACAGGCATGTTGAAGCAAGCCCAGAGATCCTTCCTCGACTCCCTGCGAGAAAGCAATCCCGGAGCTTCCAATTAATTAAAGTATCCAGTTCCAATAGTAATAGATCGGGATACAACACTGAGCGTCCTGTTACCGTGGACACGGCTATTCGAATAGATTATCTTCCCTGCAGGGGTGCACTACTGTTACCCAACACGCTCGATTAACTCTGGCCGGACACACTTTTATTGGGTCATGCCCGGCCTCGGCTGATCGACACAAAGCAGCGTCCTACCTAAGCTCAACAGAGAGGTCCCCGCCGGTCTACATCCTAAGCACTCAGGGGTCTTGGGCCATCGCCCTGTGCACTCCGGGTCGTTGTGTCGCGGGTTGGAGTCCACGCACCACCTCAGTCCTGGGTGGCCTTGTACCGACCGGCTCACAATGCTGAACTGGACGTCTGACAAAGCTTTCGGGAGAAACGTACAACGTAGAGGGGCCCATACCCATTATCCCACGTGGTGGTTGTGCGTATAGGGCCAACGACCCACTCAGATCAATACCCAAATCCGTTAACGCATTATTAGGAGCTCGCGGTGATGATCAGTACTCCTGTCGTACCATCTCGAGGAAGTGCAATAAGGGCCAGGCCCATCCCTCTCTAGGGCGGTCTCTGCCTGCCCGGATGCGCCTCGTAATTATCTCGCGGGTGCCTTCCAGTTCAACCCGACTTCCCAGGGGGCTGTCGGGAACTCAGGTCCACCTCTACCGGGGTGGTACCGCCAGTCCCTTCAGTCCCGCAGTAACAGTAAAGGTAACCGTGTGTTTTGTCATCAAGGGGGAAGTCCGAGGAATCACCCTTGATGGATTCCCACTCGATGTATCCGTCAAGGTGAACTCGGAGGAATCGCCCTCGATGGTTCACACTTGAGGGGTTGCACGATAGAGGCTTCACTGGAGATGGATGAAGAGGAATCACCCTCGGTAATCCACGTCCGTCTAGCTGTGCTACAAAGGCATCGTCGGGAGTGAGTTAAGAGGTGTCACCCTCGTCACTCGAGGATAACTCTAAAAAGTCGGACAACTTAGGGGGTGTGCGGTGCTGTGCTGGTCTCAGCCCGACGATCACATCGATCGGGGTACTAGTAGATAAGCGGGGAAACTAGGACAAAGATGGGGCCACAGATGGATTTCATCCAACCTATACTAAGCATTTAGGATATCAGGTAAAGTATCAACAGAAGTTACAATAAACAGGCTATGCATTAGAATAGGATAATACAATAGCAGCAGCAAATTCTAATGCAAGCAGGAGGGAGAAAGAATAGGTGATATAGGCATGCGTGAAGGGGGTTTGCTTGCCTGGTTGCTCTGCTAAAAAGGAAGGAGGGTCGTCAACACCGTAGTCGTACTGGGTAGCAGCGGCGTCAGTCTCGGTGTCTAACGGAGAGAAGAGGGGGAAGAAACAATAAATATAAAGCAAACAAATGCACACAGATGCTTGGCATGACAATAGGCTATGCTAGGGTGCCCTAACGCAGTGCTACACGTGGCAGATGACGCGGGGAATTAACTGGAACGTTTTCCCGGTTTTCGGACATCTGTCAAAGAGATGAACCGGAGGGGAAGGTTCCATGTTTGCAGCGCTGGAGGCATCTGACAGGTATGAGGATAGCGTATTCGGGATCGTCATATTTTTCTGATCGTTTTTCATATACTAATTATTTTAATCCGAGTTACGGTTTAAAAGATATGATTTTCTAAAGTTTTAATAATATTCTGGAATTAACAGATTTAATTTAATTCTAAATTCATTTATACAACAACAACAACAACAACAACAACAACAAAGCCTTTAGTCCCAAACAAGTTAGGGTAGGCTAGAGGTGAATCCCATAAGATCTCGCGACCAACTCATGGTTCTGGCACATGGATAGCAAGCTTCCACGCACCCCTGTCCATGGCTAGTTCTTTGGTGATGCTCCAATCCTTCAGGTCTCTCTTTACGGACTCTTCCCATGTCAAGTTCGGTCTACCCCGGCCTCTTTTGACATTATCAGCACGCTTTAGCCGTCCGCTATGTACTGGGGCTTCTGGAGGCCTGCGCTGAATATGTCCAAACCATCTCAGACGATGTTGGACAAGCTTCTCTTCAATTGGCGCTACCCCAACTCTATCTCGTATATCATCATTCCGGATTCGGTCCTTCCTTGTGTGGCCACACATCCATCTCAACATGCGCATCTCCGCCACACCTAACTGTTGCACATGTCGCCTTTTAGTCGGCCAACACTCAGCACCATACAACATTGCGGGTCGAACCGCCGTCCTATAGAACTTGCCTTTTAGCTTTTGTGGCTCCCTCTTGTCACAGAGAATGCTAGAAGCTTGGCGCCACTTCATCCATCCGGCTCTAATTCGATGGTTCACATCTTCATCGATATCCCCATCCTTCTGCAACATTGACCCCAAATATCGAAAGGTATCCTTCTGCGGCACCACCTGCCCATCAAGGCTAACATCCTCCTCGTCCTCGTGCCTAGTAGTACCGAAAGCGCACCTCATGTACTTGGTTTTAGTCCTACTAAGTGTAAAACCTTTTGATTCCAAAGTTTGCCTCCATAACTCCAACTTCCTGTTGACCCCCGTCCGACTCTCATCGACTAGCACCACATCGTCCGCAAAGAGCATACACCATGGGATATCTCCTTGTATATCCCTTCTGACCTCATCCATCACCAAGGCAAAAAGATAAGGGCTCAAAGCTGACCCTTGATGCAGTCCTATCTTAATCGGGAAGTCATCAGTGTCGCCATCACTTGTTCGAACACTTGTCACAACATTATCGTACGTGTCCTTGATGAGGGTAATGTACTTTGCTGGGACTTTGTGTTTCTCCAAGGCCCACCACATAACATTCCGCGGTATCTTATCATAGGCCTTCTCCAAGTCAATGAACACCATATGCAGGTCCTTCTTTTGCTCCCTATATCTCTCCATAAGTTGCCGTACCAAGAAAATGGCTTCCATGGTCGACCTCCCAGGCATGAAACCAAACTGATTTTTGGTCACGCTTGTCATTCTTCTTAAGCGGTGCTCAATGACTCTCTCCCACAGCTTCATTGTATGGCTCATCAGTTTAATTCCACGGTAATTAGTACAACTCTGAACATCCCCCTTGTTCTTGAAGATTGATACTAATATACTCCGTCTCCATTCTTCTGGCATCTTGTTTGCCCGAAAAATGAGGTTGAAAAGTTTGGTTAGCCATACTATCGCTATGTCCCCGAGGCCTCTCCACACCTCAATGGGGATACAATCAGGGCCCATCGCCTTGCCTCCTTTCATCCTCTTCAAAGCCTCCTTGACCTCCGACTCCTGGATTCGCCGCAGAAAAAGCCTGCTAGTATCAGCAAAGGAGTCGTCCAGATCAATGGTAGAGCTCTCACTCTCCCCATTGAACAGCTTGTCAAAGTACTCCCGCCATCTATGCTTAATCTCCTCGTTCTTCACCAGGAGTTGATCTGCTCCGTCCTTGATGCACTTGATTTGGTCAACATCCCTCGTCTTCCTCTCTTGGATCTTGGCCATCTTATAGATGTCCCTTTCGCCTTCCTTCGTGTCTAACCGTTGATAGAGGTCCTCATACACCCGGCCCCTTGCTTCACTCATAGCTCGCTTTGCGGCCTTCTTTGCCATCTTGTACTTCTCTATGTTGTCTGCACTCCTATCCAGATATAGGCGTCTGAAACACTCTTTCTTCTCCTTAATTGCCTTCTGGACATCATCGTTCCACCACCAGGTATCTTTAGCTTCTCTTCTACTTCCCCTGGACACTCCAAACTCCTCTGAGGCCACCTTACGAATGCAAGTCGCCATCTACATCCACATGTTGTCTACATCACCTCCTTCCTCCCAAGGGCCCTCCTTAATGACCCTCTCCTTGAATGCCTGAGCTACCTCCCCCTTGAGCTTCCACCACTTCGTTCTAGTGAATTTGGCACGCTTGTCCCGCTGGACACGAATCCGAAAGCGGAGGTCAGCAACCACAAGCTTATGCTGAGGGCAACACTCTCTCCAGGTATCACCTTACAGTCTAGGCATGCACGCCTGTCTTCTCTTCTCGAGAGGATGAAATCAATCTGGCTAGAGTGTTGCCCACTACTGTAAGTCACTAGACGTGATTCTCTCTTCTTAAAGAGGGTGTTAGCTATGATCATGTTGTAGGCTAGCGCAAAGCTTAAGACATCTTCTCCTTCTTGGTTCCTGATGCCATAGCCAAAACCCCCATGCACCCCTTCAAAACCTGTGTTAGATGTGCCCACGTGGCCATTGAGGTCTCCTCCTATGAAGAGCCTCTCGCCAATCGGTACACTCCTAACCATGTCCTCTAGGCCTTCCCAGAACTCCCTCTTGGTGTTCTCATTGTGGCCTACTTGCGGGGCATACGCGCTGATAACGTTGAGAACTAAGTCCCCAACTACCAGCTTGACCAGGATAATCCGGTCCCCACGTCTCTTGACGTCTACCACTCCATCCTTGAGGCTCTTGCTGATCAAGATGCCTACTCCATTTCTGTTTGCAACCATCCCCGTGTACCACAGCTTGAAGCCGGTACCCTCCACCTCCTTCGCCTTTTGTCCCCTCCATTTGGTCTCTTGGACGCAAAGGATATCAACGCCTCTCCTCACCGCGGTATCAACTACCTCCCGAAGCTTACCTGTCAGAGACCCTACGTTCCAGCTACCTAAGCGAATCCTCCTAGGCTCGGATAGCTTCCTTACCCTTTGCACTCGTCGAGTCAAATGCGAAGACCCTTGCTCAATTTCCACTACACCCGGGCGCCGATGTAGCGCGCCACTAAGGATGCGACGACCCGATCCACGCTCACTTGCCACCGTATCTAGATCAAGATACGGCGCGCCACCTGGGGGGTGACGGCCCGGCCCATGCCCACTTTCCACCACACCCGGGTTCCGATGTGGCGCATCGCTGAGAGGGTTACGCCCCAACGAAAATCTTTTGGGTTTCTTCTCCATAAGAGTGGCTGAGTTTTGACGTTGGCTCGCCAAGCCTATCACAACCCTCCTCCTTTATCCGGGCTTGGGACCGGCTATGTTGAGACAACATAGGCGGAGTTAATTATAATTAAACAGAATTAATTAGGTTAATTAAACAGAATTAATTAGGTTAATTAGGTGGTTTGTTTAATTAAGTTTAATTAGTTTAATTAAACCAGATTAATTAAGTTAATTAATTATTTAACTAATTAATTAACTAACTATTACTTATTTATTTATTTTAATTATTAATTATTATTTACTTTTATTTATTTATTTCTAATTCATTTTTGTTTTAAAACAGTAGCGGGGCCCAGCGGTCAGTGGGCTAGGCGGACATGTCCGCCCGGTGCCCGTTCGGGGGCCAGACATGTCCGGTGGCTAAATGCGTGGGCGGGCACACGGCGGTCGGACATGTCCGCGGCTACGCGTGCGCGTGCGTGGACAGAGGCGAGCGACGGCGTAGCGGCTGCGGCACGGGGCGGCGGCGTAGCGGAGCAGGCGAGCGCGCGAGCGGGGCGGCGGCTGGCGGGCGCGGCGAGCAGCAGCGGCACGGGCAGCGGTGGAGCAGCAGTAGCGGCAGGCGGCGATGGCATTGGGAGGCTGGCGCGGGCGAGCGGGCGGAGGCGGCCGAGCGCGGCGAGGCCAGCGCGGGCGGGAGCGGCAGCGGCGGCGTGGCAGAGCGGCTGCGGGGCGTGCGGCGGACGGTGGCGACCGAGAGAAGGAGGAGGAGAAACGGCCGCGGGGGCTCACGTTCGATGCCGAGGAGAGGGGTGGCGAGGCTCGGTGTAGCCGTCGAGGGGGAGGTCGGGGAGGCTAGGCGACGGCGACGACGACAGGCGGCGGCGTCGAGCGCGGCAGAGGAGGAGAAAGGGGATCGAGGGAAGGGCTAGGGTTTCGGGGTGCGAGGGGAGAGGCGAGGCCATATAGGCGCGGCTGGGCCGGCAGGTGGCCAGCTGGGCCGAGGGCCAGCAGGGAGGGGGCGCTTTTCTTTTATTTTATTTTTCTGTTTTCTCTTTTGTTTATTTTCTTTTATTGTTTTATTTTAGTTTCCAATTTATTTTAGTTTTACAAAATATATAATTGGCACCTAAATTAGCGTTGCTAAATATACCACTGCCACAATAATTTTGGCATCTATATAATTTAGTTTAATATTTTATAATTTATAAAAGGCATTTAAATAAGTGTTTTAGCTACTGTTGTTGGTTGCTAGATTCACTTAAATATTCCAATAAATGTTAATCTTATTTTTATAATTGCTTATGGATTATTTGCAAAATTATGAACTATTTAGTTCTATTGTTTGGATAACTTTTAATTTTGACTTTGTTTTAAATTTGAATTTGAATTTGGATTATTCTCTAATTGTTTTTATAAGGCTTAATGACGATGACTTGGCATGATTAATTGGCATAACTACTGTTAGTAATCTGGGGATGTCACAAAAAACAAAAACAGTCATAAACATGCATTGAACATAACTAACACCGAATAATGCACCATAAGTAGGATATAATTTCATTGCATAACTATTGACTTAACGTGCTTGCATAGGGAATCACAAACCTTAACACCAATATTTTTACTAAAGCACAATTACTCACTAACATGACTCACATATCATCATCTCGATATCGCAAAACTATTGCAAGGAATCACACTTATCATATCCAATGATCTATATGAAAGTTTTTATCAATATCCTTCTTGAATATTCATCACTTTGGGACCAATTTCATAACTTGTGCAAATTACCATTACTATCATCATCTCTCAAAAAGATTTAAGTGAAGCATGAGAGTGCAAATATTTCTTCAAAATTTCAATCAAGTCAATTCTCAAAATGATAAAAGTGAAGCATGAGAATTTAATGACAAACTACACCAAATTATATAAGCGAAGATCAATGAGTAGTGAAACAATTAAGTAGCTATGTGAGGACTCTCTCTCATTTAAAAAGTTTCAGATCTTGATATTTTATCCAAACAGCAAAGAAAACAAAATAAAATGACATTCCAAGGATAGCACATATCATGTGAAGAAGTAAAAACTTAGGCTCAACCAAAACTGACCGATAGTTGGGATGCCTACCGGGGCATCCCCAAGCTTAGTTGCTTGAGACTTCTTAGAATAAATACTTGGGATGCCTTGGGCATCCCCAAGTTTGAGCTTCTGTGCCTCCTTAATTCCTCTCATATCACGGTTTCTCCAGATCTTAAAAACTTCATCCACACAAAACTCAACAAGAACTCGTGAGATAAGTTAGTATAAATCAACTCAAAACTTTAACATTCTCTACTGTAACAAATCACTAAAATTATAATTAAACATTGCAAACTAAATGCCTCTGCATATTTAATACTCCTATCCTCAAATAGAAACATTAAACGCGCAAACATATGGAAACAATGCAACTATAACAGCAATCTGCCAAAACAGAATAGTCTGTAAAGAGTGAATAAGAATCCATACTTCCCTAACTCCAAAAATTCTGAAAAATTACCACATGACAGAGAACTCATGCATGCTTGCTGTGTAAAAATTTCAGATTTTTATCATGTTCTGACTATTCAGGAATAGTCTGGACATAACAGAAAATTTTCTGTTTTCAAACAGCAACACATAAACTTGCAAACTGAGCATGGTAAAGGCTATCATTGGCATTTTATTGAACTAAAAGATGCAAAGCATGATTATTGGTAGCAGCAACCAAATATCAATAGAAGAAAATGACGCTCCAAGAAAAAATCATATTATGTGACGAATAAAAATATAGCTCCAAGTGAGGTTACCGATAATGTTGAAGACGAAAGAGGGGATGCCTTCCGGGGCATCCCCAAGCTTAGTTGCTTGGGTCTTCCTTGAATATTAACTTGGGGTGCCTTGGGCATCCCCAAGCTTAGGGTCTTGCCGCTCCTTATTCTCCTCATATCGATATCTCACCCAAAACTTGAAAACTTCAATCACACAAAACTTAACGGAACTTCGTGAGAACGGTTAGTATGATAAAGAATAAACCATCACTTAGGTACTGTCCAAGACAAGATTCACAATTGTTCCCATATAATTCCTACTGTATTCTATCATTTCCAAAATTTATATCTCATAATATAAGCTATGGAAACATTAAAACAAGCAAATTATGCATTGAAAACAGAATCTGTCAAAAACAGAACAGTCTGTAATGATCTGAACAATGACCATACTTCTGTAACTAAAAATTGGGAAAACGTAGGCAATTTTATATCAATCATGTGGAAAAAATTCAGAATTGGGCGCAAAAGTTTCTGTTTTTGCACAGAATCAAGTCAACTATCATCCACACTATCCCAAAGGGTTTACTTGGCACTTTATTGAAAGAAAACATATAAAACATGATTACTACAGTAGCTTAATCATGTGAACACACTAAAACAGAAAGTAGACATATTGGTTTGCCTCCCAACAAGCGCTTTTCTTTAAAGCCTTTTAGCTTGGCATGATAATTTTGAATGATGCTCTCATAGAAGTAAAGCATTGAAACGTAAAGGGAGCATCATGAGAAATATATCAAACACATTTAAGCCTAACCCACTTCCTATGCATAGGGATTTTGTGAGCAAACAATTTATGGGAACAAGAATCAACTAGCATAGGATGGCAAAACAAGTGCAACTTCAAAACTTTCAACACATAGAGAGGAAACTTGATATTATTGAGATACCTATAATTATAAGTTCCTCTCACATAATAATTTTCAGTAGCATCATGAATAAATTCAACAATATATCCATCACACAAAGCATTCTTGTCATGATACATAAGCATAGAAATCTTACTACTCTCCACATAAGAAATTTTCTTCTCATTCATAATAGTGGGAGCAAACTCAACAAAATAATTATCATGAGATACTTGATTAGCATAATCAAATTGAGCATTAAAATCATGATGACAAGTTTCATGGTCATCATTATTCTTTATAGCATACAAGTCATCACAATAATCATCATAGATAGCAACTTTGTTGTCATAGTCAATTGAAACCTCTTTCAAAATAGTGGAATCATCATTAAATAAAATCATGGCCTCTCCGAATCCACTTTCATCGATATAATCATCATAAATAGGAGGCATGCAATCATCATAATAAATTTTCTCATCAAAACTTGGGGGAGTAAAAATATCATATATATCAAATATAGCATCCCCAAGCTTGTGGCTTTGCATATCATTATCATCATGGATATTCAAAGAATTCATACTAGCAATATTGCAATCATGCTCATCATTCAAATATTTTATGCCAAACATTTTATTGAATTCTTCTTCTATCAATTGAGCACAATTTTCCTTTCCATCATTTTCACGAAAGACATGATAAAGGCGAATAATATGAGGCAACCTCAATGCCATTTTTTAGTTTTCTTTTATAAACCAAACTAGTGATAAACAAGAAACTAAAAGATTCGATTTCAAGATCTAAAGATATACCTTCAAGCACTCACCTCGCCGGCAACGGCGCCAGAAAAGAGCTTGATGTCTACTACACAAATTATTCTTGTAGACTCGTGTTGGGCCTCCAAATGCAGAGTTTTGTAGGACAGTAGCAATTTTCCCTCAAGTGGATGACCTAAGGTTTGTCAATCCGTGGGAGGCGTCGGTTGAAGATGGTATCTCTCAAGCAACCCTGCAACCAAATACAAGAAATCTCTTGTGTCCCCAACACACCCAATACAATGGTAAATTGTAAAGGTGCACTAGTTCGGCGAAGAGATGATGGTAAAAGTGTAGTTTGGATAGTAGATATAGGTTTTTGTAATCTGAAAATATAAAAACAGCAAGGTAGCAAAAAGTAAACGGGCATAAAAACGGTATTGCAATGCTTAGAAACAAGGCCTAGGGTTCATACTTTCACTAGTGCGATCTCTCAACAATGTTGACATAGTTGAATCATATGTAAATCCCTCACGCGCGACAAAGAGTTCACTCCAAAGTCACAAATAGCGGAGAACAAACGAAGAAATTGTTGTAGGGTACGAAACCACCTCAAAGTTATCATTCCCGATCAATCTTATGAGCCATCCCCATTAATTGTCACGAACAACCCTAGAGATCGTACTAGAATAACACCTTAAGATACACATCAACCAAAACTCTAATGTCACCTAGGCACTCCAATGTCACCATGAGTACCCACGGGTTTGATTATACGATATGCATCACACAATCTCAGATTCATCTATTCAAACCAACACAAAGAACTTCAAAGAATGCCCCAAAGTTTCTACCGGAAAGTCAAGTTGAAAACGTGTGCCAACCCTTATGCATAAATTCCCAAGGTCACGGAACCCGCAAGTTGATCACCAAAACATACATCAAGTAACTCAAGTGAATATCCCATTGTCACCACAGATATCCATATGCAAGACATACATCAAGTGTTCTCAAATCCTTAAAGACTCAATCCGATAAGAAAACTTCAAAGGGAAAACTCAATTCATCACAAGAAGATAGAGAGGGGAAAACTTCATATAATTCATCTATATCAACAAAGCTCGCGATACATCAAGATCGTGCCATCTCAAGAACAAGAGAGAGAGAGATCAAACACATAGCTACTGGTACAAACCCTCTGCCCCGAGGGTGAACAACTCCCTCCTCGTCATGGAGACCGCCGGGATGATGAAGATGGCCTCTGGTGATGCCTTCCCCCCTCCGGCAGGGTGCCGGAAAAGGGTTGTAGATTGGATCTCTCTGGTACAGAGGCTGGCGGCGGCGTAAAAACTCATCTAGGTTAACTTTCTGGGGTTTCTGAATATATATGATTTTTTGGCATTGGAATCACGCGAAGAAGGGCCACAGGGGGCCCACGAGGCACCAGGGCGCGCCTGGGCGGGGTGGCACACCCTGGTGGCTCATGGAGCCCCTGTGGGTCTTCTGGCCCTCTCCCGAAGCTTCTAGTGTTCTTTTGGTCCAATAAGAAATCTCCAAAAAGTTTCGTTGCCTTTGGACTTCGTTTGAAATTGATTTTCTGTAAAGCAAAAACAGGGCAGAAAACAGCAACTGGCACTGGGCACTAGGTTAATAGGTTAGTCTCCAAAAATGATATAAAATTGCTGTAAATGATTATAAAAACATCCAAGATTGATATTATAACAGCATGGAACAATCAAAAATTATAGATACGTTGGAGACGTATCATGTCCTCCATATGCCTCAGAGTGACACTTACATAGGATTTGTTCCTGTTCATGCTCAGGTACACAACGTCTAATCATACCATCTACTCCTTCTTTATATAGATGTGGGTCATCCCAAAAGTAATGTCTTAAATTGAAGAAAAACTTTTTCCTTTGTTGATATGTAAAGCTAGGTGGTATGTATTTAGCAACTATGTAATTAGCATAGTCTGCATACCAAGGAGTATTAGGAGAAGCATTTATCACAGCTAATTGTTCATTAGGGAAATCATCATTAATAGGAAGTGGGTCATCAAGAACATTTTCCATTCTAGACAAATTATCTGCTACGGGATTTTCAGCTCCCTTTCTATCAACAATATGCAGATAAAATTCTTGAAGCAAAAGAACCCATCTAATAAGTCTAGGTTTAGCATCTTTCTTTTCCATAAGGTATTTAATAGCAGCATGATCGGTGTGAACCGTAACCTTGGAATCAACAATGTAGGATGTAAATTTATCACATGCAAACACAACTGCTAAAAATTCTTTCTCAGTGGTAGCATAATTTCTTTGAGCGCTGTCTAGAGTTTTACTAGCATAATGGATGACATTTAATTTCTTATCAACTCTTTGTCCTAGAATAGCACCAACAGCATAATCACTAGCATCACACATAATTTCAAAAGGTAGGTTACAATCAGGTGGTTGAACAATAGGTGCAGAAATTAAGGCTTTTTAAGTATTTCAAAGGCTTCTACACAATCATCATAAAAAACAAATGGAACATCTTTTTGCAAGAGATTGGTAAGAGGTCTAGAAATTTTAGAGAAGTCTTTTATAAACCTTCTATAGAAACCAGCATGACCAAGGAAACTTCTTATACCATTGATATCTTTAGGACATGCCATTTTCTCAATAGCATCAACCTTAGCTTTATCAACTTCAACACCTCTTTCAGAAATTTTATGCCCAAGGACTATACCTTCATTCACCATAAAGTGGCACTTCTCCCAATTCAAGACAAGATTAGTTTCTTCACATCTTTGAAAACTCGATCAAGGTTGCTTAAGCAATCATCAAAAGAAGTTCCGTAAACGGAGAAATCATCCATGAAAACCTCAACAATCATTTCACAAAAGTTAGAGAATATAGCAGTCATACATCTTGGAAAGGTAGCAGGTGCATTACATAAACCAAAAGGCATACGACGATAAGCATAAGTTCCAAACGGACAAGTAAAGGTGGTTTTCTCTTGGTCTTCAGGTGACACAGGTATTTGAGAAAAACCGGAATAACCATCTAGGAAACAAAAGTGTGTATGCTTAGATAATGTTTCTAACATTTGATCAATAAAAGGCAAGGGATAATGATCTTTTCTAGTAGCTTTGTTTAATTTCCTGAAATCAATTACCATCCTATAACCAGTTACAATTCTTTGTGGGATGAGTTCATTTTTATCATTACGAACAATGGTAATACCTCCCTTTTTTGGAACACAATGAACAGGACATACCCATCTACTATCAACTATGGGATAAATTATACCTGCTTCCAGAAGCTTTAATATTTCAGTCCTTACCACATCCTTCATTTTAGGATTCAGCCTTCTTTGATGGTCAACAACGGGTTTAGCATCAGGCTCCATATGAATTTTATGCTGACATAAAGTGGGACTAATGCCCTTCAGATCATCAAGAGTATATCCAATAGCGGCACGGTGCTTCCTCAGAGTTTTAAGTAATCTCTTTTCTTCATGCTCTGAAAGGTTAGCACTAATAATAACAGGATATATCTTCTTTTCATCGAGATAAGCATATTTAAGAGTATCAGGTAATTGCTTTAATTCAAACATAGGATCACCCTTGGGTGGAGGTGGATCTCCCAAGGTTTCAACAGGCAAATTATGTTTCAGTATAGGTGCTTGTTTAAAGAACAATTCTTCTATTTCCTTTCTTTCATTCATATTCATGTCATTCTGATGCTCAAGCAAATATTGTTCTAACGGGTCAGTAGGAGGCACAGCAATAGAAGCAAGACCAATAATTTCATCTTTACTAGGCAATTCTTTATCATGGGGTTGTCTACGAAACTTAGAGAAATTAAACTCATGAGACATCTTACCAAAATTAACACTAATAATTTCTTTGGTGCAATCAATCTTAGCATTAATCGTATTCAAGAAAGGTCTACCAAATATAATGGGATAAAAATCATCTTGTGGTGATCCAAGAACAAGAAAATTAGTAGGGTATTTGATCTTACCACATAAGACTTCAACATCTCTAACAATCCCAGGCGGTGAAATAGTGACTCTATTTGCAAGCTTAATAGTAACATCAATATCTTCAATATCAACAGGTGCAAAATCATTCATGACTTCTTGATAGAGAGTAAACGGAATAGCACTCACACTAGCACCAATATCACACAAACCATGATAGCAATGATCTCCAATTTTAACAGAAATAACAGGCATGCCAACTACAGGTTTATTTTTATCTTTAGGGTCTGGCTTAGCAATTCTAGTTGCTTCATCACAGAAATATATGACATGTCCATCGATGTTATCAACCAAAAGATCTTTAACCATTGCAACACTAGGTTCCACTTTAATTTGCTCAGAACGTCTTGGTGCTCTAATTTTGCTCTTATTAACCACAGTTAAAGCTTTTGCATGTTCCTTAATCCTAACAGGGAAAGGAGGTTTCTCAATATAAGCAGTAGGCACAACTGGATCAACATGGTAAATAATTGTTTCTTCTTTAACACTAATGGTTCTTCCTTTAATTCAATAGGTGGATGATATTTAAACCATTTCTCCTTAGGGAGATCAACATGAGCAGCAAAAGATTCACAAAAGGTAGCTACTATCTCAGAGTCAAGTCCATATTTATTACTAAACTTACGAAAAGCATCAGTTTCCATAAAAGATTTAACACAATCAAACTCGAGATTTATACCTGACTCATTACCTTTGTCGATTTCCCAATCTTCATAATTGCGTTTAATTCTTTCAAGGAGGTCCCATCTGCATTCAATAGTTCTCTTCATAAAGGAGCCATCAGAAGAAGTATCGAGCATGGATTGATCATTATGAGAAAGCCGAGCATAAAAGTTTTGAAGAATTATTTCTCTTGAGAGCTCATGATTGGGGCATGTATGCAACATATACTTAAGCCTCCCCCAAGCTTGAGCGATGCTTTCTCCTTCACGAGGCTAAAAATTATATATATAATTTCGATAACGATGAACCAAGTGCATAGGATAAAATTTCTGGTGGAATTCCAGCTTCAACCGGTTCCAGTCCCATGTATCAGTATCATCACAAAGTCTATACCATGTCAATGCCTTTCCCTCCAATGATAAAGGGAATACTTTGTTCTTAACTCCATCTCTTGATAAACCAACAAGCTTAAACAATCCACAAATTTCATCCACAATGATCAAGTGCATATCAGGATGTACCGTTCCATCTCCTGCATAAGGATTAGCTAGCAATTTCTCTATTATACCCGAAGGAGTTTCATAATAAATATTTTTAGTAGGTTCAATAGGTGGAGGAGCAACTCTTATTTCTTCCGGTTGAGGTGAAGATACCCCGAACAAGCCCCTCAAAGGATTACTTTCCATAGTGACAAGTGACAATAAATTTCAGCACGTAATATAAATGTTTACTTACCAAATTCCACTCACCAAAGGTGCTTCACTCCCCGGCAACGGCACCAGAAAAGAGTCTTGATGACCCACACGTATATGGGATCAATCGTAGTCCTTTCAGTAAGTAAGAGTATCGAACCCAACGAGGAGCAGAAGGAAATGACAAACGGTTTTCAGCAAGGTAATCTCTGCAAGTACTGAAAGTAGCTGTAACAGATAGTTTTGATAGCAAGATATTTCGTAACGAGTAACAAATAGTAATGGTAACAAAAAGTTCAGAAACGTGGCCCAATCCTTTTTATAGCAAAGGACAAGCCGGAACGAACTCGTATATTAAGCAAAGCGTTCTCGAGGACACATGGGAATTTCATCTAGTCACTTTCATCATGTTTGTTTGATTCGCGTTCGCTACTTTGATAATTTGATATGTGGGTGGACCAGTGCTTGGGTGCTATTCTTACTTGAACAAGCCTCCCACTTATGATTACCCCCTGTCGCAAGCATCCGCAACTACAAAAGAAGAATTAAGATAACTCTAACCATAGCATGAAACATATGGATCCAAATCAGCCCCTTACGGAAATAGCGCATAAACTAGGGTTTAAGCTTCTGTCACTCTAGCAACCCATCATCTAATTACTACTCCACAATGCATTCCCTTAGGCCCAAAGATGGTGAAGTGTCATGTAGTCGACGTTCACATAACACCACTAAGGGAATGAACAACATACATATCATCAAAATATCGAACGAATGACAAATTCGCATGATTACTTATGACAAGACTTCTCCCATGTCCTCAAGAACAAAACTAACTACTCACAAATCATATTCATGTTCCAGATCAGTGGGGTATTGAATAGAATTAAGGATCTGAACATATAATCTTCCACCAAATAAACCAACTAGTATCAACTACAAGATGTAATCAACCCACAGCTACCAATCTGAGGTTTTGAGACAAAGATTGAATACAAGACATGAACTAGGGTTTGAAATGAGATGGTGCTGTTAAAAATGTTGATGAAGATTGGTCCTCCCACGATGGGAGGATCGTTGGTGATGTCGATGGCTTCGATTTCCCCCTCCCGGAGGGAAGTATCCCCGGCGGAATCGCTCCGCCGGAGAGCAAAATAGCTCCTTCCCTGGTTCCGCCTCGAGACGGCGGCGCTGTTGGAAATATGCCCTAGAGGCAATAATAAATTGGTTATTATTATATTTCCTTGTTAATGATAATCGTTTATTATCCATGCTATAATTGTATTGATTGGAAACTCAAATACATGTGTGGGTACATAGACAACACTGTGTCCCTAGTAAGCCTCTAGTTGACTAGCTCGTTGATCAAAGATGGTTAAGGTTTCCTAGCCATTAACATGAGATGTCATTTGATAACGGGATCACATCATTAGGAGAATGATGTGATGGACAAGACCCAAACTGTAAACGTAGCATTTGATCGTGTCAGTTTATTGCTATTGTTTTCTGCATGTCAAGTATCTGTTCCTTTGACCATGAGATCATGCAACTCACTAACACCGGAGGAATACCTTGTGTGTATCAAACGTCGCAACGTAACTGGGTGACTATAAAGGTGCTCTACAGGTATCTCCGAGGGTGTCTGTTGGGTTGGCATGGATCAAGACTGGGATTTGTTACTCCGTATGACGGGGAGGTATCTCAGGGCCCACTCGGTAATACAACATCACAATGAGCCTTGCAAGCAATGTGACTAAAGTGTTAGCCACGAGATCTTGTATTACGGAACGAGTAAAGAGACTTGCCGGTAACGAGATTGAACTAGGTATAGTGATACCGACGATCGAATCTCGGGCAAGTAACATACCGAAGAACAAAGGGAACAGCATACGGGATTAACTGAATCCTTGACATAGAGGTTCGACCGATAAAGATCTTCGTAGAATATGTAGGAGCCAATATGGGCATCCAGGTCCCGCTATTGGTTATTGGCCGTAGAGGTGTCTCGGTCATGTCTACATAGTTCTCGAACCCGCAGGGTCTACACACTTAACGTTTGGTGACGATTAGTATAATTGAGTTGTTATGTTGGTGACCGAAAGTTGTTCGGAGTCTCGGATAAGATCCCGGACATGACGAGGATCTCCGGAATAGTCCGGAGGTAAAGATTGATATAATAGTGTTTCGATCTCCGGAAGAGTTCCAGAGTTCACCGGAAGGGGTTCCGGATGTTTGCCGAAGTGTTCGGGTGCAGCAACACTTTATATGGGCCAAAGGGATAAAGCCCACAAGGTATTGGAAAGGGCAAAAAGTAGTTTTGCTGCCGCGTAAGCGGTACTACCGCTTGGTGAAGCGGTACTACCGCCCGAGCGGTACTACCGCTTGTGTGAAGCGGTACTACCGCCCAAGCGGTACTACCGCTTGTGTGAAGCGGTACTACCGCTTGTGTGCGGCTGTGCACGGTTCGGCAGGGATCCGAGTTGGACTCTTTCCCTGCGGGCCAAACCGACCTTGTGCGGGCAAAACCGACCTAGAGGAGGCTTTTACTCCAAGTTTAGACCCCAAGGCTCAACATATAAATAGAGGGGCAGGGCTAGCACACGAAAAACATCAGGATTTCCCAAGCCGTGTGCCGGCAACCCTAGCCCTCTAGTTCCTCCGTCATAATCTCCGTAGTGCTTGGCGAAGCCCTGCAGAGATTGTTCCTCACCACCATCACCACGCCGTCGTGCTGCTGGAACTCAACCACTACTTCACCATCGCTCGCTGGATCGAGGAGGTGAAGGCGTCATCAAGCCGTACGTGTGTTGAACGCGGAGGTGCCGTCCGTTCGGCACTAGATCGGAAGGATCGTGATTGGATCGCGGGACGCTCGGCGATTTGGATCGCGAAGACGTTCGACTACATCAACCGCGTTTATTAACGCTTCCGCTTAGCGATCTACAAGGGTATGTAGATTCACTCTCCCTCTCGTAGATGCTCATCACCATGGATAGATCTTATGTGTGCGTAGGAAAATTTTTGTTTCCCATGCAACGTTCCCCAACAGTGGTATCAGAGCCAGGTCTATGCGTAGATGAGATCTCTAGTAGAACACAAACGAGTTGTGGGCGTGGGTGTATACATATTGCTTGCCGTTACTAGTTGATATTTGATTCGGCGGTACTGTGAGATGAAGCGGCCCGGACCGACATTACGCGTACACTTACGCGAGACAGGTTCCTTCAACTAACATGTAACTTCGTTGCATAAAGATGGCTAGCGGGTGTCTGTCTCTCTCACTTTAGTTGAATCGATTTCAATGAAGAGGGTTCTTTTAGAAGATCAAAAAGCAATCACTACACCACGTTGTGGTTTTGCGTAGGTAAGAACGGTTCTTGCAAACCCGTAGCAGCCACGTAAAATTTGCAACAACAATTAGAGGACGTCTAACTTGTTTTTGCAGGGTATGATGTGATATGATATGGCCAATTACATGATGAGATATATGTGATGTATGAGATGATCATGTTTTGTATAGAATATCACGACTTGCATGTCGATGAGTACGGCAACTGGCAGGAGCCATAGAGTTGTCTTTAATTATTGTATGACCTGCGTGTCAATCATTAAGCGCTATGTAATGCTTTACTTTATCGCTAAACGTTAGCTATAGTCGTGGAAGCAACAGTCGGCGCGACAACCTTATGGCGACACGTTGATGGAGATCAAGATGATGGAGATCATGGTGTCATGCCGGTGACGATGGAGATCATGCCGGTGCTTTGGAGATGGAGATCAAAAGCACAAGTTCATGGCCATATCATGTCACTTATGATTTGCATGTGATGTTAATCCTTTTATGCATCTTATTTTGCTTAGGACGACGGTAGCATTATAAGGTGATCCCTCACTTAAATTTCAAGATAAATTGTGTTCTCCCCAAGTGTGCACCGTTGCGAAAGTTCGTCGTTTCGAGACACGCCGTGATGATCGGGTGTGATAGACTCTACGTTCGCATACAACGGGTGTAAGCCATGTTACACGTGCGGAACACTCGGTTTAAACTTGACGAGCCTAGCATGTACAGACATGGCCTCGGAACACAAGAGACCGAAAGGTCGAACATGAGTCATATAGTAGATATGATCAACATGAAGATGTTCACCATTGAAACCACCTCAACTCACGTGATGATCGGACTTGAGTTGGTGGATTTGGATCATGTTACACTCGAATGATCGGAGGGATGTCAATTTGAGTGGGAGTTTTTTAAAATATGATTAACTAAACTCATTATCTAAGAACAATAGTCTAAGTTGTCTTTGCTATATTTATGTTGTAGATCATGGCTCGCGCAGTAGCACCCCTGAATTTTAATGCGTTCCTAGAGAAAGCTAAGTTGAAAGATGATGGAAGTAACTTTGTGGACTGGGCCCGTAATCTAAGGATTATCCTTATGGCTTCCCAGAAGGCTTATGTCCTTGATGCACCGCTTGGTGATCCACCCGCTCCAGTTGAGTCTCTAGACGTTGTGAACGCCTGGCAGGCTCGTTCTGATGATTACTCAATAGTTCAATGTGCAATGTTGTATGGCTTAGAACCGGGACTTCAAAGACGTTTTGAACGTCATGGAGCATATGAGATGTTCCAGGAGTTGAAGTTTATCTTTCAGAAGAATGCCCGGATCGAGAGATATGAGATCTCCGATAAGTTCTATGCTTGCAAGATGGAGGAGAACGGGTCTATCAGTGATCACGTGCTCAGAATATCTGGGTACTCCACCCGTCTGGCTGAGTTAGGGATGCCCCTTCCGCCAGAGGCTATCACTGACAGAGTTCTTCAATCATTGCCGCCTAGCTACAAGAGCTTCGTGTTGAACTATAACATGCACGGGATGAACAAGTCAGTCGCCGAGCTGTTTGCGATGCTGAAAGCCGCTGAGTCTGAAATTCAGAAGGAGCATCAAGTGTTGATGGTCAATAAAACCACTAGTTTCAAGAAAAATGGCAAGGGTAAGAAGGGTAACTCCAAGCAGAGTGGCAAAGCAGTTGCTCCTCTCGTGAAGAAACCCAAGGCTGGACCCAAACCAGAAACTGTGTGTTTTCATTGCAAGGGAACTGGACACTGGAAGCGGAATTGCCCCAAGTATTTGGCTGACAAGAAGGCGGCCAACAACAAACAAGGTATATATGATATACATGTTATTGATGTGTACCTTACCAACTCTCGTTGTAGTGCCTGGGTATTTGATACCGGTGCGGTTGCTCATATTTGCAACTCAAAACAGGAACTGCGGAATAGACGGAGGCTGGCAAAGGACGAAGTGACGATGCGCGTGGGAAATGGTTCCAAGGTTGATGTGATCGCCGTCGGCACGCTCGCTCTTCGATTACCGTCGGGATTAGTGATGAACCTAAATAAGTGTTATTTGGTGCCTGCGTTAAGCATGAACATTATATCTGGATCTTGTTTATTGCGAGACGGTTACTCATTTAAATCAGAGAATAATGGTTGTTCTATTTATATGAGTAATATCTTTTATGGTCATGCACCCAATGTGAGGGGTTTATTCTTATTGAATCTCGATAGTAATAATACACATGTTCATAACATTGATGCCAAAAGATGTAGAATTGATAATGATAATACCACTTTCTTGTGGCACTGCCGTTTAGGTCATATTGGCGTAAAACGCATGAAGAAGCTCCATGCTGATGGACTTTTGGAGTCACTTGATTTTGAATCACTTGACACATGTGAGCCATGCCTCATGGGCAAGATGACTAAAACGCCGTTCTCTGGAACAATGGAACGGGCAAGTGACTTATTGGAAATCATACATACTGATGTGTGCGGTCCGATGAGTATTGAAGCGCGCAGTGGTTATCGTTACTTTCTCACCTTCACTGATGACTTAAGTAGATATGGGTATATTTACTTAATGAAACACAAGTCTGAAACATTTGAAAAGTTCAAACAATTTCAGAGTGAAGTTGAGAATCATCGTAACAAGAAGATTAAATTCCTACGATCTGATCGAGGAGGAGAATATCTGAGTTATGAGTTTGGCAGTCACTTAAGACAGTGTGGAATTGTTTCACAATTGACACCGCCTGGAACACCACAGCGTAATGGTGTGTCCGAACGTCGTAATCGAACTTTATTGGATATGGTGCGATCTATGATGTCTCTTGCCGATTTGCCACTATCGTTTTGGGGTTATGCATTAGAGACAGCTGCATTCACTTTAAATAGGGCACCATCGAAATCCGTTGAGACGACGCCATATGAACTTTGGTTTGGCAAGAAGCCAAAGCTGTCGTTTCTTAAAGTTTGGGGATGTGATGCTTATGTCAAAAAGCTTCAGCCTGAAAAGCTGGAACCCAAAGCGGAGAAATGCGTCTTCATAGGATACCCAAAAGAGACAGTTGGGTATACCTTCTACCTCAGATCCGAAGGCAAAGTGTTTGTCGCTAAAAACGGAACATTTCTTGAGAAAGAGTTTCTCTCGAAAGAATTGAGTGGGAGGAAGATAGAACTTGATGAGGTTATTGAACCTTTACTTCAACCTAAGAGTAGCGCAACGCAGAAAGTTGTTTCTGTCGAGCCTACATTAGCTGAAGAGGAAGTTAATGATGATGATCATGAAGCTTTGGATCAAGTTGCTATCGAACCTCGTAGGTCGACAAGGACGCGTACTGCTCCTGAGTGGTACGGCAACCCTGTCTTAGAGGTCATGTTGTTAAACAACGATGAACCTACGAGCTATGGAGAAGCGATGATGGGCCCGGATTCCGAGAAGTGGTTAGAGGCCATGAAATCCGAGATGGGATCCATGTATGAAAACAAAGTATGGACTTTGGAAGTATTACCTGAAGGGCGTAAGGCCATTCAGAACAAATGGATCTTTAAGAGGAAGACGGACGCGGACGGTAATGTCACCGTCTATAAAGCTCGACTTGTGGCAAAGGGTTTTTTCACAAGTTCAAGGAGTTGACTACGATGAGACCTTCTCACCCGTAGCGATGCTTAAGTCCGTCAGAATCATGTTAGCAATAGCTGCCTTTTTCGATTATGAAATTTGGCAGATGGATGTCAAAACAGCGTTCCTTAACGGTTACCTTAAGGAAGAGTTGTATATGATGCAACCAGAAGGTTTTGTCGATCCAGAGAATGCTGACAAAGTTTGCAAACTCCAGCGATCCATTTATGGACTGGTGCAAGCATCTCGGAGTTGGAATCTTCGTTTTGATGATGTGATCAAAGCGTTCGAGTTTATACAAGTTTACGGAGAAGCTTGTATTTACAAGAAAGTGAGTGGGAGCTCTATAGCGTTTCTAATATTATATGTGGATGACATATTGCTGATTGGAAACAATATAGAAATGCTGGAAAGCGTAAAGGAATATTTGAACAAGAGTTTTTCAATGAAGGACCTAGGAGAAGCTGCTTTCATATTAGGCATCAAGATCTATAGAGATAGATCAAGACGCTTAATAGGACTTTCACAAAGCACATACCTTGATAAGATTTTGAAGAAGTTCAAAATGGATCAGTCCAAGAAGGGGTTCTTGCCTGTTTTGCAAGGTGTGAAGTTGAGTAAGACTCAATGCCCAGTGACTGCAGAAGATAGAGAAAAGATGAGTGTCATCCCCTATGCTTCGGCCATAGGCTCTATCATGTATGCAATGCTGTGCACAAGACCCGATGTCAGCCTTGCCATAAGTATGGTCGGAAGGTTTCAAAGTGATCCAGGAATGGAACACTGGACGGCGGTCAAGAATATCCTGAAGTACCTGAAAAGGACTAAGGACATGTTTCTCGTTTATGGAGGTGATCAAGAGCTCGTCGTAAAGGGTTACGTCGATGCAAGCTTTGACACTGATCCGGATGACTCTAAGTCGCAAACCGGATACGTATTTATTCTTAATGGGGGTGCGGTTAGCTGGTGCAGTTCCAAGCAAAGCGTGGTAGCAGATTCTACATGCGAAGCGGAGTACATCGCTGCCTCGGAGGCGGCGAAGGAAGGTGTCTGGATGAAGGAGTTCATGACAGATCTTGGAGTAGTGCCTAGTGCACTTAACCCAATGACTCTGTTTTGTGATAATACTGGTGCCATTGCTCTAGCCAAGGAACCAAGATTTCACAAGAGGACCAGACACATAAAGCGACGTTTCAATTCCATCCGCGATTACATCAAGGAGGACGACATAAATATTTGCAAAGTACACACGGATCTAAATGTTGCAGATCCGATGACTAAACCTCTTCCAAGGGCTAAACATGAACAACACCAGAACTGCATGGGTGTTCGATTCATTACAATGTAAATCACATAGTGATGTGAACTAGATTATTGACTCTAGTGCAAGTGGGAGACTGTTGGAAATATGCCCTAGAGGCAATAATAAATTGGTTATTATTATATTTCCTTGTTAATGATAATCGTTTATTATCCATGCTATAATTGTATTGATTGGAAACTCAAATACATGTGTGGGTACATAGACAACACTGTGTCCCTAGTAAGCCTCTAGTTGACTAGCTCGTTGATCAAAGATGGTTAAGGTTTCCTAGCCATTGACATGAGATGTCATTTGATAACGGGATCACATCATTAGGAGAATGATGTGATGGACAAGACCCAAACTGTAAACGTAGCATTTGATCGTGTCAGTTTATTGCTATTGTTTTCTGCATGTCAAGTATCTGTTCCTTTGACCATGAGATCATGCAACTCACTGACACCGGAGGAATACCTTGTGTGTATCAAACGTCGCAACGTAACTGGGTGACTATAAAGGTGCTCTACAGGTATCTCCGAGGGTGTCTGTTGGGTTGGCATGGATCAAGACTGGGATTTGTTACTCCGTATGACGGAGAGGTATCTCAGGGCCCACTCGGTAATACAACATCACATTGAGCCTTGCAAGCAAAGTGACTAAAGAGTTAGCCACAGGATCTTGTATTACGGAACGAGTAAAGAGACTTGCCGGTAACGAGATTGAACTAGGTATAGTGATACCGACGATCGAATCTCGGGCAAGTAACATACCGAAGAACAAAGGGAACAGCATACGGGATTAACTGAATCCTTGACATAGAGGTTCGACCGATAAAGATCTTCGTAGAATATGTAGGAGCCAATATGGGCATCCAGGTCCCGCTATTGGTTATTGGCCGTAGAGGTGTCTCGGTCATGTCTACATAGTTCTCGAACCCGCAGGGTCTACACACTTAACGTTTGGTGACGATTAGTATAATTGAGTTATTATGTTGGTGACCGAAAGTTGTTCGGAGTCCCGGATAAGATCCCGGACATGACGAGGATCTCCGGAATAGTCCGGAGGTAAAGATTGATATAATAGTGTTTCGATCTCCGGAAGAGTTCCAGAGTTCACCGGAAGGGGTTCCGGATGTTTGCCGAAGTGTTCGGGTGCAGCAACACTTTATATGGGCCAAAGGGATAAAGCCCACAAGGTATTGGAAAGGGCAAAAAGTAGTTTTGCTGCCGCGTAAGCGGTACTACCGCTTGGTGAAGCGGTACTACCGCCCGAGCGGTACTACCGCTTGTGTGAAGCGGTACTACCGCCCAAGCGGTACTACCGCTTGTGTGAAGCGGTACTACCGCTTGTGTGCGGCTGTGCACGGTTCGGCAGGGATCCGAGTTGGACTCTTTCCCTGCGGGCCAAACCGACCTTGTGCGGGCAAAACCGACCTAGAGGAGGCTTTTACTCCAAGTTTAGACCCCAAGGCTCAACATATAAATAGAGGGGCAGGGCTAGCACACGAAAAACATCAGGATTTCCCAAGCCGTGTGCCGGCAACCCTAGCCCTCTAGTTCCTCCGTCATAATCTCCGTAGTGCTTGGCGAAGCCCTGCAGAGATTGTTCCTCACCACCATCACCACGCCGTCGTGCTGCTGGAACTCAACCACTACTTCACCATCGCTCGCTGGATCGAGGAGGTGAAGGCGTCATCAAGCCGTACGTGTGTTGAACGCGGAGGTGCCGTCCGTTCGGCACTAGATCGGAAGGATCGTGATTGGATCGCGGGACGCTCGGCGATTTGGATCGCGAAGACGTTCGACTACATCAACCGCGTTTATTAACGCTTCCGCTTAGCGATCTACAAGGGTATGTAGATTCACTCTCCCTCTCGTAGATGCTCATCACCATGGATAGATCTTATGTGTGCGTAGGAAAATTTTTGTTTCCCATGCAACGTTCCCCAACAGGCGCTTCATCCCAAAAGCCTTCCTCTTATTTTTTCTAGGGCAAATGGCTTCATATAGCAGAAGGAGGGCCAGACACCAGCTGTGGGCCCCACAAGGCACTAGGGCGCGCCCTTCTGCCTAGTGGGCAGCTGGTGGGTCCCCTCTGTTATCTCTTTTATCCAGTATTTTTTATATATTCAATAAAAAATCTCCGTGAAATTTCAGGTCAATTGGAGCTCTGTAGATTAGGTATCTCTGATGTGGCTATTTCAGGTCTAGAATTCCAGCTGCCGGCATTCTCCCTCTTCACGTAAATCTTGCAAATTAAGAGAGTAAAGGCATAAGAATTGTACCATAAAGCGAAATAATAATTAAAAACATAATAAATAATAGTAGGAAATCATGATGCAAATTGGACGTAGCAATAGGCTTGCTGGACGGTGACGGAGTTGGATGAGATTTGTCATGTAATCGAGTAAATTTGTTAGGGCTTGATCCCTAGTACCCACTATGTTCTGAGATTGATGTTGCTATGACTTTGCTATGCTTAATGCTTGTCACTAGGGCCCGAGTGCCATGATTTCATATCTAAACCCTCTATGTTTTCATGAATATATTTGAGTTCTTGATCCTATCCGCTTGTCATATGCACTTGTTATTGTTCTGATCCGTAGACCCCAAAGTGACAATAGTTGGGATACTCTCCGGGGATGACAGTAATTCGAGGAGTTCATGTATTCACCATGTGTTAATGCTTTGTTCTGGTTCTCTATTAAAAGGAGGCCTTAATATCCCTTAGTTTCCTTATCGACCCCACTGCCACGGGAGGGTAGGACAAAAGATGTCATACAAGTTCTTATTATAAGCACGTATGACTATATATGGAATACACGCCTACATTACATTGATGAATTGGAGCTATTGTGTATCGCTCTAGGTTGTGCCTGTTATATGATGAATGTAATCCTACACAAATATCCATCGCTGATCCAATGCCTACACTTTTCTCATATTGATCTTTGCTAAGTTACTGCTACTGTTGCTGCTGTTACAATCATCATAAACTGCTTTTGTTACTATTCCTGTTACTATCGCTACTATTACTGAAATTATCAAAACTATCAAACTACTATGCTAGTAAACACTTTGCCGCAGAGATATTATATCTCAGGTGTGGTTGAATTAACATCTCAACTGCTAAGGCTCATAAATATTCTTTGGCTCCACTATCGCGATCCCCTATATTTGTGGGCTATCAAGACATTTTTCTGGCGCCGTTGCCGGGGAGCATAGCTCTATTTATTGAGTTCACTTGAGATTTTACACTATGAAGAATCTGAAAGACGCTAAGACTAAGATCGTACCCTCTAAGACGAGGGGAGGTAAGGAACTGCCATCTAGCTCTGCACTTGATTCACCTTCTGTTTTAAGTAGGCTTGCGACACCACCACCTGCTATTCATTCTGACATGTCGCATGTAATTGATGATACTACTTCTGCTATAAATGAAACTTGTGATGATGCTAGTACTTTGCTTAATGATACTGTGCCACTAGGTGAATTTCTTGATGAACAAATTGCTAAAGCTAGAGAAATTGAGAGTGCTGAAAGTACTGAAAATTATGATTCACCTATTATGCCTAGCTGTCCTACTAGAGTTGAAATGCCTAAGATACCAGATGGTTACGTTATGGACGGGGAGATAGCTAGGGAATTTCTTGCGTGTAAAGATAGAGACGATGTTAAGAAATTACTGAGTAAGTTGAAAGAAAAGGCTATGATAGAGAGAATAAAATATGATCCTAAGTTTGCTACTTCTCCAATCTTTGTTACTGATAAGGATTATGAATTCTCGGTCGATCCTGAGTTAATTACTTTGGTTGAATCTGATCCTTATCATTGTTATGAAACTGAAACTATTGTGGCACACCTTACCAAATTGAATGATATAGCCACCCTATTTGCTCATGAGGAAAAAATTCGCTACTACTATATTCTTAAGTTGTTTCCTTTCTCATTAAAGGGTGATGCTAAGATATGGGTTAATACCCTTGCTCCTGGTTGTGTGCGTAGTCCCCAGGATATGATATATTACTTCTCTGAAAAATATTTTTCTGCTCATAAGAAACAACCTGCTTTACAGGAAATATTTAACTTTGAGCAATCTGAAATAGAGAACTCCCTCAAGCTTGGGGGAGGCTTCTCCAATTACTTACTGCTTTGCCAGATCATCCTCTGAAGAAAAATGAAATACTTGATATCTTTTATAATAGACTAACCGATACTTCTAGGAACTACCTAGATAGTTTGCTGGCTGTGTTTTCAGGGAACGAACTATTGGACAGGCCGAAGAACTATAGAACAATATGTTAAAGAATGCCAATGATTGGACACTTCCTGAACCAGCACCTAAACCAACTCCGAAGAAGAGAGGTATTCTATTCCTCAGTCCAGAAGATATGCAAGAAGCTAAGAAATCTATGAAAGAAAAGGGTATTAAAGCTGAAGATGTCAAGAATTTACCACCTATTGAAGAAATACACGGACTTGATACCCTTACATAGGTAGTAAAGGTAAATTCTCTTTATAGGTTCGACGAAGGTGATATTCCTTACAATAACTCTGCTAGTCAATGCCTGGATGAATTTGATAACTACATTGTTAAGCAAGAGAATTTAAATAGGTATGTTAGCAATCAATTGAAACGAAATGCTATCATGATTGATCATTTGAGTGACTAATGATGTTAAAGGTTTAAGTAAACATTCATCGATGGTTCATATTCAGTTAGAACAAGTTTCTAAGTCACAAAATGATTTGCTTAATGAAATGAATAATAGAACGAATGATCGTGTTGTTAGAGTTGTGACTAGAGGAGGTAGAATGACTCAGGATCCTCTATATCCTGAAGGTCATCCTAAAAGAATTGAACAAGATTCTCAGAGACTTAATGTTGATGCACCTAGTTCATCTAAGAAGAAAAAGAAAGAGAAAAATGATAAAACTTTGCATGCTTCTAGTGAACTTGTGATAGAGAAACCTTCTGAGAATCATAATGATGTTTCTATTTCTGATGCTGAGACACAATCTGGTAATGAACATCCACCTAGTGATAATGATAATGATGATGATGTTCATGTAGATGCTCAACCAGACAATGATAAAGAACCTGATAATGATGTAGAAATAGAACCTGCTGCTGATCTTGATAACCCATCTCCTAAGAATAAAAGATATGATAAATGAGATTTCATTGCTAGAAAGCATGGTAAAGAAAGAGAACCATGGGTCCAAAAACCCATGCCTTTTCATAGTAAATCTCCTAAGAATAAGGATGAGGAGGATTTTGAGCACTTTGTTGAAATGCTTAGACCCGTCTTTTTGCGAACACGTTTGACTGATATCTTGAAAATGCCTCCATATGCTAAATACATGAAAGATATTTTCACTAATAAAAGGAAGATACCTGAAGTTGAAATTTCCACTATGCTTGCAAATTATTCTTTTAAGGGTGGAGTACCTAAGAAGTTAGGAGATCCAGGAATACCCACTATACCATGCTCCATTAAAAGAAGTTATGTCAAAACTGCTTTATGTGATTTAGGTGCCGGTGTCAGTGTTATGCCTTTCTCTTTATATAGAAGACTTGATTTGAATAAGTTGACACCTACTGAAATATCTTTGCAAATGGCTGATAAATCAACTGCTATACCTATTGGAATTTGTGAGGACGTTTCCGTTGTAGTTGCAAATGTTACTATCTTAACAGACTTTGTTATTCTTGATATGCCCGAGGATGACAGTATGTCGATCATCCTTGGTAGACTCTTTTTGAATACTGTAGGGGCTGTTATTGATTGTAATAAAAGCAAGGTCAGTTTTCATGTTAATGCTAATGAACAAACGGTATATTTCCCGAAGAAGTAAAGTTCAGTGAATTGTATCAACTCCATTGAATTTTTTTAACAATTACTATTGCAGGTTTTGAATTTCCCCTTTCTACTATCAAAAAGAAATATGAAATTCTTATTGTTGGGGAAATGCATATCCTCGTTAAGGTAACTTAGTGTTATACGAAAATTCTTCGGTTTCATGTCACTCGGAAATAGTTTGTTAATAAGACTTGATAAACCTTATCAAAATCATTCTTTTTGATGGGTATATGGTCGATGAATTTAGTAAGCACAAGCTAATGTACTCATTATTTACTCTCTGTTATTTAAAGTTTAGGTAAGTAGAAATGCCATAATTTTTATGATTTCTGAATTATCCGTGCAATAAAAAAATGTCCCGAAAATAAAATTTCTCAGAATGCCCTGAAAATTTAGTATGATTTTTTGCACAATATTCTAGAATTTTTGGCACTGAACACACCCCAGGGGGTGCACCGATGAGCCACAAGCTCACAGGGCGCGCCCACCCCCCTGGGCGCGCCTGGTGAACTTGTAGGTCCCACAGGGCCCCCTCACTTATTCCACCAGCTCACTGCCTTCTTCTTCCACCAGAAAAAATCATCCTTGCTCCCAAGCCCGTGTTCTTGCTCATTTTCGTGTGATTTTTGATCTCCTTACTCGGAAGTCCGTTTCCGAAACTGTTTTGGGGGATTACTCCTTGGTATGTGACTCCTCCAATGCTCCAATTAGTTTTTGTTCTAATGCTTTATGTTCTGCAAATTTTTGCTGCTGTGGTGACCATGTATATGTGCTTGCATGTTGAATTTGTATGGTCCTAAGTAATTTTAATGCATGCTATAGCCTCTAGACACTTGTGGGATTAGTTGCTATCAGTTTTGTTGAGTTTTGTTCACTTTTATTTTGGGGAATAAAAATTTCAGAAATCTTTATTAGGGAAAGAAAATGCTTAGGAAGTTGCTGAGGGCTCTTCAACTCGGAAGTCCGACGAAATCCCAAAGGAGAAGCACAAGTACCACCTGCCTCGTGCGGCCGAGGAGCGGCCGTGCGAATGGTCTTGAGGGATGCGGGCATTTTTTATGATTTTTATGATTTGGCGAACAACGCCGGCATCATCCCGTTCCTTGAAGATAAGTGTGATTAATACCTCCTACTCACAAATACTTTCGTGCAAAGTTTATACTTTCAACCTAGGAGGGAGACACTCACCGTATCATTTAGTCTATATGATGTCCCTCTCGAGATGATGCTTAATGACTTTTGCCGAGTGTGCAAACTTTCTAATGACGGCAGACCTCTAGAGCCACGTCCAAGGGACGTTGCGGATTTCATATCCGAAAGTAACTGTGGGGGAGTCGAGACGAGTTTCTGAGGCCGGAGTGGCTAGTTTACATTTTCCTGTTTTGCGCTATTACTCATTATTTGCGGGGAGATGCTTAACCGGTAGGTGGGAGAGTGGAACACTTAGTTCGCCTGACCTTGCTATATTGCGCCATGCTCTTTGTAGTGATAGAACTTTTAGTTTGGCGGCTATGGTTGCTCGACGGTTACGCACTAACCGCTCAAAGGGCGTTATTTATGGTGGTATTTATGCATCCCGCCTCGCTAAACATTTTAGGATTCCTATTAAACATGCAGAGGAGGAGCTTTTACCCACCAAATATCTTGATTATCACAGTATGGTCTGGCATAACTTTATTGATTCTGGTGAGGTACGCTTTAGGTATAACTTGGTATTTAGTCAGGGCACTCGTGAGATTATTACTATGCCTGCACCGTCTTTGTTCGATCTTTCCAATGGCAGGTATACCATCATGCCCGAGGAGATCCACGCTTATTGGGGCCTGACACCGCCCCTAGCACCCATTCCAGCACCGACCTATCAGTGGGAGCCTCAGCAGCCACTGTGGGATCCTCAGCAGCCTCGGTATTATCCTGGAGGTGCCGACTTCGATCCATAGCCGTAGACCAAGTTAGGCCAAAAGCCTAAGCTTGGGGGAGTATGTATTTCTCACCGACATTACATTCATGTACCACACATTCATTCCAATTGTCAGTGTTCATCCTCTTTCATTGTATATCCATGCTACTTTTATTTTCGCTTTCTTCTTGTGTGTTTGAAAAACTTCGAAAATCCAAAAATATTTCTCGTTTCTTTTCAGTTTTCCTTTCTTGTTTACTTAGTTCGTAGTAGTAAAAGAAAACCCAAAAAGATTTCTCATTTCTTCTTTTGCTTGTTTGGAGTTCTCCCATGTAAATAGTTTTTCTCGTTTTTCGTTTTCCCTTCGTTAGTTTACTTCCTTCTAGAAAAACTAAAAAATCCAGAAATATTTCAGTGTGTTTCTCCAAAATTCTTTTCTTTTAGTTGAGTCGTCGTATGGAGAAGACTATGCTAGAATTATTGAGTGGCTCATATGCTTTGTTGTTTATCTAACAAAGAGCCAATATTAAAATGTTTGCAGATTCCAGCTTAGTCCACGGCACACTTGCACTATTATTATTATCACATCATTCGGTCGTGCAAGTGAAAGGCAATAATGACGATAATATGATGAAGTGATTGCGGTGAAGAAAATCTGGTATGAGCTCTTCTTGTTTTCGTTTTTGTAAATATGTTTAACTCAGTCAGTCTTGATTCAGCATATTATGAGTAAACATGTTTGTGATGACAATTAGAGATTATAGTTGCTCATGCCATACTTAAATAGCTAGGAGTGGATAATGATTTATCTTGAGTGTCAACATGCATTAAAATGGTTATGATGTAGTATGATAGTATGGTATCCTCCTCTGAGTAATTCAAGTGGCTTGACTTGGCACATGTTCACGCATGTAGTTGAATCAAAACTAATGCAGCCTTCACGATATTTATGTTCAGGGTGTTTATATCCTACTCATGCTCATATTCAATGTTAATTATTCGCAATGCATGATTATGACCGTTGTCGCTCTCTAGTTGGTTGCTTCTCAATTTATTTGCTAGGCTTCGCCTGTACTAAGCGGGAATACTGCTTGTGCATCCAAAATCCTTAAACTAAAGTTTTTCTAGATGAGTCCACTATATTTTCGTATATGCGGTATTACTTTGCCGTTCCAAGTAAATTTGCATGTGCCACCTCTAATAATTCAAATAAACATCTGTTTTGTGTGCCTGTACCGCTCATGGAGCGACGGGGGCGGTCGATATCTTCCATGCTAAGTGGGTTACTCTCATGACGGTGTTTATTCACTTGTCATTGCACGAGAGAGGCTGGTAATTGGGATGCCCAGTCCTATAATCAAAAACAAAGAAAAATATAATAAAACAAACTCCCCCGGAAAGTTGATTGTTTGGAGGGTACCCGTGAATTCGGCTAGCCATGGCTTGTGTTTGTATGGTTGAGGGGGAGTAAACTTTACCTTTCCGCTTGGGAACCGCCTATAATGTGTTTAGCATGGAAGATGTCAAAAATCCTTTTGTCGTGACGTTGACACGAAAAGCACACCTCTCAAAATGTATTCAACTCTGTTTTAAGCTTCGAGCTCTGGCACCTCTGCAAATCTATGCTTCCCTCTGCGAAGGGCCTTTCTATTTACTTTCATGTTATTTACTTTTATTGTTGAGTCATCATCTTCTCATTGAAGCACCAATCCTGAGAGCGATATTGTCATTTTTATGCATTGAGTCTAGTTAATGTTGGATGTGGCATGACTGGATCCCTTCTACCCTGAATTACAATGTTTAGTCGCTGCTTGAACCTCGGAGGTGCTCTGCATTTATGTTTTGCGGTCTCAGAAAGGGCTAGCGAGATACCATGTTATCATATCATATCATGATTGTTTTGACAAATTATTGGCATCCGAGATATCTTATTATTGCTCGATAGTTGGTTATGTTATTGTCATGAGTAAATGTCAGACCTAAGTGTTATCATTCAGATGGTTAGTTCATAATCTTTGCCGAAAACTTGATCACTAGTTAAGTATATATACACCAACGAGAACAAAAGAGTTTGTAAAAGTTTTTCTTTGTCACTTTCAGTTTGTCAACTGAATTGCTTGTGGACAAGCAATGACTTAATCTTGGGGGAGTTGATACGTCCCAAACGTATCTACTTTTCCAAACACTTTTGCTCTTGTTTTGGACTTTAATTTGCATGATTTGGATGAAACTAACCCGGACTGACGCTGTTTTCAGCAGAACTACGATGGTGTTGTTTTTGTGCAGAAATAAAAGTTCTCAGATTGAGCTGAAAATTTATGGAAAATTATTTCAGAATATATAAAAATATTGGCGAAGAGATCTACTGGAGGGGGGCCAACCAGGAGCCACAAGCTCAAGAGGCGCGCCCCCCCCCCCCCCAGGGCGCGCCCTGTGAGCTTGTGGGCCCCCCAGGACTCCGTTTGACCTAATTCCAATGCTATAAGTAACGTCTTGCGGAGAAAAAAATGAGAGAGAAAGTTTCATCGCGTTTTACGATACGAAGCTGCCGCCACCTCCTATTCTTCATGGGGAGGGCTGATCTGGAGTCCGTTCGGGGCTCCGGAGAGGGGGATTCATCGCCGTCGTCATCATCAACCATTCTCCATCAGCAATTTCATAATGCTCACCACCACGAGTGAGTAATTCCGTCGTAGGCTTGCTGGACGGTGATGGAGTTGGATGAGATTTGTCATGTAATCGAGTCAATTTGTTAGGGCTTGATCCCTAGTATCCATTATGTTTTGAGATTGATGTTGCTATAACTTTGCTATGCTTAATGCTTGTCACTAGGGCCCGAGTGCCATGATTTCAGATCTGAACCCTCTATGTTTTCATGAATATATTTGAGTTCTTGATCCTATCCGCTTGTCATATGCCCTTTTTATTGTTCTGATCCGTAGACCCCAAAGTGACAATAGTTGAGATACTCTCCGGGGATGACTGTAATTCGAGGAGTTCATGTATTCACCATGTGCTAATGATTTGTTTCGGTTCTCTATTAAAAGGAGGCCTTAATATCCCATAGTTTCTTATGGACCCCGCTGCCACGGGAGGGTAGGACAAAATATGTCATGCAAGTTCTTATTATAAGCACGTATGACTATATACGGAATACATGCCTACATTATATTGATGAATTTGAGCTATTGTGTATCGCTCTAGGTTGTGACTGTTATATGATGAATGTCATCCAACACAAATATCCATCACTGATCCAATGCCTACACTTTTCTCATATTGATCTTTGCTAAGTTACTGCTACTGCTGATGCTGTTACAATCATCACAAACTGCTTTTGTTACTGTTCCTGTTACTATCGCTACTATTACTAAAATTATCAAAACTATCAAACTACTGTGCTACTAAACACATTGCTGCAGAGAAATTATATCCCGGGTGTGGTTGAATTGACAACTCAACTGCTAAGGCTTATAAATATTCTTTGGCTCCCCTTGTGTCGAATCAACAAATTTGGGTTAAAATACTACCCTTGAAGACTGTCATGATCCCTTATACTTGTGGGTTATCAGCTAACATGTGCAGTGATTACCGCAAAAAAAAACATGTGTAGTGATGCTACATAATTAACCAGTTATGAAAGTATGTATGGTGATACACGGCAAGAGGTACTCACAAGAGCAATGCAGTGTGCAGTATAGTTGTGAGATCATATGGTCCCTTGAGAATAGATATTGTTCTGCAAACAGTTTTCGTACAAGTGAGATGGCAAGGCGCATGCAGAAATGTAGTTCAAATTGTGATGTGATATGATAGACAGTACCTTACACCGCAGACGAGACCAGTGTGTAACAAGCCTATTCCAGTCACTGTCTAGTAAATGTAGCACCGGAAAATTTACAGAAATTTCGTTTAGATGCTTGCCATCGAAGTGCGCTTGCCTCAGGTAGCAACGATACTTCCTCAACGCGTGCTTGAAAAGCGCAACCAAGCTTTGCTCGTCTTGACTATCTAGTTTGGTCCTCACCTATTTTAAAGAATGAAATCTTTTGTGTTCTGTCAGCAGAAACATAGGCACTAATTACCATGAATCACTACTAGGGAAAACCCTAGCAGTAGCGCGGGGTTTTGTAATATCAGTAGCATGGGTGGGCGCGCTACTGCTACGGTGCTACAGCTAACTATTAGCAGTAGCGTTGTTCCACCCGCGCTACTGCTAACAGAGTTTAGCAGTAGCGCGTTTAGGTGAACCTCGCTACTGCTAAAAACTGCAGCGCGCATATTTAACACGCGCTACTGCTAAAGCAGCGCTACTGATACACATACCCCACGCTACTTTTACTATTGTCTGTAATTTTTTTTTCTGCAATGTTTTTTCTCTGTTTTTTAATAGGTTTATACAATAGCCTGTCATATCACACACAATAGTCTCATCATATCATACACATGCAAATATTCTCATCAAATCATGCCATCATCATCCAACACAAATGATGTCTATCATCATCATCAATCTCGAAATAGCGATACAAGTTATGATATGTCTCGAATACATGCAACTACATCGTCATCCCATACACATGTTTCATCATCCATCTAAAACGATGATATAGAAGAGAAGAGCTATCACTATGAGTAAGAGTGGAATTATGCAGTACATGAGGCGCCGGTTGTGATTCCTCTCTCGCGCTAGCGTGAACCTCAAGTAACTAGCTTCTGCTTCTTGTCTGCTATCAAACCCTTTATGGCTGCCGCCCGAGAACCGTGACACTTGGGCCTGACACTCGGGCCACTCATCGTACACTCCCGGAAACCTCCCTATGTACACGGCATAACACTTCTTCGCCATCAAGGACCTATGTACCTGTTAGAGATGCATCTTCATCAAGCGAATTCAACAATAATATGCAACATAATATATTTGAGCAACACAAAAAGAAAGAGTTAGCTAAGAGATGCAACATATAGTAAACATAATTAATCAACACAGGTTCACCGTACCCAAACTAATTAACTAGATGTACGCAGGTCATCGTACCCAAACTAACAAACTAGCGTTACGCAAGTTCAGCAGGACCGTTGACATCACAAAGTTTCATCGCTACAGAAACTACAAGTTCAACCGACACATCATCATCGGCATCGTCAATCACTGGAAGTTCCACCCATCCATATCCGGGAGGATGCACCCTAGCTTCGTGAATGGCGTCAGGTCTTGACGTTGCATGCCTATGCGAGTTCTGACGTCAGCTCGCGATATAGGGCCGTGGTGGAACATCCCCTTCTCTTCGACAACTTCTTTCATGATGATCGTTGCAATGTCCTTCTGGATGCGAAAGAAGTCATCTCTGATTCTATAATCCAGTTCGTGTCCTAAGGATTCTGCCCATTTGCGGATATGTTCATCGTTTCTTGTTGTCATGCGAAGATGTTGGTAATCCCTTCTGTACTCCATCATGAGATGGAGGAGGTAGAATCCGTCGTTCTTGCTTGCTGTCGGTTGATGGATGGAGCAGAAGGTAGTTTTATGTGAGAAACCCGGCTTGTTCTTCCTTTGTTTCCTGATCAGCATGTTACCACCCCTCATGCTGAAGCCGTGCAGAGCATCAACCAGAATATCCGTTATGTGGGTGTAGTCTTTCTTCTCGAAGTTTCTAGACGAGTCGAAATACACGGCGTGGGAGACTCGCGGGAAAAGAAAGATAAAGACACCTCAAATTAGTCTCCATATGAGCAAAGGAGAATAAAGACACCTAAAATTAGTCTCCATATGAGCAAAGGAATGATTGAAACGTACGAAAGGGTTGTCCGGCAATAACTTACATTGGATGATAAGGTAGGAGAATCGTTTCCTTGTCCTTATTCGTTACCATGAAGTATTCGATGTACTCCCTAGCAGCTTTACGTTCAAACTCGCTGAGACTCAAGAAGGACTCATGCATGTAGTATGGATCCGCCACCGAGATTTCCGAGATTTGTTCTCTCCTGATGACAAAGTTCATATGTAGCGCAAAAAGGCGGACGATCGTAAAATCGAGCCGGCTCATGAGAAACATCTCAAAGATGTGATCAAACCACAGGAAGAACACCTCCGCGGGCACTGTGTCGACATAGCACTTGGCCTGAGGCACACGAACCGCGTAAAGCGGATATCCTGGATCCTCCGAGGCGAGAAGGCTTTTCTCAGTCGACAGCACATGGTCGTGCAGTCTCCTGAGATCCCCTGATATGCCCTCTAGCGGTTTCGGCGGTAGCATCGACTCGCCCGCGACATGGTAGATCGCCGCACCTTTGACCGGTACACGGTCTGCAAAATCGGTCAGCTGGCTGCTAGAAGCTTTGGCAGCTTTGGCGGCAGCAGTGCCTCTCTTCGGCGGTCTCTTCCTCTCCTTTTTCTTGGGTTCACCATACAGACCCTTCCTTACCCCCACCACCAGTGTCGTTGGGCTAAGCACTTTATGACCCTCGGCTAGATGACCCTGCGTTGAGGCGGCATCTGGAGGCGTGTCCTGTGAGGATTGCATGAAGAGAGACTTCTTGCAATCAACTCTAGGACGTTCCTGCCCGGGCACATCATCCATCTCCTCATCCGCATGCTCATAGCCTGAGTCATATGGCTGACTCATCATTTGTCCGTCGTCATAGGTGGCACCGGTATTGAGGAACCGGAGAGGGTCCTCCTCCTCCATCTCATCATCCATTCCTTGTTCCACGGGGCTGACTACATCATCCACTATTGGACCCCCTTCCTCGCGTCGTCCGTCGCTCTCACCCGGCACGAGAGGCGCTGGTAATTGCGTAGGTGGGGTGGTGGTGTTCATACCTTGCTGATTCTCCAAGCCTTGCATTGGTGTGCTCTCGGCCGCCTCCAGACGAAGAAGATTCTTCGGCCACAGCAGCATCCAACCCTTGCATTCTCCAAGCCGCATCGGGGTCTCGTCCTCCTCTCCCCCGAGCCGTACTGGAGGAGTCAAATCCTCGTGGCCCGCTTTCACACACGACAAGGTAACCCTGAAGGTGCCAACGGGGATCGGTTGGCCGTGGAACGTGAGTTCCAAGGGCTTCGTTATCACTGCCTTTCCCACGTCCACCTTCCGGCCGTTGATTATGTAGAGTACGGTGCACGGGGTTTCGTCGGCCTGCGAAGACATGTCTGTGGCGTAAGACATCCGAAAGGCAACGAAAAATGGAAGATTATATATATGTTGGTGCGACATGTAATTACCGTGAGGGCGTCGAGGTCAGCCAACGACGAAGGCCCGCCTAGCACACCAGAGACAGAGGACGGGCTGCTATGAGCGGGTGCGGGAGCAGGACCTTGTGCGGTAGCGGCAGCAGGTGGTGGTGGTGCGATGTTCACCGAGTTGCTCCCGACGAAGCTGGGCATGGCAAAATCCTGTGCCGTCTTGTCTGGATTTTGCTTCGTCAAGTCGATAATATCCGGAATCAAGTTAGTAGCGAAATCATTTCTGCAGGCAGCTACAGCTGCATTGACTGCCTGCTGGACCAACTCATTTTTGTTCGCTTCTGCGGCCTCAGCTGCTTTTTTCTCAGCCTCAGCTGCATTTTTCTCGACTGCAAGCTTCACCTTCTCGTCGATGTTCAACTGACTGAACTTCTTTTTCTGCCTTTTGGCCTCCGGGCCCTCGTTGTAGTAGTACTTCCACGTGGTGCCGTCTCCGACGCCGTGCAAACGTCCATATTGCGGCCGCTGGTCCAAATGGAGTCCCTTCAGTTGGTTCAAGGCCCGGTTGAGAGCGGTGTCCCACTTGGGCCTCATCAACGACTGAGACGACGAGTCTCTTTGGGCCGCAAGCCTGTGTTGCTCCTTCTGCAAAAGGAATGTGAACCGTTTACGAATGTTACTACAACGTGTAGTCCACTTGATCAGAAGCTAAATGTAAGGTGGTAAAAGAATAATTACCAGTAATCTAATCAATTTCCTCGTGATCGGGTCCGTGTACCAAACCTTCTTTTCCTTGTCCCACTTGTACCAGGCCCTGATGAAGTCACGCTCCTGCGGGTCAGTGAACTCCGCGTAGGGGTCTGGGATCCCCGCGGCTTCACGTTCCGCGTCCACCTTATCGCATATGGGCCTCTTGCCAATGTAGCCACGGCTTCCGAGGCGATGGTTCCCCGTGTTCCTTTGCTGCATTGACTTGTATTTCTCATACTTAATCTTGGCTGCCTCGGTAGCGGAAGTGTCCTTGAACTTTTCGAACTCCTCTGCCGTCAGTGTCGGATTGTCCGCCAAAATCTTGGACAGGGGTTCGTTAGCATCAATCGCTCGTTTCACCCTCCCTTTCCAGGCGGCCAAATCGTTGCTGAACATGCCCATGGCGTGGTTATTGATATCTTTCATGGCAGCATCATCCCTTGGGTTTTCTATGTGGTCATCCCGGCCGGGGAACTGAAATCTCTTGTGCAGCTTCGTTAGGAGCAAGTGCTCTAGATGTGGTTTCTTCCTTAAGTCATTGTCGTTGATGCTCGCTGTTTCCCATAGGATGCATCCGACTTGGTTGCCGTAGCACTTGCGAGGTTCATCCGGCGCTATTGGCTCGAATTTGCCGGGGTGCATCTCTGTGACCAGGATTCTTCCGATGCCGAGTTTGTTAGGGCATCGTGTCCTCTGCTTCTTCTGCTTCTTCTTTTCGTTACCGCCTTCGGCGCCCGTACCTTCGGCGCCGCCATCGGTGCCGGTGCCATCGGTGCCATCGGTGTCGATGTCGGAGGCAGTACCATCGTCCGCTATGACCAGGTCGCCCTGCAAACCTTCTGTTTGCTGACTAGACAAAAAGTCGAGGTAAGAATGTTCACGGTAATATTGTATGTCGTCGGCAGCGTGGTCAGAAGGCCCGGTCTTGTCGTTGTTCGACATGTTTCCTATGATTAAGTCTGCTCGTTTAATTCTTAAACTATAATAAAATGAGTAATGACATAAAAAAAAGGCCTATGGTTTGCCGGAATGCCGTTTCATTCCCGTCCAAGCAAATGCCGGGCACTCGATATGCCTACTTTCTAGCACAAGTCATGCCAAAATTCACGGGAAATTTCGGCATGACCTTTGCTAAAAAGTGGACATATCGAGCGCCTAAAATTCGCCGGAATGGAAATGAATCAACATTCCGGCAAAACATAGGCCACTCGGATCATTTCCCTGCAAACAAGAAAAGCCAACATAGGCAACAATAGCACATCATCTCCAGCATTTGGCACATCATATGGCAACAACAGCAGCCAACATCATTTGGCACTTCAATTATTCAAAATATGTTCACCATCAACAGCCAACATCATGTATATCAAAGAAATTCCTGCACTTTAATTATTCAAAGAAATTCAACATAAAGAAATTCACCATCAAAATATGTTTTAAATTCCTAGGTACTGTCCTAATATAAAACAGCTACTATCCTAATAAAAAAACCTAGCTAAATTCCTATCTACTAGGGTTAACTAATTTTGCATCTTTTCCCCCAATCTTTAAAAAGCAAGCACACTCTCACTCACTTACTAACATTACACTAGAATTCTGTTAACTAAACACCTAAAATACCTAGAATTCATTTAACAGGAACTGAAAACCCTAACCCTAGAATTAACTTAACTAAACACCTAAAATACCTTACCCTAGAATTAAATTAACTAAGCACCTAAAATTCAGTTCACTAAAACAGCTAACCCTAGAATTCAGTTAACTAAAACACCTAAACACCTAAAATACCTAACCCTAGAATTCAGTTAACTAAACACCTAAAATTCAGTTAACTAAAACACCTAACCCTAGAATTCAGTATACTAAAATGAGAGTGAGGAGGAGCGGGGACTTACAGCGGTTGTCGGGGGAGACAGCAGCGGGGAGGTGGAGGTCGGGGGAGACGGTGGCGAGGCGGCGACGAGGCTGGCGCACCGGAGGGGGCGACGTCGAGGAGGAGGCAGGCACGGCGAGGTCGAGGAGGAGGAGGCAGGCGTGCGGCGACGTCGAGGAGGAGGCAGGCGCGGCGAGGACAGGCTCCGGCGACGGCGCGAGGAGGCAAGGGCGACGAGGGCTCCGGCGACGGCGTGGAGGAGGACAAGGGGATGGAATGGGGGGAATGGGGGAAATTGGGGAAGAAACGCCCGCGCGGTGCGATTAACTCAAACATAACAGTAGCGCGGTTATGGACCCGCGCTATAGCTAAGTTAGCTGTAGCGCGGGCTACCCAAACCGGCGCTACAGCTAACTTTGCTATAGCGCGGGTCCATAACCGCGCTATTGCTATTCCTTTGATATTTCTTTTCATTTTCTCCTTTTGCTTTTTCTTTTCATTTTATTTTTCTTATTTCCTTTCTCCTTTCTCCTTTTTCTTTTTCTTTTCATTTCCTTTTCTAATCCTTTCATTTTCTTCTTTCCTTTCTCATTTTTCTATTTCTTTTCATTTTATTTTATTTTCCGAAAGACGACCGAGCCGGGAAGAAGGGGATCGGATACAGTGTATATAACTCAGGCGACGATATATATTACATATCATTTGACCGATAACGATGGTTTCTCAGCGTTGACATTTTCGTTTCTGAGTGAGATTCTTTCCCTTGTTGTTCGCTGTCGAATAATTGAGCCCCTCGTTGTGACTTTTCCTTTTCCATGGAGTACGATCTTTCTTAGGTAATGTAGTATTGATTCTTCTTTTGACGTATGCTTCATCGTCATCGTCATCTTCCCTCATCGGGTTGCCGTACTGGTCGTAGTCTTCCTCGTTGGTGACTCCATCCATTCCGATGATGTTCCTTTTGCCTCTCCTCACGACAACACGGCTGGGATTGCTCGGGTCGGTTATGAAGAAGCATTGTGTCACGTGCTTAGCGTGTACCCATGGCTCGTTTTTGCGATGGCGTTCACGGTAGCTCTCTTGGCGTCGGGTATAGACCTGGTAGTGAAATAACGGTTTTCTCTTTCGACGTTCTTAGCCCATCTGACACGGAACATCGTCGCATCGTGCAGTCCTGAGTAGTCAAGCTCCCAGATCTCTTCGACCCTTCCGTAGTATCTTTGAGTTGCGGCGTTGTCGCCGGTCATGCATTCCATCGTCACCCCTGAGTTCTGAAAATCACTGTTTATATCTTTGGCTTCCGTGTAGAACGTGTATCCATTGGTATCGTATGCCTGATAGGTCGCGAGGTTGGCTACGGGGCCATGTGCTAAGGCGTATATGAGCAATCCGTCCGTAGAGCCCTTTTCCGGGGCATTAGCAAGAACATGCTCTTTGAACCAAGGCAGGAAAGTGGAGTTGTGCCCTCTAATAACTTCGGCGTTCGTCTTGCATAGCCCCCGGTCACGGTACTTCTTTGCGATGGTTTCTTTGTGCAGTGTCGCGAAAGGATGTACCACGTCTAGGTGCTGTAGCACTACTAAGTTTGCTCTGTCAAAGTCATTGTGTCGACCCGAGTAGTCCACATGCAGTTCCCTTCGGCCGTTGGTGTGACCTTCTCCTCCGAGCCTCCCAAGGTGCTTGTTAACAGGCAAACCAACAACAGGGTCTCCGCCATATAGATAATTCTCGCAGAAAGAGGTGCACTCTTGGGTCAGATAGCCCTGGATGATGCTTCCATCCGGACGGGACATGTTACGAATGAATCCTTTGATGACCCCATTCATCCTCTCGAACGGCATCATGTTGTGCAGGAATGTCGGCTCGAGGTCTATGATGTCGTCCACAATGTGGACACACAGATGCACCATGACGTCAAAGAACGCGAGCGGGAAGTACATCTCAAGCTCATTTAGTATCACAACGATCTCTTCCTGTAGCCTTCGGAGCTGCTTCACACTGATCGACTTTCGAGAGATAACGTCGAAAAAGTTGCAGAGACTAATAAGCGTGTCACGGACGTGCTTGTCCATTATTCCTCTAAGGGCAACAGGAAGTATCTGCGTCATCATCACATGACAGTCATGAGACTTCATCCCGCTGAACCTTTTCTTCTTGGTGTCTAGAAATCTGCTTATCTTCCCACAGTAACCGGAACTAACTTTGATTCCGGTTAGGCAGTTGAAGAATTGATCGATCTCCTTCGGACTTAAGGTAAAGCAAGAAGGGGGGCAATAATTCTCTTCCTTCTTGTTGAATTTTTTGCCCTGGTCCCACGCCTCCGTCTCCGTCTCCGTCTCCTCCGACTTTTTACGGGGCGGCATGTGGAGATCTGCCCTGATGTTCAAATCTTCCAAGTCTCTTCTTGCCTTCGGCCCATCCTTGGTCTTATCCGGATGTTCATCAGTGTTGCAAGCAAGCTCTCAAGGACATTCTTCGTGATATGCATTTGATCAAGGCAATGAGGCGTCTCGAGTTTGGGCCAGTACTCCAACTCCCAGAAAACAGACCGCGTTTTCCATACCTTCAGCAGCGGCTCCGACACCTTTTTCATCTTTCCCGGCACGGGGCACTGTTCCCAGTTTTTCAACAGCTCATCGATTTCGGCGCCGCTCCTCTTACGTGGAGGTCCTCGATGCTCAGCCTCACCATTGAATAGATCTCCACGGTTTCTCCACGGGTCGTCCTTCGCGAGCCATCTTCGATACCCCATGTACACGATTTTCCCAGACCCGCCATCTTTCGTTAGCTGCTGAGACGTTGTATCATCCATGCACCGCGTGCATTCGCAATATCCGTGGCACACCTGGCCTGCGACATATCCGTAACCGAGATAGTCGTGCACCGTCATCATCAGCGCGGCTCTCATATAGAAATACTCGCCTTTGCTGGCGTCCCATGTCTTGGTCGGTGTTTTCCATAACGTGTCTAACTCCTCTTGAAGTAGCCCCAGATACAGATTAATATTATTTCCCGGTTGTTTCGGCCCTTGAATCAGCATGCTCATGTGTATGTACTTTGTCTTCATGCACTACCAGGGGGGAAGGTTGTACATCCATACAAACACGGGCCATGTGCTATGGTTGGTGTTCTGGTTGCCAAACGGATTCATGCCATTGGTACTCGCGCCAAGCATGATGTTCCTTGGATCACCTGCGAAAAATTGATATTCGGCGTTGAACGCTCTCCATTGGCTTGCATCCGCGAGGTGTCTCAGCTTCGGCTCATCTCCATCGTCGGGCTTCACCCTCTCCGCGTGCCAGCGCATGAGCTTTGCTTCCTTAGGTTCTACGAAATAACGCAGCAGACGGGGAGTGATCGGTAGGTACCATACAACTTTCTGGGGAGATTTCTTTCCGGCCTTCTTATATCGAGAAGCATTGCACACCGGACAGTTGTTTTTTTCCGTGTGCTCCTTCCGATAAATGATGCAATCATTGATGCATGCATGGTATCTAATGTGCGGCAGATCAAGAGGACACACGATCTTCTTGGCCTCATCGACACTAGTAGGACACAGGTTCCCCGCGGGAAGAACCTTCTTTAGATACTTGAGAAGCTCATCGAGGCTTCTGTCGGTCCATTTGTTTTTAGCCTTTGTCTTTAGAAGTTCGAGCGTGAAACTCAAGCGGGTCACCTCGGGATCGCAACCATCATACAATGGAGTATGAGAGTCTACTTCCAGTTGCACCAGCTTGGCCTCCTCTCTACAAGCAGCTCTGTCGTTAGTCGTCTTCTTGCGAAGCAGGTCTTGAACATGAGGGTCCCGCACGACTGAACTTAGTAGCGACGAATGCTCCGGCGTGTCCACGTCTTCTCTGTCATGTCCGACCACTTCTCCGCCCCCATGTCCGGCCTCTTCTCCGCCCCCATGTCCGGCCTCTTCTCCGCTGCCATGTCCGGCCTCTTCTCCGCCACCATTATCGGTCATCTCTTCGTCTGGTCCAATGTCGTCATTGGCTGCCCCATCGACGTCATCATCTTCACTTATCCACCGAGTATAGCCATCCATGAAACCAGTCGTGAGCAGGTGCGCTTTCAAACGGCCTTCCTTAAAGGGGTCGAGCAAGACTCCTCCTTTGCATCTTCGACACGGACAGAAAATCTCCTTCCGGTTATTTTCATACATGTCGTGCACCGTGGATCGCAACCATCTTTCCAGCATCGTTCCACTGACCTTCATGATCGCCTGCGAGGTATAATTAATAAGCAAAAGGATTATAAACGCATCCATGCATGCATGCATCAAAGTCATACAAAAATTCGGCATGACCTTCCCTAAAAATAGGACATATAGAGTTTGCCCGAAATTCGCCGAAACGGAAATAAATCGACATTTCGGCAAAACATAAGCAACTCATGTCACGCACGATCCGACAAATACACATAGGCGGCAACTCATGCCACACGCACATTCTCACCATCATAGCGCAAACACAAATATTTTCATTCTTGCAAAGCACAACTTTTTACTCACCTATCGTCCCGAGAGAGGGATCGAGCACACAAGTACGGTAGATGGCCGTTGCCGCTATCTAGCTAGCTAGGGATCGAAAGTAGTGGAAGGAGGGAGGGAAAGCTAGCTAGCTAGCATGGTAGATCTAGTTGGAAGGAGATGCTCTACCTAACTAGTGGAGAGGGAGGGAAAGCTAGCTAGTGAGACAAAGGCATGAGTGGGGAAAGAGAGAAGCAGGGAGAGACAAATAAATTCAATTGAGGAAGAGAAGAAGCCATTAATGGAGCTCATTAATGGAGGAGATGGTGGATGGGGGCATTAATGGGGAGAGAAGAGAGGTAGGAGAAGGAAGAAGTAAGTGAGGGAGGTAGAGGAGGGAGAGGGGAAAGGGGAGGGGAAACGGGAGGGGAAAGGGGAGGGGGAGGAGGGGAGGGTGGCAGAAAAAGGTGGCTGCTACGTGTAGCAGTAGCGCTGGTACCTCACCGGCGCTACTGCTCAGATTCGTAGCAGTAGCGCGTGTCGGTGACCCAGCGCTACTGCTAATCTGGGCCCACCTTCTGGCCCCGTGCACAGATAGCGGTAGCGGTCGGCCACCGACAAGCGCTACTGCTATGGATCTTAGTAGTAGCGCTGGTTTCGGGCCACCGCTACTACGAAGGGTAGCCCCGGCCGGTGGCGGTGGGACGACTTAGCAGTAGCGCTGTCCGGCCACCCCGCGCTACTGCTACTTTGGTACCTGTAGCGCTTGTTGGCACCCAGCGCTACTACTAAGTAGCAGTAGCGCTGGCCCCATAACCAGCGCTACTACTAAAATTCTATCTATAAGCTTTCTCCTAGTAGTGAATAACATTAGTACATTACTTACATGTAAGTTGCAGAGGAAGATTAGAAATTGTTGTTTGTCTGTAGTATAATCTTTCCATGAAGGAAAGATGCGCACAAAGTTCCTGACAACAATAAAAGCTTCATCTTCTAAACTGGGAAGAAGTGGAACAGGGGTTCTATTTGCAGCAATTGGGGCTCTCTCCAGTTCAAAGAGGGATTTGGCAACTAGAGTTGGTGTACTCTTTGCTGGAATGGGTGTTTTGCGTCGTAGAGCTGGTGCTATGTCAACTGGCATCGTCATACTTTTTGCAACAGTTGGGGTCTGCTGAGTTGGGGCATCTGAGATGGCTAGTGGAATAGGGGTAGAGTCTGCTAGAGTTGGGGCTGTGTTGTGTTTGTCTGGTGATATTGCCACTACACCTAATTGGCTATTTGATTTATCAGGTGTCGCTACATTTTCCAAATACTTTGTTCATGCTCCTTCGCGATCAGCAATCGCCCTCTTCCTTTTGAACGTCTGATACACCAGAATAACATTTGAATGAAGAAATATGGTATGATGACAAATGGAATATGTACTGAAAATGGATAGGCATGGCATATTCACATATATGATGTGTAAACTAAGCAAATGGTGGTGCAACAAAGTAGAAGCAATACAAAGCATCATTTGCAAGATATGTGCGACCAATATAACCTTGCCAAGTTAGAGCAAGCACCTTGATGGGTGAATAAGATAGGGCATCTGCCTCTGACTCCGCCACTAGGGAGCTACATTGACTTAGGTCTCCCTCTAGCTCAGAATCATTGTTAGGATTATATTCTGAACACGAATCTGTAGGTGGAGAGCGTGTGCATTCCATTGCATCCAGACTAGATCCCAGTCCCTTAATGCCAAGTATGATAACCATGGCATTGTTTTGCTTTATTCTTCTCATGCGCGCAAGCTCATATCATTATGATGATGTTCAGTATCTGAGATTCATTAAAACATAAAAAGTAGTCAGATTATCTTTGGAATGCATGGCGGATTCTACTCCAATAGTGTCTCGCAACAAACCCCTGCGTATACAAAGTTCATCCCCCAACCGTGCTGACCAGACCACACACAGAAATACAAACCTCTTATGTCTCTATAAGGGGCGGACACATATTTTAAAACTGAAGTAGGAACATTAGCATCATATCAAATTCGTCTTTCAACAAATAAACTTCGGAATTACGAGTGTCATAATGTTTAGCTTCAAGGATGTAGTGCTAGTAGTGCGACACAAAGCACGTAGGCAGATTGTATTCCATATAAAAGATCATAGTCTATGTAAAAGGTGGATATAACACTTTTCTTTCAATACAATGCAGTGTTCGTTGCCCACACATGATGGAAGAGATCACACAGAGAAATACTATTCAATCATGTCCGCGGTTCCAGGATTTTGAAACAGGGTGGTCCACCCTAAAAAAATATTGACAACAAATATGACAAGGTAAGCTTAGAGCTAGTGAATCAATCATTACTTGTGAGCTTACTAGGACAAGTATGATCATAACTGCAGTAAGAGACCGTCCAAAATCTGAGTCAAGAAGTTGGGCTAGCACTTATTGTTTACAACTAATCGAAATGAATAATTGGATATCATATCGAATGAGTAACAAAGATTAGTAAAATTGTCAACAAACCTGGCCTGTAGTAGTAATCTGGGTCAATGTCACTATGACCAACAATCCAACATGATGTTCCTAGGCCAGGAATTTTGAAACCTTGTCAACTTTACAGGTACTAAAGATTACTAAAATATCTGAACCATTAAATGTAGGTAGCACTCAGTACACAACAAACCCTAATGATAGTCCTGCCTAATGAGTAATGAATCAATTAGAAAATGGGTGATGGGGAGTGGCTGCTGAGTGTTGAGGACGGCGTATCTCAGGATAAATCGGATTGGTAGAGTGGGTGCTGCACGCCTGAGCCCCTAGGGCCTCGAGGTGGACTGTCTTCTAACACTAACAACAACGGAGAACGAGAAAGAAGAAATGAGGGAGAGATAAAAAGGTAAAGGTAAATAGTGTGGATTGGTTTCACGATTGTGCATTGTTCAATTAGCCATCGTCTCTCTTCCATATATGAGGCGAATGGACTGCCCGTACAATAAAAGGACTCAAATTCTGTAATATAAGTCAAAACCTAGCCCAACTCGGACAGAAACGCATGCATCTCTATTAAATTCAGACATAGGGTCAGAATAGTCGGACATAAAGTCATTCACTTTTTGAGAAATATCTGACTTGGGCTTGTTAAAGTCGGACATTAAGTCAGAATGGCCGACCTGACATTGCAAACTTCTATCTGTGCTTCGGCTCCATGGGTTGCATAAGCATCGGATTGTGCCAATCCAAAAAAAATTGATAGTAAGGGTCATGATAAAATTTTATAAGAACTATACATGTTTAGTACATACATTTGATTATTACATGTGACAATGTCGGCTTTAGATTGAACATGTCAGGACAAGACGTCCATGAACACAACAACACATATAATCACGAGGACAATAATTCAGATGAGGGCTATCTGATCGCCCACAACATAGATAATCCTGACGAGGGCTATGTGATCGGCACAGTTGATGGAAAACCCTGCCGGACTACGCTTGTGGTCCATCGAGTAGACGACAATGGTGAGCCTATTAGTTCAAGAAAGATTGTGTCGCACTTCGGCAATGCCATGGGTGTCATCCTTCGAGAAGTCTGCAACATCAATGACATAAACCTACGGGATCCCGACAATGAGAATGTGCGAAATCTCCTCCTGACAAAATGCACAGTAGAGACAAGTTTCCGGAGGACTACGTCAACATAGATGTTGAAAACAATCTGGTACATAACCACGCATTCACCTACTTTTCCAAGCATTTAAGAGCTTGGAAATCTAGGGCCAAAAATAAGTTCATTCACAGAGATTTCTCCGAGGTCCATGTGGAATGGCCTACGATTTCTAAACCGGAGTGGAACATTTTCAAGTCTCGACACTTGCCTTAATTAAGGTGGCCGCACGCATCACGAACATTTGCAGCGACTACCAACGGTGTTGACGCTGGCTGTGTTACTCTTGTATATATAATTAAATTTAATTATATTCTCATTGAGTGTTAATTAACATTCTTGCAAACCTGAGACAACCTTGCTATCTTATCTAAGTAGTCAGTTATGTACTCGTCTTTGTTTTTTGTCAATTGTTTAATATTTTTTCAAATCATTATTTTGTTAACTTAGTATATCTGAAGGCAGTGGAAAAACGCTGCATCGGCCACGGTAGTGGAATAATGGTCCCAGTGGCAGCGAAAATGCTGCCACATCAGTGTTTTTTGTTTTGCTTCAAAATACGTTAATGGCGTGCGGAGAAGGGCAACACCACGGACTTTCAATCTACCTGTGGCGTGGGAGAATTACGAACGCCAGCTATAGATGGGAAACTGATGGCGTGCACTTATTTGTCACGCCATCAGTATTTCAATTATTGATGGCGTTGGCTTCCTATCCCACCACTATTTTTTAATAGTGGCGTCGTATTGGTGGTTTCGGGTGTCCACGCCACCAAGGCTAATTTTGCCACGTCATAGCTAGACTTTTTTGCACTAGTGCCATAAGGACTCATATCGGTTACTGCTTTGGCTTAAAAAAATTGTGGCAAAAAAGGTTGTATTCACAAATACCCCTCATCACACGCATCGCAACCGCATAAATCACCGAAATAACTCAAAAATCCCAGAAAATTGAAACCCTTATGGCCTAGAGTCTTTAGTATTTACTCTGGCATTGACGTGCCCAGCGTAGCATGAGAAAGAGAGGTTGGAATCACAGTCCCAGCATTTTAGAGCAGAAGAAAAATATTATTTGACCAACGGTTCTCACTTCACTCGTCGAAACTCCATGCGGGTCTCCCAAGTCCAAGTCTTCCCCATATAAGAACATGACATTTTTGTTTCCAAGAGACGCAAAAAGCCATGGACCTGTATACTAGTCTTTCTGAGAACGACCATGCTCGATGTCAACTCACGCGAGGAATGTTATATTACGATCATGAAAATTTTCATATAAATCATACAAATATATACTATTTTTACAAAATATTTTATAAAAAGGTATGTTAAATTAACTAAATGTGAGTCCAAATTATCTATTTATCCACCGAAATGAACAAAAACTTAACTTTCAAAAGACCTAATATACTCCCTCCATTTTTATAAACCTGAATGTTCATGAGTACGTAACCTAGTGATCTTCTGTGCACTTCTGCTTGTTTGGTCTGTCACCAAATTGAAAGGATCACAATCTATCATATTGTGCGGTGCATCACAACTTGTACGTGCTTCACACCCTTTCTCATAATAAGATCACATCCCCCCATCCCGCCGTGCGACCCGGATGGAAAACCTAGTCGCCGTTGCCAGGCTCTTCCCTCCACCCTGGCGGTCGCTAGAGGGAGCGCCCGGGCGAAGCCCTGCCAATGCCCGCAGGGAGATCTCGTCTCCACGCGGGGAGGGGCGGTGCGGGCCATGCTTCCGGAGCCTGGATCCAGTGCTTGGCGTCTGGCGCTGCTGCGCGGCAGCGTACCGGAGCCGGTTGGCGGCGGCGGCATGGCGCGACGGGCCACGAGGCGGAGTGCTACGATCGGTGGTAGGACGACGGGGCGCTGCACGCATGGCTGGGTGGCGAGGTTGGCTGCAGCGGTGCCTGGCCCAGATCCACCCCATCCGGCAGTGCGGGTCGTGGGTGACTTGGGCTGCGGGCGGCTGCCCCTGCCTCTGTGACGAGCTGGTGGGGATGGCGGCGTAATGGCGGTGGCGGGCTAGGCATGCAGGCCTAGTCCTCATCAGGACCTTCCTGGTCTGGTGCATGGATGACGACGGGTGGCGCGAGGAGGCATCTCCGGTGAGCTCTCTTGGCTACTACTAAGGGTCTGTTTGATGTCCCTCGTCGGTGGGCGGGCAGTTGCGGGTGGCCACTCGGGGATGTGTGCCGGCTACCATGGTGGTCAACATGGGGTGTGTTTGGTGGGGAGGTCTGTAGGAGGGATGGGAGGCCCTGATGTGGTCGGGCCACCTGTCGTGGGCGCAGGGGTGTGCCGGTCGTGGATGCGTCCGCTCCTCCTTCTCCTCCTTTCTTCGACCGCGGGCAGGTAGGGGCAGGTATGTCGATGTTCGGGACAGGCTTCTGCTGGTGGCTCCGTCGGTCGGGCCAAAGCTGGGGCCTTTGGGCTATGACGAGGTTGTCTAGTTGCAGGGTGGTGGTCCTGGCGGCAAGAGGCGTGGTGCTCATGGGCGGAGTGCACATCTCGGGTGCGTGCCGGCATCCATGGCCACCTGGTTGTTGGTGGTCGATGTATGGCGTGGCGGTTTGGCCGAGGTGGGTGAGCGTCAGGGTGCATTACTTGCCCGGCTCTTCTACCAGGCCAATAGTGGCGGCGTCTGCGGGCGTCGTGTCCTTCCTGAAGGCTCCGCCACGGTTGCTCCCGTCTCCTCCAATATGCTCCGGATGAAAACTTGATCTTGGATTAGACGGATGTGGCACTCGGGTGTGTTGAATATATGAGCAAATTACTATGAGATTTAATCCAAACAAACAGTAAATAAATCATGACGGCTATAACAAAGATTAAACTAATCATGCGGATTAATACAGTAGATGAACAGATCATATCTAAGCCACAGACTAGGAATAGGAATTCTAGCACGATCTCAAACAAAGAAGACAAGAACACATACGGTGCGGCGGGAGCAGAACCATTGGCGTTGACATTGTCGGCCATGTTGTTGATGAAGAGGTTGCCGAGATCGGGGAATAAGTCGTCGTTGGCGAAGTCGTCGCTGCCAGGAGTCGCGCGAGTGCGCTCCCCAAAAACCTGATCGCCCCTCTCCCGTACAGGATCACAAGAGGCGGGGTTCCGGAGGCCTGCTGTCCCTTCTTGCGGTGCACGCCGGAAGGAGGGATGGAGAAGACTTGCGTGGCAGCGCGGTGTTCTGGAAAGGTGTGAAACCATATGCTGTGGCGGCGACTAGGGTAGACGTTTGCCTGTCTATATAGTGCGGATCGGGTAGGTCGTGGGAGTAAACCCCATGTCCAAGTCAATAACAGCCCCACGATCCAAAAGAATCGGAAACGGCTGAGTAATTAACGCCTCAGTTAATTAGTAATTAATGACTCACTAATTTTCCCGAGCAGCAAAAATATAGACAACATACATAGCTTTGTCCTCGGCTCGGCTCATTCCCGAAACCCGACGCGGCGCGTCGTGACGAGGCGTGGCGTGGCGAGGCGAGCGAGGAGGAGGAGCACGCGTGTAGGTCTCCTCTTCTCATGCTCATACAAGTGCTAGAAGAGCTCACCTTATAAAGTGGTGCAACTCTCTCTCACCTAGTAGTATGGGACTAAACTCTAGTCCCACTCACACCACACAGCCATGCATGAATGGGCCATGCGAATTTCAGATTTTAGTTGGGCTTTGGGCGAAAGGCCTACTTGTAAAATCCAACAATCCCCCACAAAGTCTCATTGGCACATGTCATCATTTGGTTCCAAAACATTGTTCATATACCGGTGCTTAGTGGAGACTGTTAAGTTGAACTTCCACTTAGAAGTTTAAGCTACACTAGATCACAACTTTAATAGTGGACTATGCCTTGAACTACAAATTTTCTGCGAGACTAGTTTCACACAAATTCTTGACCGATACTGGGCTGCCGCAAGGCTTCCCCGCGGGTGGAGCGTATACGTCATACTCCAGGGCCTTTCATGAATTTATTAGAGAACACCCAATTATCACATACTGCGACGTTTAACAGTCAAATTCATATAGGTGCGTTCCTGAGGAGATGCTCTGCAGGGCAACATATCTGCTTACACAAATAAGCCACTTGAAACACATTAAGATAAGTATTAACCTGCCATGCAGATCAGGAGAGTATTGCATCATCACGGAGTGGGATTAATTGATATAGGGATACTCTCCCACTTCTACTTCACGGGATCTCCGATCACATAGAGTGGGTTACCACTGTGGACAACTCATACGGTGGGTCTCAAACCCATCTCCATCGATGCATCATCTATCACATTACGTGATAAACCCTTTGTGAAGGGATCTGCCAACTTTCTAGACGTTTGGATATGATTCAACGTAATAACTCCGGAGTTCCGTAATTCTCTTCACATGCCTTGAGGACTTCATATTATCCTTAGAACTGTTTATCTTGATTATCACAGTTTGATTATCACAGTTCATCAAGATAGGGGGTATTGGTTTTTCAACCATAGGTAAGTCCATCAAGAGCTCACGAAGCCACTCTGCTTCAACAGTGGCAGTGTCTAATGCTGTGAGTTCTGCTTCCATAGTTGACCTCGTTAAGATGGTCTGCTTGCAAGACTTCCAGGAAACAGCGCCACCACCAAGCGTAAAAACATAACCACTCGTGGCCTTAATCTCATCAGCATCAGATATCCCGTTTGAGTCACTATAACCCTCCAGTACCCTCGGATACCCGGTGTAGTCAATCCCATAGCTCGCAGTGCCTTTCAAATAGCGCATAACTCTCTCAAGCGCATGTCAATGATCATCTCCCGGTTTTGACACAAACCGACTCAGTTGTCAGGCCTCGTGGCACTCGTCAAATACATAAGCGACCCAATAATCTGAGAATACCTCAGTTGATCTCTAGCAATCCGTCAATTCTTTCGAAGCAACACACTAGCATCATATGGAGTTGGAGAGGGCTTGCAGTCGCTATACCCAAAACGACTCAAGACCTTTTCCACATAGTGAGATTGAAGCAGTGTAATCCCACCATTCTCATCTCTCAATAGCTTGATGTTTAGAATAACATCAGCTACTCCTAGATCCTTCATCTCAAAACAACGAGATAGGAAATCCTTAACTTCCTTGATTAAATCAAGTTTGGTTCCAAATATCAGTATGTCGTTGACATACAGACAAAGAATAACTCCTTCGCCCCCACCATGGCGATAGTACACACACTTTTCACCTTCGTTTACAACAAAGCCTGCAGCAGTTAATGTTCTTTCAAACTTTTCATGCCACTCCATAGGAGCTTGTTTAAGGCCATATAAAGACTTTAATAACTTGCACACCTTTCCTTCCTGACCAGGTACTACAAAACCATCTGGCTGATCCATGTAAATTTCCTCCTTCAACTCTCCATTGAGGAAAGTCGTCTTAACGTCCATTTGATGAATGACAAGACCGTGTGAGGCAGCCAATGATAGTAGCACCCGAATAGTGGACAGTCTAGCCACAGGTGAGTAAGTATCAAAAAAGTCTTCTCCTTCTTTCTGGGTATAACCCTTGGCCACAAGCCGTGCCATGTACTTTTCAATCATACCATCAGGTTTAAGCTTTTTCTTGAACACCCACTGATACGTCCAATTTGCATCATGATTTCCTACTGTTAATTAATATATTTTTAATCATTATTTCACTTCATGGTACAATTCTTATGCCTTTTCTCTCTTATTTTGCAAGATTCACATGAAGGGGGAGATTGCTGGCATTTGGAATTCTGGACCGAAAAGGGGTGAAATAGAGATAGCTATTCTGCCCAATTCCAAATGACCTAAAAATTTATGGAGAATTATTTTGGAATATATAAAATACTGGCGAAAGAATTACCAGGAGGGGGCCCACCAGGAAGCCACAAGGTTGGGGGCGCGCCCTACCCCCCTGGGCGGGCCCCTCGAGCTTGTGGGGCCCCTGGCAGGCCTCCGGCCCCCTCCTTCTGCTATATGAAGCCATTTGCCCTAGAAAAAATCAGAAGAAGACTTTCGGGATGAAGCGCCGCCATCTCGAGGCGGAACCTGGGCAGGAGCACTTTTGCTCTCCGGTACAGCGATTCCACCAGGGAAACTTCACTCCGAGAGGGGGAAATCGAAGCCATCGACATCACCAACGATCCTCTCATCGTGGGAGGACCAATCTTCATCAACATCTTCACCAGCACCATCTCATCTTAAACCCTAGTTCATCTCTTGTATTCAATCTTTGTCTCAAAACCTCAGATTGGTACCTGTGGGTTGCTAGTAGTGTTGATTACATCTTGTAGTTGATGGTAGTTGGTTTATTTGGTGGAAGATTATATGTTCAGATCCTTAATGCTATTCAATGCCCCTCAGATCTTGAACATGAATATGATTTGTGAGTAGTTACTTTTGTTCTTGAGGACATGGGAGAAGTCTTGTCATAAGTAATCATGTGAATTTGGTATTCGTTCGATATTTTGATGACATGTATGTTGTTGCTTCCTTTAGTGGTGTCGTGTGAACGTCAACTACATGACACTTCACCATCTTTGGGCCTAAGGGAAGGCATTGTGGAGTAGTAATTAGATGATGGGTTGCTAGAGTGACAGAAGCTTAAACCCTAGTTTATGCGCTATTCCGTAAGGGGCTGATTTGGATCCATATGTTTCATGCTATGGTTAGATTTATCTTAATTCTTCTTTCATAGTTGCGGATGCTTGCGAGAGGGGGTAATCATAAGTGGGAGGCATGTTCAAGTAAGAACAGCACCCAAGCATCGGTCCACACACATATTAAATTATCAAAGTAGCGAACGCGAATCAAACAAACATGATGAAAGTGACTAGATGAAATTCCCGTGTGTCCTCGAGAACGCTTTGCTTATTATACGAGTTTGTTCCGGCTTGTCCTTTGCTATAAAAAGGATTGGGCCACCTTGCTGCACTTTATCATACTTGTTACTTGTTACTTGTTACGAATTATCTTGCTACCAAAACTATCTGTTACCGCTACTTTCAGTACTTGCAGAGAATACCTTGCTGAAAACCGCTTGTCATTTTCTTCTGCTCCCCGTTGGGTTCGAGACTCTTACTTATCGAAAGGACTATGATTGATCCCCTATACTTGTGAGTCATCACCCACTTACATCCTATAGGTTTGCACCCATAAGGACGATCAGTGATTTCACAGGTTCCATTAGCTAAGATGGAATCCATCTCGCTACGGACAGCTTCCTTTCAGTAGTCAGCATCAGGAGATGCATAGGCTTCTGAAATAGTCCTGGGTATGTCATCCACGAGGTACACAATGAAGTCATCACCAAAGGACTTTGCGGTCCTCTGTCTCTTACTCCTTACAAGGGTTTCATTGTCATCCTCCACAGGATTCTCAACGTGTTCCATCGCAATGGTTGGTTCAGGAATTACAGCTAATTCCTGACTAGATAGAGTAGGTATCTCCTGATTTGATGAACTTGACATATCCTTCATAGGAAATATGTCCTCAAAGAAAGTCGCATCATTCAACTCCATAATTGTACCAACATGCATGTCAGATTCCTCAGATTTTATTATCAAAAATCTATAGCCAATGCTATAAAAAGCATAGCCCAGAAGAACACAATCTACGGTTTTTGGTCCAAGCTTGCGTTTTTTGGGAATTGGTATATTGACTTTCGCCAAACAACCCCAAGTACATAGATAAGAGAGTTTCAACCTTTTCCTTTCCCATTCCTCAAAAGGAGTCATGGTCTTATGCTTTGTGGGAACTCGGTTTAGGACATGACATGTGATAACCCACAAGTATAGGGGATCGCAACAGTTTTCGCGGGTAGTATTTCACCCAGATTTATTGATTCGACACAAGGGGAGCCAAAGAATATTTGCGAGTATTAGCAGTTGAGTTGTCAATTCAACCACACCTGGAGAACTAAATATCTGTAGCAAAGTGTTTAGTAGCACAGTAGTATGATAGTTTTAAGAGCAATAGTAACTGTGGCGACAGTAACAGAAGCAGTTTTGTAGTAATTGTAAGAGTAGCAGCAACGGAAGTAACTTAGCAAAGATCAATATGCGAAAAGAGTAGGCATTGGATCAGTGATGGATAATTATGTTGGATGACATTCATCATGTAACAGTCACAGCCTAGGGCGATACACAATAGCTCCAATTCATCAATGTAATGTAGGCACGTATTCCGTATATAGTCATACGTGCTTATAGTAAGAACTTGCATGACATCTTTTGTCCTACCCTCCCATGGCAGCGGGGTCCTTAAGGAAACTAAGGGATATTAAGGCCTCCTTTTAATAGAAAACTGTAACAAAGCATTAGCACATAGTGAATACATGAACTCCTCAAACTACGGCAATCACCAGAAAGAATCCCAATTATTGTCACCTTGGGATATGCGGATCATGACACGTAACAGGTGCATATAACTTGCAAGATAGGATCAAGAACTCAAATATATTCATGAAAACATAGAGGGTTCAGATCTGAAATCATGTCACTCGGGTCCTAGTGACAAGCATTAAGCATAGCAAAGTCATAGCAACATCAATCTCAGAACATAGTGGATACTAGGGATCAAAGCCCTAACAAATTGACTCGATTAAATGGTAAATCTCATCCAACCCATCATCGTCCAGCAAAGCTATGAAGAAATTACTCACACACGGTGGTAAGCATCATGAAATTGGTGATGGAGGATGGTTGATGATGACGACTGCTACTTGTAGCTTGCGTTGGTTTTATCCCCGAAGAGGAAGGGATGATGCAGCACAGTAGAGGTAAGTATTTCCCTCAGTTATGAAACCAAGGTTATCAATCCAGTAGGAGAACCATGCAACACCTCGTTAGCAGTACCTGCACACAAACAACAAATCCTTGCACCCAACGCAAACGAGGGGTTGTCAATCCCTCGGCGGTCAATTGCAAGAGTAAATTGTATGTGATAGATAGATAGATTAAAACAAAAATACAAAATAAAATAAATAAAGAAAAGGTGCAGCAATATTTTTAGGGTTTTAGTAATTGATTTAGATAGATCCGGGGGCCATAGTTTTCACTAGAGGCTTCTCTCAAGAAAATAGCATACGTTGGGTAGACAAATTACTGTTGGGCAATTGATAGAAAAGCAAATAATCAGGACGATATCCAAGGCAATGATCATCTATATAGGCATCACGTCCGAGACAAGTAGATCGACTCCTGCCTGCATCTACTACTATTCCTCCCCACATCGACCGCTATCCAGCATGCATCTAGTGTATTAAGACCATAAAGAATGGAGTAACGCCTTAAGAACGATGACATGATGTAGACAAGATAAACGCACGTATGAATAAAACCCATCTTTTTACCCTTAATTGCAACGATACATACGTGTCATGTCCCTTTCTGCCACTGGGATTGAGCACCGCAAGATCGAACCCATTACAAAGCACCTCTTCCCATGGAAAGATAAATCAATCTAGTTGGCCAAACCAAATCAATAGATCGGAGAAGAAATACGAGGCTATAATAATCATGCATAAAAGAGATCGGAGAAGACTCAAATAATATTCATGGATAATCTGATCGTAAACTCACAATTCATCGGATCCCAACAAACACACCGCAAAAAGTGATTACATCGGATAGAACTCCAAGAACATCGAGGAGAACATTGTATTGAAGATCAAAAAGAGAGACGAAGCCATCTAGCTACTAACTATGGACCTGAAGGTCTGTGGTGAACTACTCACGCATCATCAGAAGGGTAGCAAGGTTGATGTAGAGCCCCTCCGTGATCGATTCCCCCTCCGGCGGAGTACCGGAGAAGGCCTCCAGATGGGATCTCTCGAGAACAGAAACTTGCGGCGGCGGAAAAAGTATTTTGTGGACTCCCTTGAGGGTTTCTGATTTTTCTGGAATTTATAGTGGTGGAATTAGGTCAAACGGAGCTCTGTGGGCCCCACGAGGTACCAGGGCGCACCTGCCCCACCCAGGCTTTCCCTGGTGCCTCGTGGGCACCCCTTGGGGCTTCTGGCCTTCTCCCGAAGCTTCTAGTGTTTATCTTGTCTAGAAAAAAATCTCCAAAAAGTTTCGTGGCATTTGGACTTCGTTTGGTATTGATATTCTGTAAAACAAAAACAGGGCAGAAAACAGCAACTGGCATTGGGCACTAAGTTAATAGGTTAGTCCCAAAAAATGATATATAATTGTTGTAAAAGTATATAAAAACATCCAAGATTGATAATATAACAGCATGGAACAATCAAAAATTATAGATACATTGGAGACGTATCAGCATCCCCAAGCTTAATTCCTGCTCGTCCTCGAGTAGGTAAATGATAAAAACAGAGTTTTTGCTATAGAATGCTACCTATCATATTCATCATATATTCTTTTCTTTTATAGCATGGACATTGGACTTGAATGATTCAAAGCAATAGTCTATAGTTTGACATGAAGATATAAATACTCAAGCATGCTAACAAGCAACCATGTCTTTCAAAATATCAACGCTAAAGAAAGTTATCCCTAGCCCATTATGCTCAATCATTGATCCATTCATGAAACACACTCAAATATTAGCTACGTCCAATGCACAAGTATGACAATAGTGCTCTCTAGTTGGTGCTTTTGTAAGAGAAGATGGAGACTCAAATAAAAATAAAAATTGCATAAAAGTAAAAAGATAGGCCCTTCGCAGAGGGAAGCAGAGATTTGTCAAATGTGCTAGAGCTCAAAGCTGAAATTAAAGAGATAAAATATTTTGAGAGGCATGCTTTTCCTGTCAATGAAAACAATCGAGAATTCCCAATATTTTCCATGCTAGACACATCATAGGTGGTTCCCAAACAGAAAGTAAAGCTTATTTCCTTTCCACCATTTCTTTCACAATCCATGGCTAGCCGTATCCACGGGTGCCCTCCATACCATCACTTTCCAAGGAATTTTGTTGTTATTAATTTTTGATTTCATTGTGGGACTGGGCATCCCTATTACCAGCCACTCTCTCATGCAATGACAAGTGAATAAACACTCATCATGAGAATAACACACCTAGCATGGCAAATAATGGCCAGCCCCTGCCGCTTCATGAGCGGTACAGGCACACAAAAAGGAAAATTATTTTGAAAATTAGAGATGGCACACGCAAATTTACTTGGAACGGCATTGAAATACCGCATATAGGCAAATATAGTGGACTCATTTGGCACAACTTGGGTTTATGGAGTTTGGATGCACAGGCAGTATTTCCGCTTAGTACAAATGAAGGCTAGCAAATAAATTGAGAAGCAACCAACCAAAAAACAAAAACGGTCATAAACATGCATTGAACATAACTAACACCAAATAATGCACCATAAGTAGGATATAATTTCGTTACATAACTATTGACTTGATGTGCATGCATAGGGAATCACAAACCTTAACACTAATATTCCTACTAAATCACAATTACTCACTAACATGACTCACATATTATCATTTCCGTATCGCAAAACTATTGCAAGGAATCACACTTATGATATCCAATGATCTATATGAAAGTTTTTATTATATCCCTCTTGAATATTGATCACTTTGGGACCAAATTCATATCTTGTGCAAATTATCGTTACTATCATCAACTCTCAAAAAGATTTAAGTGAAGCACGAGAGTCTAAATATTTTTTCAAAATTTTAATCTTATCAATTCTCAAAATAATATAAGTGAAGCATGAGAATTCATTTCTCCAAAATTTCAATCTTATCAACTCTCAAAATAATGTAAGTGAAGCATGAGAGTTTATTTCTTCAAAATTTTAATCTTATTGATTCTCAAAATAATATAAGTGAAGCATGAGAATTTATTTCTTCAAAATTTCGCCATCACCGTGCTCAAAAAGATTTAAGTGAAGCACTAGAGCAACTGCCTAGCTCAAAAAAATTAAGTGAAGCACATAGAGTATTCTAACAATGGACAATTGCATTTTTATTCCTAGTTGGTTCCTACCCATGGGTTTTGCCCTTACTTTTCGAGCTTGCTCAGTTTTGCCCATACTTTTTCCATCGAGGTCCCTCGAATGCCCTTTGACCGTTTGACCAATACTTTGAAAATTCATAACAAATTCATATGAACTCAGAAAAATGCAAATAAGAAATCAAAATGTTAAGATAAACATTACCTTTATGTGCATGTCATTTGCATTCAGGACAAAAGCACCGTTTAAACTACTCGAGGTAATTAATGTTATGAATGTTCTAACGACTTTGACCATCATTTGGAAACTTCATAATAAGTTGATATGAACTCAGAAAAATGCAAATAAGATATCAGGATGTTCAGAAAACATCACCTACATTTGCATGTAAGTTTTATTCATGAAAAAAATATTTTTTATACCTTTTTATTTTTAATAATGTTAATAACATTAATAACCTCGGGTAGTTTAAATGGTGCTTTTGTCCTGAATGCAAATGATATGCACATAAAGGTAATGTTTATCTGAACATTTTGATATCTTATTTGCATTTTTCTGAGTTCATATGAATTTGTTATGAATTTTCAAAGTATTGGTCAAACGGTCAAAGGGCATTCAAGGGACCTCGACGGAAAAAGTAAGGGCAAAACTGAGCAAGCTCGAAAAGTAAGGGCAAAACCCGTGGGTTGGAACCAACTAGGGATAAAAATGCAATTGTCCCTTCTAACAAATGATGATTAACGTGTGGCTCTCTCAAGATACTGTTGGAAATATGCCCTAGAGGCAATAATAAATTGGTTATTATTATATTTCCTTGTTCATGATAATCGTTTATTATCCATGCTATAATTGTATTGATTGGAAACTCAAATACATGTGTGGGTACATAAACAACACTGTGTCCCTAGTAAGCCTCTAGTTAACTAGCTCATTGTTAAAAGATGGTGAAGGTTTCCTAGCCATGGACATGAGATGTCATTTGATAACGGGATCACATCATTAGGAGAATGATGTGATGGACAAGACCCAAACTATAAACGTAGCATATGATCGTGTCAGTTTATTGCTATTGTTTTCTGCATGTCAAGTATTTGTTCCTATGACCATGAGATCATGCAACTCACTGACACCGGAGGAATACCTTGTGTGTATCAAACGTCGCAACGTTACTGGGTGACTATAAAGATGCTCTACAGGTATCTCCAAGCGTGTCTGTTGGGTTGGCATGGATCAAGACTGGGATTTGTTACTCCGTGTGACGGAGAGGTATCTCAGGGCCCACTCGGTAATACAACATCACAATGAGCCTTGCAAGCAATGTGACTAAAGTGTTAGCCACGAGATCTTGTATTACGGACCGAGTAAAGAGACTTGCCGATAACGAGATTGAACTAGGTATAGAGATACCGACGATCGAATCTCGGGCAAGTAACATACCGAAGAACAAAGGGAACAGCATACGGGATTAACTGAATCCTTGACATAGAGGTTCGACCGATATAGATCTTCGTAGAATATGTAGGAACCAATATGGGCATCCAGGTCCCGCTATTGGTTATTGACCGTAGAGGTGTCTCGGTCATGTCTACATAGTTCTCGAACCCGCAGGGTCTACACACTTAACGTTTGGTGACGATTAGTATAGTTGAGTTATTGTGTTGGTGACTGAAGGTTGTTCGGAGTCCCGGATGAGATCCCGGACATGACGAGGATCTCCGGAATAGTCCGGAGGTAAAGTTTGATATATGTGATAATAGTGTTTTCATCTCCGGAAGGGTTCCGGAATTCACCGGAAGGGGTTCCGGATGTTTACCGAAGTGTTTGGGTGCAGCAACACTTTATATGGGCCAAAGGGGTAAAACCCACGAGGTATTGGAAAGTGCAAAAGGAAGTTTTGCTGCTGCCTTAAGCGGTACTACCGCTTGTAAGGCAGTAATACCGCGTAAGCGGTACTACCGCTTGTGTGAAGCGGTACTACCGCTCAAGCGGTACTACCGCTTGTACGCGGTACTGCTGGAATCCGAGTGGGACTCTTTCCGTGAGGGCCAAACCGACCTTGTGCGGGCAAAACCGACCTTGTGGAGGCTTTCTCTCCAAGTTTAGACCCCAGGGCTCAACATATAAATAGAGGGGCAGGGCTAGCACACGGGACACATCAAGATTTCCCAAGCCGTGTGCCGGCAACCCTAACCCTCTAGTTCCTCCCGTCACAATCTCCGTAGTGCTTGCCGAAGCCCTACAGAGATTGTTCCTCACCACCATCACCATGCCGTCGTGCTGCCGGAACTCATCCACTACTTCACCATCGCTCGCTGGATCGAGGAGGTGAAGGCGTCATCAAGCCGTACGTGTGTTGAACGCGGAGGTGCCGTCCATTCGGCGCTAGATCGTGTTTGGATCGAGGGACGACTTGCGATTTGGATCGCGAAGACGTTCGACTACATCAACCACGTTTCTTAACGCTTCCGCTTAGCGATCTACAAGGGTATGTAGATTCACTCTCCCTCCCATAGATGCTCATCACCATGGATATATCTTGCGTGTGCGTAGGAAATTTTTTGTTTCCCATGCGACGTTCCCCAACAGTGGTATCAGAGCTAGGTCTATGTGTAGATGAGATCTCGAGTAGAACACAAAGGAGTTTGTGGGCGTTGATATTCAGATTGCTTCCTCCCTTGGTCTTTTCTTGTTTCGGCGGTATTGTGGGATGAAGCGGCTCGGACCAACATTACTCGTACGCTTACGAGAGACCGGTTCCATCAACTGACATGTAACTTTGTTGCATAAAGATGGCTGGCGGGTGTCTGTCTCTCCTACTTTAGTTGTCCTTGAGAAGGTTGAAAAGCAATTTTTGTATCACCGTTGTGGTTTTTGCGTAGGTAAGCATTGTTCTTGCTAGATACCCGTAGCAGCCACGTAAAACTTGCAACAACAATTAGAGGACGTCTAACTTGTTTTTGCAGGGTATGTTTTGATGTGATATGGCCAATTACATGATGAGATATATGTGATGTATGAGATGATAATGTGTTGTATAGAATATCACCACTTGCATGTCGATGAGTACGGCAACTGGAAGGAGCCATAGAGTTTTCTTTAATTATTTTTGCCATTTTGCTTTACTTAATCGCTATGAGTTAGCAATAGTCGTGGAAGCAACAGTCGGCGCGACAACCTCATGGCGACACATTGATGGAGATCAAGATGATGGAGATCATGGTGTCATGCCGGTGACGATGGAGATCATGCCGGTGCTTTGGAGATGGGGATCAAAAGCACAAGCTCATGGCCATATAATGTCACTTATGATTTGCATGTGATGTTAATCCTTTTAGGCATCTTATTTTGCTTAGGACAACGGTAGCATTATAAGGTGATCCCTCACTTAAATTTCAAGATAAAATTGTGTTCTCCCCGAGTGTGCACCGTTGCGACAGTTCATCGTTTCGAGACACCACGTGATGATCGGGTGTGATAGACTCTACGTTCGCATACAACGGGTGCAAGCCAGTGTTGCACGTGCGGAACACTCGGGTTAAACTTGACGAGCCTAGCATGTACAGACATGGCCTCAGAACACAAGAGACCGAAAGGTCGAACATGAGTCATATAGTAGATATGATCAACATGAAGATGTTCACCATTGAAACCACCTCAACTCATGTGATGATCGGACTTGAGTTGGTGGATTTGGATCATGTGACACTCGAATGACCGGAGGGATGTCAATTTGAGTGGGAGTTTTTTTAAGTAATATGATTAACTAAACTCATTATCTTGAACAATAGTCTAAGTTGTCTTTGCTATATTTATGTTGTAGATCATGGCTCGCGCAGTAGCACCCCTGAATTTTAATGCGTTCCTAGAGAAAGGTAAGTTGAAAGATGATGGAATTAACTTTGTGGACTGAGCCCGTAATCTAAGGATTATCCTTACGGCTTCCCAGAAGGCTTATGTCCTTGATGCACCGCTTGGTGATCCACCCGCTCCAGTTGAGTCTCTAGACGTTGTGAACGCCTGGCAAGCTCGCTCTGATGATTACTCAATAGTTCAATGTGCAATTTTGTATGGCTTAGAACCGGGACTTCAAAGACGTTTTGAACGTCATGGAGCATATGAGATGTTACAGCAGTTGAGGTTTATCTTTCAGAAGAATGCCCAGATCGAGGGGTAGGAGACCTTCGATAAGTTATATGCTTGCAAGATGGAGGAGAACGGGTCTGTTAGTGATCACATACTCAGAATGTCTGGGTACTCCACCCGTTTGGCTGAATTGGGGATGCCCCTTCCGCCAGAGGCTATCACTGACAGAGTTCTTCAATCATTGCCACCTAGCTACAAGAGCTTCGTGTTGAACTATAATATGCACGGGATGAACAAGTCAGTCCCCGAGCTGTTTGCGATGCTAAAAGCCGCTGAGTCTGAAATTCAGAAGGAGCATCAAGTGTTGATGGTCAATAAAACCAGTAGTTTCAAGAAAAATGGCAAGGGTAAGAAGGGTAACTCCAAGAAGAGTGGCAAAGCAGTTGCTCCTCCCGTGAAGAAACCCAAGGCTGGACCCAAACCAGAAACTATGTGCTTTCATTGCAAGGGAACTGGACACTCGAAGCGGAACTGCCCCAAGTATTTGGCTGACAAGAAGGCGGCCAAAAACAAACAAGGTATATATGATATACATGTTATTGATGTGTACCTTACCAACTCTCGTTGTAGTGCCTGGGTATTTGATACCGGTGCGGTTGCTCACATTTGCAAATCTAAACAGGAACTGCGGAATAGACGGAGGCTGGCAAAGGATGAAGTGGCGATGCGCGTGGGAAATGGTTCCAAGGTTGATGTGATCGCCGTCGGCACGCTCGCTCTTCAATTACCATCGGGATTAGTGATGAACCTAAATAATTGTTATTTAGTGCTTGCGTTAAGCATGAACATTATATCTGGATCTTGTTTATTGCGAGACGGTTACTCATTTAAATCAGAGAATAATGGTTGTTCTATTTATATGTGTAATATTTTTTATGGTCATGCACCCGAAGTGAGGGGTTTATTCTTATTGAATCTCGATAGTAATGATACACATGTTCATAACATTGATGCCAAAAGATGTAGAATTGATAATGATAATACCACTTTCTTGTGGCACTGCCGTTTAGGTCATATTGGCGTAAAACGCATGAGGAAGCTCCATGCTGATGGACTTTTGGAGTCACTTGATTTTGAATCACTTAACACATGCGAGCCATGCCTCATGGGCAAGATGACTAAAACGCCGTTCTCTGGAACAATGGAACGGGCAAGTGACTTGTTGGAAATCATAGATACTGATGTGTGCGGTCCGATGAGTATTGAGGCGCGCGGTGGTTATCGTTACTTTCTCACCTTCACTGATGACTTAAGTAGATATGGGTATATTTACTTAACGAAACACAAGTCTTAAACATTTGAAAAGTTCAAACAATTTCAGAGTGAAGTTGAGAATCATCGTAACAAGAAGATTAAATTCCTACGATCTGATCGAGGAGGAGAATATCTGAGTCATGAGTTTGGGAGTCACTTAAGACAATGTGGAATTGTTTCACAACTGACACCGCCTGGAACACCACAGCGTAATGGTGTGTCCGAACATCGTAATCGAACCTTATTGGATATGGTGCGATCTATGATGTCTCTTGCCGATTTGCCACTATCGTTTTGGGGTTATGCATTAGAGACAGCTGCATTCACTTTAAATAGGGCACCATCGAAATCCGTTGAGACGACGCCATATGAACTTTGGTTTGGCAAGAAGCCAAAGCTGTCGTTTCTTAAAGTTTGGGGATGTGATGCTTATGTCAAAAAGCTTCAGCCTGAAAAGCTGGAACCCAAAGCGGAGAAATGTGTCTTCATAGGATACCCAAAAGAGACAGTTGGGTATACCTTCTACCTCAGATCCGAAGGCAAAGTGTTTGTCGCTAAAAACGGAACATTTCTTGAGAAAGAGTTTCTCTCGAAAGATTTGAGTGGGAGGAAGATAGAACTTGATGAGGTTGTTGAACCTTTACTTCAACCTGAGAGTAGCGCAGCGCAGAAAGATGTTTCTATAGAGCCTACATCAGCTGAAGAGGAAGTTGATGATGATCATAAAGCTTCGGATCAAGTTGCTATCGAACCTCGTAGGTCGACAAGGACGTGTACTGCTCCTGAGTGGTACGGCAACCCTGTCTTAGAGGTCATGTTGTTGGACAACGATGAACCTACGAGCTATGGAGAAGCGATGATGGGCCCGGATTCCGAGATGTGGTTAGAGGCCATGAAATCCGAGATGGGATCCATGTATGAAAACAAAGTGTGGACTTTGGAAGTATTACCTGAAGGGCATAAGGCCATTCAGAACAAATGGATCTTTAAGAGGAAGACGGACGCGGACGGTAATGTCACCGTCTATAAAGCTCGACTTGTGGCAAAGGGTTTTTCACGAGTTCAAGGAGTTGACTACGATGAGACCTTCTCACCCGTAGCGATGCTTAAGTCCGTCAGAATCATGTTAGCGATAGCTGCCTTTTTCGATTATGAAATTTGGCAGATGGATGTCAAAACAGCGTTCCTTAACGGTTTCCTTAAGGAAGAGTTGTATATGATGCAACCAGAAGGTTTTGTCGATCCAGAGAATGCTGACAAAGTTTGCAAACTCCAGCGATCCATTTATGGACTGGTGCAAGCATCTCGGAGTTGGTATCTTCGCTTTGATGAAGTGATCAAAGCGTTTGAGTTTATACAAGTTTACGGAGAAGCTTGTATTTACAAGAAAGTGAGTGGGAGCTCTATAGCGTTTCTAATACTATATGTGGATGACATATTACTGATTGGAAACAATATAGAAATGTTGGAAAGCGTGAAGGAATATTTGAACAAGAGTTTTTCAATGAAGGACCTAGGAGAAGCTGCTTTCATATTAGGCATCAAGATCTATAGAGATAGATCAAGACGTTTAATAGGACTTTCACAAAGCACATACCTTGATAAGATTTTGAAGAAGTTCAAAATGGATCAGTCCAAGAAGGGGTTCTTGCCTTTTTTGCAAGGTGTGAAGTTGAGTAAGACTCAATGCCCAGTGACTGCAGAAGATAGAGAAAAGATGAGTGTCATCCCCTATGCTTCAGCCAAAGGCTCTATCATGTATGCAATGCTGTGCACAAGACCCGATGTCAGCCTTGCCATAAGTATGGTCGGAAGGTTTCAAAGTGATCCAGGAATGGAACACTGGACGGCAGTCAAGAATATCCTGAAGTATCTGAAAAGGACTAAGGACATTTTTCTCGTTTATGGAGGTGATCAAGAGCTCGTCGTAAAGGGTTACGTCGATGCAAGCTTTGACACTGATCCGGATGACTCTAAGTCGCAAACCGGATACGTATTTATTCTTAATGGGGGTGCGGTTAGCTGGTGCAGTTCCAAGCAAAGCGTGGTAGCTGATTCTACATGCGAAGCGGAGTACATCGCTGCCTCGGAGGCGGCGAAGGAAGGTGTCTGGATGAAGGAGTTCATGACAGATCTTGGAGTAGTGCCTAGTGCGCTTAACCCAATGACTCTGTTTTGTGATAATACTGGTGCCATTGCTCTAGCCAAGGAACCAAGATTTCACAAGAGGACCAGACACATAAAGCGACGTTTCAATTCCATCCGCGATTACATCAAGGAGGACGACATAAATATTTGCAAAGTACACACGGATCTAAATGTTGCAGATCCGATGACTAAACCTCTTCCAAGGGCTAAACATGAACAACACCAGAACTGCATGGGTGTTCGATTCATTACAATGTAAATCACATAGTGATGTGAACTAGATTATTGACTCTAGTGCAAGTGGGAGACTGTTGGAAATATGCCCTAGAGGCAATAATAAATTGGTTATTATTATATTTCCTTGTTCATGATAATCGTTTATTATCCATGCTATAATTGTATTGATTGGAAACTCAAATACATGTGTGGGTACATAAACAACACTGTGTCCCTAGTAAGCCTCTAGTTAACTAGCTCATTGATCAAAAGATGGTGAAGGTTTCCTAGCCATGGACATGAGATGTCATTTGATAACGGGATCACATCATTAGGAGAATGATGTGATGGACAAGACCCAAACTATAAACGTAGCATATGATCGTGTCAGTTTATTGCTATTGTTTTCTGCATGTCAAGTATCTGTTCCTATGACCATGAGATCATATAACTCACTGACACCGGAGGAATACCTTGTGTGTATCAAACGTTGCAACGTTACTGGGTGACTATAAAGATGTTCTACAGGTATCTCCGAGGGTGTCTGTTGGGTTGGCATGGATCAAGACTGGGATTTGTTACTCCGTGTGACGGAGAGGTATCTCAGGGCCCACTCGGTAATACAACATCACAATGAGCCTTGCAAGCAATGTGACTAAAGTGTTAGCCACGAGATCTTGTATTACGGACCGAGTAAAGAGACTTGCCGATAACGAGATTGAACTAGGTATAGAGATACCGACGATCGAATCTCGGGCAAGTAACATACCGAAGAACAAAGGGAACAGCATACGGGATTAACTGAATCCTTGACATAGAGGTTCGACCGATATAGATCTTCGTAGAATATGTAGGAACCAATATGGGCATCCAGGTCCCGCTATTGGTTATTGACCGTAGAGGTGTCTCGGTCATGTCTACATAGTTCTCGAACCCGCAGGGTCTACACACTTAACGTTTGGTGACGATTAGTATAGTTGAGTTATTGTGTTGGTGACCGAAGGTTGTTCGGAGTCCCGGATGAGATCCCGGACATGACGAGGATCTCCGGAATAGTCCGGAGGTAAAGTTTGATATATGTGATAAAAGGAAGTTTTGTTGCTGCCTTAAGCGGCACTACCGCTTGTAAGGCAGTACTACCGCGTAAGCGGTACTACCGCTTCTGTGAAGCGGTACTACCGCTTGTGTGAAGCGGTACTACCGCTCGTGAGCGGTACTACCGCTTGTACGCGGTACTGCTGGAATCCGAGTGGGACTCTTTCCGTGCGGGCCAAACCGACCTTGTGCGGGCAAAACCGACCTTGTGGAGGCTTTCTCTCCAAGTTTAGACCCCAGGGCTCAACATATAAATAGAGGGGCAGGGCTAGCACACGGGACACATCAAGATTTCCCAAGCCGTGTGTCGGCAACCCTAACCCTCTAGTTCCTCCCGTCACAATCTCCGTAGTGCTTGGCGAAGCCCTGAAGATTGTTCCTCACCACCATCACCACGCCGTCGTGCTGCCGGAACTCATCCACTACTTCACCATCGCTCGCTCGATCGAGGAGGTGAAGGCGTCATCAAGCCGTACGTGTGTTGAACGCGGAGGTGCCGTCCGTTCGGCGCTAGATCGTGTTTGGATCGAGGGACAACTTGCGATTTGGATCGCAAAGACGTTTGACTACATCAACCGCGTTTCTTAACGGTTCCGCTTAGCGATCTACAAGGGTATGTAGATTCACTCTCCCTCTCGTAGATGCTCATCACCATGGATAGATCTTGCGTGTGCGTAGGAATTTTTTTGTTTCCCATGCGACGTTCCCCAACAGATAGGTGTGTTCAGCAAAGATGAATGTGACAAACTAAAAAGCAAACAAAGCAAAGACTCATATAATACAAGGCGCTCTAAGTAAAACACATATCATGTGACGAATAAAAATATAGCTCCAAGTAAAATTACCGATGGTTGGTAGAAGAAAGAGGGGATGCCTTCCGGGGAATCCCCATGCTTAGACGCTTGAGTCTTCCTTGAATATCACCTTGGGGTGCCTCGGGCATCCCCAAGCTTAGGCTCTCACCCAAAACTTGAAAACTTCAATCACACAAAACTCAACAAAACCTTCGTGAGATCCGTTAGTATAACAAAATAAATCACTACTTTAAGTACTGTTGCAAACCCATTCATATTTTATTTTTGCATTATACCTACTGTACTCTAACTTCACCATGGCTTATACCCCCCGATACAATCCATAGATTCATCAAAACAAGCAAGTAGTCCATCAAAAACAGAACCTGTCAAAAACTAAACAGTCTGTAGCAATCTATTTAAAAACCATACTTATGTAACTCCAAAAATTCTGAAAAATTAGTACAACGTGGGAAATTTATATACCAATACTGTGTAAAAATTTCAGATTTTTTTGACTCCCAGTACAGAAACAAAATTCTGGCACTGGACGCAAAACTTTCTGTTTTCCAAACAGCATCAATTATATTATCTTCCAAATCATCACAAAGGTTTACCTCGCACAAACACTAATTAAAAACACAAAAACACAATCATACCAGTAGCACAATTGTGGAAACACACAATATCAGAAACAAAAGGTAAAAAATTTATTTTATTCATTGGGTTGCCTCCCAACAAGCACTATTGTTTTATGCCCCTAGCTAGGCATAATGCATAGTTTCAAGTATTGTCATCTTTGGTTTCCAACTCCTCAATCACACATCCATTTTTTCTAATAGATTTAACATAGGTGTTTATCACCATCACACTTCTAGGCACAAAATCAAGAATTTTACTTTTCTGAATAGGTTCTTTAATTATTCCAATGAAACCGGGGTGCACGCTAATCATTTTATGATCCTCATTCCCCTTACTAGAAGTAGCACCATTGGTTTTACAGACATACATAAATTTGCAATTCTTGCTAAGAGTAGTTTTTTCAATAGTTTTGGCGGAAGAAAAAGCGGAACCTAATTTATTAATAATTTCCTCCAACTTATCGATCCTAGCGGGACTTTGTTCCACCTTTTCATTAATTGTTGGTTCTTTCTCTTTTAGCATCTTAAGAGTAATCCATACTTTTGATCCAAATTGAGTAACCTGGTTATGAATCTTTTTATCTAAATTTTCAATATGCTCAACGGTAAGCATTTTATTTTCAATAGCATCTAACCTTTGCATAACATGTTCCAAGGTCAAAGTTGTTTCATTAATAGTAATAGGTGGTGATCCCACTAAATTTCCCATAGCATTAAAAGCATCCGTAGAGGGACACATCAAGAAATTTCCTCCAGTAATAGTATCAAGCACAAATCTATACCAAGTAGCAATGCCCACATAATAATTGCGAAGAAGGATGGTAGAGGATTGCTTACGAGTTGATCTATTGTGAGCATCACAAATCCTATACCAAGCATCTTTTAAATTCTCTCCTCCCCTTTGTTTAAAATTAAGTACTTCATTTTCAGGGGTAATAGTAACGAGCGAAGAACTAGCCATAATGATAAAGCAAGCAAGCAAACGAGCAAACAAGAAAAAGGCAAACAGAAAATATTTTTTTATTTTTGTAAAAACGTTTTAGAAGTGGGGGAGATGAAAACGAGACGCAAATAAAATAAATGCAAGGAGATGAGAGTTTATGCAAAGGTACTTGATAGATGTTGATGATGTCTCCCCGGCAACGGTGCCAGAAATTTTTCCTGCTACTTGTAGCTAGCGTTGGTTTTATCCCCGAAGAGGAAGGGATGATGCAGCACATCAGAGGTAAGCATTTCCCTCAGTTATGAAACCAAGGTTATCAATCCAGTAGGAGAACCATGCAACACCTCATTAGCAGTACCTGCACACAAACAACAAATCCTTGCACCCAACGCAAACGAGGGGTTGTCAATCCCTCGGCGGTCAATTGCAAGATTAAATTGTATATGATAGATAGATAGATTAAAACAAAAATACAAAATAAAATAAATAAAGAAAAAGTGCAGCAATATTTTTAGGGTTTTAGTAATTGATTTAGATAGACTCGGGGGCCATAGTTTTCACTAGAGTCTTCTCTCAAGAAAATAGCATACGGTGGGTAGACAAATTACTGTCGGGCAATTGATAGAAAAGCAAATAATCATGACGATATCCAATGCAATGATCATGTATATAAGCATCACGTCCGAGACAAGTAGACTGACTCCTGCCTGCATCTAATACTATTACTCCACACATCGACCGCTATCCAGTATGCATCTAGTGTATTAAATCCATAAAGAACGGAGTAACGCCTTAAGAACGATGACATGATGTAGACAAGATAAACTCACGTAGGAATAAACCCCATCTTTTTACCCTTAATAGCAATGATACATACGTGTCATGTCCCTTTCTGTCACTGGGATTGAGCACCGCAAGATCGAACCCATTACAAAGCACCTCTTCCCATGGCAAGATAAATCAATCTAGTTGGCCAAACCAAATCAATAGATCGGAGAAGAAATACGAGGCTATAATAATCATGCATAAAAGAGATCAGATAAGACTCAAATAATATTCATGGATAATCTGATCATAAACTCACAATTCATCAGATCCCAACAAACACACCACAAAAAGTGATTACATCGGATAGAACTCCAAGAACATCGAGGAGAACATTGTATGGCAGATCAAAAAGAGAGAAGAAGCCATCTAGCTACTAACTATGGACCTGAAGGTCTGTGGTGAACTACTCACGCATCATCGGAAGGGCAGCAAGGTTGATGTAGAGCCGCTCCGTGATCGATTCCCTCTCCAGCGGAGTACCGGAGAAGGCCTCCAGATGGGATCTCTCGAGAACAGAAACTTGCGGTGGTGGAAAAAGTATTTCGTGGACTCCCCTGAGGGTTTCTAATTTTTCTGGAATTTATAGTGGTGGAATTAGGTCAAACGGAGCTCTATGGGGCCCACGAGGTCCGCAAGCGCGCCCTAGTGCCTCGTGGGCACCCCCTCGGGCTTCTGGCCTTCTGCCGAAGCTTCTAGTGTTTATCTTGTCCAGAAAAAAATCTCCAAAAACTTTCGTGGCATTTGGACTCCGTTTGGTATTGATATTCTGTAAAACAAAAACAGGGCAGAAAACAGCAACTGGAACTGGGCACTAAGTTAATAGGTTAGTCCCAAAAAATGATATATAATTGCTGTAAATGTATATAAAAACATCCAAGATTGATAATATAATAGCATGGAACTATAAAAAATTATAGATACGTTGGAGACGTATCAACGACGACGTCGAATCCCCCTCTCCGGAGCCCCGAACGGACTCCAGATCAGCCCTCCCGATGAAGAACAAGAGGTGGCGGCGGCTCCGTATCGTAAAATGCGATGATTCTTTCTCTTTAATTTTTTTCTCCACGAATAGGTACTTATAGCACTGGAATTAGGGTAAACGGAGTTGCCAGGGGCCCACAAGCCTGCCAGGCGCGCCCTGGGGGATGGTCGCGCCCCCCAGGCTTGTGGCGCCTGGTTGATCTTTGCGCCAGTATTTTTTATATATTCTGAAATAATTCTCCGTAAATTTTCAGGTCCATCTGAGAACTTTTATTTCTGCACAAAAACAACACCATGGCAATTCTGCTGAAAACAGCGTCAGTCCGGGTTAGTTCCATTCAAATCATGCAAATTAGCACTACTAGGAAAAGGGCTATAGATGATATGGTTACTAATGGCGCACCAGACATGTGGTGCGCCACTACTATATAGTAATGGCGCACCATGAGTTGGTGCGCCATTAGTGTGGTAGACACTAATGGCGCACCAGACCCACGGTGCGCCATTAGTGACAAATGTTTTTTTTTTCATTTTTCCAAAAATACTAATGGCGCACCAGGGAAGAGTGCGCCATTACTAGTTAAACTAGTAATGGCGCACCTCCAACACAGTGCGCCACTACTAATGTTTTTTTTTTTTTTGCAAAACTACTAATGGCGCACCTCAAGCTGGTGCGCCATTAGTAACCAGGGTTACTAATGGCGCATATATGGGTGGTGCGCCATTAGTAACCTGGGACCAGCTAGATATTTTGGACAGCCACACCTACACACTCACTTTCCCCACTTCATTCTCTCCACCTCCTCCTCCAAGATTGTGTCGGCTGCCTCCTCCTCCTCACCTCATTTGCACCATAGATTCATCAAAATTAGGTGGTTAAATTACCTTTTTTTGATAGGTAAGTAAGGGGAAAGCTATCTTTATGTTGTAGATCTACTTTTTTTCTCTCCCTCGCTCCAAGAACGTGCACATGCACTTTTTATGGCCTTGCTAGATCTATGTATGTTTGTGGTGTTGCATATGTTTGTGGTGTTGCATATATGTTTGTGTTTGCAGGTACCGGTATTTGAAATGCGATAGTTGCCAATATTTTCCCGGAATGTTGATTCATTTCCGTTTCGGCGAGAATTTTGGCACTATGCATTCTTTTTGGTCCTATTTTTAGGGAAAGTCATGCCAAATTTTTTCTTGGTTCTAAAATATCGTTTTGCTCTACCCCGCAGGCGACCATGGTCCGCACGATGACCGAAGGCATCGTGAATAGGTTTTTGAGCTCCGCGAAGGCCGAGATGCTTCAAAAGAATGAGACGGAGATAAGATGTCCGTGTCGAAGATGCAAGCTGAAGAGCCTTATTGCGGACCCGGATTCCGGGCAGGTGCGGGACCACCTGCTCTTGCGTGGTTTCATGGATGGCTATCGGTGGCAAGGTGATGAAGATGACTATGAAGTCGTACATGGGGGTCGGGCAAGAAATGAGGAAGGGCAGCAAGACAACCACCGCGGCGAGGGCTGTCGAGAAGACAAAGAATCTCCAGGACATGATCACGACGGTGATGTTGTACACAGTCATCATGTAGAAGATGCCGGACATGATGATGAGGAAGATCAAGACGAAGGGCATGATCATGAAGATGAAGATGCCGGAGCAGACGACGATGGAGGCTGGGTGCAGGACCCTCATATTCAAGAGCTGCTTCTCAAGCAGACGGATAACGCAAGAGCTGCCGCCCGAGAGAAAGCCAAGCTGGATCAACTGGAGATAGACGCGGTTACTCCATTGTATGAAGGATGCAGGCCCGAGGATACCCACCTGAAAGTAACGCTCATGGCTCTGGAGATGAAGGTAAAACACAAAATGACCGACGCATGCTTCGACGAGAACATGTCATTCTGGCACGAACGTCTTCCCAAGGGGAACAAGTGCCCGACCAGTTTCGAGGAGGCGAAGAAAATCGTGTGTCCTCTGGATTTACCGCACATGAAATACCATGTGTGCATGAACAATTGCATCATTTATCGGGACGAGCACGCGGAGTCTACCATATGTCCGGTGTGCGGCGTCACTCAATACAAGAAGAGGAAGAAAGCTCCTCGAAAAGTGGTGTGGTACTTTCCGATCACTCCTCGTCTGCAGCGGTATTTCGCGGATCATTAGAGACAAGACCCTGGACATCGTGATAGTCGACCCCTTCTACATGCATGCCAAGATCTTGGGCAGCGCTGGGGACCGGCAAGTCGCGAGTTCTTACCTCGAAGGCGTCATTCTGCAAACCCAGATAAGGATAACTTCCTCGTGCCTTACTTTCCCGAGTAAGTCGTCCCCTCAACCGCCCCGTAACATATGATTTCTTAGATTTCGATCGTTTTTTTTAACATTCCGTGTTTTGTGCAGTGACACACATTGCACACTCATCCTCTTAAGCCTGAAATATTCCATGGCCACGTATTTCGACTCGGACCGTCAGTCGAAGAAAGACTACACAAATGTCAAGAAAGTTCTTGATGATGTTCTCCCCGGCTACGCCAAATCTGGAGGCACCTTCACCAGGCCAGTTCGTAAGTACGGCAAGCACGTGTTCGCCCACAATACGATGTTCCCCTGCGTCAAGCAGCCGCCTGGCGGTCAGAAGGATGCCTACTACGCCCTCCATCACATGCGGGCGATCGTACGGGACCATAATCACCTTCTGCTACCAAATAATCTCAAAGATTGGGCCGCAAGCTTGTCGGCAATCCAGGACACGGACATCAGACAAGAATTCTTTCGCATCCAGTCGGAGTTTGCGGAAATCATCCATCAAGATGTCCTTCGTACCTCGGGGCAGTTCTACCTCAGAAATCAACCGTCCAACAGTGAGATAGACACAACGCTACAAATGCAGGCTGACAACGCCCGCGATTTCATGACCGTCACGATAGACGGCGGCTTCATCCACGCTCCGGTCCCTTGAGTCGAGTCGAAAGTAGTGATGCTATGTCTAGTTTTGAAACATCGATTGGCTCATGTTGTAATTAAACTTTGATGAACTTGTATGTCTCTTTGGTTTGGACAGTCGTTCAACTTAGATGTAATCGATGCTATTAATGTCTTGCTTTTCTCTTCCGATCCTTTTGTTGCATACTTATATATTGCTTATGTATTGTCTGTGAATTGGTACTAACGTTTTGTTTGGCTAGTGCATAGAGATGCCGTCGTATGTCGTGTACAAGGGTAGGGTTCCCGGAGTCTACGACGACTGGGAGGAGTGTCGGACACAGGTTCACCGTTTCAGCGGTAACAGTTACAAAGGGTACACCACTAGGGCGGAGGTGGAATCTAGATACGCGCGCTATCTAGCGGGAGAGAGGAGGGAGCGTTGGAGGAACCGGATGAAGACCAGTTTCATCGCGATTATGCTCATCGTGATGACCGCAGCTCTCTTCTATGTGATGGTAGTTTAGATGATCGATATCGACTTGTAATGTGAAGACAAACTCGCTACTCGCGGTTTCGAGACTTGTAATGTTCTAACTTTGTTCGGTATTTTAAATTCGGAGACTAATATGATGAATTCTATTCGGACACTAATCTTCTATTGTATTCGATGAATCTGCTGTTGCTGTGTGGTGCTAGCTATATTCTGTCAAATAATATATTTTGTAACCTGTGAAAATATCAGAAACGAAAAAAAAATTAATCCCTAATATTCATACTAGTGGCGCACTACCACATAGTGCGGCATTAGTAAGCCAGAGCACACTAATGGCGCATCATCCACCAGTGCGCCATTAGTATGCCAAAGCACATGGGTAAATATGGCCCCTGGGAGGCATACTAATGGCGCACCATGGGCTATACTAATGACGCACTGCATGGTGCGCCATTAGTATACCAGATACTAATGGCGCACCAGTGGTGCGCCATTAGTAAAAAATTCTAATGGCGTGGTGCTAGTGGCGCACCTGTAGTGCGCCATTAGTAGCGAAAACAGGTGCGCCACTAGCAGCCCTTTTCCTAGTAGTGTAGAGTCCAAAACTAGAGCAAAAGTGTTTGGAAAAGTAGATATGTTTGGGATGTATCAACTCCCCCAAGCTTAACTCATTGCTGTCCTCAAGCAATTCAGTTGACAAACAGAAAGTGATAAAGAAAAACTTTTACAAACTTTTTTGTTCTTGTTGTCTGTATATATACTAAACTAGCATCCAAGTTTTCAGCAAAGATTATGAACCAACCATATTGATGATAACACTTAGGTCTCACATTTACTCAAGGTAATAACATAACCAACTAGCGAGCAATAATAAGATATCTCGAATGCCAACACTTTGCCAAAACAATCATGATATAATATGATAACTGCGACGCCCCCGATTCAATCGTGCACTAATCATACACGCAAAGGCACACGATCAAGATCAGAGACTCATGGGAAGATATCACAACACAACTCTAGACACAAATTAAAGTCATACAAGCTTTATATTACAAGCCATGGGCCTCGAGGGCTCGAATACATAAGCTCGAGTACAAGCGTTAGTGGAAGCAACATCATCTGAGTACAGACGTAAAGAGTAAACAAGTTTGCCTTAAGAAGGCTGAGCAAAACAGCGACATCTAGATCAAAAAGGCTATGCATCCTACCTGGGAGCCTCCGAAACTAGTCCTGGTCGGCGGTCTCCACGTAGTAGTAGGCTCAGTCGGTGTAGTAGTAGCCGTCGTCGGCGGGATCAACTGTCTTCGGGGCTCCGTCATCTGATCGCAGCAATCGGATATGGGGAAAAAGAGGTAGCAAAGCAACCGTGAGTACTCATCCAAAGTACTCGCAAGACTTACATCAGATCTATGCTAGTTATGCATCAGTATCAAATGAGGGGGCTGTATTTGTGGACTATACTGCAGAAATGTCAGAATAGAGGGGAAAGGCCTAGCCTATCGAAGACTAGCATCTTCCAGCATCTTCCAGCATTAGAAGAGTGCAGATTAGCATATAATAAAGTAACAAGTATATATTAGCTACACCCAGAGATCCTTCCTCGACTCCCTGCGAGAAAGCGATCCCGGAGCCATCATATTAGTTTAGTAACACAAGTATCCAGTTCTAGTTGTAGTAGATCGGGATACTCTCTGTGCGTCCGTTACCGTGGACACGGCTATTCGAATAGATATACTTCCCTGCAGGGATGCACCAACTTACCCAACACGCTCGATTAACTCTGGTCGGTCACACTTCTATCATGTCATGCCTGGCCTCGGCTGATCGACACGCCGTAGCCCTACCTAGGCTCAACAGAGAGGCCAGCACGCCGATCTAAATCCTAAGCGCTCTGGGGTCTTGGGCCCATCGCCCTTCGCTCTCCTGCACATTGCGTGGGCGGTCGGGAGCTGACGTCTGAAGAACTTCGGCTGAAACATACGTCGCCGAGTGTCCATACTATTCCCGCGTGGTGGTTAGTGCGAAAAGGCCAGAGGCCTACTCAGATTACATATCGAAACCCATTAGTGTGTTGGGAGCTCACGGTGACGATCAGTGATCCTGTCGCCCCATCTCGAGGACTTATGGCAAGGGCCAGGCCCATCCATCCCTCTCCTTGGGTGGTCTGCCTGCCCGACCGTGCCTCGTATTTATCTCGCGGGTACCCTCCAGGTCAACCCGACTTCACATCTCTCGCGGGTACCCCTCGGGGTCGACCCGACTTCAACAAGGGACTGAGGTAAATACAAGGTATCCTTGTGTCCATACATCAAGGGGGAAATCCGAGCAATCACCCTCGATGGGTTCACACTTTAGGGGCTGTACGACAGAGGCATCATCGGAGGTGGTGGAAGAGGAATCACCCTCAGTAACCCACAACCGACTACCTATGCTACAGAGATACCATCAGGAGTGAGGTAGGAGGTATCACCCTCGGCACTCGATAGTAGCTCTGCAGAGTCGTACAACTAAGGGAGTGTGCGGTGCTGTGTCGGTCTCTGCACGTCGAGCACAATGATCACGTCATTCAGTAACAAAGCGAGGCAACACGGACAAGGGTGCGGGGACACTGATGGATCACTAACCAACCTATACTAAGCAATTAGGACAACAGGTAAAGTATCAACAACAGGTTACAAAATCAGGCTATGCATCCGAATGGGAGCAATCAAATACAGTAGCAAAATCTAATGCAAGCATGGGAGAGAAAGAATGGGAGATATAGGAATGATAAAGGGGGGTTTTGCTTGCCTGGAAGCTCCGCGGTGAAAGAGGGGTCGTCGTCGACGTAGTCATACTCGGGAGCAGCGTCCGTCTCGGAGTCTACCGGAGAAAAGAGGGGGAAGAAACAATAAATACAAAGCAAACAAATGCAGCACAATGCATGACATGGCAATATGCTTTGCTAGGGGTGACCTAACGTAGTGCTACACGTTACAGACGGAGCGGAAAAATATCTGGGAATATTTTCCCGGTTTTGGGCATTTGTCAGACAGATGAACCGGAGGGCAAGGTTCCATGTTCATCTAGTTAGGGGTGATGGTCAAGCATTTTGACCACATATTCGGATTCGTCTTATTTTTCTGATCATTTTTCATATATAAATTATTTTCATCCGAGTTACGGTTTATTTTATATGTTTTTTCAAAGTTTTAATCATTTTCTGGAATTTCTGGAGTTAATCTAAATTCGAAATTAAATAGGAAATTGCTAAATGCACACACAGAGTGTACACATCACAGTGCACCAGAGGCTGACAGTGGGCCCCAGTTGACTGCCCAGTCAGCAGTCAACTGTGGACTTTGACTGGTCAAACTGACCAGTGGGACCCACCTGTCATTAACTGTGTGATTTAACAGAGGTTTAATTTAGCTAAAATGTTAATTAGCAAGTGGGTCCTATCTGTCAGTGACACAATTAGTTAACAGTTAAACTGAATTAGCAAATTAGTTAATTAGCACATGGGGCCCACCTGTCAGTGACTGGGGCTGCCCAGTCAGCACGTTGACCTGGTCAACATGGTCAACTGGGCCCCTGGGACCCTCTGGGAGTGACCCAGGGTGGGCCCCAGGCGACGCCAGGTCAGCGGCGGCCGGCGTCTCGCCACCGGCGACCATAAACGCAGCGGCGCATACGGGACCTCGCCGGAAAACCGCTACGGGGCACCGTTGCGAGCGCGGCCGGTTGCGTTCGAACGCTCGTTCGACGCCGCGTCGAACGGTGGCGGTGGCAGAGGCTAGGGTGGCCGGAGTTGGCCGGAGCAACGACGGCAGGCGGTGGTGGTGTTCGGGTGAGGTCGGGATCGACGCTACAGGGCACGGCGAAGAGCGTGCGCGCGTGCGTTGGGCTCCTGGAAACTCCAGGAGCTCGGTGAAGTGCTCGGACGCGGGCTACGGCGGCAGTGGTCACGGCGGCGAGCTCAACGGCGGCGGTGGGTTCGGCCATGACAGCGCGGCAAGCTACGGGCGCGGAAAGGATGGGAGAGGAGAGGGTTTTGGTGCGGGTGCTCACCGTGGACGCGCATGAAGGCCCGGCAAGTGAAACGGAGCGCAGAGGCGGCCGAAATCGACGGAACTAGCCAGCGACCGAAGACGAAGAAGACGACGCGATCCGGCGATGTGGTGGCTCCTGGGTCGCGTCCGTTAACGTAGAGGAAGTAGCAGACGGCGGCGGCCCTCATGCACACGGCGAAAGGGCGCGGGGAAGGCGGTGGCTATGCGGATGGCTCGGCCATGGCGACGGCGGCGCTCGGTAAGGAAGAGAGAGAGCGAGAGAGCGCGTGGGAGGACGAGATGAGGACGGGCGCGTGTCCCCGAGGCCAGCGGGTGCGGTGGCGACGGCGCACGCCGTCGGGCGCGCGCGCGCGGGCTGACACAGGGAGGATGGAGAAGACGACGGCGCTGCTGGGCTGGGCCTGCACACTGTGCACTAAGGCCCAGAACACAGTGGCCCTTTTCTTTTTCTTTATTTCTTTCTCTGTTTTTCTTTTTACAGAATTGTTTTGGAATACTTTGAGCTGCCAAATGGATTTTGTAAAATGTGGGACTAGGCCACATAATTACATTGCAATATATAGCACTGCCACAAAAAGTTTGGGACTTGTTTGAATTGATTTGAATTTTTCATAAGTGGAAAAGTGATTAAATGGGCTGAATTGGTGTTGTTTTAGTTGCTAGAGTCAAATCAAGCAAATAAGTGATGTTGTTTTTCTTAACAAATATTTATTATGGAATATTTGCTAAAACATGAACTATTTTTCAGACCTATTTGTGAAACTTTAAATTTCACTTGCAATTTGAATTTGATTTTAGTGGTGGAATTTGAAATGAGATATAAATCCATAGTGATCAAGCATTGCAAACCAAAGTAGCTTAGCTTAATGATGAGGTTCACTGTGGCTCATTACATAGGGGTGTTACAATTCTCCTCATCTAAAAGAAATTCTCATCCCGAGAATTTAGGAGGTAGAAGGAAAAAGATCAGGGTATTCTTCACGAAGACGATCCTCGTGTTCCCAAGTGGCTTCCTCCTCGGTATGATTCGACCACTGCACTTTAAGGAACTTGGTTGTCTTCTGACGGGTCCGACGTTCAGCTTGATCAAGAATGCAGATTGGATGGTCTTTATAAGGTAGATCATCTTGCAATTCGAGCATTTCATGATCCACGGCACGGTTTGGATCCTTGAAGCAACGACAAAGTTGTGACACATGGAAGACATCGTGGATATGAGAAAACTGCGGTGGCAATTTCAATTTATAAGCCACATATCCACGCCTGGAGAGAATGCGGAAGGGACCAATGTAGCGAGGAGCTAACTTGCCCTTGATTCCAAAGCAATGAGTGCCCTTCATAGGAGTGACACGCATATATGCTTGTTCACCAGGTTGATAGATCGATCCCTAGTGTTTACGATCATAATTGCTCTTCTGGCGGGACTGGGCCGCCTTGAGATTTTCTCGGACAATACGGACTTGCTCTTCAGCTTGTTGGATAATATCCGGACCAATGAGCTGTCGTTCCCCAGTTTCTGACCAATTCAGCGGGGTTTGACACTTACGTCCATATAGTACCTCTAAGGGTGCCATCTTCAAGCTAGCTTGATAGCTGTTGTTGTATGAGAATTCAGCATACGGGAGAGATTCTTCCCACTTCTTGCCAAATGAGATGACACAAGCACGCAGCATATCTTCAAGCACTTGATTAACTCGTTCAACTTGACCTTGGGACTAGGGGTGATAAGCTGTGCTCCAGGTTATATGAGTTCCCATAGCTTCTTGGAAACTTGCCCAGAACTTAGAGGTGAAGACGCTGCCACAGTCTGAACTGATCTCCTTTGGAATACCGTGGAGTGTTACAATTCTCAAGATGTACAAGTCTGCTAACTGACTAGCAGTGATCATCTCCTTGACTGGCAGAAAATGTGCAACTTTGGAGAATTGGTCGACGATGACAAGAATAGCATCGTGACCTTTCTTTGATTTGGGTTGGCCAGTGATGAGATCCATTTGAACTTTATCCCATTTCCATACAGGGATTGGAAGCGATTGCAGAAGTCCAGCCAGCTTTTGATGTTCTGCCTTGACACGATGGCAAACGTCACATTCAACAACATAGCGAGCAATGTCTTGCTTCATTTTAGACCACCAGTACCTTTGACGAATGTCGTGATACATCTTGGTACTACCCGGATGAATAGACAGAGGTGTATCACGTGCTTCTTTCATAACTTTGTCTGTCATAAGCTCGAACCGGGGTCCCAGAAGGCGGTCTCTGAATTACAAGGTTCCATCTTCAGCAAGCGAGAAATCTCTGGCCTTCTTAAAGGCAAGATCCCTTTTCATCTGATGAACTTCAGCGTCTTTTGCTTGTGCAAACTTAATAGCTTTCTCGAGAGTAGGTTCCAAAACAAGGGTATTAAGAGAACCCTGCGGAACAATATGGAGGTTCAACTTGCGAAGTTCTTCATAAAGAAGGGGTTGAGCTCGCTGAACCATGAGATTGTTGCAATAATACTTGCGACTTAAAATATCGGCCATTACATTAGCCTTACCAGAGGTATAAGTAATACCACAGTCATAGTCTGTAATTGTCTCCATCCATCTCTGTTGACGAAGATTCAGATCTGGCTGAGTAAACAGATACTTCAGACATTGATGATTAGTGTAGATCTTGCAACGGTTACCAAGAAGGTAATGTCGCCACAACTTCAGTGCATATATAACTGCAGCAAGCTCGAGATCATGAATTGGGTACTTCTCTTCATGAGGACGCAACTGTCGTGAGGCATAAGCAATCACCTTGCGCTCTTGCATTAGGATACAGCCTAATCCTTGACGAGATGCGTCGCAATAAATGACGAATTCCTTGCGAGAATCCGGAGGAGCAAGCACTGGAGCAGAAGTCAACTTGTCCTTGAGTGTTTGGAAACTTTCCTGACATTTTTTTGTCCACTCAAACTTAACGCCTTTGTGAAGCAGATTAGTCAGAGGCTTGGCAATCTTGGAAAAGTTCTCGACAAAACGGCGGCAATAGCTTGCGAGTCCGAGAAAACTTCTGACTTGTTTAACATTCTTCAAAGGAGTCATGTCAAGAATAGCCTGAACTCGCTCTGGGTTGACAGCAATACCATCCTTGGAAATCACATGACCAAGGTAGGTCACTTCGGATTACCAGAATTCACACTTGGAATATTTGGCATATAGCTGATGCTCTCGAAGTTTTTCCAGAACAAGACGAAGATGTTCAGCATGTTCTTCCTTATTCTTGGAATATACCAGGATATCATCCAGATAAAACCACGACGAACTTGTCGAGGTATTCCATGAAGATATAATTCATCAATCGAGAGAACGTTGCTGGAGCATTAGTTAAACCAAAGGACATGACGGTGTACTCGTATGAACCATAGCGCGTAACGAAAGCGGTCTTCGGAATATCCTCTTCGCGAACACGGATCTGGTGGTAACCCATCCTTAAGTCGAGTTTAGGGAATACCGAGGATCCAGCAAGTTGATCATACATGTCATTGATCCGAGGAAGTGGATACTTGTTCTGAATGGTTGCCTGATTAATAGGTCGGTAATCTTGGACCAACTGATTCGTACCATCTTTATTATTGACAAAGAGAGAAGGTGCTCCCCAAGCAGAGGAACTTGGACGAATGAAACCCTTGCGAAGTGATTCGTCGATTCCTTCCTTAAGCTCAAGGAGTTCATGCGGCAGCATCTTGTAAGGACGCTTTGCAATAGGAGTAGTGCCTGGTTTCAACTCGATAACAAACTCGATAGCTCTAACAGGGGGTACTCTTGGAAGTTCTTCTGGGAAAACATCTTGGAAGTCACGAACTACTGGAACGTTTTCGATTCCCTCAAGGGAAGAAGCATTCAACGTGTTCAAAGCATAAATCTGGGCTTTGGGATTTTGAATGAGATGTGCATGGTAGTTTACTATCTCATCCGAGGGGTCCAGGAGTTGGACGACTTTGGTGGCACAATGGATTGCGGCGGTATGAGCCTTCAACCAATCCATACCCAGAATGAGGTCGATTTTGGAAGACTTCAAAATAATGGGAAAAGCATGGAACTCTAGCCCTTCAATTTCAACGGTAACATTGGGGCTGAACATGGAGGTTCGACATTGGCCCGCGGGCATGTTAACCACTAACGAATGGTGCAGCTCCTCACACTTAGTGTCATGCATGCATGCAAAAGTTTCTGATATGAAGGAATGTGATGCTCCTGAATCAAATAAAACAGAAGTTGGTACTGAATTAACAAGAAGAGTACCCATCACAGTAGCTGGTTGGTCTTGATCTTCAGTCATATTAACATGATAAGCCTGACCACGACCATAAGAAGGTCTGGCATTGATGTTGCGAGGCTGATCGTTACTACGGCCATTACCAGCAGATGGAAGTGCGAACTGATTCTGATTCTGACGGTAGTCTTTGGCACGATGACCTAGACGTCCACATGTGAAGCACAACCCGTCATTGGGATGGGGAGCGGGAGCTCGAAGTTGTGGAGCTTGAGGTCTTGGCTGCCTCGGAGGTGGAGGAGGCAGACGAGGCGCAACATAAGATGGTCTTGGTGCAGGTGCAGTTGGACGGTACATGCTGTGAGGAATCCAAATACGGCGCTTCTGCGAAGACGAGCTCGAAGATGAGCCCGCGTTGCGGGTGCGCTTGAGAGCGTCCTTGTGATCCTTCAGACCAGTCTCAACTTGAATGGCCTTGTTCACCAAGGTGGCGAAGTCAGCAAAGTCTTGGACAAGGATTGCTAGCTTGATATCTGGGTTGAGCCCTTCACGGAACTTCTCCTGTCTGCGAGCATTAGTAGCGATGTCTTCTTCAGCATAGCGAGACAATTCAAGAAACTCCCGCTGGTAGACTTCCACAGTCTTGCTACCCTGAGTGAGGTTGCGGAACTCATGTTTCTTCCGGTCCATGACTCCTTGAGGAATGTAGCGGGCACGAAAAGCAGCCTGGAACTCCAGCCAGGTGATGATTGTTCCAACAGCTAAGGTACGCCTGTGACTGTCCCACCATTGAGCTACGGAACCCTTCAGGAAGTAGGACGCGAAAGTGACATAGCTGGCGGGGGCAACATTAGCTGACTCCATCTCGTATGTGATGTCACGGAGCCAGTCATAAGCATCAAGCGGCTGAACTGAGTTGCGGAAGATAGTCGGGTTGAGGCGCACGAAGTATTCCAAGGTTATTGGGGCTGGCTGCTGGTTCATATTCGGACGTGGAAACTGAATCATTATCCCTTGCATGAATTGATGGTTCACCTCAAACTATTGCATCATTCCAGCCATATAGTCGGGCGGTGGTGGATTGTTGGCACCACGGCCACGACCACGACCTGCTGGTCTAACAATCCTGCTAAAATTCAACAGGGGTAGTTGCTACTTGTAGCTTGCGTTGGTATATTCCCCGAAGAGGAAGCGATGATGCAGCACAGTAGAGATGACGCAACACCTTGTGAGCAGTACCTGCACACAAACAACAAATCCTTGCACCCAACGCAAACAAGGGGTTGTCAATCCCTCAGCGGTAAGTTGCAAGATTAAATTGTATGTGATACATAGATAAATTTAAACAAAAATACAAAATAAAATAAGTAAGATAAAAGTGCAGCAAGGTATTTTTAGGATTTTTAATATATGATTTAGATAGACCCGGGGGCCATAGTTTTCACTATAGGCTTCTCTCAAGAAAATAGCATACGGTGGGTAGACAAATTACTGTTGGGCCATTGATATAAAAGAAAATAATCATGACGATATCCAAGGCAATGATCATGTATATAGGCATCACATCCGAGACAAGTAGAGCGACTCCTGCCTGCATCTACTACTATTACTCCACACATCGGCCGCTATCAGCATGCATCTAGTGTATTAAGTCCATAAAGAACGGAGTAACGCCTTAAGCAAGATGACATGATGTAGACAAAGAAAACTCACGTATGAATAAACCCCATCTTTTTACCCTTAAAAGCAATGATACATACGTGTCATGTCCCTTTCTGTCACTGGGATTGAGCACCGCAAGATCAAACCCATTACAAAGCACCTCTTCCCATTGCAAGATAAATCAATCTAGTTGGACAAACCAAATCAATAGATCGGAGAAGAAATATGAAGCTATAATAATCATGCATAAAAGAGATTACAGAAGACTCAAATATATTCATGGATAATCTGATCATAAACTCACAATTCATCGGATCCCAACAAACACACCGCAAAAAGTGATTACATCGGATAGAACTCCAAGAACATCGAGGAGAACATTGTATTGAAGATCAAAAAGAGAGAAGAAGCCATCTAGCTACTAACTATGAACCCGAAGGTCTGTGTTAAACTACTCATGCATCATCGGAAGGGCAGCAAGGTTGATGTAGAGCCCCTCCATGATCGATTCCCCCTCCGGCGGAGTGTCGGAAAAGGCCTCCAGATGGGATCTCTCTAGAACAGAAGCTTGCGGCAGCGGAAAAAGTATTTCGTGGACTCTGCTAATGGTTTCCTGATTTTTGGGAATTTATAGTGGTGGAATTAGGTCAAACGGAGGTCTGTGGGACCCACGAGGTACCAGGGCGCGCCTACCCACCCCAGGAGTGCCGTGGTGCCTCGTGGCCCACTACTTCATCTTCTGCCCCTCTCCCTAAGTTCTAGTGTTGGTATTGTCCAGCAAACAAATCTCCAAAAAGTTTTGTGGCATTTGGACCTCGTTTGATATTGATATTCTGTAAAACAAAAAACAGGTAGAAAACAGCAACTGGCACTGGGCACTAAGTTAGTAGGTTAGTCCCAAAAAATGATATATAATTGTTGTAAATTTATATAAAAACATCCAAGATTGATAATATAATAGCATGGAACAATAAAAAATTATAGATACGTTGGAGACGTATCAGCATCCCCAAGCTTAATTCCAGCTCGTCCTCGAGTAGGTGAATGATAAAAACAGAATTTTTGATGTGGAATGCTGCCTATCATATTCATCATATATTCTTTTCTTTTGTAGCATGGTCATATGAACTTGAATGATTCAAAGCAATAGTCTATAGTTTGACATGAAGACATAAATACTCAAGCATACTAACAAGCAACCATGCCTTTCAAAATATCAACGCTAAAGAAAGTTATCCCTATCCCATTATGCTCAATCATTGATCCATTCATGAAACACACTCTATATTAGCTACATCCAATGCACAAGTATGACAATAGTGCTCTCTAGTTGGTGCTTTGTAAGAGAAGATGGAGACTCAAATAAAAATAAAAAATGCATAAAAGGAAATAGATAGGCCCTTTGCAGAGGGAAGCAGAGATTTGCTAATGTGCCAGAGCTCAAAGCTTAAATTAGAGAGAAAAAAATATTTTGAGAGGCATGCTTTTCCTGTCAACGAAAACAACCGAGAATTCCCAATATCTTCCATGCTAGACACATCATAGGCGGTTCCCAAATAGAAAGTAAAGTTTATTTCCTTTCCACCATTCTTTCACAATCCATGGCTAGCCGTATCCACGGGTGCCCTCCATGCCAACACTTTCCAAGGAATTTTGTTGTTATTAATTTTTGATTTCATTATGGGACTGGGCATCCCTATTACCAACCACTCTCTCGTGCAATGACAAGTGAATAAACACTCATCATGAGAATAACACACCTAGCATGGAAAATATTGGCCACCCCCTGCCGCTTCATGCGCGGTACGGGCACACAAAATAGAAAAATTATTTTGAAAATTAGAGTTGGCACACGCAAATTTACTTGGAACGGCATGTCAATACCGCATATAGGTAGATATGGTAGACTCATTTGGCACAACTTGGGGTTAAGGAATTTGGATGCACAAGCAGTATTTCCGCTTAGTACAAATGAAGGCTAGCAAATAGATTGAGAAACAACCAACCAAAAAACGAAAACGGTCATAAACATGCATTGAACATAACTAACACCGAATAATGCACCATAAGTAGGATATAATTTCTTTGCATAACTATTGACTTAATGTGCATGCATAGGGAATCACAAACCTTAACACCAATATTCTTACTAAATCACAATTACTCACTAACATGGCTCACATATCATCATCTCCATATCGCAAAACTATTGCAAGGAATCACACTTATCATATCCAATGATCTATATGAAAGTTTTTATTATATCCCTCTTGAATATTCATCACTTTGGGACCAAATTCATATCTTGTGCAAACTACCATTACTATTATCATCTCTCAAAATGATTTAAGTGAAGCACGAGAGTGCAAATATTTCTTCAAAATTTCAATCTTATCAACTCTCAAAATAATATAAGTGAAGCATGAGAGTGTATTTCTTAAAAAATTTAATCTTGTCAACTCTCAAAATAATGTAAGTGAAGCATGATAGTTTATTTCTTCAAAATATAGCCACCGCCATGCTCAAAAAGATTTAAGTGAAGTACTAGAGCAACTGCCTAACTCAAAAAATTTAAGTGAAGCACATAGAGTATTCTAACAAATCATGATAACGTGTGGCTCTCTCAAAATAGGTGTGTTCAGCAAGGATGATTGTGACAAACTAAAAAGCAAACAAAGCAAAGACTCATATCATACAAGACGCTCCAAGCAAAACACATATCATGTGACGAATTAAAATACAGCTCCAAGTAAAATTAACCATGGTTGGTAGAAGAAAGAGGGGATGCCTTCCGGGGAATCCCCAGGCTTAGACGCTTGAGTCTTCCTTGAATATTACCTTGGGGTGCCTCAGGCATCCCCAAGCTTCGGCTCTTGCTACTCCTTATTCCTTCATCCATCGTGATCTCACCCAAAACTTGAAAACTTCAATCACACAAAACTCAACAAAACCTTCGTGAGATCCGTTAATATAACAAAATAAATCACCACTTTAAGTACTGTTCCAAACCCATTCATATTTTATATTTGCATTATACCTACTGTATTCTAACTTCTCCATGGCTTATACCCCCCGATACAATCCATAGTTTCATAAAAACAAGCAACCAACACATCAAAAACAGAATCTGTCAAAAACAGAACAGTCTGTAGCAATATATTTAAAAGCCATACTTATGTAACTCCAAAAATTCTGAAAAATTAGGAAAACGTGAGAAATTCATATACCAATACTGTGTAAAAATTTCAGATTTTTTTTTGCTCCATTACAGAACCAAAATTCCAGCACTGGGCGCAAAACTTTCTGTTTTCCAAACAGCATCAATTATACTATCTTCCAAATCATCCCAAAGGTTTTACTTGGCACAAACACTAATTAAAAACATGAAAACTCAATCATAACAGTAGCATAAATATGAAAACACACTATACCAGAAACAAAAGATAAGAATTTATTTTATTCATTGGGTTTCCTCCCAACAAGCGCTATTGTTTTATGCCCCTAGCTAGGCATAATGCATAGTTTCAAGTATTGTCATCTTTGGTTTCCAACTCCTCAATCACACATCCATTTTTTCTAATAGATTTTACATAGGTGTTTCTCACCATCACACTTCTTGACACAAAATCAAGAATTTTACTTTTGTGAATAGGTTCCTTAATTATATCAATGAAATTGGGGTGCACGCTAATCATTTTAAGATCCTCATTTCTCCTACTAGAAGTAGCACCATTGGTTTTAGGAACATATATAAACTTGCAATTCTTGCTAGGAGTAGTTTTTTCAATAGTTTTAGTGGATGAAAAAGCGGAACCCCAATTATTAATAATTTCTTCCAACTTATCGATCCTAGCGGGACTTTGTTCCATCCTTTCATTAATTATTGGTTCTTTCTCTTTTAGCATCTTAAGAGTAATCCCTACCTTTGATCCAAATTGAGTAACATGGTTATGAATCTTTTTATCTAAATTTTCAATATGCTCAACGGTAGGCATTTTATTTTCAATAGCTTCTAGCCTTTGCATAACATGTTACAAAGTCAAAGTTATTTCATTAATAGTGATAGGTGGTGATCCCACTAAATTTCCCATAGCATTGAAAGCATCCATAGAGGGACACATCAAGAAATTCCCTCCAGTAATAGTGTCAAGTACGAATCTATACCAAGTAGTAATACCCACATAAAAATTGCGAAGAAGGATTGTGGTGGATTGCTTACGAGTTGATCTATTATGAGCATCACAAATCCTATACCAAGCATCTTTTAAATTCTCTCCTCCCCTTTGCTTAAAATAAAGTACTTCATTTTCAGGGGTAATAGTAATGAGCGAAGAACTCGTCATAATGAGAAAGCAAGCAATCAAACAAGCAAACAAGAAAAAGGCAAACGAAAAATATTTTTGTATTTTTGTAAAAACTTTTTAGAAGTGGGGGAGATGAAAATGAGAGGCAAATAAAATAAATGCAAGGAGATGCGAGTTTATGCGAAGGTACTTGATAGATGTTGATGATGTCTCCCCGGCAACGGCACCAGAAATTATTCCTGCTACTTGTAGCTTGCGTTGGTATATTCCCCGAAGAGGAAGGGATGATGCAGCACAGTAGAGATAAGTATTTCCCTCAGTTATGAAACCAAGGTTATCAATCCAGTAGGAGAATCACGCAACACCTTGTTAGCAGTACCTGCACACAAACAACAAATCCTTGCACCCAACGCAAACAAGGGGTTGTCAATCCCACGGTGGTAAGTTGCAAGATTAAATTGTATGTGATAGATAGATAGATTGAAACAAAAATACAAAATAAAATAAATAAGATAAAAGTGCAGCAAGGTATTTTTAGGATTTTTAATATATGATTTAGATAGACCCGGGGGCCATAGTTTTCACTAGAGGCTTCTCTCAAGAAAATAGCATACGGTGGGTAGAAAAATTATTGTTGGGCAATTGATAGAAAAGCAAATAATCATGACGATATCCAAGGCAATGATCATGTATATAGGCATCACGTCCGAGACAAGTAGACCAACTCCTGCCTTCATCTACCACTATTACTCCACACATCGACCGCTATACAGCATGCATCTAGTGTTTTAAGTCCATAAAGAACGGAGTAACGCCTTAAGCAAGATGACATGATGTAGACAAAGAAAACTCACGTATGAATAAACCCTATCTTTTTCCCCTTAATAGAAATGATACATACGTGTCATGTCCTTTTCTGTCACTGGGATTGAGCATCGCAAGATCGAATCCATTACAAAGCACGTCTTCCCACTGCAAGATAAATCAATCTAGTTGGCCAAACCAAATCAATAGATCGGATAAGAAATACGAAGCTATAATAATCATGCATAAAAGAGATCAGAGAAGACTCAAATATATTCATGGATAATCTAATCATACACTCACAATTCATCGGATCCCAACAAACACACCGCAAAAAGTGATTACATCGGATAGAACTCCAAGAACATCGAGGAGAACATTGTATTGAAGATCAAAAAGAGAGAAGAAGACATCTAGCTACTAACTATGGACCCGAAGGTCTGTGGTAAACTACTCACGCATCATCGGAAGGGTAGCAAGGTTGATGTAGAGCCCCTCCGTGATCGATTCCCCCTCCAGCGGAGTGCCGGAAAAGGCCTCCAGATGGGATCTCTCGAGAACAGAAGCTTGCGTCGGTGGAAAAAGTATTTCGTGGACTCTCCTAATGGTTTTCTGACTTTTGGGAATTTATAGTGGTGGAATTAGGTTAAACTGATCTCTGTGGGACCCTCGAGGTACCAGGGCACGCCTGCCCACCCCAGGCGCGCCGTGGTGCCTCGTGGCCCACTGCTTCATCTTCTGGCCCTCTCCCGAAGCTTCCAGTGTTGGTATTGTCCAGAAAAAAATTCTCCAAAAAGTTTCGTGGCATTTGGACTTCGTTTGATATTGATATTCTGTAAAACAAAAAACAGGCAGAAAACAGCTACTGGCACTGGGCACTAAGTTAATAGGTTAGTCCCAAAAAATGATATATAATTGCTGTAAATGTATATAAAAACATCCAAGATTGATAATATAACAGCATGGAACAATCAAAAATTATAGATACGTCGGAGACATATCAGTAGTTTAGCAATGAGAAATTGCAGATGTATAGAATCAACCCTGAAGTAACACGCACAACAAAGGAAGTGCAATAGATACAACACAGTAGTCAACCTGACATACAGATCCATACATAGAGTCGGTTACAAACCAGCGGTACAAGTTCGGAAAGGAAAAGCTAGATATCTAGGCGGCACGCAGGCACGCGGTGGAGGGATACAACAACGGGACATAGCGATAGCTACATCAACGTCGGAGAAAACCACTGAAGCCAGGCAGCTGCAAGTGACGACGCAGGGTGCCCTTGACACGAGGATCTTGTGCTCCGTGAACACTCTAGTGCAGAACTTGGTCCCGGACTGGAAGAAGAGGTCCACGTGGAGGAGTAGAAACTCCAACAGCAGGTCACTCAAGACCTGGTGGCATCTCTGTCCTGCGCGGGTAAAGGATGTACTCTGGATGCATCCTTGCACTGACTGCTGGCAGCAACTGTGTCAGAGCGTCGCAAAGATGAGAACGAGTAGAGAACAACTCAACAGCAAGAGCTCGAGCAGTGCGATCCTGTGCCTCTGTGTACTGAACCAAAACCTGCGGGTCATAACGACGTCGCACGTAAGGGGTACAGACAGTAGTGTAGTATCCATTCTCATCCCCAGCGGGGGCATACGGGACGTAGCAGAATCCAGTCTCATCCAAGGGAGGGTGGTCCCAATGGAGATGGGCAATAGCAGCATAGGCAGCTTCATGGACTGCCATGTCAACAGTCACTCCAACACCATGAAAGGTCTGCAACTCGGTGATGGATCTGTCCTGCCGATCAAAGATACGAACCACAGCGTGGTACTGCTTCTGGTTGAACTCGCGGTAGTCCTCGTAAACTGTGTACTCAGGGTACCAGCGATATCCCTGCCTGGTCAAGAGGTCGACCAGTATAGCCGGGAACCCAGTCGCATCAACAGCCATAGTCTGGCGTATGAGCTGTCTTGCGGGACGCATCTAAAACAAGGGAGTGCAAGATGTCAAATGACAGTGTGAGAAGCATATGATAACTTTGAAAGAAATGGTTGCAAATAATCCAGCTCTCCGGGTGAATGTGAACTCCAGAACCTAATGTTAGAGTTAGCAAAATCTTTAACCCGAATAGAAGAGAGATCAGAATCCCAGAGTAAAGAAGAGGAATAAAAGATCCTAATCCCAACCATTGGCGACGTGGGCCCGTAAGCCACACAGCCATGTTAGAAAATTAGTTTTTGCAAAGACTAGACTCAACTTCGACCAAGGAGTTGGAAAGGGGTTTCCTACAGGCAGTCGGCTCTGATACCAACTTGTGACGCCCCCGACTCAATCGTGCACTAATCATACACGCAAAGGCACACGATCAAGATCAGAGACTCACGGGAAGATATCACAACACAACTGTAGACACAAATTAAAGTCATACAAGCTTTATATTACAAGCCATGGGCCTCGAGGGCTCGAATACATAAGCTCGAGTACAAGTGTTAGCGGAAGCAACATCATCTGAGTACAAACGTAAAGAGTAAACAAGTTTGCCTTAAGAAGGCTGAGCAAGACAGCGACATCTAGATCGAAAAGGCGCAGGCCTCCTGCCTGGGAGCCTCCGAAACTACTCCTGGTTGGTGATACGTCTCCAACGTATCTATAATTTATGAAGTATTCATGCCATGTCTATTATAGTTTTGTATAATTTTGGTGCACTTTTATATGGATTTTATATGATTTTCATGGACTAACATATTGACCTAGTGCCCAGTGCCAGTTGCTGTTTTCTGCTTGTTTTTGGTTTTCCAGAAAATCCATATCAAACGAAGTCCAAATGCAGCGAAACTTTTTGACTATTTTTTCTTGAAGGAAATAGACCCAGGGAGCTTTGGAGGAGCAGCAGAAGAGCCACAGGGGCCCCACGAGCCACCTGGGCGCGCCCCCCCCCCCCCCAGGCGCGCCCTGGTGCCTCGTGAGCCCCATGTGGCACCTCTTTGCGTGATTCCAATCCTGAAAAATCATATATATTCAGAAACCCCCGAAAATTAACCTAGATGAGTTTTTATGCCGCCGCAAGTCTCTGTACCTCCACGATCTCATCTACAGCCCTTTTCCGGCACCCTGCCGGAGGGGGGAAAGCATCACCAGAGGCCATCCTCATCATCTCGGCAGTCTCCATGACGAGGAGGGAGTAGTTCACCCTCGGGGCTGAGGGTTTGTACCAGTAGCTATGTGTTTGATCTCTCTCTCTTGTGTTCTTGATTTAGCACGATCTTGATGTATCGCGAGCTTTGTTAATATAGTTGGATCATATGGTGTTTCTTCCCTCTCTATCCTTGTTGTGATGAATCAAATCTTTTCCCTTTGAGGTTTCGTTATTGTCGAATTGAATATTTTATATTTGAGAACACTTGATGTATGACTTGCATATGAATACCCGTGGTGACAATGGGGTATTATATTGATTCACTTGATATATGTTTTGGCACTCAACTCGCGGATTCCCGAGGTGACATTCGGGTAATCTATGCATAGATGTTGATGCACATTTTCATTATCTTTTCTCCGATAGAATCTTTGGGGCGCTCCTTGGAGTTCTTTGTGTGGATTGAATATTATGATTATGAAGTTGTTTGATGCATATCGTATAATCAACTCACGGATACTTGTGGTGACATTGGAGTATCTAGGTGAAATTAGAGTTGGTTGATGTGTATCATATGGTGTTATTTTAGTACGAACTCTAGGGCTGTTTGTGACACCTATATGAATAGCTCAATAGATCGATCGGAAAGGATAGCTTTGAGGTGGTTTCGTACCCTACAAACAATTTCTATCTTATGTTCTCCGCTAATAGGAATTTGGGAGTGATTCTTTATCGCACGTTGAGGGATGGTTATATGATCCAATTATGTTAGCATTGTTGAGAGATTGCACTAGCGAAAGTATGAACCCTAGGCCTTGTTTCTAAGCATTACAATACCGTTTATGCTCACTTTTGTTACGCTACTTTGCTGTTTTTTATTGTTCGCACTACAAAAACCTATATCTACTATCCATACTACACTTGTATCACCATCTCTTCGCTGAACTAGTGCACCTATACAATTTACCATTGTATTGGGTGTTGGGGACACAAGAGACTCTTTGTTATTTGGTTGCAGGGTTGTTTGAGAGAGACCATCTTCATCCTACACCTCCCACGGATTGATAAACCTTAGGTCATCCACTTGAGGGAAAATTGCTACTGTCCTACAAAACTGTGCGCTTGGAGGCCCAACACGAGTCTACAAGAATAGGTTGTGTAGTAGACATCAAGCTCTTTTCTGGCGACGTTGTCGGGGAGGTGAGTGCTTGAAGGTATATCTTTAGATCTTGCAATCGAATCTTTTAGTTTCTTTTTTATCACTAGTTTGTTTTATAAAAAGAAAACTACAATAAATGGAATTGAGGTTGCCTCATATTATTCGTCTTTATAATGTCTTTCTTGAAAATGATGGATCGGAAAATTGTGCTCAATTAATAGAAGAAGAATTCAATAAAATGTTTGGCATAAAATCTTTGAATGATGAGCACGATTGCAATTTTGTTAGTATGAATTCTATGAATATCCAAAATACTAATGATGATTGCACTAGTCATGAAAAAAATGTTTCTTATAAGCATGTCAACTTTTGTGAAGTGCATAAAGTTTGTGAAGACATGCCTTATAGGGACGATAGATTTTGTAAGAAGCATAAACATGATAGAACCAATTTTTTGCTCAAAGTGATAGATGAATTTGCTACAAAATTATGTTCTCTTTATCATATTACTTGTGAACTTTGCAATAAAGTTGGTCACCTTAATTTTCAATGCATACTTTTTCATGATCGAATCATGGCTAAATATTGTAATGACTTGACCGCCCTCGAACTATATAATCAGCTTTATCTATTCTTGGGGTGTGAGGAATTGTCACATAAAAATAGTTGGTTTTAAGTATTCATTCTCACGTATGACATTGAAACTAATCTAAAGGAAATCTATATGTTTTGTATGGTAAATTGCAAGGAGAATGCTTATATTGCCAACTATAGAAAAATAGGAAAACAAATAGAATATAAAAGAAATACTAATGAATTGGTAAAGATCCCCCCTTTCCCTCCTATTTTCTCTCATGATGAAACAGGTAACGAGGAGGAGCTCCCTATCCAACCAATCTCTTCAATTAGAAACTCAGAAGAATTAAATAAACCCACACATAATGTGGTAAAGAAAAAGAAAAGAAGGAAAAGTAGAGGCAAAGAGGTATCTCTCCAAAATAATATTGCTCCTACTATTGTTGTGCCTCATGAGAATGAATCAAAAATAATTGTGAAAGATGATACACTTGATGATGATTTTCTTATGCCCATTGCTTGTTGTGATGATTATGATTGGGAAGATAATGATACTTCTTATGATCTTGAAAATCTTTATGGCACCAACTTGGAGGAATATGATAATAATTGTTATACTATTGCTGCTATTCACACTATTGATGATAATAGTGATAATGCTAATGATATGCAAACCAACAAGCTTGGGGATGCTATGTTTGATGAGAATGACATGTTTGAGAATTTATTTGCTACAATTAATGTTTGTCCCAAGCTTGGGGATGCTATGCTTAATGAAGATGATCTTTTTAGTCCCCCTACTTTGAATGATCAAATTTGTTATGATGATTGCATGCCTCCTACTTATGATGATTATTGTGATGATACTTATGTTATAAAAAGAAGTGATGATTATATTTATAAAACTTGTCATAATTATGATTACCCTTTTTCTGAACATTACTCTTTTAATGTGGAAACAATTTATAGTACTCGAGTTTCATATGATACTACCACTTTTATGAATGAGAAGAAATTTGCTTATGTGGAGAGTAATAAAAATTCTATGCTTGTGCATCATGAAAAGAATGCTTTATGTGAGAGCTATATTGTTGTATTTATTCATGATGCAACTGAAAATTATTTTGAGAGAGGAATATATGCTTCTACATATTTCAATAATACCAAGTTTCTCTCTATGTGTTGAAAGTTTTGAAGTTATGCTTGTTTTGCCTTCCTATGCTAGTTGATTCTTGCTCACATAAATTATTTGTTCACAAAATCCCTATGCATAGGAAGTGGGTTAGGCTTAAATTTTCTTGTCATATGATTCATGATGCTCTCTTTATGTTCCAATTCTTTATCCTTATGCGAGCATCAATGAAATCATCATGCCTAGCTAAAAGGCATTAAAGAAAAGCACTTGTTGGGAGACAACCCAAAACTTATACCTACTGTTTTTGTGTGTTCACATGATTAATCTACTGTAGTAATCATGTTTTATATGTTTTCTTTCAATAATGTGCCAAGTAAAGCCTTTGGGATAGTGTGGATACTTGTTGATTCGATTCTGTGCAAAAACAGAAACTTTTGCGTCCAGTGCTGGAATTTCTATTCTGTACTGGAGCGTGAAAAAATTATGAAATTTTTACATAGAATTGGGTAACAAATTTTTTACGTTTTCCTAATTTATCATAATTTTTGGAGGTACAGAAGTATGGTTTTTAAATCCCTTACTACACACTGTTCTGTTTTTGACAGATTCTGTTTTCGATGCATAGTTTGCTTGTTTTAGTGTTTCCATAGCTTATATTGAGTAATATAAATTGTGGAAATGATATAATACATTAGGTATTATGTGAGAACAATTATGAATCTTGTCTTGACAGTACCTAAGTGGTTGATTTATTTTTATCATACTAACCTATCTCACGAAGTTCCGTTAAGTTTTGTGTGATTGAAGTTTTCAAGTTTTGGGTGAGATATCGATATGAGGAGAATAAGGAGTGGCAAGACCCTAAGCTTGGGGATGCCCAAGGCTCCCCAAGGTAATATTCAAGGAAGACTCGAGCGTCTAAGCTTGGGGATGCCCCGGAAGGCATCCCCTCTTTCGTCTTCAACACTATCGGTAACCTCACTTGTAGCTATATTTTTATTCGACACATAAGATGAGTTTTGCTTGGAGCGTCATTTTCTTCTGTTGATATTTTCTTGATTTTATCAATAATCATGCTTTGTATCTTTTAGTTCAATAAAATGCCAATTATAGCCTTTTCCATGCTCAGTTTGCAAGTTCATCTGTTGCTGTTTGAAAACAGAAAGTTTTCTGTTATGTCCAGAATATTCCTGAATAGTCAGAACATGATAAAAATCTGAAATTTTTACACAGTAATAATGAATGAGTTCTCTGTCACGTGGTAATTTTTCAGAATTTTTGGAGTTAGGGAAGTATGAATTTTAAATCCCCCTTTACAGACTGTCCTGTTTTGGCAGATTGCTGTTATAGTTGCATTGTTTGCATATGTTTGCTTGTTAAATGTTTCTATTTGTGGATAGGAGTATTAAATATGCAGAGGCATTTAGTATGCAATGTTTAATTATAATTTTAGTGATTTGTTACAGTAGAGAATGTTAAGGTTTTGAGTTGATTTATAATAACTTATTTCGCGAGTTCTTGTTGAGTTTTGTGTGGATGAAGTTTTTAAGATTTAGGAGAAGCCATGATATGAGAGGAATTAAGGAGACACAAGAGCTCAAGCTTGGGGATGCCCAAGGCACCCCAAGGTAACATTCCAAGAAGTCTCAAGCACCTAAGCTCGGGGATGCCCCGGTTGGCATCCCACCTTTCTTCATCAACACCTATCGGTTAGCCTAAGGTTTTACTTCTTCACATGATATGTGCTATTCTTGGAGTGTACTTTTATTTTCATTTTGGTTGATGTTTTAATAAAATTATCAAGATCTGAAATCTTTATTTGGAGAGAGTCTTCACATAGCTACTTAATTGTTTAACTACTCATTGATCTTCACTTATATCTTTTGGAGTAGTTTGTCATACACTCTCATGCTTCACTTATATTATTTTGAGAGTTGACAATAGTAATGGCAATATGCTTAAGATATGAATTTTGTCCTAATGTGATGGATATTTAAGAAGGATATAATAAAAACTTTTATGTAGACCACTGAATATGATGAGTTTGATTCCTTGCAATAGTTTTGCGATATGAATGTGATAATATGTGAGTCATGTTAGTGAGTAATTGTGATTTAGTAAGAATATTGGTGTTAAGGTTTGTGATTCCCTATGCATGCACATAAAGTCAATAGTTATGCAACGAAGTTATATCCTACTTATGGTGCATTATTTAGTGTTAGTTATGTTCAATGCATGTTTATGACCGTTTTCGTTTTTTGGTTGGTCGCTTCTCAATCTATTTCCTAGCCTTCACTTGAACTAAGCAGGAATGCTGCTTGTGCATCCAATTCCTTAAACCCAAAGTTGTGCCATATGAGTCCACCATACCTACCTATATGCGGTATTTCCATGCCGTTCCAAGTAAATTTGCATGTGCCAACTCTAATTATTCAAAATAATTTTCCTTTTTGTGTGCCCATACCGCTCATGAAGCGGCAGGGGGTGGTCAATATTTTCCATGCTAGGTCGGTTATTCTCATGATGAGTGTTTATTCACTTGTCATTGCACGAGAGAGTGGCAGGTAATAGGGATGCCCAGTCCCGAAATGAAAAAAAAAATTATATGATGATAATAATAAATTCCTTAGAAAGTGTTGGTATGGAGGGCACCCGTGGATACGGCTAGCCATGGATTGTGAAAGAATGGTGGAAAGGAAATAAACTTTATTTTATGTTTGGGAACCGCCTATAATGTGTCTAGCATGGACGATATTGGGAATTCTCGGTTGTTTTCGTTGACTGGAAAAGCATGCCCCTCAAAATAATTTTATCTCTCTAATTTAAACCTTGAACTCTGGCACCTCTGCAAATCTCTGCTCCCCCCTGCGAAGGGCCTATCTATTTACTTTTGTGCAATTTTTATTATTATTTTGAGTCTCCATCTTCTCTTACAAAGCACCAACTAGAGAGCACTATTGTCATACTTGTGCATTGGGTGTAGCTAATATTGAATGTGTTTCATGAATGGATCAATGATTGAGCATAATGCGCTAGTGATAACTTTCTTTAGCGTTGATATTTTGAAAGACATGGTTGCTTGTTAGTATGCTTGAGTATTTATGTCTTCGTGTCAAATTATAGACTATTGCTTTGAATCATTCAAGTCCAAGTGTCCATGCAACAAAAGAAAAGATTATATGATGATTATGATAGGTACCATTCCACATCAAAATTTCTGTTTTAATTGCTACTTTATCATGATGACTTTTATGAGAAAAAGTTGCTGTTATGATGCTAGGAAAAGTGACTAAAATTATCATTGATCAAACTTATGCACTATGCTAGCATTCACACTCCATAAATTATTTCTTTTATCATTTACCTACTCGAGGACGAGCAGGAATTAAGCTTGGGGATGCTGATACGTCTCCAATGTATCTATAATTTATGAAGTATTCATGCCATATTTATAACAATTCTATATGGTTTTGGTATGATTTGATTAGAACTAACCCGGACTGACGCTGTTTTCAGCAGAACTACCGTGGTGTTGTTTTTTGTTCAAAAATAAAAGTTCTCCAAATGCAACGAAACTTTTTGACGATTTTTTTTGGACCAAAAGAGACCCCCGAAGCTTCGTGGAAGGACCAGAAGCCTCATGAGGTGCTCACAAGCCACAACGGCGCACCATGGGGGGTGGCGTGCCGTGGTGCCTCGTGGGCCCATCTAAGCCCATCTTCACGTGATTCCAACGTTGAAAAATCCTATAAATAGAGCAACCCCTAGAAATAACCCTAGATTTTGGACTCTGCCGCCGCAAGCCTCTGTACCTTCGAAATACCATCTATAGCCTTTTTCCGGCACCCAAGCCTCTGTATTCATCACCGGAGGCCATCTTCATCATCCCGACAGTCTCCATGACCAGGAGGGAGTAGTTCACCCTCAGGGCTGAGGGTATGTACTAGTAGCTATGTGTTTGATCTCTCTCTCTCGTGTTCGTGATTTGGCATGATCTTGACGTACCGCGAGCTTTGTTAATATAGTTGGATCATATGGTGTTTTTCCCCTCTCTATCTCATTGTGATGAATTGAGTTTTTACCTTTGAGGTTTCACTATTATCGGATTGAATACTTTTATGGATTTGAGAACACTTGATGTATGTCTTGCATAAGAATACCTGTGGTGACAATGGGGTATTATATTGATTCACTTGATATATGTTTTGGCACTCAACTCGCGGATTCCTAAGGTGACATTGGGGTAATCTATGCATAGGGGTTGATGCACGTTTTCGTCCGGTAGAAATCTTGGGGCACTCTTTGAAGTTCTTTGTGTGGATTGAATATTATGAATTTGAAGTTGTTTGATGCAAATCGAATAATCAACTCACGAATACTTGTGGTGACATTGGAGTATCTAGGTGACATTAGAGTTGTTTGATGCGTATCATATGGTGTTATTCTAGTACGAACTCTAGGGCAGTTTGTGACACTTATAGGAATAGCTCAATAGATTGATCGGAAAGAATAACTTTGAGGTGATTTCGTACCCTACAACAATTTCTATCTTATGTTCTTCGCGAATAGGAACTTTGGAGTGATTCTTTGTCACACGTTGAGGGACTGTTATATGATCCAATTATGTTAGCATTGTTGAGAGATTGCCCTAGCGAAAGTATGAACCCTAGGCCTTGTTTCTAAGCATTGCAATACCGTTTGTGCTCCGTTTTATCACTTGCTACCTTGCTGTTTTTTTTATTTTCAGATTACAAAAACCTATATCTACTATCCATACTACACTTGTATCACCATGTCTTTGCCGAACTAGTGCACCTATACAATTTACCATTGTATTGGGTGTGTTGGGGACACAAGAGATTTCTTGTATTTGATTGCAGGGTTGTTTGAGAGAGACCGTCTTCATCCGACACCTCCCACGGATTGATAAACCTTAGGTCATCCACTTGAGGGAAATTTGCTACTGTCCTACAAAACTCTGCGCTTGGAGGCCCAACACGAGTCTACAAGAATAAAGTTGCGTAGTAGACATCAACACCTATAGGAATAGCTCAATAGATCGATCGGAAAGGATAAATTTGAGGTGGTTTCATACCCTACAAACAATTTCTATCTTATGTTCTCCGCGAATAGGAATTTGGGAGTGATTCTTTATCGGACGTTGAGGGATGGTTATATGATCCAATTATGTTAGCATTGTTGAGAGATTGCCCTAGCGAAAGTATGAACCCTAGGCCTTGTTTCTAAGCATTGCAATACCGTTTATGCTCACTTTTGTTACCTGCTACTTTGCTGTTTTTTATTGTTCGCACTACAAAAACCTATATCTACTATCCATACTACACTTGTATCACCATCTCTTCGCCGAACTAGTGCACCTATACAATTTACCATTGTATTGGGTGTGTTGGGGACACAAGAGACTCTTTGTTATTTGGTTGCAGGGTTGTTTCAGAGAGACCATCTTCATCCTATGCCTCCCACGGATTGATAAACCTTAGGTCATCCACTTGAGGGAAAATTGCTACTGTCCTACAAAACTCTGCGCTTGGAGGCCCAACACGAGTCTACAAGAATAAGTTGTGTAGTAGACATCAGTCAGCGGTCTCCACGTAGTAGTATTCTCCGTCGGTGTAGTAGTAGCCGTCGTCGGCGGGATCAGCTATCTCCGGGGCTCCGTCATCTGATCGCAGCAATCGGGTATGGGGAAAAAGAGGTAGCAAAGCAACTATGAGTACTCATCCAGAGTACTCGCAGGACTTACATCAGATCTATGCTAGTTATGCATCGGTATCAAATGAGGGGGCTGTATCTGTGGACTACACTATAGAAATGCCAGAATAGAGGGGAAAGGCCTAGCCTATCGAAGACTAGCATCTTCCAGTGTCTTGCAGCATTAGAAGAGTGTAGATTAGCATATAATAAAGTAACAAGTATATATTAGCAACGCCCAGAGATCCTTCCTCGACTCCCTGCGAGAAAGCGATCCCGGAGCCATCATATTAGTTTAGTAACACAAGTATCTAGTTCTAGTTGTAGTAGATCGGGATACTCTCTGAGCGTTCGTTACCGTGGACACGGCTATTCGAACAGATATACTTCCCTGTAGGGATGCACCAACTTACCCAACACGCTCGATTAACTCTGGCCGGGCATACTTCTATCGAGTCATGCCCGGCCTCGGCTGATCGACACGCCGTAGCCCTACCTAGGCTCAACATAGAGGCCAGCACGCCGGTCTAAATCCTAAGCGCTCTGGGGTCTTGGGCCCATCGCCCTTCACACTCCTGCATGTTGCGTGGGCTGCCGGGAGCAGACCTAGCCCCTGTATACACACGCAGGCTATCGCGGTCCAACCCTGCGCGCGCCGCTCAGTTGCTGACATCTGAAGAACTTCGGCTAAAACATACGACGCCGAGTGCCCATACTATTCCCATGTGGTGGTTAGTGCGAAAAGGCCAAAGGCCTACTCAGATCACATATCCAAACCCATTAGTGTGTTGGGAGCTCGTGGTGATGATCAGTGATCCTGTCGCCCCGTCTCGAGGACTTACAGCAAGGGCCAGGCCCATCCATCCCTCTCCTGGGGTGGTCTGCCTGCCCGGCCGTGCCTCGTATTTATCTCGCGGGTACCCTCCAGGTCAACCCGACTTCACATCTCTTGCGGGTACCCCTCAGGGTCGACCCGACTTCAACAAGGGACTGAGGTAAATACAAGGTATCCGTGTGTCCATACATGAAGGGGGAAATCCAAGGAATCACCCTCACTGGATTCCCACTAGAAGTATCTCTCAAGGTGAACTAGAGGAATCACCCTCGATGGATTCACACTTTAGGGGCTGTACGACAGTGGCATCATCGGAGGTGGTGGAAGAGGAATCAACCTCGGTAACCCACAACCGACTAGCTACGCTACAGAGATATCATCAGGAGTGAGTTAGGAGGTATCACCCTCGACACTCGATAGTAGCTCTGCTGAGTCGTACAACTAAGGGGGTGTGCGGTGCTGTGTCGGTCTCTGCACGTCGATCACAATGATCACGTCATCCGGTAACAAAGCGAGGCAACACGGACAAGGGTGCGGGGCCACTGATGGATCACTAACCAACCTATACTAAGCAATTAGGACAACAGGTAAAGTATCAACAGCAGGTTACAAAATCAGGCTATGCATCAGAATGGGAGCAATCAAATACAGTAGCAAAATCTAATGCAAGCATGGGAGAGAAAGAATGGGCGATATAGGAATGATCAAGGGGTTTTGCTTGCCTGGAAGCTCTGCGGTGAAAGAGGGGTCGTCGATGACGTAGTCGTACTCGGGAGCAGCGTCCGTCTCGGATTCTATCGGACAACAGAGGGGGAAGAAACAAGAAATACAAAGCAAACAAATGCAGCACAATGCATGACATGGCAATATGCTGTGCTAGGGGTGACCTAACGCAGTTCTACACGTTACAGACGGAGCGGAAAAATATCTGGGAATATTTTTCCGGTTTTAGGCATCTGTCAGACAAATGAACCGGAGGGGAAGATTCCATGTTCATCTAGTTAGGAGTGATGGTCATGCATTTTGACCACATATTCGGATTCGTCTTATTTTTCTGATCATTTTTCATATATAAATTATTTTCATCCGAGTTACGGTTTATCTTATATGATTTTTCAAAGTTTTAATCATTTTCTGGAATTTCTGGAGTTAATCTAAATTCGAAATTAAATAGGAAATTGCTAAATGCACACAGAGAGTGTACACAACATAGTGCACCAGAGGCTGACAGTGGGCCCAGTTGACTGCACAGTCAGCAGTCAACTGTGGACTTTGACTGGTCAAACTGACCGTGGGACCCACCTGTCATTGACTGTGTGTTTTAACAGAGGTTTAATTTAACTAAAATGTTAATTAGCTAGCGGGTCCCATCTGTCAGTGACACAATTAGTGAACAGTTTAACTTAATTAGGAAATTAGTTAATTAGCACGTGGGGCCCGCCTGTCAGTGACTGGGGCTGTCCAGTCAGCACGTTGACCTGGTCAACGTGGTCAACTGAGCCCTTGGGACCCACTGGCAGTGACCCAAGGTGGGCCCCAGCCGACGCCAGGTCAGCGGCGGCCGGCGTCTCACCGCCGGCGACCATAAACGTAGTGGCTCATACGGGACCTCGCCGGAAAACCGCTACGGGGCACCGTTGCGAGCGCGGCCGGTTGCGTTCGAATGCGCGTTTGACGCTGCGTCGAACGGTGGCGGTGACAGATGCTAGGGTGGCCGGAGTTGGCTGGAGCAACGACGGCAGGCAGCGGTGGCATTCGGGTGAGGTCGGGATCGACGCTGCGGGGCACGGCGAGGAGCGTGCGCACATGCGTTGGGCTCCTGGGAGCTCCAGGAGCTCGGTGATGTGCTCGGACGCGGGCTGCGGCGGCAGTGGCCACGGCGGCGAGCTGAACGGCGGCGAGCTACGGGCGCGGAAAGGAGGGGAGAGGAGAGGGTTTTGGTGCGGGTGCTCACCGCGGAGGCGCACGAAGGCCCGGCGAGTGAACGGGAGCGCAGAGGCAGCCGGAATCGACGGAGCTCGCCGGCGACCGAAGATGAAGAAGACGACGCGATCCGGCGATGTGGTGGCTCCCGGGTCGCATCCGTTGTCGTAGAGGAAGTAGCATACGGCGGCGGCCCTCCTGGACACTGCGGTGGCTACGTGGATGGCTCGGCCATGGCGACGGCGGCGCTCGGTGAGGAAGAGAGCGAGCAAGAGAGCGCATGGGAGGAGGAGATGAGGACGGGCGCGAGTCCCCGAGGCCACTGCGGCGTTCTTATCCTCTCCCGCGGCGCTGTAGCGGCGCGGTGCGGCGGGCGGGTGCGGTGGCGACAGCGCACGGCGTCGGGCGCGCGCGCGCGGGCTGACACGGGGAGGAGGGAGAAGACGACGGCGCTGCTGGGCTGGGCCTGCACACTGTGCACTAAGGCCTAGCGCACGGTGGCCCTTTTCTTTTTCTTTATTTCTTTCTCTGTTTATCTTTTTACAGAATTGTTTTGCAATACTTTGAGCTGCCAAATGGATTTTGTAAAATGTGGGACTTGGCCACATAATTACATTGCAATATATAGCACTGCCACAAAAAGTTTGGGTCTTGTTTGAATTGATTTGAATTTTTCATAAGTGGAAAAGTGATTAAATGGTCTGAATAGGTACTGTTTTAGTTGCTAGAGTCAAATCAAGAAAATAAGTGATGTTGTTTTTCTTAACAAATATTTATTATGGAATATTTGCTAAAACATGAACTATTTTTCAGACCTGTTTGTGAAACTTTAAATTTCACTTGCAATTTGAATTTGGTTTTAGTGGTGGAATTTTAAATGAGATATAAATCCATAGTGATCAAGCATTGCAAACCAAAGTAGCTTAGCTTAATGATGAGTTTCACTTTAGCTCATTACATAGGGGTGTTACAATAACATGGTATCTCGCTAGCCCTTTCTGAGACCGCAAAACATAAATGCAGAGCACCTCTGAGATTCAAGCAACGACTAAACATTGTAATTCAGGGTAGAGGATATCCAGTCATGGTCACACCCAACATTAACTATACTCAATGCATAAAAATGACAATAGTGCTCTCCATCTGGTGCTTAAATGAGAGGGTGATGACTCAAAACTAAAAATAAAATAACATAAAAGTAAATGGATATGCCCTTCGCAGAGGGAAGCATGGATTTGCGGCGGTGCTAGAGCTCGAAGCTTAAATTAGAGATGAAAATAATTTTGGGAGGTATGCCTTTCCTGTCAACGTCACGACCGAGAGTTTTCAATATCTTCCATGCTAAACACATTATAGGCGGTTCCCAAGCGGAAAGGTAAGGTTTACTCCCCCTCCACCATACCAACACAAGCCATGGCTAGCCGAATTCACGGGTGCCCTCCATACCAACAACTTTTCGAGGGAGTTTGTTTGCATTATATAACGATTTGAGCAATATGACTGGGCATTCCTATTACCATCCTCTCTCGTGCAATGACAAGTTAATAAACACTCATCTGAGAGTAACCCGTTTACCATGGAAGATATTGACAGCCCCCTGTCGCTCCATGAGCGGTACGGGCACACAAAACAGATGTTCGTTTGAATGTTTAGAGGTGGCACTTGCAAATTTACTTGGAACGGCAGAGTAATACCGCATATAGGTAGATATAGTGGACTCTTCTGGAACAACTTTGGTTTAGGGATTTGGATGCACAAGTAGTATTCCCGCTTAGTACAGGCAAAGGCTAGCAAATAAATTGAGAAGCGGCCAGCTAGAGAGCGAAAACAGTCATTGCTACTTATAGTCTGCGTTGGTATTTCCCCGAAGAGGAGAGGATGATGCAGTATAGTAGAGATAAGTATTTCCCTCAGTTAAAAACCAAGGTTATTGTCGGTGTATAAAACATGGGTATTTTATACCCTGACTTATGCATAGACAGTAGCAGCCTCCTTGCCGGCCAAGCCTTGCCGGGAACCGCCAAGACCAAGATTCAGAGCCCAGTCACAGAAGCTACCAGAAAGAAGCTCAAGACACAGCACTTAACTAATACCGAAGATGAAGACTTTCCTTGCGGCGAAGCTAAACCGGCAAGGTGAAGACCCTGCAAGCTCCATACCGGCAAGCTTATGCCAGCCCTCCTGCGCTCCACATCACCGCGCAGATGTCCGCTAGTGGGTGAGGTGTCGACCGCGCAGGCTGTTTGGTAAGGCTTGTCGGGCACGTGTCCGCACACTGGAACAGGATTTGCCACTAATGACACCCGTCCAGGAGGCGTGTCAGCATAATACGAGGTAGCTGGGCAAGCGGGATGACACCTAACGGCGCATTTAATGCTTTTGTCCTAAACTGGCAGAGTTAGGTATGATAGCACTGTTTGCTGTCTAATCGTTATGTAATTACTGTTTTGCCACTGTGGTGACCCCTTGAGCTATAAAAGGAGGGCCAAGACAATAGTTAGAGGGATTCGGACCCCTTTTCAAACACCAGCACGCCTCGCGTAGTAGCTCTCTCCGCACCTTACCAGGAGAAGTGCTCCTTGTACTTGTGCTCTCACACACCCAATACACCAAAAGCAGGAGTAGGGTTTTACACTTCATAGCGGCCCGAACCTGGGTAAATCTCTTGCGTCTTCCATTGTTCATGCTCTTTGTGCATGTTGATCCCCCTTACCGAACCACAAGGGGCTGGATGGCCCCATAGATGGTCGTACCCACGACATCATTGGCACGCTAGGTAGGGGGCGTCGCTTGCGCGAACCTTCATCAGTGGATTGCGCGTCTTCTTCATCATCTTCATCGACCTCCTCGTCGTCCTCCTCGTCGTCGATGGCGGCCAAGAAGAAGGGCATCACGATGACGGCCACCCCGCACACATCCGCAGGCGGCGCGGGCGGCGCGGCCAATGTGGGCGGTGCGGATACCGCGGTTGGCATGACCAGCGCAGGCGGCGCAGTCGCCACGCCCACCGCGGTCGACGTGGGAGACAAGCACGCTGGGGGCGGTCGACTTCCTCGATCCTCTGGCGAACAGAGCCACGACAGCGCGGGCGGAACGGACGGACGACCTCTTTCTCCTCCTCCTCCTCGCCGCGCCGACGAACGCAGCCACCGGAGCGGTAACGCCCGGGCCGGCGCGAGCCAAGACTCCACCGCGGCGGCATCTAAGAATGCAGCCTCAGGACAGACACCACACCCCTCGTACAATGGGCGCGGCACAGCTCCGAGCGGCGTCAACGACTCCGGGCAGCGGCGACCTCACGGCAAGACCCCTGTTGACCAAATCCTGGATCACCAGGCACCGCCTCCGCCACGGTGACCCGCCGCTGACCATGTGCCATGGCAGCAAGACCCCGATGGCGCTCCTGCTGGCTCTACCAGGAGTAGAGCGACGTCACGCTCTTCGCTTCCGGCCATGCCAGCCACGGCGGCGGAAGCAATGGCGCGAGCCTAGATGCTGCTGAACTTCCCTCCAGCGGTAGAGAAGATGGATGAGTGGAGAGCTACCATCCAAAGCTTGATTGGGTTTGCCGAGGCCAGTAAATTGCAGCAAGCGGAGCCCTCACGGCGTTCGCAAATGGCACCAGCAACCCCAGTTGGTGGCCGCGTTGACGGCACTATGCTAATGGTGCAATCACCTCAGCGGCAACAATCTCAGCAACAACAACACCAACAACCGCATCAAGCTTGACGATCCTTCGAGCCCGACGAGGTGTCGATGGCCTCTTCGGATCCACGAGCACGGCAAGATCAGCGGCAAGTGTTGCGAGACAGGCGGGCAGAAGACGCCCGCACCACCATCGAACGGCGCCGGGAGGCGCGCCGTCAATCCGACGCGCGCAACAGCCCCATCGTTGATGAGCCTGCGCCAGGGGTTGGCGGATATGTACGTTACGAGGTTGGATGTCCCGCCTTCACCCGTGAGCTGCGGCAAGTCCGATGGCCGTCCGTTCGAGCTTTCAAGCAAGAAGTGCCAGAAAAGTATGACGGCAAGCTGAACCCGGTAGAGTTTCTGGGCATCTACACGATCGCCGTGCAAGCTGTCGGGGGAAGAGATGAGAAAATCCTCGCCAATTACTTCCCGTTGGTACTGAAACCCAATGTGAGGTCTTGGCTGATGAACTTGCCGGAGAACTCCATTTCTTCATGGTTAGATCTCTGCAACGAGTTCCTTGGTGCCTTTATCGGAGGCCACAAAGCCCCTGGACAGCCCAGCGACTTGCAAGTGATCCCGCAAAGAGATGGTGAAACTTTACGCAAGTACATCCAGAGGTTCAGCCATGTGCACCGTAATATTCCAAATGTGCACCCCGCAACCGTGATTGCTGCCTTTCACACGAAAGTGCGCAATCAAAGGATGCGGGAGAAAATGAACGTCAAGTTGCCCAAGACCGTCAACGAGCTCTATACGTTGGCGGATAAGTGCGCACGTGCTGAGGAAGGAAGGAAGCTTCTCGGGGAGGACACTGGTGCCGAAGTAGATTCTAAGGACGATGATGCTGCCACCCCGAGGAAGAAGGGCCGGAAGCGCAACAGAAAGTGCAAGGGTAAAACTGTTATGGCCGTCGAAGGCTCCGGCAACTCCGAGTCCGCCAAGAAAGCCAAGACTGAGAACTCCAGCAAGGAGGCTGCTGTATGCGCTGCTCAGGAGGCGGTGGCAAATGAGAAAGCCGGCACCAAAAGCCATGATCTCCAAGAGTGCCGGCAAGTCGAGCACCTTGTTGAGAAACAGAAGGCCGAATACGAGAAGCGCGACAAAGAGAAGGGTCAAGATGGTGCCGGTGGATCTGGCAAAAATGGCCGTGGTGGTCGAGGAGGCCGCCGTGGCAAGGCCAAGCAGCAGAAAGAAAAGCCTGCTAGAGGCCGCGAAAAGAAAGAAGAAGATGATGGAAGTGAGGAAGAGGACGATGATGAAACCAACGAACAAGATTTCCAGAAGGCAACCGAGGCCATGTGCATTGACGGAGGAGCATCTTTGCACTCCTCTCACCGCCAACTTAAGCAGTGGGCGCGTGAGGTTAACGCGGCAGAACCGGCAATGGGCTCTCAAAAGCCACTCAAGTGGTCACACACGCCTATCATTTCCGATGCTGAGGACCACCCTGATCGCATAACTGCGGTCGGGTGTTTGCCGTTGTTGGTTTAACCAAAAATTCGCAACCTCCAAGTAACGAAGATGTTAGTTGATGGTGGGGCCGGCCTGAATCTAATCTCTCCGGAAGTTATCAAGAGGCTGCAGATCCCCGATGAGGAACTCGAGAAAACAGGCACGTTTCAAGGAGTAAACCCGGGAAGAAGCCAGCCCAAGGGAAAGATCACGTTACCGGTGACGTTTGGCGAGGAGTTAAACTACAGAACAGAAAAGATTGTGTTTGACGTTGTCCAAATCCCCTTGCCGTACAATGGAATTCTTGGCCGCCCAGCCTTGGCAAAATTCATGGCAGCGTCTCATTATGCATACAACACGTTGAAGATGCCAGGGCCGATGGGTGTCATTTCCATCAACTACGACAAGAAAGATGCAGTCATTTGCGTTGACAAGTTGTATAGAGATGCGGTTGCAGCAGAGGCCGCTAAGGCACTAGCTCCCGCCAAGAAGAAGGAAAACAAGAAGTCCGGCAAGACCTCTAGCAAAGACTCCGGGAAGCGCACCTCTTCGGAGTGCTGCGCGCCTGTTGAAGACCTGCCGGGGTGCTCTGCCGGTAAGAATTCCAAAGCCACTGCACCGGCAACCAAGAAGGTACCGGCAAGGGAGGACGGCACTGACGGTACCTTCACCATCAATGCCACCCTTGACGACAAATAGGAAAGTGCGCTCGTTGCCTTCCTGTGGGCGAATGTCGATGTGTTTACATGGCGAACATCTGACATCCCCGGTGTTCCTAGGGAGGTAATTGAGCTCCACCTTGCTGTCTATCCCCACAATCGGCCCGTCAAGCAAAAAGTCCGGAAGCAAGCATTGGAACGGAAACAGTTTATTGCCAAAGAGATCAAGAAACTTGAAGCAGCAGGCCTGGTCAGAGGTGTACTACATCCCACATGGTTAGCAAACCCAGTTGTGGTGTGCAAAGCGAACAAAAAGTGGAGACCGTGTATTGACTACACCGATATTAACAAGGCTTGTCAAAAGGATCCTTTTCCTTTGCCGCGCATCGATCAAATTGTAGACTCCACTTCTAGCTGTGATTTGCTCTCTTTCCTTGATGCATATTCTGGATACCATCAGATTTTTATGGCCAAGGAGGATGAGGAGAAAACCGCATTCATTACTCCATGTGGCACGTACTGCTTTGTGCGCATGCCTTTCGGATTAAAGAGTGCCGGTTCGACATTTGCAAGAGCAGTCCAGATTGGTTTTGAGCCCCAGCTGCACAGGAATGTGGAAGCATACAGGGATGATATAGTAGTCAAGACCAAGGACAAATCTACCCACATTCAAGACTTGGAAGAAACATTTCCAAACTTGCGCAAAATCAACTTGAAGCTCAATCCCGAGAAGTGCGTGTAAGCTTCTCGGATTCTTTGTATCTCAACGAGGAATCGAAGCGAATCCCGACAAGATCAAAGCGGTTGAGCAAATTCAAGCACCAAAAAGCATCAAAGATGTGCGGCATCTTGCCGGTTGTGTTGCTGCCTTGAATAGGTTCATTTCAAGATCCGCTGAGCGCGCCCTGCCGTTTTTCAAGATTTTGAAAAAGGCAGGTCCGATGAAATGGACTCCAAAAGCAGAGGCCACGCTTCAGGGCTTGAAAAGATACCTCTCCTCCGCGCCAACACTAGTTGCACCAAGACCACAAGAGCCATTGCTGCTATACGTAGCGGCAACGAATCAAGTGGCTAGTGCTGCATTAGTGGCGCAGAGGGAACCTGATGACGAGGAAGTAACCGCGGCAAACCCATCAAGCGACGAACTGGAATCTTCTCCGGCAAATCATGGTGCCGACAAGTCAGAAACAGCGCAAGCAAATGGAGGTAATCAACAAACAGTGCCGAAGAAGAAAGTGGTGCAGCGACCAGTGTATTTCATCAGTTCCCTTCTGCAGGGGGCTAGATCGAGATACTCTGGGGTGCAGAAGTTGCTTTTTGGCCTTCTTATGGCCTCGAGGAAGCTGCGTCACTACTTCCAAGCGCATGAAATCACCGTCGTCACCCGCTTTCCGTTGCAACGCATCTTGAGGAATCCAGAGGCAACCGGCAGGATAGTGGAGTGGGCGTTGGAATTGTCAAGCTTTGCACTCAAGTTTGAGAGCACTTCAACTATTCAGAGCAGAGCCTTGGCGGAGTTCATTGCAGAATGGACACCAACGCAAGACGAAGAAATTCAAGAAATAGCTCTCCCCGGCAAGGAAACGGCAAAGGAATGGATCATGTACTTTGACAGTGCCTTCTCGCTGCAAGACGCCGGTGCCGGAGGGCTGCTTGTCGCACCCACCGAAGAACACCTCAAGTATGTGGTTCAAATGCACTTTCCCAGGGAGCAAGCTACAAACAACACTGATGAGTACGAAGGATCGCTGTGGACCTTGGTATCAAAAAATTGATCGTCCACGGTGACTCGCAGCTTGTTGTGAAGCAAGTAAACAAAGATTACCAGAGCCCGTTAATGGAAGCATACGTGAAAGAAGTGAGGAAATTGGAAGAACACTTTGACGGGTAACAAACAGAGCACATCCCTCGTGCGGAAAACAGCATTGCTGACAGCCTGTCAAAATGTGCCGCTCAAAAGCTTCTCGTATAACCGGGAACTTTTGTGCTCCATTTGAATCAACCCATGGTCACTCCATCAACGCAGGCCAGTAAGAGAAGAAAGTTGAATACCGGCAAGTATTTTCCGGCAGAGCTCCCGGGAGCCACCGACAAGGATGTTGCCGGGAACAATGACACGGTTGCCGGTGAGCAGCCGCTTAGCGCAGAACCCCAGGTTCTTGCCGCAGAAGCAAGCGCTCCCGCGGCCGAAGAGATGCCTTTAATCCTTGTCGTCAAGCCACAGGCTCCGGCATGGGCACAGCAGATAGTCCATTTCCTACAAACAGGAGAACTTACTGATGAGCAAGGAGAAGCTGAGAGAGTAGCCCGTCAGTCAAGGAAGTATCAGTTTGTGGATACCATTCCGTACAGAAAGAAACCAAACGGTGTGAAATTGAAGTGCATTTCCCGGGAAGACGGACTAAAGTTGTTGGCGGAGATACACGGAGGCATAGGTGGCTCTCACATAGGATCAAGGGCACTTGCCGGCAAGGCATTCCAGCAAGGCTTCTATTGGCCCACTGCACTCCAGGATGCGACTGAGCTAGTAACCAAGTGTGAAGCATGCCAGTTCCATTCAAAGAACATACATCAGCCAGCTCAAGCTCTCCAAACAATCCCTCTCTCCTGGCCCTTTTCGGTCTGGGGGCTCGATATCTTGGGCCCCTTCACAAAGTGGCCTGAAGTGGAGCCAGTGAGGAAGGTGACAGCGCAATCGGCCGTCAAGTTCTTCAAAGGATTAGTTTGCCATTTCGGGGTTCCTAACAGAATCATCACCGACAACGGCACACAATTCACGAGCCGCGCCTTCATGCAGTATATCCAAGACCTTGGCAACAAAATCTGTTTTGCATTTGTTGCCGACCCGAGAAGCAACAGCCAGGCGAAAAGGATGAATGCTGAAGTGTTGCGTGGCCTCAAGACAAGAACTTTCGATAGGCTACGCAAGTGTGGAAGACACTGGATTGATGAGTTGCCGGTGGTTCTTTGGTCACTCAGGACGACACCAAGTCGAGCTACCGGCCAAACACCCTTCTCCCTAATCTATGGTGCAGAAGTGGTGCTCCCCACGGAACTCATATATGGGTCACCTCGAGTGCTCGCTTGCGATGAAGCTGAGCAAGAGCGGTTGCGGCAAGACGGTGCAACGCTCCTTGAGGAAGATCGTCTTCGGGCGGCTGTGCGAGCTGCATGCTACCAGCAAGCTTTGCGCCGCTACCATAGCCGCAAAGTGCACGCCCGAAGCCTTGAGGAAGGCGACCTTGTTCTTCGGCGCGCTCAGTCCGCCAAAGGGTCAAACAAGTTGTCGCCAAAGTGGGAAGGCCCTTATAGGGTAGTACGAGTCACCAAACCTGGCGCAGTCCGACTGGAGACCGAAGATGGCATTCAGGTGCAAAACTCATGGAATATTGAGCATCTTCGCAAGTTCTACCCATAAGGCGCAGTTGCCGGGACACCTCCCGGCAACCCCTTTTGTACAAGCTTTGTCGGCAAGACAAGTAACCCTTTGTACAAAGCCAGGCGCAGATCCTGTGCATAATAAAGCTAAGTGTTCCGCAACTCCTCGTACATATTCATTTATATGTGGATGCATGTGATGTTGTGATTTACACTTTCATTTGTATGGAATGACTGATGAACCGCCAAGGTTCCCAACCCACTCTTTTCTCTTCTTTCCTTTTCTTAAAAAGGACAGAAGGATCCCTCGCGCGCAAATTTCCCGGCGGGAGGGGAGATGGGGTACCATTTTGATGACGTTCAAGTAATCATCTCATGCAACGAAAAAAACGACGCAAGGAAAAGCTAAGTTGAAAAACTTTGGAAATTTTTCTTCATTACATTTGCGGCTTCCCTTGAACGATTCTGTGCTTTGTATGAGAAACCTGCACGCGAAGGAACCTTGTCGCGGTCGAACTGCGCTCTAGCTTGCCTCGAGTCCGCTTGGCGAGCCTAGCAGCTGCATTCTGGCCCGGCAAGTCCCCTTGCCGGTAGCGGCACTCCCAGCAGGCTGCTAAGGACCCGTTCCTCAAAGCGCTCGCGGCAAGTGTTCGCACCGGCAAGTTTCCAAATAAGCGTAGGGGCACAATCATACAAAGGCAAAATAAGACAAGGGGAACGACGTACATGCATTCAAGCAGCACATGTTATGTTACATCACAGAAATAGTGCAGGGCTAACAAAAGATCAAATGTATCTTGTACATGGCAGCACAATGGTGACGTCTGTGCTATCTGGCAACCTCCTGAAGACCCCGGAGAGATCGAGGCCGGGATTGCGATGAGCGATCTTGAGCAGCACCCTATACATGATTTCATGCGCAAACTTCCGGGACTCATCAGCAAATGAAGCAGACCTGTCCTCGTGGTACGTCTTCAGGGCGTCGATAAGGCCCTCAAAGAACTTGGTCAGCCTGACGCCGGTGGCCTCCTTGTCGTTGACGGTGAAACCCCAGCTCTTCATGTCCATCTCCGCGATTTGAGAGCTGATGCGCTCGGCAGCATTGACAAGCCTGCCGGTCCAGAGGGAGAGGTTCTCATGCAGTTGGGTGTAGTTGTTCTCAGCCTCCTTCTTCGAGGGCTCTTCCTTCTCCAGCTTCTCCATCAAGACCCTCTCCCTCTCCTTGGCGGATTCTGAAGCTGCTACCACAGTGGCCAACTAGGATTTCAGATCCCCAATCGTCTTGGCGGCGGTGTCAAGATCCTGGTTCTTGGACGATAGCTGCGTTTGCAAGTCCCCTAGAGTGCGGGCTGCCTTCAGCGCTTCGTCCTTGAGAGCCACGATTTCTTTGCCGCTGCCGAAAAGATCTTCCTTCAGTTTGGCCACCTGGGTTTCCAATTCTGCTTTGGCGAAGACAGCGGCAGCAGCCTTATCGGCTGCCTCCTTGAGCTTGGCGGCGTTCTCCAAGTCCGGGGTTTCAATCGATTTCTTGTGCCCATCCTCCAGCTCTTGGGTCCGCTGCTTAAGGATCACTTCAATCTCTTCATCCTTGCCGCGTAGAGTGGCGGCAAGGGCTTGTTCCCGCACAACAAGATCCTTCTCTTTGGCGTTGAGTAGTGTTTCACGCTCTGTCAGCTTGCCGTCATGGGTTGCTGCTCTCTCGGTGGCAGCATTGAGATTATGGGCCTGCTGACTGTACCATGTGCGCAGCTCGTCCGCCTTCTCTCTCAGCTCCCGGTCGATCAAATCCGCAGCTTTGCGCTCCTCGTGCACCTTGTCCCACCTCCGACTGTACCATGCCTAGATGCCTTTGAAACCGACGGCCGTGATTTCCATGAAGGCAAGATCTTCGGCGTTGTCGGCCGCGTCGGTGGATTCGTCGGTTCTTTGGACCAAAGGGAGCAAAGAAGATCTCAAGCGAAGATAACCATCATGACGAAAATTACAACAGCAGTTTCCCGCCGCGTGTCTATGCATTGTTTGGGCCTAGCCCAACGACACTTCGGACGCGCGTATGGCTCAGGCCCGGGGGCTCCTGTCGGTGTATAAAACATGGGTATTTTATACCCTGACTTATGCACAGACAGTAGCAGCCTCCTTGCCGGCCAAGCCTTGCCGAGAACCGCCAAGACCAAGATTCAGAGCCCAGTCACAGAAGCTACCAGAAAGAAGCTCAAGACACAGCACTCAACAAATACCAAAGATGAAAACTTTCCTTGCCGGCGAGGCTAAACCAGCAAGGTGAAGACCTGGCAAGCTCCGTACCGGCAAGCTTTTGCCAGCCCTCCTGCGCTCCACCTCACCGCACAGATGTCCGCTAGTGGGTGAGGTGTCGACCGCACAGGCTATTTGGTAAAGCTTGTCGGGCACGTGTCAGCACATTGGAACAGGATTTGCCTCTAATGAGACCCGTCCAGGAGACGTGTCAGCATAATACGAGGTAGCTGGGCAAGCGGTGCAGAAACCTTGCCGGGGCTACCTCTCCACATGACACCTAACGGTGCATTTAAAGCTTTTGTCCTAAACTGGCAGAGTTAGGTATGATAGCACTGTTTGCTGTCTAATCGTTATGTAATTACTATTTTGCCACTGTGGTGACCCCTTCAGCTATAAAAGGAGGGCCAAGACAACAGTTAGAGGGATTCGGACCCCTTTTCAAACACCAGCACACCTCGCGTAGCAGCTCTCTCCGCACCTTAACGGGAGAAGCGCTCCTTGTACTTGTGCTCTCACACACCCAATACACCAAAAGCAGGAGTAGGGTTTTACGCTTCTCAGCGGCCCGAACTTGGGTAAATCTCTTGCGCCTTCCATTGTTCATGCTCTTTATGCACATTGATCTCCCTTACCGAACCACAAGGGGCTGGATGGCCGCATAGATGGTCGTACCCACGACAGTTATCAATCTAGTAGGAGAACCAAGCAAAATTCCATTAAGCGCACCTGCACACAGAAAAGCAAACACTTGCACCCAACGCCAATAAGAGGGTTGTCAATCCTCTTAGCGGTTACTTGCAAGGATTAAGTCTGATAGAGATAAATTGATAAACTAAAATACTAATAAAAATAAAAGTAAATAAATTGCAGCAAGGCATTTTTGGATTTTTAATATGATAAAGATAGACCCGGGGGCCATAGTTTTCACTAGAGGCTTCTCTCTTGAGCACATGAACATACGGTGGGTTAACAAATTAATGTTGGGCAATTGACAGAATAGCAAATAATTATGCCAGATTCATGGCAATGATCATGTATATAGGCATCACATCCGAGACAAGTAGACCGACTCCTACCTGCATCTACTACTATTACTCCACCCATCGACCGCTATCCAGCATGCATCTAGGGTATTAAGTATAAAACAGACTAACGCCTTAAGCAAGATGACATGATGTAGAAAAGCAAATTCAAGCAATATGAATAAACCCCATCTTTTTATCCTTATTGGCAACAATACAAATACGTGTCATGTCCCCTTTTGTCACTCGGATTGAGCACCGCAAGATTGAACACATCACAAAGCACCTCTCCCATTGCAAGATAAATCAATCTAGTAGGCCAAACTATACCGATAGATCGCAGAGAAATACAAAGCTATAACAATCATGCATAAAAGTGTTCAGAGAAGACTCAAATATTTCTCATGAATAATCTGATCATAAACTCACAATTCATCGGATCCCAACAAACACACCGCAAAAGAAGATTACATCGGATAGAACTCCAAGAACATCGAGGAGAACATTGTATTGAAGATCATAGAGAGAGAAGAAGCTATCTAATTACTAGCTATGGGCCCGTAGGTCTGTGGTAAACTACTCACACATCATTGGAAGGGCAGCAAGGTTGATGTAGAAGCCCTCCGTAGTCAATTCCCCCTCCGGCAGAGTACCAAAAAAGGCCTCCAGATGGGATCATGGAAGAACATAGGCTTGCGGCGGTGGAAAGGTTTTTTCTTCTTGCTCTCTGGGGGTTTCCCAATATTTGTGAATTTATAGCGAAGGAATTAGGTCAAACGGAGTCACGTGAGCCCCACAAGGCAGCACGGCGCCCCCCCTGGGCCGCGCCCTTGTGCCTTGTGGAGCATCCGTGAGGCTTCTGACCTCCTCCTAAAGCTTCCAGTGTTTCTTTTGTCCAGAAAAAAATCTCCAAAAAGTTTCATGGCATTTGGACTTCATTTGGTACTGTTTCTCTGAAAATCCAAAAACATGCAGAAAACAGCAACTGGCACTGGGCACTAGGTTAATAGGTTAGTCCCAAAAAATGATATATAATTGCATATAATTACATATAAAAACATCCAAGATTGATACTATAATAGCATGGAACAATCAAAAATTATAGATACGTTGGAGACGTATCAAGCATCCCCAAGCTTAATTCCTGCTCGTCCTCGAGTAGGTAAATGATAAAAACAAAAAATTTGATGTGGAATGCTACCTATCATGTTTCATCATGTAATCTCTCTCTTACGGTATGAATAATAAGATCCAAATGATTCAAAGCAATAGTCTATAGTTTGATATAAAGACATCAATACTCAGGCATACTAGCAAACAATCATGTCTTTCAAAATAAAAATGCTAAAGAACGTTATCCCTACAAAATCATACAATCCTGTCATGCTACATCTTCTTCACACAAAGTATTTATCATGCACTACCCCGATGACAAGCCGAGCAATTTGTTCATACTTTTTAACGCGCTTCAGCTTTTTCAACTCCCACTCAATACATGAGTGCAAGCCTTGGATATAGCACTATGGGTGAAATAGAGTATGGTGATAGAGATAAATAAGAGAAGTCAAAAATGGGGAAAGTCTCACATCAACGAGGCTAATCAACGGGCTATGGAGATGCCCATCAATTGATGTCAATGCAAGGAGTAGGGATTGCCATGCAACGGATGCACTAAGAGCTATAAGTGTATGAAAGCTCAACATGAAAACTAAGTGGGTGTGCATCCAACTTGCTTGCTCATGAAGACCTCGGGCATTTGAGGAAGCCCATCATCGGAATATACAAGCCAAGTTCTATAATGAAAAATTCCCACTAGTATATGAAAGTGACAAAATAGGAGACTCTCTATATGAAAAACATGGTCCTACTCTGAAGCACAAGTATGGAAAAGGATAGTAGCATTGCCCCTTCTCCCTTTTTCTCTCATTTATATTTCTTTTTCTTTTTCCCCCTTTTTTTAATTTTTTTCATGGCTCTTTTCCGCCTCTTTTTTTTTCTTTTTCTTTTTTTTTATTTCTCGTCCGGACTCTCATCCCGACTTGTGGGAGAATCATGGTCTCCATCATCCTTTCCTCACTGGGACAATGCTCTAATAATGATGATCATCACACTTTTATTTACTTACAACTCAACGTTACAACTCGACACTAGAACAAAAATATGACTCTATATGAATGCCTTTGGCAGTGTACCAGGATGTGCAATGATGCTAGCGTAACATGTATAACAATGATGAACGGTGGCTGAGCCACAAATACTATGTCATTTATAGGATCATGCAAAGCAATATGACAATGATGATGTATATCATAAAAACGGAACGGTGGAAGTTGCATGGCAATATATGTCGGAATGGCTATGGAAATGCCATGATAGGTAGGTATGGTGGCTGTTTTGAGGAAGATATAAGGAGGCTTATCTGTGATAGAGCGCATCATATCACGGGGTTTGGATGCACCGGCGAAGTTTGCACCAACTCTCGGTGTGAGAAAGGGCAATGCACGGTACCGAAGAGGCTAGCAAATTGCGGAAGGGTGAGAGTGCGTATAATCCATGGACTCACATTAGTCATAAAGAACTCACATACTTATTGCAAAAGTCTATTAGCCCTCGAAGCAAAGTACTACTACACATGCCCTGAGAGGGATAGATTGGTAGGACAAGGTCCATCGCTCGTCCCCGACCGCCACTCATAAGGTAGACAATCAATAATAAATCATGCTCCAACTTCATAGCATAACGACAGATCATACCTGCATGCTTCGGGAATCACAAACCTTAACACAATTATTCTACTAATACCTCCCCCATATAACCATCTTAATATCGCAAAACTATTGCAAGGAATCAAATTTATCATATTCAGTGATCTACATGAAAGTTTTTATTATATCCCTCTTGAATACCTATCATATCAGGACCAAATTCATAACCCGTGCATATTACCATTGCTATCATGAGACTCTCAAAAATATATAAGTGAAGCATGAGAGTGCAACTATTTCTTTAAAATATAACCACCGCCGTGCTCTAATAGATATAAGTGAAGCACTAGAGCAACTGCCTAGCTCAAAAGATATAAGTGAAGCACATAGAGTATTCTAACAAATCACGAATAATGTGTGTCCCTCTCAAAAAGGTGTGTTCAGCAAAGATGATTGTGAGAAACTAAAAAGCAAAAAAACTAATTTACATGACGCTCCAAGTAAAACACATATCATGTGATGAATAAAAAAATATAGCTCCAAGTAAGTTACCGATAGATTGTAGACGAAAGAGGGGATGCCTTCCGGGGCATCCCCAAGCTTAGACGCTTGAGTCTTCCTTGAATATTACCTTGGGGTGCCTTGGGCATCCCCAAGCTTAGGCTCTTGCCGCTCCTTATTCCTTTATCCATCGTAGTCTCACCCAAAACTTGAAAACTTCAGCACACAAAACTCAACAGAAACCTCGTGAGATCCGTTAGTATAACAAATAAATCTCTAACTCTAGGTACTGATGTAAATTGATTCATATTTAATATTGGCATAATTCCACTGTACTCCAATATCTCCATGATTCATACCCCCCGATACCATCCATAGATTCATCAAAATAAGCAAACTATGTAACAAAAAACAGAATCTGTCTAAAACAGAACAGTCTGTAAAGACCTATTTAAAAGCCATACTTCTGTAACTCCAAAAATTCTGAAAAATTAGGACAGCGTAAAAACTTCACATACTAATACTGTGTAAAAATTTTAGATTTTTCTGACGCTAAATTACAGAATTAAAAATCCAGTACTGGACACAAAACTTTCTGTTTTCCAAACAGTATAAATTATACTATCATCCACATCATCCCAAAGGCATTACTTGGCACAAACACTAATGAAAACATAAAAATACAATCAAAACAGAAGCTATAATTGTGCAAACACTCAAAAACAGAAGGTAAAAGCAAACATTTATTTTATTCATTGGGTTGCCTCCCAACAAGCGCTATTGTTTTTTGCCCCTAGCTAGGCATAATACATAGTTTCAAGTGTTGTCATCCTTCAAGTTAATTCCATACGTGGCCCTCATAATAGATTCATAAATTTATTTTATTCTTTTCCTAGGGAAGCATTCCATCCCTTTCTTTAATGGAAATTGAAATCTCATATTACCTTCTTTCATATCAATAATAGCAGCAATAGTTCGAAGAAAAGGCCTATCAAGTATTATAGGGCAAGAAGGATTGCATTCAATGTCAAGAACAATAAAGTCCACGGGCACATAATTTATATTTTCAAGAATAAGAACATCTTTTATTCTACCCAATGGATTTTTAATAGTGGAATCCGCAAGATGCAAATTAAGGGAACAAGGATCAATGTCGGTGAGACCTAGCACATCACACAAAGACTTTGGTATAGTGGAAACGCTAGCACCAAGATCGCAAAGAGCATTACATTCATAATCTTTAATTTTTACTTTAATAGTAGGTTCCCATTCATCTTGTAATTTTCTAGGAATTGATACTTCCAACTCAAGTTTTTCTTCATGTGCTTTCATCATGGCTTCTACAATATGTTTACTGAAATCCTTATTTTGTTCATATGCATTTGGTGAATTAATCATGGATTGCAACAAGGAAATACACTCTATTAAAGAACAACTATCATAATTAAAGTCCTTGTAATCCAAAGTAGTGGGTGCATTACTATTTAAAGTTTTGACCTCTCCAAACCCACTTTTTTCATTTTTATGATCAAGATTATCACCCTCCAAGCAAGTGGTACTCCTTCTATCTAAAGTTAACTCTTCTCCAGTCCCTTTTTCATCAAGTTTTATGTTACTAAATAAGGATTCAATAGGAGTGACACCAATCATTTTAATATCTTCATCATTACTACGATACAAACCGGGTGGGATCGCTTTTTCTAGAAATTCTCGCTTAGCTCTCAACCTAGCGGTCCTTTCTTTACTTTCATTAATGGAGACATAGATAGCTTTAATAGACTCATTTATATCATGATTGGATGGCAAAATTTTAGTTTTGAGATTTTCCACATCATGAGCAATTCTATCCATGTTCCTAGCCAATTCATCAACTCTATTCAATTTTTCTTCTATCATAGTATTAAAATTCTTTTGCGAACTAATAAATTATTTAATATTACTTTCAAGATCAGAGGGCATTCTATTATAATTATTATAAGAATTACCATAAGGATTGCCATAATTATTAGAGGAATTTCCAGGAAACGGTCTAGCATTGAAATTACCCCTATAAGCATTATTGTTGAAATTATTTCTAGAGACAAAATTCACATCAATGGCATCATTATTTTGCACAATAAAAGTAGACAATGGCACATCATTAGGATCAATATGAGCATTTTTACTAGCAACCAATTTCAATAGAGCATCCATCTTATTACTCAAAGTATTAATTTCTTCAACATAATTTACCTTCTTACCAGTTGGGGTTCGTTCAGTGTGCCACTGAGAATAATTTGCCATAATATTATCAAGAAGTTTTGTAGATTCTCCCAATGTAATTTCCATAAAGGTACCACCTGCGGCAGAGTCTAGCAAATTTCGAGAGACAAAGTTTAGTCCTGCATAAAATTTTTGTATGATCATCCATAAATTCAAACCATGAGTTGGGAAATTTCTTATCATTAATTTCATTCTCTCCCAAGATTGTGCAACATGTTAATCCTCAAGTTGCTTAAAATTCATAATTTAATTTCTTAAAGAAATCATCTTAGCGGGAGGAAAATACTTGGTAATAAAAGCATCCTTACACTTATCCCAAGAATCAATACTATTTCTAGGCAAGGATGAAAACCAAGTTTTAGCATGGTCTCGTAATGAGAACGGAAATAATTTTAATTTGACAATATCATTATCAACATCTTTTTTTTTTGCATATCACAAAGTTCAAAAAATTATTTAGATGGGATGCAGCATCTTCATTAGGACTACCAGAAAATTGTTCTTTCATAACAAGATTAAGCAAGGCAGCATTAATGTCCAATGACTCCATACTAGTGGCGGGAGGAGCAATAGGAGTACTAATAAAATCATTATTATTAGTATTGGAAAAGTGACACAATTTTGTATTTTCTTGAGACATCGCGACAAAGCAAGCAAACAAGCAAAAAAATTGTGTTTTTGTAAAAAAAAATAGAAGTGGGCGTGATGAAAATGAGAGGCAAATGCAAATAAAAAGTAAATAAGGTAAATGCAAGTGATTGATAGTTTGTGCGAAGGTCCTTGGTAATTTTGATGATGTCTCCCCGGCAACGGCACCAGAAATTCTTCCTGCTACTTGTAGTCTGCGTTGGTATTTCCCCGAAGAGGAGAGGATGATGCAGTGCAGTAGAGATAAGTATTTCCCTCAGTTAAGAACCAAGGTTATCAATCCAGTTGGAGAACCAAGCAAAATTCCGTTAAGCGCACTTGCACACAGAAAAGTAAACATTGCACCCAACGCAAATAAGAGGGTTGTCACTCCTCTTAGCGGTTACTTGCAAGGATTAAGTCTGATAGAGATAAATTTATAAATTAAAATACTAATAAAAATAAAAGTAAATAAATTGCAGCAAGGTATTTTTGGATTTTTAATATGATAAAGATAGACCCGGGGGCCATAGTTTTCACTAGAGGCTTCTCTCTTGAGCACATAAACATACGGTGGGTAAACAAATTACTATTGGGCAATTGACAGAATAGCAAATAATTATGACGGATTCATGGCAATGATCATGTATATAGGCATCACGTCCGAGACAAGTAGACCAACTCCTGCCTGCATCTACTACTATTACTCCACCCATCGACCGCTATCGAGCATGCATCTAGGGTATTAAGTATAAAACAGAGTAACGCCTTAAGCAAGATGACATGATGTAGAGAAGCAAATTCAAGCATTATGAATAAACCCCATCTTTTTATCCTTAATGGCAACAATATAAATACGTGTCATGTCCCCTTCTGTCACTGGGATTGAGCACCACAAGATTGAACCCATCACAAAGCACCTCTCCCATTGCAAGGTAAATCAATCTAGTAGGCCAAACTAAACCGATAGATCGGAGAGAAATACAAAGCTATAACAATCATGCATAAAAGAGTTCAGAGAAGACTCAAATATTTCTCATGAATAATCTGATCATCAACTCACAATTCATCGGATCCCAACAAACACACCGCAAAAGAAGATAATATCGGATAGAACTCCAAGAACATCAAGGAGAACATTGTATTGAAGATCAAAAAGAGAGAAGAAGCCATCTAGCTACTAGCTATGGACCCGTAGGTCTATGGTAAACTACTCACACATCATCGGAAGGGCAGCAAGGTTCATGTAGAAGCCCTCCGTGGTCGATTCCCCCTCCGGCAGAGTACCGGAAAAGGCCTCCAGATGGGATCGTGGAAGAACAGAGGCTTGCGGCGGCGGAAAGGTTTTTTCTTCTAGATCTCTGGGGGTTTCCCAATATTTGTGAATTTATAGCGAACGAATTAGGTCAAACGGAGTCACGTGGCCCCCACAAGGCAGCACGGCGCCCCCCCCCCCCCCCCCCGGGGCGTGATACGTCCATTTTGCATCATGTTTTACTACCGTTATTTATAGTGTTTTTATTCAATATAACACTTTGTGGAGAAATTATAATGCCTTTTCTCTCTTAATATGCAAGATTTACACAATGAGGGAGATTGCCGGCAGCTAGAATTCTGGACCTGAAAAAGCTATGTCAGAGATACCTATTCTGCACATCTCCAAATGAGCTGAAATTTCATGGAGATTTATTTTGAAATAAATAAAAAATACTGGAAGCAAGAAGTACCAAAGGGGGCCACCCAGGTGCACACGAGGCACCAGGGCGCGCCACCCCGCCCTGGTGGCTCGTGGGGCCCCTGGCCCCCATTTTCTGGTATATAAGTCCATTTGCCCTAGAAAAAATAGAGAGAAGACTTTTGGGACGGTGCGCCGCTGTCTCGAGGTGGAACTTGGGTAGGAGCACTTTTGCTCTCCGGCGGAGAGATTCTGCCGGGGATACTTCCCTCCTAGAGGGGGAAATCGTCGCCATCGACATCACCAAGGATCCTCTCATAGTGGGAGGACCAATCTTCATCAACATCTTCACCAGCACCAACTCATCTCAAACCCTAGTTCAATCTCTTGTATTCAATCTTTGCCTCAAAACCTCAGATTGGTACCTGTGGGTTGCTTGTAGTGTTGATTAAATCTTGTAGTTGATGCTAGTTGGTTTATTTGGTGGAAGATTATATGTTCAGATCTAATATGCTATTCAATACCCCTCTGATCTTGGACATGAATATTATTTGTGAGTAGTTACTTTTGTACTTGAGGACATGGGAGAAGTCTTGTCATAAGTAATCATGTGAATTTGGTATTCGTTCGATATTTTGATGATATGTATGTTGTTGATTCTCTTAGTGGTGTCATGTGACCGTCAACTACATGACACTTCACCATCTTTGGGCCTAAGGGAATGCATTGTGGAGTAGTAATTATATGATGGGTTGCTAGAGTGACAGAAGCTTAAACCCTAGTTTATGCGCTATTCCGTAAGGGGCTGATTTGGATCCATATGTTTAATGCTATGGTTAGAGTTATCTTAATTGTTCTTTCGTAGTTGCGGATGCTTGCGAGAGGGGGTAATCATAAGTGGGAGGCTTGTTCAAGTAAGAACAGCACCCAAGCACCGGTCCAACCACATATCAAATTATCAAAGTAGCGAACGCGAATCAAACCAACATGATGAAAGTGACTAGATGAAATTCCCATGTGTCCTCGAGAACGCTTTGCTTATTATAAGAGATCGTTCTGGCTTGTCCTTTGCTACAAAAAGGATTGGGCCACCTTGCTGCACTATTTGTTACTATTGCTACTTGTCACTTGTTACAAATTATCTTGCTATAAAACTACTCGTTACCGATAATTTCAGTGCTTGCAGAAAATACCTTGCTGAAAACCGCTTGTCATTTCCTTCTGCTCCTCGTTGGGTTCGACACTCTTACTTATCGAAAGGACTAAGATTGATACCCTATACTTGTGGGTCATCAAGACTCTTTTCTGGTGCCGTTGCCGGGGAGTGAAGCGCCTTTGGTGAGTGGAATTTGGTAAGGAAACATTTATATTACGTGCTGAAATATACTGTCACTTGTCACTATGGAAAGTAATCCTTTGAGGGGTTTGTTCGCGGTATCTTCACCTCAAACGGAAGCACCAATAGTTGCCCCTCCACCTACTACACCTACTGAAAATATTTATTATGAGATTCCTTCAGGTATGATAGAGAAACTGCTAGCTAATCCTTATGCAGGAGATGGAACGGTACATCCTGATATGCACTTGATCTATGTGGATGAAATTTCTGGATTGTTTAAGCTTGCAGGTTTATCCGGAGATGGAGTTAAGAAGAAAGTATTCCCTTTATCTTTGGAGGGAAAGGCATTGACATGGTATAGGCTATGTGATGATACTGATACATGAGACTGGAACCGATTGAAACTAGAATTCCACCAGAAATTTTATCCTATGCATTTGGTCATCGTGATCGGAATTATATATATAATTTTTGGCCTCGTGAAGGAGAAAGCATCGCTCAAGCTTGGGGGAGGCTTAAGTATATGTTGCATACATGCCCCAATCATGAGCTCTCAAGATAAATTATCTTACAAAGTTTTTATGCTCGGCTTTCTCATGATGATCGAACCATGCTCTATTCTTCTTCGACTGGCTCCTTTATGAAGAAAACTATTGAATTCAGATGGGATCTTCTGGAAAGAATTAAACGCAACTCTGAAGATTGGGAACTCGACAAAGGTAATGAGTCAGGTATAATACTTGAGTTCGATTGTGTTAAATCTTTTATGGCTATCGATGCTTTTCACAAGTTTAGCACTAAATATGGACTTGACTCTGAGATAGTAGCTTCCTTTTGTGAATCATTTGCTACTCATGTTGATCTCCCTAAGGAGAAGTGGTTTAAATATCACCCACCTATTGAATTAAAAGAAGAACCCGTTAGTGTTAAAGAAGAAACAATTATTTACCATGTTGATCCAGTTGTGCCTACTGCTTATATTGAGAAACCACCATTTCCTGTTAGGATTAAAGAACATGCTAAAGTTTCAACTGTGGTTAACAAAAGTAATATTAGAGCACCTAGACCCTCTGAACAAATTAAAGTTGAACCTAATGTTGCTATGGTTAAAGATCTCTTGGTCTATAATGTAGATGGGCATGTTATTTATTTCTGCGATGAAGCAGCTAGAATTGCTAAAGCAGATCCTAAAGATAAAAATAGACCTGTGGTAGGCATGCCTGTTGTCTCTGTCAAAATAAGAGATCATTGTTATCATGGCTTATGTGATTTCGGTGCTAGTGTGAGTGCTATTCCGTTTACCTTATATCAAGAAATTATGTATGATATTGCACCTGTTGAAATAGAGGACATTGATGTTACTATTAAGCTTGCAAACAGAGATACCATTACACCGCTCGGGATCGTTAGAGATGTTGAAGTCTTGTGTGGAAAAATAAAATACCCTACTGATTTTCTAGTCCTCGGTTCTCCACAAGATGATTTTTGTCCCATTATATTTGGTAGACCTTTCTTGAACACTGTTAATGCCAAGATTGATTGCGCTAAAGAAACTGTTAGTGTTAATTTTGGTGGTATATCTCATGAGTTTAATTTCTCCATGTTTCGTAGACAACCTCATGATTAAGAATTGCCTAATAAAGATGAGATTATTGGTCTTGCTTCTATTGCTGTACCTCCTACTGATCCGTTAGAACAATATTTGCTAGACCATGAAAATAATATGCACATGAATGAAGGAAATGAAATAGATAGGATGTTCTTTGATCAACCACCTATCCTTAAACACAATTTGCCTATAGAAACTCTTGGAGGCCCTCCTCCACCTAAGGCTGATACTGTATTTGAATTGAAGCAATTACCTGATACGTTGAAATATGCTTATCTAGATGAAAAGAAGATATATCATGTTATTATCAGTGCTAACCTTTCAGAGCATGAAGAAAAGAGATTATTGAAAACTCTGAGGAAGCACCGAGCTGCTAATGGATATACTCTTGATGATCCTAAGGGCATTAGTCCCACTCTATGTCAGCACAAAATTAATATGGAGCCTGATGCTAAACCAATTGTCGACCACCAACGACGATTAAATCCTAAGATGAAAGAGGTGGTAAGAACTGAAATATTAAAGCTTCTGGAAGCAGGTATAATCTATCACATAGCTGATAGTAGATGGGTAAGTCCCGTTCATTGTGTCCCTAAGAAAGGAGGTATTACCGTTGTTCCTAATGATAAAGATGAACTCATTCCACAAAGAATTGTAACTGGTTATAGGATGGTAATTGATTTTAGAAAATTAAACTAAGCTACTAGAAAAGATCATTACCCCTTACCTTTTATTGATCAAATGTTAGAAAGATTGTCTAAGCATACACACTTTTGTTTCCTAGATGGATATTCTGGTTTCTCTCAAATACCCGTATCACAACCTGATCAAGAGAAAACCACCTTTACTTGTCCCTTTGGAACTTATGCTTATAGACGTATGCCTTTTGGTTTATGCAGTGCACCTGCTACCTTTCAAAGATGTATGACTGCTATATTATCTGACTTTTGTGAAAAGATTGTTGAGGTTTTCATGGATGATTTTTCCGTTTATGGAACTTCTTTTGATGATTGCTTAAGCAAACTTGATCGAGTTTTGCAGAGATGTGAAGAAACTAATCTTGTCTTGAATTGGGAGAAGTGCTACTTTATGGTGAATGAGGGTATTGTCTTGGGGCATAAAATTTCTGAAAGAGGTATTGAAGTTGATAAGGCTAAGGTTGACGCTATTGAGAAAATGCCATGTCCTAAAGATATTAAAGGTATAAGAAGTTTCCTAGGTTATGCTGGTTTCTATAGGAGATTTATTAAAGACTTCTCTAAAATTTCTAGGCCTCTTACCAATCTTTTGCAAAAATATGTTCCATTTGTTTTTGATGATGATTGTGTAGAAGCCTTTGAAACACTTAAGAAAGCCTTAACCACTCCACCTATTGTTCAACCACCTGATTGGAATTTGCCTTTTGAAATTATGTGTGATGCTAGTGATTATGCTGTTGGTGCTATTCTAGGACAGAGAGTTGACAAGAAATTAAATGTTATCCATTATGCTAGTAAAACTCTAGACAGTGCTCAAAGAAATTATGCTACTACTGAAAAAGAATTTCTAGCAGTTGTGTTTGCATGTGATAAATTCAGATCCTACATAGTTGATTCTAAAGTAACTGTTCACACCAATCATGTTGATATTAAATACCTTATGGAAAAGAAATATGCTAAACCTAGACTCATTAGGTGGGTTCTATTGCTACAAGAATTCGACTTGCATATTGTTGATAGAAAGGCAGCTGAGAATCCCGTAGCAGATAATTTATCTAGAATGGATAATGTTCTTGATGACCCACTTCATATTAATGATGATTTTCCTGATGAACAATTGCCTGTCATAAATGCTTCTCGTAATACTCCTTGGTATGCAGACTATGCTAATTACATTGTTGCTAAATACATACCACCTAGGTTCACATACCAACAAAAGAAAAAGTTCTTCTATGATTTAAGACATTACTTTTGGGATGACCCACATCTTTATAAAGAAGGAGTAGATGGTATTATTAGATGTTGTATACCTGAGCATGAATAGGAACAAATCCTACGGAAGTGTCATTCCGAAGCTTACGGAGGACACCATGAGGGAGACAGAACTGCACATAAGGTATTACAATCTGGTTTTTAGTGGCCTACTCTTTTCAAGGATGCTCGTAAGTTTGTTTTATCTTGTGATGAATGTCAAAGAATTGGGAATGTTGGTAGACGTCAGGAAATGCCTATGAATTATTCACATGCTATTGAACCATTTGATGTTTGGGGATTTGATTATATGGGACCTTTTCCTAAATCCAATGGGTATACTGATATTTTAGTTGCTGTTGATTATGTTACTAAGTGGGTAGAAGCAATTCCAACTAGTAGTGCTGATCATAACACTTCTATCAAAATGCTTAAAGAAGTTATTTTCCCGAGGTTCGGAGTCCCTAGATATTTAATGACTGATGGTGGTTCACATTTTATTCATGGTGCATTCCGTAAACTGCTTGCTAATTATGATGTCAACCATAGAATTGCATCTCCTTATCACCCTCAATCTAGTGGTCAAGTTGAATTGAGCAATAGAGAAATAAAATTAATTTTGCAAAAAACCGTCAATAGATCTCGAAAGAATTGGTCTAAGAAACTTGACGATGCATTATGGGCTTATAAAACTGCTTATAAAGATCCTATGGGTATGTCTCCTTATAAAATGGTTTATGGAAAAGCATGTCATTTACCTCTTGAGTTAGAACATAAAGCATATTGGGCAATTAAAGAACTCAATTGTGATTTTAAACTTGCCAGAAAAAAGAGGTTATTTGATATTAGCTCATTAGATGAATGGAGAACCCAAGCTTATGAAAAGGCCAAATTGTTTAAAGAAAAAGTTAAAAGATGGCATGATAGAAGAATTCAAAAATGGGAATACAAAGTGGGTGAACAAGTTCTATTGTACAATTCTCGTTTGAGATTCTTTGCAGGAAAGCTTCTGTCTAAATGGGAAGGACCGTATATCATCGAAGAAGTTTATCGCTCCAGAGCCATCAAAATAAACAATTCCGAAGGCACTAATCCGAGAGTGGTGAATGGGCAAAGAATGAAGCATTATATTTCAGGTACTCCCATTAATGTTGAAACTAATATTATTGAAACAATTACACCGGAGGAATACATAAGAGAGACCTTCCGGAACGCTCCAGAACCCTAAAAAGGGGTAGGTAGGTGATACGGTAAGTAAACCGACTCCAAAAATTCCATAAAAATATTTTCTGTCAGTTTTGGAATATTAGAAAAAATACAAAAATAAGAAGTAGCCGAGGGGACCCACCTAGTGCCCACGAGGCACCAGGGCGCGCCACCCCCCCCCCCCTAGGCGCGCCCTGGTGGCTCGTGGGCCCCTCATGAGCCTTCCCGACTCCGTTTTCTTTTGCAATACTTGTTTTGCAAGATAAAAATTCTTTATATATACTCCCAGACATTTTGACCACCGTATCGCAGAAATCTCCTCTGTTCTTGTTTCGTGCTATTTTTCTGACAGATCGGAAAGTATGTCGTCTCAAGACTCAGATGGGGAGAGCTTCGTATCGCACTATGTTTCAAATCCAAGGATCTATGGGGACATAGACCCTTGTGGATGGTCTGCGGAGGAGGAGCGAGATGCCGACATGAAGGGAACGGAAGACGCGAGCTCGGATGAAGAAGATGCCCCTCTACCTCAACCAGGGGATATGCATGTGGAGTTCAAGAAGTCGAGCCTCCCAAACACAGTAAACAAATCTAAGATCCAATTTATCCCTTTCCGTCTTCTACAGAATAACAAGAATGTATTGTGTGAGAAGATAGTGGAGCTTGAGCAAGATATTAGCAAGTTGAAGGAGGAAAACTATGTTCTCAAGCGGAAACTGAAGGACAAGCCCACTACTTCATCACCAACACCATCACCGAAGAAGGAAACTTGAGTACATGGGTATGGGCACTCCCCTTGGCTTGTGCCAAGCTTGGGGGAGGTGCCCCGGTATCGTATCACCATCACTTTTATTATCTTTACCTATTTTTAGTTCGATCCTTAGTTATTTCGTGATTTAGTTGAATAAAAGTTTAGTATGATCTATTTTCGAGTGCTAGTTTCGTGATCCATCTATCTATGTAATCGAGTTGAGAGTTATATAATAAAGAGTAGTTTGAGTTTTTGCTTCTTTACTTTTTTGTTTCAATCCTAGTAATGAAAATAATGAAAAATATCATATGCTAATCTTATGGAAAGTAATGACATTACATAAAGAAAAGTATAAGTGGTAAAATTTATTGAAAGTTAACAAGCATAGCATTAGTCAATGATGCAACTCATGAAAGAATTAATAAGGGAAGAGAAGATTCACATGCAAATATACTATCTTGGACATCTTTTATGATTGTGAGCCCCCATTAAGTATTTTATGTCAAATTGTTGACGTTCGACCAGGAGGACAACGTATGAATTATGTTTGTTTATATTCACATAGAAGTTATATTGTTATAGATACTCCAACATGTGGTCCTTGCTCAATATCTTTCTAGCCAAAAATCCGCACCAAGTAGAGATACTACTTGTGCATCGAAAACCCTTAAACCTAGTTTCATGTCATGAGAGTCCACTATATCTACCTATGGATTGAATAAGATCCTTCAAGTAAGTTGTCATTGGTGCAAAAAGCAATAAAAATTGCCTCTAAATATGTCTGAACCTTTATTGTAAGGGAAAATAAGCTTTGTACGAACTTGTGATCGTAAAGAAATAAAAGCGACAGACTACATAATAAAGGTTGCTATCACAAGGGGCAATATAAAGTGACGTTCCTTTGCATTAAGAGCTTGTGCATCCAACAACAAAAAGCGCATGTCAACCTCTGCTTCCCTCTGCGAAGGGCCTATCTTTTACTTTTATGTATTTACTTTTTATGCATTAGTCAATAGTGTTCTCCTCTATTCCTTTTTATTTTTCTCTTTTGCAAGCATCATGTGGTGGGGAAAGATCTAGGCATATATATCCAGTGGGATATGAGTGAGCATGAGTTATTATTGTTGACATCACCCTTGAGGTGAATAAGTTGGGAGGCGAAATTATAAGCCCCTATATTTCTGTGTGTCTGGCTGAAACTTTTTGCTCCATATATATGTTGTGAGTGTTAGCAATCATAGAAGACTATATGATGGTTGAGTATGTGGACTTGCTAAAAAGCTCCTACATGTGACCCTTCATGAAAATATGATGAATTGCAATTGCATTGTTGACTAAGAACATAGTTTGTTAGTTTTCAAGAAAGTTTATGCCTTATACTTCATTGTTGTGATGAATTGTTACTTGCTCATGAGAAGTTTTATGATAATAAATATTTTTCTTATAATAATGATCATGATGCTACTATGTCCGTATTTTGTTTTTATCGACACCTCTCTCTCTAAACATGTGGACATGATTATCGATATTGGCTCTCGCTTGAGGACAAGCGAGGTCTAAGCTTGGGGTGTTGATACGTCCATTTTGCATCATGTTTTACTACAGTTATTTATAGTGTTTTTATTCAATATAACACTTTGTGGAGCAATTCTAATGCATTTTCTCTCTTAATATGCAAGATTTACACAAGGAGGGAGATTGCCGGCAGCTAGAATTCTGGACCTGAAAAATCTATGTCAGAGATACCTATTCTGCACATCTCCAAATGAGATGAAATTTCACAGAGATTTATTTTGGAATAAATAAAAAATACTGGAAGCAAGAAGTACCAGAGGGGGCCGCCCAGGTACCCATGAGGCACCAGGGCACACCACCCCCCCATCCCAGGCGCGCCCTGGTCGCTCGTGGGGCCCCTAGCCAGCCTTTGGCCCCCATTTTCTGGTATATAAGTCCATTTTCCCTAGAAAAAATAGAGAGAAGACTTTTGGTATGGTGCGCCGCCGTCTCGAGGCGGAACTTGGGCAGGAGCACTTTAGCTCTCTGGCGGAGAGATTCTGCCGGGGATACTTCCCTCTGACAGGGGGAAATCGTCGCCATCGACATCACCAATGATCCTCTCATCGTGGGAGGACCAATCTTCATCAACATCTTCACCAGCACCATCTCATCTCAAACCCTAGTTCATCTCTTGTATTCAATCTTTGCCTCAAAACCTCAGATTGGTACCTGTGGGTTGCTAGTAGTTGGTTTATTTGGTGGAAGATTATATGTTCAGATCTAATATGTTATTCAATACCCCTCTAATCTTGGACATGAATATGATTTGTGAGTAGTTACTTTTGTTTTTGAGGACATGGGAGAAGTCTTGTCATAAGTAATCATGTGAATTTGGTATTCATTCGATATTTTGATGATATGTATGTTGTTGATTCTCTTAGTGGTGTCATGTGAACGTCGACTACATGACACTTCACCATCTTTGGGCCTAATGGAATGCATTGTGGAGTAGTAATTAGATGATGGGTTGCTAGAGTGGTAGAAGCTTAAACCCTAGTTTATGCGCTATTCCGTAAGAGGCTGATTTGGATCCATATGTTTAATGCTATGGTTAGAGTTATCTTAATTCTTCTTTCGTAGTTGCGGATGCTTGCGAGAGGGGGTAATCATAAGTGGGAGGCTTGTTCAAGTAAGAACAGCACCCAAGCACCGGTCCACCCACATATCAAATTATCAAAGTAGCGAACACGAATCAAACGAACATGATGAAAGTGACTAGATGAAATTCCCATGTGTCCTCGAGAATGCTTTGCTTCTTATAAGAGATCATTCTGGCTTGTCCTTTGCGACAAAAAGGATTGGGCCACCTTGCTGCACTATTTGTTACTATTGCTACTTGTCACTTGTTACAAATTATCTTGCTATCAAACTACTCGTTACCGATAATTTCAGTGCTTGCAGAAAATACCTTGCTGAAAACCGCTTGTCATTTCCTTCAACTCCTCGTTGGGTTCGACACTCTTACTTATCAAAGGCACTACGATTGATCCCCTATACTTGTGGGTCATCAGGGCGCGCCCTGGTGCCTTGTGGAGCCTCCGTGAGGCTTCTGGCCTCCTCCCGAAGCTTCGTGGCATTTGGACTTCATTTGGTACTGTTTCTTTGAAAAGCCAAAAACATGCAGAAAACAGCAACTGGCACTAGGCACTAGGTTCATAGGTTAGTCCCAAAAAATGATATATAATTGCATATAATTACATATAAAAACATCCAAGATTGATACTATAATAGCATGGAACAATCAAAAATTATAGATACGTTGGAGACATATCAGTCATAGACATGCATTGCGAATAATTAACATTGAACACGAGCATGAGTAGGATATCAACACCTTGAACATAAATATCTTGGAGGCTATGTTGGTTTTGATTCAACTACATGTATGAACATGTGCCAAGTCAAGCCACTCGAATTACTCAGAGGAGGATACCATGCTAACATACTACATCACAACCATTTTAATGCATGTTGACACTCAAGATAAATCATTATCCACTCCTAGCTATTTAAGCATGGCATGAGCAACTATAATCTCTAATTGTCATCACAAATATGTTTACTCATAATAATGCAAAATCATGGATACTGGGCTAAACATATTTACAAAGACAAGTACAAGAAGAGTTCATACCAGCTTTTCTTCACCACAATCACTTCATCAAATATCGTCATTATTGCCTTTCACTTGCACGACCGAATGATGTGATGACAATAATAATAGTGCAAGTGCGCCGTGGACTAAGCTGGAATCTGCAAACATTTATTCAAAGGAGAAGACAAAATAATAGTGGCTCTTTGTTAGATCAACAATAAAGCATATGGAAGCCACTCAACATTTTCATCATGGTCTTTCTCCTTACAACAACTCAACGAAAAGAAAAGAAATTCAGAGAAACACAATGAAATATTTTTGGAGTTTTTAGTTTTTCTGAAGAAGGCAAATTAACAAAGGAAAAACAAAAACGAGAAAAACTATTTACACGGGAAAGCTCCCCACAAGTAAAAGAAGAAACGAGAAATCTTTTTGGGTTTTCTTTTACTACTACGAATTTACTAGACAGGAAAAGAAACTACAACTAATTTTTTTGGATTTTCGAAAGTTTTTCAAACAAGAAGAAAGTGAAAATAAAACTAGCATGGATATACAATGAAAAAGGATGAACAACGACAACTGGAATGAGTGTGTGAACATGAATGTAATGTCGGTGAGAGATACGTACTCCCCCAAGCTTAGGCTTTTGGCTTAAGTTGGTCTACGGCCATGGGTCGAAATCAGCACCTCCCGGATAGTGCGGAGGCTGCTGAGGATCCCACTGGTAAATGGCCTCCTGAGGCTCCCACTGATATATGGGCTCCTGGTACGGCTCTGGTGCTGGTGCTGGCTCAGGTACTTGGGGCTGGTCCAAGCCCCAATAGGCATAAATGTCCTCAGGCATGATGATGTATCTGCCCCTGTGAATATCAAACAAAGTAGGTGCAGGCAGAATAATAACCTCACGAGTGCCCTGGCTGAACACCAAGTTATATCTAAAACGAACGGGGCCCTCATCAATGAAGTCATGCCCAACCATACTATCGTAATCAAGATGCATAACGGGTAAAAGCCTCTCTTCCCTCTCATCGTGCCTAATAGGGATCTCAAAATGTCTAGCGAAACGGGAAGCATAAATACCACCATAAATAGCGCCCCACGAACGGTTGGTGTGCAACCGCCGGGCAACCATAGCACCCAAACTAAAGGTCCTATCAGCATAAAGTGTGTGGTGCAAAATAGCAAGGTCAGGCGAACTGAGTGTGCCACTCTCCCACCGACCAGTCAAACACCTCCTAGCAAATAATGACTAATAGCGTAAAATGGGGAAATGTAAACTAGCAACCCTAGCCTCAGAAACTCCCCTCGACTCCCCCACGGTAACCTCAGAGATGAACTCCGAGACATCCCTGGGATGTGGCTCTAATGGGCTGCCATCGTTGGGAAGTTTGCATACCTCGCAAAAATCCTCAAGTGTCATTTCTTTGGGAACATCATATAAGTTAAATGTCACGGTGGGTGTATCTCTCCTAGCATGAAAATGAAAGCTTTTGCACGAAAGTATTAGTCAGGAGAAGATACTGGTCACACTTATCTTCGAGGAACGGGATAATGCCGGCATTGTTCGCCAAATGATAGAAATCGTCGTAAATCCCCGCATCCCTCAACAACTTGTTGCATGGTCATTTGCACGGCCGCACCTCAGCCGCACGAGGAAGTGTATACTTGGGCTTAGGAGCCTCCTTGGGGTTCCGGCTCGAAGAACCCCTCAACCTCCACTTGAGCATTTTCTTTTTCTGAAGAATTTCTGAAATTTTTAGTGACTCAAAATAAAAGTAAACAAAACTCAACAAAATTGATAGCAACTACTCCCATATGTATCTAGAAGCTATATCATGCCTCAAAACTACTTTGGACCATACAAATTCAACATGCAAGCTCATAAACATGGTCACCACAGCAGCAAAAATTTGCAAAGTATAAAGCACTAGAACAAAAACTAATTGGAGCAATGGAGGAGTCACATACCAAGGAGTAATTCCTCAAAACAGTTTTGGAAACGGAGTTCCGAGCAAGGATATCGAAAATCACAGCAAAATGAGCAAGAACACGGGCTTGGGAGCAAGTTTGATTTTTTCTAGAGGAAGAAGAAGGAGATGGGTGGCTGGCATAAGTGAGTGGGTCCCTGTGGGACCCACAAGCCTGCTAGGCGGGCCCTGTCGGCTTGTGGCTCATAGGTGCACCCCCCCTGGGGTGTGTTCAGTGCCAAAAATTCTTAAATATTCTGGAAAAAATCATACTAAATTTTCTTGGCATTCTGAGAAATTTTATTTTTGAGCCATTTTTTATTGCATGGAAAATTTAGAAAACAGGATAATCATGGCATTTTATTTTATTCTACTAAAATTAACAGATAGCAAAAGGTGGGTACAGAAAGTTGTGCTTACTAAATTCATCGACCACATGCCCCTTAAAAAGAATCCATTAATAAGGTTGATCAAGTCTTATTAACAAACTGTTTCCGAAAGGCATGAAACCGAAGAATTTTCGTATAACACTAAGTTACCTCAACGGGGATATGCATTTCCCCCACAATAAGAATTTCATATTTCTTTTTGACAGTAGGAAGAGGAAATTTGAATCCCCCAATAGTAATTGTCGAAACTTTTTCAATACAATTGATACCATTCACCGAACTTTGTTTCTTCAGAAAATAAACCGTATGCTCATTACCATTGACATGAAAAGTAACCTTGCTTTTTTTGCAATCAATAACAGCCCCTGCAGTATTCAAAAAGGGTCTTCCAAGGATAATCGACATGTTGTCGTCCTCGGGCATATCAAGTATAACAAAGGCTGTCAAGATAGTAACATTTGCAACTACAACGGGAACATCCTCGCAAATTCCAATAGGTATAGCAGTGGATTTATCAGCCATTTGCAAAGATATTTCAATAGGTGTGAGCTTATTCAAATCAAGTCTTCTATATAAAGAGAAAGGCATAACACTAACACCGGCTCCCAAATCACATAAAGCAGTTTTGACATAACTTCTTTTAATGGAGCATGGTATAGTAGGTATTCCCGGATCTCCTAGTTTCTTAGGTATTCCACCCTTAAAAGAATAATTTGCATGCATGGTGGAAATTTCAGCTTCAGGTATCTTTTTTTTATTTGTGACAATATCTTTCATGTATTTAGCATAGGGAGACATTTTCAACATATCAATCAAGCGGGTGCACAAAAAGACAGGTCTAAGCATTTCAACAAAGCGCTCAAAATCTTCATCATCCTTATTTTTAGATGGTTTAGTAGGAAAAGGCATAGGTTTTTGAACCCATGGTTCTCTCTCTTTTCCATGTTTTCTAGCAACAAAGTCTCTTTTATGATATCTTTTATTCTTAGGAGGTGGGTTATCAAGATCAACAGCAGGTTCTATTTCTACATCATTATCTGGTTGAGCATCAACAAGAACATCTTCATTATCATTATCATTATCATTATCACTAGGTGTATGTTCATTACCAGATTGTGTCTCAACATCGAAAATAGAAGCATCATTATGATTCTCAGGAGGTTTTTCTATCTCCGGTTCACTAGCAGCATGCAAAGTCCTATCATTTTTCTTTTTCTTTTTGTTCTTAGATGGACTAGGTGCATCAATATTGATTCTTTGAGAATCTTGTTCAATTCTTTTAGGACGACCTTCTGGATATAGAGGATCCTGAGTCATGCTACCTCCTCTAGTAACAACTCTAACAGCATGATCATTCTTTTTATTATTTATTTCATCAAGCAAATCATTTTGTGATTTAGCCATTCGTTCTAACTGGGTCTGGACCATAGAAGCATGTCTACTCAAGCATTTAACATCATTATCAGTTCTAAACATCAAATCACTCAAGCGTTCAATCATGATGGCATTCCGTTTTAGTTGATTGCTAACATACATATTAAAGTGTTCCTGTTTAATGATGTAATTATCAAAGTCATACGGGCATTGACTAGCAGATTTATTATATGGAACAACACCTTCATCGAATCTAGTGAGAGAATTTACCTCCACTACCTGTGTCGGGATGTTGAGCCTATGTATTTCTTCAATAGGTGGTAAATTCTTAACATCTTCAGCTTTAATACCTTTTTACTTCATAGATTTCTTAGCTTCTTGCATATCTTCTGGACTGAGGAATAGAATACCTCTCTTCTTCGGATTTGGCTTAGGTAATGGTTCAGGAAGTGTCCAATCATCGGCATTTCTCAATATATTATTCAATAGTACTTCAGCCTGTCCAACAGTTCGTTCCCTGAAAACACAACCAGCACAACTATTTAGGTAGTCCCTAGAAGCATCGGTTAGTCCATTATAAAAGATATCAACTATTTGATTTTTATTAAGAGGATGATCAAGCAAAGAATTAAGTAATTGGAGAAGCCTCCCCCAAGATTGAGGGAGATTCTCTTCTTCAATTTGCACAAAGTTAAATATTTCCTGTAAGACAGCTTGTTTCTTATGAGCAGGAAACTATTTCTCAGAGAAGTAATATATCATATCCTGGGGACTACGCACAGTATTAAACCATTTCTTAGCATCACCCTTTAATGAGAAAGGAAACAACTTAAGAATATAGTAATAGCGAAATTTTTCCTCATGAGCAAATAGGGTAGCAATATCATTCAATTTAGTAAGGTGTGCCACAACAGTTTCAGTTTCATAACCATGAAAAGGATCAGATTCAACCAAAGTAATTAACTCAGGATCGACAGAGAATTCATAATCCTTATCAGTAAAAAATATGGGAGAAGTAGCAAACTTAGGATCATATTTCATTCTCTCCCTCATAGATTTTTCTTTCATTTCAGCAAGCAATTTTATAACCTCATCTCTATCATTACAAGCAAGAATTACCCTAGCCGTCTCCCTATCAAAAACATGACCATCATATGTTCCAGGCATTTCAACTCTAGTAGGGGAGCTAGGCATAATAGGTGAATCATAATTTTCAAGAGTTTCAACATTTTCAGTTTCTTTAGATTTAGCAATTTGTTCATCAAGAAATTCACCAAGTGGCACAGTATTATCAAGCATAGTACTAGCATCATCATAAGTATCATTCATAGCAGAAGTAGTATCATCAATAACTTACGACATATCAGAATGAATAACAGGTGGTGGTGTCGCAAGTCTACTCAAAACAGAAGGTGAATCAAGTGCAGAGTGTGATGGCAGTTCCTTACCTCCTCTAGTCATAGAGGGGACGATCTTAGTCTTAGCGTCTTTCAGATTCTTCATAGTGATCAACAAATATAAATCCCAAGTGACTCAACAAATAGAGCTATGCTCCCCGGCAACGGCGCCAGAAAAAGGTCTTGATAACCCACAAGTATAGGGGATCGCAACAGTTTTCGCGCGTAGTATTTCACCCATATTTATTGATTCGACACAAGGGGAGCCAAAGAATATTTGCGAGTATTAGCAGTTGAGTTGTCAATTCAACCACACCTGGAGAACTAAATATCTGCAGCAAAGTGTTTAGTAGCACAGTAGTATGATAGTTTCAAGAGCAATAGTAATAGTGGCGACAGTAACAGAAGCAGTTTTGTAGTAATTGTAATAGCAGCAGCAACGAAAGTAACTTAGCAAAGATCAATATGCGAAAAGCGTAGGCATTGGATCAGTGATGGATAATTATGTTGGATGACATTCATCATGTAACAGTCACAGCCTAGGGCGATACACAATAGCTCCAATTCATCAATGTAATGTAGGCATGTATTCCGTATATAGTCATACGTGCTTATAGTAAGAACTTGCATGACATCTTTTGTCCTACCCTCCCATGGCAGTGGGGTCCTTAGGGAAACTAAGGGATATTAAGGCCTCCTTTTAATAGAGAACCGGAACAAAGCATTAGCACATAGTGAATACATGAACTCCTCAAACTACGGCAATCACCGAAAAGAATCTCAATTATTGTCACCTTGGGGTATGCGGATCATGACACGTAACAGGTGCATATAACTTCCAAGTTAGGATCAAGAACTCAAATATATTCATGAAAACATAGAGGGTTCAGATCTAAAATCATGGCACTCGGGCCCTAGTGACAAGCATTAAGCATAGCAAAGTCATAGCAACATCAATCTCAGAACATAGTGGATACTAGGGATCAAAGCCCTAATAAATTGACTCGATTACATGGTAAATCTCATCCAACCCATCATCGTCCAGCAAGCTTACAAAGAAATTACTCACACACGGCGGTGAGCATCATGAAATTAGTGATGGAGGATGGTTGATGATGACGACGGCGTCGAATCCCCCTCTCCGGAGCCCCGAACGGACTCCAGATCAGCCCTCCCGATGAAGAACAGGAGGTGGTGGCGGCTCCGTATCGTAAAACGTGATGATTCTTTCTCTCTGATTTTTTTTCTCCACGAATAGGTACTTATAGCACTGGAATTAGGGCAAATGGAGTTGCCAGGGGCCCACAAGCCTGCCAGGCGCTCCCTGGGGGGTGGCCGCGCCCCCCAGGCTTGTGGCGCCTGGTGGCCCCCCTTCTGGTGGATCTTTGCGCCAGTATTTTTTATATATTCTGAAATAATTCTCCATAAATTTTTAGGTCCATCCGAGAACTTTTATTTCTGCACAAAAACAACACCATGGCACTTCTGCTGAAAACAGCGTCAGTCCGGGTTAGTTCCATTCAAATCATGCAAATTAGAGTCCAAAACTAGAGCAAAAGTGTTTGGAAAAGTAGATACGTTTGGGACATATCAACATGCAGTCATTAGCGCCTCCCCCCACCATGCCTTGGAGAGATCCGATGTGTCTAACATGGCATTAACCAAATCAGTTAGAGTTCGGTTCTTTCTTTCGGCCATCCCAGTTGACTGAGGTGAGTAGGGAGGCGTCCTCTCTTGGATTATATCATGTTCCGCACAAAACAAATCAAAATCATTGGAAAAATACTCTCCACCGCGATCAGACCTAAGCCGTTTAATTTTCCGATCAAGTTGGTTCTCTGCTTCAGCTTTATAGTTTTTGAAGAAATATAAAGCCTCATCTTTTGATTTCAGAAGATACACATATCAATATCTAGTGGAGTCATCAATCAACGTCATAAGGTATTTCTTTCCACCTTTTGTCAACACGTCATTCATCTCGCAAAGATCAGAATGTATAAGCTCTAGTGGCGCCAAGTCTCTTGCCTCTGCAGTCTTATGGGACTTGCGAGGTTGCTTAGCTTGCACACACACTTGGCACTTGGAGCCTTTGACAGTAGTGAATTTCGGAATTAAACTCATATTGGCTAGCCGCGTCATGCAACCAAAGTTAATATGACAAAATCGTGAATGCCAAATATTAGACTTATTATCGTGGCAAACATGATTGATAACTTTAGTGAAAATATCTGACAAAGACAGGCGGAACAAGCCTCCGCACTCATAGCCTTTTCCAACAAATTGTCCATACTTAGAAAAATTACAACTTTATTGGACTTGAAAACCAACTTAAAACCATCTCGACATAGACGGGAACCGCTGACGAGATTTTTATTGATGGAGGGCACATGATGAACGTTCTTCAGGAGCACGATCTTCCCCGAAGTAAACTTCAGATCGACCGTACCGACACCTCGGACAATGGCATGTGACCCGTTCCCCATCAGCACGGGAGAAGTCCCTGTGACCTGATAAGAAAAAAACATGGAGGCATCGGCACAAACATGTACATTGGCACCGGTGTCAATTAACCAATCAGGAGAATGACATACTGAAAAGATGGTAGGAAACATATCGTACCCAGATTCCTTCATATCAGTATCACCGATGACAACATTAGCGGACTTGCCGCTCTTCTCAAGTTCGCGCTCCTCAAAGCGGTTAGGACATCTCGGAGCCCAGTGATTAGGATCACCGCAAACATGGCATGGTCCCTTCCCCTTCTTATGAGAATTCTTCTTGAAGTTGGTAGAATGTGACCGCTTGTTCTTTGCATCAAACTTGCCTTTGCCCTGAAATTTGTTCTTGTTGTTTTTGGGCTTGTTGGGCTGGAAGTTCTTCTTCTGTACCATGTGGGCACTAGAAGCTCCCTCAGCAACTCGAGCACGTGTGTCTTTTGCTCTCGCCTTCTCTTCAACATCAAGAGTGCTAATGAGATCCGAAACGAAAAACTCCTGTCTCTTGTGTTTTAGAGAAGTAGCAAAATTGTTCCACGAAGGTGGAAGCTTGGCAATGATGCCTCTGGCAACGAATTTGTCCGGCAACACACACTTGAAGTACTCAAGTTCCTTTGCGAGCGACTGTATCTCATGAGCCTACTGAACAACAGAGCGCTCATCAGTCATCTTGTAGTCATAGAATTGCTCCATGACGTACAGCTCGCTGCCAGCGTCCGAGGCCCCAAACTTGGCCTCGACCGCAGCCCACATGTCCTTGCCGTTGTCAAACGACATATATGAATCCACAATGGAATCGTCAAGAACACTCAGAAGGGCGACCTTAAAGAGGGTATCGATCTTCTCAAAAGCTTCCTGTTGTGTAGGATTAAGATCGCCCTCAGGCTTGCCCTTAGTTGCGTCATAGCAGTACATAGTCTGAAACCAGTAAACTGCTCTCTTGCGTCACCTCTTATATTGCACCCCCTTGAAGGTAGGTGGCTTCAAATGCGCAGCAAAGCCACTCGGAGTAAATTGCCTATAATCAGGTTTTTGGATTGTTGAATATATGAGCAAATTACTACGAGATTTAATCCGAACAAACAGTAAATAAATCATGACGGCTATAACAAAGATTAAACTAATCATGCGGATTAGTACAGTAGATGAACAGATCGTATCTAAGCCACAGACTTGGAATAGGAATTCTAGCACGATCTCAAACAAAGAAGACAAGATCACATACGGTGCGGCGGGAGCAGAACCGTTGGCGTTGACGTTGTCGGCCATGTCGTTGATGAAGAGGTTGCCGAGATCGGGGAAGAAGTTGTCGTTGGCGAAGTCGTCGCTGCCAGCAGTCGCGCGAGTGCGCTACCCAAAAACCTGATCGCCCCTCTCCCGTACAGGATCACGAGAGGCGGGGTTCCGGAGGCCTGCTGTCCCTTCTTGCGGTGCACGCCGGAAGGAGGGATGGACAAGACTTGTGTGGCGGCACAATGTTCTGGAACAGTGTGAAACCATATGTTGTGGCGGCGGCTAGGGTAGATGTTTGCCTGTCTATATAGTGCGGATCGGGTAGGTCGTGGGAGTTAACCCCACATCCAAGTCAATAACAGCCCCACAATCCAAAAGAATCGGAAACGGCTGAGTAATTAACGTGTCCGTTAATTAGTAATTAATGACTTACTAATTTTTCTGAGCAACAAAAATATAGACAACATGCATAGCTTTGTCCTCAGCTCATTCCTGAAACTCGACGAGGCGTGGCGTGGCGAGGCGAGCGAGGAGGAGGAGCGTGCGTGTAGGTCTCCTCTTCTCATGCTCATACAAGTGCTAGAAGAGCTCACCTTATAAAGTGCTGCAACTCACTCTCACCTAGCAGTATGGGACTAAACTCTAGTCCCACTCACACCACACAATCATGCATGAATGGGCCATGAGAATTTCAGATTTTAGTTGGGCTTTGGGCCAAAGGCCTACTAGTAAAATCCAATAGGGTGTCGTGCCCTTCTTGAGGGCACCGTCTTGGAGTCATTGCTACGTTGTTGTCCGGCCTCACCGCTTTGCGGTGGCTATCTCACACTGAAGATCTCCGGCTTCTCCAAGCGGTCTTATTATTTATCTGTAGAGTGCTTGGTGGCGTTGGGGTGGTGTTGTAGTGCGCCGCAACTTTGTATCTTGTCTTGGGTGTGTTTCTTGTGTGTGATGGTGCCGTGTGTTGTGTGAATGTTCGTATGCATGGTCGTTGTTATAACATCACATCAAATTACATGGTCCAAGGATGCAATGCAATCAGACTGAATTGAATTAATCACTGATCCATCGCAGTGGTCACTCCAGCAACCGCTGTCTGCGACAAGCTCGACAGGGTCACCTGAGATCGCCAATGTCCCCCTCCCTTTGCGGCAGCGGGCGAGTGCTCTCATCTCTATCTACTCTGCTTGCTTACTTGACTTGCACTGAAGAAACAAAACAGGCGGCTTCTTTTCCGTTCTGACAGGGCAAGAAGTTAATAGCTTCCTTCCATGTAGACTTGCTCACTTGATTTAATTTGATTGTGCTGAAGAAACGACAGACAGCAAGATCATGTTGGAGCTGCTCCTCAGCTCCTCTTCTCCTTCCTCTCAGCGCCGCCTCTCACAGCTCACTCGGGAGACACATGCCTCTGTAATTTATTTGATTGATTCCACCTCCATGGATTTGTTCATCATATAAAACATGAGATTCCAATTGTCATGAAAAAGGTAAGAATACTCGAAACTAGAAGAAGTTTTTTTTTTTTAACAAACAGATTTTATTAACTTGGGAGCATTTTACAGAGACTCCTTTGCAACACGAATTGACATGTTAATTTGAAGGTCACCATCATTTCATCTCGTTCTGTATATGTTTCACTCTCCCCTAAGCTCTATCTATCTACGGCATAAAAATTACAGATTACTGCTGTAATGTGGAGCTGGAGACTGAACAACTGCAGGTGCCTCACAACTTGTGCAAACATCACTTTGTCATAATAACATCACATCACATGGCATGTTCCAAGGATTCAATCAGACTGAACTGAATTAGTAGTGGTCACTCTGACCACTGCTGTTCGGGATCTCCCCTCCCCACCTCACCGGGGGTGGGCGAGTGCGATGATCTCGACTTGGACTGAACTGAAGAAAACAGAGCACGCATGAAGTTAGGTTGTCTCTCTCATAGCAGATGGGAAGAGAAAGGTAATGCAGAAAATTAATAGAGTGGATCGAGCTTTTCGATCTCGCATGATTTGCACTGGCCCTGCAGAGTTGATTTAAAGGAGCAGCAATAATCATCTAGTGGAGTAGTACAACAATTGATGGCCTCTGACTCCGATCGTCTTCGTGCCCTCAAGGCCTTTGACGACACCAAGGCCGGCGTCAAGGGTCTCGTCGACGCGGGGGTCACCACCATCGCGCTGTGGGTGGACGTGCCGGCGGTGGCCGGCGCGCTGGTGGTGAACGTCGGCGACTTCCTGCAGCTCGTCTCCAACGACAAGTTCAGAAGCGTGGAGCACCGTGTGGTGGCCCAGAGCGTCGGGCCACGCATCTCCGTGGCCTGCTTCTTCCGAAGGCAGGACGCGGCCACGTCCACCAGAGTGCTACGGCCAATCGTGGCCGACGGCGAGGCGCGGTACAGGAGCACCAGGATGGCGGAGCTGATCCTGCACAACAGGGCGAAGGGCCTCGACAGCAGCTCTGCGCTGCAGCACTTGAGGCTCTGAATCCATCCCATCAAAACTAGCCAGCACGTACGGTCTGGAAGATAAATACATACAGGAAGACAATAAAAAATGAGAGATACGGTCTACATGATACATACATGCATACAGGAAGGCAGTAAAACTTAAACACACGTACCGTGTTCACTATACCAGGCAATAAATACATACATATAAGTGTAGCCCTGTGCACGTAGCTCCCGCTTGCGCAGGGTCGGACCACTTTGGGTCTATTGTACCTAGTCTTTCCCTACATTTCTGCAAGAGGCGGTTAATTAATACATACATATGTGATATACAAATCGCGAGGTTACTTGCTACTACTACCCATCCCAGCTTTGAGGTACTGATCAATCTCGAGGAGGAAGTGGACTTCTGGAAGTTGCATTTTGATTCCATCAGAGTAAATATATAAATCCACTTAATTTGTAGCAACATACTATGCTGAGTGGTACTACATAGTATCCATTAGCTTCTTTTCCTTTTCGGCAGGGAAGAAAGTAATTGCTTCTTCCTCGGATCTGCACTTTGCTTCCTCAGATTTTGATCTCAGAGAAGGAGAGTGCCTGCATGCAGTCTCAGAACTTGAAAATTGCCTTGATGGATAGCTTGTTTCCTTCTAGAATCCAGAGGGCTAACTTGACTCGGCCCCACGAATTTCATCATCTCTAGAGCTCACCATCACCTGGACTTCTATGATATACAGTTTCAAATCAGTGCGAGGCCTGAATTTGTGTACTGCCCTGCTTTTGCTCTGTTTCAGTTTCAGAACCAGAATTCTTGCTGGCTGGCTTGTTTCACTGTAGAAGATCTTAACCATACATATACAGTTCTGTTCCGGGCTTCGTCTATGTGATCCAGTGAAGAAATTGATATCAATCATTCTGGAGTCAAAATCGGTAGTACCGATGGTTCTTTCTTTCTTGATAGAATGTCAATAGAAATGATACCCATCATCAACGCATGAGTAGTACATGCAGTTAATTTCGGCAACAGGTATCTAGCTAAGCTAACTTATATGCTGGCCAAATTAAATAACTACGTCTAGTACTAGAAACAAAAGCTACATCTCTGTTCTGACTTGGTTTACCTACCTGCTCTGTATCCAGTAGTCTTGCTGCATGCCAAGTTGTGAACTGTAAGCCGTTCCGGGACGGCCGTCCAGGACTCTTTAATTTGCTCCTCCTCTTCTCCATGAGTTACGGTGGGGTCATTTGGTCTCGGCTGTCTTCTACATCCTCCACATCTTCAGACTCTGTTTCAGACCATGACCACTCCTATGAAGCAAGCAAAACGAAACAGTGTCAAGCGCATATTCAGGCCCTAGCATATACACCGCTGAACTACTAAGATGGAATGCAATCAACAGCAAGAGATTAAAGAAAAGAAATTAACTATATATATATATATATATATATATATATATATATATATATATATATATATATATATATAGTACCTTGGGGTTTAAGTTTGTCTCCATGTTTGTTTCCTTCCACGCATTGCAATCATAGTTCAGAGATGTCAAGAGCAAGAGCTGACTACATGCAATCATTCTGACTAACTGCACTGCATTTGCATGCACAAGAACAGCTGCAGATTCAGTTTGATCATGGATATCAATCATTCTCGAACTCTCTTACACTAGTTTGTACAATCGATATGCATGTTCTTTCTTTCTTAATCGACAGTCATATACGCATGTGCTCCTTCGGATTTCAGTGTTGACAAACACAGTAGAATAACTGAATGATTGCAATGTTCAGCGGCAGCAGAGTGAATACACGGACACCGGAGCATAAGAAAAGTTAAGGAGTAGATGTACAAATAGCTGTACAAAGTGAATACACAGTCATGTACTTTGACAAACCATTGAGGAGTAGCTGTACTTAGTTTTCTACTACATGGCACCAAATCAAATGCGGAAATATATAATAAGATTTAGGACCATGTGATCCCCGGCCAGTTGTGCGAGTAGCACCTACTGTACATAACTAGCAGCAGGAAATGAACATACATACGGATCCTTGGAAGATCCATGCATGTTGTTGCCTCCTTGATTTGCTGCTACTCCTTCCTCCCCTGGCCCATGCGTTCCTCCTCAATTTCGTCTGCATTGTCTACATCCTCCTCATCTTCATTCGGAGACTCCATCTGGGCAGCTAAACGAGACAGTCCATCTTCACCCTTTGATTGGAAATGGCTAACAGCATTTGGAAACGCCTGACAAGCAAAACGAGACAGTAGACAGTAGGATATTAAGAAAAACATAGTAACTACACATATTGGAAAAGAGCAACGAATTACCAATATATATATTACCTGCAGATCGATGTTTGTCTCCATACTGTAGGGATCCCTTGTGTAAAATAGGTGCCAACTCTTTTCAATGCCTCCATCATCTGCACAAGCCTCGACATGCTGGATATGGCTGAACTTGTCCCACTCGGAACTAGACTTTCCCAAAGCCATGGAAATGAGTATCCCCGGCCAGCAGTTCAGCAGCAAATGAGTTGGCTTTATAGTTTGCAGGTACATTGGGAGCTGGTTCTCGCTGTACTGAATTGTTAGCTCCAGCCTCTGGAGTGCATCCATCCCCTGCAGCGACTCGAGCTTCGGGCAGCAATAGATCTCAAGTTTTCGCAGCTCGGGAAAATTGCAGATCCTAGTCAGGTCGGGTAGGTCATAGAGGTTCAGCTCGACTACAGAAGTGAAATCCTCTACAGACTGAAGGCACTGGACGTTGGATATGGTTAATTTTTTCAAAGACCTTGCATGTGTGGCAAGGCCAGGAGGGATACACCTCAATTTGCAACTTTGAATAAAAAGATCCTCCAATACAGGCATAGCTTGCACTTCCTCCGCCGAATCCCACTCCTCCCATTTGTCCATTCTATTCAAGTTCAACTTGTGCAGTCTTGGAAACGTAGCCAAAGCCTGGGATGAAGGATGACCATGATGATTGTAGGGCGGCACGAATTCAGGCCCAACATGTTTGATCATTGGAGCTTCGTCGACCATTAGGAGCTCCAAACATGGGAGCTGACACAGACCATCAGGGAGTTGAGTGCAGCAAGCAAGGACATCCAACTCTAGTATCCTCAAGCTACAGAGGGGTGTTGTTGCTGTCCGCATTATCCATCTTGGGAGGTGACGCCCAAAATATCCAATGATGCGAATGTCTTCAATGGAAGGCGGAGGACAGAGCTCAGCAAACACCTCCTCGATTATGCCTTGATCCCTCTCAGAGATCTCATCTTTGACCAATCCATCATGTCCAGGTCTACTGCTACTGCAGCATAATTCCATTACGTGGAGATACTTCTTTTCAGCAAGCCTGGCCTTCATGGCAAATGACACAGCGGATACATTCTGCAGGCCCATTAATCCAATGATCCTATGTTGGGAAAGAGGCCAAGCTCTTCCAAACTACACCAATCACCAGACATGTGGGTTTGGAACCCCCATAGTGACGTCAAATTCGTGAGAGCACATAAACCCCTGGGCATACTATTTACTTGTGTGCCATCAATTTCAAGATATCTCAGCTCTCTTAAGTGTACAATGCTATTGGGGAGTTCCACAAGATTCTTACAACCTTCAAGGCTAATGTGTTGAAGGAATTTCATGTTGTGAGTGTTCTCTGGCAAGGTTTCTATGTCATCACATCTTTTCACTGCAAAGTACCTCAAGTGTTTGAGTTGATCCATAGATCCAACTAATGCAGCAAAATTTGCGGATTCTATATGCAGAACCCGTGGACTTGAACAAGCACTCAAGCAATCACTAGGCTGAATCTTGACACATCCAATCAATATCAACATTCTTAGTGATTTATGCTTTTGTAAAAATCTCCACTCAAATTTATCGGATTCCATTCCTTCAGTTTCTATAGACAACCTGAGAAACCTTTGCAAACCAAGTTTACTACTAACAGCTTCTCCATCATGAGCTACTAGTGAATCATTTCTAGCAACAAATTGAGCAAACGAATGAATAACATCATGCATGTTGCAAATATATTGATCGATCTTTGATGTGTCTGGCTCTATAAGGTTTCTTTCTATCAGCTCCTTGTGGTACTCAATTCCTAATTCTTCCAATCTATCCACGTTCCCCTGAATAAATCCTTCAGCAATCCACATACCGAGAAACTCGTAGTCGCTAAAAACTATCCTTTTAGGCATAAGTGAGAAGTGCAGAAAGCATTGTTTTAAAGAAGGGGACAAGTCCTCATAGCTAAGGCATATTGCATAATTTAGCTCTTTGGGCATTTCACATACTGACCATATAGTATCATTCAAGGCATTTTCCCAATCACGCCGTTCTTTCTTCTTTTGGCATAATAGTCCTCCCATCACTTTTATAGTCAGTGGTAAACCATCACATTTTGCTAAAATTTGCAATCCAATATTCTTTAGCATATCAATCTCGGGTTCACTCCTCTCTGTTCTGAGCACCTGCAAACAGTTTCAGCCAGTAGAGTTAATTAGAAACACATAAGCACCAAGGTGTATGAAAATTGAAAATGCATCAAGTTTACTGTGGTGGATGTACTATTTGTTCATCAAAAATCAATGAACATATATATGATGCTAAATTGCAGGAGCATTTTAAGGCGGTAAGGACTATTGATTAGTATATCGATTATACTTGAGACATAGAGAAGGCCATTGGTAATTATATACTCACCTGCTTCTTGAGCAATGACCAGGCATCTTCAGATCCTAACTTGTCGACATGGTGGTATGGCTCCATGGCTCTCATGCCTCGGGCAACATCATCATGTCTAGTGGTGAGCAGGACGCGGCTACCGAGTGCACCATGGCTAAATGGTGTCATCAACAATTTGTTCCATTCATCGACACCCCACATGTCGTCCAACACAAGAAAGAACTTATTGTCCTTGATGGCGCTGACAAGAGCCGGCACAAGCAAGGCTTTATCTTGAGACTCTGGTGGTTTTCCATCTACTACAGTGATGGCTGTCCTCAGTAGCTCAACCTCGCTGAACTCTTGCGTGATACTTAACCATATCTTTTTGGAGAACTTGGCTTGCATGGCCTCGTCGTTGAAGATTTTTTTGCTAAGGGTGGTCTTGCCGATTCCTCCAACACCAACGATGGCGAACACCATGATGCTATCACTCCCTTCACCTGCCTCCTTCGTTAGCAGCTGGACAAGCGCTCTCGTGTCCTCTTCGATCTTCTCCCCAACCACACCTGATAGCTCCAACACTGGATGGGTCTTGCGGTCAACAAGAGGAGGTTGGTTCGTCTTCCGGTCTTGGTAGCCTTCTAGCCTGATAAAGTTGAAACTACGTCCCCTCTCGCAGATGTCATCCAGCTGCTGGTTGAGCACCTTGATGTGGGTGCCAATGTCGTGGGCGTGGAGGGGTTCCGCAAGCAGAACAACAAGGGGTTAAGGCACCCAATGTTCTTGGATGAACCGCGCTCCATGGCCTTGAGCTGACACAGGTCGAGGATGTCGGTGGCGAGGTACATGGCACGCTTCAGGTCCTCCACCCAGGCACACACGCTCTTGTCCGTGATGTGCCGCCTATTAGCATCTTCAAGGAAGTTATTGAGGTCCCTGAGCTTGACGCTCAGGTCATCGATCTGATCAGATACTCCGATCAGCATGGCCACCTCGTCTCTGGCCATGTCGGCGAGCATCTTGGTCACATAGGATGCCAAGGTATTCAGAACTCCCGCCATTAGTTGCTTGAGCTGCTGCTGCTGCTGAAAACATGCATAAAAGTAAAAATTAGTACTACATCAACAATCCCTTCCTTCCTATGCTACACAAACGAAAGATTTCTACTAAAAGGATCTGTGCTTAATTTTTGTATTGTACAAATTAAAATCAAAGTTTTGTACTAACAAATCGGAGCCTTGTACTGCGCAAATCAAAGCTTGAAAACTCAGAGCTTCCTGCTGGCCAAATCAGAGCCCTCAATTGCACAAAAATCAAAATTAAAGGCTCCTAATTAATAAACAAAACTGAGGTTCGAAATACACAATTCCGCAATTAGTTGTGAAGGCTGAGTCTTCCATTCTAGATTCCAGAGAACTGGCAGAATAAGATTAGGCATTTAAGGCAGTTCTTGCGCGGTTGGGCCAAGCATTTGAGTGGCGTTTATAAGGCCGAGAAGGAAAGACTCCTTAACCTTATTGATGCATTAGATGTGAAGGCTGAGTCTTCCATTCTAGATTCCAGAGAACTGGAGACTAAAGTGGAGGCGGAATTGAGATTGAAAGAATTGTTGCGTGAAGAAGAATTGAAGTGGGCACTTAGAGCTAAGGTGCGACAAGTGGTCCAAGGAGATGATAACACGAAATTCTTTCATTTGATTGCCAATGGCAAGCATCGCAAGAAAAGAATTTTTCAGCTAGAGCAGGATGAGGGGACGATTTTAGGGCAGGAGAACCTAAAATTATATATCACAAACTATTATAAGCAGCTTTTTGGGGCTCCTGAGGACAGCTTTGTGTCCTTAGATGAGTCGCGGGTTGAGGATGTTCCTCAACTAGCGACAGATGAGAATGAGATCTTAGCCGCCCCGTTCTCGGAGAAAGAGGTGTTTGAGGCGATTTCACAGATGAAGAATAATAAAGCTCCTGGACCGGATGGTTTTCCGGCTGAGTTTTATAAGCGGTGCTGGCATATTATTAAGGGTGATCTGCTTCCAATGTTCAACGATCTGTTCGCTGGGCATTTGCATCTATTTCACTTAAACTTTGGCACGATAACTTTACTTTCTAAGAAGTCAGAGGCGGTTCGGATTGAGCAGTTCCGACCCATATGTCTTCTTAATGTCAGCTTTAAAATCTTTACGAAGGTGGGGACGAACAGGCTGACGCAGATTGCGCACAGTGTGGTGCAGCCCTCTCAAACAGCTTTCATGCCGGACAGAAACATCCTTGAAGGGGTTGTGGTCCTTCATGAAACGCTCCATGAGATCCACAAGAAAAAACTAGATGGGGTGGTTTTCAAGGTGGATTTTGAGAAAGCGTATGATAAGGTTAAATGGCCTTTTCTTCAGCAAGCCTTACGGATGAAAGGTTTCGATCAATCCTGGAGAAAGCAGGTAGATTCTTTCATGCAAAAAGGCAGTGTCGGAATAAAGGTGAATGATGATATTGGTCACTATTTCCAGACACACAAGGGTTTAAGACAGGGAGACCCGATGTCACCTATCCTGTTCAACATCGTGGTAGACATGTTGACGATTCTGATAGGAAGAGCTAAAGAGAATGGCCAAGTAGGTGGGCTTGTTCCGCATCTAGTGGATGGTGGACTGTCTATTCTACAGTACGCTGATGATACTATCATCTTCATGGAGCACGATATGGCGAAAGCAAGGAATATGAAGCTTGTGTTATGCCTATTTGAGCAGTTGTCGGGGTTAAAGATTAACTTCCATAAAAGTGAATTGTTCTGCTTTGGGAGAGCTAAAGATGAACAAGAGGCTTACAAACAACTGTTTGGATGTGAGACAGGCTCGTTGCCTTTCACATACCTAGGCATACCGATTCACCATCGCAAGTTATCTAATAAAGAATGGAAGCACATTGAAGATCGATTTGAAAAGAAACTAAGTTGCTGGAAGGGCAAGCTAATGTCATACGGAGGCCGACTAATTCTCATTAATTCGGTACTCACGAGTATGCCAATGTTTCTACTATCCTTCTTTGAGATCCCAGTAGGGGTACGAAAAAGGTTAGATTTCTATCGATCGCGCTTCTTTTGGCAGAGTGACGAGTTAAAGCGGAAATACCACTAGTAGAAAACGGACCTTTTGTCCGCAGCATTAGTCCCGGTTTGGTTTTGAACCGGCACTAATGTGACCATTAGTCCCGGTTCGGAACGTGCATCATTAGTCGCGGTTCGTTCCGGACCTTTAGTCCCGGTTCGTAACACGAACCGGGACTAAAGGGGTTGTGCCAGGCTGGTGTCAGCTGGGGCCCCCACGAGCCCCTTTAGTCCCGGTTTGTATCACCAACCGGGACTAAAGGTCCCCCCTTTAGTCCCGGTTGGTAACACCAACCGGGACTAAAGGGGTTGAGGCTTTAGTCCCGGTTGGTGTCTCCAACCGGGACTAAAGGTTAAAGGGGTTCTGATTTTTTTTTCTGTTTTTAGTTTCTGTTTTAAATTGCTTATATCTTTTAAGATATTTGATGTTTTTGAGTGATTCTTTTTGCATTAGATTCAAAATTTTGTCTCGTTTCTGTTTGTGCCATTAGTTTTCAAATTTGAATGGTTTAAATTTGAATTTGTTCAAATTTGCTTCAAACCCTAGATTGTGAATAACTTGAGTTTACAAATAGTTTTAAATTTAATTCTTTTTGCTCCTAGTCACGTGTTAGATTGTTGTCACAGTAAGATTTATTTGGTTATTTTTAGAATAATTTAAATTAGTATTTTAATTAAAACAATACTGTTTTGCTTATATAGTTGTTTTAGTCATTTAATTGTTGTTTTTTTATTATTTTTAGTTAGTTCTTTCTGTAGATTTTAACATGTTGTAGTATGGTGCATATTGAATGCACAAAAAGTCTGGAGTTGAAATAAGTTAAAAAAATGAAATGCCTTTGTAACAGATGGGTTTTCGTCCGAAACCTTGATACTTCGAAGGAGATGGTCCAGTTTGTACACGAAGTGCATCCAGTTTTTGCCGTAACCCTCTCAACTTTTTAGCACAAGCTATGTGGGTGAAATGATGATACCATGCCAAGTTTCAACCTTTTCAGAGTTCATTTGTAGTGCTTTTCAATTTCAGGGTCATTTAGCTCAAAAAAATCATTAAATGCATGAAAATAGCAAATGAAGTCAGAAAGGGTTGAAATTTGAGGGCGTGGCTTCGAATGGTGCATAATGAACACACAAAAAGTTTGGAGTTGAAATAAGTTTAAAAAAATGAAATGCCTTTGTAACAGACGAGTTTTCGTCTGAAACCCTGATACTTCGAAGCCGACGGCCGCATACCTTTCTGACTTGGTTAACCTTAGTTGTGACTCTGGCTGGGACGATGCTAGCAGATGTGTAGTCGACGGTATGATTGGATGGACACCAACCCGGACTAAAGGGGTTCTGAAATTTTCAAACTCTACCCCCCCCCCCCCCCCCCGTGGACTGCCTTTTTTAGTTTTGTAGAAAATAAACAAAAATGATAAAATCTTCAAAAAATAAAATCCTTTGAGGTGTAGTTAGGTTTTAGTGTCTAGTTGGTATAGAAATTTTGAAATATGAATTTTGACCTTTTTTGCAAAAAAACGAAAAAAAGTTCCAAAAGGTTTTAGTGTCTAGTTGGTCTAGGTTTACCCGGTGAAGTTTTCTCAGATTCTCAAAATTCCAAAAGTAAAAAAAGTTATTTCAAATCAAAAATAATAATTTTAATAATTTTAAAAATTAATTTTATTTAAAATAAATAAATGATGTCATATTTGGATTCCTCACATTTTTCTGATAATAATGGATATATTATTTGTCGAATTTTGATTTACAGATTTAAAGATATTAATTATGTCATATTAAATGAATAAATGGCAAAAAAATGAATAAAATAATATTATTACTTATTTTATTTTCATTGAAATTCAATATTATTAGTACTTATTTTGTTTATTTTAATAATTGTTTAGAATTCAAAAAATTAAATCATGTGACATCAAGACCTAAGGGTTAACAGGATTGATAGCTTAAGATTGTCAGGAAAACAACAAGTGCAGACTTGGAAACTAGGGGAGATAGAACCTGAAAGTTAAGCGTGCTCGGGCTGGAGTAGTGAGAGGATGGGTGACCGGCCGGGAAGTTAGACGATTTGGAATGAGTGCTGATTAGAGACTCTAGAGATTAAATTCTGAAGCAGTGAGGAGGGATGATTAGAGATTAAATTGTCAAATAATTCAAAGATTTAAAATTCGGAATAAAACTTAAAAACAAATCAAAAAAAAAATTTAAAAAAAAATTCATTTTTTCCCCCCGGCAAGGACCTTTAGTCCCGGTTGGTGTTACCAACCGGGACTAAAGGTGGAGCCTTTAGTCCCGGTTGGTAACACCAACCGGGACTAAAGGTCCTCCCTCCCCCGCCCCAGCAGCGCCACGTGGAGCTCCTTTAGTGCCGGGCCGTGACAAACCGGGACTAAAGGGGGGGGGGCTTTAGTCCCCCCCCCTTTAGTGCCAGTTGTAGAACCAGCACTAAAGGCCCTCCCAAACCGGGATTATAGCCCTGTTTTCCACTAGTGCACTACTAGGAAAAGGGCTGCTAGTGGCGCACCTGTTTTGGCTACTAATGGCGCACTACAGGTGCGCCACTAGCATCACGCCATTAGAATTTTTTACTAATGGCGCACCACGGGTGCGCCATTAGTATCTGGTATACTAATGGCGCACCACGCAGTGCGCCATTAGTATATCCCACGGTGCGCCATTAGTATGCCTCCCAGGGGGCCATATTTACTCATTTTTTTTATTGTTTTTGAATTTGGAAGGCGGGAAAATAGTAATGGTGCATATTCTAACCTCCACGGTGCGCCATTACTATTTTGAATTTTGAATCTGGATCTGGATCGTTATTTTTTTGCTCGTTTTTTTGCTCTTTTTTTGCCTAGTTTTTGCTCGATATTTTTTCAAATTTCGTTCTCATTTTTGGTTCTTTTTGCCGAGCTCCACATGTGGCCGGAGAGGAGCTCGCCGGAGAGGAGCTCGCCGGAGAGGAGTTCACCGGAGAGGAGTTCGCCGGAGAGCATTTCGCCGGAGAGGAGGAAGGAGAGACCGTGTGGAGGAGAGGAGGGAGGAGGGAGGAGGAGCTCACCGGAGAGGAGGAGAAACCGTGAGGGGAGGAGAGGAGAGGAGGGAGGAGGAGAAGGTCGCCGGAGAGGAGGAGGAGGTCGCCGGAGAGGAGTGGGAGGAGGTCACCGAAGAGGAGGAGGTCGCCGGAGAGGAGGCAGCCGGAGAGGAGGAGGGGAGTATGGTGGAGGAGATGGAGTGGGGGAGAGGAGGAGGTGGAGTGGAGAGAAAAATGAAGAAGAGAGGAGGAGAGAGGCCGGCCAGCCCTATATATACGGCATAGTAATGGCGCACCGTGGGCTGGTGCGCCATTACTAACTTTTTTTATTTTTTTTTGATTTGTTTTGAATTTGGAAGGCGGGAAGATAGTAATGGCGCACCGTGGGCTGGTGCGCCATTACTAACTTTTTTTCTATTTTTTTTACTTATTTTGAATTTGGAAGGCGGGAAGATAGTAATGGCGCACCTAGCAAACCATGCGCCATTACTAAGTTTGATATTTTTTTGAATTTTTTTGCCTCCAGATCTTGAAAGCCCCGTAACTTTTTTTCTGTTAGGTTTTTGAGGATTGTAAAAATCTTCAACGGGGTTCCCATCTTTTTTGCCTCCAGATCTTGAAAGCCCCGTAATTTTTTTGCCTCCAGATCTTGAAAGCCCCGTAATCAGGGTTACTAATTCGGATGTAACTTTTCGCGTAGATGCTTTTTCATATAAAAAACTTTTTCATCCGAGTTCGTATGCAAAAGTTATGCCCATTTTACAAATTCTCAAGAGATTTTGCAAAAAAAGTCGAAATTCATGTTTGTAAATTTTGCGAACAACTAGACCACAAATCATATGGGAATCTTATTTTTTTTTTATTTTTTTGACATTTCTATCATTTTCTTTTATTTTTTTAAAACTGAAAAGGCGGTCCACGGGGGGGGGTGTGCATTTGGTGAACCAGGGTTACTAATGGCGCACCACCCACAAATGCGCCATTAGTAACCCTGATTACTAATGGCGCACCAGCTTGAGGTGCGCCATTAGTAGTTTTGCAAAAAAAAATTATATATATATATATAGTATATATATAGTAATGGCGCACTGTGTTGGAGGTGCGCCATTACTAGTTAAACTAGTAATGGCGCACTCTACCATGGTGCGCCATTAGTATTTTTGGAAAACTAAAAAAATAAAAAAATTGTTACTAATGGCGCACCGTGGGTCCGGTGCGCCATTAGTGTCTACCACACTAATGGCACACCAACTCATGGTGCGCCATTACTATATAGTAGTGGCGCACCAAGTGTCTGGTGCGCCATTAGTGGCCATATCATCTATAGCCCTTTTCCTAGTAGTGGTGTACCGACTCGCTAGATGGGATGTTATTTGTAGACCTAAAGATCAAGGTGGTCTTGGGATTGAAAATCTTGAGGTGAAGAACAGATGCTTACTCAGCAAGTGGCTGTCTAAGCTATCTGTAGAGACCCAGGCCACATGGGCCCAGATTCTTCGTAATAAGTACCTTCACTCTAAGACATTAGCAGAAGTGACGGTTAGACCAACTGATTCGCCTTTTTGGAAAGGACTAATGAGAGTGAAATTAGCCTTTTTCAATAGGACAAAGTTTATTGTTGGTAATGGTAGTTCCACGAGATTCTTGGAGGATACATGGCTAGGGGAGACGCCCCTTGCTATCCAATATCCTTCTCTCTATAATATTGTTCAGCGTAGAGGTGCATATGTTGCAACAGTATTACAGTCAAACCCTCTAAACATACATTTCAGAAGGACGCTAGCCGGAATCCGTTGGGAAGCGTGGCTCCATCTTGTGAGAAGATTGATGGATGTCCACCTTTCCCAACAGCCAGATCGGTTACATTGGAAACTAACCAAGAATGGAGTGTTTTCAGTGAAATCCATGTACTTGGATTTGATCAATTCGGTTTCCCTCCCTCGATCTTTGCATATTTGGAAGGTCAAAGTGCCCCTACGGATTAAAGTGTTCATGTGGTTTGTCCACAAGCAAGTGATTCTCACTAAGGACAACTTGGCCAAACGTAACTGGACTGGATCTATAAGATGTAGCTTCTGTGACCAGGACGAATCTATCAAACACCTCTTTCTCGATTGTCCGATGGCCAAAGTTTTATGGCGGTCCATACATATAGCCTTTAACATTGCTCCTCCTACTAGTATTAACACGTTGTTTGGGACGTGGCTAAATGGAGCTGAGATAGAAACAGCGAGACACATCCATGTAGGCGTATGTGCTTTATTATGGGCTATATGGAAATGCAGGAATGATATGGTTTTTAACAGAGCAACAAATGTTCATTTCTTGCCGGTTATCTTTCGGGCCACTTCGCTGATCCGTATGTGGTCGCTACTCACTCCGACAGATGCCAGGAAGCGTATGGTTACTGGGTCTATCCGGTGGGAGACGGTAGCTCGGGCTATCTTTAACCGGTTAGGATGGCGGTCATGTAATAGGATAGGAGTTTAGTTTCCTATCTTCTTTTATTCCGCCGGTTGTGGCTACCCTGCTTTCTTTATTTTGAGCACTTTTTTTTCAGAGACTTGGAGATTTTGTTACACTTTTTGCTTTTTAATAATATGGCCGTATGCATCATTTTGATGCAAAGGCCGGGGGTGACCTCCTTTTCTAAAAAAAAATAAAAAAAAAATAAAAAAGGTGCTGGAGCACAGAGCTGCCGTCTAGGCCCTTGGCCCTATAGCGCCGGACTAGGTCCGCTATCGTGGTGCTCCTGTACCGCGCCTTGCTGTTGGCGACGATTGGCTGTAGCACTCTCATGGACGTTGCCGCGCCCTGCCGCCGGAAAAAGCAGGCCACGGAGACGCGAGGCCCGACGCTCTGGGCCACCACGCTGTGCTCCACGCTCTTAAACTTGTCGCTGGAGACGAGCTGCAGGAAGTCGCCAACGTTCACCACCAGAGGGCCCGCCAACGCCGGCACGTCCACCCACACGGCAGTCTTCTTCTTGTTGTTGTCGTCTTCCTGGAGTTCGTCGACGAGCACCTGGAGGCCGCCGACAGCGTCCTGGAGGACCACGGTGAGGAAGCAGGGGTCGGTGTGGCTGGTGGTACCTAGCGTCACGTGCGGCTCCAGGCAGGATGGATAGTAGTGGCCGGCGAGCCCCTCCAGGGAGGCAGCGTCCTTCTCCAGGTGGCCACGGCTGAGGCCGAGCGCCTCCGACAAGAGCTCCAGCAGGGTGTGGCCCAGCTGCTGCATGAGCCTTGCGTACTCCAGCGTGATGCTCCTGCATACGAGCGGGATTTCCTGAGGCGACAGCGGTTCCGGTGCCGTCTCCATGAACAGGGTGTCGCGCCAGTTGGCCGCCGGTGACTGGAACAGGTCGAAGTTACTTTGGTACCTCACGCGCCGGCCAGAGTCCCGACTGTAGTAATGCGCCTTGGCCTCCGCCGGCTCCTCGTGGAAGCCCCGCACCGCCGCGAGCATCTCCGACATGGCCGCCTTGGGCACGCCGTGGTTCACCACCTGGAAGAAGCCCACTGTCTCCGCGGCCGCCTTCACCGCGGCAACCAGCTTGACTCGCCCGGACAGTGTAGTAGTACTAGTACTAGTACCCACGGCAGCCGCGAGGTCGATGACCGGGATGGTGAAGTGGTGCCCATATTGATGGGGTGCCTCGGCGACGGACTCCGGCAGGTGGTGGAAGATGGCGGGGACAGCTTTGATGCCCGCGTCGACGAGGCCCTTGATGCCGGCCTTGGTGTCGTCGAAGGCCTTGAGCGCATGGAGGCGGTCGAAGTGGGATGCCATCAATGATTGTACTACTCCTTCACTAGATTATTGCTGCTCCTTCTAATCCAGCTGCCACCCGAACTCGTGGGAGAAAGCTCCACTATATATTTTTTGCATTATCTCTTCCCAAATGCTATAGTATATCCTTCTGCCGTTAGTTCTATCGTTACATCCATAATTAGCTACTCCCTCTAGTGATCTAAATGCTCTTATATTTCTTTACGGAGGGAGCACTTTGTTTGCTACGTTCGTACTGTTGTGTAGATTTGTTTACTGTTGCAGCTGACATATGCTTATCTTTGCTATATGTATGTATGCCGCCAGGGGAAGCGCATCTCTTATCGCATAAGCTGGGTCTCTCCTCATTGCCAAGAGTTGTTAGCTGAAAGTTGATATGTCGTATATATATTCCAAGTTGGCCATCCACTCGTGCAAGTTTTAAATGTGTATTATACATTTTGCTTGTAGATCGATGGATGCATGTGCATTCTATAGAGGCAGGTCACGATCATTTTTCTTACCTCTTTCATGTGATAAGTGGAATGTCATGTTCTACATGATGACCAAATCCATGTAGGTGGAATCAATCAAATAATTAAGGAGGCATGCACTTCTTCCTCTGCCTAGCTAGCTGGTTCGTATCAAGTGTTCATCCATGCATATCCCCAGGCGCGTGATGGAATACTTTTCTATCTGTAGCACCAAACTCCGTATGAGGATAGAGCTCTGTTCTATGACCACATTTGATATAAGCGCTGCGAGACCATTCGAACTTAGAAGCTAATTTGGCAGTGGTTAATTTCTATGCTTTAGTAAGCTTGGCAAAAATGTGATGTATGTTGAAGCTGTGACCCACAATTTTATATCAATTTTGATGGTTAGGCAGGCAGGCCGAGTTCTTCCTTTCAATCTCCATAGACAATAACTAGCTTCAACACCTTGCCGTCTTAAGTTTGGTGAAGAGGCCACATTTTCAGTTGTGAGCTGATTTCTGAATACGGGGAAAAACAGCAACCATATACTGCCTGTAGAGATTCAGACATCATATTGATTTTTCGGGAAGTGTGCCATATATACTCTCAAATTTAGAGATGTAAAGTTCGTGGTAGGCTAGCTGGTGAAGAAACATGGTGACTTTGGCAGTCTGTTCTTCGTGCAGTGCAAGCAACCAATGGAGTTTAGGCTACTCTGCTCTGCTCTCTGAAAGCTGCTCAGGTTGCAGATTTTCGGAAGCAGCTGTGTTGGTTATTCAGTTCTACGGGTGAGTCGCGCTCGTTCTTTAATTTGGTTCACTGAAAAACTATGAATTTTTGGGCTAGATCAACCAAAGTGGGGTTATTCAGGATAATGAACTGATAGAGTGGGAGCTACAGGCTGCTGAACTGTTGACGTATGTCATAGGAATTTTTTAGAGCGATTTATACAGGATCAATCAAATGACGCTGAGTTCCCGGTTAGGATGCTAAAATTCGTGGCATGTGAGTCCATGACGAGCATGAGGATGATCTGCTGGCTGGATGGTCTAGCTGTCTGTTGTTTCTTAAAGACAATCAAATTAAGTTCAGGTTGCTCTGTTCTGGATGGAAGCTAATAACTTGGGTTTCAGGTTCTGGAACTGGAGTACTAACTAACTAGTACATGAACGAAGCGAAAACCCCACAAAATGTAATCAGTGCGTACTATGTACTAATAAAAATGTTGCATTTTACAAGTGTTGTACTCCGATTGTAATGAATTATTATTCAAGTTTTCAAGCTGTGTATTCAGGAAGGTAGCAACTTGGTAGGTTTAAGGTTCTGAAGCTGCCGCTAACTAAAACAGAGCAAGAGAATACAACATACTTTTGAGGGAATGGCATGGGAATCAGATGGAGATGGGGTAGCAACGAATTCCATCTCGATCATCAGCATGTGCCTGTGTGCAAAATCAGGTGCTAAAGCTGCCGCTAACTAAAACAGAGTAAGAGAATACAGGATATTTTAGAGGGAAGAGGAGCTTCTCTGAAGCAGCTGGGTTGGTTATATAGTTCTTGCGGCTGGGTTGTGTTGGTTCTTTAATTTGGTTCTCTGAATAACTACGATTTTTCTTGGATAAAGCAATCAATAGTATAGGGGTATTTCAGGTGTTGTATGGCAGCAACACAAATGACTGTCAGTAAAGTGGAATTATTCAGGCTCCTGGCTGCTGAATTGTTACTGTATGTCATACGAATTTTTTCAGTGATGTATATAGTATCAATCAAATGCTGGTGAAGTCTTTGTTAAGATGGTCAAATCTGCGGCACGTGGGTCCACGACGAACACGATGATAACCATGCTGTCTGGTATGTCTAGCTGTCTATTGTTTTTTTAATACAATATAAATTAAATTCAGGTTGCTCTGTTCTGAATGTAAGCAACTAACTTGGGTTTCAGGCTCTGGAACTGAAGTACTAACAAACTAGTATAACAGAGCGAACTATGTACAAACTAGCAGAAGTCATTAAGATGACAAATTTTATCACACATGAACGTTTTCAGTTGCAGCGCAAGCCCGCATACCATGCAACCCATGGCAGGCGTTCTGGTTCCTTTGGCAACATACGCGACCAGCATGCATGCTGAGATGGCCACAGAAGAGGTGGCCATGCTGATCAGGGTCTCCGGCAAGATCAATGAGCTGGGCATCAAGCTCAAGGACCTCAAAAACTTCCTTGCTGATGCTAATAGGAGGAACACCACCGATGAGGGCATACGGCGGTGGGTGCAAGAACTGAAGCGTGCCATGTACGACGATGTCACTGACATCCTTGACCGGTGTCGGCTCAAGGTCATGGACAAGGGTCCATTCAAGGACATGATATTTTGCACGAGGAATCCCCTCAACACCCAAAAGCACCGGGCTTGTAGGAAATGGACCACTCTTTGTTAGGCGATGTAATAATGTAGTGACTTGGTAGTGTGGATCTTACTTGTATGCTTCACAAGCCTAGCTAGCTAGAGAGTAATCTCCTCCCTCAATTGTTTCAGCATCCCATTAGTTATCACAAACCATTAATTTATTGCTAATCAATGGAAGGTAATGATATGTAAAGACATAATTAGCCCTAAGAATGTCAAAGTGAACGTCTTAGAATGGATTATCCTAGCCGTTAGCCCAAAGTAAATGAACGTCTTAGAATCATTTGGGGCCATCTTAAAATTTCTCTTAAGAGATATAGATTGTACTTATCTTTTTTGTGTAGTTGGCTTGAAAAATAGCGGACTATAATATGAAAATATTCATGTGCCGGGAATCATCATAGATATGAGTGGGTGGCCAACTTCTTTTATTATGATAAATGTTGCCGCAATAGGTGGTTGACGAGCATCGCACACTGAGGCACTCCGTCTGTACATATATACTTCTACACACTTGGATCTCACTTCGTCCATGACAAGCTTGGCATCAATCTTCCCCTGACTACAGGGCAAACTAAGACAGTCTAGAAGTGGGATGCACCAGAAATACGAGCTGAACAGTAAGAGAAAACTTATGGTCGCCCATGGAGAGATTTAGGAATTGGACTAGGAGTCTAGAAGTGGTATGCACCAGAAATACCAGCTGAACATGAAAGAAATTACCAGCAAGAGAAAACGGAAAGGAAAGCAGAATAGGGGAAAGAGCCGGCGGCAAGACAAGATGGCCGAGAGTGACCGAGTGGGTGGGATATCCAAGGAATGGCTCAGGTACATGAAGATGGTGGCTTACCAAACGAATCAAGTTTTCAAAGTGCTCAAGTAAGAGGTGCTCCAACACCACACCATGTGGACCCGCTACTACACCTAGCTCAAATGGAGACGCTCAAACAAACTATCCTCACCAATATCATACTAGCCGTTGTTTGTGCTGTTATGAATTCTGGACTCCAGAGCTAGTGACAAAATTCATGGCCAATGGGCGTGGCATTTCTTCGAACAGGTCACGCGTATGCAAGAAAGCTGCTTGATAGATGTGAGAACAGTCGAAACGGAAACTACTAAAGCCTCATGATCAATCGGTGACAGAACAGGTAAAGTGGCAGCACGAACATTATCTGGCTGCCACCGGCTCTGCCTTGTTCTCTGAAGCTTGTTGAGATTGCACAGAGCGTAAGATCGCTGGCATACCGAAAAAGGCTTTCGCCCCACTTTATATATAAAGCAAACCATCAGAGCCACAAGATCCGACAAAAGTTCACACCGCACACACACGCAAAGGTAACACACGACAAAGTACGAGAGGATCTGGTCATCTCCTCTTACTTGCTGCGTGTGGTGCGGCGGTGGTACGCAACTCGGAAGCATGTGTGCTTCAGTCTCTTTGAGGTGGGACCACGGTTTGGTTCTTTGTCATTGCACTCTGTTCCTTCATGCGTGCACTTAAGTCCAAGGCCTCTTTTCTTTGGGCAACAATTGATCGAGGCCTGAATTCCACACGTTCATGTGCGTAACTGAAGAAGCAAAGCTCTACCGAGGCGATTGCTTGTCAAAAAAAAGAGCCTTATATTGGTCTCCAGCAAATGTATTCATCTGGCATACAAATGGTGCTCCAATCAGATCATGTGTATCAGCAGTATGTAGCTAGGCTCCAAATGTCAGCAAATACCGACACAGCAAATACATAGCTCTAAGTGAGATATGGGTTGTTGTACAGACTTCTCAATCTTTCTAAAAAGCAAAAGCAGAGTTCATTCTGTTCACATCAAATAGTTCTCTTTTTGCTACACGTATTGATGATTTGGAGCATGAAATTATGCACATTGTCGATTCACAAATTCAGGTGCAGAGTCGGCACAAATAAATGTAGTGCTTCACAAATCCAGGTACAGGCTTAGTACAAGAAAATATAAGGGCTGCTGCGTGTTGTACAAGAAAATATAAGAGCACATCAGACCACTCTTCTCTGCATCCATCCCCAGTTCAACAGGAAGCTTCTGAATCAAGATACCCCACATCACCCATGATGAAGTTCCGGATGGACTTTTTCAGCAAGTGCCATGTGGATCCGATTGCAGCACCACATATACTATTACATATGTATGTACTGGACTCAGAACTTTGTCATCTGAAAACCGCAGATGAATCCCTCATAAAAAACACATAATAGACCACATACTGGTACATGTACGTACTAGAATTAGAACTTCAGGCTATTGAGGATCGCGTAAGAATCCCAGGGTTAAGACCGGATGAACAGGCCATGTGGATGTTCCTCGGGCACTTGTTTACATCGTGGGACGAAAAAGGAACACCTCACTTGCAGCAGGCATTGCCAGCCAGCAATGTCAAGAAGCCTCACTGAAAATTTTACTGGAGCACTGCTGGTCTCACTTTCAGTACTGCAACAAGTATAAGTAGATCAACCAAGAGAAAGTGATGGATTGTAGTGGATGCTGAGTTAATTAATATAGAATTGTACAGCATACTTGTTCGAAATAAATTTAGATTTTACAATGGACAGGCAGACATAACAGAGAACATTGATTGATGGAAAAAAACGGGGAAGCTATTATAGGTTTTACTGTCAAGTTCTGATTAACGAAATAGGTTATGACCTATGCTCAAATGATAATCTGCTACATGGCAACCTCTTGGAAAACTACAATTTGCCATGCATTTAAATTTGAAATAGGGACTGGCATAAATTCAGCAAGAAACCACTAAGACTAATTGAACATATGCAGATAACCCAAGCAACTATATTCGTAAAAGAACCTGCGCTCATGCCTCCACAGTTGGCTAGTGAAAAGTTAAGTGACAATTTCGAAAGGCTATAACATTTGCAAGCATGTTAACTGTACATGATCGAGTGGTCAGAGTCTCAGAGATATAGGCCCTGCTCTGATGGACGATATATCAACATACTGTACGTACTTTGCTAAGAATGGTTGTATCCAATGGATGATAACTGAAGGCAATCTTTGAGAACCAAACATTTGAGACTGTTTGTGTTGATCGAGTTCAATAGAAAGGACTCAGCCACCAAGCCACCAAGCTATGTCAGGAAGCCTCAATCAAGATCTGACTGGGGCACATCCGGTGTCACTTCCAAACCTGCAAGCAACATAAACAGATCAACTGAGCGAACAGGTAGACATAACATAGCACGTTGATTCATGAAGAAAAATGGGAATGTTATAATAGGTTTTACTGTCAAGTTCTGATTGTCGAGATAACCGATGACATATGCTCAATGGATCATCAGCTACATGGTAAACTAGTAGAAGATTTGGAGATCTTACATTTAGGAGTAGCTAAATTTCAGCCGTTCCTTCTCCGCCAAGAGTCACAGATCTTTCTGAATGGTTGTTGTACTTCTGTGAGCTTAGGGCAGTTAGATATGTCAACACGCATTATTGATGAAAGATCATTTGGTTTTCCAATGGATGATAATTCCAAGCAGTGACGGAAAACCAGTGAATTGAGTTTGTTTGAGCTTATCGAGTTCAATAGAATGAACTCTATGTTAGGACAACATTCCAGATGAAGAATGGCCAGAGAGGCAAGGTTCTCAAAACAGTCTGGCCGCAATGACTTGTCAAGCTCACCACAATCACAAATAAAGAGTTGTTGGAGGGAAAGTGGCAAACACATTTCTGTTGGGCAAACCAACTCTTTGCATCCGACTATCTTCAAGTATTGGAGGCAAATAAATCCCCCAAAACGGTTCACAGGTAGTGATGCTAGACTTTTACAGTGCTGAATATCTATGCATTTGATGGATGGTAGAGATTCTGGGCACATCAACTTGTCGATGTTTGTCAGCCCATCGCATGAATTAAGATGTAAAGTCGTGAGGCTTTTAAAATGGAGACATGCGGTGCCACTGCAACTATAGATGCTTGTCAAGTAGTAGCATTGGTCTAGTTTCAGACTTCTGATATTAGGTAGATCTTCTGGATTTAACCAGCTTGGAGAAAACTTATCACCTCTAAAGAGTAGGATTTTAAGATGCTCAATACCCGAGGGAGGATGCAATGCCTCTAGTGCTTCATTGTCGGCGTCCCCCCCACTCGCTCCCACGAATCCCCACTGCAGAATTAATTCCTCGAGGTATTGCTTGTCAATAAGTCTAGCCTCGGCAGCTTCTGCCTTACTCTGAACATTAATAAGGCCTCTGATACAGAGTGTTCCACTGAGCTGATTCATACCCCGCAACTCACTAATACGACGCCCATTAACTGTTCCAACTGTAAAATACATCAAGTTCCGTAGAGAAGACATATTTCCAAGGCCACTTAATTTTGATAATTTCGAAGAAGCTTTCCCTGGAACTGTTAGACGACGCAACTTGACAAGCTTTGTTACACCCTGCTGAACTGTTTGCAAACTTGAATTAGTGGCATCGAAAACTTGTAGGCTGTAAAGGCAACCGAATTTCTCAGGTAATTCTTGTATACTACTAAAAGATACATCAAGATAGCGAAGATGATTCAAGACACAGATGCTCTCCGGTAACTTTAGTAGCTTGCAACCTTTAAGACTTAGAAAGAGAATGTTGGAGAGCTGGTTGAATACTGAAATTTCAGCGTTGAACCCAAATCCTAATCTGAGTGAATGCAATTTATTCAAATGGCTAAGGCCTGCCATTCTACTTAGAGCATCATTGTGCAGCCCAATTGACATATGTCGGACTGTCTGTGGAATCACCCTCTGCTTTTGGTAGCTCAAACCATGCATCAAGAAGCATTCATCCACGGAAACAGACTGTGCCATGTCATGGATCAAGTCATGCATAACACATCGTTCATGCGATTTGGGATCAGACTGAAACAAGAATAGATTTCTCAATTCGTTCAAATATCTATTACCAATATCTTCAAGGCGCATGCTACCTCTAGGTGCCACAAGGCCATGTGCGACCCAAAATTCAACGATCTCCACTCTTTTAAACGGATAATCTTTGGGAAACATAGAGCAAATTGCAAAGCATCTCTTAAGTTCTGCTGGAAGATACAAGTAGCTCAATCGAAGGGCTGGTAAAATCTCATTTTCTTGATGTGGGAGCTCCCACAGTTCACTGTTCTGGATACTCCTCCAGTGTTGCTCAGTCAGATTAGTGTTCAATAAGCGTCCAAGAGTTTTTGCAGCTAGAGGAGATCTGCACAACCTGCATATAATCTTCTGGCCAATCTCTTGCAGCTGAGGATAAGACTCGGGGCGCTCGTCACCAAACGCACACTTGTTGAAGAACTCCCAAAATATATCTGTAGGAAGGCCTTCTAGTTGAACAGGCTTAATAGACGTCACGAGTTTAGCAACCTTTGGAAATCTTGTAGTCACTAATACCATGCTGCCTTCGACCCCCTGCCTAAATGGTGCACAGAATGCCTCCCATTCAACACTGGCATCTGTCCATACATCATCCAACACCAAAAGAAACTTTCGGCCCGCCAGCTGCTTCATCAGTTCCCCTTGAAGATAATTTAAACTGCCTGATGCGCTAAATTCTACATCAGGGATGGACTCGATAATCTCTTTGGTTATCCTTACCTTGTCAAAGAGGTCAGAGACGCATACCCATATCCTCAAGTCAAAGTGTTCTTCGACCCTTTCATCATTGTAGATGAACTGAGCCAGCGTAGTCTTCCCCACCCCGCCAATGCCTACAACCGCCAAGACGCGAACTTTGCTGGTGCAGCGGGCACTTGTCACAATGACACTCTTTCCTTTCAGTCGCTTGGCTCTGGATGCAGATGTGACATCAGTGTCCAGTGCTAATCTCTTTCCATCAGCCCCCACAGATATACTATGCTTGGCGAGTGGCACAACCAAGAGCTTTATCACCTGATCACGTTCCTTGCGACGCCCAGTCATCACACCCAGCATCTTGATCACTAGATCTCGTTCTTCGTCACGACCAAACACTTCAGGTGCACTGATGATTGCACTTGTATGTGGCATCAGCTGCACCGGTTCAACATTAAGACGCAGAAAATTGAGAATTGCCTCTGTATCAGTCACAACCTTGTTGAGATTACTCTGGGCCTCCATTACTCTTGTTTTGCTACGACGGATCCAATTTTTTAAATGAGTAAATGTGGAATAGAGGAGTTGACCTGCCCTGCTTCGGTTGGCTTCCTGCATTCTCTGCTGCAGCAAATGGTCACCGAACTCACGGAGAAGGTCCTCCACATCGTATGTGGTGTCCCTGAGCAGTGAGAGTTGCTTTGCCAAATTCTCATTCTTGAACCTGCCCCACTCGCCGCGATCAATGAGGACACGGGCCCTTGGAATGCTGCTCTGGAGGCGGGAGAGGTCGCTGCTCAACTCGATCGCTTCAAAGACACCGGACGCCACCGAGGTGAACCATTGCACGGTGTCCATGGTCGTCATCCTCCTTGGGTCCTCTAGGGATGAGGGCGAGCCAACGAGAACTGAACAAGATCTTGTGGTGGTGGTAAGTGTACAGTGCTCTTTTTTAGAAGAGGAAGCAAGTATATATACGTACAATACAACAACGTAGGTGAAGCATACTATGTGCTGGATTGGGACACCAGGAACTTCCAAAAATAAATTATGTGGTGATGATTCTATAGCAACATGTAGGTGAAGAAAACTATGTAAGTGCTCTTGTCCCACACAGCCCTTGGACATGGATCTCGATGCCCTCTCAATGGACAAAAGCAACATGCCAACATTTGTAGGCGCAACCTAGGCCAACTGCACAAAACTATGCGTATATGTGGTACTCATGTAGTCATGTAATCCCAACCTTGCTAGCTGTGTAGCCGGAGTACCCAGGATTACGCAACAAGAGTGCAGGCATACATGGCAAGATGATCAAAGGAACACAGAATGGCAAGGCACCCAAAAAAGTAATACAGAAAACGCTCTGGTGAAGACCACAATTAAAGGCTTCTTCATCAGCAATAACCAGTACCAAACTGGACTAGCATCAACCCAATCTCTGGCATATTAGCCTCCATTTCCATGGGACGATTTCAGGTGCAAACACTAACCATAATGAAACTGCAAGGGGCCAATAGTGATGAAGCAAAAACGACAAACACGGAGTAGCGCATCAAGGCTGAAGACAAACACGCATCACCAATCTCCTACTACCTGTAGTCTGTGGCTGCACAGATCATTGATTTTGGCCTCAAGACATAGCCAGAAAATCCCCAGCCGATGGTGGCGGCATTTCATCAAACACGTTGTGGACATTCACCCCTGTCTGCTTTCTGCAGATAGCGCATCAAAATGGTTCATCAAAGCTGCAAGCGGTGGACCAGAGAACACTAGCAACGAAAATTAAAGCATCGGTAGCAGAACAGGTAGAGTGGCACCATCGAGACTTACCGGCGATCAAGAACATCATTGCGGGTCTGCCGGTGGCTCTGCCTTGTCCTCTTGTAGCGTGTCGAGATGATGTAGAGCATGAGATCACCGGGCAAACAGGCAGTCGTGCTGCGCACAAGCTGGATGCAGAACTAGTAGTCTCCTCCCAAGACGGCAACGGGAACACGACTCGCTCGGTGGAGGCACGGAGCTCGGAAGCATGCGCGCTTCAGTCTCTAAAGGTAGGACCCACAATTCCCTTCTTCCTCTTCGAATGAGTGAAATGCATAAAACCACAATAATTCTATGCTAACTCGTAAAAAACCACCACAATTCAAAACATGACCAAATGCACCGAATGCTATCATTAACGTGGCAAATCGTCCACATGGCGGCATAGCTGACGGCGAGCCGTTAACGGTTAACGACTCATTGGGAACCTAGGGTTGGCTAGATTTCGACAGCGCGGCCCCATTCTCTCCCCTCTGTCTCTACCACTTGCAGCCAGGTTAGGCCATAGGAACATGAAAAACCAAATTTGAGCCCAACTTAGCACAAGATTCCCTCCGGGTTACCCGTGGTGGCTGTTTCCCCCTCTAAATGTCGAACGTTCCTTCGTTGTTATTGTCGTCCGTGAAGCGGGTCACACTCGGGAGCTGGGTATTGGCTATTTCAATATCCCACTACACTTGTATACATATGTTAGGACATAAGACAAGTTTTGGTGGGATCGCAACCTTATGAAAACCACACAACGGCCTAATCCTGATCCTTTGACCAGCAAATATAGCCCTTTGACCAGCGCTGAACGACATTTCATCAATATACTTTCTACTTGGTTGTGCTAGGTTAGGGCATAGAAACATGGAAAATCATGGTTATCACAAGATTCCCTCCGGGTTACCCGTGGTCGCAGTTTCCCCCTCTAAGTGTCGAACGTTTGCTTCGGTGTTCTTGGCGTTGAAATGGGTAACAATCGGGAGCTGGGTATTCGCTATTTAAACCTCCCACCACATTGATATAAATGTACAAGTATACAAAATGAAAGTTTTGGTGGGATTCTTACCCTCCGAAGACCCCAAAACGACCGAACCCTGACCCGTCTAACCGACATATCTAGGCCTTTGACCGACATCGAACGACATTTCACCAATGTACTTTTCTACTTGTATGTGCTAGGTCAGGCTATACAAACATGGAAAACCAAGTTTGAGCCCATGTTATCACAATGTTCCCTGCTTGTTACCCGTGGTGGCAGTTTCCCCCTCTAAGTGTCGAACGTTCCTTCGGTATTGTCGTCCGTGAAGCGTGTCACACTCGGCAGCTAGGTATTGGATATTTATATCTCTCACCATACTAATATACATGTATTAGGACACAATGCAAGTTTTGGTGTGATTCCTACCTTCCGAAGACCCCAGAGCGACTGAACCCTGATTTGACCGGCAAATATAGCCCTTTGACCGGCGTCGAACGACATTTCACCAATGTACTTTTCTACTTGGTTGTACAAGGTTTGGCCATAGGAACATGGAAAAAACAAATTTGCACCCAACTTATAACAAGATTCCTTCCGGATTACCCGTGGTAGAAGTTTCCGGCTCTAAGTGCTGGTATTACTGCCATCCATGAAGCGCGTCACCCTCGGTAGCTGGGTATTGGCTACTTAAACATTCCACCACACTTGTATACATATGTTAGGACACAAGATATGGTGCGATCCCAACCCTCTGAAAACCACACAACGGCCTAACCCTGATCCGTTTGACCCGCATCATCTACCCCTTTGACCGATGTCGAACGACATTTCACCCATGGACTTTTCTACTTGCTTGTGTTGGGTTAGGCCATATGAACATGGAAAACCAAGTTTGAGCCTAACTTAGCACAAGATTCCTTCCAGCTTACCCGTGGTGGTAGTTTCCCGCTCTAAAAGCAGGTGTTAGTGTCGTTCGTGAAGCTGGTCACACTCAGTAGCTGGGTATTGGCTATTTAAACATCCAACCACACTTAACTACATGTATTAGGACACAATGCAAGTTTGGGTGGGATCCCGACACCCTGAAGATCACAAAGCACTCCCATATATCCTAACCATGTTTAAATGGTTGAGTTGTCTACATGCACTCCCATATATCCTCACTATGTTTAAAGGCATCCATGTCAATTGTATAGCGTCACCTGTCTTTTAGCTATTTACGACGGTGGCATGACTCTCACATATATAATATCCACATGGAAAGCGATCCAGCCTCAATTGGACATCATTTTCTTTATTGAGAAAAGAAGATCGGAGATGACAAGTGCTTCCTATGAGACTTGCTATTCTTTTTGTAAACAATAATATGCGAGGATCATAAGATCAATGCATCGTATTGCAATATAAGATGACCGCACGTTCAAAACATATCATGAGCTTTTTAGTTTGAAGATGCAACCCAAATGTAGCAATATCCTAGCATTGAATGTTGAGTAAAAAATTAGACTGCCATGTTGATCTTTAGAGTTAGCAGCGATAAATAGACTTTAGACCCCGACATGGCTTCGGCAAACCAAGCACGCCGTCGTGATTGAGGATGGTGCTCCCCTGGTATAGAAAAAACACATTGATCACCTTAAATACGATCCCTCCCCAAGCCAGTCGTACGTATACACTCAATGATTGTGTGTGCTTAGATCACAAGGGAAGTGGACCATCCTTATTCCCAAGGGAAAATTTTGTTTCTGCCACTCTAGATTTTGCCAATTTTACTTATGCCACTCTGAAATTTGGCATTTCACTTTTTGCCACTCTTAGGTTTTAACAATGTATCACTGTTGACATTCCATGGCAAAAGCAAAAAATTTAGGGTAGCAATTGTGATACATTGTCAAAAGCTAATAGTGGCAAAAGTGAATTTAATATATTTTTTTTGCCACAAAATGGCAATTGTGATACATTGTCAAAAGCTAGAGTGGCAAATGTGAAATGTCAAATTTTAGAGTGGCATGAGCAAAATTGGCGAAAGTTAGAGTGGCAAAAACAAAATTTTCCCTATTCCCAACGAGGACTTGTTATGGACATCCTAATTGTGATGAATATTCATGTAGTCCCCTCCATGGTACTCCATTCGATGATGTGGCGAATCAGAATCACTGATTAGTGACCCACAGAATAACCCCTGAAATAAAAAGATAGGAGCTGAGTTGGTGACGACCACACAACCATTCAAAAGATGATCGATGTTTCCCGAACGCCCATAATTTTCATTTTTGAGCGGTACCAAAGGCCCATAGCTACACAAGGGAGCGATTGGGAAAGGCCTCGTCCATCCCCTCATTCTAATGGCTTGCCCTCCCATGAGATCTTTATTGACATGTTATATGTAGTTGGATCTTGATCTTATAAAAATAAAGACGGAGTTCTTGGGTTTATTGATCTTCTCATTCAAGTCCATTTTTCAGAGTTTCTTCAAGGAGAGGGGGATTCCAATATATTTCAACGGGAATGCCTCCTTCCTAATACCTCACAGTCCTATATCATGAAACACTTCCATGTTGCGAACATATCTAAGCTATACACATTGCTGGGAAGAAGAACTGAAGACAATGCACAACTAGCTAGCTGGCACTCTGCATGTAGCACAAAGTGGTGGCGGGAGGTAGTAGTTGTTGCATGAACTACCAGAAACTTTGTGCGCTGGTAGATTTATATGCAATGCTGTGCATTTACTCTGCATGCGTTGATCAAGCTGTGTTATGTAGCTTTCAGGCACGAACTTGAATTGCGTTGATTGTTACTCCACGTGCTTGGTTTAGTGTCACCATGACAGTATTGATATTGCTTATCAGAGTGACGCTCGGTTCGCCAGCTCGGTTTCATTAGCCAAAATACAACGCCTACTGATTAGATGATTATACTTTAAAATTATATAATCTGGCTTTTTTGGGTTATTTGATCATGCAATGTGTGGATTCCAAGCGAGATGACCACCCTAGCTATTGCAAATCCTCCTCACACTACACATTATCTACGAAGAATAGGCGAATGTTTGAATGGAAGTCAACGCTCGAGATAAAAAACGGCAAGTAATAGAAGCTTGCAAATGTCACAGTAAAAAAATGGAACCTGCAGTGTAGTTCAACGAAATGTTTGATAAAACAATAGTTTCGTTTTGCGAAGCTAAGTTTCAACTGATGGGCTACTCTGCCAAACTGATGGAAATATTCACTAGCACATGTGCAAAGGCATGCACAACTTTGCTCACTCGCCATTATGTGTCCGTCACACATAGTTCGGCATTGTGTGCTGCCGCTGTGTAGTTCCATGGCTGTGAGTTTTCCATAGAGGAGAAAGGCCTCGCCATGTGTCCACTACCAGCATGAAACCTTTTTTACAACTCAAGCCCCGGAGGGGCTAAGAGTAGAATGCTATTCTGAGCACACAAAAGAAAGCCTAAATATGACCGGCTTACAGAAAGAGTACAAGTCAAGCAAAAGTCATCTAGCACATAATGCATGATCATATTTTTTTCTAGAATATTTGCTACATCAACACCTATCGCCATACCTAGTACATCAACAACAGTAGAGTGAACAATTCCTAAGCAGTCATTTATAAGCTATAGGTACACTTGAACTAGCTTTGCCTGCACCTTACAGGTCGGTCGGTTGGAACCTAGCTGCTTCTTCCCAAATAGCTCACAATCCTATAACCTGCGTCCATATTTTGAGAATACATCTTCATTCATATTTATGGTGTGGGTAACTTGCTAGTTGTTCGCTTGTCGCACTGAACAAGCTAGCCTGTTGCCCTGGGTGCTAAACGTTTATACATATGGCAAACTGAACGTACCTGCATGTAATGGCCACGTGCATCATCAGAACCCGACCTTTCACTTGTATTAAGTGGAGCCATGGCCATGTCATGTGCTACGTTAATTAGGTTGGTCCGAAGGGTCGAGATTCTTTGGCCGGATGGTATGTCTTCTGTCTTCTAATGTATCGGTACTCATTGCCAGCACATTTTTTAGATAAAAAGCAGCTCCCCGACTTAAAGTAAAGGCAAGCATGACATAGAGAGGCATACAAGCAAGTAGTTAAGTCAACCCAGGAGGTCACACAAGAACAGAAGCATAAAGGAAGTACTGGGTACATGGAAAAACAGGAAATAAAAACCATGACTGGAGGCCAGCAAGGTAGAACATCACTAAGCAGCAGGTTGCGGAGGTAGTAGTGAGGAGGCCATCGAGCGGATCTTGGATATCATCAAGTCCAGTGCTTCCATGTTCTGATGTCTAGCAAGCGATCTTCGCTACTGAAGAAGAGCAACCATTTTGTATAACAAATCCATGGGACGGTTAGAGAAGATATGCTCAATGGTAAACTTACTATGAGTGTAGTCCTAGGAGACCAAGTGAGAGCGGCAAAATCATCCCAAAATAAATGGTGAAGCTTTCTCGAAACGGAGCTAAGGGCTTCGCCAACCGTTCCTTTATTCCATAACTCACTTAATTTTTTTTCCAAAACTTTAAACTTCTCAGAAATGAGTATTCAAAAATATGTGGAGCTAACCCTTCCATCAAAATTTTACGCCCCAAAATTAAAAATGTACTAAAATCAAACTAGCTACAACTTAGTTGGAGCTAACAATGAGCTAAGCCTTTTCTCATCGGAGGAGAGGGAGATCACCGGCACATTGTCGGAGCCCGATACCTCAGCATCGTGGGTGCCCTCTATATATTCGCCATTGCCTCCTCATCCTTGGTGTCATGGGTGCGCCTCGACATCTTTGCGACCGCCACGTACACCTCGATGGTGTAGTGCTCTGGCACCGCAATCAGGTTGGTGAGGAGGGCGGCGATGGCAGCCGTGTCGGAGTGCTCCTCATCTTCCCATTGTCTTGGGGCACCACGATGTCTCCATCTACCTCTTCTCTGATGTCTGGAATCTCCTTCTCTCCCTCCTCATCCTTCGATGACAAGGATGACAACGAGGAGGGTCTCCAATTGGCGCCCCGGCCTTGCGTGCGGTGATTATTGCGGCATCCTCCGTCATGATTTTCGTACGACGTGTGACAAAGAGCACTGACGTACTGTCAGGTGCGTGTGGAGCATGGCCGGCGGCCAAGGGGGTGCTCGGGTGGCGGCAATGGATTTGATGGCGTGCAGTGGCGTTAGCTGGTTGAGGTGGCTCGAATACGCCAGATTTGGGGGGAATACATAGCGGTGAGGTTGTGTTAGGGTTTGCAGGGGCCACCGCCTGGGATTTATATTGGAATGTGAGAGAATCAGGAAGCGCGCCAGCGATTGTGGTACTATTTTAGGTGATAGGGAGGAGAGAGAAAATTTAGGCAAATTTTTCTGGGTTTTCTCAAAGGTTGGCAGGGTGGGGGGGGGGGGGGCAATATTTAGGGAAGTCCTCAATTTCTGAAGAGATTTCGGTTTGTGGGAAGGCTGGATGGGTGTTAACTCCCCAAACAAGAATCTTTTCAGGATTTATAGGATCTTGAGGGAACATTTAGAGATGACCTAAGTAAACCAAAAGTTTTCTAGCATTTCTATTTGTCCAGTGTGATAGTGGAATCAGGGAGGTCCGTCTAGAAAAATAAGATGGGTCCCAAGGTTGAGCTTGTTAGCGTTTCATTAATCACATGCCTCTTCCATTATCTATAAACATGTAAAAGTATCGATGTTAAATTGTATGGTGTTACTTATCTGTTAGGTATTCAGAAATATTTCTGCTGTTATCGTTCATTTAGTTGCCTGGAAAAAAGAGAAATCGAGATGATATCATGTGATATGCTACCTGCCATTCAGTTCGGCAAACTGAATTTGACATAACTGTGATGTAATCACAGTATAAACACAGCCTACTGTTGGATCCATGGTGCCTATCTCACACCTTCATCCTTCTTTCCCTATGGATAGAGCACCTCTCCATTCGAAGGGGTCAAAACTTGAAATAAAGACAAATAGAGAAGCACCCCTACATTTCTTTCCATCATTAAACTATTTTTCGGAGCTCTCATTTATTTTGATCAATTTTGAGGGGAAACTTATTGCAAAAGGGTTGAATTTTATAGTGGTGATGGTCTAGAACTAGCTTCGTTGTGGTAAGTGCTCCTAGCTAGCTATACAATTCAACTATAGGTGGAGAAACGGCTCAATCAACACTTATTATATTTGTTGAGCCATGACTTTTAGTTTGCAAGGAATCCACATTCGTCCACGAAGCAATGGGGCCCGACTGGGAGGCCCTGGACCTCGCGGAGTTCCTCCAGACCAGGGCTATCCAACCTGGGCGGCATCGCCGCCTATTCTGGCTTATCTTTGTGGCGATGTCGTGGACTCTATGGACGACACGTAATAAAATGGTGATTGATCGGGTCATTCTGAGGCAGGCATATGACTCCTTCAAATTCCTAGCTTTTCTGCAGCACTGGCACCCGCTCTCTAGGCAGCGCGACCGCGACCAACTTGGGCTCATGCTGGATGCGCTACTAGCTACAGCGCGTCGACTATCGTATTCGTAGGGCCACTTGTCGGAAGCCATTAGGTGGCTTTTTTCTTATTTCTCTTGCGTTTTTTGGGCATGATTGTGTTGTTGCCCCAACCGTGGTTCATGATTCGGAGTTTGGATGTTGGTTGTAGGGATCGTTGCTTTCTTTATAAAGTGGGGCAGAAGCCTATTTCAAGAGAAAGGAATCCACATTGATTTTCTATGTAGTCTAAGAGTGTTTGAAGGGCAGAACACATAATCATTTCCACCCCAATGTGGGATAGCCCCCGAGTATGTTCCTTGCAACCTAAAGGCATGCTAAATTTTAAACAGGGATGGTTTTTTCATGATACCTCGCAATCCTACCATGGACATTGTATGTTCAGAACAAATATTGCACGCATATTCCAGTGAACAACAACCAACTGATGCAGATTACAGAGGACGGTTCACTAGCTAGCTAGGGCCCTTCGTGTACTACAAAGTGGTGACTCGACTGGTAGGTATTGCGTACATTATAACAAATTTGTATCCTGGTTGATTTATATGCCATATTGAGCATTCATTATCCATGCTTGGATCAAGCTGAATCATGTTTATTTGATTTTTGCTTCACATGGCTCAGATTTCTGGGCAACCTTCAATTGTACAACTAATTTCTTACGATCGATTGGATGTGCAACAGAAATTGGGTATATATGTTCGTGGGTTTTGGCCTCAGTCTTAGGCTCAACTTTACTTTGCTAATACTATCCGTCTGGAACGACACATTATAACTCATGCCGAAAGAAATATACAAGCACTTGATAGATGGTTGTTCTGATACACGAAGCTGGCTAGATAGACTCACCCCTACCATGTATGAGAAATTACGTTGACACACAAGCTACCAATTCTGGTAGAGGTGATGGAATGATGGATATTTTGGTGGAACCTACTACTCTCTACAATTTTGTGAGTATTTCTTAACTTTACATAGACGGGTCGTGGACTCGTTTCCTTGATGTCACATACCACATTCAGCACAACAAAGCATGGAATACACAATCTTGTACCTTACACCCACCATATGCTAATGCAAGAAGTGATTTGATTTGATTGAATGAATGTGAAATATTTGCTTTGATTTTCCGTGTATGACATATAGCTAGAATGAATTGATTTAATTTCCCTCACAAACGTAGTGGATACCATGGGATACCAATTTTAGGGGAGGTTTTATGGTTGTCAAGCAAGATATTCTCTGCTTCGTGACTTTACAAATCCCTAAAGAGTTGCATGTGTTATTAGAAGGATAAATGGCTAGATTTTTCGAAAAGGGGCGCTTTATTACTTAAAAGATTTAAGCATTACACCCGACCTCTGCATAACTAAGATGCACACAGCCAAAACAACGTCCTCTCATACGAACGAAAAATAAAAAGGTGAAATACAAAGAGACATGTAGAATCCGTATAACGCCTAAAGCGGAGGGGAGTCAATCCTAAGATCATGCTGCCACCCATGTTGGATAAAAGTATCCCTCACCGTAGCCTCCAATCGTGTACACACCTCCGTAAACAAGTTTTGATTCTCCACACGTTGTAGAGAGGATCATAAACAAAGAGTCCTGGTACATCTGTAGATAACCTGCATCAGAGAAGTACTTTTATCATTAAAAACTTATCATTTCGACATAGTCAAAGCAACCAAATAACGGCAAGCGCTCCCACCCTGAGAAGAGTTCTAAACCTGTGATCAACCCCATGTAACCAGTTGCCAAATACATTAGCAACACTACAAGGAGGATACAAGCCAGAAGCTGTTTGGATGACTGACTATATAGAACGAGCCAATTTGCATTGGAAGACTAAATGTTTAATTGTCTCATCATGGTGACAAAAGACACATTGCGGACTTCCATGCCAATTCCTCTTAATAAGGTTATCTTTAGTAAGAATGACTCCGCGACGAAGATACCATGCAAAGATTTTATTCTTAAGAGGTATCTTCATCTTCCAGATCTTCTTGTTATTATGAACTGGCACATCAGAATGGATAAACGCTCTATACATGGACTCCATTGAGAATTGTCCATTCCCATGGAGGTTTCATCGGAATACATCAGACCCATGTGACAACTGCACAACACATCTTAGTAACCACTATCTAAGAATCTATAATATTGCAATCGATAAGGACACCTATATTTCAACCATGTTGTCCTTTGACCCACCAAATGTCTCCTTTTGACGAGTTCTAATTGGAAAGAACCTTTGGAATGTTCTTTGTGACTCCTTGCCAATATTCAACTAGAGGATGATAGTCTTCCTTAGATGGATTGGCACTAGAATGGGCAATTCTCCATATGAGTCATGTCATCCCATCTGAAACAAATTGCTCTCAACAATCGAATCCCTCTAAAGGTAAAGATTTTTCTATGGAATATGCGCATGTTGATTGTTTTTGTAACAATTGTTGTGAGGTCGATGAAGGGGTGGTCATTTTACATTGAACTTTTTTGAGTTTCTATCCAAGTGGGTATAGCTTGTGATCTTGCACAAGTGATATATCTTGCATTTCGGCTGTAGTACCTTGGCCTATCTTTGCGGTTGGAGTGATATATATCCACTCTTAATAAAAAGATATATATCATGTTTGTATGGTTGACGTTGGCAGCTACTCAATTATTCATTTCTTCTGCAACAACAGGGTAGGCGGGGAATAATTGATTGACCATCCACACATCGTCCTTAAAAAGGAACATCTCTCGGGCGCAAGACCTTGAGATAAATAACAAACATTGGCCATCAGAGTAAGCAGTTTGTAAATCTTGGGCCTGAGAGATGTCAGGAATTTAGCGGTGAGGTGCTCTCACAGATGCTCCGCGCCGTGTCTCCGAGGAACAACTGCATCACACCATCGATCATCATGGTTGTTATGGTGTGCGGAACTGCATATCAGAGGATCATGGGAATCTGTGGCCTGGTCTTCCTCTCTACGTTAGACAGATCGACGCACAATTCCTGGCCAAATCACCCCATTGCATCAGTGAGAAGGTTCATGACCACATCGCTGACAAGCACACCCTTCTCTGACAGGGCCTTCTCGTGCGAGTTTAACCTCACCCCATAGGGCGCGTATATCATGAGGATGGAGGGTTCATAGGAGCCGATGTTGGACCAGGCCTCTCCGCTGCGACACGGGTATCCCATGAGGATGAAGCACCACCCTTCTCCGCTGCGACCAGGACTCACTTGTTTCTCGTGTTGAGATAGCAAAGCCGGTGGCTCCTAGATTCCAAATGTTCGTGTGTTATCTTTAGCTAGCCAGTCTTCGGAAGGATCGAAAGCTATCTTGAGCTAGCTAGCTTAGTTTTTTTTTTGGAAAAGGAGGTTAAAACCCCTGTCTCTGCATTAATCGATACATACAACCATCTTTATTAATTATTCAACAAAGGTCTGACAAGAACATACATCAAGCCACCCGAAACCACCACTCACACTTACAAACTCGATAATATGAAGTGCTCTCACTCCCTATATCTAAAACCGGTGTCGTCGCCGATCCGTCCACATAACGTATTGGAACCTACAGTCGGTACAGCAAACCTAAAGCATACAAAATATGCACATGTTTTAGAAGCCGTCATCATCATCGAACCACTGACCCATCTTCAAAAATGAGATCCGCATCATCCGTTCTAGTCCGGCCGTCCGTCGACGCCACCACAGTGCCCAACGGCACCACCTCCCTGCGCGCAAATAGCTGAGCACATCGTGGTCGCCACCGGTACACCACAACACCATGCCGCCAAGTACCACCAGCCGACACAGATTGAAGTCTTTGGAAGATCCGTCGTGCGTAGCACCTGCCGAACAGGCATGACACAGCGTAGAACCTGTCGGCCAGGCATGACTTGACATCTCCACTGAAGCTCCGTGCAAGACGAAGCCGCTCCACCTCCTGCCTCTATCTTCCAGCGCTGGTCCACAAATGATGCTCCCAAGAGAGAAACGACACCGCAGTGCCGCCATCGTCCGATCTGGAAGACCAGATCCTAGGGTTTCCCCCGGAGCAGCACGAGTGGGTCGTCAGTAGTTACATGACGATGCCTTCACCAAGGTAACGGTGCAGAATGCCGCCATCGCCCACCGTCGGCTCGGTTTTCACCGGAAACTATGTCTCTCTGACTCGTCGCCGGGACTAGATGACGGATCTCGAGATCCGACCTCCTCTAATGAAGGAGATGACCATCACCGCCGGCTGCACTGGCCAAATCAGATCTGGCCGGAGGCCATAGCCCGCATGTCGCCGACCTAGCTAGCTAGCTTAGTACGTGCAAGTCTTCTGAAGGTTAGTCAGCCTGCCAGGTTGCTTGTAAGCCAGTCTGTACATATGCGTGTGTTTCTTGGTCTCGGCCAAAAGTATCGATCGACCAATCGCGTCGTACAAGTATGCTGAAAAGTACTCGGTGCACCGGGCCTGCGCCAACACGGTCAACCTAGTGACCACACCTTCCATGGTGACCGAGCAGAAAGAGAAGCCTATATCGTTGGCGGATCGCTGGTCGATGGCGCGCCCTTGATAGTTTTGCTTATTTATGAGCAAATTTTTATCTATGGTGCATTTTTACTACTATTGATAGTTGTAGAATCAATCATTCGACGAGTTATTTTAAAATAAAATGTGTTAAACTCTGGTGTATTATTGAATGCCTTTGAAGTCCACCTTAATATATTTCAAAGGAAGCAACTAACTCTATCGCCTTAAATTTCTTGTTATCGCATCAAAGGAGATATAACATGTACTGTGGGTCACAAGTTCAACAACACACATCACATTATTGCCAGGTTTAATAGAGTAAAGTTGCCATAATACAAATTAGCCATACAAAACGTTACTCGCATCTATGGATTACAGTAAGGCTTGTAGCGGTCTCGCTTATATATCATGTGTGGCAGATACTCTAGAACTGAGCTCTAGGTTCATACGGAGTTCGGTCCGACAGATAGTAAATATTCCATCACTGTCGGATACTCGGATGGTGGACTGCTCGTGTTCCCGCAGCCCGGACCACACCGCATACCAAAGGTAACGTTAGAAAGTGCACCTGGATGGCATCTCAGATACAACTTCCCCCTAGAGACTTGCATGGACGAATGCTTGATACGAACCAGCTAGCTAGCCAGAGGAAGAACTGGAGAGGCCTCCTTGATTCATTTGGTTCCACCTGCATGGATTTGATCATAACATAAAGCATGAGATTCCAATTGTCATGAAAGGGGTAAGAATACAGAAAACTAGAAGCTGCAGTTGCAGACATACATGCGTATATCCACGCATCTTATGGTCCTTTTTTGGATATCGATGACGCCTTCCTCGTTCAGCTGGAGTTTCAGCCTAGTCCTCTTCTTCCACCAATCGATCCTGGCAAGCAAAACAAAACAGTGGGAGATACATTCAGCTATCCTATATCATACTGATGAAAATAATATGCATGGAACCAACAAATATTACATTAAGGAAGAATATTATTATTAGCTAGATTGAAAGAGAGAGAGACCAAAGTATTACCTGATGAATATTTGGCTGTATGTTGCAGGATTCAGATGTGTAGAGCACGTACCATTTCTTCTCATCTTCTCCATGCTCTGCATAAACCTCGACTTGCTTGATATGACTGAACTTGTCCCACTCGGAGCTAGATTCACCCTCAGCCATGGAAGTGAGTACTGCTAGGTTGCAGGTCAATAGCAAATGACTAGGCTTTACAGTTTGCAGGTAGACTGAAAGTTGATATTCCCAGCGAGAAACTCTCAGCTGGAGTCTCCGGAGTGCATCCATGCCCTTCAGTGTCTTCAGCTTTCTGCAGTAACTGATTTTCAAGCTTTTGTAATTTTGGAAGATTGGAGATATTGGCCAGTTCGTATATGTTAGACAAGTGAAGCTCAACTACAGAAACAAAGTTCTCTATAGAGTGGAGACCTTGGACGTCCCATATTTCTAGCTTCTTCAAAGCCATTGCATGGGACATAAGTCCTGGAGGCGTAAGACCCAGTTTGCAATGACTGATGCGAAGTTCCTCCAATAAGGGCATAGCTTTCACTTCCGTCTCCCAAACCCACTCCTCCCATTCCTCCATTCCGTTAAAATCCAACTTCTGGAGTTTGGGAAACGTAGCAGCCAGCTGAGATGAAGGACGGTGCCGTTGACTGTACTGTTGCAAGAATTCAGAACCGATACACTTGATAGCTGGAACCTTGTGCACTAGTAGCCACTCCAAATGCGGGAGCCTACACAAGCCATCTGGGAGTTGGGTGCAGCAAGGCAGATGTTCGAGGACTAGCATCTTCAAGCTCTCGAGGGGCACCATAGCTGTGGACATCGTCCATCCTGGGAACCATCTACCAAAATATCTTTCTATGTTAATTTGTTCTATGCAAGGCTGAGGACATAGCACATCAAACACCGTCTCAATTATTTGCTCCTCCTTAGACTCAGAGACTCCTCCTTGGACCAACCCATCTCCCACTCTACCACCACATTTTAAAACAAGTTTGGTCAGATTTTTCTTTGCATTTACCCTCGCCTTTGCAGCCAACAAGGCAGTAGGTACATTTTCTAGACTCCATAGTGAAAGACAATTCAGCTGTGAAAGCGGCCCCAACTCTTCCATACTACACCAGTCACCATCAATATAGGCTGGAAACCCACATAGTACCCTCAAATTTGTAAGAGCCCGGAAACCCCTAGGAATAAAGTTTACACATGTGTCCTCAATATCAAGAAATCTCAACCCTTGAAGCCTGACAATGCTATCTGGAAGTTTCACAAAACTTTCACAACCTTCAAGGCTAATATGCTGTAGGAATTTCATCTCGTGGATGTTCTCTGGCAGTCTACACATATCAGTGCACTTTAATGCCAAATATCTCAAGTGCTTGAGTTGGCACAACCATTCAACTAGTGCAGCAATATTTGCAGATTCTATATGTAGAAGACGTAGACTTGGGATGTTAATCAATGAATCCCCAGGCTGAATTTTGAGGTTTCCATTTAATATTAAGGTCCTAAGGAATTTTTGATCTTTTAAATATTTCCACTCAAATACATCTGATCCCACTCCTTTGATTTCTATAGACAATCTAAGAAAATTTGACGATCTATGGTTTTTTTTTTAGCAGTATCTCCACTGTGAGCTACTAGTGTTTCATCCCTAGCCATAAATTGAGCAAATGAGCGAATGACATCATGCATATTGCAGATAAGTTGGCTAGGAAATGATGAATTTATCTCTATAAGGTTCCTTAATATTAGCTCCTTATAGATCTTTTTCCCTTCTTCTTCTTCTTCTTCAAGACTATTCGAGAACCAATCCTTTACAGATCCACATGGACATGATTTCAATATCATTTAGCTGTACCTTTTTGGATTTAAGGGAGAAGTGCAGGAAGCATTGTTTTAAGCAAGGGTGCAAGTCCTTGTAGCTAAGATATATTGCATAGTTTAGCTCATCAGACATTGGAGATGATGACCATATATCATCATCCAGAACATCTTCCCAATCATGTCGTGATTTCTCCTTACTGCATAGAAGTCCCCCGGTCACTTTTATAGCAAGTGGTAAACAGTCACATTTTGTTATAATTTGAAACCCAAGATCCTTTAGCACATCAACCTCATGTCCATTTTCCTCTGTTGTGAGTACCTACAACCAGTTTAAATCTATAGCTTCAATAAGGGGAACACAACATCTGACATTGGTGATTAGCTAATGTAGTTGTATCATTTACTAATAAAATGTTAGGTCAGTGACCAAACAAAAGCAATACCCCCTTTAACCATAAATGTATCTCGGTTTGTATATGGACATAACCTTTCTCAATCAAATTCTACAAAAGCATGATGTTTCAAATAAAAAAAATACTATGAAAATATATTCCATGACGGATATTGTAGTGTCAATTTCATGTTATCGATGTGGGTAAAGTATCGTTATAGCCAAGCTTTGAAATATTTGACTGACCCAATTCCTAAGATAACCTATATTCAGAAGGAATATAAATTATGCACTACCTAAATTAAATGACAGTGGAGAAGTTTAAAGTCATGAATACTACCAATATTCGTTAATTAATTATCTACTAAAGCTCACATCATGCACGCATGTGTATTATGCATTTAATTTTATTGATGTATTTCAATTGTCTCATTTATCATAAAAACAAAGGCTTAAGTACACGTATACAGCATGAATACTTCGTCCAGTCCAGACTATAGTTTTTTTATTAGGACACGACACAGTCCCGACGTTGATACATTGACCATTAAGTTATATGCAGGTTTGTTGCCTCACATTACCTTATACTCTAGATTAATCCTCTACCAGGTTAATCTAAATCCTCTACCAGGTTAATCTTGATACTAGTTAATCAAGTGAAGACATGTACAATGACGAACTAGAAAGTATGCAGGGACACAATAATTATCCTTAACTTGATTGTCACAATATGCAGTCAAAAGTTCGTCTCATATATGTTAACCTGGAATCACTACTTTTTGAGCGAACAAAGATACATATGTAATAGTGCACATGCTACTAAAAGGTGGGTTGTTATATATCATGAGTTTGAGGCGGTAAAAACCTGATACTTGAGCAATGACCATGCATCTTCAGGCCCTAACTTGTCAACATGGTGGCAGTGTGCAGCCTTCATGTTTCGTGCAACAGTTTCATGTCTTTTGGTGATGAGGACTCGACTGTCCGGGCCACCATAGCCAAAGGGAGTCATTAGCAGTTTGTCCCATGCATCGACTCCCCACAGATCATCGAGCACAAGAAAGAACTTCTTGTTCTCAATGGCGTTCATGAGAGCATCGACAAGTAGGGCCCTGTTTAGAGCCCCACCCCCTCTAGGGAGGTCTCCCCCAGTGGCAGTGATGGCTGTACTTAACAGCTCAACATCGGTGAAATCCTGTGTGATGCTAAGCCATATCTTCTTAGTGAACTTGCCTTTGATAGCTTCGTCATTGAAAATGTTCTTGCTGAGGGTAGTCTTGCCAATCCCGCCGACACCAACAATGGCAACCACCTTGAGGCGACTAGTCTTGTCACCACATGTCTCCCTTGTAAGCATCTCCACAAGTGCTCTTGTGTCCTCCTCGATCTTCTCGCCAACAACTCCTGAGCGCTCCATCAATGAATCCGTTTTGCGGTTAGTGGTGAGAGATCGAGCCATCCTCTGGTCTTGGTAGCTTTCCAGTTTGGCAAATTTGAATTTATTGCCCCTCTCACACATGCTATCAAGATCCTTGTTAAGTGCCTTGATGCGGGTGCCGATGTCGTGGGCGTGGAAGGGATTCCGCATGCAGAAGAGGACAGGGTTAAGGCACCCCAAGTCCTTGGATGGATCCTGCTCCATGGCCTTGAGCTGACATAGGTCGACCATGTCGGTGGCCTGGTACATGGCACGCTTCAGTTCCCCCACCCAACTCCGCACACTCTCATCGGTGACGTCCCTCCCATCAGCATCCGCAAGGAAGTTGTTGAGGTCCCTGAGCTTGATGCCCAGGTCGTCGATCTCGCCGGAGACCCCGATCAGCATGGCCACCTCATCTCTGGCCATGTCAGCGAGCATCTTGGTCACATAAGATGCCAAAGCATTAAGAACCCCCGTCATTTAGTTTCAAGGGTTTTCTCACTTGAGTTGCTATTGAAGAGCTGCATGCAGATAAAAAAGAATTGAACTATCAGTAACAATTGATTGGTGACTCGAAATAAAAGCGAGACGAGCATCGAGCATGCATATCCTAAATTTAGATGAGAAATAGCTACGAACTAGAACCAGCAAAGGTAGAGTGTTTGTGTAGCGCAGACAGCTAACATCACCTTGAATGGATGAGTTGGAGAGACTAGCTAGCTAGAGATGCATAGATGGCTCGCCCTTGGTTCTCTTGCCGCACCTAAATAGCCTCAGAGCGTACGAGCTTTGGACATTACTATAGACATATGTCTTGGCTGCCGGCGACCGGCGTCTTGTTAACTCTAGTTTAGCATGGATTGTTAATTCATCTGATATGGATCGATCCACACAATGACACAATTATGAATTTTGCATGTAAATTTTTGTTTCCTGGCCTTGGGTTAAGCCGGCGGACGGACGGTGCCACCAATGCTGTTGGCCCAGCCGGCATCTTATTCTTAGTTTTAGCTTAGCCAGACATACGGACAGCCTTTTTGGCTTTTCTGTGTTCTAACTTTCATCTGTCGTTACGGAGTTGCTCATCTTCCTTGCTGTTTGCATTAATTTGTTTAAGTTGTGAATATACATAATTTATCGCTACGTGACTACCGAAGTTTCTTACAAACAACAACTTGGTAGTCCAGCCGAAACATTAGCTTATTTCTTTCGTTTCTTCTTTTTTTCTGAGACAATCTAATGCCCTAATCTTCATTCGATTGCAGCCGCGGTGAATTACGAGCTGAGCTGGATATCTGATTTCTCTCTAAATTAGTAGTAATAATCTAGTAGGATTCAGTGTGGCCGGGGTAGCTAGGCAGACACGACATGCACGTACAGTACAAGTATGGTTGCTGTTGTGGTTGACCAAATCATCCACACAAGAGCAGAACCCAAACAAGTCAGTGAGCGCATGCAGCAGTTAGTTTCAGAACCCTCAAGTTAACTAACCAGACAGTCCGCACAGAACCAAACGATGTAAAGTTTCAGAACCATGAACATAGACTATATAAAGAAATAAAGTGACAAGATCCCCTTGGTTGCGCTGCCCTGTTTTTGCTCTGTTTCAATTTCAGAACCTGAAATCTTACTGGCTTGTTGGCCTTTCAATTAAATAATACCAAAGAGCATCAAATTAAGAGCTAGCAGCCACGTACGGCAATACCACATATGCACAGGAAGAAAGTAAAGAACATATTAATCGACATATATATGGCACTATGGCTTTGATGTGTACCTCTAATTCCTCTGTCTGAGCCGTATGACCTCTTCAGAATCCTACAGACAAGGGAGCAAGAGCAGCACCTCAACAGCAACATTTGACATCTTCAGAGCTCATCATCATTTCATTTCATCCGGCACCGTGCCATCATTCTCTCAGTTCCTATCTATCGTACAAACTACTCTAGTGTGTGTGTAGTCCGCAAGTTCGTGACAGCGGCCATGCAAGTATATATATGCACTTGTTCGGTCAATTGCCCAACTGAAAGGTTTAGATGATGAAGCACAGTTCAGCTACACAAACTGCCAGACTTTCATCCAAGGATCAAAATGACAGTATCGTGCGTCGCAACTCGTAACCACACGACAATTGGCTACCATCACGTGGTCATTTGTATAGCTGAATCGGCATTCGAATTGTCGATTCAGTCTCGTCAGCATCATATAGTTCAATGATCTGGCGGGACTGAATTGGTCATCACTTTACTGTAAGTCAGTTCTCCACACGATTGATACTTAGTCTAGACAAATTAAGAGCAACAGATGCAAAAATGTGTTGAACTTGTAATCCTTTGCCCGTTAGGATAGTTTGCTTTGTGTTTCAGTTAGCAAATAAACGGCACTGTCACGTGTGCATGTACACGTTGAGCCGATCTCTTTCAATTAGTAGCTAGCTAGATAGGTGCGGCCGTTGTTAGCTCATGGGATGGCATGCAGCGGTGGACTCGGCACGCACACGCCTCGCGCAAGACGAGCGACGTGGGATGGCACGTCCGGTAGGCTTGGCGGCGTGGAGGGTTTTTCGGTTAGTAGTTGATGTACTAATAAGATGATTAAGGAATGAGAAAAGCTGCAACGCAATACGCAGCACAAAAAAAATCACCTGAGTCTTTGCCTCCTCTCGCCATTGCCTACGTGAGCTAGAGCTAGCGAGTGTCCCTGGTTCCAACAAAATGGAAGTTCGTTTTACTATGTAATTTCACTGCATCCACAAGAAACAGCAGCCCCCCCAACATCGATTTGATCACGGGATGTCAAAGGGTGTCGTTGCAGTTTTGCTGTCGTAGATGACGTGTTTTGCTGTCAATTGACGCTAGAGATGTTCATCTTGTGGACAAGACGACGGCGTGGTGTTGACGGAGATGTTGATGAATACCTCGACGATGAAGTGTTGACGTTGGCGTTGGAGTGTCAGGGTGGCTTCTCCTAGTTTTTTGAGACTTTGGTGGCTTCTCCTAGTGCTCGACAAAGCAACTCTGTTTTTGGGCTGGACGTGAGCATGGGCTTTGCTTTTGTCAGCACGTTTACGAACCTGCAAGGGGGATAGTTGAGATAGTGTGAACCGTGGAGGCCCGTGGCATGGATTTCATGCATGAAAAATCAACACACATGTGTTCCTCAAAAAAAAAAAACTTCAACACGTGCGCCGGGTCCTACGGGAAAAAAGGTGCATGCGGGAAAAAAAAAATCGTACGTGAGCCGGGTCGTACCTGCGCAAGATGGAGACCCTCCTACACGTGCGACAAATAGCAAACAAAAAGTGAACCAACCTGTGGTTGGATGGTTAGGTGGACAGTGGTATCCCTAGCCCACCAGGGTTCAAGTCTTGGTGCTCGCATTTATCCTTAATTTATTTCATGATTTTCGGTGATACGCATTCAGTGGGAGGAGACGTTTCCGTCGACTACGAGGCGCCTACGGTGACTTCGTAAAATCTCAAGATGATATGTCGTCTCAGTCTCTCGAAGGTGCTCATAGGGATAGGGTGTGCGTGTGTGCATTCATAGGGGTGAGTGTATGCCGGAAATGTTAGTGACAGTGCAGATGTTGGAAGAAGAAGCTGGTGACCAGATGCGTTGGGTAACGACGGATAGTCGATGCTTTGATGACCGTGTCTTATTCCTCGGTTACCCTACCAGCAGTGCCATGGACGCCACCCAGCTGGGCATGGACGGTGGGTGCGCCTACTTTGTTTTCCAAAGCTGCCTGATGAGGTATAGCTTCGTCAATAACGAGATCGAGACCGTGGAGTACAATCTTCTTAGACAAACCGACTACGGGGCACGTGTCTGGCTCCACCCCCAACCCCCCATTGCCCCAATCAGCAATATTCAGGAGAGACTCTGGAGGCTCAATCTAAATAAGTAGAAGCAAGAAGTTTAATTTAGTCTCTCACCGAATTTGCGGGTAAATTTTATAATTTTTTCAGTTGGATGCCATTTGTAGTGATATTATTTTGAAGCACATCATCTTTTTTGTGACTCAAGAAAAATATGATATACATAATATAGCATCAAACATCGTGTGGTCTTTTTAGCACTAGTTTATATTTATCTAGCACAAAAGAGATTCTGCTACCATGGTGCAGAAAAAGCTAGACAGCAATACACAAAAGAGAGAGAAATGCTAGTGGTAAAGTAGCAGCAGAAAGGACAGCACATATCCTTGCATCTTGCCCCCGTTAATTAGTTGTCCTTCCACTCATCGACTTACGGCCTACTCCACTTCACAGGCAACGTACCCCTTCGACCTCTTCATATTTGTCCTTAAATTGATTCTGCCAAGCGAAACTGAACAGCAAGAAGAAATATAGAATAGCGGATATTCAGTTTGAGAACCTGAAACCCAGCAGGCAGGCTGACTGGCTTGCTGTTTCACAATGATAGTCTAGAGAAATTAATAGGAGCAACAGCTGCAGAGTTAAATGAACTCAACTGAAACATTTTCAGTTCGCCGCCACCGCTTCAGCATGCTCTGCTCCGTCACTCCACGTGATCTCAACTGAAGAACAGAGCATAGAGTAAAAAAAAGAGTAAAAAAACTAAGGAACAGAGCATGCAGTTTTAGTAGCCCCAACCCCCCTGGCTCCTAGCTTGTTCTCACCGAGCAAATATCGATGATCATTGCACTGCACAAGATTCACTGCCTGCTTTCTGTTTATGAGATGCAGCCGAAGAAGCGCTGCTGCATATGTAGGTCACATCATCACTGGGGTTGCATTGCAAACCTGAAAAGGTGGCTTGTTTGTTTCCATGAATTAAGAAGAACAACAACCTAAACTTCATTTGTTGGTTTCCTTCAAGACAACAATCCAGAGAGAAAGTATTATCTCTAGAATTTCATCATCTCTAGATATCATCGTGTCATCTCATTTCAGTAACCCTCTCTGAATTTCTGTGATACTACTACTGTGCAATTACGAACAAATCAAGAGATGTGGGGTCTGAAAGTTACTACGTGTTCATGTATCTCTCACTGAGATCTCTTTGCATTTTCTACCTTGCCAACAGATTAAGATCACATTTCAAATTACTGAAGAAGTACCACTAGTAAACAGTTGGTTGGCACACCATCCAATCAGGAGCTTGAACCTGCCAAAAGGAAAGGTGTGCCTTACACACAGTAGCAACGAACCACTGTGAGTTCTGAATCACTACTACAGCAGGTCTTCTTGATTAATTTGCTAATCAAAGTAGAACAATTTCCTCCCTGATTTCATTAACGAAACCAAAGATATGTGTAGAGTTCCCAAACAAAAGCCACACCAAAAAAGAACAAAAAACTCTCTACATTGGAGGGGAAGCCAGAGCACAGCCATACACAGGACCAACGCACAGCATGTGCATGGCCAACAGAACAGAGTAGAATAACCGACAACAACCATCAAAGGAGGTATTTTTTTCGCGAGTACGCAAGGTTGCGTATCATTCCATTGATAGGTAGAAGGAGAGTTTAGTTACATGGGTGCAGCCTTTGCTACCGTACACACTAATGGCGGTATCAAGGGTGCGATTGAGCAGACAGGGAGGTTGCTCAGCCTCGACAAGATCAAGTTACATGCAATATACTGTCTAGTTCTCTTGCGCCAGCCCTGGCCCAACGCGTGGCCTCCTGCTTGATGGCGTCAGTGACCAGGCCGTTTGACGGCCGTTTGCCGTCGAAGATCACGGCATTACGGTGCTTCCTGATTGTCCAAGCTGCGAGGATGATAAGCAAGTTCGTTCCCTTGCGCAGGCTTGCAGGAGCCGCGGCAGTGACTCCATCCCAACAAACGAAGAAGGTCACGGATCCATCTGGTGGGGTGATCAGGAGGCGGCACCAGGCCAGCACCTCGTGCCAACAGATACGCGAGAGCACACAGCCAATGAGCAGGTGGTCGATGGTCTCGTTGTCTTGGCAGCAGAGCTTGCAGGCGGGGTCGTGAGGCAGGCCATTACGCGCATGCCGGTCGGCCGTCCAGCATCGGTTAAGGGGCGCGAGCCAGAGGAAGATCTTGGCGTTGGATGGTGCCCAGCTCTTCAAGATCAGGCGCCAGAAGGGCGCGGTGGTGGATCCATGGAAGAGTGCGCGGTAGCATGAACTGGCCGTGTACACGCTGTCGGTGGTCCATTTCCATGTGAGCTTGTCAGGGTCGGTGGATAGCGAGATCTCCTGGAGCTTCCGCCAAAGCTCAACGTACTCGACGATGGCCACCGGGTTGAGGGTGCCATGGATGTCGGATATCCATGTGTTGTTGGCCAGTGCCTCGTAGACAAGGCGGCATTTCCGCCGCCGGCGCGGGATGAGAGTGAGCAGGGTGGGCGCAATCTCCGAAATGGAGTGGCCCTGCAACCAATGGTCACGCCAGAAATGGCAAGACTTGCCGTCCCCAATCGTCCAGGCAGTGGATGCCCGGAAGAACTCCGTGGTTTCACGATCGCTTGGAAGGTGCAGGTCTCTCCAGGGGCGGTCGGGATCGGTGGCCTGGAGCCAGAGCCATCTGGTGCGAAGCGCCATGCCGGTGCGCTGCAGGTCACGGATGGCAAGCCCGCCGAGATCGAGGGGCCGGCAGACACGGGACCAAGACACGGGGCAGCAGCCATTGTTGGCGTACTTGCGGCCAAACCAGAGGAAGTCGCGTATGAGCTTGGTGATACGCTTGAGGATTGGGGGGGGGGGGGGGGTGACCGCCATGGCAAGCAGAATGTGCACCGGCATAGCCGTGAGGACGTGGCGGACTAGAGCCAGCCGCTCGCCGCGGGAGAGTAGCGAAGCCTTCCATGTAGCAAGCTTCTTGATGATCTTCTCGACAAGTGGTAGCAGCGCTGTGATCGAGGCCTTGCGAATGGACAGGGGGAGCCCAAGGTATTTGATGATCAAAGGAGATATAAAATGTATTGTTCGTGGCACCAGGAAAGATGGTATATAGGCCTCATGCGACTACAGTACTAACCCCTGGCTGTGAGAAGTAGCACCCACTTTACTGAAACCACCAAGTATTCCTTCCGTTCCAAATATTGAAGTTCTAGATTTGTCCTAAGACAAACTTCATTAAGTTTGACCAAGTTTGATCTTGAGCCAACACTGGTCGAGGATGTCGGTGACGTCGTCATACATGTCAGCTTCAGTTCCTCCACCCATCGCCGCATGCTCTCCTCCTATTAGCATTGGCAAGGAAGTTTTAGAGGTCCCTGATCTTGACGCCCAGCTCAGCGATCTCGCAGGAGACCCGAGTCGGCATGGCCACCTCATCTTTGGCCATCTTGGCAAGCATGTTAGGATGCCATAGCAACCAGACCCCCCTCCATGGGCTGCATTGCCGGCTTGAGCTAAACATGAAAACATGCACGTAAATAAAATTAGTCCTCTTTATATTAAACAATTCGCACATACTAGACATTAGCAAAAGCTATGAAGGAACCAAAAAGAGGTTGCTTGCAAACAAGAAGACAAAGAATTGCCTTGAACTAAAATTCAGGAGGAGGTCATCTGTTTTAGAGAAAAAGAATAGCTACAAAGAAACATCAAAGCGAGAGTAGTATGCTAGCGAAATTAAGCAAACACCTAGTATGAATTGGGGAAATGAGAGATGGATCCTTTTTCTTGGTCCTTACAAATCGATGCTTAGAGCGACTCTTCATCTCTGATGGGGTATTCAACCACTTTTTCTTTGAGTCAATTAAGTTTCATGCTTCCCTGGCAGATAGAATATGGGATCTAGCTAGCATAAATCACAAAAAGAAGAAAATGCGATGCAGATGGTTCATGCAAGGCCACTATCTGTCCAGTTGTCAGTCGCACAGGCACAGGCACAGGGTACCCTCCACTACCTTCCTGCAAGCAGCACCTGATTATGTACACAGGCACATGCTGCTGGCCGTGACAGAAGTTGCTACCCCATATGATTCGTTTGCACTCCACTCCACTCCACTCTGTCGCCAAGCTTCATTCTGGCAATCCCCGGCCTTCTCCGGCATGACAAGAAGCAGACCTGACTCCGAGCTTTCCATATCCATTGATTGGGGCTCAGAGGAGAAAGCACCCCAATTGATGGGCATAGGCGACGCTTCACTGCTGATTCCGCAAACGCGATTTTGTTTGCGTGTAACGTCAAAACTGTGTGCGTGTCAAGCGTGAGCCAAACAATCAATGTATTGCAGCAACGTTGGCAAGTGGGGGCAGCAATACAGGGTGACTTCGTTTTTGGTGGTGTTCTTTGGGGCACCGAGGCTCGATTTCCGGGGTCAAAACCCTAGGTCTGACCTTGACTGGTTGTACCTGGCAATGGCGGATCTATATTTGTTTCCTTGCTGAAGGCATTGTTTGGAGATGATTCGGACTTTCTCCATCGTGAAACCCCATGATCTGACTTTGGTGGTTGATCGGGCGATGACGGCGCTTGTGCACTGTTCCCTTCTCGGAGGCGTCGCTATTGGAGAATCTTTTCCGGAGTACAGGTGTTGCTAATGGTGGTGGTTGTTTCTGCTGCTTTGTTGATTGCTTCGGTGGGGCCTTTTTTCCTTTTCTCTGTTTTTCATTCAGCCTAAACATAGCTTCGGTCTTGTATAACTTTGCTATTTGCCAGCGTATTTATTTGTGTGTATGCATTGGTGTTGGCTGTGTGCATCCTAGTTGTGCAGAGGCCGGGTGTATACTCTTTATGTTTTGTATCCACTTGATGCTTCATAATGAGTCAATAAAAAGCATCCTTTATCGAAAAATATCCGTCGACTAGGACCTTGTCCCATGCGGGGACCAGGAGGAGATGGCCATACACATGGCTATCCGCCACTCCTGGGAGGAGTGTGCACGACCACGGTCAAACTCGATCCCACAGGAATCCATTGCTTCCGCGTAAATGGCACTTGGATCCGCCGAGGCTGGGGCCTCGAGCTGCCACAATGACAGGATGGCGTTGTTGCGCCTCGTCCCCGTGGGGTCGAGCTCCGTGTCAGAGGTCAACGCCGATGTGGTTCATGCCCCGTCTAAGGCTATGGTGTGGCGTGCCCGCCATGCGTGGCACGGAAGGAGGGATGCCGCGGCAGCCCTCACGGCCGAAGCGGCAGTGGCGGAGTCACGCACCGGCGTGGATGAGGAAGCCCATCTGTGCTAGCGTCCTCAAGAAGTGGTTAATGAGAAGAACGCATGCCCTCATTTGGGAGCAAAACCAGGCGGTCCGTGCGATGGCCGGCTACCACCATAAGAGGAGGACAGTGACGGGCCAGACAGCTCCGGGGATGAGCAGATCCGTCTCTTTGACCGGCACTTCTACGACAAAAGAAGGCAAAGGCGACGACAAGCGTAGCAGTGGATGATATTTCTCCATAGCTCAGTAGAGCATGCCATCTTTGGTAGTCGGATCATGCAATATGAAGTAGTCGGACGCTATGTCAGGGATCAAGATGTAATTTACGTCGAGGTAATTTACGAATCATGTGATTGTATGGATTTGAGGTTTTGCAAATGGTGTATCTGGTTGTGGAAGGCATACTTTAAGGGGTTATGGTCACTGCCCGTGGACGCACCCGAGCGGGTCCACTGACGTTTAGGGGGTCCGATTAGCTATGTCTGGTTGTAGATGCTCTTACGCCTTTTATCAGTTTTCAGTCTGTCCTGTTAATCAGAGTTAGTAACCTAACTCTCCAAACTAATTCCGGTATATAAGTTTTGAGAACCACATTTTTCAGTTTCGGTATTTCATCTAGTTGTTTTGCTTCGGTTAACTGGTTCACATCTAATATAAAGGTTGGAAAAAATGTTAGCTGCCAATGAGGAGGCTAGCCTTTGCCTAGCGCCTAGGTGGTCCTTAAGAGCTTTAGGCGGTTGTATAGTTTAAAATATCAAGGGTCTATTTTGGGGTATTATATGTGTATCGATATTAATTTTGATGAGTAAATGACTATTTACTGTAGTTGGAATATGGCTAGTTTTGCATATGATTGCAGCATGGCCCAATTTCTTGCTTGAATCAACGATTTCTTGCTTGCATTGCATGGACATCCTCTTATGCTTTATGCAAGGAGTGTGGTCATAGTCTAGCACTTAACTATGCCTAATCGCCTCCTAGGCGTCACCGTTTCAAAAAGAGGATAATGTACCCAACCCTAACTACAGGGATGTTAAACATAATCTCATTCTGTAACAAGTTATTTGGCTACAGTGGGGAAAGGGAATGGGAGTTTATAAGTGAGAGTTTATTGGGGGATCAGGCTTGGGAAGTTGATTTTCAGTCCCAAATCCATGTTTGATGTGTGATGGAAATTAGTAAGATAAATTTGAGGGAAAGTATTATCCCATTTGAATTAAAAGAGAAAACTAGGGAAGAGATATGTGGGAATGGACCTCCAAAATGTTTTTTCCCCTTTGATCCCCAACTCCCTTGCCCTCCAACCAAACAATGAATTATATGTCTCGTATCCCTCAAATTCACAATCCCTAGCACTAACTCCCACCAACCAAACATGCTATAAAGGTAGGCAATCTCCTATTGAAAACTTGTCCATGTTAAGTTGAAGATATATGGCAGTGCGTTATTTGACATCAGATTTCTAGTCACACAAGTGCGGCCTATAAAATTTGCTCGCACTCTCACCATGTCACTCCCACTCACATGCCACACAACGAAACGAAGTTAAAGCACTCACATCTTGCGAGTAGAGTCAGTCAATATCTTTCTCAAAAGAATGAGTAGACTCATTTTCGGATGATTTTTATTTCATTCGTAGTGTTGAAGGCTCTTTGTGTGCGAATGCAATACGAAGGTCAGTGCGATGATGCGTGAAGAAGTTGGAAACTAAATGCATTCGGAGTGGGAGGCACTGGGAAAATCTCCGGCTCATGAGTGAAGGAAGTATCTAGCCTGGCTGAAGTGCCCAGCCTGCACTCTACCATCTGCGTGGAAAAACCAAAGAGACCATTTGGACATTGTAGCAATGCATGCGTATGCAAGCACTAATGCTTCGCGTGCTAAGGTTTAGCTTCAGCTCATTAGTTCAACACTTTTGGCAAAAATAAATAAACCAGCCAGGCCTATGGGAAGCCTCGTCGTAGGTGTACCTACCCTAGGCTGACTGTTCCGTTCTCCGGATTGGTCGAACAGGAAAAACAATCAAACATACAGAAGTAGCATAATTGAGGTGTTCAAATCGTGGTTGGCTGATACCTGCCCAGTCTTGAACCCTAGCGTTAAGGTGGTAGCAAGTGACGAGCCATGATGCGTGCGTCTGGCAAGTGCGCTACCAGGTCGGAGATAAGTGCAGGACGGCCAGCGACTAGCAACGCGTGCACACCGTAGGCTGAGCCAAGGAACACGTTTAATTCAATGTAGTATGATTTACATCTCGTTGTCTCCTAGTATGAGGCCACTTCCAATGCATTGGTGCTTACATGAGGTGCTAAGTGCATTAAAAACCTTAGCAACTAGTCTCCCCAATGCATAGGTGCTTAGCTTTTGTAGCTAAGCTTTCCTCATTGAATTGTTTAACAACTAAACTCCTTCACGCATTGGTTAGTAGGCCTTTTGCATAGGTCCACACGCTTAGCATCGTTTCTTCCTGGGGTAACCATAGTGCTCTATCTCCTCTTTAATTGCCTTGCCACATCACTTTTTTGCCTATGGAGCACCCTTGGCACCTGTCACTAGGAAGGGCCTTAGCATTTGCCATATATCCTCAAAGTGAAAGGACCGTTAATGTTTCTTAAGGCTCAAGGGAGAATTTGAAATACACACACATTGCCTTTCTCTGTTTGTCCTCAAAGCTGCTTGGTAGAACAAAAAAGTAATTTAACCCACCGTTGAATTATGATGAAAACTATAGTCCGTTACATTCCTTACAATTTCAGTTCAACACAGTTTAAATCATGCAGTATTGGCTACTTAATATGGCATGGCCATCTCAAGAACCACAAACATAGATTAATCACCGGCTCACCACACTGAATATGTGTATTGATTGTTCAACTCGGAAGAGCTCATGAAGTCAAAGAAAAACTTGAAACCTGAGTAAACATCGGGCAACAAAGCAGACAAGATACGGTGTATAAGCCATGTCATGGGTCTGGAAGACACTATCCCTTTTCTCTTTAAATATTGTGCCACCGAGGCGTGAGCCAATCCCGTGGCTGATAGGTGTGTTGCGGGCATGTGGCTTCGCTGATGTGGGTGTGGGATGCCAGGGTAGAGGCTTTGCAGCAATCGATCCATGTCGAACAGAGGACGGAGGGGCGGCTGCTCTGGAAACTTTTGTGATAGCTCCATGGAATGGGTTTCCCAGGCATGCATGGTGTAGGTGGCTTTCCTGCCATCCAGCGGGGGTCGGGGTCCTCTGTGGTAACAACAGGGTTGTTACAGCCGCCGATGACACGTGGGTTTGGGGTCCACGCAAAAGTGACCGTAACGAGATGACACATGGATCAAAGCACGTGTACTATTCAAAGAAAAATTCAATGCTTCCATAATTCTAGCTAGTACATTTATATACGAAATAGAGATTAAATATTTGTACATCCATAATTCTAGCTAGTACCTTTTAGAGATTTCACTATAGACTACATACGAAGCAAAATGAGTGAATCTACACTCTAAAATATGACTACATACATCCGTATATAGTCCATAGTGGAATCCTAAAAGGTCTTATATTTAGGAACGGAGGAAGTACATTGCAATAAAAAAATACATTCATAACATACAACAATACATATTTCTCCTCGCATCTGCCTCTAAAGTTGCAATAACGTTGTTGCCAAAGAAGGAGGAGGCGGTACGCATTGAGCAGTTTAGACCGATTTGTCTGCTTAATGTGAGTTTCAAAATATTTACCAAGGTTGGCACGAATAGGTTGACACAGATTGCCCACTCGGTGGTGCATGCAACTCAGACCGCTTTCATGCCAAGTAGACACATCATGGAAGTGGTTGTTGTCTTACATGAAACCTTGCATGAGATCCATTCGAAGAAACTGGATGGGGTTATCTTCAAAGTGGATTTTGAGAAAGCGTATGATAAGGTTAAATGGCCGTTTCTCCAACAAGCACTACGAATGAAGGGGTTCGATGAAGCCTGGAGGAAACAGGTGGACACCTTCATTCAAAAAGGTAGTGTTGGGATCAAGGCGAATGATGACACGGGTCATTATTTCCAGACGCATCAGGGCTTACGACAGGGGGATCCGATGTCTCCTGTCCTTTTTAACATTGTGGCAGATATGTTGACAGTTCTTATCAGTCGGGCTAAAGAAAACGGCCAAGTAGGAGGACTTGTTCCGCATCTTGTGGATGGGGGTGTGTCCGTTCTACAATACGGGAATGATACGATTATTTTCATGGAGCATGATCTCGAAAAAGCTCGAAATATGAAGCTAGTGCTTTGCCTTTTTGAACAACTATCGGGTCTGAAAATCAACTTTAACAAGAGCGAACTGTTCTGTTTTGGGAGGGCCAAAGAGGAACAAGACGCGTACAAACAGTTGTTCGGCTGTGAAATGGGATCCCTACTGTTCAGTTACCTAGGAATCCCAATTCACCATCGTAAACTTTTGAATAAGGAATGGAAATGCATTGAAGATCAATTTGAAAAGAGGCTAAGCTGCTGGAAGGGCAAGCTTATGTCCTATGGGGGTCGGCTTGTGTTGATAAACTCGGTTCTGACTAGCTTGCCGATGTTCTTTTTGTCTTTCTTTGAGGTGCCTGTAGGGGTACGGAAAAGACTTGACTTCTATAGATCTCATTTTTTCTGGCAATCAGATGAAGTTAAGACGAAATATCGATTGACTAGATGGGATATTATTTGCAGACACAAAGACCAGGGTGGGTTAGGGGTTGAGAATTTAGAAGTTAAAAACAGATGCCTACTTAGCAAATGGCTGTTTAGGTTGTCTGTGGAAACTGAGGGTACGTGGATACAGATTTTGTGTAACAAGTACCTACAATCGAAGACATTGGCTCAGGTTACTGTTAGACCAAATGATTCGCCTTTCTGGAAGGGGTTATTGAAGATAAAAGATACTTTTTTTCAGAAGGTGAAATTTATCATTGGTAACGGTATTACTACGAGGTTCTAGGAGGATACATGGCTAAGGGAGACGCCTTTGGCCATATAGTATCCCACGTTATATAATATTGTACAACGTAAGGAGGCATATGTTGCTACAGTATTTCAAACGATCCCTCTGAATATTCAATTCAGGAGGTCTCTGGTGGGGGAGCGTTGGACCTCGTGGTTGCACTTGGTGCGCAGGTTGATGGATGTTCAACTCTCGAACCAAACGGATGCTATCCACTCGAAATTAACTAAGAGCGGGAACTTTTCGGTGAAGTCTATGTACTTAGACCTAATTGACTCTGGGCCAATCCTGAAATCACTTCATATTTGGAAAATTAAAGTTCCGCTGAGGATCAAAATTTCCATGTGGTTTGTCCACAAAGAAGTGATCTTAACCAAGGATAACTTACTCAAACGAAGATGGGTAGGTAGTCCTAGATGTTGTTTTTGTGATCAGGATGAAAATATACAACACCTCTTTCTCGAGTGTCCGTTAGCTAAATTGCTATGGCGAATGATTCATATAGGCTTTAACGTTACTCCACCCACTAGTATAAACACGTTATTTGGGACGTAGCTAAATGGTATGGAAATTCATATTGCGAGCCATATTCGGATTGGGATATGTGCACTATTTTGGGCTATATGGAATTGCAGAAACGATATGATTTTTAACGGGATAAACTTTACCAACTTTTTGCAGGTTATTTACCGGGCCACTGCCTGCATCCGTATGTGGTCGTCACTCACTCCTGTGAAATCCAGGGAGCTTTTGGTTACTGGGTGCAACCGGTGGGAGATGGCAGCACGGGCTATCTTCAACCGATTTGGATGGCGAGCTCATAATAGGCTAGGTGTATAGGCATCGTAGCCTATTTTTCGCCGGATGTGGCATCTTAGACTTTTGCTGTTTACTTCAGTTTGGCTCCTTTCGTGAGCGTTCTTGGGATCTTAGACTTTGTTTACGTTCGTTCGTTTAATAAAATGGCCGCATGCATCTTTCTGATGCAGAGGCCGGGGGCATTCCTCCTTTTCAAAAAAATAATCTGCCTCCATCTATGTTTTTCATGTTCTCGTAGTAGGTGTGTAAACTCCATTTCTTTTGCGCTCAAAATAATTTTTGTGACAAAGCAATGCGCTTCGCCGCTGTCTCATGGATGCCGAAATGGACACCAAAGGTCTGGAAATAGTGATTGGTGTACTTTAATCCCTGTTTTCCCTGCCTCCTCTCGGCGTCTCTTTAATGTCATACGGGTTTGGCATATCCAGGCACTCTCACGGTGCCAAGGAGAGACAGTGGCGACACGCTTGATGAAATGCTTGGGGAAACAGTTAGGAGAAATACATCGGTTCAAGTGCTGGTAGAGTTGACCTCTTATTCTCGATACATCCCACTCCCATCTAAACTTTAGAATGCTGAACTAATATCAACACAGAGCAACTGAATTTTTAAGCTCTCCATCATCCTCTTTCACCCACCTAGCTAGCCTCACTTCGATCCACCGCTCCACTTCCACATATGGCTGGAGTATTTATAATTTGAATGTGGCACTTGAGAGAGATGACCTGCAATAAATGAAATGAATGTGAAGTTACTTCTTTCTTGTGTTTAAGTTTTAATTAGAGCCATGCTATTTCACGGACCGCATATATAAATGAGCACCACACTGAATCATGTGTATCGATTTTCAGCCTCAGATATCAGAGCTCATGAAAGCATACGGAAGCTAGCTAGTCATATACTGAGCATTGAAACACAAATCTCTATGTGTACCAAAACTGACCAAGACAAGATAGCAAAGAACACTATCTCGATAGTTTTGTTATTTTTCTCTCTGAATGCATATGTCGGCACTCAAGTTGCATCCGGCCATGGTGAGGTATCTCGACCTGCCTTTCATCTGACCCTGTGGGCAACCAGCTCATGTAGCTGTGCTCTCGAAATGGAACTAGAGATGGGTCCAGTCGGTTTAGTCTTTTAGCTGTCGAAAGGGATACCTAGTTCATCCAAAAGAGATGTGATCTGCTGGTGTGAATGCTTATGTGTTGTGTGTATCTCTCTGACATGTCCTCGGATGACCGTGAACAATCTGGAACTTTAAGCAGAGCGTTGTGTGCTACGGAAATTCAATACGGCTACCGGGAGCACATGCTCCCGGGCCCAAAAATAATTTTTGAAATGTTAAAAAAGTCAAGGCAAATTTTTTATGTGTTCTTAGTCACATCCAAATGCTACATGCAAATTTTGAGGCAAAAAGGTTAAAGCATTTTGGTCTGTGCAAAAAAAAAAATTGAACACCAAATGTTACCTCAGATGTCACCCAAAATTTGTTTTTCACCGACGAAACACTGCTGCTCCATTTCGCATGAAAATTATCAAGCATGCTTGCGACACTAACACGGACATCCACAAAAAAATTCAGAATTTTTTGACAACTTTACCATTTCTTTTCGTGTTACTGTTCACCCACGAGCCCGGGAGCCAAAAACGCCACCCCCCCCCCCCTCTGCGCTACTGCTATACTAATTTGGAGACTGCATGATTATGAGACGTGGAATTTTATCATATAACTTCTTAGTTACGCTCTGTTTTGCCGGTGCCTGAATAGTACAGTAGGAACAGAGGAGCGGAACAGTTGACGGCCAGAAATTTGCTTCAGTTGAACCGGTGAGAGCTAGCTTGCTGGTGGCTGCGGCTTCAAGCCTCCACTATACGTGAGCAAAGCTTCCGTACGCTCTGCATGTCTATCTCCATCTACGTACACTCTGCTCCCCCTCTGTTTCTATCATGTGAGAGCAGAAAACACTTCTCGATCTACCTTGCTTCATTTGATCATGTGTGAGCACTACCTGGTGATGGCTTGTGGCTCATCTAACACCGCTAGCTCTTTCGAGTGCACCGGTATGTAAGTTAACAAAAGTAATACACTCCTCTATGCATCTCTCTAAAGTAAATTAAACTGCGCTATAAATCGCTTTCATGGGGATCACACTTAAATTGATAGGTGTTGCAAAGGTTTTCAAAAAGGACGAGCACTAACATTAAAATGACTTGTCGATCCTCAGTTGACTAGTGGTCGATGGAATGGCGGTCGAACCGGCTGATCGCACATTGGACCAGCCAGTTGACCGCTGGCGTCGCCCAAATGAACTAACTTCGGAATTTACCAGGAGCAGAATGAGATCAGAGCAGCCGTCTCACGAGGCGAAAGATGGAGGGAACGCAGCTTCAACTAATCATACCATGCTCTCGGCCTTGTGTTCTGAATTGGTTTTCCAGGGAGGAGGCAATTCTTTGAAGTGTCAAATGGATCTCCTTGTTAGATCCTCTGTCTACTTTGTTCCTGCATATATATTTGTGTTTCAAATTTTCTCTGCATTCAATATCTCCTCTTATCCAAACAATCCATATACATAATTTGTGCGGTGATCAAACTTATGTTTGTGGCTCTTGAGAAGGTTGCACCCAAATTTATTAGAAACCATCACCCATTGACTTTACCCATGCAGGACTAAATTGGAGGGAATATAGGGTTGTAGTATTGTTTTCATCGCAAATCGATAATGAGCTGAACCTCATTATCATCCTACCAAGTAGCACTTGTGACAAACAAATAAAGAGAGTGTATGTGTATTTCAATTTTACTCTCAGTGTTTTGAGAAACATTGATCCTCCTTTAATACAAGAGTAAATAGCAAAAAACTAGCCCATTACGGGCTAGAGTTACGAAAAACTACCACTTTCTTTACAACAACAACAAAGCCTTTAGTCCCAAACAAGCTGGGGTAGGCTAGAGGTGAAGCCCATAAGATTTCGCAACCAACTCATGGTTCTGGCACATGGATAGCAAGCTTCCACGCATCCCTGTCCATGGCTAATTCTTTGGTGATACTCCAATCTTTCAGATCCCTCTTTACTGACTCCTCCCATGTCAAGTTCGGTCTACCCCGACCTCTCTTGACATTATTAGCATGCTTTAGCCATCCGCTATGCACTGGTGCTTCTGGAGGCCTGCGCTGAATATGCCCAAACCATCTCAGACGATGTTGGACAAGTTTCTCTTCAGTCGGTGCTACCCCAACTCTATCTCGTATATCACCATTCCGGAGTCGGTCCTTCCTCATGTGTCCACACATCCATCTCAACATACGCATCTCCGCCACACCTAACTGTTGAACATGTCACCTTTTAGTCGCTTAACACTCAGCACCATACAACACTGCGGGTCGAACCGCCATCCTATAGAACTTGCCTTTTAACTTTTGTGGCACTCTCTTGTCATAGAGAATGCCAGAGGCTTGGCGCCACTTCATCCATCCAGTTTTGATTCGATGGTTCACATTTTCATCAATACCCCCATCCTTCTGTATTATTGACCCCAAATATCAAAAGGTGTCCTTCTGAGACACCACCTGTCCATCAAGGCTAATTACCACTTTCTTTAATTTCTCAAAATGATACCACTATTTTGGTTCGTTGTTCCAAAAAACACTATTTGCTGAAGCGTTAGTTTTTAATCGTGATTATGATAACGTTGGCCCACCCGTCAGGTCTGACGTGCCATAAAAGTCAACACTATTAGCTTTGACCGTTAGGTTGACCGTTATGACAGGTGGAATCCACATGTTGGTCCCTTCCAAAAAAACAAAAAGCAAACAGTTCACTGTAATTTTTTAGAAAAAGCAATCGGGTCCCTATAAATTTTTAGAAAAAGCAGTCGGGTCCCTGTAACTATTTAGAAAAAGCAATGGGGTACCTGCAACTATTTAAAGAAAGCAATTGAGTCCTTGTACCTTTTTTGAAAAATGCAATTGGATCCCCCGGCGGCAACCTGAGCGCGGAGGAGTGACCGGAGGGAGCTCCAGGGCATGCCTCCACGACGGCTGCTCCAGGGAGGTGGCGATAGCTCGCAAGGAGGCGACCTGAGGGAGCACGGGTGGCGCGCTCCTCTCCCACATCTTCAAGTTCCTCAACCGCAGCCGCCGACGAGGACGACGCGTAGTTGCCCCGCCGTCGCCCGACCTCCCTGATGCCCGCGGTGAGCCCCTGTGCCTTGCACCCCTTCCCACTTCTCCGTTTCCAACCCTCTGGCGCCACCGCAGTGCAACCTCCGCCGCCAAAGGTAGCCACCGATGCAGCACCGCCTCAAGACTGTCTTCGCTTTTCACGTGGCCAGCTGCTGCACGCGGCCGAAGCTGCTGCTCCAGCTGATCTTCTCCATGGGGTGCTTCCTACGCAGGAGGCCTCACGCATCAGCGTTGTGCGCCTCGGACAGGGGCCCATGGCGTTGGTGGCTGGGCTACAGATGCGCCGCGCCAGACGAAGAGAAGGAGCCACTACAAGAATCAAGTAATTTGCCGTCTGTGGCGCACAGACGGCAAAGACTGAAAACATGACGGCAACGAATTTGCCGTCAGCCAGCTGACGGCAAAGTATGTCGGCAAAGAGAAAGTCGGCAAAGCCATACTTTGCCGTCAGCTTTCTGTCGGGCTGACGGCAAAGTCTTTGCCATCCGTGTTTTACCTTTGCCGTCAGCAATATAAGGCATGACGGCAAATAAAAGCATTTGACGGTCTGCCATCATAACGGACGGCGTCAAGTAGTTTGCCATCAGCAAGCTGACGGCAAAGATGTTAGTACATCTTTGCCGTCAGCAAGCTGACGGCAAAGAATGCAGTGGTTTGCCGTCAGCCGTAACCTTGCAGACGACAAAGCATTGAGCAGGTGGTCGGCATGTGGCGCCTTTGCCATCAGCCTACTTTCTTTTTTTTTGTTTAAAAACCTTGTTTCAGCAATTCAATACACAATAGATATCACAAATATAACAGCAATGATCCATAGCAACAGAAATAAAACATCACACATGGATATCAAAATGATCCGCAGCAAATATCCACATGTCATCATAAAGTACAAATTGATCCATAGGAAATATCCATAGTGGCCATCACTACAAAATATTTTGGCACGACAAGAAATGTCTTCATGTCCATATCGTAGTCTAAATATCATCCTGTGGCAACCTACAAGATGATATCGTCAGTCTCATCGCCGAACAATTCCATGTCATCATCATCGTCTTCATCCTGTAAGAAGGCCAAATGCATAATACAAAACAATCTTTAGATTTCAGTCCAGAATAGATCTATGCCGATTAACATAAATGTGACCAACACAGTACTGTTGCAAAATTCATTTGTTAATGTAAAGCATCCGGTAATAAAAAATGTTGGCATTACAATTTGAAGTTTTAGCGCATGCTGCAGCCACTATAGAATCTACTATGATGACAATAAAGCCTTCAAGGACAGATAAACAAGCTACTGCTCAATCGCTCAATCCCTCTACATAGTAATTGACACGACTAACATGTGACGGGTATGAGCAAACCTTGGACGTCATAGCAGCTGCAGCAGCAACAGTAGGAGCCGATGATGCACTAAACCCAGAGGCCTGGCCAGGGAACCTGCATAATTTGAGGTTGGACCATTCAAGCATTTCCAACAGGAGTAGTAGTAGACAGTACTCCCAACATAAGTGCAACTGGAAAAACCTGAATTCTACTCTTTGAAAGAACTACTGGAAAGTCACTGAACAACATCATAAGTGCAACATTTCCAGTAGGAGTAGTACTGGCACAGCTTAATCAGATTTGCAATTAATATAACTAGATTTGCAACAGGAGTAGATCTCTTCTCTGTGTTAATTTAAATTCAGGTTATGATCACTTCAAGTGAGTACTCTCAACAATGTTAGAAGCACTACTCCATGATTACAACATTTAACTACTTCATGATTACAGCAGTAAACATTGATAGGAGTACATACAAGCATTGGAGGAGTACTCACCATGTTTGAGGAAGTCGTCTTCGTCGTGCTGGTGGTCGAGGAAGTCGTAGGTGACGGTGGCGTCATCGCGGAGCAGGCACCATCTTTTCCTCGATTTAAACTGTAGTACTCCATGTACTCCCACTTGTAAACTGTAATGCAGATCCACTCCAAAAATTGTGCTCTGAAATCGAGTAATGCTACTTGTGAGCTGCGTTGGTAATTCCCTGAAGAGGAAGGGAGATGCAGTACAGTACAGATAAGTATTTCCCTCAGTTATGAAACCAAGGTTATCAATCCAGTAGGAGAATCACGTAACACCTCATTAGCAGCACCTGCACACAAAACAACAAATCCTTGCATCCGACGCAATCAAGGGGTTGTCAATCCCACGGCGGTAAGTTGCAAGATTCAATTATATGTGATAGATAGATAGATTGAAACAAAAATACAAAAATAAAATAAATAAAGAAAAAGTGTAGCAGGTATTTCTAGGGTTTTAGTATATGATTTAGATAGACCCGGGGGTCATAGTTTTTACTAGAGGCTTCTCTCAAGAAAATAGCATACGTTGGTAAACAAATTACTGTTGGGCAATTGATAAAAAAACAAATAATTATCACGATATCCAAGGCAATCATCATGTATATAGGCATCACGTCCGAGACAAGTAGACCGACTCCTTCCTGCATCTACTACTATTACTCCACACATCTACCGCTATCCAGCATGCATCTAGTGTATTAAGTCCATAAAGAAAGGAGTAGCCTTAAGAACGATGACATGATGTAGACAAGATAAACTCACGTATGAATAAACCCCATCTTTTTACCCTTAATAGCAACGATACATACGTGTCATGTCCCTTTCTGTCACTGGGATTGAGCACCGCAAGATCGAACCCATTACAAAGCACCTCTTCCCATGGCAAGATAAATCAATCTAGTTGGCCAAACCAAATCAATAGATCGGAGAAGAAATACGAAGCTATAATAATCATGCATAAAAGAGATCAGAGAAGACTCAAATAATATTCATGGATAATCTGATCATAAACTCACAATTCATCGGATCCCAACGAACACACCGCAAAAAGTTATTACATCGGATAGAACTCCAAGAACATCGAGGAGAACATTGTACTGAAGATCAAAAAGAGAGAAGAAGCCATCTAGCTACTAACTATGGACCCGAAGGTCTGTGGTAAACTACTCACGCATCATCGGAAGGGCAGCAAGGTTGATGTAAAGCCCCTCCGTGATCGATTCCCCCTCCGGTGGAGTATCGGGGAAGGCCTCCAGATGGGATCTCTCGAGAACAGAAACTTGCGGCGGCGGAAAAAGTATTTCGTGGACTCCCCTGAGGGTTTCTGATTTTTTGGGAATTTATAGTGGTGGAATTAGGTCAAACGGAGCTGAGGTGGGCCCACGAGGCAGCAGGGCGCGCCTGCCCACCCCCCTCAAGGCGCGCCCTGGTGGCTCGTGGCCACCTCCTCTGGCGTCTGGTCTTCTCCCGAAGCTTGTAGTGTTGGTATTGTCCAAAAAAAATCTCCAAAAAGTTTCGTGGCATTTGGACTTCGTTTGGTATTGATATTCTGTAAAACAAAAAACAGGCCGAAAACAGCAACTGGCACTGGGCACTAAGTTAACAAGTTAGTCCCAAAAAATGATATATAATTGCTGTAAATGCATATAAAAACATCCAAGGTTGATAATATAACAGCATGGAACAATCAAAAATTTTAGATACGTTGGAGACGTATCAGCATCCCCAAGCTTAATTCCTGATCGTCCTCGAGTAGGTAAATGATAAAAACAGAATTTTTAATGTGGAATGCTGCCTATCATATTCATCGTATATTCTTTTCTTTTGTAGTATGGACATTGGACTTGAATGATTCAAAGTAGTAGTCTATAATTTGACATGAAGATATAAATACTCAAGCATGCTATCAAGCAACCATGTTTGTCAAAATATCAATGCTAAATAAAGTTATCCCTAGCCCATTTTGCTCAATCATTGATCCATTCATGAAACACACTCAAATATTAGCTACACACAATGCACAAGTATGACAATAGAGCTCTCTAGTTGGTGCTTTATAAGAGAATATGGAGACTCAAAATTAAAATAAAAATTGCATAAAAGTAAATAGATAGGCCCTTCGCAGAGGGAAACAAAGATTTGCTAATGTGCCAGAGCTCAAAGCTTAAATTAAAGAGATAAAACATTTTGAGAGGAATGCTTTTCCTGTCAACGAAAACGACCGAGAATTCCCAATATCTTCCATGCTAGACACATCATAGGCGGTTCCCAAACAAAAAGTAAAGTTTATTTCCTTTCCACCATTCTTTCACAATCCATGGCTAGCCGTATCCATGGGTGCCCTCCATACCATCACTTTCTAAGGAATTTTGTTGTTATTAATTTTTGATTTCATTGTGGGACTGGGCATCCCTATTACCAGCCACTCTCTCGTGCAATGACAAGTGAATAAACACTCATCATGAGAATAACATACTTAGCATGGAAAATATTGGCCACCCCCTGCCGCTTCATGAGCGGTACAGGCACACAAAACAGCAAATTTATTTTGAAAATTAGAGTTGGCACACGCAAATTTACTTGGAACGGCATTGAAATACCGCATATAGGTAGATATAGTGGACTCATTTGGCACAACTTGGGTTTAAGGAGTTTGGATGCACAAGCAGTATTTCTGCTTAGTACAAATGAAGGCTAGCAAAAGATTGAGAACCAACCAACCAAAAAGCAAAAACGGTCATAAACTTGCATTGAATACAACTAACATCGAATAATGCACCATAAGTAGGATATAATTTCGTTGCATAACTATTGACTTAATGTGCATGCACAGGGAATCATAAAACTTAACACTAATATTCTTATTAAATCACAATTACTCACTAACATGACTCACATATTATCATTTCCATATCGCAAAACTATTGCAAGGAATCACACTCATCATATCCAATGATCTATATGAAATTTTTTATTATATCCCTCTTGAATATTCATCACTTTGGAACCAAATTCATATCTTGTGCAAATTACCATTACTTTCATCAACTCTCAAAAAGATATAAGTGAAGCATGAGAGTGCAAATATTTCTTCAAAATTTCAATCTTATCAACTCTCAAAATAATATAAGTGAAGCATTAGAGTTTATTTCTTCAAAATTTCAATCTTGTCAACTTTCAAAATAATATATGTGAAGCATGAGAGTTCATTTCTTCAAAATATAGCCACCACCGTGCTCAAAAAGATTTAAGTTAAGCACTAGAGCAACTGCCTAGCTCAAAAAATTTAAGTGAAGCACATAGAGTATTCTAACAAATTATGATGAACGTGTGGCTCTCTCAAAATAGGTGTGTTCAGCAAGGATGATTGTGACAAACTAAAAAGAAAACAAAGCAAAGACTCATATAATACAAGACACTCCAAGCAAAACACATATCATGTGACGAATAAAAATATAGCTCCAAGTAAAATTACCGATGGTTGGTAGAAGAAAGAAGGGGTGCCTTCCAGGTCATCCCCAAGCTTAGACGATTGATTCTTCCTTGAATATTACCTTGGGGTGCCTCGGGCATCCCCAAGCTTAGGCTCTTGCCACTCCTTATTCCTTCATCCATCGTGATCTCACACAAAACTTGAAAACTTCAATGACACAAAACTCAACAAAATCTTCGTGAGATCCATTAGTATAACAAAATAAATCACCACTTGAGTACTGTTTCAAACCCATTCATATTTTATATTTGCATTATACCTACTGTATTCTAACTTATCCATGGCTTATACCCCCGATACAATCCATAGTTTCATCAAAACAAGCAAGCAACACATCAAAAACATAATCTGTCAAAAACAGAATAGTCTGTAGCAATCTATTTAAAAGCCATACTTCTGTAACTCCAAAAATTCTGAAAAATTAGGAAAACGTGGGAAATTCATATAACATTACTGTGTAAATATTTCAGATTTTTCTGACGCTCCAGTACAGAAAAAAAATTCCAGCACTGGACGCAAAACTTTCTGTTTTCCAAACAGCATCAATTATACTATCTTCCAAATAATCCCAAAGGTTTTACTTGGCACAAACACTAATTAAAAACACAAAAACACAATCATAACAGTAGCATAATTGTGAAAACACACAATAACAGAAACAAATAATAATAATTTATTTTATTCATTGGGTTGCCTCCTAACAAGCGCTATTGTTTTATGCCCCTAGCTAGGCATAACGCATAGTTTCAAGTATTGTCATCTTTGGTTTCCAACTCCTTAATCACACATCCATTTTTTCTAATAGATTTAACATAGGTGTTTCTCATCATCACACTTCTAGGTACCAAATCAAGAATTTTACTTTTGTGAATAGGTTCCTTAATTGTATCAATGAAATTGGGGTGCACGCTAATCATTTTAAGATCCTCATTTCCCTTACTAGAAGTAGCACCATTGGTTTTAGGAACATATATGAACTTGCAATTTTTATTGGGAGGAGTTCTATCAATATTCTTAACGGAGGAAAAAGCCGACCCCAAATTATTAATAATTTCTTCTATCTTATCGATTCTAGTGAGGCTTTGTTCTATTCTTTCATTAACTACCGGTTCTTTTTTCCTTTAAGGTTTTCAATGCGATTCCTACCTTAGAACCAAATTGAGTGATATGATTATGAATTTTTTTATCTAAATTCTCAAGATGTTCAATAGTAGGCATTTTACTTTCAATATCTTCTAACCTTTGCATAACATGTTCCAAAGTCAAAGTTGTTTCATTAACAGTGATAGGTGGTGATCCCACTAAATTTCCCATAGCATTGAAAGCATCCATAGAGGGACACATCAAGAAATTCCCTCCGGTAATAGTATCAAGTACGAATCTATATCAAGTAGTAATTCCCACATAAAAATTGCGAAGAAGGATAGTGGTGGATTGTTTACGGGTTGATCTATTATGAGCATCACAAATCCTATACCAAGCGTCTTTTAAATTCTCTCCTCCCCTTTGTTTAAAATTAAGTACTTCATTTTCATGGGTAATAGTAACGAGCGAAGAACTAGCCATAACGATCAAATGAGCAAGCAATCAAGCAAACAAGAAAAAGGCAAACGGATAATATTTTTGTATTTTTGTAAAAACTTTTTAGAAGTGGGGGAGATGAAAACAAGAGGCAAATTAAAATAAAGTAAATGCAAGGAGATGAAAGTTTTATGTGTAGGTAGTTGATAGATGTTGATGATGTCTCCCCGGCGACGGCGCCAGAAATTCTTCCTGCTACTTGTGAGCTGCGTTGGTAATTCCCTGAAGAGGAAGGGAGATGCAGTACAGTAGAGATAAGTATTTCCCTCAGTTATAAAACCAAGGTTATCAATCCAGTAGGAGAATCACGCAACACCTCGTTAGCAGCACCTGCACACAAAACAAAAAATCCTTGCACCCAACGCAATCAAGGGGTTGTCAATCCCTCGGCGGTAACTTGCAAGATTAAATTGTATGTGATAGATAGATAGATCGAAACAAAAATAAAAAAATAAAATAAATAAAGAAAAAGTGCAGCAAGTATTTTTAGGGTTTTAGTATATGATTTAGATAGACCCGGGGGCCATAGTTTTCACTAGAGGCTTCTCTCAAGAAAATAGCATACGGTGGGTAAACAAATTACTGTTGGGCAATTGATAGAAAAGCAAATAATCATGACGATATCCAAGGCAATGCTCATGTATATAGGCATCACGTCCGAGACAAGTAGACCGACTCCTGCCTGCATCTACTACTATTACTCCATACATCGACCGCTATCCAGCATGCATCTAGTGTATTAAGTCCATAAAGAACGGAGTAACGCCTTAAGAACGATGACATGATGTAGACAAGATAAACTCACGTATGAATAAACCCCATCTTTTTACCCTTAATAGCAACGATACATACGTGTCATGTCCCTTTCTGTCACCGAGATTGAGCACCGCAAGATCGAAACCATTACAAAGCACCTCTTCCCATGGCAAGATAAATCAATCTAGTTGGCCAAACCAAATCAATAGATCAGAGAAGAAATACGAAGCTATAATAATCATGCATAAATGAGATCAGAGAAGACTCAAATAATATACATGGATAATCTGATCATAAACTCACAATTCATCGGATCCCAACAAACACACCGTGAAAAGTGATTACATCGGATAGAACTCCAAGAACATCGAGGAGAACATTGTACTGAAGATCAAAAAGAGAGAAGAAGCCATCTAGCTACTACCTATGGACCCAAAGATCTGTGGTAAAGTACTCACGCATCATCAGAAGGGCAGCAAGGTTCATGTAGAGCCCCTCCGTGATCGATTCCCCCTCCGGTGGAGTACCGGAGAAGGCCTCCAGATGGGATCTCTCGAGAACAGAAATTTCCGGCGGCGGAAAAAGTATTTCGTGGACTCCCCTGAGGGTTTCTGATTTTTTGGGAATTTATAGTGGTGGAATTAGGTCAAACGGAGCTGAGGTGGGCCCACGAGGCACCAAGGCGCACCTGCACCCCCCCCCCAAGGCGCGCCCTGGTGGCTCGTGGCCACCTCCTCTGGCATCTGGTCTTCTCCCGAAGCTTCTAGTGTTGGTATTGTCCAGAAAAAAATCTCCAAAAAGTTTCGTGGTATTTGGACTTCGTTTGGTATTGATATTCTGTAAAACAAAAAACATGCAGAAAACAGCAACTGGCACTAAGTTAATAGGTTAGTCCCAAAAAATGATATATAATTGATGTAAATGCATATAAAAACATTCAAGATTGATAATATAACAGCATGGAACAATCAAAAATCATATATACGATGGAGACGTATCAAGTAACATGAAGTATACTCTAAGAAAATAAACATTTGCACAGCAGGAACTGAAATGGAGTAACACAAACTAGACTCTACAAACAGCAGCCATGCATTTCCATGGTTAGACTCTACAAACACAAATTAGACTGAACATGGAGTAACATGCATTTCCATGGTTAGTGGAGTACTCCAACAGCAGTGAGAGCACAAAACTGTCCATCAGTCCCATGCCTCCTTATCATAAGGAACAAGCAGTGGCAGAAATTATCATCTGCTTCAAGCATGCAAAATTTTGACAAGTTTTCTGTCAAATTCTACACAAGAAATTTCGCCAAGTTTTCTGTCAAATTCTGATCACCAATCTCACAGAAAAAATCTCTTGGCATAGGAGTCAAGATAAATGTGCTTCAAACATTATGGAGTACAGCAAAGCAAAGTTCAGTCATCTACACACTACAGCAAAGCAAAGTTCAGTCATCTACACCCAAAGGCATCAAAATGCTCACACCCAAGTTCAGTCATCTACACATGGAGTACTACAACCGAGTGGTCTTTAGCATGCCCGAAGCGACGAGAGGCAGCGGCAGCAGCAGGCGAGCAGCAGCAGCAGCAGCCTTTCCAATCTCTCATTGCGCCTTGCCTTTCCAATCTACTCCCGCGGCAGAGAGCAGTTCTCCTCCGGGATGAACCCCTTGGCCTCTTTCTGCTGCTGCTGCTGCTGCACAAGAAGGACAACATGAGACATGACAGATGGTTGTTGAGCTTGAATCAAAAAGGGAAAGAAGAACTCATGTGAGCTTGACACTGGAGCAATGAGGGTTCCATGGAAATGATCTTGGTGGTGATCAATCAACAACCACTGCACACACAAGGAGCAATGAGGGCTCCATGAACTCGCTGGCATCGCACGGGGAGAGAGCTGCTCCTAGATGCTCATCAACAAGCCATGCACACATACAAGAAGCCTACAAATCAGATCATCATATCATCGGTAGATAAAAAAACCTAAATCAGCAATTGAGAGGGCAAAATCAACTAAAACAGAGACACTGAACATTATAATTCAATCACAGAAGAAGCAACGGTTTTTTGTTTTTTGAGCTGCGAATATAAGAGAGACCCCATACTTAATCACAGCAAGTCATTGGCCCAAATGGTCAACGAAGGCACACATGCACTCGTTCGAGCTAACAACCAACATAAGCACTCGCACGACAATCTAATAAACAACATCTAGCAGTCCATCTAATCAACATCATCTTGCAGTTCAACAACATCTAAGTAAAAAAAAATGACCATCCATCTATCCATACATACATCCATCCATACATCTAAAGAGCATCCATCCATCTAAGCCAAAGCAAGAAAAACAGAAAAAAGCAAGAAAACAGTAAAATAATAATAATGAAAATCCATACATACATCTATACAGCATCCATCCATCTATCCATCCATACATCTACACAGCATCCATCCATCTAACCATCCATACAACATCATCTCCAAAATCCATACAACATCATCTCCATCCATCCATCGAAAAAAATAGGAACAGAGAGGGGCCGGTGCTCACCGTGGGCAGAGGGGCTGAGGGCAGAGGGGGAGGTGGTGCCTGGCGGTGGTCCGGCTGCCTCCTGCAGTGGCGGAGGTGGTGCCGGCGACGGCCGCGGCGCTCGGGCACTGGAGGACGGGCCGGCGGCGGTGGAGCCATTGGAGGAGGGGTAAGGGCGCGGTGGAGGAGGGGCCCGGCGGACGTGGTGAACTGTGGCGGCGGCGGCGGCGCTAGGGCACGGGGTGGGGGCGCGACGGAGGCCTGGACCGGCGGCGGCGGCCAACTCTAGCGCGCTTGCGGGAGTAGAGAGGAGAGATGCGGGCGAGAGAGGAGAGGTATGACACGGTCAGGTGGTGGAGGGGCCGGCGGAGGTGGTGAACGGCGGCAACGGCGCGGCGGAGGCGGGGACCGGCGGCGGCGGCGGCTAGGGCGCGGGAGAGCAGAGAGGATGAGGGTGCGGGGGAGAGTGGCTTGGATGCAGCCGGGTGAGGGGTCTTCCTTTTTTAACTTATCCAAAAGTTTGGCCGTCACTACGACCAAACGCAGACGGCAACGATCTGCTCTTTGCCGTCACTTAGACCAAAAAGCAGACGGCAAAACACCACTCCCGTTTAGTATCCGCCAAACGGACACATGTCCATCCTTTGCCGTCAGCTGCGCAGAATGCAGACGGCAAAGATCTACCCTTTGCCGTCTGTGTCATTTTAGATGACGGCAAATCTGTCTTTGCCGTCGGTTGGACTTTCCCGTCTGCTTTTGCAAATCTTTGCCGACAGTGGCCGTTTGCCGTCAGTAACTGGCGGCAAAATATGCCTTTGTCGTCTGCCCCGACGATATCCTGACGGCAAACTGCCTGATTCCTGTAGTGAGCCTCGGGCAACGGCCCATGGCGGCGGCGCCGTTGGCTGCAGGAGATGGTCGCTTCGGAGAGAGAGAGAGAGAGAGAGAGAGAGAGAGAGAGAGAAGGGAAGGACATCGACAGAAGAAAGAGAAGAGGAAGGAAGAGAGAGCTGACACGTGGGCCCCACATGTTAGTTAACGGTCAAATAAACAGTCAACATACGGTTTAGTTAGTAGCGGTCCGAAATGTCATAATCCGGATCAATTTTAAATAACATGGTCATTTGGGTTTTTTGGAACAACGAACCAAAATAGTGGTAGCGTTTTGAGAAATTAAAGAAAGTGGTAGGTTTTCGTAACCCTAGCCCATACTGTGGTAGTTTTTTGCCATTTACTCTTTAATATGAAGATAGCTATGTGTATTATACATGATATAAATTCTGTTTATCTTTGCTTTCGTCTAGTTGGATGGAAAAATAGCAGAGCATATAATGTTAAAATATTTATGTGCTGACAATCATCAGATGTATGAGTGGGTGGCCGACTTCGTCTTTTATTTTGCACGTGCTCTATAAACTTGGACACGGTAGTTAGTTTTATGTGTACGGCCTTACTCTCCACTACCATATTCACGTGATGAATATTGCAGCCTGCGCCACTCGTTGTGTGCCTCCATATCATCATCATCCATATGACTAGCTGGCATCCATCTTTGTGTGCCTCCATATCGAACCAACACATAGAACTGTAAGCGGAAATTTAAGGTGATCCATGGAGAGAAATTTAGCACTAGTGTCGGGTTGGGATGCACCGAGAATAAGAATTCAAGATTATTCCATAAGGAATAGGATAGTGTGACATTTATAAGTGGTGGGATAATTATGCCCGGCATGCTGGCACCAACCCCAAGTGGCCGATTACTTCCCGACAAGGAGTCGCCCAAATTTGCTGCATGAAATATTCGCTGCTGGCTAGAACTACTGAAGTAATAATCAGCTTCAGTTGGGAGGTGGCAGGTGCACCCATGAGCAATGTCTGATCCGACGGCACGCTGCGCTACGATGCCAAGGTTAAAATCAGCCGCCGGTTGAATTAGATAGTTTACCAAATACTTAAGCATAAATGGCGCCCGAGTTCAGAAGATTTCTCTGCTCCACCCCTTGTACTATTGAAATTGTAGATTACGATGCACTGACATCTAGCGAGAACGAACAATGTGAAACCTTTAGCAACACGCCACCGCTATTGAAATTGTAGCGTTGCTTTATTTATAAAGCAGAGCGGAAACCTTTTTCGATAAACCTTTAGCAGAATGTTGTTGAATTAATTTGGAGCCCACATGATTACATCCGACGTGGCTTCTTATCACAATTTTTTTCATTCGTTACCATTAGGGAAAAAAGACACATGTAACAAAAATGGGATAGATGCATGTTTTAAATAGTGCGCTATAGCTCCACTATACCACGCTATAGCATTTAGAAAAGGTTCTGCGCTAAGAGACTTTGGTTCAAACATATGAACAAATATTTTAAATAGTGCGCCGCTATAGCGTTTAGAAGTGGTCCATCGCTAAGAGGCATATGCCGCTATTTAAAACTATGGATAGATGAGTAGAAGAGCAAGAGGCATAGGCCGCTGTTTAAAACTATTAACAGATGGATTGGTACCTCCAGGTAGCCATTTACTCCTCTACTCGGCACCTAGCCGAAGTCATATGATTGAAACAACTGGACGTCCTTCCAGTGAAGTGATTCATTCATGCACCTTAGACTAAAGCACTATGCATTGACAAAGACCAGAACGATGGGTCCCACCTGCAGAGACTGAAACACGCATGCTTCCGAGCTGCATGCCTCCATCGCACCACCTGGTGCGAGTCGGAGGAGGAGACTAACGGATCAACATCCAGCGCGTGGCCTGCTCGCCGGCGATCTTATGCTGCAGATGGGCGGCGGGGAGCGGCAGCCACGGGATCCAGCCATGGCGGCAGCGGTGGGGGTGCGGGAGTGGTGGGGGAGTCGCCGGCGAGATGTGGACGGCGGCGATTGGGAGGAGCAGAGGCAGATGAGGCGTGGGAAATTTTACTCCGAGCCCGAGCGGTGGAGTAAGTTTACTCGCTTGAAGCGGCGAGGAGTAAAATTTATACACCGCGGTAGCTTTCACGGGATCGGCTAGGTCCCGATTGGAGGAGTAAAACTGGATTTTTACTCCTCTAACCTGTTTTAGGGGATCTGTTTTAGGGGATCGGCTAGAAATTCTCTAAGCCACTTTCTTTATCAGTGTATTTGGTTTGAGAACCAAGTAAAGAAGAATGGATTGGTTTCGCATCTAGCCCATATTCCTGTGTTCGGTTGGAAGGAGAACAGGAGCACACTCGTTCCTCCAAACGGAATATTCCTATGAGATGCGGAACCAACCCATCCCTCCAAATCGATGGAATTTGATGGTTCTCACACAGCTAAATCTAGAAAAAAAGTACAGTTTTGCTCATCTTACTGCATCCACACCGTGCGCTCGCCTCTAAACACCGACCCAAACCATTTCACGGATGCCACGCCAATCCCAAGCCCCTCTCTCCCTCTTGAAGTTATGGAGGTGCCGCATCACAAATTTGGCTCAAGGAGACATGCGGCGACATTGGACCTTGGGCTAAGGACGATGGTCGCCTCGCTGCATGGGCTTCTCTCACTCCGGTGCAGATGGAGCGAGAGCAAGCAGGAAGCAGCCAGTGGCAGCAGGGAGGAGCAGCTTACAATGACGGTGGGGAGCAGCGTAGGGGTAGCGGCTTCACTTGTTGTCCGATTGGCAAGTAGACCAGCTTACCACTAAACCTGCTAGTCAGTGACGAGCAGCGTAGGGCTGCGGCTTCACCTGCTGGCCGATTTTGAGCGGAGTAGCAACAACAAACACATGAGCAGTATAGATGCACGACTTCTCAAGACATGCTTGATTAAATGATGCACGTCTCAAGTTCAACGTGTCTAATGTACAGATGGAAATTAAAATTGATTTCAGGTTATAGTTTTAGTTAATGACTTGTCTTTTGACATGCATATAACTTGATAATTCATATTACTACTATATTTAGGTTATAGCTTGAAATGCATATAGCTTGTCTTTCCACTTGTCTTTAGGTTATAGTTTTAGTTAATGTCTTGATAGATTTTGGCAATATATTTTACTACTATATTCTGTGTAAAATGCAAAGAGATATAATAATGTCAACAAGTGTATGTATGCATATTTGAGGAGTAATCTCACCATTCCTATGAAAAGAGGTGAGATGAACCAAAACCATTCTATCTCCCAACCAAACACAAAAATGGAACCATCCACTTCCATCTAATTGCCCCAACTAAGCACAAGAAAGAAACCAACTCATTCCAATGGAATGTAACCATGACATTCCTTTCCACTTTGTTCCAAAACCAAACACACCCTATGTGCTTCAGCCATCCATGGGATGTCCCACCCATTCCGCCACTCTGGGCCATCTTGTTTCACCACCGGCTCTTTCCCATTTTTTTCAATCATTTCCTTTTTCTCTTGCATGTCTTTCCTTTAAAGTGCAGCTGGTATTTCTGGTGCATCCCACTTCTAAACTCCTAGCACAAATGCTAAGTCTCTCCACGAACAACCATAATTGTTCTACAGTTTTGTGTGTTAGTTTCCCGTGGAGTCAAAAAAGATGGATCCCAAGCCAGGCATGGACGGGGTAAGATGGATGGTATGTAAATATATGCACAAGGATTGCATCAGACTTCAATGGTCGCAGCCCACAAGATTTATCATGTGAATATGCTACTGCAGTGTAAGGTCTTGCAATTAAAATTAACTTAATTTTGTGTTTAAGTTTGAAATACCAATAAGGCATGTGCATAATAAAAGAAGTTGGCTACCCACTGATATCTATAATTATGTCAGCACATAAATACTTCCAACATTATATATTGAGCTGTTTTCCAACCAAAGTACACAAAAACAAGATAAATACAATCTGTATCTCTCACCATGTGAAATATTGCTAGCTTTCTCCATATAGAGTACATATACAACAGTGTTGTTTTAAAGGATGACGATTGAACGGCATAGTGGAACTTTCAACAGATCAACTATACTTGGCAATTCTGTAACTGATATCTCCTTGTAGTATAAAGCAAAGATGTAGACGGAAATATAATATAGGAATCCGCTAACTTTCAGCATTTCGTGCGGTAAGCAGAAACGCTAGTGACAAGCACCACGAAGAATTAGGCCATGAGATTAAACGTTCCTGGCACAGCAACCTCCTCAAACAGGGGAATTCATGCAAAACTAATATGAGTTCTAAAAGAGCAAAACCCAACATCGATCTTCCGAGATTAGAAACCATAGCGAACGAATGTAAAAATCCAGAGTTCACCATTCTCAATTATTACTTGTGTGTTGTCCTGTTTTTGCTCTATTTCAGTTTCAGAACCAGAAATCTTGCTGTCTTCCATGAATTCCAGCCAGCATCAAAGAGCAGCCAAGGACATATCACATATCTTAATCGACAGCCATGCTAGCTATCAACTCATTGTTATGCAATATTATGTCTGTCACCATGCCAACTCATCGATGCTGCAAAGTGCTCCTTAATTTGCTAGTACGTTTCACGTCAGTGGATTCTGAATCGATGCTTAAACGTCGCATCACTAAGTGACATGATACAGGGTTAATACGCTTTGATCCCCTTGGCAGCAAAGTTGTGGACAATCTCGCTTATGTATTGTGGAGCACAATGTGGCAGATGAAAGCAAAAAATTTGCACACCCCTTGATCACAACTTCTTCGCGCAGCTCATTATCGAATCAAAAATATATATAACATTTCTTTCCTTGTCTTGCAGCAAAGCTTTCGGCAATCTTGCCTGTTCTGGGGTGCTGCGCATGGAAGGAAGAAATCAAGTTACAAACCCCCCTGGGTCAATCGCTATTGAAAATATACTACTTTCCCTTGTTGGATGCCATTCGTCCTACTAGTGTTCACTTCACAATCGAGAAATCCAGTTATCTAGTATGTACTTTGGTTCATTACCAAATTGAAAGGTAAGAACAAGTTAAAGCACAGTCGATCGAGTCATTGTTTGCAACCTGAGTGTATCTCACGCTTGATCTATTACTCTCGCAAGGATTTGAGTCTTAGTGTCTGTTACAGTCACGATTACACGAATTGGGGAGAAGGGGAATGGAGATAGAGGAAGAACAGAGTGCCGCCGCCGCCGCTGGGTTCATGATACACTAAATGCGTTCCTCTTCACCCACAAACGGTAAGGGCATCTCCAATGCCGAACCTCAAACCACCCGCATACGTCCGAACCGCACTGTCCGGACGTGCTATGCCATCCAACGCGGGCTTGTATCGGTCCTCAAGGCGGTACGGTCGCACTTTCTCCCGCAAATCGGAGACAAACGTGGGGGGGCTTTGCGGCGTCCGGACAGCACCCACGCCCGCTTCTGACCACCCTGGACCACCCAAAACCATCCTCGTCGGCGCCACCCTCACCGGCGCATTGCACCATGACCATCGGTGGGAGGAGCAGTTACGGGCAGCACAGGCCGACGCCGCCTACAACCTCCAGCTCCTACCGGAGCACCAGCAGGCAGAGGAGTGGCTCAACACCGGCAGTGAGATCGCGCCGGACGCGGACGTGGCAGAGCAGGCGGCTCTGCTCGAGTCGTACCGCTCCAAGGGAAGAGTTTTGGAATTTTTTTATTTTTTTGGAAAAAACCAGTAGCAAAAATCAGTGGGAGGAGACGTCACTGGTGGAAGGGGGTTAATTGGAGTGGAGGCAACGGAACCAACTCCTCTTTAATAATACAGATGTTACACTATAATAGGAAACAACGAGTACGCTGGAATTTATGGTTCCTCCATTCTAATAATCATGCCAACAATCTAGACATTTGACCAAGGCTTGTTTTTCTTGCAAATTTGGTCCCTGTTGATTCCGTTGCAAGCCCGACTTGCAATAATTTCGTAATATGCCAAAACCTCGTGGATTCTCATTTGAATTTAGCCTCCCCACCTGCTAAAGTTACCGCAATATCTCATCATGCTTTCAATTGGTACTCGGCATTTTTTGGTGTGACTAAAACACATGTTCTCGATGCATCCCACTTCTATTGCAATATCCGTGCGACTCAATCAATATAACCCGTGTGTCCCAAAGAAGCTCAAAACTCGCTTGCGCGTCCAACTGCAAAAAGTTTTAGTGTTGATCTAGGCCGAAGATATTGTGTATTAGGTATGAGGGTGCAAAGAGTGATTCAGAATGCTCTAGTGTGACATCGTCCGCCTAGCCTTGACCATGGTATTTATTGTGTGACTATGAATAAGGCTCAGGAAAGCTGACGCAATGAGTGCAGAGTTATTATCTCCATCGGCCTAAGTTGGGAAAACACTAGAAAATCAATTGAAATAAAAATAGAGAACTCTGACTCGCTCTGCTGTGAGGCATGATTAGAGTAGGAGGTGTGCTTCGGTACCCCCCCCCCCCCCCCCCCCACATAAAAAAGTTTAAAAGGGTAATTTCGTCCATCCAAATAAATCCTTTGGTACGCAGCCATGGTGCGGGAGTTATGCATGCCACAGCGATGAACGCATCCCACGTACAGCCACAGGCCGTCGTCGTATCCAGCCGCCGGCACAGCGTCTGCTTCCTCGTACACGTATATGCGCCCCGAGGCGCTCGTCATGGTCGTCCTAACCTACCTCCTCTCTGTGCGCCGCGTCCTTAATCGCCGGCGGGAGGGAGCGCCGACCACTTCGCCACCTGTGGACGCGGCATGCACGCCATCACCAGGAAAACATCTTCGCCACCTGGCTGTCAGACGCCGGCCTCTTCCTAGACCACTACGGGGGACATAACATCACCAGCATGCCAGAGATGGCAACGCCGTGGGCCAGATGGCGTTGAGTGACATTTACGCGTCCATGGATTCTCACACCCATGAGCAACAATCCAATGCATACGTGAACTACAGGAACCTTGACGGCTTGACCTCGATGAGAACGTGGCCGTGGGCACCGTCACGAATTGCCAGACAATGTCTGCACCATGGCCAAAAGCGTAGATCTTTCTTTGTTAGGGAAAGCCATCATGACTAGCTTTATTAATCACACATCAAAGATACCCCTTCCGTTCCTAAATATAAGTCTTTTTAGAGATTGTAATATAGACTACATACGAAGCAAAATGAGTGAATCTACACTCTAAAATACGTCTATATACATTCGTATATAGTTCATATAAAAATCCCTAAAAAGACTTATATTTAGGAACGGAGGAAGTACATCGTCTGTGAGCTTACTAACCAGTCAATCTGGTGGCTCATTAGTCCAAACACTAGAAAAACGATTACAAAAACTGTAATTAGCATGCGCCACTTGATTAGCCGAACGATAACAATGCTTAAATTTGACCTTCCCCATGGTTGAACCAATATCAACACACTCCGCAAAGATAGCCGCCGTTGCATAACACCATCTTGCTTGCCCAGTTCAAAAGTTGATTACTTCTTAGGAATCAGATTGTGCCAAAAACGTAGATCTTTGGGGGGAATTGGCAACAGGTAGATTATTCTCTAAAAGCCCATCATGCCCTTATTTATGAAGGGGTACGGACTGATCTCAACCGTTGATGTGTTTAGAGGGGGGGGGGGATGTACCGAAGCAGAAGTGTTAGAGTAGACCGACACTTCTTCACACACCCCAACGCCATCCATGGATTGAATCCGCCCGCCCTCTCTCTTCTCCTACCACCCTGTTCATTTCGCCGCCGACTGGGACGCGGTTCGTTCACCATGGTGCACATGTTCTGCATCTTCCCTAGGCAACGCCTGACCTTGCTGCAGGAATACACACGACGTGCTAGACAAAATGCCATGGCCACGATGTTTGACTACTAGTAGCAAAACTGAGTACAAGATGACGTGGGTCTGTTTTTCTAGGCTCTTCGATGAGAAAAAGATAACAAAGGATATCACTGAATCCATCCCTGGGAAATAAATTGATTCTTAACACAGTTTAGATGTGGGCTCGCCGAATTCATATCAGGTGAACCCATAGGCCTGGTTTCAAATTGATATGCATTACTAAATCTAGTTACGGAAGGGGGGAAAACACTCAACTAAGATGACAGAAAAGAGATGGGAGGACTTTATCCACCGGCCACCAAGATGTGTGGCCTCTGCTGCCTGGAAACTCTATCGTACATAATATACAGATACAGATGAGGATCCACGATTCCTGTCATGGAAAGGAATAACCAGAGGGGAGAGGAACCACTCGCCTGACCTGCTGAGAAGGTGGGAGATGCTAGCCGCACCTCGTCTACCACTTCCCCTATGATGAGATCATTCTGGAACACAATGCCATTCATTCCGGTCCTGAAATCAATGAAGTAAATTCTGAAGAAACATCAGGTTCTCCACCTTTGTATTCCTGGCACTAGTGGCAGGACATGGTTGTCACATCCACAGTCTCAAGTCATGCTACTTTGTTACCTGTTGAACCTATGTTCCCAATACATCTCATTTCTATTACGACGTCAGTGCCAACCATATCCTCCTATCAACCTCCATGTAGCTAGCTAATACCTCGTTTTCACATCCAACCAAACTGAAGCGGCTATAACAAGAGATTAATTTGCAAACAAATTTTTTTTAGTGTTGATCTACTGTATGCAGGCTATTGGGTTTTGTGTGTGGGTGCAAAGAGTGCCTCAAACTTCAGTGTATGCCACCGGGAACCTACTGATGTGTATATATCCAGCGACTATGATATTGTCAAGTGACATGTCATAAAAATGCGGACTTTTGCCGTTTAGAATAAGAACTAGCTAGTACAACGGCCCGCGCATGTGCGCGAGGGGACAACATCTTTGATACGAACTTAGACTGACATATGTTTTATTGTTGTTCAACAAAATGTTTCTCAACATTAACATAAAAAACTAATTAATGTGGCACGACATTTCATAGGATATTGAACACTAGTAGAAAAAGGACCATTTGTCCCGGTTCCAGAGGGCCATTTGTCCCGGTTCGGGAACCGGGACTAAAGGGTCGGGACTAATACCCAAAACCTTTAGTCCCGGTTTGCTTACGAACCGGGACCAAAGGCCCTCCACGTGGCGCTGCCTGGGGCGGGGGAGGGAGGACCTTTAGTCCCGGTTGGTGTTACCAACCGGGACTAAAGGCTCCACCTTTGGTCCCGGTTGGTAACACCAACCGGGACCAAAAGGCGGCCACGCGTCAGCAGCTCGCAGTCGCAGGGGTTTTTTTTTTTTTTTGGAAGGGGGGGTTTTGTGGTTTTGGAGGGTTAATTTAGGGGTTTCATATTGCGTTAGCGAGCTAATAGAGAGAAGTGACCTCTCTTTTTCCGTGCTTGGTCGACGCTAGCTACTACACATATAGAGAGAACTCGACGCTAGCTAGTAAGCAAATAAAGGAAACCATTAATTACACAAGATCGTCATGAACATATATAGAGAGAAGTGACATCTCTTTCTTCGCGTTTGGTCGAACAACAAGTTTTCGTATATCTATCCGACGCTGCTACATATGTACAATATATAACATCCCTTACAACAATTTCAATTTCACATGGTATTCTCCTTGTTCAGGTATGACGTGGTCAAGAAAGAATCCCGCCAATTCCTCTTGAATTGCTCGTATGCGATCATGTGGTAGGAGTTCATCCCGCATCTGCCAGATCTAATTTAAAGAAGGGGTCAATACATATATATGAATGAAACTCAACACAATTGATGGTAATATATAAAATAAAATTGTGAATATTGTTTACGTACTTCAAATTGTTTCTCGGAGGAGGCCCGTTCAGAGGTATAGTAGCGAATGAACTCGCATACGTAGTATCCACATAAATGAGTGTTGGGTGCCTGCAACAAGCACTTTACGAGAATAGAGTTCAATCAAACTGATAAGCAAGCATGACAATGGTATTGATGAAACTAGAATCAATGAGAGATGCGCGGAACTAGCTAGTACTACTTACTTTGGGGTGTGTAAATCGCAGCTCCTTCTTCAGACCCGGAACCTTAGCGGTGAACGTTTTCCAAACCCTGGCAGGCAAAGAAAATGATTACTTGATGTCAGGAAATGAACGAAAGTTGCCGATATGGTCCCGGTATTGATTGAACTTACTTCTGGAGCATTGCAGTCATGTCCGCATAATACTTGGGATCTTTACGGAGCGAGTCTAAGACAGTTACTAATGCCCCGTCAAGGTTAATGGATAGCAGAATATAGGTGAAGCTGCGCACGCATAACTCATCAATTACATTACTTAACCACGAGTAAGCGGAACCGAATATGCAGAAGACAGTAACACTCACTTGAAGTTGTAAGGAAAGAGTATTTCCCTTTTGTTTTGATGTTTAAGGAACGTTTGTAGTAAGTTGTTCTCGGTATCTTCAGCCGCCTTTCGTACCGACCATTCATTTACGGTATTTGGGCTAATGAACCCAACGTCGAAGATTCCTATTTTTTGGCATTCGACCATCTTCAATCTGCATAATATAGTGAGGATAATTATATATACATGCAATGAACGAGCTGAGCTAGAGACTTAATTATAGAAGTAATACTTATAGACAGTAGCAAGTCATGAGTTGTTTGTCGAGGGCCTTTTGATTGTATAATTGAAATAACTCCACAAATTCAACAGGCAGCAGGTCGACTCGAGGGAAGTCATGCTCTTTTTTAATTCCGACTAACAAACTGTCTTTCCCAGACTTCCTGCAGGTTTCCATGTACCAGTCATGCAATTTTTGCATCATCTTTGTTAGATCAGGATGATCAGGTTTGATGAGAGGCTTCCCGTGCTCGTATCTAAATACGTCTACTACCTCAGCCGTTTCAAACTGTACATCATCGGGCAGGTAATCATCAAGAGTGGTACCGGGCAGTAGCACCAGATGATTAGCGATATCGCTAGACACCTTGAGCGGGGGGCACGATTGCTTCTCCTGTTCGTCGAGCTGGGGAATTGTTTTCCCACTTCTTCGTTTTTTCGCTCTTGCAGCACTGGAAGTACTTCCCGACTGCTGCGCTTTAGCATGTGTCTTAGTAATTATGCGGTCATAGTTGGAATCCGGCGGAGGCGGTGGTGGTCGCTTCAGGGCATTGATAGTGCGCTTCACTTTTACCGGATCTACCTTCTCCTTCGGAGGTGGAGTTTTCTTTGCAAAATGGTCCCTCAGTTCGGCATGACATATGTCCTCGTTTTCCTGCTCGGTCCTCTCATATGGTAACTTTTCCAGAGGCTTGAGAGATGGACCGTATCTGAATTGGCTCCCGCCTCTGCTTGTACTGCTAGCCGCCGGAGCGGCGGCGTCTCTCTTCCGTCGTTGCTGACGAGGCGGAGAAATCTGACGCGCCGGAGGAGCCGGAGCGGTGGCGTTTGTCTTCCGCCATTGCCGACGAGGCTGAGGAGGAGGCGGACTGCTCCGAAGCGCCGGAGTAGGCGAAGGAGGAGGCGGAGTGCCCTCACGCGTCGGAGGAGCCGGAGAAGGAGGCGGAGTGCCCTGATCACTCGCCGGAGGAGGAGGAGGAGGAGGAGGCGGAGTGCCCTGACTCGCCGGAGGAGGAGGAGGAGGCGGAGGCGTCCAGTTTGGAAGCTTGATGTACTCCTTCTGCCATAGACATGTACTCCTCAGAGCATGAACCAGCCGATTCTCCCCTTCACCTGTAGAGTGGTCAACCTCGAGCTCCTCAAATCCCTCCGTTAATTCATCCACCATCACAACAGCATAGTCATGTGGAATCGGACGGCAGTGAAAAGTTCCGTTGGGTTGAGGAGGTGCAACAGAGCCGACAGCCGCCTTGAAAGTGAGGTTCCGGCATTTCGTCATAAGCTCGCAATGTTGAGCCTCCGTGATAGTATCCACGGGGTAGCTAGGAGACGTGAAGTCAAGCTGAACGGGCTCCGTGGAAGCCACGCTGCTTCTCCGCTGAGATGGTGGGGTACCTTCTGGGGTAGCTTCGTGCCGCTGAGATGGTTGGTCGGCAGCTCGCTGGCTCTCAGCTTCCTCTAGCTTTTGTAGTCTTGCATTGAGCTTCTGCATGTCGCTCAGCTCCTCTTTCCTCTTTCTCTCCCGGCTTTTGTAACCGCCTGCGTCGGGAAACCCAAACTTCCACGGAACGGAGCCTGGTGTGCCTCGTGTTCGTCCAGGGTGCTCAGCATTCCCTAGGGCCTCAGTCAGCTCGTCCTTCTCTCTGTCGGGAATGAACGTCCCTTCCTGCGCTGCGGTGATATACTTCTGAAGCTTCGTGACGGGTATTGCAAGTTGCTCGTCCGTCCAACGGCACTTCCCTGTTTCAGGGTCCAAAGTTCCCCCAACCCCGAAGAACCAAGTCCTTGAACGGTCTGGCCAGTTCAATGTCTGTGGTTCGACCCCTTTAGCAATCAGGTCATTCTCAGCTTTGTCCCACAACGGCCGGGCTTTGAGGTAGCCACCTGACCCCGTGTGATGGTGATACTGCTTCTTTGCAGCGTTGTTCTTGTTTGTCTCTGACATTTTCTTACTCTTGTCCGATGTCTTGTAGGCCACAAATGCGGGCCAGTGATCTCTTATCTTCTCAAATCGGCCGGTGAATTCTGGAGTCTTCCCTTTGTCGACAAACTTTGATTTCAACTCCTTCTTCCACCTCCTGAATAGATCTGCCATCTTCTTAAGAGCACACTCCTTGACCAGTGGCTCTATAACTGGCTTATTCGGATCCTCCTCTGGCGGTAGGGTGAAATTTGCCTTCAGCGCGGTCCAAAGTTCATCTTTCTGTCTATCGGTGACATAATCACCTTCAGGGGCGTCCTCCTTAGGCTTATTCCATTGCTTGATGCTAATCGGGATGTTGTCCCTAACAATAACTCCGCACCGAGCAGAAAATGCGTCCTTGGTCCGCTTGGGTTCAATCGGATGGCCATCGTCCGCGAGTACTGTGATCGTGAACCTTTCATCCTTGCGAAACCTCTTCTTCGGGCCTCGTCTCGTTACCGAAGTTTGGCTCGATCCGGAGGGCTATAAAAGAAGAAAGAAGAGTTAATATATGTACATACCAAAACAATTAATGCATCAATTAGCTAGTCAGCACAGGCTTAATTAATATATATACCTCGCCGGACTTTGCAACAGCTCCCTCCTCCGTTCGGTCACCGGAGCCGTCATCATGGTCTCCTTCTTCCTCCGGCATTCGGTCACCGGAGCCATCATGATCATGTCCTTCCTCCTCCATTGTTCGATCACCGGAGCCGTCATCCTCTCCTTCCAGACCATCGGTGTCGTTGAGAAACGACAAGACAGCACGTCCGCCGAGGATTATCTCCCCCAACAACTGTTCTTGTTCCAAGTCTCTTTGAGCCATAGTTTCTGCAAATATTACAACATGGCAATTAATATACAAACATGAGTGTCCGACGTCCGGACCGCCTCTCTCATGAATGTCCGACTTCCGGACCGCCTCTCTCATGAATGTCAAACAAGGGATTCTCTTAACCTTTAAGGGATTTAATTAACAAATGATACATAAACTTGTTCGGGCGAGAGGGGGGTGAACATTTTACCTTAGTAACTTAGAAAAAAAATGTTATCGGGGAGGGGGTATATCGACCCCCCCCTCATGTCGAAGTTATCGGGGAGGGGGTATATCAACAACGACGTACATTCCGGATCCGTTGGAAAGCTCTCGGGGAGCCGATGCCAACGTGATGATAGGGGGCCGGGGTGCTCCCGTGGCCTTGTTGATAGATAGAGCCGATGCCAACGTGATGATAGAGCCGATGCCAACATTTTCATTTAACAAAAAAACTACCTTCAAAAAAAGACTTGGTTCGCCGCGGGTGCTTGATGCGACGTGGACTCGGTGGAAAAACTTTATGAAAATGTGGTGGTGGCCGGGCCGGGCGGTTTTCTTTTCCTTCTTCATTTTTTCCTTTGTTTTTTCTTATATGTTTGTTTTCGTTTTCACTCTACATTTTCGTACATATGAAAAACAACGAAGACTTTTTACATGAACATATACACACATATACATGAACATATATACATATACATGAACATATACACATATACATGCCCGCAAAAAAAACCCTAAACGATGACGGGGCGGCACACCATGGGAAAGGGGGGGCTCACTGGGGGGGGGGGGCGGCGATGGATGGAGGCCGGCGACGGGGACGAGGACGGCGGCGACGGGGACGAGGACGGCGGCTCGGGGAGGCGACGGGGACGAGGACGGCGGCGACGGGGACGAGGACGGCGGCGACGGGGACGAGGACGGCGGCTCGGGGAGGCGACCGGGACGGGGACGAGGACGGCGGCTCGGGGAGGCGACGGGGACGAGGACGGCGGCTCGGGGAGGCGACGGGGACAAGGACGGCGGCGACGGGGACGAGGACGGCGGCTCGGGGAGGCGGCGGGGCCGGCGACGGCGTCGGGGCAGCCTAGCGGCATCGAGGAGGTCGGCGTCGTCGGGGGGAACTGCGAGATGAAAATGAAAATTTTCACAAGTGCTGCTTATATACACACAGCATTGGTCCCGGTTGGTGGCACCAACCGGGACTAATGCACCCCTTTAGTCCCGGTTGGTGCCAACAACCAGGACCAAAGGTCTCTTTTCAGCAGCCCAAAGGGCGGGAAGCAGAGACCTTTGGTCCCGGTTGGTGCCACCAACCGGGACCAATGGCCTTGCACAGCGGCGTGGTGGGAGTTTAGTCCCACCTCGCTACTTGAGAGAGTGTCGCACCTGTTTATAAGGCGCGGTGCGCCAGAGGCTTCGAGCTCCTCTCTAAAGCAGGCTTACTGGCCTATCCACTCTGTATCTGCCTGTGGGCCTACTGGGCCTTCTGCGGGCCTGAATCCTGGCCCAACTGGCTGGTTGGGTTTCTAGTCGTATTCAGGCCGTGGTGGCCCAGTAGGCGGCATTTTTTAAATATTTTTGCAGTTTTTTGTTTTGTTTTTTGCATTATTTATTTCTTTTCTTTTTTGCTTTATTTTTTTTAATTCTTTTTTGCTGTTAGGTCACAAAAATTATAAACTTTCTGTTAGTGCTATTAAAGTTTGCTATTAAAGTTTCTAACAAAAAAAATCTTTATGAAAATTCTTTTTGCTATTAATGTTTTGAACAAAAAATACTTTGATAATTTTAGTTGCATAAATTTTATATAATTTTAGTTTAAAAAATATTTTAATTGATTATTTTTAGTTCATTCTTTTTGCTATTATTTTTGATTATTTTATATAATTATCGAAAACTGGATGCACTTCGTGTACAAAGTGGACAATCTCTTTCGAAGTATCAGGGTTTCGGACGAAAACTCATCTGTTACAAAGGGATTTCATTTTTTTTGAACTTATTTGAACTCCAGAGTTTTTGTGTGTTCAAAATGCACCATTCAAAGCCACATCATCAATTTTCAACCCTTTCTGACTTCATTTGGTATTTTTCATGCATTTACTGATTTTTTTGAGCTAAATGACCCTGAAATTGAAAAGCACTACAAATGAACCCTGAAAAAGTTGAAACTTGGCATGGTATCATCATTTCACCCACATAGCATGTGCTAAAAAGTTGAGAGGGTTACGGCAAAAACTGGATGCACTTCGTGTACAAAATGGACAATCTCTGTCGAAGTATCAGGGTTTCGGACGAAAACTCATCTGTTACAAAAGGATTTATTTTTTTGAACTTATTTGAACTCCAGACTTTTTGTGTGTTCAAAATGCACCATTCAAAGCCACATCATCAATTTTCAACCCTTTCTGACTTCATTTGGTATTTTGCATGCATTTACTGATTTTTTGAGCTAAATGACCCTGAAATTGAAAAGCACTACAAATGAACTCATCTGTTACAAAAGCCATTTCATTTCTTCACATGTAACTGCAATGATATAGTTGTGGAGAGAAAGTCTTCACTTTTTCTTCGCTTGTGTCCTTTGCTTATTGCGCCGTAACCATGGATAATCTTCATCGTTTAACAGGGTGCTTGGGTCAGCCTTGACTTTGAAGGGAGAAATTTAATGAACCTTTTCATAATCTTCGGACATGTCTGTCTTGCCCTCCAATCCCACGATGTCTCTTTTTCCTGAAAGAACTATGTGGCGCTTTGGCTCATCGTATGATGTATTCGCTTCCTTATCTTTTCTTTTTCTTGGTTTGGTAGACATGTCCTTCACATAGAAAACTTGCGCCACATCATTGGCTAGGACGAATGGTTCGTCTGTGTACCCAAGATTGTTCAGATCCACTGTTGTCATTCCGTACTGTGGGTCTTCCTGTACCCCGCCTCCTGACAGATTGACCCATTTGCACTGAAACAAAGGGACCTTGAAATCATGTCCATAGTCAAGTTCCCATATGTCCACTATGTAACCATAATATGTGTCCTTTCCCCTATTGCTTCTTGCATCAAAGCGAACACCGCTGTTTTGGTTGGTGCTCTTTTGATCTTGGGCGATCGTGTAAAATGTATTCCCATTTATCTCGTACCCTTTGTAAGTCAATACAGTCGAAGATGGTCCCTTGGCGAACGAGTACAACTCATCAGAAACAGTGTTGTCACCCATGAGACGTGTTTGCAACCAACTGCCGAAAGTCCTGATGTGTTCATATGTAATCCAGTCGTCACACTGCTCCGGGTGTTTGGAGCGCAGAATATTCTTGTGTTCATCGACATACGGGGTCACCAAGGTAGAATTCTGTAGAACTGTGTAGTGTGCTTGAGACCAAGAATGCCCGTCCCTACATATTATTGAGTCCGCTCCTAGCGTGCCTTTTCCAGTCAGTCTCCCCTCATACCGCGATTGAGGGAGACCAATCTTCTTAAGGTCAGGAATGAAGTCAACACAAAACCCAATGACATCCTCTGTTTGATGGCCCATGGAGATGCTTCCTTCTGGCCTAGCGCGGTTACGAACATATTTCTTTAAGACTCGCATGAACCTCTCAAAGGGGAACATATTGTGTAGAAATACAGGGCCCAGAACGACAATCTCGTCGACTAGATGAACTAGGACGTGCGTCATGATATTGAAGAAGGACGGTGGGAACACCAGCTCGAAACTAACAAGACATTGCACCAAATGACTCCTTAACCTTAGCAGGATTTCTGGATCGATCACCTTCTGAGAGATTGCATTGACGAATGCACATAGCTTCACAATGGCTAATCGAACGTTTTCCGGTAGAAGCCCCCTCGATGCAACCGGAAGCAATTGCGTCATAATCACGTGGCAGTCATGAGACTTTAGGTTCTGGAACTTTTTCTCTGCCATATTTATTATTCCCTTTATATTCGACGAGAAGCCAGACGGGACCTTCATACTGAGCAGGCATTCAAAGAAGATTTCCTTCTCTTCTTTGGTAAGAGCGTAGCTGGCAGGACCTTCATACTGCTTTGGATGCATGCCGTCTTTTTCATGCACACGTTGCTGTTCCTCCCGTGCGTCCGGTGTATCTTTTGTCTTCCCATACACTCCCAAGAAGCCTAGCAGGTTCACGCAAAGATTCTTCGTCATGTGCATCACGTCGATTGCAGAGCGGACCTCTAGGTCTTTCCAATAGGGTAGGTCCCAAAATATAGATTTCTTCTTCCACATGGGTGCGCGTCCCGCATCGTCAGTCGGAACAGATAGTCCGCCAGGACCCTTTCCAAAGATTACTTGTAAATCATTGACCATATCAAGTATGTGATCACCAGTACGGAGGGCAGGCTTCTTCCGGTGATCTGCCTCACCTTTGAAATGCTTTCCTTTCTTTCGACATTGATGGTTGGTCGGTAGAAATCGACGATGCCCCAGGTACACATTCTTCCTGCATTTGTCCAAATATATACTGTCGGTGTCATCTAAACAGTGTGTGCATGCGTGGTATCCCTTGTTTGTCTGTCCTGAAAGGTTACTGAGAGCAGGCCAATCGTTGATGGTTACAAACAGCAACGCATGTAGGTCAAATTCCTCCTGTTCGTTCTCATCCCACACACGTACACCTCTTCCATTCCATAGCTGTAAAAGTTCATCAACTAATGGCCTTAGGTACACATCAATGTCATGCCGGGTTGCTTAGGGCCTTGGATGAGCACTGGCATCATAATGAACTTCCGTTCCTTGGGTCATCTGTAAAGTTGCTCCACTTTCTCTCGATCTTTCTCCACTGCGACCCGTCAGCGGGTGCTCTCAACTTCCCGTCTTTCTTACGGTCTTTTTGGTGCCATTGCATCAACTCGGCATGCTTTTTGCTTCTGAACAGACGTTTCAACCATGGTATTATAGGAGCATACCACATCACCTTGGCAGGAACCCTCTTCCCGGTGCTCTGGCCCTCAACATCACCAGGGTCATCTCTTCTAATGTTATACCGCAATGCACCGCATACCGGGCATGCATTCAAATCCGCGTACGCACCGCGGTAGAGGATGCAGTCATTAGGGCATGCATGTATCTTCTGCACCTCCAATCCTAGAGGGCATAGAACCTTCTTTGCTTCGTACGTACTGCCGGGCAATTCGTTATCCTTTGGAAGCTTCTTCTTCATTATTTTAAGTAGCGAACTAAATCCCTTGTCAGATACACCATTGTCTGCCTTCCATTGCAGCAATTCCAGTGTGGTACCGAGCTTTCTGTTGTCATCTTCGCAATTTGGGTACAACCCTTTTTTGTGATCCTCTAACATGCGATCGAACTTCAACTTCTCCCTTTCACTTTCGCATTCTCTCTGTGCATCAACAATGACCCGGCGAAGATCATCATCGGGCACATCGTCTGGTTCCTCTTGATCTTCAGCTTCCCCCATTGCAGCATCACCGTATTCAGGGGGCGGGTAGTTGTCATCATCCTCTTCTTCTTCGTTGTCTTCCATCATAACCCCTCTTTCTCCGTGCTTGGTCCAAACATTATAGCGTGGCATAAAACCCTTCTCAAGCAGGTGGAAGTGAAGGGTTTTATAGTTGGAGAAAGCCTTCGTATTCTCACAGACAGTACATGGACAATGCATAAAACCATTCTGCTTGTTTGCCTCAGCCGCTTCGAGAAAATTATGCAGGCCCTTAATATACTCGGAGGTGCGTCAGTCACCGTACATCCAGTGCCGGTTCATCTGTGTGCGTTATATAGTTCTCATTATTGAACAACATATAACTCTCTAGAGCATCTAATTAAATCATACAAGTAATAACTATCTAGAACAACATATAACCAAAACCATCGCACTATATAATAAAAAACAATAATAAAAGTAAGAAAGTTACACAAGTATCTATCTAAATCATACAAGTAAGAACTTTTTTCTTTTAGAAAGAAGATAAGAAGAAGAGGCTAACCACGGTGGTGCCGGCGCCGAGATGGGCGCGGGCGATCGACGGCGGTGAGGACGGGGACGGGACAGGACGGACCGCCAACCTAGACAAATCTTGAGGAAAATGGAGCTTGGACAAGGAGCTTCCAGAGGAGAAAGCTTAAGTATGGCTCGGGCATTTCATCGAACACCTCATGTGCATAGGAGGTGAGCTAGAGCACCACAAAGCTCTCCCCTCGCCGGCCAGAAAAACAGAGCAGTGTGGAGTGCTCTGCTCGCTGGCGAGGGGGGTATATATAGGCATCTCATTGGTCCCGGTTGGTGGCTGGAACCGGGACTAAAGGACCCCCTTTGGTCCCGGTTCCAGCCACGAACCGGGACCAATGGTTGTGGGCCAGGAGCGAGGCACATTGGTCCCGGTTCGTGTCTGGAACCGGGACTAAAGGGTCCAGACGAACCGGGACCAATGCCCCACGAGGCCCGGCCGGCCCCCTGGCCTCACGAACCGGGACCGTTTCCCACATTGGTCCCGGTTCGTGACTGAACCGGGACTAATGGGCTGGCCCGGCCTGGACCAAAGCCCTGTTTTCTACTAGTGGAAGCACAGACTTATGTTTTTTTTATGGATTACCCCATTTCATTCCATGAACGGATAATTAATAGAACATTTATAGATGTTTTTTCAATAATGGTTTGGATTATAATTAGAAATTAAGTCTCTTAATATCTTAATGGAACTTACACAAAAGTTTAATGATCTAACTATGATTGTATAGGTACTAGGATTCATATAAAATATTCTAGGCACACAACCCTATCTTATTATGTCTGTATACACTAGTAGAAAACAGGCCTTTCGTCCGGAGCATTAGTCCCGATCGGGTTTTGGACCGGGACTAATGTGACCACTAGTCCCGGTTCCAACGGCTAGGCTTTAGTCCCAGTTCATTTGTGACCTCTAGTCCCGGTTAGTGTTACCATCCGGGACTAAAGGGGTGGTGGCAGGCTGGCGTCAGGCTGGGGCCCCTGCGACCCCTTTAGTCCTGGTTGGTATCACCAACCGGGACTAAAGATATCACTATATATAGTGCTTCGTCCAGCCCGAGCCCAAGCTCTCCTTTCTCTGTTTTCTCCTTTCTCTCCTCTGTTCTCTTCCCCTTGCTCGAGCTCATCCTCCATTTTTGCCAAGATTTGTCAAGATTTGAGGCACCCCATCTATCCAAGTGTTCACAAAGGTTAGCAACTTTGTCCTTTCATCTCTCATTGCTAGATTAGCTCGTGCAATGCTCTATAAGTATAGTGATTTGTGGGTTTTAGATTGGGAGTAATTATGTGGGTGTTTATTTGATTTATATGCAATTTGAGCTCAAATTAACTTCTTAGTTTGCATATGTGTAGGTGTGGTTTACTTAGTGCCTTCCCGTCCCCGTCCTAACCACCGTCGATCGCCCGCACCGTCCCGTCGCCGGCACCACCTTGGTGAGCCTCTTGTTCTTAACCTTTTTATAAAAAAAATCTTATTTGTATGATTTAGATAGTTACTTGTATAATTTTCTTACTTGTATGATTGTTTGTTATACTTAGTGCCATGGTTTTGATATCCGTCCCCGTCGGCCCTCGTCCGGTTTATGATTCGGATGTGGTATATTCTCTTTTATAACTATTTGTTGCATTTCGAGTTTATGACAATTATGCCCATCAAGTTGACATAGATATTTTTATCTAGGAGGTATGTGAACCGGAAATTGCAACCGACCCTCTTGTCGAGAAGTTAAATTTAGTTCAAAAAGAAAACGAGTATTTGAAAGAAAAATTGAAAAGAATTGAAGAAGAGAAGATGAAATTGGAGTTGTATGTTGCCGATGTCGTCGATGATCACAAGATCAAGATGGATGCAATGCGCTTGAAGATTAGAAAGATTAGAAAATATGCCGTTAATAAAGAGGCTTGGTATCATTATGCTGTTGGATCAAATATTACCTTAGTTGCGATTTTGATCGCATTTGTTGTTGCATTTAAATGCTTTAGCTAGATAGTTTTATGTTGTTTTATGAGAATAAGTGTGTATGAACTTTATGTATGAACTTGTATTAATTTGGTCTTTTCAGTGTTGTGTAATGAAGATGAGTCGGCAATGGATGTAGGATGACTGACGCTCTCCCCAGTTCATTAATAGCGTGCATAGTTTTCTGCGTGTGGCTGAGGCAAACAAGCGGAATGGTTTTATGTGTTGTCCATGTGGAGTCTGTAAGAATGATAAGAATTACTCTAGCTCAAAAGTCATTCACGTCCACCTGTTTACGTCCGGTTTCATGTCCGGCTATAACTGTTGGACCAAGAACTGAGAAAGAGGGCTTCTACCGGAAAATGTTCGATAAGCCATTGTGAAGCTATGTGCATTCCTCAATGCAATTTCCTAGAAGGTAATCGATCCAGAAATCCTACCAAGGTTACAGAATGATTTGGTGCAATGTCTTGTCAGTTTCGAGTTGGTGTTCCCACCATCCTTCTTCAATATCATGACGCACGTCCTAGTTCACCTAGTCGAAGAGATTGCCATTCTGGGTACTGTATTTCTACACAATATGTTCCCCTTTGAGAGGTTCATGGGAGTCTCAAAGAAATATGTTCATAACCGTGCTAGGCCAGAAGGAAGCATCTCCAAGGGCCATGAAACAGAGGAGGTTATTGAGTTTTGTGTTGACTTTATTCCTGACCTTAAGCCGATTGGTGTTCCTGAATCGCGGCATGAGGGGAGACTGAGTGGAAAAAGCACGCTAGGAAAGGATTCAGTAATATGTAGGGACGGGCATTCTTGGGCCCAAGCACACTACACAGTTCTACAAAATTCCACCTTGGTGGCTCCGTATATCGAGGAACACATGGATATTGTACGCTCCAAGAACCCGGAGCAGTCTGACCCCTGGATTAAACGTACACACATGGCGACTTTCGGCGGTTGGTTGCAAACACATCTCATGAATGACGACAATGTTGGAGATGAGCTGTACTTGTTGGCCAAGTCACCATCTTCGACTATATTGACTTTCAAAGGGTACGAGATTAATGGGAATACATTTGACACGATCGCCCAAGATAAAAAGAGCACCAACCAAAACAGTGGTGTCCGCTTTGATGTAACAAACACCAATAGGGAAAAGGACACATATTATGGTTACATAGAGGAGATATGAGAACTTGACTATGGATGTGAGTTTAAGGTCCCTTTGTTTCGGTACAAATGGGTCAATCTGACAGGAGGCGGGGTAAAGGTAGACCTGCAGTACGGAATGATGTGGCGAACCATTCGTCCTAGCCAATGATGTGGCGCAGGTTTTCTATGTGAAGGACATGTCTACCAAACCTTAAAAAAGAAAAGATAAGGAAGCGAATACATCATACGGTGAGCCAAAGCGCCACATAGTTCTTTCAGGGAAAAGAAACATCGTGGGAGTGGAAGATTATGAAAAGTTTCATGAAATTCCTCCCTTCAGAGTGAAGACTGACCCAAGCATTCTATTAAATGATGAAGATTGTCCATAGTTACGGCGCAAAGGGACACACGCGAAGAAAAAGTTTTATACCCCAAGATCCCACTCCGGGATGTGATCGGCTTCACCGTCATCACTTTCTTCTCTAGTGAGTAGCCGAGATAGGCCAGTTTGTACACGAAGTGCATCCAGTTTTTGCCGTAACCCTCTCAACTTTTTAGCACATGCTATGTGGGTGAAATGATGATACCATGCCGAGTTTCAACCTTTTCAGAGTTCATTTGTAGTGCTTTTCAATTTCAGGGTTATTTATCTCAAATAAAATCATTAAATGCATGAAAAATAGCAAATGAAGTTAGAAAGGGTTAAAATTTGAGGATGTGGCTTTGAATGGTGCATATTGAATGCACAAAAAGTCTGGAGTTGAAATAAGTTAAAAAAAATGAAATGCCTTTGTAACAGATGAGTTTTCGTCCGAAACCTTGATACTTCGAAGGAGATGGTCCAGTTTGTACACGAAGTGCATCCAGTTTTTGTGGTAACCCTCTTAACTTTTTAGCACATGCTATGTGGGTGAAATGATGATACCATGCCAAGTTTCAACCTTTTCAGAGTTCATTTGTAGTTCTTTTTAATTTCAGGGTCATTTAGCTCAAAAAAATCATTAAATGCATGAAAAATAGCAAATGAAGTTAGAAAGGGTTAAACTTTGAGGATGTGGCTTTGAATGGTGCATATTGAATGCACAAAAAGTCTAGAGTTGAAATAAGTTTAAACTAAAGTTATTCACAAACTAGTGATTCACACAAATTTCAAAGAATTCAAATTTAAACTATTCAAATTTGAAAAGTACTGGCACTAGCGAAAAGTTTATAATTTTTGTGATCTAAAGCAAAAAGATTCACTCAAAAACTCTAAATATTGCCTATTAATTTGTAGAAACAAAAGTAAAAAAATAAATCAAAAAACAAAAACAGAAAACATGAAAAACACCTTTAGTCCCGGTTGCCACCACCAACCGGGACTAAAGGTCCTTCTCCCGCCCGTAAATTGGACCGCCGAAAACAGACGTTTAGTCCCGGTTGGTGGTGGCAACCGGTTCTAAAGGCCAGTCTTTAGTCCCGGTGCGTGGCACCAACCGGGACTAAAGACCTCTGGGTATTTAAACTGCCCCCTTCTCCCCCAAATATTTCTCTTCCTCGCCCGATTGACCAGCTGCTCCTCGACGTGTCCGCTCCCGCCGCCGGCCTCCACGCGACGCCGTCAGGCTGCCCGACAGCACCCTCGACGTCAACTCCCGCCGCCGGCCTCCACGCGCCGCCTGAGCCCGCCGGCGCCGCTCTCCTCCTTGCGCCGCGCGCTCTCCTCCACGCGCCCCGGCCGGCCTCACCTCGCCGACACGCTCCTCCGCCCCCTCTGCCGCCTCTGCCCGACGCCGGAGCGCGCCTCTCACGGTGGGCCGCCCCCTCTGCCCGACGTCGCCGCTCCATCACGCGCCGCCGCGGCCCGAGCCCACGCCGGCGCCGCTCCTCCATGCGCCTCCCTCCGTCTCCGGCGTCCCCCCCGCCTCCCTCCGTCCACCGGCGCACCTCCCTCCGTCTCCGGCGGCTTCCCCGCGTCCCTCCGCCCCGACGATCCCGCTTGGTGAGCCTCTCCTCCTCCTTTTGTTCATCTTTTTTTTCATTTTTTTAATTTGTTCATATTTTTTTTGTGTAGATGAATGTTAATTAGATGGATTTATTATGTATTTTTGTGTGTAGATGAATGTTAGATGGATACGTAGATGGATAGATGTTATATTGATGTATGTTAGAATGATGGATGAATAGAAATGTTAGATAGATTGATGTTAAATGGATGAATAGAAATGTTGTTCAAGTGTGGGTTCTCTATAAAAAGAATGGTTGGATCAATGCTATAAAATGTTGTTCAAATTTGCCCATCTACTAATGTTGTTCAAATTTGTTCAAATTTGTTTTCATAAGAATTTGTTCTCGACGTCGACGATGCCCGGCCCGCATCCTTGTCGTCGACTCGGCGGCGACAACCTGCTTGAGAGGCGCCATGTCCGGGACTAGGCTCCGCCGGGCTGGCACTGGGAGGTGCTACCTTCCGGGGCGCGCAGCTTGGTGAGGAATCGGGCTCCCGTCGTCGACCCGGAGCTTCTTTGGTGGCGGTCGCATGGGCCACTATCGGTGCGGAGGCAGCCGGCCCCCAAGGAGGTGGTACGTCGCCGTGTCAGGGAGGAGGACGAGCACGTCCGTCGCTACATGGTTGCGTTGGACGTCAGGTTCTCCAATACCTGGCAGGTTCTTCAGGGATCTCACCCGAGCTATGATCCTGTGATGGTTCCTTCTCTTTGGGTTTCCACCGCCCGCGCCTCAGGAACCGCGAGTCAACTGGATTATTCGATAATATTCGAGCTGTATTAGTGATGTTATATGATAATATTCGAGATGTATTAGTGATAATATTCAATAATATTCGATGATGCATTAACTGGATTATTCGAGATGTATTAGTTTTTGCTTATTGAATGCATTCTAATTTGAATACTAAATTGTTTTATCTTTCTTCTGGATTAGTTAAGCTATGTACTATAGCGGCAGAGACGACCATGATCAAGAGGATATCATGTTCGACATGATACGCTCTCAAAACCCAGAGATTGAACCAGATGACGGCTCACAATATCTGAACGAATCCGGTGAGGGAATTAAGGAAGAATCAATAGACGAAGGGCACACAAACAATGATGGCGAAGGAAATGTTCTTCAATTAACAAAGTCCGGCGAGGTATATATATATAAGGCCTCTGGTGATCATTACATGTATTAATTGATTTGTATGTATATATATTAACGAATCTTTCTTCTTTTAGCCCTCCGGATCGAGCAAATCTTCTACAAGGGTAGTACGAGGCCCGGCCAAAAAGTTGCCCGATGGCATAAAGTACAACATCGATGAAATCAAAGAAGATGGCGAACCGATTGCTCCTAAAAAGTATGCGGACAAATTTATATGTCAATGCGGAGTTGTTGTTAGGGACCAAATCCCGATCACCGTTCAAGAATGGAATAAGCCAAAGGAAGATCGAGGAGTTAGTTTTGTCGACGAAAGAGCAAAAAATCTGCTTTGGGATACGCTCATGTCACATTTCACCCTATCAGAGGGTTTCACAGATCTCCAACGGGAGAAAGTCAAGAAGTGTGCTCTTAAGAAGATGGCCACACAATTCCAGACTTGGAAGAAAAGATTATGGGCCAACTACGTCAACGTAGAAAAGAAGACTGCAGAATTCACTGGACCACTAGAGAAGGTAAAAGATCACTTGGACTTATTTGTGGAGTTCAAGGAATCGGAAGCAGCTAAGGAACGGTCGAGGAAAAACAAGATAAATGCAGAGAAAAAAAGTTTCACCATGTTCTGGGGCCAGGTGGCTACAAGACTGGGTTGCCTAAGTGGGATGAATCTGAGGAAAAGATGATTGCTGCAGGGGTCACTCCAAAAACAATGAGTTGGCCCGACAGGTGCAGGACTTGGTTTTATGTGCATGGGGGAAAGTTGGACCCAAAGACAGGGGAGATTATTGAACAGGCAAGTCTTAAAGAGGCCTCGGACGCTTTAGCTGAAGCAATAAAAGAGGCTCGAACGGGGGCGTTCCAGCCCGAGAGAGAGAACGACGAGCTTACACGCGCCCTCAGGAATCCTGAACACCCGGGACGAACACGAGGCAAAGGCGTTGTTCTGTGGGTTGAGGGGTTTGCGGAGTGGAACGACACTTACAGAAGCCGTGCGAGAAAGAATAAGCAGGATGCAGACCGGCTTCAAAAGGTAGAATCAAAGAACGTGGAGTTGGAACGCGCTTTCATGCGGCAGCAGGAGCAGATCGACACAATTAGCCAGCAAAGGGCGTCTCAGCGGCAGGAGCAACCAGATCCAGCATTGGATAGTACCATCCCATCTATGTCGAAAAGCAGCGTGGGTTCCACGGGGGTCCCAGCCGATGATGCACTGCTGGTCGCTATCCCGTGGATGATATCCAAGAGACGACAACTTGTGAGCTACACATGAAAATGAAGAACATATCCATGAAGGTGGTAGACGGCTTTGCTTTACCGAATGCACCTGAAGCAACCATCCACGGCAATCCGATTCCACCTGGCTATGCTCGTGTCGGGGTGGATGAAGTTCTGTTGGGATATGACTCACTAGAGCTTGACTTTCCTGGAGGTCAAGGGGAGCAGACACTGGGAGAAGCCATACGTGGTCTCATTGTATGGAGAAAGGAATGCATCGTGTTTCCAAACTCGGTGCCAAGGCCATCGACTCCTCCTCCAAGTCCGCCGCGTCAGCCGACTCCAACCCACCTCGAGACGGAGCGCAGCGCGAGTCCGCCATATCGATCTCCGCCGCGTCAGCCGAATCCACCCCACCTCGAGACGGAGCCCACCGCTGGGCTCCGTACTCGCGCTGGGCCCCGTACGCGATATCGATCTCCGCCGCGTGAACCGACTCCAAAGCGGAAGAGAGCACCAAAGAAGAAACCCGAGCCTCCTGCCAAAAAGAAGTTAGCTTACGAGATGACTGAGGAGGAAAACAAAGGGGTCGTGGATGCCCAAGTGAAGGCCCATTTTGCACCGAAACCGCCCCCGCCGCCGAAGGAGAAAATACCTGAGAAAGTCGTACAACACTTTGTGGATCTTGCTAAACCGGCTGTGGAGAAAAGGCGATCAGACTATGAACGCTCTATTAGCAAGTCATATTATCAACAAGAAAATCAGCAGTCGAGCCTTACAGGTAGTAATAAAAGCGGGAAAACTGTTCCCCAGCTCGGAGAATAGGCAGTGCAATCGATCCCCCCGCTCAAGGTGAGTACCGATAAGGCGGTAACCGACGCTGATAGAGAGATGGCTGGAGAGATGGGTATCACTGTTGAACAACTCCTAGGCATCGAGGAAGTCCCCATGATGGATCCGAAGAAACTAGCATCGAAATATGTCCCCGGGAACCCTCTGGTCAGGCCTGACAAGGAGGAGCTTCTATCAACGCAAATGCGTAGATTGCATGACTGGTACCTGAGAGAAATAAAGGCCGGGCGAGAGAGCCTCATGGTGAAAGTCAAGCCAGAGCATTACTTCCATGGAAAAGATGTGTGGATTGAATTTCCAGAAATTTTTCAGTTATTCAATCAAGACACACTCGACAAATCTCTCATCAGTTGCTATTGTCTGGAAGTGATTTCTTTCTGTAATTTAAGTCTCTAGCTCAGCTCATTCATTGCCTGTAATTATCCCCACTATATTCTTTTGTGTGGTATTATGCAGAATGAAGATTTTTGAATTGAAAAGAGATGGAGTCTCTGGCATTGGGTTCATTGACCCAAATACCGTTAATGAAAATGTGTTAAATAACCACAAACAAGACACAGAGAATAGCTTGCTAATGTTTTTGAAGGAACTAAATACGAGACCAGAAATACTTTTTCCTTACAACTTCAGGTGAGTGTTACTGTATTGTACTACAAATTCTATTTTTGCTTACTCGATGTTAAGTGTAGTTGATGAGTTATGCATGCCCGCTTATACAAACGTGTGCGCAGATTCCACTGGATCCTGCTAATCATTAGAGTTGACGAGGGAACTGTTGAAGTACTGGACTCACTAGGTAAAGACCCTGCAGAATACAACAGCCTGTTTTTGATGCTCGACAGGTAATTTCAATCATTATCGCACTATGTCGGCCTCTTTAGTTCATTTCCTGATATCAAGTAATTAATAACTCCTTTATTCATTTTCTTTGCCGGGCAGGGTTTGCAAAAAGTTCATCAAAGAGGTTGCCGGTGAATGGAAACCACAGCTGAAATGTCGACGGTCCAAGGTAATTAAGTAGTACTAGCTACGTCCGCACATCTCTTTAATTCTAGTTTCAATACCATTATCATGCTTGATTATTATCTGATTGAATTCTATTCTCGTAAAGTGTATGAGGCAGGAAAAGGGGACTAATTTATGTGCATACTACGTTTGCGAGAACATTCGCTTTATGACCGAAAGGAGCAGAGATGCAAGACATCGTTGGGTACGCAAATACTATTCACAATTTTTTTTATCATGATCTAATATATACACACACAACTAATATATTCATATTGATCTCCTTCTTTAAAGATGGTGGAGATGCGGGATAGGCTCCTACCAAAGGACCGCATACGAGCACTTCAAGAGGAAATGGCGGGATTTTTGCTTGAGCAGGTCATATCTCCCGACGGAGAATATCATTTCACCTAATGCCTGCATGTAATGATTTGCAAATTATAGGAGAAATTGTATATACCAAATTGTATATATATATATATGTGTATGCATGGTCGTACGAGGAATTCTATGATATATGATTGGTTCTACGAGAAATTCTATTATATATGCATAACGTGTACAGTATGTAGTAGCGTAAAAAATGTTTGAAATGAAAAAGAATTAAATGGAAAACACAAAATGAAAAGGAAAAATAAACAACAAACCCTAAACCCCTAAACCCCTAAACCTTTAGTCCCGGTTGGTGTCACCAACCGGGACTAAAGGTCCCCAGCCCCCGGCGCGCGCTGCCGGCCACGTAGCAGGGATTTAGTCCCGGTTGGTGTCACCAACCGAGACTAAAGATCCCCAGCCCCCGGCGTGCGCTGCCGGCCACGTGGCAGGGATTTAGTCCCGGGTCGTGGCCAACCGGGACTAAAGGGTGGGGGCCTTTAGTCCCGATTTATTAGTCCCGGTTGGTGAACCGGGACTAAAGGCACTTCCCAACCGGGACTAAAGGCCGTTTCTCCACTAGTGATAGGTCCTATATGAATTTCTAAAGTTGCTCTTACTACTCTCTCTCTCTTTAATTTTCCACTCCATGCATGTTGGCAGTCTGAACAATATATGGTCATGTAAACATTTTCCACTTCTTAATTTTGCCTTTTCCCTACTTGGACAAAACATTTGAGTTCAGTATTATCAAGTGGGAGAGTGTTATGTTTCCATGTAAAGGAGCAATTATAAATGCTTAATGATTATTGTGCTCCGGTTCAACGTTTTCTATAAATAAGTTCTGAGTTGCTATCATTACTCAGTTTGCTAGATATTTTCTACATTGCAAGCTTATTTAAAGATTCGGCATTCTTTGGTATCGTGCTGTTTCCATAATGTGAACATAGCATGAAATGCAATAGAGGCTTTTGCGAGTTTGATGATTTCTGGAGTCTAATTAAGTTGAAAATGCAGATTGGCTTACCTGGTGTAGTTCACATTTGCCCTGCCATGTAACAAATTTTGAACTAATTTTTTTTAATAGCACTAGTGAACTGAGAAGTGCATCTATGCTTATTAATTTGGCAAAAGGTTTCATGTTGGTTTATTTTTTGATGAAAATGTTTGTTTTATTCTTATGCAAGTAATCTGGACCATTCTCACAAACAGAGGCATGCGTAGAAACAATTATCTGGACCATTTTGAATCTGATGAGTGACTTTTCGGCCACTGCATCAACAATTATCCTTGGTTTGAAGGTGTTAAAGAGATACGTAGGCGGCATCGAGCTTTACTCATGGCACACAGCCCCATGACTGCAGGAGACAGATGTCATTGATATAACCAAAGACATGTGTTCTATTTTCTGTATTTGTAAGTATGAACTGGTTGGACAATTTTAATATATTGCCATGGCCTCACAAACTAAAATGTACACTACAGGAATAAACAATGGTTGATAAGATAGTCTTATCTTAACCCCACCTCTTAATATCTATGTTCTTTATCTCTATATCTATCTCTTTTTTTTTGTGAAAATGATCCAGATCTATTATCAAAATTCACTGGAAATCCAGTACAAAGCACCTCAAACTAAATAAAAATTACATCCAAATTCTAAGACCACCGAACGACCACTACCGCTGCCAGAATGAGCCGCCGACGCGGCGCTGTCGTCGCTCCTCTACCGGAGCCGGCTTGACCTGGTTGATGACAGCCGGGAAGTCTTCATGTACGTGCCCCTACAGACTAGCGCCCTGGAGTCGTAGTCGTCGGCGTTGAACCCTTGAATAGATCGATCTGAAGCACCAGACACCAAATCTCGCCATATGATAAGAAACCCTAACCTCACCGCCCCAAGGGACGGCAGAAATCTATGTTGCAGTTCCGTCGACAACGTCCAGATGGACAAAGTCGAGGAGGATTGAAGCCCGGAAGACAAACTCGAAGAAGAAGCGCCGTACCTGCATGGACTAAAAAAATCTAACCTAAGCTACTAACCGGAGCGGAGGCACCAAGATTCCCCTCCCCTCCACCAGCCGCCGGAGTGGTGGGAAGAGGGGAGCCGAATCCACCGGCTCGTCGGAGAAGCCTGGATAGAGAGTTTGCTCTAGCCACCGAGGGGAAGGGGAGAAAACGCTTTGAAATAGTCATCACAATTTCTCCGCCTCTTGCATTCATTTTTGTTCTGAAATCAGGGAATTAGTTTCTCTCACGCATCGGCTTCTCCACATTTGTGTTCATAGCACTACTCGGAACACACGATTCATCACGTTCCCATGTTTAGCTCGTGCAGTCGAAATCCCCATCTGCCTTGGCGCACATTGCTTGTCGGAGAATTCTTTTGGTCAAGAAAGAACGCACCTGCAGGTAGGTGAAGCTAGTATTTTTTTTTTGGACATCAAAGTACTCTTTATTGCAGGTAGATGAAGCTAGTTTGATTGACACAGAGAACACAAGTACATATAACCTACAAAAGGAAATGCTAGATGGATTCTTCCCTGATCAAACACATTTAACCGAGCACGAGATATGTTTTTTACTTTGCTGTTAATTTCTTTTTGTTTTTTGATCGTACAGGGGTGGACGAGAGCCCAGCTGGCTTTTGTTATCTGCTTGGAGTCAACTTGAGCATGGCCCGGCCCGGTCGGTGCACATCCCGAGCCGCGTCGGTCTTTTGGGAGCTTCTGGCTAGAACCCAATGCATTATCTTCGCGGATCCTCTCGTCTGTGGCGGCCGCATCATCTCCACGTCCTTTATCGCCTCTGCCGAAGCTAGGGCCTAAAGCGCTAGCGACTCTGCTCGGTCATCACAACACTCTCCGACCCGCTCCCTTGTTCGGTCTGGAAGATCACATCTAGGCGTGGGACCGGTCTATCTTTCCATGGGGGCCTGCTCATCTGATGCGTCCTCCCTCCCTGGCGACGACAAATCCATTTTCCACTGACGCTAGCACACGCTGTCATCACCACCTTCATCAGTGGCCTCCTTCCCTGCCAGGGCACTCGCCCCCTACCCTAAGATCTTCGTCCCGGAGGTGTTGGTGCACGATGCTCAACATTTCTGCTTCGCTAACTTGGATACCTCGCTTCGCAACCCCTACATGCTCATTCGCACAGCGCTGGAGTGTCAAGCCAACAACCCTCTGTTCGTCTTAGCGGCCGCCACCAGCTGCACGGATCTCCTCATCTTTGAGTCCGAGGATATAAGAGAGATGGCCATGGTCCACTTCGCGGTCATATTCAACGGGCTTGAGGCCGAGCTCGCTCGCCCTGAGGACGTCGACAACCATGCGGACACTGTCTATAATAGGCTTGTGGAGCTCGAGGACACGTGCTATCCTTTCAAACTGATAGTTTGGAGAATAATAACTGTATTGATTGGGGCCTCAAAGGGCTGTTTATATAGATTACAAGACTTGGGCTCCAAGACTAATAGAGATAGATTACAATTCCAAACCTTGCCGGATATGGTAACGTAACCGACCTATACTCTAATATCCCCCCGTAGTCTCAGCGTCAGGAGTAACGATGTTGAGACTGGAGCGTATGTCGTTGAAAGATGCAGTCGGAAGTCCTTTGGTGAAAATGTCAGCAAATTGAGCACTGGTAGGTACATGAAGTACGCGAACCTCGCCAAGAGCCACCTTCTCTCGAACAAAGTGTATGTCAATCTCAATATGCTTGGTGCGACGATGCTGAACTGGATTGGAAGCCATGTATACTGCGGAGATGTTATCACAATAAACGATGGTGGCACGATCCAGTGGGCGATAAAGTTCCACGAGAAGCTGACGCAGCCACACCGCTTCAGCCACAACATGAGCAACCGACCTATACTCAGCCTCAGCAGAAGACCTGGAAACTATTGCCTGCCTTTTAGAACACCAAGAAACAAGATTATCACCCAAATAAACGCAAAATCCGGATGTGGACCGTCGAGTATCTGGACAGCCTGCCCAGTCTGCATCAGAATAAACTGTCAAGCTTGTCGGGGAAGAAGAATTAATAAGAAGACCATGATCAAGAGTTCCTTTTAAGTAGCGAAGAATGCGGTGGACGTGAGCAAGGTGAGGAGCACGAGGATCATGCATAAAAAGACAGGCTTGCTGAACGGAGTAGGAAATGTCAGGCCTAGTGAGAGTGGCATATTGGAGAGCACCAGTGATGCTACGATACAAAGTGGGATCAGAAACTGGATCACCATCAGCCGACAACTTAGCACCAACGTCGGCCGGTGTACGAGTGGGTTGACAATCAGACATACCAGCACGAGAAAGCAAGTCTAAAAGATAGGATCGTTGAGAGAGAAAAAGAGAAGATTTTGTACGAGAAACGGTAACGCCAAGAAAATGATGAAGAGGACCAAGATCAGTCATGGAAAATTCATGATTAAGAGAATAGATTATATGTTGAAGAAAAGAGTCAGAGCTAGCCGTGAGAACGATATCATCAACATAAAGCAAGAGATAGACAATGTGGGAAGAGGAGCGAAAAATAAATAAGGAAGAATCAGATTTGGAGGGAATGAAGCCTACTGTGTGAATAAAGGTAGCAAAACGTTGAAACCATGCACGAGGAGCTTGTTTAAGACCATAAAGAGATTTGTGAAGAAGGCAAACAGAATTGGGAGAAGAGGGATCCTCAAAACCGGATGGTTGCTGACAATAAACAGTTTCATTAAGAGTGCCGTGAAGAAAAGCATTTTTAACGTCTAGCTGATGAATGGGCCAAGAGGAGGAAACGGCAAGACTAAGAACAACGCGAAAAGTACTGGGTTTAACAATAGGAGAAAAAGTTTCATCAAAATCAATGCCTTGTTGCTGAGAGAAACCACGACACACCCATCTGGCTTTGTAGCGAGCAAGAGTGCCATCAGAATGAAATTTATGACGAAAAACCCATTTTCCAGAAACAACATTAACGCCAGGAGGTGTGGGAACAAGAGTCCATGTATTATTTTGTTGAAGAGCGTTAAATTCATCGCTCATAGCTGAGAGCCAAAGAGGATCAAGAAGAGCTCGTTTGTAAGAAGAGGGAATAGGAGAAAGGGCCGAGGTTGCCGGGGTTGCCGTGCTTGGCGAAGCCGTGGTTGCCGGGGTTGCCGGACTGGGCGGACTTGCCGGGGTTGGGGTGGCTGTGAGGTTGAGACGTTTGGTGGGTAGAAGAAATCCGCGTTTGCCGCGGGTGCACATGACGTGATCATTAGTGGGTGGTGGAATGGGGACCGCGTTGGGTGGTAGTGGTGACGGGGAGGTTGGCCGTGCCGAGGTTGCCGGAGTCGTCGGACTTGTCTGGCGTGCCGGGCTTGCCGGGAACGGGCTTGCCGGGACCGTGCTTGCCGGGTCTGCTGGTGGCGTGGGTGTCAGACTTGCCGGAGTTGCCGGACTTGTCTGGCGTGCCGGGCTTGCCGGGACCGTCCTTGCCGGGTCTGCTGGTGGCGTGGTTTCCTGGCTTGCCGGGTCCGGGCTTGCCGGGCCTGTCGGTGCTGTGATTGGCGAGCTGGCCGGACGTGCCGGGTTTGCCGGGCTGCCCAGGCTTGCTAGGCTTGCCGGGCTGCCCAGGCTTGCCGGACTTGCCGCGGGAGTGGTGGTAGGGATTGATGCGGTGTGAGTGACAGAAAAAGGAAACGTGTTTTCATCAAATGTGACGTGGCGAGAGACAAGCACGCGACCAGAAGAGGGATCAAAACAGCGATATCCTTTGTGATCATCAGAAAGGCCAAGATGAATGCAAGGAAGTGAACGGGGTTCGAGTTTGTTGGAGGCGGTAGAGGCAGTGTTCGGGAAACAAAGACAGCCAAAAACACGGAAAAAGGAATAATCGGGATGAGAGAGAAAAAGAGATTGAAAAGGCGAATAAAGAGGACAAGTTTTAGTGGGACGAATATTTAGAAGTAGAGTGGCAGTGCGGAGGGCTTCGGCACAAAAACGAGAGGGTAGAGAAGCTTGGAGGAGCAAGGTGCGAAGAATATCATTAATGGAGCGAAGAGAACGTTCAGCTTTACCGTTTTGAGGGGAGGTATAAGGACATGAAAAACGAAGAAGAATGCCTTGAGAGAGAAAGAAGGTGCGGTTTTGAGTGTTGTCAAATTCTCGACCATTATCACACTGAATAAATCTAAGGGGCAAGCCAAAGTGTGTAAGAACATATTGTCGAAAATTGAGAAAGATGGCATGTGCTTCAAATTTAGCGCGGAGAGGAAAAGTCCAAATATAATGAGAGTAGTCATCCAAAATCACAAGATAATATTTGTAACCAGAGACACTAGGAACGGGAGAAGTCCATAAATCACAGTGAATTAACTCAAAAGGAAAAGTGCTAACGGTAGTAGAGGTTCCAAAAGGTAATCTAACATGTTTGCCGCATTGACAGGCAGTACAAAGAGAGGGATTATGAGGAACACTAGAACTAGGGATAGAAAATTCTTGCAGCAAAGATGACAAGGTTGATTTACTGGGGTGTCCTAGACGACGATGCCACAAGTCCACTGAAGCAAGCATGGCGCGGGGAGTGGACGTGCGTGTGCCATGAAGCGGATAAAGATCGCCCGTGCTATTGTACCGAGCGAGTACCTCCCCCGTTGCCAGATCCTTCACAGACAAACCAAAAGGGTCAAAAGCCAAAATTACTCGATTGCCAATACAAAATTGGCGAACAGAAATAAGATTTTTGTTGAGGGAAGGAGAAACAAGAATATTGCGAAGAAGAAAATTGCCGAAAGAGGAAGGGATGTAAGAGTGACCGGTGGCGGAAACAGGTATGGTGGAACCATCACCAATGGTGATCGTAGAAAAATAAGAAGGAGAGCAAGCTGACAGCAAATTCATATTTGAAGACATATGCGAGGAAGCACCAGAATCGAAAATCCAATCCGTACCTTCGTTATTGAGTGTAAAGTTGTTCATGGCGTTGAGGAAGGCGGCTTGATCCCAGGCCGGCTGCTGGGGAGGAGCAGAGGGGCCAGGAGCGTGCATGGGAGCGTAGGGCAGGGTCGGCGACTGGTAGTATGCCGTCGGGGCCGGCAAGCCCGGCAAGCCCGGCAAGGTGCCGTAAGAGGCCGGCAAGCCCGGCAAGCCCGGCAAGCCCGGCAAGGTGCCGTAAGAAGCCGTCAAGGTATAGTAGGGTGGCGGTAGTCCTGGCGCGCTGGGAGGTGGCGTAGGAGTGGCGGTGTAGACATGCGCCGGCGGATTGGGCCCAGGGAGTCTAGGAGAGCCGGTTGCCGGGCGGAGGCCAGGGCTCCACGTGCCCGTGAAAGCAGGCGGGGCACCGTACGGCGAAGGAGCCGACCAGGGCATCGGCCAAGCTTGAACAAGGCCAGTCCAGGGATCGTGCGGAGACTGCCACGTGGAGGGGGCCGATGGCGATGGAGAGGCCGATGGCGGAGCTGGGGCAGTGCCGGCAGAGCGAGATGCAGCGGGCCGGTAGATCGGATTCTTGCCCCGGTAGTTCGGGCTCGTGCGCCAGCCTGGAGGCGGTGGAGTAGCTGTTGCCGCCGCGGTAGGAGGGGAGGGTGCGGCAGATTGGTGCGGCACGCCAGGCGCGGCCCCGGCAAGCCCGGCCCCGGCAAGCTTGGCCGCGGCAGAAGCGGCAGCGTGAAACACCTGCGGCGGCCGTTGCGCCTTGCGAGCTTGATTCTTCTCTTCTTGCTGGAGGAGGGAGCGAACCTCCTTGAAGGTGGGGTAGGGCTTGAGCATGGGGATGAAGGACTGCTGCTTCTCGAACTGCTCGCCGAGGCCGACGAGGAGAGCGTTGATGAGGGCGCGATCGTCGACGTGATCGCCGAGTTCACGAAGTTCGTCGCCGATCGCCTTGATTCGCTGGCAGAAAACGGTGACCGGGGCGTCTCCTTGGACGATCGTACGGAGCTCGGTGTTGAGGGCGTTGATGCGCGCGTCGGAGTTGTCCTGGAACAGCTGCTGAAGGGACGCCCAAAGCTCGGCGGCGGTGGCGTCGTCGGAGGAGACCAGATTGAAGAGCTCCGTGGAGATACGTGTGTAAATCCACTGGATGATGGTGAGATCATCTTTCACCCAGCGAGGATCGGCGTGCTGCGGAGGGTAGGATGGATCTATGTGGTGGCGGAGGCCGCAGCGGCCGAGATGGATGGTGAAGAGGTGGCGCCAATGGTAGTAGTTGTGGGCGCCAAGATCTAACGAGATCGGGATGAAGGGGGAGACGTCGGCAATGGTGTCGGCGAGGTAGATAATTGGGAATTGAGGGGGAGGTATTTGGGTAGTTGTGGAGGAGGAGGAAGAAGTGGGGGTGCCGGCGGCGCGGAACTCGGCCATGGAGAAGAAGGGCCGAGTCGGCCGGGGCGGCGGCACGGGTGGCGGTGCCATGCCAGGTGCGGAAAACTTAGGCGTCTGATACCATGATAGTTTGGAGAATAATAACTATATTGATTGGGGCCTCAAAGGGCTGTTTATATAGATTACAAGACTTGGGCTCCAAGACTAATAGAGATAGATTACAATTCCAAACCTTGCCGGATATGGTAACGTAACCGACCTATACTCTAATACAAACTCTGACATCCTCAAGGCGCCAACTTCGTTTTTGGTCACCTCAGCCAACTAAGTCACGTCGACCTCCTTTGTATGTCCTCCAACGACTACACCGTGGTGCGCATGTATGTCCAGCTAGAGGCCGAGGCCATGCCGCCGGCCAGCTGCATCCTCAGGCTTTCCCTCTGTGCCATTGTTGAAGTCAAAATCCATATCGCTAAAATGTGGACGCGTCCTCGCTGTCCGCAAGGATGAAATTGCACTAATTCTTGTTATTTAATAACCATGATAGTTTTAGTTAAGGTTTCGCGGCCACGCGGACGCCGCCCGCTTGCATCCCTAACACCAGACATCACCGACGGTACAACCGTGGACAAAAAAACTGGCTCACCATCATAGTTAGGGCCTCCATCCACTACTCTCGCATCTGTCATGCTTGGGCACCTAGCACCAGACATGGCCACTTTCTGAGCGCCGCACCGTCGAGGACATCATCTGCCACCACGGAGCACCTTGCTACTAGGGAGTCGCATGGAGGAGCCGGGATTGTCGTCCCTCTCGGAGGAGGCCCTCCATTGATGCTAATTGGCAATATCTGGTCACCACCATGCCTCCTTGAGTAGCGGTGTCGACGGTAGGGGGCAGCAGTGGTAGATTGGTGGTGGCATGAAGAACACATCATCACACTCTCCAACTTGAAGTGTTCATAAAAAGGACGATATATTGTCGTGATATTATGAATAAAAATAGTAGTAGCCATGGCGACACATGGACAATGACCTGGCCACCTTCCTCGATTACCTCGCCTTCGTTGAGGAGAAATACATGACCTTCCTCTAGTCCAGAAGGATCGCCGTCATATCGGTCGATTGAGCTAATTAGTTCATCAACCGGATCAATTGTTCATTTCACCAAAAATTATGGTTATTCATTAAGGATTGATATAGGTCACGGTTTTGAAGTCATGTAAATTAGGTAGACCTTCTAGCAACAATAAGAACAACATCAGCAACCATATTGTTCTTCTCATTAAGAGTGTCCATTGATTTATGATCGGTTGTTATATATGTATATGGTACGTAGCTAGCTAGTGTGATGACACATTGGAGATGTATGCCTCTATGTATCCATCAATATTTCAGCCATTGGTTTGTCACGTCAAATTAACTAAGAAGGTTTAGCCGAGTTGGATTTTTTATGAGCCAGCCTTTTACATCCATGATGACTAAGTTTAAACTAGTGCGCATTCAGCGGTCTAAATATTTCAGCGTTACTTTTCATGTGCTGATGTGTGCAGTAGATCGATTCGCTCTCATGCGATTTCTTAGCTGGAGTAACAGAGAAATTTGCGTTGACATGGTAAATGAATGGACAAAAATGACTCTTCGACCTTGATACATATCATTTGATTATTTCAAAATGCATTATATTGTTCAGTTTTGTGCTACGGTATATATATATATATATATATAGTTTTTTAGCTAATCACTGAATAATAAATCGAGAATCATTGGTAGAAAAAAGTTAGCCACTTGCATTGTTGGAAAGAAATTAAACGACAGTATAGAGCTTGTACGTACTGTTTCTTTGCGAGTGAATATTTCTCTCCCTCAAAAAAGAAAAAGAAAAAGAAAAGAAATGGTAATTTCTCGCTGAAAGCCTGGGGCTGGGCGGATCTGAGCCATGCCGCCGTTCCCGAGCTGGGCGGATCTGCCGCCGGAGCTCCTCCGCCGCATCGCCGACGGCCTCGGCGAATTCAAGTGCTACGCCGGCGTGCGGGGCGCCTGCACGGCATGGCTTCTAATCTGATCACCGCCAAAAAAAATCTTCTAATTTGATGTGCCATTAATTCTGTTGAGGCTTTAGTACTCGACCGTGATAACATGTGGTTAACTAGGACTGGCTTTGGCAAGTATTCTTGACATAAGAAGTAGTATGTGAAAATGAAGCAAGACGAATCAAGCTAGCTATATAGGTTCGTGCAGAAGGTAGGTCAGAGAAGGACGATAGTTGCAATGGCCGCAAACCGTACTGCATCACCATGCACCTGCAGCTAGTTTTGATCGTTTACATCACTACATGGCCATTATAAATTTGCACTAGTCCGTGATGTTAGCTTTGCACCTGTCTTGACCTGGTTAGTCAACTATACTCCAGCGGTTGTGGTCTCCACTTCACTACATGGTCAAGTTTCTCCATGAATTCTATCTATGTATGTGTGCGAGTCATTGATTAATAGTTAGGTGGTGGGATTGTGAGGCAGCAGAAATTTGATTGAGCAGTAAAATAAAGGTATTCGAAGTTTCACACCAGGATACAGAGATAGCGAAAAAGACTAGTGCTTGCAGTGTTGCAGAGTAACCCGATACTTCATCCCAAAAGTGAGAAAAGCGAAACGAGGGTATCAAGCTAGGGAGAGATGGCAGGGCTGTGTGGTGGGTGTGTGAACCGCTGCGCCTTTAGTGAGGAGCGTGTCGTTACAGGGGACCATCTAGCTCTTTTCCGTTTGGATGAGTGCATGTGGTTACAGGAGCCCTAGCTTTAGTGAGGAGACAGACAAGCCTAAGTACACAACAGAATTCTGGAATTTAGCAGCGCAAACCAAGTGTCACTTCACATGGTTGTTCGAAGGCCAAAGGTGCAATCACTATTGAATTTTGTTGGTTATTGGGCTTACACGCATATTGGTCACACATGTGTGTTCTAAAAAAATTTGCATCTTATTTTTTAAAATTCTTTGCATCTTATTCCCTCATGATAGTGTCAAGTATATACATTTCACAGGGTGTCATTGCGACATTAATATAGCACAGTAAGACTAGCGTACTCATGGAGAAATAAAATGACGCAAGCATGAAGGCGCCTAAAAATCCAAAATGGCATTCCTAATCTCAGATTGAACATGATTCCATAATAACCCATGCACGATTCCAATATATGTGCTCATTGTTGTAACTGAAGACAAAGAAAAGGACACTTGCAACCATAACTGTTTTCTGCCTTTCGGAAAATCTCCCATCTTGATGGATTCAGGCTAGCATACTATCCCTGCTTACTACAGCATGGAGATAAACACCCCAAACATATACACTTCTGCTTCAGTACACCACCCTTAACTGAAACAATGGCTGAGATTAAAACATACCACTTTAGTTAGAAGGGTATGATGGTCAAGTATAAAATAAGCACTTCATTTTTTCGCGGGAATTAATCAATCCATTAATCGGTCTACCAATTTATTCGAATAGTGGACAAACGGGAGTTATCATCAAGCTTACGTGTTCACCTACTTTGTCTATCAAGTAAGTCAGGATTAGTTCGTGGACTCTTGGACCAGGATCAATTTTCTACTATGGTGGTGAGGTCATGCGTGGAGTGCACATGCTATGGCGTCGTAGCGTCGCAGCCTTGCCGGAGGGCGCATCTCACGGTATCGTTATAGGGGTACCCTCGCTGGAGTTGTGTGAGGCATAGATACTGATGGTGATCGAGAGAAGTGCTACAAGATGCGGAAGTCGCCGTCAAGCAAAACGATATGAGATGGAAAAGGGAAAACAGGAAACTGATTCTCCTCGCACGAACTAGAGGAGGTGATCGGTGGCACCGAGGGGCGAGCCCCGCTGGCTCCTTCTCCTCCAACGCGACGTCGGAACTGCATCTCCTCCGCGGTCCACGATGGCGCTCCTCCCCGGCGGAGCGGCGCTAGCTTTCTTCCATGGCACTGTGCTCGGTATATATAACTACGGCGGATCCTATTTGACGCTCGCAGGCATCAAATGGAGGCCGTGACGCCCACGTGAGATACCAGTTGGGCCGGCCCACTTTGGGTATCACGTGTGGGGTTCTTTTTCATTCGCTGTTCGGGGTAACTCACTTCGGTTTAGTACGCTGTCTGCTGTGCTTTTTTTGTTTTTCTTTCCCTGGATTTCTTCTTTCGTTTTCTGTTTGAGTTTTTCGTCTTGGTTTTTATTTAGTTTTATTTCTCTTTTTTGTGGTTTTTTTCTCTCTTCCAGGTTTGGTTTGTCCATTGGTTTCTTTCTTCTGGTTTTTGTTCCGATTTTTTTTTCTTTGCAGATTTGCTTTTCTTTGGCTTATTCTTTCTATTTTTTAATTGTTTTTGGTTTTCTTCTCTTTTTTGTGTATTATACAAACAGCTCACACATGTATTTACAAAAATGTTCATCATACATTTAAGAAAATGTTTCCCGTGTATTGAGAGAATGTTCTTCTTTCGTTAGAAGCACGGTTTTGCTTCCGCGAGAGGCACGGTTTTACTTCCGCGAGAGCCGCGGCCGTGCCTCGCGAAAACGGAAAAAAAACGTGTTTTCTCTTCTTTTTTTTCCGCGAGAGATACGGTTTTGATTCCGCGAGAGGCACGGCCGTGCCTCTCGGAAAACGAAAAAAAACGCATTTTCTCTTTTTTTTTCTCCGTGAGAGGCACGGTTTTGCTTCTGCGAGAGACACGGCCGTGCCTCTCGGAAACGGAAAAAAAATGTGTTTTCTTTTTTTTCTTCCGTGAGAGGCACGGTTTTGCTTCCGCGAGAGGCACGGCCGTGCATCTCGGAAACAGCTTCTGAAAAGGGAAAAAATGTGCTCCCGGTTCGGTTTTTTCGTACGGTTTTTTTCGTGAAAAAAAGTTTGTCAAAACTTATCAACATTGAATCTAGTTTTGAAGATCTCGACGCGAGGAATCCAACGGTGAAAACGATTCGAGATTTGGACGCACGATTTAAGAGATAAAACGTTTTGAATAAATGGATCTACGAAAAAAGATAAAACTTCCGGGTTGCGACAAGTGGCGCACCTGCAGCGCACCTGCAGCGCGCCACTTGTCACAACCTGGGAAAGAGTGATCTTTGGAAAGAGTACTCCTCAATTAGTGATTTCGCCGTTTGCCGCCCGCGGGCGACGAACACAAGCTCTCTGTAACTACCGAGAGAATTACAGGTACACACGTACTAGGCCACCCTCAATCTCTGCCTGTATTCTGGATAAAAGAAAACCAGCCCATGTAAAAGCCCACTAACATTCAGATTGGCCAGTTAGACTCCGCTCCAGCTTCCTGAAAAGCCACGTTCTCCGGTGATTAGCGTGAGATTTGGGCAGGCTCCGGCGCCGCCGTCCTGTGCCCTAGCCGTCCACCTGCATCTCCTCTCCCTGCTTTCCTGCTCACCATCCGATTCATACCGCGAGCCGGCAATGCAGCCTACTTCACTGCTCCAGCCAACGAACTAGCCAAGGTTGACACATCATACTATACTTATCTCTCTCAGTTTCTCATCTTATATCAGTTTTGAAATTTTGCATTACATATTAGTTATTTTGTTATGTGATTTTAGCTTTAATATTGATTGATGTTTAATATATTTACACAATTGGTAGCCTTTCACTCTATCCATGTCTTATCCGTATGAATATTCACATGCATATTTATTTGAAGTGCTCCAACAATACAGGGCTTCAAAAGAGTGTACAAAATATTGTCAAACGTTGATTAATTTTCGTTTCGCGAGATTTCAGACACTCAATGTTTCCTTTTTTAGCATAAGTCATGCCCAATTTTTCTGTCCATCCATAGCCTTTAATATTGGTTGATGTTTAATATATTTACACAATTCGTAGCCTTTTACTCTATCCATGCCTTATCCGTATGAATATTCACATGCATATTTATTTGGAGTGCTCCAACAATACAGGGCTTCAAAAGAGTGTACAAAATATCGTCAAACGTTGATTAATTTCCGTTTTGCGAGATTTCAGACACTCGATATTTCTTTTTTGAGCATAAGTCATGCCCATTTTTTCTGTCCATGCATAGCCTTTAATATTGCTTGATGTTTAATATATTTACACAATTGGCAGTCTTTTACTCTATCCATGTCTTATCCGTATGAATATTCACATGCATATTTATTTGGAGTGCTCGAACAATACAGGGCTTCAAAAGAGTGTACAAAACAGCGTCCAACGTTGATTAATTTCCGTTTCGCGAGATTTCACACACTCAATGTTTCCTTTTTTAGCATAAGTCATGCCCAAATTTTCTGTTCATCCATAGCCTTTAATATTGGTTGATGTTTAATTTATTTACACAATTGGTTACGAACCGGGACCAAAGGGGCTCCACGTGGCCGTTGTGGGGAGCCCAGGCAGGAGGACCTTTAGTCCCGGTTGGTAACACCAACTGGGACTAAAGGAGCTCCACGTGGCCGCTTCGCAGCACTCAGGCAGGAGGACCTTTAGTCCCGGTTGGTAACACCAACCGGGACCAAAACGCGCTGGGTTTTTTTTTTTTTAAAGGGGGGGTTTAGGGGTTTTGGAGGGTTTAGGGGTTTCATATTGTGTTAGCTAGCTAATAGAGAGAAGTGACCTCTCTTTCTCCGTGCTTGGTCGACGCTAGCTACTACATATAGAGAGAACTCGACGCTAGCTAGTAAGCAAATGAAGGAAACCATTAATTACACAAGATCGTCATGAACATATACAGAGAGAAGTGACCTCTCTTTCTCCGTGCTTGTTCGAACAACAAGTTTCCGTAAATCTATCCGACGCTACTACATATATACAATATAACATCCCTGACATCATCAAGCGCCAAACTCCCATTGAATTTCCGCATGGTATTCTCCCTTTTCATGTATGACGTGGTCAAGAAAGAATCCCGCCAATTCCTCTTGAATTGCTCGTATGCGATCATGTGGTAGGAGTTCATCCCGCATCTGCCAGATCTAATTTAAAGAAGGGGGTCAATACATATATATGAATGAAACTCAACACAATTGATTGTAATAAAAAAAATTGTGAATATTGTTTACATACTTCAAATTGTTCTTCAAATCTGCCACGCTCAGAGGTCCTGTGGCGAATGTACTCGCAAACGTAGTATCCACATAAATTATTCCCGGGTTCCTGCCACAAGAACTTTACGAGAATAGAGTTCAATCAAACTTATAATCAAGCACGATAATGGTATTGATGAAACTGGAATCAATGAGAGATGCGCGGAACTAGCTAGTACTACGTACTTTGGGGTGTGTAAATCGCAGCTCGTTCTTCAGACCCGGAACCTGTCCGGTGAACTGTTTCCAAACCCTGCCAGGCAAAGAAAATGATTACTTGATATCAGGAAATGAACAAAAGTTTTCAATATGGTCCCGGTATTGATTGAACTTACTTCTGGAGCATTGCAGTCATGTCCGCATAATCCTTGGGATGTTTACATCTCGAGTCAAACACAGTTACTACTCCCCCGTCAAGCTTAATGGATAGCAGAATATAGTGGAAACTGCGCACGCATAACTCATCAATTACAGTACTTAACCTCGAGTAAGCGAAACCGAATATGCACAAGACAGTAACACTCACTTGAAGTTGTAAGGAAAAAGTATTTCCCTTTTGTTTTGATGTCGAAGGAACGCTTTTAGCAAGTTTTCCTCGGTATCTTTAACTCTTTCTTGTACCGCCCATTCATTTACGGTATTTGGGCTAATGAACCCAATGTCATAGATTTGTCTTTTTTTGCATTCGACGATCTTCAATCTGCATAATATAGTGAGGATAATTATATATACATGCAATGAACGAGTTGAGCTAGAGACTTAATTACAGAAGTAATACTTACAGACAGTAGCAACTCATGATTTGTTTGTCGAGGGCCTTTTGATTGAATAACTGAAATAACTCCACAAATTCAACAGGCATCAGGTCGACTCCAATGAGGTCGTGCTCATCTTTAATTCTCACCAGCAAACTATCGGACCCATTCTTCCTGCAGGTTTCCAAGTACCACTCATGCAATTTGTACATCATCGTTGTTAGAGGAGGGTGATCAGGTTTGACGAGAGGCTTCCTGTGCACGTATTTATATTCTTCTTTTGGTACCTCAGCCATTTCAAAAATTACATCATCCCCCAAGTAATCACCAGGATTGGTACCGAGCACCATCCCCGGATGATTAGCAACGATATCGCTAGACACCTTGAGCGGGGGGCACGATTTCTTCTCCTGTTCGCCGAGCTGGGGAATTGTTTTCCCACTTCTTCGTTCTGCTAACCTTGCATCACTAGAAGTACTTCCCGACCGCCGCGCTTCATCATATGTCTTTTGAATAATGCGGTCATAGTTCGATTGCGGCGGAGGCGGTGGTGGTCGCTTCAGGGCATCGATAGTGCGCTTCAATTTCACCGGATCTATTGTTTCCTTCGGAGGTGGAGTTTTCTTTGCAAAATGGGCCCTCACTTGGGCACGAACTATGTCCTCGTTTTCCTGCTCGGTCCTCTCATATGGTAACTTTTCCAGAGGCTTGAGAGATGGACCGTATCTGAATTGCATCCCGCCTCTGCTTGTACTGCTAGCCACCGGAGCGGCGGCGTCTCTGTTCCGTCGTTGCTGACAAGGCTGAGAAGGAGGCGGAGTGCTCCGACGCGCCGGAGGAGCCGGACCGGCGGCGTCTGTCTTCCGCCGTTGCCGACGAGGCGGAGGAGGAGGCAGACTGCTCCGACGCGCCGGAGTAGGCGAAGGAGGAGGCGGAGTGCCCTCACGCGTCGGAGGAGCCGGAGAAGGAGGCGGAGTGCCCTGATCACTCGCCGGAGGAGGAGGAGGAGGAGGAGGCGGAGTGCCCTGACTCGCCGGAGGAGGAGGAGAAGGCGGAGGCTTCCAGTTTGGAAGCTTGATGTACTCCTTCTGCCATAGACATGTACTCCTCAGAGCACGAACCAGCTGATTCTCCCCTTCACCTGTAGAGTGGTCAAGCTCGAGCTCCTCAAATCCCTGCATTACTTCATCCACCATCATAACAGCATAGCCATGTGGAATCGGAAGGCAGTGAAAAGTTCCGTTGGGTTGAGGAGGTGCAACAGAGCCGACAGCCGCCTTGAAAGTGAGGTTCCGGCATTTCGTCATAAGCTCGCAAGTTTGAGCCTCCGTGATAGTATCCACAGGGTAGATAGGAGCCGTGAAGTCAGTCTGAACGGGCTCCGTGGAAGCCACGCTGCTTCTCCGCTGAGATGGCGGGGTTGCTTCTGGGGTAGCTTCGTGCCGCTGAGATGGTTGGCCGGCAGCTCGCTGGCTCTCAAGTTCTTCCTCTAGCTTTTGTACTCTTGCACTCATCTTCTGCATGTCGCTCAGCTCTGCTTTCCTCTTTCCCTCCCGGCTTCTGTAACCGCCTGCGTCGAGAAACCCAACCTTCCACGGAACGGAGCTTGGTGTGCCTCGTGTTCGTCCAGGGTGCTCAGCATTCCCTAGGGCCTCAGCCAGCTCGTCCTTCTCTCTGTCGGGAATGAACGTCCCTTCCTGCGCTGCGGTGATATACTTCTGAAGCTTCGTGACGGGTATTGCAAGTTGCTCGTCCGTCCAACGGCACTTCCCTGTTTCAGGGTCCAAAGTTCCCCCAACCCCGAAGAACCAAGTCCTTGAACGGTCTGGCCAGTTGAATGTCTCTGGTTCGACCCCTTTAGTAATCAGGTCATTCTCAGCTTTGTCCCACAACGGCCGGGCTTTGAGGTAGCCACCTGACCCCGTGTGATGGTGATACTTCTTCTTTGCAGCATTGTTCTTGTTTGTCTCTGACATTATCTTACTCTTGTCCGATGTCTTGTAGGCCACAAATGCAGGCCAGTGATCTCTTATCTTCTCAAATCGGCCGATGAATTCTGGAGTCTCACCTTTGTCGACAAACTTTGATTTCAACTCCTTCTTCCACCTCCTGAATAGATCTGCCATCTTCTTAAGAGCACACGCCTTGACCAGTGGCTCTATAACTGGCTTATTCGGATCCTCCTCTGGCGGTAGGGTGAAATTTGCCTTCAGCAAGGTCCAAAGATCATCTTTCTGTCTATCGGTGACATAATCACCTTCAGGGGCGTCGTCCTTAGGCTTATTCCATTGCTTGATGCTGATCGGGATGTTGTCCCTAACAATAGCTCGCACTGAGCAGAAAATGCGTCCTTCTTCCGCTTGGGTTCAATCGGTAGGCCATCGTCCGCGAGTGCTGTGATCGTGAACCTTTCATCCTTGCGCAACCTCTTCTTCGGGCCTCGTCTCGTTACCGAAGTTTGGCTCGATCCGGAGGGCTATAAAAGAAGAAAGAAGAGTCAATATATGTACATACCAAAACAATTAATGCATCAATTAGCTAGTCAGCACCTCCGGAGCCATCATGATCATGTCACCGGAGCCATCATGATCATGTCCTTCCTCCTCCATTGTTCCATCGGTGTCGTTGAGAAACGACAAGACAGCATCTCCTCCGGCGAGGATTATCTCCCCCAACAACTGTTCTTGTTCCAAGTCTCTTTGATCCATAGTTTCTGCAAATATTACAACATGGCAATTAATATACAAACATGAATGTCCGACGTCCGGACCGCCTCTCTCATGAATGTCAAACAAGGGATTCTCTTAACCTTTAAGGGATTTAACAAAATGGCGCCATTCTGAATGTGCAGAAAATGGTCCTGATCTCATCTACCCTTCTATATGTCACGTTGTCTAGTGTCAAAGGATTCAAGAAAACCAAGGCTTCATCATTAGCCGGAAGTAACAGGCGCATAATGGTACGAAGCTCTCCGGCGAGCCAAACGCGGCGGCGCGGCTCGGGCTTCGGTCGGAAATCGCCCACAGGGCATCATTCGATGCGCGGCCGGGCTCGTTCGAACGGCAAGACAACAGCGCGTCGATTGGTGGTGGTCGCAGCGGCTGAAACGGCCGGAGTCGAGCGCTACTACCTCGACGGCAGCGAGCTTCTCGGGTGAGCTACGGGGATGCGGTGGGTGGGGTGGCCTCGACAACGCTCTTTCAGTCCCGGTTTGGGTGGACTCGAGAGTTTCTATGAGCATAAAAAAATCCTCCCCCCTCATTTTCCCGAGAGAGTTAGGGGACATACTTGCGGACTCCTCCCCCCTCATTTTCCCGAGAGAGTTAGGGGATACTTGCGGACTCCTCCCCCCTCATTTTCCTGAAGAGAGTTAGGGGATACTTGCGGACTCCTCCCCCCTCATTTTCCCGAGAGAGTTAGGGGATACTTGCGGACTCCTCCCCCCTCATTTTCCCGAGAGAGTTAGGGGACATACTTGCGGACTCCTCCCTCCTCATTTTCCCGAGAGAGTTAGGGGATACTTGCGGACTCCTCCCCCCTCATTTTCCCCGATTTACGCTCTTTCTTAATATGAACAAAAAAAATCATGAACGTTTAGTGAAGTTGCCCCTCCCCGATTTAGGCAAAGTAAAACCCCTTCGTGAAGGAACTTCTTTTTAGCCAACTTATTTTCTGCCAACAAAATACATATATCATATATACAAAAACATGGGATACCTTAATTAGTTCAATTTTTTGCCTTGACAAATCATTGAACCTTTTGACAGAAACCTCCCATAAACTCTTTCATAATTTTCTTTAGCATACATCCATGGTAAAAAAACAAGAAGCTACGATATTTTTTTTATATCATATTTATATCATATTTTCTTTAGCATACATATATCATACGATCATTTTCTATATATATACATCCATCCATCCATCCATCCATACACACACACATATATACATGGACCAAAAATGCTATAAAAAATTATATGAACAAAAAAAAAGCATACATCATCTATCATCAACATCATCAGCTATCATCAACATCATCATCTAACTATCATATATCATCTATCATCTATATATCATCAAAATCATCAAAATCAACAGGGGACAGGGAGGACAGGAAGGAAAGGGGGCCGGCCGGACCGAACGGGGAGGAGGGGCCGCGTCGTCGGGGCAGGGCAGTGGCGCGGGGCGGCGTCGAGGCAAGGCGCGCGTCGGGGAGCGGCGCCGGCATCGGGGCATGGGGCGGCGCGTCGGGGCAGAGGCGCGCGTCGGGGCAGGGCGCGCGTCGGGGAGCGGCGCCGGCGTCGGGGCACGGGACGGCGCGTCGGGCAGAGGGCGTCAGGGCAGAGGGCGTCGACGGCGAGCTCGGGCAGCCTGGCGGCGTCTGTGCTCGGCGTCGTCGGGGGCAAGTGGTAGATGAAATCTGAAAAAATCGTAAGTGTTGCTTATATACACAGAGTATTGGTCCCGGTTCGTGGCACCAACCGGGACCAATGGTCTCTTTTCGTCAGCCCAAAGGGCGGGAAGCAGAGACCTTTGGTCCTGGTTGGTGGCACCAACCGGGACTAAAGGGTGGCATTGGTCCCGGTTGGTGCCACCAACCGGGACCAAAGGGTGGTGCTGCCCGGGGCCAAATTTTTAGTCCCACCTCGCTAGCTGAGAGGGCTCGAGAGTGGTTTATAAGCGCTGCTGCGCACACCCTCTCGAGCTCCTCTCAACAGCAGGCTTCCGGGCCTAATCTGTCACTGCCTGTGGGCCTACTGGTTCTTCTACGGGCCTGAATCCTGGCCAAACAAGCTGGTTGGGTTTCTAGTCGTATTCAGGCCGCTGTGGCCCAGTAGGCGGCATTTTTTTCTACTTCTTTTGTTTTCTTTTTTGCTTTATTTATTTTCTTTTGTTTCTACTTACAGTTTTTCAGTGATTCTTTTTGCTTTTAGGTCACAAAAATTATAAACTTTCTGTTAGTGCCATTAGTTTCCAAATTTGAATAGTTTAAATTTGAATTCTTTTAAATTGGTGTGAATCACTAGTTTGTGAATAACTTTACTATAAAAATAGATTTTTGAGTGATTCTTTTTCCTGCTATTTAATATTACTGTGTTTTATCAATATATTCAATTTGGTAATTTTTAGGTTATTTTAAATGTCTGTTTTAACCAAAAACAGATTTTGTTATTTTAGTTTGCTATTAAAGTTTCTAAAAAAAATTCTTTATGAAAATTCTTTTTGCTATTAATGTTTTGAACAAAAAATACTTTGATAACTTTAGTTGCATAAATTTTATATAATTTTAGTTTCATAAATACTAGAGGTTTATAAATTTTTTTTAGTTGATTCCTTTTTCTATTAGAGTTTTATAAAAGCTTTTTAGTTGATTCTTTTTGCTATTGAAGAATATTATAGTTTTATTTTAGTTGATCATAACAGAATTTTTTAATTGATTATTTTTAGTTCATTATTTTTGCTATTAGAGTTTCATAAAGGTTTTCTAGTTCATTCTTTTTGCTATTAGTTCATTCTTTGAGCTAAATGACCCTGAAATTGAAAAGCACGTCAAATGAACTCTGAAAAGGTTGAAAGTTGGCATGGTATCATCATTTCACCCACATAGCATGTGCTAAAAAGTTGAGAGGGTTACGTCCAAAACTGGATGCACTTCGTGTACAAAACGGACAATCTCTTTCGAAGTATGAGGGTTTCAGACGAAAACTCATCTGTTACAAAGGGATTTCATTTTTTTGAACTTATTTGAACTCCAGACTTTTTGTGTGTTCAAAATGCACCATTCAAAGCCACATCATCAATTTTCAACCCTTTCTGACTTCATTTCCTATTTTTCATGCATTTACTGATTTTTTAAGCTAAATGCCCCTGAAATTGAAAAGCACTACAAATGAACTCTGAACAGGTTGAAAGTTGGCATGGTATCATCATTTCACCCACATAGCATGTGCTAAAAAGTTGAGAGGGTTACGGCAAAAACTGGATGCACTTCATGTACAATATGGACAATCTCTTTCGAAGTATCAGGGTTTCGGACGAAAACTCATCTGTTACAAAGGGATTTCATTTTTTTGAACTTATTTGAACTCCAGACTTTTTGTGTGTTCAAAATGCACCATTCAAAGCCACATCATCAATTTTCAACCCTTTCTGACTTCATTTCCTATTTTTCATGCATTTACTGATTTTTTTAAGCTAAATGACCCTGAAATTGAAAAGCACTACAAATGAACTCTGAACTTTCATGCATTTACTGATATAGTTGTGGAGAGAAAGTCTTCACTTTTTCTTCGCTTGTGTCCTTTGCTTATTGCGCCGTAACCATGGATAATCTTCATCGTTTAACAGGGTGCTTGGGTCAGACTTGACTTTGAAGGGAGGAATTTCATGAAACTTTTCATAATCTTCAGACATGTCTGTCTTGCCCTCCAATCCCACGATGTCTCTTTTTCCTGAAAGAACTATGTGGCGCTTTGGCTCATCGTATGATGTATTCGCTTCCTTATCTTTTCTTTTTCTCGGTTTGGTAGACATGTCCTTCACATAGAAAACCTGCGCCACATCATTGGCTAGGACAAATGGTTCGTCTGTGTACCCAAGATTGTTCAGATCCACTGTTGTCATTCCGTACTGTGGGTCTACCTGTACCCCGCCTCCTGACAGATTGACCCATTTGCACTGAAACAAAGGGACCTTGAAATCATGTCCATAGTCAAGTTCCCATATGTCCACTATGTAACCATAATATGTGTCCTTTCCCCTCTTGGTTGCTGCATCAAAGCGGACACCGCTGTTTTGGTTGGTGCTCTTTTGATCTTGGGCGATCGTGTAAAATGTATTCCCATTTATCTCGTACCCTTTGTAAGTCAATACAGTCGAAGATGGTCCCCTGGCCAACGAGTACAGCTCATCAGAAACAGTGTTGTCACTCATGAGACGTGTTTGCAACCAACTGCCGAAAGTCCTGATGTGTTCATATGTAATCCAGTCGTCACACTGCTCTGGGTGTTTGGAGCGCAGAATATTCTTGTGTTCATCGACATACGGGGTCACCAAGGTAGAATTCTGTAGAACTGTGTAGTGTGCTTGAGACCAAGAATGCCCGTCCCTACATATTATTGAGTCCGCTCCTAGCGTGCATTTTCCAGTCAGTCTCCCCTCATACCGCAATTGAGGGAGACCAATCTTCTTAAGGTCAGGAATGAAGTCAACACAAAACCCAATGACATCCTCTGTTTGATGGCCCATGGAGATGCTTGCTTCTGGCCTAGTGCGGTTATGAACATATTTCTTTAAGACTCCCATGAACCTCTCAAAGGGGAACATATTGTGTAGAAATACAGGGCCCAGAACGACAATCTCGTCGACTAGATGAACTAGGACGTGCGTCATGATATTGAAGAAGGACGGTGGGAACACCAGCTCGAAACTAACAAGACATTGCACCAAATCACTCCTTAACCTTGGCAGGATTTCTGGATCGATCACCTTCTGAGAGATTGCATTGAGGAATGCACATAGCTTCACAATGGCTAATCGAACGTTTTCCGGTAGAAGCCCCCTCAATGCAACCGGAAGCAGTTGTGTCATAATCACGTGGCAGTCATGAGACTTTAGGTTCTGGAACTTTTTCTCTGCCATATTTATTATTCCCTTTATATTCGACGAGAAGCCAGTCGGGACCTTCATACTGAGCAGGCATTCAAAGAAGATTTCCTTCTCTTCTTTGGTAAGAGCGTAGCTGGCAGGACCTTCATACTGCTTTGGATGCATGCCGTCTTTTTCATGCACACGTTGCTGTTCCTCCCGTACCTCCGGTGTATCTTTTGTCTTCCCATACACTCCCAAGAAGCCTAGCAGGTTCACGCAAATATTCTTCGTCACGTGCATCACGTCGATTGCAGAGCGGACCTCTAGGTCTTTCCAATAGGGTAGGTCCCAAAATATAGATTTCTTCTTCCACATGGGTGCGCGTCCCGCATCGTCAGTCGGAACAGATAGTACGCCAGGACCCTTTCCAAAGATTACTTGTAAATCATTGACCATATCAAGTATGTGATCACCAGTACAGAGGGCGGGCTTCTTCCGGTGATCTGCCTCACCTTTGAAATGCTTTCCTTTCTTTCAACATTGATGGCTGGTCGGAAGAAATCGACGATGCCCCAGGTACACATTCTTCCTGTATTTGTCCAAATATATACTGTCGGTGTCAACTAAACAGTGTGTGCATGCGTGGTATACCTTGTTTCTCTGTCCTGAAAGGTTACTGAGAGCAGGCCAATCGTTGATGGTTACAAACAGCAACGCATGTAGGTCAAATTGCTCCGGTTTGTGCTCATCCCACACACGTACACCTTCTCCATTCCACAGCTGTAAAAGTTCATCAACTAATGGCCTTAGGTACACATCAATGTCGTTGCCGGGTTGCTTAGGGCCTTGGATAAGCACTGGCATCATAATGAACTTCCGCTTCATGCACAACCAAGAAGGAAGGTTATAGATACATAGAGTCACGGGCCAGGTGCTATGATTGCTGCTCTGCTTCCCAAAAGGATTAATGCCATCTGCACTTAAACCAAACCATACGTTCCTTGCGTCACCTGCAAAGTCCCCCCACCTTCTCTCGATTTTTCTCCACTGCGACCCTGTCAGCGGGTGCTCTCAACTTCCCGTCTTTCTTACGGTCTTCTTTGTGCCATCGCATCAACTTGGCATGCTCTTTGTTTCTGAACAGACGTTTTAGCCGTGGTATTATAGGAGCATACCACATCACCTTGGCAGGAACCCTCTTCCTGGGGCGCTCGCCCTCAACATCACCAGGGTCATCTCGTCTGATCTTATACCGCAATGCACCGCATACCGGGCATGCGTTCAAATCCTCGTACTCACCGCGGTAGAGGATGCAGTCATTAGGGCATGCATGTATCTTCTGCACCTCCAATCCTAGAGGGCATAGAACCTTCTTTGCTTCGTACGTACCGTTGGGCAATTCGTTATCCTTTGGAAGCTTCTTCTTCATTATTTTCAGTAGCGAACTAAATCCCTTGTCAGATACACCATTGTCTGCCTTCCATTGCAGCAATTCTAGTGTGGTACCGAGCTTTGTGTTGTCATCTTCGCAATTTGGGTACAACCCTTTTTTGTGATCCTCTAACATGCGATCGAACTTCAACTTCTCCGTTTCACTTTCGCATTCTCCCTGTGCATCAACAATGACCCGGCGAAGATCATCGTCGGGCACATCGTCTGGTTCCTCTTGATCTTCAGCTTCCCCCATTGCAGCATCACCGTATTCAGGGGGCGGGTAGTTGTCATCATCCTCTTCTTCTTCGTTGTCTTCCATCATAACCCCTCTTTCTCCGTGCTTGGTCCAAACATTATAGTGTGGCATAAAACCCTTCTCAAGCAGGTGGAAGTGAAGGGTTTTAGAGTTGGAGAAATCCTTCGTATTCTCACAGACAGTACATGGACAATGCATAAAACCATTCTGCTTGTTTGCCTCAGCCGCTTCGAGAAAATTATGCAGGCCCTTAATATACTCGGAGGTGCGTCGGTCACCGTACATCCATTGCCGGTCCATCTGCGTGCGTTATATAGTTCTCATTATTGAACAACATATAACTCTCTAGAGCATCTAATTAAAACATACAAGTAAGAACTTTTTTCTTTTAGAAAGAAGATAAGAAGAAGAGGCTAACCACGGTGGTGCCGGCGCCGAGATGGGCGCGGGCGATCGACGGCGGTGAGGACGGGGACGGGACTGGACGGACCGCCAAACCTAGACAAATCTTGAGGAAAATGGAGCTTGGACAAGGAGCTTCGAGAGGAGAAAGCTTAAGTGTGGCTCGGGCATTTCATCGAACACCTCATGTGCATAGGAGGTGAGCTAAAAGCTCTCCCACGGCCGGGCAAAAAAACAGAGCAGTGCACTGCTCTGCTCGCGGGCAGGGGCTATATATAGGCCAACCATTGGTCCCGGTTTGTGGCTGGAACCGGGACTAAAGGACCCCATTTGGTCCCGGTTCCAGCCACAAACCGGGACCAATGGTTGTGCGCCAGGAGCGAGGCGCATTGGTCCCGGTTCGTGTCTGGAACCGGGACCAAAGGGGTCAGACGAACCGGGACCAATGGCCCACGAGGCCCGGCCGGCGCCCTGGCCTCACGAACCGGGACCGATGGCCCCATGGGTCCCGGTTCGTGAGTGAACTGGGACTAATGGGCTTCTCGGGGGTGGACCGAAGCCCTGTTTTGTACTAGTGGAAGGAGATGCCCGACATCAGTTATTAGGTGGATGGCAATGCCGTGGTGCCCCCTAACCATGGGAAGAGGACGAGCACTGCACCGTCGAGGCATCGACATGGCAGCCATTGCCACCGTCCTCAACAAGCTGCGAGCGGTGGTGGAGCACTGCACCATCGAGGTGTACGAGGTGGTCGCAAAGATGCCAAGTGGTACTCATGACACCATGGACGACGAGCCGCTGGCAAAGATACCAAGGGCACCCACGACGCCGAGGCATCGGGCTTCGACAAGGTGTTGGTGATCTCCCTCTCCTCTGATGAGGAAAGGATTAGCTCGTTTTCAGATGTAATTAAGTTGTAGCTAGTTTAATTTTAGTACAATTTCGATATTGGGGAGTAAAATTTTGGTGGAAGGGTTAGCTCCACACTTTTTAAATACTCATTTTTGAGGAGTTAAAGTTTAGGAAAAAATTCGGGGGTTATAGAAGAAAGGAAGGGTGAGAGAAGCCCTTAGCTCTGTTTCCAGCAAGCTTCACCATTTATTTTGGAATGCTTTTGCCGCTCTGAGTTGGTCCCTTAGGAGTACTCATAATAGGTTTACCATTGAGCATATCTTCCCTAACCGTCCCATGAATTGCTTCTACAAAATGGATGTGCTTCTTCAATAGTGAAGATCGCTTGCTAGACAACGGAACGTGGAGGCACTGGACTTGATGATCTCCAAGATCTGCTCGTCGGCCTCCTCACTGCTACCTCCGCAACCTGATGTTTAGTGATGTTCTACCTTGCTGGCCTGCTGCCATGTTTTTTATTTCCTGTTTTGCCATGTACCCAGTACTTCCTTTATGCTTATGTTCTTGTGTGCCCTCCTGGGTTGACCTAACTACTTGCTTGTATGCCTCTCTATGTCATGTTTGCCTCATCTATAAAGTCGGTCAGCTGCCTTTTATCTAAAAAAAATTGCTGGCAGTGACTACCGATACATTAGAAGACATAAGCCATACCATCCGCCACATAATCTCAACCCTTCTGACCCACCTAATTAAGGTAGCACATGACATGGCCATAGCTCCACTTTACGAGGAAAATGTCGGTTTCTGATAATGCACGTGGCCATTACATGTACGTCTAGCTTTCAATATATATAAACATCCGCCACCAAGGTCACCAAGCTAACCTTGTTCGGTGCATAAGGCCAACTACTAGCTTGTTCCCTACAGCATAGTATGCATGTAAGATCGTTTATTACAATAAGGATGAAGGTTGTAGGATTGTGAGACATTTGGGAAGAAGTAGCTAGGTTCCAACAGACCAGACTGCGAGGAGCATCAAAAGCTAGTTGGAGGGTATCTGGTACTTATAAATCAGAGCTTAGGAATTTTTCACTCTACTATGATGAAAGTGCATCGTTGGTGAGAACTGTGAGGAAGCAACAACTAATAATACATAAATGGTCAGTAAAGACTGAAACATATTGGCACGACGCTCAAATAAGCTAGCCTAAACAACACATTAAGGCATAAACAAGATAGACAAGAAAAATGGGACAATGGCCCATGAGACCTCTGCATTGATCTCTAATTCACCAGAACAGCATGCTCCACTAGCCGATTGTATCACACCGAACTGCAGCTCGCAAGGTGGCCGCCCTTGCGCGTAGGCAGGTGGTAAGTCTCTAAGGCTTGCTTCATGTGTATGTCACGCGGATGAAATTGTCTTAAACATTGTTAATAACCAAATGGACAAAGGATTGCTATTATGTTAACACCAGGTTTCCCTAGAACTATTGTGGCAAAGGTTCAAATTACAGAAGAAGCTCAGGAAATCGAGTTCATCCCCTTCCTCATGTCATCTCTCCTCTCCTTCCTCCTAGCCGTAGCAAACTCGAGATGCAGACGGATGTCGTCTGCATGTCCACGAGCATCCGCACACACTCCACCCCTCAATTACTTACATGACCTAGATGGGCCCTTTCTGGAATGCAAGCAGAGCTGGCAAACGAGGCTTGTGTCTTGGAATGGTACTTGGTTCCAATGGCGGACCAAGGAACAGCCCACATACCAGGCAGCCCTTGTAGCTACAGTCTACAAAGGGTTTCTCGGCCACGTCCCAGGCCACAGCCCGGGCTGCCTGGGGCCTGACGCCACCACTAGTTTGTTCGTTCTCAACTTCCCGCGCTTCGCCAGAGCCTTGGTCGCTGACAATCACAGAAGTTGACACCATGTGCATTTCATTCATGTTTGCACCAAGTTAGAACATGAGAATGTAGGTTGGTGTAACTGACCGACCAAACACAAATTTAGCAATTTCTCCGATTTTTTCACGGAGCATCCAACAATCTCTCAAGCCCAAGAATCAGGAGAAGACGCGCCAACGTCTTGTTCCCACCTTCTCAGGAGAAGACGCGCGAGGTGGCAGAGGAGGACTCATTCCTGCCGTTGTTCACCATGCTAGTCGGCGAGAGATGGAGGCCGATGCTGAGCTGGGCGGAGGCGATGGAGTCTGATTAGGAGTTCGGCCAACGCGTAGGCGTGGCACAGGTTGTGGTCGACGGCAGGGAAAGGAGGCGGACAGCAGCGCCAGCGATAGCAACGGAATGCTTTGGCAGAAGCGGCGGCGGACCGAACGCTTCAGTTCGAGTCGGAAAAAAGAAGTAAAAATGGGCCAAAAAAACCAGAAGCCAACTGAAAAATGGCCCAATTGAAGGCGCTCGCCACCGCTGCCGGTGACGGTGGCGGCGACGGACGGGTGCACGCTGGGGATGGAGCCTCCGGAGCTGCCCGAACTGGAGCGGCCCGGGAGGTTTGGCGTGAGATAGTTAGCGCCTGAATCGATTAGATACATGATGAAAGATTAAAGTATCCACGGTTTATGGTGGAGCTCCATTTAGAAAAAAAACTTTTAGTTCTAAATGTCTAGTGAGACATATGTTCAGCACCACTTGATAGGGAGATAATGAAACAAACTCACCCCTCAAGCTAACAGATTTTTTTAGTTGCTTGAACTAACAGATGTTAATAGAATTAATAACAGCATATTTGTCATCACAACACTACTAGGAAAATGCTTACCAGTAGCGCAGGTTTTTTTGCTACCAGTAGCGCTGGCAGACGCGCTACTGCTACGGCGCTACAGCTATTTTTTAGCAGTAGCGCTTGTCTGTCCCAGCGCTACTGGTAACTGAAGATAGCATTAGCGTTTTTTTTTATAGCGCGCTACTGGTAATTATCTGCAGCGAGTGTTGATAATAAGCGCTACTGTTAATTGAGCGCTGCTGGTAAACTTTGCCCCCTCGCCACTGTGAAAGTTTTAGTTTTTTTTTCTGCGTTTTGGCGTTGTACATGTTTAAACAGATACATCTTTTATACACTAACAACATGCATGCATATTCATTGAAAAACAAGTGAGGCATCGATGAGCAAAAGTTATTAGAAGTCTCGACTACAGTATCTCATCATCATCAATCATGGTCGAACACATGTCTCGAAATAGCGTTACAAGTTATTAGAAGTTCTGAATACATGCAACTACATGTTCATATACTCACGTTTCATCATCTATGTAGACTATGATATGATCGCATAGAAGAGAAGAGCGATCACGATGAGCAAAAGCGGGATTATGTAGTAGTTTTTGTGGCGCCGGTTCTGAATCCTCTATTGCGCTATGAATCTCAAGTAACTAGCTTCGGCTTCCATTCTGCTATCAAACCCTTCCTGGCTTCCGCCCGGGAAGCAGTACACTTGGGCCTGACACTCCGGCCACTCATCGTACACACCCGGAAATGCCCTACATACACGGCATACCACTTCCTCGCCATCGTTGATCTATATACCTGTCAGAGATGCACATATATCATCAAGCGAATTCAACGATATATAATATGCAGCGTAAGATACGTCGGCCTGTGGAGAGAAATAGTTATGAAATAGAAGCAACGTATAGTAAACATAGTTAACGAAATTCATCGTACCGAAACTAATTAACTAGCGCATCACCATTTACATCTAATAGTTTCGTCGTACAAAGACATTCAAAAGTTTCGTCGTACAGAAAGTAACAACTAACTAAACAGACACATTGTCTTCAAGCAGTGCACTCTTCCCATCCGGCCATATCCGGGAGGATGCACCCAAGCTTAGTGAAAGGCGTCATGTCCTGACGCTGTAGGGCTATGCGGGTTCGGACGTCAGCTCGCGATATTGGGCCGGCGTAGAACATCCCATTCTCTTCGACGACGTCTTTCATGATGATGGATGCAATTTCCTGCTGGATCCGGTAGAAATCATTTCAAAGTCGATTATCCGGCACGGTTCCAAAGGCTTTGGCCCATCTCCGGATATGGGCATCGGATGAAGATGTCATGCAAAGTGATTGCACATCCCTTCTGTACTCCATCATTAGATGGATGACGTAGAATCCATCATTATCACTTGTTGCCGGTCGCTGGAGGCACCAAAAGTCAGTCTTATGGCCGAAACACAGCCCGGCCTCACTTGTTGACTTGGATGTAGCCACCCCGCATGCTGAAGCCCATGAGAGCTCTGTCCAGAACATACTTTATGTGTGTGTAATCTTTCTTCTCTATGTTCTTCGATGGGTCCAAATATAGAGCGTGGGAGAAACGCGGGTAAAGAATGATGACAACGGCACGCCCCCCCCCCCCCCCCCCGCTGCAAAAAATACACGATCAAGTTAGCCTCCATGCGTGCAAAGTAATTATTGAAATGCACGAAAGGATGTATGTGTTATAGTGGCTATTCGCGGATGACTTACCCGGGATGATAAGGTAGGAGAATCTTTTCTTTGTCCTTATTGATGACCAAGAATTCTTCGATGTACTCCCTCGCATATTGACGGTTGGCTTCGTTGATTGACAAGAAGCCCTCATGCATGTAGTATGGGTCCGCGACCGCAAGACCAGTGATTTGCTCTCTCCTGACGATGTAGTTCATGTGCAGCGCATACAGGCGGACGAACGTAAAATAGAGTCTCCTCATTTGAAACATCTCGAAGATGTCATCAAATCGCAGGAAGAACAGGTCCGCGGGGCATGTGCTGAAATACATCTTGCCACTGCATGGCACACTAACCGTATAAAGTAGGTATCCTGGATCATCCGAGGCGAGGAGGCTTCTCTTTGTCGACAGCACATGGTCATGGAGTCTCCTGAGATCCCCTGTTATGGCAGCTAGCGCATCCGCCGGTACCATTTGCTTTCCCGCGACATGGAGTAATCGCGCATGTTTCATCGGTACACTGTCAACACTGGACTGCGGAGGCGGCTGGCTGCTAGAAGCAACATTGGCAGCTTTATGGCCTTTTCTCATCGGTCTCTTCCTCTGCTTCTTCTTGGTGGGCTCAGGTGCTGGTGGGTCTGTCAGACCCTCCCTGACCACCGCCCCTAGTGTTGTCGGGCTCAACATTGAACGCCTCAGGCTAATTAGTTGAGCATGGGTGGAACCGGCATCTGGAGGCGTGTCCTGCGAGGATTGCATGAACAAAGACTTCTTGCACTCCCGAGGACGTTCCGGCTCTGGTACACCATGCATCTCATATGGTTGACTCATCGTTACTTCGTGGTCAAAGCCGGTATTGAGATATTGGAGAGGGTCATCCTCCTCCATGTCATGATCCATATCCTCTTCCATCGGGCCGATGTCATCATCTGCCGGAATGGTTGGCCCTCCTTCCTCGTGTCTCTCGATCTCACCCAGCGGCACAGACGATGGTTGTTGTAGTTGTGTAGGTGGGGTTGTGGTCATACCTTCCTGATGAGGTCCCGTTGGTGTGCTCCCGGCCACCTCCACACGAAGAAGATTCTTCGGCCACAGGATGGGCCAATTTTTGCATTGGCCAAGCTGCGTGGGGGTCTCGTCATCCTCTCCACTGGTTTGTATGGGACGAGGAAAACCCTCGTAGCCCGCTTTCACACTTGCCACAGAGACCCTTAAGGCGTTATCAGGCATCTGCCGGCTGTGGAACAATCGATCCTTGGGCTTCACTATAGTACCCTTCCCCACATCCACCAACCCGCCCTTCATGTGGTTAAGGAGGGTGCACGGAGTGGAGTCGGCCTGCGAAGGCATGTACGTGTGCGGCGTCAGAGATCCAAAAAGAACGGGAACTGAAGATTAATTAGTTCTGTTGATGAGGGTGTGAAGCATATTTACCGTGAGGGCATCGAGCTCAGCCAATGTCGACGGCCCGGCATTCAAGCCAGAGACGGAGCTAGGGCTGCTGTGAGAGGATGCGGGAGTAGGTGTTGGAGTAGGTGCGGGTGCGGTTGCCATATCAGGTACGGGTGTGGGTGCGGTGTTCATTGAGTTGCTCCCGGTGAAGCTGGGCATGGGAAAATCAGTTGGTGCCGCATTTGGATTTTGTTGCAACCAGCTGACCACACTTGGAATCAAGCTTGTAAAGGCAGCTGCCATATCATTTCTGCAGGCAGCTACCGCTTCCCGGATTGTCTCAGCTTTGGTATCAGCTCTTGTTTTCTCGATCGCCCGCGCCACCTTCTCGTCGATAGTCACTTGACTTAACTTCTTTCTCTATCTTTTGGCCTCGGGGTCCTCGCCATAATAATACTTCCACGTGGCGCCGTCTCCGGCGCCGTGCACACGTCCATATTGCGGCCGCTGGCCCGGCGGGTGTCCCATCATTATGTTCATGGCCCAGTTGAAAGGGGTGTCCCACTTGTACTTCGCCGATGACTGAGTCGACTGAGTCGACGAGTCGCTTTCGGCCGCAATCTTGTGTTGCTCTCTCTGCAAAATGGAGCGTGAATCGTTTACGAATGTGACTAGAATGTAGTAGACTTCATTGATCGGAAGCTAATATATAAGGTGGTAAAAGGATAATTACCAGTAATCTCATGAATTGCCTAGTCGGCCCATAGGTGCAAAAAATCTTTTTTTTGGGGTCCCACGAGAATCGGGCCCTGATGAAGTCGTGCTCCTGTTGGTCGATGAACTCAGCCAAGAGGTCTGGGATCCCCAGATGTTCACGTTCCTCATCCTCCTTAGCCCACATGGGCCTCTTTCCTGTGTAACCACGACTTCCGAGGCGGTGGTTCCCCATGTTCTTTGCCTGCAGCTGCTTTCCTCTCTCCGACCTGGCCTTGGCAGCTTCTTCATTGCAAGTCGCCTTGAACTTTTCAAAGTCCTCTAGCGTAATTGTCGGATTGTCTGCAACAATCTCGCCATAGGTTTCATGGTCTACTTCAATCACCTTTTTCACCCTAGTTTTCCAGGCGCTCAATGCATTGCTGAACTTCCCTAGGGCTTTGTTGTTGATTTTTTTCATGGCATCATCTTTCCATGGGTCAACGTCGTCTTTCCGACCAGGGAACAGGAATCTTGCGTGCAACCTAGTTAGGAGCAGCTGCTTCAAATGTTCATTCTTCCGTATTTTTGTGGTGTTGATGTTAGCGGTATCCCGTAGGATGCATGCTAGTTGGTTGCTGTAACACGCTGCCACTTCCCGCTGCTCTACAGGCTTGAAGTCGCCGGGGTGCACCGCCGTGACCACCAGTCTTCCGGTGCCGAGCTCATTTGGGCATCGTGCCCTCTTTGCCTTCTTTCCTTCACTGGCTTGGGAGGTCCCACCTTCCGTTCTGTCGTTAGCAACATCATCAGGGCCCGTCTCAGTGCCGATGTTGGTGGCATCAGTGTTGGCGCCGGCGCCACCACCGTCATCGTCCGTCATGACAAGGGGGTCCTGCCACCCTTGTTTCTCCTGAGCCACAAGAAAGTCGAGGTAGGCGTGTGCTTGTCCTTGTTGGGTGTGAGAACCTTCGGCCTCATCATTGTCGGTCATGTTTCCTAGATAGGGTTCAATGTCGTAGTCGTTTAATTATCGAGCTTTATATAATAAAGTGAATAATGACAAAAAAAGTGACCTTTGTTTTGCCTGAATGTCGTTTCATTCCCGTGGCGGCAAATCTCGAGCACTCGATATGTCCAACTTTCTAGCACAAGTCATGCCGAAATTAATGGAAAATTTCGGCATGACCTATTCTAGAAAGTGCACATATAGAGCGCCTGAAATTTGCCGGAATGGAAATGAATCAACATTTCCGGCAAAACATAGGCCACTCGGAATCGGTTTCCCTGCAAACAACCAAAGTCCGGCACAACTACAGCAGCACAACAATATAGGATGCTCACTATCATTCTATAGCATCTGTCCAAACAACATTCTATAGCAGCACAACAACCACATGCACATGTCATCACTCTCCTCTAGCATCTGCATGGAGAGAGCTATATATAGTGTGGGTTTTGGGATGCTCACTATCTGCCTGTCGAGGATGCGGGTGTGGTGTCAATGATCTTCTCGCGGCATCGTCGAGCGGCACGTCGGTGATCTACCTGTGCGTCAAGCATTCACAAGATCAATTATTGTAGACACACAAGATCAATTGTAGACCTACAATCTGCCTAATAAAATGCTCATTTTCATTTTTTTACTCTATCAACAAACTGAATACTCATTTTCATTTACTCTAGCAACAAAATCCAAATGGACAGCAACACCAAATGGACTCCAATGGACATCACGATAAGTAGATTAGAATGTTATATCAAGCAACTCCAAATGGACTGGAAATTGACTCCAAATACTCTAGCAACAATATGAATCATGAACCAAACTGTCGCTGCATTTCATTTTAACAGCAAACATTTGAACACTCTAACAACAGGCATTTTAACAGCAATATGAACACTCTAACAACAGGCATTTGAACACTCTAACAACAGGCATTTTAACAGCAATATGAAATTGACTCCAAATTTATTTGGACAGCAAACATTTGAACAATAAGCATTTGAAGAGGGAGGGAAGAGGGGGTGGCGCACCTCGGGGTTGGGGTCGGGGTCGGGGTCGCCGGGGCAGAGGGGGCGGCGTCGGGGTTGAGGGGGTCGGCCGGCGTCAGGGTGGCCGGGGCAGAGGGGGTCGGCGTAGGGGTCGCCGGGGCAGAGGGCCAGGCCGGGGTCGGTGTCGGCGTGGCCGGGGCAGAGGGGCGGGCCGGAGTCGGCGTCGGGGGGCCGGGGCAGAGGAGAACGGCTGGCGTCGGGGTTGGGGTTGAGGGCGGGTGCGGCGTCGGCGGCGGGCAGCGCGGCGGGAGAGAGAGGGGCCGGGATCGAGAGAGAGTGAGAGATAGAGGAAGGAGTGGGGAGCGCTGGACAGGGCTATAGCCAACTTAGCTATAGCGCCGGTCTAGAAAACGCGCTATAGCTAAGTTAGCTATAGCGCGGCCCGAGCCAACAAGCGCTACTGCTATCTTTTCGTTTTAAATTTTGTGGCCAGTTATCTGTAGCGCTTATCCACCTAAAAAGCGCTACTGATAGTATTTTTCATTTTTCAGTTTTCTTTTTCTTTTCCTTTTTCTTTATCTTTCATTCGTATTTTTCTTTTTCTTTTTCTTTATCTTTCATTTGCATTTTTCTTTTTCTTTTTTCTTTTTATTTTTCATTTTTTTTCTTTTTCTTTTTCTTTTTCTTTATCTTTCATTTGCATTTTTCTTTTTCATTTCCTTGTTGTATAAGTTGTAGCAGGGCTATAGCTAGGGTTAGGTCTGTTGGAGCAATAACACCGTACCCTCCGGATAATAATTAGTGTATAATATATATTACATCATTTGACCGCTAACGGTGTGTTAAGTACGTATACAAAATAGATATAGACAAATTATGATAGTTTGTTAGCTTGGTCGACGGCGCTTCAGACTGATCTTCTTCTTTCCTCTTTTGTTCGTTGTCGAATAATTGAGCCCATGGTCGTGACTTTTCCTTTTCCAGGGAGTACGATCTTTCGTAGGTAATGTAGTCTTCATCCTTCTTTTGACGTATGTTTCATCGTCATCTGCATCATCTTCCCTCATCGGGTCACTGTACTGGTCGTAGTCTTCCTTGTTGGCGACTCCATCCATTCCGACGATGCTCCTTTTGCCTCTCCTCACGACAACACGGCTGGGATTGCTCGGGTCGGTTATGAAGAAACATTGTGTCACATGTTTAGCGTGTACCCATGGCTCATTTTTGGCAGTGGCGTTGACGGTACCGCTATCGGAGTCGGGTATACACATGGTAGTGAAATGTCGGTTTTCTCTTTGTACGTTCTTAGCCCATCTGACACGGAACATCGTCGCGCTATGCAATCCAGAGTAGTCAAGCTCCCAGATCTCATCGACCCTTCCGTAATATCTTTCAATTACATTCCCGGTCATGGCTTCCATCATCACCCCTGAGTTCTGGTTATCACTGTTTAAATCTTTGGCCTCCGTGTAGAACGTGTATCCGTTGATATCGTATGCTTGATAATCGCGAGGTTGACCGACGGGCCATGTTCTAAGGCGTATATGAGCGTTCCGTCCGGACAGCCCTCTTCCGGGGGATTAGCCAGAACTCGCTCTTCGAACCAACGTAAGAAAGTGGAGTTGTGCTCTCTAATAACTTCAGCGTCCGTCCTGTGCACCCCACGGTCACGGTAGTTCTTTGCGATGTTCGCTTTGTGTCACGAAATCTTCTAGCACATCTAGGTGTTGTAGCACTACTAAGTTTGCCCTGTCAAAGTCGTTTTGTCGGCCCGAGCGGAACACATTCACATCCCTCCGACCATTGGTGTGACCTTCGCCTTCGAGCCTTCCACAGTGCTTGCTGACGGGCAAACCAACAACAGGGTCTCCGGTGCCTAGATAACTCTCGCAGAAAGAGATGCACTCTTTGGTCAGATATCCCTGGGCTATGCTTCCATCCGGACGGGACATGTTACGAACGAATCCTTTGATGACCCCATTCATCCTCTCGAACGGCATCATGCTGTGCAGGAATGTCGGCCCTAGGTTGATGATGTCGTCCACGATGTGGACACATAGATGCACCATGACATCAAAGAACGCGGGCGGGAAGTACATCTCTAGCTCATTTAGTATGACAACGATCTCTTCCTGTAGCCTATGGAGTTGCTTGACACTGATCGACTTTTGAGAGATAGCATCAAAAAAGTGGCATAGGTCAGTAAGCGTCTCACGGACGTGTGTGTCCATAATCCCTCTAAGTGCAACCGGGAGTAACTGCGTCATCATCACGTGACAGTCGTGAGACTTCATCCTGCTGAACCTTTTTTTCTTGGTGTCCATATATCTGCTAATCTTCCCACAGTATCCGGAACTAACATTGATTCCAGCAAGGCACTTGAACAATTGATCGACCTCCTTCGGATGTAAGGTGAAGCAAGAGGGGGGGGGGGCAACATTGTTCTTCCTTCTTGTTTACTTTTTCCCCCCTATCTTCCGTCTCCGTCTCCGTCTCCTCCGATGACTTTTTACCGGGCATTTGGAGATCTTTCCTGATATTAAAAAATTCCAAGTCTTTTCTTGCCTTCGGCCCATCCTTGGTCTTCTCCGGCATGTTCATCAATGTTCCAGGCAAGCTCTCGAGGATATTCTTCGTGATATGCATTTGATCAAGGCTATGAGGCGTGTCGAGTTTGGGCCAGTACTCTAAGTCCTAGAAAACAGACCTCGTCTTCCATACCTTCAGCAGCGGCTCCGGCGCCTTTTTCTTCGTCTTTCCCGGCGAGGGGCACTCTTCCCAGTTCTTCAATAACTCATATATTTCGGCACCGCTACGCTTACGTGGAGGACCTCGATGCTCAGCCTTACCATTGAATAGATCTCCACGCTTTCTCCATGGGTCATCCTTCTCGAGCCATCTTCGATGCCCCATGTACACGATTTTCGAAGACCCGCCATCTTTCGATAGCTGCTGAGAAGTTCTATCATCCATGCACCTAGTGCATCCGCAATATCAGTGGCAGACCTGGCCGGAGATATAGCCGTAACCGAGATAGTCCTGCACCGTCATGATCAGCGCGGCTCTCATGTAGAAATACTCTCCTTTGCTTGCATCCCATGTCTTGGCCAGCGTTGTCCATAAGGTCTGCAGCTCCTCTTTCAGTAACCCGAGATACAGATTTATATCATTTCCAGGTTGTCTCGGCCCTTGAATAAGCATAGTCATGTGTATGTATTTTTCCTTCATGCACTTCCAGGGGGGGAGGTTGTACATCCATACAAACACGGGCCATGTGCTATGATTGGTGTTCTGGTTGCCAAACGGATTCATGCCATCAGTACTAGCGCCAAGCACGATGTTCCTTGCATCATCTGCGAAAAATTTAAATTCAGCGTTTAATGCTCTCCATTGGCTAGCATCTGCGAGGTGTCTCAGCTTCGGATCATCTCCGTCATCTGGCTTCACCCTCTCCGCGTGCCAGCGCATAAGCTTTGCTTCCTTAGGATCTACGAAATACCGCTGCAGACGCGGAGTGATCGGAAAGTACCATACAACTTTCTGTGGAGCTTTCTTTCCGGCCTTCTTATATCGTGAAGCATTGCACTTTGGACAGATAGTTTTTTCCGCGTGCTCGTTCCGATATATGATGCAATGGTTGATGCATGCGTGATATCTAATGTGTGGCAGATCAAGAGGGCACACGATTTTCTTTGCCTCCTCGACACTAGTAGGACACAGGCTTCCCGCGGGAAGAACCTTCTTTAGATACTTCAGAAGCTCATCCAGGCTTGCATCTGTCCATTTGTTTTTTGCCTTACTCTTTAGAAGTTCTAGCATGAAATTCAAGCGGGTCACCTCGGGATCGCAACCATCATACAATGGAGTCATCGAGTCTACCTCCAGTTGCGCCAGTTTGGCCTCCTCTCTAGAAGCAGCTTTGTCGCTAGTCGTCTCCTTGCGAAGCAGGTCTCGAACATGCGGGTCCCGCATGGCTGAACATAGTAGCGACGAAGGCTGCGGCGTGTCCGCGTCTTCTCCGCCTTGTACTGCCTCTTCGCCATCCCCATTTCTAAGGCCCTCTTCTTCGGGCCCATAATCGTTCATCTTTTCGTCTGGCCCCATGTCGTTATTTCATGCCCCGTCGACGTCCTCATCATCATCATCTTCACTTATCCACCGAGCATGGCCATCCATGAAACCATGCATGAGCAGGTGCGCCTTGAATTTACCACCCTTAAAGGGGTCGAGCCTGACTCCTCCTTTGCATTTTCGACACGAACATAAAACATCCTTCAGTCTTTTTTCATACATGTCATCCACCGCGGATTGCCAGTATCTTTCCACCATCCTTTCATTGACCTTCATGATCACCTGCATGCGTGGAGCAAAAGAATTATAACCACGTACGCATGCATGGATCAAATTCATACAAAAATTCGACATGAACTTCCCTAAACATAGGACATATTGAGTTTGCCCGAAATTCACCGAAACGGAATTGAATCGACATTTCGGCAAAACATAGGCAACTCATGTCACTCACATGCCACACACAATTCGGTATATTCATATCGCGCATAGTTTCGGTCCTAATCGCACACACACATATTTCCATTCTTGCACAACTCTTTTTTTGCTCACCTATGTGTCGAGAGGGATATCGAGCACCTTCTTAATTAGCTAGTAGCTCTAGATAGTGAGGTACGTAAATATAGCTCTAACTAGGGAGAGAGAGAGAGCTAGTGGAGATGGGTGGATGGGCAAAGAAAGAGAGATGGAGGAGGGAGGCCATTAATTAATGGAGAGGTGGTGGAGGGGCAAAGAAAGAGAGAGGGAGGAGGGAGGGCATTAATGGAGGGGTGGAGGGGCAAAGAAGAGAGGGGGATGAGGAAGAACCAACAAGCAAGTGCAAGAGGAGGGGGAGAAAGGAAGGGGGAGGGAGAAGAGGGGGGGGGGGGAAGGTGACAGATATTTTGGCTGGCGACCATAGTAGTAGCGCTGTCAGCCAACGCGCGCTACTGGTATCTGCACTAGCTATAGCGCTGGTTGCAAAACACGCTACTGCTAAATGGACCCACAAGTTTACACGCAGAAGAAATAGCAGTAGCGCACTTTGTAGACCAGGCGCTACAGATAATGCTTTAACAGTAGCGCTGGGTAGATCGCCAAAGCTGCTAATATATCTTGACCTGGGGGTGTGGTGTGGCACACTTACCAGTAGCGCGTCCGAGCAAAACCAACGCTGCTGCTAAGTTATACCAGTAGCGCGTTTTGTACCAAGCGCTACTGGTACTTACTAGTAGCGTGGGGGCTCAAATAGGCGCTACTGGTAAAGTTCTACATATAAGCATTTTCCTAGTAGTGCAAGAGTGGAGATACAAATCTTATATCACCGTGTTTCTTTGAAAATAAGAAAATCGACGGTTGAAAGTGTCATTCATTTATGGGACATAATGTAACGAGAGTGTTTATTCAGTATCAAGTACAGAAGGGTCACAAGGTGAAAGGTGTGAACAAAAGTTGAATGGTCATTGTTTTTCCTAATTATAACCAAAAAAACACCATAGTTACCAGGCTTCTCATTGTCCACATTACGAGCATGTGATCTAAAATAAGTTAGTAGGACACTAGATACTTACATATAGAAGTCATTGTTTGTTGCTCCTTGCAGCTACTTAAATTGCTACTGCTTCACGTACGTACTCATATCCATGCCTAGTTTTGTGAAGTGTGGACCATCATTCTAAAATGTACTAGTACTATATATTTTTGTAGACACATAGAAACATGTTCTTTTATTTGCTTGAACTTGAAAGTGGCAGTGCAATATTTATTACAATTAATTATCTTGTATTTACTGTAGCATATAGACAGATGATAAATACAGCTGCACCCCTCTTGCTATGCAATGATCCATCAGTATTAGTTTGGCTTTCAACCTTTGCGTGGCTCCATAGAGGAAACTAATTTGTAAGTTTGGGTAGAGCGGGTGAAAAACAAACAGTGTACAGAGTCCCTGCCAATCGATGATGCGTGAAGGAATAGAGGAGCACAGGAGCAGAGCGTATCCACCCACCGATTGTAGCACATATGCACGTACTGAAGCTTGCTAATTTGCTCTCGTATAGTAGAGGAGCCTTCGGAATTATTTCCCTAATTCCGAAGGTTCCCGGAGCCTCGGATATTAGGCAGTTCCGGTCTATCACAGTCATTAATGTGATTTTTCGGATTCTGGCCAAGGGGTACGCCAGTAGGGCGTCCCTTTTAGCTCCCCGGATTACCCATCCGAACCAGACTGCTTTCATTAAAGGTCGGCTCATCCTTGATGGCATTCTGGTTCTACATGAGGTCATCCATGAGATCAAATCAAAATACCGCAAAGCGGTTTTCTTCAAGATTGACTTCCACAAGGCATATGACACGGTGCATTGGTCTTTCCTGCGGGAGGTCCTATTGAGAAAGGGGTTCGACCCGCAATGGGTTGCTCGGGTTTTGCAAATGGTGATGAGTGGTCGGACGGCCATTAACATCAATGGTGAGGTCGGCCCCTATTTCCGCACGGCACAAGGTGTGCGTCAGGGGGATCCTTTCTCCCCCTTTCTATTTAACCTCGTGGTAGACGCCCTGGCCGCCATTCTAGATTTGGCGAAGAGGGCGAGACACATTAGGGGTATTTGCTCCCACCTCCTCGGAGAGGGTGGGATCACCCATCTCCAGTATGCCGACGATACCATTCTCATGGTTGAGGGGTCCGACGAGGATATTGCCCACCTAAAGTTCTTACTTTTATGCTTCCAGGAGATGTCTGGCCTAACAATTAACTTTGCCAAGAGCGAGGTGATGATATTGGGTTACTCCGAGGAGGAGAAGACTCGGATAGCAAACCGGCTTAACTACCGGCTAGGATCTTTCCCGACCACGTACCTCGGCATGCCCATCAGTGACACCCGGATATTGGAAAAGGACCTTCGCCCCACGGTGACCAAGGTCCAGCATCGGGTGGAACCGTGGCAAGGACGGTGGCTGTCCAAGGCGGCCCGGGTTGTCTTGATTAACTCTTCGATGATTAGCCTTCTAATGTATTTGATGGGATTCTATAGTCTAAATGAATCCCTGCACCACGATATTGCCAAGTACCAGTCCCAGTTCTTCTGGGCGGGAAAGGGAGATAAGTAGAAGTACCACATGGTGAAGTGGTCTGAGATCTGCAAACCCAAGGACCAGGGCGGCCTTGGGATTATATCTTCTAAGAGAATAAATATTGCCCTTCTATCCAAGTGGCTATGGAGGATTGCCTCGGGTGAGGGTGGTCTATGGCTCGAGATTATCTGGGCCAAATACCTGCGTGGACAACCCTTGGCGTTTGCGCAGAGATCAGGCGGGTCTCAGTTCTGGCAGGCGGTCATTCAGTTGATGCCGGTGCTCCGCATTGCCTCATCCATTTCGGTCGATGCGGGTTCCACCACCTTATTTTGGATTGACCGTTGGTCCGGCCCACAGCCCTTTGCTGTTCGATTCCAATGGCTCTTCAACATCTGCTCTGACAGAAATATGACGGTGGCATCTGCCTTAACCAACTTAGGGAAAATTTCCTTCTGGCGGACCTTTGGTCCCATAGAGCGGGACCTCTGGGAGGAGCTTATTGCGTGTGTGGCCCTTCATACTCCATCCCTAGACCAGGACGTGGTCCGTTGGTCACTCGAGCCCAACGGGCGGTTCTCCGCGAAGTCTCTATATCAAGCGATTATGCCTACTCCAGGTCCGGAGGAGCTGAATCTCCTTTGGGAGATCAAGCTTCCTCTGAAGATTAGAATCTTCCTATGGCAGTTGGTACGGGGCCGCCTTCCATCGGGCGCAGAGGTGCGGAAGCGAAATGGCCCTTCTGATGGTATGTGTCCGTTGTGTGGGATCCCGGAGGACTCCAACCATATATTCTTTCGGTGTCCTGCCGCTAGGTTCCTATGGAGCTGTTTACGGGAGGCTGTAGGTGGCGGTTGGTGCCATGACAACCTGCTCGATATGTTTAGGGAGGTGCACAATTTCCACCCTCCCGTGGTGCGACCGGCCCTCTGGGTTATTGTGGGTACCCTTCTGTGGACACTATGGAATGTCCGTAATAAGCTGGTGATCGAACATGTCATTCCAATGCGTGCTACTGAAGCAATGTTCAAAATGTGTGGTTTTCTACAGTTCTGGCGGCCGCTTAGTCGTCGTCTCGATCGGGACTTCATCGACCGGACTATCGCCGAGCTCCGGGCCGCCGCCACCGCCATGTCAGCCCCTCCGGCGCCACCGCCACCTAAGGAGCCGGATTAGTTTAGTTTGTAGCCTGCTTTATCTTGGGGATTATTGTGCTGTTCCCCCAGCAAGACTTGATGTGCGTGTTGCACTTTCGGTTCGTGTTACCTGTGGGTGTGTGCGTGAGGTGGCTTGCTGTTTGGCTTGCCTCTGCTACTTATGTTATCTGTCTTGTTGCTCTGGTTGTTGCTTTATAATATAAAGCGGGGGGAAACCCTTTTTCGTCGAGGATGGAAATAGAGGTCGAGATACCTCCCCATGACCGGATGAACTTTGATGCCTACATATGCATTAGAAAGCAAACCAAAGAAACTATCAAGATTGTGTGTTTTTTTCTTTCTTGTCAGTTTTGGTACCACATGGAGATTGGCATTTCAATCCTCACGATATGATTAGCCAGCTTTTCTACGCTTCCATGAGCTCTTATATATGAGGCTGAAAATCAATACACATGATTCTGCATGGTTCTCATTTATATATGTGGTCCTGGAAATAGCATGGTTCTAATTAAAACTTAAACACAGGAAATAAGTAACTTCACATTCATTTATTGCAGGTCATCTCACTCAAGTGGCACATTCACATTATAAATACTCCGAGCCATATGTGGGAATGGAGCGGCGGAGCGAAGTGAGGCTAGGTAGGTGGGTGAGAGAGGATGATGGAGAGCATAAAAAATTAGTTGCTGGGTTGTGAGATTAGTTCAACAATCTAAAGTTTAGATGGGAGTAGGATGCATGGAGAATAAGGGGTCAACTCTACCATCACGTAAACGGGTGTATTTCTCCCAACAGTTTGCCCAAGCATTTCATCGAGTATGTGGCCATTGTCTCTCCTTGGGATTCTGAGAGTGGCCGGATTTGCCGAACCCATATGACATGCAAGAGACGGCGAGAGGTCGAAGGGCAAGGTTGGAGACAAGTACACAATCACTTTTGCCAACCCTATGGTGTCCAGTTGGGCATCCGTGAGATGGAAGCGATGCAATGTGCTTTGCCACGAAAATTAATTCGTGCGAAAAAGAAATGGAAGTCACACACCTACTAAGATCACGTGAAACCTTCATAGAGGCAGATGCAGAGTGAAAGACCTATTGTTGTATAAGATATGAAATGTATTTTTTATTGCAACGTAGAAGTCTTTTATGAAAAATATTTAATCTCCATTTCACATATAAATGTACTAGCTAGAATTATGCATACTTTGATCCATGAGCCCCACACTCCATGTGTCATTTCAAATGTTGTGACGGTCACTGTCGCGTGGACCCTGACCCCACGTGTCATCTTCTGAAGATATTGAAAAGAGATGGCACCTCGAGGCTTATGCAGATGACTTTGCTGAAGATATTGAAAAGAGATGGCACGTATTTTACACAAGGAAACCCTACAACAGGGAGACAAACATTGATGTGCAGGTAACACATATTGCTAACTCGTTCTTCTTTTACCAGTATGTATAGTTAATATGTTTTCTTAGTCTCCTATTGTTGATTCCACTCCAGCTTAGTACTATGCTAGAGCCTGAATTTGCAATTTCCACAATTTTTGTTTTGCTTTCCAGGACTGGTTAGAATCCGAAGATGAGGGAGTAAGTGGCAAATTAAGAGACAAGAAAGTACATGGATCCTAGGATCGATTTGTGAGTTACTAATTTCCTGCTGCTAGCTACGTACCGTTTGGTACTACTACTTGTCATAGCTGGCCGGGCACTAACCAGAAATGAATTAATGCAGAGTGGCTGGGATCACATGAGGGCTTTATATCATGGTAGATCGGCACACGGCTCATACTTCGCATGCAGAAAGTAGAGCTCGACTGGGCTAGTGGATATGTGTAGCAGGCCGCTCGGGATACGGCTCATACTTCGCATGCAGAAAGTTGAGCTCGACTGGGCTAGTGGATATGTGTAGCAGGCAGGTTCACCAATTGGAGGCGCCTAGTTGAACTGAGATCTTGCTCCCCTAATTTTTTGTATCCCCCTCTCCCCCATCTTTTGTTTTGTTTGTAGCACCCGTGGTTGATTTGGGCTGTATGTATATAAGCTAGCTTAGCTGCTGGAGGTAACTACATGTACTACTGAACCTGCTGATGTGATGATGGTTTAGTGCTTCATTTATTCTATGAAATGGAGGGTCCCTGATAATTATGGTGCATTGGGGCCTATAGGTTATTCTGCTGTTTCTTGTGCATGCAGCACAATTATTCAAATGAAGTTCCATTTCCTTTAGGCAGCTTTTGCTCTTAATTTTTCTAGATAAATGTGAAACAGCAAGCCAGTCAGTCAGGCTGGTGGGTTTCAGGTTCTCAAATTGAATGTACTGCATGATGCATGTGCTCTTCTCCGTTTCACTCTGTCCAAGACTAGCAGAGCAGCAGATCAGAAGAAGAAGCAGCAACTAATGGATGTTGGCACAGGCCCGTACGTCGAGTACTTTCCGACGTACTTGTACAACGCGATTCGTCGACCGTTGCTTTTGGCCGAGATACACACGCGTCCACATACAAGCTAGCTGCCCAAGCAAGTTGATTGATCTTGGTGAACGGACGAACAAACCTAGCTAGCCTGGCTAGCTGCTTGATGTATTCCGCCGGCGGACGCTCGTATACGACGCAACGAAGACACGCACGCGACACAGGAGACTCGATGGGTTATAGCAACAGAAGCGTGTCGCTCCTGAGATTTGTATTGCTTTGATCTGGGTTATCAAAATATTACAGGGGTACATAAGTATATATAGGAGCTAAAGCTAACTAGCCTAATCCTATACGACTCGGTGACTTGTTCATGTCCGAACCGGACTATGACAGCGTGGTTAATTCCAACAATGGAGCCATATGGCAGATAAACCCTACAGCACACAGAGACTAAAATTGCGCCAAGTTTGTTGGTAATGTGTTGTTAGCAGCTCACATGGATTCACTACTGGTGGCAGATTTGAGATGCAAGTACAAGCACAAGTGTGCTAAAGATCAAACAGCAAGAAGGAGATTGGGGAAGAAGAGCCGAGGTGGGAGAGGAAGCCGCCGTGCCGTTCGTTCTGATCCAACAGGATGACTCCCCCGTTGCCTTCTCCCAGTACTTGTAGTTGGGGTGGTGCAGAGAAGGGCCTGGCCCATGAGTTCTCCAAGGGGGCCAGCCCAAGTACGAGTACGGGCTAGGGAAGGTCCCTAACACCCCTCCCTCCTTGAAACTCGGCTTGACCCCAAGCCGACGCCACCGAGAACGACCCCGATCCCATTGCACTCACTGTTCCTGGACTTGGTCGCAGTCGCTGTGGTAACCGTAGCCAACGAGGTAGTAGTAGTTGTCAGCATGGACTTGGCCGAAGACGAAGTAGTACTTGTAGCCGACTTGCTCAAGGCGGTCAGATCTGGGATACCCCTCCCTCCTTGAAAAGGTGAAGGTTGTAATCTGGAGAGAACTGGCGGGATCCCATTGTGCATCCCAGCCTTGCACCGGAGCTCCACACAGTTGTCTTGTGGCCAGGCCATGCTTCGCCAATACACTGAGCGGACGGAAAAGTTGCATGACAAAGCATTAGAACAATCCCGTGAGATATCCAGACAGAAGAAAATGGCCCAAGCTCGCAAGAGGTAGACAGTAAAGATATCGACTTCTCAGTTTGAGGCAAGTATTCAGCAAAGTAGCCCACGGACAGCAACAAGCTAACATTCTCTGCTTCTTGAGACATGGCTTGCCCATGATCTGGTGCCATCGAAAAGCTGACAACCACTGAGCTATCATCTCGGGTTCCTAGTCGGGCACTCAGAATTGCCGCTAGAGCTGCACTTGTCCGCCAAATAAGAAGTGATTTGTTAAGCAGCTTATATCCACTCTCAGGAGATGTAATGCTAACACTGTACTTTGGCTTCCCATTCAACTTCTCCAGGAAATCTGCCAATAGAAAACTGGTTGCAGAACCACACCAAAACAATTGCAATAGTGAGCATGTGGCCAAGACTTGCAAATAAATCCCAACCATGTGTTGTTCAGGTCCAAACAGAAGCTTCAAAACTTGCATTGACAAGCTGTGAACAATGAATATCTAACCACCATTTCTTAATTCTCACGAACCCATAATCTAGGTACCACATCGTCATAAGATTGCACAGATCATTCACTACGATGGTATAAAGAGAGCTTGAGAGATTATCCTGAATCACCTCAGATTTTGTTGTGTTGCACCAGAACATATTGGCTAATAACCTTATGATCAGCACTTCCTTGCCCCCAATCTCCATGTTGTCACTTGAATAACTCCCACTCCCTCCTGGATCCCAAGTTTGATGTAGAGGCCGTAAGAAATTTGACGGGCTGCCGTTGGAGACGGACAATCCATATAAATTCTTGATGAGGTGCTGCTGCACCATGGTCATAACCAAGTTCGCCCATGTGCCCGTATGGGATGGTTGATGATGATATAGTTCCAGATGTACAACAGCATTGGAATCTTCTACTCTGGATCGACCATCAGGTTCAAATACTTGCTGAGATAACGCACTCAAAGTAGTGTGGAGGAAGTATGGGCACTGAATCCCAACGGTATATACTGATTTAATGCCTGGATCCCATATCATTCCCATCTTGGAGGTGTATGAGCATGAGACCACCTTTTCTTCATTGTAAAATTCTAAATACCACAAATAGTACCACTGGTCCAGAACTGACCGAACTCCCCAGCAGGAGTTGAAATGGATTGTTTTTTAGTGCTTTCTCACTGATGCTAGTGTCTCCAAGTAAAAATTCAAGTCAGCCTCCACACAGGTACAGTTTTCAGCACTTGAACAAGGAATCCAACAGTTTTCAGCTTCCTCTAGGAGAAAAGAGTTGATGAGAGTACAATATATACAAGACTTAGTTCCTTCCATAGATAATTCTCCTACCCGGCCTGGTTGCTTCTCTGCATACAGGTGAATATCTGATGCACTCTGGGATGCCATCTTGAATAGTGCTGAAACCGTCAGAATTAGGCTTGCAACCAAACCCAAGCACTAAAACAATTGCCAAATGTTTGCTTGCAGCATGCCCAATACTTCCTGGGAAATTCCTGCACTTAGTTCCAGCAGAGGACCACCCCTTAGGTTGAACAACCCCTTTACCAAAACAAGAGAACGGCTCCTCTTGATCATCAATTTCCAGAAAACAGTCAATTCCAATATTATGGCTGATTGCAACCTCCATCAACTACATGCACCAAGACTAAACATCTCTCACTATGTCTTAAAAACTCATGGCCCAAACCATATCCACGATGAGCACTTTCCAGCAAGCCAGGAAGGTCTGCAACTACCATCGTAGCATCAAAATGTAATGAGACTACTCCAAGATTTGGTGGCATAGTTATAAAAGGGTAGTTGGCTATAGTTGGCTTGGCAGCAATAATAGCACTCAAAAGAGTGCTCTTTCCAGCATTTGGAGCTCCTACAATTCCCACATCAGCAACCAACTTTAGCTCCAAATCTAGCCACAATTCGGGGCCTTTCTCCCCCTTCTCTGCAATCCTGGGCACCTCGGCGCCAATTTTCATTGAGGCTCGGCCCGGAGGCAAGGTGTGGTCAGTCCAGAAGCTTAACAATGCAGCCTGTACTGGAGGTGTTGGATATGGACGCTTACCATAGGTTGATTCCGAACGACATACGAAGGACGGCCATGGCATTGGGCGTAACACCTGGCCGTGTTGCTTGATACTCCAATCCACAACAGGCATGAACATGGGCACCTCAGTGACCCGAATGTCACCGGCGTCGAGGTCGCGGAGATGTATCAAACAGGTGGTGGGCGTCGGTATGGCGAGGTTGACGAACAACCGAAGTGACGGTGTAGGTGAGGCCTCTTGCGGCGGGTTGAAGGGTGTAGGCGCACTCCAAGTAGCCCGCCATGCCGCCATGTGGTCGTCTCCATCGGCGTTGTGGTTGAGGTCATCCGTCGAACAGATTGTGGGCGCCGGTGTAGCGACGCCCATGGCGTCAACGTCAAGCTCGGGGACGATGTCGATGGTGGCCGTCGGGGTGAGGTAGAGGGCGGACGTGCCCTGGTCGAGGCTGGAGGGCGCAGGTGGTGGAGCCTTGGCATCGGAGGCGTCCATGGCGACGAGCTGGGAAGCGGTCGAGGTGGTCGCATGTTCGAGCGCCGGCTTCGAGTTGCCGAACGCCTGCGCGACAGCCTCCTCGATGCTCTCCCGTAGTTCCTTCAAAAACTCCTTCAGATCACTCATGGTGGCCGGCTCCATCGCCGGATCGGATGCTGGTGGTGAGAAATTATTATTTTTGGGAAAATGGAGGTGGAAGGTGGTGTCCTAGCTCTGAATACCAAGTGTTAACAGCTCACATGGATTCACTACTGGAGGCAGATTTGAGATGCATGTACAAGCACAAGTGTGCTAAAGATCAAACAGCAAGAAGGAGATTGGGGAAGAAGAGCCGAGGTGGGAGACGAAGCCATCGTGCCGTTCGTCCTGATCCAACTGGATGACTCTCCAGTTGCCTTCTCCCAGTACTTGTAGTTGGGGTGGTGCAGAGAAGGGCCTGGCCCATGAGTTCTCCAAGGGGGCCAGCCCGAGTACGAGTACGGGCTAGGGAAGGTCCCTAATGCGAACGTTTCTAGAAGCTAGGTTTTCTCCTTTCCCCTGAGAGCTCCGGCGGCTCAGGGTTCCCAATTTCCTCCAGCGATCTATCGACGGGGAGTCCACACCATCATCGCGCAAAGGAACACCAGTCCATGGAGGACCCGTCGCACTCCCGTGCGGTGGCGGCAGAGCAGGATGGCTTGAAGCGAGATTCGGCAGAACCCAGGTCTGCGCTGGCGGCAGCTGAAGCGGATCCAACGGCAGAGGGAGAAGAGGTACAAGAAGAGGAGGAGCTGGACCGAGAGGAGGAAGGGGAGGACTATGATCATTACGGGCCAGAGCCAGATTTGGTCGATCAGTTTGAGGGGATGAAGCTGCACGGTGAAGAAGAGGAGGATCTGGACTTCTCGGAGGTTGTTGATGATCTGATTCAAGGAGTTCGTTGGCTGGCTCTGTTCAAGGTGCATACCACCCGCCCCTTCAGCCACGGGGCACTGCTGACCCAGATGCATAATGCCTGGGCATCAGCTAAGGGGGTTACCTTCAATGTGAAGGGCCCAAATCTCTTTTTGGTGCAGTGCCATTGCTTGGGGGATTGGAAGAAGATAATGGAGGGAGGACCTTTGCTTTTTCGCAAACAACTCGTTGTGTTACAGGAGTACGATGGCTTTTCAGATGTCACCAAATACAAGCTAAACAAGGTCCCGGTCTGGGCTCGGATCTAGGAACTCCCGGATGGTTTGACGGCAAAAAAGGAATTAGCGGAGAAAGTCGCTGCAAAGGTGGGAGAACCACCATTCACTGTCATAGTTAACGAAGTTGTTATAAATCCGGGCAGGACGTTACGGGTGAGAGTTTTCCTGGATGTGGCCACCCCACTAGTACGGTTTGTACCGATTACTCTCAAGGAAAGGAAGAAATACAGTGTCTAAAATTGCGCAAATTTGTTGGTAATGTGTTGTTAGCAGCTCACATGGATTCACTACTGGTGGCAGATTTGAGATGCAAGTACAAGCACAAGTGTGCTAAAGATCAAACAGCAAGAAGGAGATTGGGGAAGAAGAGCCGAGGTGGGAGAGGAAGCCGCCGTGCCGTTCATTCTGATCCAACTGGATGACTCCCCCGTTGCCTTCTCCCAGTACTTGTAGTTGGGGTGGTGCAAAGAAGGGCCTGCCCCATGAGTTCTCCAAGGGGGCCAGCCCAAGTACGAGTACGGGCTAGGGAAGGTCCCTAACACCCCTCCCTCCTTGAAACTCGGCTTGACCCCAAGCCGACGCCACCGAGAACGACCCCGATCCCATTGCACTCACTGTTCCTGGACTTGGTCGCAGTCGCTGTGGTAACCGTAGCCAACGAGGTAGTAGTAGTTGTCAGCATGGACTTGGCCGAAGACGAAGTAGTACTTGTAGCCGACTTGCTCAAGGCGGTCAGATCTGGGATACCCCTCCCTCCTTGAAAAGGTGAAGGTTGTAATCTGGAGAGAACCGGCGCGATCCCATTGTGCATCCCAGCCTTGCACCGGAGCTCCACACAGTTGTCTTGTGGCCAGGCCATGCTTCGCCAGTACACTGAGCGGACGGAAAAGTTGCATGACAAAGCATTAGAACAATCCCGTGAGATATCCAGACAGAAGAAAATGGCCCAAGCTCGCAAGAGGTAGACAGTAAAGATATCGACTTCTCAGTTTGAGGCAAGTATTCAGCAAAGTAGCCCATGTCGTGGGAACGACTCCGACAGTACGAAGGGGGTAGGGTAAAGGAGCATGATCTACCGAGATGCATATGGGTGACACGAGTATTTTTAGCAGGTTCGGGCCCCTCTCGGAAGAGTAATAAGCCCTACGTCCTGTCCTCCGGAGAGGGTTCTTGTCTCTGCGTATGAACACGGGGTTACAGAGTGTGTGAGAGGGTTGGAGGAAATGAGTCCCTGGAGGGAGAAGAAGTTGCCTCGAATGAGAGGCCCCGGGCGGCTTATATAGAGTCCGCTGCCCGGGAGTTACAAGTCATAAAGATAGGTTTAATGGCGTACTAATGGCCGACCGTTTCAGCCATAATGACGGTGGTAATTGTCTCTGGTGGTTGGACTGCTGTCGTCCGAGTGGACCATGCGACCGAGTGGTTGACTGTCGAGTGGAGGGAGGAGACTCCGAGTGGATGCTGTCGAGTGACTCACACACCATGGTGATTTCAGTCGGAGTCTTCCTTGTAATCTTGTAATCCTTAAGTTCTCCGATGTGACGTCCTTAGGTAGGGTATGCAGGTCAGGCCTGTGACCCTACCCTAGGTACATATCCCCATCATTAGTCCCCGAATTGATCAGGGTTTGAGTGAAAAAAGGGATCGATGCAGGTTCTGATATGACACAAAAATTCCGAATGCATTGTTGGGCTTCATAGAAGTCTTCGTTGATTGGAGTCTTTGCCATTCACCCTGATCGATTCTGTCTTGATATGCGGAGCTGCCGAGCGACGAAGGCGTGTCCGGTAGAGTGACGGCGCGCGGGGTGGCCGAGTGACGATGGAGCGTCTGACTGAGTGTCGGTGTGCGGAGTTACCGAGTGACGAAGACGCGTCCAGTAGTACGACGGCTCGCGGGGCGGTCGAGTGACGATGGAGCGTCCGACTGAGTGGCGATGAAGACGCGTCCAGTAGTACGACGGCGCGCGGGGCGGTCGAGTGACGATGGAGCGTCCGACGGAGTGGCGATGAAGACGCGTCCAGTAGTACGACGGCGCGCGGGGCGGTCGAGTGACGATAGAGCGTTCGACTGAGTGGCGATGAAGACGCGTCCAGTAGTACGACGGCGCGCGGGGCGGTCGAGTGACGATGGAGCGTTCGACTGAGTGGCGATGAAGACGCGTCCAGTAGTACGACGGCGCGCGGGGCGGTCGAGTGACGATGGAGGGTCTGACTGAGTGGCGATGAAGACGCGTCCAGTAGTACGACGGCGCGCGGGGCGGTCGAGTGACGATGGAGCGTCCGACTGAGTGGCGATGAAGACGCGTCCAGTAGTATGACGGCGCGTGGGGCGGTCGAGTGTCGAAGGAGCGTCCGACTGAATGGCGATGCGCGGAGCTGCCGAGTGTCGAAGGAGCGTCCGATTGAATGGCGATGCGCGGAGCTGCCGAGTGTCGAAGGAGCGTCCGACTGAATGGCGATGCGCGGAGCTGCCGAGTGTCGAAGGAGCGTCCGACTGAATGGCGATGCGCGGAGCTGCCGAGTGTCGAAGGAGCGTCCGATTGAATGGCGATGCGCGGAGCTGCCGAGTGTCGAAGGAGCGTCCGACTGAATGGCGATGCGCGGAGCTGCCGAGTGTCGAAGGAGCGTCCGGTTGAGCGGCGATGCGCGGAGCTGCCGAGTGTCGAAGGAGCGTCCGACTGAATGGCGATGCGCGGAGCTGCCGAGTGTCGAAGGAGCGTCCGACTGAATGGCGATGCGCGGAGCTGCCGAGTGTCGAAGGAGCGTCCGACTGAATGGCGATGCGCGGAGCTGCCGAGTGTCGAAGGAGCGTCCGACTGAATGGCGATGCGCGGAGCTGCCGAGTGTCGAAGGAGCGTCCGACTGAATGGCGATGCGCGGAGCTGCCGAGTGTCGAAGGAGCGTCCGACTGAATGGCGATGCGCGGAGCTGCCGAGTGTCGAAGGAGCGTCCGACTGAATGGCGATGCGCGGAGCTGCCGAGTGTCGAAGGAGAGTCCGACTGAATGGCGATGCGCGGAGCTGCCGAGTGTCGAAGGAGCGTCCGACTGAATGGCGATGCGCGGAGCTGCCGAGTGTCGAAGGAGCGTTCGACTGAATGGCGATGAAGATGCGTCCAGTAGTACGACGGCGCGCGGGGCGGTCGAGTGACGATGGAGCGTCCGACGGAGTGGCGATGAAGACGCGTCCAGTAGTACGACGGCGCGCGGGGCGGTCGAGTGACGATGGAGCGTCCGACCGAATGGCGATGCGGGGAGCTGCCGAGTGTCGAAGGAGCGTCCGACTGAATGGCGATGCGCAGAGCTGCCGAGTGTCGAAGGAGCGTCCGACTGAATGGCGATGCGCGGAGCTGCCGAATGTCGAAGGAGCGTCCGACTGAATGGCGATGCGCGGAGCTGCCGAGTGTCGAAGGAGCGTCCGACTGAATGGCGATGCGCGGAGTCATCGGCAGGGGTCTTAGATTTGTTTTGATTGTAGGTCCAGTGGGGGCACGCTGAGTGCACCCACTGGGTGAAGTCCCCGAGACCGCCGTCGAGTGCTTGCATCGGCGGGGGTCTGATAGAGACAATGTTTGCATGTTTGCTTTTCAATCCTTTACGTTTGTTTGGTTTCCGAGGGAGATGGATGCTCATTACTCAGAAGAAGTTTGAACCTAAGCGAATCTTAAACGGGGTCCGACTCGCGGCTAAGTCTCCGAGTGAGAGGTGCTCGTCACTCGGAGTAGGTTTTTACTTGGCCGAAGCGGATTCGCGGCCAAGCCCCCGAGTGGAGGGATGCTCGTCACTCGGAGGAGGTTTTTACTTGGGCGAAGCGGATTCGCGGCCAAGCCCCCGAGTGGAGGGACGCTCGTCACTCGGAGGAGGTTTTTTACTTGGGCGAAGCGGATTCGCGGCCAAGCCCCCGAGTGGAGGGACGCTCGTCACTCGGAGTAGGTTTTTACTTGGGCAAAGCGGATTTGCGGCCAAGCCCCCGAGTGGAGGGACGCTCGTCACTCGGAGTAGGTTTTTACTTGGGCAAAGCGGATTTGCGGCCAAGCCCCCGAGTGGAGGGACGCTCGTCACTCGGAGGAGGTTTTTACTTGGGCGAAGCGGATTCGCGGCTAAGCCCCCGAGTGGAGGGACGCTCGTCACTCGGAGGAGGTTTTTTACTTGGGCGAAGCGGATTCGCGGCCAAGCCCCCGAGTGGAGGGACGCTCGTCACTCGGAGTAGGTTTTTACTTGGGCAAAGCGGATTTGCGGCCAAGCCCCCGAGTGGAGGGAAGCTCGTCACTCGGAGTAGGTTTTTACTTGGGCAAAGCGGATTTGCGGCCAAGCCCCCGAGTGGAGGGACGCTCGTCACTCGGAGTAGGTTTTTACTTGGGCAAAGCGGATTTGCGGCCAAGCCCCCGAGTGGAGGGACGCTCGTCACTCGGAGTAGGTTTTTTACTTGGGCGAAGCGTATTCGCGGCCAAGCCCCCGAGTGGAGGGATGCTCGTCACTCGGAGGAGGTTTTTACTTGGGCGAAGCGGATTCGCGGCCAAGCCCCCGAGTGGAGGGATGCTCGTCACTCGGAGGAGGTTTTTACTTGGGCGAAGCGGATTCGCGGCCAAGCCCCCGAGTGGAGGGACGCTCGTCACTCGGAGTAGGTTTTTACTTGGGCAAAGCGGATTTGCGGCCAAGCCCCCGAGTGGAGGGACGCTCGTCACTCGGAGTAGGTTTTTTACTTGGGCGAAGCGGATTCGCGGCCAAGCCCCCGAGTGGAGGGAAGCTCGTCACTCGGAGTAGGTTTTTACTTGGGCAAAGCGGATTTGCGGCCAAGCCCCCGAGTGGAGGGACGCTCGTCACTCGGAGTAGGTTTTTTACTTGGGCGAAGCGGATTCGCGGCCAAGCCCCCGAGTGGAGGGATGCTCGTCACTCGGAGGAGGTTTTTACTTGGGCGAAGCGGATTCGCGGCCAAGCCCCCGAGTGGAGGGACGCTCGTCACTCGGAGTAGGTTTTTACTTGGGCCAAGCGGATTTGCGGCCAAGCCCCCGAGTGGAGGGACGCTCGTCACTCGGAGTAGGTTTTTTACTTGGGCGAAGCGGATTCGCGGCCAAGCCCCCGAGTGGAGGGAAGCTCGTCACTCGGAGTAGGTTTTTACTTGGGCAAAGCGGATTTGCGGCCAAGCCCCCGAGTGGAGGGACGCTCGTCACTCGGAGTAGGTTTTTTACTTGGGCGAAGCGGATTCGCGGCCAAGCCCCCGAGTGGAGGGATGCTCGTCACTCGGAGGAGGTTTTTACTTGGGCGAAGCGGATTCGCGGCCAAGCCCCCGAGTGGAGGGACGCTCGTCACTCGGAGTAGGTTTTTTACTTGGGCGAAGCGGATTCGCTGCCAAGCCCCCGAGAGGAGGGATGCTCGTCACTCGGAGGAGGTTTTTACTTGGGCGAAGCGGATTCGCGGCCAAGCCCCCGAGTGGAGGGATGCTCGTCACTCGGAGGGGGTCTTCATGTATTCGGATTGGATCTTCGTGGGCTCGGCACGGTAAATAACTGTAATCTTGAGTTGAGTCAATCTGATGGATCTTCTTGCGCTTGGCACCGTAAATAAGTTCAGCCTGGAACTGGGTCAATCAGGTGAATCTTCATGCACTTGACACGGTATGTAACTTCGGTCTTGAAACTGCCGACTGGAGAGAAAAGTTGGACACTGCGAGGAAAAACTTGGTGGTACTCGTATGTCTCCCGGAGGAGATAGACTAGTGGTCCGAGGTGGACGTGCCATGAAAACCCGAGTGGCAAGGCTAGCGCGTGGACTGACTCTTCGGAGAGAGGCCACTCATTATCCCGGGGGAACACCAGCACAGGCCATCTCCAAGTCCAAGTGTATCCGTAGAGGAGAGTCATTTTCACCCTTTTGCAGTCCTGAAGATGACTCCAGGTAATGATTTGGGCAGCTGAGTCGAGCTTGTCGTCGAAGAGGAGTCGACCCAATGACGGCGCACAGAGCAGCCGAGTCGAGTGATCTTGTAACCTGTGATTGAAAAATAGCACAGGCCAACATAAAAATCTCTCGGAATACTTTGAATTTGCTGAAATGATTTGCATAAATAACACCCATATACACCCACTGGGTGCGCCAGGTGTTTGCTGGTCCAGGACCAGCGAAAGTATAAAAGAATGAAGAATCTGACTGAACTCGCTTGAGTACTGGACCCAAATGAAGCGGAAGTGTAGTGGAGTAATGAAAATAAGCAACCGAGCGCAGAGGTACACTCGGTGGCGTGGCCTCCGAGCGAACGTCATGTGCGACTTACTTAACACTCGGTAATGCAATAACTATTTAATTGGATGCAGTCTGTGAAGAATGACTTAGCTGTCTGACGACGCGCGGGGCTGCCGAGGGACGATGGAGCGTCCGACTGAACGGCGATGCGCGGAGCTGCCGAGTGAAGGCGACGCGTCCCGTAGCGTGAAGGCGCGCGGAGCTGCCGAGCGACAATGGAGCGTCCGACTGAATGGCGATGCGCGGAGCCGCCGAGTGATGACGACGCGTCCAGTAGATTGACGAAGAGGTGTCTCGCCGAGTGGCGATGGAGCATCCGACTGAATGACGATGCGCGGAGCTGTCGAGTGCCGAAGAGGTGTCTCGCCGAGTGGCGATGGAGCATCCGACTGAATGACGATGCGCGGAGCTGTCGAGTGCCGAAGACGTGTCTCGCCGAGTGGCGATGGAGCATCCGACTGAATGACGATGCGCGGAGCTGTCGAGTGTCGAAGACGTGTCTCGCCGAGTGGCGATGGAGCATCCGACTGAATGACGATGCGCGGAGCTGTCGAGTGTCGAAGAGGTGTCTCGCCGAGTGGCGATGCGCGGGGCGTCCGAGTGATGAGGACGTGTCCGTCCGATGGCGACGCGCGGGGCGTCCGAGTGATGAAGACGCGTACAATAGAGTGACGGCGCGCGGAGCTGCCGAGTGACGATGGAGCGTCCGGCTGAAAGGCGATGCGCTGAGCTGCCGAGTGACGAAGACGTGCCTCGCCGAGTGGCGATGCGCGGAGCTGCCGAGTGGCGAAGACGTGCCTCGCCGAGTGATGACGACGCGTCCAGTCGAGTGACGGCGCGCGGAGCTGCCGAGTGACGAAGGAGCGTCCAGTCAAATGACGGCGCGCGGAGCTGCCGAGTGTCGAAGGAGCGTCCGACTGAATGACGATGCGCGGAGCTGTCGAGTGTCGAACGAGCGTCCGACTGAATGGCGATGGAGGCGCGTCCAATAGTACGACGGTGCGCGGGGCGGTCGAGTGACGATGGAGCGTCCGACTGAGTGGCGATGAAGACGCGTCCAGTAGTATGACGGCGCGCGGGGCGGTCGAGTGATGAAGACGTGCCTCGCCGAGTGGCGATGGAGCGTCTGACTGAATGACGATGCGCGGAGCTGTCGAGTGTCGAAGACGTGTCTCGCCGAGTGGCGATGGAGCGTTCGACTGAATGACGATGCGCGGAGCTGTCGAGTGTCGAAGACGTGTCTCGCCGAGTGGCGATGGAGCGTCCAGCTGAGTGACGGCGCGCGGAGCTGCCAAGTGATCTGCATGTTGATCGTCTGAACGCAAACTTTATACGGGTGACCCTGCAAGTTAGTAGCAAGCATAGCTACGAATATTTTTTTGAAGAACTAAAGAGTCTCTACACGGATGCAGCTTGCAAGGATTAAAGAGCATTGATGGCCCGGATTAATGACCAGGACAGCCAATTAGTAACTCTGCCCACGTCCTTCCATTTTTAATGTGGATGCAATTGGGATATGCGTTGCCGCATGTGACGGCAGTTTTCTTTTCTTGACCACGCACTAATTGACATTGATTTGGCAATGAAAGCAATTTCCTTCTCCTTCCGTTCTTGATATGCATGCAATTGGGATATGCGAGACGAGGAACCTGCATGCACGCGTGACAAATGCGAGACCAGTTGTCTAGCGATCAACGCCGGCGGGAGGAGGTGGCCGTGCGTGTGAGCCCGACGACGACGTTGTAGATGATGCCGAAGACGACGATGGGGCGGACCGCGCCGGCGATCATGTTCGCGGGCTTGACGACGGCGTCGCAGGCGAGGCCGGAGATGATGGGCCGGATGGCGCTGGCGGCCGTGTGCATGAGCTCGACGGCGGCGTCATACACGAGGTGGCAAGCGACGGGACGGCCCGCGCCCGTGGCCATGTGCAGGAGCTTGACGGCGGCGTCGTACACAAGGCGGGAGACGACGGGACGGACCACGCCGGCGGCCAGTTGTAGGTGCTCGACGGCGGCGGCGTACACAAGGCGGCCGGAATCGACGACGTCATACAGAAGGCCAAAAACTACGGGACGGACCGCGACGTTGGCCGTTGGTCACGGTCGCCATTGAAGACGATCATGTGAGAAGGCAAGAAATATGAGGAACGACTTGTCCTTTTTTCTTGTTCTCCGCTTCATGATCAATCACGCATGAGAGTGTATGATCCTACGGGAGGAAAAGATCAACTTATTGTTAGACAATTTGTTGTAAAAAAGACTAGATGGAATAGGTACTTCCCTGATCCTTTTGCTTGTATGAATGGCGCGATGGCCAGTGAATTTCTCCGGCGATGGCCGTTGATCCGCGGCCGAAGATTGAAGAAAAAACCATTTGCATCATGGCTCGATAGACGCCACGCCCCACGGTGGGCGCCAACTGTCGTGGGAACGACTCCGACAGTACGAAGGGGGTAGGGTAAAGGAGCATGATCTACCGAGATGCATATGGGTGACACGAGTATTTTTAGCAGGTTCGGGCCCCTCTCGGAAGAGTAATAAGCCCTACGTCCTGTCCTCCGGAGAGGGTTCTTGTCTCTGCGTATGAACACGGGGTTACAGAGTGTGTGAGAGGGTTGGAGGAAATGAGTCCCTGGAGGGAGAAGAAGTTGCCTCGAATGAGAGGCCCCGGGCGGCTTATATAGAGTCCGCTGCCCGGGAGTTACAAGTCATAAAGATAGGTTTAATGGCGTACTAATGGCCGACCGTTTCAGCCATAATGACGGTGGTAATTGTCTCTGGTGGTTGGACTGCTGTCGTCCGAGTGGACCATGCGACCGAGTGGTTGACTGTCGAGTGGAGGGAGGAGACTCCGAGTGGATGCTGTCGAGTGACTCACACACCATGGTGATTTCAGTCGGAGTCTTCCTTGTAATCTTGTAATCCTTAAGTTCTCCGATGTGACGTCCTTAGATAGGGTATGCAGGTCAGGCCTGTGACCCTACCCTAGGTACATATCCCCATCAGCCCACGGACAGCAACAAGCTAACATTCTCTGCTTCTTGAGACATGGTTTGCCCATGATCTGGTGCCATCGAAAAGCTGACAACCACTGAGCTATCATCTCGGGTTCCTAGTCGGGCACTCAGAATTGCCGCTAGAGCTGCACTTGTCCGCCAAATAAGAAGTGATTTGTTAAGCAGCTTATATCCACTCTCAGGAGATGTAATGCTAACACTGTACTTTGGCTTCCCATTCAACTTCTCCAGGAAATCTGCCAATAGAAAACTGGTTGCAGAACCACACCAAAACAATTGCAATAGTGAGCATGTGGCCAAGACTTGCAAATAAATCCCAACCATGTGTTGTTCAGGTCCAAACAGAAGCTTCAAAACTTGCATTGACAAGCTGTGAACAATGAATATCTAACCACCATTTCTTAATTCTCACGAACCCATAATCTAGGTACCACATCGTCATAAGATTGCACAGATCATTCACTACGATGGTATAAAGAGAGCTTGAGAGATTATCCTGAATCACCTCAGATTTTGTTGTGTTGCACCAGAACATATTGGCTAATAACCTTATGATCAGCACTTCCTTGCACCCAATCTCCATGTTGTCACTTGAATAACTCCCACTCCCTCCTGGATCCCAAGTTTGATGTAGAGGCCGTAAGAAATTTGACGGGCTGCCGTTGGAGACGGACAATCCATATAAATTCTTGATGAGGTGCTGCTGCACCATGGTCATAACCAAGTTCGCCCATGTGCCCGTATGGGATGGTTGATGATGATATAGTTCCAGATGTATAACAGCATTGGAATCTTCTACTCTGGATCGACCATCAGGTTCAAATACTTGCTGAGATAACCCACTCAAAGTAGTGTGGAGGAAGTATGGGCACTGAATCCCAACGGTATATACTGATTTAATGACTGGATCCCATATCATTCCCATCTTGGAGGTGTATGAGCATGAGACCACCTTTTCTTCATTGTAAAATTCTAAATACCACAAATAGTACCACTGGTCCAGAACTGACCGAACTCCCTAGCAGGAGTTGAAATGACGTACAGCGGATCCGTGCCGGTTTGTGGACGTCCTCATGGCTGGGCGCGACTCGAAGCCTGGCGGTCGTGGTGGCCGGGACGTTGGAGGTGCTCCTCCCCCTGTGATGGCGCCACCACATGCGGGGGGCAGGGGCGCAGAGGCGGCAACGGTGCCTGTTGGTGTCGCGTACCTCTTGGAGGCGCCGTTGTGGTTTTCATCATAGATGTCGGGGCTCTGGGTGACACCAATGTCTGGTCGACCGGACTCATCTTTTTTGGCGAGTTGGGAGCGGGAGGAGGAAGGCCATGGAAGAAACAGGGGAGAGGGGATCCGACGATAGAGACGGAGGTGGAGACTTGCGACGGTGTGGCGGCGGCGGGCGAGCGCATCACACACGGCGTCAGGAACGAGTCCTCATTATTTGTCATTAAAGCCAGGCTGCTTAGAGAACCTTGCCTCTTACACTTCTTGATTTGGAAGATTGTCCCAATGTTTTCAACACAAACAATCTCAACTGTCTGGTTCTCAGAAACTGCCGCCAGCTATCTTCCATCATAGGATTGCATGTTCTCTCATCAATACAGCATGTCAACATATCTGACAGCCCTGAGCTTACTGAAGTACAACATCCATTGTTAAAGAAGGGTCTAAGAAATAAGGAGTAGAAGGAACTGTTCAAATTTCAATACCCATCAATATTTTACAGTTAATATGAGCTGTTACTTTTTAGTTTTATCTTGGTGGCAAATGCTATGACCTTTTCTGAGCGTCCGTTCAGTTTTCACTAGCCAACTAGTGAACTATGAATGCAGGTTGTTGTTGCTACTATAATTTCTGGGCGATGAATTGAAATGGTGGTGTTCATGTCCTACTATGTGAGAGTTAAGTGTATGAACCTGATTTGGTAAATGTAGCGATGAGAGGCCATGTAGTAGTACATGGTGGGTTGTCTCATTGAGACCGTCCTTAAAAACTGAGTTTTGCGTATTTCATTGAGGCCATGTAGGAGTACATGGTGGGTTTGTCTCATGGCGTACTACAGCAACATAAATCAATCAATAGTGTAGTGGTATTTCAGCTGTTGTACCGCAGCAACACAAATCAATCAATAGTGTAGTGGTATTTCAACTGTTGTACTGCAGCAACACAAATGACTGTTAGTTAAGCTCAAATGACTGTCAACAAAGTGGAGTTAGAGTCAGGCTCCAGGTTGCTGAAATATTGTTACTGTATGTTATAGGACTTCAGAGTGATGTCTATAGGACCAATCAAAGACAGTGAGGTCTCGTTTAACATGGCCAAATTCGCGGCACGTGGGTCCATGAAGAACACGATGAAGACCAGCTGGCTGGATGGTTTGCCCATCTGTTGTTTCTTCAGTATGTGTCCTGGAAGGAGGCAACTTAATTAGGTTTCAGGTATTGAAAGTGTAAAACTTATCATCTAGTTCCTCCGGATGGATGGTTAAGATCCATGAAGTACGCATCCATGCAATGCAACCCCAATGATGATGTGACTGAAAGATTTGGTTTAACGTCAATACCTTTGTCCTGGCCGACGGCTTCGTGTTAATATAGATGGGAGTGATCCCATGATGCGTACAGAGTCGGTTACATAGTTGGGATCGGACAAGAAAGGAAACCTATTTAACTAGCTATTACAACCGGACTCCTGGACAGTCACGAGCGCTCACGAACGCCTAGACTCACCCTGGACTCCTGACTTATGTCGTTCATTAACACCCTCCCTTAATCACAACCTGGACAAGTTGAGATTACGCTTGAATGCTTCAAAGCTTCTGGTGGGCAATTCCTTTGTAAGACCATCTGCAATCTGATCTCTTGAATGTACAAACCTTACTTCTAGTTGTTCGTTGGCAACTCTTTCTCTGACAAAATGGAAGTCTATCTCAATATGTTTAGTTCTTGCATGAAAGACTGGATTGGCAGAAAGATATGTGGCACCAAGATTATCACACCATAGACATGGAGATTGGGTCTGTCTTATTCCAACTTCCTTTAGCATAGACTATACCCAAATGATCTCTGGTGTGGCATTAGCCAAAGCTTTATATTCCGCTTCTGTACTTGATCTTGAGACAGTAGCCTGTTTCTTTGCACACCAGGAGATCAGATTTGGCCCATAAAATATTGTAAATCCTCCAGTTGACCTTCTATCATCCGGACAGCCTGCCCAGTCTGAATCAGAAAAAGCACTGACAAGTGTGGATGATGACTTGCTGAATGTTAGACCAATGTCTAGGGCACTTTTAACATATCTTAAGATGCGCTTGGCAGCTGTCCAATGTGTTGTAGTGGGTGCATGAAGAAACTGGCATACTTTATTCACAGCAAAGGAAATATTAGGACAAGTAAGAGTCAAGTACTGAAGTGCACCTACTATGCTTCTGTATCTGGTGCTATTCTCTTGATTGAAGAGTTCTCCTTCTGCAAGAGAGAACTGTTCTGTACTAGACAGTGGTGTTGATGATGGTTTGCAGGCTTGCATGCCAATTATAGTCAGAATATCAGTTGCATATTTTTTCTGACAAAGATGAAGGCCCTCCCTGGTTTTCTTGACTTCAATGCCAAGGAAGAAGTGCAAGTCTCCTAAATCCTTGAGAGCAAATTCTGAGTTTAAATCTTTCAGGAACCCCGTAACTGCCTCATTTGATGAGTTAGTAACAATGATGTCATCAACATATATAAGCACAAATATAGATGTATTTGACTTATTATAGATAAACAGGGAGGTGTCAGACTTGGAGCGAGCAAAACCGAGCTTTTGCAACTTCAGGCTTAACCGAGAGTACCATGCCCTAGGAGCTTGCTTCAGACCATACAGTGCTTTATCAAGTTTGCACACATGGAAAGGTTGATTCCTGTCCTCAAAACCAGATGGTTGTTTCATATATACTTCCTCTTCCAGAACACCATGAAGAAACGCATTCTATACATCTAGCTGTCTGAGACTCCAGCCCCGGGACACAGCAATAGATAGGACCAGACGAATGGTGGCTGCTCTTCCAGACGATCAAGATCCTCTCGCGGTTCCCTGCCAAGTCCGCCCACCGCTTCAAGTGTGTCTCCAAGCCGTGGCGCGACCTCATCTCCGACCGCAACCACCACAAGAGGCTGCTCCAGACCATCGCCGGATTCTTCTACAACAGCTGGGAGTACACCCGCTTCCCTAGGGAGGCGCGGCAGTACGCAAATGTCTCGGGACGCCGACCGCCTCTGGTCAAGCCCGCGCTCACGTTCCTGCCGAACCACGCTGGTATCGTTGTCATGGACTGCTGCAATGGCCTCCTCCTCTATGGCATCAATACCAAATTCTTCATCTCCAACCCTGCTACCGAGAAATGCGTAGCCTTGCCGGACCCTGAATGCGTCCAGGCACCCTGGCCCTGCCGCCTGGCCTTGGACCCAGCCGTCTCCTCGCATTTTCATGTCTTGTTGTATATGGAGGTGGATGGGGCTTCCCAAATCAAGATTTACTCCTCATGCACTAGTCGATGGAACCACATTGTTCGTAACTTAAGCGGTTGGTTGAGTCTATTTGAACTGCGCGGCACCGTGTTCTTCCACAGCCTGCTGCATTTCCTTACCTATAAGGGCATGGTCATGACCATGGATTTGGAGGCAAAAGAATGGAAGAAGATTGAGTTTCCCGATGCCGAGAAAAGATTTATCCTCCTTGGACAGTCTCAGGGGTCCCTAAGGTATGTTGGCATGAACAACAATAAGGACCAAATATCATTCTGGACTCTGGAAGATGGTGTATGGAGCTTCCAGCATACTGTCAACACTATGGAACTATTCAGTGGGGGTTTCTGTCCGAACTATTGTGAGCGTATTGCATTTCACCCAGATTGCAATATCTTGTTCTTTACTATGGGCAAAGAGAACATGCTGATGTCGTATGATATTGATCGTGGCAAAGCATGCCCTCTGTTCCCTCTTGGGTCAGGCTATGTTGGGTCGTTTCTTCCGTACATGCCTTGCTTTTCAGAGACATTAGCTGATGAGGACTGAGTGTTCCAGGTAACTTGGTCTCTCTGTGTGGCTACTGCAGGGCTCCTGCTCCTCCACTCCCCCCTCCCTTTCTCATATAGATTTCTCTCTAATGACGTCAAGCTAATGTGTTGTTCTTAGTAAAGAACTATTTATCGTTTTTATTATAATTAGTCAAACGTTTGGATGTGTTTTTACTATCTATTCCTCCAAAAATTGCTTTGCACATTCTGTTGGGTCACTCTCTTTGCAGATTCTCCAAAAAAAAAGTTTCTTACATATTGTCAATTCGTTTAACTTTTTCCAACATATGCAGTTAGTCTGTTTTCTCAATATGGTGTTGTTGATTTAATTGCACCTTTGTAGTTCGATGGTATGCTAGAGCCTTGATATGCATCTCCCAATGTTTGATTTTGTTTGCCAGGAGAGGAGGAAGGAGTAGCAAATTAAGGAGGCAAGATGGTACATGGATCTTCCAAGGATCTGTATGTTAATTTCCTGCTGCTGGTCACAGCCGGCCAGGAACTAGAAATTAATGGAGTCACATGAGCCCAACAACAGAGACGTGGTTGCTCCTTGCTCCCTGTTTTGTAGCTGCTGTTGTACCTGTATCCCTCCTGCTGAACATGTCTGATTTCCTTCCATTTCTCTTTTGTTTGTGGTAGCCATCGGTTGGTTAATTTGGTATGTACCTTTCTTTTCTCGATCATATATTATAGAAGAATAGGAGAGAGAACCCCGTCCACAGTTTGTTACACGGCTTACATTCGTACACCGGCTCGACCTATCGTTGGCTTATACAACTACTCGCCATCTGATGGGGTCACCTACTAAGGGTAGGGTCACAGAGCTGCCCTCTTGGACCCACCTAGGACCCCATATCAACAAACGTAAAGGCTCCTGAGCCATAGGCGCATTCAGATGCCCACCGCAGAATATTCACTCGGATCTTGTCCATCCACTCGGATGGATACAGCTCACTCAGACGCATCACAGCCACTCGGCCGCGCTCGCCCACACTCGGACAAGGGAGGCGAAGAGGCCGCGCAGGATCTGGAGCGTCAGAGGAGCACGATGCTCAGCGTTAAGTGTAGTTAAGGCATTGATTACAAGTAACGCCTGTAGTGAACTCCACCTTTCCTCCTCCTTGTAACGTAGCCACGATGAGGGGTGGCGCACTCTATATAAGCCACCCCGCAGCGCTGAGACAAGGGTTTGCATTCCGTTGTAATCATCAGACACCAGAGAGACATAGCCTCTGGGCTCGAGACGTAGGGTTGTTACCTCTCCGTGAGGGGCCCGAACTCGCTAAATCCGAGGGTCACACCTGTGCCGTAGCTAGGATCAGCCCTCTTTCGTACCCCTACTTCTCACTGTCAGGATCGTTCCCACGACAGTTGGCGCCCACCGTGGGGCTGCGCGTCTGGCAATTTCCTGTGCAGGTGGTATTTCCTTCATCATCATGGTTTTCGGCGGTGAAATGGTGCCCGGCCGTGAGATCCGCCTCGGCGCCCTCAGCTTCATCGCCGACGACTCAGCATGGCTTCAAGAAGCCCCGCTGGACGCGGTGTCGCTGCCCATCCGTGGCACAGCACACTTCCGCGCGAGCACGTACGGAGTTCTTCTCTGGCAGCCGTCGGTTCCGTACTGGGCGGCTCCCCCTCTCCCAGCTGGACGCCGTCGCAAGCGCTCCGGTCGTTCACGGCTCCAGCGTTGGGTCAAGCACACCATGGCTCTTCAAGCCGCGGCCGAGCAGGTAGCGGCGCTCGAACCTGACGAGCCCGTTCTCGATCTGTTTGCCTCTCTCCATGAGGGGCTGAGGACGAGTCCGACCGCGAGAGCATCGAGTCTTCTGCAGAGGTTTTAATGGCTGGCTCAGAGCACAACCCCCCGGTTTCGCGGGTGCCCGCGATGGCCTTGGTGATACGTCGCGTGGGCATGCCAATGATGGCCTCGGAGACGACCCCCGGGTCGACGAGACGCTCCCCCAACCTCTCACTCAGGAGCAGAGGGAAGAACTCAGGCGGAGGAATGAGCAGGCTTTGCTTACGCCTATCATAGGGACGACTCCCGAGGCTATGGCCTTGGAATCGACACGTTTGGCTACTTTAGCCGAGCGCACACGCCTCGAGCAGTTACAGAAGACGCTTGAGGATCGCGTCCGTCAACAGCCCAGTTCCAGTCGGAGCCGGAGGCAATTGTTTCCGAACAATCAGCCCTGGAACTACCGAGTGCTCCGCACTCCGCTGCAGAATCTAGCGGCAGCGACCCGAATCGCCGACTCCCTCCAGCCGTCTGGTTCAGCGGCAAGCGAAGGGATTCAGCAGATCCAGGCATTACTGAAGACAGCCATGGCGCAGAACTCAGCTGTATCATAGTCGCAAGACTGCATACATAGCAGATCGGTCCGTGCGGAGATGGATCAGTCGGCTCACAGCCCGGTTGCACCCGGGAGACGCAGGCCGTCACCCCCTCCAAGAGATATGGCTCAAACTCGACGCAAAGACCAGTATGAGGACCGGAACCGTGATCAGGTCACCCCTCCTGGGCGACATGATGATTATCATCGCATTCGGACGCCCCCTCCGCGGGATGTCACATATACGCCCCGACCATATGGTGACAGGCGACCATATGATGATGATCGAAGGCCCAGCCCTCCGCGGTTGCCAAGTAGTTACCGTCCGCGGGACCGAGAGGGAATGGACTACCGGGATCCGCAGTTCAACGCAAGATCCGTTCTTGCTCAGAACCTGGTCGACAGGGGCTGAGCCCACAGAGACAACTATGATAGAGACTATCCGAGTGTATCCACTTCCTCAGGTCCCGTGTGTTTCAGCAGATACATTCGTTCCGTGGTTATTCCAGCCAACTTCAGGTTGGCAACTGGGATCGGCAAATTCACTGGCGAATCCAAGCCAGAAACTTGGTTGGAATACTACCGAGTGGCCGTACAAATTGGGGGCAGCGACGATGATGTGCCGATGAAGCATCTGCCCCTAATGCTCGAAGGGTCTGCAAGAGCTTGGCTCAATCAGTTGCCACCCAACAGCATTTACAGTTGGGACGACCTGGCCCGAGTGTTTGTCAAGACATTCGAGGGTACTTACAAACGGCCGTGTGGATTAGCAGAACTGCAACATTGTGTGCAGAAGAGCAAAGAGACCCTGAGAGAATACATTTAGAGGTGGACCACGTTGCACAACACAGTGGAGAATGTCAGTGAACACCAAGCCATTTGCACCTTCAAGGTGGGTATTAGGTACTGAGAGCTAATTCTGAAGTTCGGTCGGACGGACTCCCCGACGTTGAGCCGAGTGATGGAGATAGCCAGCAGGTGTGCTAATGGGGAAGAGGAAGACCGACTGCGGAATGGGAAAGGCCGAGCGGGTGATGCTAATCAGTCGGGTCACAATCCCAATCGGAAGCAAAAGCGCAAGGCTGACGCCACGGACAATTCCGAAGCTGCGGCCCTGGCCGAGCAAGGGAAAGGAAAGGGGCCCCAAAAACAGAAAAAAGAGTGGGTCCCGAAGAAGAAAGATGGCGATATTCTTGATCAACCTTGTCAGATTCACACCAAAAGAGACAAGGAAGGCAATCTGATCTTGCCAAAGCATTCCACTCGGGAGTGCAAATTGCTGTAAAAGTACCTGCTCGAGGATCAGACGGATGACAAGGATCCAGAGGACAGTGACGGGGGAAAGAAGCCTGCTAGTGGGTTCCCCGCAGTAGAGAAAGTCTTGATGATTTTTGTAGATCCGGAGTGCAAATGGAATCTGAAGGTCATCAACCGTGAGGTGAGCTTGACCATGCCATCTGTCACCAAATATCTCGACTGGGCTCAGGCACCCATCACTTTTGATGCATCAGACCACCCCCGCTTACATACTGACCCCTGGGCAGCAAGCGCTGGTGGTAGACTCGGCGGTCAATGGCGTCCGACTGCGCAAGGTCCTTATGGACGGCGGCAGCGGGCTGAATATCATATACGCCGACACTCTAAAGGTGATGGGCATCCTGATGTCCAAGTTGAGCAAGAGTAACATGCAATTCCACAGGGTCATCCCCGGAAAGAAGGCAAGGTCACTCGGACAGTTGTCGTGTTCGGTGACGAGAGGAATTTCAAAAAAGAGAGCCTGACCTTCGAAGTGGTTGATTTTCGGAGTGCCTATCACGCCATCTTGGGTAGGCCCGCCTACGCACATTTCATGGCTAGACCATGCTACGTGTACCTCAAGCTCAAGATGCCTGGTCCGAATGGCGTGATAATTGTCTCGGGAGATAGGAAGAGAGCTGAAGAGTGTTTGCAGCAAGGTTCCTCAATTGCTGACGAACAGATGGCTGTGGCCGAACTAGAAGAGTACAAGCAAGCGGTTCATCCGAGTGAGCTTCTAAAGACAAAGAAGCCGGTGATCGACTCCGCATTTTAGTAAGCCGGTGAGACGAAGCAAGTTCACATGCATCCGGAGGATCCGAATGCCTAGCCCACGAACATCTCCACAACGCTCGACAGCAAATAGGAATGCGAGCTCATCCAATTCCTCCGTGAGAACTGGGACATCTTTGCATGGAAGCCTTCTGACATGCCGGGTGTACCCAGGGAATTGGCTGAGCACCGACTCCATGTCGATCCAAAAGTGAAACCAGTGAAGGAGCACCTGCGGCGCTGCTCAACCGAGAAGCGCAAGGCGATTGGTGAGGAGATCGCAAGGCTGCTCGCAGCTGAATTCATCCGTGAGGTGTACCACTCCAAGTGGATCGCCAACGTTGTCACGGTGCCGAAGAAAAATATGTAGGGGAACACAGCAGAAAACAAAAAATTTCCGCACTACGAACAAGCCCAGGACCACTATGGAGATGCATACAAGGTTTTTGATCTGATCATTACCGACTCGTAGCGCAGCGGAAGTAGAGTCGATGAAGATCGGCGGTGCAGATCCCCGCAGCTAGGATTTACAACCTCCCAACCGCGAGGATGTTCTCCCTCGTCTGCACCTCGGACTGTCCCTCGGACAGCCCTTCGGGAGGTAGTCGGACAGTCCCTCAAACAGTGTCACGGACAGCCCTTCGGGAGGACCCTCAAACTCGGACTGTAACTCGGACAGCCCTTCGGGAGAACCCTCGAACAGCCCCTCGGGAAAAAGGTCGAACCTACAACCTCTCTACGGGGTTGCACACATACGGTGTCAGCTATCCGGCAGGGCTTCGCCGTCCAGAACTAGTTCCCACCGGAATCCAGACAGCCTTTTGGCTCTACCAAACTATTTCATGGGAGGGAGAGAGAAAGCTAGATCATGCATGGCATTTGTATGTGTGAGAGAGTGAGTGTGGAGAGCACCTCTCCACCTCTATTTATAGGAAAACCCAAGGGGTAGGGTGACACTTGAATATACCAAAATGCCCATGAATGGTGTCCTTCACAAGGGTAAATGGGGAAGGCAAGTGGGGCAAGTGGGGCTCCATGGAGGAGCCCCCTCTTGGCCGGCCACAACCTTGTGGGTCCCCCTCAAAAGGGGTTCCCTCCTGACCAAGTCATCCCTTAGATCTTTTTGAGCAAAGCCCAAAAAGATGGCTTTCCAAAAAGTAACCCAAAAAGCACTTTCACTACTCACGAAGACATTTTTCCGCGACCGTTAATTCCGAAAATATTTCTATAGGTCCAGAACATTTCCAGTACCCACAAAAACAATTCTGGACGTGTTCCGAAACATTTTTGGATCAATGATTTTGTTCAGCGAAAAGCAACCATAGCAATTCCGGCTGCTCCGGAACATTTCAGGTTTTTCTCTCCGGAAAAATTCCAGAAGTTCCCAGAATAATTCTGGTATCTCCAAAATGTTCCAGGTGCGTTCCGAAACCTATTTGGCTTAATGGTTTACTCCGAAACAACTTTTTGGTTTTTCCGAAACTTTTTCGGGGTTCTCTCCGGAACATTTCCGTTTGTCTCTAAAACTTTTCCGGTAATCTCCGAAACTATTCCGGTGATCTCCAAAACTATTCCAGTGACTTTCTCTCAGAATCCCTGTCTAGAATTCAGTAGATAGATGACCCTTAAGCGTGTGACCCTATAGGTTCGGTGAAGTATAGACATGACCGGAACACTTTCCGATCAATGATCAATAGCGGAACCGTGGACACCCATATTGATCCCTATACCCACACGAATGAATATTCGAGTGAACCTCCAGTTTCTGTGCGGTATTCCTTTTGCTTCACAATATGTTACAAACACCCGAGGTGAGACTTATCGGCATCCCCATGGATCAACAACTTGTCCACTATGCCAGTTACCTCGTTACCGGTTTTGTTCTCTTTTCTCGTTTCCGTGTTCCAGCATCCCAGTGATCAAATCACAATGTGTCTGGCCAGACGATGATGGATACCGTAACACCGAGAGGGCCCAAAGAATATCTCTCCATCGTCGGAGGAGCAAATCCCAATCTTGAGCTATCAAGTTACTTGTCATACTTTTTCATGAACCCGTAAGCCGCCGTAATTGCCACCCATTTACGGATGACGTTTAACAAACCCCAAAGTTCATGAAGCAAGCATGAAAAAACTCGATACTCTCATGGTCTAAGGAATTATGCAAATGTTAAATTTCTCTGTGTTATTAACCATTAACTTGTGACGAATGTATCTCATAGCATAACATCAATTCGGGTCGATTCAACACAAGTGTTCTCCTAACATTGTGCCCTCAAAAGTTGCCTGGCATAGACATGCCCATGATCAGGAAAACATGATCATCATGCAATACTTGAGCTAGTCTTAGAGGCCAGACTAGGAATACATTTTACTGTTTATTATTCCACAAGTGCACATGGGTTTTCCACAGAGCCTTTATGGATATACGGGCTCGGGAACCATAGCAGTTATAGCATGGAATATAAACATAATTACGAACATGGAGATAATAATAAAATTTATTATTGCCTCTAGGGCATATCTCCTACAGACTCCCACTTGCACTAGAGTCAATAATCTAGTCAATGCTAATGCACTTTACACATATGGCATACCGGTGTAAAATATGCTTCGCTTGTGGTATAGTCCTTTTCCAACGGAACTAACAACTTCAGGTCCGTGTGTATCTTTGCATGTCCTCGCGTTTTCACGCTTTCACAAAATTCATATTTTGTGTGGACTTGGCTTTGTATATATGTGAATCACTGATCAAACCATGATTCCTCAGACTGAGCTATGGAGCAACTATCTTCAATAGTATTCCATTGACCAAAGCCATCTTGGAACTATACTAAGTTCATGAATGAACTATATGATTTAACATTTTCTTTGTTTCTTCTAAAGCGTCAACATACTTAGCCTTTGTTATAGAATTCACCACAGTAACCTGTTTGGAACAATTCCAACTCATTGTGCCACCATAACATGTATTACACAAAATCCTTAACTTAAATAAAAAATCACATGGAGCATGGATCAAGACTGTATCGATGTAATTACTTACAACGAGCACTTCATAATCTCTGTTTGCGAGAAAACATGTCATCAGTGCTACTTTAGTACTCAACGACATTTTTCACTGTTGTCCCATGATCAGTACTTTGATCACTTTGGTATCTATACTCACAACTGCTTGGGAGTACCGGACATATCTGGTTGTTTTACAAACAATGGAATACATGATTAATCCAAACACAAAAGTGTGTGAAATCTCCATCATGTATTTTGCTCATCAGTGTTTTAGGACACCGAGTCTTGCAAAAACTCTTTCCATGTGACATTGGCAAGAAACACTTCTTGGTGTTCTCACGCTAAAATATTTTAGCATCTTGTCAATATGTATTCTTGGCTTAGCCTATTAGGCAATTTTATCTCCATAGATAATTATGCCCAATATCGAGGCTACCTAGCCCAAGCACTTCATCGAAAAACCCTTTTTCAATGAAGTCCTAATTCGTGTCAAGAAATTTATATTATTTCCAATCAACAATGTGTCAAGCACACAAGGTTTTGGAAATATTATTATGGTCCCACTTATTTTCTTGTTTCCACAAGCATCTTTGCTTATCCATTGATGAAATCAAACTCTTTTGACAATTTCATCAAAACAAAGATTCCAACTCCATTTTGCTCTCTTCTGTTCATTGCTGGAACTCTGAACTTTGCATACTCACTAGCATCCTCTGGATTGACAAAATACTTTGGACTGTATCAACTGCAAGTCCTAGGTTGCATTTCCATCTCATGGAAATCCTTTTGGCATCCATGTATCATATCTCATGATTGAAATATGTATTAATTGCTAGTTTAACCCGAACCGACTTTAAGCATCGCTACGGTGAGACAATCTCATCGTAGTCAATTCCTTGAATTTGTTATCGCAACAAGTCGAGCTTTATGGATAAAAAACTTTTATCCTTATCAGTTTATAGTTCCATTAATGTTCGTTAGACTCTAAGTCTTCCGAAGTGTGTATCAAGATTTAATATTGAATCATTTATGGAAACTATCTTGGATTATATTGGCTTTTAGCCAATTCCGGAGTCAGGGCCCATCAACGCTTCCTTATGTTTCGTAGGTATACTGTTGTCTAACAACAATATCTCGTTTGCGCACCAGAGAGGTTTGCACGAGTTTTGCCTACGTGGTTCAGCTGCAAGTTCGATCGAAGTCCATACATCTCATGTAGAGGCTTCCGTATCAGTCGCAGTAGGAAACTCTGGAATTACTTCCATGGTTTCTGTCCCTTGACCTGATGACGAAGATATTGTTATCTCGTCGAATTGTACTGTCCTCCCACTCACCTTTTTGCAAGAAACATTTTCTCCAAAAATCATACCGTTCTTTGTGGCAAACTTTTTGCCTCGGTATTGTGATGGAGGAATTCCCAATAACTTGGGATAACCTACAAAGTAGCACTTGTCTGATTTGGAATAGGTTTGTAAAATACTTTACACAAGCCCCATATTCCAAATGTTAAGAAAAGACATAACATGGTTGGGCGTATCATACCATGGCTTCTTTTCAATAGATCTGATGGCGCTCTTTTCAGTGTAAAAGCCGCAGTCTCTAAAGCATTACTTTAAAAGGGATAATGGCAAATTGATTTATGTTATCTTTGATCTTACCATGTCATAAATGGTTTGATTACATCATTACGGACATTCCACTCAAGTGGTGTTCCGGGAGGTGCAAGTTATGAAATTCTTTTCACAACTCATCAGACATTCGCTAAACTTGTAACTCAAATATTCCTTTCCGCAATCTAATTGCAAAAACATAATTTTCTTGTTACAATAATTTCTACTTCATTTTGAAAACCTTTTGAATGATTTCAAAAGATCCAGACTTATGTCTCATCAAGTAAATATCCATATATCCACTTTAGTCATTTATGAAGATAGACAAATCCACTGCTAGCAACAACATTTATTGGACTACACACATCAAAATGTACGATCACCAATAATTTTGTTGCTCGTTCCTTATGGCCTGTGAACGGTATTTCAGTCACTTCACTTTTCGGACGAAAGTTGCAAGTGTCAGATGATTCATAATCAAATGACTTCAAAATCCATCATTATGGAATTTTTCCATGCGGGTTTCTCCAATGCGACCAAATGCAGTGCCACATATATGTGGTATTCTTTTAGTCTTGCGACATTTAGCGTCAGTGTCACGGATGCACCATATTATTATCAATATTCATAACATACATCTCATTCACAATGAAAGTATGGCCCTTATGTTATTCATAACATCGAAGAACAATTGTTCTCTCATGAATAACATCCTTGCAACAAACTTTATGCCACGGGCTAGAGTATATAAAACTCTAAGATGAATTTATGAAAATAAGTGTAGAGGTAATATGCCGATGGAAAGTATAGTAACTTTTACAAAGTTCCATCATGTATCTTAACCTCATTTCTGGCTAGTCTTTTAGGCCGTAGCAGTTCTTGCATCGAGTTGCAACAGAATGCAATCGAACGGGTATTCCCGTGATCAATTTTTAATCACAATACCGAAGAATCAGTGACTAACAATTTAATCACAATTCCCAAGAACTATTTCTTTGACCAGCCTTCTATACATCTATAACTTGTATGACATTCATACATGAGCTGGACATTCCAGTCTTCTCTCCTTTTGCCCTTATACTTCTAATAGTTATACTTCCAATATTTCTCCTACTCTCAGAAGAAGCAGCCAACTTAAGAGTGGTGTCAGCCCCGGACTTCCTAGGTGTGTAAGTCTCACTAACACCCTTCGGACATTTCCTTTCTCTTTAAGTTGTTTGTTTTATTCACCTTCATTATATGACAGGCGTTCTTTTGGATCCCTCTCTTAACAGTCCAATGCATAGTAAACAGTTCACTAATACTTTGCAAACAAACATTGCTTTGGATATCTCATATCTTTTAGCCTTTGTCTGTATCTGAAAATAATTTCCAGTTCCATGAATATCACATAACTATCCCAAACTTTTGAAGTTTGGGCCTCATGGAAGCAAATATATTGCACTTGACCGTAACGGAATTCTAGCTTTTGGATTGAAGGACGAGAGTCACACCATCCGTAGCATTAGCGGGAGAATACCGAAAGCATGCGATAGGACAAAGTCCTTCTTGGCACTCTTGAGGACAATCCTCACATTACGTTACCAATCGTAAAGTTTTAACCAGATATTTAACAGCTTATTCAATTTTAATAGGGAAGGTGGAAACGCAAGCCATTATTCTACAACTTTTATGCAAATCACACTTGGACTTTGTTCATAATTAATTGCATAGAGAATTAAACAAGTTAATTCTAAAATGCTCTCCCACTCAAATCAATATCTCTCATAATTGATTGTGAGTGATTGAAGACCCACATTTCAATTCAACGCCATTGATGGAAATATCATTGATGACGAGAATTTCAATCGGTAGGCCAACTCACCGATCACATCTCTATGTGATTCTTGTTCATCTTTCGATGGGCGTGTTCCGAGCTCAGGACTCTCCTGCCTGAATGTCCAGACAACCAAGTGATCTCGCTGTTAGGTCTCAACTAACCCGCCTCACACTTCTCTAATCGTTCGTACTCATGGAAACATGACGCACCCTGAAAAGATAGGTGCCGTGACGGTGCTACACTTGGGAGAACACTAACTACTTGATATTTTTGTGAGAGATCACCCTAATAAAAAGCGACTACCGCACAATCAAGAAGGGTGCAACAAAAGGGATAAACATCCCAGGCAATTCATAATAGCATGACATGGTATAGCCCTTTCTTTCGGAGAAGTTTTCTTCGTCTTTCCGAAGTCAATCAAGGAAAAACGCTGCCATGGCAGAACCCTTTTGCCAAGGCCTGTTTCTTTTCCTTTTCTCCATCTTCGGCTTTGGTGTTGGTCTCCACCTTCACAGAGTTTGTCACTGCCTTGTCGGTGCAATAAATAATACTACTATCTCTATAGCTGATAAAATAATGCATTACAACAAGGTTAACATGCAGGTCATTTAAAGTGACAATCATATGGCTCCAGCCATCATGCCGAATCATGACACGCAGGTCATGTTAATTAATTTACATTATATAGCCATCTCATACATAATCAAATTAATATGAGAACTGCTATACCACATCACATGCACATCTCATGTCATCCAGCAAAACCAAGTTAGACGCCTCTAGTCGGTTTATGCTAAATTTTATTTTACGTGGCTTCTAAGGTTTTGAAACAAACCGAAGCTACCAACGTTTATCATCAAGTATGATTATTCAAGTCGCTAGATTAACTTTGCGGGGCGTATGAAACACGAGATAATAAAATCTCGAGCCCCATATTGAACTTCGTCATACGCAAGAACCCCGTGCAGATCATATCTGCATTGCCCTTTAGTCTGCGAAACATCCATCTTTCTTTAACTATGGCAGAACCCAAAGAACTGAAGTACTTCGTTGATCTGTCAACCAGCATACTCAAGAGCAGCATGAAAGGATCGCGGATTGCCAGAACTTTGTCAGATGCCACCATGCCGTCAAGATCCGGACTACGCAAATTCAAGGGAAGCAACAAGAACATCGGGTAATAGATTTCATCTGCTACCCACACAAATAATTTTCAGCAATAGATCTCATCTACTCCAAAATAATATTGTGCAACATCCATACATCTCATGTATTCTAGATCGTAACCTGCATCTATGCATAGCACGGCTCATGATGCCACTGTTGGTGAACGCAGCAGAAAACAAAAAATTTCCGCACTACGAACAAGCCCGGGATCACTATGGAGATGCATGCAAGGTTTTTGATCTAATCGTTACCGACTCGTAGCGCAGCGGAAGTAGAGTCGATGAAGATCGGCAGTGCAGATCCCCACAGCTAGGATTTACAACTTCCCAACCACGAGGATGTTCTCCCTCGTCTGCACCTTGGATTGTCCCTTGGACAGCCCTTCGGGAGGCAGTCGGAAAGTCCCTCGGACAGTGTCACGGACAGCCCTTCGGGAGGACCTTCAAACTCGGACTGTAACTCGGACAGCCCTTCGGGAGGACCCTCGAACAGCCCCTCGGGCAAAAGGTCGAACCTACGACCTCTCTACGGGGTTGCACACATACGGTGTCAGCTATCCGGCAGGGCTTCGCCGTCAAGAACTAGTACCCACCGGAACCCAAACAGCCTTTCGGCTCTACAAAACTATTTCGTGGGAGGGAGAGAGAAAGCCAGATCATGCATGGCATTTGTATGTGGGAGAGAGTGAGTGTGGAGAACACCTCTCCACCTCTATTTATAGGAACACCCAAGGGGTAGGGTGACACTTGAATATACCAAAATGCCCATGAATGGTGTCCTTCACAAGGGTAAAAGGGGAAGGCAAGTGGGGCAAGTGGGGTTCCATGGAGGAGCCCCTCTTGGCCGGCCACAACCTTGTGGGTCCCCCTCCAAAGGGGTTCCCTCCTCACCAAGTCATCCCTTAGATATTTTTGAGCAAACCCAAAAAGATGGCTTTCCAAAAAGTAACCCAAAAAGATGGCTTTCCAAAAAGTCACTATTCACGAAGACATTTTTCCGCGACCGTTAATTCCGAAAATATTTCTGTAGGTCCAGAACATTTCCAGTACCCACTAAAACAATTCTGGACGCGTTCCGAAATATTTCCGGACCAATGATTTTCTTCAGCGAAAAGCAACCATAGCAATTCCGGCTGCTCCGGAACATTTCCAGTTTTTCTCTCCGGAAAAATTCCAGAAGTTCCCAAAACAATTCTGGTACGTCCAAAATGTTCCAGGTGCGTGCCGAAACCTATTTGGCTTAATGGTTTACTGAGAAACAACTTTTTGGTTTTTCCGAAACTTTTCCGGTGTTCTCTCCGGAACATTTCCGTTTGTCTCTGAAACTTTTCCGGTGATCTCCAAAACTATTCCAGTGACTTTCTCTCAGACTCCCTGTCTAGAATATAGCAGATAGAGGACCCTTAAGCGTGTGACCCCATAGGTTCGGTGAAGTATAGACATGACCGGAACACTTTCCGATCAATGATCAATAGTGGAACCGTGGACACCCATATTGATCCCTATACCCACACGAATGAATATTCGAGTGAACCTCCAGTTTCCATGCGCTATTCCTTTTGCTTCGCGATATGTTACAAACACCCGACGTGAGAGTTATCGGTATCCCTGTGGATCAACAACTTGTCCACTATGCCAGTTACTTCGTTACCGGTTTTGTTCTCTTTTCTCGTTTCCGCGTTCTGGCATCCCAGTGATCAAATCACAATGTGTCTGGCCAGACGATGATGGATATCGTAACAACGAGAGGGCCCAAAGAATAGCTCTCCATCGTCGGAGGAGCAAATCCCAATCTTGAGCTATCAAGTTACTTGTCATACTTTTTCATGAACCCGTAAGCCGCCGTAATTGCCACCCATTTACGGATGACGTTTAACAAACCCCAAAGTTCATGAAGCAAGCATGAAGAAACTCGATACTCTCATGGTCTAAGGAATTATGCAAACATTAACTTTCTCTGTGTTATTAACCATTAACTTGTGACGAATGTATCTCATAGCATAACATCAATTCGGGTCGATTCAACACAAGTGTTCTCCTAACATTGTGCCCTCAAAAGTTGCCTGGCATAGACATGCCCATGATCAGGAAAACGTGATCATCATGCAATACTTGAGCTAGTCTCAGAGGCCAGACTAGGAATACATTTTACCGTTTATTATTCCACATGTGCACATGGGTTTTCCTCGGAGCCTTTATGGATATACGGGCTAGGGAACCATAGCAGTTATAGCACAGAATATAAACATAATTACGAACATGGAGATAATAATAACATTTATTATTGCCTCTAGGGCATATCTCCTATAGAATAACTCTCTCCGGATGTGCATAGATTTCAAGCACATCAATCGAGCCTGTCCCAAGGATCATTTCCCTCTCCTCCGCATAGACCAGATAGTGGATTCCACTGCGGGGTGCGAGCGTTTATCTTTTCTGGATGCGTACTCCGGGTACCACCAGATCCGAATGTATGGTCCTGATGAAATGAAAACAGCCTTCATCACCCCTTTCGGGTGCTTTTGCTATATCACGATGCCATTCGGACTTAAAAATGTTGGGGTGACTTTCCAGCGCATGATCCAGAAATGCTTGCAAAAGCAGATCAGTCGGAATGTCTAGGCGTACATGGACGACAGTGTTGTCAAGTCTAGGAAAGGTTCCGACCTCCTACCCAACCTCACCGAAACCTTCATGAACCTGCGTGCATACGGAATCAAGCTCAACCCAGCCAAGTGTGTTTTCGGGGTTTTGGCAGGCAAAGTACTCGGTTTCCTCGTTTCCGAACGTGGAATCGATGCCAACCCTGAAAAGATTGGAGCAATAGTCCGAATGAAACAACTAGAGCGTCTCCATGATGTCCAAAGACTCACGGGCTGTCTGGCAGTCCTGAGCCGATTCATTTCCTGACTCGGTGAAAAGGCCCTGCCGCTTTACCGACTCATGAAGAAGTCAGACAAGTTTGAGTGGACGAATGAAGCGCAAGCTGCGTTCGATGAACTCAAAACCTTGCTTTCCACCCAGCCGGTGTTTGCTGCTCCGGGCAGCCGAGAGTCGTTGCTCTTGTACATCGTGGCCACAAGCCAAGTGGTTAGCACTGTGCTCATAGTTGAGCGCGAGGAACAAGGCAAAGCCTTGAAGATTCAGAGGCCAGTGTACTATATTTCAGAAGTCTTGACCCCTTCCAAGCAAAGGTAACCACACAATCAGATGCTGGTTTACAGAATTTAACTGACTGCAAAGAAGGTGGCTCATTATTTTCAAGAGCACTCGGTCATGGTAGTCAGTGATGCACCGTTATCAGAGATCATAAATAACAGGGATGCAACTGGCCGAGTGGCCAAATGGGCTATTGAACTCCTCCCCTTGGACATCAAGTTCGAGGCCAAAAAACCTATCAAGTCTCAAGCTCTAGTGGATTTCATGTCCGAGTGGACAGAACAGCAGCAGCCGGTACTTAGCCTCCCCGTGTAGGAGATATGCCCTAGAGGCAATAATAAATGTTATTATTATCTCCATGTTCGTAATTATGTTTATATTCCGTGCTATAACTGCTATTGTTCTCGAGTCTGCAATAGCCACGAGGCTCGGAGGAAAACTCATATGCACGTGTGGAATAATAAACGGTAAAAAGTATTCCTAGTCATAGCCTCTAAGACTGGCTCAAGTGTTGCATGATGATCAGGTTTTCCTGATCATGGGCATGTCTATGCCAGGCAACTTTTGAGGGCACAATGTTAGAAGAACACTTGTGTTGAATCGACCCGACTTGATGTTATGCTATGAGATGCATTTGTCACAAGTTAATGGTTAATAACTGTAACACCCCAAAATTTAATAATAGGTTTTTACAAATAAAACTTTGACAGAAATAATTTTTAGGGATCTTTTGATAATTTCAAAGGCATTTCTCCTACTTTCATCCTTCTCCTTACAAATTTTTTTTAGGAGAAATATAGATGGTCTTAAAATTTTTGCCCAATTATTTATTACTTCTTAAATTCAGTAGGAAATATTTTCATAATAAAATTTTGCCCAAAAACAATTCTTTTAATGGCATTGACAAACCCTAAATGGCTCATGTTGCACTAAATCTATTTTAAATAAATTTTATAAAATTGCCACAAAATTATAGGAGACTCTCTTAGACCTATAATTAGCTTTTGTGCAAAAACCCATCCAAGTCTTTTGAAAATTTTGAGCAAATCATCCTCTTTTCCATTCTTTTAACTACAACCCTATTTTCCTTAGCTCTATAATTGCTGAAATTTTTCCACCTCATAGTACTTCCAATTAAACCCTTCAGTCCAGAAGATCATCCTCATTTGCATCTCTTAAGTCCATCAAATAATTCCCTCCAAGTTTGGTCCAGATCTGAATTTCTTCAAAAAATGCATTTACAAGTTTTTCCTTCTGTCCGTCCAACACCACCAGTATATGTAACATCCAATGAGGCTCCACCCTGCCAATTTCTACATTCAACAAAGTCCCCTAGCTAGCCCTAGAATTCTGTCAAAGAGTTTGTGGGCATGACAAAAAATTTGCAACTTCTGAACCCTCATATACAACTTGACCCTATTGCTAATCTAGCATGTCCACAACCCTTATAACTCATATGAGCTCCACGCTGCTAAGTATCACTCACATAGAAGCACCTCAGAGCGCCCTGGCATTTCGTCGAGCGCCTGGCGTGCGTGTCCAGCGCACGAGCAGCGCGCCTGAACCGCAGCCGCTGGCACCCGAGCCCTGTCGCTCCCCAGCTCCTTCCCTCGCCCGTCCTGATCCTCTCCTGGATCACCAAGTCACCCATGGTCCTGGCCGACAACCCGAGCCCTTGTCGCAGTACACACCGGCCAAAACCACCGCCCGACGAATTCCTCTCCACCACGTCTCTGGCCAGACCCCCTCACCTTAATTGCCAATGGACGGAGCTCGTCCGTGGCTCACCAACCACTCAACGACCACGCCGACCATGCACCAACCCCAGCTACCTCGCCACCGCCGCGTTCTGCCATCAATGGCGGATGCCGTCACGTTTGTCTTCGGGTGCTCACGGAACCAACTTCCCCCGCCTATATAAACCACCCCTGAGTTCGTCTCGATGATCACACATCACCTATTCGTCCTCCAGATGCCCCAGGAATCACCCAACCGAGCGGGAGCCCCCTTCTTCCTCACCTCCAGCCGCCATTGCCGTGGCCAAAACCCGGCTAAATTCATCGCCCCAGAGCCTCCCCCTCCTCCAATTTCCTCTACAGAAACCCCCTCTAGACCCCATGGATCCATTTCCCCTCTTAATTTCATGCGAGGGCAATCGGGGGCGAAAGCCCTAATTCGGTCCCGCCGGAGCTCTTCGGGAACCCTCATCGCCGGCGAGGTAGGACTCCCCGAGGCCCGCAACACACATCAGGAGAACCGCCGGGGCCTTCTGAACGCACTGGTGACCTCGCTTTCCCCGGGGTCATCGCCGTTCGCCGGCGCGGTCCGCCGGACAGCCGTGCTCTGTTCGGTCGAAGGAAGGAGAAGGCGCCAGCTGACCAGTCAAACCTGACTGGTGGGTCCTTGGGACCCAACGTCAGTGACTGGAGGTCATGCCCGAGCCGGTTAAGTGAAAGTGCATTTATACAGAGTACGTTTTCCCCAATAAAAGATGTATTCGTTGCCCAAACGTTTTTCTTTAAAAAAATTAATAAAAACAGAATTTTGACTAAACTTTTACTCCCTCTAACCTTTAAAGTATAACTTCAAATGAATTGATTCTTTTTGCTACAATCTTTAATTTTCATATAGTTTATTTTAGTATTTATTTCAAAAATATTTGGAACACTTTTTGGTACTGTTTTAGAATTATATGGTAATTGCATTATTTTGAAAATAGGCAAAGGGACGGAAATATTTCTTTTCAAGAATTGTGAAGCATATCCAACACTTCTGCATACTCAAGGCATGCACCTTGAACTCTGGATATGATGATTGCATGGTTATTTGTTTACTAGTATTCATTTGCATGAGTATGGTTAATTCTGGTAGTTGATTTCGGGGCTAGATTTGTGTGCATATTGCATGACTAGTATTTTCGGTTGTAGAGAAGCATGTGATTGTAATGTTGGCATGATTTCCTTGCACTGTTCAATGTAATGATGGTCACGACTAACTTGCAGGACGAGAAACAAGTAAGTCACGTTGTTGCATGACAGGCAGGAGGGTGGTCACGTCGGAGCGTGATCATGCCTCGATGGTTATCCATGTTGGGTGGTCACATCGGAGCGTGATCATGCCTCGATGGTTATGCATGTTGGGACATGCTAGGGCTGTGGCCCTGTTTCGGTGTTGCCGCTAAAAGGGAACTTTACTGTGCTAACCACTGCAGGGAACATAAGCCTCCTGAGTCGACCATAGATCGTGTCTTGTAGCGTTAACCCTAGCTGGATTCGTGCTACCACATGTCTCTCCGTAGAGAGTATGATTTAGTAAGTTGACAACCCCTTTTTCTGCACGCACCACATAGAGAGGCTGCGGTGTAGGTTCCATTGCCCTGGGTAATGTCATTCACCGGGTCAGGGGGCAATGGGTGTTTCTGGTTGTAGCCGAAGAGGGGCAGCTCCCCTGTGTTTTGCGCGCGGTATAAATATGGTCGTCTGCCGATTGTTACTCGAGGTTGTAGCCTCCCCGACTTAAGGGTTTTTAATTGTCCAATGCTTTGGGTGATTCCTGTCTCGGAGAATTAAAAGTCGGTGTGGCTAGACTAAGGTGTGTTGTCATCCCAAAGATCATAACTGGAATTCGCTGTTGGCGAAAGAAACCCTCTACATGTGGGTGAAGAGTACAACCTCTGCAGAGTTAAACCAATTCGAATAGCCGTGTCTACGGTCAAGGACGTCAGTTGGGAGGGGTCAAGTGTCGGTCTTAGTGTCGGTCTTCGGAGGAAATAATTAGAATGACTGTGGTTCACTTTTTACGGATGATTATTATTACCTGTCATGAATATTATTATTGATCATTGCTATTAACGGTATCATGATTATTGTTATGGACTAACCCCTCCCTCTTGTATGTGTTACCGGGTATCTGTCGCAAGGTTCTACCTCCCGGATACTTGCATATATTTTTCTTTGTTCTTAAAAACCCTTTATGAGGTGTTGCACAGACGCCCGACTGTGGCATTCATTTTCAAGACCTTTCGAGGCATCGCTTCAGATGCCCGATTGGCATTTCTTTTCAAGACCTTTCGAGGCGTCGCTTTCAGACACCCGATTGGCATTTCCTTTGGGTTTCTCAGGACGGTCCTACCTCCAGAACCCACCTTTCCTTTGGTTTTATTTGGACTAAAGCCCTTTGTGTGCCGTCGCACAGACGCCCAACTGTGGCATTCTTTTATGTTTTTCTCTTTGGTTCCTTCGGGACGGTTCCACCTCCTGAGACCTGATTTATACTTTGGGTAACATTAATAATTACTTATACCTTGTGGATACTATTTGATTAACCTTTATTGCCTATGCATGTATATAAGGTTACCATATGATTGCATAATACTATGTTTGGATTGATCGCGTACCATGCCATAGTAATTCTTGAACCTGCATGAAAATTTAATTGCATGCATTCTGCCTGCTTTCATTATATATCTTTTGTTCATGATGTTTGCGAGTACATTCAAACGTACTCACTGGCTTATCCCTGGTTATTTAATTGGCCAGGTCAGGATTACAACGAAGAGCGCTACGACGACCCCATGCAGACTAGGAGCCTGGGATAGCAGCCACGTGAGTGAGGAGTTATCCCGGTCAGCCATTCCTGTTGGGATGGAACCCCACCAGAGTTGGAGATCCGCTACCCGCTTCTGTCACCCGCTGTTAGGTATCATTGTTGTATTCATTAGACCATTATGGTCTTGTACTCAAATTCTTGTAATTGCTTGGTAATTTTGTATCAAGGACGTGTCCACTAGTAACAAAGATCTTGGGGCTGGTGGTGACACGAGGGGTTATTTCTGGGATTTTATGTCCCGGAAAACCGGCCCCGATAATAACACAGAGAATATCGAGTTTCTTTATGCTTGCTTCATGAACTTTGGGGTTTGTTAAACGTCATCCGTAAATGGGTGACAATTACGGCGGCTTACGGGTTCATGAAAAAGTATGACAAGTAACTTGATGGCTCAAGATTGGGATTTGCTCCTCCGACGATGGAGAGATATTCTTTGGGCCCTCTGGGTGTTACGATATCCATTATCGTCTGGCCAGACACATTGTGATTCGATCACAAGGATGCCTGAACGCGGAAACGAGATAAGAGAACAAAACCGGTAACGAGGTAACTGGCATAGTGGACAAGTTGTTAATCCACGGGGATGCCGATAAGTCTCACCTCGGGTGTTTGTAACATATCACGAAGCAACAGGAATAGCAAACTCCAAACTATAGGTTCACTCGAATATTCATTCGTGTGGGTATAGGGATCAATATGGGTGTCCACGGTTCCACTATTGATCATTGATCGGAAAGTGTTCCGGTCATGTCTATACTTCACCAAACCTACAGGGTCACACGCTTAAGGGTCATCAATCTACTGAATACTAGATAGGGAGTCTGAGAGAAAGTCGCCGGAATAGTTTCGGAGACAACGGAACAGTTCCAGGAAGTCACAGGAAAAGTTTCGGAGACAACAGAACAGTTCTGGGGAGAACACCGGAAAAGTTTCGGTAAAACCAAAAAGTTGTTTCGGAGTAATCCATTAAGATAAATAGGTTTCGGCACGCGCTTGGAACATTTTGGAGGTACCAGAATTGTTCTAGGAACTTCTGGAATTTTTCCGGAGAGAAAAACCGGAAATGTTCCGGAGCAGCCGGAATTGCTATGGTTGCTTTTCGCTGGAGAAAAACATTGATCCGGAAATGTTTCAGAACACGTCCAGAATTATTTTAGTGGGTACTGGAAATGTTCTGGACCTACAGAAATATTTTCGGATTTAACGGTCGCGGAAAAATGTCTTCGTGAATAGTGAAAGTGCTTTTTGGTTACTTTTTGGAAAGCCATTTTTTTGGGATTTGCTCAAAACATCTAAGGGGTGACTTCGGAGGGAAGGAACCCCTTTTGAGGGGGGGGGGCTAGTGTGGCTGGCCAAGAGAAGGCCATCCATGGTGCTCCACTTGCTTCCCCACTTTGCCCTTTATGTGTGACATAAAGCATGGGCATTTTGGGTTTTACATGTGCCACCCTACCCCTTAGGTTTTCCTATAAATAGAGGTGGAGAGGTGCTCTCCACACTCACTCTCTCACACATACAAATTCCATGCATGATTTGGCTTTCTCTCTCCCTCCCACGAAATAGTTTCGTAGAGCCGAAAGGCTGTCTGGGTTCCGGTGAGAACTAGTTCTGGACGGCGAAGCCCTGCCGGATAGCTGACCACGTATGTGTGCAACCCCGTAGAGAGGTCGTAGATTCGATCTTTTGCCCGAGGGGCTGTTCGAGGGTCTTCCCGAAGGGTTGTCCGAGTTACTGTCCGAGATTCGAGGGTCCTGCCGGAGGGCTGTCCGAGACACCGTCTGGGGGACTGTCGGACTGCCTCCTGAAGGGCTGTCCGAGGGACTGTCCGGGGAGCAGATGAGGGAGAACATCCTCGCAGTTGGGAGGATGTAAATCCTAGCTGCGGGGATCTGCACTGCCGATCTTCATCGACTCTACTTCTGCTGCGCTACGAGTCGGTAACGATCATATCAGAAACCTTGTATGCATCTCCATAGTGATCCTGGGCTTGTTCGTAGTGCGGAAATTTTTTGTTTTCTGCTGCGTTCACCAACAGTGGCATCATGAGTCGTGCTATGCGTAGATGCAGGTTACGATCTAGAATACATGAGATGTATGGGTGTTGCACAATATAATTTTGGAGTAGATGAGATCTATTGCTGAAAATTATTTGTGCGGGTAGCAGATGAAATCTATTACCAGATGTTCTTGTTGCTTCCCTTGAATTTGCGTAGTCCTGATCTTGACGGCATGGTGGATACTGACCAAGTTCTAGCAATACGCGATCCTTCCATGCTGCTCCTGAGTATGCTGGTTGACAGATCAATGAAGTGCTTCAGTTCTTTGGGTTCTGCCATAGTTAAAGAAAGATGGATGTTTCGCAGACTAAAGGGCAATGCAGATATGATCTGCACGGGGTTCTTGCGTATGACGAAGTTCAGTATGGGGCTCAAGATTTTATTATCTCGTATTTCATACGCCCCGCAAAGTTAATCTAGCGACTTGACTAATCATACTTGATGATAAACGTTGGTAGCTTCGGTTTGTTTCGAAACCTTAGCAGCGGAGTACGAAGCTCTTTTCTATGTGCTGCGAATGGCAATTTCACTTGGAATTCCCGGCTGATGGTATACCACGACTCAGATTTAGTTGTCAATCAAGTGATGAAAGAGTGGGACATCCGAAGTCCTGCCATGATGGGGTACTGCAATGCAGTCAGGAAGCTTGAGAAAAACTTTGAAGGGTTGGAGCTGCATCACGTTCCCCGGGCCAAGAATCAAGCAGCTGATGACTTGGCCAAGATTGGTTCCACTCGGAAAGAAGTTCCCAAGAATGTGTTTTTCGAGAACCTACACTCCCCAACAATCAAAGAAGGCCCCTCTTGGAGGAGCCCTCGCAACCAGTCAGACCCTCAAATCCGACTGAAGTCGAAATTCCAGCGGTAATTGATCTGGTTTATGAAGTTCTTGCAATTATTCCCGAATGGACGCCCCCCTACATAGCGTATTTGCTCAGGCAAGAGCTCCCTGAGGATGAGGTAGAAGCCTGACAGATCGTACGTCGGTTGAAGGCATATACTGTCATGGGAGATCAGCTGTACAGGAAGAGTGCCTCTGGGGTAGTACAGCGCTGCATTTCACCAGAGGAAGGGCAACAGATCCGGCAAGAAATCCACTCAGGAACACGTGGGCACCACGCATCCTCTTGGACGCTGGTTGCCAAGGCATTTCGTGCGGGTTTTTTGTGTCCCCGTGCCAACGAAACCGTCAAGGATATAGTGGAGCATTGCGTCGGATGCCAGTTCTACGCCAACCAATCACACATGCCAGCATATGTGCCGAAGACAATTCCCCTCGCTTGGCCCTTTGCTGTCTGGGGCCTTGACATGGTTGGACCACTCAGAACAGGGGCCAGCGGATTCACACACTTGCTAGTGGCCGTCGACAAGTTTACTAAGTGGATTGAAGCCAAACCCATAACGAAGCTAGACTCGGCAACATCAGTCAAGTTTATGAAAGAGATAATATTCAGATTTGGAGTCCCCCATAGTATCATCACTGGTAACGGGTGGAACTTCGACTCGGATGAATCCGAGCATTCTGCTACACCCAGGGCACTCGGGTCGATTACGCCTCCGTGGCTCACCCGCAGTCGAATGGTCAAGTGGAACGGGCGAATGGGATGATTCTCCAAGGGCAGAAGCCGCGCCTCATGCGCGATCTGAAACATGCCACGGGAGCATGGGTCACTGAGTTGTAGTCGGTCCTATGGGACCTGCGGACGACCCCCAATAGATCCACGAACCGCACTCCGTTCTTTATGGTGTACGGCGCAGAAGCTGTCCTCCCGAGTGATCTCCTTCACAATTCCCCCCGAGTGGAATTGTGCTTGGAGGCAGAGGCTGAAGTGGCATGTCAAGACGGCCTTGACCTCCTTGAGGAAGAGCGAGAGATGGCACTCATCAGGTCTGCTGTCTATCAGCAGGATTTGAGGCAATATCACGACAGACAAGTCAGAGGACGTGCCTTCCAGGAAGGCGACTTGGTCCTCCGACTGAACCAGTAGAAGCCCCACAAGCTTGCCCCCCATGGGAAGGGCACTTTGCAATATCCAAGGTGTTGAACAACGGAGCCTATCGGCTCTACAACTTCAAGAAAAGAAAAGAGGAGCCCCGCGCTTGGAATGCTGACCTCCTTCACAAGTTCTTTACTTAGAACAATCTTTCGACAATATAATAGTTTTCCGAGTGATACTCGATCAATAAAAGTCTTACTTTTTCCGCATGTCATCGAATTTTGCCAAAGGCTTCGGCTCACTCAGGTGACGTAAAGCACTCGGGGACTAAAGCAACCCCAGTGGGTGTGAAACCTCAAAACTTCTCCGAGTGAGAGCACCCCTCTCACTCGGGGACTTAGCTGCAAAACAGTTTTTGCCTAAGTTCAAAACTTCTCCGAGTGAGAGCACCCCTCTCAGTCGGGGGCTTAGCTGCAAACCAGTTTTTGCCTAAGTTAAAAAATTCTCCGAGTGAGAGTATCCCTCCCACTCGGGGGCTTAGCTGCAAACCAGTTTTGGCCTAAGTTCAAAATTTCTCCGAGTGAGAGTATCCCTCCCACTCGGGGGCTTAGTTGCAAACCAGTTTTGGCCTAAGTTCAAAAATTCTCCGAGTGAGAGTATCCCTCCCACTCGGGGGCTTAGCTGCAAATCAGATTTGCCTAAGTATAAAACACTTCAGCAAATAAAACAGGGATCGAAGAATGTCACAGTCCTAGTATTTGGATGTTAATAATTATATTAGTGAGCATTCATCCATCATATTTATTTCAGTTAAATTTGAATTGAGGGAACTCTCAAAGCCTCAGAAATCTTTTAAAAATGATCAAATTAAAAATTTCTTCAAATGTGCCCAAGAAAATGGTCCTGTTAAACCTTGGAAATATTGGCAAGAGGTAAAATTCAAACCAATATTTTGGAGGCATAAAAGTATTTATTTTGGGCCTTTTAGTTAAATCCTATAGTATTTGAATTGGATTTATATTCATAATAATTAGTGAGTGGCTCTGAATAAGGCACTGTAGCTTACCTGACCCAGGAGTGAAGCCGGCCCAGCCCAGCGCTGGCCACCGTCTTCAACCTCCTGCCAGTGGGCAGGAGGGCGTGGGCTCTGCGCGCGCACGCACGCGCCAAAGCCACCTCCACTCTCCCTGCCTGCCTGTACCTCCCTCGCGTCGCCACGCACTCCCTGGCTCCCTCTCGACCTCTTCCCGTGCTCATCCCCCTCCTCTGCCTCTCTCCCTCGCTCTCCCCCGGACACACCCGAGAGCACCGACGAGAACCACCGCGGCCACAGGCCACCCCTCGCCTCCCTAGTCTGTCTAATCGCTCCACCAAGACACCGTGGACCTATCCACCGAAGCACACGAGACGGAGGCACCGCAAACGTCGCAACCATCATCGTCTTCCACCTCGGATCCGCCGGCCACCGTCGACAATTTCGCCTTCGACAGAGCTTCCTCGACCCCGCCTCTTGCGCCAAAAGAATCACCGTGAGCCCCTGAGATTTTTCCCTCTCCTCCCTAGCTCGATTTCATGATGTAGCGCCGGCCCCCACGAGCTCCGAGGCCACCGTCCGCCATGGCCATCGAAGTCCTCGGTGCCGTGCTCTTTTGCTCGCTCCCGTGTGTCGAGTCTGCTCCTGGAGACCCCCTGGTTCTCCTGCGATGCTCAGTTCGCTCGGTAACGCGCTGCAACTCCCGCGCCTGCCCAAGCCCGAGCGCCGCCGCCGCTTGAGCTCGTCGCCGATGATGCCACAACCCACCATAGCACCTGCCACTGCTCCCATTCGACGCACACGGTTGCCAGCTTCCCATCGCACCCATCCGCGCGAGCTCCCGTCGCCGGAGTTGGCCGGACGGGCAACGCCACCGCATCCTGGTTACGCCGGCGATTAGCCGCTGACATGGTCAGTTAGTTTAGGCTAATTACGTGGTTAGATTAACCCTAGAGTCAATGACATGTGGGCCCTAGCGCTTAATTAGCCTCAGCTTTATTTTCTGTTTAGTTTAACTCTAATCGCAGTGGCCCCACTGGTCAGCTTTGACCTGGCCACGTCAGCCGTTGACTGGCCCCACAAGTCAGTGACTGAGCTGGCCAACATAAGGCTGACGCAGTAAAGCTTTTCCGGATTTAAAATAAATCAAAAATGGTTTATTTAATTTCAGGAAATACCACAAACTTCAAAAAATCATAGTAAATCAACCGTAACTCCAAATGAAATAAGTTATATATGAAAAATGATTAGAAAAATCCAAAGGATTTGTTTATGCCATGTTCATGCATGTTTTAGCAACCTAACCCCACTATTTAGGACAAATCATGTTTAGGGCAAATTTTAATAATTAGTTTTGGAGTTGGAATTTGATATATATTTGAATTCCACTTCAATTAACTTGGCTAATTAATTTTAATGATCAGCCGTCTGTCCCAAGCACAGCCACACCATCGTAAGTAGTTATCGGTATTTTCGGTCGGGTAAGCTGGTACTAATTCCGTACTAAACAAATAAATATGCATACATATATGTAAATCTAGGCCGATTTAATAGTTGTGAATTAAAAGCGACTTGAATGGGTGCCGGTGTAGCCCATGTGATGCGCATAGGCTGGTTGACTCCCTGGCGCCAAGTCTCGTTTAAACAGTACAAGTCGAATTAACTGGTCAGTCCTCCGATCACCAAACGCTCACACTGTAAGGTGCAAATAAATACCAAGCTGCCCAGGTGTGTTGATCCATCGCCACTGCAGTATAGAAGAAACAGAGAGCGTGCACTCTGCTACTAGTCTACCACCAAGATGCTGGGAGGGTTCATGGACAAACTGTCGGGGTCGGGGAGAAGGCGAGGCTCAAAGGCTTAAAATTGGAGGGCTGGATTTGGTCGGTTCTCCTGTCTATCTCGGAGTAGTTGTATGTACATTAAAGCCTGCGCCGTTCATACATGCATTAAAATCTCAAAATAAGTTTTAAAACACCTTAGTAAATGAAAACATGATGAACACGCCTGAAAAGACAAGTAAAATGATTTTTTATCAAGAGCTTGGCTAATTTTCGCAATAGATGTCTTTTAGCCAGGATACCCAGGCCCGGCCCTGAGGGGGGGCGAACGGGGCGGCCGCCCCGGGCCCCCGGTGCCAGAGGGGCCCCAAAATGCTGAAGTTTACATATTGTCCTTGATGATTTCCTTTTTTTCTTTTTGTTGCGATTTCCTTCCATAATCTGTGATTTCCTTCTTTAATCTACGATCCTACTTAGTAGGGTACTGTTTATTCCTAATTTCCTTCCTTACCAGAAAAGGCGCGATTGGGAAACACGTACGTATCAGTTATTGTATGCGATTAATTAGGGGTAGTTATGAATAAAAATCTCCAGATTTCCTTCCTTAATCCACGAGACTACTATCTGCAACCATGCGAACGGACGCCAAAAGCAAGGGAACGGATCGCCCCCTGCGTGGCAATTGATATTCATCTCCTGTGCGTGCATGGCGCCGTCGCCTAGAATTAGAGCAGGCCTGAGTCGGATGAGTACATGACTGCCGGAGATAACCACGCCGCTGCTTCCCTTGCGACCATGCTAATTCTCCGGTGGCAAGTTACAAAGACCTGCAAAAAAATGTACACGTTACAAAGAAGAGAAGGTATGGCTCTGATCTCTATTTATACAGGTAGTCTATCCCCTATGAGATTTTACCATGATGATTGATCAAAATATATAAATGATTATCAACATTCCTCTTCACTGTCGCAACTGGATGCTAATAATTGTTTTATTAGATAGTGTTTATACATAGGTATTATTGGGGTTATTAATTTTTCAGTTCGGCGGCATGCTGACAGTTGAAATGGAGGAATAATACAAGAGGCTTTACATATCAAAGCAGTGATCATGGGCATTCAAATGATCTGCTAGTCTTGTCGATGGACCCGCTTCTAGATTGTGATCCAAAAATTAGGTTAATCTTAATTGGATATATTAGTAAAGAAAGAGACTTATAAGAGAAAAAAACTATATTTTGTTTGACTGACAATTCAACATATTTCCTCGTGTTTTTTCTATGTTTATGTTAATTAAGGCCTTGAGATTGGAATCTAGTTTCGCCCCGGGCCCCCGAAAAATATTAGTTTTTGTTTTTAAAATAATCAAGACTGATTGGACATACGACTAGAGTTGGGTTCCGCGTACAAGAAGCAAAAAATTGCATGCCCCCGTAAGCAGCATGACGTATACGCACGTTATGTAAGCAGCTGTTAGCATGCGCCGTTCATATACGGACATTAATGTAGTAACAACGCTATTGTTTAATGCTATCAACATCCACTCCTTTTAATTCATGTCATTATAGAATGTGGCAAACATTATTCAGCTTTACTTGGAAGAGAAAAGTGGCTACTTAATATGATAAAAAATTAATAGAAACTACTGAAATTATCCATCTCCAATCAGTCTTGATTATTTTAAAAACAAAAACTAATATTTTTCTCTAGAATCATCACTACGGGAAAAAGATTATTTGCCGAATGTCGGGTGGTTTGCCGAGTGTATTTCATCCCTTTCACTAATGGAATCGCTCACTCGCCATGTGCATCCTCCATCCATCCACACTATCTATATAAGCCTGCACTAACCTAGCTCGCAGCCAGTCGTGTCAGCATCTGCGCACGGCCAGTCCTCCTAGCTAGATCCAGCCACCCGGGGTCCGGGGATGGCCGGCGCCGGCGAGGAGGTCATGGCGGCGTCAGCGGGGCTGTGGGCGGAGGTGCCGGTGCAGGTGGCGGCGCAATGCGCGTGGGCTGGGGCCTGGGCGCGGGCGCTGGTGGTGGTGCGGGCCGTGCGGCTGCTGGTGGTCCTGTCGCTGGCCATGACCGTCATGATCCTGCTCGAGAAGCTCTTCGTGGCCGCCGTGTGCTTCGCCGCCAAGGCCTTGGGCCAGAGGCCAGAGCGCCAGTACCAGTGGCACCCGATCGCCGCAGGCAGAGGGGACGAGGAGGCCGGCGGCGGGGGCAGCGCAGCGTTCCCCGTGGTGCTGGTGCAGATCCCCATGTACAACGAGCGGGAGGTGAGCTCCTCCCTAGTGGTCATTAGGAAAATGTTGATCGATTTTGACATGCGGATTTTCTTGGGTGTGGATGGGATGGGATGAATGAATGAAGGTGTACAAGCTGTCGATCGGGGCGGCATGTGCGCTGGAGTGGCCGTCGGACCGCATGGTGATCCAGGTGCTGGACGACTCCACGGACCCCGTTGTAAAGGTAATCAATCAATCAATACACCGCGCATCTAGCTCGCCATAATTCCTTGACATTATTCCGGTACGTGCGTGCGTGCATGCTCCATCGCGTCCTACTCCTACTCGATCGCTCGTTCGTTTTTTTCTTGGTCGTACTCGTATGTACGTACTACATGAACAATTTAAATTTCCTCCCTCCCTGTGTGGCCGGCCGGGCGGCGTCGTTTCGTTGCTGGCACTGCCACTGCCAAGTGGCAGCGTGGCAGGCACCACGTACGTACAATACACACGGATGACATGACATGGACGCCCTGAAGCTAGCTGCAGGTTACTCTTGTAGGCAACAACATGCATGTGCACACAATCAATACAGCGGCGTGGTCACCGTCTAAAGCCGAAACCGGCGCGGCAATCCAGCACGGAGCAATGGCAGCGTCTCCGTGGCTCCGGCGGACGCGCCAATCTGGGTTGAGTACCATCCATGACGGGTTCTACTTCTGCTAGTTGGGTATCCGGCCGGCGGACCGGCTCCCCACAGTTTTCTTTTTCTTCTTCGGCTAATGTCCTCACGTACTACTACAACAGATCATGACACGCATTTCTTTATTCTTCTTTGGCATAAATACCCTGCGTCACCGGAAACATGACACACATGCTCCCCAATTATGCTATAGACCCCCCCCCCCCCCCCCCCCCCCACTGCTACCTAACCAGAAAAATACCTGGTGGTCATGTGACCAACAAGGAAGGAACGTGAGGAGGCGTGACGGTGGGTTACTCCCTCCATTCCAATCCCCAAATTCAACTTTGACCATAAATTAGACCAATAATATATATTTTTGTGACTTCAAAATTATATCATTGAAAAGTTCTTTTGAATATGAATTCAACGGTGTAATTTTTATCACATATAACCCACATTTGACTGGACTAATTTTGGTCAAAGTTGAATTTTGAGATGTGTGCCCGCGCCTTATTCATTGGAACTACCTTGTTGGTCACATTCTTGTTGTGGTGTTGCATTCGGGGTGCCAGATTCACTACACTATCGATGCTGTCGCCGAGCTGGTTAGTTTCGTCAACAAGACGAAGGCCCTTTGGCTTTGGTTTGTAGGAATTCCATAGGATAGGATTTTCAAAGAAAAATAATTCTTTGGAGCCCTTTGGTTTGTAGGAATGGATTCCTATTCCTATGTAGGATAGGAACCTATCCTTCACATTTCAAAGGAAAAAAATATTAGCCTAGACTCAATGGAAAAATTCCTATCCTATGCATCAAATGACATTTTTTTTTCTATAGGAATTGAAATAGATGCCACTTCACTTCCTATGATTTTCCTATTCCTATGATATTCCTATCATATGAACCAAAGAAGGCCTAATAATCTTCACGTAAAGTCGAATGGCGTAGGAGTTGGATGAGACCAGTTAATTCTCGTCCAGATGAGATCTCGCCACACCCTTTGTTTTTTCTACAGATAAAATGCGATTAGTTGAGACAAATCGTCAGTTGTACATGCAGTTTTGAAACAAAGGCATGAGTGTTTCTGCTGCAGAGTATTGGACAGCAGATTAGATCACCCAACTGCACAATGCCAAATAAAACCGATCGTATTTTCCGTTCCATTTTATTTAGGATTTGGTGGACATCGAGTGCCAGAAGTGGAAGGGCAAGGGCGTGAACATCAAGTACGAGGTGAGAGGGAATCGGAAGGGGTACAAGGCCGGCGCGCTCAAGGAAGGGCTCAAGCACGACTACGTGCAGGAGTGCGAGTTCATCGCCATGTTCGACGCCGACTTCCAGCCTGAGTCCGATTTCCTCCTGCGGACTGTCCCCTTCCTCGTGCACAACCCGGACGTCGCCCTTGTCCAGACCCGCTGGAAATTCGGTCAGTCAGTCCTCATGTCCTCTGTTTATTCACTTGTTGTTCAGGCAACCACACTGTTCTACAAATAGCTCCTTCAAAAGAGATACTACTGTTTATAGCTTAATTAGTTGGATCTAAGGCTTTTTTGTGCTGTTTGTTGTGCAGTTAATTCGGATGAGTGTTTGCTGACAAGATTCCAGGAGATGTCACTGGACTACCATTTCAAGTTCGAGCAGGAGGCCGGGTCCATAGTGTACTCATTTTTTGGCTTCAACGGTAAGCTTGGTTTCATCGTGTATATTTCAAGTTCGAGAAGAAATGTGAGCACACTCAGTGAGTAATCTGTTGGGAATTTTTGTATCTTCCTGCAGGGACGGCCGGTGTTTGGAGGATATCGGCGATCGACGACGCTGGGGGGTGGAAGGACCGGACGACCGTGGAGGACATGGACCTGGCTGTTCGCACCGCGCTGCAGGGCTGGAAATTCGTTTATGTTGGCGCCATAAAAGTAAGCCAAAAAAAAATGCTCTCTTACTTGCTTCTTCTCTGTCAGAAATAATGTAAGCATGAAACCCATCAAGAAACAAATCTAACGATGCTCGGATCTGTGCGTGGTTAGGTCAGGAGCGAGCTGCCAAGCACATTCAAGGCATGCCGCTTTCAGCAGCACAGGTGGTCATGTGGACCAGCGAACCTGTTCAAGAAAATGTTGGTAGAGATTCTAGAGAACAAGGTCTGCATTTATTCTTTAATAAGGGATGATGCATCACCACACACACCATCTTATTGACTGTCATTTAATTTTCTCTGTGCAGAAAGTGTCATTTTGGAGCAAACTCCACCTCTTGTACGATTTCTTCTTTGTTGGGAAGATTGCTGCTCATACGGTGACATTCATCTACTATTGCTTCGCGATTCCGGTGTCCGTTTTCTTCCCTGAGATTTAGATACCTCTCTGGGGCGTGGTCTATGTTCCAACTGTTATCACCCTCTGCAAGGCTCTTGGATCACCGAGGTAACACACATTTCAAGATTTAATGTGAGTTGTACCACTGTTTATTACAACCAGTTAACACCAAAAAGTCACTCTTTCAGTTCATTTTATCTGGTGATCCTCTGGGTCCTCTTTGAGAATGTGATGTCGTTGCACCGGATAAAAGCGGCAATAACTGGTCTTCTAGACGCCGGACGAGTCAATGAGTGGATAGTCACTGAGAAATTGGGAGATGCCAACAAGACAAAGCCAGCCATGGAAGGATTAGATGCTGTGAAAGTGATAGATGTCGAGCTAACGACGCCCCTAGTGCCCAAGGTCAAGAAGAGGCGAATAAGATTATGGGACAAGTAAGCAAAGTTTATTGTCTCAAAGCTAATACATTACTGCATACAAACTACCGATTTGCTCGTTTTCTAGTTTTGTCAAATAATGCCCGATGTGTGTGCTCTTTTTATCAGGTACAACTGCTCAGAGATTTTTGTTGGAACCTGCATAATTATATGTGGTTTCTACGACGTGCTTTACGCAAACAAAGGGTACTACATCTACCTCTTCCTTCAAGGCCTGGCATTCCTTGTCATCGGTTTTGAGTACATCGGCACACGCCCTCCCAGCGCCGAATAAGCTGCCATGCCATTCATGGAGCTGATACGCATGGTTACGACAAAACCGGGTGCAAGTAAAGCCCCTCTCGTGCACATATCGACCTCAGAACATAACAATATACAGAGAATTTTCCCTCGGCCCCGGTCAGATTTGATCCAACCATTAATTCTTTACTGTCGAGAAGGCTGTCGAAATAGCATGGTAGCTCATCTGATAATAACATGCAGTATTTACTGAAGCATCATGGCAGAAAGATGCATTCAACACCTGGAAGAATAACAGAAGTTGTAAATGAAATAACATGCTCTGCCAATTACTTACTGTAGATTCTCCAAAATTTATATGCCAATGTACTTACTGATGTAGCTTATTCAGAATAGAGGATGATCAGCAGCACTTTGTGCAGTTATGTTGTGTAGTAGGACAGAACATGTAAATGTAAATTGTTGTGTAAATATAAATTCAGACAGACCTTAGAATGCAGTAGCAAAAATTCAGACAGATGTTGGTTGGAATGCAGTCAAATTCAGACATGTAGCCTTGCAAGCAAAGGATATATTTGTGGTATAACCTTTCACTTGACGTGGGGTGGATAGATCTTCAACACCCATTTCTACTGCTACGTGTGAGTAGAAGTAGTGATGCCAACCTTTCATGGCATGCTGCCGGTTGACGCAACATGCATGTCAGTAGAGACAATAAGTGGGCCAACCGCGCCTATATATTGGAGGCGTCTGCCAACCCTAGCCGCCACCAGAAGAGCAGATCGCATCCGCTCTGCCTCCCACGCGCACTGCCCACCGTCGTTCCACTCCTTGTTGCTGCCGCCGGCGATCCCATCCCGTCCACCGCGTGCGCTGTTGACGGGAGAGCAGGCCTCCGAAACCCCGCCTCTCGAGATCCTGTACGGGAGAGGGGCGATTAGATTTTTTGGGAGCGTCTCCTACGCGACTGCTCGGCACCGTTCGTTTACGTCCACTACATCGTCTACGTCCGCGTCGCCTTCGTCACCACCATGGCCACCGAAGCCGACCGACTCGCCGCCGAGAAGCTTGAAGCCGAGAAGAAGGCCGTTGAGGACACCACTGCTGCCACCGCCGCGGCTTCGGCCTGGCCTACTGGAGGGTATAACTCGTTTATCCCGCTGCTGATTATTTCTATGTTAGCCATACTAGCGTTATACGTAGATGTGTCTGTTGTTTGCGTAGTATGTGATTACGTGATCGAGTATCAGTATATGTTCAGTACTGTCAATGCCATGCTCATGATTATTTCCTGGATTAAATTAATCAAAAAATTGCTAATTTACTCAACAATCCAAAAGCCTAATATGTGTAGGCAATTTTTGATTCAAGGCTTTGTTGCTGCACTGAAACCGACCCCGTTCACGGGGACGTATTTTAAGCGTTGGCAGACCAAAACCACCTTATGGCTCAAAGCGATGAACGTGTTCTGGGTCGCCGGTGTTACTCCCATGGGAACGATTGCTCCTGAACAGGAGAAGGTGTTCAGGGAGGCCACCGTCGTCTTTGTCGGAGCCGTTCTAAGTGTGATCGGAGATAAGCTGGTTGATGCATATTTACATATGCGGGTTGCCAAGGACTTGTGGGAGGCGCTCGAATCTAAATTCGGCCCAACCGAGGCTGGAAACGAAATGTATGCCATCGAGCAGTTCCACGATTACAGAATGGTTGAAAACCGCTCTGCATTGGAACAGGCTCATGAGATACAATGCATCGTTAAGAAGCTTGAGCTTCTTAAGTGTGAGTTACCGGGCAAATTTGTCGCGGGATGCATAATCGCTAAGCTCTTTGCTTCCTGGAGGAACTTTGCTACTGCTCTGAAACATCAGAGACGTGAATTCTCAGTAGAGGATGTCATTGGTCATCTGAGTGCTGAGCAGAACTCAAGAGCAAAGGACTCGCACGGAAAAGGGAATGAGGGAACCTCTGTCGCCAATGTGGTACAGAGGAATTTCCACAAGCCCAAGGAAAAGAATGGTGTCCAACAGAATACCGACTTGAAGAAGAAGGGTAAGAAGACCTTCAAGAAGGATAGGAAGAAAGATGGTTGTTTCACTTGTGGTTTGGAGGAACATTGGGCCAACAAGTGCCCGAACAAGTTCAAGAAGTCAGGATAGGACTCCAAGTCTGTCAACATGATTGTTAGCAACAATGAGAGTGTGGCATCTGGGTACGGTAATTTATTTACTGTATTTTTAGTTTGTCAGTCTACCGATTGGTGGAGTGACATAGGTGCAAATATTCATCTGTGTGCTGGCATTTCATTGTTTTCTTCTTACCAGACCACGCAAGACGGGTCTGTACTGATGGGGAATGGCGCGAGTGCTTCTGTTTATGGTGTTGGCACGGTCGATCTGAAGTTTACTTCGGGAAGAATCGTGTAGCTGAAGAACGTGCAGCATGTCCCCGCCATCAAGAAGAATCTCGTTAGTGGCTCCCTTCTCTGTAGAGAAGGGTTTAAGTTGGTCTTCGAGTCTAATAAAGTAGTTGTTACGAAATATGAACTATTTGTTGGAAAAGATTATGAATGTGGAGGTTTGTTCCGCCTTTCCCTCGCAGATTTTTGTAATAGAGTCGTGAACAATATTCATTCGAGCATTAATGGAACAGAAGTTTGGCATTCACGTCTTTGTCACATTGGTTTCGATTGTATGACGCGGCTAGCTAAGTTGAATTTAATCCCGAGTTTCACTTTAGCCAAACGTTCTAAGTGCCATTCGTGTGGGCAAGCAAAGCAACAGCGCAAGCCCCACAAGGCTGCGGAGGAGAGACACTTGGCGCCATTAGAACTCATACATTCTGATCTTTGTGAGATGAATGGTGTATTGACTAAAGGTGGAAAGAAATATTTCATGACGTTGATAGATGATTACACTAGATATTGCTACGTATATCTGTTAAATACTAAAGATGAGGCTCTACACTACTTTAAAATCTATAAGGCAGAAGTTGAGAATCAACTTGAAAAGAAAATTAAACGAGTCCGGTCAGATCGTGGTGGGAGTACTTCTCGAATGAGTTTGATTCTTTCTATGCGAAACATGGTATTATTCATGAGAGGACGCCTTCCTATACACCCTAGTCAAACGGGGTTGCCGAACAGAAAAACCGTACTCTCACAGATTTGTTAGCGCCATGTTAAATACATCGGGTTTATCCAAGGCATGGTGGGGGAAGGCTATATTGACATCATGTCATGTCTTGAATAAAGTTCCGACAAAAGATAATGAGATCACTCCCTATGAGCAATGGGAGAAGAGAAGAACGACACTCTCATACTTACGTACTTGAAGCTATTTAGCGAAAGTCAATGTGCCGATCCCCAAAAAGCGTAAGCTTGGACCAAAGACCGTGGACTGCGTTAATTTGTGCTATGCTAAGAATAGCGTTGGCTATAGATTTCTAGTAGTGAAATCTGAGGTACCTGACGTGAAGGTCGGTACAATTATGGAGTCTAAAGATTCTACATTCTTTAAGGATATTTTTCCTATGAGAGATATGCAAAGCACTTCTAAGCAGGAATCTGAGTAGACTCCTGAGCCTGCCATTCCTATGAAATATTATGAACAAACACAAGATGAAAATCCTAAGGAGCATGACGAGGAAGCCCTTGATAGGGGCAAGAGACAGAGGACTGCAAAGTCCTTTGGTTTAACCTATTCAGCAAGCTACGATCGACCATATTGAAGTCCATAAGAAAAATAAACGAACATCATGTTCTGCTGAAAAACAACATGTGAAGTTTATGGATATATGATATTCCTCATTGCAATTAATGTCACTAAATTTATCAATCCATCAAAACCATGCGTGAGTGCAAAATAAAATGAATCTGGGTTCAATGGAATAAGGAAGGATCAAATGAAAGAATAAATGGATCACGCACATACCGTTCTTAAGTTCTTCTCCGGCTGGAAATGGAACCCAATACGTATCGCTGCAGCATCGGATTGCTCCACGGGAACCCATCAGCCTCCTAGTCAGCACTGAGGAACCCCATTTGGCCATTTCGTCCGATGCCGCCCTCAACATCTTCTATAACATGTCCGCTGCCACCACTGACATCTTCTCCTCCAACTCAGTCACGAAGCCCTATGCACCATGTTTCATTTCATATTACATTACTCCTCACTTATCACACGTACACTATTCAACCACGCATATCAGTAAAATATAGGAATGGATCTCTAGTACAACAATATCTACACAACAAAATATTTTTTGCGGAGTGACTTATATGCTTGCTACAACTATCTTGTACACACCGCCCTTGCAGCAGAATCGGCTACGGTTTCAGGTCCCTTCTCCCACTAACCACCCCTGTCACAATTTTGTTGTAGCTATTCTGAATAGTTGTCGTGGTCCGCCTCTGAGACTCGTGCCTGAGAAGAGGCTACCCCATCTGGCTCCCATTGAACAGGCATTGCCACTGCCGACCACAATGTCACGTCCTCGATCAAAATTAAGAAGTGTTCTTGGCTTCCAGCCTTGGCCAAAAACCGCCGCCAGAACACCATGTGGCCTCTCAAGAGGCGGGAAAGATTCTAGGTAAGCACCAGGACACGCCTTCTACAACTCGGTGGTGGTGGTGGGTGGCGTTGATCTCGTCGCCCTGGCAATGGCTCCATGGAGGGTTAGGGATTGTTCGGAGCCTGCTTTTCAACTGGATGAGATGTGCGCCTCCCTCCCATGAGCTTGTGGCGATGCGCTCGTGGCCATCATCCTCCATACCTCATTGGCACGTGAAACTGAATGAAGAAACATTAAGCATATTTCTTCATGAAAAATCAAATACTATTGCAGCTAAATATATAAGGCAGTAACGAGAGTTTTAGGGTTCTTTTGTTTATAGTCAGCCGGCAACAAGGTACAAATATGTTCTTCTTTCATCAGTTGTTATGTTTGTAGCCCTGACAATACTTTTAAGCCACTGGCTATTATAATCTATGAGCGAATCCTCCTGAGCAAATTAACTCGAGCCATATGAGTCTATTTTATTTTTTATTTTGCGAGAAACCATGTAAAGTCCATTGATAGACGAAAATTTGGAAACTAAACATTAACATATTCCAGGGGACCAACACAAGTGAGATATGTGACCAACGGAAAGGAATATTTACCACAATCACAACATAAACAAAATTGATAAACCTGATGTACCTGGAAATAATCGGCGTGGACGAGGTCTGTTCAAATTTTCTTGAAGCGCAATTTCAAAGTCCCAGTTAAGTATTTTGTAGTATGGTATACTGCTTACTGGAGAACGCATAAGATTATATTTGTCTACAATTAAGGCATGTAAAGGTTAGAACATGCTGAAGAAATGACACTTTAAACAAATAGCCTTGAACTTTTCTATAGTTAATTGCCCGTGCGTTGCAACGAGGACATACATATTTGAGTGGCTCAACAACAATCGTCTTGTAAACCTCCCCTCCCTCTCCGATCTTCCTCTCTCTATATATATCTCCCTCTTCCTTCCTCCGCTCTCCCTTTCTCCCACCCTCTCTTGCACATTGTAGCCGTCAGAGGGGACACACATTTTGTAGAGTACTAATAATTTCCAAGGACCATTGTTCGCCTACATTTATAGCACAGACCTCCCTTCCTTCCACCCTCCCACCCGCTCTTCCTAGGTCTTCCTACCTTCTGCACTACCTACATTTATAGCATAGACCTGATAATTTTGGCAATCAACATTTGAGTTCCTAATTAATATGATGTGTTGCAGATTTGTAGAGTACTAATAATTTCCAAGGACTATTGTTTGCTTTGCTTTCTTCTACTTAGCACATAAATCATTTTTAGTAGATGTTTAATACAGGTTTCATGACAAATAAAAAGGCACCACACACACATTTTTCAGTGGCAAAATTAAAGATAGTCTAAATGCAGACTTTGCGAAGTCCTGATAATTTTTTACATAATTCCTACAGGACAGAGAAACAAATCTCAAATTCACATGCAACGGATGCTAGCAGTTCACTCATTCTAGCATAATGACACCATTAAAAATTACAATCTATTGGGAGCCTTAAGTTTTATACCTTTAAGGCAGTCCTAGCAGGTCAGTGCTGCAAAAGCCATGTTGATCCCCTCCACCAACGCTACCTTAGCAGCATACCTACGAGGAGACACTGAGACAATGGAATTACAAGGGGAGAAAAAAATTGTGAGGCTGACATTTGACACTATAATTAGTTTCCTGATAAGATAATAAATGATGCAAATGCTAAGTGGTAGCATAATTCTGTAATATCACTTGGTCAATCCGATTGCCAAAGATTACTAACCTGAAATTATGTTAATTGCTGAAGATCCCAAAGGTGCAACTTATTTTGGCATTTAATGAAGAAGCAAGCAATTATTTGCAGTTACAAAGAAGGCCTGACGCTTTCCTGTCCAAGATTATGAATTTTGACCATTATTACATCACCAAGTCCTACACCTACTATCTCCGCAACTCAGTGCCATAATTGCTCCAATTCTTCATATGTAAATTTATTTGCAGAAGCAAATCTAAAATTTATCAATTCTCAACCATTTTAGTAATGTAAACACAAATGATATATTTACAACTTGATCAGTAATCTTTAAGATGCAACATGGTTGCCCACAGAAAATGAAAGAGAACAGAGAAGTGGCATAGACAAAACCCTTTTTGGCTGCTGCCACATTCCCTTCCCATAACTATTTCAGCCAATTTGGCTGCCCACGGAAAATGAAAGAGAACAAAGACGTGGCTGAGGTTTGCTTCGGATATTATTCCATTGACATACCATGCTGATCGGAAGCTTCTTGCTCGATACCTTCACCTATATAACAATCATTAAGCATATCAAATAGGGCTTGGTGTTCAGTAAGCAACTGGAAAGGATTAAACGGAGTCTGCCTTTCACGAAGTCCGTAGCCACATATCCCAATGGACGTCTCTTGTAAAACGCTTGTAACAACCTTCTTCCCTGCTTAATATATTGAACCAACTATGTTGCATTTGTAGAAAAAATGATTCATAAGGAACAAACATTTCTCTAAATAAAACATAAGAAACAAACTGTGACTTACTCCTTTTAATCAAACATGCTCCATGGCATGACACAAGTCTTCAGGTTCCCATCTAAACCGCAACCGAGTTGCAGAAGCGCTTGGTCTTATATCTCGTAATGCTAGAGAAGAGATAACATAGTTCATAGAACTTCTAAAGGTAAACAACAGCTTACTTGGGTCAGCAAACAGGAGTGATTACCTCTTGGTCAAACTCCCAAAAGTGAGATCTTCTGTATGTAGTTTATGGGACAAGCCCTTTGGCTCAACAAAGTTATTTTTCTGTCGATTTTCTGTACAGATCTTCAAATCTAACATCCTATCATCCATATCTAAATGTTTCTTCTCAGAAATATTTTGACAAACTGTACGCCTTTTTGGTTGAAGATTCACGGGGTTTGTTGCTCTTTTCCGATCTTTCATTTGGGAAACATGTTTGCCTGTGTCAAAATAGCCTAGCTCATTAGTGAATATTGCTCCAGCGCCCTATGTATAACCAGGAAAGTTGTCAAAACATTTGTAAATAGTCACCACAAAAGTATCGTAACATAATCCATTAGGGCTGAGGACACTAAAGTGTGCACCTTGCCATAGCTCTTTGTAGGTGGAGTAGACTGTAAGTGCCGATGGTATTTACCAACAACGATGCTGCTGTTGAGCTCATCACCATTATCTGCAAAAGAAATGGCTAAGGTACATTTGTTTTTGCGGGGAAAGGTTAATTGATGACTGAAAAACCATATGCAACATGCGTCAGACAGTTGAAGGCAAGAAAAGGAAGGTATTCGATCGGCTCACATGAATATACCTTCGCTAAAACACCAGAAAAAAGGAAGACAATGAATGAATCCTAATGCTAACAGATCAGGTGCATTACACCAGCGAAGATATCCAACAAAAAAAGAGATCTGCAGTTCATATCAATACGAAGAAAATATAATGCTGCAGGAAAACAGTGGTCCCATAGGTGGCTTGCTGACCATGTACATAGAGTGTCTAAAGTCATTTCACATGAGCTTCCCTATGAGTTTCGGGCAGTATATAAGATAATGAGATCAGCTGACCACCAGTATCCAGTAGAAGAACTTCCCTTTTCCTAAAAAAGTTCGGGGAATACTTTTCTGCCTGAGGCTGGGGCGTTTGTGCATATCTCATAGGTGACTCACTTTCCGTCGTGCCTCGTCAGATTTTCATGCACTGGTTAGTTTGTTATCCCAGTTGGCCGCTGGTGCCACGAGAACTGTGTGTATCCAACTTGTAAGGTTATATAAATGAAAAATAATTAGTTTAGTTAACTACGTTAATATGTGTTTTTATGTCAAAATTTATCAAGTTACTGATCATTAAAAGTAATACAGTTTAGCTCACTATGGATCTGAATTCGGCTATGTACAGAAAGCCCAAATCAAATCCACATCTAAGTTTCATGTAGTTCCGTATTAATTAACACAACCGAGTTATGGGTAAAAAATGCAAGGTTAAATACTTCTGCATATCATCCAAATAAGAAACAGAAAAACGCTTCTCACGACGGGGGACAACACATAATGCAGTGCACTTGATTCATTCAATTATCATATGTCCAGTGATCCTTGATGATAAGTTATGAAGATAAAAGAACGGATTGTTTATGGGTTGAGAAAACGAACAGCTACATACTTGTACAGTTGTCCAACAGTACATCATTTTTCCAGTCTGGTAAGTACCCATGAATAATTTTAATATTCGGCAGAATGACACCTTTCCATACCGATTTCTACATATTATGGTAACCAACACCGTAAACCAACCAAGCACAAACATCAAGGAATTGGATATACCCTGAACAACAAAGATATAGTGAAAATAAAATCAAAAAGCTATGAAGGAGTAGTGCGGGCAGCATTCATGTCTCAAAAATCTTCAGCTGCAGCATCCTAATGGACCTATCTAAGAATGTGGGCATTTTTTCCAATGATATACTTCTCTTGCAACCATAAGAATTCGTGCTACACATCATCAAGATAAAAGGAAACTCAAGGCCCAGTGCTCGGCTGACAAGGTTTGCTTGGAGCTAAACATCCAAATGCACAGCTATCAAGCATACAACTGAACAATTAGTATTTCAGAGCAACAATATATTCATCAATAAGCAAAACCGACCATGTTGCTGCCCTTGCCATTGTGGTTCGTTCATCCAAATCTTCCTCCTCGTCCTCCGACATCCGCATTAAATAATGCCCAGCATGTGAACGCCCACGACTCGGCTCCGGCCTGCATGTATGCGAGTGAGATGGATCACAGATTGATCATGCATGAGAAGAAGAGGAAAAATATGGGGAAAAAAAGAGGAACCCCAATGAATCTTGTTCACGTACATTTGGTGTGTAGATCGATGGTTGTGACTGTGCAACAACAATGCATGCTAGCATCAAGCGGAAGATTTCGTGGCGTGGTAGACGGCGGCCGCTTGCAAGACTGGGCAGGGCGGAGGAGCCTTGGTGTAGACGGACACGGTCCGAAGGTGGCCTGGTGGATGGCGGCCGCGGCCGTAGTGTGCTAGAAGACGATGGCGTCAATCAATGCGGTGGCACGGACGGGCCTGAGAAGAAGACGACGGGATCCGGATGCAAAAGTCACGAACTCACAATCCATCAGGGCAACCACCATCTACACCATGATGTTGGTGAGAGACATGAGAGGAGATGAGGCGTTGGACCAGATCGGGGAGAGATAAGAAACGGGGCAGCGGCGACGCTCGACGTGGAAGGAGAAACAGGGCGGCGGCTAGCTAGGGATCGAGGAGGGAGGACGTGCTTAGGTCTCGATGCGTGGGTTTTTTTTTCTGGTTTTTCAGTCCACTGGTTCTATGTGGGAATAGAAAAAAACAATCGGTGGGGAGGTGGGGAGGACGGATCGATCGTGGAAGGGGAGCTCGAACGAACGAACGACCTACGTATTCCCCCTTTAGGAGTAGAGATGTAGCTTCAAGCGTCTTGGGATGATGCTTGGATCCCTAATAGCAGTAATCGTAAAGTAATCACAGCAAGAGGAGGAAATCTTCTGTCCAAGGTATGTGACCTCGTTGATCCATCAACCGGCCAATGGGATGAAAAATTGGTATGTCAAACTTTATGGCCGGTTGATGCAGAGCGGGTTCTTGCGATTCCTTTCCTACACATGAAACATCGGACTTCATTGCATGGACCCTCACGCAGAGTGGTTCGTTCTCAGTACGGTCAGCGTATTATGTGGAACGGGAACATCAATTTGGGAGGCGACCGAGACGCCTTGACGGGAGAGGTACTGCAGCAACCAACTCTGTTTGGAGATAAATTTGGCAACTGATGTGCCCATCGATGGTAAAAAAATTCCTCTGGCGTGGCACTCTGCCATGCCGGGTTATCGTCACAAATCGCCACATCAAAGTTACACCTCAGTGTCCGACATGTGGGAGCGGAGCTGAGGATGTTAGGCACTTACTTTTTCAGCGCCAAAACGCGAAGGAGGTCTGGAAAATACTGGGAGTTGATGAACTGATCCAGAGGGAGTGCACCACCGATCGAGCAGGAGAGGCTATCCTTGGTTTCCTTATGCACCAGGCCGACGCAGTAAAGCTTTTCTGGATTTAAAATAAATCAAAAATGGTTTATTTAATTTCAGGAAATACCACAAACTTTAAAAAATCATAGTAAATCAACCGTAACTCCAAATGAAATAAGTTATATATGAAAAATCCAAAGAATCTGTTTATGCCATGTTCATGCATGTTTGAGAAACCTAACCCCACTATTTACGAAAAATCATGTTTAGGGCAAATTTTAATAATTAGTTTTGGAGTTGGAATTTGATATATATTTGAATTCCACTTCAATTAACTTGGCTAATCTTTGCATTAGGTCAATTCAGTACCTTAATATGTCATGATCATGCATCATATTGTTGCATTTGTTGTGTATTGATTGCCTCTCCGGTATTGTTCTTCGCGATAGGTTCTGCCCCTGCGAGTGGCACCGAGTACCTATCCGAGGAGCAGTGCTCCACTGTTGATATTTCAGGCAAGCAAACCCCCTTAAGCATTCCGATACAATCTCATTCTCTCGCTCCTGCTCTCTGTTATTGCAATAGGACAACAACGTTTCAACTGTTACATGTTTCGGCAGTTGAACCCATTCCTTTGCATGACCTGTCATTGTCATAGTAAATAGCTAAACCTTCCTAGCATGATTAGGAGTTACTTGAGCCATGTTGTGACTTCATCCATGTCATGCCTGCTATTGCTTAGAGTTGTGTCAGGTCTGATTCATCGGGGAATGAATTGGAATGGTTGTGATCATGTCCTGCTATTGAGAGTTAAGTGTGTGAACACATTCTGGTAAAGGTAGAGATGAGAGGCCATGTAGGAGTACATAGTGGATTGTCTCATTGGGACCATCCTTAAGAACTGAGTTCTGTGTGTGTTATCCAAGAACAGCTACTACCACACATTGGGCTCGAAACCAATGACCCCTCTCAACTTATTAATCGCCTTGATCTCTGTCCAGGAGTTGCAACTAGTTTCTGGTGTTTGTAGGTCGTGCTATTGGTCTACCAAGTGGCACCCGGTATAGGTGGGCTTGGGACAGACTAGGCACAGTGGCCCGGTGTACCAACTGGCACTCGGATGGTGGACTTGGGAACCCTGCACACATCATTTGGGGCCGTGAAAGAAACTTCGGCCGGACTTCCTTTGCGGATACAACCTCAAATAGGCGATAAACCTGAACTAGAGTATTGCATGGTTAACGGTTGTGGCTGACACCCTCGCCAGGCTTCCGCTTGAAGGTTGCTGAGATACATGACGTGTATATGGTGGTAAGTGGTGAGAGCGTGTGTGAAGAAGTACACCCCTGCACTACTTGGAGACTTATATGGTTCATAGACAACTTAAGTGGATACTCTAAAATGCGCAAGATAAGTGTGAGTGATATGGATGGCCTTCTCATAGGGAGACGGGAGATGATCCATAGTGGTGTATTGTTGTGGTGAGTAGTGGACTCGTGTGCGCTTTCTCACCTCAAAGAAAATACTGGTAGTGGTAGTACAGGATAACCACTGAGTCAAAGCTGGCTTGCTGCAGTTAAACCCCACAACATCCTTCTTGATATTGATGCATCTGTAGTTAGTTCTGATGTAAGTCTTGCTGAGTACCTTTTTACTCACGATTGCTTAATTTATGTTTTGCAGAGGAGACTTCAGTCTCACTAGTAGTTCCACATGGAGTTCGACGTTGACCGAGTAGCTTGGGAATCCCAGACAGAGGTCTAGTTCCTAGGGAGGGTCTTGTAGATAGTCAGGTGATACGTCTCCGACGTATCTATAATTTTTGATTGTTTCATGCTATTATATTACCAATCTTATATGCTTTATACATCATTTTATATCATTTTTGGGAACTAACCTATTAACTCAGTGCCAAGTGCCAGTTGTTGTTTTCTGCTTGTTTTTGCTTTTACAGAAAATCCCTACCAAACGGAGTCCAAACGCTACGAAACTTTTTGATGATTTTTTCTGGACCAGGAGGGACCCTAGAAGCTTCGGGGGAGGACCAGAAGCTAGACAGGGCGACAACAAGGCAACAGGGCGCGCCCTGATGTCTTGTGGGCCCTACGTGGCTCCTTCTGACCTAATTCCAGCGCTATAAATTCCCAAATATTCCAAAACCCCCAGAAGAAGCCCCGAAACAATTCTTCCGCTGCCGCAAGCCACTGTTCTTCCATGATCCCATCTGGAGGCCTTTTCCGGTACTCTGCCGGAGGGGGAATCGATCACGGAGGGGTTCTTCATCAACCTTGCTGCCCTTCCGATGATGTGTGAGTAGTTCCTACAGGACCTATGGGTCCATAGTGATTAGCTAGATGGCTCTCTCTTTGATCTTCAATACAATGATCTCTTCGGAGATCGATATGATGTAATACTTTTGTGCGGTGCTTTTGTTGGGATCCGATGAATTTCGGGTTTATGATCAGATTATTCATTGAAAGTAATTGAGTTATATTCTAAACTTTATTATGTATAATTGTTATAGCTAAAAATGTAATGCTTTCTGATCTATGAGTTTTCTTTGGCCAAGTTGATGATTAGATCTTCAGTGGAAGTGGTGCATAGTAGTAGGTTCAATCTTGCGGTGTCCTCACTCTGTGACAGGAGGAGTAGCGAGGCACGTATTTTTATTGTTGCTACTAAGGGTAAAATGACGGGGTTTAATCATATTGATTGGTTTTATTCTGTCTACATTATGTCATAATGCTCCAAGCATTACTCTGTTTGTAATGAACTTAATACCTTAAGATGCATGCTGGATAGCGGTCGAGGGGTGGAGTAATAGTAGTAGATGCAGGTAGGAGTCGGTCTACTTGTCACGGACGTAATGCCTATATATATGATCATGCCATGAATAACGTCATAACTACGCACTTTTCTATCAATTGCCCAACAGTAATTTGTTTACCCACCGTATGCCATGCTTATGAGAGAGATGCCTCTAGTGAAAACTATGGCCCCCGGGTCTACTTTAATCATATTGCTAAAACCCTATTTCCTTTGCTGCAATTTATTTACTTTTATTTTACTTTGCAATTTATCTATCTACGACTATCAGATTTAATCCTTGCAATTAACGAGTACAAGGGGATTGACAACCCTCTTGCCCGTGTTGGGTGCAAGTATTTGGTCTTGTGTGTGTAGGTGCTGTCGACGGTTGTTTGCGTGAATCTCCTACTGGTTCGATAACCTTGGTTCTCTGCTAAGGTCAATACTATCTGCTACTATACTGCATCTCCCTTCCTCTTCGGGGAAAATCCCAACGCAACTCACAAGTAGCAGAAAGAATTTCTGGCGCCGTTGCCGGGGAGATTTCATCGAACAAAGCAAGGTCCCTACACACACATTATCATTTATGTTCTCTACTTTTTACTTGCTTTTATTTACCTTTATTAGTTTCATGAAAAAATTAAAAATACCACAAATATGTGTGCTTGTGTTGACATGTGCCTCCTATTTACTTGCATCTTCGCTTGCTAAAATATGGATCCACTTAAAGTTTTGTACTTGGGTCATCTTCGATCCATTTGGGCTCGTGCTGAAACCCCAACTAGCTTAGTTGAGGGAAAATCATTAGATAAGCATGCTTATTTTGTGTGTCACCGTTTGTCTCAAAAAGGGAGACACTTATGGGATCAAATACCTAGATTGGAATGCTATGCTTTGAACTTATGCGAAATACTTGATTTAACTTGTTGCTCTGAGAACCTTGAAAAACACCTTACCTTCCCATGTGAGTTTAATGATAATGAAATCTTATATTCTTATGCCAACGGTGTTTATAGTTACTATGATATTGAACAAATTGAAGAATTTGTTTCTTTTAAGGGTGCCTATGAAATTGCTTCTTTGATTGAAAAGTATGATGCTACTCTTTACAAATCTGAAAAGTTTGCCATACTTAAAGATTGCTATGAAAATTATGATTCTAATGCCTATATTAAAGATTATGTTAAGAAAATCTCCACTGTCCAAGAAGAGACTAATATGCAGGAATCTATAGATAATTGTTATGATCCCGTTGATTCGTTTGAAATATCCCTTTTTGATGAACTTGATGCTTGCTATGCTTATGGCCATGATCCCAACATTAATGATGCTTATGGAGGTGAACTTGCTATAGTTCCTTATGTTAAAAATAAAATTATTGCTGTTGCACCCACGCTTGATAATCCTATTAACTTTTTGAATTCTCCCAACAACACTATATCGGAGAAGTTTGCATTATTAGGAATTATGTTGATGGGTTGTGTTTTACCATTATACATGATGATTTTGTTATGCTTAATACTTATTATAATGATCATGATTAGGGTGATTATAATGCTATGAATATTAAAAGTGGGTTTGGAAGACTGTCAACTTTAAAAAATTCCACTATCTTGGAGAACAATCAATCTCATGAAGTTTTTGATACAACTGAGTTTGGAGAGGTCATGACTTTAGTTAATATTAATCCCACTATCTTGGAAGATTATAAAATTATCATGCATGTGGATCATAAGAAGAATATTGTTTATGACAGCTATATTGTTGAATTTGAATATGATCCTACATGTAATTATTATGAGAGAGGAAAATATGGTTATAGAAATTTCTCGTCCTTCTTTCTTGCATATGTTGAAATTGTTAATGTCTCGTCCTTCTTTCTTGCATATGCTAGATATTGCTTGTCTCAATAATTTGTTTTCCTATAAGATTCCTATGCATAGGAAGTGGGTTAGACTTAAATGTGTTTGATACATGCTACATGATGCTCTCTTTGTGCTTCAATTTTTATCTTTTAGGTGAGCATCATTAAAATCTCGAAGCCTATCTTAACGGCTATAAAGGAAGAGCTTGTTGGGAGACAAACCAATAGTTATATTTTCTGTTCTTGTGTGCAAACATGATTATTGCTACTGTAATAATTGTGTTTTTATATTTTAATTAGTATTTGTGCCAAGTAAAGCCTTTGGGATGATTTGGATGATAGTTGAATTGATTCTGTGCAAAAACCGAAACTTTAGCGTCCAGTGTAGAAAATTTTATATTTTACTGGAATGTGCTTTTGATCTGAAATTTTTACAAAGTATTGAGATACAAATTGTCTATGTTGTCCTAATTTTTCACAATTTTTTGAGTTCCATGAGTATGGTTTTAGTTCAGATCATTACAGACTGTTCTATTTTAGACAGATTTTGTTTTTTATTGCATAGTGTGCTTGTTTTAATGATGCTATGGATTATATCGGGGGGTATAAGTCATGGAGGAGTTATAATACATTATGTATTATGCATGAATAATTATGAATCAATTTATTACAGTACCTAAGTTTATGATTTACCGATTATACTAACGGATCTCACAAAGTTCTGTTGAGTTTTGTGTGCTGAAGTTTTCAAGTTTTGGGTGAGTTTACGATGGACAACGGAATAAGGAGTGGCAAGACCCTAAGCATGGGGATGCCCAAGGCACCCCAAGGTAATATTCAAGGAAGAGACAAGCGTCTAAGCTTGGGGATGCCCCGAGATGGCATCCCCTCTTTCGTCCATAATTCATCGGTATGCTTACTCGGAGCTATATTTTTATTCATCACATGATATGAGTTTTACTTGGAGCGTCTTGTGCTATAGTTTTATTTTGCTTGTTAGTTTGCCACAATCATTGTTTGCTGGACACACCTTTTGAGAGAGACACACATTCATCATGATTTGTTAGAATACTCTATGTGCTTCACTTATATCTTTTGAGCTAGGTAGTTGCTCATGTGCTTCACTTATATCTTTAGAGCACGGCCGTAGGCATATTTTATAGAAATCATTTGCACTCTCATGTTTCACTTAAATCTTTTTGAGAATCTTTGAAATAGGAAGTGGTAATTGGCACGGGTTATAAGACTAGTCTGAAAATGATAGGTATACAAGAGAGGTATAATGAAAACTTTCATGTTAGATCACTAAATATGAAGTGTGTGATTTAATTATATTGATGTAATAATATGAAAGGGTATTGATTCATGATCATTAGTTAGTAAAGATATCGGTATTAAAGCTTGTTATGTATTACTCATTTAAGTGTCCGACATGGCATGACGGGGATGTTGGAGCATTTTTATTCCTCTATGAAATCCTTTCTGCTGTTTGAATCGGGGGCACGTGATGGTTAACTCCTACCAACCTCCTCCCTAGGGGCATGCAAGTAGTACTTTGCTTTGAGGGCTAATAAAACTTTCACAATAAATATATAAGTTCTTAATGACTAATGTGAGTTCATGGACTAATATGGCACTCCCACCTATCCACATATTTTGCTAGCCTCTCCGGTACCGTGCATTGCACTTTCTCACCTCGAGAGTCGGTGCAAACTTCGCCGGTGCATCCAAACCCCGTGATATGATATGCTCTATCACACATAAGCCTCATTATATCCTTCCTCAAAACAGCCACCATACCTACCTATCATGGCATTTCCATAGCCATTCCGAGATATATTGCCATGCAACTTCCACCGTTACTATCCATATGACTTGTGTGTTCATCGTCATATTGCTTTGCATGATCATATAGAGCTGACATGATATTTGTGGCAAAGCCACCGTTCATCATTGTAATACATGTTATGCTAGATCATTGCACATCCTGGTACACTGCCAAAGGCATTCATATAGAGTCATATTGTTTCAGTTTTATCGAGTTGTAAGTAAATAAAAGTGTGATGATCATCATTATTAGAGCATTGTCCCAGTGAGGTAAAGAATGATGGAGACTAATGAGTCCTTGCAAAAGCGGGGATGCGGTTCATGATATTGTTCTAAAAAAATAAGAGAAAAAGAGAGAAGGGGCAATGCTGCTATCCTTTTAACACACTTGTCACTTTCATACACCATGTTCTTCATATAGAGAGTCTCCATGATTTGTCACTTTCATATACTAGTGGGATTTTTACATTATAGAACTTGGCTTGTATATTCCGGTGACGGGCTTCCTCAAATGCCCGAGGTCTTCATGAGCAAGCAAGTTGGATGCACACCCACTTTGAAAGCACATTTGCTCCCTTGGTGGTGTTGGTAATTTATGACAACATACATGTTGTTGGACTAACACTTTCATCTAGTATATTTCAGGAAAGTTCAACATTGGCTTGGCAAGGACATATGGATGTGGACCCCTCAAAATGCTAAGGACATGGATTGGCAAAAGCTTCAAGACTCTACATTTTTGGTTAAGTGATCAAAGATCACATTGAGTCCATAGGAAAGCCAATACTATTAATAGGGGATGAGGTTTTGATCATGACTTAGTTGCTCAAGTGCTTAGAGATATTGCTCCAAAACCCTCAACCACATTCTCCAAAACCTATCTGTCCAAACCCTAAAAGTCCATCTCGGTCCCACCGAATCTTCCCATCCGGACCCACCGAGATGATCACATACTCTGCCAAAGCCAAACCCTAACAAATTGGATCAACCGAAATAGATCTCGGTCTCACCGAGATGGCTTGACCAAGTTTCTGTAATGAAGTTGTTTCACTTCAGAGTCATCGAGTTGAAACGATCGGAATTACCGAAACCAAGTCCTGCCCTAGCCATTGCACTTCGGTCGCTCCGAGATGTTCCAATCGGTCTCATCGAGAAGCCTAAAGTTCAAATCTTTTACACAGGTCGGTCTCACCGAGATTTTTCTTCGGTGTCACCGAGTTGGGTCAAAAGCTTGTAACGGTTGGATTCTTGATGAAGCCTATTTATACCCCTCCACCCCCTCTCATTTTGTGAGAGAGCACTCAGAATGAAGACACAACTTCCACCATTCATTTTCTGAGAGAGAACCACCTGCTCATGTGTTGATATCAAGAGATTTCAATCCTACCATTTGAACCTTGATTTCTAGCCTCCCCAAGTTGCTTTCCACTCCAATCCCTCTCCTACCAAAGCCGAATCTATGAGAGAGTGATTGAGTGTTGAGGAGACTATCTTTTGAAGCACAAGAGCAAGGAGTTCATCATCAATAACACCATCTATTACCTTTTGGAGAGTGGTGTCTCCTAGATTGGTTAGGTGTCACTTGGGAGCCTCCAAGATCATGTGGAGTTGAACCAAGGAGTTTGTAAGGGTAAGGAGATCGCCTACTTCATGAAGATCTACCCCGAGTGAGGCTAGTCCTTCATGGACGGAAGCCATGGTGGAATAGACAAGGTTGCTTCTTCGTGGACCCTTCGTGGGTGGAGCCCTCCGTGGACTCGCGCAGCCATTACCCTCCATGGGTTGAAGTCTCCATCAACGTGGACGTACGATAGCACCACCTATCGGAACCACGCCAAAAATCTCCATGTCTTCATTGCGTTTGATCTTCCTATCTCTACCCCTTTACTTTCCTTGCACTTGCATGTTGTACTATTTCCGCTGCCTTATCTCTAGATATGCATGTGTAGAAAGTATTGGTTGTATCTTAACTTGTGCCAAAATCTGCCTAAATCTCAAGAAAACTAAAAACTACACCTTTGGCTTGTTAAGTGTCTATTCACCCCCCCCCTCTAGACCTATCTTCTCGATCTCTCACACTTAGTTTCAGTTGCGAGCTTTCATACACTTATAGCTCTAGTGCATCCGTTGCATGACAATCCCTACTCCTCGCATTGATATCGATTGAAAGGCCTTTCGATTGCCTAACGATCCGCCGAGTTGATGCACGACTTTCTCCACTTTTTGTCTTCCCTCATATCTCTACCAACATATTCTATTCCACCCGAAGTGTAAAGTCCATGACTCACACTTATATATTGAGTAAAGTTGAAAATGCTGAAGCGTGTGAAAAAGTATGATACAATTGCTTGATTTGACACCATGGTGCTCATGATTTGTACTTATGTGAGGAAGACGGAGTCATGCCATGCATACATAATTCAATGAGTAGGGATAACATTCGTTAAGCATCGTATATCTTGAAGAGTAATGATTATGTTCTAGTATTCATGGATATTATTATGTTGATGTCAATTACTTCATTGTTTCTCAACATTCATACCGCAAGACGATTACATGATAAACATGCTAGGTAGCATTCAACATCAAAAAGTATCTTTGTTTCATCATTTACCTACTCGAGGACGAGTAGGAATTAAGCTTGGGGATGCTAATACGTCTCCGACGTATCTATAATTTTTGATTGTTTCATGCTATTATATTACCAATCTTATATGCCTTATACATAATTTTATATCATTTTTGGGAACTAACCTATTAACTCAGTGCCAAGTGCTAGTTGATGTTTTCTGCTTGTTTTTGGTTTTACAGAAAATCCCCACCAAACGAAGTCCAAACGCTACGAAACTTTTTGACGATTTTTTCTGGACCAGGAGGGACCCTAGAAGCTTCGGGGGAGGAGCAGAAGCACGAGGCGACGACAAGGCAACAGGGCGTGCCCTGGGGGGCTAGGCGCGCCTTTATGTCTTGTGGGCCCCACGTGGCTCCTTCTGACCTAATTCTAGTGCTATAAATTCCGAAATATTCCAAAACCCCCAGAAGAAGCACCGAAACAATTCTTCCACCGCCGCAAGCCTCTGTTCTTCCGCGATCCCATCTGGAGGCCGTTTCCGATACTCTGCCGGAGGGGGAATCGATCACGGAGGGGTTCTTCATCAACCTTGCTGCCCTTCCGATGATGTGTGAGTAGTTCCTACAGGACCTATGGGTGCATAGTGATTAGCTAGATGGCTCTCTCTCTCTTTGATCTTCAATACAATGTTCTTTTCAGAGATCGATATGATGTAATACTTTTGTGCGGTGCATTTGTTGGGATCCGATGAATTGTGGGTTTATGATCAGATTATTCATTGAAAGTAATTGAGTTATATTCTGAACTTTATTATGTATGATTGTGATAGCTATGTAATGCTTTCCGATCTATGAGTTTTCTTTGGCCAAGTTGATGATTAGATCTTCAGTGGGAGTGGTGCATAGTAGTAGGTTCAATCTTGCGCTGTCCTCACTCCGTGACAGAAGGAGTAGCGAGGCACGTATTTGTATTGTTGCTACTAAGGGTAAAACGACGGGGTTTAATCATGATGATTGGTTTTATTCTGTCTACATTATGTCATCATGCTCCAAGCATTACTCTGTTTGTTATGAACTTAATACCTTAAGAGGCATGCTGGATAGCTGTCGAGGGGTGGAGTAATAGTAGTAGATGCAGGCAGGAGTCGGTCTACTTGTCACGGACGTAATGCCTATATACATGATCATGCCATGAATAATATCATAACTATGCGCTTTTCTATTAGTTGCCCAACAGTAATTTGTTTACCCACCGTATGCCATGCGTATGAGAGAGATGCCTCTAGTGAAAACTATGGACCCCGGGTCTACTTTAATCATATTGCTAAACCCCTATTTCCTTTGCTGCAATTTATTTACTTTTATTTTACTTTGCAATTTATCTATCTACAACTATCAGATTTAACCCTTGCAATTAACGACTACAAGGGGATTGACAACCCTCTTGCCCGTGTTGGGTGCAAGTGTTTGCTCTTGTGTAAGTAGGTGTTGTCAACGGTTGTTTGTGTGAATCTCCTACTGGTTCGATAACCTTGGTTCTCTACTAAGGGAAATACTATCCGCTACTATATTGCATCTCCCTTCCTCTTCGGGGAAAATCCCAATGCATCTCATAAGTAGCATCATTCTTTTCAGTCTTTTTCTTTTGTAGTTGTCTGTACGCAGACATGTTTATGCTTCCGTTGCTTGTATGACTTTGTATGTTGGGTCATGAGACCCATGTTTGTAATATCATGTTATGTATGGCCCTTCCGAGCCTTATCTATACTTGAGTTGTAGAGTTATGGTGTGATGCCATGTTGTACAATACATACTTGCATGCTATGCGTACGTGTAATATGTATTGCCATGTGTGGGGTTCGACACCTAGTTGTGTGCCTATGGTAGCTTTCCTTACAGGGAAATGTCTCTTTGTGCTTACACTGAGCCTTGGTAGTTCGCTACTGCTCCGGACACATTGATTGACCGGCATGTATTCTTCTTTGCTCCTATGTCTGTTCCTACGGGGAAGTGTCACGCGGTGTTTACTATAGTCCTTGTAGCTTTGCTACGACTTGGTTACACTTGCTGCTGGCCGACACGTGCATTGTTGGGTTACCTATGTCTGTCTCTGTATGATTGTGCCACCTTGATCTATAACTAATCATGTCGACTCGGGTTCTTTGTCAGATGGTTCTAGCGACTTATTCATATAAGCTAGAGACAAAAGGCACAAACGGTCCGGCCATGGTAAGGTGGAAGCCGTGTGAACCGTGCGTGAGTCTCCGGGTACTTATATGGTTTGTTACAGCTAGATCCATGTGCCTTAGGATCGGGGTCCCGACAATGAATCTTGTGTTTACAAGAAGTTTAGTGGGAGTGCAAAAGCATTTCTAATCTTATATGTGGATGACATATTGTTGATTGGAAATGACGTGAATTTTCTTAGCGAAATAAAAGGCTCATTGAAGAAGAGTTTTTCAATGAAGGACTTAGGAGAAGCGGCATACGTATTGGGCATCAGAATCTATAGAGATAGATCAAGACACTTGATGGCGCTTAGCGAAAGCACATACATTGACAAGGTATTAAAAAGGTTTAATATGGAGAACGCCAAGAAGGGCCCACTCCCAATGTCACCTGGCATAGTACTGAGCAAGAATCAGTGTCCTCGGACTCTCGATGAGCGAGTATAAATGAATGATGTTCCATATGCTTCGGCAGTTGGTTCAATTATGTATGCCATGCTATGTACAAGACCAGATGTTTTCTATGCACTAACTGTTAGCAGCAGGTACCAAAGTGATCAAGGATTGGAACACTGGGCCGCAGTCAAAAATATTCTTAAGTACCTCAGAAGGACCAAGGATTTGCTCTTTCTGTACGGAGGTGATGAAGAGCTCATTCTAAGTGGTTACACTGATGCAGGCTTCATGACTAACCCAGATGACTTCAAATTTCAATCAGGCTACGTTTTCACTTTGAACGGTGGCGCAGTTGACTGGAAAAGTTCCAAACAAAAAACTATGGCAGATTCTACGATGGAGGTGGAATATGTTGCGGCTTCAGAAGCCTCCAAGGAGGCAGTCTGGATCAAGCAGTTTCTTGAAGACCTTGGTGTGGTTCGAAGTTTACTGGACCCGGTGGAGATCATTTGTGATAATAGTTGCGCCATGGCTCAGGAAAGGGAGCCATGTTCCCACCATAAGACAAGACATATTGAACGCAAATATAAACTTATTCGACATCATGTTGAAGAGGGTTTAGTGAAAGTAATCAAAGTTCAGACGGATCTGAACGTGTCTGACCCGATGACAAAGCCTCTACCGCGAGCAAAGCATGAGCAACACCGGATAGCCATTGGTGTCAGGGAAGCCATGTAACTGGATTATTGACTCTAGTGCAAGTGGGAGTATATAGGAGATATGCCCGAGAGGCAATAATAATAGTTATTTTGTATCTCTAAGTTTGTAATTGATGTTTATGTTCCATGCTAAAACTGCAATGATTCTCGAGTTTACTATAACCACGAGGCTCGGAGGGAAACTCATTTTCACGTGTGGTATAATAAACGGTGAAATGTATTCCTAGTCATGCCTCTAAGACTAGCTCAAGTGTTGCATGATGGTCCTGTTTTCCTGATCATGGGCATGACTATGCCGGCAATTTTGAGGACACAATGTTAGAAGAACACTTGTGTTGAATCGACCCGGATTGACGTTATGCTATGAGATACATTCATCACAAGTAAATGGTTTATAACACCGAGAAAGTTAACATTCGCATAATTCCTTAGACCATGAGAGTGTCGACTTTCTTCATGCTTGCTTCATGAACTTTGGGGTTTGTTAAACGTCATCTGTAACAGGGTGGCTATTACGGCGGCTTACGGGTTCACGGAAAAGTATGACAAGGAACTTGATAGCTCAAGATTGGGATTTGCTCCTCCGACGATGGAGAGATATTCTTAGGGCCGTCTCGGTGTTACGGTATCCATCATCGTCTGGCCATACACAATGTGACTTGATCACAGGGATGTTGGAACGCGGAAATCAGAAAAGAGAACAAAACCGGTAACGAGGTAACTTGCATAGTGGACAAGTTTTTGATTCACGGGGATGCCGATAAGTCTCACCTTGGGTGTTTATAACATATCGCGAAGCAATAGGAATAGCACACGGCAACTACAGGTACACTCGAATATTTATTCGTGTGGGTATAGGGATCAATATGGATGCCCACGGTTCTGCTATTGATCATTGATCGGAAAGTGTCCTGGTCATGTCTATACTTCACCGAACCTACATGCTCACACGCTTAAGGGTCCTCTATCTGCTGAATCCTAGACAGGGAGTCTGAGAGAAAGTCGTCGGAAAAGTTTCGGAGACGACGGAAAAGTTCTGGAGAGAAAACCGGAATTGTTTCGGAGTAAACGAAAATGTTTCTGAATTAAACCACCATACCAGAAAGTTTCGGAACATGCCCAGAATAATTTTAGAGGGTGCCGAAAATGTTCTAGGACCTTCCGGAATTTTTTCAGAAGAAACGGTCGCAGAAAACATCTTGTCCCAGCGTGAGGGGACAAGATCCGACGATTCGTGGGCATCCCATGTTTGGTGGCTTTTTGGGGAGGAAGCATCCTTGTTTGGTGGAGGCATGTTTGGTGGGAGGTGGGGCCCCACATGTAGGGGGGCAAGGGGTGGCCGGCCATGGTAGGGAAAGCCCCCATGTGGGGCTTTTCCGTACCCATGGTAAGTTGCTTTTTTTGGGTCACTCCCATGTGGGGGCGAACCACCTATTGGGATGAAAATTTCAGCCACCACTACCTCCTCCTTCCCTATAAATAGAGGTGGAGAGGAGCATTCCACACTCACTCAACTCTCATACACATGCCATGCATTATCTGGCTTTCTTCTCTCCCTAGCATGAAACAAGTTCGTAGAGCCAAAAGGTTGTCTGGGTTCCGGTGGGAACTAGTTCTGGATGGCGAAGCCCTGCTGGATAGTTGACAACGTATGTATGCAACCCTATAGTGAGGTTGTAGGTTCGATCTCCTCCCCGAGGGGCTATTCGAGGGTCCTCCCGAAGGGCTGTCCGTGACACCGTTCGAGGGACTGTCCGACGGCCTCCCGATGGGCTGTCCGAGGGACCGTCCGAGGAGCAGACGAGGGAGAACATCCTCGTGGATGGGAGGTTGTAAATCCTAGCTGCGGGGATCTGCACCGACGTGTAGGGTAACGCAGCAGAAAACAAAAAATTTCCGCACTACGAACAAGCCCAGGATCACTATGGAGATGCATACAAGGTTTTTGATCTGATCGTTACCGACTCGTAGCGCAGCGGAAGTAGAGTCGATGAAGATCGGCGGTGCAGATCTCCGCAGCTAGGATTTACAACCTCCCAACCGCGAGGATGTTCTCCCTCATCTACTCCCTGGACAGTCCCTCGGACAGCCCTTCGGGAGGCAGTCAGACAGTCCCCCGGACGGTGTCTCAGACAGCCCTCCAGGAGGACCCCCGAATCTCGGACAGTAACTCGTACAGCCCTTCGGGAGGACCCTCGAACAGCCCCTCGGGCAAAAGATCAAATCTACGACCTCTCTACGGGGTTGCACACATACGGTGTCATCTATCCGGTACGGCTTCGCCGCCCAGAACTAGTTCCCATCGGAAACCAGACAGCCTTTCGGCACTACGAAAATATTTCGTGGGAGGGAGAGAGAAAGCCAGATCATGCATGGCACTTGTATGAGAGTAAGGAGTGAGTGTGGAGAGCTCCTCCCCACCTCTATTTATAGGAAAACCAAGGGGTAGGATGGCACATGTAAATACCAAAACACCCATGCTTTATGTGACACATCAAGGGCATAAAGGGCATAAAAGGAACGCAAGTGGAGCTCCACCCTTGGCTGCCACCCCATGGGGCCCCCCCAAAAAAGGGGTTCCTTAGTCCCCAAGTCCTTCTAGAAGCCTTTTGAGAAAAGCCCTAAAAGGTGGCTTTCCATAAAGTAACCAAAAAGCACTTTCACTATTCATGAAGACATTTTTCCGCGACCGTTAATTCCGAAAATATTTCGGTAGGCCCAGAACATTTCCAGTACCCACTAAAATAATTCTGGACGCGTTCCTAAACATTTCCGGATCAATGTTTTTCTTCAGTGAAAAGCAACCATAGCAATTCCGGCTGCTCCGGAACATTTCCGGTTTTTCTCTCTGGAAAAATTGCAGTAGTTCCCAGAACAATTCTGGTACCTCCAAAATGTAACAGGCGCATGCCAAAACCTATTTGGCTTAATGGTTTACTCCCAAACAACTTTTTGGTTTTACCGATACTTTTTCGGTGTTCTCTTCGGAACATTTCCGTTGTCTCCGAAACTTTTCCGGTGACATTCTCTCAGACTCCCTGTCTAGTATTCAGCAGATAGATGACCCTTATGTTGGAAATATGCCCTAGAGGCAATAATAAATTGGTTATTATTATATTTCCTTGTTCATGATAATCGTTTATTATCCATGCTATAATTGTATTGATTGGAAACTCAAATACATGTGTGGGTACATAGACAACACTGTGTCCCTAGTAAGCCTCTAGTTGACTAGCTCGTTGATCAAAGATGATTAAGGTTACCTAGCCATTGACATGAGATGTCATTTGATAACGGGATCACATCATTAGGAGAATGATGTGATGGACAAGACCCAAACTATAAACGTAGCATATGATCGTGTCAGTTTATTGCTATTGTTTTCTGCATGTCAAGTATCTATTCCTATGACCATGAGATCATGCAACTCCCTGACATCGGAGGAGTACCTTGTGTGTATCAAACGTCGCAACATAACTGGGTGACTATAAAGGTGCTCTACAGGTATCTCCGAGGATGTCTGTTGGGTTGGCATGGATCAAGACTGGGATTTGTTACTCCGTGTGACGGAGAGGTATCTCAGGGCCCACTCGGTAATACAACATCACAATGAGCCTTGCAAGCAATGTGACTAAAGTGTTAGCCACGAGATCTTGTATTACGAAACGAGTAAAGAGACTTGCCGGTAACGAGATTGAACTAGGTATAGAGATACCGACGATCGAATCTCGGGCAAGTAACATACCGAAGAACAAAGGGAACAGCATACGGGATTAACTGAATCCTTGACATAGAGGTTCGACCGATAAAGATCTTCGTAGAATATGTAGGAGCCAATATGGACATCCAGGTCCCGCTATTGGTTATTGATCGTAGAGGTGTCTCGGTCATGTCTACATAGTTCTCGAACCCGCAGGGTCTACACACTTAACGTTTGGTGACGATTAGTATAGTTGAGTTATTTTGTTGGTGACCGAAGGTTGTTCGGAGTCCCGGATAAGATCCCGGACATGACGAGGATCTCCGGAAGAGTCCGGAGGTAAAGATTGATATATGTGATAATAGTGTTTTGATCTCCGGAAGGGTTCCGGAATTCACCGGAAGGGGTTCCGGATGTTTCCCGAAATGTTCGGGTACGAGAACACTTTATTTGGGCCAAAGGGGTAAAGCCCACGAGGTATTGGAAAGTGCAAAGGGAAGTTTTGCTGCTGCCTTAAGCGGTACTACCGCTGGTAAGGCAGTACTACCGCGTAAGCGGTACTACCGCTTGTGTGAAGCGGTACTACCGCTCAAGCGGTACTACCGCTCGTGAGCGGTACTACCGCTCGTGAGCGGTACTACCGCTTGTGCGCGGTATAGCAGGGATCCGAGTTGGACTCTTTCCCTGCGGGCCAAACCGACTTTGTGTGGGCAAAACCGACCTGGAGGAGGCTTTTACTCCAAGTTTAGACCCCAAGGCTCAACATATAAATAGAGGGGCAGGGCTAGCACATGGGACACATTAAGATTTCCCAAGCCATGTGTCGGCAACCTTAACCCTCTAGTTCTCCCGTGATAATCTCCGTAGTGCTTGGCGAAGCCCTGCAGAGATTGTTCCTCACCATCATCACCACGCCGTCGTGCTGCCGGAACTCATCTACTACTTCACCATCGCTCGCTGGATCGAGGAGGTGAAGGCGTCATCAAGCCGTATGTGTGTTGAACGCGGAGGTGCCGTCCGTTCGGCACTAGTTCGTGATCGGATCGAGGGACGACTTGCGATTTGGATCGCGGAGACGTTCGACTACATCAACCGCGTTTCTTAACGCTTCCGCTTAGCGATCTACAAGGGTATGTAGATTCACTCTCCCTCTCGTAGATGCTCATCACCATGGATAGATCTTGTGAGTGCGTAGGAAAATTTTTGTTTCCCATGCAACGTTCCCCAACAGTGGTATCAGAGCCAGGTTTATGCGTAGATGAGATCTCGAGTAGAACACAAACGAGTTGTGGGCGTGGGTGTATACATATTGCTTGCCGTTACTAGTTGATACTTGATTCGGCGGTATTGTGAGATGAAGCGGCCCGGACCGACATTACGCGTACGCTTACGCGAGACAGGTTCCTTCAACTGACATGTAACTTTGTTGCATAAAGATGGCTAGCAGGTGTCTGTCTATCTCACTTTAGTTGAATCGATTTCAATGAAGAGGGTTCTTTTAGAAGATCAAAAAGCAATCACTACACCACGTTGTGGTTTTGCGTAGGTAAGAACGGTTCTTGCAAACCCGTAGCAGCCACGTAAAATTTGCAACAACAATTAGAGGACGTCTAACTTGTTTTTGCAGGGTATGTTGTGATGTGATATGGCCAATTACATGATGAGATATATGTGATGTATGAGATGATCATGTGTTGTATAGAATATCACGACTTGCATGTTGATGAGTACGGCAACTGGCAGGAGCCATAGAGTTGTCTTTAATTATTTTCGCCGTTTTGCTTTACTTTATCGCTATGAGTTAGCAATAGTCGTGGAAGCAACAGTCGGCACGACAACCTCATGGCGACACGTTGATGGAGATCAAGATGATGGAGATCATGGTGTCATGCCGGTGACGATGGAGATCATGCCGGTGCTTTGGAGATGGAGATCAAAAGCACAAGTTCATGGCCATATCATGTCACTTATGAATTGCATGTGATGTTAATCCTTTTATGCATCTTATTTTGCTAAGGAGGACGGTAGCATTATAAGGTGATCCCTCACTTAAATTTCAAGATAAAATTGTGTTCTCCCCGAGTGTGCACCGTTGCGAATGTTCGTCGTTTCAAGACACGCCGTGATGATCGGGTGTGATAGACTCTACGTTCACATACAACGGGTGTAAGCCATGTTGCACGTGCGGAACACTCGGGTTAAACTTGACGAGCCTAGCATGTACAGACATGGCCTCGGAACACAAGAGACCGAAAGGTCGAACATGAGTCATATAGTAGATATGATCAACATGAAGATGTTCACCATTGAAACCACCTCAACTCACGTGATGATCGGACTTGAGTTGGTGGATTTGGATCATGTTACACTCAAATGACCGGAGGGATGTCAATTTGAGTGGGAGTTTTTAAAGTAATATGATTAACTAAACTCATTATCTAGAACAATAGTCTAAGTTGTCTTTGCTATATTTATGTTGTAGATCATGGCTCGCGCAGTAGCACCCCTGAATTTTAATGCGTTCCTAGAGAAAGCTAAGTTGAAAGATGATGGAAGTAACTTTGTGGACTGGGCCCGTAATCTAAGGATTATCCTTACGGCTTCCCAGAAGGCTTATGTCCTTGATGCACCGCTTGGTGATCCACCCGCTCCAGTTGAGTCTCTAGACGTTGTGAACGCCTGGCAGGCTCGTTCTGAAGATTACTCAATAGTTCAATGTGCAATATTGTATGGCTTAGAACCGGGACTTCAAAGACGTTTTGAACGTCATGGAGCATATGAGATGTTCCAGGAGTTGAAGTTTATCTTTCAGAAGAATGCCCGGATCGAGAGATATGACATCTCCGATAAGTTCTATGCTTGCAAGATGGAGGAGAACGGGTCTATCAGTGATCACGTACTCAGAATGTCTGGGTACTCCACCCGTCTGGCTGAATTGGGGATGCCCCTTCCTCCAGAGGCTATCACTGACAGAGTTCTTCAATCATTGCCACCTAGCTACAAGAGCTTCGTGTTGAACTATAACATGCACGGGATGAACAAGTCAGTCGCCGAGCTGTTGGCGATGCTGAAAGCGGCTGAGTCTGAAATTCAGAAGGAGCATCAAGTGTTGATGGTCAATAAAACCAATAGTTTCAAGAAAAATGGCAAGGGTAAGAAGGGTAACTCCAAGAAGAGTGGCAAAGCAGTTGCTCCTCTCATGAAGAAACCCAAGGCTGGACACAAACCAGAAACTGTGTGCTTTCATTGCAAGGGAACTGGACACTGGAAGCGGAATTGCCCCAAGTATTTGGCTGAGAAGAAGGCGGCCAACAACAAACAAGGTATATATGATATACATGTTATTGATGTGTACCTTACCAACTCTCGTTGTAGTGCCTGGGTATTTGATACCGGTGCGGTTGCCCATATTTGCAACTCAAAACAGGAACTGCGGAATAGACGGAGGCTGGCAAAGGATGAAGTGACGATGCACGTGGGAAATGGTTCCAAGGTTGATGTGATCGCCGTCGGCACGCTCGCTCTTCGATTACCATCGGGATTAGTGATGAACCTGAATAAATGTTATTTAGTGCCTGCGTTAAGCATGAACATTATATCTGGATCTTGTTTATTGCGAGACGGTTACTCATTTAAATCAGAGAATAATGATTGTTCTATTTATATGAGTAATATCTTTTATGGTCATGCACCCGATGTGAGGGGTTTATTCTTATTGAATCTCGATAGTAATGATACACATGTTCATAACAGTGATGCCAAAAGATGTAGAATTGATAATGATAATACCACTTTCTTATGGCACTGCCGTTTAGGTCATATTAGCGTAAAACGCACGACGAAGCTCCATGCTGATGGACTTTTGGAGTCACTTGATTTTGAATCACTTGACACATGTGAGCCATGCCTCATGGGCAAGATGACTAAAACGCCGTTCTCTGGAACAATGGAACGGGCAAGTGACTTATTGGAAATCATACATACTGATGTGTGCGGTCCGATGAGTATTGAGGCGCGCGGTGGTTATCGTTACTTTCTCACCTTCACTGATGACTTAAGTAGATATGGGTATATTTACTTAATGAAACACAAGTCTGAAACATTTGAAAAGTTCAAACAATTTCAGAGTGAAGTTGAGAATCATCGTAACAAGAAGATTAAATTCCTACGATCTGATGGAGGAGGAGAATATCTAAGTTATGAGTTTGGCAGTCACTTAAGACAATGTGGAATTGTTTCACAACTAACACCGCCTGGAACACCACAGCGTAATGGTGTGTCCGAACGTCGTAATCGAACCATATTGGATATGGTGCGATCTATGATGTCTCTTGCCGATTTGCCACTATCGTTTTGGGGTTATGCATTAGAGACAGCTGCATTCACATTAAATAGGGCACCATCGAAATCCGTTGAGACGACACCATATGAACTTTAGTTTGGCAAGAAGCCAAAGCTGTCGTTTCTGAAAGTTTGGGGATGTGATGCTTATGTCAAAAAGCTTCAGCCTGAAAAGCTGGAACCCAAAGCAGAGAAATGCGTCTTCATAGGATACCCAAAAGAAACAGTTGGGTATACCTTCTACCTCAGATCCGAAGGCAAAGTGTTTGTCACTAAAAACGGAACGTTTCTTGAGAAAGAGTTTCTCTCGAAAGAATTGAGTGGGAGGAAGATAGAACTTGATGAGGTTGTTGAACCTTTACTTCAACCTGAAAGTAGCGCAGCGCAGAAAGATGTTTCTGTAGAGCCTACATCAGCTGAAGAGGAAGTTAATGATGATGATCATGAAGCTTTGGATCAAGTTACTATCGAACCTCGTAGGTCGACAAGGACGCGTACTGCTCCTGAGTGGTACGGCAACCCTGGCTTAGAAGTCATGTTGTTGGACAACGACGAACCTACGAGCTATGGAAAAGCGATGATGGGCCCGGATTCCGAGAAATGGTTAGAGGCCATGAAGTCCGAGATGGGATCCATGTATGAAAACAAAGTGTGGACTTTGGAAGTATTACCTGAAGGGCGTAAGGCCATTCAGAACAAATGGATCTTTAAGAGGAAGACGGACGCGGACGGTAATGTCACCATCTATAAAGCTCGACTTGTGGCAAAAGGTTTTTCACAAGTTCAAGGAGTTGACTACGATGAGACCTTCTCACCCGTAGCGATGCTTAAGTCCGTCAGAATCATGTTAGCAATAGCTGCCTTTTTCGATTATGAAATTTGGCAGATGGATGTCAAAACAGCGTTCCTTAACAGTTTCCTTAAGGAAGAGTTGTATATGATGCAACCAGAAGGTTTTGTCGATCCAGAGAATGCTGACAAAGTTTGCAAACTCCAGCGATCCATTTATGGACTGGTGCAAGCATCTCGGAGTTGGAATCTTCGCTTTGATGAGGTGATCAAAGCGTTCGAGTTTATACAAGTTTACAGAGAAGCTTGTATTTACAAGAAAGTGAGTGGGAGCTCTATAGCGTTTCTAATATTATATGTGGATGACATATTACTGATTGGAAACAATATAGAAATGTTGGAACGCGTGAAGGAATATTTGAACAAGAGTTTTTCAATGAAGGACCTAGGAGAAGCTGCTTTCATATTAGGCATCAAGATCTATAGAGATAGATCGAGACGCTTAATAGGACTTTCACAAAGCACATAGCTTGACAAAGTTTTGAAGAAGTTCAAAATGGATCAGTCCAAGAAGGGGTTCTTGCCTGTATTGCAAGGTGTGAAGTTGAGTAAGACTCAATGCCCAGTGACTGCAGAAGATAGAGAAAAGATGAGTGTCATCCCCTATGCTTCAGCCATAGGCTCTATCATGTATGCAATGCTGTGCACAAGACCCGATGTCAGCCTTGCCATAAGTATGGCCGGAAGGTTTCAAAGTGATCTAGGAATGGAACACTGGACGGCGGTCAAGAATATCCTGAAGTACCTAAAAAGGACTAAGGACATGTTTCTCGTTTATGGAGGTGATCAAGAGCTCGTCGTAAAGGGTTACATCGATGCAAACTTTGACACTGATCCGGATGACTCTAAGTCGCAAACCGGATACGTATTTATTCTTAATGGGGGTGCGGTTAGCTGGTGCAGTTCCAAGCAAAGCGTGGTAGCTGATTCTACATGCGAAGCGGAGTACATCGCTGCCTCGGAGGCGGCGAACGAAGGTGTCTGGATGAAGGAGTTCATGACAGATCTTGGAGTAGTGCCTAGTGCGCTTAACCCAATGACTCTGTTTTGTGATAATACTGGTGCCATTGCTCTATGGCGATGCGCGGAGCTGCCGAGTGTCGAAGGAGCGTCCGACTGAATGGCGATGCGCGGAGCTGCCGAGTGTCGAAGGAGCGTCCGACTGAATGGCGATGCGCGGAGCTGCCGAGTGTCGAAGGAGCGTCCGACTGAATGGCGATGCGCGGAGCTGCCGAGTGTCGAAGGAGCGTCCGACTGAATGGCGATGCGCGGAGCTGCCGAGTGTCGAAGGAGCGTCCGACTGAATGGCGATGCGCGGAGCTGCCGAGTGTCGAAGGAGAGTCCGACTGAATGGCGATGCGCGGAGCTGCCGAGTGTCGAAGGAGCGTCCGACTGAATGGCGATGCGCGGAGCTGCCGAGTGTCGAAGGAGCGTTCGACTGAATGGCGATGAAGATGCGTCCAGTAGTACGACGGCGCGCGGGGCGGTCGAGTGACGATGGAGCGTCCGACGGAGTGGCGATGAAGACGCGTCCAGTAGTACGACGGCGCGCGGGGCGGTCGAGTGACGATGGAGCGTCCGACCGAATGGCGATGCGGGGAGCTGCCGAGTGTCGAAGGAGCGTCCGACTGAATGGCGATGCGCAGAGCTGCCGAGTGTCGAAGGAGCGTCCGACTGAATGGCGATGCGCGGAGCTGCCGAATGTCGAAGGAGCGTCCGACTGAATGGCGATGCGCGGAGCTGCCGAGTGTCGAAGGAGCGTCCGACTGAATGGCGATGCGCGGAGTCATCGGCAGGGGTCTTAGATTTGTTTTGATTGTAGGTCCAGTGGGGGCACGCTGAGTGCACCCACTGGGTGAAGTCCCCGAGACCGCCGTCGAGTGCTTGCATCGGCGGGGGTCTGATAGAGACAATGTTTGCATGTTTGCTTTTCAATCCTTTACGTTTGTTTGGTTTCCGAGGGAGATGGATGCTCATTACTCAGAAGAAGTTTGAACCTAAGCGAATCTTAAACGGGGTCCGACTCGCGGCTAAGTCTCCGAGTGAGAGGTGCTCGTCACTCGGAGTAGGTTTTTACTTGGCCGAAGCGGATTCGCGGCCAAGCCCCCGAGTGGAGGGATGCTCGTCACTCGGAGGAGGTTTTTACTTGGGCGAAGCGGATTCGCGGCCAAGCCCCCGAGTGGAGGGACGCTCGTCACTCGGAGGAGGTTTTTTACTTGGGCGAAGCGGATTCGCGGCCAAGCCCCCGAGTGGAGGGACGCTCGTCACTCGGAGTAGGTTTTTACTTGGGCAAAGCGGATTTGCGGCCAAGCCCCCGAGTGGAGGGACGCTCGTCACTCGGAGTAGGTTTTTACTTGGGCAAAGCGGATTTGCGGCCAAGCCCCCGAGTGGAGGGACGCTCGTCACTCGGAGGAGGTTTTTACTTGGGCGAAGCGGATTCGCGGCTAAGCCCCCGAGTGGAGGGACGCTCGTCACTCGGAGGAGGTTTTTTACTTGGGCGAAGCGGATTCGCGGCCAAGCCCCCGAGTGGAGGGACGCTCGTCACTCGGAGTAGGTTTTTACTTGGGCAAAGCGGATTTGCGGCCAAGCCCCCGAGTGGAGGGAAGCTCGTCACTCGGAGTAGGTTTTTACTTGGGCAAAGCGGATTTGCGGCCAAGCCCCCGAGTGGAGGGACGCTCGTCACTCGGAGTAGGTTTTTACTTGGGCAAAGCGGATTTGCGGCCAAGCCCCCGAGTGGAGGGACGCTCGTCACTCGGAGTAGGTTTTTTACTTGGGCGAAGCGTATTCGCGGCCAAGCCCCCGAGTGGAGGGATGCTCGTCACTCGGAGGAGGTTTTTACTTGGGCGAAGCGGATTCGCGGCCAAGCCCCCGAGTGGAGGGATGCTCGTCACTCGGAGGAGGTTTTTACTTGGGCGAAGCGGATTCGCGGCCAAGCCCCCGAGTGGAGGGACGCTCGTCACTCGGAGTAGGTTTTTACTTGGGCAAAGCGGATTTGCGGCCAAGCCCCCGAGTGGAGGGACGCTCGTCACTCGGAGTAGGTTTTTTACTTGGGCGAAGCGGATTCGCGGCCAAGCCCCCGAGTGGAGGGAAGCTCGTCACTCGGAGTAGGTTTTTACTTGGGCAAAGCGGATTTGCGGCCAAGCCCCCGAGTGGAGGGACGCTCGTCACTCGGAGTAGGTTTTTTACTTGGGCGAAGCGGATTCGCGGCCAAGCCCCCGAGTGGAGGGATGCTCGTCACTCGGAGGAGGTTTTTACTTGGGCGAAGCGGATTCGCGGCCAAGCCCCCGAGTGGAGGGACGCTCGTCACTCGGAGTAGGTTTTTACTTGGGCCAAGCGGATTTGCGGCCAAGCCCCCGAGTGGAGGGACGCTCGTCACTCGGAGTAGGTTTTTTACTTGGGCGAAGCGGATTCGCGGCCAAGCCCCCGAGTGGAGGGAAGCTCGTCACTCGGAGTAGGTTTTTACTTGGGCAAAGCGGATTTGCGGCCAAGCCCCCGAGTGGAGGGACGCTCGTCACTCGGAGTAGGTTTTTTACTTGGGCGAAGCGGATTCGCGGCCAAGCCCCCGAGTGGAGGGATGCTCGTCACTCGGAGGAGGTTTTTACTTGGGCGAAGCGGATTCGCGGCCAAGCCCCCGAGTGGAGGGACGCTCGTCACTCGGAGTAGGTTTTTTACTTGGGCGAAGCGGATTCGCTGCCAAGCCCCCGAGAGGAGGGATGCTCGTCACTCGGAGGAGGTTTTTACTTGGGCGAAGCGGATTCGCGGCCAAGCCCCCGAGTGGAGGGATGCTCGTCACTCGGAGGGGGTCTTCATGTATTCGGATTGGATCTTCGTGGGCTCGGCACGGTAAATAACTGTAATCTTGAGTTGAGTCAATCTGATGGATCTTCTTGCGCTTGGCACCGTAAATAAGTTCAGCCTGGAACTGGGTCAATCAGGTGAATCTTCATGCACTTGACACGGTATGTAACTTCGGTCTTGAAACTGCCGACTGGAGAGAAAAGTTGGACACTGCGAGGAAAAACTTGGTGGTACTCGTATGTCTCCCGGAGGAGATAGACTAGTGGTCCGAGGTGGACGTGCCATGAAAACCCGAGTGGCAAGGCTAGCGCGTGGACTGACTCTTCGGAGAGAGGCCACTCATTATCCCGGGGGAACACCAGCACAGGCCATCTCCAAGTCCAAGTGTATCCGTAGAGGAGAGTCATTTTCACCCTTTTGCAGTCCTGAAGATGACTCCAGGTAATGATTTGGGCAGCTGAGTCGAGCTTGTCGTCGAAGAGGAGTCGACCCAATGACGGCGCACAGAGCAGCCGAGTCGAGTGATCTTGTAACCTGTGATTGAAAAATAGCACAGGCCAACATAAAAATCTCTCGGAATACTTTGAATTTGCTGAAATGATTTGCATAAATAACACCCATATACACCCACTGGGTGCGCCAGGTGTTTGCTGGTCCAGGACCAGCGAAAGTATAAAAGAATGAAGAATCTGACTGAACTCGCTTGAGTACTGGACCCAAATGAAGCGGAAGTGTAGTGGAGTAATGAAAATAAGCAACCGAGCGCAGAGGTACACTCGGTGGCGTGGCCTCCGAGCGAACGTCATGTGCGACTTACTTAACACTCGGTAATGCAATAACTATTTAATTGGATGCAGTCTGTGAAGAATGACTTAGCTGTCTGACGACGCGCGGGGCTGCCGAGGGACGATGGAGCGTCCGACTGAACGGCGATGCGCGGAGCTGCCGAGTGAAGGCGACGCGTCCCGTAGCGTGAAGGCGCGCGGAGCTGCCGAGCGACAATGGAGCGTCCGACTGAATGGCGATGCGCGGAGCCGCCGAGTGATGACGACGCGTCCAGTAGATTGACGAAGAGGTGTCTCGCCGAGTGGCGATGGAGCATCCGACTGAATGACGATGCGCGGAGCTGTCGAGTGCCGAAGAGGTGTCTCGCCGAGTGGCGATGGAGCATCCGACTGAATGACGATGCGCGGAGCTGTCGAGTGCCGAAGACGTGTCTCGCCGAGTGGCGATGGAGCATCCGACTGAATGACGATGCGCGGAGCTGTCGAGTGTCGAAGACGTGTCTCGCCGAGTGGCGATGGAGCATCCGACTGAATGACGATGCGCGGAGCTGTCGAGTGTCGAAGAGGTGTCTCGCCGAGTGGCGATGCGCGGGGCGTCCGAGTGATGAGGACGTGTCCGTCCGATGGCGACGCGCGGGGCGTCCGAGTGATGAAGACGCGTACAATAGAGTGACGGCGCGCGGAGCTGCCGAGTGACGATGGAGCGTCCGGCTGAAAGGCGATGCGCTGAGCTGCCGAGTGACGAAGACGTGCCTCGCCGAGTGGCGATGCGCGGAGCTGCCGAGTGGCGAAGACGTGCCTCGCCGAGTGATGACGACGCGTCCAGTCGAGTGACGGCGCGCGGAGCTGCCGAGTGACGAAGGAGCGTCCAGTCAAATGACGGCGCGCGGAGCTGCCGAGTGTCGAAGGAGCGTCCGACTGAATGACGATGCGCGGAGCTGTCGAGTGTCGAACGAGCGTCCGACTGAATGGCGATGGAGGCGCGTCCAATAGTACGACGGTGCGCGGGGCGGTCGAGTGACGATGGAGCGTCCGACTGAGTGGCGATGAAGACGCGTCCAGTAGTATGACGGCGCGCGGGGCGGTCGAGTGATGAAGACGTGCCTCGCCGAGTGGCGATGGAGCGTCTGACTGAATGACGATGCGCGGAGCTGTCGAGTGTCGAAGACGTGTCTCGCCGAGTGGCGATGGAGCGTTCGACTGAATGACGATGCGCGGAGCTGTCGAGTGTCGAAGACGTGTCTCGCCGAGTGGCGATGGAGCGTCCAGCTGAGTGACGGCGCGCGGAGCTGCCAAGTGATCTGCATGTTGATCGTCTGAACGCAAACTTTATACGGGTGACCCTGCAAGTTAGTAGCAAGCATAGCTACGAATATTTTTTTGAAGAACTAAAGAGTCTCTACACGGATGCAGCTTGCAAGGATTAAAGAGCATTGATGGCCCGGATTAATGACCAGGACAGCCAATTAGTAACTCTGCCCACGTCCTTCCATTTTTAATGTGGATGCAATTGGGATATGCGTTGCCGCATGTGACGGCAGTTTTCTTTTCTTGACCACGCACTAATTGACATTGATTTGGCAATGAAAGCAATTTCCTTCTCCTTCCGTTCTTGATATGCATGCAATTGGGATATGCGAGACGAGGAACCTGCATGCACGCGTGACAAATGCGAGACCAGTTGTCTAGCGATCAACGCCGGCGGGAGGAGGTGGCCGTGCGTGTGAGCCCGACGACGACGTTGTAGATGATGCCGAAGACGACGATGGGGCGGACCGCGCCGGCGATCATGTTCGCGGGCTTGACGACGGCGTCGCAGGCGAGGCCGGAGATGATGGGCCGGATGGCGCTGGCGGCCGTGTGCATGAGCTCGACGGCGGCGTCATACACGAGGTGGCAAGCGACGGGACGGCCCGCGCCCGTGGCCATGTGCAGGAGCTTGACGGCGGCGTCGTACACAAGGCGGGAGACGACGGGACGGACCACGCCGGCGGCCAGTTGTAGGTGCTCGACGGCGGCGGCGTACACAAGGCGGCCGGAATCGACGACGTCATACAGAAGGCCAAAAACTACGGGACGGACCGCGACGTTGGCCGTTGGTCACGGTCGCCATTGAAGACGATCATGTGAGAAGGCAAGAAATATGAGGAACGACTTGTCCTTTTTTCTTGTTCTCCGCTTCATGATCAATCACGCATGAGAGTGTATGATCCTACGGGAGGAAAAGATCAACTTATTGTTAGACAATTTGTTGTAAAAAAGACTAGATGGAATAGGTACTTCCCTGATCCTTTTGCTTGTATGAATGGCGCGATGGCCAGTGAATTTCTCCGGCGATGGCCGTTGATCCGCGGCCGAAGATTGAAGAAAAAACCATTTGCATCATGGCTCGATAGACGCCACGCCCCACGGTGGGCGCCAACTGTCGTGGGAACGACTCCGACAGTACGAAGGGGGTAGGGTAAAGGAGCATGATCTACCGAGATGCATATGGGTGACACGAGTATTTTTAGCAGGTTCGGGCCCCTCTCGGAAGAGTAATAAGCCCTACGTCCTGTCCTCCGGAGAGGGTTCTTGTCTCTGCGTATGAACACGGGGTTACAGAGTGTGTGAGAGGGTTGGAGGAAATGAGTCCCTGGAGGGAGAAGAAGTTGCCTCGAATGAGAGGCCCCGGGCGGCTTATATAGAGTCCGCTGCCCGGGAGTTACAAGTCATAAAGATAGGTTTAATGGCGTACTAATGGCCGACCGTTTCAGCCATAATGACGGTGGTAATTGTCTCTGGTGGTTGGACTGCTGTCGTCCGAGTGGACCATGCGACCGAGTGGTTGACTGTCGAGTGGAGGGAGGAGACTCCGAGTGGATGCTGTCGAGTGACTCACACACCATGGTGATTTCAGTCGGAGTCTTCCTTGTAATCTTGTAATCCTTAAGTTCTCCGATGTGACGTCCTTAGATAGGGTATGCAGGTCAGGCCTGTGACCCTACCCTAGGTACATATCCCCATCAGCCCACGGACAGCAACAAGCTAACATTCTCTGCTTCTTGAGACATGGTTTGCCCATGATCTGGTGCCATCGAAAAGCTGACAACCACTGAGCTATCATCTCGGGTTCCTAGTCGGGCACTCAGAATTGCCGCTAGAGCTGCACTTGTCCGCCAAATAAGAAGTGATTTGTTAAGCAGCTTATATCCACTCTCAGGAGATGTAATGCTAACACTGTACTTTGGCTTCCCATTCAACTTCTCCAGGAAATCTGCCAATAGAAAACTGGTTGCAGAACCACACCAAAACAATTGCAATAGTGAGCATGTGGCCAAGACTTGCAAATAAATCCCAACCATGTGTTGTTCAGGTCCAAACAGAAGCTTCAAAACTTGCATTGACAAGCTGTGAACAATGAATATCTAACCACCATTTCTTAATTCTCACGAACCCATAATCTAGGTACCACATCGTCATAAGATTGCACAGATCATTCACTACGATGGTATAAAGAGAGCTTGAGAGATTATCCTGAATCACCTCAGATTTTGTTGTGTTGCACCAGAACATATTGGCTAATAACCTTATGATCAGCACTTCCTTGCACCCAATCTCCATGTTGTCACTTGAATAACTCCCACTCCCTCCTGGATCCCAAGTTTGATGTAGAGGCCGTAAGAAATTTGACGGGCTGCCGTTGGAGACGGACAATCCATATAAATTCTTGATGAGGTGCTGCTGCACCATGGTCATAACCAAGTTCGCCCATGTGCCCGTATGGGATGGTTGATGATGATATAGTTCCAGATGTATAACAGCATTGGAATCTTCTACTCTGGATCGACCATCAGGTTCAAATACTTGCTGAGATAACCCACTCAAAGTAGTGTGGAGGAAGTATGGGCACTGAATCCCAACGGTATATACTGATTTAATGACTGGATCCCATATCATTCCCATCTTGGAGGTGTATGAGCATGAGACCACCTTTTCTTCATTGTAAAATTCTAAATACCACAAATAGTACCACTGGTCCAGAACTGACCGAACTCCCTAGCAGGAGTTGAAATGACGTACAGCGGATCCGTGCCGGTTTGTGGACGTCCTCATGGCTGGGCGCGACTCGAAGCCTGGCGGTCGTGGTGGCCGGGACGTTGGAGGTGCTCCTCCCCCTGTGATGGCGCCACCACATGCGGGGGGCAGGGGCGCAGAGGCGGCAACGGTGCCTGTTGGTGTCGCGTACCTCTTGGAGGCGCCGTTGTGGTTTTCATCATAGATGTCGGGGCTCTGGGTGACACCAATGTCTGGTCGACCGGACTCATCTTTTTTGGCGAGTTGGGAGCGGGAGGAGGAAGGCCATGGAAGAAACAGGGGAGAGGGGATCCGACGATAGAGACGGAGGTGGAGACTTGCGACGGTGTGGCGGCGGCGGGCGAGCGCATCACACACGGCGTCAGGAACGAGTCCTCATTATTTGTCATTAAAGCCAGGCTGCTTAGAGAACCTTGCCTCTTACACTTCTTGATTTGGAAGATTGTCCCAATGTTTTCAACACAAACAATCTCAACTGTCTGGTTCTCAGAAACTGCCGCCAGCTATCTTCCATCATAGGATTGCATGTTCTCTCATCAATACAGCATGTCAACATATCTGACAGCCCTGAGCTTACTGAAGTACAACATCCATTGTTAAAGAAGGGTCTAAGAAATAAGGAGTAGAAGGAACTGTTCAAATTTCAATACCCATCAATATTTTACAGTTAATATGAGCTGTTACTTTTTAGTTTTATCTTGGTGGCAAATGCTATGACCTTTTCTGAGCGTCCGTTCAGTTTTCACTAGCCAACTAGTGAACTATGAATGCAGGTTGTTGTTGCTACTATAATTTCTGGGCGATGAATTGAAATGGTGGTGTTCATGTCCTACTATGTGAGAGTTAAGTGTATGAACCTGATTTGGTAAATGTAGCGATGAGAGGCCATGTAGTAGTACATGGTGGGTTGTCTCATTGAGACCGTCCTTAAAAACTGAGTTTTGCGTATTTCATTGAGGCCATGTAGGAGTACATGGTGGGTTTGTCTCATGGCGTACTACAGCAACATAAATCAATCAATAGTGTAGTGGTATTTCAGCTGTTGTACCGCAGCAACACAAATCAATCAATAGTGTAGTGGTATTTCAACTGTTGTACTGCAGCAACACAAATGACTGTTAGTTAAGCTCAAATGACTGTCAACAAAGTGGAGTTAGAGTCAGGCTCCAGGTTGCTGAAATATTGTTACTGTATGTTATAGGACTTCAGAGTGATGTCTATAGGACCAATCAAAGACAGTGAGGTCTCGTTTAACATGGCCAAATTCGCGGCACGTGGGTCCATGAAGAACACGATGAAGACCAGCTGGCTGGATGGTTTGCCCATCTGTTGTTTCTTCAGTATGTGTCCTGGAAGGAGGCAACTTAATTAGGTTTCAGGTATTGAAAGTGTAAAACTTATCATCTAGTTCCTCCGGATGGATGGTTAAGATCCATGAAGTACGCATCCATGCAATGCAACCCCAATGATGATGTGACTGAAAGATTTGGTTTAACGTCAATACCTTTGTCCTGGCCGACGGCTTCGTGTTAATATAGATGGGAGTGATCCCATGATGCGTACAGAGTCGGTTACATAGTTGGGATCGGACAAGAAAGGAAACCTATTTAACTAGCTATTACAACCGGACTCCTGGACAGTCACGAGCGCTCACGAACGCCTAGACTCACCCTGGACTCCTGACTTATGTCGTTCATTAACACCCTCCCTTAATCACAACCTGGACAAGTTGAGATTACGCTTGAATGCTTCAAAGCTTCTGGTGGGCAATTCCTTTGTAAGACCATCTGCAATCTGATCTCTTGAATGTACAAACCTTACTTCTAGTTGTTCGTTGGCAACTCTTTCTCTGACAAAATGGAAGTCTATCTCAATATGTTTAGTTCTTGCATGAAAGACTGGATTGGCAGAAAGATATGTGGCACCAAGATTATCACACCATAGACATGGAGATTGGGTCTGTCTTATTCCAACTTCCTTTAGCATAGACTATACCCAAATGATCTCTGGTGTGGCATTAGCCAAAGCTTTATATTCCGCTTCTGTACTTGATCTTGAGACAGTAGCCTGTTTCTTTGCACACCAGGAGATCAGATTTGGCCCATAAAATATTGTAAATCCTCCAGTTGACCTTCTATCATCCGGACAGCCTGCCCAGTCTGAATCAGAAAAAGCACTGACAAGTGTGGATGATGACTTGCTGAATGTTAGACCAATGTCTAGGGCACTTTTAACATATCTTAAGATGCGCTTGGCAGCTGTCCAATGTGTTGTAGTGGGTGCATGAAGAAACTGGCATACTTTATTCACAGCAAAGGAAATATTAGGACAAGTAAGAGTCAAGTACTGAAGTGCACCTACTATGCTTCTGTATCTGGTGCTATTCTCTTGATTGAAGAGTTCTCCTTCTGCAAGAGAGAACTGTTCTGTACTAGACAGTGGTGTTGATGATGGTTTGCAGGCTTGCATGCCAATTATAGTCAGAATATCAGTTGCATATTTTTTCTGACAAAGATGAAGGCCCTCCCTGGTTTTCTTGACTTCAATGCCAAGGAAGAAGTGCAAGTCTCCTAAATCCTTGAGAGCAAATTCTGAGTTTAAATCTTTCAGGAACCCCGTAACTGCCTCATTTGATGAGTTAGTAACAATGATGTCATCAACATATATAAGCACAAATATAGATGTATTTGACTTATTATAGATAAACAGGGAGGTGTCAGACTTGGAGCGAGCAAAACCGAGCTTTTGCAACTTCAGGCTTAACCGAGAGTACCATGCCCTAGGAGCTTGCTTCAGACCATACAGTGCTTTATCAAGTTTGCACACATGGAAAGGTTGATTCCTGTCCTCAAAACCAGATGGTTGTTTCATATATACTTCCTCTTCCAGAACACCATGAAGAAACGCATTCTATACATCTAGCTGTCTGAGACTCCAGCCCCGGGACACAGCAATAGATAGGACCAGACGAATGGTGGCTGCTCTTCCAGACGATCAAGATCCTCTCGCGGTTCCCTGCCAAGTCCGCCCACCGCTTCAAGTGTGTCTCCAAGCCGTGGCGCGACCTCATCTCCGACCGCAACCACCACAAGAGGCTGCTCCAGACCATCGCCGGATTCTTCTACAACAGCTGGGAGTACACCCGCTTCCCTAGGGAGGCGCGGCAGTACGCAAATGTCTCGGGACGCCGACCGCCTCTGGTCAAGCCCGCGCTCACGTTCCTGCCGAACCACGCTGGTATCGTTGTCATGGACTGCTGCAATGGCCTCCTCCTCTATGGCATCAATACCAAATTCTTCATCTCCAACCCTGCTACCGAGAAATGCGTAGCCTTGCCGGACCCTGAATGCGTCCAGGCACCCTGGCCCTGCCGCCTGGCCTTGGACCCAGCCGTCTCCTCGCATTTTCATGTCTTGTTGTATATGGAGGTGGATGGGGCTTCCCAAATCAAGATTTACTCCTCATGCACTAGTCGATGGAACCACATTGTTCGTAACTTAAGCGGTTGGTTGAGTCTATTTGAACTGCGCGGCACCGTGTTCTTCCACAGCCTGCTGCATTTCCTTACCTATAAGGGCATGGTCATGACCATGGATTTGGAGGCAAAAGAATGGAAGAAGATTGAGTTTCCCGATGCCGAGAAAAGATTTATCCTCCTTGGACAGTCTCAGGGGTCCCTAAGGTATGTTGGCATGAACAACAATAAGGACCAAATATCATTCTGGACTCTGGAAGATGGTGTATGGAGCTTCCAGCATACTGTCAACACTATGGAACTATTCAGTGGGGGTTTCTGTCCGAACTATTGTGAGCGTATTGCATTTCACCCAGATTGCAATATCTTGTTCTTTACTATGGGCAAAGAGAACATGCTGATGTCGTATGATATTGATCGTGGCAAAGCATGCCCTCTGTTCCCTCTTGGGTCAGGCTATGTTGGGTCGTTTCTTCCGTACATGCCTTGCTTTTCAGAGACATTAGCTGATGAGGACTGAGTGTTCCAGGTAACTTGGTCTCTCTGTGTGGCTACTGCAGGGCTCCTGCTCCTCCACTCCCCCCTCCCTTTCTCATATAGATTTCTCTCTAATGACGTCAAGCTAATGTGTTGTTCTTAGTAAAGAACTATTTATCGTTTTTATTATAATTAGTCAAACGTTTGGATGTGTTTTTACTATCTATTCCTCCAAAAATTGCTTTGCACATTCTGTTGGGTCACTCTCTTTGCAGATTCTCCAAAAAAAAAGTTTCTTACATATTGTCAATTCGTTTAACTTTTTCCAACATATGCAGTTAGTCTGTTTTCTCAATATGGTGTTGTTGATTTAATTGCACCTTTGTAGTTCGATGGTATGCTAGAGCCTTGATATGCATCTCCCAATGTTTGATTTTGTTTGCCAGGAGAGGAGGAAGGAGTAGCAAATTAAGGAGGCAAGATGGTACATGGATCTTCCAAGGATCTGTATGTTAATTTCCTGCTGCTGGTCACAGCCGGCCAGGAACTAGAAATTAATGGAGTCACATGAGCCCAACAACAGAGACGTGGTTGCTCCTTGCTCCCTGTTTTGTAGCTGCTGTTGTACCTGTATCCCTCCTGCTGAACATGTCTGATTTCCTTCCATTTCTCTTTTGTTTGTGGTAGCCATCGGTTGGTTAATTTGGTATGTACCTTTCTTTTCTCGATCATATATTATAGAAGAATAGGAGAGAGAACCCCGTCCACAGTTTGTTACACGGCTTACATTCGTACACCGGCTCGACCTATCGTTGGCTTATACAACTACTCGCCATCTGATGGGGTCACCTACTAAGGGTAGGGTCACAGAGCTGCCCTCTTGGACCCACCTAGGACCCCATATCAACAAACGTAAAGGCTCCTGAGCCATAGGCGCATTCAGATGCCCACCGCAGAATATTCACTCGGATCTTGTCCATCCACTCGGATGGATACAGCTCACTCAGACGCATCACAGCCACTCGGCCGCGCTCGCCCACACTCGGACAAGGGAGGCGAAGAGGCCGCGCAGGATCTGGAGCGTCAGAGGAGCACGATGCTCAGCGTTAAGTGTAGTTAAGGCATTGATTACAAGTAACGCCTGTAGTGAACTCCACCTTTCCTCCTCCTTGTAACGTAGCCACGATGAGGGGTGGCGCACTCTATATAAGCCACCCCGCAGCGCTGAGACAAGGGTTTGCATTCCGTTGTAATCATCAGACACCAGAGAGACATAGCCTCTGGGCTCGAGACGTAGGGTTGTTACCTCTCCGTGAGGGGCCCGAACTCGCTAAATCCGAGGGTCACACCTGTGCCGTAGCTAGGATCAGCCCTCTTTCGTACCCCTACTTCTCACTGTCAGGATCGTTCCCACGACAGTTGGCGCCCACCGTGGGGCTGCGCGTCTGGCAATTTCCTGTGCAGGTGGTATTTCCTTCATCATCATGGTTTTCGGCGGTGAAATGGTGCCCGGCCGTGAGATCCGCCTCGGCGCCCTCAGCTTCATCGCCGACGACTCAGCATGGCTTCAAGAAGCCCCGCTGGACGCGGTGTCGCTGCCCATCCGTGGCACAGCACACTTCCGCGCGAGCACGTACGGAGTTCTTCTCTGGCAGCCGTCGGTTCCGTACTGGGCGGCTCCCCCTCTCCCAGCTGGACGCCGTCGCAAGCGCTCCGGTCGTTCACGGCTCCAGCGTTGGGTCAAGCACACCATGGCTCTTCAAGCCGCGGCCGAGCAGGTAGCGGCGCTCGAACCTGACGAGCCCGTTCTCGATCTGTTTGCCTCTCTCCATGAGGGGCTGAGGACGAGTCCGACCGCGAGAGCATCGAGTCTTCTGCAGAGGTTTTAATGGCTGGCTCAGAGCACAACCCCCCGGTTTCGCGGGTGCCCGCGATGGCCTTGGTGATACGTCGCGTGGGCATGCCAATGATGGCCTCGGAGACGACCCCCGGGTCGACGAGACGCTCCCCCAACCTCTCACTCAGGAGCAGAGGGAAGAACTCAGGCGGAGGAATGAGCAGGCTTTGCTTACGCCTATCATAGGGACGACTCCCGAGGCTATGGCCTTGGAATCGACACGTTTGGCTACTTTAGCCGAGCGCACACGCCTCGAGCAGTTACAGAAGACGCTTGAGGATCGCGTCCGTCAACAGCCCAGTTCCAGTCGGAGCCGGAGGCAATTGTTTCCGAACAATCAGCCCTGGAACTACCGAGTGCTCCGCACTCCGCTGCAGAATCTAGCGGCAGCGACCCGAATCGCCGACTCCCTCCAGCCGTCTGGTTCAGCGGCAAGCGAAGGGATTCAGCAGATCCAGGCATTACTGAAGACAGCCATGGCGCAGAACTCAGCTGTATCATAGTCGCAAGACTGCATACATAGCAGATCGGTCCGTGCGGAGATGGATCAGTCGGCTCACAGCCCGGTTGCACCCGGGAGACGCAGGCCGTCACCCCCTCCAAGAGATATGGCTCAAACTCGACGCAAAGACCAGTATGAGGACCGGAACCGTGATCAGGTCACCCCTCCTGGGCGACATGATGATTATCATCGCATTCGGACGCCCCCTCCGCGGGATGTCACATATACGCCCCGACCATATGGTGACAGGCGACCATATGATGATGATCGAAGGCCCAGCCCTCCGCGGTTGCCAAGTAGTTACCGTCCGCGGGACCGAGAGGGAATGGACTACCGGGATCCGCAGTTCAACGCAAGATCCGTTCTTGCTCAGAACCTGGTCGACAGGGGCTGAGCCCACAGAGACAACTATGATAGAGACTATCCGAGTGTATCCACTTCCTCAGGTCCCGTGTGTTTCAGCAGATACATTCGTTCCGTGGTTATTCCAGCCAACTTCAGGTTGGCAACTGGGATCGGCAAATTCACTGGCGAATCCAAGCCAGAAACTTGGTTGGAATACTACCGAGTGGCCGTACAAATTGGGGGCAGCGACGATGATGTGCCGATGAAGCATCTGCCCCTAATGCTCGAAGGGTCTGCAAGAGCTTGGCTCAATCAGTTGCCACCCAACAGCATTTACAGTTGGGACGACCTGGCCCGAGTGTTTGTCAAGACATTCGAGGGTACTTACAAACGGCCGTGTGGATTAGCAGAACTGCAACATTGTGTGCAGAAGAGCAAAGAGACCCTGAGAGAATACATTTAGAGGTGGACCACGTTGCACAACACAGTGGAGAATGTCAGTGAACACCAAGCCATTTGCACCTTCAAGGTGGGTATTAGGTACTGAGAGCTAATTCTGAAGTTCGGTCGGACGGACTCCCCGACGTTGAGCCGAGTGATGGAGATAGCCAGCAGGTGTGCTAATGGGGAAGAGGAAGACCGACTGCGGAATGGGAAAGGCCGAGCGGGTGATGCTAATCAGTCGGGTCACAATCCCAATCGGAAGCAAAAGCGCAAGGCTGACGCCACGGACAATTCCGAAGCTGCGGCCCTGGCCGAGCAAGGGAAAGGAAAGGGGCCCCAAAAACAGAAAAAAGAGTGGGTCCCGAAGAAGAAAGATGGCGATATTCTTGATCAACCTTGTCAGATTCACACCAAAAGAGACAAGGAAGGCAATCTGATCTTGCCAAAGCATTCCACTCGGGAGTGCAAATTGCTGTAAAAGTACCTGCTCGAGGATCAGACGGATGACAAGGATCCAGAGGACAGTGACGGGGGAAAGAAGCCTGCTAGTGGGTTCCCCGCAGTAGAGAAAGTCTTGATGATTTTTGTAGATCCGGAGTGCAAATGGAATCTGAAGGTCATCAACCGTGAGGTGAGCTTGACCATGCCATCTGTCACCAAATATCTCGACTGGGCTCAGGCACCCATCACTTTTGATGCATCAGACCACCCCCGCTTACATACTGACCCCTGGGCAGCAAGCGCTGGTGGTAGACTCGGCGGTCAATGGCGTCCGACTGCGCAAGGTCCTTATGGACGGCGGCAGCGGGCTGAATATCATATACGCCGACACTCTAAAGGTGATGGGCATCCTGATGTCCAAGTTGAGCAAGAGTAACATGCAATTCCACAGGGTCATCCCCGGAAAGAAGGCAAGGTCACTCGGACAGTTGTCGTGTTCGGTGACGAGAGGAATTTCAAAAAAGAGAGCCTGACCTTCGAAGTGGTTGATTTTCGGAGTGCCTATCACGCCATCTTGGGTAGGCCCGCCTACGCACATTTCATGGCTAGACCATGCTACGTGTACCTCAAGCTCAAGATGCCTGGTCCGAATGGCGTGATAATTGTCTCGGGAGATAGGAAGAGAGCTGAAGAGTGTTTGCAGCAAGGTTCCTCAATTGCTGACGAACAGATGGCTGTGGCCGAACTAGAAGAGTACAAGCAAGCGGTTCATCCGAGTGAGCTTCTAAAGACAAAGAAGCCGGTGATCGACTCCGCATTTTAGTAAGCCGGTGAGACGAAGCAAGTTCACATGCATCCGGAGGATCCGAATGCCTAGCCCACGAACATCTCCACAACGCTCGACAGCAAATAGGAATGCGAGCTCATCCAATTCCTCCGTGAGAACTGGGACATCTTTGCATGGAAGCCTTCTGACATGCCGGGTGTACCCAGGGAATTGGCTGAGCACCGACTCCATGTCGATCCAAAAGTGAAACCAGTGAAGGAGCACCTGCGGCGCTGCTCAACCGAGAAGCGCAAGGCGATTGGTGAGGAGATCGCAAGGCTGCTCGCAGCTGAATTCATCCGTGAGGTGTACCACTCCAAGTGGATCGCCAACGTTGTCACGGTGCCGAAGAAAAATATGTAGGGGAACACAGCAGAAAACAAAAAATTTCCGCACTACGAACAAGCCCAGGACCACTATGGAGATGCATACAAGGTTTTTGATCTGATCATTACCGACTCGTAGCGCAGCGGAAGTAGAGTCGATGAAGATCGGCGGTGCAGATCCCCGCAGCTAGGATTTACAACCTCCCAACCGCGAGGATGTTCTCCCTCGTCTGCACCTCGGACTGTCCCTCGGACAGCCCTTCGGGAGGTAGTCGGACAGTCCCTCAAACAGTGTCACGGACAGCCCTTCGGGAGGACCCTCAAACTCGGACTGTAACTCGGACAGCCCTTCGGGAGAACCCTCGAACAGCCCCTCGGGAAAAAGGTCGAACCTACAACCTCTCTACGGGGTTGCACACATACGGTGTCAGCTATCCGGCAGGGCTTCGCCGTCCAGAACTAGTTCCCACCGGAATCCAGACAGCCTTTTGGCTCTACCAAACTATTTCATGGGAGGGAGAGAGAAAGCTAGATCATGCATGGCATTTGTATGTGTGAGAGAGTGAGTGTGGAGAGCACCTCTCCACCTCTATTTATAGGAAAACCCAAGGGGTAGGGTGACACTTGAATATACCAAAATGCCCATGAATGGTGTCCTTCACAAGGGTAAATGGGGAAGGCAAGTGGGGCAAGTGGGGCTCCATGGAGGAGCCCCCTCTTGGCCGGCCACAACCTTGTGGGTCCCCCTCAAAAGGGGTTCCCTCCTGACCAAGTCATCCCTTAGATCTTTTTGAGCAAAGCCCAAAAAGATGGCTTTCCAAAAAGTAACCCAAAAAGCACTTTCACTACTCACGAAGACATTTTTCCGCGACCGTTAATTCCGAAAATATTTCTATAGGTCCAGAACATTTCCAGTACCCACAAAAACAATTCTGGACGTGTTCCGAAACATTTTTGGATCAATGATTTTGTTCAGCGAAAAGCAACCATAGCAATTCCGGCTGCTCCGGAACATTTCAGGTTTTTCTCTCCGGAAAAATTCCAGAAGTTCCCAGAATAATTCTGGTATCTCCAAAATGTTCCAGGTGCGTTCCGAAACCTATTTGGCTTAATGGTTTACTCCGAAACAACTTTTTGGTTTTTCCGAAACTTTTTCGGGGTTCTCTCCGGAACATTTCCGTTTGTCTCTAAAACTTTTCCGGTAATCTCCGAAACTATTCCGGTGATCTCCAAAACTATTCCAGTGACTTTCTCTCAGAATCCCTGTCTAGAATTCAGTAGATAGATGACCCTTAAGCGTGTGACCCTATAGGTTCGGTGAAGTATAGACATGACCGGAACACTTTCCGATCAATGATCAATAGCGGAACCGTGGACACCCATATTGATCCCTATACCCACACGAATGAATATTCGAGTGAACCTCCAGTTTCTGTGCGGTATTCCTTTTGCTTCACAATATGTTACAAACACCCGAGGTGAGACTTATCGGCATCCCCATGGATCAACAACTTGTCCACTATGCCAGTTACCTCGTTACCGGTTTTGTTCTCTTTTCTCGTTTCCGTGTTCCAGCATCCCAGTGATCAAATCACAATGTGTCTGGCCAGACGATGATGGATACCGTAACACCGAGAGGGCCCAAAGAATATCTCTCCATCGTCGGAGGAGCAAATCCCAATCTTGAGCTATCAAGTTACTTGTCATACTTTTTCATGAACCCGTAAGCCGCCGTAATTGCCACCCATTTACGGATGACGTTTAACAAACCCCAAAGTTCATGAAGCAAGCATGAAAAAACTCGATACTCTCATGGTCTAAGGAATTATGCAAATGTTAAATTTCTCTGTGTTATTAACCATTAACTTGTGACGAATGTATCTCATAGCATAACATCAATTCGGGTCGATTCAACACAAGTGTTCTCCTAACATTGTGCCCTCAAAAGTTGCCTGGCATAGACATGCCCATGATCAGGAAAACATGATCATCATGCAATACTTGAGCTAGTCTTAGAGGCCAGACTAGGAATACATTTTACTGTTTATTATTCCACAAGTGCACATGGGTTTTCCACAGAGCCTTTATGGATATACGGGCTCGGGAACCATAGCAGTTATAGCATGGAATATAAACATAATTACGAACATGGAGATAATAATAAAATTTATTATTGCCTCTAGGGCATATCTCCTACAGACTCCCACTTGCACTAGAGTCAATAATCTAGTCAATGCTAATGCACTTTACACATATGGCATACCGGTGTAAAATATGCTTCGCTTGTGGTATAGTCCTTTTCCAACGGAACTAACAACTTCAGGTCCGTGTGTATCTTTGCATGTCCTCGCGTTTTCACGCTTTCACAAAATTCATATTTTGTGTGGACTTGGCTTTGTATATATGTGAATCACTGATCAAACCATGATTCCTCAGACTGAGCTATGGAGCAACTATCTTCAATAGTATTCCATTGACCAAAGCCATCTTGGAACTATACTAAGTTCATGAATGAACTATATGATTTAACATTTTCTTTGTTTCTTCTAAAGCGTCAACATACTTAGCCTTTGTTATAGAATTCACCACAGTAACCTGTTTGGAACAATTCCAACTCATTGTGCCACCATAACATGTATTACACAAAATCCTTAACTTAAATAAAAAATCACATGGAGCATGGATCAAGACTGTATCGATGTAATTACTTACAACGAGCACTTCATAATCTCTGTTTGCGAGAAAACATGTCATCAGTGCTACTTTAGTACTCAACGACATTTTTCACTGTTGTCCCATGATCAGTACTTTGATCACTTTGGTATCTATACTCACAACTGCTTGGGAGTACCGGACATATCTGGTTGTTTTACAAACAATGGAATACATGATTAATCCAAACACAAAAGTGTGTGAAATCTCCATCATGTATTTTGCTCATCAGTGTTTTAGGACACCGAGTCTTGCAAAAACTCTTTCCATGTGACATTGGCAAGAAACACTTCTTGGTGTTCTCACGCTAAAATATTTTAGCATCTTGTCAATATGTATTCTTGGCTTAGCCTATTAGGCAATTTTATCTCCATAGATAATTATGCCCAATATCGAGGCTACCTAGCCCAAGCACTTCATCGAAAAACCCTTTTTCAATGAAGTCCTAATTCGTGTCAAGAAATTTATATTATTTCCAATCAACAATGTGTCAAGCACACAAGGTTTTGGAAATATTATTATGGTCCCACTTATTTTCTTGTTTCCACAAGCATCTTTGCTTATCCATTGATGAAATCAAACTCTTTTGACAATTTCATCAAAACAAAGATTCCAACTCCATTTTGCTCTCTTCTGTTCATTGCTGGAACTCTGAACTTTGCATACTCACTAGCATCCTCTGGATTGACAAAATACTTTGGACTGTATCAACTGCAAGTCCTAGGTTGCATTTCCATCTCATGGAAATCCTTTTGGCATCCATGTATCATATCTCATGATTGAAATATGTATTAATTGCTAGTTTAACCCGAACCGACTTTAAGCATCGCTACGGTGAGACAATCTCATCGTAGTCAATTCCTTGAATTTGTTATCGCAACAAGTCGAGCTTTATGGATAAAAAACTTTTATCCTTATCAGTTTATAGTTCCATTAATGTTCGTTAGACTCTAAGTCTTCCGAAGTGTGTATCAAGATTTAATATTGAATCATTTATGGAAACTATCTTGGATTATATTGGCTTTTAGCCAATTCCGGAGTCAGGGCCCATCAACGCTTCCTTATGTTTCGTAGGTATACTGTTGTCTAACAACAATATCTCGTTTGCGCACCAGAGAGGTTTGCACGAGTTTTGCCTACGTGGTTCAGCTGCAAGTTCGATCGAAGTCCATACATCTCATGTAGAGGCTTCCGTATCAGTCGCAGTAGGAAACTCTGGAATTACTTCCATGGTTTCTGTCCCTTGACCTGATGACGAAGATATTGTTATCTCGTCGAATTGTACTGTCCTCCCACTCACCTTTTTGCAAGAAACATTTTCTCCAAAAATCATACCGTTCTTTGTGGCAAACTTTTTGCCTCGGTATTGTGATGGAGGAATTCCCAATAACTTGGGATAACCTACAAAGTAGCACTTGTCTGATTTGGAATAGGTTTGTAAAATACTTTACACAAGCCCCATATTCCAAATGTTAAGAAAAGACATAACATGGTTGGGCGTATCATACCATGGCTTCTTTTCAATAGATCTGATGGCGCTCTTTTCAGTGTAAAAGCCGCAGTCTCTAAAGCATTACTTTAAAAGGGATAATGGCAAATTGATTTATGTTATCTTTGATCTTACCATGTCATAAATGGTTTGATTACATCATTACGGACATTCCACTCAAGTGGTGTTCCGGGAGGTGCAAGTTATGAAATTCTTTTCACAACTCATCAGACATTCGCTAAACTTGTAACTCAAATATTCCTTTCCGCAATCTAATTGCAAAAACATAATTTTCTTGTTACAATAATTTCTACTTCATTTTGAAAACCTTTTGAATGATTTCAAAAGATCCAGACTTATGTCTCATCAAGTAAATATCCATATATCCACTTTAGTCATTTATGAAGATAGACAAATCCACTGCTAGCAACAACATTTATTGGACTACACACATCAAAATGTACGATCACCAATAATTTTGTTGCTCGTTCCTTATGGCCTGTGAACGGTATTTCAGTCACTTCACTTTTCGGACGAAAGTTGCAAGTGTCAGATGATTCATAATCAAATGACTTCAAAATCCATCATTATGGAATTTTTCCATGCGGGTTTCTCCAATGCGACCAAATGCAGTGCCACATATATGTGGTATTCTTTTAGTCTTGCGACATTTAGCGTCAGTGTCACGGATGCACCATATTATTATCAATATTCATAACATACATCTCATTCACAATGAAAGTATGGCCCTTATGTTATTCATAACATCGAAGAACAATTGTTCTCTCATGAATAACATCCTTGCAACAAACTTTATGCCACGGGCTAGAGTATATAAAACTCTAAGATGAATTTATGAAAATAAGTGTAGAGGTAATATGCCGATGGAAAGTATAGTAACTTTTACAAAGTTCCATCATGTATCTTAACCTCATTTCTGGCTAGTCTTTTAGGCCGTAGCAGTTCTTGCATCGAGTTGCAACAGAATGCAATCGAACGGGTATTCCCGTGATCAATTTTTAATCACAATACCGAAGAATCAGTGACTAACAATTTAATCACAATTCCCAAGAACTATTTCTTTGACCAGCCTTCTATACATCTATAACTTGTATGACATTCATACATGAGCTGGACATTCCAGTCTTCTCTCCTTTTGCCCTTATACTTCTAATAGTTATACTTCCAATATTTCTCCTACTCTCAGAAGAAGCAGCCAACTTAAGAGTGGTGTCAGCCCCGGACTTCCTAGGTGTGTAAGTCTCACTAACACCCTTCGGACATTTCCTTTCTCTTTAAGTTGTTTGTTTTATTCACCTTCATTATATGACAGGCGTTCTTTTGGATCCCTCTCTTAACAGTCCAATGCATAGTAAACAGTTCACTAATACTTTGCAAACAAACATTGCTTTGGATATCTCATATCTTTTAGCCTTTGTCTGTATCTGAAAATAATTTCCAGTTCCATGAATATCACATAACTATCCCAAACTTTTGAAGTTTGGGCCTCATGGAAGCAAATATATTGCACTTGACCGTAACGGAATTCTAGCTTTTGGATTGAAGGACGAGAGTCACACCATCCGTAGCATTAGCGGGAGAATACCGAAAGCATGCGATAGGACAAAGTCCTTCTTGGCACTCTTGAGGACAATCCTCACATTACGTTACCAATCGTAAAGTTTTAACCAGATATTTAACAGCTTATTCAATTTTAATAGGGAAGGTGGAAACGCAAGCCATTATTCTACAACTTTTATGCAAATCACACTTGGACTTTGTTCATAATTAATTGCATAGAGAATTAAACAAGTTAATTCTAAAATGCTCTCCCACTCAAATCAATATCTCTCATAATTGATTGTGAGTGATTGAAGACCCACATTTCAATTCAACGCCATTGATGGAAATATCATTGATGACGAGAATTTCAATCGGTAGGCCAACTCACCGATCACATCTCTATGTGATTCTTGTTCATCTTTCGATGGGCGTGTTCCGAGCTCAGGACTCTCCTGCCTGAATGTCCAGACAACCAAGTGATCTCGCTGTTAGGTCTCAACTAACCCGCCTCACACTTCTCTAATCGTTCGTACTCATGGAAACATGACGCACCCCGAAAAGATAGGTGCCGTGACGGTGCTACACTTGGGAGAACACTAACTACTTGATATTTTTGTGAGAGATCACCCTAATAAAAAGCGACTACCGCACAATCAAGAAGGGTGCAACAAAAGGGATAAACATCCCAGGCAATTCATAATAGCATGACATGGTATAGCCCTTTCTTTCGGAGAAGTTTTCTTCGTCTTTCCGAAGTCAATCAAGGAAAAACGCTGCCATGGCAGAACCCTTTTGCCAAGGCCTGTTTCTTTTCCTTTTCTCCATCTTCGGCTTTGGTGTTGGTCTCCACCTTCACAGAGTTTGTCACTGCCTTGTCGGTGCAATAAATAATACTACTATCTCTATAGCTGATAAAATAATGCATTACAACAAGGTTAACATGCAGGTCATTTAAAGTGACAATCATATGGCTCCAGCCATCATGCCGAATCATGACACGCAGGTCATGTTAATTAATTTACATTATATAGCCATCTCATACATAATCAAATTAATATGAGAACTGCTATACCACATCACATGCACATCTCATGTCATCCAGCAAAACCAAGTTAGACGCCTCTAGTCGGTTTATGCTAAATTTTATTTTACGTGGCTTCTAAGGTTTTGAAACAAACCGAAGCTACCAACGTTTATCATCAAGTATGATTATTCAAGTCGCTAGATTAACTTTGCGGGGCGTATGAAACACGAGATAATAAAATCTCGAGCCCCATATTGAACTTCGTCATACGCAAGAACCCCGTGCAGATCATATCTGCATTGCCCTTTAGTCTGCGAAACATCCATCTTTCTTTAACTATGGCAGAACCCAAAGAACTGAAGTACTTCGTTGATCTGTCAACCAGCATACTCAAGAGCAGCATGAAAGGATCGCGGATTGCCAGAACTTTGTCAGATGCCACCATGCCGTCAAGATCCGGACTACGCAAATTCAAGGGAAGCAACAAGAACATCGGGTAATAGATTTCATCTGCTACCCACACAAATAATTTTCAGCAATAGATCTCATCTACTCCAAAATAATATTGTGCAACATCCATACATCTCATGTATTCTAGATCGTAACCTGCATCTATGCATAGCACGGCTCATGATGCCACTGTTGGTGAACGCAGCAGAAAACAAAAAATTTCCGCACTACGAACAAGCCCGGGATCACTATGGAGATGCATGCAAGGTTTTTGATCTAATCGTTACCGACTCGTAGCGCAGCGGAAGTAGAGTCGATGAAGATCGGCAGTGCAGATCCCCACAGCTAGGATTTACAACTTCCCAACCACGAGGATGTTCTCCCTCGTCTGCACCTTGGATTGTCCCTTGGACAGCCCTTCGGGAGGCAGTCGGAAAGTCCCTCGGACAGTGTCACGGACAGCCCTTCGGGAGGACCTTCAAACTCGGACTGTAACTCGGACAGCCCTTCGGGAGGACCCTCGAACAGCCCCTCGGGCAAAAGGTCGAACCTACGACCTCTCTACGGGGTTGCACACATACGGTGTCAGCTATCCGGCAGGGCTTCGCCGTCAAGAACTAGTACCCACCGGAACCCAAACAGCCTTTCGGCTCTACAAAACTATTTCGTGGGAGGGAGAGAGAAAGCCAGATCATGCATGGCATTTGTATGTGGGAGAGAGTGAGTGTGGAGAACACCTCTCCACCTCTATTTATAGGAACACCCAAGGGGTAGGGTGACACTTGAATATACCAAAATGCCCATGAATGGTGTCCTTCACAAGGGTAAAAGGGGAAGGCAAGTGGGGCAAGTGGGGTTCCATGGAGGAGCCCCTCTTGGCCGGCCACAACCTTGTGGGTCCCCCTCCAAAGGGGTTCCCTCCTCACCAAGTCATCCCTTAGATATTTTTGAGCAAACCCAAAAAGATGGCTTTCCAAAAAGTAACCCAAAAAGATGGCTTTCCAAAAAGTCACTATTCACGAAGACATTTTTCCGCGACCGTTAATTCCGAAAATATTTCTGTAGGTCCAGAACATTTCCAGTACCCACTAAAACAATTCTGGACGCGTTCCGAAATATTTCCGGACCAATGATTTTCTTCAGCGAAAAGCAACCATAGCAATTCCGGCTGCTCCGGAACATTTCCAGTTTTTCTCTCCGGAAAAATTCCAGAAGTTCCCAAAACAATTCTGGTACGTCCAAAATGTTCCAGGTGCGTGCCGAAACCTATTTGGCTTAATGGTTTACTGAGAAACAACTTTTTGGTTTTTCCGAAACTTTTCCGGTGTTCTCTCCGGAACATTTCCGTTTGTCTCTGAAACTTTTCCGGTGATCTCCAAAACTATTCCAGTGACTTTCTCTCAGACTCCCTGTCTAGAATATAGCAGATAGAGGACCCTTAAGCGTGTGACCCCATAGGTTCGGTGAAGTATAGACATGACCGGAACACTTTCCGATCAATGATCAATAGTGGAACCGTGGACACCCATATTGATCCCTATACCCACACGAATGAATATTCGAGTGAACCTCCAGTTTCCATGCGCTATTCCTTTTGCTTCGCGATATGTTACAAACACCCGACGTGAGAGTTATCGGTATCCCTGTGGATCAACAACTTGTCCACTATGCCAGTTACTTCGTTACCGGTTTTGTTCTCTTTTCTCGTTTCCGCGTTCTGGCATCCCAGTGATCAAATCACAATGTGTCTGGCCAGACGATGATGGATATCGTAACAACGAGAGGGCCCAAAGAATAGCTCTCCATCGTCGGAGGAGCAAATCCCAATCTTGAGCTATCAAGTTACTTGTCATACTTTTTCATGAACCCGTAAGCCGCCGTAATTGCCACCCATTTACGGATGACGTTTAACAAACCCCAAAGTTCATGAAGCAAGCATGAAGAAACTCGATACTCTCATGGTCTAAGGAATTATGCAAACATTAACTTTCTCTGTGTTATTAACCATTAACTTGTGACGAATGTATCTCATAGCATAACATCAATTCGGGTCGATTCAACACAAGTGTTCTCCTAACATTGTGCCCTCAAAAGTTGCCTGGCATAGACATGCCCATGATCAGGAAAACGTGATCATCATGCAATACTTGAGCTAGTCTCAGAGGCCAGACTAGGAATACATTTTACCGTTTATTATTCCACATGTGCACATGGGTTTTCCTCGGAGCCTTTATGGATATACGGGCTAGGGAACCATAGCAGTTATAGCACAGAATATAAACATAATTACGAACATGGAGATAATAATAACATTTATTATTGCCTCTAGGGCATATCTCCTATAGAATAACTCTCTCCGGATGTGCATAGATTTCAAGCACATCAATCGAGCCTGTCCCAAGGATCATTTCCCTCTCCTCCGCATAGACCAGATAGTGGATTCCACTGCGGGGTGCGAGCGTTTATCTTTTCTGGATGCGTACTCCGGGTACCACCAGATCCGAATGTATGGTCCTGATGAAATGAAAACAGCCTTCATCACCCCTTTCGGGTGCTTTTGCTATATCACGATGCCATTCGGACTTAAAAATGTTGGGGTGACTTTCCAGCGCATGATCCAGAAATGCTTGCAAAAGCAGATCAGTCGGAATGTCTAGGCGTACATGGACGACAGTGTTGTCAAGTCTAGGAAAGGTTCCGACCTCCTACCCAACCTCACCGAAACCTTCATGAACCTGCGTGCATACGGAATCAAGCTCAACCCAGCCAAGTGTGTTTTCGGGGTTTTGGCAGGCAAAGTACTCGGTTTCCTCGTTTCCGAACGTGGAATCGATGCCAACCCTGAAAAGATTGGAGCAATAGTCCGAATGAAACAACTAGAGCGTCTCCATGATGTCCAAAGACTCACGGGCTGTCTGGCAGTCCTGAGCCGATTCATTTCCTGACTCGGTGAAAAGGCCCTGCCGCTTTACCGACTCATGAAGAAGTCAGACAAGTTTGAGTGGACGAATGAAGCGCAAGCTGCGTTCGATGAACTCAAAACCTTGCTTTCCACCCAGCCGGTGTTTGCTGCTCCGGGCAGCCGAGAGTCGTTGCTCTTGTACATCGTGGCCACAAGCCAAGTGGTTAGCACTGTGCTCATAGTTGAGCGCGAGGAACAAGGCAAAGCCTTGAAGATTCAGAGGCCAGTGTACTATATTTCAGAAGTCTTGACCCCTTCCAAGCAAAGGTAACCACACAATCAGATGCTGGTTTACAGAATTTAACTGACTGCAAAGAAGGTGGCTCATTATTTTCAAGAGCACTCGGTCATGGTAGTCAGTGATGCACCGTTATCAGAGATCATAAATAACAGGGATGCAACTGGCCGAGTGGCCAAATGGGCTATTGAACTCCTCCCCTTGGACATCAAGTTCGAGGCCAAAAAACCTATCAAGTCTCAAGCTCTAGTGGATTTCATGTCCGAGTGGACAGAACAGCAGCAGCCGGTACTTAGCCTCCCCGTGTAGGAGATATGCCCTAGAGGCAATAATAAATGTTATTATTATCTCCATGTTCGTAATTATGTTTATATTCCGTGCTATAACTGCTATTGTTCTCGAGTCTGCAATAGCCACGAGGCTCGGAGGAAAACTCATATGCACGTGTGGAATAATAAACGGTAAAAAGTATTCCTAGTCATAGCCTCTAAGACTGGCTCAAGTGTTGCATGATGATCAGGTTTTCCTGATCATGGGCATGTCTATGCCAGGCAACTTTTGAGGGCACAATGTTAGAAGAACACTTGTGTTGAATCGACCCGACTTGATGTTATGCTATGAGATGCATTTGTCACAAGTTAATGGTTAATAACTGTAACACCCCAAAATTTAATAATAGGTTTTTACAAATAAAACTTTGACAGAAATAATTTTTAGGGATCTTTTGATAATTTCAAAGGCATTTCTCCTACTTTCATCCTTCTCCTTACAAATTTTTTTTAGGAGAAATATAGATGGTCTTAAAATTTTTGCCCAATTATTTATTACTTCTTAAATTCAGTAGGAAATATTTTCATAATAAAATTTTGCCCAAAAACAATTCTTTTAATGGCATTGACAAACCCTAAATGGCTCATGTTGCACTAAATCTATTTTAAATAAATTTTATAAAATTGCCACAAAATTATAGGAGACTCTCTTAGACCTATAATTAGCTTTTGTGCAAAAACCCATCCAAGTCTTTTGAAAATTTTGAGCAAATCATCCTCTTTTCCATTCTTTTAACTACAACCCTATTTTCCTTAGCTCTATAATTGCTGAAATTTTTCCACCTCATAGTACTTCCAATTAAACCCTTCAGTCCAGAAGATCATCCTCATTTGCATCTCTTAAGTCCATCAAATAATTCCCTCCAAGTTTGGTCCAGATCTGAATTTCTTCAAAAAATGCATTTGCAAGTTTTTCCTTCTGTCCGTCCAACACCACCAGTATATGTAACATCCAATGAGGCTCCACCCTGCCAATTTCTACATTCAACAAAGTCCCCTAGCTAGCCCTAGAATTCTGTCAAAGAGTTTGTGGGCATGACAAAAAATTTGCAACTTCTGAACCCTCATATACAACTTGACCCTATTGCTAATCTAGCATGTCCACAACCCTTATAACTCATATGAGCTCCACGCTGCTAAGTATCACTCACATAGAAGCACCTCAGAGCGCCCTGGCATTTCGTCGAGCGCCTGGCGTGCGTGTCCAGCGCACGAGCAGCGCGCCTGAACCGCAGCCGCTGGCACCCGAGCCCTGTCGCTCCCCAGCTCCTTCCCTCGCCCGTCCTGATCCTCTCCTGGATCACCAAGTCACCCATGGTCCTGGCCGACAACCCGAGCCCTTGTCGCAGTACACACCGGCCAAAACCACCGCCCGACGAATTCCTCTCCACCACGTCTCTGGCCAGACCCCCTCACCTTAATTGCCAATGGACGGAGCTCGTCCGTGGCTCACCAACCACTCAACGACCACGCCGACCATGCACCAACCCCAGCTACCTCGCCACCGCCGCGTTCTGCCATCAATGGCGGATGCCGTCACGTTTGTCTTCGGGTGCTCACGGAACCAACTTCCCCCGCCTATATAAACCACCCCTGAGTTCGTCTCGATGATCACACATCACCTATTCGTCCTCCAGATGCCCCAGGAATCACCCAACCGAGCGGGAGCCCCCTTCTTCCTCACCTCCAGCCGCCATTGCCGTGGCCAAAACCCGGCTAAATTCATCGCCCCAGAGCCTCCCCCTCCTCCAATTTCCTCTACAGAAACCCCCTCTAGACCCCATGGATCCATTTCCCCTCTTAATTTCATGCGAGGGCAATCGGGGGCGAAAGCCCTAATTCGGTCCCGCCGGAGCTCTTCGGGAACCCTCATCGCCGGCGAGGTAGGACTCCCCGAGGCCCGCAACACACATCAGGAGAACCGCCGGGGCCTTCTGAACGCACTGGTGACCTCGCTTTCCCCGGGGTCATCGCCGTTCGCCGGCGCGGTCCGCCGGACAGCCGTGCTCTGTTCGGTCGAAGGAAGGAGAAGGCGCCAGCTGACCAGTCAAACCTGACTGGTGGGTCCTTGGGACCCAACGTCAGTGACTGGAGGTCATGCCCGAGCCGGTTAAGTGAAAGTGCATTTATACAGAGTACGTTTTCCCCAATAAAAGATGTATTCGTTGCCCAAACGTTTTTCTTTAAAAAAATTAATAAAAACAGAATTTTGACTAAACTTTTACTCCCTCTAACCTTTAAAGTATAACTTCAAATGAATTGATTCTTTTTGCTACAATCTTTAATTTTCATATAGTTTATTTTAGTATTTATTTCAAAAATATTTGGAACACTTTTTGGTACTGTTTTAGAATTATATGGTAATTGCATTATTTTGAAAATAGGCAAAGGGACGGAAATATTTCTTTTCAAGAATTGTGAAGCATATCCAACACTTCTGCATACTCAAGGCATGCACCTTGAACTCTGGATATGATGATTGCATGGTTATTTGTTTACTAGTATTCATTTGCATGAGTATGGTTAATTCTGGTAGTTGATTTCGGGGCTAGATTTGTGTGCATATTGCATGACTAGTATTTTCGGTTGTAGAGAAGCATGTGATTGTAATGTTGGCATGATTTCCTTGCACTGTTCAATGTAATGATGGTCACGACTAACTTGCAGGACGAGAAACAAGTAAGTCACGTTGTTGCATGACAGGCAGGAGGGTGGTCACGTCGGAGCGTGATCATGCCTCGATGGTTATCCATGTTGGGTGGTCACATCGGAGCGTGATCATGCCTCGATGGTTATGCATGTTGGGACATGCTAGGGCTGTGGCCCTGTTTCGGTGTTGCCGCTAAAAGGGAACTTTACTGTGCTAACCACTGCAGGGAACATAAGCCTCCTGAGTCGACCATAGATCGTGTCTTGTAGCGTTAACCCTAGCTGGATTCGTGCTACCACATGTCTCTCCGTAGAGAGTATGATTTAGTAAGTTGACAACCCCTTTTTCTGCACGCACCACATAGAGAGGCTGCGGTGTAGGTTCCATTGCCCTGGGTAATGTCATTCACCGGGTCAGGGGGCAATGGGTGTTTCTGGTTGTAGCCGAAGAGGGGCAGCTCCCCTGTGTTTTGCGCGCGGTATAAATATGGTCGTCTGCCGATTGTTACTCGAGGTTGTAGCCTCCCCGACTTAAGGGTTTTTAATTGTCCAATGCTTTGGGTGATTCCTGTCTCGGAGAATTAAAAGTCGGTGTGGCTAGACTAAGGTGTGTTGTCATCCCAAAGATCATAACTGGAATTCGCTGTTGGCGAAAGAAACCCTCTACATGTGGGTGAAGAGTACAACCTCTGCAGAGTTAAACCAATTCGAATAGCCGTGTCTACGGTCAAGGACGTCAGTTGGGAGGGGTCAAGTGTCGGTCTTAGTGTCGGTCTTCGGAGGAAATAATTAGAATGACTGTGGTTCACTTTTTACGGATGATTATTATTACCTGTCATGAATATTATTATTGATCATTGCTATTAACGGTATCATGATTATTGTTATGGACTAACCCCTCCCTCTTGTATGTGTTACCGGGTATCTGTCGCAAGGTTCTACCTCCCGGATACTTGCATATATTTTTCTTTGTTCTTAAAAACCCTTTATGAGGTGTTGCACAGACGCCCGACTGTGGCATTCATTTTCAAGACCTTTCGAGGCATCGCTTCAGATGCCCGATTGGCATTTCTTTTCAAGACCTTTCGAGGCGTCGCTTTCAGACACCCGATTGGCATTTCCTTTGGGTTTCTCAGGACGGTCCTACCTCCAGAACCCACCTTTCCTTTGGTTTTATTTGGACTAAAGCCCTTTGTGTGCCGTCGCACAGACGCCCAACTGTGGCATTCTTTTATGTTTTTCTCTTTGGTTCCTTCGGGACGGTTCCACCTCCTGAGACCTGATTTATACTTTGGGTAACATTAATAATTACTTATACCTTGTGGATACTATTTGATTAACCTTTATTGCCTATGCATGTATATAAGGTTACCATATGATTGCATAATACTATGTTTGGATTGATCGCGTACCATGCCATAGTAATTCTTGAACCTGCATGAAAATTTAATTGCATGCATTCTGCCTGCTTTCATTATATATCTTTTGTTCATGATGTTTGCGAGTACATTCAAACGTACTCACTGGCTTATCCCTGGTTATTTAATTGGCCAGGTCAGGATTACAACGAAGAGCGCTACGACGACCCCATGCAGACTAGGAGCCTGGGATAGCAGCCACGTGAGTGAGGAGTTATCCCGGTCAGCCATTCCTGTTGGGATGGAACCCCACCAGAGTTGGAGATCCGCTACCCGCTTCTGTCACCCGCTGTTAGGTATCATTGTTGTATTCATTAGACCATTATGGTCTTGTACTCAAATTCTTGTAATTGCTTGGTAATTTTGTATCAAGGACGTGTCCACTAGTAACAAAGATCTTGGGGCTGGTGGTGACACGAGGGGTTATTTCTGGGATTTTATGTCCCGGAAAACCGGCCCCGATAATAACACAGAGAATATCGAGTTTCTTTATGCTTGCTTCATGAACTTTGGGGTTTGTTAAACGTCATCCGTAAATGGGTGACAATTACGGCGGCTTACGGGTTCATGAAAAAGTATGACAAGTAACTTGATGGCTCAAGATTGGGATTTGCTCCTCCGACGATGGAGAGATATTCTTTGGGCCCTCTGGGTGTTACGATATCCATTATCGTCTGGCCAGACACATTGTGATTCGATCACAAGGATGCCTGAACGCGGAAACGAGATAAGAGAACAAAACCGGTAACGAGGTAACTGGCATAGTGGACAAGTTGTTAATCCACGGGGATGCCGATAAGTCTCACCTCGGGTGTTTGTAACATATCACGAAGCAACAGGAATAGCAAACTCCAAACTATAGGTTCACTCGAATATTCATTCGTGTGGGTATAGGGATCAATATGGGTGTCCACGGTTCCACTATTGATCATTGATCGGAAAGTGTTCCGGTCATGTCTATACTTCACCAAACCTACAGGGTCACACGCTTAAGGGTCATCAATCTACTGAATACTAGATAGGGAGTCTGAGAGAAAGTCGCCGGAATAGTTTCGGAGACAACGGAACAGTTCCAGGAAGTCACAGGAAAAGTTTCGGAGACAACAGAACAGTTCTGGGGAGAACACCGGAAAAGTTTCGGTAAAACCAAAAAGTTGTTTCGGAGTAATCCATTAAGATAAATAGGTTTCGGCACGCGCTTGGAACATTTTGGAGGTACCAGAATTGTTCTAGGAACTTCTGGAATTTTTCCGGAGAGAAAAACCGGAAATGTTCCGGAGCAGCCGGAATTGCTATGGTTGCTTTTCGCTGGAGAAAAACATTGATCCGGAAATGTTTCAGAACACGTCCAGAATTATTTTAGTGGGTACTGGAAATGTTCTGGACCTACAGAAATATTTTCGGATTTAACGGTCGCGGAAAAATGTCTTCGTGAATAGTGAAAGTGCTTTTTGGTTACTTTTTGGAAAGCCATTTTTTTGGGATTTGCTCAAAACATCTAAGGGGTGACTTCGGAGGGAAGGAACCCCTTTTGAGGGGGGGGGGCTAGTGTGGCTGGCCAAGAGAAGGCCATCCATGGTGCTCCACTTGCTTCCCCACTTTGCCCTTTATGTGTGACATAAAGCATGGGCATTTTGGGTTTTACATGTGCCACCCTACCCCTTAGGTTTTCCTATAAATAGAGGTGGAGAGGTGCTCTCCACACTCACTCTCTCACACATACAAATTCCATGCATGATTTGGCTTTCTCTCTCCCTCCCACGAAATAGTTTCGTAGAGCCGAAAGGCTGTCTGGGTTCCGGTGAGAACTAGTTCTGGACGGCGAAGCCCTGCCGGATAGCTGACCACGTATGTGTGCAACCCCGTAGAGAGGTCGTAGATTCGATCTTTTGCCCGAGGGGCTGTTCGAGGGTCTTCCCGAAGGGTTGTCCGAGTTACTGTCCGAGATTCGAGGGTCCTGCCGGAGGGCTGTCCGAGACACCGTCTGGGGGACTGTCGGACTGCCTCCTGAAGGGCTGTCCGAGGGACTGTCCGGGGAGCAGATGAGGGAGAACATCCTCGCAGTTGGGAGGATGTAAATCCTAGCTGCGGGGATCTGCACTGCCGATCTTCATCGACTCTACTTCTGCTGCGCTACGAGTCGGTAACGATCATATCAGAAACCTTGTATGCATCTCCATAGTGATCCTGGGCTTGTTCGTAGTGCGGAAATTTTTTGTTTTCTGCTGCGTTCACCAACAGTGGCATCATGAGTCGTGCTATGCGTAGATGCAGGTTACGATCTAGAATACATGAGATGTATGGGTGTTGCACAATATAATTTTGGAGTAGATGAGATCTATTGCTGAAAATTATTTGTGCGGGTAGCAGATGAAATCTATTACCAGATGTTCTTGTTGCTTCCCTTGAATTTGCGTAGTCCTGATCTTGACGGCATGGTGGATACTGACCAAGTTCTAGCAATACGCGATCCTTCCATGCTGCTCCTGAGTATGCTGGTTGACAGATCAATGAAGTGCTTCAGTTCTTTGGGTTCTGCCATAGTTAAAGAAAGATGGATGTTTCGCAGACTAAAGGGCAATGCAGATATGATCTGCACGGGGTTCTTGCGTATGACGAAGTTCAGTATGGGGCTCAAGATTTTATTATCTCGTATTTCATACGCCCCGCAAAGTTAATCTAGCGACTTGACTAATCATACTTGATGATAAACGTTGGTAGCTTCGGTTTGTTTCGAAACCTTAGCAGCGGAGTACGAAGCTCTTTTCTATGTGCTGCGAATGGCAATTTCACTTGGAATTCCCGGCTGATGGTATACCACGACTCAGATTTAGTTGTCAATCAAGTGATGAAAGAGTGGGACATCCGAAGTCCTGCCATGATGGGGTACTGCAATGCAGTCAGGAAGCTTGAGAAAAACTTTGAAGGGTTGGAGCTGCATCACGTTCCCCGGGCCAAGAATCAAGCAGCTGATGACTTGGCCAAGATTGGTTCCACTCGGAAAGAAGTTCCCAAGAATGTGTTTTTCGAGAACCTACACTCCCCAACAATCAAAGAAGGCCCCTCTTGGAGGAGCCCTCGCAACCAGTCAGACCCTCAAATCCGACTGAAGTCGAAATTCCAGCGGTAATTGATCTGGTTTATGAAGTTCTTGCAATTATTCCCGAATGGACGCCCCCCTACATAGCGTATTTGCTCAGGCAAGAGCTCCCTGAGGATGAGGTAGAAGCCTGACAGATCGTACGTCGGTTGAAGGCATATACTGTCATGGGAGATCAGCTGTACAGGAAGAGTGCCTCTGGGGTAGTACAGCGCTGCATTTCACCAGAGGAAGGGCAACAGATCCGGCAAGAAATCCACTCAGGAACACGTGGGCACCACGCATCCTCTTGGACGCTGGTTGCCAAGGCATTTCGTGCGGGTTTTTTGTGTCCCCGTGCCAACGAAACCGTCAAGGATATAGTGGAGCATTGCGTCGGATGCCAGTTCTACGCCAACCAATCACACATGCCAGCATATGTGCCGAAGACAATTCCCCTCGCTTGGCCCTTTGCTGTCTGGGGCCTTGACATGGTTGGACCACTCAGAACAGGGGCCAGCGGATTCACACACTTGCTAGTGGCCGTCGACAAGTTTACTAAGTGGATTGAAGCCAAACCCATAACGAAGCTAGACTCGGCAACATCAGTCAAGTTTATGAAAGAGATAATATTCAGATTTGGAGTCCCCCATAGTATCATCACTGGTAACGGGTGGAACTTCGACTCGGATGAATCCGAGCATTCTGCTACACCCAGGGCACTCGGGTCGATTACGCCTCCGTGGCTCACCCGCAGTCGAATGGTCAAGTGGAACGGGCGAATGGGATGATTCTCCAAGGGCAGAAGCCGCGCCTCATGCGCGATCTGAAACATGCCACGGGAGCATGGGTCACTGAGTTGTAGTCGGTCCTATGGGACCTGCGGACGACCCCCAATAGATCCACGAACCGCACTCCGTTCTTTATGGTGTACGGCGCAGAAGCTGTCCTCCCGAGTGATCTCCTTCACAATTCCCCCCGAGTGGAATTGTGCTTGGAGGCAGAGGCTGAAGTGGCATGTCAAGACGGCCTTGACCTCCTTGAGGAAGAGCGAGAGATGGCACTCATCAGGTCTGCTGTCTATCAGCAGGATTTGAGGCAATATCACGACAGACAAGTCAGAGGACGTGCCTTCCAGGAAGGCGACTTGGTCCTCCGACTGAACCAGTAGAAGCCCCACAAGCTTGCCCCCCATGGGAAGGGCACTTTGCAATATCCAAGGTGTTGAACAACGGAGCCTATCGGCTCTACAACTTCAAGAAAAGAAAAGAGGAGCCCCGCGCTTGGAATGCTGACCTCCTTCACAAGTTCTTTACTTAGAACAATCTTTCGACAATATAATAGTTTTCCGAGTGATACTCGATCAATAAAAGTCTTACTTTTTCCGCATGTCATCGAATTTTGCCAAAGGCTTCGGCTCACTCAGGTGACGTAAAGCACTCGGGGACTAAAGCAACCCCAGTGGGTGTGAAACCTCAAAACTTCTCCGAGTGAGAGCACCCCTCTCACTCGGGGACTTAGCTGCAAAACAGTTTTTGCCTAAGTTCAAAACTTCTCCGAGTGAGAGCACCCCTCTCAGTCGGGGGCTTAGCTGCAAACCAGTTTTTGCCTAAGTTAAAAAATTCTCCGAGTGAGAGTATCCCTCCCACTCGGGGGCTTAGCTGCAAACCAGTTTTGGCCTAAGTTCAAAATTTCTCCGAGTGAGAGTATCCCTCCCACTCGGGGGCTTAGTTGCAAACCAGTTTTGGCCTAAGTTCAAAAATTCTCCGAGTGAGAGTATCCCTCCCACTCGGGGGCTTAGCTGCAAATCAGATTTGCCTAAGTATAAAACACTTCAGCAAATAAAACAGGGATCGAAGAATGTCACAGTCCTAGTATTTGGATGTTAATAATTATATTAGTGAGCATTCATCCATCATATTTATTTCAGTTAAATTTGAATTGAGGGAACTCTCAAAGCCTCAGAAATCTTTTAAAAATGATCAAATTAAAAATTTCTTCAAATGTGCCCAAGAAAATGGTCCTGTTAAACCTTGGAAATATTGGCAAGAGGTAAAATTCAAACCAATATTTTGGAGGCATAAAAGTATTTATTTTGGGCCTTTTAGTTAAATCCTATAGTATTTGAATTGGATTTATATTCATAATAATTAGTGAGTGGCTCTGAATAAGGCACTGTAGCTTACCTGACCCAGGAGTGAAGCCGGCCCAGCCCAGCGCTGGCCACCGTCTTCAACCTCCTGCCAGTGGGCAGGAGGGCGTGGGCTCTGCGCGCGCACGCACGCGCCAAAGCCACCTCCACTCTCCCTGCCTGCCTGTACCTCCCTCGCGTCGCCACGCACTCCCTGGCTCCCTCTCGACCTCTTCCCGTGCTCATCCCCCTCCTCTGCCTCTCTCCCTCGCTCTCCCCCGGACACACCCGAGAGCACCGACGAGAACCACCGCGGCCACAGGCCACCCCTCGCCTCCCTAGTCTGTCTAATCGCTCCACCAAGACACCGTGGACCTATCCACCGAAGCACACGAGACGGAGGCACCGCAAACGTCGCAACCATCATCGTCTTCCACCTCGGATCCGCCGGCCACCGTCGACAATTTCGCCTTCGACAGAGCTTCCTCGACCCCGCCTCTTGCGCCAAAAGAATCACCGTGAGCCCCTGAGATTTTTCCCTCTCCTCCCTAGCTCGATTTCATGATGTAGCGCCGGCCCCCACGAGCTCCGAGGCCACCGTCCGCCATGGCCATCGAAGTCCTCGGTGCCGTGCTCTTTTGCTCGCTCCCGTGTGTCGAGTCTGCTCCTGGAGACCCCCTGGTTCTCCTGCGATGCTCAGTTCGCTCGGTAACGCGCTGCAACTCCCGCGCCTGCCCAAGCCCGAGCGCCGCCGCCGCTTGAGCTCGTCGCCGATGATGCCACAACCCACCATAGCACCTGCCACTGCTCCCATTCGACGCACACGGTTGCCAGCTTCCCATCGCACCCATCCGCGCGAGCTCCCGTCGCCGGAGTTGGCCGGACGGGCAACGCCACCGCATCCTGGTTACGCCGGCGATTAGCCGCTGACATGGTCAGTTAGTTTAGGCTAATTACGTGGTTAGATTAACCCTAGAGTCAATGACATGTGGGCCCTAGCGCTTAATTAGCCTCAGCTTTATTTTCTGTTTAGTTTAACTCTAATCGCAGTGGCCCCACTGGTCAGCTTTGACCTGGCCACGTCAGCCGTTGACTGGCCCCACAAGTCAGTGACTGAGCTGGCCAACATAAGGCTGACGCAGTAAAGCTTTTCCGGATTTAAAATAAATCAAAAATGGTTTATTTAATTTCAGGAAATACCACAAACTTCAAAAAATCATAGTAAATCAACCGTAACTCCAAATGAAATAAGTTATATATGAAAAATGATTAGAAAAATCCAAAGGATTTGTTTATGCCATGTTCATGCATGTTTTAGCAACCTAACCCCACTATTTAGGACAAATCATGTTTAGGGCAAATTTTAATAATTAGTTTTGGAGTTGGAATTTGATATATATTTGAATTCCACTTCAATTAACTTGGCTAATTAATTTTAATGATCAGCCGTCTGTCCCAAGCACAGCCACACCATCGTAAGTAGTTATCGGTATTTTCGGTCGGGTAAGCTGGTACTAATTCCGTACTAAACAAATAAATATGCATACATATATGTAAATCTAGGCCGATTTAATAGTTGTGAATTAAAAGCGACTTGAATGGGTGCCGGTGTAGCCCATGTGATGCGCATAGGCTGGTTGACTCCCTGGCGCCAAGTCTCGTTTAAACAGTACAAGTCGAATTAACTGGTCAGTCCTCCGATCACCAAACGCTCACACTGTAAGGTGCAAATAAATACCAAGCTGCCCAGGTGTGTTGATCCATCGCCACTGCAGTATAGAAGAAACAGAGAGCGTGCACTCTGCTACTAGTCTACCACCAAGATGCTGGGAGGGTTCATGGACAAACTGTCGGGGTCGGGGAGAAGGCGAGGCTCAAAGGCTTAAAATTGGAGGGCTGGATTTGGTCGGTTCTCCTGTCTATCTCGGAGTAGTTGTATGTACATTAAAGCCTGCGCCGTTCATACATGCATTAAAATCTCAAAATAAGTTTTAAAACACCTTAGTAAATGAAAACATGATGAACACGCCTGAAAAGACAAGTAAAATGATTTTTTATCAAGAGCTTGGCTAATTTTCGCAATAGATGTCTTTTAGCCAGGATACCCAGGCCCGGCCCTGAGGGGGGGCGAACGGGGCGGCCGCCCCGGGCCCCCGGTGCCAGAGGGGCCCCAAAATGCTGAAGTTTACATATTGTCCTTGATGATTTCCTTTTTTTCTTTTTGTTGCGATTTCCTTCCATAATCTGTGATTTCCTTCTTTAATCTACGATCCTACTTAGTAGGGTACTGTTTATTCCTAATTTCCTTCCTTACCAGAAAAGGCGCGATTGGGAAACACGTACGTATCAGTTATTGTATGCGATTAATTAGGGGTAGTTATGAATAAAAATCTCCAGATTTCCTTCCTTAATCCACGAGACTACTATCTGCAACCATGCGAACGGACGCCAAAAGCAAGGGAACGGATCGCCCCCTGCGTGGCAATTGATATTCATCTCCTGTGCGTGCATGGCGCCGTCGCCTAGAATTAGAGCAGGCCTGAGTCGGATGAGTACATGACTGCCGGAGATAACCACGCCGCTGCTTCCCTTGCGACCATGCTAATTCTCCGGTGGCAAGTTACAAAGACCTGCAAAAAAATGTACACGTTACAAAGAAGAGAAGGTATGGCTCTGATCTCTATTTATACAGGTAGTCTATCCCCTATGAGATTTTACCATGATGATTGATCAAAATATATAAATGATTATCAACATTCCTCTTCACTGTCGCAACTGGATGCTAATAATTGTTTTATTAGATAGTGTTTATACATAGGTATTATTGGGGTTATTAATTTTTCAGTTCGGCGGCATGCTGACAGTTGAAATGGAGGAATAATACAAGAGGCTTTACATATCAAAGCAGTGATCATGGGCATTCAAATGATCTGCTAGTCTTGTCGATGGACCCGCTTCTAGATTGTGATCCAAAAATTAGGTTAATCTTAATTGGATATATTAGTAAAGAAAGAGACTTATAAGAGAAAAAAACTATATTTTGTTTGACTGACAATTCAACATATTTCCTCGTGTTTTTTCTATGTTTATGTTAATTAAGGCCTTGAGATTGGAATCTAGTTTCGCCCCGGGCCCCCGAAAAATATTAGTTTTTGTTTTTAAAATAATCAAGACTGATTGGACATACGACTAGAGTTGGGTTCCGCGTACAAGAAGCAAAAAATTGCATGCCCCCGTAAGCAGCATGACGTATACGCACGTTATGTAAGCAGCTGTTAGCATGCGCCGTTCATATACGGACATTAATGTAGTAACAACGCTATTGTTTAATGCTATCAACATCCACTCCTTTTAATTCATGTCATTATAGAATGTGGCAAACATTATTCAGCTTTACTTGGAAGAGAAAAGTGGCTACTTAATATGATAAAAAATTAATAGAAACTACTGAAATTATCCATCTCCAATCAGTCTTGATTATTTTAAAAACAAAAACTAATATTTTTCTCTAGAATCATCACTACGGGAAAAAGATTATTTGCCGAATGTCGGGTGGTTTGCCGAGTGTATTTCATCCCTTTCACTAATGGAATCGCTCACTCGCCATGTGCATCCTCCATCCATCCACACTATCTATATAAGCCTGCACTAACCTAGCTCGCAGCCAGTCGTGTCAGCATCTGCGCACGGCCAGTCCTCCTAGCTAGATCCAGCCACCCGGGGTCCGGGGATGGCCGGCGCCGGCGAGGAGGTCATGGCGGCGTCAGCGGGGCTGTGGGCGGAGGTGCCGGTGCAGGTGGCGGCGCAATGCGCGTGGGCTGGGGCCTGGGCGCGGGCGCTGGTGGTGGTGCGGGCCGTGCGGCTGCTGGTGGTCCTGTCGCTGGCCATGACCGTCATGATCCTGCTCGAGAAGCTCTTCGTGGCCGCCGTGTGCTTCGCCGCCAAGGCCTTGGGCCAGAGGCCAGAGCGCCAGTACCAGTGGCACCCGATCGCCGCAGGCAGAGGGGACGAGGAGGCCGGCGGCGGGGGCAGCGCAGCGTTCCCCGTGGTGCTGGTGCAGATCCCCATGTACAACGAGCGGGAGGTGAGCTCCTCCCTAGTGGTCATTAGGAAAATGTTGATCGATTTTGACATGCGGATTTTCTTGGGTGTGGATGGGATGGGATGAATGAATGAAGGTGTACAAGCTGTCGATCGGGGCGGCATGTGCGCTGGAGTGGCCGTCGGACCGCATGGTGATCCAGGTGCTGGACGACTCCACGGACCCCGTTGTAAAGGTAATCAATCAATCAATACACCGCGCATCTAGCTCGCCATAATTCCTTGACATTATTCCGGTACGTGCGTGCGTGCATGCTCCATCGCGTCCTACTCCTACTCGATCGCTCGTTCGTTTTTTTCTTGGTCGTACTCGTATGTACGTACTACATGAACAATTTAAATTTCCTCCCTCCCTGTGTGGCCGGCCGGGCGGCGTCGTTTCGTTGCTGGCACTGCCACTGCCAAGTGGCAGCGTGGCAGGCACCACGTACGTACAATACACACGGATGACATGACATGGACGCCCTGAAGCTAGCTGCAGGTTACTCTTGTAGGCAACAACATGCATGTGCACACAATCAATACAGCGGCGTGGTCACCGTCTAAAGCCGAAACCGGCGCGGCAATCCAGCACGGAGCAATGGCAGCGTCTCCGTGGCTCCGGCGGACGCGCCAATCTGGGTTGAGTACCATCCATGACGGGTTCTACTTCTGCTAGTTGGGTATCCGGCCGGCGGACCGGCTCCCCACAGTTTTCTTTTTCTTCTTCGGCTAATGTCCTCACGTACTACTACAACAGATCATGACACGCATTTCTTTATTCTTCTTTGGCATAAATACCCTGCGTCACCGGAAACATGACACACATGCTCCCCAATTATGCTATAGACCCCCCCCCCCCCCCCCCCCCCCCACTGCTACCTAACCAGAAAAATACCTGGTGGTCATGTGACCAACAAGGAAGGAACGTGAGGAGGCGTGACGGTGGGTTACTCCCTCCATTCCAATCCCCAAATTCAACTTTGACCATAAATTAGACCAATAATATATATTTTTGTGACTTCAAAATTATATCATTGAAAAGTTCTTTTGAATATGAATTCAACGGTGTAATTTTTATCACATATAACCCACATTTGACTGGACTAATTTTGGTCAAAGTTGAATTTTGAGATGTGTGCCCGCGCCTTATTCATTGGAACTACCTTGTTGGTCACATTCTTGTTGTGGTGTTGCATTCGGGGTGCCAGATTCACTACACTATCGATGCTGTCGCCGAGCTGGTTAGTTTCGTCAACAAGACGAAGGCCCTTTGGCTTTGGTTTGTAGGAATTCCATAGGATAGGATTTTCAAAGAAAAATAATTCTTTGGAGCCCTTTGGTTTGTAGGAATGGATTCCTATTCCTATGTAGGATAGGAACCTATCCTTCACATTTCAAAGGAAAAAAATATTAGCCTAGACTCAATGGAAAAATTCCTATCCTATGCATCAAATGACATTTTTTTTTCTATAGGAATTGAAATAGATGCCACTTCACTTCCTATGATTTTCCTATTCCTATGATATTCCTATCATATGAACCAAAGAAGGCCTAATAATCTTCACGTAAAGTCGAATGGCGTAGGAGTTGGATGAGACCAGTTAATTCTCGTCCAGATGAGATCTCGCCACACCCTTTGTTTTTTCTACAGATAAAATGCGATTAGTTGAGACAAATCGTCAGTTGTACATGCAGTTTTGAAACAAAGGCATGAGTGTTTCTGCTGCAGAGTATTGGACAGCAGATTAGATCACCCAACTGCACAATGCCAAATAAAACCGATCGTATTTTCCGTTCCATTTTATTTAGGATTTGGTGGACATCGAGTGCCAGAAGTGGAAGGGCAAGGGCGTGAACATCAAGTACGAGGTGAGAGGGAATCGGAAGGGGTACAAGGCCGGCGCGCTCAAGGAAGGGCTCAAGCACGACTACGTGCAGGAGTGCGAGTTCATCGCCATGTTCGACGCCGACTTCCAGCCTGAGTCCGATTTCCTCCTGCGGACTGTCCCCTTCCTCGTGCACAACCCGGACGTCGCCCTTGTCCAGACCCGCTGGAAATTCGGTCAGTCAGTCCTCATGTCCTCTGTTTATTCACTTGTTGTTCAGGCAACCACACTGTTCTACAAATAGCTCCTTCAAAAGAGATACTACTGTTTATAGCTTAATTAGTTGGATCTAAGGCTTTTTTGTGCTGTTTGTTGTGCAGTTAATTCGGATGAGTGTTTGCTGACAAGATTCCAGGAGATGTCACTGGACTACCATTTCAAGTTCGAGCAGGAGGCCGGGTCCATAGTGTACTCATTTTTTGGCTTCAACGGTAAGCTTGGTTTCATCGTGTATATTTCAAGTTCGAGAAGAAATGTGAGCACACTCAGTGAGTAATCTGTTGGGAATTTTTGTATCTTCCTGCAGGGACGGCCGGTGTTTGGAGGATATCGGCGATCGACGACGCTGGGGGGTGGAAGGACCGGACGACCGTGGAGGACATGGACCTGGCTGTTCGCACCGCGCTGCAGGGCTGGAAATTCGTTTATGTTGGCGCCATAAAAGTAAGCCAAAAAAAAATGCTCTCTTACTTGCTTCTTCTCTGTCAGAAATAATGTAAGCATGAAACCCATCAAGAAACAAATCTAACGATGCTCGGATCTGTGCGTGGTTAGGTCAGGAGCGAGCTGCCAAGCACATTCAAGGCATGCCGCTTTCAGCAGCACAGGTGGTCATGTGGACCAGCGAACCTGTTCAAGAAAATGTTGGTAGAGATTCTAGAGAACAAGGTCTGCATTTATTCTTTAATAAGGGATGATGCATCACCACACACACCATCTTATTGACTGTCATTTAATTTTCTCTGTGCAGAAAGTGTCATTTTGGAGCAAACTCCACCTCTTGTACGATTTCTTCTTTGTTGGGAAGATTGCTGCTCATACGGTGACATTCATCTACTATTGCTTCGCGATTCCGGTGTCCGTTTTCTTCCCTGAGATTTAGATACCTCTCTGGGGCGTGGTCTATGTTCCAACTGTTATCACCCTCTGCAAGGCTCTTGGATCACCGAGGTAACACACATTTCAAGATTTAATGTGAGTTGTACCACTGTTTATTACAACCAGTTAACACCAAAAAGTCACTCTTTCAGTTCATTTTATCTGGTGATCCTCTGGGTCCTCTTTGAGAATGTGATGTCGTTGCACCGGATAAAAGCGGCAATAACTGGTCTTCTAGACGCCGGACGAGTCAATGAGTGGATAGTCACTGAGAAATTGGGAGATGCCAACAAGACAAAGCCAGCCATGGAAGGATTAGATGCTGTGAAAGTGATAGATGTCGAGCTAACGACGCCCCTAGTGCCCAAGGTCAAGAAGAGGCGAATAAGATTATGGGACAAGTAAGCAAAGTTTATTGTCTCAAAGCTAATACATTACTGCATACAAACTACCGATTTGCTCGTTTTCTAGTTTTGTCAAATAATGCCCGATGTGTGTGCTCTTTTTATCAGGTACAACTGCTCAGAGATTTTTGTTGGAACCTGCATAATTATATGTGGTTTCTACGACGTGCTTTACGCAAACAAAGGGTACTACATCTACCTCTTCCTTCAAGGCCTGGCATTCCTTGTCATCGGTTTTGAGTACATCGGCACACGCCCTCCCAGCGCCGAATAAGCTGCCATGCCATTCATGGAGCTGATACGCATGGTTACGACAAAACCGGGTGCAAGTAAAGCCCCTCTCGTGCACATATCGACCTCAGAACATAACAATATACAGAGAATTTTCCCTCGGCCCCGGTCAGATTTGATCCAACCATTAATTCTTTACTGTCGAGAAGGCTGTCGAAATAGCATGGTAGCTCATCTGATAATAACATGCAGTATTTACTGAAGCATCATGGCAGAAAGATGCATTCAACACCTGGAAGAATAACAGAAGTTGTAAATGAAATAACATGCTCTGCCAATTACTTACTGTAGATTCTCCAAAATTTATATGCCAATGTACTTACTGATGTAGCTTATTCAGAATAGAGGATGATCAGCAGCACTTTGTGCAGTTATGTTGTGTAGTAGGACAGAACATGTAAATGTAAATTGTTGTGTAAATATAAATTCAGACAGACCTTAGAATGCAGTAGCAAAAATTCAGACAGATGTTGGTTGGAATGCAGTCAAATTCAGACATGTAGCCTTGCAAGCAAAGGATATATTTGTGGTATAACCTTTCACTTGACGTGGGGTGGATAGATCTTCAACACCCATTTCTACTGCTACGTGTGAGTAGAAGTAGTGATGCCAACCTTTCATGGCATGCTGCCGGTTGACGCAACATGCATGTCAGTAGAGACAATAAGTGGGCCAACCGCGCCTATATATTGGAGGCGTCTGCCAACCCTAGCCGCCACCAGAAGAGCAGATCGCATCCGCTCTGCCTCCCACGCGCACTGCCCACCGTCGTTCCACTCCTTGTTGCTGCCGCCGGCGATCCCATCCCGTCCACCGCGTGCGCTGTTGACGGGAGAGCAGGCCTCCGAAACCCCGCCTCTCGAGATCCTGTACGGGAGAGGGGCGATTAGATTTTTTGGGAGCGTCTCCTACGCGACTGCTCGGCACCGTTCGTTTACGTCCACTACATCGTCTACGTCCGCGTCGCCTTCGTCACCACCATGGCCACCGAAGCCGACCGACTCGCCGCCGAGAAGCTTGAAGCCGAGAAGAAGGCCGTTGAGGACACCACTGCTGCCACCGCCGCGGCTTCGGCCTGGCCTACTGGAGGGTATAACTCGTTTATCCCGCTGCTGATTATTTCTATGTTAGCCATACTAGCGTTATACGTAGATGTGTCTGTTGTTTGCGTAGTATGTGATTACGTGATCGAGTATCAGTATATGTTCAGTACTGTCAATGCCATGCTCATGATTATTTCCTGGATTAAATTAATCAAAAAATTGCTAATTTACTCAACAATCCAAAAGCCTAATATGTGTAGGCAATTTTTGATTCAAGGCTTTGTTGCTGCACTGAAACCGACCCCGTTCACGGGGACGTATTTTAAGCGTTGGCAGACCAAAACCACCTTATGGCTCAAAGCGATGAACGTGTTCTGGGTCGCCGGTGTTACTCCCATGGGAACGATTGCTCCTGAACAGGAGAAGGTGTTCAGGGAGGCCACCGTCGTCTTTGTCGGAGTCGTTCTAAGTGTGATCGGAGATAAGCTGGTTGATGCATATTTACATATGCGGGTTGCCAAGGACTTGTGGGAGGCGCTCGAATCTAAATTCGGCCCAACCGAGGCTGGAAACGAAATGTATGCCATCGAGCAGTTCCACGATTACAGAATGGTTGAAAACCGCTCTGCATTGGAACAGGCTCATGAGATACAATGCATCGTTAAGAAGCTTGAGCTTCTTAAGTGTGAGTTACCGGGCAAATTTGTCGCGGGATGCATAATCGCTAAGCTCTTTGCTTCCTGGAGGAACTTTGCTACTGCTCTGAAACATCAGAGACGTGAATTCTCAGTAGAGGATGTCATTGGTCATCTGAGTGCTGAGCAGAACTCAAGAGCAAAGGACTCGCACGGAAAAGGGAATGAGGGAACCTCTGTCGCCAATGTGGTACAGAGGAATTTCCACAAGCCCAAGGAAAAGAATGGTGTCCAACAGAATACCGACTTGAAGAAGAAGGGTAAGAAGACCTTCAAGAAGGATAGGAAGAAAGATGGTTGTTTCACTTGTGGTTTGGAGGAACATTGGGCCAACAAGTGCCCGAACAAGTTCAAGAAGTCAGGATAGGACTCCAAGTCTGTCAACATGATTGTTAGCAACAATGAGAGTGTGGCATCTGGGTACGGTAATTTATTTACTGTATTTTTAGTTTGTCAGTCTACCGATTGGTGGAGTGACATAGGTGCAAATATTCATCTGTGTGCTGGCATTTCATTGTTTTCTTCTTACCAGACCACGCAAGACGGGTCTGTACTGATGGGGAATGGCGCGAGTGCTTCTGTTTATGGTGTTGGCACGGTCGATCTGAAGTTTACTTCGGGAAGAATCGTGTAGCTGAAGAACGTGCAGCATGTCCCCGCCATCAAGAAGAATCTCGTTAGTGGCTCCCTTCTCTGTAGAGAAGGGTTTAAGTTGGTCTTCGAGTCTAATAAAGTAGTTGTTACGAAATATGAACTATTTGTTGGAAAAGATTATGAATGTGGAGGTTTGTTCCGCCTTTCCCTCGCAGATTTTTGTAATAGAGTCGTGAACAATATTCATTCGAGCATTAATGGAACAGAAGTTTGGCATTCACGTCTTTGTCACATTGGTTTCGATTGTATGACGCGGCTAGCTAAGTTGAATTTAATCCCGAGTTTCACTTTAGCCAAACGTTCTAAGTGCCATTCGTGTGGGCAAGCAAAGCAACAGCGCAAGCCCCACAAGGCTGCGGAGGAGAGACACTTGGCGCCATTAGAACTCATACATTCTGATCTTTGTGAGATGAATGGTGTATTGACTAAAGGTGGAAAGAAATATTTCATGACGTTGATAGATGATTACACTAGATATTGCTACGTATATCTGTTAAATACTAAAGATGAGGCTCTACACTACTTTAAAATCTATAAGGCAGAAGTTGAGAATCAACTTGAAAAGAAAATTAAACGAGTCCGGTCAGATCGTGGTGGGAGTACTTCTCGAATGAGTTTGATTCTTTCTATGCGAAACATGGTATTATTCATGAGAGGACGCCTTCCTATACACCCTAGTCAAACGGGGTTGCCGAACAGAAAAACCGTACTCTCACAGATTTGTTAGCGCCATGTTAAATACATCGGGTTTATCCAAGGCATGGTGGGGGAAGGCTATATTGACATCATGTCATGTCTTGAATAAAGTTCCGACAAAAGATAATGAGATCACTCCCTATGAGCAATGGGAGAAGAGAAGAACGACACTCTCATACTTACGTACTTGAAGCTATTTAGCGAAAGTCAATGTGCCGATCCCCAAAAAGCGTAAGCTTGGACCAAAGACCGTGGACTGCGTTAATTTGTGCTATGCTAAGAATAGCGTTGGCTATAGATTTCTAGTAGTGAAATCTGAGGTACCTGACGTGAAGGTCGGTACAATTATGGAGTCTAAAGATTCTACATTCTTTAAGGATATTTTTCCTATGAGAGATATGCAAAGCACTTCTAAGCAGGAATCTGAGTAGACTCCTGAGCCTGCCATTCCTATGAAATATTATGAACAAACACAAGATGAAAATCCTAAGGAGCATGACGAGGAAGCCCTTGATAGGGGCAAGAGACAGAGGACTGCAAAGTCCTTTGGTTTAACCTATTCAGCAAGCTACGATCGACCATATTGAAGTCCATAAGAAAAATAAACGAACATCATGTTCTGCTGAAAAACAACATGTGAAGTTTATGGATATATGATATTCCTCATTGCAATTAATGTCACTAAATTTATCAATCCATCAAAACCATGCGTGAGTGCAAAATAAAATGAATCTGGGTTCAATGGAATAAGGAAGGATCAAATGAAAGAATAAATGGATCACGCACATACCGTTCTTAAGTTCTTCTCCGGCTGGAAATGGAACCCAATACGTATCGCTGCAGCATCGGATTGCTCCACGGGAACCCATCAGCCTCCTAGTCAGCACTGAGGAACCCCATTTGGCCATTTCGTCCGGTGCCGCCCTCAACATCTTCTATAACATGTCCGCTGCCACCACTGACATCTTCTCCTCCAACTCAGTCACGAAGCCCTATGCACCATGTTTCATTTCATATTACATTACTCCTCACTTATCACACGTACACTATTCAACCACGCATATCAGTAAAATATAGGAATGGATCTCTAGTACAACAATATCTACACAACAAAATATTTTTTGCGGAGTGACTTATATGCTTGCTACAACTATCTTGTACACACCGCCCTTGCAGCAGAATCGGCTACGGTTTCAGGTCCCTTCTCCCACTAACCACCCCTGTCACAATTTTGTTGTAGCTATTCTGAATAGTTGTCGTGGTCCGCCTCTGAGACTCGTGCCTGAGAAGAGGCTACCCCATCTGGCTCCCATTGAACAGGCATTGCCACTGCCGACCACAATGTCACGTCCTCGATCAAAATTAAGAAGTGTTCTTGGCTTCCAGCCTTGGCCAAAAACCGCCGCCAGAACACCATGTGGCCTCTCAAGAGGCGGGAAAGATTCTAGGTAAGCACCAGGACACGCCTTCTACAACTCGGTGGTGGTGGTGGGTGGCGTTGATCTCGTCGCCCTGGCAATGGCTCCATGGAGGGTTAGGGATTGTTCGGAGCCTGCTTTTCAACTGGATGAGATGTGCGCCTCCCTCCCATGAGCTTGTGGCGATGCGCTCGTGGCCATCATCCTCCATACCTCATTGGCACGTGAAACTGAATGAAGAAACATTAAGCATATTTCTTCATGAAAAATCAAATACTATTGCAGCTAAATATATAAGGCAGTAACGAGAGTTTTAGGGTTCTTTTGTTTATAGTCAGCCGGCAACAAGGTACAAATATGTTCTTCTTTCATCAGTTGTTATGTTTGTAGCCCTGACAATACTTTTAAGCCACTGGCTATTATAATCTATGAGCGAATCCTCCTGAGCAAATTAACTCGAGCCATATGAGTCTATTTTATTTTTTATTTTGCGAGAAACCATGTAAAGTCCATTGATAGACGAAAATTTGGAAACTAAACATTAACATATTCCAGGGGACCAACACAAGTGAGATATGTGACCAACGGAAAGGAATATTTACCACAATCACAACATAAACAAAATTGATAAACCTGATGTACCTGGAAATAATCGGCGTGGACGAGGTCTGTTCAAATTTTCTTGAAGCGCAATTTCAAAGTCCCAGTTAAGTATTTTGTAGTATGGTATACTGCTTACTGGAGAACGCATAAGATTATATTTGTCTACAATTAAGGCATGTAAAGGTTAGAACATGCTGAAGAAATGACACTTTAAACAAATAGCCTTGAACTTTTCTATAGTTAATTGCCCGTGCGTTGCAACGAGGACATACATATTTGAGTGGCTCAACAACAATCGTCTTGTAAACCTCCCCTCCCTCTCCGATCTTCCTCTCTCTATATATATCTCCCTCTTCCTTCCTCCGCTCTCCCTTTCTCCCACCCTCTCTTGCACATTGTAGCCGTCAGAGGGGACACACATTTTGTAGAGTACTAATAATTTCCAAGGACCATTGTTCGCCTACATTTATAGCACAGACCTCCCTTCCTTCCACCCTCCCACCCGCTCTTCCTAGGTCTTCCTACCTTCTGCACTACCTACATTTATAGCATAGACCTGATAATTTTGGCAATCAACATTTGAGTTCCTAATTAATATGATGTGTTGCAGATTTGTAGAGTACTAATAATTTCCAAGGACTATTGTTTGCTTTGCTTTCTTCTACTTAGCACATAAATCATTTTTAGTAGATGTTTAATACAGGTTTCATGACAAATAAAAAGGCACCACACACACATTTTTCAGTGGCAAAATTAAAGATAGTCTAAATGCAGACTTTGCGAAGTCCTGATAATTTTTTACATAATTCCTACAGGACAGAGAAACAAATCTCAAATTCACATGCAACGGATGCTAGCAGTTCACTCATTCTAGCATAATGACACCATTAAAAATTACAATCTATTGGGAGCCTTAAGTTTTATACCTTTAAGGCAGTCCTAGCAGGTCAGTGCTGCAAAAGCCATGTTGATCCCCTCCACCAACGCTACCTTAGCAGCATACCTACGAGGAGACACTGAGACAATGGAATTACAAGGGGAGAAAAAAATTGTGAGGCTGACATTTGACACTATAATTAGTTTCCTGATAAGATAATAAATGATGCAAATGCTAAGTGGTAGCATAATTCTGTAATATCACTTGGTCAATCCGATTGCCAAAGATTACTAACCTGAAATTATGTTAATTGCTGAAGATCCCAAAGGTGCAACTTATTTTGGCATTTAATGAAGAAGCAAGCAATTATTTGCAGTTACAAAGAAGGCCTGACGCTTTCCTGTCCAAGATTATGAATTTTGACCATTATTACATCACCAAGTCCTACACCTACTATCTCCGCAACTCAGTGCCATAATTGCTCCAATTCTTCATATGTAAATTTATTTGCAGAAGCAAATCTAAAATTTATCAATTCTCAACCATTTTAGTAATGTAAACACAAATGATATATTTACAACTTGATCAGTAATCTTTAAGATGCAACATGGTTGCCCACAGAAAATGAAAGAGAACAGAGAAGTGGCATAGACAAAACCCTTTTTGGCTGCTGCCACATTCCCTTCCCATAACTATTTCAGCCAATTTGGCTGCCCACGGAAAATGAAAGAGAACAAAGACGTGGCTGAGGTTTGCTTCGGATATTATTCCATTGACATACCATGCTGATCGGAAGCTTCTTGCTCGATACCTTCACCTATATAACAATCATTAAGCATATCAAATAGGGCTTGGTGTTCAGTAAGCAACTGGAAAGGATTAAACGGAGTCTGCCTTTCACGAAGTCCGTAGCCACATATCCCAATGGACGTCTCTTGTAAAACGCTTGTAACAACCTTCTTCCCTGCTTAATATATTGAACCAACTATGTTGCATTTGTAGAAAAAATGATTCATAAGGAACAAACATTTCTCTAAATAAAACATAAGAAACAAACTGTGACTTACTCCTTTTAATCAAACATGCTCCATGGCATGACACAAGTCTTCAGGTTCCCATCTAAACCGCAACCGAGTTGCAGAAGCGCTTGGTCTTATATCTCGTAATGCTAGAGAAGAGATAACATAGTTCATAGAACTTCTAAAGGTAAACAACAGCTTACTTGGGTCAGCAAACAGGAGTGATTACCTCTTGGTCAAACTCCCAAAAGTGAGATCTTCTGTATGTAGTTTATGGGACAAGCCCTTTGGCTCAACAAAGTTATTTTTCTGTCGATTTTCTGTACAGATCTTCAAATCTAACATCCTATCATCCATATCTAAATGTTTCTTCTCAGAAATATTTTGACAAACTGTACGCCTTTTTGGTTGAAGATTCACGGGGTTTGTTGCTCTTTTCCGATCTTTCATTTGGGAAACATGTTTGCCTGTGTCAAAATAGCCTAGCTCATTAGTGAATATTGCTCCAGCGCCCTATGTATAACCAGGAAAGTTGTCAAAACATTTGTAAATAGTCACCACAAAAGTATCGTAACATAATCCATTAGGGCTGAGGACACTAAAGTGTGCACCTTGCCATAGCTCTTTGTAGGTGGAGTAGACTGTAAGTGCCGATGGTATTTACCAACAACGATGCTGCTGTTGAGCTCATCACCATTATCTGCAAAAGAAATGGCTAAGGTACATTTGTTTTTGCGGGGAAAGGTTAATTGATGACTGAAAAACCATATGCAACATGCGTCAGACAGTTGAAGGCAAGAAAAGGAAGGTATTCGATCGGCTCACATGAATATACCTTCGCTAAAACACCAGAAAAAAGGAAGACAATGAATGAATCCTAATGCTAACAGATCAGGTGCATTACACCAGCGAAGATATCCAACAAAAAAAGAGATCTGCAGTTCATATCAATACGAAGAAAATATAATGCTGCAGGAAAACAGTGGTCCCATAGGTGGCTTGCTGACCATGTACATAGAGTGTCTAAAGTCATTTCACATGAGCTTCCCTATGAGTTTCGGGCAGTATATAAGATAATGAGATCAGCTGACCACCAGTATCCAGTAGAAGAACTTCCCTTTTCCTAAAAAAGTTCGGGGAATACTTTTCTGCCTGAGGCTGGGGCGTTTGTGCATATCTCATAGGTGACTCACTTTCCGTCGTGCCTCGTCAGATTTTCATGCACTGGTTAGTTTGTTATCCCAGTTGGCCGCTGGTGCCACGAGAACTGTGTGTATCCAACTTGTAAGGTTATATAAATGAAAAATAATTAGTTTAGTTAACTACGTTAATATGTGTTTTTATGTCAAAATTTATCAAGTTACTGATCATTAAAAGTAATACAGTTTAGCTCACTATGGATCTGAATTCGGCTATGTACAGAAAGCCCAAATCAAATCCACATCTAAGTTTCATGTAGTTCCGTATTAATTAACACAACCGAGTTATGGGTAAAAAATGCAAGGTTAAATACTTCTGCATATCATCCAAATAAGAAACAGAAAAACGCTTCTCACGACGGGGGACAACACATAATGCAGTGCACTTGATTCATTCAATTATCATATGTCCAGTGATCCTTGATGATAAGTTATGAAGATAAAAGAACGGATTGTTTATGGGTTGAGAAAACGAACAGCTACATACTTGTACAGTTGTCCAACAGTACATCATTTTTCCAGTCTGGTAAGTACCCATGAATAATTTTAATATTCGGCAGAATGACACCTTTCCATACCGATTTCTACATATTATGGTAACCAACACCGTAAACCAACCAAGCACAAACATCAAGGAATTGGATATACCCTGAACAACAAAGATATAGTGAAAATAAAATCAAAAAGCTATGAAGGAGTAGTGCGGGCAGCATTCATGTCTCAAAAATCTTCAGCTGCAGCATCCTAATGGACCTATCTAAGAATGTGGGCATTTTTTCCAATGATATACTTCTCTTGCAACCATAAGAATTCGTGCTACACATCATCAAGATAAAAGGAAACTCAAGGCCCAGTGCTCGGCTGACAAGGTTTGCTTGGAGCTAAACATCCAAATGCACAGCTATCAAGCATACAACTGAACAATTAGTATTTCAGAGCAACAATATATTCATCAATAAGCAAAACCGACCATGTTGCTGCCCTTGCCATTGTGGTTCGTTCATCCAAATCTTCCTCCTCGTCCTCCGACATCCGCATTAAATAATGCCCAGCATGTGAACGCCCACGACTCGGCTCCGGCCTGCATGTATGCGAGTGAGATGGATCACAGATTGATCATGCATGAGAAGAAGAGGAAAAATATGGGGAAAAAAAGAGGAACCCCAATGAATCTTGTTCACGTACATTTGGTGTGTAGATCGATGGTTGTGACTGTGCAACAACAATGCATGCTAGCATCAAGCGGAAGATTTCGTGGCGTGGTAGACGGCGGCCGCTTGCAAGACTGGGCAGGGCGGAGGAGCCTTGGTGTAGACGGACACGGTCCGAAGGTGGCCTGGTGGATGGCGGCCGCGGCCGTAGTGTGCTAGAAGACGATGGCGTCAATCAATGCGGTGGCACGGACGGGCCTGAGAAGAAGACGACGGGATCCGGATGCAAAAGTCACGAACTCACGATCCATCAGGGCAACCACCATCTACACCATGATGTTGGTGAGAGACATGAGAGGAGATGAGGCGTTGGACCAGATCGGGGAGAGATAAGAAACGGGGCAGCGGCGACGCTCGACGTGGAAGGAGAAACAGGGCGGCGGCTAGCTAGGGATCGAGGAGGGAGGACGTGCTTAGGTCTCGATGCGTGGGTTTTTTTTTCTGGTTTTTCAGTCCACTGGTTCTATGTGGGAATAGAAAAAAACAATCGGTGGGGAGGTGGGGAGGACGGATCGATCGTGGAAGGGGAGCTCGAACGAACGAACGACCTACGTATTCCCCCTTTAGGAGTAGAGATGTAGCTTCAAGCGTCTTGGGATGATGCTTGGATCCCTAATAGCAGTAATCGTAAAGTAATCACAGCAAGAGGAGGAAATCTTCTGTCCAAGGTATGTGACCTCGTTGATCCATCAACCGGCCAATGGGATGAAAAATTGGTATGTCAAACTTTATGGCCGGTTGATGCAGAGCGGGTTCTTGCGATTCCTTTCCTACACATGAAACATCGGACTTCATTGCATGGACCCTCACGCAGAGTGGTTCGTTCTCAGTACGGTCAGCGTATTATGTGGAACGGGAACATCAATTTGGGAGGCGACCGAGACGCCTTGACGGGAGAGGTACTGCAGCAACCAACTCTGTTTGGAGATAAATTTGGCAACTGATGTGCCCATCGATGGTAAAAAAATTCCTCTGGCGTGGCACTCTGCCATGCCGGGTTATCGTCACAAATCGCCACATCAAAGTTACACCTCAGTGTCCGACATGTGGGAGCGGAGCTGAGGATGTTAGGCACTTACTTTTTCAGCGCCAAAACGCGAAGGAGGTCTGGAAAATACTGGGAGTTGATGAACTGATCCAGAGGGAGTGCACCACCGATCGAGCAGGAGAGGCTATCCTTGGTTTCCTTATGCACCAGGCCGACGCAGTAAAGCTTTTCTGGATTTAAAATAAATCAAAAATGGTTTATTTAATTTCAGGAAATACCACAAACTTTAAAAAATCATAGTAAATCAACCGTAACTCCAAATGAAATAAGTTATATATGAAAAATCCAAAGAATCTGTTTATGCCATGTTCATGCATGTTTGAGAAACCTAACCCCACTATTTACGAAAAATCATGTTTAGGGCAAATTTTAATAATTAGTTTTGGAGTTGGAATTTGATATATATTTGAATTCCACTTCAATTAACTTGGCTAATCTTTGCATTAGGTCAATTCAGTACCTTAATATGTCATGATCATGCATCATATTGTTGCATTTGTTGTGTATTGATTGCCTCTCCGGTATTGTTCTTCGCGATAGGTTCTGCCCCTGCGAGTGGCACCGAGTACCTATCCGAGGAGCAGTGCTCCACTGTTGATATTTCAGGCAAGCAAACCCCCTTAAGCATTCCGATACAATCTCATTCTCTCGCTCCTGCTCTCTGTTATTGCAATAGGACAACAACGTTTCAACTGTTACATGTTTCGGCAGTTGAACCCATTCCTTTGCATGACCTGTCATTGTCATAGTAAATAGCTAAACCTTCCTAGCATGATTAGGAGTTACTTGAGCCATGTTGTGACTTCATCCATGTCATGCCTGCTATTGCTTAGAGTTGTGTCAGGTCTGATTCATCGGGGAATGAATTGGAATGGTTGTGATCATGTCCTGCTATTGAGAGTTAAGTGTGTGAACACATTCTGGTAAAGGTAGAGATGAGAGGCCATGTAGGAGTACATAGTGGATTGTCTCATTGGGACCATCCTTAAGAACTGAGTTCTGTGTGTGTTATCCAAGAACAGCTACTACCACACATTGGGCTCGAAACCAATGACCCCTCTCAACTTATTAATCGCCTTGATCTCTGTCCAGGAGTTGCAACTAGTTTCTGGTGTTTGTAGGTCGTGCTATTGGTCTACCAAGTGGCACCCGGTATAGGTGGGCTTGGGACAGACTAGGCACAGTGGCCCGGTGTACCAACTGGCACTCGGATGGTGGACTTGGGAACCCTGCACACATCATTTGGGGCCGTGAAAGAAACTTCGGCCGGACTTCCTTTGCGGATACAACCTCAAATAGGCGATAAACCTGAACTAGAGTATTGCATGGTTAACGGTTGTGGCTGACACCCTCGCCAGGCTTCCGCTTGAAGGTTGCTGAGATACATGACGTGTATATGGTGGTAAGTGGTGAGAGCGTGTGTGAAGAAGTACACCCCTGCACTACTTGGAGACTTATATGGTTCATAGACAACTTAAGTGGATACTCTAAAATGCGCAAGATAAGTGTGAGTGATATGGATGGCCTTCTCATAGGGAGACGGGAGATGATCCATAGTGGTGTATTGTTGTGGTGAGTAGTGGACTCGTGTGCGCTTTCTCACCTCAAAGAAAATACTGGTAGTGGTAGTACAGGATAACCACTGAGTCAAAGCTGGCTTGCTGCAGTTAAACCCCACAACATCCTTCTTGATATTGATGCATCTGTAGTTAGTTCTGATGTAAGTCTTGCTGAGTACCTTTTTACTCACGATTGCTTAATTTATGTTTTGCAGAGGAGACTTCAGTCTCACTAGTAGTTCCACATGGAGTTCGACGTTGACCGAGTAGCTTGGGAATCCCAGACAGAGGTCTAGTTCCTAGGGAGGGTCTTGTAGATAGTCAGGTGATACGTCTCCGACGTATCTATAATTTTTGATTGTTTCATGCTATTATATTACCAATCTTATATGCTTTATACATCATTTTATATCATTTTTGGGAACTAACCTATTAACTCAGTGCCAAGTGCCAGTTGTTGTTTTCTGCTTGTTTTTGCTTTTACAGAAAATCCCTACCAAACGGAGTCCAAACGCTACGAAACTTTTTGATGATTTTTTCTGGACCAGGAGGGACCCTAGAAGCTTCGGGGGAGGACCAGAAGCTAGACAGGGCGACAACAAGGCAACAGGGCGCGCCCTGATGTCTTGTGGGCCCTACGTGGCTCCTTCTGACCTAATTCCAGCGCTATAAATTCCCAAATATTCCAAAACCCCCAGAAGAAGCCCCGAAACAATTCTTCCGCTGCCGCAAGCCACTGTTCTTCCATGATCCCATCTGGAGGCCTTTTCCGGTACTCTGCCGGAGGGGGAATCGATCACGGAGGGGTTCTTCATCAACCTTGCTGCCCTTCCGATGATGTGTGAGTAGTTCCTACAGGACCTATGGGTCCATAGTGATTAGCTAGATGGCTCTCTCTTTGATCTTCAATACAATGATCTCTTCGGAGATCGATATGATGTAATACTTTTGTGCGGTGCTTTTGTTGGGATCCGATGAATTTCGGGTTTATGATCAGATTATTCATTGAAAGTAATTGAGTTATATTCTAAACTTTATTATGTATAATTGTTATAGCTAAAAATGTAATGCTTTCTGATCTATGAGTTTTCTTTGGCCAAGTTGATGATTAGATCTTCAGTGGAAGTGGTGCATAGTAGTAGGTTCAATCTTGCGGTGTCCTCACTCTGTGACAGGAGGAGTAGCGAGGCACGTATTTTTATTGTTGCTACTAAGGGTAAAATGACGGGGTTTAATCATATTGATTGGTTTTATTCTGTCTACATTATGTCATAATGCTCCAAGCATTACTCTGTTTGTAATGAACTTAATACCTTAAGATGCATGCTGGATAGCGGTCGAGGGGTGGAGTAATAGTAGTAGATGCAGGTAGGAGTCGGTCTACTTGTCACGGACGTAATGCCTATATATATGATCATGCCATGAATAACGTCATAACTACGCACTTTTCTATCAATTGCCCAACAGTAATTTGTTTACCCACCGTATGCCATGCTTATGAGAGAGATGCCTCTAGTGAAAACTATGGCCCCCGGGTCTACTTTAATCATATTGCTAAAACCCTATTTCCTTTGCTGCAATTTATTTACTTTTATTTTACTTTGCAATTTATCTATCTACGACTATCAGATTTAATCCTTGCAATTAACGAGTACAAGGGGATTGACAACCCTCTTGCCCGTGTTGGGTGCAAGTATTTGGTCTTGTGTGTGTAGGTGCTGTCGACGGTTGTTTGCGTGAATCTCCTACTGGTTCGATAACCTTGGTTCTCTGCTAAGGTCAATACTATCTGCTACTATACTGCATCTCCCTTCCTCTTCGGGGAAAATCCCAACGCAACTCACAAGTAGCAGAAAGAATTTCTGGCGCCGTTGCCGGGGAGATTTCATCGAACAAAGCAAGGTCCCTACACACACATTATCATTTATGTTCTCTACTTTTTACTTGCTTTTATTTACCTTTATTAGTTTCATGAAAAAATTAAAAATACCACAAATATGTGTGCTTGTGTTGACATGTGCCTCCTATTTACTTGCATCTTCGCTTGCTAAAATATGGATCCACTTAAAGTTTTGTACTTGGGTCATCTTCGATCCATTTGGGCTCGTGCTGAAACCCCAACTAGCTTAGTTGAGGGAAAATCATTAGATAAGCATGCTTATTTTGTGTGTCACCGTTTGTCTCAAAAAGGGAGACACTTATGGGATCAAATACCTAGATTGGAATGCTATGCTTTGAACTTATGCGAAATACTTGATTTAACTTGTTGCTCTGAGAACCTTGAAAAACACCTTACCTTCCCATGTGAGTTTAATGATAATGAAATCTTATATTCTTATGCCAACGGTGTTTATAGTTACTATGATATTGAACAAATTGAAGAATTTGTTTCTTTTAAGGGTGCCTATGAAATTGCTTCTTTGATTGAAAAGTATGATGCTACTCTTTACAAATCTGAAAAGTTTGCCATACTTAAAGATTGCTATGAAAATTATGATTCTAATGCCTATATTAAAGATTATGTTAAGAAAATCTCCACTGTCCAAGAAGAGACTAATATGCAGGAATCTATAGATAATTGTTATGATCCCGTTGATTCGTTTGAAATATCCCTTTTTGATGAACTTGATGCTTGCTATGCTTATGGCCATGATCCCAACATTAATGATGCTTATGGAGGTGAACTTGCTATAGTTCCTTATGTTAAAAATAAAATTATTGCTGTTGCACCCACGCTTGATAATCCTATTAACTTTTTGAATTCTCCCAACAACACTATATCGGAGAAGTTTGCATTATTAGGAATTATGTTGATGGGTTGTGTTTTACCATTATACATGATGATTTTGTTATGCTTAATACTTATTATAATGATCATGATTAGGGTGATTATAATGCTATGAATATTAAAAGTGGGTTTGGAAGACTGTCAACTTTAAAAAATTCCACTATCTTGGAGAACAATCAATCTCATGAAGTTTTTGATACAACTGAGTTTGGAGAGGTCATGACTTTAGTTAATATTAATCCCACTATCTTGGAAGATTATAAAATTATCATGCATGTGGATCATAAGAAGAATATTGTTTATGACAGCTATATTGTTGAATTTGAATATGATCCTACATGTAATTATTATGAGAGAGGAAAATATGGTTATAGAAATTTCTCGTCCTTCTTTCTTGCATATGTTGAAATTGTTAATGTCTCGTCCTTCTTTCTTGCATATGCTAGATATTGCTTGTCTCAATAATTTGTTTTCCTATAAGATTCCTATGCATAGGAAGTGGGTTAGACTTAAATGTGTTTGATACATGCTACATGATGCTCTCTTTGTGCTTCAATTTTTATCTTTTAGGTGAGCATCATTAAAATCTCGAAGCCTATCTTAACGGCTATAAAGGAAGAGCTTGTTGGGAGACAAACCAATAGTTATATTTTCTGTTCTTGTGTGCAAACATGATTATTGCTACTGTAATAATTGTGTTTTTATATTTTAATTAGTATTTGTGCCAAGTAAAGCCTTTGGGATGATTTGGATGATAGTTGAATTGATTCTGTGCAAAAACCGAAACTTTAGCGTCCAGTGTAGAAAATTTTATATTTTACTGGAATGTGCTTTTGATCTGAAATTTTTACAAAGTATTGAGATACAAATTGTCTATGTTGTCCTAATTTTTCACAATTTTTTGAGTTCCATGAGTATGGTTTTAGTTCAGATCATTACAGACTGTTCTATTTTAGACAGATTTTGTTTTTTATTGCATAGTGTGCTTGTTTTAATGATGCTATGGATTATATCGGGGGGTATAAGTCATGGAGGAGTTATAATACATTATGTATTATGCATGAATAATTATGAATCAATTTATTACAGTACCTAAGTTTATGATTTACCGATTATACTAACGGATCTCACAAAGTTCTGTTGAGTTTTGTGTGCTGAAGTTTTCAAGTTTTGGGTGAGTTTACGATGGACAACGGAATAAGGAGTGGCAAGACCCTAAGCATGGGGATGCCCAAGGCACCCCAAGGTAATATTCAAGGAAGAGACAAGCGTCTAAGCTTGGGGATGCCCCGAGATGGCATCCCCTCTTTCGTCCATAATTCATCGGTATGCTTACTCGGAGCTATATTTTTATTCATCACATGATATGAGTTTTACTTGGAGCGTCTTGTGCTATAGTTTTATTTTGCTTGTTAGTTTGCCACAATCATTGTTTGCTGGACACACCTTTTGAGAGAGACACACATTCATCATGATTTGTTAGAATACTCTATGTGCTTCACTTATATCTTTTGAGCTAGGTAGTTGCTCATGTGCTTCACTTATATCTTTAGAGCACGGCCGTAGGCATATTTTATAGAAATCATTTGCACTCTCATGTTTCACTTAAATCTTTTTGAGAATCTTTGAAATAGGAAGTGGTAATTGGCACGGGTTATAAGACTAGTCTGAAAATGATAGGTATACAAGAGAGGTATAATGAAAACTTTCATGTTAGATCACTAAATATGAAGTGTGTGATTTAATTATATTGATGTAATAATATGAAAGGGTATTGATTCATGATCATTAGTTAGTAAAGATATCGGTATTAAAGCTTGTTATGTATTACTCATTTAAGTGTCCGACATGGCATGACGGGGATGTTGGAGCATTTTTATTCCTCTATGAAATCCTTTCTGCTGTTTGAATCGGGGGCACGTGATGGTTAACTCCTACCAACCTCCTCCCTAGGGGCATGCAAGTAGTACTTTGCTTTGAGGGCTAATAAAACTTTCACAATAAATATATAAGTTCTTAATGACTAATGTGAGTTCATGGACTAATATGGCACTCCCACCTATCCACATATTTTGCTAGCCTCTCCGGTACCGTGCATTGCACTTTCTCACCTCGAGAGTCGGTGCAAACTTCGCCGGTGCATCCAAACCCCGTGATATGATATGCTCTATCACACATAAGCCTCATTATATCCTTCCTCAAAACAGCCACCATACCTACCTATCATGGCATTTCCATAGCCATTCCGAGATATATTGCCATGCAACTTCCACCGTTACTATCCATATGACTTGTGTGTTCATCGTCATATTGCTTTGCATGATCATATAGAGCTGACATGATATTTGTGGCAAAGCCACCGTTCATCATTGTAATACATGTTATGCTAGATCATTGCACATCCTGGTACACTGCCAAAGGCATTCATATAGAGTCATATTGTTTCAGTTTTATCGAGTTGTAAGTAAATAAAAGTGTGATGATCATCATTATTAGAGCATTGTCCCAGTGAGGTAAAGAATGATGGAGACTAATGAGTCCTTGCAAAAGCGGGGATGCGGTTCATGATATTGTTCTAAAAAAATAAGAGAAAAAGAGAGAAGGGGCAATGCTGCTATCCTTTTAACACACTTGTCACTTTCATACACCATGTTCTTCATATAGAGAGTCTCCATGATTTGTCACTTTCATATACTAGTGGGATTTTTACATTATAGAACTTGGCTTGTATATTCCGGTGACGGGCTTCCTCAAATGCCCGAGGTCTTCATGAGCAAGCAAGTTGGATGCACACCCACTTTGAAAGCACATTTGCTCCCTTGGTGGTGTTGGTAATTTATGACAACATACATGTTGTTGGACTAACACTTTCATCTAGTATATTTCAGGAAAGTTCAACATTGGCTTGGCAAGGACATATGGATGTGGACCCCTCAAAATGCTAAGGACATGGATTGGCAAAAGCTTCAAGACTCTACATTTTTGGTTAAGTGATCAAAGATCACATTGAGTCCATAGGAAAGCCAATACTATTAATAGGGGATGAGGTTTTGATCATGACTTAGTTGCTCAAGTGCTTAGAGATATTGCTCCAAAACCCTCAACCACATTCTCCAAAACCTATCTGTCCAAACCCTAAAAGTCCATCTCGGTCCCACCGAATCTTCCCATCCGGACCCACCGAGATGATCACATACTCTGCCAAAGCCAAACCCTAACAAATTGGATCAACCGAAATAGATCTCGGTCTCACCGAGATGGCTTGACCAAGTTTCTGTAATGAAGTTGTTTCACTTCAGAGTCATCGAGTTGAAACGATCGGAATTACCGAAACCAAGTCCTGCCCTAGCCATTGCACTTCGGTCGCTCCGAGATGTTCCAATCGGTCTCATCGAGAAGCCTAAAGTTCAAATCTTTTACACAGGTCGGTCTCACCGAGATTTTTCTTCGGTGTCACCGAGTTGGGTCAAAAGCTTGTAACGGTTGGATTCTTGATGAAGCCTATTTATACCCCTCCACCCCCTCTCATTTTGTGAGAGAGCACTCAGAATGAAGACACAACTTCCACCATTCATTTTCTGAGAGAGAACCACCTGCTCATGTGTTGATATCAAGAGATTTCAATCCTACCATTTGAACCTTGATTTCTAGCCTCCCCAAGTTGCTTTCCACTCCAATCCCTCTCCTACCAAAGCCGAATCTATGAGAGAGTGATTGAGTGTTGAGGAGACTATCTTTTGAAGCACAAGAGCAAGGAGTTCATCATCAATAACACCATCTATTACCTTTTGGAGAGTGGTGTCTCCTAGATTGGTTAGGTGTCACTTGGGAGCCTCCAAGATCATGTGGAGTTGAACCAAGGAGTTTGTAAGGGTAAGGAGATCGCCTACTTCATGAAGATCTACCCCGAGTGAGGCTAGTCCTTCATGGACGGAAGCCATGGTGGAATAGACAAGGTTGCTTCTTCGTGGACCCTTCGTGGGTGGAGCCCTCCGTGGACTCGCGCAGCCATTACCCTCCATGGGTTGAAGTCTCCATCAACGTGGACGTACGATAGCACCACCTATCGGAACCACGCCAAAAATCTCCATGTCTTCATTGCGTTTGATCTTCCTATCTCTACCCCTTTACTTTCCTTGCACTTGCATGTTGTACTATTTCCGCTGCCTTATCTCTAGATATGCATGTGTAGAAAGTATTGGTTGTATCTTAACTTGTGCCAAAATCTGCCTAAATCTCAAGAAAACTAAAAACTACACCTTTGGCTTGTTAAGTGTCTATTCACCCCCCCCCTCTAGACCTATCTTCTCGATCTCTCACACTTAGTTTCAGTTGCGAGCTTTCATACACTTATAGCTCTAGTGCATCCGTTGCATGACAATCCCTACTCCTCGCATTGATATCGATTGAAAGGCCTTTCGATTGCCTAACGATCCGCCGAGTTGATGCACGACTTTCTCCACTTTTTGTCTTCCCTCATATCTCTACCAACATATTCTATTCCACCCGAAGTGTAAAGTCCATGACTCACACTTATATATTGAGTAAAGTTGAAAATGCTGAAGCGTGTGAAAAAGTATGATACAATTGCTTGATTTGACACCATGGTGCTCATGATTTGTACTTATGTGAGGAAGACGGAGTCATGCCATGCATACATAATTCAATGAGTAGGGATAACATTCGTTAAGCATCGTATATCTTGAAGAGTAATGATTATGTTCTAGTATTCATGGATATTATTATGTTGATGTCAATTACTTCATTGTTTCTCAACATTCATACCGCAAGACGATTACATGATAAACATGCTAGGTAGCATTCAACATCAAAAAGTATCTTTGTTTCATCATTTACCTACTCGAGGACGAGTAGGAATTAAGCTTGGGGATGCTAATACGTCTCCGACGTATCTATAATTTTTGATTGTTTCATGCTATTATATTACCAATCTTATATGCCTTATACATAATTTTATATCATTTTTGGGAACTAACCTATTAACTCAGTGCCAAGTGCTAGTTGATGTTTTCTGCTTGTTTTTGGTTTTACAGAAAATCCCCACCAAACGAAGTCCAAACGCTACGAAACTTTTTGACGATTTTTTCTGGACCAGGAGGGACCCTAGAAGCTTCGGGGGAGGAGCAGAAGCACGAGGCGACGACAAGGCAACAGGGCGTGCCCTGGGGGGCTAGGCGCGCCTTTATGTCTTGTGGGCCCCACGTGGCTCCTTCTGACCTAATTCTAGTGCTATAAATTCCGAAATATTCCAAAACCCCCAGAAGAAGCACCGAAACAATTCTTCCACCGCCGCAAGCCTCTGTTCTTCCGCGATCCCATCTGGAGGCCGTTTCCGATACTCTGCCGGAGGGGGAATCGATCACGGAGGGGTTCTTCATCAACCTTGCTGCCCTTCCGATGATGTGTGAGTAGTTCCTACAGGACCTATGGGTGCATAGTGATTAGCTAGATGGCTCTCTCTCTCTTTGATCTTCAATACAATGTTCTTTTCAGAGATCGATATGATGTAATACTTTTGTGCGGTGCATTTGTTGGGATCCGATGAATTGTGGGTTTATGATCAGATTATTCATTGAAAGTAATTGAGTTATATTCTGAACTTTATTATGTATGATTGTGATAGCTATGTAATGCTTTCCGATCTATGAGTTTTCTTTGGCCAAGTTGATGATTAGATCTTCAGTGGGAGTGGTGCATAGTAGTAGGTTCAATCTTGCGCTGTCCTCACTCCGTGACAGAAGGAGTAGCGAGGCACGTATTTGTATTGTTGCTACTAAGGGTAAAACGACGGGGTTTAATCATGATGATTGGTTTTATTCTGTCTACATTATGTCATCATGCTCCAAGCATTACTCTGTTTGTTATGAACTTAATACCTTAAGAGGCATGCTGGATAGCTGTCGAGGGGTGGAGTAATAGTAGTAGATGCAGGCAGGAGTCGGTCTACTTGTCACGGACGTAATGCCTATATACATGATCATGCCATGAATAATATCATAACTATGCGCTTTTCTATTAGTTGCCCAACAGTAATTTGTTTACCCACCGTATGCCATGCGTATGAGAGAGATGCCTCTAGTGAAAACTATGGACCCCGGGTCTACTTTAATCATATTGCTAAACCCCTATTTCCTTTGCTGCAATTTATTTACTTTTATTTTACTTTGCAATTTATCTATCTACAACTATCAGATTTAACCCTTGCAATTAACGACTACAAGGGGATTGACAACCCTCTTGCCCGTGTTGGGTGCAAGTGTTTGCTCTTGTGTAAGTAGGTGTTGTCAACGGTTGTTTGTGTGAATCTCCTACTGGTTCGATAACCTTGGTTCTCTACTAAGGGAAATACTATCCGCTACTATATTGCATCTCCCTTCCTCTTCGGGGAAAATCCCAATGCATCTCATAAGTAGCATCATTCTTTTCAGTCTTTTTCTTTTGTAGTTGTCTGTACGCAGACATGTTTATGCTTCCGTTGCTTGTATGACTTTGTATGTTGGGTCATGAGACCCATGTTTGTAATATCATGTTATGTATGGCCCTTCCGAGCCTTATCTATACTTGAGTTGTAGAGTTATGGTGTGATGCCATGTTGTACAATACATACTTGCATGCTATGCGTACGTGTAATATGTATTGCCATGTGTGGGGTTCGACACCTAGTTGTGTGCCTATGGTAGCTTTCCTTACAGGGAAATGTCTCTTTGTGCTTACACTGAGCCTTGGTAGTTCGCTACTGCTCCGGACACATTGATTGACCGGCATGTATTCTTCTTTGCTCCTATGTCTGTTCCTACGGGGAAGTGTCACGCGGTGTTTACTATAGTCCTTGTAGCTTTGCTACGACTTGGTTACACTTGCTGCTGGCCGACACGTGCATTGTTGGGTTACCTATGTCTGTCTCTGTATGATTGTGCCACCTTGATCTATAACTAATCATGTCGACTCGGGTTCTTTGTCAGATGGTTCTAGCGACTTATTCATATAAGCTAGAGACAAAAGGCACAAACGGTCCGGCCATGGTAAGGTGGAAGCCGTGTGAACCGTGCGTGAGTCTCCGGGTACTTATATGGTTTGTTACAGCTAGATCCATGTGCCTTAGGATCGGGGTCCCGACAATGAATCTTGTGTTTACAAGAAGTTTAGTGGGAGTGCAAAAGCATTTCTAATCTTATATGTGGATGACATATTGTTGATTGGAAATGACGTGAATTTTCTTAGCGAAATAAAAGGCTCATTGAAGAAGAGTTTTTCAATGAAGGACTTAGGAGAAGCGGCATACGTATTGGGCATCAGAATCTATAGAGATAGATCAAGACACTTGATGGCGCTTAGCGAAAGCACATACATTGACAAGGTATTAAAAAGGTTTAATATGGAGAACGCCAAGAAGGGCCCACTCCCAATGTCACCTGGCATAGTACTGAGCAAGAATCAGTGTCCTCGGACTCTCGATGAGCGAGTATAAATGAATGATGTTCCATATGCTTCGGCAGTTGGTTCAATTATGTATGCCATGCTATGTACAAGACCAGATGTTTTCTATGCACTAACTGTTAGCAGCAGGTACCAAAGTGATCAAGGATTGGAACACTGGGCCGCAGTCAAAAATATTCTTAAGTACCTCAGAAGGACCAAGGATTTGCTCTTTCTGTACGGAGGTGATGAAGAGCTCATTCTAAGTGGTTACACTGATGCAGGCTTCATGACTAACCCAGATGACTTCAAATTTCAATCAGGCTACGTTTTCACTTTGAACGGTGGCGCAGTTGACTGGAAAAGTTCCAAACAAAAAACTATGGCAGATTCTACGATGGAGGTGGAATATGTTGCGGCTTCAGAAGCCTCCAAGGAGGCAGTCTGGATCAAGCAGTTTCTTGAAGACCTTGGTGTGGTTCGAAGTTTACTGGACCCGGTGGAGATCATTTGTGATAATAGTTGCGCCATGGCTCAGGAAAGGGAGCCATGTTCCCACCATAAGACAAGACATATTGAACGCAAATATAAACTTATTCGACATCATGTTGAAGAGGGTTTAGTGAAAGTAATCAAAGTTCAGACGGATCTGAACGTGTCTGACCCGATGACAAAGCCTCTACCGCGAGCAAAGCATGAGCAACACCGGATAGCCATTGGTGTCAGGGAAGCCATGTAACTGGATTATTGACTCTAGTGCAAGTGGGAGTATATAGGAGATATGCCCGAGAGGCAATAATAATAGTTATTTTGTATCTCTAAGTTTGTAATTGATGTTTATGTTCCATGCTAAAACTGCAATGATTCTCGAGTTTACTATAACCACGAGGCTCGGAGGGAAACTCATTTTCACGTGTGGTATAATAAACGGTGAAATGTATTCCTAGTCATGCCTCTAAGACTAGCTCAAGTGTTGCATGATGGTCCTGTTTTCCTGATCATGGGCATGACTATGCCGGCAATTTTGAGGACACAATGTTAGAAGAACACTTGTGTTGAATCGACCCGGATTGACGTTATGCTATGAGATACATTCATCACAAGTAAATGGTTTATAACACCGAGAAAGTTAACATTCGCATAATTCCTTAGACCATGAGAGTGTCGACTTTCTTCATGCTTGCTTCATGAACTTTGGGGTTTGTTAAACGTCATCTGTAACAGGGTGGCTATTACGGCGGCTTACGGGTTCACGGAAAAGTATGACAAGGAACTTGATAGCTCAAGATTGGGATTTGCTCCTCCGACGATGGAGAGATATTCTTAGGGCCGTCTCGGTGTTACGGTATCCATCATCGTCTGGCCATACACAATGTGACTTGATCACAGGGATGTTGGAACGCGGAAATCAGAAAAGAGAACAAAACCGGTAACGAGGTAACTTGCATAGTGGACAAGTTTTTGATTCACGGGGATGCCGATAAGTCTCACCTTGGGTGTTTATAACATATCGCGAAGCAATAGGAATAGCACACGGCAACTACAGGTACACTCGAATATTTATTCGTGTGGGTATAGGGATCAATATGGATGCCCACGGTTCTGCTATTGATCATTGATCGGAAAGTGTCCTGGTCATGTCTATACTTCACCGAACCTACATGCTCACACGCTTAAGGGTCCTCTATCTGCTGAATCCTAGACAGGGAGTCTGAGAGAAAGTCGTCGGAAAAGTTTCGGAGACGACGGAAAAGTTCTGGAGAGAAAACCGGAATTGTTTCGGAGTAAACGAAAATGTTTCTGAATTAAACCACCATACCAGAAAGTTTCGGAACATGCCCAGAATAATTTTAGAGGGTGCCGAAAATGTTCTAGGACCTTCCGGAATTTTTTCAGAAGAAACGGTCGCAGAAAACATCTTGTCCCAGCGTGAGGGGACAAGATCCGACGATTCGTGGGCATCCCATGTTTGGTGGCTTTTTGGGGAGGAAGCATCCTTGTTTGGTGGAGGCATGTTTGGTGGGAGGTGGGGCCCCACATGTAGGGGGGCAAGGGGTGGCCGGCCATGGTAGGGAAAGCCCCCATGTGGGGCTTTTCCGTACCCATGGTAAGTTGCTTTTTTTGGGTCACTCCCATGTGGGGGCGAACCACCTATTGGGATGAAAATTTCAGCCACCACTACCTCCTCCTTCCCTATAAATAGAGGTGGAGAGGAGCATTCCACACTCACTCAACTCTCATACACATGCCATGCATTATCTGGCTTTCTTCTCTCCCTAGCATGAAACAAGTTCGTAGAGCCAAAAGGTTGTCTGGGTTCCGGTGGGAACTAGTTCTGGATGGCGAAGCCCTGCTGGATAGTTGACAACGTATGTATGCAACCCTATAGTGAGGTTGTAGGTTCGATCTCCTCCCCGAGGGGCTATTCGAGGGTCCTCCCGAAGGGCTGTCCGTGACACCGTTCGAGGGACTGTCCGACGGCCTCCCGATGGGCTGTCCGAGGGACCGTCCGAGGAGCAGACGAGGGAGAACATCCTCGTGGATGGGAGGTTGTAAATCCTAGCTGCGGGGATCTGCACCGACGTGTAGGGTAACGCAGCAGAAAACAAAAAATTTCCGCACTACGAACAAGCCCAGGATCACTATGGAGATGCATACAAGGTTTTTGATCTGATCGTTACCGACTCGTAGCGCAGCGGAAGTAGAGTCGATGAAGATCGGCGGTGCAGATCTCCGCAGCTAGGATTTACAACCTCCCAACCGCGAGGATGTTCTCCCTCATCTACTCCCTGGACAGTCCCTCGGACAGCCCTTCGGGAGGCAGTCAGACAGTCCCCCGGACGGTGTCTCAGACAGCCCTCCAGGAGGACCCCCGAATCTCGGACAGTAACTCGTACAGCCCTTCGGGAGGACCCTCGAACAGCCCCTCGGGCAAAAGATCAAATCTACGACCTCTCTACGGGGTTGCACACATACGGTGTCATCTATCCGGTACGGCTTCGCCGCCCAGAACTAGTTCCCATCGGAAACCAGACAGCCTTTCGGCACTACGAAAATATTTCGTGGGAGGGAGAGAGAAAGCCAGATCATGCATGGCACTTGTATGAGAGTAAGGAGTGAGTGTGGAGAGCTCCTCCCCACCTCTATTTATAGGAAAACCAAGGGGTAGGATGGCACATGTAAATACCAAAACACCCATGCTTTATGTGACACATCAAGGGCATAAAGGGCATAAAAGGAACGCAAGTGGAGCTCCACCCTTGGCTGCCACCCCATGGGGCCCCCCCAAAAAAGGGGTTCCTTAGTCCCCAAGTCCTTCTAGAAGCCTTTTGAGAAAAGCCCTAAAAGGTGGCTTTCCATAAAGTAACCAAAAAGCACTTTCACTATTCATGAAGACATTTTTCCGCGACCGTTAATTCCGAAAATATTTCGGTAGGCCCAGAACATTTCCAGTACCCACTAAAATAATTCTGGACGCGTTCCTAAACATTTCCGGATCAATGTTTTTCTTCAGTGAAAAGCAACCATAGCAATTCCGGCTGCTCCGGAACATTTCCGGTTTTTCTCTCTGGAAAAATTGCAGTAGTTCCCAGAACAATTCTGGTACCTCCAAAATGTAACAGGCGCATGCCAAAACCTATTTGGCTTAATGGTTTACTCCCAAACAACTTTTTGGTTTTACCGATACTTTTTCGGTGTTCTCTTCGGAACATTTCCGTTGTCTCCGAAACTTTTCCGGTGACATTCTCTCAGACTCCCTGTCTAGTATTCAGCAGATAGATGACCCTTATGTTGGAAATATGCCCTAGAGGCAATAATAAATTGGTTATTATTATATTTCCTTGTTCATGATAATCGTTTATTATCCATGCTATAATTGTATTGATTGGAAACTCAAATACATGTGTGGGTACATAGACAACACTGTGTCCCTAGTAAGCCTCTAGTTGACTAGCTCGTTGATCAAAGATGATTAAGGTTACCTAGCCATTGACATGAGATGTCATTTGATAACGGGATCACATCATTAGGAGAATGATGTGATGGACAAGACCCAAACTATAAACGTAGCATATGATCGTGTCAGTTTATTGCTATTGTTTTCTGCATGTCAAGTATCTATTCCTATGACCATGAGATCATGCAACTCCCTGACATCGGAGGAGTACCTTGTGTGTATCAAACGTCGCAACATAACTGGGTGACTATAAAGGTGCTCTACAGGTATCTCCGAGGATGTCTGTTGGGTTGGCATGGATCAAGACTGGGATTTGTTACTCCGTGTGACGGAGAGGTATCTCAGGGCCCACTCGGTAATACAACATCACAATGAGCCTTGCAAGCAATGTGACTAAAGTGTTAGCCACGAGATCTTGTATTACGAAACGAGTAAAGAGACTTGCCGGTAACGAGATTGAACTAGGTATAGAGATACCGACGATCGAATCTCGGGCAAGTAACATACCGAAGAACAAAGGGAACAGCATACGGGATTAACTGAATCCTTGACATAGAGGTTCGACCGATAAAGATCTTCGTAGAATATGTAGGAGCCAATATGGACATCCAGGTCCCGCTATTGGTTATTGATCGTAGAGGTGTCTCGGTCATGTCTACATAGTTCTCGAACCCGCAGGGTCTACACACTTAACGTTTGGTGACGATTAGTATAGTTGAGTTATTTTGTTGGTGACCGAAGGTTGTTCGGAGTCCCGGATAAGATCCCGGACATGACGAGGATCTCCGGAAGAGTCCGGAGGTAAAGATTGATATATGTGATAATAGTGTTTTGATCTCCGGAAGGGTTCCGGAATTCACCGGAAGGGGTTCCGGATGTTTCCCGAAATGTTCGGGTACGAGAACACTTTATTTGGGCCAAAGGGGTAAAGCCCACGAGGTATTGGAAAGTGCAAAGGGAAGTTTTGCTGCTGCCTTAAGCGGTACTACCGCTGGTAAGGCAGTACTACCGCGTAAGCGGTACTACCGCTTGTGTGAAGCGGTACTACCGCTCAAGCGGTACTACCGCTCGTGAGCGGTACTACCGCTCGTGAGCGGTACTACCGCTTGTGCGCGGTATAGCAGGGATCCGAGTTGGACTCTTTCCCTGCGGGCCAAACCGACTTTGTGTGGGCAAAACCGACCTGGAGGAGGCTTTTACTCCAAGTTTAGACCCCAAGGCTCAACATATAAATAGAGGGGCAGGGCTAGCACATGGGACACATTAAGATTTCCCAAGCCATGTGTCGGCAACCTTAACCCTCTAGTTCTCCCGTGATAATCTCCGTAGTGCTTGGCGAAGCCCTGCAGAGATTGTTCCTCACCATCATCACCACGCCGTCGTGCTGCCGGAACTCATCTACTACTTCACCATCGCTCGCTGGATCGAGGAGGTGAAGGCGTCATCAAGCCGTATGTGTGTTGAACGCGGAGGTGCCGTCCGTTCGGCACTAGTTCGTGATCGGATCGAGGGACGACTTGCGATTTGGATCGCGGAGACGTTCGACTACATCAACCGCGTTTCTTAACGCTTCCGCTTAGCGATCTACAAGGGTATGTAGATTCACTCTCCCTCTCGTAGATGCTCATCACCATGGATAGATCTTGTGAGTGCGTAGGAAAATTTTTGTTTCCCATGCAACGTTCCCCAACAGTGGTATCAGAGCCAGGTTTATGCGTAGATGAGATCTCGAGTAGAACACAAACGAGTTGTGGGCGTGGGTGTATACATATTGCTTGCCGTTACTAGTTGATACTTGATTCGGCGGTATTGTGAGATGAAGCGGCCCGGACCGACATTACGCGTACGCTTACGCGAGACAGGTTCCTTCAACTGACATGTAACTTTGTTGCATAAAGATGGCTAGCAGGTGTCTGTCTATCTCACTTTAGTTGAATCGATTTCAATGAAGAGGGTTCTTTTAGAAGATCAAAAAGCAATCACTACACCACGTTGTGGTTTTGCGTAGGTAAGAACGGTTCTTGCAAACCCGTAGCAGCCACGTAAAATTTGCAACAACAATTAGAGGACGTCTAACTTGTTTTTGCAGGGTATGTTGTGATGTGATATGGCCAATTACATGATGAGATATATGTGATGTATGAGATGATCATGTGTTGTATAGAATATCACGACTTGCATGTTGATGAGTACGGCAACTGGCAGGAGCCATAGAGTTGTCTTTAATTATTTTCGCCGTTTTGCTTTACTTTATCGCTATGAGTTAGCAATAGTCGTGGAAGCAACAGTCGGCACGACAACCTCATGGCGACACGTTGATGGAGATCAAGATGATGGAGATCATGGTGTCATGTCGGTGACGATGGAGATCATGCCGGTGCTTTGGAGATGGAGATCAAAAGCACAAGTTCATGGCCATATCATGTCACTTATGAATTGCATGTGATGTTAATCCTTTTATGCATCTTATTTTGCTAAGGAGGACGGTAGCATTATAAGGTGATCCCTCACTTAAATTTCAAGATAAAATTGTGTTCTCCCCGAGTGTGCACCGTTGCGAATGTTCGTCGTTTCAAGACACGCCGTGATGATCGGGTGTGATAGACTCTACGTTCACATACAACGGGTGTAAGCCATGTTGCACGTGCGGAACACTCGGGTTAAACTTGACGAGCCTAGCATGTACAGACATGGCCTCGGAACACAAGAGACCGAAAGGTCGAACATGAGTCATATAGTAGATATGATCAACATGAAGATGTTCACCATTGAAACCACCTCAACTCACGTGATGATCGGACTTGAGTTGGTGGATTTGGATCATGTTACACTCAAATGACCGGAGGGATGTCAATTTGAGTGGGAGTTTTTAAAGTAATATGATTAACTAAACTCATTATCTAGAACAATAGTCTAAGTTGTCTTTGCTATATTTATGTTGTAGATCATGGCTCGCGCAGTAGCACCCCTGAATTTTAATGCGTTCCTAGAGAAAGCTAAGTTGAAAGATGATGGAAGTAACTTTGTGGACTGGGCCCGTAATCTAAGGATTATCCTTACGGCTTCCCAGAAGGCTTATGTCCTTGATGCACCGCTTGGTGATCCACCCGCTCCAGTTGAGTCTCTAGACGTTGTGAACGCCTGGCAGGCTCGTTCTGAAGATTACTCAATAGTTCAATGTGCAATATTGTATGGCTTAGAACCGGGACTTCAAAGACGTTTTGAACGTCATGGAGCATATGAGATGTTCCAGGAGTTGAAGTTTATCTTTCAGAAGAATGCCCGGATCGAGAGATATGACATCTCCGATAAGTTCTATGCTTGCAAGATGGAGGAGAACGGGTCTATCAGTGATCACGTACTCAGAATGTCTGGGTACTCCACCCGTCTGGCTGAATTGGGGATGCCCCTTCCTCCAGAGGCTATCACTGACAGAGTTCTTCAATCATTGCCACCTAGCTACAAGAGCTTCGTGTTGAACTATAACATGCACGGGATGAACAAGTCAGTCGCCGAGCTGTTGGCGATGCTGAAAGCGGCTGAGTCTGAAATTCAGAAGGAGCATCAAGTGTTGATGGTCAATAAAACCAATAGTTTCAAGAAAAATGGCAAGGGTAAGAAGGGTAACTCCAAGAAGAGTGGCAAAGCAGTTGCTCCTCTCATGAAGAAACCCAAGGCTGGACACAAACCAGAAACTGTGTGCTTTCATTGCAAGGGAACTGGACACTGGAAGCGGAATTGCCCCAAGTATTTGGCTGAGAAGAAGGCGGCCAACAACAAACAAGGTATATATGATATACATGTTATTGATGTGTACCTTACCAACTCTCGTTGTAGTGCCTGGGTATTTGATACCGGTGCGGTTGCCCATATTTGCAACTCAAAACAGGAACTGCGGAATAGACGGAGGCTGGCAAAGGATGAAGTGACGATGCACGTGGGAAATGGTTCCAAGGTTGATGTGATCGCCGTCGGCACGCTCGCTCTTCGATTACCATCGGGATTAGTGATGAACCTGAATAAATGTTATTTAGTGCCTGCGTTAAGCATGAACATTATATCTGGATCTTGTTTATTGCGAGACGGTTACTCATTTAAATCAGAGAATAATGATTGTTCTATTTATATGAGTAATATCTTTTATGGTCATGCACCCGATGTGAGGGGTTTATTCTTATTGAATCTCGATAGTAATGATACACATGTTCATAACAGTGATGCCAAAAGATGTAGAATTGATAATGATAATACCACTTTCTTATGGCACTGCCGTTTAGGTCATATTAGCGTAAAACGCACGACGAAGCTCCATGCTGATGGACTTTTGGAGTCACTTGATTTTGAATCACTTGACACATGTGAGCCATGCCTCATGGGCAAGATGACTAAAACGCCGTTCTCTGGAACAATGGAACGGGCAAGTGACTTATTGGAAATCATACATACTGATGTGTGCGGTCCGATGAGTATTGAGGCGCGCGGTGGTTATCGTTACTTTCTCACCTTCACTGATGACTTAAGTAGATATGGGTATATTTACTTAATGAAACACAAGTCTGAAACATTTGAAAAGTTCAAACAATTTCAGAGTGAAGTTGAGAATCATCGTAACAAGAAGATTAAATTCCTACGATCTGATGGAGGAGGAGAATATCTAAGTTATGAGTTTGGCAGTCACTTAAGACAATGTGGAATTGTTTCACAACTAACACCGCCTGGAACACCACAGCGTAATGGTGTGTCCGAACGTCGTAATCGAACCATATTGGATATGGTGCGATCTATGATGTCTCTTGCCGATTTGCCACTATCGTTTTGGGGTTATGCATTAGAGACAGCTGCATTCACATTAAATAGGGCACCATCGAAATCCGTTGAGACGACACCATATGAACTTTAGTTTGGCAAGAAGCCAAAGCTGTCGTTTCTGAAAGTTTGGGGATGTGATGCTTATGTCAAAAAGCTTCAGCCTGAAAAGCTGGAACCCAAAGCAGAGAAATGCGTCTTCATAGGATACCCAAAAGAAACAGTTGGGTATACCTTCTACCTCAGATCCGAAGGCAAAGTGTTTGTCACTAAAAACGGAACGTTTCTTGAGAAAGAGTTTCTCTCGAAAGAATTGAGTGGGAGGAAGATAGAACTTGATGAGGTTGTTGAACCTTTACTTCAACCTGAAAGTAGCGCAGCGCAGAAAGATGTTTCTGTAGAGCCTACATCAGCTGAAGAGGAAGTTAATGATGATGATCATGAAGCTTTGGATCAAGTTACTATCGAACCTCGTAGGTCGACAAGGACGCGTACTGCTCCTGAGTGGTACGGCAACCCTGGCTTAGAAGTCATGTTGTTGGACAACGACGAACCTACGAGCTATGGAAAAGCGATGATGGGCCCGGATTCCGAGAAATGGTTAGAGGCCATGAAGTCCGAGATGGGATCCATGTATGAAAACAAAGTGTGGACTTTGGAAGTATTACCTGAAGGGCGTAAGGCCATTCAGAACAAATGGATCTTTAAGAGGAAGACGGACGCGGACGGTAATGTCACCATCTATAAAGCTCGACTTGTGGCAAAAGGTTTTTCACAAGTTCAAGGAGTTGACTACGATGAGACCTTCTCACCCGTAGCGATGCTTAAGTCCGTCAGAATCATGTTAGCAATAGCTGCCTTTTTCGATTATGAAATTTGGCAGATGGATGTCAAAACAGCGTTCCTTAACAGTTTCCTTAAGGAAGAGTTGTATATGATGCAACCAGAAGGTTTTGTCGATCCAGAGAATGCTGACAAAGTTTGCAAACTCCAGCGATCCATTTATGGACTGGTGCAAGCATCTCGGAGTTGGAATCTTCGCTTTGATGAGGTGATCAAAGCGTTCGAGTTTATACAAGTTTACAGAGAAGCTTGTATTTACAAGAAAGTGAGTGGGAGCTCTATAGCGTTTCTAATATTATATGTGGATGACATATTACTGATTGGAAACAATATAGAAATGTTGGAACGCGTGAAGGAATATTTGAACAAGAGTTTTTCAATGAAGGACCTAGGAGAAGCTGCTTTCATATTAGGCATCAAGATCTATAGAGATAGATCGAGACGCTTAATAGGACTTTCACAAAGCACATAGCTTGACAAAGTTTTGAAGAAGTTCAAAATGGATCAGTCCAAGAAGGGGTTCTTGCCTGTATTGCAAGGTGTGAAGTTGAGTAAGACTCAATGCCCAGTGACTGCAGAAGATAGAGAAAAGATGAGTGTCATCCCCTATGCTTCAGCCATAGGCTCTATCATGTATGCAATGCTGTGCACAAGACCCGATGTCAGCCTTGCCATAAGTATGGCCGGAAGGTTTCAAAGTGATCTAGGAATGGAACACTGGACGGCGGTCAAGAATATCCTGAAGTACCTAAAAAGGACTAAGGACATGTTTCTCGTTTATGGAGGTGATCAAGAGCTCGTCGTAAAGGGTTACATCGATGCAAACTTTGACACTGATCCGGATGACTCTAAGTCGCAAACCGGATACGTATTTATTCTTAATGGGGGTGCGGTTAGCTGGTGCAGTTCCAAGCAAAGCGTGGTAGCTGATTCTACATGCGAAGCGGAGTACATCGCTGCCTCGGAGGCGGCGAACGAAGGTGTCTGGATGAAGGAGTTCATGACAGATCTTGGAGTAGTGCCTAGTGCGCTTAACCCAATGACTCTGTTTTGTGATAATACTGGTGCCATTGCTCTAGCCAAGGAACCAAGATTTCACAAGAGGACCAGACACATAAAACGACGTTTCAATTCCATCCGCGATTACATCAAGGAGGACGACATAAATATTTGCAAAGTACACACGGATCTGAATGTTGCAGATCCGATGACTAAACCTCTTCCAAGGGCTAAGCATGAACAACACCAGAACTGCATGGGTGTTCGATTCATTACAATGTAAATCACATAGTGATGTGAACTAGATTATTGACTCTAGTGCAAGTGGGAGACTGTTGGAAATATGCCCTAGAGGCAATAATAAATTGGTTATTATTATATTTCCTTGTTCATGATAATCGTTTATTATCCATGCTATAATTGTATTGATTGGAAACTCAAATACATGTGTGGGTACATAGACAACACTGTGTCCCTAGTAAGCCTCTAGTTGACTAGCTCGTTGATCAAAGATGGTTAAGGTTTCCTAGCCATTGACATGAGATGTCATTTGATAACGGGATCACATCATTAGGAGAATGATGTGATGGACAAGACCCAAACTATAAACGTAGCATATGATCGTGTCAGTTTATTGCTATTGTTTTCTGCATGTCAAGTATCTGTTCCTATGACCATGAGATCATGCAACTCCCTGACATCGGAGGAGTACCTTGTGTGTATCAAACGTCGTAACGTAACTTGGTGACTATAAAGGTGCTCTACAGGTATCTCCGAGGATGTCTGTTGGGTTGGCAAGGATCAAGACTGGGATTTGTTACTCCGTGTGACGGAGAGGTATCTCAGGGCCCACTCGGTAATACAACATCACAATGAGCCTTGCAAGCAATGTGACTAAAGTGTTAGCCACAAGATCTTGTATTACGGAACGAGTAAAGAGACTTGCCGGTAACGAGATTGAACTAGGTATAGAGATACCGACGATCGAATCTCGGGCAAGTAACATACCGAAGAACAAAGGGAACAGCATACGGGATTAACTGAATCCTTGACATAGAGGTTCGACCGATAAAAGATCTTCGTAGAATATGTAGGAGCCAATATGGGCATCCAGGTCCCGCTATTGGTTATTGATCGTAGAGGTGTCTCGGTCATGTCTACATAGTTCTCGAACCCGCAGGGTCTACACACTTAATGTTTGGTGACGATTAGTATAGTTGAGTTATTTTGTTGGTGACCGAAGGTTGTTCGGAGTCCCGGATAAGATCCCGGACATGACGAGGATCTCCGGAAGAGTCCGGAGGTAAAGATTGATATATGTGATAATAGTGTTTTGATCTCCGGAAGGGTTCCGGAATTCACCGGAAGGGGTTCCGGATGTTTCCCGAAATGTTCGGGTACGAGAACACTTTATTTGGGCCAAAGGGGTAAAGCCCACGAGGTATTGGAAAGTGCAAAAGGAAGTTTTGCTGCTGCCTTAAGCGGTACTACCGCTGGTAAGGCAGTACTACCGCGTAAGCGGTACTACCGCTTGTGTGAAGCGGTACTACCGCATAAGCGGTACTACCGCTTGTGTGAAGCGGTACTACCGCTCAAGCGGTACTACCGCTCGTGAGCGGTACTACCGCTTGTGCGCGGTACTGCAGGGATCCGAGTTGGACTCTTTCCCTGTGGGCCAAACTGACCTTGTGCGGGCAAAACCGACCTGGAGGAGGCTTTTACTCCAAGTTTAGACCCCAAGGCTCAACATATAAATAGAGGGGCAGGGCTAGCACACGGGACACATTCAGATTTCCCAAGCCGTGTGTCGGCAACCCTAACCCTCTAGTTCTCCCGTCATAATCTCCGTAGTGCTTGGTGAAGCCCTGTAGAGATTGTTCCTCACCATCATCACCACGCCGTCGTGCTGCCGGAACTCATCTACTACTTCACCATCGCTCGCTGGATTGAGGAGGTGAAGGCGTCATCAAGCCGTACGTGTGTTGAACACGGAGGTGCTATCCGTTCGGCACTAGTTCGTGATCGGATCGAGGGACGACTTGCGATTTGGATCGCGGAGACGTTCGACTACATCAACCGCGTTTCTTAACGCTTCCGCTTAGCGATCTACAAGGGTATGTAGATTCACTCTCCCTCTCATAGATGCTCATCACCATGGATAGATCTTGTGAGTGCGTAGGAAAATTTTTGTTTCACATGCAATGTTCCCCAACACCTTAAGCATGTGACCCTATAGGTTCGGTGAAGTATAGACATGACCGGAACTCTTTCCGATCAATGATCAATAGCGGAAGCGTGGACACCCATATTGATCCCTATACCCACACGAATGAATATTCGAGTGAACCTCCAGTTTCTGTGTGCTATTCCCTTTGCTTCACGATATGTTACAAACACCCGAGGTGAGACTTATCGGCATCCCCGTGGATCAACAACTTGTCCACTATGCCAGTTACCTCGTTACTGGTTTTGTTCTCTTATCTCGTTTCCGCGTTCCGGCAACCATGTGATCAAATCACATTGTGTCTGGCCAGACGATGATGGATACCGTAACACCGAGAGGGCCCAAAGAATATCTCTCCATCGTCGGAGGAGCAAATGCCAATCTTGAGCTATCAAGTTACTTGTCATTCTTTTCCGTGAACCCGTAAGCCGCTGTAATAGCCATCCTATTACAGATGATGTTTAACAAACCCCAAAGTTCACAAAGCAAGCACGAAGGAACTCGATACTCTCATGGTCTAAGGAATTATGCAAACATTAACTTTCTCTATGTTATTAACCATTAACTTGTGACGAATGTATCTCATAGCATAACATCAATCGGGTCGATTCAACACAAGTGTTCTTCTAACATTGTGCCCTCAAAAGTTGCCTGGCATAGACATGCCCATGATCAGGAAAACGTGATCATCATGCAATACTTGAGCTTGTCTTAGAGGCCAGACTAGGAATACATTTTACCATTTATTATTCCACATGTACACATGGGTTTTCCTCAGAGCCTTTATGGATATACGGGCTCGGGAACCATAGCAGTTATAGCACGGAATATAAACATAATTACGAACATGGAGATAATAATAACATTTATTATTGCCTCTAGGGCATATCTCCTACAGACTCCCACTTGCACTAGAGTCAATAATCTAGTCAATGCTAATGCACTTTACACCTATGGCATACCGGTGTAAAATATGCTTCGCTTGTGGTATAGTCTTTGTCCAACGGAACTGAGAACTTCAGGTTCGTGTGTATCTATGCATATCCTCGTGCTTTCACGCTTTCACAAAATTCATATTTTGTGTGGACTTGGCTTTGTATATATGTGAATCACTGGTCGAACCAGGATTCCTCGGACTGAGCTATGGACCAACTATCTTCAATAGTGTTCCATTGACCAATGCCATCTTGGAACCATAGTAAGTTAATGAATGAACCCTATGATTCAACATCTTGTTTGTCGCTTCTAAAGCATCAAGATACTTAGCCTTTGTTATAGAATTCGCCATAGTAACCTGTTTGGAACAATTCCAACTTACTGTGCCACCTGTTATAGAATTCGCCATAGTAACCTGTTTGTATTACACAAAACCCTTAACTTAAATTGAAAATCGCATGGAGCATGGAAGAAGACTGTACCGATGTAATTACTTACAACGAGCACTTCATAATCTCCGCTTGCGAGAAAACATGTCATCAGTGCTACTTTAGTACTCAACGACATTTTTCACTGTTGTCCCATGATCAGTACTTTGATCACTTTGGTATCTATACTCGCAACTGCTTGGGAGTACCGGACATATCTGGTTGTTTTACATATCATGGAATACATGATTAATCCAAACACAAAACTGTGTGGAATCTCCATCATTTGTTTTGCTCATCAGTGTTTTTAAGACACCGAGTCTTGCTAAACTCTTTCCATGTGACTTCGGCAAGAAACACCTTTTGGTGCTCTCACGCTAAAATATTTTAGCATCCTGTCAATATGTATTCTTGGCTTAGCCTATTAGGCAATTTTATCTCCATAGATAATTATGCCCAACATTGAGGCTACCTAGCCCAAGTACTTCATTGAAAACTATTTTTCAATGAAGTCCTAATTCGTGTCAATAAATTTATATTATTTCCAATCAACAATGTGTCAAGCACACAAGTTTTTAGAAATGTTATTATGCTCCCACTTACTTTCTTGTAATCACAAGCATCTTCGCTATCCTTTGATGAAATCAAACTCTTTTGACTATCAAACCGAAGATTCCAACTCCACTATGCTCTCTTTTATCCTTTTCTGGATCTCTGAAGTTTGCACACTCACTAGCATCCTCTGGATTGACAAAATACTTTGGACTGCATCACTCGCAAGTCCTATGTTGTATTTTCATCTCATGGAAATCCTTTTGGCATCCATGTATCATATCTCATGATTGAAATATGTATTAATTGCTAGTTTAACCGAACCAACTTTAAGCATCGCTACGGAGAGACAATCTCGCCGTAGTTAATTCCTTGAATTTGTTATAAGCAACAAGTCGAGCTTTATGGATAAAACACTTTTATCCGTATCAGTTTATAGTTCCGTTAATATTCGTCAGACTCTAAGTCTTTCGAAGGGTTTATCAAGATCTAGTCTTGAATCATTTATGGATACTATCTCAGATTATATTGGCTTTTAGCTAATTCCGGAGTCAGGGCCCCTCAACGCTTCCTTGTGTTTCGTAGGTATACTGTTGTCTAACAACAATATCTCATTTGCGCACCTGAGAGGTTTGCACGAGTTTTGCCTACGTGGTTCAGCTGCAAGTTCGATCGAAGTCCATACATCTCATGTAGAGGCTTCCGTATCAGTCGCAGTAGGAACCTCTGGAATTACTTCCAAGGTTTCTGTCGCTTGACCTGATGATGCAGATACTATTATCTCGTCGAATTGTACTGTCCTCCCACTCACCTTTTTGTAAGAAACATTTTCTGCAAAATCATACCGTTCTTTGTGGCAATCTTTTGCCTTGGTATAGTGATGGAAAATACCCAATAATTTGGGATAACCTACAAAGTAGCACTTGTCTGATTCGGAATAGGTTTGTAAAATACTTTACACAATCCCCATATTCCAAATGTTAAGAAAAGACATAACATGATTGGGCGTACCATACCATGGCTTCTTTTCAACAGATCTGATGGCGCTCTTTTCAGTGTAAAAGCCGCAGTCTCAAATGCATTACTTTAAAAGGGATAATGGCAAATTGATTTATGTCATCTTTGATCTTACCAAGTCATAAATGGTTTGATTACATCTTCACGGACATTCCACTCACAGTGGTGTTCCAGGAGGTGTAAGTTATGAAATTCTTTTCACAACTCATCAGACATTCGCTAAACTTGCAACTCAAATATTCCATTCAGCAATCTAATTGCAGAAACATAATTTTCTTGTTACAATAATTTCTACTTCATTGTGAAAAACTTTTGAATGATTTCAAAAGATCCAGACTTATGTCTCATCAAGTAAATATCCATCTATCTACTTGAGTCATTTCTGAAGATGGACAAATCCACTGCCAGCAACAACCTTTATCGGACTACACACATCAAAATGTATGATCACTAATAAGTTTGTTTGCTTGTTCCTTATGGCATGTGAACGGTATTTCAGTCACTTCACTTTTCAGACGAAAGTTGCAAGTGTCAGATGATTCATAATCAAATGACTTCAAAATCCATCATTATGGAGTTTTTTCATCCGGGTTTCCCCAATGTGACCAAATGCAGTGCCACACATATGTGCTATTTTTTTAGTCTTGCGACCTTTAGCGTCAGTGTCACCGATGTATTATATTATTATCAATATTCATAACATACATCTCATTCATAATGAAAGTATGGCCCTTATGTTATTCATAACATCGAAGAAAAATCGTTCTCTCATGAACAACCTTCTTGCAACAAACAATATGCAATGGGCTAGAGTGAATAAAACTCTAAAATGAATTATGAAAATAAATACAGAGGTAATACGCAGATGGAAGGTGTAGTAACTTTTACTATGTTCCCAGCGCGTATCTAAACCTCATTTCTGGCTAGTCTTTTAGGTCGTAGTAGTTCTTGCATCGAGTTGCAATAGAATACAATCGAACGGGTATTCCTGTGAGCAATCACAATACCTAAGAATCAGTGACTAACAGTTTAATCACAATTCCCAAGAACTATTTCTTTGACCAGCCTTCTATACATCTATAACTTGTATGACATTCATACATGAGCTGGACATTCCAGTCTTCACTCTTTCTGCCTTTATACTTGTAACAGTTTTACTTCCAATATTTCTCCTACTCTCAGAAGAAGCACCCAACTTAAGAGTGGCTCAGACCCGGACTTCCTAGGTGTGTAAGTCTTACTAACACCCTTTGGACATTTCCTTTCTCTTTAAGTTGTTTGTTTTATTCACCATCATCACATGACAGGCGTTCTTCTGGATCCCTCTCTTATCAGTCAAATGCATTGTAAACACTTTACTAATACTTTGCAAACAAACATAGCTTTGGATATCTCATATCTTTTAGCCTTTGTTTGTATCTGACCATAAATATCACATAACTATCCCAAACTTTCGAAGTTCGGGTCTCATGGAAGCAAATATATTGCACTTGACCGTAACGGAATTCTAGCTTTTTGGATCGAAGGATGAGAGTCACATCATCCATAGCATTAGCGAGAGAATACCGGAAGCATGCGATAGGACAAAGTCCTTCTCGGCACTCTTGAGGACAATCCTGACATTACGTTACCAATCGTAAAGTTTTAACCAGATATTTAATAGCTTATTCAATTTAATAGGGAAGGTGGAAATGCGAGCCAATATTCTACAACTATTATGCAAATCACACTTGGATTTTGTTCATAATTAATTGCACTGAGAATTAAACAAGTTAATTCTACAGTGCGCTCCCACTCAAATCAATATCTCTCATAATTGATTTTGAGTGATACAAGACCCATATTACAATTCAACGCCAAGGATGTATCCATCTCAAGTGACGAGAATTGCAATCGGTAGTCCAACTTGCCAAGCACATATTTATGTCACCCTAATAAAAAGCGACTACCACGCAATCAAAAAGGGTGCAACATAAAGGATAAACATCTCTGGTAATTCATAATAGCATGATATGGTATAGCCCTTTCTGACGGAGAAGTCTTTAATTTCTTCGTCTTCGGCATTTGCGTCGGTGTCCACCTTCGCAAAGATTGCCACCACCTTGTCGATGCAATAAATAATACTGCTATCTCTATAACTAATAAAATAATGCATTACAACAAGGTTGACACACAGGTCATTTGAGTTGACAATCATATGGCTCCAGCCATCATGCCGAATCATGACACGTAGGTCATGTTAATTAATTTACATTATATAGTCATTTCATACATAATCAAATTAAATATGATGAAGACTATACCACATCTCATGCACATCTCATGTCATCCTGCAAAACCAAGTTAGACGCCTCTAATCGGTTTATGCAAAATTTTATTTTACATGGCTTCTAAGGTTTCGAAACAAACCGAAGCTACCAACGTTCATCATCAAGTATGATTATTCAAGTCGCTAGATTAACTTTGTGGGGCGTATGAAACACGAGATAATAAAATCTTGAGCCCCATACTGAACTTCGTCATACGCAAGAACCCCATGCAGATCATATCTGCATTGCCCTTTAGTCTGCGAAACAGCCATCTTTCTTTAACTATGGAAGAACCCAAAGAACTGAAGCACTACGTTGATCTGTCAACCAGCATACTCAGGAGCAACATGGAAGGATCGCGGATTGCCAGAACATTGTCAGTTTCCACCATGCCGTCAAGATCAGGACTACGCAAATTCAAGGGAATCAACAAGAACATCGGCTAAGAGATTTCATCTACTACACGCACAAATAATTTTCAGCAATAGATCTCATCTACTACAAAATTATATTGTGCAACACCCATACATCTCATGTATTCTAGATCGTAACCTGCATCTACGCATAGCACAGCTCATGATGCCACTGTAGGGTAACACAGCAGAAAACAAAAATTTTCCGCAGTACGAACAAGCTCTGGATCACTATGGAGATGCATACAAGGTTTTTTATCTGATCGTTACCGACTCGTAGCGCAGCGGAAGTAGAGTCGATGAAGATCGGCAGTGCAGATCCCCGCAGCTAGGATTTACAACCTCCCAACCGCGAGGATGTTCTCCCTCGTCTGCTCCCCGGACAGTCCCTCGAACAGCCCTTTGGGAGGCAGTCAGACAGTCCCCCGGACGGTGTCTCAGACAGCCCTCCGGGAGGAGCCCCGAATCTCGGACAGTAACTCGCACACCCCTTCGGGAGGACCCTCGAACAGCCCCTCGGGCAAAAGATCGAATATACGACCTCTCTACGGGGTTGCACACATACGGAGTCATCTATCCGGCAGGGCTTCGCCGTCCAGAACTAGTTCCCACCGGAACCCAGACAACTTTTCGGCTCTATGAAACTATTTCGTGGGATGGAGAGAGAAAGCCAGATCATGCATGGCACTTGTATGAGAGTAAGGAGTGAGTGTGGAGAGCTCCTCTCCACCTCTATTTATAGGAAAACCAAGGGGTAGGATGGCACATGTAAATACCAAAACACCCATGCTTTATATCACACATAAAGGGCATAAAGGGCATAAAAGGAAGGCAAGTGGAGCTCCATGGAGGAGCTCCACCCTTGGCTGCCACCCCATGGGGGCCCCCCAAATAGAGGTTCCCTAGTCCCCAAGTCCTTCTCGAAGCCTTTTGGGAAAAGCCCTAAAAGGTGGCTTTCCATAAAGTAACCAAAAAGCACTTTCACTATTCACAAAGACATTTTTCCGCGACCGTTAATTCCGAAAATATTTCTGTAGGCCCAGAACATTTCCAGTACCCACTAAAATAATTCTGGATGCATTCCGAAACATTTCCGGATCAATGTTTTACTTAAGCGAAAAGCAACCATAGCAATTCCGGCTGCACCGGAACATTTCTTGTTTTTCTCTCCGGAAAAATTCCAGAAGTTCACAAAACAATTCTGGTACCTCCAAAATGTTCCAGGCACATGCCGAAACCTATTTGGCTTAATGGTTTACTCCCAAACAACTTTTGGGTTTTACCGAAACTTTTCCGGTGTTCTCTCCGGAACATTTCCGTTGTCTCCGAAACTTTTCCGGTGACATTCTCTCAGACTCCCTGTCTAGTATTCAGCAGATAGATGACCCTTAAGCATGTGACCCTATAGGTTCGGTGAAGTATAGACATGACCGGAACTCTTTCCGATCACTGATCAATAGCGGAACCGTGGACACCCATATTGATCCCTATACCCACACGAATGAATATTCGAGTGAACCTCCAGTTTCTGTGTGCTATTCCTTTTGCTTCATGATATGTTACAAACACCCGAGGTGAGACTTATCGGCATCCCCGTGGATCAACAACTTGTCCACTATGCTAATTACCTCGTTACTGGTTTTGTTCTCTTATCTCGTTTCCGCGTTCCGGCATCCATGTGATCAAATCACATTGTGTCTGGCCAGATGATGATGAATACCGTAACACCGAGAGGGGCCAAAGAATATCTCTCCATCATCAGAGGAGCAAATCCCAATCTTGAGCTATCAAGTTACTTGTCATGCTTTTCCATGAACCCGTAAGCCACCGTAATAGCCATCCTGTTACAGATGACGTTTAACAAACCCCAAAGTTAACAAAGCAAGCACGAAGGAACTCGATACTCTCATGGTCTAAGGAATTATGCAAACGTTAACTTTCTCTGTGTTATTAACCATTAACTTGTGACGAATGTATCTCATAGCATAACATCAATCGGGTCGATTCAACACAAGTGTTCTTCTAACATTGTGCCCTCAAAAGTTGCCTGGCATAGACATGCCCATGATCAGGAAAACGTGACCATCATGCAATACTTGAGCTAGTCTTAGCGGCCAGAATAGGAATACATTTTACCGTTTACTATTCCACACGTGCACATGGGTTTTCCTCAGAGCCTTTGTGGATATACGGGCTTGGAAACCATAGCAGTTATAGCACGGAATATAAACATTATTACGAACATGGAGGTAATAATAACATTTATTATTGCCTCTAGGGCATATCTCCTACACGACAATCTTCATTGACCTTGTATGCGCTACGAGTCGGTAATGATCGGATCAAAACCTTGTATGCATCTTCATAGTGGTCCTGGGCGTGTTCGTAGTGCGGAAATTTTTTGTTTGCTGTCGCGTTCCCCTACATTGGCCTTCGCCTTGGAGTCTTTCCAAGCACTAGTGAGCTGTTTGTCCTTGTCTTCAAGGGCCTGCTTCATGGTTTCTACAGAAATACAGGTCCCGAGCCTCGTATGCAGACGTGTGTTTTCACTACGAACGTCAGTTGAAGCGAAGTTACTCGGATCAAAGGGAAGAAACGCTACAAAAAGCACTCGGGATGTTTAGCTTACCTCCAAGGATCTTCTTCTCTTGCTCAAGGTGAGTACTGTTGTGCTTATCGGCTTCCAGGTCGACGCGGAGCTGAATTAGCTCTTTTTCCATGTCAGCATAGCGGGTGCCGAGCTCGCAAGTTCTCTGTCAAGGAGAAAATATGAGAAGACCGATCAGTCGGCAGTAAAAACAAAAATCCTTCTAAGGAACAAGCTCGATCTGTTCGATATTCTCAAACAATACTACTAAGGGTCCAGAAACCGCATCATTCACTTGGTCAGCCGAGTGAGGAATTGTACTCCGAGTACAAGAATCACCAAAATCCTAGTTCTAGAGACTCCCGTCGATTGCCTGCAATTGATGGCAGTCTCGGGGACTACACCCTGTGGGTGCACTCAGCGTGCCCCCACTAGAGGAATTCCACTCGGATAGACATGCAAAAAACCGAGTGAAGACTTTGTTCAAAGAAAAAACCGAGCTTCATCGTTGTGCAAACAGTCAACGGCAGTCTCGGGGACTACACCCAGTGGGTGCACTCAGCGTGCCCACAATGGAAGACGAGCACACCCGGTGGGTGTACCCCGTGTATGCCCACTGGCGGAAACACAACTGTCCACTCGGACATGCGCCAAGTAAAAAAGCAAATTCAAAGAACTCAAAGACTCCAGCCAACTGCAAGCAGTCGGCTACAGCCTCGGGGACTACACCCAGTGGGTCCACTCAGCGTGCCCCCACTGGAAGAAAGACATCCCAGTTTCAAATCAAATGACAAACGAACTTACAATTGTACTTACTCGGACGTTGGTCTTCAAAGCTTCACTAGCGTCGTATGCCTCCTTCAAATGCTTGTTCATCATTTCAACCTGGATCATGGCCTCCTTGCTTGCTCCCACTTGGTCCTCCGGGGCCCTCGACAGGGAGAACATGTGGAAGTGAGCAGACGACGGAGCTGGCACTGGTGGAGGAGTCGGGGCAGCAACCGTCAAAGCAGTCGGCTTCGCAATCCCGACAACAGTCTGAGTTGAGGCACTCGGACTTGCATGCCTCTTGACAACACTGGTTGGAGGAACCTGACTCGGTCGGCTCTCGGGAGCCCCTGGCACGACACCATCAGCAGGGTAATGGTGTCCTGGATTAGGGGGTACCAACCAAGTTGGCCCACAGTCCACGGGCCGAGCTGATGGCCCACAGATCTCTTAAGAAAGGACTTCGGAGGCTCCAACCCAGGCGTGGTGAAGACAGGCTCTGCCGAAGACTTGGCGTGTACCCCAAGAAGTAGCCCATGGGCAAATGTGTAATTCCTCAACCAATAACCGACCATGTGTAACCCTAGGCACCCCTAGCATCTATATAAGCTGAGGGGTTTATCTCGTCAGGGGCGGCCCATTCATCATTCACCCTAGGGTTAGACCATGACATTACGACTTAGATCAACAATCTCGTGGTAGATATATGTACTCTGTACTATCCACCATATCAATACAATGAAAAGCAGGACGTAGGGTATTATCTCTTCGAGAGAGCCCGAACCTGGGTAAAATCCTGTGTCCATGTTACCATCGCTCCAAGACACCTAGCTTAGGACCCCTACCTCGAGATATGCCGGTTTTAGTACCGACATTGGTGCTTTCATTGAGAGTTCCTACTGGTAGTCTCCGCGGTGCGATGAGAATTTAGATCGGCTCTGACGCGATCTACACGTCGGAACCGAGCTTCATCGTTGACGTCGGCATCTTCGTCGCCAACTCGACTAGTCACCTCGGCTAGACCGAGGATTACGCTCCACATCAGATCGTCAAGATCGGATGGGTGCCTTCATCATTAACTCTGATCTCAACCGAGGTCATGGAGGAATTCGTCCATGGAGCTCGGGGGCTCGACGTCAACATTGCCCTCGGGCGACCATGCTGTTTTTTCTGGACAGCGGATTCGTGTTCACCATCCCCGCCTCCTCAAGCGTCGTTTTGACGATTTCTTTGGTGTAATTGTGAAGAATTGATTCTACAATAACCATGTAAAATTTCGTCGCGTTTCGATGAAGGAATCTCCGGCAATCTCCGATATACCAGAGCCCTGTTGAATGTGGACGGGAATCTGGACGAGTTTGGGCCGAGGAGTCCAGCAGTTAGCTCGGACATCTTTTGAAAGATCCAACCATTCATCGGCTGCGGAATTCCTATATCGATCACCCCTAAAAATTTCAGCTCGATCCGATCGTTCAAAATCCGGGAAACGTCCGATGAATGCATCAATTTTCGGATCTGTTTTCTGCGCGAAAACGAATCCGACCAGAGTTCATCTTTTTGATGAACATGTTATCGGACATCCTTTTTGCAGGAAATTTTTCTAGAGTATTGTCTTTTGTTCTCAAACACGTCCCTACAAGTTATAAAGCCTTTTCCGAGGTAATCTTCACCGTCGCACCGGTGTCAAACCAGCCCGACCACGTTGCTCCACGGCGGCCGACCTACGACAGCATCGACTGCGCCGTCGCTTCATCGAGCCGACGACGACCACCACGGACCATCACCTCGGCGAGCCGACCAAGAGTTCGGCATCGCGTAGGACAAATCATCGTTAAGATCACATCGTCGCCCCATGGATTGAGCGGGCTGGGCACGCCGACATCGCCGCGTGGTCGCTTCTTCAAGCCGAAGTCCACCATGCCGACCTGCTTTGACACCTCGGCTCTCATGGGGGATCCAACCTCACCTTACCGACCTGCTTCATTATCTCGGCTAGACCGGGGGCTTTGCCATCACTTCATCGACATACTCCTAGAGTTTCGTCATCACCCCGCCGACCAGCTTCGTCACGATAGCTGGACCGGGGGCTTCGCCATCTCTTCATCAACCTACTCCGGAGACTTCGGCGTCACTAGCCGACCAGCTTCATCACGACTGCTGGACCGGGGGCTTCGCCTCGCCACATCGATCGTATTGCATCGCCACTTCGTCAAGCCGAGCTCTTCGCTTGGGCACCTCGGAACCGGCTTGGGGGCTGGGACCTCGGCCAGGCCGAGGACTACGCACCACGTCTGATCGGTCAGAGGTCAATGGGCGTCTTTGTCCCGCCACAAGCCCGGACCGCGTAATCAACACCGAGCACATTAACCAGCTAAGTCGCTTTCATGCTCATTTTTTTTTAATGTTTAATTTTTGTTTGGCTCCACCAAGCATTATATTTGTATTAAACAAAAAAGTTGTTTGTTAAAAACACTTCCTTTACCCAGGTTAACTGGGGGCTCTTAAATTTATATGAGCCATTCTACAATAAAGTTTTTCTTCTTAGTCGTTGCAAAGTCTTTTTCTACCACTCCTGTTTCGACTCGAGTGTATGGTCAATAGCCGAATGGCCTAGTTTCGCTCTAAAGCCGCTCGAGTCTAGTTCGCTAAACTGGCCTGAGAAACACTCCGCCTTCGGGAAGGGAGGTTGAAGCCGAAGGCTAACCCACTTGAAGTCTAGAGATCGGATGTGTCATGTTAAAGCACGACGGAAGTACAACTTAATTTTAAAGACCAATTTCGGATTGGCACCAAAAAACTTGATTTAATTTAGACGTAAAGTTCTTATGTGAGTTTTTGGTTTTTTGAGCTTATGGCACTTTTAACCTATTTGTGTGTCTCCGAGTATAACTCTCGCAGGACAATGCATGGCGCCTTTAAAACATCGACAATATTAAATGGGGGGCTGCGACTAGAGCCGAACCCACCAAAAGCCAAGGTACTCCATGGAGTCCTTGGCAAAACGTTCTCGGATATTGCTTTATATGCATCGGTTTCGAATTGTGTCTTTGGTCAATAGTTGGGTTGCCCGGCTCCTGTGCTTACTCCTTACGTTCCCGATTGTTTGGCTAAGGGTAAAGGGAGAACCACTGCGATTGTACTTCCGGTTTAACTGGTCAAGTACCTCAGTGGAGAAAGCAGTAAACTGACTCTCACAATAAGCGTAAACTGGTCAGCGATCTGATGACTGTGTCGAACTACAGATCGATAGAGGTTACCCCGTGTTACACGATGGGCCTTTCATAAAATTGGCCGAAGTGTTAATGGTGTAGGGGAACGCGACAGAAAACAAAATATTTCGGTACAGCGAGCACGCCCAGGATCACTATGGAGACTGCATACAAGGTTTGATCTGATCCATACCGACTCGAAGCGCAGCGGAAGAAGACTCGGTGTAGATCGTCGGTGCAGATCCCTGCAGCTAGGATTTACAACCTCCCAACCGCAAGGATGTACTCCCACTCCGGACAGCCCTTCGGGAGGCGGTTGGACAGTCCCCCAGACGATGTCGCGGACAGCCCTTTGGGAGGACCCTCGGAACCTAAACAGTAACGCGGACAGCCCTTCGGGAGGACGCCGGAAACTCAAATGGTAACTCGAACAGCCCTTCGGGAGGACACTCGAAAACAGCCCCTCGGGCAAAAGATCGAAACTACAATCTCTCTACGGGGTTGCACACATACGGTGTCAGCTATCCGGCAGGGCTTCGCCGTCCAGAGCTAGTTCCTGCCGGAACCCAGACAGCCTTTCGGCTCTACGAAACTATTTCGTGGGAGGGAGAGAGAAGCCAGACAAGTCAAATGGCATGTGTATGAGAGCAAGGATGAAGCATATGGGGCTGCCCCCTCCCCTCTATTTATAGGAAAGCCAAGGGGTAAAGATGGTTTTCACAAATACCAAAAGTGCCCCCACTTTATGCCTTTTCTAAAAAGAATAAAGCAAAGAAGGGTGGCAAGTGGACCTCCGTGGAGTCCCACCTCCCTTGGCCGGCCACATCTTGGGGGCCCCCCCATGGGGGGTTTCCTTGGCCACCAAGTCCATCTAGAGTCCTTTTTGGAAATATCCAAACAGGTGCTTTCCCAAAAATATCCAAAAAGCACTTTCACTATTCATGAAGACATTTTTCTGCGTCCGATAAATCCCAAATTATTTCTGTGTGCCTAGAACAATTCTGTGTGCCTAGAACAAATGGCTTTCTGAAGTTTGCATACCTTTCCAGCATCCTTATGGACGACAAAACCTTCTGGTTGTATCATGTATACATCCTCTTTGAGATTTCCATTTAGGAAAGCCGTTTTGACGTCCGTCTGCCATATTTCATAATCGAAATAAGCAGCAGTTGCTAGTAATATCCGAACAGACCTAAGCATAGCTATGGGCGAGAAAGTCTCGTCGTAGTCCACTCCTGGAACTTGCGTGAACCCTTTCGCGACAAGTCTAGCTTTGTGGATAGTAATGTTACCATCCGCGTCCGTCTTTCTTTTGAAAATCCATTTACAACCGATGGGCTTAACGCCCTCTGGAAGTTTTTCCAAGTTCCAAACTTGGTTTTCGTACATGGATTCCATCTCGGATTTCATGGCCTTGTGCCATTCTTTTGAGCTGGGCCCTGCCATCGCTTCCTTGTAGTGCGTAGGTTCATCGTCTTCAAGAATGAAGATTTCGTTATGAAACCATTCAGGTGGCTGGATAGCCCTACCTGATCTGCGCGGTTCAGTTACAACATTGTCTGAAGTTTCCACATCACATGCGACAACTTCCGGCTCGGTTGTAGGGATAATTAGCGGAATTTCTTCCGGTTCCTTAGCCATATCAACGGTCGCCGAAGATTCACTAATCTCATTAAGTTGCACTATCCTCCCACTTGGTTCTTTAGCGAGAAATTATTTCTCGAGAAAGTGTCCAACCTTTGCGACAAACACCTTGCCCTCGGTGTGGTTGTAGAAGGAATACCCAACGGTGTTTTTGGGATAACCTACAAAGTAACATTTGTCTGATCTGGGATCGAGTTTGCTTGGCTGTAAACGCTTTACGTATGCCTCACAACCCCAAATTTAAGATGCGACAAACTGGGTTTCTTCCCATTCCACATCTCATGTGGTGTCGTCTTAACAGACTTAGACGGTGCTCTGTTTAGTGTGTGGGCGGCAGTTTCTAGTGCGTGACCCCAAAAAGATATCGGTAGATCTGTAAGAGACATCATCGACCTTACCATGTCTAACAAGGTTCGGTTACGTCGTTCCGACACTCCGTTTCCCACCCCATGCGGCTGTGTTCATTGGACCACATACATCACTATGTATTATTTCCAATAATTCACCCGCCCGTTCAGGATGACCCGTGAACGGCGTCTTGGTCATTTTTCCCATCAGACAAGCTTCACATGTGTCAAATGATTCAAAATCAAAGGACGGTAAAACTCCATCTTTATGGAGTCTTTGCATGCGTTTCTTTCCGATGTGGCCACGGCGACAGTGCCATAAGAAAGTGGTGGTGGTATCAGCCTTCTTAAGGCGTTTAGCATTCACGTTAAAGACATCATTTCCGCATTCAAGATTTAGAATGAAAAGGCCCCCAACAATGGGTGCAAATACATAAAACATATCCTTACAATAAAGTGAACAACCATTGTTCTCAGACTTGTACGAATACCCATCGTGTACTAAACATGATCCGGAGATAATGTTTCTACACAACAGTGGAACAAAATAACAGTTATTTAGTTCTAAGATAAATCCCGAAGGGAGACGTAGAGGCATAATGCCGACGGCTTGAGCGGCGATCCCATTGCCGTTCCCGACGCGCATCACGACTTCATTCTTTGCTAGCTTGCACACCTTCTGAAGTCCCTGTATCGAGTTGCAAATGTGAGCAACCGATCCGGTATCAAATACCCAAGACTTAGAATTTTCGCTAGCAAGCAAAACGTCAATGACATTAACTTGTATAACAATTATACCTTTTCCGGTTTTCCCGGACTTCTTATCTTCCAGATACTTCTTGCAGTTTCTCTTCCAGTGTCCTGTGCCCTTAGAATTGCTTTGGGAGCCGGTCTTACCGGCGCCCTTGCCTTTCTTTGGCTTGCCTTTCTTTTTGAAACTGGCGGTTTTATTCACAAGCAACACTTGCTTGCAATTTTCCGCAGTCCTCCTTCCGTAGTTTTTAGCATGGCGAGCACCTCTTTCGGTGTTTTCTCCATCCCACTCATGTTGTAGTTCATCATAAAACCGTCGTAAGACGGGGGGAGTGAAGAAAGCAGCATGTCCATCATATGGTCAGGTGGAAGTGGAAACTCCAGGGTTTTAAGCCTTTCAGCATAGCCAATCATTTTGACTACGTGCTCGCCAACTAAACTACCCTCAGCCATCTTGCAATCCATCAAGGCCTTCATGACATCAAATCGTTCAGACCTTGCGGTTTCCTTGTACAGGGCATCCAAATCCCGGATCATATCGCGGGGTTTATGGAATTCAAAACGTTTTTGAAGCCCTGCACTCATGCAAGCTAACATGAGGCACTGCACTAAGTTGTGATCATCATCCTTAGTGGCCCAGACATTCTGCTCAACTTCCGGGGCATCTGCCGCCGGTTTAGCTGGAAGAGCAGTTTCAAGCACATACATTTTCCTAGCGCTCCTGAGGACAATCCTCAGGTTACGGACCCAGCCCGCATAGTTGTTTCCAGTCGCAGCTAACTTCTCTTTTTCTAACATCGGGCCAAAGTTGAACGCGGTGTTGCGAGCCATTTGATCTACAACGGAAAACACAAGTTTCACTTACACTTTGTTTATAATGATTTTGGCACTAGTGAATAAACAATTTTATTCTAAAGTGCGCTCCCACTCAAATCAATATCTCTCAAAATTGATTATGAGTGATTCAAGATCCAAATTTCAATTCAAAGCAAAGGATGCATCCATCTCAAGTGACGAGAATTTCATTTGGTAGGCCAACTTGCCAATCACATCTCTATGTGACTCTTGTTCATCTTTCGATGCGTGTGTTCCGAGCTCATGACTTTCATGCCCGAACGTCAAGACAACCAAGTGATCTCGCTGCGAGGTCTCAACTCACATGCCCCACACTTCTCTAATCGTTCGTACCTATGCATCCATGTGATACCCCAAAGAGATAGGTGCCGTGACGGTGCTACACTTGGGAGAAAACTAACTACTTGATATTTTTAAGTGAGAGATCACCCTAATAAAAAGCGACTACCGCGCAATCAAAGGGTGCATTCATAAGGGATAAACATCTCTGGCAATTCATAATAGCATGATATGGTATAGCCCTTTCTGATGGAGATGTTAAGTATTTCTTCGTCTTCGGCATTTGCGTCGGTGTTCACCTTCGCGAAGATTGCCACCACCTTGTCGATGCACCAGATAATATTTGCTATCTCTATAGGTAATAAAATTAGTGCATTACTTAAGGTTGACACGCAGGTCATTAAAGTGACAATCATATGGCTCCAGCCATCATGCCGAATCATGACACGCAGGTAATGTTAACAAATTTACATCATATAGTCATCTCATACATAATCGAATTAATATGAGCTTTGCTATACCACATCACATCACATGCACATCCTGCAAAACCAAGTTAGACGACTCTAATCGGTTTATGCAAAATTTTATTTTACGTGGCTTCTAAGGTTTTGACTTAAACCGCAGCTACCAACGTTTTATCATCAAGTATGATAATTCAAATTGCTAGATTAACATCTCGGGGTGTATGAAACACGAGATAATTAAATCTCGAGCCCCATACTAAACTTCGTCATACGCATGACCCCCGTACAGATCATATCCGCAATGCCCTTTCATCTGCGAATTTCATCTTTCTTTGGACTATGGCGGAACCCAAAGAACTGATAGCACTTCCTTGATCAATCAGGATCGTGGATTGCCAGAACTTTGTGAAATTCCACCATGCTGTCTCGAGATTGAGCAAACGCAAATTCCAGGGAAGCAACAAGAACATCGGGTAACAGACTTCTTCTGCTACCCGCATAAATAATTTTCAGCAATAGATCTTATCTACTCCAAAATTATATTATGCAATACCCATACATCACCATGTATTCTAGATCGTAACCTGCATCTACGCATAGCACGGCTCTTGATGCCACTGTAGGGGAACGCAACAGAAAACAAAAATTTCGGTACAGCGAGCACGCCCAGGATCACTATGGAGACTGCATACAAGCTTTGATCTGATCCGTACCGACTCGAAGCGCAGCGGAAGAAGAGTCGGTGTAGATTGTCGGTGGACATCCCTGCAGTTAGGATTTACAACCTCCCAAATGCAAGGATGTACTCCCACTCCGGACAGCCCTTCGGGAGGCGGTCGGACAGTCCCCCGGACGATGTCGAGGACAGCCCTTCGGGAGGACCCTCGGAACCCGAACAGTAACCCGGACAGCCCTTCGGGAGGACGCCGGAAACTCGAACGGTAACTCGAAATGCCCTTCGGGAGGACACTAGAAAACAGCCCCTCGGGCAAAAGATCGAAACTACAATCTCTCTACGGGGTTGCACACATACGGTGTCAGCTATCCGGCAGGGCTTCGCCGTCCAGAGCTAGTTCCTGCCGGAACCCAGACAGCCTTTCGGCTCTACGAAACTATTTCGTGGGAGGGAGAGAGAAGCCAGACAAGTCAAATGGCATGTGTATGAGAGCAAGGATGAAGCATATGGGGCTGCACCCTCCCCTCTATTTATAGGAAAGCCAAGGGGTAAAGATGGTATTCACAAATACCAAAAGTGCCCCCACTTTATGCCTTTTCTAAAAAGAATAAAGCAAAGAAGGGTGGCAAGTGGAGCTCCATGGAGCCCCACCTCCCTTGGCCGGCCACATCTTGGGGACCCCCCCATGGGGGGCTTCCTTGGCCACCAAGTCCATCTAGAAGCCTTTTTGGAAATATCCAAAAAGGTGCTTTCCCAAAAATATCCAAAAAGCACTTTCACTATTCATGAAGACATTTTTCTGCGTCCGATAAATCCCAAATTATTTCTGTGTGCCTAGAACAATTCCAGTACCCACACAAACAATTTTGAACGCGTTCCGAAACAATTTCGGAACAATGTTTTCTTCAGCGAAAAGCTATCATAGCGGTTCCGGCTGCTCCGGAACATTTTCGGTTTTCTCTCCGGAAAAATGCCAGAATTTACCAAAACGATTCTGGCACCCTCCAAGATTTTCCAGACATGTGCCGGAACCAATTTGACTTAATGGAATACCCTGAAACAGCTTTTCAGTTTCACCGGAACTATTCCGGTGTTCTCTCCGGAACGTTTCCGTTTCGTCCGAAACTTTTTCGGTGATTTTCTCTCAGACTCCCCGTCTAGTATTCAGCAGATAGATGACCCTTAAGCGTGTGACCCTATAGGTTCGGTAAAGTATAGACATGGCCCGGAACACTTTCCGATCAATGATCAACATCGGAGCCGTGGACACCCATATTGACCCCTATACCCACACGAATGAATATTCGAGTGAACCTCCAGTTGCCGTGTGCTATTCCTGTTGCTTCACAATATATTACAAAACCCGAGGTAAGATTTATGCATCCCCGTGGATCAACAACTTGTCCACTATGCAAGTTACCTCGTTACCGGTTTTGTTCTCTTTACTCGTTTCCGTGTTCCGGCATCCCAGTGATCAAATCACAATGTGTCTAGCCAGACGATGATGGATACCGTAACACCGAGAGGGCCCGAGAATAACTCTCCATCGTCGGAGGAGCAAATCCCAATCTTGAGCTATCAAGTTACTTGACATACTTTTCCATGAACCCGTAAGCCGCCGTAATAGCCACCCATTTACGGATGACGTTTAACAAACCCCAAAGTTCATGAAGCAAGCATGAAGAAACTCGACACTCTCATGGTCTAAGGAGTTATGCAAACATTAACTATCTCTGTGTTATTAACCATTAACTCATGACGAATGTATCTCATAGCATAACATCAATTTGGGTCGATTCAACACAAGTGTTCTACTAACATTGTGCCCTCAAAATTGCCGGCATTGACATGCCCATGATCAGGAAAACAGGATCATCATGCAACACTTGAGCCAGTCTTAGAGGCAAGACTAGGAATACATTTTACCGTTTATTATACCACACGTGCACATGAGTTTCCCTCCGAGCCGCGTGGTTATTGCAGACTCGAGAATCATTGCAGTTATAGCATGGAACATAAACATTCATTACAAACTCGGAGATACAAAGTAACTAATATTACTGCCTCTAGGGCATATCGCCTACAAATGGCTTGATCTCGGCTGACGCCGAACACTAACCGGGGGCTAGTAACTGGCCTCCCAACTTTAAGCTCCTATGACTAAGTGAAAGTCATAAAGCCTACATATCTTATTGCCTCGTTTCCGCTAACACAACCGCCTCCGGGCACCGAGACGTCGGCTAAGGGTTGTCTTGTTATTGCAGAAACACCCTGCGTAGCATCTACAAAGGGGTGGAAGCCAACGATCGGCCACTTTCAGATTATAAACAGTCGCAACGGAGTCAAAATAACATATAGCATAAAGCTGCAAATACAGCTTACAAGCTGACTACCACAACATGTGCAAATTCGATAGGCCGATCAGTAATATTAACCATAAAGGTTGACTGTGTAAAACAAAGGACTTTTCGATAAGTCACCAAGCTTGCTTTCATAAAGGTGCTCGGCTTGTCCGAGGTCACTAATAGAAAAGCAGTTCGGCCGTCTTTAAAGAAACTGCACAATTTTAACCTCGAGTTTTTCGTGTAAAACACTTTGGACCTATAAAAGAGTCCAATAAACCGTACCAGGGGCTCCTTGAGGCACCTCGGCGCGGTTACTTCGGGACTCCTGGAGAGTACAACGTATCCACAGCATTTGTATTTAATATACAAGCACTGCCTTCCCATAAATCATTATAAAGCCACAATATGCATCAATTTGACTTGAGATCTGGTCAAGCTGGGTTGCCTGGCTCCTGTGCTTACCCCCTACGTTCCCGATTGTTCGGCTAGGGAGTAAAGGGAGAACCTCTGTGGTTGATACTACCGGGTTATCTGGGTTAGTACCTCAGACTGGGCAAAGCCGAAAGCTAGCAATCTCAAGAATATAATCGGTCGGCAACGACGGAAGTGAAAATCTCGGTTTTTTTAAAGCCAAATACTTCAGGAATTTTCCTCGAATTAATCTTCACTATTTTATCCCACCTAGATCGGAGGTGAAGTTACATCATCGTGGTTAGCCTGATAACCTGAGAAAAGGAACCTATAAAGGAACTATTTTTCTTAGAAGATCTTTCTTACGTTAAATAGTAATATAACATATCTCTTTGCGTACCTTTGTTTATAAAACCGTATGGCCGGATTGACTTGTTTTCCGTAAATCCTTGCCTTATAAAGGCTTTATAAAGTAGGAAAACACTCCTCGGCTACTGGCCGAGGAGGTTGAAGCCGATGGTCGGTCAACAAAGTTTGTACAATGCGGATCCGAGCATTAATGATGTAAAGTACTTTGATACATAGAATCATTACACATAAAATACTGGACAAGTGAATTTACTTCAAGCCGTCTATTAAAGAGTCGAGGGCCCAGTCTTGTTGAGACAGCCAAGCAGTCGGTATTAAATTTTGTGTCAAACGAATGTCGATCCTTAATTCGGCCACCCGTGCCCAAATTAAGGCTCAGGGGCTACTGGGCTTCGCGCTTCTCAATTAAAGACCATTAAAGGTGTACATCGATCCCCTGATCAGGTGTTGGCACCCGACCAGTGGATCGGGGGATAATGCATCGACGATTCAATGCAGAAATTTAAAGTGCAAAACAGCTTTCGAGGAGATTACGATCCTAGGTTGGTCGGTCGCACCCAACCTGAGTCTCGGAGCTATTCCACACAGCGTTTCCGTTCCTCAAAGTATGTTGCCGAGCAAGGAATCGATCCTCAGGCCGATTTCGCGAATTGACCTGAGTCTCAGGGGCTACTGGGATCAGCGGTTTTATTTTATCCTTCAGGTGCATCCCAGATTTTAGCTCGGCACACACCTTGAGGGCTACTGGCTATACATCTCGGCAGAGAATAAATTGCACAAATCGGAAAAATTCCGTAAAAAAATCAGCCCAAGGCCGAGGTGGTGCACCACCTCGGAAGCAGCCCAGCATAAAGCTCAGATGTTAGGGCTGGCTCCCTAGAGGGCTTTTTCGACATTAAGCTCGGTTGAACTCCTTCAACTTTTCTCGAGACCGAGGTAATCTATGACACCTCGGATGCCGACCTACGTTAGAGCTCGGCTGCAAAAAGATACCTCGGATGCAGTCCGGCGCTAGAGCTCGGCTGCAAGAGGACACCGCTGCATGGGAAAAAACTTTGAACCCGAGGTGTGGCGTAAAAATAACAAGGCATTGATAAAGGCCAAGAACTTAAAGGGGCTCCTCGGATACCGACGTGTGAACTCCTCGGATACTTGATGTGTGAACTCTCTTCGGACACACCTCGGCGATCCTCAAGATCTGAGATGGGAAGATTTGTTAAACCAGTTTTTAAGACCGACGACCGAAGACGAAGAATAGTTCGGAAGAACCGAGGAGCATCCCCAACTTGAAGACCGGTTCAGGGGCTACTGACGGTGTCCTGGACTAGGGGGTACCAACCTAGTTGGCCCGCAGTCCACGGGCCGAGCTGATGGCCCACCGATCTCTTAAGGAAGGACTCCGGAGGCTCCAACCCAGGCGTGGTGAAGACAGGCTCTGCTAAAGACTTGGCGTGTACCCCAAGAAGTAGCCCATGGGCAAATGTGTAATTCCTCAACCAATAACCAACCATGTGTAACCCTAGGCACCCCCAGCATCTATATAAGCTGAGGGGTTTAGCTTGTCAGGGGCGGCCCATTCATCATTCACCCTAGGGTTAGACCATGACATTACGACTTAGATCAACAATCTCATGGTAGATATCTATACTCTGTACTATCCCCCATATTAATACAATGAAAAGTAGGACGTAGGGTATTATCTCTTCGAGAGAGCCCGAACCTGGGTAAAATCTTGTGTCCATGTTACCATCGCTCCAAGACGCCTAGCTTAGGACCCCTACCTCGAGATATGCCGGTTTTAGTACCGACACAGGGGCTTGCATCTTCTCACCACCCTTCGGGCTTGGCGGATCGACCGCTTCACCCTTCTTCAAGACCTTGTCGTCATCGTCAACATGGATCACTTCCGGCGGTCCTGAAAATACACATCAACGTCAGGTGTCAGTCACTGAGTCACTCGACCGTAGCTCAGAAACGAATCAGACGGTACTTGGAAGTTGCTGCATCCAGTGTCAGCTTCTGTCTGGCTCTTTTGGCGGCTTCCAGATCGGGCGAAGTCATCGACGTGGCAGCGTTGCATTTACAAGATCACTCGGTCACATAACTATCTGGATTCATATAGTTATGGGATTCGGTCTCGTTACTTACGTTGATGCTACAGGCACGGTCATCTTAATTTTTGGCAAAGCGACGGCCTTCCGGGGCTTGCTAGACGACTGCTTGCCCTGCTTGGGCATCTGCTCCGCCGGCTCTATAGACTCAGCTCGACCGCGCTTCGGGTTCCGCGTAGTCGGAACCGGAGCAGTCGGGACTGGAGCACTCGGCACCTGAGCGCTAGGCACACGAGTGCTTGGATCCTGGGTCCTCCTGGATCGAACCTCCCTAGGAGCGTTTTCGGACGGGGAAGACTCCGCCTCTTCCCCCTCTTCGATGTCCTCTTCTTCATCGTCATCTTCCTCATAGCTGTCCTCGGGCATGTGCTGCTCGGTGTCGCTTTCCTCGTCTCCAGGGGCGCGGTCAACGCTCGGCACCGGAGAAGTCATGTTCTGGAGGCTCTGTTGAAGAAACAATCGGAAAAGTCAGATTCCAGTACATGAATCTAACATCAAAGCGTCTTGGACGAGCAAATATGAGTTTACCTCAGCAGGTGGCTTGCCTTCTTCATAAGGATCTACCTTCCTTGCTCCCTGCGGATTGTCACGCGCGGAGGTGATGAGCTTCACCTTGTCCTCCACGTCTGACTCGGTCAGTTCCTCAGGGTACACCCGAGTGGGATCACTTGGACCTTTATACATCCACATAGGATGTGATCTCTCCTACAGCGGCTGGATTCGCCGACGGAGGAAGGTCTCCAGTAGATCCATCCCGTCCACTCCGGCCCTTGCGGCGCCCACCAGGACGTTAACTAAGATTCCTACGTCAACCTTCTCCTCCTTCGTCACCTTGAGTGACGGCGGGGACTCAACTCTCTCCACTGAGTACAATGGGAGACCAACTTGCAGACCGTCACTCGAGATGTCCTTACAGTAGAACCAAGTATTCTGCCAGTTGTTGACTGTGTCTGCGAAGCTCATGGCTGGGAAGGCACTCTTCCCCCTAAGCTGCAAACCTAACCTGCCGCATAGCTGGACCACATGGGTTTTCCCCTCTTCCTGGGAGGCTCTCTTTACGGTTTGAGATCGGCAAGTGAAAATGTGCTTGAACAAGTCCCAATGGGGATGACAACCGATGAAATTCTCGCAAAGGGAGATGAAGGCTGACAAATACACTACTGCGTTTGGCGGAAGATGATGTAATTGCGCTCCGAAATAATTCAAGAAGCCACGGAGGAAGGGATGGGGTGGCATAGAAAAATGTCATCGAATGTGCGTGATGAGGAGGACGCGCTCGTCTGAATGCTACGCAGGCTCCACCTCATCCGCCTCCGACACCCTCGAGCACCTGCTCCTTGGTGACTCTTGATGGGAGCCAATCCCCCTAAATCCAGCCAGGTGGAGGACCGGCGCTCACCGCCGAGCCCTTCTGGGCCTTCTTCTGTCGTTCCAACTTGGATGTCATCTCCTTCCCCATCTGCTCCGACCGCTCCGGCGACGAGTAGAGAAGTGGGTGGCGAGTTCATCGAAAATGACAGCGGGAGAAAGGGGATCTGAGGATTTTACCCTAGCCTCCCCTCCATTTATACCACGAGGTGAAACCGCTCCACAGAGCGTCGTCTGTCAATCTCAGGATCCGACGGTGCCTGTGGGATTCACAACTCAGAGAAAGTGGGACAGGTGGAGGATTTTTGGGGCGAAAATCGAGGCGCCGCGATCCCACTCTCCCCACGAACTGCGACGTAACCGCTGTCGCTCACGCGTGGAGTTTCAAATCGTGAAATTTTCACCACAGATCAATCCGATTGATCGCCTCAGATATCTTTCCGAAGTTGTGCTTTCGGTCTGCCGAAAACCTACAAAGGGTCGACGTCCATTCGGACGCACACTCTAAAATCCGACTAAAGTCATCTTCAGGACTGCAATGGGATGAAATCGACGCTCCTCTATGGATTTACTTGACCCTTCTTCTAGGCTCTAAGGCGTAAATTTCATAAGCTTGGACTCGGAGGTGGCCTATGTCAGCGTTGCTACAGGATAATATGTGGCATCTCTCCGGAGAATCAGTCCACGAGCTAGCACCGTCACTCGAGTTTCATGGCACGTCCGCATTCGGACCTCTAGCCAATCTCTTCTGAGAGACATATCAGTGCCACCAAGTTTTTCCCAGTGGTCAACTGTAACACCCAAAAAATTTAACCATGTTTTTATTCAGTAAAATTTGGCCAGAAATAAAATTTTGGAATTTTATTAGGTCTTTTATTATTTCAGAGTATTTTCTGTTTCACTTTTCCAAAATTCTTCCCTCCATATAGAAAATTTTGGGAAAAATATTATGGGCTTTGGTAGTTTTCTTAAATCATTTCTTTTATATTTTAATAATAGTAGGAAATATGTTCATAATCAAATGTGCCCCAAAATAATTCTTTTAACAGCATTTTCAATACTTTAAATGCTTCTGTTGCACTACAACTAATATAAATAATTCTTTTAAAATTACACAAAAATTATGAGGTGTCATGTGATGCCTATAGATCACTTTTATGCAAAAACTCATCATGGTCATTTGAAAATTTTGAGTGAAACATCCTCTTCTCAATTATGTTCCATTCTTGAGTTTTAACTACAACCTCAATTTTTATTGCTCCAAAAATTCTGAAATTATTCCACCTTATAGTCCTTCCGACCAAATCCTTAAGTCCAGAAGATAAACTCCAATTGCATTCTGGAAGACCTCCAGCTAATTTCCTCAATATTTGGTCCAGAACTGAAATTCAGTAAAACTTGCACTTGCAAGTTTTTCCTTTGGTCAAACCAACCCTTCCATCCTCTTTATCATCTAAAGAGACACCATCCTGCCAAATCTCACTTCCAACAAAGTTCTCTAGATAGCCCTTGCATTTTGTCAAACACCTGGTGAGCATGACTGAAATTTTGCAACTTTCCAAGTTTCATCAGCAACTTGCTCTCTTGGCCAAACCAACAGGTCCATCATCCTTTCCATCAATGTCAGTGTCACCTTTCCAAAAACCAGCTCATTTGGAGCACCCTCGGACGCTCTGGCAATCAGTCGAGCACCCTAGGTGCGTGCACAACGCACGAGCAGAGCGCCCGTTTGGCAAGCTCGGCCTCGTCTTCGTGCGATTGCCCTGCTGCTTCCCCCGCACGTTTTCCACCTCCTATAGCTTCACGGGCAAGCCAGGAAGCTTGCCGACACCATGGCCTGGCCTCTAGCGCCAGCCAGCCACGATCCCGAGTCGCCGTCGCCGTCTTCCACTCGGGCACGGCACCGCCCAAGCCGCCCGAGCCCGCCAGCTCGCCCTCTTCTTAACTGCTGACCACCGCCCTCTCAACCGACCTCAGCTACCCTGCCACCGACTGTAACGGCCTCAACCACCTTAGCGGCGCCATCAATGGCGACCGCCGCCGTGTCCGTCCTTTGGAAGCCATGGAACCGCCTCACCTGCACTATAAAACCCCCTCCTCGAGCTTCCTCTCGTCGTCAGTACATCTCCCTCCACCTCTCTGCACTTCCCCGAGCCGCCAGGCAACCGGAAACGGTCGCCTTCTTCCTCTTCGACAACCACGGCCGCCGCCACTGTTTCGATGATTCCAGCGCCGCCAAAGCCTCTTTCCCTCCACTCTCTTCACCAGTAGCCTCCCCTTGACCCCACGACTCCATGTCGCCTCCCAATTTTGCCCGAGCTCGACCATGGGCGAAAGCCCCAAATCACCTCCGCCGGAACCTTTCGGGCGAGCTCGCCGCCGGCAACCCTGTGCTCCCCACTGTCCATGCCACCCACCAGAGGAACCGCGCGGACCCCCTGAGCACGACTGTGGGCTCAGCTCACCGTGGGGCGCCGCCGTTCGCCAGCAAGGTTCGCCGGAGCGCCGCCCCTGTTCTGCCGCGAGAAGACGTGCGCGGGCACCGGCCTAACCTGTCCAGTGGGCCAGGCGGGCCCACAGTCAGTGACCCAGCGCCGTCTGTAAGTGGAGACGTACTACGTCGAAGCCGCTTTCGCGCCAGGAAGACGTACTTCCACAAGTACGCCTTCGACGTCGACAGCTTCTCCGCTTGGCTGAGCGACTGGGCTCGGCTCAGTAGCGCCAGACAACTAAATCGCGCTCAGGCGCACTTCTGCGACTTTTCCTTTTTCATTTCCAGCAGATTTCAAATATTTCCACAGTGGCCATTTCAAATCCAAATTTGATGATTCAAATTTCTGAAGACTTCTAAAATCATGCTCTATTAATCTAGCTAGGGTGAACATTTTTCATATTTTTATCTCTGCTGGATTTATTAAATAAGTCCAATTCTTTATTTCTTTCAGCTTAGAAACCCTCTAGTAAAATCATATGAACTCCAAATAACTTGATTCTTTTTCTGAAATTCCTCATTTTTCATATAGTTTATTTTAGTATTTATTTGAAAATTTTCCAAACAACTTTTTAGCACGGTTATGGATTTATGTGGTAATTGCAATATTTTTGAAAATAGGAAATAGAGGGAGGATAAAAAATTTAAAGTCTTGGAGTGCACCCAATATTTCTGCATGATCAAGGCAAGCATCTTGAACACTTAATATGGTGATTGCATGGTTAAATGTTTGCAAGAATAATTGAATCATGCATATGCTAAATTCAAATAAAATTTTGCGTGCATGTAGTGTTGGCATGTTTCCTCGTACCGTGCAATGTGTGCTTGTTATGACTAACTTGCAGGAGCAGGTATAAGAGAAATACTATTACCAGCAGAAGGGTGATCACGTTGGAGCGTGATCATGCCTTGTTGGTTATGCATGTTGGGACATGCGAGGGCTATGGCCCTGTTTTGGTGTTACTATTGAGAAGAAATTATACTGTGCTAATCAACTACAGGAAACATAAGCCTCCTGAGTCATAATGACCTCGTAAAATTTCGTCGTATTCCGATGAGGAATCTCCAGCGATCTACGATATATAGGAGCCTTGTCAAATCTGGACGTGAATCTGGACGAGTTTAGGGCGAGGAGTCCAGCGTCCAGGTCGGACATCCTTTGGAAGATCCAACCGTTGATCAGCTGCGGAATTCCTATATCTACCATCCCTCAAAATTTCAGCTCGATCCGATCGTTCAAACGCCGGGAACTGCCCGAGGAGTGCGTCAATTTCCGGATCTGTTTTCTGCGCGAAAACGAATCCGACCCGAGTTCATCTTTTTCTTGAACAGATTATCGGACATCCTTTTTGAAGGGAATTTCTTATAGGAAATTGTGTTTTGTTTTCAAGCATGTGCCTGAAAATTTTAAAAGCCTTTTCTGAGGTAATATTCACTGTCGCGTTGGTGTCAAACCAGTCCGACAACGTTGCTCCACGGCTGCCGACCTGCGCTAGACAATTCATTACTTCATCGAGCCGAGGTCAACCTCATCAGATCATCACTCCGGCGAGCCGACCTAGAGTCCGGCATCGCGAATGCCAAATAATCGTCAATACAACATTGTTGCCCCACGGATTGCACAGATGGGGCGCGCCGGCATCGCCACGCGGTCACTTCATCAAGCCGGCATTGACCAGTTCTGACCTGCGTCGGCATCGCCGCACCGTTGCTTCTTCAAGCCGATACCCACCACGCCGACCTGCTTCGACACCTCGGCTGGCATGGGGGTTGCAACATCACCTTACTAACCTGATTCGTCACTTCGGCTAGTCCGGGAGCTTCGTCATCTCTTCATCAACCTACTCAGGGGACTTCGGCGTCACCAAGCCGACCAGCTTCATCTCGTTAGCTAGACCGGGGGCTTCGCCTCGCCACATCAAACGTGCTACATCGCCACTTCGTCAAGCCGAGCTCTTCGCTCGGGCACCTCGGAACCGGCTTGGGGACGGAAACCTCGGCTAAGCCGAGGACTACGCATCATGTCGGATCTGTCAGAGACCGATACGCGTCCTCGTCCCGCCACAAGCCCGGACCACGTCATCAACGCCGAGCACATTAACCAGCTAAGTCGCTTTCATGCTTAAATTTTCAAAATTCTTAATTTTTGTTCAGTTCGACCAAGCATTATATTTGTGTTAAACAAAAAAGTTGTTTGTTAAAAACAATGTTTGTTAAAAACACCTTTTTTCCCCATGTTAACTGGGGCTCTTAAATTTATTTGAGCCGTTTTATAATAAATGTGTTTTCTTCTTGGTCGTTACAAAGTCTTTTTCTACTACTCCTTTCTCTGACGCGAGTGTGTTGTCAATAGCCGGGTTGCCTGGTTTCTCTCTAAAGCCGTTCGAGTTTAGATCGCTAAACTGGCCTGAGAAACACTCCGCCTTCGGGATAGGAGGTTGAAGCCGAAGGCTGACCCACTTGAAGTCTGGAGATCAGATGTATCATGTTAAAGCACGACGGAAGCACAAACTAATTTTAAGACCAATTTTCGGATTGGCATCAAAAAACTTGATTTAGTTCGGACGTAAAGTTTTTACTAATGTTTTTTGGTTTTCCGAGCTTATGGCACCTTTAACCTATTTATATGTTTTCCTTTTAGGAGGCGGGACATCCTCTCAATCGAGGTGTTCTGCGTGATGGTTTTTCTCAGGAAATACTTTCCGACCAGCAGTTCGGCATCTTTCCTGCCGAGTTGCACCTCGGCGTTGTCAAAACGTACATGATAGTTGAACTAGTTCCCGAGGAGATACGATCCTAGGGTCGGCCATATTGCCCAAGCCAAGTCTCGGGGGCTACTGCATTGACGATTCAATGCAGTCAATTTAAAAGTGCAGAATAGTTTCCGAGGAGATTACGATCCTCAGGTTGGTCGGCCGCACCCAGCCTGAGTCTCGGGAACTATGCACACCGCGTTTCTATTTTTAAGTATGCTGCCGAGCTGAGTCTCAGGGGCTACTGGGATCAGCGGTTTTGTTACATCCTTCAGGCGCATCCCGGATTTTAGGCTGGCACACACCTTGAGGGCTACTGGTTATACCTCTCAGCAGAGAATAAATTGCACCAATCCGCAAAAAATCAGCCCAAGACCGAGGTGGTGCACCACCTCGAAAGCAGTTCGGCATAAACCTCGGCTGCGAGTGGTTGGCTCCATAGAGAACTTTTTCGGCTTTAAGCTCGGATAACCTCCTTCAAACTTTTTCAAAGATGAGGTACTCTATGCCTCCTCGGATGTAGTCCGGCGTTGGAGCTCGGCTGCAAGAAGACACCTCGGATGCAGTCCGGCACTGGAGCTCGGATGCAAAGAGGACACCGCCGCGCTGGAAACACTTTGAACCCGAGGTGTGGCGTAAAAAATAATAAGGCATTGATAAAGGCCGAGAATTTACAAAGGGCTCTTTGGATACACCTCGGCGATCCTCAAGATCAAAGATGGGAAGATTTGTTGAACCAGTTTTCAAGACCGACGACCGAATATGAAGAACAGTTCGGAAGAACCGAGGAGCGTCCCCAACTTGAAGACCGGTTCAGGGGGCTACTTACGGTGTCCTGGACTAGGGGGTACTCACCACGTCGTCTCCCGACCAGTGGGTCGGGCCGAGGACCCCCATGGCGGTTCACTAATGGGCCACTTCGGGCAACCCATGACGCATACAAGGAAGATTCCACAAAGACTTGGCGCCCAAGACGAGGACTCTTCTAAACCCTAGGCCGCCGGTGCATATATAAACCGAGGTCAGGCTAGTCAATAGATGATCTCATATTCATTAAAACAATCTTGTGGAAGATACATGTACTCTGTACTACACCCCATATGAATACAATCAAAAGCAGGACATAGGGTATTATCTCTTCGAGAGAGCCCGAACCTGGGTAAAATCATGTGTCCATGTTACCATCGCTCTAAGACGCCTAGCTTAGGACCCCTACGACGAGATATGCCCGATTTAGAACCGACAGAGGGGCTTATAGGGCGGCGAGGTCGATGGAGGAGGAGGAGGTTGGAGTTGGCGGCGTCGGTCGGCTCAGGGGAGGCAGTGGGCGACGACGACGGGCGGCACCGAGGAGGCAGTGGACGACGACGGGAAGGGTCGAGGGAGACGGCGGCACCGAGGAGGCTCGGAGGCGAGGCGGGGATGCGCGGGCACCAGAGACGGCGGCGTGGAGGAGACGGCAGCGGCGTGGAGGAGGGGAAGGGGATGGAATGGGAGGAATTGGGGAAGAAAGGCCCGCGTGGTGCGGTTAAGTCAAACATAATAGTAGCGCGGGTGTGGACCTGCGCTATAGCTAACTTAGCTGTAGCGCGGGCTACCCAAACACGCGCTACAGCTAAGTTAGCTATAGCGCGGGTTTGGACCCGCGCTACTGCTATACCTTTCATTTTTCTTTTCATTTTCATTTTCTTTTTTCCTTTCTCCTTTTTCTTTTCATTTTCATTTTCTTTTTTCCTTTCTCCTTTTTATTTTTCTTTTCATTTTCTTTTCTATTCCTTGTATTTTTCTTTTGATTTTCTTTTTCTTTTGATTTTCTTCTTTCCTTTCTCATTTTTCTTTTTCGATAGACGACCCAGCCGGAACCATGCATATATATTACACATCATTTGACCGATAACAATTAAGTGCGTACACAAAATAAATACATATATATAAATGATGGTTTCTCAGCGTCGACGTTTTCGTTTCTGAGTGAGCTTCTTTCCCTTCTTGTTCGCTGTCGAATAATTGAGCCCCTCGTTGTGACTTTTCCTTTTCCATGGAGTACGATCTTTCTTAGGTAATATAGTATTGATTCTTCTTTTGACGTATGCTTCATCGTCATCGTCATCTTCCCTCATCGGGTTGCCGTACTGGTCGTAGTCTTCCTCATTGGCGACTCCATCCATTCCGATGATGTTCCTTTTGCCTCTCCTCACGACAACACGGCTGGGATTGCTCGGGTCGCTTATGAAGAAGCATTGTGTCACATGCTTAGCGTGTACCCATGGCTCATTTTTTGCGATGGCATTCACGGTAGCGCTCTTGGCGTCGGGTATAGACATGGTAGTGACATACCGGTTTTCTCTTTCGACGTTCTTAGCCCATCTGACATGGAACATCGTCGCATCGTGCAGTTTAGAGTAGTCAAGTTCCCAGATCTCTTCGACCCTTCCGTAGAATCTTTCAGTTGCGGCGTTGTCGCCGGTCATGCATTCCATCGTCACCCCTGAGTTCTGAAAATCACTGTTTATATCTTTGGCTTCCGTGTAGAACGTGTATCCGTTGATATCGTATGCCTGATGGGTCGCGAGGTTGGCCGCTGGGCCATGTGTAAGGCGTATATGAGCAATCCGTCCGTAGAGCCCTCTTCCGAGGGATTAGCAAGAACATGCTCTTTAATTTGAACCAAGGCAGGAAAGTGGAGTTGTGCTCTCTAATAACTTCGGCGTTCGTCTTGGATAGCCCCTGGTCACGGTACTTCTTTGCAATGGTTTCTTTGTGCAGTGTCGCGAAAGGATTTACCATGTCTAGGTGCTGTAGCACTACTAAGTTTGCTCTGTCAAAGTCATTGCGTCGACCCGAGTGGTCCACATGCAGTTCCCTCCGGCAGTTGGTGTGACCTTCTCCTCCGAGCCTCCCAAGGTGCTTGTTAACGGGCAAACCAACAACAGGGTCTCCGCCATATAGATAATTCTCGCAGAAAGAGGTGCACTCTTGGGTCAGATAGCCCTGGATGATGCTTCCATCCGGACGGGACAGGTTACGAACGAATCCTTTGATGACCCCATTCATTCTCTCGAACGGCATCATGTTGTGCAGGAATGTCGGCCCGAGGTCTATGATGTCGTCCATAATGTGGACACACAGATGCACCATGACGTCCAAGAACGCGGGCGGGAAGTACATCTCAAGCTCATTTAGTATCACAACGATCTCTTCCTATAGCATTCTGAGCTGCTTCACACTCATCGACTTTCGAGAGATAACGTCGAAAAAGTTGCAGAGAGCAATAAGCGTGTCACGGACGTGCTTGTCCATTATCCCTCTAAGGGCAACCGGGAGTATCTACGTCATCATCACATGACAGTCATGAGACTTCATGCCGCTGAACCTTTTCTTCTGGGTGTCTAGAAATCAGCTTATCTTCCCACAGTAACTGGAACTAACTTTGATTCCGGTAAGGCACTTGAAGAATTGATCGATCTCCTTTGGATTTAAGGTAAAGCAAGAAGGGGGGTAATAATTCTCTTCCTTCTTGTTGACTTTTTTTCCCTTGTCCCGCGCCTCCGTCTCCATCTCCGTCTCCTCCGACCTTTTACGGGGCGGCATGTGGAGATCTGCCCTGATGTTAAAATCTTCCAAGTCTCTTCTTGCCTTCGGCCCATCCTTGGTCTTATCCGGCATGTTCATCAGTGTTGCAAGCAAGCTCTCAAGGACATTCCTCGTGATATGCATTTGATCAAGGCAATGAGGCGTGTCGAGTTTGGGCCAGTACTCCAAGTCGCAGAAAATAGACCTCGTTTCCCATACCTTCAGCAGTGGCTTCGGCGCCTTTTTCATCTTTCCCGGCGAGGAGCACTGTTCCCAGTTTTTCAACAGCTCATCGATTTCGGCGCCGCTCCTCTGACGTGGACGTCCTCGGTGCTCAGCCTCACCATTGAATAGATCTCCACGGTTTCTCCACGGGTCGTCATTCGCGAGCCATCTTCGATGCCCCATGTACACGATTTTCCCAGACCCTCCATATTTCGTTAGCTGCTGAGACGTTGTATCGTCCATGCACCGCGTGCATCCGCAATATCCGTGGCACACCTGGCCTGCGACATATCCGTAACCGAGATAGTCGTGCACCATCGTCATCAGCGCGGCTCTCATATAGAAATACTCGCCTTTGCTGGCGTCCCATGTCTTGGCTGGTGTTTTCCATAACGTGTCCAACTCCTCTTGAAGTAGCCCCAGATACAGATTAATATTATTTCCCGGTTGTTTCGGCCCTTGAATCAGCATGCTCATGTGTATGTACTTTGAATTCATGCACAACCAGGGGGGAGGTTGTACATCCATACAAACACCGGCCATGTGCTATGGTTGGTGTTCTGGTTGCCAAACGGATTCATGCCTTCGGTACTCGCGCCAAGCACGATGTTCCTTGCATCACCTGTGAAATATCGATATTCAACGTTGAATGCTCTCCATTGGCTTGCATCCGCGAGGTGTCTCAGCTTTGGATCATCTCCATCATCGGGCTTCACCCTCTCCGCATGCCAGCGCATGAGCATTGCTTCCTTAGGATCTACGAAATAACGCTACAGATGGGGAGTGATCGGTAGGTACCATACAACTTTCTAGGGAGATTTCTTTCCGGCCTTCTTGTATCGAGAAGCATTGCACACCGGACAGTTGGTTTTTTCCGCGTGCTCCTTCCGATAAATGATGCAATCGTTGATGCATGCATGGTATCTAATGTGCGGCAGATCAAGAGGGCACACGATCTTCTTGGCCTCATCGACTCTATTAGGACACAGGTTCCCCGCGGGAAGAACCTTCTTTAGATACTTGAGAAGCTCATCGAGGCTTCTGTCGGTCCATTTGTTTTTAGCCTTCGTCTTTAGAAGTTCGAGCGTGAAACTCAAGCAGATCACCTCGGGATCGCAACCATCATACAATGGAGTCTTCGAGTCTACCTCCAGTTGCTCCAGCTTGGCCTCCTCTCTAGAAGCAGCTCTGTCGCGACTCGTCTTCTTGCGAAGCAGATCTCGAACATGAGGGTCCCGCACGCTTGAACTTAGTGGCGACGAAGGCTGCGGCGTGTCCGCGTCTTCTCTGGCGCCATTTCCGGCCTCTTCTCCGCCGCCACTTCCGGCCTCTTCTCCACCGCCACCATGTTCGGCCCCTTCTCCGCCGCCATATCCGGCCTCTTCTCCACCGCCATTATCGGTCATCTCTTCGTCTGGCCCCATGTTGTCATTGGCTGCCCCGTCGGCGTCTTCACTTATCCACCGAGTATAGCCATCCATGAAACAAGTCATGAGCAGGTGCGCCTTCCAACGACCATCCTTATAGGGGTTGAGCCAAATTCCTCCTTTGCATCTTCGACACGGACATAAAATCTCTGTCCGGTTATTTTCATACATGTCCTGCACCGCCGATCGCAACCACATTTCCACCATCTTTCCACTCACTATCATGATCGCCTGCGCGGTAATAATAAGCAAAATGATTATAAAAACGCATGCATGCATCAAAGTCATACAAAAATTCGGTATGACCTTCCCTAAAAATAGGACATATAGAGTTTGCCCGAAATTCGCTGAAACGGAAATAAATTGATATTTCGGCAAAACATAGGCAGCTCACGCACAATTCGGCGGTCACTCATACCACACGCACAATTTCCATCATATCGCCTGATTGAGGTCATATCGCACACACACACACACACACCTAGCTAGCTAGTGATTGAAAGTGGACAAAGATTACTTCTTCAATTAAATGGATAGATCTAGTTGGGGAGGTAGAAAGGTCACTTCATTAAATGAGTACATCTACATAGCTAGTTGGGGAAGGAGATGGCTCTAACTAGTGGAGGGGCTAGAAAAGTGAGGAAAAGAGAAAGGGGTTGCATTAATGGAGGTGTAGTGTAGTTAGGGGCATTAAAGAGAGAGAAAGAGAGGTAGGAGAAGAAAGAGAGTAATGGGGGGAGAAGCAAGGTGAGGAAGAAGAAAAGTGAGGGAGAGAGGAGGGGGGAGGGCAAAGTGAAGGGAGAGAGGAAGGGGGAGTGGGGTGAGGGTTGAAAAAGGTGGCTGCTGCGCCTTAGCAGCAGCGCGGGCTAGCAAACGGCGCTACTGCTAAAACGTTAGCTGTAGCGCGGTCCTGCAGGCCACGCTGCTGCTAAGCGGGGCCCACCATGTGGCACAGTACAACATTAGTTGCAGCAGTGGGTCTGCAACACGCGCTACTGCTAACGTTTTAGCAGTAACGCGCTTCAAGCGGGCCGCGGTGCTACTATACATAGCCTGGTGGCTAAGGGGGGGCTCACATAGCAGTAGCGTCTTTCGTCCGGGCTGCGCTACTGTTAAATGTATAGCAATAGAGCCTGCGCAGTGCCCGCGCTACTGTAAATAAGCAGTAGCATGTTCCACAAAGCCACGCTACTGATAAGCCTCCACCTATAAGGTTTTTCCTAGTAGTGTATGCCGACGGCTGCCTCCAGCATAACCCTACCTCCCCCCCCCCCCCCCCCCCCCGCGCGCGCGCCCGCGTCTAGATCAGTTCCCCAACCCCGTCCATGCCCGATCTAGAGCCCTTCCCCGCCGCCGCCTACTCGCTCGCGCCCCTCGCCCTTGATCTATTGTCCGCGCCGGCCCTAGGAGCAGCCGCCCGGCATCACATCAAGTTTTATGTCTTTTTTTATGTTTTATTAATAAGCTTCCTTCCTTTGCATCAAGATTTATTAATGTGCTTCCTTCCTTTGCATCCAGATTTATTAATATGCTTCATTTCCTTCCTTTGCATAAAGAATTAAATATGCTTCCTTCCGTTGCATAAAGAATTAATAATGCTAGTCGCTAACCCGTGCATTCGCATGGTTGGTCGCACTTGGGAAATGTTGATAGATTGTAGAATATTACTTCTTCATGCATGCAAAACCTTCTTTGGTATCCTTAAGGCTTTCCAGTTCTTGGTACCTCAGATTCCTGTGCTCCTACTATGAATGTACGGAATCCTATCAACTTGTTATAACAACATATATGTATGAGCATCATCCTTGCATATGCCTGTGCACTGTCAAGCTAAATCAATGATGGTCTTGGCTCCCTGACTTTTGTCGTGACAGCGTGAGTTGTTCCACTATGTATGAGGACACGCAGATGTTGAAGCAGCATTTGTAGGTGCAGTTCTTCTGTTGTGCTGCTATTGTGAAGAAAGGAGATTATATGGTCTTATGAATGCATTGAACTACTTCTGATAAAAAAATAAGTGATACCCATGTTAACATTAATTACACACTGGTCTTTCCATGAGAATTTTCATTTCATGTAAGGAGTGCACAAATTAATATAAACAAAGGACCTGAAATGCCTCTGTGCATTCCTAAACATTGCCATTGCCCAGAAAGCTTGTAGATCTCCACTTCTTGTACGAACCAAAATAATTTTCTCTTGCGTGAAAAGTTTCTCGACATTTTCCGACAAGAATGAGGGTGCAGTGTGTAAATTGTTAAGCTTATTGACACACGAGACGAGCTAACTCCTACAATTTTATAGTAATGATGACCTAATTGACTCTCCCAATCTAAATCCTTAGAATGTCGGTCTGAATATGGTAAGTAGTAATCCTCACTATCAGTTATGCATTGAATTTCAACAGAGCCCATTGATCACACCAGCCCCTTTCTCCATGCTTGAACTAGTATTTCTGATGCATCTCATTCATAGCTTGAAATACAGGAAGTCAACATGGACAACCGATATGTTCCACTGGCAACTAGACCAGATATATCGATCCTCTATGGAGCTACACAAAGGTCGATAGCCTAACTACTGATGGATCATTTTGTAGAGGGGGCGTACATGTGTATTTATCATGTGCCAGTGTGCTATTCTAGAGAGATGATAATTAATTGTTTTTGAAAATTGTGCTATCCCGTCCAGCTTTAAGTAAAAAAAGAGCATGTTTTCCATATGCTTTCTGATAAGGTGAACTGCAGAAATACATGGTACACCTTAAAAAAAACTAATCTTAGATGTGGGTATGTACTTGTGGTAGCAGGTAAGTAGGTGCAAGGAGCGGCGACTCATCAACCACCTACTGCTTGTTTATTCATCATGTAGTTGTGATATTACAGAATACTCAGTTATTTATTTGAGCCTTTAACTTTATCTTTATATCACAAATAGCCTTCTCTTTTCTCCATGCCCTTCGCTAATTAAACTAAATACATCGAACAAGAAGTCATTTTCAGGGTAATCACACATTCATATATTCTTTTCAAGGAAATCACATATCCATTTATATGTGTTGTACAAGTCTTAAATACCACAAGCATTGTAACTATGAAAATGACTGTCGATCCTTACATCACTAGTCTATCGATGCCTCATCCACATGCAGACTAGTGCTGCATTGTTACACTTCTGGAAGCGAAGGTCGCCCTCGTACTTTGCAATGGAGATCGAGGGAGGAAGATCACTGACACCGTCAAATCGCATTTGGGACCCTCCGACGGTCTGGCGTACTTCGCCGTCCTCGTCAGTGGCGGTAGAATCAGGGAAGAAAAAACAAACTTGTGGTTGCAGCCGGATCTGAAGATTCACGACTCACGGTCCCGTCTCAGCAATGCAAGCACCTAGCAGCGTAGGACAACGTCGTCGCCTACACGCCCAAGCGTGAACCGAATTATCAAGATTTCCTCGCTTTCCTCGCTTTGGACGGTGCTCTGCTCGATGCAAAGCTAAGCCAAAATTTATTGTACAAGAGCAGTTGATGTTTTCCAATTCCCTTTTTTTTGAAAAGGGGAATATATTAATATCAAGCAGATACCAATTACACCCAACCTCTGCACCAACAAGATGTCTAAAATCATCCAGGATGCACACAGCCAAAAAATAAAATAAAAAGAGAGAAAAAAAAAAGGAAAATAAGACTCTGCCACGGTGATCAATCACGCGCAGTAGTAGCACTCTAACCACCACCTAAGACAACACCCGAACTATAAAGAAGGCTCTTCAAAAGCAACGCCTTCAGGAAGAAAATAATGCACAAGTGTTGTCGTTGCCCGATCAAAGATCGTAGGTTTTCACCCTGAAGAAAGACTGCTTTTCCAAAAACAATGCATTCAACAAGGCCATTGCCAGGCACAACCAATAAAGGCCAGACCTTGGGTTTTCACCCTGAAAATCACGACTCGGTACTCAAACGAGCACCACCAACCAAGAAGTCCTCCAATGTTGCCGCCCCCACTTGCGGAGGCTACTACTACAAGTCATGTACTAACAGGCTCACAGGAACTTGTGCCCGGTCTAGACGGGAATATCACCTGCAAGCCAAATCTGAACAGCTGCCTGTGAAGCAAAGTCTTCATCGCATCCAAGACCCCGCCTTCGCCACTTGCAGGTCCTCCAATCACGCCATGGCATTCTCCGCATGTGTTGAACCTATGGAAATCTTGGTGCAGACATGTCCCAAGGTGTCAACAAAAACAGAGCTTCGCGATACCCCGATGAAGCTGCTTATGCTGATGTTGCGGGTGCACACGACTGGTCCTTAGCCAATCAAGGTGTCCAAAGAGCATATACGCCGGTCCTTGTTTTCCTTCGAAGGAGAAGTCCGGAACTCGCCGATGGGTAGATCAAAGAGGAGCCATAGACCGGATGCAACGCAGACCGTCGATGTCCCGCACCAACGCGATCTGGCCAGCTGACGCCAGGGCCAAGCCTGTCCGGCCATCGTGCACCCACGGATTTGGGCGGCAGGACGCAGCCAAGACCGGGACGGGGCCCCAGATCCGGCCTCCCACAAGCCGCCGTTGTGGCCACTACCGCAGATGGCACAACAACGCCGTCCACCGCGCAGGTCATGTACAACCAACATCACACGCGGATATAGAGGCGACGCCGTCCAACGCACCAGGCCGCGGCTGCGACTAGACCACGCACGGACGTGGTGGCCATGAACCACATGCCGCGTCAGGCCGGGGCTGGCTACATGATTTGTTTGATCCGTGTGCAGACAGCTCGATCTGTTTTCCAATTCCCTAGGAGCGGTAAGCACATTAATTCTGGCTGATGGCATATTTCCAGCTCTTGGGCCTCCAAAGTCTAGGCCCTGGTCACAAAATGATGCCATCCACCGATGGCATAGATGGGGATGTGTGTGCCCAGTGGACAACTGCAGGGTCAATCGCCTCGCCCACAATGCCCCATAGACGTCAGGTGCGCACAGCGAAAAGAAGGAGGCTGTGGTGGGCACGTCGGCCGCCCGCGCTTATCGCAGCGGCCACGGCAACCAGTATCCAGCATGTGCACCACGGGTGCCTCCTTTGACTCCACGTCGTCAGGTCACGAGGCCAGGCCGCTAGCACGTTACATGACGGCCACGTAGAAGGGCTCGCCAGGGGGCAGGGCAACCAAGAGAACGTGGCGACTACCATCACCGCCCTTCCCATATTGCCTGGGTCCACGGAGGAATTGTGACTATGACAAGTTAAAGAGACGACATTGAATGTTAGATTTTTATCTCGGTCTTTTAAGTTAAAAGCACGAGCAAAGCTTCTCTATACCTTTTTCTAATGTGAATCGCACAACTTTAGCATGGTGGATATCAGTCACACAACTTTATACCTTACAAGTGATCTCAGTTTCTAATGTCAGTCTTTTAATTGATCCTGTGCCGCACGGCGGATATTCTCCAAGTGGAGGATTTGGTGTCGCATTGTGGACCTCGTACTCAGTGCAAAGCGGCACCTTCTCAGAGCATTGGGGTGTTGCCCCCGGCCAGAACTACCCATTGCAGCTACGACGAGTGCTGGTGTGTGCTGGCCCTATGGACTTCCATTAGATTCTTAATGTATCACCACTGAAGGGCTTAGGACTGCCCACTGGCTATTTTTTTCATCACTACCTTTGGTCCTCAGGCGGCGACCAGTTTAGACACTTAAGGATCAGTGGATGAAAACAAATTCTGCCCAAGAGCTTCGAGTATCTACCAGTCTATCCAGCTCGTTTTCTTGTTCCCAGTGCCTCACATTCTTATTCGTAGGCTCCTAGCATGTACATACTAAATCTCATACACTTGTTCTAACAACTTATACCTAGATCCGCACAAGGTCATCTTTGCGTACGCGTGTACCTACCTCTGACGAGTCAACTCACTTGGGATCTTGCCTCCCTGATTTGTCACGGTTTGAGTTTCTCCACTATATATGGGGTCACACAGTTGGAGCATCTGTAGGTGCATATCTCCTGTTATGTCGCAATCATAAAGAAAAGATACAATAAAGTGGAATGAATGTGTTGAGCTACTTTTTTTCCACAATTAATTAAGAAAACTTGAAGGCCTATGAGACCCTTTACGGTACATCAACCAAATTTGGACCGTTTATTTTCGTGGTTCGACGGCTCAGATGAGACAATACTACGCCAAATTTTCGGTAGTATATTAATTAGTTAGGGGCATTTTCGGTAGTAGTTCATTGTTTATTTCTGTTGTGTGCTGGCGGGCGGAGTCAGCCACGGCGAGGACGTCGTGGAACAAATTCCTCAGGTCCGTCGTGTTGGGAGGGACTATTCCCCGAGTCGCCGGAATTCACTGACCATGTTCCCTTGCCGGAGTTTACTGACCATGTTCCCCCGCGAGGCCGCGACGCCCGGTGCCTCTCCACGATCACAGCCGCTTCACAAGAAGCTGGCCTCCTATACAGACATGCAAAGCTAGCACCGAGGTGGCCCTGATCGATTGCTAACCAGACGTCTACTAGTTCTAGTGGCCAATCGCGTACAACGGGTCGCAAGAACCGATGGTCAGGTGCTATGCGCGACAACATCCGGCCACGGCAACAGTGCATCTACTCTCGTTGCTGCTAGGTACAGGGAGAAGGGGATGCGGAGGTTCGAGTAGGTCGAATTCGGCGACACCTTGCCATGTATCTGGCTTCTGCAGTAGGCACCGCCTAGCATGACTTCGCCGTCTACCTAGACGTCCGCGGACGTGGAAGGCCGCGACCTGCAGCGGCGTCGGCATGGTGGAGGTCGTGTTGATGGCGCAGTGCATGGAGCGGTGATGTGCGTTGGAGTGGCGGACGAATGGGCGGTGTCGGATGGAACTAATTTAATTAATTCTCAATAGAAATTTACCACTATGTCCTTGAGGGAAATTTTGCCTGATTCATTATAACCATTGGATCAAATTAATACTACCCGTTATATTGAGTAGCACGATGTACTGTAAAAAATCTCTTTATAAACGCCTCGTGCTAACACTATATGTACATCGGATTTTTAATGGCAGTTTTTATATCCTATAAGGGGTGACTACAGTCAGCCTATGTCCACTCATAGCTTGTTCCCAGCAGTCCCGTACACACTATTTCCTCTTCCGTATTTTTTTTCTCTGAGCAATCATCGCTTGAAAAATTGCGGTATGTTCCCAGCAGTCCCCGTACACACTTCTTCTTCTTCTTCTTCTTCTTTGTTCGTAATCATCTTTTCTTGTTTGTTGTCGTTCTTCTTTTGACGTTCTTCTGCCTCTTCTTTTCCTCCTCCATTTTTGCATAGTGCGTACGACCATCATGTTCTAGTAAAGCTCCTGCAAGTGCTCCATACATGTACATCCATGAGAGCCCAACAGAGCATGCATACTTGAATTTCTCGGGGCGCACTAAATTTGTTTCAATTTGAAAAATAATAATTGCCTTGCAGTATAGGGCTGCTAGCCGGCATGCTACTGCGGCTCTCAGTGTTTATAGTACACTAAAGCACATATCTAATTAACTCGTAATGCCTAGTTGTTGGATGTTGGATGAGAAATGGATGGTGGATCCTCTGCGGTGGTTAGTGCCGCTCAGGACACCCGATATTTAGGCATAGTTCCTATATATGAGTTGAACAAAAGAGTTGACCACCCACCATCTTGCTTACTCCCGGAAATTGAACAAGCCACACCAACGTAACTATATCAAGTGGAATGAGAAAGAACATGTGTCAATTTTTCAATCCCTTCTTCAATCTCCCGGCAGCATCCCATCGGTGCTCCTACCTCATGTCACTGATCCCCTGGCAGTTCTTTGCACCATGAAGCTTGGTCTGCCGGAGAGGCAGGCCCAGAGATGGTGGCAGCTGAACAGCGTGCTAAGAGAGGCGTGCAGTTGCTACAGTAGATACACCTACTGAAGAGCAACAACTGGAGGAAAGAAACACTAGCTAGACTACTAATACAGTAACCATTTTTTTTTTAGATATGGGGAGTGAGAGCACTCCACATTACCGAGTTTGTATGTGTGAGTGGTAGCTTCGGGTGGCTTGATGTATGTTCTTGTTAGACCTTTATTGAATAATTAATAAAGATGGCTGTATGCATCGATTGATGCAGAGGCCGGGGGTTTTAACCTCCTTTTCCAAACAAAAATACAGTAACCAATTAGCCTCCCGATAAAAGAACGAGGGCACCAGAAAGTAAGAAGCGGCCACCACCAGCCAATGCATTCTTGTACTAGGACACACCGGTCTGAAGAGGCAAAGCGCATTCGACTCCAGCTTGATCCCGTGCCAGAGCCCACAACAGTCTTTGAAATTACAAACATCTGATTAGCACAGAACAAAAAAGGCTTGACTATGAACATACGAAAGTAAAAAAGGGCAGAACAACAAATGTTGCGAGTTTAAGTGTTAACACTCAGCACAAATACCGTGTGAATATAATGGTCTTCATGAGCACATCTCCCTCAAACTCCTTCGACCCTCCTCTAAGGTCGACAACCTAACCTCTGAAGAAAAAAGACATGAGGGTAGATCTAGTGATAAGCGGCGGCCCTTCTGCTACTGTCTTCGGGTTGACGCCATACAACCTTAGTGGCCGATTCCTGCTCGGTGTCCATTAGTATGTCTTTCAGATCGGCACCATTAGATTGACCTCACTGGTAGGCAATTCACGTGGGCCAATTCCCTGCCAATTCCTACTTACGAGAAATTGGACAAGGTTCTCACTAGTGTTGAGTGGGAATAGAAATTTCCACCGGTAACGGTTCATGCTTTACAGAGGGTCATTTCTGACCATACCCCACTGTTGGTTGATTCCGGGGAAGCGACCCATGTGGGAAACAGAAATACTTTGTCTTTCGAGTTAGGATGGTTCGAGAGGGAGGGCTTCATGGATCTCATTGCGACAGAATGGGCCAGGAAGTCTGGTGGGTCCTCTAATGTGGAGAGATGGCAAAACAAAATTAGACATTTGCGCCAGTTCTTGAGAGGCTGGGCCAAAAACCAAAGTGGTATTTATAAAGTTGAAAAGGAGAGACTGACACAAATTATTAATGAACTTGATGTGAAAGCGGAATCCACCCTTCTTAAAATGTCTGAGCGAGATATTAAGAATGAGGCCGAGAAGAAGTTACAAGCCCTTATGAGAGAGGAGGAGATGAAATGGGCGCTTAGAGCAAAGGTTTCTAAGATCGTCCAAGGGGATGATAATACACAGTTCTTCCACATGATAGCTAATGGGAAGCATAGAAAGAAGAAGATAATTCAGCTTGAACAAGATGAGGATACAATTGTAGGACATGAGAACCTAAAATTGTACATCTCCGATTATTATAAGAAACTTTTCGGAGCACCCGAAGAAAGTTTCGTATCTCTAGATGAGAGTGCGATCGGGGACATACCTCAACTTAACTTAGAAGAGAATGAGGTGTTGTCTGCTCCATTCACTGAGAAAGAGGTGTTTGATGCAATAACGCAAATGAAGCATAATAAAGCCCCCGGGCCGGATGGGTTCCCGGCGGAATTTTATCAGAAATGCTGGCATATCATAAAGGGAGATCTTATGCCTATGTTCCATGATTTGTTCGATGGTCACTTGAATCTTTTTCACCTCAATTTTGGAACAATAACGTTGTTGCCAAAGAAGGTGGAGGCTATTCGCATTGAGCAGTTCAGACCGATCTGTCTTCTCAATGTAAGCTTTAAGATTTTTACAAAGGTTGGCACAAACAGGTTGACACGGATAGCCCATTCGGTTGTGCAACCAACTCAAACTGCCTTCATGCCAGGACGACACATCCTAGAAGGGGTTGTGGTCCTACATGAAACGCTACATGAAATCCATACGAAGAAACTAGATGGTGTTATCTTCAAAGTGGATTTTGAAAAAGCATATGATAAGGTCAAATGGCCCTTCCTCCAGCAAGCCTTACGTATGAAGGGGTTCAATGAATCTTGGAGATCTCAGGTGGATTCATTCATACAGAAAGGCAGTGTCGGGATAAAAGTCAATGATGACACAGGTCATTATTTCCAGACACATAAGGGGTTACGACAGAGGGACTCCATGTCTCCTGTGCTGTTTAACATTGTAGCGGATATGTTGGCAGTAGTTATTGGTCGGGCCAAAGAGAGTGGCCAAGTAGGAGGACTCATCCCCCACCTTGTAGAGGGGGGCGTCTCCGTTCTACAATACGCGGATGATACTATTATATTCATGGAACACGATCTTGCAAAAGCTAGGAATATGAAGCTTGTGTTATGCCGTTTTGAGCAACTGTCTGGGCTAAAAATCAACTTCAACAAAAGCGAATTGTTCTACTTTGGGAGAGCCAAAGAGGAACAAGACGATTACAGAAATTTGTTCGGTTGTGAAATGGCGTCCTTACCATTTAGTTATCAAGGGATCCCAATTCATTATAGACGTTTAACGAACAAGGAATGGAAATGTATAGAAGATAGATTTGAAAAAAGACTAAGCTGCTGGAAGGGCAAGCTAATGTCTTACGGAGGTCGGCTGGTTTTGATAAATTCGGTTTTGACGAGTCTACCGATGTTCCTCTTATCTTTCTTTGAAGTACCGGTAGGGGTACGGAAAAGACTAGACTTCTATAGATCCCGGTTCTTTTGGCAAAGTGATGAGGCCAAGAAGAAATACAGATTGGCTAGATGGGATATCATTTGTAGACCAAAAGACCAGGATGGGTTAGGGATCGAAAATTTAGAGGTAAAGAATAGATGTCTGCTTAGCAAATGGCTATACAGACTATCTATTGAGACCGAGGGTATGTGGGTACAAATCTTGCGGAATAAGTACCTACACTCTAAGACTTTGGCCCAGGTTACTACTAGGCCAACGGACTCACCCTTTTGGAAGGGGTTAATGAGGACAAAGGTAACTTTCTTCTAATGGCTGAAGTTCCTAGTTGGTAATGGTACCACTACTAGATTCTGGGAGGATACATGGCTAGGGGAGACGCCTTTGGCTTTGCAATACCCTTCCTTATATAATATTGTGCAACGTAAGGAGGATTATGTCGCCACAGTATTAAACTCAGTACCGCTTAATATCCAATTTAGGAGATCCCTAGTAGGGGAACGTTGGAATGCTTGGTTGCACCTGGTCCGTAGGTTGATGGATGTTCAACTATCAGATCAGGCTGATACAATTCGCTGGAAGTTAACCATGAATGGAATCTTCTCAGTGAAATCCATGTATTTGGACTTAATTGATTCCGGGCCAATGTCGAGGTCTTTGCACATATGGAAGATTAAAGTTCCTCTTCGAATTAAAATCTTTATGTGGTTCGTCCACAAAGGAGTCATTCTGACCAAAGATAACTTGGTGAAAAGGAATTGGGTTGGTAATTCCAGGTGCTGTTTTTGTGATCAAAATGAATCGATTAAACACCTCTTTCTCGAGTGTCCACTTGCAAAATTATTATGGCGATCAATACATATAGCTTTTAACGTTCATCCCCCAACGAGCATAAACATGTTATTTGGGACGTGGCTTAATGGAGTGGACATACACATAGCTAAACATATTCGGATAGGAATATGTGCACTATTTTGGGCTATATGGATTACTAGGAATGATATGATTTTTAATGGGACAAAATTCACTAATTTTTTGCAGGTTATCTACAAAGCTACAGCTTGGATCCGTATGTGGTCGTTACTCACTCATGCGGACTTCAGGGAGCTTTTGGTTATTGGGTGCCACCGCTGGGAGACGGTAGCACGGGCTATCTTTAGCCGATTTGGATGGCGAGCTAATAATAGGCTAGGTGTGTAGGCATCGTAGTCTGTTCTTTATCGCCGGATGTGGCACTTTTCATATTTATTTGTTCGACTTTTGCTCAGATTATGAGCTTCTTTGGACCCTAAGACCTTGTTACGTTTTTATTTAATAACATGGCTGCATGCATCGATTGATGCAGAGGCCGGGGGTTATCCTCCTTTTCCAAAAAAAAAACCACAGAACCCTTTCGTCATCAACGTGACAAGATTGCACATTTTGTTTTTCTTGACCCATGCACATCTTGTGCGATGCATCAACATGCATAGATGTTATATTAACCAACGATGGGCATGGAGGCCCCATCGGTTACAATTTATTTATCACTTAAGCCTAATTACTGACGAGTGTAAAAGCAGCAGTGTTGAGGTTTAAGCACCCATCAATAATTACCAAACCTGTAGTAGTGAAAATGAGTAAGTCTAGATGGATTGCACGAAAATAAATTGTACAATCCACAATATAGGAAACTAGTCTACATGATTCAGGCATATTTATAATGTGATCAACACTCAGTAGTTATACATAGCTTTTATAATGAGAACACCTCAGTTTGGGCTTGAACTCATAATCCCAATGTATTACCATCTATCACACTTCTGTGTTTTTTTGGGCTTGGACCCCTATTCCTGATGCATCACATTTATATGATTACAATATTGAATGACACGATGAACCATGATGATACCCCCCACTGACCATTAACTTTGTATATCCAGCTAGCTAGTCTCTCTTCTGCATCCAACCCAACCATGACAACTAGACAAGAGATGTTCATCCACGAAGGAGCAGAGACGATGGTCCAAAGCCAAACTGTGAAACTCTTGATGGATCATTGTCTAGCAGTAATAGTGCAAGTATATATCACTGTGACCATGCTACTATAAAGAGAAGATAATTAAATCGTAATGAATGTTGAGCTACCTCTTCTGAATTGAAGTGAAGAAAACGAGTAGGTCTTGGTGAGTTGCAAAAGAATATATGGTACAATTAGGATTTAGGAGCGTCAGTCACACTATAGAAAAGTTGTGTAGACGTGGCTACATGTACGAGTTGAAATGTAAGTGGGTGCAAGGAGCGACCACCCATCACCCATCAACCACCTACGAATTTTGGTATACATATTGTGTGACTACGATATTATAAAGCGGTGTATGTAGACACTCGGTTAGCTATTTCAGCTTTCTAAAGTTCATACATATAATTCGTCTTATCTAAGCCTTCTAGTACTTGAGTAATAGAGTGATTTTTATACCGTGTATGCACCTAACGTCGGTCGTTGCTTTCAGATTTGAGCCACATTTTTTGAATTTTTAGCAAAATTTGACTTGTTTTAAAATATCACGTAATGTTTTGTTGGGTTTTTGTCTTGTTTCCAAGTGAATCATAATGTTTCATTATGTAATAGCAAAGCCACGTTGAAACAAGTGCACTTTTATTTGTTAATACAGAATGAAACATTGTGATAGCCTTTCAGAAGAGAAAAAATATATGATGAAACATTACGTAACAATGTGAAACATTATGTAACATTTTTTTAACAAACTAGAAAATGTGGCACGAATCTTAAAGCAGCGACGTACGGTGGATGGATGCACATGTTATCCTGTGGATACAGTAGAATCTCATTTCTTGCTAATGTGACACATCACATCAAATCATATTATTTTCACGAGAAGAGCACTTAAATTCGTTGGAGTTGCAAAAAAATTAAGAGATTAAAAAATTAGCATAAATAAAAATTGCCAGCTCCAGCACATAGTAAAAGGAGAGACAAACAGCATGCCACTGCCAGGCCTTGACTGAACCGTGGATCCCACTTCCAGAGACGGTGCCGCATATGGTTGCAAGCCCTCCGCCAGTCACCACGGCAAGCGATCTCCCTCACATCGCCTCCGTGCGTGTCAGCTCAATCACGATGGAGCACCAGATTGCGACTCCATGGCTCGAACCGTTTACGCTTCTAGACGAAGACGATCCCAGGAACAAGTCACGGACGGCAATGAAGGCCGCGACGTGATGTGTTCGCTGTTGCTGGTGTGGTGAGTGTACAGAGTCGGCCCAGATGCTAATCATCTTTATTACTTTCTTGAGCTCGATTCTTGCGAATCCGGTGCGACTTTATGTATGCTTGTTTTAACGAGGATTATGCATCTGCAGAGGCCATTTGGGGATCAGGTTGCTGGAAGGGACATGTGCGCACAGCCTGTTCGGCACAATGCCTACATGCATGCCCGTGGATTTTGGACACCAGGTCTCTAGCAGACATGGTCTGTAAAGGTTGCGTGCAGTGTTCTCAGGTGAGTTCAATTTAAAGTCTTAATCATCATTTTTTCGTCATCGGTAAGTTCATGCATCTTTGCAATTCACACATGCAACTTCCACGAGCAATAAATACATAATCCAACTGAGAGGCTGCTCACTGCATCTTTTGCATTAGTTGACCTCAGCTTCTAGTACAACCTTGTCTGGGAACGACCACTCCAACTTGGTTAACATGACATGAGCACGAAATTTCCCTGGGCAATAGATCGATAATCCAGCTTGTCCAAGGATTACTCCCAACTCCCAAGTCGCAGCAGTGCCCGTCCCCGCCACAGGACCACCGTGAGCCAGATCGGCTCTCGTCAAATCCTCTACGTCGCTCACATGAGGCACTGGGAAGACGCTCCCGTACATATCGATGTGCTTCTAGGCGCTGCATGGCACGATGCTGGCGGTGAGAAGAGGGCATCGAGGAGGCGATCCGCGGTGAGCCAGATGCTCGCGAAGAACCAGCCCGCACTCCCCGGCCAATGCATCGCATGCTTCCCGCCTTCACCCGCATTCACACTACGTCCCTGCCTGCTTGCTCGTGTGTTGGGGCAAACTAACCATCCTCGGCGACACACGCCGAGCAGCCTCCCGGCGACACAAACGCCGAGCGCCGCGGCGCACGAACGCCTATATCTTGGCTTTATTTCTCACGACGACTCGAACACATACATGGAGGTACACACGCACACACGCAATACTACCTAGAGGAGCTCTCTCTCCTGTCGACCGGGTGCACACCTCGGTCCCGACGAAGACTACATCTCATCTCTGGCTCCTCTCATGCTGCCTCTCTACCTGGGCACATACCCCCACTCGGTGGCACATACCACCACTCGGTGGCACATACCACACCTCGATCAATACACATGAGAGGTATTTATACCCGGTGCATGCACACCTAGCTAGCTACCACGCACGCAAGACCCGGCCACCACTAGCACGTACTTACGGCCGGCTCACCCACTAACTAACTCATGCATGACTATGCTATCACGCCATGAAGCTAGCTAACCAACTAACCACCTGGACTAAGCACTACGCGCTGGACTAACCAACTGCCTCGGCCGAGAGTGCACGCACATATCCATCTGATACATGCACCACGTCCGCCGGTCTCCACAACAGCACACGACCTGGTCAGAACAACACACGCACATGCATGAACTGCCGCACGCACGCGCTATGTCAAGATTATGGCTAACATCGTGCGCACGCGTCGCAACCAGCGCAGCCACAACTAGCAGGTCAATGGCTGGCGCGACTCTGTTACTGCGCTTGTGCGGCCGCGCTGCTGCCAGCGCGTCCTCGCCTGCTGACTCGTGTGCCCTCGCCCTCGCCGCCGGCGCGGCCACCTTCACCTGCGACCGCCGAGTTGTCTATGAGTGTTGCGAGAGGCAGGGCGAGGCCGGCGCATCGGCCATTGCCGACGTAGTTCTTGTCCATAAGACCATAAGGATGGAAAGGGAGAGTCACCGGTCGGCAAATAACGGATCTGATTCTGATGTAGTACTGTACATGATAAGAGATATTGATTGTACTTATCTGAGAAAAGTGATTCTCCCATACACGGGAGGTCCGGTGCATGCATCCGTCGTTCGTTATGCTGGAGATCCGAGTGCATGCAAACTATGCTTGGTCGTATACGTATAGACTATGCCGTTCACATTAATATAGCATCGTATCATGTCAGTCCACTTAATGCCATGCATAACTCTCTCTCTTTGCTGCTCACAACAGACTAGGACACATGCATGTCTGACAACATCTCCTCTCTCTTCCTCTCAAAATCCATCATTTTTAGTTTCCTTTACAAAATTTAAATTGTTCATATCTTTAAAACCAAAACTCCTTTTCTGGAAGGTTTTATATATTTGAACTCATCGCATCAAGACCTTTAGAACAAGATCAATCTTGGATAGATTCTAAACACGTTAAAATTTCAATGTTTCGATACACTTTCCACTAAATCTATTTCACCAATTAGATTTTTTTAATGATTAAATCAGTTTTTGAAATGAATTTTTAATGAGTGAAATTATTTTATTGAAATTAGTGAAATTGTTTTTCTAAATTAAGCAAAATTAGTTTTTTCTAAATGAGTAAAAGCAGTGCTTGGAATGAGTAAAATCAACATTTTGAAATAAGTGATTATTTTAAATGAGTGAAATATTTTTTTTTAAATGAGTCAAATCAGTTTTTAAAAATGAGTGAAATATGTTGATGAAATTTAAACCAGTTTAAAATATATTCAAAATTAACCTTGTTTTAAAGATCATGTCGTTAGGAATTCAAATATATAAAAATATTTGAAAATGGAATTAATATTCAAAAGATATCGACGAATTAAGATCTCACAAGAAAATATAATGCTAGCTTTTGTATAGATAGACTGGTTCCGCACGGGGATGACATTTGCATTACTTGGGCCATGTATCACTATTCTCAATTAATGTTGATGAATAGTTTCTAGACGTATGGATAGGGTATTGTACAAAGAGTGCCAACTAGACCATGCACGGGACCTCCCGTGCATGGTAGAAAATCCAGTCATCTTGTTTTGTGTAGTTGGCTGGAAAAGGAGCTGAATACAAAATGTTGAAATATTCAAGTACCCGAGATCATCATAGATATGAGTGGATGGCCAACTTCTTTTATTATGCACACACTGTAGGATTGTTGTAAACTTAAACATGAAAGTAAGGTAACATAAATTTCAGGTCCTTACAATATTGCAGGAGCATGTTCACATGATAAATGTTGACGTAATAGGTTGTTGACGACCATCGCAGCCTGAGGCACTCCCTGTGTATATATACTCTTCTACACCCTTCATGTTGCTCCATCCATGACTAGCTTGAGAGGCATCTTTCGGTGACTCCTCGGCAAACTAACACACGAAACTGTGAGCAAAAACTTATGGTCATCCATGGAGAGACTTAGCATTCATACAACGAGTGAAGAAATGGGATGCACAAAATACCAGTTGAACTAGAAAAAAAGTGCTTGCAAGGGAGAAACGAAAGGAATGCAGTACAAGAGAAAGAACCCGTGCTTGTCAAGGATGTCTTCAGTGGCATAGAAACCACATCGAAGACCCCTCAGCAACTCCTCAAAGAAATCCTTATGGCCGCAGTCCTCTGTTGCTTCGAGAATAAATTTCAACCGGGTGACATCGTAATTCCCCAGGTACCGAATCTTCTTGTTTTACCTGGTTTGATGTGGGTGTAGGCTTTGTCCAGAAGCCTAGCGATGTATGGAGAGACAAACCGCCCCATGGCGGTTAAGCCCCATTTGGTTGCTGCAATTGACACCGCCACTGAAGGTTTTCAGTGGAAAGGATGCAGTGTGGTCGATGGATTGATCTAGCACACAACTGGCCTAGAAAATGTTTTGTATGTGTACCAAGAACCAAGTCGATCAATATGTGCTATACAGTCAAGAACACAGCCAAACAGGCAACCCAAAATTGGCCATTTAATATAGGATAGCAGACGTTACATCAGAGCATATCACCCCTTTTATCACAATAGAAAAATGAAAGGCTTCTCTGTAACATTAATTTACTCGGAATGGTATTCCTTAACATTTAATATCTTGACGCTCGACTCATCAATCAGAATACCGCTAGCATCAACGGGTTGTAGACTATTCATCCGAATATTCCTTTTGGTACCCTGCTGGGTGAGTAGTCTAATGTCTTAAATCCCTCTGAACCTTAATGAAAATCCCAGCCCAAAAGGCAACAGCCATTTTGCAACGTAAATCAGGGTGCAAATCATGCATCCCTTAGAGCATCTACGACCGGACTTAGCAAATCTGCCCCCTAAACGCCCGTGGACGCGTCCGGTCAGTGAACTCAAATAAATGGCTGGCGAGATAAAGGTTCCCGCCACTACTATTTTGGAGAAATAGCAGTGGCGGGTAGCAACTCGTGCCCGCCATTGGAATCAACACAGCACTGGCGGGCAAATAAGTGGACCGCCACACATAAACTCTTCCAAATTTGCCCGCATGATGAATGTTATCAGTGACGGGCTCCAAATGCCGACTGCCATTGGTTTAAGAGGCAAGAGTGGCGGGCTGATCGTATGCCCGCCACAATTAAATATTTGTAACCCGTGCCCAAAAAATCTAAATATCCAGTAGTTAGCTATGGCGGGCACTAGTAAAACCCCGCCACACATAAGTTAGTTCCAAAATTCCTAAGGAAATCATATTTGGTAAACGTAGAGTAGTCTCAAATTTGAAGGGAGTCCACAAAATCCTCGAAAATGGAATATGAACTCAAAAAGGGCTCTGCCAAAGAGGGTCGTCCTGCCATTTTTAGTTGCCAGAAAGTCAACTAATTCCTCAAAAATGGAAAACCAAATAAAAAAGTGCTGAAATTTTAAGCAAAGGGATTTAGATGGTATGTACTAATCATAAATAAGGCTTTAATTTAAGGCGGTTTCCGTTCGAAACCCTGACACTTTATGGGAGAGTGTCCGGTTTTTGCACGATGTGAACCAAGTTTTTGCAGTAACGATCTCTAATTTTTACCACACCCAACATCTTTCCAATGAAGATAGAATGCAAAGTTTCATCCCTTTCAGAGCTCGTTTACCCGCTATTTCGTACCAAAGAGGGTCGTCCTGCCATTTTTATTTGCCGGAAAGTCAATTAATGCCTCAAAAATGGAAAACCGACTCAAAAAGAGCTCAAATTTTGAGCAAAGGGATTTATATGGTGTGTACTAATCATAGAAAAAAATTGAATTTAAAATGACTTTAAAAAATGTAGTTGTGTGTGTAAGGCGGCGGTTTCCGTTCGCAAACCTGACACTTTGTGGGAGAGTGTCCGGTTTGTACATGATGTGCATCAAGTTCTTTCCGTAACGATCTCAAATTTTTACCACACCCTACATGTGTCCAATTAAGATAGAATGCAAAGTTTCATCCCTTTTGGATCTCGTTTAACCGCTGTTTCGTACAGAAGAGGGTCGTCCTGTCATTTTAAGTTCCGGAAAGTCAAATAATGCCTCGAAAAAGGAAAACCAACTCAAAAAAGTGCTCAAATTTGAGCAAAGGGAATTAGATGGTGTGCGCTAATTATAGAAATTTTGAATTTAAAATGATTTTAAAAATGTAGTTGTGTGTGTAAGGCGGCGGTTTCCGTTCGAAACCCGGACACTTTGTGGGAGAGTGTCTGGTTTGTACATGATGTGCATCATGTTTTATTTGCCGTAACAATCTCAAGTTTTTACCACACCTTACATTTTCGAAAGGAGCGAGTAATAGACTAAGTAGCCCGAAAATAATACTTAGAAGGAATTTTTATAATCAAATGAATAATGAGGAAACAGATAAGGGAGAAGAGCAGTGAGAACCGTTGAGCTTTATCTGTTTTTTGTAGCGACGTTGGGCAGTGATCATGGACCAAAATGAAATAAATGAATTCTGGAAGATACGGCGAGTCAATAAAATGAATTTTATTAGCCTCGTCGTCGAACGAAAGGGCCAGACAACACCAACTGATTGTTGCCCATGGACCAGAAATATTTTGGGGGCTACACACACACTCGTAATATAATGAGAGTAAAAACAAAAATAAATAAGAAGAAAGGGAGTGGCATTTCTTTTTGGGAGTATAATTTTTTGGGCCTTTTGGTAGTTTAAATTTTTTTTTGAGAATTTTTTTTTTTGAGACAAATTTGGTAGTATAGATGAAGTAGCAGACCATGCGTCTGGTGCACTTTTGTGTAGTCTTTTTGACTCTCTCTCAATAAAACGTTTTGTCCCTAACTGTTTTCATCAACGAGAAATTGGAATTGGAACAATCAAAATTAAGGTTGATTCTCCCAGGACCTAAAGCAAACTTCCTACATGTATATTCATGAGATGGAAAGAAAATAGGATAAGTTTATGCCAATCGGTATATTAAGGGAATCAAACTCGTTTATACAAATTTTGATGATTTCTAAATGGTGATGGTATAGGACAAGCTCATTTTAAGCCAATAAAATCCACCCTTTGTCGAGAAAAATAGGACAAGCTCACACCCCAGCGCGCACCTCTTGCCATTGCGCCAACTTAAACTCTTAAGTCAGTGGTGGGAGAATTTCCTATCAATTACATAAACCACCAATCAGCAGATTCATACACGTTATGCACCTTTTTCACCACTTTGTTATCAACTATTCAGATTCCGCAGGGTGCAAATCATCCACCTTATATAATTCACAAAAGGTAACCACCTAATATAAATTGTGCGGCACATTTGGAAAGAGAGAAACTGACAAACTTTCATCCAGATAAGGCAAACATATCGAAAGGTCACAAAGGGAGCCCTAGAGGACATTTGTCCATAGCTCGTGTACTTTATTCTTTGGCGATTAGTCTGCGATGTTTTTTGCCAACATACATTTTCATAAATACTCCCTCCGTCCGAAAATACTTGTCATGAGAATGGATGTATCTAGATGCATTTTAGTTCTAGATACATCCATTTTTATTCATTTGTGCGACAAGTAATTCCGGACGGAGGGAGTAATACTCTAGTTCTTAATTGATAGGGGTGCTGCGGTTAGTTACTCTAAAAAAACAAACTCTAATATAAAGATGTGTCTACAAATGACCATTCATGTTTCCATAAAATTTATGACGTGCATACTCCCTCCGTTCCGAAATATAAGTCTTTTTAGAGATTTGTATATGAACTACACATGGATGTATATAGACGTATTTTAGAGTGTAGATTCACTCATTTTGCTCCGTATGTAGTCCATATTGGAATCTCTAAAAAGACTTATATTTAGGAACGGAGGGAGTACTTTTTATTGGGCTCGTGATCCGACGCCACGCCAGTAAGTGGTTACAATCATTGCCGCACACTGTCTCTCCTTAGCTTGACAATGTAGGTCTCTTCTTTCTTTCGGGCACAGGGCAAACAAATTAGCTTCGTTATATTTTGTAAAGGCATGGATGTTCCCATGAAGGCTTAGACGCAAACAAACTAAGCTGAATGTACACTAGTCCTTAAGCACAGCTAAGTACAGTATGCATGCTGTATATTCTAAGCCAAAGATACTAGCTCGGCTCAATCTTCTTGTTAGCTAGCAAAAATTATTAGTACGACTTGTTCCGACGGATCACGGATATGAGTTCCCATTGTCTCCCGATCCCAGCCAGCTATGTTTTTCTTTTTCTACGAACCCTGTCTAGCTACACGGCTCAGCACTAACGTGAGTTCTGTGGAGCTGTCTTCCCTCCATCAGCTTGAGTCTCCTCTCTACTTTATACACACCGTGCTAGCTAGCTGGTGTTGCTTTTATGAAGCCACGTTACATAAACATGTCTCATGGATGTGTGTCTTCACTCAATCATAGCTTTGTAGTTGTTCTACGTACTCGATTTTCACTGAAGTTATTCAGACAACACCAATAAAAGCGAACTATGGCCATTTTGGAACAAAATATGGCCCTCGAAGGAGCCAGCTCAATTAATTCTGTCATTGCAGACCGCTTGCGGAAGTTACTCACGTGGTTTGTTCTATCGAACTGCCTAGGATAATTCCGGAACCAAAATCGTCAACTATAAGGAAACCAGCCCCATCACAGTATCGTATTTAAAACCATGGGTGTTACCATCTGAGTGTCGGCTGAAACTAATTCGCCAGAAACAAACTCTGTCAACTGACTCCAAATCTCATATTTGCACTAGTGCACATCCTGTCAAAATAATCTACAAAATGGTGGCCAAAGTTTTAGATGTTGGACAAAATTTTTGTGAAGAAAACAATTATGCTTTGCGAACAGGAGAAAGTATCATGACATTAAATAGAGAAAAGTATGTTTTTGGTCCCTCAAGTTCACCAAAAGTATACACTTGGTCCCTCAAATTTTTTTGGGAGATATTTGATCCCTCAAGTCTCAAAACCGGTTAACTTTGATCCAAAACCTGATTTCAGTGAAAAACCGGCCACATGGCAGTGGTTTTCTCTCTCCCATCCCCCTCTTTGTCTTAATTTATCTCCTGCCTGAGTCAAACTAGGTCCGGCAACCACCACCAAACCACCACCACAACGGTCTCCTCCCACGCCTTCCCGGCGAGTTCTAGCCATCTCCGAGATGCCAACTCTCCACCCAGCCATCCCTGTTGATCTCTCTCGTCGCTCCCCTCCTCCGTTGCTACGACGTGCCCTCCGCCGTGCCAAGGAGAGGTCAAGCTGCATATGGGATTCACCATTTCCCCTGCCTCCTCTGTTGCATGGGGACTCGCCGGAGGCTGCCCGGAGAGGAGATCTAGACCATGGGCTGCCCAGAGAGGAGATCCAGACCATGGGCTGCCCGGAGAGGAGATCCAGGCCATAGCCATCTCCACCACGCAGGCCTGAAGATTCCTCGCCGGTGCCGTGGCCTTCACGATCTGGAGTGGTCGCACCACCGCCAAGCTCACCTCGCCGCTGGCCGCCACCTCACCTCCCGCCGCTGGCCGCCATTTCACCTCCCTCCGTGGCGCACTGGTCGTGCCGTGGGATGGCAAGCGCGGGTAGCTACCTCCATGTCGGGCATGCATTCCCGGCGTGCCCGCTAGAACACCGGCGGCTACGGCCTAGCTCCTCCAGTAGATCCAAAATGGACTCCCGCCGCTTGCGCCGCGTACAACTGAACCGAGGTGGGGGAGTCACGGGGAAAGAACACCCGTGGCCACCGCCGCCCTAGCTTTCGCCATCGCCCTCGCCGTCGCGACTGTAGTCATCACCGCCGCCACAGAAGGTTGGGCTTGGGAGTTGGGAGAGAGGGGAAAAGGGCGTGTGGGGGGGGGGGAGAGAGATAGGACGGCGATGTGAGGGTGGGTGACGGGTTTGACCAAACAATCCGTCTTACGTGGCGAGGGAAGATAGACAAAAACCGCTGTCATGTGGATGGTTTTTCACTAAAACCTGGTTTTGAACCAAAGTTAACCGGTTTTGAGACTTGAGGGATCAAATATCTCCCCAAAAAAATTGAGGGACCAACTGTATACTTCTGGTTAACTTGAGGGAACAAAAACATACTTTTCTCCATTAAATAACTCACTAGCTTGTCAAGGACGAGTAACTGCATCTACAAGCACTTCTATCCAACTATGACCGTCTAATCACTAAAGGCCACGTAGGCCGGTACCCAAGATTGCCATTATAAATTGGTCCCTGATATGCACGTGCCGTTCGATCTGGGGACCTCCCAGACCGAACGAAAGGTTTGCTAGGGAACGACTGTTGGAGGCTTGGAGCGAACGAAAAACGTTCGGTCTGGAGGAAACCCCCAGCGAACGACAGTCCAGTCGACCGTTCGCTCCAGGAGCCCAGCATCACCACCTATTTGGCCCATAGGCCCAGTTAAAAATAGTTATTTTCGGGGAGGGGAATGCCAGAAACAAAAAAAGAATCTTATAAAGAAAATGTAACAAAATACATAAATTACAGTTTTTCATGTTGTAAATGTATATAAAAAATGCGATATTACAATTTCAAAAACTGCCATCCTCTAATATATAAATTTACCAAGATATACTCAAAATGGGACGATGGCAACTTCAATGGAAAAAAACATGGCGAAAAAATGATTGGCATTGTTGACTAATTTGCCTTGTGTGTTGAGCAAAAGAAAAATTATATAGTTGCCAAAGTGAGAATTAACTTTTAATTGCCACTGTTTCTGGAAAAAGGAAAGTAATTGGAGTTGACATGTGACCGCAAAAAACAATTTTTAAAGTTGCCCATGTGTGTAGAACAAAAAAAATCCATAGTGACAGAATGCGTGTGAGTTTGCCATGGACTTCAAATCAAGATTGCCATCGGTTTAAAAAAATGAATTGTCATGGGAAGAAGTAAGAAATTTCCATGGTATGTGGAGTTAAATTGCCAGGGGATTTAAAGTTAATTTGCCATGGTTGTAAACTTAATTTGTCAATAAGGAAAAGTGCCATGTTATGTAAGATTAAACTACCATGGTATAACTAATCAAATTATCATGGTGAATAAAAAATCTGATGTGCTGACTACAATAAGCCTACAATGGCAAGCCACTGGTGGTACTACTACCACACCATCCAAGCGAGCTAAGCTGGTCGCTGCAGTGATGGCGGCTGCGGAGACGGTGGGCTTCTTTCAGGTGGTGAACCACGGCGTGCCCAAGGCGGCCATGTCGGAGATGCTCACGGCGGTGCGGGGCTTCCATGAAGAGCCGGCGGGGGCCAAGGCACCGTACTACAACTGGGACTATTGCCGGCGGGTGAGGTACCGGAGCAACTTCGACCTGTTCCAGTCACCGGCGGCCAACCGGCGTGACACCTTGTTCATGGAGACGGCGCCAGAGCTGCCGCCACCCAAGGAGATCCCACCGATGTGCAGGACTATCGCGCTGGAGTACGTGAGGCTGATGCAGCAGCTGGGATGCACCCTGCTTGAGCTGCTATCGGAGGCACTGGGCCTCCGTAGTGGCCACCTGGAGGAGGACGCCGCATGCCTGGAGAGGCTCCCCGGAGCCGCACCTGACGCTGGGCACCACATGCCACTCCGACCCTTGCTTCCTCGCCGTGCTTCTCCAGGACGCCGTCGGCGGCCTCTAGGTTCTTCTGGAGTATTAGAGTATAGGTCGGTTACGTTACCATTTCCGGCAAGGTTTGGAATTGTAATCTATCTTTATTAGTCTTGGAGCCAAGTCTTGTAATCTATATAAACAGCCCTTTGAGGCCCCAGTCAATACAAGTTATTATTCTTCAAACTATCATGGTATCAGAAGCCTAGGTTTTCCGCACCTGGCATGGCACCGCCACCCGTGCCGCCGCCCCGGCCGACTCGGCCCCTCCTCTCCATGACCGAGTTTCGCGCCGCCGCCGCACCACTTCTTCTTCATCCTCCACAACTACCCAAATATCTCCTCCTCAATTCCCAATTATCTCCCTCGCCGACACCATTGCCGACGTCTCCCCCTTCATCCCGATCTCGTTAGATCTTGGCGCCCACAACTACTACCATTGGCGCCACCTCTTCACCATCCATCTCGGCCGCTGCGGCCTCCGCCACCACATAGATCCATCCTACCCTCCGCAGCACGCCGATCCTCGCTGGGTGAAAGATGACCTCACCATCATCCAGTGGATTTACACACGCATCTCCACGGAGCTCTTCAATCTGGTCTCCTCCGACGACGCCACCGCCGCCGAGCTTTGGGCGTCACTTCAGCAGCTGTTCCAGGACAACTCCGACGCGCGCATCAACGCCCTCAACACCGAGCTCCGTACGATCGTCCAAGGAGACGCCCCGGTCACCGTTTTCTGCCAGCGAATCAAGGCGATCGGCGACGAACTTCGTGAACTCGGCGATCACATCGACGATCGCGCCCTCATCAACGCTCTCCTCGTCGGCCTCGGCGAGCAGTTCGAGAAGCAGCAGTCCTTCATCCCCATGCTCAAGCCCTACCCCACCTTCAAGGAGGTTCGCTCCCTCCTCCAGCAAGAAGAGAAGAATCAAGCTCGCAAGGCGCAACGGCCGCCGCAGGTGTTTCACGCTGCCGCTTCTGCCGCGGCCAGGCTTGCCGGGGCCGGGCTTGCCGGGGCCGCGCCTGGCGTGCCGCACCAATCTGCCGCACCCTCCCCTCCTACCGCGGCGGCAGCAGCTCCTACACCGCCTCCAGGCTGGCGCACGAGCCCGAACTACCGGGGCAAGAATCCGATCTACCGGCCCCCTGCATCTCGCTCTGCCGGCACTGCCCCAGCTCCGCCATCGGCCTCTCCATCGCCACCGGCCCCCTCCCCGTGGCAGCCTCCGCACGATCCCTGGACTGGCCTTGTTCAAGCTTGGCCGATGCCCTGGTCGGCTCCTTCGCCGTACGGTGCCCCGTCTGCTTACACGGGCACGTGGAGCCCTGGCCTCCGTCCGGCAACCGGCTCTCCTGGACTCCTTGGGCCCAAGCCTCCGGCGCATGTCTACACCGCCACTCCTACGCCACCTCCCAGCGCGCCAGGACTACCGCCACCCTACTATACCTTGCCGGCTTCTTACGGCACCTTGCCGGGCTTGCCGGGCTTGCCGGGCTTGCCGGGCTTGCCGGCCCCGACGGCATACTACCAGTCGCCGACCCTGCCCTACGCTCCCATGCACGCTCCTGGCCCCTCTGCTCCTCCCCAGCAGCCGGCCTGGGATCAAGCCGCCTTTCTCAACTCCATGAACAACTTTACACTCAATAACGAAGGTACGGATTGGATTTTCGATTCTGGTGCATCCTCGCATATGTCTTCAAATATGAATTTGCTGTCGGCTTGCTCTCCTTCTAGTTTTTCTACGATCACCATTGGTGATGGTTCCACCATACCTGTTTCCGCCACTGGTCACTCTTACATCCCTTCCTCTTTCGGCAATTTTCTTCTTCGCAATATTCTTGTTTCTCCTTCCCTCATCAAAAATCTTATTTCTGTTCGCCAATTTTGTATTGACAATCGAGTAATTTTGGCTTTTGACCCTTTTGGTTTGTCTGTGAAGGATCTGGCAACGGGGGAGGTACTCGCTCGGTACAATAGCACGGGCGATCTTTATCCGCTTCATGGCACACCCACGTCCACTCCCCGTGCCATGCTTGCTTCAGTGGACTTGTGGCATCGTCGTCTAGGACACCCCAATAAATCAACCTTGTCATCTTTGCTGCAAGAATTTTGTCTCCCTAGTTCTAGTGTTCCTCATAATCCCTCTCTTTGTACTGCCTGTCAATGTGGCAAACATGTTAGATTACCTTTTGGAACCTCTACTACCATTAGCACTTTTCCTTTTGAGTTAATTCACTGTGATTTATGGACTTCTCCCGTTCCTAGTGTCTCTGGTTACAAATATTATCTTGTGATTTTGGATGACTACTCTCATTATATTTGGACTTTTCCTCTCCGCGCTAAATCTGAAGCACATGCCATCTTTCTCAATTTTCGACAATATGTTCTTACACACTTTGGCTTGCCCCTTAGATTTATTCAATGTGATAATGGTCGAGAATTTGACAACACTCAAAACCGCACCTTCTTTCTCTCTCAAGGCATTCTTCTTCGTTTTTCTTGCCCTTATACCTCCCCTCAAAACGGTAAAGCTGAACGTTCTCTTCGCTCCATTAATGATATTCTTTGCACCTTGCTCCTACAAGCTTCTCTACCCTCTCGTTTTTGGGCCGAAGCCCTCCGCACTGCCACTCTACTTCTAAATATTCGTCCCACTAAGACTTGTCCTCTTTATTCGCCTTTTCAATCTCTTTTTCTCTCTCATCCCGATTATTTTTTTTCCGTGTTTTTGGCTGTCTTTGTTTCCCGAACACTGCCTCTACCGCCTCCAACAAACTCGAACCCCGTTCACTTCCTTGCATTCATCTTGGTCTTTCTGATGATCACAAAGGATATCGTTGTTTTGATCCATCTTCTGGTCGCGTGTTTGTCTCTCGCCACGTCACATTTGATGAAAACACGTTTCCTTTTTCTGTCACTCACACCGCATCAATCCCTACCACCACTCCCTCTCCTGCGGCAAGGCCGGCAAGCCTGGGTAGCCCGACAAGCCTGGCACCGGCCCGACCGGCAAGCCCAAACCCGGCAAGTCTGGCCAGCTCGCCAATCACAGCACCGACAGGCCCGGCAAGCCCGGAACCGGCAAGTCCGGACCCTGCAAGTCCGGCAAGCCTGGCAACCACGCCACCAGCAGTCCCAGCAAGCACGGTCCCGGCAAGCCCGGCACGCCAGACAAGTCTGGCAACCCCGGCAACCTCGGCACCGCCAACCTCCCCGCCGCCACTACCACCCAACGCCGTCCCCATTCCACCACCCACCAATGATCACGTCATGTGCACCCGCGGCAAACGGGGATTTCTTCTACCCACCAAACGTCTCAACCTCACAGCAACCCCGGCAACCCCGGCTTCGCCAAGCACGGCAACCCCGGCAACCTCGGCCCTTTCTCCTATTCCCTCTTCTTACAAACGAGCTCTTCTTGATCCTCTTTGGCTCTCAGCTATGCGCGCTGAATTTAACGCTCTTCAGCAAAATAATACATGGACTCTTGTTTCCACACCTCCTGGCGTTAATGTTGTTTCTGGAAAATGGGTTTTTCGTCATAAATTTCATTCTGATGGCACTCTTGCTCGTTACAAAGCCAGATGGGTGTGTCGTGGTTTCTCTCAGCAACAGGGCATTGATTTTGATGAAACTTTTTCTCCTGTTGTTAAACCCAGTACTATTTGAGTTGTTCTTAGTCTTGCTGTTTCCTCCTCTTGGCCCATTCATCAGCTAGACGTTAAAAATGCTTTTCTTCACGGCACTCTTAATGAAACTGTTTATTGTCAGCAACCATCTGGTTTTGAGGATCCCTCTTCTCCCAATTCTGTTTGCCTTCTTCACAAATCTCTTTATGGTCTTAAACAAGCTCCTCGTGCATGGTTTCAACATTTTGCTACCTTTATTCAAACAGTAGGCTTCATTCCCTCCAAATCTGATTCTTCCTTATTTATTTTTCGCTCATCTTCCCACATTGCCTATCTCTTGCTCTATGTTGATGATATAGTTCTCACTGCTAGCTCTGACTCTTTTCTTCAACATATAATCTCTTCTCTTAATCATGAATTTTCCATGACTGATCTTGGTCCTCTTCATCATTTTCTTGGCGTTACCGTTTCTCGTACAAAATCTTCTCTTTTTCTCTCTCAACGATCCTATCTTTTAGACTTGCTTTCTCGTGCTGGTATGTCTGCTTGTCAATCCACTCGTACACCGGCCGACATTGGTGCCAAGTTGTGGGCTGATGGTGATCCAATTTCTGATCCCACTTTGTATCGTAGCATCACTGGTGCTCTCCAATATGCCACTCTCACTAGGCCCGACATTTCCTACTCCGTTCAGCAAGCCTGTCTTTTTATGCATGATCCTCGTGCTCCTCACCTTGCTCACGTCCACCGCATTCTTCGCTATTTAAAAGGAACTCTTGATCATGGTCTTCTCATTAATTCTTCTTCCCCGACAAGCTTGACAGTTTATTCTGATGCAGACTGGGCAGGTTGTCCAGATACTCGACGGTCCACATCCGGATTTTGTGTTTATTTGGGTGATAATCTTGTTTCTTGGAGTTCTAACAGGCAGGCAACAGTTTCCAGGTCTTCTGCTGAGGCTGAGTATAGGTCGGTTGCTCATGCTGTGGCTGAAGCGGTGTGGCTGCGTCAGCTTCTCGTGGAACTTCATCGCCCACTGGATCGTGCCACCATCGTTTATTGTGATAACATCTCCGCAGTATACATGGCTTCCAATCCAGTTCAGCATCGTCGCACCAAGCATATTGAGATTGACATACACTTCGTTCGAGAGAAGGTGGCTCTTGGCGAGGTTCGCGTTCTTCATGTACCTACCAGTGCTCAATTTGCTGACATTTTCACCAAAGGACTTCCGACTGCATCTTTCACCGACATACGCTCCAGTCTCAACATCGTTACTCCTGACGCTGAGACTGTGGGGGGATATTAGAGTATAGGTCGGTTACGTTACCATATCCGGCAAGGTTTGGAATTGTAATCTATCTCTATTAGTCTTGGAGCCCAAGTCTTGTAATCTATATAAACAACCCTTTGAGGCCCCAGTCAATACAAGTTATTATTCTCCAAACTATCATGGAGGAAGACTACGATAGAAACAATAAGAATAAGAAGTCTTCTGCTGTCTGGGTGGACGTGCCGGCAGTGGCCGGCGCGCTGGTGGTGAACGTCGGCGACTTCCTACAGCTCGTCTCCAACGACAAGTTCAGAAGCGTGGAGCACCGCGTGGTGGCCCAGAGCATTGGGCCTCGCGTCTCCGTGGTCTGCTTCTTCCGAAGGAAGGACATGGCCACGTCCACCAAAGTGCTACGGCCAATCGTTGCCGACGGCGAGGCGCGGTACATGAGCACCACGAAGGCGGAGCTGATCCAGCACAGCAGGGCCAGGGGTCTCGAACGGCAGCTCTACGCTGCAGCACTCGAGGATCTGAATGAATCTGATCAAAACTACTCCCCCGTTCCTAAATATAAGTCTTTGTAGAGATTCCACTATGGACTACATACGGATGTCCATAGTGGAATCTCTACAAAGAGTTATATTTGGGAATAGAGGGAGTAGCTTGCATGCATGCAAAGAGTTATATTTGGGAATAGAGGGAGTAGCTTGCATGCATGCATGCATGTGCAGTTTCAGTACCTCAAACCTCCTGACTGATGTGATCTGAAGTGAACAAGTGCGCATGCAGTTTCTGAACCTCAACTTCCATGATTTATCCCACCTCTTCTCACGGACACATCCTCCCGGCCTCCCATTCCATCTCCTACACCGACCACAGCCCATTCCATGAGTTGTTATCTGCCATTTTCGCATATTGTGGGCTTCAATTGTGAGACGTTTGTTTTAGACTAGCATAGTGCCTGTGCGTTGCTACAAAGACATAAAAAAGATGAGAAGTTACGACTGGCTTAGGAGATCGTCAAAGGATGATGATGTCTTGGGGTTGTTGCTTGGTTCACGATTGAAAAGAGAGCAAAAATGTAACGAAAGATCATGTTATAGTCACTGAAAAATCATACGCGATAACAATAGGTACTTTGCAAGATTTATAGTGAGATAACATTTTGAATTTTGACACATAGGAGAATGGGCATGAGTAAGTTGAATGCACAAGATCGTGAAATTGCAATTTGTTTGCTCTCTTCTACTATGATATAGAGCTGGAAGAATTGGTTGGGCAGAGAAACTAAAATCAAGACCATGATTTTGAGTTGGGGTCCCATACTTGCATTTATGCTTTGTATTTTTGTAAGAGTTATTCTCACATTAGGCTAGCGGTATATTTGTTTTTGTTTTTATTTGCGAATGATATATTTGTTTGTTTGAGATAGGTCTCACAGCAAGTAAAAGTAACATTTGTTTATTGAAGGTTGTTAGTCCCACATATGAGTAGAAGTGCATTTGTTTATTGTGTGGTCCCACATGTGAACTCACCACCAACTCTAATATTTATAAGTAGGAAAGATAATGACAAAGAACATTTCAACCATTCTCTACATCTGACATAGCTATCATACTCCCTCCGTTTCTAAATATAAGTCTTTTTAGAGATTTTAATATGGACTTCACTCATTCTGCTCCGTATGTAGTCCATATTGAAATCACTAAAAGGACTTATATTTAGGAACGGAGGGAGTATCTTGTAGTAAAATTAATGTTATTTCTTGCTTAGTGCAAACATTTCTATCTACTAAATATAACTTGCTACTGTTTGTGGGTCTATTGAGATTCATGTCCCCTGTGACATCACTCCTACGGGTGGGTGGCCAATCTTTTCGGCAAGTTACTTGACATTCATTTCAGATTATGTTGCTGCCCTTGCATATTCACGTAATAAAGAGAAGTACAGCGGCAACATGTGGCTGAAAACACTCCATGCCCCTCCTTGCACACACACTTCGTGCCCCCACCCCTCCACCCGAGCTAACCTGACCCATGACTAGTTTGTGGCTTCCATCTCTATTTTGTTTTTGAAAAATAGGATACCGCTGCATCGATTGATCCATGACTAGTGTGGCTTCCATCTTTGTGTGGCTCCATAGCAGGCTAACCCACATAATTGTAAGAGAAAATTGTAGTGTGTCTGTGGTGAGATTTGGTTATAATATTATAGGATTGGGATGCATCCAGAATAGGTATTCATGTTGGACAGAGCAATATAGAGGAAAAGCAATGGCGGACCTACGGGGTGGACATGAGGATGATCCGTGGCCCATCCTAAGAATTTGTGCTGGCCCACATACACTTGTAAATGGGATGTGAGCTCACATCCTCCAAGGCAGCTTGACGCACTCGCCAGAGACTTATCCTTGAGTCTGCCCCACTCGACGTGATTGATGAGAATGTGAGCTTTGGGCAGGCTGCCTTGGAGGTGGGACAAGTTGTTACCAAGTGGATCGCTTCGAGGAAGCTGGTCCCAACCGAGATGATCCATTGCAAGGCCTCCATGATTGGCATCCTCCTTGGCACCTCCAGATTTATTGTGATGAGTTAGGGCAGGGGGTGATGAAGGGGAATGATTCTAAGGCGTTAAGTGTACAACACAGCAGCGATAGGTCACTAAACTATAGTATAAAGAACTACGGGTGCTCAAGTCCGGTGCCAGTTGGATCATCTACTTGTCGTGGGGAGTTTCGTGCCAAAGTCGTTTGAACAAAGTTAGAATAATTATTGTTCCTAACCCCAAAGTGGTGCTATCCACGTGCAGCTTGGGTCAATAGGTGCAAAGGGTCCAGACATGACACCATCCTCTTAACAGCTTGGGTCAATGGCCTTAAAGTGAACTTAGGCCACTGCATCCTTTGCGGACTGTTTGGGCTCGAGAGCTGGCATAAAAAAATCCACGAGCATGCATGTGGGGATTCGGTCGAACAAGTTGCACACAATATATCCCCCAAAGAAATCTGTTTCCCAGATTACCTCTGCAGATCCAAGACAAGAAAATCACATCAGGTTCGAAAGGATCAAGCGTAAGAGTGTAAGACGAGCATCGTCAGGGCTTACACACCACACCAGCAGCAGCAACAAGCACATCACACCGCGGCATTCATTCTACTTCCCTTGAGATCGTCTTGAACATTGACATTGCCACCGGCCATTGAGATCATCTAGAACCGTGAGATTTCCGCCAGCCACAGTATAGAATTAAAGAAGCTCTAGTTCTGTAGCAGTTGGATTATCTATTTGTCTTGGGAAGTTTCGTGCTCATGCCATGCGAATTAACTTGGAGTATTTTCTGTTCCTGATCCTGAAGTAGTGCTATCCCCACCTACAGCTTTGCTCAACGGATGAAAAAGATATGCAGAGACGTGGCACCTCCAGCCTGATTGTCTAATCTTGGAATAAGATCGTGTGTGAAAAGCATGGATGCATACGCTTAAAATCAATTCAAAGTCAATTCATCCCAGCGTGACCTTTAGAGACCATCTAGACTAGAGAGCGAGCGTAAAATTCACGGGCATGAATATGGGCAATTCGCCGAACAGGTTGTGCGCGTATATGTCCCGTCGTCAACCTGATCCCAAAATTACCTCTGCACATTTATTAAAACAAACAGACATGTAAATCACAGCGAATTTGAAATGATCAAGGGCAAGAGATTGAGAAGAGCAGCGTCGGGGCTTAGTCACCACACCAGCAGCATCGAGGACATCAGATCATCGCGGCATTCATTATACTTGTTTTTCAGATCGTCCAGAACCGTTGCAGAGGCCGGGGGTAATCCTCCTTTTCTAAAAAAAAAAGATCGTCCAAAACCGTGAGATCGCCGCCGGCCATGGAAAGGCTAGGCGAGGCAAAGACGCGGTCAATCTGGTGCGCCGTACCCCGCCGGTCGAAGAGCTCTTAAAAGTGGGACCCACAGTTCAGTGAAGGCCGCCCGACATGTTAGAAATAAACCAAGCCTTACGTGGTGATCTGCGTGTACGTGACTAGGTCTAGTTCGAGTTTGGCCGCGTTCATGCGCGTGTGTATCGCGTGAGCTAACTAGACGGGCGTGCATGCATGCGTGAGCTAGCTAAACGGGCATGCATGTGTAGTTGCGGTGAAGTGGATGGCCGTTGGCGAGACTCACGGGCTGGGTGCGTGGGTTCGTTGGAGTGCCGCCGAGCCGAGCGCGTGGAGGTGCGGATCACGTCGGCCCATGTATAAATACCTCCCCTGTGTACTGGTTGTGGGTGCCGGTAGGAACCGAGACAACAGTTCGAGCTGCAGAAAATAGAAGTGACCGTATGTGTGGCCATGGCGTTTTTGTAGAAAATAAAACAGCGTGCTCCTTCTTCCATCTTGGTCTGAGCGAGTGAGAGAGAGAGCTATCCGGGGTATGTCCCAACACGACATGCTTCAGACGGACCACATAGCGTACTTCTTCACTCGGCATGGGTGACAGCCGGGCGGTGCGTGGGCTCCTAATCTGGGCCGATCCAAACTCGTACCAGGTTGATAATTACTTGGCATTGGCAAGTTCGTGTAATACACGAAACAGTTAATTTATGTGCACGGTTTGTAATTCTTTACTCACCTAGTCTGAATGGTATCTATATACATGCTGGTTAATATTGATTCACGTTAGATTGGGTTTGGATATATCCCTTGAAGAAAACAAAAGCACGGAAAGCACGCATCGGTCGGCATGTGAATGGGGTGCCACACATGCTAGTCAGAGGATCGACAACCATTTTTATGCTAATGCTTGAGCTTCTTGCGACATGTACAACTCCTATAGATGGAAGTGCGGTTTTCGTGAAAACAATGCATTGTCCAATTTAATTACATTAGGGAAGGGCATGGAGAAAAGAGAAGGTTATAAAAAAAAATTTGCGGGGAAAAGAGATTAAATTAAACTAGGTTATGAGTACAATCAACACAAATCGCCTCAGCGATTTCTAGAGGGTAGGGTTATATTTGTGTTGTTAACTTCAAGGCTAAAATAAAAAATTAAAGGTTCAGTGCACATCATCTCTTTTATAATACTGAGGTCACATCATGAGTATACAACTAGTAGATTGTTGATGAGTTGCCACTAGTCGCTCCTTTCACATACTTACATTGCTACTGTTACACCGGCGTCCCCATATATATGACAAGTTTTTGAAGCGTGGGCCAACAGTAAAGCGTGCACTATCTATTTTTGTGTAGTTCACCTTATCAGAAGACATCTATTACAATTAATTATCTTCTCTCTCTACAGTAGTGTATAGACACACGATAAATATAGATGCACTCTGATCCTCCTGCTACATAATAATCCATCTCTAGTTTGGCTTTCGACCTTCGTGTGTCTCAATGGAGAGTTGTCGTTTGAACATGTCAGTTGTCCGTGTTGAGTTCCAATATTAGAAGCTATGAATGGGATGCATCGGAAATGCGAGTACATGCTTGAGCCAATGACCCCGCGTGATCGAAGGGCTATAATTGCTGGAAATCCTATGTATAAGTGACAAGTGAGGATTACTCCTCTCGACATCGAGCACACCATTGCAAGACTTTCGATAGGTGGAGTCAATTGGGTCGTAACTAGTGTAAAATATACAAAGACACACTACAAATCTCTCTAACACTAGGTGATATGTGCTGCCTTTATCCCTCTTCAAGTTCAATCATTTGCGGCAAATACCTTGCAGGACTGAAATAATTCTTCCTTCACTACTGAGTCATACATGCATACAGGTAAAAATTGGTGAATGAACTAGATGGAAATTCAACCGAGCAACCATGCATGATTCGGACTTTTAGAGATGCCTGAAGATTCTAGCAAACTCGCCTACTTATGTGGCTACTGGATTGTTCAAACCAGAAGGAATTTATAAACAAATTATCTTTACTGAACACGAAACATCATCAAAACATGGAAACTGAACTAATAGGCAACATACATGGTATTTCAATGTATTGCTGCTGGCTGTAGCTACTTCTCCAGTCTTCTTCTATTCTTGTCATCTCAGACACAAATACAAAAATCTTGTGCACTTGTTAAGCTTCTCTGAATCTTTTCCCTCTCCATGGCTGCTGCTGAAGTAGCTGCACCATTGGCTGCAAATCTAATCAATCTATCAATTATTATTATTTTGAAAGAAGAAGAAGAAGAAGAAGCAGCATTGAAAGAAGAACATAGTAGTGCACAGGCATGGCGGGGAGCGGCGAGAGCATCTCGACAAGGAGACCGCTTTCGTGGAGCTGCTCTTCGGGAGGTGGGACGAGGAAGGCCATGGAAGCAGCAGGAGAGAGGGGGTGCCGGCAAGGAGGATGATGGAGCTGGAGGAGGGGGCGTTATGGAACTAGGGAGCGGCGGCGGGCGAGCGCATCATGTCGTGGCAGTGGATGGATTTCTGTTTTTTTACTTATAGCCCAACTGAAGCGGACGCATGTCTTGAAGTGGCGGCGGCAAATGGGAGGTGAAGAGGCTTTTTTTTGTTGAGCTGGGGTTTTTTTATTTTAAGGCAAACGAGTGGGAGTTGCGACGGGAGCCTTTGAATCGGGGCGATTTAGTGCTCTTTCGGCCTTTTTTGATTTTTTTTTTAGTTAAAACAAACCCAAGCATCACAATAAATCGGCCTTTTTCTCATTCAAAAGGCATTCGGCTGTCCGCCTCTCACCTGTGGCGGTCCGCCTCCTTTCCACGCCGCCCACGGCCTCCACCGCGCCTGCGCGTCCACTGACTAAACAAATGTACACTTGTCTTGGGCTTCTGCTGAACGGGTTGTCACTTGTCTTGCACTGAACTGAACAGTTTCAGAATCTAAACTTCCATTGCATCCATAAGAAAAGCCAGGTTGGTCATCCATGATCCATTTATAGATCCATTTGATGATGGTTTCCAACAGAGTAAATTGCATAAAACCACCACTTTGAGGGTTAGGTTTGCGAAAAACACTAGGATACAGTTTCTCTGCGGAAAACACCACATCTTGCGTAATTGTTTTGTAAAAACCACTGATCGGCGGATAAGCCTCGTTTGAGCACGTTTATGACAGATGGGTCCCGCTTTTCGCTGACATGGCATAACGTTTTGCCAAAGACAGGGCTAGATGGGTCAAAATGCGAAAACACCCCCAACATTCTTCACGAGTTCGACGGCGCGCCGGATCCCGTCTGGATCGAGAGAGGCCCCGAGCTGCCCAACCCCCGCGCCACTCCGGCGACCTCGCCGCAGCCGACAAGCACGCCGGCGACCACCGTTGCCCCGCCATCCTCCCCCATTTCTTTCCTTCTCCTCTGGGACGACCCGCATCTCGCCCCTACCTAGCCCAGCCGCTGGCAGCCACGGCCATGTCGACGGCGTCGGAATCCGCGGCGGCCCGTAGCCCCCGCCGCTCTCCAAGCACGGCCGAGGCCATGGCCGAGCAACCGCCCGGTTCCAACCGCGCGGCGGCGCACGGGCCCGACCCGGCCGGCACCGTCGAGGAGCTCTCCGCAGGGACCTCCTCCACTGCGCGGCCGTCTGCGCCGACGAGGTCGGCCTCGCCAGGGGACGCCTCCTCCTCTCCTCTCTTTGCGCGCGTCCGCAAGCCGCAGGCCTCGCGTAGGCGGGCACACGGTCGGAGGTCGAGGCCGCCGAGCTGCTCGACCATGGAGTGTGTTTGGCGGCGAGTAGCGAGCCGCGCCACCAGCGTTGACCGCCCCAACCAGCGGCGAGGGATGCACGCGGGGCTGATTGCGTTTTTGCTTTTTGGTTTAGGGGTGTCTGTGTAAAATCCAAGTACTAGTTTGTAAATTTAGATTAAAATTGATCTGGCGCGAAATGTTACGCCACGTAGGCAAAAAAGGGCCCCACCTGTCATAAACGTGCTCAAACGAGGCTTATCCGCCGATCAGTGGTTTTTGCAAAACAATTACGCAAGATGTGGTGTTTTCCACAGAGAAACTGTATCCTAGTGTTTTTCGCAAACCTAACCCTCAAAGTGGTGGTTTCCTGCAATTTACTCTTTCCATCTTGAATGCCCCTCTCTGCATTTCAGAAGTACTAGCTAGCATTACCGTTGCAAATTATATATTTCACCAGAGCGCATGCATGAATGCAGATGCAGCTTCCGAACCTGAAGCCTGGATGACTTGTTGGTCTTTCCATGAATTGCATAGTAACAGTGAGGTTTGATTCTTAAGATAAAATCAACACAACAAGGGCTTAGTTTGCTCTGTTTTCCTTTACCAGACTTTGTTTCCTAAGAATATCAGGGGTACCCACCCCTACGGTTCCGTTCCAGGAGGTTCAGTACAGACCAAATTAACCAAGCGACGGCTACCACAAACAAAAGAGAAATGGAATGAAATCAGACATGTGCAGCGGGAGGGATACAGGTACAACCGCAGCTACAAAACAGGGAGCAAGGAGCAACCACGTCTCTGTTCTTGGGCTCATGTGACTCCATTAATTTCTAGTTCCTGGCCGGCTGTGAGTAGCAGTAGGAAATTAACATACAGATCCTTGGAAGATCGATGTACCATCTTACCTCCTTAATTTGCTACTCCTTCCTCCTCTCCTGGCAAATAAAATGATACAGTGGGCGATTCATATCAAGGCTCTAGCATACCATCGAACTACAAATATGCAATGAAATCAACAACACTATATTGAGAAAACAGACTAACTGCAAGATGGAAAAAGAGCAATGAATTGACAACATTGTTTGGAGAATATGCAAAGAGAATGACCCAAGAAAATGTGCAAAGCATTTTTTGGAGGAATGGACAGTGAAAAAACAGATCCAAACGTTTGACTAATTATAAAAAACGATTAGTTCTCGGCCCCCCGCCGACGGGAGGGACCCCGTTCTCGTTCTTGTTAGATTTAGCGTGTTGGTTGGGGCTGTGTGGCGGCGGCGATATCCCATAGTAGGAATAATGTCTCCCACGTTCTATCCCCGTCCCGATGGTGTGTCTAGCATCATTGGAGGGCGTGTGGAGGTTTGTCTCCGTCGGATCTCGCGGGATTCGGTCGGTGCTGGTCTTCGGTGGATCTGTTTGGATCCGGTCTTCGTTCGCCTTTGTTTGGGTGTTTACAGGTTTGATTCTTCTGATCTACGACTTTCTTCATCGGCGATGGTTGCTACTCCGGTGCGCTGGTCCTATGGGGCCTTAGCACGACGACTTCCCGACTGTCTACTACAACAAGGTTTGCCCGGCTCCGGTGAGGGAGGGGCGATGACGGCGGCGCGCCTTCGGCTCGCTCCAGTGCTTGTAGTCGTCGCTAGGTGGTCCATGGACATGGTTGTAATTTTTATTACCTCTGTTGTTCTTTGTACTGCCATGATTGAAGATGAATAGATTGAAGGTTTCTCGCAAAAAAAAAAAAACGATTAGTTCTTTACTTGGAACAACAAATTAGCTTCACTTTATTAGATAGAAATCTATAAGAGAGAGAAACCAAGTTACCTGCAACACTCAATTCCCATCTGCTAATGTCTCTGAAAAGCAAGGCGTGTACGGAAGAAACGACTCATGACTGCCTGGCCCGAGAGGGAAAAGACGACGTGGTTTGGCACGATAAATATCATACGACATCAGCACGTTCTCCTCGCTTGTAAAGAACAAGATATTGCAATGCGGGTGAAATGCAACAGGCTCACAATACTTCTGTTGGAAACCCCCGCCGAATAGTTCTATAGTGCTGACAGTACTCTTGAAGCTCCATGCAGCAGCTTCCAGAGCCCAAAATGATATTTGGTACTCATTGTCGTCCTTGGCAACATACCACAAGCACCCTTGAGACTGCCCAAGGAGGGAAAACCATCCCCTATCTAAGGCGACATCAGGCAACTCAATCTTTTTCCATTCGTTTGCCTCCAAATCCACGACAATGACCAGACCGTTATAGGTGAGGAAATGCAGCAGGCCGTTGAAAAACACGATGTTGCGCGGTTCTAACAGACTCACACGACCATCCAAGCTTATGTCACGGACAATGAGGTTCCATTGACAAGTACATGACGAGTAGGTATTCACTTGGGCAGCATCATACCTCTCGCTGTACAAGAAGAGATGAAAATGCAAGGAGACGGCCGGGTCGAAGGCCAGGCAGCATGGGAAGAATTCATCATCATCCCAGGGTCCGGCAAGGCTACCCATTTCTCGGTAGCGGGATTGGAGACGAAGTAATCGTAGCACTCTGGGCTCTTGTGGCGGCAGAGGAGGAGACAATTGCAGCAGTCAAAGACTACGATGTCAGCGTGGTTGGGCAGGAACGCCAGCGCGGGCTTGACCAGAGGCGGTATGCACCCCGAGACATTGGAGAAGTATCGCACCTCTGTAGGGAAGCGGTTGTCGTCCCAACTGTGGTAGAAGAAGCCGGCGATGGTCTGCGGCAGCCTCTTGCGGTGGTTGCAGTCGGAGATGAGGTCGCGCCACCGCTTTGAGATGCACTTGAAGTAGTGCATGGACTTGGCGGGGAGCCACGAGAGGATCTCGATGATGAGGTCGACGGGGAGATCAGCGCCGGAATCCATCGCCTCTCTGTCGTGGGGTGGGCAAACACGAGCGGATCCAGAGAGCCCCCCCCCCCCCCCCCCCCCCCCCAAAACGACCAGGCAACAGAGACATGACGGCCGTCTACGTTTGTCGGGTTTTGACTAACGGAAACTCAGCAATCATTTTGCATTTTTCTTTTTTTATTACGGATTTCCAGGGGTCACGTGTAGGACCCACAGCTAAAAACCAGGCAAACAACTGACATGTAGCCCCAGGGCTTCCTATGCCAAGTTGCGAAACTCGGTAAAGAGCTCACCAGGGCTAATGCATTCAATGATCTTCATCAACGGTGTGACTCTTTGCAAGCTTCATCGGGTTGGTGCCTGATTCACGTGGTGTAATCATCGGCTTGACCCTGTCAGGTCTGTATTGGTCCGTATGTTTATCTGTTCTTAGTGGGGTCTCTTATTTCCTCGTTCTTCTTTGGTGGCTGACGCCCACATTGCCTCGGATCATACCCCTCGCCTCCTTGATTCTGGTGACATGACAGTTTGTATTAAGCCTAAATATCATTTTGATTCTTCATGGTTGCGCATCGATGGCTTTGTGCCGCTATTTGGTCTGAATAAGTTTTGAACTAAGATGTTACTCACACAATCTAAGTAATATTCAGATTGGCTGCGTACATATATTGACACAAATGCCGAGGATGGTCCTCTTTTTGTTAGAAATACTAATATTTACAGTTTAAATGGTTTCTTTGTTCCTTCAATAAATCCAATGCTCCCTTTATTTCTAGAGTTTTTCTGCAAGAACATTTATGGATATGTTTGAAACAAGATTTTTTTTAAAGAGTAGAATAGTAGACATTCGTCCACCCCAACGAGGCGGTCAACTGGGTTGGCTGATACCTCTAGCACAAAGGGATTGGGTTAGTCGAGTGATGCTAAGGGCATACATTTGTGATATCAACTATTGCTCATGCGCCGAGGTCGATGGAATGCTGCACTCGCTGGCTCTTCATGTCTTGTGGCAGACCAGTGTTCGCTACTTGCGCTCCACTACGGACTCAACATCAGCGGCAGCCTGCAGTCTTCCTCTTCCAAGCCAATAATTCTCAATTGCCGACTCCATGTGAAGGAGCATCCACTACGACAAGGCCGAGGAAAATGTGCGGAGGACGGTGGTGATTTCGTGGCGGTGGGTGAGAGCGCCAAATTGGGGTCCATGGGTGAGTCTCTGGATGGGAATTATTCATGTATATGCCTTAGGTTAAATTATGTGAAACTATCATAGGTATGCCTTAGTCAGAAATCATATGACCCAGTTCGATGGAAATTTGGTATGTGTATCGAGTTATATGTTCCATATGAGTAGTAGAGTAACTCTGAGGCCAAGCAATACATGTCTCTTTTCTCGAACCTAAGCCCAAATGCTTCTTGTTTTCTATAGAAGGAAGGCGTCAAAATGATACGAAGTACACGAAAGCCTAGGCTATCCAAACAAAAATTTAAATATGAGACTTCTAAATTTTTTGGTGAAAAGAACAACATAATATGACTAAAATATGCTACCAAAATAATAAAAATAAACAAAAACAGGAACCAGAAACTGAAACTCAAGTCACAAGGATGTCTCCTCTGTCACAAAAATGTTGGACCCTAGTTTTAGTGGGAAACACTAGTTTATATGCCCTCCTCTATGCCCCCATGCCCAATGCTCTTAGATACTCATTTCATCCTCTTCCCGATTTGCATTAATGTCCAGATCATCTAAGCCTATATGTGCACATTTGTTAAGATAATTGCACAAGCCAATAGGAACAGGAAGGAATACCTAAGAACAATAGGCATGGGAGGCATCAGAAAAACACAAGAACACCTTGGCTCCTAAATTTAGAGACCAAAAAAAGTCTAGGCTTTCCTCCATGTTCCCATGCCCACCACTCTAAGATACTCATGGCTTCCTTTTCCCTACTCACTCTCGAGGACTCATGAACTAAACTTTACATGGGTAAGTTTCTTAAGCTTTTAGCATGGAAACACTTTCGTGAGGTAGGAAGGGGAAGGATAACCTAATTAAGAACGATAGGAATGAGAGGCATAGGGAAACACTAAGACGGATATCCACCGCGCGTTCTAAAGAGACGGACGGATAGCTCGGGGTTTCCTTCGTGTTCCCATTATGACTACTCTTAAACTATTTCTTCCTCTTCCCAGCTCATGGTTAAGGAGTATGGTTCTAACAATTCCAAGATAAAGAAGCTTGAACTTGTGAGCTATACAGAGGCCTCTTATGAAGTGCTCTAGAGTGTAACCTGCGCTGAATCATGTGAGTGGAATGCTGTCAATGAACAGACGGCCACATCTTCATGTTGCACATGTGTAATAAATGACAGTGGGCCATGAAACATCTACTGCTAAATGCTAATATGGGCACGCGGAGGCAGGTTACAGAGAGATTTTTTTTCTCATGCTCATCTAAAGAAACCAAAAGATTTGTCCTTCACACTGAACATGCATTTACAAAATTTGGAAAGGGAAAAAAAATAGTTGTTCAATATGTTTAATGAGAGAAAGGTGTAAGCAGAGAGAAATAACTGATACAATTGCTTGGGTAATCTACTTATGTTCAGTTAATCTTAAGATTCTTGCTGAATTTAGGCCAGTCGGAGTTTCAAATTTAAATGCATGGCTAGTTGTAGAGTTCACCATGTAGCTGTAACTGATGTTCCTTTGAGCATACTTCATCGGTTATATCAACAAGTATAACTTGGCAGTAAAACCTATCGTAGTTTTCCCATTTTTCTCCATAAGTCAATGCGCTCTGCCTATACCTTGAAAAAACTGAATTTCTTTAGAACAAATAGGCAGTAAAATTACAAATTAACTCTGCATGCTTCTGTGACCCATAGCTTTCTCTTGTTTTTTTTTTCGAGAAGGAGATTACCCCGGCGTCTACATCACAGGTGCACACAGCCATAGCTTTCTCTTGATTGATCGCTTGATACTTGTTGCAGTACAGGAAGTGACGCCAGTCGTGCCCCAGTTCAATCTTGTTTGATGCTTCCTGATGTAAAGAATGTCAATATTTGTAGTGAGTGTGAATCTCCGTTTTTATTCAGGATTCAAACAAGTGTCTGGGGATTCATATGCAACCTTCATAAGTTCCAGTTTGCAGTTTCCAGTATAGAACAATGCAGCTTATGGCACCTTTCAGAGATCAGCATTCCATACTGAGTTCTACAGTCTTATGTGTATGGCTCTGAAAACTATATATGTCCTTATAATCAAGATTCATTGTTGTGTTTCTCATATATTCTACAGGATCAGGAGTAATCAATCGTCCTAAATGTCGCATCAATCATGCACAGTGATCTGTATGTATTCTTTTTTCGATTTTAATCTGTGATCCGTCTTACCTGAAGTTTCAGAATTGACTCAATCGATAGGGAGATCATACAAGACAATCATGTTGTTTCTGAAAATTTGTGGTAGTGTTTTGCCACCACCACTCAGGTGTTGCTGCAGCTGCATATTGTGTAGAGTGTACCCTGTTACTCATAGCATTAGCATCTGCGGGATAACTTAGATGTTTCAAGTAAAAAAAATTATAGCTCACACTGCTAATTTTTGACAACTATATCGAAATAAAATGTACTCGTACCCGAGAAGGTACATACTACAGCTTAACTCGTACACAGAGAACACAGTTTTGTGTGCTTCAGCTTTGCTGTAGCTGCAGGATGTGGAAAATAACATAAATATATACATGCATAATTGTGTATTTCTCTCAGGAATTAACTTGAATATTGTATGGACCTCAGTTGCGCGCACGCACACAAGTGCAGCTAACTAGGAGGAAAATTGAGACCTCGCCAAGTTCTGAATAAGAAGCAACACACAATTGCCTTCTGGAAAACAAATATGATCACACATACATGAATGATTGTTCAAGCTTCGTACATAGAGAAAGGACATATGAGCTAGTCCGAATGACAGCCAGATGACAATCATGGCACACAGTAGCTACAAACATGGAAATGATCACCCTACCCTCAAACAACATAATGTTCTCCATGTCCTTGGGGGCATGCAGTACTTTGGACCTCCAACACATTAATTCTTACTAATGGCATATTTCCATGTCTTGGGATTCCACAGTCTAGGTCCTTTTTTTTTTGAAAAGGAGGATTACCCCCATCAAGTGATGCACAAAACCATTTTTATTAAACAAAGTAGCCACAAAGTACATAGTCGCAAGCAAAGCCGAATAAAATAGGACACGATGACTAGACACCTATCCTATTGTTGGATCGCCGCCCAAACCGGGTTGTAGATATTCCGTGCTACCGTCTCCCAGCGGTTGCACACATAGACCATATGCTCCCTGACTTCAGTATAGGCCGCATGTGTTGGCGCAGGTCCCGACCTCGACGACGATGTAGCCGAGTACTTTCCAGCGATACACACCTACGAGACTAGCTCGAGTACTTTCCGAGCGAACCGGTTCTGTCGGAGAGGTAGACGTAGACGACAAGGTGCACGTACACACCAAGCAGACTAGCAGGCTGCTATATCGATTTTACCCTAGCTAGCTTGTGCACGCGCTGCACAATACGTCGGGACACACGCGAGAACTCGTCGACTTGATGGCCACGGGAGCGTGTCGCTCCCGTTAATATCTTTACTGATTTTTCTGGTTAGAAAGTACACGGGGTACATAGGTATTTATATCAGCTATATCGTCCATTTCATTCATTGTCTCCCGCCCAGCTCCTCCCTCTGCCGGTATCACTGATTTTGATTCCATACCATCACTAGTAGAAAAAGGCCCATTAGTCCCGGTTCCAGAGAGGCTTTAGTCCCGGTTCTGGAACCGGGACTAAAGGGTCGGGACTAAAGCCCAAAACCTTTAGTCCCGGTTCGCTTACGAACCGGGACCAAAGGGGCTTCACGTGGCCGCTGTGGGGAGCCCAGGCAGGAGGACCACCAACCGGGACTAAAGGAGCTCTACGTGACCGCTTCGCAGCACTCAGGCAGGAGGACCTTTAGTCCAGGTTGGTAACACCAACCGGGACCAAAAGGCGCTGGGGTTTTTTTTTTTTTTTTGAAAGCGGAGGGGGGGTTAGGGGTTTTGGAGGGTTAGGGGTTTCATATTGTGTTAGCTAGCTAATAGAGAGAAGTGACCTCTCTTTCTCCGTGCTTGGTCGACGCTAGCTACTACATATAGAGAGAACGCGACGCTAGCTAGTAAGCAAATGAAGGAAACCATTAATTACACAAGATCTTCATGAACATATACAGAGAGAAGTGACCTCTCTTTCTCCGTACTTGTTCGAACAACAAGTTTTCGTAAATCTATCCGACGCTACTACATATATACAATATAACATCCCTGACATCATCAAGCGCCAAACTCCCATTGAATTTCCGCATGGTATTCTCCCTTTTCATGTATGACGTGGTCAAGAAAGAATCCTGCCAATTCCTCTTGAATTGCTCGTATGCGATCATGTGGTAGGAGTTCATCCCGCATCTGCCAGATCTAATTTAAAGAAGGGGGTCAATACATATATATGAATGAAACACAACACAATTGATGGTAATAAAAAAAATTGTGAATATTGTTTACATACTTCAAATTGTTCTTCAGATCTGCCCCGCTCAGAGGTCCTGTGGCGAATGTACTCGCAAACGTAGTATCCACATAAATTATTCCCGGGTTCCTGCCACAAGAACTTTACGAGAAAAGAGTTCAATCAAACTGATAATCCAGCACGATAATGGTATTGATGAAACTGGTATCAATGAGAGATGCACGGAACTAGCTAGTACTACTTACTTTGGGGTGTGTAAATCGCAGGTCGTTCTTCAGACCCGGAACCTGTCCGGTGAACTGTTTCCAAACCCTGCCAGGCAAAGAAAATGATTACTTGATATCAGGAAATGAACGAAAGTTGTCGATATGGTCCCGGTATTGATTGAACTTACTTCTGGAGCATTGCAGTCATGTCCGCATAATCCTTGGGATCTTTACGTCTCGAGTCAAAGACAGTTACTACTCCCTCGTCAAGCTTAATGGATAGCAGAATATAGTGGAAACTGCGCACGCATAACTCATCAATTACAGTACTTAACCTCGAGTAAGACAAACCGAATATGCACAAGACAGTAACACTCACTTGAAGTTGTAAGGAAAAAGTATTTCCCTTTTGTTTTGATGTCGAAGGAACGCTTTTAGCAAGTTTTCCTTGGTATCTTTAACTCTTTCTTGTACCGCCCATTCATTTACGGTATTTGGGCTAATGAACCCAATGTCATAGATTTGTCTTTTTTTGCATTCGACGATCTTCAATCTGCATAATATAGTGAGGATAATTATATATACATGCAATGAACGAGCTGAGCTAGAGACTTAATTACAAAAGTAATACTTACAGACAGTAGCAAGTCATGATTTGTTTGTCGAGGGCCTTTTGATTGAATAACTGAAATAACTCCACAAATTCAACAGGCATCAGGTCGACTCCAATGAGGTCGTGCTCATCTTTAATTCTCACCAGCAAACTATCGGACCCATTCTTCCTGCAGGTTTCCAAGTACCACTCATGCAATTTGTACATCATCGTTGTTAGAGGAGGATGGTCAGGTTTGACGAGAGGCTTCCCGTGCACGTATTTATATTCTTCTTTTGGTACCTCAGCCATTTCAAAAATTACATCATCCCCCAAGTAATCACCAGGATTGGTACCGAGCACCATCCCCGGATGATTAGCCACGATATCGCTAGACACCTTGAGCGGGGGGCACGATTTCTTCTCCTGTTCGCCGAGCTGGGGAATTGTTTTCCCACTTCTTCGTTCTGCTAACCTTGCATCACTAGAAGTACTTCCCGACCGCCGCGCTTCATCATATGTCTTTTGAATAATGCGGTCAAAGTTGGATTGCGGCGGAGGCGGTGGTGGTCGCTTCAGGGCATCGATAGTGCGCTTCACTTTCACCGGATCTATTGTTTCCTTCGGAGGTGGAGTTTTCTTTGCAAAATGGGCCCTCACTTGGGCACGAACTATGTCCTCGTTTTCCTTCTCGGTCCTCTCATATGGTAACTTTTCCAGAGGCTTGAGATATGGACCGTATCTGAATTGCCTCCCGCCTCTGCTTGTACTGCTAGCCGGCGGAGCGGCGGCGTCTCTCTTCCGTCGTTGCTGACGAGGCGGAGAAGGAGGCGGAGTGCTCCGACGCGCCGGAGGAGCCGGAGCGGCGGCGTCTGTCTTCCGCCGTTGCCGACGAGGCGGAGGAGGAGGCGGACTGCTCCGACGCGCCGGAGTAGGCGAAGAGGAGGCGGAGTGCCCTCACGCGTCGGAGGAGCCGGAGAAGGAGGCGGAGTGCCCTGATCACTCGCCGGAGGAGGAGGAGGAGGAGGAGGTGGAGTGCCCTGACTCGCCGGAGGAGGAGGAGGAGGCGGAGGCGTCCAGTTTGGAAGCTTGATGTACTCCTTCTGCCATAGACATGTACTCCTCAGAGCACGAACTAGCTGATTCTCCCCTTCACCTGTAGAGTGGTAAAGCTCGAGCTCCTCAAATCCCTCCATTACTTCATCCACCATCACAACAGCATAGCCATGTGGAATCGGAAGGCAGTGAAAAGTTCCGTTGGGTTGAGGAGGTGCAACAGAGCCGAAAGCCGCCTTGAAAGTGAGGTTATGGCATTTCGTCATAAGCTCGCAATTTTGAGCCTCCGTGATAGTATCCACGGGGTAGATAGGCTCCGTGAAGTCAGTCTGAACGGGCTCCGTGGAAGCCACGCTGCTTCTCCGCTGAGATGGCGGGGTAGCATCTGGGGTAGCTTCGTGCCGCTGAGATGGTTGGCCGGCAGCTCGCTGGCTCTCAAGTTCTTCCTCTAGCTTTTGTAGTCTTGCACTCATCTTCTGCATGTCGCTCAGCTCCGCTTTCCTCTTTCTCTCCCGGCTTCTGTAATCGCCTGCGTCGGGAAACCCAACCTTCCACGGAACGGAGCCTGGTGTGCCTCGTGTTCGTCCAGGGTGCTCAGCATTCCCTAGGGCCTCAGTCAGCTCGTCCTTCTCTCTGTCGGGAATGAATGTCCCTTCTCGCGCTGCGGTGATATACTTCTGAAGCTTCGTGACGGGTATTGCAAGTTGCTCGTCCGTCCAACGGCACTTCCCTGTTTCAGGGTCCAAAGTTCCCCCCAACCCCGAAGAACCAAGTCCTTGAACGGTCTGGCCAGTTCAATGTCTCTGGTTCGACCCCTTTAGCAATCAGGTCATTCTCAGCTTTGTCCCACAACGGCCGGGCTTTGAGGTAGCCACCTGACCCCGTGTGATGGTGATACTGCTTCTTTGCAGCGTTGTTCTTGTTTGTCTTTGACATTTTCTTACTCTTGTCTGATGTCTTGTAGGCCACAAATGCGGGCCAGTGATCTCTTATCTTCTCAAATCGGCCGATGAATTCTGGAGTCTCACCTTTGTCGACAAACTTTGATTTCAACTCCTTCTTCCACCTCCTGAATAGATCTGCCATCTTCTTAAGAGCACACGCCTTGACCAGTGGCTCTATAATGGGCTTATTCGGATCCTCCTCTGGCGGTAGGGTGAAATTTGCCTTCACCACGGTCCAAAGATCATCTTTCTGTCTATCGGTGACATAATCACCTTCAGGGGCGTCGTCCTTAGGCTTATTCCATTGCTTGATGCTGATCGGGATGTTGTCCCTAACAATAGCTCCGCACTGAGCAGAAAATACGTCCTTGGTCCGCTTGGGTTCAATCGGTAGGCCATCGTACGCGAGTGCTGTGATCGTGAACCTTTCATCCTTGCGCAACCTCTTCTTCGGGCCTCGTCTCGTTACCGAAGTTTGGCTCGATCCGGAGGGCTATAAAAGAAGAAAGAAGAGTTAATATATGTACATACCAAAACAATTAATGCATCAATTAGCTAGTCAGCACATCCGGAGCCATCATGATCATGTCACCGGAGCCATCATGATCATGTCCTTCCTCCTCCATTGTTCCATCGGTGTCGTTGAGAAACGACAAGACAGCATCACCTCCGGCGAGGATTATCTCCCCCAACAACTGTTCTTGTTCCAAGTCTCTTTGATCCATAGTTTCTGCAAATATAGAAGAATATATATATAGATGAGATCAGAAAAAAAATTGGATCAACTTGTGCACATCCATAATGGGGGCATTCTTGATAAATCTATGTTACCGGAGTTATCTATGTTACCGGAGGGGGTAGACGACAACGACGCTCACCCCTCATGTCATGTCCGACGTCCCTCCTCATGTCGAAGTTATCGGGGAGGAGGTAGACGACAACGACGCTCACCCCTCATGTCCGACGTCCCCCCTCATGTCGAAGTTATCGGGGAGGGGGTACAGGTGGCCTCGAGAGTTGGTCGGGCGAGCAGACCGGGAGTAAGTAACTTTTAACTCATTTTAACTCATTTTGAATATATGAACATTTTAACTTTTACGGGTAGGGGCGGGAGGGGGTTGATCGACGTCCCCCCCTCATGTCGAAGTTACCGGAGTTTTCTATATGAACAAAAAAAATCCACATGACATGTCCGACGAGCGGACCGCCTCTCTCTCATGCATGTCCGACGTCCCCCCTCATGACAAAAACTTTCTATAAACAAAAAAAAGCATACATCTATGAACAAAAAAAATTCTATGAACAAAAATAAAATTGTATCAATGCATATATAAAAACTTTCTATGGATCATCATTGCTCATATATCAATGCATATATAAAAACTTTCTATGGATCATCATTGCTCATATATAAAAACTTTCTATAAACAAAAAAACATACATCTATGAACAAAAAAAAATCTATGAACAAAAATAAAATTGTATCAATGCATATATAAAAACTTTCTATGGATCATCCATCCATACATACATACTGCATATACATACATACATACATCATCCATACATACATACATACATACTGCATATACATACAACAAAAAAAAGGCAGATCCGGCCGGGGCGGCGGTGGCGGCGGCGGCGCGGCAAGCAGAGCAGGGGCGCGGCAAGCAGAGCAGTGGTGGCGGCGCGGGGGAAGGGGGGCACGGCGGGAGACGTCGGGGCAGGGGGGCACGGCGGGCGACGTCGGGGCAGCAGGGGCACGGGGAGCGGCGCCGGCGTCGGGGCAGAGGGCGTCGAGGGCGTCGAGGGCGTCGGGGCAGCGGGGGCTCGGCGGCGATGGCGACGAGGAACAGCCTGACGCCGTCGACGGGGCAGAGGGCGGCGAGGGCGTCGACGGCGAGCTCGGGCAGCCTGGCGGCGGCAGGGGAAACAGCAGATGTCTTTGGCAAATTTTCCCAACTCCCGCTTATATAGGGAGACCTTTGGTCCCGGTTGGTGCCACCAACCGAGACCAATGCCCACCTTTAGTCCCGGTTGGTGCCACCAACCGGGACCAAAGGTCTCTTTTCGTCAGCCCAAAGGGCGGGAAGCAGAGACCTTTGGTCCCGGTTGGTGGCACCAACCGGGACTAAAGGGTGGCATTGGTCCCGGTTGGTGTCACCAACCGGGACCAAAGGTGGGCATTGGTCCCGGTTGGTGCCACGAACCGGGACCAAAGGGCTCTACGGCGTCGGGGCGTGGAAGTTTAGTCCCACCTCGCTAGTTGACTAGCGCCCGCACTGGTTTATAAGCGCGGCTGCGGCCACCGTTTCGAGCTCCTCTCTAATGCAGGCCTACGGGCCTAAATGCACTCTCTCTGCCGTGGGCCTACTGGGCCTTCTGCGGGCCTGCATCCTGGCCCAACTAGCGGGTTTCTAGTCGTATGCAGGCCGTGGTTGCCCAGTAGCCGGCATTTTTTTTGCTTTATTTATTTTCTTTTGTTTTTTTTGCTTTATTTATTTTTTTTGTTTTTTTTTTGCTTTATTTATTTATTTTCTTTTGTTTTTTTTTTTGCTTTTTTTTTTGGATTTATTTATTTTCTTTTGTTTCTACTTACAACTAAATACTTAGAGTTTTTGAGTGATTCTTTTTGCTATTAATGTTTTGAACAAAAAATACTTTGATAACTTTAGTTGCATAAATTTTATATAATTTTAGTTTCATAAATACTAGAGGTTTATAAAATATTTTTAGTTGATTCCTTTTGCTATTAGAGTTTTATAAAAGCTTTTTAGTTGATTCTTTTTGGTATAGAAGAATATTATAGTTTTATTTTAGTTGATCATAACATAATTTTTTAATTAATTATTTTTAGTTCATTATTTTTGCTATTAGATTTTCATAAAGGTTTTCTAGTTCATTCTTTTTGCTATTAGTTCATTCTTTGAGCTAAATGACCCTGAAATTGAAAAGCACTTCAAATGAACTCTGAAAAGGTTGAAAGTTGGCATGGTATCATCATTTCACCCACATAGCATGTGCTAAAAAGTTGAGAGGGTTACGGCAAAAACTGGATGCACTTCGTGTACAAAATGGACAATCTCTTTCGAAGTATCAGGGTTTCGGACGAAAACTCATCTGTTACAAAGGGATTTCATTTAATTTCTTCACATGTAACTGCAATGATATAGTTGTGGAGAGAAAGTCTTCACTTTTTCTTCGCTTGTGTCATTTGCTTATTGCACCGTAACCATGGATAATCTTCATCGTTTAACAGGGTGCTTGGGTCAGCCTTGACTTTGAAGGGAGGAATTTCATGAAACTTTTCATAATCTTCAGACATGTCTGTCTTGCCCTCCAATCCCACGATGTCTCTTTTTCCTAAAAGAACTATGTGGCGCTTTGGCTCATCGTATGATGTATTCGCTTCCTTATCTTTTCTTTTTCTCGGTTTGGTAGACATGTCCTTCACATAGAAAACCTGCGCCACATCATTGGCTAGGACGAATGGTTCGTCTGTGTACCCAAGATTGTTGAGATCCACTGTTGTCATTCCGTACTGTGGGTCTACCAGTACCCCGCCTCCTGACAGATTGACCCATTTGCACTGAAACAAAGGGACCTTGAAATCATGTCCATAGTCAAGTTCCCATATGTCCACTATGTAACCATAATATGTGTCATTTCCCCTCTTGGTTGCTGCATCAAAGCGGACACCGCTGTTTTGGTTGGTGCTCTTTTGATCTTGGGCGATCGTGTAAAATGTATTCCCATTTATCTCGTACCCTTTGTAAGTCAATACAGTCGAAGATGGTCCCCTGGCCAACGAGTACAGCTCATCAAAAACAGTGTTGTCACCCATGAGACGTGTTTGCAACCAACTGCCGAAAGTCCTGATGTGTTCATATGTAATCCAGTCGTCACACTGCTCCGGGTGTTTGGAGCGCAGAATATTCTTGTGTTCATCGACATACGGGGTCACCAAGGTAGAATTCTGTAGAACTGTGTAGTGTGCTTGAGACCAAGAATGCCCGTCCCTACATATTATTGAGTCCACTCCTAGCGTGCCTTTTCCAGTCAGTCTCCCCTCATACCGCGATTGAGGGAGACCAATCTTCTTAAGGTCAGGAATGAAGTCAACACAAAACCCAATGACATCCTCTGTTTGATGGCCCATGGAGATGCTTGCTTCTGGCCTAGCGCGGTTACGAACATATTTCTTTAAGACTCCCATGAACCTCTCAAAGGGGAACATATTGTGTAGAAATACAGGGCCCAGAACGACAATCTCGTCGACTAGATGAACTAGGACGTGCGTCATGATATTGAAGAAGGATGGTGGGAACACCAGCTCGAAACTAACAAGACATTGCACCAAATCACTCCTTAACCTTGGCAGGATTTCTGGATCGATCACCTTCTGAGAGATTGCATTGAGGAATGCACATAGCTTCACAATGGCTAATCGAACGTTTTCCGGTAGAAGCCCCCTCAATGCAACCGGAAGCAGTTGCGTCATAATCACGTGGCAGTCATGAGACTTTAGGTTCTGGAACTTTTTCTCTGCCATATTTATTATTCCCTTTATATTCAACGAGAAGCCAGACAGGACCTTCATACTGAGCAGGCATTCAAAGAAGATTTCCTTCTCTTCTTTGGTAAGAGCGTAGCTGGCAGGACCTTCATACTGCTTTGGATGCATGCCGTCTTTTTCATGCACACGTTGTTGTTCCTCCCGTGCCTCTGGTGTATCTTTTGTCTTCCCATACACTCCCAAGAAGCCTAGCAGGTTCACGTAAAGATTCTTCGTCACGTGCATCACGTCGATTGCAGAGCGGACCTCTAGGTCTTTCCAATAGGGTAGGTCCCAAAATATAGATTTCTTCTTCCACATGGGTGCGCGTCCCGCATCGTCAGTCGGAACAGATAGTCCGCCAGGACCCTTTCCAAAGATTACTTGTAAATCATTGACCATATCAAGTATGTGATCACCAGTACGGAGGGCGGGCTTCTTCCGGTCATCTGCCTCACCTTTGAAATGCTTTCCTTTCTTTCGACATTGATGGTTGGTCGGAAGAAATCGACGATGCCCCAGGTACACATTCTTCCTGCATTTGTCCAAATATATACTGTCGGTGTCATCTAAACAGTGTGTGTATGCGTGGTATCCCTTGTTTGTCTGTCCTGAAAGGTTACTGAGAGCAGGCCAATCGTTGATGGTTACAAACAGCAACGCATGTAGGTTAAATTCCTCCTGTTTGTGCTCATCCCACACACGTACACCTTCTCCATTCCACAACTGTAAAAGTTCTTCGACTAATGGCCTTAGGTACACATCAATGTCATTGCCGGGTTGCTTAGGGACTTGGATGAGCACTGGCATCATAATGAACTTCCGCTTCATGCACAACCAAGGAGGAAGGTTATAGATACATAGAGTCACGGGCCAGGTGCTATGATTGCTGCTCTGCTCCCCAAAAGGATTAATGCCATCTACACTTAAACCAAACCATACGTTCCTTGCGTCACCTGCAAAGTCCCCCCACCTTCTCTCGATTTTTCTCCACTGTGACCCGTCAGCGGGTGCTCTCAACTTCCCGTCTTTCTTACGGTCATCTTTGTGCCATCGCATTAACTTGGCATGCTCTTTGTTTCTGAACAGACGTTTCAGCCGTGCTATTATAGGAGCATACCACATCACCTTGGCAGGAACCCTCTTCCTGAGGTGCTCGCCCTCAACATCACCAGGGTCATCTCGTCTGATCTTATACCGCAATGCACCGCATACGGGGCATGCGTTCAAATCCTCGTACTCACCGCGGTAGAGGATGCAGTCATTAGGGCATGCATGTATCTTCTGCATCTCCAATCCTAGAGGGCATAGAACCTTCTTTGCTTCGTACGTACTGCCGGGCAATTCGTTATCCTTTGGAAGCTTCTTCTTCATTATTTTCAGTAGCGAACTAAATCCCTTGTCAGATACACCATTGTCTGCCTTCCATTGCAGCAATTCCAGTGTGGTACCGAGCTTTCTGTTGTCATCTTCGCAATTTGGGTACAACCCTTTTTTGTGATCCTCTAACATGCGATCGAACTTCAACTTCTCCCTTTCACTTTCACATTCTCTCTGTGCATCAACAATGACCCGGCGAAGATCATCATCGGGCACATCGTCTGGTTCCTCTTGATCTTCAGCTTCCCCCATTGCAGCATCACCGTATTCAGGGGGCGGGTAGTTGTCATCATCCATTGCAGCATAACCCCTCTTTCTCCGTGCTTGGTCCAAACATTATAGTGTGGCATAAAACCCTTCTCAAGCAGGTGGAAGTGAAGGGTTTTAGAGTTGGAGAAAGCCTTCGTATTCTCACAGACAGTACATGGACAATGCATAAAACCATTCTGCTTGTTTGCCTCAGCCGCTTCGAGAAAATTATGCAGGCCCTTAATATACTCGGAGGTGCGTCGGTCACCGTACATCCATTGCCGGTTCATCTGCGTGCGTTATATAGTTCTTATTATTGAACAACATATAACTCTCTAGAGCATCTAATTAAAACACACAAGTAAGAACTTTTTTCTTTTAGAAAGAAGATAAGAAGAAGAGGCTAACCACGGTGTTGCCGGCGCCGAGATGGGCGCGGGCGATCGACGGCGGTGAGGACGGGGACGGGACAGGACGGACCGCCAAACCTAGACAAATCTTGAGGAAAATGGAGCTTGGACAAGGAGCTTCGAGAGGAGAAAGCTTAAGTGTGGCTCGGGCATTTCATCGAACACCTCATGTGCATAGGAGGTGAGCTAGAGCACCACAAAAGCTCTCCCACGGCCGGGCAAAAAAACAGAGCAATGCATTGCTCTGCTCGCGGGTGGGGGCTATATATAGGCCAACCATTGGTCCCGGTTCCAGCCACAAACCGAGACCAATGGTTGTGGGCCAGGAGCGAGGCGCATTGGTCCCGGTTCGTGGCTGGAACCGGGACCAAAGGGGTCACCTTTAGTCCCGGTTCCAGCCACAAACCGGGACCAATGGTTGTGGGCCAGGAGCGAGGCGCATTGGTCCCGGTTCGTGTCTGGAACCGGGACAAAAGGGGTCAGACGAACCGGGACCAATGGCCCACATGGCCCGGCCGGCGCCCTGGCCTCACGAACCGGGACTGATGCCCCCATGGGTCCCGGTTCGTGAGTGAACCGGGACTAATGGGCTTCTCAGGGGTGGACCGATGCCCTATTTTGTACTAGTGCATGCATGAGAACTGCATGAGAATATATAGAAGGGGTGCAAAGGACCAGTACAACACCATCAGTTCAACCCTGTCCATTACTTGTTCCGGCTCCATAGATAGGCAAGTCTGAATCTAGATACCAAAACTGTCAGATAAACCACGCCTTAGTAAGCAAAATACTTCTCTCTATCTTCACAGTTGTCTGCTGGGACATAGCGGCACATCTTTTGTCTTTGTTGGATATATGGCTTACAATATACATGCTAAAATATCTCAAGCTAAGAGCATCTCTAGCAGACCCCTTATATCGCGCCGAACTGCAAAATAACTGCCAGTTTACAGTTTTACGTGGAAAAAGCGGTCCGAACAGACACTTTAAACGCCCCCGACCCTTAAAATTTTTTGAGGGGCGCGGTAAATTGCCCCCCCCCCCGCCCTCCCGACCCGCGAAAACACAGGTTTTTCCCCGCCCCGTCGGTGCCCTGTATACTGGAAAAGCAGTTGGCGGGAGGGACAATTTCAGCCCGCGAGCGTTCCCCTCCCCATTCCGCAGCCACCCACCGCCGTCGCCGCCCCCCCCCCCCCCCCCCCGCCGCCTTCGATTTCGGCCATATCCGCCGGTGGAAACACACCGCCGGGCCACTGCAGACCCGGGTCCACCGCGCCGCTTCGCTGGCGCCCCGGATCGACCACCGTCGAGTCGCCGCCTGCCCCGGATCCGCCGGTGAGTCCTTTTCTGCCCCTTCAAGTTAGATTTAGCGAACGATTTCAGTTGATGCGAGCTCCGTTACGAATTGTAGATGGATTTGAGCCCTTGCGAGGAATTTTTGTTCGAGGATTCGTCCTCGTCTGACGACTCGGACATAGAGACGCTGCCCGAGAACAATCAGCAGCAGATGGTGGTGGTGGTCCTCGCTGTGAAGGAGCTCGAGCATAGGAACAGAAAGAGACGGCGAGGATCGACCGTCGGCCGTCTTTGCATCCCTCGCAACCGCCATCTCAGGAACGAGATGCTCATGCAAGACTGCTTCGCGGCGTCACCTACGTATCCGCCACACCTCTTACGGAGAAGGTATCGAATGTGCCGATCCCTCTTCATAAAAATAGTAGAAGCTTGCTAGGCCAATTCTCGATTTTTACCCAAAGGAGAAACGCCGCGGGCTTGAAGGGTTTTGCGCATATCAAAAAATTTCGACAGCTATGCGGGTGATTGCATATGGCATTCCGGTTGACTATGCCGACGTATATCTTCGCATTGGCGAAGATACTACAATTGAGTCAGTGCGTAGGTTCGCCCAAGTGATCATCTGTGTCTTTGGTCTTGTCTATCTTCGGGCACCCAACGAGGAAGACACAGAAATGTTGATGGCAACAAATGAGAAGCGAGGTTGGCCGAGCATGCTAGGAAGCATAGATTGCATGCATTGGACTTGGAAAAACTGTCCGAAGGCATGGCACGGGCAGTATTGTGGCAAGTCTCATGATTCAACAATTGTGCTAGAGGCCGTTGCATCCGAGGATTTATGGATGGCATTGCTTCTTTGGTTTGCCGAGTACTCACAATGACATCAATGTGTTGCATCGGTCGCATTTGTTTGCTAGACTTGCTAGTGGTGATGCTCCTGCTTGCAATTACACGGTGAATGGGCATCAATACACAAAAGGCTACTATCTTGTTGATGGTATTCACCCTTCTTGGTCTACATTTGTCAAGACCATCAGAAAACCTGAAACTAGAAAGCAAGCTGAATTTGCAAATGTCCAAGAGGCTGCCCGAAAAGATATTGAAAGAGCCTTTGGGGTTTTGCAAGCTAGGTTTGCCATTGTTCGTGGTCCTGCTTGTTTTTGGGACAAGCGCACCTTGAACAACATCATGACATGTTGTGTGATTCTTCACAACATGATCATCGATGATGAGAGGGACATGAACTTGGAGTTCTTCTACGACAATGTCGGTAGCCGTGTGAAGCCATCTAGAGACCCTGACCGCATACAAGCATTCCTTCAGAAATACCGGGAAATTGAAGACTCAAACACCCACCACCAGCTTCAGAATGATCTCATTGAGCACCATTCGCAAAGGCATCGGCAGTAATTTAATTCATGTGTGATTTATATCATTGTTGTATTCGGAACAATTCTTGTATTGAATTATAAGTTTAATTCTTAGATTTGAATAATTATTGTAATTTGGATGATTGTTGTATTGTAATATTCACATTTATTTTATATTGATTTCATATTTGTGTAAAATTGAGAAAAACAACGTGTTTTGAGGGCTGGCGCGGGCTGCGGCCAAACAGACCCCGCAAGGCCGAACGGATATTCTGTTTTACCGTTCGGCTGCAGCCCGCGCCAGCCCTCAAAACACGTTTTCCGCGGCCCTTGTACTCACTTTAAAGGTCCGCGCGATAAGGGCTATGCTAGAGATGCTCTAACAATATTGGAAACAGAATAGTCCACATTTCAACCCTGAAGCAACCACTCGGTTCGATTTACAACCCTCAACTCTAAAACCGGTCGAATTACACCCTTAACTTACCACAAAGTTTAAAAGACAACCCTGGCCTTGTTTTTAGGCTGGTCAACCGGTTTTGACCGAGTCAGAGCTGACTGGGCGCTGACTCAGCAGCCAACTCAGCAACCGTTTTTTTAGATTCAGAAGAAAAAAAAACCTCTGTCTCTTCTCTCGTCGGCCTCACCCCTCCTCCGCCGCCCCGAACCCGTCTAGCGCCGGCAACCGACGCGTGGCGGCGCTGCACCCCTGCCGTTTCTTGGCTCTCTCTACGCCCCCAGCACCCCGGTCCAGAAATAATTTTGTCGTTGCCAGACGCCATGGACTTGCCCGCGAGCTAGTCACCCCCGCCGACCGTCGCAACCGTAGCCACCGGCAACCTTCGAAGTGCCGCCATGTCCCTTAGCTCCTCCGCGCATCCTCTTCGTCCTTGTCCAGTACATTGACACAGGGTTCCCCCAATCGAGCTATCCGACACCATCTTCTTCGCCTTTGACCGATCATCGTTTGCCGTAGATCTCCGTCGCCACCTCGACACTGGCCTCACCATCTGCTCCCTCGGCCTCGCGATGTCCGCGCGAAGCTGCTGGCGCGCTCACAGGCAGCTCCGCGTCCCCGAGCCTACCTCGCCATGCGCCCATGCCCCGGCGCCCACCATTGACGACGAGGTCGACGCCTCTGAGCTCCCTTTGCCTTCCTGACATCAGGGTGATCTCCCGGTCCTCCTCGACCTCTCCCCTCACTCTACCTCCGTCGCCGGCGAACCATGGTCAGGGTGGAGGCGTCCCAGGCAGAGGTGGTGGCAACGGCTCTGGTGGGGCGGGGCTAGAGCTGGCTTTTGCGGGTAGGGAGGGGCGGCGGAGATGCAGCGCCATCATTCCCCGGTCCCCAGCAGCAGCCGGAGTCAGGTGTGGCGGGGCGGCGGCAGCGACTCTGTCGCAGAAGCAGAAGGGGGTCGGGGTCAAGTGGAGACAGATGAGACCGATCCATTTTTTTTAATCCTGCTGAGTTGGCCTTCTAGGTCAGAGTTGACCGTGGTCAAAACCGGTTGACCAGCCTAAAAACAAGGCCAGGGTTGACTTTTGTACTTTGTGGTATGTTGAGGGTGTAATTCGACCGGTTTCGAAGTTGAGGGTTGTAAACCGAACCGAGTGGTTACTTCAGGGTTGAATTGTGGACCTCTCTCTATTGGAAATGCACTAATGCTTTATTGCAATCTACTAATCAAGTTGACTAGTGACACATCGCACATTCTTTATTGTGTTGTTTCTACAGACGAGTTGAATGTATTCATAGTTCTATATGATGGCTTACAACAAATCGTGGTGTTGTGAATTTAACCAGTCATAACCTAATTTTCAAATGAAACATGAGCACACTACATTGCAATTCGCACCGCCACCTTGAAAATCATAGTATATAGAAACTATGTGCATCTCTCTATAGAAAAATATCAAGTTTAGGCTGAAGCAGTTCATTTTCTCTTTTTCCCAACTTAAAGGTTGAAAAAAATAACTTAACATTCATTACGCACATATCTTGTTTTCAGAATAGCATAATGACAACTATCCCCCTGAATACGGTGATACTGCAACGGGGGAAGTTGAAGATCAAGAGGAACTAGACGATGTGCCCGATGATGATCTTCGCGGGGTCATTGTTGATGCAAAGAGACAATGCCAAAGTGAAAGGGAGAAGTTGAAGTTCGATCGCATGTTAGAGGATCACAAAAAAGGGTTGTACCCAAATTGCGAAGATGACAACACAAAGCTCGGTACAACACTGGAATTGCTGCAATGGAAGGCAGACAATGGTGTATCTGACAACGGATTTGGGAAGCTACTGAAAATAATGAAGAAGAAGCTTCCAAAGGATAACGAATTGCCCGACAGTACGTACGAAGCAAAGAAGGTTCTATGCCCTCTAGGATTGGAGGTGCAGAAGATACATGCATGCCCTAATGACTGCATCCTCTACCGTGGTGAGTACGAGGATTTGAACGCATGCCCGGTATGCGGTGCATTGCAGTATAAGATCAGACGAGATGACCCTGGTGATGTTGAGGGCGAGCGCCCCAGGAAGAGGGTTCCTGCCAAGGTGATGTAGTATGCTCCTATAATACCATGGTTGAAACGTCTGTTCAGAAACAAAGAGCATGCAAAGTTGATGCGATGGCACAAAGAAGACCGTAAGAAAGACGGGAAGTTGAGAGCACCCGCTGACGGGTCGCAGTGGAGAAAAATCGAGAGAAGGTGGGGGGACTTTGCAGGTGACGCAAGGAACGTATGGTTTGGGTTAAGCGCAGATGGCATTAATCCTTTTGGGGAGCAGAGCAGCAATCATAGCACCTGGCCCGTGACTCTATGTATCTATAACCTTCCTCCTTGGTTGTGCATGAAGCGGAAGTTCATTATGATGCCAGTGCTCATCCAAGGCCCTAAGCAACCCGGCAACGACATTGATGTGTACCTAAGGCCATTAGTTGAAGAACTTTTACAGCTGTGGAATGGAAAAGGTGTACGTGTGTGGGATGAGCACAAACAGCAGGAATTTGACCTACATGTGTTGCTGTTTGTAACCATCAATGATTGGCCTGCTCTCAGTAACCTTTCAGGACAGACAAACAAGTGATACCATGCATGCACGCACTGTTTAGATGACACTGAAAGTTTATATTTGGAGAAATGCAGGAAGAATGTGTACCTGGGACATCGTCGATTTCTTCCGACCAACCATCAATGTCGAAAGAAAGGCAATCATTTCAAAGGTGAGGCAGATCACCGGAAGAAGCCCGCCCTCCGTACTGGTGATCACATACTTGATATGGTCAAGGATTTACAAGTAATCTTTGGAAAGGGTCCTGGCGGAGAATCTGTTTCGAATGACGCTGAGGGACGCGCACCCATGTGGAAGAAGAAATCTATATTTTGGGACCTACCCTATTGGAAAGACCTAGAGGTCCGCTCTGCAATCGACGTGATGCACGTGACGAAGAATCTTTGCGTGAACCTGCTAGGCTTCTTGGGCGTGTATGGGAAGACAAAAGATACACCGGGGGCACGGGAGGACCAGCAACGTGTGCACGAAAAAGACGGCATGCATCCAAAGCAGAATGAAGGTCCTGCCAGCTACGCTCTTACCAAAGAAGAGAAGGAAATCTTCTTTGAATGCCTTCTCGGTATGAAGGTCCCGTCTGGCTTCTCGTCCAATATAAAGGGAATAATAAATATCCCAGAGAAAAAGTTCCAGAACCTAAAGTCTCATGACTGCCACGTGATTATGACGCAACTGCTTCCGGTTGCATTGAGGGGGCTTCTACCGGAAAATGTTCGATTAGCCATTGTGAAGCTATGTGCATTCCTCAATGCAATCTCTCAGAAGGTAATCGATCCAGAAATCCTACCAAGGTTAAAGAATGATTTGGTGCAATGTCTTGTCAGTTTCGAGCTGGTGTTCCCACCATCTGTTAGATCGAAGTATGTCTACCAGAGGGGGGGGTGAATAGGAGTTTTAATTTTTTCTCGGAAATATCAAAACTCTCGGAACCCAGCAGCGGAACGAATGAAAATACAGTAAACAGTGAGTGAATTCAAACAGCCGAATGGAAACTAACGACATGTATCGAGGTAAATCACATGATTGAAATATGGCATGTCACAGTTTGAATGTAAAGGGGATAATAGAAGTGACCAATGATGCTCGATGGCGACAGGTGTTTGGTAGACCAGTTCGCCCTTCTGCACAAGGACTATGTCTGGTTGGAGGGGTTGTGATTTAACACAGAAGATAAACTCTCTTCGCCCTTTTCTCCTCGACAATTGGTTCGTCAACCAATGCCGATTACTCGTGGTAGATACTTGACGGCGATCTCCAAACCTTCACTGAAGATAAACTCTCTTCAGCTCTCTTCGCGAACCACAATACTCTTGGTTGCTGAAGATTTTGCTCGGTGAAGACAATACTCTTCGACACTCGAGCTGACACCTATCCGTCTAGAGAGTTGCAGCTCTCAAGAGTAATAGGCGGAGCGTACTGGACTTAGATTCTAGTGATGCTGAACCACTATCTAATTTTTCGGCTCTAGGGTTTTTCTCTCGGTGGATTTTAAACTCAAATCATTCGGAGAGGGGGTTGCTCAACAATCTTCTCAGAATCAAACGGAGCAGCCGCCGGACAACGCCGGCGCGGGGTGGCTATTTATAGCCGCAACCTTCCCTGGTGGGAAATGACCATTTTGGACACGCGGTCCAGCCAATGGCCAACCGACACGTTCACAACGGTCGGATTTGGGAGCAATGGTAACATTACTTGCGGCGCAAGTAATGCTAACTCCTCGGTCAGAGACAAATCTCTCGCAGCGAAGAAGATCACAGTCTCTTGCTGGCAAGTATTTGCTCGGAACACAAAGAGATTTCTCTCGCATCTTTCATAGGATTTGGGTTTAGCATCAGAGAATCAAAGCTTCGAACGCTACACCCCTCTTAATAGTACGGTGGTCCTATGACTCAATGAAAAGAAGCGAAACAACGAAAAGAATGCTACGTCTTCTCTTCGTCTTCAATTTCCTCGGCTGCAGTCACTTCCTTCGGACACGCACCGAACCAATTGCTTCACGTCAGCAATTTTTGAGGGTCACTCTTGTCATCATATCCTTCGGTGATATCATTCACTGCTACGCAGGGGATATTCTTCGGAGTTATGAATCCAAACTCCTCTCAACTCCAGGGACCTGTTACTCTGTGTGCACTAGCAAACACATCAGTCCCTCACTGTTTGTCAATCAATCTCCAAACCATAAGGAGGCAATATCATTGCACCTACAATCTCCCCCTTTTTGGACGATTGATAACAAAACAGATAATCATCGAAGTGAAGATAGATAAATGAAAAATGAGTCAAACAAGAGTGAGTAAGCGTTACTTGCTCGAATATGAAATAAACTCCCCCTAAATGTATGCAGGGAAGAAGAATATGAGATGGATTCTCCTGCAATAATTGAAATATATGGAGGGAATTTCAATCATTCGAGACATTTGATTTGCACTGATGAGATATAATCCATTGAGATCTTAGTGCAATCAAAGATAACTTCCGATAATAATTCCACCTGCAAGACAAATACTTCGAGAGAAATGGTGCAGCAGCAGTGGTTATTAACATTATGGCACGGAAGTTAACGAGTTTTACAACATAGTACGGATAGGATATAGACCAAAAGTTGCAAACTCGAATGAAACCAAAACGAATGAAACACCAAAAGCAAATCTATCGAGACTCGATGTAATTCTCCCCCTTTTTGTCAACAAGTGTCAAAAAGGTGACGAATAACATGAGTGAAGAACTGCAGAACTGGATCAATCGGTGGCATCTCCAGATGAGCTGTCCGAGGTGATTTCTTCTTCAGAAGTGACTGGAACAGCTTCGTCTTCAGCAGCAACAGATTTTCCTTCAAGAATAAGAGCTTGGGGCTGAGCAGACGAAGGAATAGCTGGAGTGGCCGCAGGAGGAACACGAGACTGCACATTGCCTTCGGTAGGTTTCTCTGTTGGAGATGTGGCTTCAGATTCATCAAGCAATTTACGCAGCCTTAGATGAAGAAGATCAGTTGTTGGCTCGCGAGCAGGCAGAGAAGGAGTCCTATCTTGAAAATCTTCGATGGTGAAGCCTTTGTCAATATAATCATAATGCTCTTTGAGATTGACGTTCAGGAGTTGTTTTTCGGTAAAGAACTTGCGAAGCAATTTCCAGAGTTTTTTCTTATTTTCATCAGCAATCAGATGCATTATCCTCGTGCGATTGTTGATTGCATTCAGCTCGGAGGCAAGATGTTCTTTCTCGCATCTATCTTCTGCAATATGTTGCATGAGCAGTTGTTGAGTACGCAAACTGACTTCGAGTTGCGATGTAGGTTGAGGCGTAATCTTTCGGTCGCGCTGAGGCAGACGAGGCCCATCAAAGTGCTTGTGATAGTCGCGAGAGCTTGACGCAGTCGACTTGCCCGAAGAAATATCTTCCATAACTTGCAGAGTATCGCGAACTGGAGGAATGAAGCTTTTGTGGCTTTCCTTCGCAAGATACACTGTTCGCATCGCATGATCAATAACTTTCTGTATCCAGGGTGCATACACCTTGATGCAAAATGGATACTGAGCAGAATCCTTCAGGATATGCAGGAACATGTCTTCGACATCGAAAATGTATCGCTCGGAGATTGCGTATATCGTATTTCGAAGAACATCTGATATTGACTTGTCTGGATTCATGCCAGCCAATGGGCAAATAGTGTATGAAAGCATATGGAATAGCGTCTGATTGTCGAATGACAGATGCTCAGGACGAGGAGAACCAGTGTAGTCACGAATCTTTTCGGGATCCATTGTGCATCGGAAAAGTTCATCTGATATCACATCAATGTTGAGAACTTGAATGTTAGTGTTACCATGCTCGAATCGAGGAAAATGGAAGTGCGAGACAAAATCCGTGGAAGTACACTTGATGCGTTTTCCTTCGGTCATCCATTCCATAATCCATTTTGAGCTATCATTTTCATCACCAGAGATGTACAAAGTTGCATAGAATTGAAGAATGATTTCTCTGTTCCATGGGTGCTCCAACTCAAAAACCTTTGTGAGGCAGAAATCATCTAGATCCTGTAGCAATTGATTAAAGTAGCCAATAGTTAGCATAGCAGGAATATCCAGAAATTCATGAGGAAAAATCTTCTTGCTCTCATAAAGGACCCGAGAGTAATAAATAGCTTGTTCCTTGGTCCAAAACCGAGGTGATTCAGAAGTGCGCGGGCCATCATACGGATTGGCCTGAAAGAATTTTGGATGCGCATTCCGATTAAAAAGCGGTCCTTTTGCGCGTGCGCCAGATGAGGACAATGGCAATTCTTCGCGAGGATATGGATATTTAAGCTCTTCTTCGGGAGAAATAACTTCATCACCGTAGACAACTGAGTCAGACCGGCGGACAGAGACAAATTTGCGCTCGGAGGGACCAACATCTGCCATCCGTGCGACTGTATCGATGGATAACTTTAGTGGAGAGGGAGCTTGAGGCACAACAGATGGTGCAGCAGGAGCAGGTTCATCAACTTTGGGCACTGAGGCCGAAACATCCATTGGAGGAGGATGGGACTGTTCCACAGTAACTTGTTTTTGCTCGTCGACACATGGAACTGGGACTTGCGGCGCTTCATGAGCTGGAGAGGCTTGAGGTTCGGAGCGAGGAATTTCACCTTCCTCTGAAACAACGTGTTGCGAGGGAAATTCAGTCCGAGCAGGGGAGGCCACAGGCACTGATTCAGGTGGCCTTGGCGAAGGAATAGCAGCCTGAGGAGATTTTTCTTTCTGTGACAGATCATCTTGACGGACCGGTGACGGTTCCTTCGGAGCTGGAGGTACATTTTTCTTCCCTATTTTCTTCCTTTGCTTGATCTTTTGCTTCGCAACTTGATCAATATGCCCCTTGACTAGATCATTGTAGCCAGTCACTTTGGCCTGATGTTCATCACCAATTTTCCGAACAATCTCATCGAGATCTGTGTGAAAGCGCAACCTTCGGTTACGTAGAAGACTCATGGCTCGGTTGATATCCTTGTAGGAATCTTCGAGTGTGTTGATGATAAACTTTGATGAGGCAGTTTTCATTCGCTCATTAAGATCCATTAGTTCGGCAGAGAGAGAATTAATCTCAACTGCATCTTCTCTCAGTTCTTTCACTACTGAAGTTGCTTGAGCAATAACTTCGGCAGGAATAGGCAAAGATGCCACTTCTCCATCGAAAGAGTTCTCCACAAACTTATCGAGCTGCTCCATGATGAATATATGATCATAGTAATGAGGTGCATCAGTCTTGCCAGAAGGAGCAGTCTGAACAGGAACATGAACATGCTCGGAAGGCGGTTTAGAAGCCAATGGTTGAGTCAGAGTAGGTGCAAATTTAGCAACCTCTTCCTTCGGAGCAGAGGATTGAGAAGCATCTTGCTCGGTAGACGTCTTGATCTTCCTTACTTCAGGTATAGGAATGTTTTCGCCAGGCTTAGCAGTATTCACTGGAGCATCAACTATCAAATCCTTCAAATTAATTGCATTTGGATGAGGAGTTGTGTTTACGTGCTATTTCATGGTGACAGTGGTAGCTGGCGTTTTTCTGGCAGGCATCTTCTTCGATGGTGCCAAATTGATCCGAAGATCAGGCAGCACGGTTGAGGTGGTAATGTTCACATCCTCGCTGAGAGCAGCAGCAATCTCTTCTTTAGTGAGGGGAGGATCATCTTCATCAGCAGAGGAATCATCCATATTTATTTCATCTGCTGGTACAACCCTTTTCTTCTTCGGTGCACACTTTCTCTTCGGAGCAGCAGCATTTGGATCATGCTTATGTTTGGTGCGACCTTCAGGCAACCCTTCGGCCTTTTTCTTCTCCATGTCATCTTTGAGAAGACGAACGTTTTCTTCTTCACGAGCCTTTTTCTTTTCAGCCCTCTCATCCCTTTTTACGGCATTGCGTTGACGCTTAGCGAGTTCATCGGGATATGAGGCAGGAGTGCGAAGGGAAGACTCATGAGCATTCGCCGGAGGAGGTGGTCTCTCTTGAGGTCCATTTGACTTGATTAGAGAAAGTTCTTGGCAGTCACCCCATGGTGGATGGAATGCAAAATTCTGAGCAAAGCGAGGAGCAACAAACTCATAATTGAACCATTTGCGCACCCAGTGGCGTCGAATCCATTGCTGTCGTGTATCTCGTTCGTGTTTTGATTCGCCTGGAACAGTGTTGTATCGATCATGAGAGATATATTCTGCTGTGTTTGTGAGAGCCTGTCTGCCACCCCTCTTCTTTTTCGGAGCTGTTTCTACTTGCTCGTCATCATTATGTTCGGCTCTTTTTCTCTTGCTGGTTGACGGGCCTACCGTTGGGCCCTTAGCATTCGGAGCTTTTGATTCATCAGCAGTGCCCAATACAATGTCATCTCTATCATGCAGGCTACGCTGAGCTGAGTCCGCAACTGACTGCATTTTCCTGTGAACAGATAGATGCGAGGGAAAAAGGGAACAGGGTTACGAATGCACACAGCGAAGAACAAAAATCATTTTTGACGAAGAAGTAGATGCAGACTTTGAGAAATGTTTCGGGCGAAAGAAATGTATATAACGAACTAGTAGGTTCGAATAAAATACTAGTAAGCGTGCTAAGCATTCCTTTCGTACGAGACACAACACAAACTCTAGATCTGAAGTTTTTCGGATGCGAGGGACAACTACAAACCGCATCCACATAAATTACCTAGCAGTAAGGATCTGAGAAATTGCAGGAAAACACGGCTATTTCTACCGCGGACGAACTTGAACTGGATAGACGGAAGAACAAGTTCGCACTACACATACCCCAGCTTGGTGATGTGCAGCAACTACGGCGGCGCGGAAACGAGGATGATCCGCGGCGGCAAGGAAGGACTTCGGCGACCCCTTTCCGGTAGGGAAGCGGCGAAGGAGGTCGGTGTCGTCGAGCTCGAGGAGGAGCAGTGCCGTAGGGCTTCGATGAGTGGCGATGGTGAAGACGCGAAGTGAATCAAGGAAGTGGGGGGCGGTGCAGTATTTATATGCAAAGGGAAAACAACCGCACCCGGTAAATCTGATCGAACGGACGGAGTTAAGGGACGTTTGCGATTCAACGGATAGGATAAGCTGGTAGTTGATAACGAGCACGTGGCAACCGTCATCTAAGAACGTGGTCCAGACCTGGGCGGGAAACCCCAAATTTTGGACGGCTTTTGTCAGGGATATAACCCCGCGACATAACCCGGCCGGAGTATAACCCGGCCAGGACTAGGCGATTCACTGAAGACCCGGAAACCAGCTTGGCGGTTCATAGTCAAGACCCATAAGGTGGGCCAGAAGACGAAGACCAAACCACATGGCGGGTTACCAAGTGGGCCAAGAGGAAGACAAGACATGAAGACCAGGCCATATGGCGGCTTACCAGATGGGCTGAGGCCAAGGCCCAAGAGGCAGGAGGCGACTCATGGGCCAGAAGGTATAAGCCGCCATAAGATGACTTGTTCTGTAAGACTAGGAAGTTGGAACCAGGATCGGTTACGTTGTATAAACCGACCCGGATTCTTGTAAGCCGTCGGACCTCAGCCTATATATATAAAGGCGAGACCTGGCGGCGAGTGGGACAGGTTAAGACAGACAGACAAGCCTTACGGCGAGAGAGACCAAGCAGTCGAGAGCTAGGGCAAGCAAGCCGCCCCTTGTAATCGATACACCAGTTACTACAGCATAAGAAGGACATAGGCTTTTACCTCCACCGTGAGGGGCCGAACCTGGGTAAACTCGTGTCCCTTGTCCCGTTTAACCCCTTTGAGTCCACTTCCATGGCGTTGGCCTCGAACCTAAGCCTTCGGGCATCTGCCGTGACAAAACCACGACAGTTGGCGCCCACCGTGGGGTTAGCGCTCGGTGGTGTTGAGTTCTCAAAGGGTTCTCTCTCTGGGAGCGAGGGAGACGTCAATGGTGAGATGACCAAGAGTCGCCATGGGAAACTCTACCTCGACGATGCCGGCTGGGGTCCTGAGGCCGACACAATCGAGCATGGTTTCCGGGTCACCTTCGGTGGAATCAACGTCTTCATCGGCAAGACTGGCGGATCTGAACCCGGGCCGGACATCTGCACCAACATCGTCGAGCCGGCTCGGCGCAAGCAACTTGCCCGGAGCGTGCAACCCGCCCGTGTTGACCCGGGCAAGAAGCACGTCTTCGTTAGCTTTACTCAGGGCATGGAACTTGAAGGTTCTATGTCACAGGAGGAAACTCTTGTCTACTTAGAGGAAGGATCCTCGAGTAGAGAGACGGAATCGATCTATCAGCTTCATAATGGTGGACTTGGGGGCTACGACGAGCCTTACCCCGAGTCAGAGTATCATGAGACGGAGGAGGATGAGCTGCCAAACCGCGCTGCCATCTTTATGACGGGTTCCGCGGTGGCTCCGAGCGGTACAGCCGCCGGTGCGACCGGGTCTGGGGCCGGCAGGTCGCCGGCTCAGGTTCTTCTGGATCTGATGAACGAGTTTACAACCCTAATGGAGACCAAGGTCACTGTTGAAAACCAAGCGGCCCGTAACGCAGAAATCGCAAAGTTGAAGAATCAGATGGCCGGAGTCCAACAGGAGATCAATGAGCTGAAGGCTCAGATGGATGCGGAGGCAGAATGCCTTAAGGCGGACATTTTTCGTTTTGAGTTAGAGCAGCAGTCAGCAGCGGCGGTTTATCGCATGAGACATCAATCCCGCTTGCCAGAGCAATATGAAGCTCGGAATCTTTTTAACACGCCAGGAACGGGACGGAACATACCTTTGACCGTAACCCGGACGGCGGAAATACCTGCAAGCCGGGCGGCGGCTCAACGTCAGCAGCTAGACCCGCCCCGACGGAATCAAAACCCGCCACCTCTCTATCCAACGCCGCCGGGTCATTATGCTAACCCGGCGGAGAACATGGTGGCAGCGGCAACCAGGCTTGATACAATCCCAATCCCCGATGAGGCACCTTATGCAGAAGAGGTGCGGAATGCCATCGGATATCTGCAAACGGCGATAGCCCAGCAGGAGAAGTACACTTACAGCCGGAATCGCGTGCACTCAACCCCCATCCACAGCCGTAGCTACAGCCGGCATTATGAGTCGCCGGCGGTCTCTAGCAATAACCCGCCGCAAGCTGATCGGGCGGTTCTGGATGTTCAAGCACGGGTGGAACGGGCAAAAGCACAGCAAGAAGCGGCGGCTCAGGCGATAGCAGCGGCTCATCAAGAACCCACAGTTGCACCCTCCATCTCAGCAGGAGCAGGAATAACCTCCAGGGCTGTGGGAGTGCCCTGTTTGGTGCCGACTCTACGGAATGAGCGTTTGCCGAAAGATTTTAAGGGTCCTCGAAAGGTACCCAATTACACTGCCGACTTACCTCCAGAGGCTTGGGTTGAAAGCTATGAGCTAGCCATGGAGATGTTAGACGTCAGTGATGCAGTATGCGCAAAGTATTTCATCATGATGCTGGAAGGGCCGGCTCGCACGTGGTTGAAGGGTTTACCACCCAACACCATTACTTCCTGGGCCGAGTTAAGGGCGAAATTCATCAAAAATTTCCAAGGAACGTGCAAGCAGCCCATGACGATTGTGGATTTGGACCATGGTGTACAGCGTACAGATGAGTCGGCTCATCACTGGGTCCGGCGGGTCTCCGAAATCATCCACTCTTCTGAGCAGATTACGGCGTCTCAGGCGGTTTTGATTCTAGAAAAGAATTGTCACTTCACGCCTTTGAAGCAGAAGCTTGGCCGGCTCAAACGGTCATGTCAAGACATGGGGGAGCTCATGGCGGCTCTCACCAAATATGCAGACTCCGACAACACGAAAGACCCAGGCTCTGATGATGAGAAATCAGGTCAGGGGAAGAAAGGCAACAATGGCAAGGGCCAACAGCAAAGTATGGCTGGAAGTAATTACCCGGGCAAGCGAAAGCACCCGGACGGCGGGTCAGAACTGGTGGCAAACACCAACACCAGGAACACCCGTGCTAAGGGCAAAGCTCCTATCAACCTGGAAGAGATGCTCAGTAAGCCTTGCCCAGAACACAGCCGGCCCGATAAGCCGGCACGACATACCTGGGGAGATTGCTACATTATGCAACAGTTCCGGGATTACAGCCTTCAACAGCATCGTGATAACGGTAATGGTCCATCAGGCGGCTCAGCACTGGGCGGCTCAGGGGCCGGCTTTGGTGCTGGCGGCTCAGGAACCGGTTACCAAGCTCAGAGCGATCATGGAGGTCATAGTCAAACAGTTTGGCGATGGAAGCCAGCAGCAGAATAACCAGTCGGGGTATCTGACTAACCCGAAACAACTCGGTCAGGGTCAGTACCATGCTTAAAACCCGGCTCAAAAGAAGTCTGTCTCTCACAAAGCTTTGAGACCTTGATATCCGGCTCAGCATCCGGTTCAAAAGAATTCATCTCTCGCAAGTTCGAGTTTTCAAGAATATTGTAAAGTCGCCCAAGAGGACGAGCCGCCATGATGTACCATTCAAATATATGGGTACCCTGGTTCATTGAATAATCATAAAAGTCATTTGGGGGCTTCCAACCCACCGGGTTTAGCTTTCAACCCTCTTGACCGGCTTTTAAGCCATAACCAGACCAGAGTAATCCTGCCTGTTTGCCAAGATGTTACTCCGACCCCCTGTACTCTTGATAAGTCATGAACTTATCCAGGTTAAAACATGATGGGTCATGTGAGAGCCGGCTTACAGAAAGAGAGGATCCTCCGTGGGCTGTTAAGCCGCCTTCATTAAAACTTGGTTAAACATGCCTGTTCGCCAAGATGCGACTCCGATCCCCTGTACTCTTGATAAGTCATGAACTTATCCAGGTTAAAACATGATGGGTCATGTGAGAGCCGACTTACCGAAGCAAGGATAAACCAGTGGCTATCACGCTAGTTTCATTGAAATAAAACTCGCCTACCAGACCGGGTTAGATACCCGAAAAGTTGACACCGTCAACAAGGTCGTTTGGGGGCTTTTAAACCCACCGGGTTAAGCTTCAACCCTCTCGATCAGGCTCTTCAGCCACCGCCAGACCAGGTTGTATGCCCAAAGGGTTGACTCCGTCAAAAGGGTCATTTGGGGGCTTCCAACCCACCGGGTTTAGCTTACACACCCTCTTGATCGGCTCTTCAGCCACCCTCGCAACAATGAAAGACTTAACAGTTCTGGGTTATGCTTCTTCAAGCCGCCCCCACAGCAATACAGAGCATGCTCTGTACTGTTTATTTTTTGCAGGTCTCGTCTCCTAAGACAAGCCGGTCACCAAACCGGGTTACATCGTAACCTCTTCAAGCATAATAAAGACTCTAAATAGCCGACATGGCTGGATATTCTTGAAGAGCCGCCCTCTTGATTATATTGCCGGGTCATCTAATTGACCGGTTCTTGGATTTCTTCAACCGGTGCTCTGTGGTATACTACAGCACTCATGGATTTCTCAAGCATATATTTGCCGGGTTGCACCGCAACCACGAGCAAGGATTTTATTATTCATACCGGGTTACAACCATGGTCAAGGAGTTATATTAATCTTATACAGCCCCGAGTCGCCGCAGGCATGCAACCCGGCGCTTGGGGGCTACATTATTCAAGTCCGGTTTATGTCAAGTACGCAAGTCCCGTGTCGCTGCAAGCAGGCACCACGGCACTTGGGGGCTAATGCAAGCCTGTTTTTAAGTCAGTACATTATCAACAAGACCCTGTTATCTCAAGGAGATGAGCCAGTTTTTTACAATCCTTCTAAGTCCCGGCCTAGTACATGACCTAGTACTCGGGGGCTACAGCGCTCAGATCAAATTCTCTAAAGTCCCAAGTCGCCACAGGCATGCGACCCGGAACTTGGGGGCTACAGTATTCAGCTGTTCAAGCAGACTATAAAGTTCCCATTGAAGACCCGGCCCATCATATACTGAAGAACCGGCTCTTGGGGGCTACACCAGCTGAAGCTTTATAAGGTATAAGACAGTTACAAGTCCCAGGCTGCTGCAGGCAAGACAACCTGGTACTTGGGGGCTGCACAGTCAAAGATATGATTGCAAAGCGCCAAGTCATCATGGATAAACCTGGAGCTTGGGGGCTACAGGTAATATGGATATATCAAAAAATTGAAAGGAGTTATCAAAGTCAGCCGGAGTCTGGTTATTTGACCCGGCATCACCAACATTACATGACCCGGCGTCGTTAAAGATTATAACCCGCCGAGAGTATTGGAAGTCGACTCAATGGCATATGGGTGTTCTATTCCCAGAGTTTTTACTTCAAAGGATACTGACAAGCAAGACGATTGAGAAGACGGCTCGTACACATGAAACCCGGATTTTGAAAGGAATTACTTCATTAAAGCCGGCTGATGGGGCGAGCCGGTCACTTAACATATTTATTCTTATTTCAGGAGCTTAGCATGAATAAATTCAAGCTAACCTGGGGGCTAATGTCAGGGATATAACCCTGCGACATAACCCGGCCGGAGTATAACCTGGCCAGGACTAGGCGATTCACTGAAGACCCGGAAACCAGCTTGGCGGTTCATAGTCAAGACCCATAAGGTGGGCCAGAAGACGGAGACCAAACCACATGGCGGGTTACCAAGTGGGCCAAGAGGAAGACAAGACATGAAGACCAGGCCATATGGCGGCTTACCAGATGGGCTGAGGCCAAGGCCCAAGAGGCAGGAGGCGACTCATGGGCCAGAAGGTATAAGCCGCCATAAGATGACTTGTTCTGTAAGACTAGGAAGTTGGAACCAGGATCGGTTACGTTGTATAAACCGACCCGGATTCTTGTAAGCCGTCGGACCTCAGCCTATATATATAAAGGCAAGACCTGGCGGCGAGTGGGACAGGTTAAGACAGACAGACAAGCCTTACAGCGAGAGAAACCAAGCAGTCGAGAGCTAGGGCAAGCAAGCCGCCCCTTGTAATCGATACACCAGTTAATACAGCATAAGCAGGACGTAGGCTTTTACCTCCAGCGTGAGGGGCCGAACCTGGGTAAACTCGTGTCCCTTGTCCCGTTTAACCCCTTTGAGTCCACTTCCATGGCGTTGGCCTCGAACCTAAGCCTTCGGGCATCTGCCGTGACAAAACCACGACACCTTTCGCTAAAACAGATTAAGTTCGAACCGAAACTTTAGCGTGGTCAAGGACACCAGATAAAGTTTCGTTCACAGATGAATTTTGTGCATTCATCATAGAACATCATAGACTGGAAGAGATAGAATAGAGGGAAAACAGGGTCCTAGAGATTTCACTCAGACAAAGAAACACAAATATCCGAAAGAAAAGCTATGAGTGAAATTCCTTCGGACAAACACAAAATCTTGCAATGCAGCTAAACAAAGAGAAATTGTGGTGGCGTTACCCACCGTATAAGAACTGTATGACCCCGAGCGTCGCACAATTATCATGGCACCCGGTTAGTCTAGTTCTTCGTTAATGTATTCACTCTCAGAAAGAAAATTTCACTTTGTCGAAATTTTCAAACTCTTCGAGTGTTATGCACCCATTCCTTCTAAGATGTGGAAGTGTTGGTACGGGTGCCGAGTTCAGCTTACTGCACGTTTGCGGAATCTAGGATATTTAGCTCACACCGTAACGCACATAATCTTTTCTCGTCGAGAGGCTTGGTGAAGATATCGGCGAGATTCTCTTCGGTGTTGACGTGACTGATAACAATATCCTCTCGAGCAACATGATCGCGTAGGAAATGATGTGCAATTTTGATCGCACTCTCATTGTCACACAATAGAGGGATCTTCTTGACCTTGATGCCATAATCCTTCAGAGTCTGCTTCATCCATAGCAACTGTGTACAACATGCGCCAGCAGCAATATATTCGGCCTCAGCCGTAGAAAGTGAGACACAATTCTGCTTCCTTGACGACCAACAAACCAATGATCTACCGAGGAAATGACATGTCCCCGAAGTAGATTTCCTGTCAACCCAGCCACCCACATAATCTGAGTCTGAATAGCCAACGAGGTCAAACTGTGCTCCCTTAGGATACCATAAACCTAAGGAGGGGGTGTGAGCCAAATATCTCAGAATACGCTTGACCGCTTGGTGATGCGATTCTTTCGGTGCAGCTTGAAAACGAGCACACATACAAACACTCAACATAATATCAGGTCTGGATGCACATAAGTAAAGCAAAGAACCAATCATCGAACGATAAGATTTCTGATCGTAATCTTTACCGTACACATCTGCGTCCAGCTAGCCATTAGTGGGCATGGGAGTTTTGTAGCCCTTCTATTTGCAATCTTGCATTTTGAACTTCTTAAGACAGTCTCTCAGGTATTTCTCCTGAGATATGAAAATTCCATTGTCCCGTTGACGAATTTGCAGTCAGAGAAAGAACTTAAGTTCACCCATCATAGACATTTGATACTTCTCGGACATCATTCGCCCGAATTCCATGCTGCAAGCATTGTTAGTACAACCGAAAATAATATCATCCACATAAATTTGACACACGAATAGATCGCCATCGATAGCACGAGTGCAAAGAGTGGAATCAGTGAATCCTGGCTTGAACCCTTTGTCGAGCAAAAACCTCTTTAAGGTGTCATACCAAGCTCGAGGGGCTTGCTTCAACCCATACAGCGCCTTTTTCAACCTGAAAACTTTGTTAGGAAACTGAGGATTTTCAAAGCCAGGTGGCTGCCTAACATATACTTCCTCATCTTTTTCACCATTGAGAAAAGCACTTTTCACATCCATTTGATAACGCAGAATATCATTGTAATTTGCATAAGCAAGAAGAATACGAATTGCCTCAAGGCGAGCAACAGGAGCATAAGTTTCACCGAAATCAATACCTTCTACCTGTGTATACCCTTGAGCGACAAGACGTGCTTTGTTTCTCACAACAATGCCATTTTCATCTTGCTTATTTCGGAAAATCCATTTTGTGCCGATGATATTGTGCTTCTTAGGATTCGGTTTGTCAACCAATTCCCACACATCATTTAATTCGAATTGCACCAACTCTTCTTGCATGGCATTCATCCAATCGGGATCATTCATGGCTTCCTCATACTTGGTAGGTTCTGTCAATGAGACGAAAGAGAAACTGCCACAGTAGTTAGCCAAACGAGTGCGAGAGCGAGTTGTGGGTCGGTAACCTGGATTTTCGAGATCTTCGAGGATTAATGCAGGGTCAACTCGATTTGCCACTCGTGGGTGAGGATTTTCTTCTTGATTTTCATTTTCCTCAGTATCAGCATCAGGATTGGCATTAGTATCGCCATTTTCATTATGATTGCCATTTTGATCGGCATTAGCATTTGGATTTGGGTCACCATTTGTGTTCGGAGTGGCATTTGCTTCGGCAGTAGCTTGGCGTGTTCGTCGAGCTATGGGAGCATCATCATCGGAAGAATCAGGTACATTCCCTTCGACTGGCCTGGCATTCCTAATAGCCATTTGCCGAATAGCATCCGAAATCGGAGGTTCATCTATCACATTAGGCAGGTGCTCCTTTTGGGAGCCGTTAGATTCATCAGACCGCACATTTACCGTTTCCGTAACTTTCCCGTGGTGAGAGTTATAGACACGATAAGTATGCGAGTTCGAGCCATAACCAAGAAGAAAACCTTCATGTGCCTTGGGTGCAAACTTGGAATTATGATTCATGTCACGAATATAGCAAGGTGCACCAAAAACACGTAAAAAATAAACATTCGGTTTCTTGCCAGTGATAAGTTCAAATGAAGTTTTCTTAAGGAATTTGTGAAGATAAACGCGATTCACAACATGGCAAGCAGTATTAATAGCATCAGCCCAGAAACGAATAGGAGTTTTATACTCACTGAGCATTATTCTCGCCATTTCAATAAGAGTTCTATTCTTTCGCTCAACAACTCCATTCTGTTGGGGAGTGTATGCGGCAGAGAATTCATGAGTAATACCATTTTCATCGAGAAAATCTTCGATATGAGTATTTTTGAACTCAGTGCCATTGTCGCTTCTGACATGTTTAATACGCACTTCATATTCATTTTCAGCTTTCTTGGCGAATCTTTTGAAGATGTCTTGGGTGCAAGTTTTGTCTTCGAGAAAGAATACCCAAGTGTATCGAGAAAAATCATCAACAATAACCAGACCATAATGACTGCCTCCGAAACTTGCATAGTTTTGAGGCCCAAATAAATCCATATGAAGAATTTCCAGTGGTCTTGTTGTGGTCATGACAGTTTTTGATGAATGATGCTTCTTGGCCAATTTACCAGCCTCACAAGCAGCACAGAGACGATCCTTGTCGAATTTCACATCAAGAATACCACGGAGATGATTTTTCTTCACGAGAGTCTGCAAGTTTCTCATACCTGCATGACCAAGTCTTCGGTGCCACAGCCATCCTTCGGTTGCTTTTGCAAGCAAGCAAGTTCGGACTGAGGGACCCTTAGAGAAATCCACAATATATAAATCACCTTTTCTATGTCCTTTGAACACGAAGGAATTGTCAGTGGCCATGAAGACAATGCATTTGAATTTAGAAAATAGAACAAGCATGCCTAGATCACAAAGCTTGCCAATAGACATAAGATTGAATCCAAGAGACTGAACAAGCAAAACATCATCAATGTTCTTGTCCTTGGATATAGCAATTTGACCTAACCCAAGTACCTTTCCTTTGTTGTTGTCGCCGAAAGTAATGTACTTCTCAGATGAAGCAGTTAAATTGGGGTAGACGAACAACGACTTGTCTCCGGTCATATGACTAGTGCATCCACTATCCATTATCCATTCGGTACACCCGGAGACATAGTCCTGCAGAGAAATCAGGCTTTCTTAACCACCCACATCATTGTTGGTGGCTTCGAAACATATGAGCGAGCAGGATATGATTTCTTTCGAAAATTATGCGAATTGTAACTTGAGTCAGTAGGAGCATAATCGAAAGAGTAAGCATTGAAGTTTCTTCCTGACGAATGAGTATAGTGGTTAGGTGAGGCAAGTATGTACTCATTCCGTCGAATCTTTTCAAGGATATATCGAGCATTTTCTTCCTGCATGGTTAGTAGTCTAGTGACAGGTAATGCTTCGATAGTTTTCCTGGGCACCCAGATAGATTCTTTTGGGGGGCCATTCCTGCTGTTTGGTCCTACATAGTGAGCAACAGCCTCACCACATTGGTTTTTGAACAACTTATAGTTGTCCAGAGAATCATCATATGAGTATTCGGGGATTGGCGAGTCATATCCCGAAAGTAAAGCTGGATCGAGCGTTTTGCTCTTAGCAGGCACCCACACAGTGCGAGGATATTGATCCGGTTCCCAGTAGGAGCCATTCTCATTTAGTTTCCTTTCGAAACCGATACCTTCATTCCTGGGGGTTTTGTGAAGAATGGATTTCTTCAGAACATCACACAGGGTTTGATGCCCTTTGAGAGACTTGTACATTCCTGTCTGAAGAAGATCCTTCAACCTAGCATTTTCATCAGAAACAGAACCATTTTCCTCGACCGAGGGGTTAGCATTCACAGAAGATTCAGCATTTGATTCAACATTATTGTGTTTGAGACATTTTAAGCAAGGAGGTACAAACACTTCAGGTTTCTCTTTGAGTTGTTGGGTGAGAAGAGAATTTTCTCTGATCAAATCATCATGAGCCTCTCTCAGCGACTCGAGTTCCTGTTTCCGTTTCAGGTAATCATAAGTCAATCTTTCGTGGTCAGCCGAGAGAAAATCATGACGATCTGAGAGTTCTTTCATTCGAGACTCGAGAGCGGAATGCTCTTCGGTCAACGACTGATTTTTCTCCATCTCCTCAACCAACAACCCTTCAGACTTCCTGAGGGTTTTCTCATTTTCTCAAGAGAGTTTTGTTGTATATTAGCAATTTTGATCAGTTTGGCATAGTCATCCTCATCAGAAGAATATTGATCACTGGAGTGAACCTTGTGATGTTTGGAGGATACCTTTTCTTTCGAAGCTTTGGCCATGAAGCAGTACGCAGGAGACTCGTTGTCGCTCGAATGATTTTCTAAGAAGTTCGATGCAGGAGTGGAGCCACACGCTATGCCAGCCATGCAAGAGTCAGAATCCTCCTCTGATTCATCAACCTCTTCGTCGTCAGAAGATGCTTCTTCTTCAGAATCCATTTACCTGCCGATGTACGCCTTGGCCTTGCGTGAAGTGTTCTTGCGGTTGGACGAGGACTTGGAGGGATTCTTCGAGGAAGATCTTGACGAGGACTTGGAGGAATCCTTCTTGTTGAAGAACTTCTTCGTTTTCTTCTCATCATCGGAGTCGTAGCTCTTGCTCTTGCTTTTGCCATGGTTTCCTGAATCATATCTTCCACTAGCACGGATTTCAGCTTCCCAGAGAGAGTAGTCCGAAATGAAATGACCTGGCTTTCTGCACTTGAAACAGGTATAGTCTCCCGTTGGCTTTGATGCAGATTTGGAGCCGCCAGAGTTGCTGGATCCTTTCTTCTGAACCAGATTTTTCCTATGAAGGTGCTGGAATCTTTTCGTGATCAATGCGAGATCCTGACTAATCCTTTCGGTGTCATCTGAATCTTCATCGGCATTTCCTTCCGAGGAAGAATCAGGCACAGCCTTGAGAGCATGACTTTTCCGGTGACTTGAGCCATAGAGATCTCTCTTCTCTTCTTCTTGTTCTTTGTGGGTGTTTAACCTTTCCATGATATCAGCAGAGTCGAGAACTTTGAAATCAGCCCGTTCCCGAATCATCAGAACAAGTGTGTCGAACGAACTGTCAAGGGACCGGAGCAACTTCTTCACAACTTCATGGTAAGTGATGTCTTTGGCGCCGAGACCTTGTAGCTCGTTTGCAATGTCACTCAGACGATCAAAAGTTTGCTGACAGCTTTCACTTCCAATTCGCTTGAACCGATTGAACTTGGCCCGAAGTGTATCAATGCGAGCTTCTTTCTGAGTTGAAACACCCTCGTTTATCTTCTCGAGAATGTCCCACAATTCCTTTGCAGTTTCACACTGACGGTAGCGAAGAAATTAAGCACGAGAGAGATGGCCACCAATTTCATCTTTAGCTTGAGCATCCATCTGGATGAGTTTCTTATCGTGGTCAGTGGGGACCTGGGGCACTTCAACTGTGAATCCATTCTGCACCACATTCCACATATCATCATCAATAGCTCGGAGACGGATCTTCATCTTGTCCTTCCAGAAGGGATAGTCCGTCCCATTGAAGATGGGAATCTTGAGGTGCGACTTGTAGCTCACTGAAGACATACTTAAACTCCAAGGTGGTTAGACCAAAATGAGCAGAGTCAAGGAGTACCTCGCTCTAATACCAATTGTAGGATCGAAGTATGTCTACCAGAGGGGGGGGTGAATGGGAGTTTTAAATTTTTCTCGGAAATATCAAAACTCTCGGAACCCAGCAGCGGAACGAATGAAAATACAGTAAACGGTGAGTGAATTCAAACAGCCGAATGGAAACTAACAACATGTATCGAGGTAAATCACATGATTGAAATATGGCATGTCACAGTTCGAATGTAAAGGGGATAATAGAAGTGACCAGTGATGCTCGATGGCGACAGGTGTTTCGTAGACCAGTTCGCCCTTCTGCACAAGGACTACGTCTGGTTGGAGGGGTTGTGATTTAACACAGAAGATAAACTCTCTTCGCCCTTTTCTCCTCGACAATTGGTTCGTCAACCAATGCCGATTACTCGTGGTAGATACTTGACGGCGATCTCCAAACCTTCACTGAAGATAAACTCTCTTCAGCTCTCTTCGCGAACCACAATACTCTTGGTTGCTGAAGATTTTGCTCGGTGAAGACAATACTCTTCGACACTCGAGCTGACACCTATCCGTCTAGAGAGTTGCAGCTCTCAAGAGTAATAGGCGGAGCGTACTAGACTTAGATTCTAGTGATGCTGAACCACTATCTAATTTTTCGGCTCTAGGGTTTTTCTCTCGGTGGATTTTAAACTCAAATCATTCGGAGAGGGGGTTGCTCAACAATCTTCTCAGAATCAAACGGAGCAGCCGCCGGACAACGCCGGCGCGGGGTGGCTATTTATAGCCGCATCCTTCCCTGGTGGGAAATGGCCATTTTGGACACGCGGTCCAGCCAATGGCCAACCGACACGTTCACAACGGTCGGATTTGGGAGCAACGGTAACATTACTTGCGGAGCAAGTAATGCTAACTCCTCGGTCAGAGACAAATCTCTCGCAGCGAAGAAGATCACAGTCTCTTGCTGGCAAGTATTTGCTCAGAACACAAAGAGATTTCTCTCGCATCTTTCATAGGATTTGGGTTTAGCATCAGAGAATCAAAGCTTCGAACGCTACACCCCTCTTAATAGTACGGTGGTCCTATGACTCAATGAAAAGAAACGAAACAACGAAAAGAATGCTACATCTTCTCTTCGTCTTCAATTTCCTTGGCTGCAGTCACTTCCTTCGGACAGGCACCGAACCAATTGCTTCACGTCAGCAATTTTTGAGGGTCACTCTTGTCATCATATCCTTCGGTGATATCATTCACTGCTACGCAGGGGATATTCTTCGGAGTTATGAATCCAAACTCCTCTCAACTCCAGGGACCTGTTACTCTGTGTGCACTAGCAAACACATCAGTCCCTCACTGTTTGTCAATCAATCTCCAAAACATAAGGAGGCAATATCATTGCACCAACACCATCCTTCTTCAATATCATGACGCACATCCTAGTTCATCTAGTCACCGAGATTGCCATTTTGGGCCCTGTATTTCTACACAATATGTTCCCCTTTGAGAGGTTCATGGGAGTCTTAAAGAAATATGTTCGTAACCATGCTAGGCCAGAAGGAAGCATCTCCACGGGCCATCAAACAGAGGAGGTCATTGGGTTTTGTGTTGACTTCATTCCTGACCTTAATAAGATTGGATCCCTCAATCGCGGTATGAGGGGAGACTGACTGGAAAAGGCACGCTAGGAGCGGACTCAATAATATGTAGGGACGGGCATTCTTGGGCTCAAGCACACTACACAGTTCTACAGAATTCTACCTTGGTGACCCCGTATGTCAATGAACACAAGAATATTCTGCGCTCCAAACACCCGGAGCAGTGTGACGACTGGATTACATGTGAACACATCAGGACTTTCGGCAGTTGGTTGCAAACACATCTCATGGGTAACACCACTGTTGGAGATGAGCTGTACTCGTTGGCCAGGACACCATCTTCGATTGTATTGACTTACAAAGGGTACGAGATAAATGGGAATACATTTTACACGATCGCCCAAGATCAAAAGGGCACCAACCAAAACAGTGGTGTCCGCTTTGATGCAGCAACCAACAGGGGAAAGGACACATATTATGGTTACATAGTGGACATATGGGAACTTGACTATGGACATGATTTTAAGGTCCCTTTGTTTCGGTGCAAATGGGTTAATCTGTCAGGAGGCGGGGTACAGGTAGACCCATAGTACGGAATGACAACAGTGGATCTAAACAATCTTGGGTACACAGACGAACCATTCGTCCTAGCCAATGATGTGGCGCAGGTTTTCTATGTGAAGGACATGTCTACCAAACCGAGAAAAAGAAAAGATAAGGAAGCGAATACATCATACGATGAGCCAAAGCGCCACATAGTTCTTTCAGGGAAAAGAGACATCGTGGGAGTGGAGGGCAAGACAGACATGTCTGAAGATTATGAAAAGTTTCATGAAATTCCTCTCTTCAAAGTGAAGGCTGACCCAAGCACCCTGTTAAACGATGAAGATTATCCATGGTTACGGCGCAATAAGCAAGGGAAACACACGAAGAAAAAGTGAAGGAGGATACGATGATGGCTCTGATTACGCGAAGAAAAAATGAAATGCCTTTTTTAACAGATGAGTTTTCGTCCGAAACCCTGATACTTCGAAAGAGATTGTCCATTTTGTACACGAAGTGCATCCAGCTTTTGCCGTAACCCTCTCAACTTTTTAGCACATGCTATGTGGGTGAAATGATGATACCATGTCAACTTTCAACCTTTTCAGAGTTCATTTGTAGTGCTTTTCAATTTCAGGGTCATTTAGCTAAAAAAACTCTAATAGCAAAAAGAATGAACTAAAAAGAATCAATTAAAATATTTTGTTATGATCAACTAAAACAAAACTATAATATTCTTCAATAGCAAAAAGAATCAACTAAAAAGCTTTTATAAACCTCTAGTTATTATCAAAATAATATTAACTTAAAATTATATAAAATTTATGCAACCAAAATTATCAAAGTATTTTTTGTTAAAAACTTTAATAGCAAAAAGAATTTTCATAAAGTATTTTATGTTAAAAACTTTAATAGCAAACTAAAATGAAATAAAAAATAAAAAAATATTATCAAAATAATATTAACTTAAAATTATATAAAATTTATGCAACTAAAATTATCAAAGTATTTTTTGTTAAAAACTTTAATAGCAAAAAGAATTTTCATAAAGTATTTTATGTAAAAAACTTTAATAGCAAACTAAAATGACATAAAAAATAAAAAAATGCCGCCTACTGGGCCACCACGGCCTGCATACGACTAGAAACCCATCTGTACATGGGCCAGGATGCAGGCCCGCGGGCCCAACAGGCCCAACATGGCACTGACAAAGGTTAGGCAAGTACTGCCTGCATTAGAGAGGAGCTCGAAAGCTCAGCCGCAGCGCGCCTTATAAACCAGTGCTGCCCTCTCTCAACTAGCGAGGTGGGACTAAACTCCCACCACACCGCTGTGCCAGGCTATTGGTCCCGGTTGGTGGCTCGAACCGGGACGAAAGGGTGCCTTTGGTCCCGGTTCGAGCCACCAACCGGGACCAATGCCCCCGTTTCGTCCCGGTTGGAGCCACCAACCGGGACAAAAGGTCTCTGCTTCCCGCCCTTTGGGCTGCTGAAATTTACCTTTAGTCCCGGTTGGTGGCTCCAACCGGGACGAAAGGGGGCCTTTCGTCCCGGTTGGTGTCACCAACCGGGACTAAAGGTTGGGGTATATAAGCCCAGACTTAGGAAATTTTCATAGTTCATCCGCAGTTTCCCCCGACGACGCCGAGCACATCGACGCCGCCAGGCTGCCCCGACGTCGTCCGCCGCCCCCGCCGTCGCCGTCGCCGCGCCCCTGCCCCGTCGTCGCCGTCATCGCCCCCGAGCCCGCGCCCCTGCCTCACCCCCGAGCCCGCACCCCTGCCCCGGCCCGCCCCCGCCGTCGCCGTCGCCGTTGCCGCGCCCCTTCCCCGTCGTTGTCGTCGCCGTCGCCGTCGTCTCCCTCCTCCCCGAGCCCTCACCGCCCCCGCTGTGAGTCGCCGCCGCCCCGGCCCGCTGTGCATTTTTTTTATATGATGATTTTTTTTTGTTCATATATAATGTATATGTAGATGCTTAGTGTTTATTAATCATGTGTATGTATGTATGTGTATGTATATGTAAATATTGATATGATGAATTTTTTTTTGTTCATATATAATGTATATGTAGATGCTTAGTGTTTATTAATCATGTGTATGTATGTATGTGTATGTATATGTAAATATTGATATGATGAATTTTTTTTTGTTCATATATAATGTAGATGTATATGTATGTATGGATGGATATCGATGGATGTATGTATACAGAAAATTCGTAGAAAATTAACCGTAACTCCGATGAAAATAATTTATATATGAAAATCGATCGGAAAAATATGACGAATCCGAATATGCTCTCCGTTCGTCTGTCACAAGCAGCTAGCATAGCGAACCTGGAACCGTCCCCCTCCGGTTCATCTGTCCGAAATTAATGCAGACTTCGGGAAAACATTCCCGGATGTTATCCCCCTTCACCTATATCGTGTAGTGCCACATTAGAACACCCCTAACTCTCTCGGGAATTCAACATATCCCCGATAACTTTGACATGAGGGGGGGGGGGGGTCCGCAAGTATCCTCGACGACCATGAGAGAGGCGGTCCGCAAAGTATCCTCTCTCGAAAGATAGGACGACTCATCAGACATGAGGGGGGAGTAGTCCTCGACGATCGTCTGAAACTGACTGTTATAAAACTTGTCAACTTTGCATGATGTTTGCCACTAATCCATTGCTCATATGCATATGATTCCTTGTTGTGATATTAAGTCCATGTTTGCCACTAATCCATCTCTCATGGTTGTATATTGCCATGTTGTAATGTTTGCAGAAACTATGGACAGAGACTTAGAAAAAGAAGAGTTGTTGGGGGATATAATCCTTCAAGGAGGTGATATCACCTTGTCGTTTCTCAACGACACCGATGGTGAGGAAGGAGATCATGACGGCTCCGGTGATCCAACAATGGAGGAGGAAGGAGATCATGACGGCTCCGGTGATCCAACAATGGAGGAGGAAGAAGATCATGACGGCTCCGGTGACCGAACGGAGGAGGGAGCCTTAACTGTTGCAAAGTCCGGCGAGGTATATATATATATATTAATTAAGCCTGTGCTGACTTGATGCATTAATTGTTTTGTATGTACATATATTAACGCTTCTTTCTTCTTTTAGCCCTCCGGATCGAGCCAAACTTCTGTAAGGAGACGAGGCCCGAAGAAAAGGTTGCGCCAGGATGAAAGGTTCACGATCACAGAAGTCGCTCGAGATGACCAACCGATTGCTCCCAAGCGGACTAAGGACGCATTTGTACATCAGTGCGGAGTTGTTGTTAGGGACAGCGTCCCGATCAACATCCAAGAATGGAATAAGAAGAAGGACCCTGAAGTTTCTTATGTCCAGGATAGACTGAAAGATGATCTTTCGACCTCGCTGATGACAAATTTCAGCCTACCGCCAGAGGAGAATCCTAATAACCCAGTTATAGAGCGAAAAGTCACTGCGTTTGCTCTTAAGAAGATGGCGGAACTATTCAGGAACTGGAAGAAAGATTTGAACAAAAAGTTTGTCGAGAAAGACGAGACTCCAGAATTCATCGGTCAATATGAGAAGATAAGAGATCACTGGCCCGCATTTGTGGCCTACAAGAAATCGGACAAGGGTAAGCAAAGGTCACTGACAAACAAGCAAAATGCTGCAAATAAGAAGTATCACCATACCACGGGGTCAGGTGGCTACAGCAAAGCCCGGCCGTTGTGGGACAAAGCTGAGCAAGACCTGCTTGCTAAAGGGGTCCAACCAGCGACATTGCACTGGCCAGATCAGGCAAGGACTTGGTTCTTCGGGGTTGGGGGAACTTTGGACCCAGAAACAGGGAAGTGTGTTTGGACGAACGAGCAACATGCAATACCCATCCGGAAGCTTGAGGCAGCAATCAAGGCAGCGCAGGAAGGGACGTTCATTCCCGACAAAGAGAAGGACGAGCTGACAGAGGCCCTCAGGAATCCTGAACACCCTGGACGAACACGAGGCACATCAGGCTCCGTTCCGTGGGTGCATGGGTTTCCCGACAATGGTGGTTATAGAAGCCGAGAGAGAAAGAAGAAAGAGGACGCAAGCGAAATGCAGAAGCTCAGTGCAAGATTAACGAAACTAGAGGAACTTGAGAGCCAGCGAGCTACCGGCCAACCATCTCAGCGGCACGAACATCCTTCCTTCGACACTGCCCCAGAAGCTACCCCACCATCTCAGCGGAGAAGCAGCGTGGCTTCCACGGAGCTCGTTCAGCCTGATTTCACGGCTCCTCGCTACCCCGTGGATAGTATCACGGAGGCTGAACATTGTGTGCTAATGGCGAAATGCCAGAACCTGACCTTGAAGGCGGCGGTCGGCTCTGTTTTACCTTCTCGAGCTGAGGGAACTTTCCATTGCCGTCCGATTCCACATGGCTATGCTATTGTCACTGTGGATGAAATAATGGAGGGATTTGAGGGGCTGGAGCTTGACTACCCTACAGGTGAAGGGGATAATCTTCTGGAAAATGCCTTAAGGAGTACCTGTCTATGGAGAAAGGAGAACATCAAGCTTCCAAACTGGACGCCGCGTCAGCAGACGCAGCCGGATGAGGCCCCTCAGCAGACTCCTCACAGTCCAGCTCAACCGGATGAGGCCCCTCAGCAGACTCAGTCGGATGAGGCCCCTCAGCAGAGTCCTCTTCCGCCTCAGCTGTCTCCGGCGCGTCAGCGGACTCCGCCTCCTCCAGCGCGTCAGCGGACTCTGCCTCCTCCTCCGCCTCCTCCGACGCGTCAGCGGACTCTGCCGCCTTAGCAACAGCGGAAGAGAGCCGCCGCCGCTCCGGCGGCTAGCAGTACAAAAGGCGGGAAGAAATTCAAATTTGGTCCAAGCCTCAGGGTTCCTCCAAAGTTACCATATGAGAGGAGTGACAAGGAAACCGATGACATCGTGGAAGCCGAATTGCAGGCCCATTTTGAACGGAAACGTCCACCTCCGAAGGAAACAATAGATCCGGTGAAAGCGAAGCGCACTCTGGATGCCCTTAAGCGACCACCACCGCCTCCGCCACAATCCAACTATGACCGCTGTATTGAAAAGACATATGATGAAGCGCGGCGGTCGGGAAGTACTGCCAGTGCTTCAAGACGAAGAAGTGGGAAAACAATTCCCCAGCTCGGAAAACATGAGAAGCAATCGTGCCCCCCGCTCAAGGTGTCTAGCGATATCGCTAATCATCCGGGGCTACTGTCCGGTACCACTCTTGGTGATTACGTGGGCAATGATGTACATTTTGAAATGGCTGAGGTAGTAGAGATCTTTAGATACGAGCACGGGAAGCCTCTCGTCAAACCTGATCATCCTCATCTAACAACGATGATGCGAAGATTGCATGAGTGGTACTTGGAAAGCTGCAGGAAGAATGGGTCCGATAGTTTGATGGTGAGAATTAAAGATGAGCACGACCTCATTGGAGTCGACCTGATGCCTGTTGAATTTGTGGAGTTATTTCAGTTATTCAATCAAGAGGCCGTCGACAAACAACTCATGACTTGCTACTGTCTGTAAGTATTACTTCTGTAATTAAGTCTCTAGCTCAGCTCGTTCATTGCATGTATATATAATTATCCTCACTATATTATGCAGATTGAAGATCGTCGAATGCCCAAAAAGACAAATCTATGACATTGGGTTCATTAGCCCAAATACCGTAAATGAATGGGCGGTACAAAACAGAGTTAAAGATACCGATGAAAACTTGCTAAAAGCGTTCCTTCGACGTCAAAACAAAAGGGAAATACTCTTTCCTTACAACTTCAAGTGAGTGTTACTGTCTTGTGCATATTCGGTTTCGCTTACTCGAGGTTAAGTACTGTAATTGATGAGTTATGCGTGCGCAGGTTCCACTTTATTCTGCTATCCATTAAGCTTGACGGGGGAGTAGTAACTGTCTTAGACTCGAGACGTAAAGATCCCAAGGATTATGCGGACATGACTTCAATGCTCCAGAAGTAAGTTCAATCAATACCGGGACCATATCGGCAACTTTCGTTCATTTCCTGATATCAAGTAATCATTTTCTTTGCCTGGCAGGGTTTGGAAACAGTTCACCGGAATGGTTCCGGGTCTGAAGAACGAGCTGCGATTTACACACCCCAAAGTAGGTAGTACTAGCTAGTTCCGCGCATCTCTCATTGATTCTACTTTCATCAATACCATTATCATGCTTGATTATCAATTTGATTGAACTCTATTCTCGTAAAGTGCTTGTGGCAGGCAGGCGGGAATAATTTATGTGGATACTACGTTTGCGAGTTCATTCGCCACTCGACCACTGAGCGGGGCTTCTTGTCTGACAAACAATTTGAAGTACGTAAACAATATTCACAATTTTATTTTATTACCATCAATTGTGTTGAGTTTCATTCATATATATGTATTGACCCCCTTCTTTAAATTAGATCTGGCAGATGCGGGATGAACTCCTACCACATGATCGCATACGAGCAATTCAAGAGGAATTGGCGGGATTCTTTCTTGACCATGTCATACATGAAAAGGGAGAATACCATACGGAAATTCAATGGGAGTTTGGTGCTTGATGATGTCAGGGATGTTATATTGTATATATGTAGTAGCGTCGGATAGATATACGAAAACTTGTTGTTTGTCCAAGCACGGAGAAAGAGAGGTCACTTCTCTCTATATATGTTCATGACGATCTTGTGTAATTAATGGTTTCCTTCATTTGCTTACTAGCTAGCGTCAAGTTTTCTCTATATGTAGTAGCTAGCGTCGACCAAGCACGGAGAAAGAGAGGTCACTTCTCTCTATTAGCTAGCTAACACAATATGAAACCACTAAACCCTCCAAAACCCCTAACCCCCCTTTAAAAAAAAAAAAACCCCAGCACCTGCGAGCTGCTGACGCGTAGCTGCCTTTTGGTCCCGGTTGGTGTTACCAACCGGGACTAAAGGTCCTCCTGCCTGGGCGCCCCACAGCGTCCACGTGGAGCACCTTTAGTCCCGGTTCGTAAGCCAACCGGGACTAAAAGTGGTGGGCATTAGTCCCGATCGTTTTGTCCCGGTTCCAGAACCGGGACTAAAGGCCCTCTGAAACCGGGACAGATGCCCTGTTTTCTACTAGTGGTGGCAGCTTGAATGCCACAATGGTTTCGAATCCCAGAGGCCACCGTGAGCGGCCCGATGCGCAAGGCCTGGGCTCCGGCAAGCAGCGTGCCAAGGCATGTAGGGCTGACTCTGAGAAGCTCGAAGGGAACACCGAAGACATACCACTCTTCTCCACGGGAAATACCGGGCGCCAGGCGGTCCTTGGCGCGGGAGGCAGACGTGCATTGGACGCTGGCTCTGCTGTTTTCACGTATGCCCACCAAGCCATCTACCTGCTCGAAGATAAACTCCATGTCTGCCAACCTGGGTGTGAAACGGGCGGGCAGATCAGACTGATCGCATTGCCCCCGAAAGGCTTCACGGCAACACACGAGGCAACTGACGGCCAGGAGGTAAGGGTGGTAACCATGAACTCCGACTCTGAGTAGACCTCGCTGTACGGTTGTTGTAGCCGGTTAGCAACGTCAAGTACCGGTACTGCCTATCTTGTTCATGAGCTGCGTATGAAATTACGCCTAGCCACATTTGACGCAGACGGTCGGATGTAATTTTACCTCCAAAATTAGCTTCTAAGTATTTCACCAAAGAATCCTGTTTTTTTAGGATGGGTGCAATACGTTTTTGCAGATCCACGTGAGTAAAATAATCCAAGCCAGCATTCAAACGACACGCTGCACACACCCAGCTGGAGCAGACGGTCGGCTTGTGCAGGGTTTGTTTGTGCTGGGCACGTCTCGTATGCTGTCATGCCAGTGGAGGGCCGTTGCTTTCTGGGTCCACTCTAGCAAGCTTATGCCAGTGAACAGAATTGACGCCGCTCCCAGCCCCCGCGTCGTCCTCCCAGGGGCAACTCGGGTGGTGGCGAATCCACGCCCGCTATAGGTCTCCCCCGTGCTTCTCCTCCACTCGCCGCCGCCCCATGGTCTACGCTGGGCAAAGCTCGCACAGATCCGGCGATGCACTACCGGAATAACCCTATATGCCTACGGCCTTATCTATGCCGACGGCCTTTTGTCGGGGCCGTCGGCATAGCTCAAGCTATGCCGACGGCCTGGGGAAAACCGTCGGCATACCTCCATCTATGCCTACGGCAGCCGTAGGCATAGTAAGGCCATCGGCATACATCGATCTATGCCTACGACAGCCGTAGGCATAGTTAGGCCGTTGGCACAGAGGTGGCCCTGGTGGCCCGGGGACAGACGACAGGCTGACGCTGTCAAATCTTTGCCGACGGCCCTGACGGGGGCCGTCGGCATAGATATTATTTGCTTTTTTTTACTAGGAGCTGTCACGTGGCAGAGCTATGCTGACGGCAAAGCCGTAGGCATAGTTTTCCATCTATGCCCCGCCACGTGGCGCCTCCTGGTAGCCCCTGGCCGAGAACTATGCCTACGGCCATGCCGTAGGCATAGATATTATCTGTTTTTTATTTTATTATTTTATTTTTTTTAAAGTTAAAATTTGATTAATTTAAATCTGACTTATCTAAACTTAAACATACACAAATTATACATCGATTTGGGGTAGAATTTTCCATAGATTATGAATATCTGGTTTGTTTTTGTTTTTGAGTATGTTAGAAATGTGACCTCATGTACTTTTGCATATAGGTCCTTATACTTTGTTAAAATCATAAGTAATTGATACTTGGATCGATTTTGACAAATTTTGTATGGTTTTTTATCAGAATCTTGAAAGGATTCTGTTGCTATACTATGTTTCAAATCTGAACAAAATTAAATCATGTTTGCTTCAGATTTACAGAAAACACCTTTTTTAACTTTTTTGTATATTTTTCATTCCTTGGCCAAATGAGACAAATTTTATATCTACATCCATCAGATTGTTTCAAGGATTGTGGTGGCAGGCGCAAACACCCGGCAACCGGCTCCGGGGGGGTAGCAATGCCACCAAAGCATCGCGTCGGGTCCTCATACATGTCTTAAGGTGTGGTAGCATGCCTGAAGAGGCAATACGCGACTCCGGTGTGAGGTCCCCCCTCACGGACGGCGATGAAATCGAAGTAACCCCTCTGCGGTTTTGGCGTTGCATGAATATTCCTGAACACTCAGAGCTTGATCAATTCATGAGATTTTTACACAGTGCAGACACATGTGATATAATATGCGTGGCAATTTCTTATATTTTGAAAGATGTAGGAGTATGTGAAAAAATCCCCCACTATGGATTATTCTTCGCGTGTCTACGAGTGTGGTCGGGGGCCGCCGGCACTTGGAGGGGGGGAAACGGCCGCGTCGGGTCGACACGAGGGGGGTCCGATTGGAGGGTTGGGCCCAGACCTTGTTCTGAAATGTTCCTATGGGCTGACCTGTCACAACTAGGTGGAAAAGTACATTGGTCAAAGGCCGTCCGGTGAAAGTCAAAGGCCCAGATCTCTGGGTCAACGGGGCTAGGGTTAGGCTGGTCGGGGTCTTCGGGGGTAGCAATGCCATCAAAACTTGCATTGTGTCTTAATATATGTATACAAGTGTGATGGAGGGTTCAAATAGCCAACGGAGCAACGGGCAGCGCACTTCCTTCACAAAACCAGACACGTTCTCTCTCGATAGCTTGATACTACCTCGGAGATGGTGCAGTTTTCAAGCGGCCTTCGGTTAGGCTTCTGCGAAATGCGCTCAAACTTTTACCACAACCTACAAGGGCCATATGACGACACCATGCCAGGTCCCGAGGATTTCTGGCATCATATGATTTTCCGTGGATTTTAACGGCTAGATCCGGCATGCCGCCGAGGTACATTCGCCCTCCGGTGGTGGGGCCTGCCCCTCCTTTGGTTGCACTAGGCCTACACATACAGCAAAGACATCATATATGATTTAACAAACCACTTCTGGACATCATTTTAGGTGGCCTCCATGCAGATCTGCAATTTCCCGCATTGAAACCCTACGGATGCAATAAATGTCTCAAATATTGCAGGCGGCCTAGAAAAATTCCTTGTTCTGGCACGTGTCATGCAATGGCCCCCTTTGAGAGCACGAGAAGTTTTGAGGTCAACGGAGCAACGGGCAACACACTTCCTTCACAAACTGGACACGTTCTCTCTCGTTAGCCAGATACTACCTCGGAGATGGTGCGGTTTACAAGCGAACTTCGGTCAGGCTTCTGTGAAACGCGCTCAAACTTTTACCACACCCTACAAGGGCCATATGATGACACCATGCCAAGCCCCGAGGATTTCCGGCATCGTATGATTTTTCGTGGATTTCAACGGCTGGATCTGACATGCCGCCGAGGTACATTCGCCCCCGGTTATGGGGCCTGCCCCTCCTTTGGTGCTGCTATTCGATGGTGAGGGACGCCGCACGTGCCGTCGTCGAGGGCGACGGGGCAAGACGGAAAGATGTTCCATGCAACCATCAGACAACCAATGTACTGTAACCATCATAGTCATCCTTCTTCCGCCAAGTATGTCCATGAGGATAGGGTTTCGGGAAACGGTTACAACTTCGCCGGTTTTGTGCCTAAGTGTTTACCCGGAATAAGATGGTAAAAAAAAGAAGAAAAATAAAAGGAAAAACACAATTGCAAGAGGTTACTTCTCATTGGTGGAAACATTTATGCCTTGGATCGATGACATGGCGCACATCCATCCGATATGCATGTGTGGTAGCAGTCGGGCGGGTTCACGTGGTTCTAGACGAAGGTCCCCATCCAGACTCATCATCGTCATACCGAACGCAGCCTTCTCCGATCCATTCCCCCACCTCACCTCACCATCTCCTCCTCGCCGCCCTCCTCTCCCCTCACAGATCGCCAGCGACCGGATCCGCCGCACCTCGGGCTGCCGCGTCCATCCATCCATCAGGATCCGCTCCTCCCGTCCACCCACAGCCCTACCTCGTGGCTAGGGTTTCGGTGGCCTCCACCTCCAGTGCTGCTCCGATGGCGGCGAGGCCAGAGGCCGCCTAATCCTTCACCGGTGGATGCGTTTAGTACTTGCCCTCCTTCGTCGGTCCAAGAGGGTAGAAAAAATTAGAAGAACAATAAAAGGGAGAACACAATTGCATGAGCTTGATTCCTATTGGTTGAAACGTTTGTGCCACGGATCGATGACGTCGCGCATATCCATCCATCTAGCTCTCAACCACACATCCATCCATCCATCCATGAGAAAAAGAAAAGAAAAAATGAGCCCAGGAGAGAGAGAGCCCACCCAACTCCACCGAACGCCTCCTCCCTCTCTGTCTCGCGACCTGGCTCCTCTCTCCCCCACGAACCCCTCTCCCTCGCCGCCGCCGCCACCCACGCTGGCCTATTCCGGCGAGCTCCGGCTACGGGAAGCACTCCCCCGAGCTGCCCAAGCTCCACGCCTCCTTCCCCTCCGTCCAGAATCGGCGCTCCCGCCCTCCATCGTCCCCCGTGGCCAGCTAGGGTTTCGGCTGCCACCTCACCTCCGGCGACGGCGAGGCCAGCGGGCGGCGGGTCAGGCACCGGTGAGCTCCCGAGCCCCTATCTCTCGATCCCCTTCTCTCTTTCGTCGCCTCACATTGCCGCCTCGGTCGCCGGCCGATTCCGGCCTACTCCGGCGAGCTCTGCCGCCAAGCTAGCTACCCAGGGCTCCCCCTTGAGCCGCTCTACCTCCTCCACTCGTTCGATTCGCTTCTCCCTACCGCCCGTGGTCGCCCCCATCGGTTCTCCCTCTCTAAGGTTTCGGTGGTGGGGAGGGGTTTGTCGTCGGCGTGCTCTGGCTCATGGATCTGGTCGCCTGCGCCACCTCCCGCGCCTCCTTGTGCACCAGCGCCTCCTGGGTTTTGCCTGTGGTGCTACTGCCCCAGATCCGTCGGCCTCGACTACCTTATCGCCCGCCACCGTGCGACGGCAGTGATTTGGCCGCACCGCAACCGCGGCGGTGGCGTTCCTCTGCTTCGGCTAGCCCCCCCCACCCCCTTTCATGGTAAGCTCCTCAATCCCTCTGCTCCCCTGCTCGTACTACTCTCTTCGGGTTCTTCATGCCATGGTCGATTTGATGCTGGTCCGTGTCCTGTTAGTGCTTGGTGAAGGTTGGCTCACCTATTATTAGCTCAATTGAATACTGTGCTATCTTCATGAATTTGGCAATGTGGACTTTGGTCTACTTCTGCTCCTGCTGCTTTACATGTTCATATTCTAGTTCTAGTTCATGTCTATGGACTGATTACAGGAAATTCTATGCTATTGTTGGTCTATCATTGCAATTATCTTGGTCTTATAGATGTTATTGTTCCTGTCATATAGCACATGCTAGTTTCTTTATTAGTTGGCTGATGGTTCTGTTTGTTCAAATGTATAAGTGCTACTGTTTCTTTGTTATCTTATAAAGGATATAGTCCTTCATTTGTATATTGCTGTAACTCTCTTATTGATCAACATATACTGATTCATCTCTTTACTGCAATTACTCTGTGTAGTTCATGATTTGCTCCTGTAGTGGTATAAAATTATAGTTTCTCTTTCAAGCTGGTATCTGTGTTTGCTATATATTAGTCTTTATCTAAATACCATGTATTGGTATTTCTTGTATGGTTTAGTACATCATCTACGGGTGGTTTAGTTGTATATTGTACAGGACATAGTCCTGATGGTTGCATGTAGTGATAACTCTTTCTTTGCTTTAGCTATTTCAGATGTTTCAGATGGTTTAGATGCATGCTTATACTCCTATCTATACCAGGTGCATGTGTTGTGCTTGTGTACCTATATACAGAATAGTACCCATGTGTAAGTGGGTGTATGTGTTCTGCTTACAGCAGATGTTTAGTAAGTGTGCTATCAATGGCCTATTTCTTCTTGCAGGTTATGGACTATATCTTTCCTTGCCAATTCCCTCTCTCTTAAATCTGATTTGAACAGATGCTACACTGGTCTCTTCACTTTCTTTCTTTCTCTCCTACTCTCACTGATAAGAACAGGTGCTCCTTAATCTTGCCATGCCAATGATGGTGTCCTGAGGCTCTCATCGTTACTTAACAACAGATGCTGCACTACTTGATCCAATGATGCAATAGTCCTAGCACTACTAGGTTGCCTGAGGACAATCCCTACTTCAAACCCTACCTCTGGGTTAGTTGATTAGTAGTGGGTTAGTTGGATTTCATCTGAAAACTAACCCAAGCTTAATTGAGGGATCCCCTAATCATGGAGTTAGTTCTAATTTGAGTTGATCTTTGGGTTTGGCTTTGATCTATACTTTGCTGGCTCTACTTCTGTCTTGGGTTATTCCTTACTGCCAATTGAACCTGTTCCTTTTGGCCTTGCTGGTTACTGTTCCATTGGCTCCATTTACGCAGTGTTGGCTCTCTTCTACTGTTTCTTTGATCAACTTAATTTGATTGGGGTTTGACTAATGTTTCCAAACTCCTAAGTGCTAGCCCCTACAGTAAAGGCATTTCCCTAAGGGGAATGCTACATTTTAACCTTAATCAAGTTTTTCCTGTTTGTTGTTTCTTGTTTTGCAGGTTGATGAACTGGAAGAAAGAAGCAGAAGATGAAGAACTAGATAGTTTAGTATAGGTTTAGTTTAGGACTTTTCCTTTCTTCTTTTATTTCTTTTTCCTCTAAGTGTAATTCCTGACTGCTTGTGATTGACATTTATATTAATAAAGTCTATTGTTTATTATTCAGACCAAATAATTGTAATGTTTCATTTATTATGAATATAGTTTCTTTTATTCAATTTTTGCAATATCATTTGTATTATTTATTCATGAATATAGGTTTGCATCTATGCCTACGGCAAAGCCGTCGGCATAGATGCCATGTGGTAGCTCCTGGTCGAGGACTATGCCTACAGCAAAGCTGTCGGCATAGATTTGCATCTATGCTTACGGCAAAGCCGTTGGCATAGTACTCGGCCAGGAGCTACCAGGAGCTGCCATGTGGCAGGACTATGCCGACGGCATCGGCATAGTCCTACCACGTGGCAGCACCTGGTTCCCGTAGTAGTGGCGGGGCCCTGGCGTCCCTGGGCAACTGCCATCGAGTTGGGAGATCTTGCAGCGGCTGATGGCGTTGTGCTCCTCCGTGCAGGGCGCAGGTGCATGGGGACAGTGGGAGGACGGTGGTGGCTGCAGCGTGCTGCAACGCATGGAGGTTTAGATCCCCCCCCCCCCCCCAATCTGGATCTAGATATGGGTGGGTTAGTGCTTGGCCCATGGCTGCGGTCGGGCTAGATCGGGGCGGTGTGGGGGCCTGCTGCCGTGAATAAAGGTGGCGGTCCTCATGCTCCTCTTGCATTGTGGCAACATCCTGCATGATCGGCCCTCCTCGATCTGATCATCGACATGTTCCGGAACTGTTGTCGGAGATCTTGCCCAAGATATCTGGATCAGATAGAATTCGGTCGCGCAAGTTCATTTCAGCCTACGAGGTTCCATGAGGGCGTGACGCGAAGCTCTATTGTTGGTTGACACCATGGGACATGTCGGTTTCTCGATTTATGGTGTACACAGCTATGGAGAAGGTCATGATGGCTGAGATCGGAGGATCAGTTAGACGGACGGGGCCTTCGAGACGATGGAGTCAGCTAGGTATTTGATAACTCTCAGGAGCAGCAGTGTCAAGTGGGGGCGGCAACACTAGAGGAATTCATTTTTGGTGGTGCTCCTCAGGGCCCGATCCGGGACTTTGAGGGTGAAAACCTAAGGTTGGGCCTTCATTGGTTGTGCCTGACAATTGCAATGCTGAAGGAATTGTTTTGAGAGCTCGGACTTCTCCATGGTAAAAATCTAAGATCTTGGATCGGGCAACGACGGTGCTTGTGCACTGTTTCCTTCTTGGTGGCATTGCTTTTGGAGACCTTTTATGTTTTTCGGGTGCTGTATTTGGTGGTCGTTTGGGTGCGGCTGCTGAGAGGAGTCGACCACTGTGGTGGGAACTTTGCTTTTTTCCTTTCTTTTTATTTTTTCCTTTGGCTGTGTGCATCCTGGATGTCTTTGCGACATCTTGTAGGTGCAGAGGTTGGGTGTAATTGGTATCTTCATGATATTAATATATTTCCCTTTAAAAAAAAGCAAGCTTATGTTAGCATAATTTTGCGGTCGACTCCCTTAAATATCCAATTCCGGCGAACTCTGACTGGGCATAGATGGACTACTTGGTTACATTTAGTTCGAAGGCTCATGGAGGTGACAATGAGCCAGATGTGTTCCGATCTAGGTTATCTCCTTCGTGAGTTTTTTTCTGTTAAGTCGATGTACACGGACTTGATTAATACAGGACCAATATTCCGTTTACTTCATATTTGGAAAACCAAAGTTCCTTTAAAGATCCATATTTTCATGTGGTATGTGCATAGAGGTGTTATTCTTACAAAGGACAATTTAGCAAAGCGTAGATGACAAGGTAGTAAACAATGTTGTTTGTGTGATCAAATGAAAACGATTCGTCATTTGTTTTTTGTTTGCCCATTTGGCAAGATAATATGGTGCACAATTCATGTGACTTTTAATGTGCCTGCACCTACTAGTATGTCAAATATTGTTGGTAACTGGTTAGGTGGGGTGGACCGTAAGACTACAGAGAGAATACATGTGGGAGTTTGTGCATTGCTTAGGACTGTTTGGAAGTGTAGGAATGATTCTGTGTTTAACAAAGTAAAGATTCATATTTTTTTGCAGGTTATCTACACAGCTTCACGATGGATCAGTATGTGGTCCTTACTCACCATGCGAAAGTGCCAGAGCTTATGGTCTATGGCTGCAACCGATGAGAGACGGTAGCATGGAACATGTACGACCGGTTTGGATGGTGATCTAATAGTAGGCTATGTGTGTAGGAATATATTCCTATTCTCTCCGGTTTTGAATGTTTTTATTGTAATTTAGTTCTTTAGTACCAGAGCTTGACACTTGAACTTATATAATAAATGATCATGTGCATCAAAATGATGCAGAGGCCGGGGTATTCCTTCTTTTCCAAAAAATATCTATAGCGCCATTGGTCCGGCTAACTCGGTGGTTGTGCGGATTAGTCCCAGGGCAATTAACTATTTCATGGATTGTGAGTGGTGGCGGCAGAGGTTTCACTGAGAGCATCTCTAGCAACTCCCCTATTCCAATGTTGTGGGGTGCACTTTGTGGTGGCAGAGGCTCTTTTTCTTTTTTGGTGTGTGGTGCACTTTGTGGGGCCTTACTTCTTAGTTCTCGTTCCGTACTCCTTTATATGAGTAGTGTTACACATTGTCTCGCTAAAAGGAAACTATATATTGTCACCTATAGTTTTTTGTCGTAAAAAATGATGACCCTCTATCCCCTTTTCTGTTTAATCTAGCTACTGATAGCTTTAATCATATGATTAGTGAAGCATAGGTTGCAGGAAGATTAGTGGGCCTGGTACCTCATCTGGTGGATAAATGATTCGCTGTGTTACATTATGTGGATGCCACGATAATGTTTATCCAAGACGATGTTGATAAGGCTCTTCGTATGAAGTTGATTTTGTAACTTTTTGAAACTATGGCTGCCTCAAAATCCATTTTATAAAGAGTGAGGTTGTTATGATTCTGGATGACCGCAGCAAAGGTTTAATGTTTACTGACTTGTTTGGCTGCCAATTGGGGGGCTGGCCAATAAAATACTTGGGTGTTCCAGTATGTGGCTCCAGGTTGCATGTTTGTGCTTGGGAATTCCTGATGGAGAAATTATTGAGAAGTCTGGATGGGTGGATTGGTTTTATCATGTGCCTTGCTGATTGACACTTATAACCCGTAGTAGCATTCCCATTTATCATATGCCTATGTTTGAACTTCTTGACATTATGCTGGAGAAGATGAATAGAAACATCGGGCATTTTTTCTGGCAATGTGTGGGTGCAGTAAGAGAAAATATTATATAGTCAGGTGGGATTTGATTTGTAGGCCCAAGGTGAAAGATGGTTTGGGGGTTAACACTCTAAACTCTTTAATGTGTCTTTGTTATGCAAATGGTGGTGGAAGTTGGAGTCTGGAGATGGTCCTTGGCAACAACTGTTTATAGCGAAATATAAAATACATGGGAGTATTTTGTCGATTTGACAGAAGCAAACTGATTCAGCTGTTTGGTATGATTTGTTGAATCTGAAGGATATATACTTAAAAGGGAGGAAGATGGCAGTTGGGAATGGCAAAAAGACAGATTTTTGGCAAGATTCTTGGTGTGGTGATGCTCCTTTGAGTGTCATTTGAACACAACTTTTTGAAATCAGTTTAGATGTTGGCAAAACTGTTGCTGTCTTGGCAAATTCAAAATGCAGTTTGAGATTCAGGAGATGGTTGACACCTGAGTTGCAGTGCCAACTTGATAAACTAAGAAATCTTCTGTTGTGTGTGGCTTTGAATGAGAATCTTGACTCCCCTAAGTGGAGGTTCACTAATTCAGGCAAGTTCTCTGTGAAATCAATGTATCATCATCTCTTTAGTGATGTCCCAAATAGATCGTTTCAACTAATGTGGATAACCAAAATCCTTTTAAAAATTAAATTGACTTTGGCTTATATGGCATAATTTAATTGCTACCAAAGACAAAAAGAAAAATGGGAACTGGGTTGGAAATTTCACTTGCAGTTTCTGTGAGGAAAATGAAACCATTAATCACTTTTTTTTTGCCTGTTTGGCTTCTTCTTATATGTGGAGTTCTATTTGTAGCACGGCTGGTACTGATAGACCCTCATGCTTTATTCAATATTTCATCTGGGTGGCTGATGGATTTCCCTTGGGGATTAATTTGCATATTGTTGGTATTGTAGCTTCCTGCTGGTCTCTCTAGAAGACCCGTAATAGAGCTTCCTTTGATAAAAAGTTACCCTCAGCTCAATTGAGCTAATCTGCTATTTCTGTGCATTTTTTTGCGTCATGGGGCAGGGTTGCAAAAAGATGGTAACAAACTCATTCTCTTGGATGGAGCCTCAAAGATACAGAAGTCAGCTATCAGGGTTCATGATGCTGCACGTAGGGCTCTGGCTGGTGCTAGACTACAAATTACTGATGGCGTTGCTGAAGATGGAATGGCTGAACATCAGTTGGACGATACTGATGATGGGGTGATCCCTGAAGATCTGATGGATAGTTGATTGACGACCGGTCGTTGGGGTCTAGACTTTGTTGTTCTTTGCCGTAACTTTTTTTTAACACGGTACATATGCAAACGCTCATATATACGCGCATACACTCACCCCTATGAACGCACACACGCACACCCTACCCCTATGAGCACCTCCGAGACTGAGCCGGCATATCATCTTGAGATTTTACGAAGTCACGGTGGCGCGTCGTAGTCGACGGGAATGTCTCCTCCCACTGAATGCGCATCGCTGGAAATGCCGAAATAAATTCAGTATAAATGCGAGCATCAGGACTTGAACCCTGGTGGGATGGGGATACCACTGTGCTCCTAACCTTCCAACCACAGGTGACTTTGGACACAATGTAATAAGTCTTCCTGGATGTGGTGCTCTTCCCATGTTGTGTGTCGGTCGTGTTGTTTTCAGATACCTTGCTTTATACAAAATGTTTAATCTTGTTGTTTAGCGGCCCTTTGCGTAGCCCAGTTCTAAATTTCCTTCATCCAAGTGCCAAAGGCACACTGTTTCCATCAAATGTTTATCACATGCTACAAATTTGCTTCACTCTACCTGCCAATAGCTTCCTACATGCTTGATATACTGAAAAACAAATATATTACAGGCACTCAACTCCTTTGTGTTCCAACTTCCAAGCAGCCACAAGGCTAATGATGCAGAACTATTAAATCTCGTGGAATGTATGCAAGCGCAAGAGGGGTTGGGCATGCGGCCCATGTGATTGTAAGGTAAGTCAATGTCTACATCAGATCGTGGCTACTAACATCCATGAACTTATGAGAGGCCTTGGGCCCTCTCCCCTCAAATGATTATTCTTTTAGGAGGGGACACCCCACCCTTATAAGGCGTGTTCTTTCACCTCCCACAACCAATGTGGGATTAAACCCAACAGATATTTGTGAGAAGCAAAGAAGCATTACCGGATAAGAGACACAGGGCTAAAGAGAGAGCCAAAGAATAATCTTTCGTGTATAATCCTGCATAATCTCAAATGTTATCAGTTCCGGTACATAGACCAAATAATACAATGCAAGCAAAAATTCCTAGATTCATGGAGATATAGAATAGCATATAAGTTATCATGCTTGCATATCCATAGATCAGACTTCTGTGCAACACAAACATAAACAAGAGTCAAGGGAAGTCTCGATGTTTAGTATAAGGATCAGATCTAAACAATGAGAACGAAACTAGCATCAACCGTTGAGACCTTGACATGATTACCAGCACCATGCAATGAAGGTGGCACCTCCATCTGGTCAGCACCCGTCGCCGACCAGCCGCAGGGCACTGGCCAAAACATGAACAACCGAGCACCATCTAGAGAGGAGCGTCTAGTCCGATCCCGAGATAATGTGGCCAACGTAGACCAAACAAAATAGCCGCGTGACGGTCAAGCGTGGACGGTGCTGCAACGACGAGGAGATAAGCGTGGTCAGAGGAAGGCAGGAGATAAGCGGCTAGGTCGGCGAGGACTGCGCTATGCAGTTGACGGCGAGATCTGGGGAGGCTGACGGTGAGGCAAGGGGAGAAGGGGAGAGGGGTATGCGGGCGAGTGAATTAGGGAGGAGGGGTTACGCACGGAGGGTGGGGTTAGCTTCTAACTGAGGGTTTTTTTTTTCATACGAAGCAAAATCTGTAACCGTGAGATTGAAATGGAATCAGTGGTTGTCGATTGGTCGTCTCTGTTGGAATAAGCCACGGCATGCATAGGTGGCGACCGGCGTGGTTGCGCCAGGTCGTGTCCGTAGGCATGCGTGTGTATGTATGGGTCCATGTCTAGGTGAGTCCGGACGCTGGTGTGGCCGCGTTCGAGGTCAGGTCGTGTCGAGCTGGTTTGTGGCTAGGTCTTCGATCGTGCGGCGACGGAGACGGGATGCAGCGGGCGCAAAGATCACGGTCAGAGGTGGTGTCCAGGTCTCGCGAATGAGTTTGTTGCTCACGTTCGGAGGGAGACCGGATCACCTGGGCGTACGTGCGCGTGGTGATCGTGTGTGCGTGGGGCTGCGTCCCCGTGGGCTATAAAGCCGGCTATACCTGTAGTTTGTTAGCAGGCGCGCGTGGTGCGTCGAGGTTTGTAGCCAGTTAGTTAGTCCATCAAGATAAACTAGTGTATGTGCACAGTTGGAGATGAATGGAAAAACGCCATATGCGTGGCGAGGCGTTCGTCGCCGGGGCATATGTCGCCACAATACTCATGTCTCGAGTTCGTCTTGTTTCGTCCGGCGTTCGTTGTCTGAGGCACAGCTCGGCGTTCGTTGCCGGACCGGGTTTGTCCCATCATTTGGTATCATGAGCTTGGTCGTCTTGGACGTAGTTCGCCTTCTCGGAGGCGTGCCGGCGGCGGCGGCGGTGGCGTTGGCCGGCGGATGCGCGATGGAGCTCCGGGGCTGTGTGTCAGCCTGAGGAGATGCGCGACACTGGGGCCGTGAACGGCATGTGTTGCCGGAGCCGGAGCAAGATGGCGTATGTCGCTGAAACGTCGGGCGTGTGTCACCGGCGGAGAAGGAGCTCGGCGTGTGTCGCCGAGGAAGGGGATCACAGCGAGCGCATGGCGATGGTGACGTGCGGAGAGTCTGCCGTGTTGCGTTCTGATGTCGTGCGCACGATGAGCACGGCGTTCGCGGAGGCGAGGAGGTCGCGGAGGACCTGCGTGGTGGCGCAGAGGCCACGACGGCTCGGCGCGACGACCATGGAGACGCAACGGAGACGACGGCGACGAGCCAGGGCTCTTGTCGGCAGGCCACGCGGCGACGTCATGGCTTAGGGGGTGAATGTTGGAATAAACCACGACATGCATAGGTGGCGACCGGCGTGGTTGCGCCAGGTCGTGTCCGTAGGCATGCGTGTGTATGTATGGGTCCATGTCTAGGTGAGTCCGGACGCTGGTGTGGCCGCGTTCGAGGTCAGGTCGTGTCGAGCTGGTTTGTGGCTAGGTCTTCGATCGTGCGGCGACGGAGACGGGATGCAGCGGGCGCAAAGATCACGGTCAGAGGTGGTGTCCAGGTCTCGCGAATGAGTTTGTTGCTCACGTTCGGAGGGAGACCGGATCACCTGGGCGTACGTGCGCGTGGTGATCGTGTGTGCGTGGGGCTGCGTCCCCGTGGGCTATAAAGCCGGCTATACCTGTAGTTTGTTAGCAGGCGCGCGTGGTGCGTCCATGTTTGTAGCCAGTTAGTTAGTCCATCAAGATAAACTAGTGTATGTGCACAGTTGGAGATGAATGGAAAAACGCCATATGCGTGGCGAGGCGTTCGTCGCCGGGGCATATGTCGCCACAATACTCATGTCTCGAGTTCGTCTTGTTTCGTCCGGCGTTCGTTGTCGGAGGCACAGCTCGGCGTTCGTTGCCGGACCGGGTTTGTCCCATCAGTCTCCTATATCAGACTATAGATAAGAAGTGTTTCCCTATATATTATATAGTGATCAAGCAAATAAGTGTTGCATATATGGACTGTAGCAAGAACTACAGTATCCGGATCTTATTCCAGATTGGTTCTTCAACCGTACATACATGAAGCAGTTGTCACTTTGGAATACATAGATCAGCTGCATGAGTAGAGCAACAATTTTAGCCCTTATCTACTCCTTGTCTATATCATCTTGCCAACACTGCCTGCACGGAAAGGTCAGAAGGCATCCCGCCGCTGCCAATCCGTGCGCCATCGCTGGCCGTGGGATCTCTCGACCATGCTTGCTCGCTAGGGTAGGATTCAGTGATAGGGTCTGGACGAATGACATGCAGGGAATTCTGCGGTCACATTGCGTTAATCTTTGCGGGCAGAGAGAGAGAGAGAGAGAGAGAGAGAGAGAGAGAGAGTATGGAAGAAAAGGGGACCTGAATGGCTGAATCAGCGAGAGGTGAAGACCATAGAATGGCGGGCAACTCCGGGATACGCATGTCGGCACTGGGGTCCCGCTATTCTATGGTCCCCAATGGGGACAAGCATCGAGCGCGCTGTTCCGGTTAAGGCGAGGTCATCATGGAAGCGAAGGAGGCGAGGTGTTCCTCTCATGTACATCCTGAACCGACTGCGGCCAGAGAATCGAAGCCTCGGCGGGCCGCTAAGCAAAGAAGCGATAATGGACCGTCCCAACCATATTCCCAGTGGAAAAGGCCCGCTCAACCACCGGCCACCTACACCAGTTTCTGGAGCAACGGCCCGAGCGGGTTCGTCATGCCTTAAAATGCCCCAGCGACGCTGTCAGACGACTGTGAGAGATCCGAGACGTAGAGCAGCATGATCGGACGGTGAAGAGCCCCAAATCGCTGTGAGGCTTCATAGGTCACTTAGTTTTGCTGTTCCAGTTTCTGGAGCAACGGCCCGAGCGGGTTCGTCATGCCTGAAAATGCCCCAGCGACGCTGTGAGACGACTGTGAGAGATCCGAGACGTAGAGCAGCATGATCGGACGGTGAAGAGCCCCAAATGGCTGTGAGGCTTCGTAGGTGGCTCAGTTTTACTGTTTCTCAATTTAGCCTCCCCACCTCCACTTTCCTGCCTAAAGTTGCCGCCATATCTCATCATGCTTTGAGTTAGAACTCAAGCTCTTTTGGTGTCAGTAAAACACATGTTACCGATGCATCCCACTTCTACTGCAATATCAACGCGGCTCAATCAACATAACCCGTGTGCACCCAACTAAGCTCAAAATTCTCTTGCGCATCCAACTGCAACAAGTTTTAGTGCTTATCTATGGCGAGGATATAGTGTCTTAAGTATGTAGGTGACAAGAGTGATTCAGAGTTCTCTAGTGTGGCATCGCCGCCTAGCATTGGTCGTGGTATTTATTGTGTGACTATATGATACCCAGGAATGATGACGCAATGAGTGCTGAGTTATTATCTCCATCGGCCTAAGTTGGGAAAAATTAGAAAATGAATTCAAATGATAATAAAAGTTCTATGTGCACATATTTCAATGCATGTTTTTATGTTTTCTGGTGTAAAGTGCAATGTTATTCTGCCGGAACTGGTGGAAAGTGAACACATTTTTGTGTGTAAAGTGGCGCACCATGTGATCTACCTGCTGTTGTGAGGTGTGATTAGAGATTTCCACGTGAATTAGCTTAATCACGTAACACTGTTCATCCACATGGAAAATAAAATCCCTCTTTGCATCAAACGTAATCACTAACAAACTTAAGTGAAAAGATCATACCCCAGCACTCAAAAAGAAAACGGAGTTTGTGCTCAAAGAGAATGCTTAATGCTAGGGTCCTCGCAAAAAAAAAGGAGAATGCTTATGTTTTTTTTTCAAAGGGGAAGACCCCGGCCTCTGCATCATCATGATGCACACAGCCAGCTTAATGGTTTTGTAGTCTTCATATTAATTTAGAGCTTACAAAGGAACAACTACAATGAAAAAAAAAACAAAGGGCTGGCATGACCAACACTTGTTCAGCCACCCCGATGCCATTCATGCATCGAATCCTCCCGCCTCTCTCTTCTCCTACCACCCTGTTCATTTCGCCGCCGCTGGGGACGCGGTTCGTTTAGCATGGTGTACACGTTCTGCATCTCCCTGAGATTCGCCCTGACGTTGCCGCGGGAACGAACATGACGTCCTAGACAAAATGCCATGGCCATGATGTTTGATCAGCAGTCGCAAAAACAAGAGTACAAGATGATGTGGGTCTGCTTTTCTGTCCTCTTCGACAAGAGAAAGATTAAAAAGGATATCATTGAATCCATCCCTGGGAAATAATTTGATTCTTAACACAGTTTAGATGTGGGCTCGCGGAATTCATATCATGTGAACCCATCAGCCTGGTTTCAAATTGATATGCATAACTAAATCTAGTTACAGAATGGGAAAAAACACTCCACCAAGATGACAGGAAAGAGATGGGAGGACTTTATCCACCGGCCACCGCGATTTGCAGCCTCTGCTGCCTGGAAACTCTATCCTACGTAATCTATACAGATGAGGATCCATGGTTCCTCTCACGGAAAGGGATAACCAGAGGTAAGAGGAACCACTCGTCTGACCTGCTGGGAAGGTGGGAGATGCTAGCCGCACCTCGTCTACTACTTCATCTAAGATGAGAACATTCTGGAACACAATGCCATTCATTCCGCTGCTGTAATCAATGAAGTAGGTTCTGAAGAAACATCAGCTTCTCCACCTTTGTATTCCTGGCACTAGTGGCAGGACATGGTTGTCCCGTCCACAGTCTTAGCCCGTGCTACTTTGTTACCTATGGAACCTATGTGCCCAATGCATCTCATTTCTGTTACAACATCAGTGGGCCAACCAGATCCTCCTCTCCACCTCAACGTAGCTAGCTAAGAGCTCGTTCACATCCAACCAAACTAACAAGAGATGAATTTTCAAATAAAAAGTTGAAAGACCTGCTATATGCAGGCTATTGGGTTGTGTGTGTGCGATGCAAAGAGTGCTTCGAACTTCAGTGGTATGCCACCAGGCACCTACTGATGGAGTATATATCCTGCGATTATGATATAGTAAAGTGACATGTCAATTAAGAACTAGTACAATGGCACGGGCATGTGCGCGGGCGGACAACATCTTTAATGTGACTTAGATGCTGGTGGGGAAAGTAACTATATAATGTATGACTGAGACTTTCGAGTGCCGATGATGGTGGGTTTCATTTCTATCATGCTTGCTATGAAGCGAGATTTAATTGCAAAAAACCACCACATTTGGGGTTAGATTTGCAGAAAAATATCCGGTCCCTAATTATTTGCAAAAGGCACCGCTTTGAGTGTCAGCAATTATGGAAGACTAAATAATAGTTGAGTATGTGGAATTTTCTAAATCAAAGATCCTTCATGAAAATAAGATGAATTGCAATTGTTTGGTGACTGAGAACATAGTTTGTTAGTTTTTAAGAAAGTTTATGGTCTATACTTTAACATGTGAATAGCTTGCTACTTGATCATGAGAAGTTTTATGAGATGATCTACTGTTTATAATATATAATGATGCTAGAAAAAAGTGATTGGAATTATCATCGATCAAACTTGTGCACTATGCTAGCATTCACACTTCATAAATTATTTATTTTATTATTTACCTACTCGAGGACGAGCATGAATTAAGCTTGGAATGCTGATACAGTATCTATAATTTATGAAGTATTCAAGCCATGTTTACAACAATTTTATATGGTTTTGGTGCACTTTTATATGATTTGAATGAAACTAATCCGGACTGACGCTGGTTTCAGCAGAACTAATATGGTGTTATTTTTGTGCAGAAATAAAATTTCTCGGATTGGGATGAAACTTTATGGTGATTTTTTATGGACAAGAAGAGACCCCCGAAGCCTGAGAGGTGGACCAGACGAAGTCCAGGGGAGCGACGAGCTCAGGGGGCGTGCCCTGGGGGGTAGGGCTTTGCCTCTGAGCTCGTCGATCCCTCGTGGGCCCCTCTGACGTGAAACTGACGCTAAAAATTCCTATAAATATAGAAAACCCTAAAAAGAAACGTAGAACTTCGTCGCCGCCGCCGCAAGCCTCTGTACCAAACCGATCTCATCTGGAGGACTTTTCCAGCACTGCCGGAGGGGAAAATCATCACCGGAGGCCATCTTCATCATCCCAGCGGTCTCCATGACGAGGAGGGAGTAGTTCACCCACGGGGCTGAGGGTATGTATTAGTAGCTATGTGTTTGATATGTCTCCCTCGTGTTCTTGATTTGGCACGATCTTGATGTACCACGAGCTTTGTTAATATAGTTGGATCATATGGTGTTTTCCCCTCTCTATCTTGTTGTGATGAATTGAGTCTTTCCCTTTGAGGTTTCACTATTATCGGATTGAATATTTTGGATTTGAGAACACTTGATGTATGTCTTGCATGTGGATATCCGTGGTGACAGTGTGGTATTCTATTGAGTCACTTGATGTATGTTTTGCTAATCAACTTGCGGATTCCCGTGGTGACATTGGGGTAATCTAGGCATATAGGTTGATACATGTTTTTATCCTACTTTCTCCGATAGAAACTTTGGGGTACTCTTTGAAGTTCTTTGTGTCGGATTGAATATTATGAATCTGAAATTGTTTGATGCATGTCGAATAATTAACTCACGAATACTTATGGTGACATTGGAGTATCTAGGTGACATTAGAGTTGATTGATGCGTATCATACAGTATTATTTTAGTACGAACTCTATGCCTGTTTGTGACACTTATATGGATGGCTCAATAGATTGATCGGAAAGGATAACTTTGAGGTGGTTCGCTACCTACAATAATTTCATCTTATATTATCCGCTGTTGATAAGAACTTTGGAGTGATTTTTTGTCGCACGTTCAGGAATGGTTATATGATTCAACTATGTTAGCACTGTTGAGAGATTGCATTAGTGAAAGTATGAAACCTAGGCCTTGTTTCCAAGCATTGCAACACCATTTGTGCTCACTTTTATCACTTGCTACCTTATTTATTTTATTATTTCAGATTACAAAAACCTATATCTACTATCCATACTATACTTGTATCACTGTCTCTTCGCCGAACTAGTGCACCTATACAATTTACCATTGTATTGGGTGTGTTGTGACACAAGAGATTTCTTGTATTTGATTGCAAAGTTGTTTGTGGGAGACCATTGTAACATCCCCAGATCTTAACCCTGTCATTAAGCTAATTTAATTGCCATGTCATCATGATCATCCTAAATAAATTGCATTTAGAGAATAATCCAACTTCAAATTCAAATTTAAAATAAAGTCAAAATTAAAATTTATCCAAACAGTAGAACAAAAATGTTCATAATATTACAAATATTCCCAAAGCAATTATAAAAATTAAATCAACATTATTTAAATTGCCAGATTGACCCTAGAAACCAAATAGTACCCAAAACAGCCCCATTTAATCCATTTTCATTTATGTAAAATTCAAATGAAATCATCTTGACCCCAAACCTTTTTATGGCAGTGCTAAATATTGCTAAGTAATTATGTGGCACAACATCATATTTTACAAAAGTCATTATGGGGCCTAACAATTTGCAAAACAGAGAGAAAGAGATGACAGAAAAAGAAAAAGGAAAGGAGGATCTAATCTACTGTGTCTCCGGGCCTTATGTGGCAACAGAGTGGCCCGGCCCATTTCCACTGGCCTTTTCCCTAACCTCTCGACAGAGGCAGGGAGGCCATGGCGTGCCCGCCGTCCAGAGCGCGGATGTCGCACTGTCGAGCATCCCGCGGTCCCCTCGACGGATAAGGACCCCCCCTTGACCTCTCTCTCCCTCCCAGAAACCCTAGACACGCCCGTTTCTTCTCTCCCTCGCTCTCCCGTCTGGTTCTTCCACCCCCGAGCCGCCATGGCTGCACCCCCATGAGCACCACGGCCACTCTGCACCCCAGGCCTCGCGAAGACATCCAGCAGCACCGCTTGACTCGCCTACCTCGACTGCTAGGAGCAGTTCGACCGGAGCCGCGCCACAACGCCGCCATCACCGTCTCCCCCCAACCACGGCCGCCGCCGTTCACCTCCTCGATCTGCTCCGCCTCGACCTCCCCGGCCTCACCAAGCTCGCTACCGCACTCTCTGTGAGCCGCCGCGCCTTTTCCCCTTTTTCCCGTCGCCTTTCGCGCGCTCTACCGCCGTTCCCCGACGAGCCCGTGAGAACGCAGCCGCGCGAGGTCGCCGCCGGCCTCGTTGCCGGCCATCCCTCGACCCACCACTGGGTCCAGTGGATGCGCGCGGGCAGGGGCTACCCCCTGGAGCTCTCCGCCGCTCGGATAAGTCGCCGGAGCGCTGTTCCGGCCGGCGCCGCCGCTCTCTGGAGCCGCCAGCAAGCTCCAGTGCGCGCGCGCGCGTTTAAACCAGTGGGGTGACCCACTGACGTGTGGTCCCGCCCGTTTAATTAACCCTAACCATTAATTAGCCTAACCCTAGACACTGACTGACAGGCCGGGCCCAGCTTTTAATTAACTCTGCTTAATAAAAATAAACTTAATTAAGTCTACTGTGTATGACATGTGGGCCCCGCACCACTGTTGATTTGGATTAGAATTACACAGTCAGCACGCTGACTCAGCTGGGCCCACCTATCAGCCACTGCTGACTGGGTGCTGACTGGGCAGTTGACCCAGTCAACTGTGCCCACTGTCAGCCCCTGTATGCACTGCTGTGCACAATCTTCTGGGTGCACATAGCATTATTAGTTTACTGTTTTCGAATTATAAACAATCCAGAAATTCCAGAAAATGATTAAAACTCTGAAAAATCATATAAAATAAACCGTAACTCGGATGAAAAAGTTTTCTACATGAAAGTTGATCAGAAAAATATGACGAATCCGAATATGCCACCCACATACCTGTCAGCCCTCTCTAACATGATGAACATGGAACTTTTCCCTCCGATTCATCTGACCGATAATTGTCCGGAGCTGGGAAAACACCTCCAGATGTTTTCCCGCTCCGACTAACTTGCGTAGTACTGCATTAGGGCACTCCTCGAATAACGTGCTGCCATGCCATGAATCTAAGATTTTATTTGTTGCTTGCATTTATTGTTTCTTTCCCCCCTCTTCTCTCCAGTAGACCCCGAGACCGACGATGCTGCTGAGTACGACTACGCCCCTGACGACCAGCCCCTTTCAGCAGAGCTTCCAGGCAAGCAAACCCCCTTGATCATTTCTATATCACCTATTCCTTCTTCCCCATGCTTGCATTAGATTTTGCTACTGTAATTGATTGCTCCTATTCTGATGCATGGCCTGATGTTGTAACCTGCTGTTGATACTTTACCTGTTGTCCTATATGCTTAGTATAGATTGGTTAGTGATCCATCAATGGCCCCACATCCTTGTCCTTGTTGGCCCGCTTTATTATCGGTGCCTCGATCCATGTGATCGATGTTCAGGGATAGACACAGCACCGCACACTCCCTTAGTTGTACGACTCTGCAGAACTACTATCGAGTGCCGAGGGTGATACCTCCTATCTCACTCCTGATGATATCTCTGTAGTATAGCACATCGATGGTGATTGCAGAGGGTGATTCCTCGCTTTCCCCTTCCCGATGATGACTCTGTCGTGCAACCCCTCAAGTGGGAACCATCGAGGGTGATTCCTCCTGGTTCTCCTTGACGGATTACATCGAGTAGGAATCCATCGAGGGTGATTCCTCGGATCCCCCCCCCCTTGATGTTACGGACACACGGTTACCTTTAACTGTTGCCCCTTTTTAACTGTTACTGCGGGATTGAAGGGACAGGCGGTATCACCCCGGTAGAGGTGGACCTGAGTTCCCGACAGTCTCCTGGGAAGTCGAGTTGACCTCTTGGGTACCCGCGAGATAATTACGAGGCGCGGCCGGGTAGGCAGAGACCGCCCTAGAGAGGGATGGGCCTGACCCTTGTTGCACTTCCTCGATACGGGGCGACAGGAGTACTGATCGTCACCGCGAGCCCCCAAACACTAACGGATTTGGGTATTTGATCTGAGTTGGCCGCTGGACATATACGCACTACCACCACGTGGGATAATGGTTATGGGACCCTCGGCGCCGTATGTATCAGCCGAAAGCTCTGTCAGATGTCCAGTTCAGCCTTGTGGCCGGGTCGGATCGTGCCGTTGGCGCTGGTATCCACCCTGCACACAATGACCCGGAGTGCACAGGGCGATGGCCCAACCCCTGAGCACTTAGGATGTAGACCGGCGGGGACCTCTCTGTTGAGCCTAGGTAGGACTACGTCGTGTCGATCAACCGAGGCCGGGCATGACCCGATAAAAGTCTGTCCGGCCAGAGTTAATCGAGCGTGTTGGGTAACAGTAGTGCACCCCTGTGACGCCCCTGCTCGACCGTGCACTAATCAATCACGCAAATGCACACGATCGAGAACAGAGACTCACGGGAAGATATCACAACACAACTCTAAACACAAATAAAGAATAATACAAAGTTTATATTACAAGCCAGGGGCCTCGAGGGCTCGAATACGAAAGCTCGAGAACAAGCGTTAGCGGCAGCAACAACAGTATCTGAGTACAGACACAAAGGAAAACAAGGGTGCCTTAAGAAGGCTAGCATAACAGCGACACTGATCGAAAAGGCGAAGACCACCTGCCTAGGGCCTCCGAACTACTCCTGGTCGGCGGGCTCAACGTAGTAGTAGGTGCCTCCAGGGATCTCCTGCTACTGGACTCTATCGTCTGATCGCAACAACCGGGTAGGGGAAAAGAAGTAGCAAAGCAACCGTGAGTACTCATCCAAAATACTCGCAAGACTGACATCAGAACTATGCTAAATATGCATCGGTATCAAAGGAATGGGGCTATATCTTTGGACTAAACTGCAGAAATGCCAGAACAGAGGGGAAAAAGCCTAGCCTATCGAAGACTAGCATCTTCAGCGTCTTGCAGCATTAGAAGAGTACAGATTAGCATATTAGAAAGTAACAAGCATGTAGAAGCAAAGCCCAGAGATCCTTCCTCGACTCCCTGCGAGAAAGCAATGCCGGAGCAAACATATTATTTAACATGTACCCAGTTCAAGTTGTAGTAGATCGGGATACAACACTGAGCGTCCTGTTACCGTGGACACGGCTATTCGAATAGATAACTTCCCTGCAGGGGTGCACTACTGTTACCCAACATGCTCGATTAACTCTGGCCGGACACACTTTTCTCGGTCATGCCCGGCCTCGGCTGATCGACACGATGTAGTCCTACCTAGGCTCAACAGAGAGGTCCCCGCCGGTCTACATCCTAAGGGCTCAGGGGTCTTGGGCCCATCGCCCTTTGCACTCCGGGTCGTTATGCGACGAGCCGGGACGAGCACCACCTCATCATGGATGGCACTGGCCCGACAGGCCCACAATGCTGAACTGGATGTCTGACAGAGCTTTCGGCTGATACATACGGCGCCGAGGGTCCCATAACCATTATCCCACGTGGTGGTAGTGCGTATATGGCCAGCGGCCAACTCAGATCAAATACCCAAATCCGTTAGCGCATTATTAGGAGCCCGCGGCGACGATCAGTACTCCTGTCGCCCCGTCTTGAGGAAGTGCAACAAGGGTCAGGCCCATCCCTCTCTAGGGCAGTCTCTGCCTGCCCGACCGCGCCTCGTAATTATCTCGCGGGTACCCTCACGGTCAACCCGACTTCACATCTCTCGCGGGTACCCCTCGGGGTCGACCCGACTTTAACCAGGGGCCTGAAGTAAAAGTAGGGTAACCGTGTGTTCATCACATCAAGGGGGAATCCGAGGAATCACCTTCGTTAGAATACTACTCGATGTAGTCCATCAAGGAGAACCAGGAGGAATCACCCTCGATGGTCCACACTTGAGGGGTTGCACGACAGAGTATCATCGGGAAGGGAAGCGGGAGGAATCGTCCTCTATAATCACCACCGATGCGCTATACTACAGAGATATCATCAGGAGTGCAGTACGAGGTATCACCCTCGGCACCCGATAGTAGCCCTGTAGAGTCGTACAACTAAGGGGGGTGTGCGGTGATGTGACGGTATCTGCACATCGATCACAATGATCGAGGTACTGGTAACAAAGCGGGGCAACATGGACAAGGGTGAGGGGTCACTGATGGATCACTAACCAACCTATTCTAAGCAATTTAGGATTACAGGTAAAGTAACAACAGCAGGTTACAAAAACAGGCTATGCATCAGAATAGGAGCAAGCAATTACAGTAGCAAAATCTAATGCAAGCATGAGGGAGAAGGAGTAGGCGATATAGGAATGATCAAGCGGGTTTTGCTTGCCTGGAAGCTCTGCTGAAAAGGAAGAAGGGTCGTCGACGACGTAGTCGTACTCAGGAGGGTCGACGGCAGTCTCGGGGTCTATCGGAGGTGAAGGAGGGGGAAGAAACAATAAATATAACACAAACAAATGCAGCACATATTCATGACATGGCAGTATGGGGTTGATTATGTGCTATAATGCATCGCTAAGTAATTTAGACGGAGCGGGAAAATATCCGGGAATATTTTCCCAGCTCCAGACGATTATCGGTATATGGATCCGGAGGGGAAGGTTCCGTGTTCATCATGTTAGAGGGGTGTGGCAGGTATGTGGGTGGCATATTCGGATTATTCATATTTTTCAGATCGTTTTTCATATATAAATTATTTTCATCGGAGCTACGGTTTAATTTCTATGATCTATCAAAGTTTTATTTACTAATAATCTGAAATTTTCTGTATTTATTTTTAATTCTTTAATTCGATATTATTTAAACTGCAATTGCTATGGGTACCCGAAATAGTACCCAGAGATTTGCTCAAGTGGCTGACAGGTGGGGCCTACGTGCACAGTCAGCTGCTGACTGTGTACCTATCCATTTAAACAGTATAGGAGGGGCGCCCATTGGACAGTGGCACAGCCGGACATGTCCACGGCTGTGCCCTTCCAGGGCCGGACATGTCCGCGCGGCCGAGGCTGGACGCCGGCGACGTCCAGCACAGCGGAAGGTTCACCGGAGGGCGCTCCGACGACTAAATGGAGCGGCCGATGGCACCGAAAGGCTCAGCGCGAAGCTGCGCATCCACCCATGCCACTGGTTCGTCCGGGGGATGGCTTTAACGCCGGCGACGACCAAGCCCGACGGCGGTGGCGGCACGGCAACGACGGCGACTAGGCTACGGGACGCGAGAGGGAGAGAGAGGGGAGGTCAGCGAGGACCGGACGCTCACAGCGGAGCAGCTGAGGGGGTCAGCGAGCTCGGGCGTTGCCGGAGACGAGCGAGACGAGGCGGCGGCCGAGGCAGATCCCGGTGACGGGAACGGGTCGATGGCGGCGCGTTACGGCGCTCCGGCTAGTGCTGGTCCTCTCTGAGGACGAAGGAGTAGTCGGGGAGGCGGTTGGACATGGCGAGGATGTCAGTGGCTGGCGTTGACCACGGGGACAGCAAGCGGCGACGACGTCAGTGCTCGGACGCGGCCATTTTCGAGGAGAGCGATGAGGTGGAGAGGGAAACAGAGGGTTAGGGTTGTCGCCGTGGTCGGGGGGGAGGTCCTTATCTAGCGCGGGGGAGCCATGGGATGCTCGACAGCGAGCATCCGGCGTTCTGGACGGCCGTGCGCGCTCGGGCGCCCTGCCTCTGTCGAGAGGTTAGGGAAAGGCCGGCTTGGGCTGGGCCAGGCCGCACTGTGCACTGATGGCCCAAGTGCACAGTGGGTCTTTGCGCTTTTTGTTTTCTTTTTCTTCTGCTATTATACCTTTTCTCTTTGCAAAAATGTTTGGCCACCATTACACTTTTGTAAAATATGAGACTAGTCCAAATAATTACTATGCCATATCTATCACTGCCAGAAAAAGGTTTGGAGTCCAGATGTTTTTATTTGAATTTTATTTAAATGAAATGGGATTAAATGGTGTTGTTTTGGTAATGTTTCATGATGTTAGAGTCATCTAGGTAATTTAGGTGATGTTGTTTTCCTTAACATAATTAGTTATGGATTATTTGCTAATTAATGAACATTTTAGTTTTCAAATTGGAACAACTTTTATTTTCACTTTATATTTGAATTTCAATTTGAATTGGAATTTGAAATAAGATACGATTCTAATTGTGATCAAGACTTGTTAATCATGATGACTTGGCATTATCAAAAGGTGATCACTGTAGCTTTATTACATGGGGTGTTACAACCCCTGCAGGGAAGTTATCTATTCGAATAGCCGTGTCCACGATAATAGGACGCCCAGTGTTGTATCTCGATCTATTACAACTTGAACCGGATACATGTTACTTTGATTGTAAGCTCCGGGGTCGCTTTCTCGCAGGGAGTCGAGGAAGGATCCCTAGGCTTTGCTACTACTTGTTTGCAACTTTATAATATGCTAATCTGCACTCTTCTAATGCTGCAAGACGCTGCAAGATGCTAGTCTTCGATAGGCTAGGCTTTTCCCCCTCTGTTCCGGCATTTCTGCAGTTTAATCCAAAGATATAACTCCATTCCTTTGATACCGATGCATAAGTAGTATAGTTCTGATGTCAGTCTTGCGAGTACTTTGGATGAGTACTCACGGTTGCTTTGCTACTCTTTTCCGCCATACCCGATGCTGCGATCAGATGATGGAGCCCCCGGAGCCAGCTGATCCCGCCGTCGACTACTACTACACTGGTGGTGCCTACTACTACGTGGAGACCGACGACCAGGAGTAGTTTAGGAGGCTCCCAGGCAGGAGGCCTTGCCTCTTTCGATCAGAGTCGTTGTTTGTTTTCGCCTTCTTAAGGCAGCCTTGTTTAATTTTATGTCTGTACCCAGACATTGTTGCTTCTGCTGACTCTTGTGTAACTCGAGCTTATGTATTCGAGCCCTCGAGGCCCCTGGCTTGTAATATAAAGCTTGTATTGTTTTATTTTTTGTCTAGAGTTGTGTTGTGATATCTTTCCGTGAGTCCCTGGGCTTGATCGTGTGCATTTGCATGTATGATTAGTGCACGGTCGGGCGGGGGCATCACAAGTTGGTATCAGAGCCGGCTGCCTATAGGAAGCCCCTTTCCAACTCCTTGGCCGAAGTTGAGTCTAGTCTTTCAAAAATGTTTTACTAACATGGCTGTGTGGCTTACGGGCCCACGTCGCCAATGGGTGGGATTATGATCTTTTATTGCTCTCATTTACTCTGGGATTCCGGTCTATCTTCTATTCGGGTTAAATTTTTGCTAACTCTAACATTAGGTTCTCGCGCTCACATTCACCCGGAGAGCTGGATTGTCTGCAATTATTCCTTTCCATTGGTCTGTTTAATCTGATCATCACCTTTTCCTTTCCATTGGTCTGTTTAACCTTTCTGGTAATCTAGCTTTTATCTGAGCAGTGATAATTCTCTGCTTAAGTCAACACTCCCAAATAAAATCTTGTTACTATTGTTGATGACATTCTGGTAACCAGCGATGGACGAGAACCTTGCCTATTGGTCCGCCTCGTTTTAACGAGCAGAAAAATGGTTCCTTCGTTCCCCGCCCATGGTACCGACATTGTTGCCGACATAGCTGACAAACTATCCTCTGACGTGCCTTACTATCATGGCCGTGCAAGATCTCAACGCCCTTCCTACTTTTAACCCACACTACCCACAGTTCAACAGGATCGAAACCTGACTCTCCTGTACATCCTTGATCCCGAAGATACCCCTTACCCCACCTCTTAAATCTCGGGACGAGATTTCTTGTAGTGGGGGAGATTTGTAACATCCCCAGATCTTAACCCTATCATTAAGCTAATTTAATTGCCATGTCATCATGATCATCCTAAATATATTACATTTAGAGAATAATCCAACTTCAAATTCAAATTTAAAATAAAGTTAAAATTAAAAGTTATCCAAACAGTAGAACAAAAATGTTTATAATATAGCAAATATTCCCAAAGCAATTATAAAAATTAAACCAACATTATTTAAATTCCCAAATTGACCCTAGCAACCAAACAGTACCCAAAACAGCCCCATTTAATCCATTTTCATTTATGTAAAATTCAAATGAAATCATCTTGACCCCAAACCTTTTTATGGCAGTGCTAAATATTGCTAAGTAATTATGTGGCACAACATCATATTTTACAAAAGTCATTATGGGGCCTAACAATTTGCAAAACAGAGAGAAAGAAATGACAGAAAAAGAAAAAGGAAAGGAGGATCTAATCTACGGTGTCTCCGGGCCTTAAGTGGCAACAGAGTGGCCAGGCCCATTTCCACTGGCCTTTTCCCTAACCTCTCGACAGACGCAGGGAGGCCATGGCGTGCCCGCCGTCCAGAGCGCGGATGTCGCGCTGTCGAGCATCCCGCGGTCCCCTCGACGGATAAGGACCCCCCCTCGACCTCTCTCTCCCTCCCAGAAACCCTAGACACGCCCGTTTCTTCTCTCTCTCGCTCTCCCGTCTGGTTCTTCCACCCCGAGCCGCCATTGCTGCTCCCCCATGATCACCGCGGCCACTCTGCACCCCGGGCCTCGCGAAGACGTCCAGCAGCACCGCCTGACTCGCCTACCTCGACTGCTAGGAGCAGTTCGATCGGAGCCGCGCCACAACGCCGCCATCACCATCTCCCCCCAACCACGGCCGCTGCCGTTCACGTCCTCGATCTGCTCCGCCTCGACCTCCCCGGCCTCACCAAGCTCGCTACCGCACTCTCTGTGAGCCGCCGCACCTTTTCCCCTTTTTCCCGTCGCCTTTCACGCGCTCTACCGCCGTTCCCCGACGAGCCCGTGAGTACGTAGCCGCGCGAGGTCGCCGCCGGCCTCGTTGCCGGCCATCCCTCGACCCACCACTGGGTCCAGTGGATGCGCGCGGGCAGGGGCTACCCCCTGGAGCCCTCCGCCGCTCGGATAAGTCGCCGGAGCGCTGTTCTGGCCGGCGCCGCCGCTCTCTGGAGCCGCCGGCAAGCTCCAGTGCGCGCGCGCGCGTTTAAACCAGTGGGGTGACCCACTGACGTGTGGGCCCGCCCATTTAATTAACCCTAACCCCTAATTAGCCTAACCCTAGACACTGACTGACAGGCCGGGCCCACCTTTTAATTAACTCTGCTTAATAAAAATAAACCTAATTAAGTCTACTGTGTATGACATGTGGGGCCGCACCACTGTTGATTTGGATAAGAATTACACAGTCAGCACACTGACTCAGCTGGCCCCACCTGTCAGCCACTGCTGACTGGGTGCTGACTGGGCAGTTGACCCGGTCAACTGGGCCCACTGTCAGCCCCCGTATGCACTGCTGTGTACACTCTTCTGGGTGCACATAGCATTTTCAGTTTACTGTTTTTGAATTAAAAACAATCCAGATATTCCAGAAAATGGTTAAAACTCTGAAAAATCATATAAAATAAACCGTAGCTCGGATGAAAAAGTTTTCTACATGAAAGTTGATCAGAAAAATATGACGAATCCAAATATGCCACCCACATACCTGTCAGCCCTCTCTAACATGACGAACATGGAACTTTGCCCTCCGATTCATCTGACCGATAATTGCCCAGAGCTGGTAAAACACCTCCAGATGTTTTCCCGCTCCGACTAACTTGCGTAGTACCGCATTAGGGCACTCCTCGAATAACGTGCTGCCATGCCATGCATCTGTGATTGCATTTGTTGCTTGTATTTATTGTTTCTTCCCTCCTCTTCTCTTCAGTAGACCCCGAGACCGACGCTGCTGCCGAGTACGACTACACCCCTGACGACCAGCCCCTTTCAGCAGAGATTCCAGGCAAGCAAACCCCCTTGATCATTTCTATATCACCAATTCCTTCTTCCCCATGCTTGCATTAGATTTTGCTACTGTAATTGATTGCTCCTATTCTGATGCTTGGCCTGATGTTGTAACCTGCTGTTGATACTTTACCTGTTGTCCTATATGCTTAGTATAGGTTGGTTAGTGATCCATCAATGGCCCCACATCCTTGTCCTTGTTGCCCCGCTTTATTACCGGTGCCCCGATCCATGTGATCGATGTTCAGAGACCGACACAGCACCGCACACCCCCTTAGTTGTACAACTCTACAGAACTACTATCGAGTGCCGAGGGTGATACCTCCTATCTCACTCCTGATGATATCTCTGTAGTATAGCACATCGATGGTGATTGCAGAGGGTGATTCCTCGCTCTCCCCTTCCCGATGATGACTCTGTGGTGCAACCCCTCAAGTGGGAACCATCGAGGGTGATTCCTCCTGGTTCTCCTTGACGGATTACATCGAGTAGGAATCCATCGAGGGTGATTCCTCGGATGCCCCCCCCTTGATGTTACGGACACACGGTTACCTTTAACTGTTACCCCGTTTTAACTGTTACTGCGGGACTGAAGGGACAGGCGGTATCACCCCGGTAGAGGTGGACCTGAGTTCCCGACAGTCTCCTGGGAAGTCGGGTTGACTTGGAGGGTACCCGCGAGATAATTACGAGGCTCGGCCGGGTAGGCAGAGACCGCCCTAGAGAGGGATGGGCCTGACCCTTGTTACGCTTCCTCGAGACGGGGCGACAGGAGTACTGATCGTCACCGCCAGCCCCCAACACACTAACGGATTTGGGTATTTGATCTGAGTTGGCCGCTGGCCATATACGCACTACCACAACGTGGGATAATGGTTATGGGACACTCGGCGCCATATGTATCAGTCGAAAGCTCTGTCAGATGTCCAGTTCAGCCTTGTGGCCGGGTCGGATCGTGCCGTTGGCGCTGGTATCCACCCTGCACACAACGACCCGGAGTGCACAGGGCGATGGCCCAAGACCCCCTGAGCACTTAGGATGTAGACCGGCGGGGACCTCTCTGTTGAGCCTAGGTAGGACTACGTCGTGTCGATCAGCCGAGGCCGGGCATGACCCGATAAAAGTGTGTCTGGCCAGAGTTAATCGAGCGTGTTGGGTAACAGTTGTGCACCCCTGCAGGGAAGTTATCTATTCGAATAGCCGTGTCCACGGTAACGGGACGCTCAGTGTTGTATCTCGATCTATTACAACTTGAACTGGATACATGTTACTTTAATTGTAAGCTCCGGGATCGCTTTCTCGCAGGGAGTCGAGGAAGGATCCCTAGGCTTTGCTACTACTTGTTTTCAACTTTATAATATGCTAATATGCACTCTTCTAATGCTGCAAGACGCTGCAAGATGCTAGTCTTCGATAGGCTAGGCTTTTCCCCCTCTGTTCCGGTATTTCTGCAGTTTAGTCCAAAGATATAGCTCCATTCCTTTGATACCGATGCATAAGTAGTATAGTTCTGATGTCAGTCTTGCGAGTACTTTGAATGAGTACTAACGGTTGCTTTGCTACTATTTTCCCCCATACTCGATGCTGCGATCAGATGATGGAGCCCCCGGAGCCAGCTGATCCCGCCGTCGACTACTACTACACTGGTGGTGCCTACTACTACGTGGAGACCGACGACCAGGAGTAGTTTAGGAGGCTCCCAGGCAGGAGGCCTTGCCTCTTTCGATCAGAGTCGTTGTTTGTTTTCGCCTTCTTAAGGTAGCCTTGTTTAATTTTATGTCTGTACCCAGACATTGTTGCTTCCGCTGACTCTTGTGTAACTCGAGCTTATGTATTCGAGCCCTCGAGGCCCCTGGCTTGTAATATAAAGCTTGTATTATTTTGTTTTGTGTCTAGAGTTGTGTTGTGATATCTTCCCGTGACTCCCTGGGCTTGATCGTGTGCATTTGCGTGTATGATTAGTGTACGGTCGGGCCGGGGGCGTCGCAACCATCTTCATTCTACACCTCCCACAGATTGATAAAACTTAGGTCATCCACTTGATGGAAATTTGCTACTGTCCTACAAAACTCTACGCTTGGAGGCCCAACCGAGTCTACAAGAATAAAGTTGCGTAGTAGATATCACTTCACAACACTAGTTGGTTGCTTCACACATACCTCCTCTTCTAGATCTCCATTGAGAAATGCAGATTTCACATCCATGTGATTCAAAGTCCATCCTTCCCGAGCTGGTAGTGCAATTAACAATCATACTGATTCCATCCTTGCAACTGGAGCAAACACCTCATCATAATCAATGCCATGTTGTTGAACATAGCCCATTGCAAGCAAACGTGACTTGTGCTTCACCACTGCCCCTTGCGAGTCTGTTTTAACCTTGAAGACCCACGTGATCGAGTCCTATAGGCTTGTGTCCATTTGGGAGATCAACGAGACTTCACATGTTATTTTCCTGCATAGAACCGAGATCTTCATTCATGGTTGCGTGCCATGATTCTTCGTCATTTGCCTCATCAAATGTAGCCAGTTCAACCGAGGATAGTAAACAACTCCCACCCTTCTTTTTCTTTATCCGAACGGGATTGATTTTTAGAAGTGCTTCCTTTGGGTACAGGATCAACACACCCCGGAGCTTCATCGGCGTCGAAGTCCTCCACGGAGTATGGTCAAGGGAGCCCAAGGTCGCACCACTACCTACCAGAGACGGCAGGCCTTCATCTTGAGAATTTTGGCAGTCCTAAAAACTTTTTTGCTACCGTGACAGCGATTCCTGATGGTTTCCTCCCGTATGCAGCAAAGGTAGAGTTGGCTTCCATGGGAGGGTTTTTCGCTGCCGTGGCAGCATTTTTAGCTTCCATGGGATGAGAACACCCTTGCTGCTATTGTTCTTCGCCGGATGCATCTACGGTGTTGTCGGCCACCTCTCCCTCATCCTCCTCCCCTACCACACCAGTGTGGGAATATGGCGAGCTCGAGTACCTGTGGCTGGGGGTCCTCACCGTGGGTGTTACCGAGGCGCTACCATGCTGCAGTACACCGTCGTGACCCGACCCGCCCTGGCCTAGATCATCGTCAACGTCGTCACCTCCAGTGTGCTCCTGTCGGTGATCATGACATGCAGGGTTAGCGTGAGTATACGTGATGATGATCTCAGCTTCGTCTGCAGGCTCGCTTGCTTCACCCATGCATGGCCCTCAAACAACGGCTTTAGTGTGTCCCATGCTTCCTTCATGGTCTCCTTCGCGATCAGCTACTGCAACACATCATTGGGCATCATCGAGTATAGAGCTATCATTGCTTGCCTATCCCTGCGGTAATCGGCGCCGTTTTTCCTGACCGTATCACCGCCGGGATCCACGAGATCCCATAGTTCAGCGACGCGAAGAGCACACTCCATCCAGGCTTGCCAAATCAATCGAAATGCGGGTACTCTGATCCAGGCATGGCAAATCCTTTAGTCGCCCTTGGTCCCTCCGCCGTCGTCTTGGCCTTGCTTAGGTCGTCGTCCACCGTCATCGCTGGTCATTGGGCGTTTCCTATCATGGCTCTGAATACCACTTGCTGGCCTATAGATTGAAACACAAGAGGTGGTAGACACGAGATCAATACAAGAACGAAAACTGAGGGGTTTTGGGCTGCTCCAACACACAGCATTTCTGGGTTGTATTTTGCATCATATAGGGCTCAAAGAGCCGACCAACACGGCATACCACACTTTCCCAGGACGTCAGTATCCTAACCATATGTCGGTTAGGTTGAACCTGCACTCTAACTCGAAGAGATTGATGCTAAAACGACTCCTAATGATGTTCAAACTTCTGCTATCTTTTCCAGACTCAAAAACTAAAAAAACTGATATGTATGTGATTTTAAGGACTCGCAGAAGTTGCATAAGAGAACATTGACAAGTTGTTCTAACAATCTAACCTACAACATGCAAGAAAAAAATATCAAATTGAGGGCGAATGAAAACATTAACGAATGTCATTATTAAAAAAAAGCTTTAGAGCATTACCTTTCATTGCATCCCATGACGTTCTTCCACCACATGAAAACGTTCAACCTCTCCATTTTCTTCCCTGCAACTTTAAGGTCAAAAAGTTGAACGCTAACTGAATTGCCAAATTTTCATACATCATGCATGAAGATGAACTGGGCTAGGAATTGGGAATTAGGAATAGATTATCTGAATTTTTTTGGAGTATTTCAGTTCATACTAGCCATTATCGGTAAGTAGAAAGTTGTGTACTAAAATTTATATGTTACTCCCTCCATTTTTATATACAAGGCCACAATCTCAGTTTACATGTAAAATTTAATGTCTTGCTTTGTAAACCAGTTTTTCTTTTCGTTTATTGGGATCATTAATACGCTGCATGCATAAAAGGAAGGAATAGACTGTCATTATGTTTCCATGCATGCAAGTATTAAACGGGTTGCTAGTACGAGGAAATATTATTAACTTTTGTCTCGATTACTGTTGGTGGCCTTGTATAGATGCAAAATGTATTTTTCACAGTGGCCTTCTATAAGTAAATGGAGGGAGTACTCAAAAAGACAAATTATATAAATTGGAATGCCAAAAATATTTAAAATGACCTAATCACCAAAATTGATAAACTATATAAACAAGTTGATGATACAATCATGGTTTATAACCTACAAAGTGTAAAGAAACCAATATTATTTTTCAAAAACTATATCACCTTGATGTCAAATTGAATTGGGAAATTGTGGAATTAGGGTCCCTGTTTTGCTGATGGTATTTTGCTGCTCCGCTACGGCTCGTCATCGTGCATGGTGATCCGTATATTTTTTCATGGGCGCAAGCGGCAGACAAGACGCCGTCAAGTTGGGGAATGCCGGCAGCAAGTCGGTTTGGCGGCTACTGGACGGCTTTTCATTTCCATCCCGTGCATGGCTCCGTTTGTGAAGAAGATATGCGGCGTGGCTGCTGTGTATGTGAAATGTTGGCCACACGATTGAATTAGCCGACGTGCATAGGCTACAGGCAATGACACTGTACCAAATGTTTTTCATATTATTGGGCTGCTTCTTTAGAGTTGAGCTTTTGAAAATATAGAAATAACTATTCAAATACATTGGGCTGAGTGGGGGGCAGGGAATTTGGGCTGAGTGGGGCACGTAAGGTATACATTTGGATCAACTATTCAAATACATTTGGATCAACTATTATAGGCTGGAGTAGCCGCCACAGCCCCTAACGTGCATCCTGGCCTGGCACCCATACACTAGTAGAAAACAGACCTTTCGTCCAACCCTTTAGTCCCGGTTTGATTATGGCCCGGGACTAATGTGACCATTAGTCCCGGTTCCAACGGCTAGGAGTGGTCTGGGGCACGGGCATCATTAGTCCCGATTCATTTTCTACCTATAGTCCCGGTTTGTGATATAAACCGGGACTAAAGGGGTGGTGGCCGGCTGGTGTCAGGTTGGGGCCCCACGATCACCTTTAGTCCCGGTTTGTATCACAAACCGGGACTAGAGGTGGACCTTTAGTCCCGGTTTGTATAACCAACCGGGACTAAAGACGTCCCTATATAAACCCTTCGTCCAGCCCGAGCCCATTCTCTCTATTTTCCCCTTTCTCTCCTCTGTTCTTCCCCTTGCTCTCGAGCTCATCCTCCATTTTTGCCAAAGATTTGTCAAGATTTGAAGGCACCCCATCTATCCAAGTGTTCACAAAGGTTAGCAACTTTGTCCTTTCATCTCTCATTGCTAGATTAGCTCATGCAATGCTCTATAATTAAGTATAGTGATTTGTGGGTTCTAGTTTGGAAGTAATTATGTGGGAGTTTATTTGATTTATATGCAATTTGAGCTCAAATTAACTTCTTAGTTTGCATATGTGTAGGTGTGGTTTACTTAGTGCCTTCCCGTCCCCGTCCTAACCACCGTCGATCGCCCGCACCGTCCCGTCGCCGGCACCACCTTGGTGAGCCTCTTGTTCTTATCTTTTTTATAAAAAAAATATCTTATTTGTATGATTTAGATAGTTAATTGTATAATTTTCTTACATGTATGATTGTTTGTTATACATAGTGCCATGACTTTGATATCCGTCCTCGTCGGCCCTCGTCCGGTTTATGATTCGGATGTGGTATATATATTCTCTTTTATAACTATTTGTTGCATTTCGCGTTTATGACAATTATGCCCATCAAGTTGACATAGATATTTTTATCTAGAAGGTATGTGAACCGGAAATTGCAACCGACCCTCTTGTCGAGAAGTTAAATTTAGTTGAAAAAGAAAACGAGTATTTGAAAGAAAAATTGAAAAGAATTGAAGAAGAGAAGATGAAATTGGAGTTGTATGTTGCCGATGTCGTCGATGATCACAAGATCAAGATGGATGCAATGCGCTTGAAGATTAGAAAGATTAGAAACTATGCCGTTAATAAAGAGGCTTGGTATCGTTATGCTGTTGGATCAATTATTACCATAGTTGCGATTTTGATCGCATTTGTTGTTGCATTTAAATGCTTTAGCTAGATAGTTTTATGTTGTTTTATGAGAATAAGTGTGTATGAAATTTATGTATGAACTTGTATTAATTTGGTCTTTTCGGTGTTGTGTAATGAAGATGGGTCGGCAATGGATGTACGATGACCGACGCTCTCCCCAGTTCATTAATGGCGTGCATAGTTTTCTGCGTGCGGCTGAGGCAAACAAGCGGAATGGTTTTATGTGTTGTCCATGTGGTGTCTGTAAGAATGATAGGAATTACTCTAGCTCAAAAGTCATTCACGTCCACCTGTTTACGTCCGGTTTCATGTCCGGATATAACTGTTGGACCAAGCACGGAGAAAGAGGGGTTCTAATGGAAGAGAATGAAGAAGAAGAGGATGATGACAACTATGCTGGGTTCCCTGAATACGATGGTACTACAATGGGGGAAGAGAATGAAGAAGAAGAAGCTGAAGAAGAGGCATCAGATGAGCCCACTGATGATCATGGTCGGGCCATTGCTGATGCAAAGAGAAACTGCGAAAGTGAAAAGGAGAAGTTGAAGTTGCAGCGCATGTTAGAGGATCACAAAAAATTGTTCTACCCAAATTGCGAAGATGACAAGAAAAAGCTTGGTACCACACTGGAATTGCTGCAATGGAAGGCAGGGAATGGTGTAGCTGACAAGGGATTTGAAAAGTTGCTGAAAATGTTAAAGAAGATGCTTCCAAAGGACAACGAATTCCTGACAGTACGTACGAAGCAAAGAAGGCTGTCTGCCCTCTAGGATTAGAGGTGCAGAAGATACATGCATGCCCTAATGACTGCATCCTCTACCGCGGTGAGGAGTACGAGAATCTGAATGCATACTCGGTATGCGGTGCATTGCGCTATAAGATCAGCCGCGATGACCCTGGTGATGATGTTGAGGGCGAGCGCCCCAGGAAGAGGATTCCTGCCAAGGTGATGTGGTATGCTCCTATAATACCACGGTTGAAACATTTGTTCCAAAACAAAGAGCATGCCAAGTTGATGCGATGGCACAAAGAAGACCGTAAGAAAGACGGGAAGTTGAGAGTACCCGCTGACGGGTCGCAGTGGAGAAAAATCGAGAGAAAGTGGCGGGACTTTGCAGATGACGCAAGGAACATATGGTTTGGTTTAAGTGCAGATGACATTAATCCTTTTGGGGAGCAGAGCAGCAATCATAGCACCTGGCCTGTGACTCTATGTATCTATAACCTTCCTCCTTGGTTGTGCATGAAGCGGAAGTTCATTATGATGCCAGTGCTCATCCAAGGCCCCAAGCAACCCGGCAACGACATTGATGTGTACCTAAGGCTATTAGTTGAAGAACTTTTATAGCTGTGGGACATAAAAGGTGTATGTGTGTGGGATGAGCACAAACAGCAGGAATTTGACCTACGAGCGTTGCTGTTTGTAACCATCAATGATTGGCCTGCTCTTAGTAACCTTTCAGGACAGATAAACAAGGGATACCACGCATGCACGCACTGTTTAGATGAGACCGAAAGTATATATTTGGATAAATGTAAGAAGAATGTGCACCTAGGACATCGTCGATTTCTTCCGATCAAGCATCTCTTAAGAAAGAAAGGCAAGCATTTCAAAGGTGAGGCAGATCACCGGAAGAAGCCTTGCCACCGTACTGGTGATGATATACTTGATATGGTCAGGGATTTAAAAGTAATCTTTGGAAAGGGTCCTGGCGGACAATCTGTTCCGAATGACGCTGACGGACACGCACCCATGTGGAAGAAGAAATCTATATTTTGGGACCTACCCTGTTGGAAAGACCTAGAGGTCCGCTCTGCAATCGACGTGATGCACGGGACAAAGAATATTTGCGTGAACCTGCTAGGCTTCTTGGGCGTGTATGGGAAGACAAAAGATACACCGGAGGCACGGGAGGACCAGCAACGTATGCACGGAAAAGACGGCATGCATCCAAAGCAGTATCAAGGTCCTGCCAGCTACGCTCTTACCAAAGAAGAGAACGGAATCTTCTTTGAATGCCTGCTCAGTATGAAGGTCCCGTCTGGCTTCTCGTCGAATATAAAGGGAATAATAAATATGGCAGAGAAAAAGTTCCAGAACCTAAAGTCTCATGACTGCCACGTGATTATGACGCAATTGCTTCCGGTTGCATTGAGGGGGCTTCTACCGGACAACGTTCGATTAGCCATTGTGAAGCTATGTGCATTCCTCAATGCAATCTCTCAGAAGGTAATCGATCCAGAAATCCTACCAAGGTTACAGAATGATTTGGTGCAATGTCTTGTCAGTTTCGAGTTGGTGTTCCCACCATCCTTCTTCAATATCATGACGCACGTCCTAGTTCACCTAGTCGACGAGATTGCCATTCTGGGTCCTGTATTTCTACACAATATGTTCCCCTTTGAGAGGTTCATGGGAGTCTTAAAGAAATATGTTCATAACCGTGCTAGGCCAGAAGGAAGCATCTCCAAGGGCCATGAAACAGAGGAGGTCATTGAGTTTTGTGTTGACTTTATTCCTGACCTTAAGCCGATTGGTGTTCCCGAATCGCGGCATGAGGGCAGACTGGGTGGAAAAGGCACGCTAGGAAAGGATTCAGTAATATGTATGGACGGGCATTCTTGGGCGCAAGCACACTACACAGTTCTACAAAATTCCAGCTTGGTGGCTCCGTATATCGAGGAACACCTGGATAGTGTACGCTCCAAGAACTCGGAGCAGTCTGTGCCCTGGAACAAATGTACACACATGGCGTCATTCGGCGGTTGGTTGCAAACACGTCTCATGCATGACGACACTGTTGGAGATGAGCTGTACTTGCTGGCCAAGTCACCATCTTCGACTATATCGACTTTCAAAGGGTACGAGATAAATGGGAATACATTTTACACGATCGCCCAAGATAAAAAGAGCACCAACCAAAACAGTGGTGTCCGCTTTGATGCAGCAAACACCAATAGGACGAAGGACACATATTATGGTTACATAGAGGAGATATGGGAACTTGACTATGGACGTGATTTGAAGGTCCCTTTGTTTCGGTGCAAATGGGTCAATCTGACTGGAGGCGGGGTAAAGGAAGACCCACGGTACGGAATGACAACAGTGGATCTCAACAATCTTGGGTACACAGACGAACCATTCGTCCTAGCCAATGATGTGGCGCAGGTTTTCTATGTGAAGGACATGTCTACCAAGCTGAGAAAAAGAAAAGATAAGGAAGCGAATACATCATACGATGAGCCAAAGCGCCACATAGTTCTTTCAGGGAAAAGAAACATCGTGGGAGTGGAGGACAAGACAGACATGTCAGAAGATTATGAAAAGTTTCATGAAATTGCTCCCTTCACAGTGAAGACTGACCCAAGCATCCTGTTAAATGATGAAGATTGTCCATGGTTACGGCGCAAAGGGACACACGCGAAGAAAAAGTTTTATACCCCAATATCCCACTCTGGGATGTGACCGGCTTCACCGTCATCACTTTCTTCTCTAGTGAGTTTCCGGACTTATCTGGAAAGTCCCACTTCGGACAAACCGGAGGGAATCTTTGTAATAGTTAGGGTATATATATGTGTTTTGGCATTTGAAATGCGAAGGAACGCTATTTTTCATGCATTTATTCATTTTTTTGAGCTAAATGACCCTGAAATTGAAAAGCACTACAAATGACCTCTGAAAAGGTTGAAACTTGGCATGGTATCATCATTTCACCCACATAGCATGTGCTAAAAAGTTGAGAGGTTTACGGTAAAAACTGGATGCACTTCGTGTACAAACTGGACAATCTCTTTCGAAGTACCAGGGTTTCGGACGAAAACTCATTTGTTACAAAGGCATTTCATCTTTTTTAACCTATTTTAACTCCAGACTTTTTGTGCATTCAACATGCACCATTGAAAGCCACATCATAAATTTTCAACCCTTTCTGACTTCATTCGCTATTTTTCATGCATTTAATGATTTTTTTGAGCTATAAAACAAAAAGAGCTAAACAAAATCTGTTTTTGATTAAAACACCTATTTAAATAACCTAAAAATTACCAAATTGAACATACTGATAAAACACACTAATATTAAACAGCAGGAAAAAGAATCACTCAAAAATCTATTTTTAAAGTAAAGTTATTCACAAACTAGTGATTCACACAAATTTCAAAGAATTCAAATTTAAACTATTCAAATTTGAAAACTACTGGCACTAACAGAAAGTTTATAATTTTTGTGACCTAAACCAAAAAGATTCACTCAAAAACTCTAAATATTTGGCTGTAAGTAGAAACAAAAGAAAAAAAATAAAGCAAAAAACAAAAAAAACTGGAAAAGACCTTTAGTCCCGGTTGGATCCACCAACCGGGACTAAAAGGTTGACATAACATATGCAAAAAAGAAAAAAATGCCCGCCTACTAGGCCACCACGGCCTGCATACGACTAGAAACCCAACTATATATGGGCCAGATTGCAGGCCCGCAGGGCTAGCAGGGCCCACAGGGCAGGGCAAACGTTAGGCATGAACTGCCTGCTTTAGAGAGGAGCTCGAGACGGCTATCGCAGCGGGGCTTATAAACTCGTGTGAGTGCCTCTCGCTTGGCGAGGTGGGACTAAACTTCCACCACGCCAGGACCAACCCTTTAGTCCCGGTTGGAGCCACCAACCGGGACTAAAGGCCCCCTCCCGCGCTTAATTTGGGCCCGAAAACAGACCTTTAGTCCCGGCCCGTGGCTGTAACCGGGACTAAAGGCCCCCTCCCGCGCTTAATTTGGGCCCGAAAACAGACCTTTAGTCCCGGTTGCAGCCACGAACCGGGACTAAAGGTCCTTTAGTCTCGGTTCGTGGCTGCAACCGGGACTAAAGGTCGATCCTATATAACTGTCACCTAGCGTTTTCCACCGCCCAGGAGACAAATCGATCACCACGCCGCTAGGCTGCCCAAGTTCTCCGGCGATCCACACCGCTCGTCGCCATCGCCGCTCCTCGTCTCCGACCTCCTCCTCGCCGGTCTCCTCCGAGCCTCGCCGCCCCTCTCCTCGGCAACGCCGGTAAGTCCCAGGCCTCCCCCTCCCTCTGTCCCCGTCGCGCTCCGCCGCCTGCGCCGCCACAGATGTGCTCGCTGCTGTCGGCTCCGGCAACCCCGCGCCCCCCTGCCGCATCCCGTGGATGCGCACGAGCTAGAGGCAAAGCTGTGAAGGAGAGGAAGAAGAGGAAGAGTGAAGTGTACGGCAGTGCAATCTCTGAACTTTGCCAAATTTCTGAATTTGTGCACAGCAAGTGTTCGATAGCAATGCCAACAGTAGCTAGGCATTTTTCAAAATTTTAAAATTTTTTGTGGTGCTTCTCTGATGCATGGTTGAGGTGCTGTAAAAATTTCAGAATTGTTGGAGTAGTAGAGATTGGGTTTTGAGCATGGAAACTGAATCTGGTCCAAATTTCATTTGAATGAAACTTGAAATTTTTGAACTAGTGGATAGATTAATTTTGGAGAAATGAAGTGTGGGTACTAGCATCTAGCTGAGATAGTGTTTGCTGGACTAGAAATGTTAGGGGGAATATAGTCCCTTTGCAAAACCAAAGGAGGTCATGAATTGATAGAATTTGGTTTTGTAATTGTTTGAATATTAATAAAAGAAGTTTTAATGAAAGAAATGATGTTGGGTACTGTCCTAAGATAGAAGAAATGCTTGATGGAATTTTGTGAATGGCAATTGTGTTTTGAGAAGATCCTAGGTTCTCTTTTTTTGAAAGAAATGTTAATTAGATGGATTTATTATGTATTTTTGTGTGTAAATGAATGTTAATTAGAAGTATGTTAATTAGATGGATTTATTATGTATTTTTGTGTGTAGATAAATGTTAGATGGATCAATGCTATAAAATGTTGTTCAAATTTGCCCATCTACTATAGTTGTAAAAGTTTATTAAATATGAGTAGCATAATAAAATGATAATTATTGCATAGGAATTTGTTTTCATAAGAATTTGTTCTCGACGTCGACGATGCCCGGCCCGCATCCTCGTCGTCGACTCGGCGGCGACAACCTGCTTGAGAGGCGCCATGTCTGGGACTGGGCTCCGCCGGGCTGGCACTGGGAGGTGCTACCTTCCGGGGCGCGCAGCTTGGTGAGGAATCGGGCTCCCGTCGTTGACCCGGAGCTTCTTTGGTGGCGGTCGCATGGGCCACTATCGGTGCGGAGGCAGTCGGCCCCCGAGGAGGTGGTACGTCGCCGTGTCAGGGAGGAGGACGAGCACGTCCGTCGCTACATGGTTGCGTTGGACGTCAGGTTCTCCAATACCTGGCAGGTTCTTCAGGGATCTCACCCGAGCTATGATCCTGTGATGGTTCCTTCTCTTTGGGTGTCCACCGCCCGCGCCTCAGGAACCGCGAGTCAACTGGATTATTCGATAATATTCAAGCTGTATTAGCTAGTGATGTTATATGATAATATTCGAGATGTATTAGTGATAATACTCAAGATGTATTCGAGATTATATTCGATAATATTCGATGATGCATTAACTGGATTATTCGAGATGTATTAGTGATATTATTCGAGATGCATTCTAATTTGAATACTAAATTGTTTTATCTTTCTTCTGGATTAGTTAAGCTATATATGGACGCTAGCGGCAGAGACGACCATGATCAAGAGCATATCATGTTCGACATGATCCGAAACCCAGAGGGTGAACCTGAAGATGACGGCTCACAATATCTGAACGACGCCGGTGAGGGAATATTTGAGGAAGAACCAACAGACGAAGGGCACACAAACAATGATGGCGAAGGAAATGATCTTCAATTAACAAAGACCGGCGAGGTACATATAAGGCCTCTGGTGATCATTACATGTATTAATTGATTTGTATATATATATATTAACGAATCTTTCTTCTTTTAGCCCTCCGGATCGAGCAAATCTTCTACAAGCAGAGCAGTACGAGGCCCGGCCAAAAAGTTGCCGCCTGGCATAAAGTACAACATCGATGAGATCAAACCAAATGGCGAACCGCTTGCTCCTAAAAAGAATGCGGACAAATTTACTGGTCAGTGCGGAGTTATTGTCAGGGACCAAATCTCGATCTCCGTTCAAGAATGGAATAAGCCAAAGGGAGATCGAGAAGTTAGTTTTGTCGACGAAAGAGCAAAAGATCTTCTTTGGGAAACGCTCATGTAACATTTCACCCTACCAGAGCATTTAACAGATGCAGAACGGGAGAAAGTCGAGAAGAGTGTTCTTCAGAAGATGGCCACACAATTCCGCAACCACAAGAAAAGATTATGGTCCTGCTACGTCGAAGCAGGAAAGCAGACTCCAGAATTCACTGGAGCACTGGAGAAGGCAAAAGATCACTGGAACTTATTTGTGGAGTTCAAGGAATCGGAAGCAGCTAAGGAACGGTCGAGGATAAACAAGATCAATGCTGAGAAGAAACAGTTTCACCATGTTCTAGGGCCAGGTGGCTACAAGACTGGCCGGCCTAAGTGGGATGAATCTAAGGAAAAGATGATTGCTGCAGGGGTCACTCCAGCAACATTGGGTTGGCCCGACAGGTGCAGGACTTGGTTTTATGCGCATGGGGGAAAGTTGGACCCAAAGACAGGGGAGATTATGGTGCAGGCAAGTCTTAAAGAAGCCTCAGACGCTTTACTTGGTGCAATAGAAGCGGCTCGAACGGGGGTGTTCCAGCCCGAGAGAGAGAACGACGAGCTTACACGCGCCCTCGGGAATCCTGAACACCCGGGACGAACACGAGGCAAAGGCGTTGTTTCGCGGACTCGAATGTCAGTTACAGAAGCCGTGCGAGAAAGAAGAAGCAGGAGGAAGACAAGAAGAAGCAGGATGCAGACCGGCTTCAACAGCTAGAAGCAAAGCACGTGGAGTTCGAACACACTTTCATGCGGCAGCAGGAGCAGATCGACACACTTAGCCTGGAAAGGGCGTCTCAGCGGCAGCAGCAAGCAGATCCAGCATTGGATAGCACCGTCCCATCTATGCCGAAAAGCAGCGTGGGTTCCACGGGGGTCCCGGCCGATGATGCACTGCTGGCTCGCTACCCCGTGGATGATATCCAAGAGACGACAAGTTGTGAGCTACACCTTCCACTGAAGAACATATCCATGAAGGTGGCAGACGGCTATGCTTTACCAACACTAGTAGAAAACAGGTCATCTGTCCCGGTTCCAGAGGGCCTTTAGTCCCGGTTCTGGAACCGGGACAAAACGATCGGGACTAATGCCCATAACTTTTAGTCCCGGTTCACATACCTCCTAGATAAAAACATCTATGTCACGTTGGTCGGCATAATTGTCATAAACACTAAATGAAACAAATCATAATAAAAGATAATATACCACATCCGAATCATAGACAGGACGAGGGCCGATGGGGGCGGATACCAAAACCATGGCACTATATAATAACAAACAATAATAAAAGTAAGAAAATTATACAAGTATCTATCTAAATCATACAAGTAAGAATTTTTTTCTTTTAGAAAGAAGATAAGAACAAGAGGCTCACCACGGTGGTGCCGGCGACGAGATCGGCGCGGGCGAGCGACGGCGGTGAGGACGGGGACGGGACGGGACGGACCGCCAAACCTAGACAAATCTTGAGGAAAATGGAGCTTGGAGGTCGAGCTTGGAGAGGAGAAAGCTTAAGTGTGGCTCGGGCGTTTCATCGAACACCTCATGTGCATGCATAGAAGGGAGAACAGAGCAGCGCATGCACACCTCCCACACGGCCAAAAAACAGAGGAGAGGGTGGGCAGGGGCGAGGGTATATATAGGAATCTCTTTAGTCCCGGTTGGTGGCTAGAACCGGGACAGAAGACTGACCTTTAGTCCCGGTTCCAGCCACTAACCGGGACTAAAGGTGCTGCGCCAGGAGTGAGGCCCATTGCTCCCGGTTCGTGTCTGGAACCGGGACCAAAGGGGTCAGACGAACCGGGACCAATGGCCCCCGAGGCCCGGCCGGCACCCTGGCCTCACGAACCGGGACTGATGCACCCATTGGTCCCGGTTCGTAAGGGAACCGGGATTAATGCCCTTATCTGGCCCTGGACCAAAGCCCTGTTTTCTACTAGTGCAAATCCCCCTGAAGCAGCCTTCCACGGCAATCCGATTCCACCTGGCTATGCTCGTGTCGGGGTGGATGAAGTTCTGTCGGCATATGACTCACTACAACTTGACTTTCCTGGAGGTCAAGGGGAGCAGACACTGGGAGAAGCCAAACGTGGTATCATTGTATGGAGGAAGGATTGCATCGTCTTTCCAAACTCGACGCCAAGGGCACCGACTCCTTCTCCAAGTCCGCCGCGTCAACCGACTCCTCCTCCAAGTCCGCCGCGTCAGCCGACTCCTCCTCCAAGTCCGCCGCGTCAGCCGACTCCTCCTCCAAATCCGCCGCGTCAGCCGACTCCAGCCCACCCCGAGACGGAGCCCAGCGCGAGTTCGCAATATCGAACTCTGTAGCGTCAGCGGACTCCCAAGCGGAAGAGAGCACCAAACAAGAAACCCGAGCCTCCTGCCAAAAAGAAGTTAGCTTACGAGATGACTGAGGAGGAAAACAAACGGGTCGTGGATGCCCAAGTGAAGGCCCATTTTGCACCGAAACCGCCCCCGCCGCCGAAGGAGAAAATACCTGAGAAAGTCATGCAACACTTTGTGGATCTTGCTAAACCGGCTGTGGAGAAAAGTGATTCAGACTATGAGCGCTCTATTAAGAAGTCATATCATGCACAAAAAGATAAGGAGTCGAGCCTTACAATAGGTAGTAATAAAAGCGGGAAAACTGTTCCCCAGCTGGGAGAACAGGCAGTGCAATCGATGCCCCCGCTCAAGGTGAGTACCACCGATAAGCCGGTAATAACCGACGCTGCTAGACAGATGGCTAGAAAGGCCGGTGTCACTGTTGAACAACTCCTAGGCATCGAGGATCTTCCCACGAATATTGATGAGAAGGATCTAGCATGGAAATACGTCCACGGGAACCCTCTGGTCAGGCCTGAGGAGGTCGAGCTTCTACCAACGCAGATGCGCAGATTGCATGACTGGTACCTGAGAGAAGTAAAGGCCGGGCGAGAGAGCCTCATGGTGAAAGTCAAGCCAGAACATTACTACCATGGAAAAGATGTGTGGATTGAATTGCCAGAACTTTTTCAGTTATACAATCAAGACGCACTGGACAAATCTCTCGTCAGTTGCTATTGTCTGTAAGTGATTTCTTTCTGTAATATAAGTCTCTAGCTCAGCTCGTTCATTGCCTGTAATTATCCTCACTATATTATTTTGTGTGGTATTATGCAGATTGAAGATTTCTGAAATGAAAAGAGATGGAGTCTATGGCATTGGGTTCATTGACCCAAATACCATTTATGAACAAGTGTTAGAAAAAGAACCCAAATACACAGAGGCCAACTTGCTAATGTTTTTGAAGGAACTAAATGCCAGACCAGAGATAGTATTTCCTTACAACTTCAAGTTAGTGTTACTGTCTTGTAATACAAATTCTATTTTGCTTACTCGATGTTAAGTGTAGTTGATGAGTTATGCATGCCCGCTTATACAAACGTGTGCGCAGTTTCCACTGGATCCTGCTAATCATTAGAGTTGACGAGGGAAAAGTTGAAGTACTGGACTCACTAACTAGAGACCCTAAAGAATACTACGACCTGAAGTTGATGCTCGACAGGCAATTTCAATCATTATCGCACTATGTCGGCCTCTTTAGTTCATTTCCTGATATCAAGTAATTAATAACTCCTTTATTCATTTTCTTTGCCGGGCAGGGTTTGGAAAACGTTCATCAAAGAGGTTGTCGGTCAATGGAAACCAAGCCTGAAATGGTGGCGACCAAGGATAATTAAGTAGTACTAGCTAGCTAGCTACGTCCGCGCATCTCTTTAATTCTAGTTTCAATACCATTATCATGCTTGATTATTATCTGATTGAATTCTATTCTCGTAAAGTGCTTGAGGCAGGCACCGGGGAATAATTTATGTGCATACTACGTTTGCGAGAACATTCGCATTATTATCAACGAAAGGAGCAGAGATGCAAGAAATCTTTGGGTACGTAAATACTATTCACAATTCTTTTTATCATTATCTAATATATATACACACAACTAATATATTCATATTGATCTCCTTCTTTAAAGATGAAAGAGATGCGGGATCAGCTCCTACCAACGGACCGCATACGAGCACTTCAAGAGGAAATGGCGGGATTTTTGCTTAAGCAGGTCATATCTCCCGACGGAGAATACCATTTCACCTAATGCCTGCATGTAATGATCTGCAAGTTGTAGGAGAAACTGTATATACCAAATTGTATATATATATGTGTATGCATGGTCGTACGAGAAATTCTATGATATATGATTGGTTCTACGAGAAATTCTATTATATATGCATAACGTGTACAGTATTAGTAGCGTAAAATATGTTTGAAATGAAAAAGAATTAAATGGAAAACACAAAATGAAAAGGAAAAATAAACAATAAACCCTAAACCCCTAAACCCCTAAACCTTTAGTCCCGGTTTGTGACCAACCGGGACTAAAGGTGGGGGGCCTTTAGTCCCGATTGGGCTGTCCCGGTTGGAAAACCGGGACTACAGGCCCTTCCCAACCGGGACTAAAGGCCCGTTTTCTACTAGTGATACTCAACACTCAAAAGTAAACACTTCTATAATTACGAACTTTCCCTCAAAAAATAATAATAATAACGAACTATATGATCGGGACAGCGATCGTAACTACTTGGGCAGCTTGGCACTCGTCATTGTATGGGTCCATGATCCTGCAACCTTGGAGGCAATAGGTTGTCGGGAGGCGATATCATTAGCAGATGATCTCCAGCTCCATAATTTTGGCATTGCTTCGGATTCGAAACAAGTTGTGGGTGACATCCTGAAAAGCAACCAGGGCAGCTATGGAGCGATCATTAGTGAAATTAAAGCTCGATCAACTTCTTTTTCTTGTATTTTTAATTTTGAGAGTCTTGTTGTTAATGTCGAAGCATATAGTTTAGCTAAGCATTCTCTTTCTTTAGCTCAGGAGCGTCATGTGTAGTTTGGCCAACCACATGACCCGGTCTGTATCCCACCTATTGTGGCTTTCGATCAATAAAAACTGGCTTTACCCCTAAAAATATATAATTAAGAATTAAGTATTATAAGATGTTCTAACTTTTTATTTAATTCTGATTTATTTTAATCCGTATGTACTCCCTCCTTTCCGGTTTATAGGGCTCAATTTAAAAATCTCTTCAACCAAGGTAGATGATGAGTGGTGGAATAAATTTTTGTACTTTGCAAAAGTACCTAACTATTACGCTCATTTTACTCAAAAAGTTATGTTTACCGATGCATTAATTGCAATGCATGCATGCATGACCACTAAATAACCAAGAACTTCTACATGCATTGGTGAGTTTTCTCATGACAAATAAAACGAAAAAATAATTTTTTTGAGATCAGCCCTATAAACCGGAAAGGAGAGAGTGGTTTATATATTTCTGATCAAGCTTCAATGAGAGCGATCTTGAAACGGTAGATCGAAACCAAGAAACTAACGTCTAACATATCGCACTCCTCTCCTCCCCCACCCCCGCGCCACAGTTTGTGGGGGGCTAAATCTGGCAGCCTCTCGCCGCCCTCGACCATGGGAGTGGGCTAGCCTGGCTCCGGCGGTGCGGGCCAGGTCGCACTGGTGGCGCCTTGTTTCCTCTCGTGCTGGGTGGTTGGAGGTGGTTCGGTGGTGGTGGTGGGCCGGTGGTGGATGGAACGGATTTGGGCCTCGACGCCCTGATCTGTTGTTGGCGTCCTCCGGGCGTGGTGGTGGTGGTAGTGCGGCTCGATTTGGCGGGCAGTGGTTGCTCTGCTTCCTCATTTCGCTTGTTTGGTGGTGGCGGCTGTTGTGATACGAGATGCACTCCTCCCGTTACGGTGGTTGACCTGCTCAAGCAACTCCGGTGGACTTTGTACTTTGGTCAGTGTTGTCCTTGAGTCTTGGTGATGTTGTAGAGGTCTAAGGCGTTGGTTGTGATGTGGCTTGGTGCTTTGTGGCTTGCCTCATTATCATTCGCATGAGGCTGGACTAGGTGTGTGTAACGATCCCGATCTAGGAAGACAAGGTAGATGGTAGGGATGGAGATCGAGAGAGGGAAGAAGGAGGCCAGAGGAGAAGAACAGCTTCTCGATTCAGGTCTGTAGATATTTTCCCCTTCCCACACACAGCTGTGGGGATTAAGTACACGCGGTCGCAGCCGCTCACACCCACACCACAACTACTCCCTTCCTTGGGTCCCATCTGCCAGCGCTCCAGTCACTCGTTCCACCTGGATCCCGTCGTCTGGTGCGTCTGGTTCGTCAGGGCCCACTGGTGGCAGTGGGACCGCCTTGTCAGTCGTGACATTCTCCCCTCCTTGAGAGCCGCCTTGACCCCAAGGCGGAGTCGTTGGAAACCTGTGCTGGAGCAGGTGTGGATTCTCCCATGTTGCCAGTGACTCTGGCTGTCCTTCCCAGTGGACCAGTACGCGCGTGTGTTCTTCACCCGCCACTCGGACTTGCTTGCTGTCAAGGATGGCCCTTGGAGCGTGTTCCGCCTGCAAAATCTCGTTAGTGGGAGGTAGTTCAGAGCTTACGGGGACCTCTGCGCCATGTGCTCGTTTCAGGAGGGACAGATGGACCACTGAGTGAATTTTGCTCGTCGACGGCAAGTCCAGCTTGTAGGCGGCAGCACCAACCTTCGCCAGTATCTTGTACGGCCCGTAGTAGCGGAACACTAGCTTCTGAAATGGCCGCTGAGCAATCGAAGTCTGGATAAACGGCTGCAATTTGAGCAGGACGAAATCGCCAACTTCGAAAGACCTGTCTGTCCTGCGCCGATCGGCTTGTGCTTTCATTCTGTCTTGAGCCTTCTTGAGCTGTTGCTGGAGGAGCTCGATCATAACTTCCCTTTCATCGAGCCAGGCTGCCAGGTCGGGCACCGTGCACTCGTCTATTTGGGCCACTCCAAACTCCCGCGGCAAGTGCCCATATATGACCTCAAACGGGGTTCTCCCCAGCGATGAGTGAAAGGAGGTGTTATACCAGAATTCTGCAAGCGCCAACCATTTCGCCCAATTCCGCGGGCAGGCATGAACTGCACATCGGAGGTATGTCTCAAGACACTGGTTCACCCGTTCGGTCTGGCCATCAGTCTGCGGATGATACGAGGAGCTCATGCGGAGTTCCGTGCGACAGAGCTTGAAAAGTTCCTGCCAAACGTTGCTAGTAAAGATCCGGTCCCGATCTGAAATCAAAGCCAAGGGTAACCCGTGCAACCGGAAGATCTCTCGCATGAACACCTTGGCCACTTGCAATGCTGTAAATGGGTGTGTGAGGGGCACGAAATGGGCATACTTCGAGAACTTGTCCACCACAACCAAGATGACGTCGTATCCACCAGACTTGGGCAGCCCCTCGATGAAGTCAAGAGAGACAACTGACCAAGGTTTCTGTGGAATCGGAAGAGGTTGGAGAAGCCCAGCAGGAGAAATCCGTTCTGTTTTGGCTTGTTGGCAGACGATAGAGTCACGGACGAGCTTTTTCACTTGATTCTTCAGTCCCTTCCAAGCGAACAACCTCTTGATCCTGTTGTAGGTAGCATGAAACCCAGAATGGCCTCCTGCTGCACTCGCGTGGAGCGAGTTGATCAGTTGCTGTTGAATTGATGTGTCTTCCCCAATCCAAACTCTGCCTTTGAAGCGGAGGACCCCGTCCTGTAAAGTAAATTCCGGTACACTGGCCGGGTCCAAGGCCAAGCTTGTGAGCTTTTGCGTGGCATTGGTGTCCGACTGGTAACTATTCTTGATCGCTTCCAGCCATGCTGGCTTGCACAGGGAAATTGCAGCCATCTCACCTTCCTCTGAATGATCACGACGTGACAGTGCATCGGCTGCGCGGTTTGTGAGCCCGGCTTTGTACTGGATGACAAATTGGAGCCCCACTAGCTTCGTGAACGCACGCTGCTGAATTGGTGTGTGCAGGCGTTGGTCTGTCAAGTGCAGCAAGCTTTTTTGATCTGTTCGCACGACAAATTCTGCATGCTGCAAGTATGGTCTCCAGCGATCCACTGCTAACAGCAGAGCGAGACATTCCTTCTCATAAGCTGACAGTCCCAGATTTCTTGGTGATAATGCTTTACTAAGGTACGCGATCGGGTGTGAGTTCTGCATGAGCACCGCCCCAATGCCTGTGCCGCTGGCGTCGGTCTCGACAACAAACTGCTTGCTGAAATCCGGGAGTGCCAACACAGGGGCTTCGACAAGCGCTTGCTTCAGAGCGTGAAATGCCTCGTCAGCCGTCGGGGTCCAGACAAAGAGCGTGTTCTTCTTGAGAAGATCTGTCAGTGGCTTCGAGATCACTCCAAAGTTTCTGACGAACTTCCTGTAATAGCCTGCGAGCCCTAAGAATCCCCTGAGCTGCTTCACGGTCTGAGGAACCGGCCAGTTCTGAACAGCCTGGACTTTTGTTTTGTCTGTAGCAACCCCTTCTTTGCTGACGTAATGTCCGAGATAACTGATGTTCTGCTGTGCGAAGGAGCACTTAGACAACTTGACATAGAACTGGTTTTCCTTTAACAGCTGGAGCACTTGAGCTAGCAGAGCCCGATGCTGCTCTATGGTTTCTGTGAATACCAAGATGTCGTCCATAAAAACCATGACTCCTTTGCGAAGTACTGGGGACAGCACTGTGTTCATCGTCCCTTGGAAAGTTGCTGGAGCATAGGCAAGGCCATACGGCCTCACTTTAAACTGGAAGTGGCCCATATGCGTTTTGAATGCTGTCTTGTGCTCATCTGCAGGAACCAATCGAATCTGGTGGTACCCCGCGCGTAAATCGAGCTTCGAAAACCAACATGCTCCTGCGAGTTCGTCAAGCAACTCGTCAATCACTGGCATTGGATAGGTTGTTTTCAGCGTGATCGCATTGAGGTGCCTGAAGTCCACACAAAACCGCCACGTCTGGTCTTTTTTCTTCACTAAGAGGACCGGCGATGAGAAAGGACTGAGACTGCTTGTTATGAACCCTTTTGCAAGCATGTCTTTGACTTGTGCTTCAATCTCGTTCTTTTGCTCCGGAGTGTATCTGTATGGACGTATATTGACTGGTTTTGTTCCCGGCAGAAGGGGAATAGCATGATCCCATTCTCTGTGCTGAGGCAGTGTAGTTGGCTCCTGGAAGACCTCTTGGAAGGTGTCAAGTACTTGCTGAATCGACTCTGGCACAGGTATTACCTCCACTTTGTCTTCACTAATACACAACATCACCACATGAGCTATCGACTTGGTGTGCTCCCAATCTTGCAATTCTGTAACTGAGACTGCCTCCACTGTCTGTTGTGTCCCTGTCAGGCCTTGGAGAAGTATACTAACCCCTTTGTGCTGAAACTGCAGTGTTTTCTCTGTCCAGTCGACCCTCATCGGTCCACATTGCTCCAACCAGTCCATGCCAATCACCATGTCATAACAGCCCAGTGATAGTACGCGCAGATCGGTGGTAAACTCGTGCCCTTGCGTTGCCCAATGACAGCCGGGGACATATCCGGAGCATGAGAGCAACCCTCCATCTGCAATCTTCACAGACACCGGGGTCATTTGTTGCACTCGATCCGTGAAATTAGCTGCCACTTCTTCACTGATAAAGCTGTGGGAGCTACCCGAGTCCACGAGGATCAGGACGTCTTGCCCATCGATCCTGCCAATCAAACGCACCGTGCGCGGCGTGGTCTGTACGGTAGTCCCCGGTTTGGAGATAGACATCAGCACCTCTTCGTCTGAGTCCAGTTCTGCATCTTGTCTGTCCCGAACTTCAGCTTGCAGTAATTCCAGCAGCTCTTCAACGATGTGCAGTAGGACTGTGGCAGCACACTGGTGGCCTTCGCCCCAGCGCTCCCCACATTTGAAGCAAAGCCCGCGCGCCCGTCGGTAGTTGCGCAGTGCTGCCACTCGGTCATCGCCGCGGCCTGGATCGGGACGGCGATCTGCAGCCCGAGCTGCGTCCAGTGCCCTCCGATCTTCAGCCGCTGCAGGAGGTGCAGGTAGCAAGACTCGGGGTGGAGGTGGTGCCACCATAGCCGCGACCGGCCGCACTGGCGGGAGCGGCATTGCTGGATCATAGCGCTTGTACTCTCGTCGCGGTAACGCTTCCACCAGTTCTTCCTGCAAGACAGCCAGAGAAAAGGCAGAGTCCAATGTTTGGGGACGATGCAAGACCACGCCTGCTCTTATCTCAGGACGTAAACCATCAAGGAATTGTGTAGTAAAGTAAACCGCATCAAAACTGGGATTATGAGCAAGGATTTGATGCATCAATTCTTCAAATACACCCATATACTCTGCGACCGACCCTGTCTGTTTCAGCATGTTAAACTGACGGAGATGCATTTGGTACTGATCACGACCAAATTTCTCACTCAGAGCAGTACAGAGACCCTCCCAGGTGAAGGATCTGCTGTCTGACTCGTGCAACTGAAGCCAGCGCGCTGCGGTGCCTGTGAAGTGCAGGGTTGCCACGCGAACCCAGAGATCCTTCTGAATCCCATATACATCGAAGTATTTTTCGCATCTGGTTTTCCAGAATTGTGGGTTCTCGCCGTCGAACCGGGGAAAATCCAGTTTCGGCAACGCCCAGTGCGCCTGATGCGCAGGGTGTGTGTGCTGTGCGCCATGCGGTGATCCCCAGCCAGTAGTGCGATCTAACTTCAAACCCCTAGATGAAGAATTTTCAGGTGGAGAAGGGAACGCACCCTTGACCGGAGGCGGCTGTAGGGTGGTGACCACCCCGTGAGCCAGACCCCCGGAGTTGTAGACGTCGCCGTGGCCATCGGGCCCGTGGTGCATGAGATCGGCGGCCGCCGGAGGCGGTGCCGTCCGCCCCACCGCGTCCTCCGTCGTGGGATCCGGAGTCGCGAGCGCCGGGTGAAGCGTGATTCGTCCCACTTGGGTACGCAGCTCGTCGAGCTGCTGTTGCAGGTTGGTGACGGCGGGCCGCCAAAGCTCGAGTGACGCCTGGATCGCCTCCAGCCGGGCGTCGTTGGCCGCACGCCCCTCGTTGACCGATCGGATCAGATCCGCCAACTGCGTCTCCATCGCCGCCGCCTGCGCCGCCTGCTTGGTCTGGTAACGAGGCTTGGGGTAGGCGGTCTCCGGATCGTCTGGACCTCTGATACCACTTGTAACGATCCTGATCTAGGAAGACAAGGTAGATGGTAGGGATGGAGATCGAGAGAGGGAAGAAGGAGGCCAGAGGAGAAGAACAGCTTCTCGATTCAGGTCTGTAGATATTTTCCCCTTCCCACACACAGCCGTGGGGATTAAGTACACGCGGTCGCAGCCGCTCACACCCGCTCACACCCACACCGCAACTACTCCCTTCCTTGGGTCCCATCTGCCAGCGCTCCAGTCACTCGTTCCACCTGGATCCCGCCGTCTGGTGCGTCTGGTTCGTCAGGGCCCACTGGTGGCAGTGGGACCGCCCTGTCAGTCGGGACAGTGTGTCATGTATCATAGTACGTGTGGTGGATGTGGCTTCTAGTCCTTGTGATTGGCATTGCAATGCCCAAAAGGCTTTGTACCCGACTTATTTGCCGCTTGTTCTTAATGCAATGATACACATGCTTATGCGTATTCTAGAAAAGCCCCGCTTTAATTTGCGGGCCATTGTCTTTTGTCTTGTTTCAAGGAAAAAGAACTTCAAACATCTTATATTGATGAACAGAGGGAGTACATTCCAACGAACATAGGAAGGAGGAGGAAATACACCACAAGAATACACACGAACGAACATATAGGAAGTCTCGATGCAGTGCCAGGCGTGGAAGCTACCAGTATTACACGGCCTGGCGAGCATAAGGATTCTGGGACGGGTGAAACGCAGTCGCGCTACCGCGGCGTCACACGCGCCAGGAGCGGGGTCTTCATCACCTTGAAGAACCCATCCAGCTCTGTGAGGTCGACGCCTACCCCCGCCGGCGGCGCCCACTCGAACTCACGTACGAGCGCCGTGACGAAGCTTTTGACGTGCATCGTGGCGAGCCCTCCTCCCGGGCTCGCCCTCCGCCCTGCGCCGAACGGCATCATCTTGATCTCCTTCGGCCCCGGCACAAGGCCCACGCCCTCCCCCTCGCCCCCAGCGAGGAAGCGCTCCGGACGGAACGTGTCGGGGGTCCGTCCACGCATTCTTGTCCCTGCCAATCTCGCCCAGGTTGAAGTGCGCCCGCATCCCCTCTGCCGGCACGGCGGCGGCGCATGCAACGACTGCGGCGACCGCCTGATCTGGGACGTCCCGCATCACGAACGGAATCGGCGGGTGGAGCCGAAGGCTCTCGAGCACGACGGCGCGCATGTACTTCATCTGTCGGACGCGTGCCTCGGACAGTGCGCCCTCCACGGTGTCCACCTCGCGGCGGATGTTGTTCTGCACCTCCGGCTGGAGCACGAGGTGGGCGAGGGTCCACTCCATGCTGGACACCACGGTCCCTGGCCCAGCACCGAGGAACTCCGAGACAAGGCTCCCCATCTCATCGTCTGTGAGAGGGCGCAGGGCCTTGCCGCCGGCTGTGTCGTCGTCGTCGACGGGGACGCGGACGTGGAGGAGCGAGCAGGTCTAGATATGCCGGCAGGCCACCACTGAGCCCGAGATGACGGTTGGCGTTCCGTCGTGCGTTGATCAGAGGGAGAAAAAGCTCAGCCTGCCTGCCTCGGAAGGCGAGGAACCGGCGCCACTGCCTCTAGTGCAGCAGCTTCGCCGTCTTGGAGCCGGCAAAATCCTTGGTGCCATCAACGGCCAGCACAAAGGCCTGGAGCAAGTCACGCATGGCGCGAACGTGGCCCTCGTCCACGCCGCTACCGAAGCAGGTGCGAGCCACCAGCGGAAACACGGCCGTGTTGAGGATGTCGCGGACGACAATCTCGCCACCGCACCGGACGCGGAGGTCAGCAACGAGGGCATCCATGGCCTCGAGGCGCAGCGGGTCCATGTGTCCAAGACTAGACGGGTGGAGGACCGCGGCGTTGAGGGTGCACCGGAGAGCGCGCCAATGCGGGCCGTAGGGCACGGACGTGAGGTTGTCACTGTGACTGCGGCGACGCCCGCTGACCAGGGCCACGGGGAATATGTTCAGCGGTCGGTTGCAGAAGGCATCAGCGTGGTCCATGAGCGCCCGGCGGGCGATGCTAGGGTCGCGGATCTCGATGATGGGCTGTTGACCGTCGTGGACGGCCGAAGCCCAAGCACGACGCCGGAAGACGGCAACTGCGCTGATGCAGAACAGAAGAGAAAGTAGCAACACAGGTAGCATGAATTCTATGGTCTGTATCTGTATGTGCCTGCCTACCCCCCTGGATATCGGTTGAGATGCTGCTGAGTTTATATAGACAGATAGCTATATGTTGCCCACAGCAGTCGCCATGGTGGCATGCATGTTTTATACTAGTACTTTTTTTTTCCAAAAAAGGCAGCATCACGTTGATACAATCGCAAGAGCTCACAACCGACCTTTGCGTAGTTAGGATGCACGTATAGCCACATAACAAAAAGAAAACAAAAGTTGGCACAATATATAGGCCTCGCTACCAGAATATGGCGGTTTGCCGTGTGCCATGGACTTTGCCGAAACCATTCTCAAGACCCCAGTAGGTCCATGTCATTTATTTCAACATGGCATCCCATCTCGGTTACAGCTTATCCTCCTTCCCACCCTTGCCGGCGGTGGCCTCAATGCTCACATAAACACATCCCGTTTGAATATGGTCAATCCTAAGATATGTCTCTCTCTCGGCTTAAGATGAGAAATCTGCTTTCTTTTTTTCCCTGCGAGGTTTTGGCGAGGTGTGCATGTGCGGTTATAGATGGTTTCTCTCGTCTCTAATCTGGTTTTGCTGAGGTGTTCATTTCCAATTCGGATTGGCAGCGATAAAAAAGAAAGACGGATCATGAGCTATTTCTCAAGGTTGCACCCTAAATATCATTTTAAAATGGATAATAGATAAAAATAACATCATATTAAGATTCTACACATTTTTCTAATCCAATTCCATATATAACTTGTTAAAATTAGAATTAGGGTTTAAAAGATATGGATATTTTTGAAAAGCATTTGATATGGACTGCGGGTTGATTAACCCAAATATCACAATGTTTTCTGCAAACAGCGGAACATTTTTCTGGACTCACTTAAACCATGACCACGGGTTGATTTGAAGAACTAGTCGGGTGTTTTCTAGAAAATGCAACACATTTTTCTAGAGTCACTTTTTTTTTGAGGGGTTTTTCTAGAGTCACTTAAACCTGGACCGCGGGGTGATAACGGCCTAAGGCCCAAACAGGCCCATGTGCGGGATACATGAAAAAAAGACCGAATCGTTACAACGGGTTGATTCATAAAAAAATCAGGGACCTTTGTACAAAAGTGCATGATTTTTTTTTTTTGAAAAGAAAGCCTACCGGCACTTTTATTTATATCGTGGCAGAGTTACATCATGAAGTACAAGAGGTAATAAGAATTCAGGAGTAACATCCACCCAAACATAGCTAGTTTTAGAATCATAACAATTCCTAGCCAAGAAATGTGCCAACCCATTCGCTTCCCTGGGACAAAAACTGAAAGATATTGATGTAACACCATGAGCCAAGTGAAAGCAGTCCGCAAGTAATGCTGAGTTAGGTCCTCGAATATCCATATTACCATTGCAAGCCTCCATCAATTCCAAACAGTCAGATTCAACTTCGACTCTTGAGCATCCAATCTCAGAGATCATTTGGAGCCCTCGTCTTATTGGCAGTGTCTCAGCAGCCTGTGCATCATGTGCGTGATCAAACATCTCAGAGGCTCCCGCTATCGCTTCTCCTCTGCAGTTACGCAAAATCGCTGCTACTGCACCCGTACCGTCGCCGAAAAAACATGCATCTGTATTCATCTTGTACATACCCGGTTGTGGTTTTTGCCATGTCTTTTCCGGATTCAAAACAGTTTGCCTCGGTGCATGATTACTAGTGATCGCTTGGATTGCGAAAGCTGAACTCGAGGGCTGTTTGATCGATTCCCCCTTCACAGCTTCCCGGCGCTCCCACCAAATATACCACGCAGCTACAGCCACAGTTTCTTGAAGTCCCAACTGTCCAAGAACCGGAGATTTTCTCTGCGGAAGACGCAGAATCTCTTCTAACACCACAGACCCCGAGCGATCACAACTGAGAGCCCTATGAACCACTTCCTTTAGTCCCAAAGAATCCCACACTTTGCGAGCTCGTGGACAAGTGAAAACCAAATGCCGGATGTCTTCAGGCCCCTCTGGACAAATCGGACATTGGGGGCTAACTTTAATATGTCTATTATGCAAAATGCATTTTCCTGGAACCACCCCATGGAGCGCTCGCCAAACAAAAATCTTAACTTTACTGGGCACATGTAACTTCCACAGGACCTCCCACACAGGATTATCTCTTGATGTTTTTGTTTGCTGTCGGCCAAACCTTGATCCAAATTGGTGCTCCCATTCAAGGTAGTAAGCTGATTTAACTGAGAAGCAATAAGATTTTGTTGCATGCCAAGCGATAAAGTCCAGTGATAAGTGCTCGGACAAAGGGATTTTCAGAATTCTGTCCGTGTCTAAAGGCAACAAAATACTCCTTATAAGATCTTCATCCCACATATTTGTGATTGGGTCAATAAGATCTTCCACTTTCTCCACTAGAGCTTGACCTCTACTGGTTAATTAGACCTTCCTAGTAGGGCTTGATGGTATCCATGGGTCACTCCAAATATTTATTTGAGATCCAGTACCAACTCTCCTAATATTACCCCTCTTGAAAGTATGTAAACCAGCTACAATACTTTGCCACGTGAAAGAAGAGCCCTTCTTTGTCCCTGCTTTTAACAAATTCCTGCCTGGATAGTACTTAGCTCTAAGTACCTTTGCACATAAAGTATCCGGATGAGTAATAAGTCTCCAGCTTTGTTTTGCAAGCATAGCAAGGTTGAAAGCATGTAAGTCACGAAAGCCCATTCCACCTTTGCATTTGGGCAAACACATATGCCACCATGCAAACCAATGCATCCTCTTTTGCTCTTCCGTGTCACCCCACCAGAAACTAGCCATGGCATCCGTGATCTCCTTACACACTTTTTTTGGGATCTTGAATACTGCCATAGCAAAAACAGGGATAGATTGAATTACAGCTTTCAATAAGATTTCCTTACCACCCATAGACAGAATCTTTTCCTTCCAGCCTTTCAGACGATTAATAATTCTTTCAACCAAATACTCAAAGCTTTCACTCTTCTCAAGGCAAATCATTGATGGTAAACCCAGATATTTATCTGATATAGCCTCAGTCATAATATTCAATTCCGCACATACTTGAGCCTTCACTTCCACATCAACATTTGAACTGAAAAATATGCTACACTTCCCTTCACTAACCAATTGGCCAGAACTTGCACAATATTCATCTAGCACTTGTCTCAATGAGGTTGCATTAGTCATATCTGCTCTCATAAGGATTAGGGAATCATCGGCAAATAATAAAATGGGAAACTGATGGTGCATTTCTGCACACCCGAACACCTTCAATGCCATGAACCTCCTCTTTTTGAGCCAAAGCACTTGACAAACCTTCTGCACAAATCAGGAAAACTTATGGTGATAGAGGGTCCCCCTGACGGAGTCCCCTAGTAGGCACAAAACCTTCAGTCTCTTGGTCATTAAATCTCACCTTGTACTTCACCGAAGTCACACAGGCCATAAGCAAATCAACAATGTTTCTGTGGACGCCCAACTGTACTAGCATTCTATCCAAGAATTTCCATTCCACGCGATCATATGCTTTGTGCATGTCCAACTTTACAGCACAATATCCCACCTTCCCCTTCTTCTTGTTTTTTATGGTATGCAAACTCTCATATGCAAGAAGAATGTTGTATGTGATGAGTCTGCCTGGTACAAAAGCACTCTGGACAGGAGAAATTATATCATCTAAGAAAGATTTGAGTCTGAAGGCTATCATTTTTGAGATCACCTTATACAGAACATTACAAAGACTATTGGGTCTATACTGAGTGATCTTTTCAGGCTCATCCACCTTTGGGATTAGAACAATCACTGTATCATTCCATCCCTCGGGTATCACTTTGTTATTAATGGCATTAAGGACTTCTGTAGTCAATGTATCACCAAGTATATGCCAACACTTTTTGAAAAATACCGCATGTAGCCCATCAGTACCTGGAGCCTTCATATCACCTATCGAAAAAAGTGCCTTTTTTACCTCCTCTGCAGTGTAGGGCTTCATCATCTCCTCATTCATGTCATCAGTAACACGAGGTACAACTTTTGCAATAAGGTTTGGGTCAGGCTCATCAATCTCCGTGGAAAATAGACCAGCAAAATACTGTAATATCAAAGGATTTAAATAGGCCGTATCTTCTCTCCACACACCCTGGTCATCTTTCAATTTATTTATTCTGTTACGCAGCCGGCGGGCAGACGCAAAGTTCTAGAAATATGAAGTATTTCTGTCTCCGTAACTGAGCCAATTTATTCGACTTCTCTGCGCCCAGTATAACACCTCTTGCTGCAGCAGCCACTCAATCTCACCAGCAAGCTCCTTCTGCCTTGTCAAATTTTCAGGCGATAGAACAGCACGTGTTACTGTCTCCAACTCACGTTGTATCTGTTTCAGTTTCTTTGTTGAGTTTCGTAACACCGTTTTGTCCCAATGATGCATGTAGGGCCTTATGGACATATGCAAGTTTCCCCGCCAAGTCTGGTGGACCCTGTGAACCTGAGGCTTGCCATGCCTCCTCCACAACTTCTCTGAATTTCACCTCTTTAAGCCAGCGAGCTTCAAATCGCATCAATCTCGGCCCAAATGTTTCCTGCGTTGCACTTTCATCCATGGAAACTAGTAAAGGCCTATGATCAGACTTGTGGTATTCCAGGTGCTCCACTATTGCTGCCGGGAATAAGTTATTCCACTGCTCGTTTGACACCGCTCTGTCTAGCCGTTCTCGAATTAGGCCGCGATGCCACGTAAATCTGTCTCCAACATAGCCAAGATCAGACAAATTACAATCATCTAGGGCCTCTCTGAATGAAGTCATGAATGGAATTGGTCTGGGATTTCCACCCTCCTTTTCAAAACTGTACATTATTTCATTCATGTCGCCCACAACCATCCAGGGCATGTCCACCATCGCATGCAACTCTCTCAGACGCTGCCATGTTCGATGTTTTTCTGCCCACTTCGGTTCGCCATATAGACCTGTCAGACGCCAAAATTTGTCTCTTCCACTACCCACAAAAACATCAATGAAGTTCTCTGTTTTATCTCGTAACGAGATTGGTATCTCTTTTTTCCAATATAGAATTAAACCACCGCTCCGGCCATAGCTCCGGACAACATACTTATGATCCATCTTAAGGCGCCGACGTAAACACTCTGCAGGATATACAAAAGTGCACGATGGACGAGAAGAAATGCTCCTTCCTTTATTAGGGCTCCCTCGTAAAGAAATATAAGATCGTTTAGATCACTATATTAGTGTGTGTATATATATATACTAAAAAATAAGTCTGAGCGCGTTATTGGTTAGCGTACGCTCCGGCCGCCTGACCCAATCAAACTACTACGCTAATTAGGCCGAACCATCCCCTGTCCCACACGCCTCCGTGACCGCGTGTGGAAAATTCCACTAACGTTTGCTTACTTTTCCAAGCATTAAATATAAGCCACGTGATTTTTACCATTACCACGTGTTCACTTTATTTACGTTTTTTAACAACCACTGGCACAAATGCCCGTGCGTCGCAACGGGAGAAATTTTTACACGTCTCATGCCTCAGTAAATTCTGCTCATCCTCATGTCCTCGTCTCTGTCTGCGCTCCTTATAATTTCATTTTAATTAGAGAGCTTTCCTTCCTTATTTCTCTGACTGGTTTTCATCCTTATTCCTTACACCTCTTCCTTATTTTGTCTCAATTCCTTTCCTTCCCTTTCTTATTCTCTCTCAATTTCCTTCCTCCCTTTTCCCTTGCATGCCGGGAATTAGCAAGAGCGAGACCATCTCTCATAGCCATCACGTCTATGGTGATCACGGCTGCTGCAAATGGAATGAATTTACACCGAGCCGCCAGAAAATTACCTCTATCATCCCTGAGTATGGCCGCCGTAGCTCCAACTCCTTCGTCTGGGAAAAATACTGCATCAACATTTAGTTTAGTGAAACTCTTGTTTGGCTTACACCACCTGGGTTTGACAAGACCGAAAGTGACCATCTCCATGTTGGCGGAACCGCTTCGTTGTGCGTATTTTTTCTGCAGATCCACCACAAGTACCAACCTCCGACTGCTATCACTTGTTGGAAAATCAAAGTTGGATGTATAGCTAGGTCTTCCTCCGAAAGAGATAAGATGTATTCGAATATAACAGAACCATGTCTGTCCACTGGGAAAGTGTGATCAATGAGCTGTATCACTCCAGGACAGGTCCACAGGACTTGCGCGTTTGTGCACATGAACAGTAGATGTCGGATGTCCCCTCCCCTTGATGACAAATAGGGCATGCTCTGTTTGACCCGATATGCCTATAGGTATTGCTCGGAGAGGAATAATTTTTTGCAGAACTCTCCATCCAAAAATCTTAACCTTACATGGAATTTGAAGTTTCCAAAGATTATTCCAGACAGACAAAGGGGTAGAGACACCAGGTCGCTTTATCATGTTTGCATGCACCCGGAAAGTATGTATCCAGTCCTCACTTCAGACTGAAAAAATCCTATTCTATTTGAGTGCCATGCTTATCCACTGGGTTAATATGCTCCTTAGTAAGTAGCTCATCATCCCATGTCCCACTCACTGGATCTATTAGCTCACATGTTAAGAATTTGAAATGCGTCTAGAAAAAAGTCTTACATTTTAATGGGCCGGCCGGCGTGATACTGGTACACCATCAGAGCAGTTTACATATTTTTTTGAGGTGAATCAGAACAGTTACATGCGTTTGATTGTAAACCGAATTGTTGTTGGGCCGTCCTTTGACATGTCTCACCTGGCATTTGACACACTGCACGCATGCATCCGTAGCTTAATTAGAGAGCTTTTCCTTCCATATTTCTCTGATCTGACTGATTTCTATCCTTACATTCCTTAACACCTCTTCCTTATTTTGTCTCATTTTCTTCCTTTTTCCTTGCACGTCTTCCTTATTCTTTGTCTCCATTCCTTTCCTTTCCTTCTTTCTTTGTCGCAATGCTTTCATTCCTCCTTTGCATATTAATTCCTAAGACGACTCCTTAATACCAGGAATCTTAAAAACATATATAAATTGGAAGATTTTTATGTAAGGGGGCGAGGTGGGATTTTGTATAGCATCGGAGCTGTGCAACGTTGATGGGCCGGCCCATAGTCTTTTATTTGGAAAAAGAGGGTAAGGTTGGACTAATAGACGGACCAAACCTATTTTGATCCACAAGGCGACCTAGTCTGGTTGGCCGGGTCTTGTAGGTAGTGAACGTGAGGTCGCGTGTTCAAATCCCCCATCAACCACTATTTTTTTGTCGCGTACAGGTAGGCTGATCAGCGCGTCGCAGAAGGCCCAGGTGGGTGCGTGGGCCGGGCCAGATGTTGAAGTGCGGACTACAGCAGGGCGAAAACAGAAAAGTTGCCACATGTATTGCGGATTGATTTTAAATAATGTCAGGGGGTATTTAGCAAAAACGCCGCGACGGTGAACCCGACAGAAACAATGCGTGCTTTATTAGTAGGTAAAGATGACCTCTAGAGTTCTCACATGTACTAATTTATTACTAGATTTTAGCATGTTTTTACTAGGTTTAGCAGGCGACGGATTGAACCATCACTAATTTTTTGGTTGGTAAAACATTTTCTTTCATTACCATCTACTCCATCCTTTTTACTACAAACAATTAGTGAGCAAGGCACATGTAGTAATTCATTACTACTCCCTCCGTTTCTAAATATAAGACATTTTAGAGATTCCACTATGAATTACATACGGATGTATATAGTCCTATTTTAGAGTGTAGATTCACTCATTTTGCTCCGTATGTAGTCCATAGTGGAATCTCTAAAAGGTCTTATATTTAGGAACAGAGGGAGTCGATGTTAGCATGGAATTACTAGGTTTAGGAGTCAATGGATCGAACCACCCGTAATTCATTGCTTGGTAAAGTATTTTGTCCTTTACCATCTATTCTATCTTTTTTACTACCATTAATTAGTGAGTTTAGAAGCGGAGCGTACGGGCACCGTGGGTAGGATGGTAACCAAATTAAATTCATTACTATTTTCTTCAACCGGTTTTACCTTCAGTTAAATAGCGGAGGGGAAGCCTAGCGCCACCGTGTGTGTGTGTGTCTATATATATATATATATATATATATATATATATATATATATATATATATATATATACTAGCAAAAATGCCCGTGCGTTGCAACGGGAGAATTTTTTTGATGTGAATACCTAAACGTCCACCAGCGAGGCACGATAACTTCCGGATGGTGCCACCGGCCGACGCCCGGGAGGCGCACGCCGAGGCATGGAAGAGATGCATATTAGCCATACATTAATCACGAAATGAGCCTTAACACCAGTGGTAAGGAAAACTTAGTTCTCCATAATCTGAAATCTACACTTGCGGTTGTCGCTTAGTCGTCTTTGCACCATGGCGGCCCGACTTTTCAGTAGAAAAAGAATAGCTCCGACGGGTGTTGTATTGGTGTGCTTTCGGCTAGACGCAGCGGGTGCTCCAGCTTGCAACGTCACGTCCCGCCTGCAGCAGCATCAGTCGAGCTCGAAATGTCGCCCGTGCCGCATCAGGTACCCTCGATCGAAGCTGCATGTAGATCAATCAGGTATTTTTTTAGAATAAAGTGAAATCTGATCCCAGCAAATACGACGTGAATTAAAAATATTTATGTACGCAGTTTCGAAACCAAACGCCTGCAGCACTGAAAATATTACAATGTGTCGCCCAGTCACAGAAAAATCACAATGAAAAGAAGCATAAGGCTATGTTTGATATAGCAAAGTATCGCAATAACCAGAATAATGAAAAACTGCAGTATTTTAGCCCATTGTTGTAAGATACCAGGGTTTGGCTAGACTCATTGATGTAAAAATGAGTTTTAGCTAGCTAGACGCGTGCAACCGATTGGCCATGCACATTTACCATCCATCCGCATGCACAAACTGAATGATGCACGGCCATACGCATGGCTTATAGCTTCCCAAGGGACGTCTTCATATCCACATTATTTATTGTGAACTGTAACCGCAAGGCCATCATCGTGTCCCTTCTGTACTTCTGTCTCATTATGCATCTCATCCCGCCGTGCGCATGTGCTTCTCTGCAGCCCATCCACCATGACACATTTGTTCCAACCTTTTGTACTTCTACCTCATCTCGTCCCGCCGTGCGTATGTGCTTCTCTGCAGCCCATCCACCATCACAACGTTTCATGGTTGCCATGAGGCATACTCCCACGAGCCAATCATACCTTTTCATTGTTGGATTTCTTTTGTTCCTTATTTGCAAGTGCAGCCACCGTACTTTGTTGGGCCTCTTTTTTTTTCTTATTTGCAAGTGCAACCACCGAATCGACATCTCATCCCCCTTTTGTTATTTCTCAACAAGTGCCTTGTTGATTATCCGGACAACTAACAGCGTATATAAACCGATAAGATTTGACATAAAGGGGCAAGGTGGTACTATTCTATACCCGTCAAATTATTTTTGGCTGATCCTACAAGCTGAGGAGGCCCATCAGCACATCCTTGTGACCCATTATAGTGATGTACGCAGGTGGCGGAGAGAGGGTTCGGTCCAAAGCCTCGACACGCACAGTTTTATTTTACCAATGTTTAATGTTTAACATAACTTCTGGCTAGCCAGTTGGTTACCAGGGGTAGGTAGTTATGTGTGAGGTTTCGAGTTCGAGTTTATTTGTAGGCAATATTTTTTCTAATTGTAAGAGCGAGCGCAGGGCGCCCAGATCGCCTATTAGCTGCTGCTATTGGTTCTCGTACATGAAAATTTTAATACCACCTCGTGTATGTATAAACGTATGGAAAAAAAATCATGGCTAGAACGTTTCTTTTTTCCAAATAAATATCAACTTTTTTCAAAAAAAAAATTGCGTTTGAAATTTTTAAAAAATATTCAGATCTGCTGCTGCCACCCATTCTTAAGGTTTAGCGCAGCCTGTTAGACACTAACCATCAGCAGCTCTGCTGGATAGCAGCGCGTGTTCACAAGCAGTAGGTCTCGTGTTCGATTCATTGCAAATGCACAATTTTTTTGGCGATTTTTACAGTACCACACTCGCTCCTGGGCCGGCCGGCCCAGTTGGACTCCCAGGAGGAGCGGACGTACAGAGCGAGCCCTACCTGGGCCTGGGCTTTCAGCTCGCAGAGCCAGCCAGAAACGTGCGGACGTGAAAAGTCCACTCACGGGCGGGGCGTATACAAAATTAGTACCACCTCGGATAGTATAAGAAAAATATGATATGGGTAAAGACGTAAACTCATGGGAAGAAGCGTATTGTGACGGTGAACCCACGGAGTCAATCCGTGCTTTATTATTAGGGATCGCCTATTAGCTGCTGCTATTGGTTCTCGTACATGAAAATTTTAATACCACCTCGTGTATGTATAAACGTATGGAAAAAAATCATGGCTAGAACGTTTCTTTTTTCCAAATAAATATCAACTTTTTTCAAAAAAAAATTGCGTTTGAAATTTTAAAAAAATATTCAGATCTGCTGCTGCCACTCATTCTTAAGGTTTAGCGCGGCCTGTTAGACACTAACCATCAGCAGCTCTGCTGGATAGCAGCGCGTGTTCACAAGCAGTAGGTCTCGTGTTCGATTCATTGCAAATGCACAATTTTTTTGACGATTTTTACAGTACCACACTCGCTCCTGGGCCGGCCGGCCCAGTTCGACTCCCAGGAGGAGCGGACGTACAGAGCGAGCCCTACCTGGGCCTGGGCTTTCAGCTCGCAGAGCCAGCCAGAAACGTGCGGACGTGAAAAGTCCACTCACGGGCGGGGCGTATACAAAATTAGTACCACCTCGGATAGTATAAGAAAAATATGATATGGGTGAAGGCGTAAACTCATGGGAAGAAGCGTATTGTGACGGTGAACCCACGGAGTCAATCCGTGCTTTATTATTAGGGAAAGATATATACCCCATTCTAAGGTTCACTAGTCATTGGTAGTAATATGGGGAGAATAGATGGTAATGAATTACTACATATGCTTTACCAAGCAATTAATCCCTTGGCTCGTACACCTAGTAAAATCATGCTTATATGTATTAATGAATTACTACATGTGCTTTGCTCTCAAATTGTTAGCAGTAATAGGGATAGAATAGATGGTAATAAATAACTACATATAATTTGGGAATCAATGAATCTGTCGGCTCGTACACCTAGTAAAACCATGCTTATATGTAGTAATGAATTACTACATGTGCTTTGCTCTCAAATTGTTAGCAGTAAAAGAGGATGGTAATGAACGAAAAATGTTTTACCAATGAAAAAAATTAGAGATGGTTCCTGACGCCTGGTAAACCTAGTAAACAACATGCTGATATGTAGTAAGTAACAAATTACTACCTGTACTCTTTTCGTTGTAAAGTACACTTGAGAATAGAAAAAATGAAAAATGGTGTGTGAGCAGTAACCCAATTAATATTGTTACTATTTTCCCATAGCTTATTACTACACACCCTAATTATGTGACGGATGGAGAAGCTATAGGTGCAGCAGTAACCAGATCAACTCGATTACTATATTCTCGGTTTGATTTGACTATCATGCACAAGAAGAAAAGGTGGTTATTCCCAGCAAAGGCATCTATAGTAATCGTTTTCCTACCGTTACGATGCTTTCAAAGATTTAAGCACTTAGGCGGAAGATATGTATGTATATATATAGAGTGGGACTATTCTGCAACCCCCTCTAGAGTTCCTAAATAAGCTTATTTAGAAACCACCTCCACTCCTACCTGTTTCTTTTCCCGAAGGGCAGCGAGCGAGGGAGCGAGTGGCGCGGTAGCGCCGGGAGGGAGCGAGCGAGCTCAGGTCCGCCGCCGGCTGCCCCCCTCTAACCTGTAGCTACCCACGGAGCGAGCGGCGGCGAGCGGAGCTAGTCCACCCTCTTCCGGCCTTAGCCCTAGCCTTCTGCTCCGTTGCGCCGGGGATCAACGACGTGCAGGACCCTCGATGGGGATTTGCTGGTGGAGCGACCTCTCTACAGCTAGCTCAATTTCATGGATAAGTTAGCTTAGTTTCAAGGAGCAATTTGCTTTACTGATAGTTATGTAAAAAAGGAACAGAGACCACTACTCAATTAGCTCTTGCCCCCATGCTGCCAGCGGCGCGATCCACGGTGCACAGTTTGCCAATGCTCAGTTTCATGGAGCAGTTAGTTCAGGGACTGGCTGCAGTTATCTTGCGTCCAAAAAAATTAAGTGATGTACACAACTATGATTTTGCCAAGCCCCTGCTTGCGTGAGGTACAAAAAATAGCAATCTAATGAGAGGTTTCAGTTTGTTTGCCAAGCCCCTGCTTGCGTGAGGTACACAAAATATTTTTAATCCCGGCAGTTAACTCGGTGTTAACTGCCGCAAACCCTAGCAGTCTGTTCTCTGGCAGTTAGGAACGGTTCCTGAATAGCTTATTCAGAAATGGGTTGCAGAATAGCTGGAATGTGTGTATATATATATATATATATATATATATATATATATATATATATATATATATACTTTCGAACAGCATGCTCAACGCAGGTGCACGGCATTTTGAAGCAAAGAGTACTGCAATGCTATGCGAGGCGAACTGCTCGTCGCAGAAAAAACTGCACGCGATTTTTTCAGTACTGTTTTCGATCCAGTTTTTTAACCGCTTGTCGGAACGAGCCGTGTGGTATGCCGTTTGAAAGCTATGGATTAGGCACAACTTTGACATGTTGAACACTTTTCGAGATTCCTTACTGTTTAAGAGCAGTTTTGAAAATGGTGCGGCGCCCGATGAGTGGCAGCGAGCGTATTTTCGCGATTTTTTTCAAACTGCTCGTCGGAATGATGCAAATGATACGGCGTTGGAAAGATATCGTCGAGGCGCAACTTTTTTTTATATAGAACACCCTCTCTAATTCCTTACGGTTTAAGAGCAGTTTCAAATTTACCGAAACGCGGAAACTCTATTTTCAAATTTACGGTTTTACTAGTAGCTTTTTCTGTACTGTTTTCGCTGTTATTTTTTAATCATTTGTCTAAACGAGGCGTATGATACGCCGTTGAAAAGCTATGGAATAGGCGCAACTTTCATATGTTGAACTCTTCCCGAGATTCCACACGGTTTTAAATGAATTTTGAAAATGTTGCGGTATCCGATGAGTGGCAGCAAGTGTTTTTTCGTGATTATTTTCAAACCACTTATCGGAATGATTCAAATGATACGCCGTTGGAAATATATCGACGAGGCACAACTTTTTCATGTAGAACACTCTCTCTAATTCCTTACGGTTTAAGAGCAGTTTTGAAATTATCGAAATGCGGACACTCTGTTTTTCGCGACACCAAAATCGACGAAGTGAACTGCATCAGACAGAAAATTGCACTGCTTCAGACTGAAAACCGCACTGCATAATACGGACAAGTGAGCCGCATGAATTCTTTTGTCCTTTTTCTAACTTTCTTTACACCATTTTCTCTTCGTGCGATATGAATTGCGAGGGCACTGTAAAACATAGGGTTATGGGAAACTGCACGACACCCAATACGGGGTGTGGCTATCTCATATATATAAGGGGTATACAGAGTACAGGGGTATATACGGAAGCTTATACAAATACATAGTCTAACACCCTCCCTCAATCTTAACTATGTCCTGAACTACACAGCAGGTTAAGATTGCGCCTGCATCCCTCAAACTGAGGTTGTGGAAGAGGCTTCGTGAAGATGTCAGCAAGTTGATCCGTGGAAGAGATGAACTTGATATGAAGAAGCTTCCGTGCAACACGTTCCCTTACAAAGTGATAGTCAACTTCGATGTGCTTGGTACGAGCATGAAAAACTGGATTAGATGAAAGGTATGTCGCACCAATGTTATCACACCAAAGAACAGGTGGCTGCCGTTGAGAGATACCTAACTCTCTTAACAGAGACTGTACCCAAATGAGCTCAGCCGTGGCATTGGCAACTGCCTTGTACTCTGCTTCAGTGCTACTCCGAGATACTATGGCCTGCTTGCGCGCACTCCAAGCGATCAAGTTATCCCCATAAAAGACAGCATAGCCCCCCGTTGATCCCTGGTCATCCGGGCTCCCATCCCAATCAGCATCAGAGAAGGGTGAGAGGGCACACGAAGCGGTAGACCGAAGATGCAAGCCATAGAAGACAGTATGAGAGAGATAACGCAAGTTACGCTTCACAGCTAACCAGTGTGAAGTCCGCGGAGCATGAAGATACTGGCACACACGTTTTACTGCATAGGAAATATCAGGCCGTGTAATAGTCAAGTACTGCAAGGCTCCAACGACACTGCGATACTCAGTAGCATCATCTGAAGAGAGCAAGTCACCATCCAAAGCTGATAACCTATCTATTGCGGACATAGGGGTGGTAGCATGCTTGCAGTGCAGCATACCTGCACGGCGGAGCAGATCCAAAGAGTACTTATGCTGAGTAAGAGTCAGACCAGCAGAAGACCGTGAAACCTCCAGGCCAAGAAAGTAATGGAGAGCCCCTAGATCCTTGACAGCAAAGTGACCACTCAGAGCAGACAGCAGACGATCCGCAGCAGACACGGAGGAGCTGATGAGAATAATGTCATCAACATACACCAGCAGATACATAGTAACTTCAGGACGATGAAGTAGGAACAGAGACGTGTCAGCGGTGGACGGGGTAAACCCAAGCTGTCGAAGGACCGAACCCAGTCGGGCATGCCATGCACGGGGAGCCTGCTTGAGTCCATAAAGCGCCTTAACAAGACGACACAAATGATGTGGACGAGCTAGATCAACAAAACCCGGAGGTTGCCGCATGTAAACTTCTTCCTCCAAGACACCATGGAGAAAAGCATTCTGAACATCAAGCTGGCGCAGAGACCACCCTTTAGCAACAGCCAAGGACAGGAGTAACCGAATAGTGGTAGGTTTAACAACTGGGCTGAAAGTATCCTCATAATCAAGACCATACCGTTGTTTAAAACCTTCTGCCACCAACCGCGCCTTGTAACGCTCAATGGAACCGACAGCATGCTTCTTTACCTTGAAAACCCACTTGGAATCAATGATGTTGACACCAGACACAGGAGGAACCAGTCGCCAAGTATCGTTCCTCTGTAGTGCCTGAAACTCCTGCTCCATGGCATTGCGCCAATGAGGAATCCGAAGAGCCGCCTGAAAATGACGAGGCTCGGCAGTGGGATCAGCATCTGTCTGTGCCATGCACGCCGCAATCCAGGCAACCGTGCCATCAGTACGTTCCTTTGGCCGAACAATACCATTCTGACTCCGCGTACGAGGACACAGAAGAGCGGTAGATGGCGGAGGTGGCGGTGAAGGCTGCTGCCCAGGCGACATGCATAGCGAGGGGGGCGAGGACCCCGGCAAGGCAGCCCCCGGCAAGGCCAATGCAGCCGGCACGACAGCCCCCGACAAGGCAGCCCCCGGCAAGGCCGGCTCGGCCAGCGAGGCCGGCACAGCCCCAGATGCAGCAGCCCCTGGCAAGGCAGCCGCCGGCAAGGTAGCCCCCGGCAAGGCCAACGCAGCCGGCACGGCAGCCCCCGACAAGGCAGCCCCCGGCAAGGCCGGCTCGGCCAGCGAGGCCGGCACAGCCCCAGATGCAGCAGCCCCCGGCAAGGCAGCCGCCGGCAAGGCCGCCCCCGGCAAGGCCGGCTCGGCCCGCAAGACCGGTAGAGCCCCAGATGCAGCAGCCCCCGGCAAGGCCGCCCCCGGCAAGGCCGGCTCGGCCCGCCAGACCGGCAGAGCCCCAGATTCAGCAGCCCCCGGCAAGGACGCCCCCGGCAAGGCCGGCTCAGCCAGCACGACCGGCGGCACAGCCGGCACAGCAGCCGGCAGAGAAGACGCAGGTGGCTCCACATCCAGAAGCTCAAGGCGTGCTCCACGTCCAGTACCTGCACCATGGTTAGGTAGCAACAAGGGAGTATAAGCAGCATCAACAAATTGACCAGGCAATGATACGGCGGGTTGCTCAGGTGTAGAGGGAGTGGCGGAGGTGACCGGAGATGCAGCAAAAGGAAAAACGTTCTCGTCAAACACTACATCAGGAGAGATGTAGACGCGGTTAGAGGAAACATGAAGACATTTGTACCCTTTATGAAGAGAACTATAGCCAAGAAACACGCACGGTTTTGATCGAAACTCCAACTTGCGTTGGTTATATGGACGAAGATGTGGCCAACACGCACACCCAAACACTTTGAAGAATGTATAATCAGGGATTTCATTCAACAAGAGTTCAAGTGGTGTTTTCATCTGACGGATTCGTGTAGGTAATCGATTAATGAGAAAGCATGCGGTGGAAAACGCATCACTCCAAAACCGAAAAGGAACCGAGGCATGGGCAAGCAAAGCAAGACCAGTCTCAACTATATGACGATGCTTACGCTCAGCTACACCGTTCTGTTGATGTGTATGAGGACAAGACACACGATGAGTGATTCCGAGCTTATTAAAGAACGCATTGAGGTTGTGGTACTCACCACCCCAATCAGATTGCACATGAATGACTTTGTGACTAAGCAGACGCTCAACATGCGCTTGGAATTGCAAGAAAACATGAAACACATCGGACTTGCGCTTAAGAAGATAAAGCCAAGTGAACCGGCTATAAGCATCAATGAAACTGACATAGTAGTTATGACCACTAACAGAGGTTTGGGCATGGCCCCATACATCCGAAAACACAAGTTCAAGCGGTTTAGTGACTACACGACTCGACTCAGAAAAAGGAAGCTGATGACTCTTGCCTTGCTGACAGGCATCACAAACTGCATCAACATATTTATTAGACACAACTGGGAGCTCATGATGATGAAGAACATGGCGAACAATGGGAGTGGCAGGATGACCGAGGCGTGCATGCCAATGTGATGGAGACACACGAACGCCGCTGAAAGCACTAGGAGCAGGTGGCACATCAAGTGCATAGAGACCATTATTGCGCAGTCGACCTCTAAGGAGTACGTCCCTCGTGTCCCGATCCTTTACAAAAAAATGAAAAGGATGAAACTCAGCAAGAACATTATTATCACGAGTAAGTTTAGGAACAGACAACAAACTACGTGAAACAGAGGGAACTCGAAGGACATTAAGAAGACGTAATTGTTTGGATCGACGAGTAAGAAGAGATGCCTGGCCAATATGTGAGATGTGCATACCTTCCCCGTTTGCAGTATGAACCTGATCATGTCCACGGTACGGCTCTTGTGTAGAGAGCTTTCCCATATCGCTCGTCAAGTGGTTGGTGGCTCCCGTATCCATGTACCAGGATGCATCGACTGGATAGGAAGGAGTATGCCCCTGCTCATGACTGGCCAAAGCAGCCTGCTTCTCATTACCTTTACCATCGTTCCCAATGCCCAAAAAATCTTTCTTGAAGCGACGATGGCAACGAGAGGCAAGATGACCATTCAGACCACAAAGCTGGCAGGGGACCTGAACTCCACAGGAAGGGCAGCAGGCACGGACGCGACCACCACTAGAAGTAGTGGTGTTCCGTGGGTTGGGCGCGGCCCCCGGCTTGCCACCAGGTGGTGGTGGCGTGTAGGGCTTGCCCTTTCCATGCGTAGCAGCGTTGGCGGAGGAGAAGCTCGGCGTAGATCGGCGAGCCTGGACACGCTATTCCGTGGCAAGGAGTCGCGCATATAGCTCACGCGGCTGGATGGGAGTGTCGCGACCATTGATATTCTCCACCAAATTATCATAGTCATCACCCAGCCCATTGAGCACATAGGAGGTGAATTCTTCTGGCCCAAGAGCCTTGCCAATGGAGGCAAGTGTGTCCGCCATACCCGTCACCTTGTTGAAGTAGTCAGTGACGGTGAGGGAGTTGAGCTTCACCTCCCCAAGCGCAGTGCGAATGGCATGAGCACGTGCCTGGGATTGAGAAGCAAAACTGGTATGGAGAGCCGTCCACGCGTCTCGAGACGTAGCGGCGAAGATGACCAGCGACGATACGCCCTCCGTGAAGGAGGACTGTAGAGCGGAGAGGATGGCTTGATCCTGCGCCACCCAAGCATGATGCGCCGGATGATGCGGCGGAGGACAGGGCAAGGTGCCGTCAACATAGCCCTCCAGATAGCGACTGTGGAGTAGCGGCAACACTTGGGCACGCCACGACAGGTTGTTATCCATCGTAAGCTTCACCGAGATGAGGTGTGCAAAGTAGAACGGCGCAGCCGCAGCAGTATGATCCGAAGGCGATGGCGGCGCATAAAGGCCGGGGTTGAAGGCCACCCCAGGCTGCACCGAAGAGGGCAGCAACTCCAAGGAGGAACCCCCGTAGGGCGCCCCGTACGGAGAAGGGCCACCATAGGCAGCCGGCTGCGCAGCTAGGCCACCAGGCGGCGCCAAGTAGGACAGCCATGGGTGTCCCGCAGCCGCGCCAGAAGCCGGCGCGCGCGACGGCGCACTGTAGGAGGCCAACGGGGCGGCTGGACCGCCGTAGGCAGCCACGGGCACGTCGGGCGGGCCGTAGTGCTGGTGGTAACCCAGCCAGGAGCCGGCAGCAGCAGGCCCGTATCCCAGTGGCGGGACATGGCCGAAGCCACGAGGCAGAGGCGGCGCGGCATCGATCGGGCCCGGCGACGACGGGTCAGGCCGAGGAGCGTCGGGCGCAGGAGCAGCAGCACCCGTGGAGGAGCCAGCCACGGCGGCAAGCGGGCGCGATGACAGGAACGGGGAGACAGCGGCGGCCGGAGAGGCGGCGGCTGCCTGAGCAGGCGGGGGTAGGGCGGCCATCGCAGTGATAGATCGCGGCGGCGGAGGCGGCGGCGGCGATCGGGGCAGAGGCGGAAGCGATCGTAACCTAATCTGATACCATGTAAAACATAGGGTTATGGGAAACTGCACGACACCCAATACGGGGTGTGGCTATCTCATATATATAAGGGGTATACAGAGTACAGGGGTATATACGGAAGCTTATACAAATACATAGTCTAACAGGCACGAGAGTAGTGAACCACATGAGGGGAAGTGAACCTCGGGGCGAATCAAAGTGAACCGGAATTTTTTGACATCATTTTCCTCGTGTGTTGTAAGTGAACCGCAATTTTTTGACATCATTTTCCTCGTGTGTTGTGCACTGCAGGAGACAAGAGTAGCAAACCGCACCGACGAGAGTAGTGAACTTCATACTTTTTTCCTGACATTTTGTTTTACAAAGTGAATCACATGACTCAATACAAAATGAACTGCACTGATTTTGCTACTTGTGTGTTGTGCACTGCAGGAGACGATAGTAGCAAACCGCACGGACGAGAGTAGCAAACCGCACCGACAAGAGTAGTGAACTTCATACTTTTTCCCGACAATTTGTTTTACAAAGGGAACCACTTGACTCACTACAGAATGAACTGCACTGATTTTTTTTAACAAATACAAATAGGGTCCTAATCTTTTGCGGAAAAATCCTTAAAAACAAAAATTGAAAAGCAATTGGGTCCATTATTTCCTCCCACAGCGAACTGCATGTCGGAGGAGTCAAATTGCACGCCCAGGCATGTGATCCGAACTTGCACTAGCAAAACCCATTTTTTGAATGGCACCAAGTAGAGAACTGCATCCTTGGACGCAGTTGACTTTAAACAACAAAAATGAACCGTAAAAAATAGTGAGTGAACTGCATGTCTAAAAAACAAATTAGAATGAGGTATAGTTGTACAAAACAGTCGGGCATTTTTGTTGTACAATATAGTTCAAAAATATCCTCAATGAACCGCCCAGGTAGCGGAAACGAACTTCTGATATGCCCGCACACTCGAACATCTCAAAAACACCCATCTAGTACATAGGATCACTCAGCTAAACTGCACGCGATATACAATGGAGCCACAAACTACATTGCAGCCGAACAACTCATTTTTCGAAAGCAGAAACAATTTATTGAGCTGCAACTGAAGAACCAGCGAACCGAACTGCAACGGAAGAACCACAGAACCGCACGAGGGTGGGCGGCGCACTGATCGAGGGATCCGAATGCACTGCAATGGCGACGGTGGCCGCGGCTGGTGGCGCCGGCGGAAGCAGGAGAGCCGCGGATTCGATTCCCTCCGTGGGGTGACCGCGGCCGGCTTCGGATCCAGGAGCGGCCGTAGTCCAGGGCCGAGCCGGGGCGATGAGGGAGGAATGGAGGAGGGCGTTGACTAGATCGGGGAACAGGAGGTGGGTACCGGAACTCGCCGGATCCGACGCGGGGGAGGGGGGTTGCGGCGCCGGCGGCCTGATCTGGCACGAGGGGGCCCTCTGCCCTGGGGTCCTCGGCGTTGAGCGAGGGGGAGGCCCGGCTGGATCCAGGCGCGCGGCGAGGTGGTGCTTACAGGGGGCGGTGGGGGAGACGGCCACCTGGATGAATCGGGGGTGGTTTGGTCGATTGTGGGGGCGGGGGTGAGGAGCCGCTGCTCCTGGTGGGTGCGGGGTGGGTTCATCAGCTACGGCCAAGGCGGGAAGTAGACGGAGCCATGGGAGGGAGGTGGTGCGGCGGGGTGGCGGGGGGAGGTGGTCCGACGATGCGGGGGCGGGGGTGGTGGGGGTGGAGATGGTCCGGCGGCGCAGGGAGGAAGGTGGTGTGGCGGCGCGGGCAGGGAGGTGGTCAGGCGGCGGGAGGGGAGGTGGTCCGGTGGCATAGGAAGTTGGCGGGCTGGGAGGTGGAGGTCGTGCGGTGGTGGAGCACGGGAGAGAGAGGGGTTGAGGAGAGGATAAGGTGGGGTGGGTTTTCTTTTTTCTTTTTTCCTCCGCAGTTCTGTCGTGCTTAGTTTGTAGCTATGGGGTGGGTCGGAGGTGTTAGTAGAATAAGCCCAGGTGTTAGTAGAATAAGATCTTAAGGGGTGTTAGTAGAATAGACCCAACATATATATATATATATATATATATATATATATATATATATATATATATATATATATATATATATGATGGATTTGTTATCCACACTAGCTCGGATGGCTGTTATCAGAACCATTCGTTTGCTTTGGGATCCGCACCTTTGGGTGGATAAGGTTCCGATTTTACCATTTGTTGAATTTTGCCACGACGTAAGAGGAAAGCTAAGCCGAGACTTTATGGAGGCTAGGGCCAGGAAAGGCAACCTAGTGTCTGACTTTGCAGGTGTACTCAGGGCAAGCAGACGCCGTGCCTTTTTGAAGCAGCAGGGGCGCCAGGAGCTACTTTGCGTGAGCTATTGAATTGGCCAATTCTAGTTATTTGTGAAAAGTTCTAAGGTGCTGCGTGCTGGTCTGGCCGTGTCAAAACTGCCATTTTCGTCTAGCTAGCTGGACACGGATTCGGCGCCGTTTTGGACTAGTATAATCATCTGTGCCGTGCTGGTCCGGGGATTTAAAACTTGCCATCTTCGTCTAGGTAAAATGAATACGGTTCTGCACCGTTTGCAGTAATTATGCGGCCTGACGAACTCGATTTTGCAGACGAAGAGGACCTTGGCATGCATCCAAAAAATAGTGCAGAGTTATTGTCGCTCCATTGTTTCAGCCGCGCAACCAACCGTATGTGCGTGTAATTACTAACGCCACCGTCCAGCTATTGTTTTGCATATATCAAGTACCTTGCCCAGGGAGCAAAAGCAAGGAAGGTACACGAGCGATCATCTTCTGTTTATACAGAACAATGAGAGGCAAATGGATATTCGTCAGAGGGACTTGGCCGTAGCCGCACACGAGCGATCATCTTCTGTTCAGAACGGCGCCAAGAGGCTGTTTGCTGATGTGCTTCGAGTATTGTACCATCCAGGAATTGTTTTACCGTTTTTTAGCTTTCAAATTCTAGCATGTTCCTTATACTTTTTCTGAGGCCTTTTACCACCGTCCGAATATTAATCAGTGAGCCAGAGAATGGCACTTCTTTCTCTTTGATTCAATCTCGAACTGGTGCGGATGCAGACCAACTCAGGTAAGAAAAACTTTGCCACGTATCTAGCAGCTAATACATTTGCCTGTGGCCTCACAATCTCTTTTGCCACAGGTCTATTATCAAAGCTCATGTGTCTATGGGCAATCTTTTCACAACCGTCCATGATATCCATTTCAAGTGCTCGTTCAACGGGTAAATGTCGATTGAGATGTGGCTCACAGTATATTTCCACTTCAACAGAAATGCTGACGACTAAAGATCTTCAAGAATATCTATCCATTATGTTTCCCCTCTAGTTTTTTTCTGCTTTCTTTACTACCCCTTTTTCATAGTTGTGAATCTTGGTAGTACCAACAATCCTGCAAGAAGGTTGAATTATGCGTATCACACTATTCTTTTTCTTAAAAAAACACATGCAATTGTCATTCACGGTCCCAAAAACTCCCTGAGGGAATTGAACATTTTAAATAGCCCGGTACTTTACCTACTCCAAAGTTTAGAATTAAATTAAAATCCGTACTGCGATACAAAACGCAATCTACACATGCCAAAGAAATACATCAGATTCCTATTACATAAACCTAGGAATAGTTTTTCTGGGAAAAATGACGAGTCCCTGCCTCCCTGGTGACCTTTTTTGGTAATGGGAATTAGTGTGCCTCGACTCACAAGTCCATTGGAGATGCCCCCCTTTCTGTAGATTGTAGCGATGCTGGTAGCAATAGTCCTGCAAAGCTTCTTTGCCCGCCTTTCAGCAAACATTATGGCAAATCTTGAATTTTGCAGGGAGTTGCCCGATATTCTGGCTAATCCCAAAACTTCATAAACAAGAATCATCCTCGACTGGTCGATCTCATCTCCTAACTGTGGTTAAATCAAGACATACAGCACATCAGCTAAGTTGCTCGTGAATTAAGTTCATCTTGTTCCCTCGTTCTGTTGAGGGTTTAAGCATACATACCGGCGATAAAGTCCTCTGTAGCTTTGTCCCCATCCACTGCCTCGCATAATGTAGCGCCCCAGTTGCAAACCCTTAAGTGGTTGAACACAAATTTTCAGCATGCTCACAGCACTAAAACTGAACACATGAGATGTGGAGCGTAGCTCGTACCTGTTGCAAACCCAGGGGCCTGTGGTGAGCATTGGGAACCAATTCTGCCATCCTTTTGTCTTGGGTGTTCAACCATCTAAGTATTCAGCTATGCATTCCATTAGCGCCCCAGTTGCTGCAACACATCAGTGAACTCCAACATTGCGTCATTGATGCACACATAAAAATGGAATGTAACTTATGAAAAAACACGTGCGAACCAATACTTGCTCTCCACATAAAAATGGAAACTTATGAAAAAACACATCAGTGAACATCCAACTGATCTAGCAGCCCCACAAACTCCATCTCGACGACGTACTGTCTTTTACCGTCGTCAGGAAATCAGATTGTGCAACTTCTTCACGCTGCACCTCGAGCCGATCGCGGGCGCCTTTCCATTGGCCTGGTTCTGATCTTCCTCGTCCGACTCAGACTCCGCAACGCCGCCTCCTGCAGGGAAACCATTCCCCTCTTCGTCTTCTGATTCGGATGATACATCGTAAATCCGTCGGGGCGGGCTCGGCCCCGAAGGCAGGACCTCGTACCCATCCATCCTACGACAAAAAATGGCCAGCAAAAGATATTCTGTTTTTCCGACGTCTCACATTCACCATTATAGGATCAGGATGCGTTCGCATCAATTCCTTTGGGTCATGTGAGCGAAAACGATTTTGCATGAACAATCTATACAAAACGCCAGAAAACGATTGTTGAGCGCGAGAAATCGGATCCACACAGTAGACATGAAAAAAACACTGAGGGGCGATGATATCGAGAATAAAGGCACTGCAGGAACACGCTCCCGTAATGCGGTGTGCAAATCGTAATCTTGATCTATAAAAAGGCATTAGATTGGGGATGGACATACCTTAGATTGCAGTGTGCGCCGCCGTGCGAACGAACGCAGTTCGTTAATCTTGCGCTGCGCTTCAGCCTCTGGTTTCTTGGTATCGGACACCGAGTGGACTGCTTAGCTTCTGGACAAAGACTAGCTGGGCTTTTAGCTGGCCCCGCTGCGTGAGTGCGATCACGGGCCGCCACTCGTTGTCTGCGCGATAACTTCCAAGGGGAGCCGACCAAAAAATGTCAGGACATCTCTGAACCCTGGATTCCATTAGCCACGGGCCTGGTCGTTCGTTTCGCGGGGTGTGCATTGACTTTTGTTCCAGCAAAACCGGTGTCTTTTCTACCGCCCATCGCTGTAAAATTCATGGATAATTGACGAGGCAGATTTTTTTTGTTATATACGTTGTAGCGCGCTTGCTGTTGGGCAGCGTCCCGATTTTCGTCCGACCTGTTGCGTTCTATTTTTTAACGGACCCCCTCAAACTCAAATGTAAGAGCATCTACAGTCGGACCCCCTACTTCCTCCTCAAACGTCCGAAACGCCCGCCAGTTCGGACCCCTCACAAAAAGCAACGAGGGCAACCGCCAACCCGCCCGGTCAGTGCCCGGTCACAAAAAGCTGACCCAACCGGACCCCTCACTTTCTCCTTAAACGTCCGGACTGACCGGCACCCCTAAAATCCATCTCAAATCTAAGGACGATCCTTCTTCCTCTCTCCCGTGGAGCACTCAACGATGCCGACAGAGGATGCCGCCGTGCACGCAGCCGCCAGGGGCGAGCCTGTTGGATGCCGCCGCAGCCGCCATAGCCGCGGACGCACGGGCGTGCTGGCCGCGGTGCGCGTAGCCGCTGGGGCCGTGCGTGCAGCCGCGTGCGCAGCCATGGGCGCGCTGCCTGGCGCCGCAGCCGCTGGCATGCTGGCCGGCGTGGGAGCAGCCGCGGGCGCGGGCCGGCGTGCTGGATGCAGCCGCGGCGGGCGTGCTGGCCGGCATGGGCACAGCCGCGGGCGCGGGCCGGCGTGCTGGATGCAGCTGCGCGGACGCAGCCGCGAGCGGGCGTTCAGGCCCAGGCCCGGCCCTGAGGGGGGGCGAGAGGGGCGGCTGCCCCGGGCCCCCAAAGCCAAGGGGGCCCCAGGTATGCGTTGGGCTTTGTACTGGAGAGGCCCAAAGTAATAGTAGAAACAGCAGCGCAGAACGCAACTTCCACACCGAGATCACCTCCGACAACTTCCACGCTTGATCTACGGCGTGATCACCTCCTGCGATCTAAAAAAAGAAATTTTCACGCCTGATCTACGATATTCGGCGCCGTCTCAGGGATCTCATCGTTTTTGGTTTTTGGATACACGCGCTGGCCGCCGCCTGGTACAGCGTCGTCTCCGGGATTTTGCTTGCATCGAGTGCTGCTGCTGCTGCATGAGATGTGCGCCGCTGGACGGAGCCGGGTAGTTTCTTCCGGCCAGACATGACGAACATGCTGGTCTTCACGAACGCAGCCTTCATTCCCAGGAGTCCGGTTAGCTAACTCGTGGATGGCTTGAGGGTTCAGTACGGGTACTACATCTGCGGCATCTAGGTATGTACAACAGATACCATGTACAATTCTTGTTCAAGGAAAGTTTCTTATTAGCTTTTTGCTTTCTGCCTCATGGGTTGTTAAATTGTGTGCTGAAGATAGTGTTTTCTAGGATTTTGTAATGTGAAATTACTTACATTTTGTTTTGGAAAACCCAGCAATTAAATGTCAAAACATAGCCCAGTATACTACTACTATATAATAAAATCTTAGGCAGATAACGTGGTTAATTTTGTTGGATTATTTGGATAAGCTCGAGCACCCGCAAGAAAAAGTAAGAAAGAACATGACATTGACAATGTTGTAAAAAAGTGTATGCAGGGTTTCAGAAAAGTGGTGACCTAACAAAAAAAAATTCTTGTAAGATAGAAAATACCAAGGGCCTCGAGTTCTCGTTTCGCCCCGGGCCCCCGAAATCTCAGGAGCGGCCCTGTTCAGGCCACGGGCGCGGGCCAGCATGCTGGATGCAGCTGCGGGCGGGCGTGCAGGCCGCCGTGCGCGCAGCCACGGGGGCGGGCGGGCAGGTGCAGCCGCGTGCACAGCCATGGGCGTGCGTGCGTCCTGGCTAGCCGCCGCAGCCATCGCGTGCGGGCGTACGTGCAGGTCGTAGCCGTGTGCTGTCCGCCGTGCGCCGCGCTGTGTGTGCTCTCTGCCGTGCGTTGTGCTGCATGTTGCCGCGGCCTCGTGCTGTCCGCTGTGCGCCGCGCTGCGTGTGCTCTCTGCCGTGCGCTGCGCTGCGTGTTGCCGCGGCCTCGTGCTGGCCGCGCGCCTGCTGGCCATGCATGGCCCGTGCTGCGTGCGTATGTTGGCCATGGATGACCGCGTGTTGCTCCGATGAGTCTTGTGTGTGTGTTTTCGAAGCCTTTGCGTGCTCTAGCAGTGTCGCATACGAAGTGTTTGTTGAAATGACTGAAAATAGGGGGGATTATTTGAGAGGTGTGGCTGTAGAGTCGGGCAAATGAGGGCTCAGAGCGGACGCGCCCGGTCACTGACCTGTGTAAAAGAGCAAGTCGTGGTTGTAGATGCTCTAAGAGCATCTACAGGGCGCCTCAAACACCCCTCAAACGCCCGCGTGAACGGCTCGATCACTGACCGCTAAAAAAAACCGATCCAGATAGACGCCTCAAACGGGCCTCAAATGCCTGGGCTGACTGGCACCCCTCATATCCAGCACAAATCTAGGACGGATATGGGAGCCCCGGTCGTAACCGGGCGTGTCCACCATGTCGGACTGACGGCCGGGTCCCACACGAAAACACTCCAAAACCCGGCGGTCCGAAACTCGTCTCCTCTGTCGGACCGATGTCGTCTCTCTCTCTCTCTCTAACACCTGACAAATGTGTGATGGTTTCATGTGATAGGTCCAACGTCATCGTTATATGAAAGGTTCACGTTCACATGCAATAGGGTGCCCCTTATGTGGGTATGCATGGTTTCGACAATGCAAACTGGAGGTTCCTTGTGTTATGTAATTGTTGCGGTGATCCGATATCTAGCTATCTATCGCTCCCTCTCTCTATAGACCTTTACCATCTGATATAACACGCACACACCGCAAAAAGTTTCCCGGTCGGCGCGTTTAACGAATACTAGGAAAAGTCAGAGTCATTTTCCTATTATATGAAACCAATTTGAATACCGTCATGGCAATACAACACACCACCGTGGTTCAGAGAAACTCGCACAAGTGGAAGGGTGCCAATAGGTCCAACGTCATAATTATATGAAAAGATTCACATTCAAAGGGTGCCAATGTAATAGGGTGCCCCTTGTGCGGGTATGCATGGTTCCGATAATGCCAATTGGAAGTTCATGTGTGGTGTAAGCGTTGTCGTGATGGTATATCTAGCTATCTATCACTCCCCCTCTCTATAGACCTTTACCGTTTGATATAACGTGCACGCGTCGCAAATGTTTACACGGGTGCCGACTGCGGGTCGTGGATGTGCAACATCCATCTTATATACAAGGTTCTCATGCGCAAATAAAAAGGTGCCCTAGGGAGGTTGTGCATGGTTCCGAGGGTGTAAAACGGAGGTTCTACATGTTATGTAAAGTGTTGCGGTGATTCATGGTTCCGACAAAGTAAAAAAATGGAGGTTCATGTGTAATGCAAATGTTCCGGTGATGATATATCTATCTATCTGTCGTTCCCTCTCTCTATTGATAGGCATGCATCGTAAAAAAATTATATGATCCTGAATGGAGTCGGTGGGGGTGCAACTTGCACCTTATAGAGAAGGTTCTCGCCCACAAAAAAAGGGTGCCCCCGTGCATGTATGCATGGTTCCGACAAAGTAAAACGGAGGTTCTACATGTGATGTAAGCGTTGTGGTGATCCATGGTTCCGACAAATTAAAAATTAAGATGCTATATATCTATCTTTCTATCTATCGTTCCTTCTCACTCTATTCCTTTAACACCTTATTTGACAGGCATGCATCGTAAAAAAATCACAGGGCCCCGAATAGTGTCGGTGGGGGTGCAACGTCCACCTTATAGAGAAGGTTCTCGCCCACAAAAAAAAGGTGCCCTCGTGCTGGTATGCATGGTTCCGACAAAGTAAAACGAAGGTCTCGGTGGGTGCAACGTCTGCTTTATACAGAGGGTTCTCGCCCACACAAAAAAGGTGCCTTTGTGTGGGTATGCATGGTTCCAACAAAGTAAAACAGAAGTTTCTGTTTAATGTACGCCTTGCGGTGATGCTGTGTCTAGCTATCTTCGCTCCCTCTCTCTCTCTAGTCTTTTAACACCTCACAAATGTATGATTATTTCGCGTGATAGGTCCAACGTCATCATTATATGAAAGGTTTCACGTTCACATGTAATAGGGTGCCCCTTGTGTGGGTACGCATGGTTCCGACAATGCAAACTGTCCAGTCCCTTGTGTGGTGTAGTTGTTGCGATGATGCTATATATAGCTATCTATCGCTCCTTCTCTATATAGACCTTTACCATATGATTGGACGCGCACGCATTGCAGAAGTTTACACGGCTGCCGGCTAGTGTGGTGGGTGCAACATCCATCTTATATGGAAGGTTCTCGTTCGTAAATAAAAAGGTGCCATAGGGGTGGGTATGCATGGTTCTGAGAGTGTAAAACGGAGGTTCTACATGTAATGCGAACGTTGCGGTGATGCTATATACCGCGAATTGAATGCAGTAAATCGAGAGAGAGGGTAAAGGCTTACTGCCATTGCCGATGCGCTAGTCAATCCGGTGCTCGCCGCCACCTAGGACCACCTTGCAGTCTATCGCTCCAGTGCTCACCGCCGTTGGTGTGAGTGGGGAAGAGGAGAGAGAGAGCGGTGAGGGAAGGACGGTGAGGGTAATTTATGTCGCGGCTTCGGGAAGCAACGCGACGTCTCAAGGCCGCCTCCACGCGTGCAACTGCCCATGCCCACGTGCCTCGAGTTGCAGCGCTCGGGATTGGCTCTAGAAAAACGGCCGATTCGGCTGTTCCCCTAGAGCCAGGTCCAGAGGTGCTTTACGGTTCGTGCGGGTCACCTTTTGATGTGACCCAACCAACCAAATAGTCCAATTTCTTTCCTCGCGGGCCTGACTGAGGTTAATGCGAACAACCAAACGCAACATATATTTGTTTTGTGGAACAAAGAAAAATCAAGTCTTCCCCGCCGCTCCCGTGTCACTCCCCACAGCGGTCTGGGAGAACCCTAAATCGCCACCGCCGCCGCCACCCACCCACCTCACCCAGTCACCCTACCTCCCTCGCCGCCGCCGGAGTGCGCCGCCGGGCAAAGCCCGTGTGGCGGCCTTCTTCATCTCACGAGGTACACGAGCAGCGCGGGGGCGGCTCGGCCATGGAAATGTGGATCTCGAGGGTGTGGTTGGGTTCCTGGCGGCTTGCTGGCGATACGGTCATCAGCGTGCGCGAAGGTGGGAGGGCTGAAGCAGAGCTTGTTAGCGGTGACGATGGAGCTGGAGATGTCCAAGAAGGAGCTGCGGAGGAAGGAGCAGAGCATAGCCAAGCTCGCAGACCTCGCTGTGGCAAAGCAGGCGGCGGTGCCGGTGCACCAGCCGGCACCGGCGGCACCCGCGTTAGGCATGTCGACCGTCACCGACTCGAACCAGACGGACGGGTGGTCGATCGTGCGTGAGCTCCTTGTGCGGGAAACGACGGATGGCGTGCGCGGGGAACTGACAAGGAGCACATCGAGCGCGCCAACGTCTCCACGCCGCTCTCCACCTCCGTGCTCCTCCTGCTGCCCGACGACTCCATGGCCTCCTCCGTCTTCGAGAGCTCTGAGTCCTTCGCCGCCGTCCCGCTGCAGCCCGTCCCACGCTTCCCGTCTGGCCCCATCTCCGTGCCATTCTCTGGCAGCTTCCTCTCCGGGCCGATCAAGCGCGGCTTCCTCTCCGGGCTCCTCGACGCTACACTCCTCTCCGGCCCGCTCCCCGGCGTGGTCGCCTCGGAGTGGATGGGTGGGGGCGGCGTTGTGCCTGCGCTGTGACAGAGCCTCCTGCATGGCGGCCACGGCATATCGACTTCACGCGCGCGCTGCTCGCCCGTACCGACATGTTCCAGGGCCACCCGGATCTTGGCTCGCCCGATGCCGCTGTGGCCATCGCCGCGTGTGGCGGGGACTCCAATGGCTTGCAGTGGGTGCATGGGAAGTCCGGCAAGGACCGCGTCCACGTCGTCATGTCGGATGAGCGGGGCTGGGTTTTCGACGGCATGTAGGACGGCTTCAACGGCCCCATCGCCACCGACTTCCTCGTCGACCATGCATTGATCCTACCTAAGTGCAGGCGAGAGGGAGAACGTCGGGAAGCTGGTAGAAGCCGGCGTGGCTGAGGTGGTGATGTCCGCGATCAGCGACGAGGAGACAGCCGCGGCGGTGCTGGCAGCATGGCAATTTTGCAAAAAAACCCTCAAGTTCCTGCATATTCCAGCTGTTGCGACGACGTGGTCGGTCAACGCCAAGTGGAACCAATGGACCAGCGCCAAATCAGCAGATACGTAGACAAAATCATATTTTGAACCGTATGTGAACCCCTGCAACAAGTTTAGGGATCATATTTCGGGTATTTTGAACTTAGGGGACTAAAGTGACCACCGACTCAAGTTTAGGGACCTACGGTGAATTTTTCTCAATTATATTTGTTGTGTGCCGTCTGTGGCGGTATGGGAGATCATGATGCATAGGGTTCACGCGTGCTCCCTTTTGACTGGCGGTACGCAATCGTCACGCTGCTAGCTTCGCCTCGTCTCGGTTCGAGGGGCAGCAGGAGACCCCCTCTCCCCTGCGCCAGTGTTACAACTAATATTGTGCTCGTGAAATATCCTAGTCCTGCATGCCGACATGATGCAAAATATCCAAGGCTGTAGTGACTTAGATCATCTCCCGTGTTTAGAGGCACCCTTGTCTCTAAACTGGGACCCACGGATCTGCCTCTAACCATATATGAAAACTCCGCAGTGTGCAGCCTCTAGCTTTAGAGACAAAGCCAGTCCCACAATTAAATAAAATATCATGCATTTACCAACCAACTCATCGGTCCCTCCAGCACCTAACTGGCTGGCAGCGGGGACATCAGAATATTTTATTCAGCACAAAGCATTGGAGGCGGGCGCTTAGCATAGAGGCGTCTCCAAGAATTTTTGGCTTAGAGGCCGACGATGCAGTGTATAGAGGCAGTGTTCATAGACGTAGCGGCAGCCTTAGAGGCGCCAAATACTCACATTGTGGATGCCCTTACTAGCTAGGATAAGTTCTAGCTGTCCTAGTAGAAAACTCTAGTGAGATGAGCTGCGTGTACTAGATAGTGTGTGTGTGGTGTAACTACCAGTGACTTCTAGTGTGAATGTGCTGGCTGTACACGTTGCATGCCTCATGCTCCTGTTTAAGTAGCTCCAACCCGTCGATGTAAACAAGCCATCAAGGCTCCAGTGAATAAAAGCCTCTAGTTCTGTGTACGTGAGCTACACCAGTGTATGTGTGAGTGCAAGCACTAGTCTCTTCATGTGCTATAACCGCAAGAGCACTTGCTCTGCATCTGCTCCATTGATCTGTGAGGAGCAAGCTAGCTAGGAGTTTAGCTGACACACCGGGAACCCGCTGGACTACGTGCCAGCTATTTTTTGCAGCTGCTGCGCGAAGGCAGCCCGCCTGACTTCGTGAACAGACGCCAATCCCGGCCGGAGATACCTGTCTTGCTCATGGGCGACGGTGAGCCGCAGTTCGTCTTTTTCCCGCGGGGTCTCGTTAATGGACGACTGACATTTTTGTGAAAAGCCGAGCTTGTAATGGATGCCTTTGCCTCACGGATGTCTCTGCAGGGTTCTGACCAGCAGCATGACCAGAGCTAGCGTCCCCATCTACGCACCGCTGGTTTCTTGGTGGTGTTCTTCGCTGTGGCTGCCTTTGCCTCACGGCTGTCGGTCGGTCGGTTGATCTAGCACTAGTTGGTTCCTAATCGTGTTATCCTTAGCCTAGCTAATTTCTTTTTGCGATAACTAGAGCTGCCATTTTGATGTACACACTGAAGTTAATCCCTGCAGCTAGCTTTGCTTGCTATGTACATTAACCTGAAGTTGAGATTGCATCATACATCTAGCCCCACTGTGCAGATCATGGTCCAAATAGGGTCAAAATTTCCAAGATTACTAACGGGAACATGTAGTATTTAAGGGAATTTTTAAAAAATATCTAATTTACACACCAATCTGAGTTTTTTTTATAAGAACAGTTCTATAGTTCTATATGTAGAGTCAGAACTGATTTATTTCTCAAAATAAACAATAGACTCAAGTTGTATCTCCTAAATTAGAGGAAAGAGCAAAGATCACCAGATATCTATCTTGCAAATAAAGATGTACATATGCGTTAAACTAGTGATTGGCCTTTTAAGGAGATCACTTCATGAGTATCGACATTCACGTTGAGTCTATTGTTTAACGATCGGCCAATCACTAGTTTAGGAGATACAACTTGAATGTCAATCACTAAACAAAGTTCGGAGATGAAAGAAAAGTTCAGACAAATAGATCCACATCCAACAAAATTCCATTACCGATCCATGGTGCAGGCCAAGGCGAGCTGCTATCCAAACTCACGGACAGAAAAAACGGAGAGGCCCTCTCACTATGGTAGCCGCAATAAAAAGTCCTTCAGATATAAAGAGAAGTTGGGGAAGAAATCACGGCAAAAATCATGCTGATGTTGCCATGGTTGTTCCTGCTAAGCCAACAAGTTCTTCAGTTAGAAACAAGTGTGATGCTGACGAAATCAATCACTGTCGCCGGTGGCTATTCCAACAAATCCAATAACAAATCAATTCTCCTAATCACACAGCAAGTCCACAAAGTGCGGCTGAATGGAAAGAATCTTGGACTGCGGGGCGAGAAGCCACAAAAAGAATAAACTTGTACCAGAAATCCATCACCGCAGTAGATCCATGAGCAATGAAGCATAAATCCAGCAACACAAGCACTGGTTTCAGCACCGTAGCCTCGAATCGAACTAAAAACAATATAATGAATCACGAAATCATGCCAGCGCTGGAGCCTTGTCTCCTGAAGGCGCAGCCGCAGGGGTGGAGGTGGGGGGGCTCCCTGGCTTTTGCCTGCCTGTTGGACGGGCGACGGCGTAGGGCCTCCCTGGGCGACGGGCGACAGCGGATAGTCTCCCTCTTGGTGTACGCCCGACGGCGTGGGCGCTCGGGGGCAGTATTAGAATATCGTCGCCCAGAGGAGGCCACGGATCTGGCCACCGGCGGGCGGGGCCGCGGCGGTGGAGGAACAAGAGGAAGGGGTTGACGGTGGGTTGGATTCCTGGTGGAGAGCAGGATCGGTGGTGGGAGAGGGGCAGAGAAAAGAGACGAGAGAGAGAGGCAGGGGAGGACGAGGCTCACGCTAGAGAGGATGTGGGGGCAAGAGGGCTCGTGTTTGCTTTTTTTAGAGAGAGATGACTCGGGCTTGCTACTTTTGACCGCGCACCTTTCATAAGCTAGGAACCGAACGCTCGTAAACCGAGGACTGACACACTGGTATTTGGCCAGCCTACGAACGGGCGGACCTGGCAAGGGCCAGCTTACTAACACGTGACAAGTGAAATTTGATCCCAACACGTGACATGCGGCTCTGATTGCCACCGCCCGAGAGAAACGCTATAGGTTATATATATATATATATAGGGTTACGCTATTCTAAGCGTGAGTGTAGACGAAATGACTCTTCTGTGGCCGCGCGTGCCAACGCTCGATTCTATCCACGGGCCATTGTCAGCTTTCCAACGAGTAGTAGCATTTAATGCGCAGGATCCACTTCCTTTTGCATGTGAGCAGCCTACACCGAGTCCTACGCATGATAGTGCTCCGCCCATGCCGTGATCAATGTGTAGGTTACTATGGTAAGTGGCCCACCTAATCTACATTTAATTGCCCCCTGATTTTCAGGAGGGGGTGGGGGCCACTCTAAATTAATACTTCAACTAATCCTAAGGCAATCAAGACAGCGCTGCACACATTCCATTTTTGGAGAAGGGTTCCTGTCGGAAACCGAGCGTCAGGACGCTCGCGCGCCAGATAGCAATGCCCGAGTATAGAATAGCTTATTCTACACCCCAGGAACGCTATGTACAAAATCTAGTAAAACACTGTATAAAATGTAGTAATTTTAAAATACTTTTTTTTTACTATCCAAGTTTTGAGTTTACTACATTGTCAAAAAATTTACTATATTTTGTATGCTACGTTACTATATTTTATATAGAGAGTTACTAGGGGTGTAGAATAAGCTATTCTACACTCACGCTTAGTTTAGTGTTACTATATATATATATATATATATATATATATATATATATGATAAATGTTTCCTACGACAAGATGTAGTTACTCTGTATATTTTAAAAATACCTTCATATTTATACGTATAAAACAATATACTAAAAAGTAGTACATACTATATGAAAAATAGGATATATACTACTCATATATTCTTATATACTACATACTACACGTACATACTCTCGGTTTTGACAGATACTACATACAACATACAAACCTCACATAAGGGTAACTACCCCTGTGTGGTAGGAAACATTTGTCCTATTTATATATGTGTGTTCGTGCGCGAGCGCGCAAATGATTCTGTATACTTGGGAGTATGTACTCCCGCGCCTCATATATCATATGAATAAATCAATTGTATCTCTTTATCATTTTTGATATATTTCATTAATAAGTACTAGATACTCCTAAGTGAGTTCTATTAAAAAATTATTTGATGCATATATTATATAAAATTTATACATATACTGCTTTTTTGTATGTAAAAAATGTATATTACAAAAACTAATGGTATGTACCACTTTTTTCATGCTACTTATATTGACGTTTCTTAGAATAATTAAAATGATATACTAAGAGTGATAAAGGGATGTAATAGATACGCATAACAGGTATATTGAATGAATGTGGGAGTATACTCCCAGGAACATATATATATTATTATTTTGTTTTAATGTTTATATTAAGGGGTCTACGGTTCTAGTTTTGCCCCGGCTCCCGAAATCTCAGGTATATCCATCTATCATCAACATTCGCACGCACAAAGAAGAAAATTAATGTGAGTGTCGTTGTAATGCGGTTGGTGTAAGGTCACTAAATATTATCTCCCCCCTAGCTTTCCACGCAAGAAAGATAGAATGATTGAAGGCTAGTCTGGGTCGCGGAGCATATATATACACACCTGTCACCCCTAAAAAAAATATATATATATATATATATATACACACCTGTCGACGATAGAGGGGTTGCCGGCCAGCGGCGAGCTGGTCACACATCCGATTGATTCCCAACAACCAACCTGACATCGCCATCGGATCGACTCCCCACTACACTACCTGAGGTACGTCCCCATCAGATTGATACTGCACTGTGGATCACGGTCGATCGAATGCTGGGTCGCAAAAACTAGCTACCACAGTTTGCGTGTACATTAGTAGTATGGTTTATCAGCCCTCCTCTTTGCATTATTGACAAGAATGCATCCGATGCAAATAAACTCTCCACACTATGCATGCATGCGTGAATGACATCCTCCCACTGCCTGCCTAGTTATTAGTTGCCCTGTTTTAGTTGGTACAACTAGTTTGGGAACCTGAAACCTAAGTCGGTGATTGCTTCCTTCAAGAATAGAGAGCGAGAGCAACAAACGTGACTGCACTGATCGAAGAAAGAACAGACAGCACAAACCATCCAGCCAGGCCATTATCTTCTTCTAATTCTTCACCGACCAGTGCGCCACTGATTTTACCATCTTAATTTAGAGCTCGCCATCATCTGATCCACGGATTCTGATCCTTCTTATCTGTCTCTGAATTTATTTCTATGATATACGTTTACACTTACACAATAGCCTGAGAGTCTGAATTACCCCAGGTAGGTTCTTCATCGACAGTCATGTACGTGTGGTTGCAGATTAGTAGGAAACCAATAATTCTGTCCAAGCATTGAGAGGAGCTACCAATAGTAGGAACCTTGTCTGAATTGCCCTCGTCAACGAATTGAGAGGAGCTACCAATTGAGAGGGTGACGAACTCACTCTGTCCAAGCATCAATTCAGAAATTGTTGTGTCACAACTCGGACAGACATCGCATTAATTCTGCCATGCGTGTTTTTTATTTCCTTTTCTTTTTTTGCGACCAGTTGTGCCGTGCATGTTGACAATCTTAATTAGAATTAACGCCACAATTTTCATACTACTAATACATATTGGAGGGAGGAGATTACTATCAAGCTAGCTAGGCTTGTGCACCGAAACCACCAAGTTACATCGCATGGCACTTTCACAACCTGAAACCTGACTTCCTCCCTTTGCAGAGAGCATCCAACAGCAGCCTATACTGAATTTTATTGCACTGCACAACTACAGCCGTGCGCGCAGATCTGGCCATTTCTGAGGCACACCAACATTAGTTTGATCATGGATCTTCTTCTCTCTTGATTTTCCATGAACTACTATACAAAGACAGAATCAACAAGAGGAGATTAAGAAAACATATTAGGTATATATATTGGAAAAGAGAAACCAATTAACAGTATATATTAGCTGCGGATCCATGTTTATCTCCACGCTGTAGGGTTCACTCGTGTAAAATATGTGCCATCTCTTTTCAATGCCTTCATCCTCTGTATAAGCCTAGACATGCTAGATATGGTTGAACTTGTCCCACTCGGAGCCGGACTTTCCCAAAGCCATAGAAACAAGTATCAACAGGCTACACTTCAGCAGCAAATGGCTTGGTTTTACAGTTTGCAGGTACATCGGGAGTCGTTGCTTGCTGTAGTGAAGCAACAGTCTCCGAAGTGCATTCATTTCCTGTAACGACTCGAATTTTGGGCAGCAACCGATCTCAAGCTTTTACAGTTTGGGAAAATTGGAGATCCTAGTCAGGTATGGGTTGTCATATAGCTTGAGCTCTATCATAGCATCGAGGCTAGAAAATAAACTCGAGGAACCCCCGTACTGATACGAAGACCTACGCAGGGTTCGCAGGAAACTTGAGGCGGAGACTCACGTTCACGTACATCGAAGACCTGACGCGAGGCTACCTGCAGCCCTACCTGTAGATAAGACGGACCAACACATATGGCAAGGAAGAGAGCAAAGCTCTCATATATTTCCTATTTTGGCCCTTTGGAATGGAGGGAGGTCTCCTCTATTGATAGGAAAATGAGGTTAGGATAGGAGATTACAATCTTGGCCTTTGGGTCACAATATACAATGAGGGGCATTACAGTATTTACAAGGAATCTTAAAGGAATATTCCTCCTAGATATCCCGACAACTCATCTCTCGGGAATATGTCTAGTCTTTCATCGAGTAATCTTCGATGGCCTCGTGCGAGCAGGGCGCTCCCCATGGTACATGTGGCCCCGGCGATGATTCCCCCACTGCGTTGGGTGCACCACCGGGCGAGTGCCCGACTCCTGCGTAGGGCCCAACCTTGATGGTACCCTCGACACAGGGCACACCACGGATGTGACGTGCCCGTCGCCCGCGTGAGGCACAATCTTGATGGTACCCTCGACGTTGGGCACACCCCTGACATAACGTGCCATTCGACCACGTAGGGCACAACCTTGATGGTACCCTCGACGGATGGCACACTCCAGATGTGACGTGCCCGTCGCTTGCGTGAGGCACAATCTTGATGGTACCCTCAATGCTGGGCACACCCCTGACATGATGCGCCCTTTGCCCGTGTGGGGCACAATCTCGACGGTACGCTCGGTGCTGTGCATGCCTTGGGCGTGTCTTGCTCGTACCATCCTGCAAGACGTCGTGCATCATGTCGTCGTGGCGTAGCGCCGAAACCCTCCTCCAAAAGTTCAACAACAAAAGAAAGAACAAACAGCTGGACCATCCAGCCAGCTCACCTTGTTCCATTGCAGAGAGCATGCAACCGCAGCCTAAACTGAATTTGATTGCATTGCACAATAACAGCCGCGCTGGTAGATTTGGCCATCTTTGAGGCGCACCAACATTAATCTGATAATGGACCTTCTTCCCTCTTGATTTTCTATGATATACACTACTAACAAATCAATGTGGAGTCTGAATTTGCTAGCATTCAAGTCACAATAGAATAACTGACGACTACCATAATTCTGGGCCCTGTCTTTCTTTACCAGATCGAAAGGCAACAAGTGAGTATGTCCAAGCATGAAAAACTGATAATATTGTTCCGCACAGCTTAAGCAGGCCTCACATATATATTCTATAATGTTGACAAGCCTAGCAAATAACATCATATACACAAATGAGAGAAGTCCATATTACAACCTCGATCTACCATTAAAGTCTAATATACAACCCTGAACTACGAAACCGTCTATTTTACAACCTCAAACTTCCAAAACCGGACAAGAAACAACCCTGGACTGGTTTTTTGACTTTTTTTCACTGGTCAACAGCCCAGTCAGCATCCAGTCAGCCACCACGTCACCCTGTTTTTGACTGGTTCGGAGTTCTGACTGGTTTTGACTTCGGCTCAAAATTTGGCTATAAAAAAGTCCCCAGAAAAATTCCAAAAATTTCTCAAAAATCCACACTACCCATATATTAAATTTGGGAAAGTTTCAAGAAGTTTTGTCGAACAGAAAAAAAAACTAGAAGCAAAATTCAAATTCAGGAGTATTTTGGCTCAAAATTTGGCCAAAAGAAAAAGTTTTCAGAAAAAATTCTAAAAATTCTAAAAAATCAACACTAACCTTATATTCAATCTGGAAAAATTTGACAAAACTTCTTCAAATTTTGGAAGTCAAAAACAGGGTGACGTGGCGGCTGACTGGGCTGTTGACCAGTCAAAAAAAGTCAAGAACCAGTCCAGGGTTGTTTCTTGTCTGGATTTGAAAGTTCGAGGTTGTAAAATAGACGGTTTCGTAGTTCATGGTTGCATATTAGACTTTGGTGGTAGTTCGAGTTTGTAATATGGACTTCTCTCTATACCAAATTAAATGTCGCATTGCTGTACTTTGTTTACTACAATACATCAAATGTGGAAATATGTTTTTGGACAATTTGGCTCATGTGACCCGGCCGGCTGTAAGAAGTAGTACCTTGTACTGCACGTAGCTAGCTAGCAGCAGGAAAATAAACTTTGAGATAATTGGATCCATGTTCTTGCCTCCTTGATTTGCTACTCCTCCTTCATCCCTTGGCCCATGCGTTCCTCCTCAATTTGGGTTGTCTGCATCCTCCTCATCCTCATCCATGAATTCGATCAGGGCAGCTAAATGAGACCTTACCCTCTCTGATCGGAAAAAGCTAGCTACACCTGACCACTTCTGGCAAGCAAAATGAAACATTATGCTCTAGCATACCAATGAACTACTATACTAAGATGGAATCAACAAGAGGAGATTAAGAAAAGAGATTAACGATATATAATGGAAAAGAGAAACAAATTAACAATATATATATTACCTGTACATGGATGCTTGTCTCCATGCTGTAGGGCTTGCTCGTGTAAAATAGGTGCCATTTCTTAATCTGGTCTCCATCATCTGCATAAGCCTCGACATGCTGGATATGACTGAACTTGTCCCACTCGGAGTTAGACTTTCCCAAGGCCATGGAAATGAGAATCAACAAGCTGTAGTTCAGCAACAAATGTTTTGGTTTTACAGTTTGTAGGTACATCGGGAGTCCTGCCTCTTGGTTGTGAAGTGTCCGCACGAATCTCCGGATTGCATTCATGGCAGAGCTTGGGCTGATTTTTAGGGGGGGGCAATGGGTTGGGGGGGGGGGGGGGGGGTAAACAGTATGTGTTTTGGGATGATTTTTACTTGAGATATGGGCCAAATACTAGGGGATTTATCAGAAAAATTCCATGGGCTGGGGGGCGAGAGCCCACATTGGCCCCTGAGAAGCTCCGCCACTGCATTCATCTCCTGCAGCGACTCGAGCTTTTGGCAGCAAAGGATCTCAAGCTTGTGCAATTTCAGGAAATTGTAGAGCCTCCTCAAGTCAGGGTTGCCAAGCAAGCAAAGCTCAACTGTAGAAGCAAAGTTTTCTATAGAGTGTAGCTATTGGGCATCGGATATCGTTAACTTAAAGATCTTGCATGGAAGGCAAGACCAGGAGGAATACACCTCAATTTGTAACTTCGGATAACAAGTTTTTCCAAGGCCGGCATAGCTTTAACTACTTCCTCCCACTCCCACTCCTCCCATTCCAGCATTCCATCCAATATCATGTCATGCAGTCTCGGAAAAGCAGCCACCGACTGGGATGAAGCATAGTCACAGTGATTTTAGGGCTGCACAAATTTAGTCCCAACACGCTTGATTGTTGCAGCGCGACAGATTAATAGGTTCTCTAAACATGGGAGCTGACACAAGCCATTAGGGAGTTGGGCACGGAAGCCACTTCATGCATATTTAGAATCCTTAGGCTCCTGAGAGGTGCCATGGCTGTTGACATCATCCATCTTGGGTGCAGACACCCAAAATATTCTTTGATACAAATATCTTCTATGCAAGGTGGAGGACAGAGCTTATCAAGCACCTCCTCAATTATTACTTGATCCTTCACAGGGAATTCTTTTTCAACCAATCCATCACTCTCCAGTGCAGTATAATTGCATGCGGGAAAGATGCACCTTTGCACCAAGCCTGGCCTTTGTGGCAAATGTGGCAACAGATACATTTTCTAGACATTCTAATACAATGACCCTAAGCTGAAATAGAGGTGCCAACTCTTCCAAGCTAACCAGTCACTATTCATCAGGGTTTCAATCCCCCATAGAAATCTAAAATTTGTTACAACGTGGAAGCTGCTAGGCACACTATTTATGTGTGTGCCGCCAAGGTTAAGATGTCTCAATTCCTTTAACTTTACAATGCTATCAGGAAGTTTCACAAGATTCTTACAACCTTCAAGACTAAGGTGCTGCAAGAATTTCATCTTATGAATGTTCTCTGGCAGGCTTTCTATATCCTCACTCCCTACTGACAAATACCTTAAGTGTTTGAGCTGATACAGAGATTGGACCGATGTGGCAAAATTTATGGATTCTATATGTAGCGTGCGAAGACTTGGAGAGGCAATAAATGAATCACCGGACTGAATTTTGAAATTTCCAACTAACATCAATGATCTAAGTGATTTCATGTCTTGTCTCCATTCAAATTCATCTGAGTCCACTCCTTTGGTTTCTAGAGAATACCTAAGAAACCATTGCAAACTAAGTTTATTGTTAACAGTTTCTCCACTGTGAACTACTAGTGCTTCATCTTTAGTCACAAAATGAGCAAATGAACGAACAACATCATGCATGTTGCAAATATATTGACCCGCATATAATGTATCAGGCTCCATAAGGTTCCTCAATATTACCTCCTTATGGTCCTGTTGCCATAGACAAATCCTTCAGCAATCTACATGCCGACAAATTGCTCACAAAGTAATGTTGCCTTTTTAGGAATGAGAGAGAAGTGCAGAAATCATTGTTTTAAACAAGGGGACAAGTCCTCGTAGCTAAGATATATTTTATAATTTAGCTGTTCTGGCATTTGGGATACTGACCATCAGGACCTTTACCCAATCAGGTCGTTCTTTGTCCAGCTGGCGTAAGTGTCCTTCCATCACTTTTACAGCAAGCGGCAAACCGTCACATTTTTTTATATAATTTTCAATCCAATGTCCTTTAGCATGTCAACATCAGGTTCACTTTTCTCTTTTGTGAGTATCTGCAGCCAGTTTAAACCAAAGTTTTAAATAGAGGGCTGATATGGCGTTTTTGGAGTCGTGCCGCTACAGCTATGCGATTTTAACGCTAACCAAAAAACCCCGCTAATAGCGCCGCTCAGGATGGTTTAGCGTTAGCAGTTTTTGTTCCGCCGCCCTGGCCCAAAATTCCGGTCCAAATCCAAAATCTCGCGCGGGGCCAGATTCCTCCTAACCCTACCCATTACGAAATCCTCCACATCCCGTATCATCTCCTCCCCAAAAAACGTGGGTGATGGCCGCTGCGGCGACTACCTACGGATGACGATGGTGGGCTGACGCAACTCCTGCCGCCCCTTCTCCGGTTAACCTCCTTCTCCCTGCGACACCTCTCTCCCCTCGACGCCCCTTCTCCGACGCCCTCTCTCCCGGACAGCTTCGCAAGGACCAGACAGCTCACGGCCAACGGCGGCGTCGTCGCTGCGTCTTCGTCCGCGGGCAGACACCCGAAGCTCTGAGCTCCCGGCCGCCTCCACATCCTCCATGCCCACCATGAGCCAGCAGACTCAATCGCGAGGCAAGCTCTCTGTCCTCCTGTCTTTTTTTTATGTAATGAGCAAGATTGTTGTACGCATGATAAATTGATGTATGCATTGCGATGTATGTATGGGGCTGAGCTGGGGCGATTTATTTCCTGCTGCTTGCGGTTTGTGAGAGAGAGTGAGAGAGAGGCCGGGCTGTGAGAATTGGCAGTTTCGTGTGCTGCTGCTGCTCCTTGCCATGGTGGATGGGGAAGCCGGCTGTGTGCTGCTCCTGCTTTGTTCGGGTATCCGGCCGTGGCGTAGCTGTGTGCTACTGTTGCTCTGTGCTTGGAGGGATAGAGAACAGAGGAGAAATAGGATAGTGCTGGGTGTTATTTGCACAGATAGGATAAATTCTATTGCTCTGCTTTGTGTGCTTCTGCTAAAGACAGAAATTTAGAGATACTTTACATAGTTATTGCAGGAACTCAATTGATGTAATGATGCAATGATGCTATGCTTAATTGTCTAAGTGCAATTTCTATGACATGTACACGCAGGAACCCAAAAAAATATGTTCTGTGCAAGTGATAACAAATAACATGTGGCTGTTATGTGCTAGTACTGCTAGTTAATATATGTGATTGAAATATCTATCTATGACATATACATGTGATACCTGATTGTTTCATTAATTTTTGGTTTTTTCATGATTTAAGCAAAACCGCTAAATAGGGGCATAGCCCGCTATAGCTTTGCTATAGCTTCTTATAGCTGCTGGCCGAGGTGCCGCTAAATGGCATAGCCTGCTATTTAAAACTTTGGTTTAAACCTATAGTGTTAGTAAGGAACACACAATCATTGGCAGTGGCTAGTACCTTTGCTTATTTACAAATACATGCTAACTCATCTAGTAACGAAATTAAGGTCAATGACTATGTACTACCTAAATAACTGTCAAGCGAAGATTGTCTGATTAGAATAGGTATGACTATGCAAGCATTTTGATCGGCGGATATTCATGTTCTATTTCTTGTCATCATGAAATGAAAAGGCATATATGACGTGCAACATAGATATAAGAATATGTAGCTACCAAATTGCTAAGCACAAATTGATGGAGAGTCCGCTAAAACAGCCAGTAATATATACTGGAATGATGAGGCAACAGTTATATGGTGCCATCTCGGTGCACTTGTTTTGGTGCTGGAGTTAAGAGAGAAATTTAATGTAGAAAATCGTTGAAACCAGAGTTTTGCTGTCATGGAAAAGTCAATCCACTCCTAAAAGTTTGTATGTGAAGCAATTGCTAGTAAGCACTGAAAGTGCAGGAAAGTATGGCTAGTGATTAACCTGAGTTAGAGGTCACTAGTAATTAACCTGCTTCTTGAGCAATGACCATGCATCTTCAGGCTCTAATTTGTCTACATGGTGATATGGATGGCCAGCTTTCATGCCTCGGCCGACAGTCCCATGTCTTGTGGTAACGAGGACTCAGCTTCCGGGGGCACCATGGGTAAACGCAGCCTTCAGCAAGTTGTTCCCTTCATTGTCGCCCCACATGTCATCCAACAAAAGAAAGAACTTCTTGTTCCTTATGGCGCTGGCAAGAGCCGGCACAAGTAGAGACATGTCTTGAGTCTCACCCTCAGGGAGGTTTCCTTTGGCAGTGGTGATGGCCGTCTTCAGGAGCTCAGCCTCGCTGAATTCTTTTGTGATGCTTAACAAAATCTTTGTATTGTACCCTTGCTCGATGGCCTTGTCGTTGAAGACCTTCTTGGCAAGTGTGTTTTTGATGGCCTCAAGCAAATATGTTTTCCTTTTGGTAGGGCAAGAAAGGGACTGTGCTTCCTTCCTTCCTTCCTTCCTTCCAGCAGGAGTGGTACAATTTTATGGTTGTGATGAACCGATGCCAACAGTGGATAGATATTAGCTTGAACAAGCCAAAAGATGATGCCTTTCTTGTAACATCCCCAGATCTCAACCCTGTCATTAAGCTAATTAATTAGCCATGTCATCATGATCATCCTAAATAAATTGCATTTAGAAAATAATCCAACTTCAAGTTCAAATTCAAAATTCAAATGCATGTCAAATTATTACTTCTTCAAATAATTAAACAAAATAGTTCATAATATTGCAAAAATTCCCAAAACTACCATAAAAATAAAGCCAACATTATTTGAATGCCCAAATTGACCCTAGCAACAAAAACAGTGGACCAGCAGCAGTATAATTGACCAAATCAATTTCTAAAAATAGTTAAACATTCCAGAATAAATTGAAATTAATTGTGCTAACTAAAAATGTTGCCTGCTATTTGTGTGCCAAATTTCTAGTTCAACAAAAATCAATTGATATGAAAATGAATTAGAAACCTGACTCTGGAAATTAAAACAGAAAAAGAAAAGGAAAATGGAAAAGGACTACTGCTTACTTGGGCTTCGAGTGCACAGTCCAGGCCCAGCCCACTCCCTGGTCGTCCCTCACCTCCTGCCTCTCTCCTCGCGCGTCAGCACCTGCGCGCACGCCGCGCCGGCCCCCCTCTCCTCCAAGCGACATCGCTGCCCTGGAGGGGATAAGACCACCCCCAGCCGTCTCTCTCTCTCCCCCGAAACCCTAATCCTCACTTCTCCCCCTTCCTCGCTCGCTCCCGTCGAATCAGTCGGCGCCCGAAGCCCAGTCGCCATTGCCGAAATCGTTGCCGTGGCCACCATCGTCCCCATCAGCCGAGTCCTCGCCAGAAGAAGCGCCTGCCTCCCCTGCTTCCTCTGCAACTACCGGATCGAGCTGGAGCGCTCCGCATCGTCGCCATCGACCCGTCTTCCTCCGCCACGGCCGCCGCACCTCGCCGCTCGATCCGCTCGTCTCTGACCAGCCCCGGCCGCCTCGAGCTCGCCACTGCGCTCATTGTGAGCTGCCGCACCATTCCCCCTGTTCTCCCCTTGCCCCGTCACCCCTAGCCGCTGCCACCATTTTGTTGCCGAAGCTCGCCGCCGTTCGGTCGTCTTTGCCACCGCGGCTGCCGTCCCCCTTAGCTCGCGCCCGTAGCACCAGTGGGCGCGGAGCGCTGCCCCCATTCGATGCGTGCCCGCGGTCGTCCAAATGGGTGCCGGAAACGGCCGCCGGCGTTCCTCCGTCGCGTATGGAGCTCGTCGGCGTGCTCCCGCGCGCGTGCCGACGTTCAAAACACCGGCCGGCCCCACCTGTCAGGTGGTTAGGCGCTAACCACCGCGCTAATAGCCACTGACCGCGGGCCCCACCGCTAAATAACGATTCGGATTAAATCTGTCGCTGACACGTTGGCCCGCCACTGTAGCAATTAGATTAACACTAATTGACCCCTGTGACACTGCCATGTGGACCCCACTAACCGCGACCGATTTAATCCGAATCTAGTTTAATTAAAACCTGATTAACATTAATCACTGACATGTGGGCCCCGTTGACCCTGTTGACCAGTCAACGTTGACTGGTCAACTGCTGACTGTGCACGCTGACTCAGCCTCTGCTGACTGGGAGTTGACCCAGTCAACAGGGCCCACCAGTCAGCCACTGTGTGGCCTGGCTGGGTACACTCTCTGTGTACGCATAGCAATTAATATTTAAATAATTTTCGAGTTAAGTTAATTCCATAAATTCCAGAAAATGATTAAAACTTTGAAAAATCATATAAAATAAACCGTAACTAGGATGAAAATAATTTATATATGAAAAATGATCAGAAAAATATGACGAATCCGAATATGTCATTTGTATTCATGTTAGAGTCCTCTAAGTAGATGAATATTGAACTTTTAGCCTGTTAGAGTCGAATAATCAGGATGTATTAGGTCCCCCCTGCCTTGCATATTGCCACGTCATGCTCTGTGAGCGCATTTGTTTGCTATGTATTCATCTGTTTGTTCCCCCTCTTCTCTCCGGTAGACCCGAGACTGACAATGCCCCCATGATCGACTACATCACCGACGACCCTTCTTCCTTTTCAGCAAAGCTTCCAGGCAAGCAAATCCCCTTGATCATTCCTATATCGCCCATTCCTTCTTCCCCCATGCTTGCATTAGATTTTGCTACTGTAGTTGATTGCTCCTATTCTGATGCATAGCCTGATTATAGTAACCTACTATTGATGTTGTACCTGTTGTCCTATATGCTTAGTATAGTCTGGTTAGTGTTCCATCAGTGGCCCCTCACCTTTGTCCGTGTTGCCCTGCTTTGCTACCAGAAGACTCGATCGGTATGATCGATGTATAGAGACCGAGCACAGCACCGCACACCCCTTAGTTGTACGACTCTGCAGAGCCATTATCGAGTGACGAGGGTGATACCTCGTACTTCACTTCTGATGATGGCTCTGTAGCATAGCTAATCGGTTGTGGCTATCGAGGGTAATTCCTCTTTCACCACCTCCGATGACGACTCTGTCGTACAACCTCTCAAGTGGGATTCCATCGAGGGTGATTCCTCGGATTTCCCCCTTGATGTTACCGGACACACTGTTACTTTTCACTGTCGCCCCCTGTTTACTGTTGATTATGGGACTGAAGGGACAAGAGGTACCACCCCGGTTGAGGTGGACCTGAGTTCCCGACAGTCCCTTGTGTAGTCGGGTTGACCTGGAGGGTACCCGCGAGATAATTACGAGGTGCGGCCGGGCAGGCAGAGACCGCCGCAGGAGAGGGATGGGCCTGGCCCTTGTTGCAAGTCCTCGAGACGGGGCGACAGGAGCACTGATCGTCACCGCGAGCTCACAACCCACTAACTGATTTGGGTATTGATCTGAGTTGGCCACTGGCCTATACGCACTACCACCACGCGGGATAATGGTTTAATGGGGCCCTCGGCGCCGTATATATCAGCCGAAAGCTCTGTCAGACGTCCAGTTCAGCATTGTGAGCCGGTTGGGGCAAGTGCCATCCAGGACAGGGTGGGCTCGGACTCCGATCCGCGACACAACGACCCGGAGTGCGAAGGGCGATGGGCCCAAGACACCTGAGCGCTTAGGATGTAGACCGGCGGGGACCTCTCTACGGAGCCTAGGTAGGACTATGTCGTGTCGATCAGCCGAGGCCGGGCATGACCGAGAAAAGTGTGTCCGACCAGAGTTAATCAAGCGTGTTGGGTAACAGTAGTGCACCCCTGCAGGGAAGTTATCTATTCGAATAGCAGTGTCCACGGTAACAGGATGCTCAGTGTTGTATCCCGATCTACTACAACTTGAACTAGATACATGTTAATTAATTGAAAGCTCCGGGATTGCTTTATCGCAGGGAGTCGAGGAAGGATCTCTAGGCTTTGCTACTACATGCTTGTTACTTAATGTTATGCTACTAATCTGCACTTTTCTAATGCTACAAGACGCTGCAAGATGCTAGTCTTCGATAGGCTAGGCCTTCTCTCTATTCTGGCATTTCTGCAGTCTAGTCCACAGATACTGCCTCCCCTTTGATACCGATGCATAATTAGTATAGATCTGATGTAAGTATTGCGAGTACTTTGGATGAGTACTCACGGTTGCTTTGCTACCTCTTTTTCCCTATACCCGATTGCTGCAACCAGATGACGGAGCCCCGGAGCCAGCTGTTTCCGCCGACTACTACTACCCCACCAGTGGAGCTTACTACTACGTGGAGACCGACGACCAGGAGTAGATAGGAGGCTCCCAAGCATGAGGCCTGCGCCTTTTTGACCAGATGTCGTTGTTTTGCTCTGCCTTCTTAAGGCAATCTTGTTTATTTGTATCTGTACTCAGACGCTGTTGCTTCCACTGACTCTTGTGTAACTCGAGCTTATGTATTTGAGCCCTCGAGGCCCCTGGCTTGTAATATAAAGCTTGTATGACTTTTATTTGTGTTTAGAGTTGTGTTGTGATATCTTCCCGTGAGTCCTTAGGCTTGATCGTGTGCATTTGCATGTATGATTAGTGCACGGTCGGGCCGGGGGCGTCACAAGCTGGTATCATAGCCAACTGCCTGTAGGAAGCCCCTTTCCAACTCCTTGGCCGAAGTTGAGTCTAGTCTTTGAAAAACTGTTTTACTAACATGGCTGTGTGGCTTACGGGCCCACGCCGCCAATGGATGGGATTAGGGTCTTTTATTCCTCTCCTTTACTCTGGGATTCTGATCTCTCCTCTATTCAGGTTAAAGGTTTTGCTAACACTAACATTAGGTTCTCGTGTTCACATCCACCCAGAGAGCTGGATTGTCTGCAATTATTCCTTTCCATTGGTCTATTTAATCTGATAGTCACATTTTCCTTTCCATTGGTCTGTTTAACCTTTCTTGTAATCTTGCTTTTATCTAAGCAGTAAGGATTCCCTACTTATGCAAACACCTCGGTGTACCACTCTGTCCATAACACCATGTTACTATTGTTGTTAGCATTCAGCTAACCGATGGTGGATGAGAACTTTGCCTATTGTTCCGCCTCGTCTTAACGAGCGGGAAAATTGTTCTCTTCGTCCCTCGCCCATGGTACCGACGTTGTTGCCAACATAGCTGACAAACTTTCCTCTGACGTGCCTTACTATCATGGCCGTGCAAGATGTCACCACACTTCCTACTTTCAACCCACACTAACCACAGTTCCATAGGATCGAAACCTGAATCTCCTGTACATCCTTGATCCCGAAGATACCCCTTACCCCACCTCTTAAATCTCGGGACGAGATTTCTTGTAGTGGAGGAGATTTGTAACATCCCCAGATCTCAACCCTGTCATTAACCTAATTAATTAGCCATGTCATCATGATCATCCTAAATAAATTGCATTTAGAAAATAATCCAACTTCAAGTTCAAATTCAAAATTCAAATGCAAGTCAAATTATTACTTCTTCAAATAATTAAACAAAATAGTTCATAATATTGCAAAAATTCCCAAAGCTATCATAAAAATAAAGCCAACATTATTTGAATGCCCAAATTGACCCTAGCAACCAAAACAGTGGACCAGCAGCAGTATAATTGACCAAATCAATTTCTAAAAATAGTCAAACATTCCAGAATAAATTGAAATTAATTGTGCTAACAAAAAATGTTGCCTGCTAATTGTGCGCCAAATTTCTAGTTAAACAAAAATCAATTGATATGAAAATGAATTAGAAACCTGACTCTGGAAATTAAAACAGAAAAAGAAAAGGAAAATGGAAAAGGACTACTGCTTACCTGGGCTTCGAGTGCACAGTCCAGGCCCAGCCCACTCCCCGGTCTTCCCGCATCTCCTGCCTCTCTCCTCGCGCGTCAGCACCTGCGCGCACGCCGTGCCGCCCCCCCCTCTCCTCTAAGCGACAGCGCTGCCCTGGAGGGGATAAGACCACCCCCAGCCATCTCTCTCCACTAGTAGAAAACAGGGCTTTGGTCCAGGCCAGATAAGAGCATCAATCCCGGTTCTGTTATGAACCGGGACCAATGGGTGCATCAGTCCCGGTTCGTGAGGCCAGGGCGCCGGCCGGGCCACGGCAGGCACCAGTCCCGGTTCGTCTGACCCCTTTGGTCCCGGTTCTAGACACGAACCGGGACTAAAGGGCCTCGCTCCTGGCGCAGCCCCTTTAGTCCCGGTTGGTGGCTGTAACCGGGACTAAATGTGTGTCTTCTATCCCGGTTCTAGCCACGAACCGGGACTAAAGAGATGCCTATATATATGCTCTCCCCTGCCCGCTCACTCCTCTGTTTTTTGGCCGGCCGGTGTGGGAGGTGTGTGCTGCTCTGCTCTCACCTCCTATGCACATGAGGTGTTCGATGAAATGCCCGAGTCACACTTAAGCTTTCTCCTCTCCAAGCTCCATTTTCCCCAAGATTTGTCTAGGTTTGGCGGTGCACCATTGTCCCCGTCCCCGTCCTCACCGCCGTCGATCGCCCGGGCCGATCTCGTCGCCGGCACCACCGTGGTGAGCCTCTTGTTCTTATCTTCTTTTTAAAAGAAAAAAAAATTCTTACTTGTATGATTTAGATAGATACTTGTATAATTTTCTTACTTTTATTATTGTTTGTTATTATATAGTGCCATGACTTTGGTATCCACCCCCGTCGGCCCTCGTCCTGTCTATGATTCAGATGTGGTATATTATCTTTTATTACTATTTGTTTCATTTAGTGTTTATGACAATTATGCCGACCAACATGACATAGATGTTTTTATCTAGGAGGTATGTGAACCTGAAATTCCAACCGACCCTCTTGTCGAGAGGTTAAATTTAGTTGAAAAAGAAAACAATTACTTGAAGAAAAAATTGAAAAGAATTGAGGAGGAGAAGATGGAATTGGAGTTGCATGTTGCCGATGTCGTCGATGATAACAAGATCCAGATGGATGCAATGCGCTTGAAGATTAGAAAGATTAGAAAATATGCCATTGATAATGAGGCTTGGTATCATTATGCTGTTGGATCAATTGTTACCTTAGTTGCGATTATGATCGCATTTGTTGTTGCATTTAAATGTTTTACATAGTTGTATGTTAGTTTCAATGTATGTTTTAATTAGATGCTCTAGAGAGCTATATGTTGTTCTATATATGAGAACTATGTATGAACTTTATGTATTTATTTTTTCAGTAATAACATTTGATCACTACAGTACTTTGGTTTTAATGTGATGATGAACTTGTATTAATTTGGTCACGTCTCTATTCATGATGTTCTGTAATGGTTTTTGATACACTTAATTATATAATGCACGCAGATGAACCAGCAATGGATGTACGGTGACCGACGCACCTCCGAGTACATTGATGGCATGCATAATTTTCTCGAAGTGGCTGAGGCAAACAAGCAGAATGGTTTTATGTATTGTCCATGTACTGTCTGTGGGAATACGAAGGATTACTCTGACTCGAAACCCCTTCACTTGCACCTGCTTGAGAAGGGTTTCATGCCACACTATAATGTTTGGACCAAGCACGGAGAAAGAGGGGTTATGATGGAAGACAACGAAGAAGAAGAGGATGATGACAACTATCCCCCTGAATACGGTGATACTGCAACGGGGGAAGCTGAAGATCAAGAGGCACCAGACGATGTGCCCGATGATGATCTTCGTCGGGTCATTGTTGATGCAAAGAGACAATGCCAAAGTGAAAGGGAGAAGTTGAAGTTCGAGCGCATGTTAGAGGATCACAAAAAAGGGTTGTACCCAAATTGCGAAGAAGACAACACAAAGCTCGGTACCACACTGGAATTGCTGCAATGGAAGGCAGACAATGGTGTATCTGACAAGGGATTTGGAACGCTACTGAAAATAATGAAGAAGAAGCTTCCAAAGGATAACAAATTGCCCGACAGTACGTACGAAGCAAAGAAGGTTCTCTGCCCTCTAGGATTGGAGGTGCAGAAGATACATGCATGCCCTAATGACTGCATCCTCTACCGCGGTGAGTACGAGGATTTGAACGCATGCCCGGTATGCGGTGCATTGCGGTATAAGATCAGACGAGATGACCCTGGTGATGTTGCGGGCGAGCGCCCCAGGAAGAGGGTTCCTGCCAAGGTGATGTGGTATGCTCCTATAATACCACGGCTGAAACGTCTGTTCAGAAACAAAGAGCATGCCAAGTTGATGCGATGGCACAAGGAAGACCGTAAGAAAGACGGGAAGTTGAGAGCACCCGCTGATGGGTCACAGTGGAGAAAAATCGAGAGAAGGTGGGGGGACTTTGCAGGTGACGCAAGGAACGTATGGTTTGGTTTAAGTGTAGATGGCATTAATCCTTTTGGGGAGCAGAGCAGCAATCATAGCACCTGGCCCGTGACTCTATGTATCTATAACCTTCCTCCTTGGTTGTGCATGAAGCGGAAGTTCATTATGATGCCAGTGCTCATCCAAGGCCCTAAGCAACCCGGCAACGACATTGATGTGTACCTAAGGCCATTAGTTGAAGAACTTTTACAACTGTGGGATATCAAAGGTGTACGTGTGTGGGATGAGCACAAACAGCAGGAATTTGACCTACGAGCATTGCTGTTTGTAACCATCAATGATTGGCCTGCTCTTAGTAACCTTTCAGGACAGACAAACAAGGGATACAATACATGCACGCACTGTTTAGATGAGACTGAAAGTATATATTTGGACAAATGTAAAAAGAATGTGTACCTGAGACATCGTCGATTTCTTTCGAGCAGGCATCCCTTAAGAAAGAAAGGCAAGCATTTCAAAGGTGAGGTAGATCACCGGAAGAGGCCTGTCCACCGTACTGGTGATGATATATTTGATATGGTCAAGGATTTAAAAGCAATCTTTGGAAAGGGTCCTGGCGAACAATCTGTTCCGAATGACGCTGACGGACACGCACCCATGTGGAAGAAGAAATCTATATTTTGGGAGCTACCCTATTGGAAAGTCCTAGAGGTCCGCTCTGCAATCGACGTGATGCACGTGACGAAGAATCTTTGCGTGAACCTGCTAGGCTTCTTGGGCGTGTATGGGAAGACAAAAGATACACCGGAGGCACGGGAGGACCAGCAACGTGTGCACGAAAAAGACGGCATGCATCCAAAGCAGTATGAAGGTCCTGCCAGCTACGCTCTTACCAAAGAAGAGAAGGAAATCTTCTTTGAATGCCTGCTCAGTATGAAGGTCCCGTCTGGCTTCTCGTCGAATATAAAGGGAATAATAAATATGGCAGAGAAAAAGTTCCAGAACGTAAAGTCTCATGACTGCCACATGATTATGACGCAACTGCTTCCGGTTGCATTGAGGGGGCTTCTACCGGAAAACGTTCGATTAGCCATTGCGAAGCTATGTGCATTCCTCAATGCAATCTCTCAGAAGGTAATCGATCCAGAAATCCTACCAAGGTTAAAGAATGATTTGGTGCAATGTCTTGTCAGTTTCGAGCTGGTGTTCCCACCATCCTTCTTCAATATCATGACGCACGTCCTAGTTCATCTAGTCGACGAGATTGCCATTCTGGGTCCTGTATTTCTACACAATACGTTCCCCTTTGAGAGGTTCATGGGAGTCTTAAAGAAATATGTTCGTAACCGTGCTAGGCCAGAAGGAAGCATCTCCATGGGCCATCAAACAGAGGAGGTCATTGGGTTTTGTGTTGACTTTATTCCTGACCTTAAGCCGATTGGTCTCCCTCAATCGCGGTATGAGGGGAGACTGACTGGAAAAGGCACGCTAGGAGCGGATTCAATAATATGTAGGGACGGGCATTCTTGGGCTCAAGCACACTACACAGTTCTACAGAATTCTACCTTGGTGACCCCGTATGTCAATGAACACAAGAATTTTCTGTGCTCCAAACACCCGGAGCAGTCTGACGACTGGATTACATGTGAACACATCAGGACTTTCGACAGTTGGTTGCAAGCACATCTCATGGGTAACAACATTGTTGGAGATGAGCTGTACTCGTTGGCCAGGGGACCATCTTCGACTGTATTGACTTACCAAGGGTACGAGATAAATGGGAATATATTTTACACGATCGCCCAAGATCAAAAGAGCACCAACCAAAACAGTGGTGTCCGCTTTGATGCAGCAACCAACAGGGGAAAGGACATGTAGGAGATATGCCCTAGAGGCAGTAATATCAGTTACTTTTGTATCTCCAAGTTTGTAATGAATGTTTATGATCCATGCTATAACTGCAATGATTCTCGAGTCTGCAAATAAAACGAGGCTTGGAGGGAAACTCATGTGCACGTGTGGTTTAATAAACGGTAAATTGTATTCCTAGTCTTGCCTCTAAGACTGGCTCAAGTATTGCATGATGATCCTGTTTTCCTGATCATGGGCATGGCTATGCCGGCAATTTTGAGGGCACGATGTTGGTAGAACACTTGTGTTGAATCGACCCAAATTGATGTTATACTATGAGATATATTCGTCACTAGTTAATGGTTAAATAACACAGAGATGGTTAATGTTTGCATGATTCCTTAGACCATGAGAGTATCGAGTTTCTTCATGCTTGCTTCATGAACTTTGGGGTTTGTTAAACGTCATCCGTAAAAGGGTGGCTATTACGGCTGCTTACGGGTTCATGGAAAAGTATGTCAAGTAACTTGATAGCTCAAGATTGGGATTTGCTCCTCCGACGTTGGAGAGATATCTCTGGGCCCTCTCGGTGTTGCGGTATCCATCATCGTCTGGCCAGACACCTTGTGATTTGATCACGGGGATGCCGGAACACGGGAACGAGAAAAGAGAACAATACCGGCAACGAGGTAACTGGCATAGTGGACAAGTTGTTGATCCACGGGGATGCCAACATGTCTCACCTCGGGTAATTGTAACATATCGCGAAGCAACAGGAATAGCATACGGCAACTGGAGGTTCACTCGAATATTTATTCGTGTGGGTATAGGGATCGATATGGGTGTCCACGGCTCCGATGTTGATCATTGATCGGAAGGGGTTCCGGGTCATGTCTATGCTTCACCGAACCTATAGGGTCACACGCTTAAGGGTCATCTATCTGTTGAATACTAGACAGGGAGTCTGAGAGAAAAACACCGAAAAAGTTTCGGACACCGGAAAAGTTTCGGACAGCGGAAAAGTTCCGCAGAGAGAGGTCACCGGATGAATTTCGGTGAAACTAGAAAAGTTGTTTCAGGGGATTCCATAAAGTCAAATTGGTCTTGGCACATGCCTGATAATTCTTAGAGGGTGCCAGAATTGTTCTGGAAACTTTTTGGAATTTTCTGGAATGAAAACCGGAAATGTTCCGGAGCTGCCGAAACCGATTCAGATGCTTTTCGCAGATGAAATCACTAAACCGGAATTGTTCCGGCTCGCGTTGAAAATTATTTTGGTGGGTACTAGAATTGTTCTAAGCCCACATGAATATTTTCAGTTCGATCAGACGCTGAAAAATGTCGTCGTGAATAGTGAAAGTGCTTTTTGGATATTTGTGGAAAAACACCTTTTTGGATATTTCCAAAAAGGTTTCTAGAAGGCCTTGGGGGCCAAGGCAGCCCCTCATGGGGGTCCCCCAAGGGTGTGGCCGGCCAAGATGGGTGGGGCACCATGGTGCTCCACATGGCACTCCCATATGGCATATTCCTTTTAGGAAAGGGATATTCCATGGGCATTTTGGGGTTTTTGTATGACAACTTTACCCCTTGGCTAGCCTATAAATAGAGGTGAGTGGGCAGCCCACTTCCTCATCCTTGTGCTCTCATACACATGCTATGCTTTGCTAGCTCTCTCTTCTCCCTCACACGAAAAGAGTATTTCGTAGAGCCGAAAGGCTGTCTGGGTTCCGGCAGGAACTAGTTCTGGACGGCGAAGCCCTGCCGGATAGATGACACCGTATGTGTGCAACCCCGTAGAGAGGTCGTAGTTTCGATCTTTTGCCCGAGGGGCTGTTCGAGGGTCCTCCCGAAGGGCTGTCCAAGTTTCCGTTCGAGTTTCGAGGGTCCTCCCGAAGGGCTGTCCGTGACATCGTCCGGGGGACTGTCCGACCGCCTCCCGAAGGGCTGTCCGACGAGGGAGTACATTCTCGCGGTTGGGAGGTTGTAAAATCCTATCTGCGGGAATCTGCACCAACGATCTCCACCGACTCTTCTTCCGCTGCGCTACGAGTCGGTACGGATCAGATCAAACCTTGTATGCCATCTCCATAGTGATCCTGGGCGTGCTCGCTATACCGAATTTTTTTGTTTTCTGTCGCATTACCCAACAGTGGCATCAAGAGCCAGGCTATGAGTAGATGCATGTTATGATCTAGAATACATAGAGATGTATGGGTGTTGCACAATATAATTAGGTAGTAGATGAGATCTATTGCTGAAAATTATTTGTGCGGGTAGCAGATGAAATCTGTTACTCGATGTTCTTGTTGCTTCCCTTGAATTTGCGTAGTCCTGATCTTGACAGCATTGTGGAATCTGGCAATCCGCGATCCTTTCATGCTGCTCCTGAGTATGCTGATTGACAGATCAACGAAGCTAATAGTTCTTTGGGTTCCACTTTAGTCATAGAAAGATGGATGTTTCGCAGACGAAGGGCAATACAGATATGATCTGCACGGGGGTCACGCGTATGACGAAGTTTAGTATGGGGCTCGAGATTTTACAGTCTCGTGTTTCATACACCCTGGAAAGTTAATCTAGCAACTTGAAGTATCATACTTGATGATAAACGTTGGTAGCTGCGGTTTAAGTAAAAACCTTAGAAGCCACGTAAAATAAAATTTTGCATAAACCGATTAGAGGCGTCTAACTTGGTTTTGCAGGATGGTTATGCATGTGATGTGGTATAGCAATGCTCATATTAAATTTGATTATGTATGAGATGACTATATGATGTAATTAACATGACCTGCGTGTCATGATTCGGCATGATGGCTGGAGCCTTATGATTGCACTTTAATGACCTGCGTGTCAACCTTATGTAATGCACTTATTTTATTAGCTATAGAGATAGCAATATTATTTGGTGCATCGACAAGGTGGTGGCAATCTTCGCAAAGGTGAACTCCGACGCGAATGCCGAAGACGAAGAATACTTGACTTCTCCGTCAGAAGGGGCTATACCATATCATGCTATTATGAATTGCCTGAGATGTTTATCCCTCTTGATGCACCCTTCTTGATTGCGCGGTAGTCGCTTTTTATTAGGGTGATCTCTCACTAAAAATATCAAAGTAGTTAGTGTTCACCCAAGTGTAGCACCGTCTGAAATTCGTATCTTTTCGGGGTGCGCCATGTACACATGAGCACGAACGAATTGAGAGGAATGAGGCGGGTGAGGTCAGACCTCGCAGCAAGATCACTTGGTTGTCTTTGACGTTCAGGCATGAGAGTCATGAGCTCGGAACACACACATCGAAAGATGGACAAGAATCGCATAGAGATGTGATTGGCAAGTTGGCCTACCGATTGAAATTCGCGTCATCAGTGATGAATCCGTCAATGGCGTCGAATTGAAATGCGGATCTTGAATCACTCACAATCAATTATGAGAGATACTGATTTGAGTGGGAGCGAACTTTAGAATAAAACTGTTTATTCACTAGTGCCAAAATCATTATGAACAATGTCTAAAATGAACTTGTGTTTTCCGTTGTAGATCAAATGGCTCGCAACACCGCGTTCAACTTAGGCCCTATGTTAGAGAAAGAGAAGTTAGCTGCGAATGGAAACAACTATGCGGACTGGGTCCGTGCCCTGAGGATTGTCCTCAGGAGCGCTAAGAAAGTGTACGTGCTTGACGGACCTCTTCCACCTAAGTCGGCGGCAACAGCCGCGGCAGACATACAAAATGTCTGGGCCACTAAGGATGATGATTTCAAGTTAGTGCAGTGCCTCATGCTGTCTTGCATGAGTTCAGAGCTTCAAAAACGTTTTGAATTCCATAACTCCTTTGATATGATCAAAGATCTGGATGCTCTGTACAAGTTTAATGCACGGTCTGAACGTTTTGATATCATGAAAATGATGTCGGAGACCAAGATGGCTGAGGGCAGTTCAGTTGGCGAGCACGTAGTCAATATGATTGGCTACGCTGAAAGGCTTAAAACCCTGGAATTTCCACTTCCAGAAGAGCATGTAATGGACATGTTGCTCCGTTCACTCCCCCCTTCTTACGGAGGTTTTGTCATGAACTACCACATGAATGGGATGGACAAATCACCTAATGAGGTGCTTGCCATGCTGAAATCTGTTGAAGGAGGACTGCAGAAAAATCGCAAGCAAGTGTTGCTTGTGAATAAAACTGCCAGTTTCAAAAAGAAAGGCAAGCCAAAGAAAGGCAAGGGCGCCGGTAAGACCGGCTTCCAACGCAAGTCTAAGGGCGTAGCCAAGAATGAAACTGAGTGCTTCTACTGCAAGGGCACAGGACACTGGAAGAGAAACTGCAAGAAGTATTTGGAAGATAAGAAGTCTGGGAAAACCGGAAAAGGTATAATTGTTATACAAGTTAATGTCATTGACGTTTTGCTTGCTAGCGAAAATTCTAAGTCTTGGGTATTTGATACCGGATCGGTTGCTCACATTTGCAACTCGATACAAGGGCTTTAGAAGGTGCGCAGGCTGGCAAAGAATGAAGTCGTGATGCGTGTCGGGAACGGCGGTGGGATCGCCGCTCAAGCCGTCGGCATTATGCCTCTACGTCTCCCTTCAGGATTTATTTTGGAACTAAGTAACTGTTATTTTGTTCCATTGTTGTGTAAGAACATTATCTCTGGATCATGTTTAGTGCACGACGGGTACTCCTACAAGTCTGAGAACAATGGTTGTTCACTTTATTGTAAGGACATGTTTTATGGATTTGCACCCATTATTGGGAGCCTTTTCGTACTGAATCTTGAATGTGAAAATAATGTCTTTAACGTGAATGCTAAACGCCTTAAGAAGGCTGATACCACCACCACTTTCATGTGGCACTGTCGGCTTGGCCACATCGGAAAGAAACGCATGCAAAGACTCCATAAAGATGGACTTTTACCGTCTTTTGATTTTGAATCATTTGACACATGTGAAGCTTGCTTGATGGGAAAAATGACCAAGACGCCGTTCACGGGTCATCCTGAACGGGCGGGTGAATTATTGGAAATAATACATAGTGATGTATGTGGTCCAATGAACACGGCCGCACGGGGTGGGTATTTTTACTTCGTGACTTTTACTGATGATTTAAGTCGGTATGGCTATATCTACTTGATGAAGCATAAGTCGGAAACCTTTGAAAAGTTCAAAGAATTTCAGAATGAGGTAGAAAATCATCGTAACAAAAAGATCAAGTTTCTGTGGTCTGATCGCGGAGGCGAATATCTTAGTCACGAGTTTGGCCAACATCTGAGTGACCGTGGAATCGTTTCACAGCTTACGCCTCCCGGATCTCCATAGCGAAACGGAGTGTCGGAACGACGTAACCGAACCCTGTTAGACATGGTAAGGTCGATGATGTCTCTTACAAACCTTCCAATATCTTTTTGGGGTCACGCACTAGAAACTGCCGCTCACACATTAAACAGAGCACCGTCTAAGTCAGTTGAGACGACACCATATGAAATATGGAACGGGAAGAAACCCGGTTTGTCGCATCTCAGGATTTGGGGTTGTGAGGTATACGTAAAACGTTTACAACCTACCAAACTTGATCCCAGATCAGACAAATGTTACTTTGTAGGTTATCCCAAGGATACAATTGGGTATTCCTTCTACCACCCGTCCGATAACAAAGTGTTTGTTGCAAGAAATGGACAATTTCTTGAGAAAGAGTTTCTCGCCAAAGAATTAAGTGGGAGGACAGTGCAACTTAATGAGATTAGTGAATCTTCGGCAACCATTGATATGGCTAAGGAACCGGAAGAAATTCCGCTAATTATCCCTACAACCGAGCCGGAAGTTGTCGCATATGATGCGGAGACTTCAAACAATGTTGAAACTGAACCGTGCAGGTCAGGTAGGGCTATCCAGCCACCTGAGTGGTTTCATAACGAAATCTTCATTCTTGAAGACGATGAACCTGCGCACTACAAGGAAGCGATGGCGGGGCCTAGCTCAAGGGAATGGCACAAAGCCATGAGATCCGAAATGGAATCCATGTACGAAAACCAAGTTTGGAACTTGGAAGAACTTCCAGATGGCGTAAAACCCATTGGTTGTAAATGGATTTTCAAAAGAAAGACGGACGCGGATGGTAACATTACTATCCACAAAGCTAGACTTGTCGCGAAAGGGTTCACGCAAGTTCCAGGAGAGGACTACGACGAGACTTTCTCGCCCGTAGCTATGCTTAGGTCTGTTCGGATATTACTAGCAATTGCTGCTTATTTCGATTATGAAATATGGCAGATGGATGTCAAAACGGCTTTCCTAAATGGAAACCTTGATAGGGATGTATACATGATACAGCCAGAAGGTTTTGTCGATCCTAAAAATGCTGGAAAGGTATGTAAGCTTCAGAAAGCCATTTATGGTCTGAAGCAAGCATCAAGGAGCTGGAATATTCGTTTTGATGAAGTGGTCAAAGAGTTTGGCTTCATCAGGAACGATGAAGAATCTTGTGTGTACAAGAAGTTTAGTGGGAGCGCAAAAGCATTTCTAATCTTGTATGTGGATGACATATTGTTGATTGGAAATGATGTGAAATTTCTTAGCGAAATAAAAGACTCATTGAAGAAGAGTTTTTCAATGAAAGACTTAGGCGAAGCGGCATATGTATTAGGCATCAGGATCTATAGAGATAGATCAAGACGCTTAATAGCGCTAAGCCAAAGCACGTACATTGACAAGGTGTTGAAAAGGTTCAACATGGAGAACTCCAAGAAAGGCCTACTCCCCATGTCACCTGGCACAGTGCTTTGCAAGAATCAGAGTCCTCGGACCCTTGATGAGCGAGTACAAATGAATGATATTCCATATGCTTCGGCAGTTGGTTCTATTATGTATGCCATGCTATGTACAAGACCGGATGTTTCCTATGCGCTAAGTGTTAGCAGCCGGTACCAAGGTGATCCAGGATTGGAACACTGGGCCGCAGTCAAGGGTATTCTTAAGTACCTCAGAAGGACCAAGGATTTACTCCTTGTGTACGGAGGTGATGAAGAGCTCATTGTAAGTTGTTACACTGATGCAGGCTTCATGTCTGACCCAGATGACTTCAAATCTCAATCTGGCTATGTTTTCATATTGAACGGCGGCGCAGTTGATTGGAAAAGTTCCAAACAAAAGACTGTGGCGGATTCTACGACGGAGGCGGAATATGTTGCTGCTTCAGAAGCCTCCAAGAAAGCTGTCGGTATCAAGCAATTTCTTGAAGACCTTGGTGTGGTCCCAAGTGCTCTGGACCCGGTGGAGATCTATTGTGATAATAGTGGCGCCGTGGCTCAGGCAAGGGAGCCATGTTCGCACCATAAGACAATGCATATTCAACGCAAATATAAACTCATTCGACATCATGTCAAAGAAGGTTTAGTGAAAGTACGCAAAGTTCACACGGATCTGAATGTATCAGACCCGATGACGAAGCCTCTACCACGAGCAAAGCATGAGCAACACCGGATTGCCATTGGTGTTAGGGAAGCCATGTAACTAGATTATGACTCTAGTGCAAGTGGGAGACTGTAGGAGATATGCCCTAGAGGCAGTAATATCAGTTACTTTTGTATCTCCAAGTTTGTAATGAATGTTTATGATCCATGCTATAACTGCAATGATTCTCGAGTTTGCAAATAAAACGAGGCTTGGAGGGAAACTCATGTGCACGTGTGGTTTAATAAACGGTAAATTGTATTCCTAGTCTTGCCTCTAAGACTGGCTCAAGTATTGCATGATGATCCTGTTTTCCTGATCATGGGCATGGCTATGCCGGCAATTTTGAGGGCACGATGTTGGTAGAACACTTGTGTTGAATCGACCCAAATTGATGTTATACTATGAGATATATTCGTCACTAGTTAATGGTTAAATAACACAGAGATGGTTAATGTTTGCATGATTCCTTAGACCATGAGAGTATCGAGTTTCTTCATGCTTGCTTCATGAACTTTGGGGTTTGTTAAACGTCATCCGTAAAAGGGTGGCTATTACGGCTGCTTACGGGTTCATGGAAAAGTATGTCAAGTAACTTGATAGCTCAAGATTGGGATTTGCTCCTCCGACGTTGGAGAGATATCTCTGGGCCCTCTCGGTGTTGCGGTATCCATCATCGTCTGGCCAGACACCTTGTGATTTGATCACGGGGATGCCGGAACATGGGAACGAGAAAAGAGAACAATACCGGCAACGAGGTAACTGGCATAGTGGACAAGTTGTTGATCCACGGGGATGCCAACATGTCTCACCTCGGGTAATTGTAACATATCGCGAAGCAACAGGAATAGCATACGGCAACTGGAGGTTCACTCGAATATTTATTCGTGTGGGTATAGGGATCGATATGGGTGTCCACGGCTCCGATGTTGATCATTGATCGGAAGGGGTTCCGGGTCATGTCTATGCTTCACCGAACCTATAGGGTCACACGCTTAAGGGTCATCTATCTGTTGAATACTAGACAGGGAGTCTGAGAGAAAAACACCGAAAAAGTTTCGGACACCGGAAAAGTTTCGGACAGCGGAAAAGTTCCGCAGAGAGAGGTCACCGGATGAATTTCGGTGAAACTAGAAAAGTTGTTTCAGGGGATTCCATAAAGTCAAATTGGTCTTGGCACATGCCTGATAATTCTTAGAGGGTGCCAGAATCGTTCTGGAAACTTTTTGGAATTTTCTGGAATGAAAACCGGAAATGTTCCGGAGCTGCCGAAACCGCTTCAGATGCTTTTCGCAGATGAAATCACTAAACCGGAATTGTTCCGGCTCGCGTTGAAAATTAGTTTGGTGGGTACTAGAATTGTTCTAAGCCCACATGAATATTTTCAGTTCGATCAGACGCTGAAAAATGTCGTCGTGAATAGTGAAAGTGCTTTTTGGATATTTGTGGAAAAACACCTTTTTGGATATTTCCAAAAAGGTTTCTAGAAGGCCTTGGGGGCCAAGGCAGCCCCTCATGGGGGTCCCCCAAGGGTGTGGCCGGCCAAGATGGGTGGGGCACCATGGTGCTCCACATGGCACTCCCATATGGCATATTCCTTTTAGGAAAGGGATATTCCATGGGCATTTTGGGGTTTTTGTATGACAACTTTACCCCTTGGCTAGCCTATAAATAGAGGTGAGTGGGCAGCCCACTTCCTCATCCTTGTGCTCTCATACACATGCTATGCTTTGCTAGCTCTCTCTTCTCCCTCACACGAAAAGAGTATTTCGTAGAGCCGAAAGGCTGTCTGGGTTCCGGCAGGAACTAGTTCTGGACGGCGAAGCCCTGCCGGATAGATGACACCGTATGTGTGCAACCCCGTAGAGAGGTCGTAGTTTCGATCTTTTGCCCGAGGGGCTGTTCGAGGGTCCTCCCGAAGGGCTGTCCGAGTTTCCGTTCGAGTTTCGAGGGTCCTCCCGAAGGGCTGTCCGTGACATCGTCCGAGGGACTGTCCGACCGCCTCCCGAAGGGCTGTCCGACGAGGGAGTACATTCTCGCGGTTGGGAGGTTGTAAAATCCTAGCTGCGGGAATCTGCACCAACGATCTCCACCGACTCTTCTTCCGCTGCGCTACGAGTCGGTACGGATCAGATCAAACCTTGTATGCCATCTCCATAGTGATCCTGGGCGTGCTCGCTATACCGAAATTTTTTGTTTGCTGTCGCGTTACCCAACAGGACACATATTATGGTTACATAGTGGACATATGGGAACTTGACTATGGACATGATTTTAAGGTCCCTTTGTTTCGGTGCAAATGGGTCAATCTGTCAGGAGGCGGGGTACAGGTAGACCCGCAGTACGGAATGACAACAGTGGATCTCAACAATCTTGGGTACACAGACGAACCATTCGTCCTAGCCAATGATGTGGCACAGGTTTTCTATGTAAAGTATCAATTAAATATAATATTTTTCAATAGAAAAAAGAATCAACTAAAAATAATCAAAATAATATTAACTAAAATTATCAAAGTATTTATTTGTTAAAAACTTTAATAGTAAAAAGAATTTTCATAAAGTATTTTTGTTACAAACTTTAATAGAAAACTAAAAATCTTTTATAAAACTCTAATAGCAAAAGGAATCAACTAAAAAGAATCAATAAAAAATAAAACTTATGCAACTAAAATTATATAAAATTTATGCAACTAAAATTATATAACTAAAAATAACATATGCAAAAAATAACATTAAAAATTTAAAAACATAACATATGCAAAATAAAAAATAAAATAAAAACATAACATATGCAAAAAATAAAAAAAAGGTCCACCTACTAGCCACCACGGCCTGCATACGACTAGAAACCCTACAAATGGGCCAGGATGCAGGCCCGCAGTGCTACCAGGCCCAACAGGGCATGAGATAGGCATGTACAACCCACATTAGAGAGGAGCTCGAGAGGGCAGCGGCAGCAGCGCTTATAAACCACTCCGAGCCCCTCTCAACTAGCGAGGTGGGACTAAACTTTTGGCTGCGGCAGCACAGCCCTTTCGTCCCGGTTCGAGCCACCAACCGGGACCAATGGTCTGGGCTTCCCGCCCATTCGCCTGGCGAAATACACCTTTGGTCCCGGTTGGTGGCACGAACCGGGACGAAAGGGGGGCCTTTCGTCCCGGTTCATGCCACCAACCAGGACCAATGCTCTGGGTATATAAGCAGCACTTACAAGTTTTCCATTCAGTTTTCTTCGATCTCCTCCTCTCCCCCGACGGCGCCGATGACCACCTCGACGCCGCCAGGCTGCCGGACCGCGCCGTCGCCTTCCCGAGCCCTGCCCCGACGCCCTCGCCGACCCCCTGCCCCGACGCCCTCGCCGCCGCGCCGGACCTCCTCACACGCCCTCCTCCCCGTCGCCGCGTGCCCCTTCGAGCCCGCCGTCCTCGTCACCGGCCTCCAGCCATCGCCGCGCCCTCCCAGTGAGCCCCCCCTTTCCCATGGTCCCCTGCTCCCCGTCGCCGCGTGCCCCCGAGACCCTTGCTCTGCCACTGCTCCATGGTCGCCGCCGGCCCCGTTGCTAAAAATGTGTTTTTTTAGATGAATAGATAGATAGATAATGTTCATGTGGAGATGAGATGAGATGTATGGTGCTCTGTTTTTTTTAGATAATGTTCATGTGGAGATGAGATGAGATGAGATGTATGAGATGTATGAGATGTTTTGTGGAGATGAGATGAGATGTTGTCATGTGGAATTTTTTTTTGTTCATAGAAATTAGTGTGAATTTTTTGTTCATGATGATCTTGCTAAAACTCATATTAAGTTTGTTCGATGAATGTTTTCTGTTAAAACTCATATTAAGTTTGTTCGATGAATGTTTTCTGTTAAAACTCATATTCAAAATGAGTTAAAAGACTCATATATTCAAAATTTACTCCCGGTCCGCTCGCCCGACCAACTCTCGAGGCCACCCAAACCCTAGAAGAAAGAGTGTTGTCGATCTATCCCGTAATTGTTATGTATAATACTATATATTGGCGTCTAATTCACCGGTCTTACCTCAGTGAACCGAAGGGACTTTATTTATTCGGTAGGCGGCCGGCATTGGTCAATGTGGTAGAATGGATAGTTCGATCTCCTGCATAGCGATTATTTTTTGTAAAGTGTCCTCTCCTGAATGTATAACCCCGATAACTTCGACATGAGGGGGGACGTCGGACGTGCATGAGAGAGGTGGTCCGCAAAGTATCCTCTCTCGAAAGTATAACCCCCGATAACTTTGCATGATGTTTGCGACTAATCCATTGCTCATATATGCATATGATTCCTTGTTGTGATTAGCTAGGTCTATGTTTGCCACTAATCCATCTCTCATGGTTGTATATTGCCGTGTTGTAATATTTGCAGAAACTATGGACAGAGACTTAGAAAAAGAAGAGTTGTTGGGGGATATAATCCGCGACGGAGGTGATATCACCTTGTCGTTTCTCAACGACACCGATGGTCAGGAAAGAGAGGATGACGGCTCGGGTGATCCAATGGAGGAGGAAGGAGATCATGACGGCTCTGGTGACCGAATGGAGGAGGAAGGAGATCATGACGGCTCCGGTGACCGAACGGAGGAGGGAGCCTTAACTATTGCAAAGTCCGGCGAGGTATATATACATATATTAATTAAGCCTCTGCTGACTTGATGCATTAATTGTTTTGTATGTACATATATTAACGCTTCTTTCTTCTTTTAATTAGCCCTCCGGATCGAGCCAAACTTCCGTAAGGAGACGAGGCCCGAAGAAAAGGTTGCGCCAGGATGAAAGGTTCACGATCGAAGAAGTCGGTCGAGATGGCCAACCGATTGCTCCCAAGCAGAGCAGGGACACATTTATACATCAGTGCGGAGTTATTGTTAGGGACAACGTCCAGATCAGCATCCAAGAATGGAATAAAAGAAGGACCCTGAAGTTTCTTATGTCCAGGATAGACAGAAAGATGATCTTTGGACCTCGCTGATGACAAATTTCAGCCTACCGCCAGAGGCGGATCCGAATAAGGTCAAGGCGTTTGCTCTTAAGAAGATGGCAGAACTATTCAAGAACTGGAAGAAAGATTTGAACAAAAAGTTTGTCGAGAAAGACAAGACTCCAGAATTCACCGATCCATATGAGAAGATAAAAGATCACTGGCCCGCATTTGTGGCCTACAAGAAATCGGACAAGGGCAAGCAAAGGTCAGCGACAAATAAGCTAAATGCTGCAAAGAAGAAGTATCACCATGTTACGGGGTCAGGTGGCTACAGCAAAGCCCGTCCTACGTGGGACAAAGCTGAGCAAGACCTGCTTGCTAAAGGGGTCCAACCAGCGACATTGCACTGGCCAGATCGGTCAAGGACTTGGTTCTTCGGGGTTGGGGGAACTTTGGACCCAGACACAGGGAAGTGTGTTTGGACGAAAGCTCAACTTGCAATACCCGTCAAGAAGCTTGAGGAAGCAATCCAGGCAGCGCAGGAAGGGAGGTTACATCCCGACAGAGAGAATGACGAGCTGACACAGGCCCTTGGGAATCCTGAACACCCTGGACGAACACGAGGCACATCAGGCTCCGTTCTGTGGGTGCATGGGTTTCCCGACAACGGTGGTTATAGAAGACGAGAGAGAAAGAAGAAAGAGGAAGCAAGCGAAATGCAGAAGCTCAGTGCAAGATTAGCGAAACTGGAGGAACTTGAGAGCCAGCAAGCTACCGGCCAACCATCTCAGCGGCACGAAGATCCTTCCTTCGACACTGCCCCAGAAGCTACCCCACCATCTCAGTGGAGAAGCAGCGTGGCTTCCACGGAGCTCGTTCAGCCTGATTTCACGGCTCCTCGCTACCCCGTGGATAGTATCACGGAGGCTGAACATTGTGTGCTAATGGCGAAATGCCAGAACCTGACGTTGAAGGCGGTGGTCAGCTCTGTTTTACCTCCTCGAGCTGAGGGAATTTCCATTGCCGTCCGATTCCACATGGCTATGCTATTGTCACGGTGGATGAAATAATGGAGGGACTTGAGGGGCTGGAGCTTGACTACCCTACAGGTGAAGGGGATAATCTTCTGGAAAATGCCTTAAGGAGTACCTGTCTATGGAGAAAGGAGAACATCAAGCTTCCAAACTGGACGCCGCCTCAGCAGACGCAGCCGTATGAGGCCCCTCAGCAGACTCCTCACAGTCCAGCTCAGCCGGATGAGGCCCCTCAGCAGAGTCCTCTTCCGCCTCAGCTGTCTCCGGCGCGTCAGCGGACTCCGCCTCCTCCTCCGCCTCCTCCAGCGCGTCAGCGGACTCCGCCTCCTCCGGCGCGTCAGCGGACTCCGCCGCCTCAGCAACAGCGGAAGAGAGCCGCTGCTGCTCCGGCGGCTAGCAGTACAAAAGGCGGGAAGAAATTCAAATTTGGTCCAAGCCTCAGGGTTCCTCCAAAGTTACCATATGAGAGGACTGACAAGGAAACCGATGACATCGTGAAAGCCGAATTGCAGGCCCATTTTGAACTGAAACGTCCACCTCCGAAGGAAACAATAGATCCGGTGAAAGCGAAGCGCACTCTGGATGCCCTTAAGCGACCACCACCGCCTCCGCCGCAATCCAACTATGACCGCTGTATTGAAAAGACATATTATGAAGGGCGGCGGTCGGGAAGTACTGCCAGTGCTTCAAGACGAAGAAGTGGGAAAACAATTCCCCAGCTCGGCGAACAGGAGAAGCAATCGTGCCCCCCCCCGCTCAAGGTGTCTAGCGATATCGCTAATCATCCGGGGCTACTGCCCGGTACCACTCTTGGTGATTACGTGGGCGATGATTTACAGTTTGAAACGACTGAGGTAGTAGAGATCTTTAGATACGAGCACGGGAAGCCTCTCGTCAAACCTGATCATCCTCATCTAACAACGATGATGCAAAGATTGCATGAGTGGTACTTGGAAAGCTGCAGGAAGAATGGGTCCGATAGTTTGATGGTGAGAATTAAAGATGAGCACGACCTCATTGGAGTCGACCTGATGCCTGTTGAATTTGCGGAGTTATTTCAGTTATTCAATCAAGAGGCCCTCGACAAACAACTCATGACTTGCTACTGTCTGTAAGTATTACTTCTGTAATTAAGTCTCTAGCTCAGCTCGTTCATTGCATGTATATATAATTATCCTCACTATATTATGCAGATTGAAGATCGTCGAATGACCACAAAGACAAATCTATGACGTTGGGTTCATTAGCCCAAATACCGTAAATGAATGGGCGGTACAAAACAGAGTTAAAGATACCGAGGAAAACTTGCTAAAAGCGTTCCTTCGACATCAAAACAAAAGGGAAATACTCTTTCCTTACAACTTCAAGTGAGTGTTACTGTCTTGTGCATATTCGGTTGCGCTTACTCAAGGTTAAGTACTGTAATTGATGAGTTATGCGTGCGCAGGTTGCACTTTATTCTGCTATCCATTAAGCTTGACGGGGGAGTAGTAACTGTCTTAGACTCGAGACGTAAAGATCCCAAGGATTATGCGGACATGACTTCAATGCTCCAGAAGTAAGTTCAATCAATACCGGGACCATATCGGCAACTTTCGTTCATTTCCTAATATCAAGTAATCATTTTCTTTGCCTGGCAGGGTTTGGAAACAGTTCACCGGAATGGTTCCGGGTCTGAAGAACGAGCTGCGATTTACACACCCCAAAGTAAGTAGTACTAGCTAGTTCCGCGCATCTCTCATTGATTCTAGTTTCATCAATACCATTATCATGCTTGATTATCAGTTTGATTGAACTCTATTCTCGTAAAGTGCTTGCGGCAGGCAGGTGGGAATAATTTATGTGGATACTATGTTTGCGAGTTCATTCGCCAGTCGACCACTAAGCGGGGCTTCTTGTCTGACAAACAATTTGAAGTACGTAAACAATATTCACAATTTTATTTTATTACCATCAATTGTGTTGAGTTTCATTCATATATATGTATTGACCCCCTTCTTTAAATTAGATCTGGCAGATGCGGGATGAACTCCTACCACATGATCGCATACGAGCAATTCAAGAGGAATTGGCGGGATTCTTTCTTGACCACGTCATACATGAAAAGGGAGAATACTATACGGAAATGCAATGGGAGCTTGGCGCTTGATGATGTCAGGGATGTTATATTGTATATATGTAGTAGCGTCGAATAGATATACGAAAACTTGTTGTTCGACCAAGCACGGAGAAAGAGAGGTCACTTCTCTCTATATATGTTCATGACGATCTTGTGTAATTAATGGTTTCCCTCATTTGCTTACTAGCTAGCGTCGAGTTCTCTCTATATGTAGTAGCTAGCGTCGACCAAGCACGGAGAAAGAGAGGTCACTTCTCTCTATTAGCTAGCTAACACAATATGAAACCCCTAAACCCTCCAAAACCCCTAAACCCCCCTTTCAAAAAAAAACCCCCCAGCGCCTGCGAGCTGTTGACGCGTATCTACCTTTTAGTCCCGGTTGGTGTTACCAACCGGGACTAAAGGTCCTCCTGCCTGGGCGCCCCACAGCGTCCACGTGGAGCACCTTTAGTCCCGGTTCATAAGCCAACCGGGACTAAAAGTGATGGGCATTAGTCCCGATCGTTTTGTCCGGGTTCCAGAACCGGGACTAAAGGCCCTCTGGAACCGGGACAGATGCCCTGTTTTCTACTAGTGCTCTCACTCCCCCGAAACCCTAATCCTCACTTCTCCCCCTCCCTTGCTCGCTCTCGTCGAATCAGTCGGCGCCCGAAGCCCCGTCGCCATCGCCAAACTCGTTGCCGTGGCCACCATCGTCCCCATCAGCCGAGGCCTCGCCAGAAGACGCGCCTGCCTCCCCTGCTTCGTCTGCAATTACCGGATCGAGCTGGAGCACTCCGCATCGTCGCCATCGACCCGTCTTCCTCCGCCACGGCCGCCGCACCTCGCCGCTCGATCCGCTCGTCTCCGACCAGCCCCGGCCACCTCGAGCTCGCCACTGCGCTCATTGTGAGCTGCCGCACCGTTCCCCCTGTTCTCCCCTTGCCCCATCACCCCTAGCCGCTGCCGAAGCTCGCTGCCGAAGCTCGCTGCCGTTCGGTCGTCGTTTCCACCGTGGCTGCCGTCCCCCTTAGCTCGCGCCCGTAGCACCATTGGGCGCGGAGCGCTGCCCCCTTTCGATGCGTGCCCGCGGTCGTCCAAATGGGCGCCGGAAACGGCCGCCGGCGTTCCTCCATCGCGTATGGAGCTCGTCGGCGTGCTCCGGCGCGCGCGCCGGCGTTCAAAACACCGGCCGGCCCCACCTGTCAGGTGGTTAGGCGCTAACCACTGCGCTAATAGCCATTGACCGTGGGCCCCACCGCTAAATAACGATTCAGATTAAATCTGTCGCTGACACGTGGTCCCGCCACTATAGCAATTAGATTAAAACTAATTGACCCCTGTGACACTGCCATGTGGACCCCACTTCTAATTAATCTAGTTTATTTAAAACCTGATTAACATTAATCACTGATATGTGGGCCCTATTGACCCTGTTGACATGTGGGTATTGATCTGAGTTGGCCACTGGCCTATACGCACTACCACTACGCTGGATAATGGTTTAATGGGGCCTTCGGCGCCGTATGTATCAGCCGAAAGCTCTATCAGACTTCCAGTTCAGCATTGTGAGCCGGTTGGGGCAAGTGCCATCCAGGACAGGGTGGGCTTGGACTCCGATCCGTGACACAACGACCCGGAGTGGGAAGGGAGATGGGCCCAAGACCCCTGAGCGCTTAGGATGTAGACCGGCGGGGACCTCTCTGCGGAGCCTAGGTAGGACTACGTCGTGTCGATCAGCCGAGGCCGGGCATGACCGAGAAAAGTGTGTCCGGCCAGAGTTAATCGAGCGTGTTGGGTAACAGTAGTGCACCCCTGCAGGGAAGTTATCTATTCGAATAGCCGTGTCCATGGTAACAGGACACTCAGTGTTGTATCCCGATCTACTACAACTTGAACTGGATACATGTTAATTAATTGAAAGCTCCGGAATTGCTTTGTCGCAGGGAGTCGAGGAAGGATCTCTAGGCTTTGCGACTACATGCTTGTTACTTAATGTTATGCTACTAATCTGCAGTCTTCTAATGCTGCAAGACGCTGCAAGATGCTAGTCTTCGATAGGCTAGGCCTTCTCTCTATTCTGGCATTTCTGCAGTCTAGTCCACAGATACTGCCTCCCCTTTGATACTGATGCATAATTAGTATAGATCTGATGTAAGTCTTGCGAGTACTTTGGATGAGTACTCACGGTTGCTTTGCTACCTCTTTTTCCTATACCCGATTGCTGCGACCAGATGACGGAGCCCCGAAGCCAGCTGTTTCTGCCGACTACTACTACCCCACCGGTGGAGCTTACTACTACGTGGAGACCGACGACCAGGAGTAGATAGGAGGCTCCTTGGCAGGAGGCCTGTGCCTTTTCGATCAGATGTCGTTGTTTTGCTCTGCCTTCTTAAGGCAATCTTGTTTATTTGTGTCTGTACTCAGACGCTGTTGCTTCCACTGACTCTTGTGTAACTCGAGCTTATGTATTCGAGCCCTCGTGGCCCCTGGCTTGTAATATAAAGCTTGTATGACTTTTATTTGTGTTTAGAGTTGTGTTGTGATATCTTCCCGTGAGTCCTTAGGCTTGATCGTGTGCATTTGCGTGTATGATTAGTGCACGGTCGAGCCGGGGGCGTCACATTTATTTTCTCAAATGGCCGTCAAGGCTGGGTGGGTATATATATTCCTTTTCGTTTTTTGGTAGGGCATGAAAGAAATTAGTTCTTATGCTGAACAAGACAAAAGACGATGCCTTTCCTTTTCCTTTCTAGCAGGGAAAGAAAGGAATTGGTTCCCGTCACGCCCCGGATTTTTAACCGAGAAAAAATTAATTCTCAGCCCATTCGTAGCCAGCCCAAATAGGTTTTGACCCAACAAAAAACCTGAAAGTACTGTTCACTCGGGACTCAGTATTGTTCACTCGGAACCAGTACTGTTCACCAAGGCACAACGCTGCATGGACCAAAACTGTTCACCCAAAAAATCTGGAATTCTGCACAACCAACATACTGTGGCAAATGACTTAGAACAACTCTAGACCATCCCTAGTAACTTAATTCCACATCATATCCCCCATCTTTAAATTCTCCATTTTTTAAGGAATTATAGTTTTGTTCATCTAGCTCATCCCCCCAAATTGATATTGATGCGAGGAGTAGGGATTGCCATGCAACGGATGCACTAGAGCTATTAGTGTATGAAAGCTCTCCTAATGGAACTTAGTGGGTGTGCATCCAACTTGCTTACTCATAAAGACCTTGAGCATTTGAGGGAGCTCGTCATCGGAATATACAAGGCAAGTTCTATAATGTAAAAATCCCACTAGCATATGAAATGAAGAATATGAAAACTCTCTACATGAAGTACATGGTGATACTTTGAAGCACAAGTGTGTATAAAGAAAAGTAGTGTGCCTCCTCTCTCTTTTTCTGTCATTTTCATTTTTTTGGTGGGCTCTTTGGCCTCTTTTGTTGGGCATTTTGGCCTTTTTTTATCTCACAGGTAGAGGCATACTCTTATAGACATCACAGATTTATTTACTTACAACTCTGAAATAAAAATAATGACTACATATGAATGCGTCTGGCAGTGTACCAGGATGTGCAATGATCTAGCGTAACATGTAAAATAGTGATGAACGGTGGCCTTGCCACAAATATCATGTTAGTTCTATATGATCATGCAAAGCATAATGACAATGAATGCTCAAGTCATGTAATGAATAGTAACAATGGAAGTTGCATGGCAATATATCTCGAAATGGCTATGGAAATGCCATAATAGGTAGATATGGTGGATGTTTTGAGGAAGAAGGTGGTTTATGTGTAGGAGAACAAGAGGAAGTCCTCCCACGGGGTTTGGATGTACCTGCGAAAGATGCACCATGTCTCGAGATGAGAGTGGGAAATGCACGATACCGAAGAGGCTAGCAAAATATAGATAGGTGGAAGTGTTTTAAAGACCGCAACTCATAAATCAAAACATTTTACTAATACTTCATAGTCTACACCGAGTTAACCATAAAATAAATTACTTCAAGAGGTGAGTTTGACGAACCAAAGTCCGCTAGGCCCAACCCATTCTACAAAGGTGGTTACTTACAATGTTCTTCAATTTAGACCCCTCATAATTAGTTTCACTTCAATGACGACAAGTATTAACGTGTATGACTTTATGACACCTCTCCACTAATTAGCGCAAGTTCTTTTAGCTACACATAAATTAATTTCTCACACCTTATCTCAAAATTATTGCAAAGAACCCAATTATCAAGTTCAGTGATCTACAAGTTCATGCACGTTTTTATTATACCACTTCTACATATCTATTATTTTTAGGACCAACACATAATTCATGCAAATTACCAATTACTATTCAACTCTCTACAAAAATATAAGTGAGGCAAGAGAGTCCTAATCTTTTCTACAAAAACATAATTTATCGCCGTGCTCTAACATATATAAGTGAAGTATAAGAGCAAATTCTATAAAAGCCTCAACTCAAAAAGATATAAGTGAAGATCAATGAGCATTCTACAAATATAAGACCGATGTGTGTCTCTTCAAGAAGTGTGACCAGAACATAATGATTGTGATGAGCAGTAAACAAAAATAAATTAAAAGCAAAAGACGCTCCAAGCAAAGCACATATCATGTGAACAAATTAAAACATAGGTCCAACCAAGACATACCGATAGTTATTGAAGACGAAAGAGGGGATGTCTTTCGGGGCATCCCCAAGATTAGATGCTTGAGTCTCCTTTAAATATTACCTTGGGGTGCCTTGGGCATCCCCAAAGCTTAGGCTCTTGCCGCTCCTTATTCCTCTCATATCGATGTCTCCCCTCGATCTTAAAAACTCCATCCACATAAAACTCAACAGAACTCGTGAGATAGGTTGGTACGTATAAAATAAATCTCCCAATCATGTACTGTCAAGACAAGATGCATATTTATTTCCAGATAATAGCTACTGTATCCTATCATTTTCACAATATATATCCCCCAATATAAGCCATGAAAACTCTAAAACAAGCACATAATGAAAACATAACAGCAATCTGTAAAAAACAGAACAGTCTGTAAAGATCTAATAAACTATTATACTTCTGTAACACTGAAAATTCTGAAAAATTAGGACGTAACAGAAAATTCGTAATGCGGTACTGTGTAAAACTTTCTAGAATTGATCGCCTTCCAGTACAGAATACAAATTCAAACACTGGGCACAAAAGTTTCTGCTTCTGCACAGAACCTAACAAACATGCAATTGCAACATCCCAAAGACTTAACTTGGCACAAAAATAAAAGAAAAGATAAAACATAATTACTACAGTAGCAATAATCATGTTGACATATAAAAACAGTAAGCAAAAATATTGGGTTGCCTCCCAACAAGCGCTTTTCTTTAATGCCTTTTAGCTAGGCATAATGCAAGCATCAATTTTTACCATCTAAAGATATATCATATGTGGCTCTCATAATAGATTCATAAGGAGGCTTAACTCTCTTTCTTGGAAAGTGTTCCATACCTTTCTTCAATGGAAACTGGAACCTTATATTGCCCTCCTTCATATCAACAATTGCACCTACAGTTCTTAAAAAGGGTCTTCCAAGTATAATAGGACATGTAGGATTACATTCAATATCCAAAATAATAAAGTCTACGGGATCATAATTTCTATTAGCAATAATAAGCACATCATTTATTCTCCCCATAGGCTTTTTAATAGTTGAATCTGCAAGGTGCAAATTTAAAGAACATTCCGACATAGCATCAAAACCAAGAACATCATATAGTGCTTTAGGCATAGTATACACACTTGCTCCTAGATCCATAAAGCATTGCATTCATAATTATTGATCTTAATTTTAATAGTAGGTTCCCATCCATCATCTAATTTTCTAGGGATGAAAACCTCAAGCTCAAGTTTTTCTTCATTAGCCTAGTAACTGCTTTTACGATGTGTTTAGTAAAAGCTTTACTATGATCATAGGAATTGGGTGAATTTAGCATGGAATGCAACAAGGTAATACATTCAGTAATAGAGAAATTATCGTCATTAAAGTCCTTGAAATCCAAAAAAGTAGGTGTAATGCTACCTAAAGTCTTGACCTCTCCAAACCACTTTTATCAATTTTAGCATCAAGATTTTCACCCTCCGAACTATTGGGACTCCTTCTACTTAAAGTTGACTCTTCTCTAGTCCCTTTATCATCATTTTTAATACTTTTAATATTTCTAAACAAAGATTCTATAGGTGACACACTTATAGTTTTACCATCCTCATCATTACTAGCAACATATCGTAATTCAGCCTCTCTTTCTTCTCGCTCTCTTCTAACTCTTAACATAGCAATCATTTTAGCATTATAATCAATAGAAACTTGAATAACTTTCAAAGATTCAGGCATTTCATCTTTATTAGGTGGAAATTTTTTAATCTTAAGCATATCCACCTCATGAACAAGCCTATCAACAGTTCTAGTCATAGCATCAAAGTTACTAATTTTTTCCTCTATCGTAGCATTGAAAGCTTTTTGAGAATTAATAAATTCTTTATTTGTACTCTCAAGATCAGTAGGTATTCTATTATTATTATAAGAATTACCATAAGAATTTGAGGAATTACCGGGATACGGCCTACAATTATTACCAAATTTCCCCTATAGGCATTGTTGTTGAAATTACTTCTAGAAATAAAATTCACATCAACACTACTTTATTTCGCTCAATCAAAGTAGATAATGGCATATCATTTGGATTAATAGTAGTATTTTTAGTAGCAAGCCTGGACATAATAATATCAACTTTTTCATTGAGAGAGGAAATTTCCTTGACAGAATTTACCTTCTTACCAGTTGGAGCTCGCTCGGTGTGCCATTGGGAATAGTTTGCGATCATGTTGTTAAGAAGCTTAGCTGCCTCTCCAAGAGTCATCCCCCTGAATGTACCACCTGCCGCAGAATCTAGAAGGTTCCTAGAAACACAGTTTAGTCCTGCATAGAAATTTTACACTACCATCCAAAGACTTAATCCATAAGTAGGGCAATTTTTTAGCATAGGTTTCATTCTTTCCCAAGTTGGGCAACATGCTCCTAATCAAGTTGTTTGAAAATCATAATTTGATTCCTCAAAGATATAATTTTTGCAGGAGGAATTTTTTTGCCAATAAAAGCATCATTATATTTAGACGAAGAATCAATGCTATTTTTAGGTAAATACACTAACCACTCCTTAGCTCTATCTCTTAAGGAAAAAGGAAATAATTTCAGTTTTTTAATATCATTGTCCACATATTTAGTTTTTTGCATATCACAAAGCTCAACAAAGGTATTAAGATGGGCAACAACATCTTCATTATAATTTCCAGAAAATTGTTCTTTCATAACAAGATTCAACAAAGCACCTTTAATTTCATAAGACTCCGCACTAGTGGCGGGAGTAGCAATAGGAGTACTAATAAAATCATTGTTATTAGTACTAGAAAAATCACACAAGTTAGTGTTTAGAGGAGTAGACATGATTTGAGCAAAGGCAAGAATAGCAACAAAAGGTGTTTTTGGTGTTTTGAAATTTTTTTGGCAAGCAAAGATGCAAGGAAAGCAAGAAACAAGAGTAACTAGGCAAGATAGAAAACAAATAAATAATAAGTTTGAGTGAAAACACCTGATTTGGTAGTAGAAGACTCCCCGGCAACGGCGCCAGAATCTTTTGCTGACTCCCGTAGGAGTTGTTGGGATTCCCCGAAAGAGGAAGGGTGAAGTAGAGCAACAGCAAAGTATTTTCCTCAGTTAGAGAACCAGGGTTATCAATCCAGTAGGAGTCTCCCAAGCTAGCAACTTTGGCAGCACCTGTGCACAAACAAATACAAATTTGCACCCAACACTTCAAGAGGGCTGTTAAGCCCCTTGCCTTGCTAGTTACAAGATTAAATGCAAATAATAGAGATAGATAGTAGCAAAGTAGCACGGCAAATAAAAGGTGAAATTTTGTAGAAGAATTCAGTAATGGAGAATAGACCCGAGGGCCATAGGTTCACTAGTGGCATCTCTCTCTCAAGAAAAGTAGCATGGTAAACAAATTACAGTTGGGCAATTGACCGAATTGCAATATTTATAACTATGATCATTCATGGCTTAATCTTATATAGGCATTACGTCCGTGATAAGTAGACTGTTAATCCAACTACATCTTCTACTAATACTCCACCACAAAACCATTATCTAGCATGCATCTCAAGGTATTAAGTTTGCCAGAAACAGATTATCGCAATAAGCAAGATGACATAACGTAGACAGGAAGAAGTCAATCAATATGACAAAACCCCATCCTTTTATCCTTAGTGGCAACAAAACAATACGTGTCTTGGCCTTTATTGTCACTGGGTTAGAGCCCCGCAAGATTGAACCCACTACAAAGCACCACTCCCTCTGAAGAAAAACCCATCAAACTTGGCCAAAGAAGATAGATAGATCAATTATGCAGCAACAAAATCTCAAAAGATTCAATTGATTTCAATGATCAATCTAATCATAAAGTGACAATTCATCATGTCCCAATAAACACACCACCGATTACATCGAATTGATCCCAATCATGTGAGAAGGCTCACGGGAACATGGTATTGAAAATCCAAAAAAGAGAGAGAACCATCTAGCTAGTACTATGGACCCATAGGTCCTAATGGAACTACTCACACATGGTCATGGAGGCAGCAGGGTTGATGAAGATGGCTCCGGCAATGGCTTCCCCCTCCGGCAGGGCTCCGGAACAGGCCTCCAGATGGGATCTTCGCCGAATAGAGACTTGCGGCGGCGATAAAATTCTTCTGAAAATACGTCAGAGGGTTTCGGTATTTATAGGCAATTATGTTGGTGGAATCAGGTAAAGGCGTTGCAGGGGGGCCCACATGGACAGGTGGCATGCTCCCCCAGGCCGCGCGGGGTGCCTGTGTGGGCCCCTGGAAGCTCCCGTCGATCTCTCCCGAAGCTTCGTGTGTTTCTTGCTGCCCAAAAAAATTGTATTAAATCGGCAAGTGATTTTGACCTCCGTAGATATTGATTTTCTGTGAAACCAAAAACAAGCAGAAAATAGGAATTGGCACTAGGCACTAAATTAATAGGTTAGTCCAGAAAAATGATATAAATTGCTATAAAAAGTATATAAAACTGATAATATCATAGCAGGAAACAATAAAAAATTATAGAAACGTTTGAGACGTATCACTCACGCCCTCGAGTCGTCACCACCGGCACCACCAGTGCCGCCGCCACCACCATTGCCGCCACCACCACCAAATGACTTACCGAAGATGTCCTCACGAGTTAGCTCCTAATATTTTATCGCCCTCTTATCCATCTTCCATGGATCCATGAATTTTATAGCACGCTTGTCGGCCACCTTCTTGTTCTTTTGTTACTCGGCCTGCAATGCAAGCCTTTGCTCCTAAATCTTCATCTTCTTCTTTTTTTCCTCGGCATCCAATGCAAGCCTTTGCACTTCAATTTCAAGCCTTTTTTCTTCCGGATGCACCTTCTCTCTTTGGCTGACGCCTTTGCCTTCCACCTCTCCTCCATCATCTTGAGCACGTAGAAACGAGTCAACTTCTCCTCCTTCTGGTTGGCCGCCAATGCCCTCTTCACCTCCTCCATCATAATAAGCTCTTCCTTGTATGCTCCAACACCCCCATGCTTCTTGGCCGCCTTTCCATTTTTTGTCCATACGGATGGGTTTGAGGTGTGGATAGGTTCTTTACCAAGTCATCATCATCAACAATGATGTTAAGTCTTGTCCTCTTTGGTGTTTTTCATAGTTTCTCCTTGCACACTTCTCTTTTCCAACCAGAGCCTTGTAGCAATGATGCAAAGAGAAGCCCTTGCTGCCGCCCCTCTTGTTCCTTTGCTTGTAAAGAGCTTAAATGACAGGCTCATACTCGTTGATGGGCACTCTACTCAGCGGTGCAAGGTTGACTTGATCAACACATCCAGAGCACCGGTTGCATTGGTCTTGGATCACACCCCAACGATGAGTTAGAGAACCGATTGTGCGGTTGGAGGGAACAGACACATGGCTAACATATTACTCGATCCTTCTTAAAAATGTGTCCTTCGTTTGATCGGCCCCAACCGTGGCATCAAGAGAAATGTTCATCCAAGAATTGCACAAAGCTTCATCTTCCACAGTCTTGTAGTTGCACGACCTTGATGCCCTGTTTCGTATTGTTTGGGTGTCAGGCCTCCTCGACCTCCTCCTCCACCACTACCTCGGAATTCCTTCTCATTTCTTGGCTATAGGGCATCGACATGGCAATGTCGTCAATGCCGAGTGTGTGGCTTGAGTTCAATTGTGACATGAACTCATCCACCACATCCGGCTCCATTTTCTCACTACAATAGCAAAGGAAAAACCTAGCAATTAGCATCACATCATTCATCATTCAATCGAGCAATTGCAAAACAAAAAGAAAACATGATTTTTTACCATGTGGGAATCTCCTAGAGCACATCAACGCTGCTCCTTGTCTCATTTGAATCCAACTCCTCTTCGGCCGCCGGAGGTGGAGGGAGGGGCGGCGTGGCTGCACGTGGATGAGGAGCAGGCGTCGGTGCCACGGGAGGCCTAGGGGGAGGCGGCGGGGCGAGCGACGCCTTCTTCTTCTTCACCAGTGCCGCCGTGTTGTTCGCCGCCTTGGCCGCTGGCTGGCGCTCCCGTTTCCGGCTCGTGGGGCCAAGGGCGGTTGCGTGGTGATAGCGGCGTGAGTGGCGACCGGCGCCACCATCGAGGAGGTCTCGATGATGAGCTTCCCTTGGCGCCGGTGTTTCGGTGCTTGTGGTGGGGAATTGGCGACCCGTGGTGGGTCTCTAGCGCCAGCGACGATGGCTAGGGGTGCGGCAGGGATGGGGCTGTCCATTCTAGTGGTCATCAGGGCCGGGGATGGCAGCGGTGGAGCGAGTGGTGGTTGTATCGGTGGTTAGGTGTGAAGGATGCGATCGAGCGGGAAGCGTGCAATGTGTCCCTATTTTTGCTGAGAAGTGCCCACTCTAGAGAAAATTTGGGCTTGGGGGAGTTTTTTTTGGGGAAGGGGGGGGGGTTATAAATGGGGAATTGAACTTTTTATGGGATGGGCTAGATAGCACTTAATTCACCAAATCAAAAAAAGTTTCCCCCATTTCTAACTTTTAGGGGATCGGCTTGAGATGCTCTTACTGTAGCAAATATCTGCACATAGACATACACGCAACACACATGAGATGACCCTTTGGTTCTAGAGCTTTGCGTCACGTACAACTTTTCCATCACGCTTCCCGGCGTGCACCGCGAAGTGGGATAGTAGGAACCCAACCTCTTGTGATCCTGTATGGATGAGGGGCTATTAGGTGTTTGGCCAGTGCATTCGCGTGACGGCTGACATGTCCTCCGATGTTGCTGCAGACGACTACATCCCCAACGATGACTACTTCCCCGACGACGACGACCTCCTCGCCGACATGTCTTCAGATGCTACTATGAATGCTTCTTCTTCCACCACATTGTATGTGTTCTTATCCTTTCTGTTAGGGATTGTGTCTGGATTACTAGTACTAGCAGTCAACTTGGGCATGTTATTTTAATCTTATCTACCAGATTGCATGCCTAGATTGATTAGGACTTTATTTGGTCCAATTATCATCTCTATTGTGATTACCATGTTTTATCTCCCATTTTTCTAGATTAAATCATATCGAAAATCGCTCATATTCTCAGCGGTTTAATTGGTTCACAGTCACTAGGGATTTGAAAGGTGTAAAGTTACAATGCAGTAGTGTTGCCTCTTTGTAGCTAGATGGAATGATCCTAAGGGAGGCTAGGGAGCAAGGTGGATTCTTTGCTTGGACCCCTTGCTTTTCTTGAATGGCTGGAAAGGGACGCCCATGGCTTCTTTTCATTTTTGGCCCCCGTGTCGCTCTGAGCGACGCGAGGGAAACGTAGTGTCGCCAGCCGATTTTCCACTAGAGATCCTCCTCTCCTTTGCCACTGCCGCCGGCCTCGCCATGGTGGCGGCGACACCTGCCTCTGAAGGCGGCACGGGGGAAGCTCGCAGGGGGCGTGCGGGCTAGCTCGATGGGGTGGTCCTCTGGGCGGTAGTCTCGTCATCATGTGTGGAGATGGCTGGGCTTGCACACGCTCGGGGTACCGGCTGCCGGCGCTTGGTCTTGGCACGTGAGGTAGGGTCGTCTTAGTAGCGGATCTGGTCGGTGGGCCTGGATACATGCGGGGCACCGGGCCACGACAACCGATGTCCGTAGTCTAAGCCAGCAAAGGTCACCTTACAATGGATCTGCAGCTTCATGGTCCTTCATCGATGGGGAGCAGCGGTGCGTGTGCTTCCCTTGGCAGTGCAGTGCTGGCAGTGGAAAGAAGTGCAGATGCCGAGAAGGCATGGTCGTTTTGCTCTTGCGGTGACTCCCAACACACGGGTGGCGGCTGGATTCGCTACGCCTGCGGTGGTCCAGGGCAAGGTGGCAGTGCATTGGCTGGCCCGATCTGGGCCAGTGCGAGACTACTGCGGACACGCTTGGTGGCGGTGCTCCTACGATCCTCTTTGAGGTGATGTTTGGCTGAGTGTAGTTCTGATCTGCTCAGCGGCCTTCTGGAGGCACGCCACCATTGGTGGCATTTGGGCGGCGACTCACGTTGTGTCTCGTTCATCTGGTGGTCAAGCAGATCTCGGCTGGCTTGATCCAGTGATGGCTGGCTGGCTCCCCTGTGGCGTCCCCATTCTAGTCCCCAGCCAGTGTGACCGGGGAGGAGGAGCGCACATTTTTTGGCCAGTTTGGCTTGACGCGTCGGCCTCCTTCTGGTGGTCATTCGTCGGCATGGGTACAAGCAGTGGAGCATCTGATGGAGCCGGCGGCGGTGGATGCTCGGTGGTAGTGTACGCGACTTGGCCGTTGGGCTTGGTGTGTCAGTGTCCTCCATGCCTCCCACCCACATGACGGACATCTTCGCTGGATATCCATCATGTTCTGGTGATGATCGGGCGTGTGCCCCACTTCGGCACTGGTGTTAGCACGCTCAACATTGTCTGCACTGGCAGATCTGGAGTCTCAGCAAATACTCGATGTGTGGAGTTTCACTCTGATCCGCGATTCCGGTGCTGACTGAGACATTGCAGTAGGGCTTCTTCTCTGGCAAGTTGGTGGCGGCAACATAGGGGCCTTCATCCATGGTGGTGCTCTTCGAGTGCCCGGTTTTGAATTCCAGAGTGAAAACCCTAGGTCTAGCCTTCACTGGTTGTACCTGGCAGTGGCGGTCTACATTCCCTTGTTGAAGGCACTGTCTGGCGCTTACTCGGTCTTTCTCTTGTGGGTGAAAACCCACGGTCTGGCCTATGTGGTTGGATCCGACGACGACGGCATTCATGCACCATTTTCTTTCTAAAGGCATTGCTATTGGGGAACCCTCTCGTCGTCGGGGTGTTGTCAATAGCGGTGGTAGTAGTTGATGTTTTACTACAGTGGGTTGTTTGCCTCGCCTTGTCCCCTTTGGGTCATTGTTTTTCATTTTCTTTTTTTCTTGTTAGTCATGTGCATTCTAGTCGTGTAGAGGCCGGGTGTTTAATCATTGTGATTGTATTCACTTGATGTGACATTATGAGTCAATAAAGAGCGCCCTTTATAAATAAAAAAAGAAAGGAATTGCTTCCTTCCTTCCTGCGGCTGGGCATGGCAATTTCTTCTTCCTCTGATTTTCACTTTGCTTGCTCAGTTTTTGACCTTGGTGAGAGAATAGCGCCTAAAGTTTTAGAACCTAGAAGCTCTCGAAATAAGCTTTCGCCTCATTTATAGACAAAGCAACCACCATGTCCAAACAAGTAGTGTAAGTGCAGGAAAGTAAATAGGAGGTCTGCTAGGGCAACAACACAAACACGTCCAAAAGTAATAGAAAAAGCGATACATGACTCCGCGGAGCCAACCGATCATTGGTTAGGGGGCGAAGCGAGTTGGAGGGCTGTCACAACAAGAACATCAATCAGGCCGCCTAGCCAGTTCATGTTCCGATGCCTACATACAGTGTGCGACTGCTGCAAGAAGGCCACAAATTTAAACACAGATTTATAGGCATGCCACAGAAAGACCCGCTTGATAACCATGTTGTTACGGGTAGTCCATAGGGTCCAGTTCATCGCCGCAAACACTCACTAGATGTCGGGGCCCGGGATCTAAGTCATACAAATCTAGCTGCACTAATCAACCAGGACATCGGGATTAGCACTCAGTGATGAAATTTGAGTACCAAAATCATGGGTCAAGCAATTGAACCTTACAGATACCGCTCGCAGCCTGTACAGACTGGACCTGAACCCCAATACTCTTATATGACTGAGCCGAAGCGCCACACCTAGAGTAGTGTGGTAGGTGTAGGGGAATGTGTTACGCAACAAAAATTTATGCTACACGATCGCACCCAGGAACACTATGAAGATGATGGTAACGATCAAACTCACCAATGAGCAGAGTAGCGGAAGCAGTGAAGAAGTTGGTGAAGCATGACAATCTCGCAGCTAGGTTATACCTCCCAGCAGCGAGAATTTCTCTGAGACAATCAACCGATCTATAGTCAAAGTATACGACCCCTCCGAGGTATCCACGCATACCGTAGTAATCCAGCAGTACTTTGATGTCCAGGAAGAAGGGCTCTGAGAAAACTAGAGAGAGAGAGAAGCCTAGCGGTGTTCCATCTAATTGGGAGTCTAATTCTATTAGACCAATTAGACCAGAATTAGAGCTCGTCTAATTAGGAGTCTAAATAGTTAGACCAATTAGACCGGGATTAGAGCGTGGCTATGTGGGAGAGTTCCCCTTAGGATTTGATGTGCTCTAGGGGGAGATCTCCACACATATATATAGGTGGGAGGAGGGCCAAGGCCAAACTTAATTGGGAAGGAATCCCTCCCTAATTCGGCCACCTTGGGGGGGAAGTATTTCCCCTCATGTAGGATTCGGCCTTCACCTTACCTACTTTGGGAACGGAGCATGAATTTCAAAAAAATTTCTACGCTCACGCAAGATCTATCCATGGAGATGCATCGCTATGAGAGAGGAGAGTGTGTCTACGTACCCTCGTAGACCGTTAGCGGAAGCGTCTCACAACGCGGTTGATGGAGTCGAACAATCCTTCGAGCTCAACCGATCGAGTACCGAACGTACGGCACCTCCGAGTTCTACACACGTGCAACTCGGTGACGTTCCTCGCCTTCTTGATCCAGCAAGACGTCGAGGAAGTAGAGGAGTTCCGTCAGCACGACGGCGTGGCGACGGTGACGGTGAGGTGATTCCGGCAGGGCTTCGCCTAAGCTCTCCGAAAATATGACCGAGGGTGTAAACGGTGGACGGGGCGCCGCACACGGCTTGGAACAATTGTTGTTCTTCTGTGCTAGAGGCGCCCCCTCTCCTCCGTATATAAAGGAGGGAGGCTGGCCGCCCCCCTAGGGGTGGCGCACCAAGTAGGGGGAGTCCTACTAGGACTCCTAGTCCTAGTAGGATTCCTCCTTGTGGAGGGGGAAAGAGGGAGGGAGAGGGAGAAGGAAAGAGGGGGCCGCGCCCCCCTCCCCTAGTCCAATTCGATTTGGGCAAAGGGGGGCCGCGGGCCTCCTCACGTGGCCTGCCTCTCTTTTTCCCGTATGGCCCAATAAGGCCCATTCCTTCTCCCGGCGAATTCCCGTAACTCCCCGGTACTCCGAAAAATACCCGAATCACTCGGAACCTTTCCGACGTCCGAATATAGCCTTCCAATATATGAATCTTTACCTCTCGACCATTTCGAGACTCCTCGTCATGTCCGCGATCTCATCCGGGACTCCGAACAAACTTCGGTCACCAATCACATAACTCATATAATACTATATCGTCATCGAACCTTAAGTGTGCGGACCCTACGGGTTCGGGAATGATGTAGACATGACCGAGACGACTCTCCGGTCAATAACCAACAGTGGAACCTGGATGCTCATATTGGTTCCTACATATTCCACGAAGATCTTTATCGGTGAACCTCATATGTCAACATATGTTGTTCCCTTTGTCCGGCGGTATGTTACTTGCCCGAGATTCGATCGTCGGTATCCAATACCTAGTTCAATCTCGTTTCCGGCAAGTCTCTTTACTCGTTCCGTAATACATCATCTTGCAACTAACTCTTTAGTCACGGTGCTTGCAAGGCTTCTGTGATCCTGTATTACCGAGAGGGCCCAGAGATACCTCTCCGATAGTCGGAGTGACAAATCCCAATCTCGATCCATGCCAACTCAACAAACACTTTCGGAGATACCTGTAGTGCACCTTTATAATCACCCAGTTATGTTGTGATGTTTGATACACCCAAAGTATTCCTACGGTATCCGGGAGTTGCATGATCTCATGGTCAGAGGAACGTGTATTTGACATAGTGAAAGCAATAGCAATAAACTGAATGATCATTTGCTATGCTAACGGTTGGGTCAAGTCCATCACATCATTCTCCTAATGATGTGATCTCGTTATCAAATGACAACTCATGTCCATGGTCAGGAAATCTTGACCATCTTTTGATCAACGAGCTAGTCTAGTAGAGGCTTACTAGGGACTCAGTATTTGTCTATTATCCACACATGTATTAAGTTTCCGGTCAATACAATTCTAGCATGAATAATAAACCATTATCATGAACGGAGAAATATGATAATAAACACTTTATTAATTGCCTCTAGGGCATATTTCCAACAGTCTCCCACTTGCACTAGAGTCAATAATCTAGTTTACATCTCCATGTAATTAACATCCAATCAGTTCTAGGGCTGATCATGTTTTGCTTGTGAGAGAGGTTTTAGTCAACGGGTCTGCAATATTCAGATCCGTGTGTTCTTGGCAAATCTGTATGTCATATGTAGATGCTGCTACCACACTCTGCTTGGAGCTACTCCAAAAACGACTGCCCCACTTTACTTATCCGGTCTGAGACTCATAGTCTTCCGGATCGGTGTTTAAAGCTTGCATCGACGTAACTCTTTACGACGAACTCTTTATTACCTCTATTCCCGAGAAATTCTTCCTTAGTCATCTTAAGGATATTTTGACCGCTGTCTAGTGATCTACTCCTGGATCACTCTTTGCCAGATACATGGCAAAGCACACAACATAGCATACTTTATAGAACCTATGGCCGAGGCATAGGGGATGACCTTCATCCATTCTATTTCTTCTGCCGTGGTCGAGATTTGAGTCTTACTCAACTTCACATTTTGTACCACAGTCAAGAACTCCTTCTTTGACTGATCCATTTTGAACTTTCTTCAAAATACTTGTCAAGCTATGTGTTTTGTGAAAGTTCTATGAAGCTTCTCAATCTATCTTTATAGATTTTGATGCTTAACATGTAAACAACCTTTACCTATTTCATTAAGTCTTACTCCACTTCACACCAGGCAAGAACTCATTTCTTTGACTTGATCCTATTTTGAACTTCTTCAAAATCTCATCAAGATGTGTGAACTTTTATCAGGCGTCTTGATCTATCTCTATAGATCTCGATGCCCAATCCGTGGATAACTTAAAACAGGTTTTATTGAAAAACTCCTTTCAATTAATTCTTTATGCTTTCCAGAAATTCTACATCATTTCCAATCAACAATATGTCATCCACATATGCTATTAGAAATGCTATAGAGCTCCCACTCACCTTCTTGTAAATACAAGCTTCTCCATAAGTTTGTATAAACCCAAACGCTTTGATCAACTCATCAAAGCGAGTATTCCAGCTCCGAGATGCTTGCACCAGTCCATAGATGGATCGCTGGAGCTTGCACACTTTGTTAGCACCTTTAGGATCGACAAAACCTTCCGGCTGCATCATATACAATTCTTCCTTAAGGAATCCATTAAGGAATGCCGTTTTGACGTCTATTTGCCAGATTTCATAAAATGCGGCAATTGCTAACATAATTCTAACAGACTTTAGCAACGCTACGGGTGAGAAAGTCTCATCGCAGTCAACTCCTTGAACTTGTCGATAACCTTTAGCAACAAGTCGAGCTTTATAGACGGTGACATTACCATCATCGTCTGTCTTCTTCTTAAAGATCCATTTATTTTCAATGGCTCGCCGTTCATTGGGCAAGTCTACCAAAGTCCACACTTTGTTTTTATACATGGATCCAATCTCGGATTTCATGGCCTCAAGCCATTTGTCAGAATCCGGGCCTGCCATCGCTTCTTCATAGTTCGAAGGTTCACCGTTGTCTAACAACATAACCTCCAAGACTGGATTTCCGTACCACTCTGGTGCGGAACGTGTCCTGGTTGACCTTCGAAGTTCTGTAGCAACTTGATCCGAAGCCTCATGATCATCATCATCAACTTCTTCTCTGGTCTGTGTTGGTGTCACAGAAATTTCTTCCTGTGACGTACTACTATCCAGAGGAGGTACAATTACCTCATCAAGTTCTACTTTCCTCCCACTCACTTCTTTTGAGAAAAACTCCTTCTCTAGAAAGGATCCATTCTTTAGCAACGAAAACTTTGCCTTCGGATCTGTGGTAGAAGGTGTACCCAATGGTCTCTTTTGGGTATCCTATGAAGACGCACTTATCCGCTTTGGGTTCGAGCTTATCTGGCTGAAGCCTTTTGACATAAGCATCGCATCCCCAAACTTTCAAAAACGACATCTTAGGTTTCTTGCAAACCACAGTTCATACGGTGTCATCTCAACGGATTTAGACGGTGCCCTTGTTTAAAGTGAATGCAGCTGTCATTAATGCATAACCCCAACATGATAGTGGCAAATCGGTAAGAGACATCATAGAATGCACCATATCTAATAGAGTACGATTACGACGTTCGGACACACCAATACGCTGTGGTGTTCCAGGTGGCGTGAGCTGTGAAACAATTCCACATTGTCTTAAGTGATTGCCAAACTCGTAACTCAAATATTCTTCTCCACGATCAGATCGTAAGAACTTTATTTTCTTGTTACGATGGTTCTCTACTTCACTCTGAAATTCTTTGAACTTTTCAAATATTTTAGATTTATGCTTCATCAAGTAGACATAACCAAATCTACTCAAATCATCAGTGAACGTGAGAACATAACGATATCCACCGCGCGCCTCAACACTCATCGGACCGCATACATCGGTATGTATTATTTCCAACAAGTCTGTTGCTCGCTCCATTGTTCCGAAGAACGGAGTTTTAGTCATCTTGCCCAAGAGGCATGGTTCGCACGTCTCAAATGATTCATAATCAAGTGATTCCAAAAGTCCATCTGCATGGAGTTCCTTCATGCGTTTAACACCAATATGACCTTAGCGGCAGTGCCACATATATGTGGTACTATCATTATCAATTTTGCATCTTTTGGCATCTATGTTATGAACATGTGTATTACTACTATCGAGATTCAATAAACCATTAAGTGCATGATCATCAATGACATTATCCAAATAAATAGAATAACAATTATTCTCTGAAAATGAATAACCGTCTTGCAATAAACATTATCAGATATAATGTTCATGCTTAACGCAGGCACCAAATAACAATTATTTAGGCTACAACTAATCCCGAAGGTAGAGAGAGTGTGACGATGGTGATCACATCAACCTTGGAGACACTTCCAATGCACATCGTCACCTCGTTCTTAGCTAGCCCTCGTTTATTCCGAAGCTCCATGTTTCAAGTTGCAAGCAACTGAACAAGTATCAAATACCCAGGTGCTCCTACGAGTACTAGTAAGGTACACATCAATAACATGTATATCAAATATCTTTGTTGACATTGCCAGTCTTATTATCTGCCAGTTACTTTGGGGAAGTTCCGCTCCCTGTGACATTTCCCTTTGCAATGTGAGCACTAAGTCTCGGGTTTGGTTCAGCCTTGGGTTTCTTCGCGTGAGCGGCAACTGTTTTACCGTTCTTCTTGAAGTCCCCTTTTCTTTCCCTTGACCTTCTTGAAACTAGTGGTCTTATTAACCATCAACACTTGATGCTCCTTTTTTTTTTATTTCTACATCCGCAGATTGTAGCATCGCGAATAGCTTAAGGATCTTCTATCCCTTGTATGTTTATAGTTCATCATGAAGATCCAGTAGCTTAGTGATAGTGACTAGAGAACTCTATCAATCACCACTTTATTCGGAAGTCTAACTCCCACTTGATTCAAGTGTTTGAAGTACTCAGACATTCTGAGTACATGCTCACTAACGGAGCTGTTCTCCTCCATCTTGTAGCTATAGAACTTATCGAAGGTGTCATACCTCTCGGCCCGGGTGTGAGCTTGAAAAACAAATTTTCAGCTCTTGGAACATCTCATATTCTCCGTGTTGCTCAAAACATATTTGGAGCTCCGGTTCTAAGCCGTAAAGTATGGCGCACTGAACTATCGAGTAGTCATCTTTTCTTCTCTGCCAGATGTTCATAACGTCCTCAGACGAAGCCGTAGGGGTATTTCACTGAGCGGTGCATTAAGGACATAAGCCTTCTGTGCAGCAGTGAGGACAATCCTCAGATCACGGACCTAGTCCGCATAGTTGCTTCCATCAACTTTCAACTTGGCTTTCTCTAGGAACATATTAAAATCAGTGGAACTACCGCGTGGTTTATTGATCTACAACATAAATTTGCTAAGACACTTTTTGACTATGTTCATGATAATTGAAGTTCCATTAATCAAATTACTTAAGAACTCCCACTTAGATTAACATCCCTCAAGTTGTCTAAGTGTAACATGATCCACAACAACTAAACCACGTCCGATCATCCCGTGAGGTGGATTAGTTATCAATGGTGAACATCTTTCATGTTGATCATATCTACTATATGACTCATGTTCGACCTTTCGGTCTCTTGTGTTCCGAGGCCATGTCTGTACATGCTAAGCTCGTCAAGTTTAACCAAAGTATTCTGCGTGTGTAAAACTGGCTTACACCCGTTGTATGCGAACGAAAGAATCCATCATACCCGATCATCACGTGGTGCTTAGAAGCGTCGAACCTTCGCAACGGTGCATACTAGGGGAGAACACTTATCTTGAAATTTAGTGAAGGGATCATCTTATAATGCTACCGTCGTCCTAAGCAAAATAAGATGCATAAAAGGATTAACATCACATGCAATTCAATATATATGTGACATGATATGGCCATCATCGTCTTGTGCTTTTGATCTCCATCAGCCAAGCACCGTCATGATCTCCATCATCACCGGATTGACACCATGATCTCCATCGTAGCGTCGTGACACCTTGATCTCCATCGCAGCGTCGTGGTCGTCTCGCCGGCTATTGCTACTACTACTACTGCTAACTCATAGCGGTAACGAAAAGCAATTACATAGCGTTGGCATTGCATACAATAAAGAGACAACCATAAGGCTCCTGCCGGTTGCCTGATAACTTACAAAACATGATCATCTCATACAACAACTTATATCACATCATGTCTTGGCCATATCACATCACCAGCATACCCTGCAAAAACAAGTTAGACGTCCTCTACTTTGTTGTTGCAAGTTTTACATGGCTGCTACGGGTTTGCAAGAACCGTTCTTACCTACGCAAAACCACAACGTGGTGTAGTGATTGCTTTTTGATCTTCTAAAAGAACCCTCTTCATTGAAACCGATTCAACTAAAGTGAGAGAGACAGACACCCGCCAGTCACCTTTATGCAACGAGTGTACGTAGCGGTGAAACCTGTCTCGCGTAAGCGTACGCGTAATGTCGGTCCGGGCCGCTTCATCACACAATACCGCCGAATCAAGTATCAACTAGTAACGGCAAGCAATATGTATACACCCACGCCCACAACTCCTTTGTGTTCTACTCGTGCAAATCACATCTACGCATAGACCTGGCTCTGATACCACTGTTAGGGAATGGAGCATGAATTTCAAAAAAATTCCTACGCTCACGCAAGATCTATCCATGGAGATGCATCGCTACGAGAGAGGAGAGTGTGTCTACGTACCCTCGTAGACCGTTAGCGGAAGCGTCTCACAACGCGGTTGATGTAGTCAAACAATCCTTCGAGCTCCACCGATCGAGTACCGAACGTACGGCACCTCCGAGTTCTACACACGTGCAGCTCGGTGACGTTCCTCGCCTTCTTGATCCAGCAAGACGTCGAGGAAGTAGATGATTTCCGTCAGCACGACGGCGTGGCGACGGTGACGGTGAAGTGATTCCGGCAGGGCTTCGCCTAAGCTCTCCGAAAATATGACCGAGGGTGTAAACGGTGGACGGGGCGCCGCACACGGCTTGGAACAATTGTTGTTCTTCTGTGCTAGAGGCGCCCCTCTCCTCCGTATATAAAGGAGGGAGGCTGGCCGGCCCCCTAGGGGTGGCGCACCAAGTAGGGGGAGTCCTACTAGGACTCCTAGTCCTAGTAGGATTCCTCCTTGTGGAGGGGGAAAGAGGGAGGGAGAGGGAGAAGGAAAGAGGGGGCCGCGCCCCCTCCCCTAGTCCAATTCAGTTTGGGCAAGGGGGGCCGCACGCCTCCTCACGTGGCCTGCCTCTCTTTTTCCCGTATGGCCCAATAAGGCCCATTCCTTCTCCCGGTGAATTCCCGTAACTCCCCGGTACTCCGAAAAATACCCGAATCACTCGGAACCTTTCCGACGTCCGAATATAGCCTTCCAATATATAAATCTTTACCTCTCGACCATTTCTAGACTCCTCGTCATGTCCGCGATCTCATCCGGGACTCCGAACAAACTTCGGTCACCAATCACATAACTCATATAATACTATATCGTCATCGAACCTTAAGTGTGCGGACCCTACGGGTTCGGGAATTATGTAGACATGACCGAGACGACTCTCCGGTCAATAACCAATAGCAGAACCTGGATGCTCATATTGGTTCCTACATATTCCACGAAGATCTTTATCGGTGAACCTCATATGTCAACATACGTTGTTCCCTTTGTCCGGCGGTATGTTACTTGCACGAGATTCGATCGTTGGTATCCAATACCTAGTTCAATCTCGTTTCCGGCAAGTCTCTTTACTCGTTCCGTAGTACATCATCTTGCAACTAACTCTTTAGTCACGGTGCTTGCAAGGCTTCTGTGATGCTGTATTACCGAGAGGGCCCAGAGATACCTCTCCGATAGTCGGAGTGACAAATCCCAATCTCGATCCATGCCAACTCAACAAACACTTTCGGAGATACCTGTAGTGCACCTTTATAATCACCCAGTTACGTTGTGACGTTTGATACACCCAAAGTATTCCTACGGTATCCGGGAGTTGCATGATCTCATGGTCAGAGGAACGTGTATTTGACATAGTGAAAGCAATAGCAATAAACTGAATGATCATTTGCTATGCTAACGGTTGGGTCAAGTCCATCACATCATTCTCCTAATGATGTGATCCCGTTATCAAATGACAACTCATGTCCATGGTCAGGAAATCTTGACCATCTTTTGATCAACGAGCTAGTCTAGTAGAGGCTTACTAGGGACTCAGTATTTGTCTATTATCCACACATGTATTAAGTTTCCGGTCAATACAATTCTAGCATGAATAATAAACCATTATCATGAACGGAGAAATATGATAATAAACACTTTATTAATTGCCTCTAGGGCATATTTCCAACAGGGCCCGGGATCTAAGTCATACAAATCTAGCTGCACTAATCAACCAGGACATCGGGATTAGCACTCAGTGATGAAATTTGAGTACCAAAATCATGGGTCAAGCAATTGAACCTTACAGATACCGCTCGCAGCCTGTACAGACTGGACCTGAACCCCAATACTCTTATATGACTGAGCCAAAGCGCCACACCTAGAGTAGTGTGGTAGGTGTAGGGGAATGTGTTACGCAACAAAAATTTATGCTACACGATCGCACCCAGGAACACTATGAAGATGATGGTAACGATCGAATTCACCAATGAGCAGAGTAGCGGAAGCAGTGAAGAAGTTGGTGAAGCATGACAATCTCGCAGCTAGGTTATACCTCCCAGCAGCGAGAATTTCTCTGAGACAATCAACCGATCTATAGTCAAAGTATACGACCCCTCCGAGTTATCCACGCATACCGTAGTAATCCAGCAGTACTTTGATGTCCAGGAAGAAGGGCTCTGAGAAAACTAGAGAGAGAGAGAAGCCTAGCGGTGTTCCATCTAATTGGGAGTCTAATTCTATTAGACCAATTAGACCAGAATTAGAGCTCGTCTAATTAGGAGTCTAAATAGTTAGACCAATTAGACCGGGATTAGAGCATGGCTATGTGGGAGAGTTCCCCTTAGGATTTGATGTGCTCTAGGGGGAGATCTCCACACATATATATAGGTGGGAGGAGGGCCAAGGCCAAACTTAATTGGGAAGGAATCCCTCCCTAATTCGGCCACCTTGGGGGGGAAGTATTTCCCCTCATGTAGGATTCGGCCTTCACCTTACCTACTTTGGGGGTGCCCCCTTTTGGGCCTATTTGGCCCACTTAGGGCTGCCCTCTTTGGTTGGCCCAAGAGGGACTTCTCTAGCAAAAAATATTCTGGAGTTTTTGGGTAGTTTCCTGAACCTTCCAAAAACTTTCCATATATAGACCCGAAACTTTTTCGGACATGTTATACCTTTCCAGAATTCCCGAAACCCTTTCGAGACCATTCAGAACACTTCCGAAACCATCCAAAACTCTTTCGGTGCTCATTCTCTCAAACTTTAGTTCTCATCATAATTACTAAACGTTAAGCGTGTGACCCTTCAGGTTCGTGAATAAGTGGACATGACCCGGAACACTTTCCGGTCAATAATTAACAACAGGATCTGGACACCTTTGTTAACCTCCGCACATTCATGAAGTTCTCGAGCGAACCTTTTGTTTACGAATACCATTTCCTTTGCTTCGTGAGACGTTACAAAACCCGAGGTGAGATATTATCGGTATCCCCGTGATCAACACTTTGATCACTATGCCGGTTTTTCTCGTTACCGGTTTTATTCTCTTTACTCGTATACGTATTCCGGTATTCCTGTGATCTTAATAATATGTTTCTGGCCAGACGATAATGATACCGTAATACCGAGTGGGCCCAGAGAGTATCCCTCTATCATTTGAGAAGCAAATCCCAATCTTGAACTATTGATACTGAGACATATGTTTTCGGTATACCCGTAAGTTACTTTTTATTATCATCTAATTATGGAGTGACATTCGGTAACCCCAAAGTAACCATCCGGCATGTTGGCATACGATATTCTCATGGTCTAAGGAACTAAGTAACCGTTAACATATTATATGAAAATACCGATAACATAAAAGCGATGTGATCTCGCAATAATTCATAAGTTGGGTCTATTCAACTCCATTGTTCGGATAACAATGTGTTCTCATTATTGATAGAATCCGAACAATGCTCATGATTAGGAAAACAAGACCATCATTAATACATGAGCTAGTCTTAGAGGCACGAGTAGGGATTATATTGGTGTTTATGTTTCCACACATGCGATTGAGTTTTCCTCTGAATCTCATATTCAAGAATCAATGCAATTATAACTAAAAATATAAACTTAATTATGAACATGGAAATATAATAATACATTTATTATTGCCTCTAGGGCATATTTCCAACAGTCTCCCACTTGTACTAGAATCAATAATCTAGTTACATAAGTTCCCTAACACCAATGGAATTCTGGTGTTGCTCATGCTTTGCTCATGGTATAGACTTCGTCAATGGATCTGACAGTTTCAGATGCATATCTATCTTGCATATCTTTGCATCCCTACGCTCCACAATAATTCACAAATTATGTGGAATCAACTTTGTATATGTTTGAACTCCTGGTAGGACCTTGGCTTCTTGGCCTAGGCTATGGCGTCACTATTCTCAATAGTGCTCCATTGGCTCCAGCGCACTAGAAACCATACCAATATTGGTGATGAACATCTTGGTCCAAACACCCTCCATTACCGCTTCTAAAGTGGCAATATACTTACCCACTATTATAAAATCTGCCACAGTATTCTGCTTGGAACAATTCAAACTTACTGTGCCTCCGTTATGTGTATTCACAAAACCCTGATTGAAATCAAAAATTGTTCGGATCAATGGTGAAGATTGCATCAGTGTAACAATTTACAATGGTCATGCATCCGTGTAAGACTTTACAATGAAGCCCTTCATCATGTCCATTGACGAGAAATATATCCATAGTACTTCTCAAGTGCTTAAGAATATTTTCCATTGCAGTCCACTGATCAACGCCTTGATCATTTTAATATCTTGCTCATAACACTTAGAGAGCAGGACATATCTGGTTGTGTACATACCATGGCTTACATGATAAATCCATACATAGATGTATATGGAATCTCACTCGTGTGTTCTTGCTCATCAGTCATTCTTAGGATACTGAGTCTTGCTCAAACCTTTCCATGTGACCTCGACAAGACAATTCCTGGCGTTTTCATACTAAACCTTTTAGTATCTTGTCAATATGTATTTTGGCTCAGCATTATTAGTCGCCTCAATCTATCTTTACAGATCATTATACCCAATATGTATGCTCCTAGCCCAAGTCCTTCATCGAAAAACTATTTTCAATGAAGTCACTAATTCGTATCAAGAAATTTGCATCATTTCCAATCAACAATATCCACATAAAGTATTAGAAATATTATTTAGCTCCCATTTACTTTCTTGTAAACACAAGCATCTTCGCTATTCTTGATGAAACCAAACTCTTTGACCACTTCATCGAAATGAAGATTCTAACTCCTTAATGCTTGCTTAAGTCCATAACTGGATCTCTGAAGTTTTCACACCTTTCAGCATCCTTAGGATCGTCAAAACCTCCGGGCTGTATCATTTATACATCCTCGGTTAAATTTCCATTGAGGAAATCCGTTTTGATATCCATCTGCCACATCCGGTAATCAAAATGTGCAGCAATTGCTAGAATAACCCGAACGGACTTAAGCGTCGCTATGGCGAGATGATCTCATCATAGTCAACTCTTTGAACATGTTAGAAAACACTTTTCAGCAAGTCGAGCTTTATGGATGTAAACAATTTCATCCGTGTCTGTTTATAGATCCATTTACATTCGTTAGGTCTAACACCTTCCGGAGGGTCATTGCCTCTTTGTATGTCGCAGGCTTGCTGTTGTCTAATAACAATTTCTCATTCGCATACCACAGTGGATTTCACGAGTTTTGCCCATCATGTGTGGTTCAGTTGCTAGTTCGACCAAAGTCTCTACATCACATGTAGAAGTTTTTGATTCAGTCGCAGTGGGGAAACTTCGGGACTACTTCCGGCGTTTCGTTACTTTGTCTTGATGACGAAGATTCTCTAATCTTGTCGAGTTGCAATATCCTCCCACTCACTCTTTTGCAAGAAACTTTTTCTTCAAAACACACCGTTCTTAGCGACAACCTTTTGCCTTCAGTGTAGTGATAGAAGAAATACCCAACATTTTGGGATAACCAACCAAGTAGCACTTATCTAATTTGGGATTTGTGCCTTGGTTGTAAACACTTTACATATGCATCACATTCTGAAATTTTACGAAAAGACAAATTGGTTTGGCTTCTCAAGCCATATCTTATATGATGCCATTTCAATAGATATGATGGCGCTCTTTTCAGTGTAAAAGCCGCAGACACTAAAGCATAACTACAAAATGATAATGGCAAATTAGTTAATGACATATTTGATCTTACCATGTGATACAAGGTTTGATTACATCTCTCGGACACTCCATTCCCTAGTGGTGTTCCGGGAGTCGCAACTTATGAAACAATTTCACGACTCTTCAAATGCTCGCTAAACTTGTAACTCAAATATTCTAATCCACGATCCGATCGTAGTTATTTGATTTTCTTGTTACAATGATTTTCTACTTCGTTCTGAAATTCTTTGAACTTTTCAAAGGTTTCAGACTTCTGCCTCATTATTTAAATATAACCATATCTACTTAAATCATCTGTGAAGGTAACAAAGTAGTGAAATCCACCGCGCGTTGGTATACTCATCGGACCACATACATCTGAATGTATGATTTCCAATAAGTCAATCGCCCATTCCATATGGCCTGTAAACGGCGTCCTAGTCAATTTTCCCGTCAGACAAGACTCGCAATTCTCAAATGATTCAAAATTAAATGAATCCAAAAGTCCATCACTATGGAGTTTCTTCATGTGTTTTGTCTAATATGACCAACACGGCAGTGCCACAAACATGTGGTATTTGTATCAGTATTGCAACGTTTAGCCCCAGTGTTATGGATGTCAATATTACCATCAAGATTCATAACATATGCATGTTCACTAAATTTAAACCCTGTTTAGAACCAATAAAAACATAGAAATTTTGGGGGATATAAGAGTTCTGCAGAAAAAAATTCTATGGTAACATTTCGAACAAAGGAATATGGCTCTCAGATTCCTCAGAATTTCATATGGAACGAGCTATTACGTATATACGAAACTTAATGGGAAAAAACACATGACATATTACCTCATGTTTCTTTCTTCGTGTCTACAGTCTATGTTTTTTTTCCTGTGTGGCAGTCAAACGACAATTATAAAGTTTTCCTATGCTTGGCTTCCTGTAGGATTCCAAGGCACGTGACACATAAATTCCTGCGGTTTTACTGCAGACATGTTAGTTTCTGTGTTCTTGTGTGTTTCGAACAGGGTCTTAATTAGCCAAAATGTGGCTAGTGAGTAGTGATGACATAAACAGTTTCACTGCGACATGTTATCATTGACAACTAACTTAATTAATTTAGCCAAAAGTGTTATTTGTCACACATAAAAGTGTGGCAACTGATTGATGTACACAACTGCGTTGGGCAAAACTGGAGCTACGCGTGTACGTGCCCAATAATCCATCCGAGCTACTACAGCGACACTTTCGTGTAACATTTCACAGTACTACTCACGGGCCTCCCTATCTTTTTTTTTTTTTGAGGAACCAGCCGGAGCTCTGCCTTTTCATTAAGAAGAAGAGGATTGACCAGTTAATAAGGAAAACTGGCCGAAAACCGATACATACGCAAAGCACACACCGACCCCGAGGTCGCGCCCCCTACGAGTCGCCTACTCCATCGCCCGAGCAACCGAAGCCGACAACCTACAACCATATCCGAGGCCGCCGCTCCGACATCCACACCGGCCCCGAGGCCACGCACCAGGCGAGCCGCCTACTCCGTCACCCGAGCAACCGGAGTCGACACCCTACACCCATCTCCGGAGCCGCCGCTCCGACTTACAAACACAAGCAACACACACGCCGACCCCGAGGCCGCGCACCCGACGAGTCGCCTGCTTCGTCACCCGAGCAACCGAAGCCGACACCCAACAACCACCTCCGGAGCCGCCGCTCCGACATCCACACTGGCCCCGAGGCCGCGCACCAGGCGAGACGCCTGCTCCGTCACCCGAGCAACCGGAGTCGACACCCTACAATCATCTCCGGAGCCGCCGCTCCGACGTACAGACAGAAACCCCACACGCCGACCCCGAGGCCGCGCACCAGGCGAGCCGCCAGCTTCGTCACCCAAGCAACCGGAGCCGACACCCAACAACCATATCCGAAGCCACCGCTCCGACATCCACGCCGACCCCGAGGCCACGCACCAGGCTGGCCAACGACACTGCCGCCCACGTGACCAATGCCGGCATCCCTCCATGACGATGAGCTCCGGAGCCGCCGCTCCGACTTCCATGCCGAACCTGAGGCCGCGCACCACCCGAGCCAAGAAGGACCGCGACACCGGAGCGCCGCCATCGTCCGCTCCAGGAACCTGAAACAGGGGTTTCCCCCCAGAGTGCGAGAGAAGAGGCCGTAGGCCCTCGAACGACGACGCCTCCAAGAAGCAGCGCGGCGCCCATAGGCGTCGCCGTCGTCGGCTCCGGCCATAGCCAGAGCAAGGCTTTCACCCCGAGCAGCCAAATGAAGCCCTCCCCTCGAACCGGCACACGTGAGCCATCGCCTGCCTGAACCGCCACCAGAGCCCGGAGCCACCGATCAGAACAGCCCCGCCGCCGCCGCCTGCACCACGCAGAACCGCCGGCCAGGCCACCCCATAACCCCCGCAGGAGCCCGAACCGGCCACGTCTGGTCAGCTCAGGCGCCCCGCGCAACAGCACCAGCCAGCCCACCGGCGAGCACCAAGCGTCCCTGGCACGACCGAGGGCCGACGCATTGGCAGGGAGTACCGACGCCCCCAAGCTCCAGCCGTGGCGCTGCCCTCGCAGCCACCACGGCCGCCGTCACTGAAGAAAAGGTCCGGAGCCGCCGCCCCGGCGTCCGAGCACCACACGCCATCACGCCCTCCAGATCCAACCCGCTGGAGCAGCAGCACACCCCGCACCACCGCGCGACCTCTGGGCAGCAAATCCTCGTCGCTGGCCCAAGGCGCCATCGCGCGACCCACCGGTCGCACCTCCCGCGCCACCACGCGCCCGCATGTGGCCAAGAGACGCGCCCTCGAGCATCCCTCGCACACCAGCGCGCCCAGCAGCCCTGGATCCGCCCGGCCGAGGCACCTCAGTGCCGCACGCGCACGCCTGCGGAGCACCTCGCCGGCGCAGCGGGCCCAGCCGCCAGATCCGCGCGGCAGTAGGCCACCGCGCTCACCCCGGCCGGATCCACGCCCACGAGCACCAGCGCGCCCAGCCATCCACCCCCCGGACGCCGCCACCCCGCGCAGCCTGAGCTCCAGCGGAAGCACCGGGACCGGGCACCCACCGAGGCGGCCGGCCCGCGCCGTCCAACCCCAAGCGGGAGGAGGAGAAGGCCCCGCCACTGCCGCGCCACGCGGGCTTTGCCCGGCGACGCCTGCCAGCGGCGGCGAGGGGAGGAAGGGCGGCGGGGTGTGACTCTGGCGGCGGCTAGGTCGCGCACCTGTCCGCCCGCGGGAGCGACCGAGGAGCGCCTCTCCTCTTTTCCAGCACTCCGGGCCTCCCTATCTAGCTAGCTAGTTCTGGATCTGCCTGCTGCACAGACTTGCATGTCTCTCTTCACGTGGACTAGAAAAACTTTGAGAGGGCCAGCTTGTCCTGTAGCATTTAGCTACTTCCAAATGTTCCATAGCAACGCGGTACGTACCTTTTTCTGTGCCTACATTTGTATACGTCAATCCGTCCCCCATATGAATGGTGTGCTTCAACCAGACCAGACCGATCAATTGTATACGTCAATCCTGGGTACGAGACGACGGTTGATGGATCCCTGTGCGGCGTTTGATGACGCGTGTAGCGGCGGGAGGCGGAGCCCCGGTCGCGGCCATCAGATCTTCGCATGGTGGTGGCTGTGGCGTGCGCTACCTCGGTCAAAAGACCCGGCGACAACACCCATCACGGATTGAATCTAAGCTGGGCTGTTTGCATGTCCAACATGCGCTCAGATGGATGCGATCCAGGTTGGTCACAACTTCCTTTACTTGGACGTGATCTAGCCACCAGCTCTTGGTTGTTGCGTTGCGTCTGCCAGCGTCCCGCACAAGGATCTTGGCCCTAACACTCTCCTTCCGCCAATTAATCTCTCAGCCGGATGTTAACCTCTTGGATCTGGCTGTTGACGAGTTCCTGTCTTTCCTGTCGAATATCCATATGGATTGGCGTATGTTGCCCCTGGATATCTAGATCGGAAAGGCTCCGGTCGCGCACGCTCATATTATCTGCAAACACGGCCTTACGATGGCGCGGCGCGAAGCTTCGCTTTCTTATCAGTGTCATGGGACATGTCTAAGTCAAGATTCTCAAGGCATTGATGGAGGTGGGGAAAGTCATGGCGACTGCGATTGGAGGTCTCGAAGCTTCGGTGAAAGGGTGTATTGGATGCGATGAAAATTGTGTGCCAGGTGTATGTTGACTTGTAACAGCGGCCTCGGCAAGCGGGGGCGACAACACTGGAGGACAACATTTTTGGTGGTACTCCTCGAGTACCGAGTCTTGATCCCCAGGGTGAAAGCCCAAGGTCTGGCCTTTATTGGTTGTACCTGGCAATGGCCTTGTTGAAGGCCTTGTTTTGGGTGGACTCGAACTTTCTCCGGGGTGAAAACCTAAGATCTTTGATCGGGCAACGACAACGCTTGTGCATTGTTTCCTTACCAGGGGTGTTGCTTTTGGAGAACCTCTTTTGTAGTTCGAGTGTTGTCTATGGTGGTGGTTAGAGTGCTGCTGCTAGTGATTGTTCACCGTGGCGGGGTCTTTTTTCTTTCTTCTGTTCTATTTATTTTCTTTTTTGGCTGTGTGTATCCTTGATGCCTATGGACATCTTGTTGGTACAGAGGCCTGGGTGTAATTGGTATCTTCACGATATTAATATATTCCCTTTGTCAAAAAAAAAGACCGATCAATTATTTGCAGATAGCTGGAGTGCAGACGACGAGGGCAAAGTCAAGAAGCCAAGAGGGAATAATTACGGAGGCTGGTGCATTCTCCTAGAGCCGGCAGCAGCTTTAGCACGACGACTTTCCGACTGTCTACTACAACAAGTTTTGCCCGGCTCCGGCGAGGGCGGGGCGATGACGGCGGTGCGCCTTCGGCTCGCTTCAGTTCTTATAGTCGTCGCTAGGTGGTCTACGGATCTGGATGTAATTTTTATTATTTCTGGTGTTCGTTGTAATGTCATGATTGAATATGAATAGATCAAAAGTTTTCTCGAAAAAAAAAAAGCCAGCAGCAGCTGCTCATAAACCACTGGAGATGCGTGCCTTGGATTATCTGCTTGTATCTTCCTCCCCTGTCGTGTGCTTCCTGTCTGGTCTGGCCTGACCTGAGAGCTACATGTATACACTGATCGATCCAGCCTGATTTACTGGTCACAACCTCAGGACGTACCAGCTAATTAATGCACACTGTTCTTGCTTGATTGTTAATTAGCCCAGGCCTTTCAGCTTTGAAAGCAGCGCCACCCAGAGAAGAAACAAACATGCATGAAATATAAAACCGGCGCAGACATAGACTTATATTCTGAGCATCCAACAGTAGTGCATGCATGCATGTACCAAGCAAGCAGTAAAACTCCAAATGATAAACTCTGGTCTGGTCTGGTCCCGTCCGGTCCGGTCTTCGCATCAAAGAAGACCGACCAACCAAATGTACATACATATATGCATGAAAGATATTAAAATTAAATTGAAGTTCTGGCCTCGATCTTAGGGTTCTTGATTGAATCTGGCTTCATGAACCCTAGCTAGCTAGCTAGTGCAGCGATATATGCCATTGCCTTGCCAACAAGAACACATAAACTAATTAATCAACAGATGACGGATCACCAAAGAAACTAATTAACCTTTGTTCTAATGCAGTAATATGCATGCTCTCTCCCTCCCTCGCCACCTTACCTTGAGAGTTTTCATGCATTATTTTGTTTATATCTTGCCGATCGATCCTCTATGTTACTACTTAAACTCGGCCGGGACCAGTGAGCCGACGTGGAGCCTGGCGGCACCGTGGCGCCGGGGCGGGACCATGCCAGCTTGGCCCTTGCCGCCGGAGCCGACGCCGAGGAAGTCCCTCGTGCTCAGCTTGCCGTCGTCCATGGGGAAGCCTCCACCGACGCCGAACGCCACGGCGCGACCACCGGTTGTAGCAGTAGTGCCACTACTCCCGCTACCCAGGGAGTTCAAGATGAGGTCATGGAACGACTGCCTGTCGCTCGCCGCCGTTGCCGATGACGACCCGCCTTCCCCGGCGCCGCCTCTGATCCCCGGGCCACGGAGCAGCCTGCCGCCGCAGGCCCCAGCGTTGTGGCTCCTCATCGTCGCTCCCATCTGCGTTGCCTTCTGCAGCAGTGCCGTCGCGGACATCTGGGGGAGCCCGCCACCTGACTCAGCCTGGCTGTACAGCGAAGGGAAGCCCCCGCTGCCCAGGACGCTGTCGGACATGACGAAGCCGCCATTTTCTCCATTGCTGTTGTTGCCGTTTCCGGTGATGCCGTTGAACTGGTTCTGGAAGACGAGGCGCGAGTCCTGGCAGCCGCCACCGTTGCCTGAGAAGAAGCCAAGGGTCAGGAGGTTGTTGTTACCGTTCCCACCGCCGCTTCCCTGGTGCTCGTCCGGTAGCTGCATAAGGCCATGGAAGGCCCCCGGCGACTTTCCCTGCAGGAGAGAGCCCTGGTTGCCATGGGAACGGTGGACGTCATCATCGGCAAAGTCCTGGGCGCCGCTGCCGCCGAGATAGAACGGGGAAGAGGAGGCGGCCTGCGAGCGGAACATCAAGGACCTCGAGGAGGACGGTATGAGGTGCTCGAACTGACCGGCGTTGATGCCGCCGCCACCAAGGTTGAGGATGTCGATGGCTGACGCCGAGGAGTGGTGGCCGGATTGGTCTGGCAAGCCACCCAGCATTTGGGGGGCCATGCCGTAGAGATTACAGAAGGCCATGTTGCTGGAGCCGCTGTAAATGCCGGCGTCGATTGCTGGCATCCGCACACCCTCCTGGGCCACCAACGCGTCGCAGAAGGCACGGTGGGTGATGAAGCTGTCCCGCCTGCATGCGTACGGGAAAAATTGTCAAAAAACATTTCATGAAATATACAATCGATCGGATGCCTAATTGTGAGGTGATTGATGTGCTTGAGTGTAAGTCACACTATAATTTTTTGATCAATGAATTTAGAATCAAACATACATCCTGAAGTTAAATCGAGGCCAAAGTTCGACCTAGAAAGCAATTTCAGCAACTAATACAAGGACCACACATGATACATGAATAGTCAAGTTCATATATACGGTATTTCCTCTGTTTCACTGTATATCTAAAGGATTTTCGAATACTTTGTGTTTAAAACTTCGGTACTAAAATTAGTTCGGACCTCACAGAAATATCCAAAATTTTTAAAGAAACTATTTATTTCATACAAAATTGATTGAATTTGATATTTTGTTTTCGCCGAAATGGGTACGATGACTCTCCACACTGAGCAATCAAGTCACATTTTTTATCGCGAAAAGTACGAAACTTTACTCTTTTTGTTTACAGTGATTTAAATCAGGTAAATGAAATTATGGACGTATTCACATGAGTGATGAAAGTATCAATGCCATTAGTGTGAAAAAAAATCATGTCCTCACAAGGTTAATTGCACATCCTATCGACATTATCGTTTCCCGATTTACTGAACACTATACATACCATTGAGAGCTGTAAAAAAAGATTTTAGCTAGTAGCAATGTACCGCATGGACTCAATCGATCCACCGATTAATTATGTGCCCGTTATACATCTAATTATTAATTTGACGGAATAACCAGTTCCAAAAATACCGAGTCTAACAATTTCACATTTGCCAGCTGGTAGATGTTCACCCAATACACTAAACGTAGTACTAACTAAATGTCTTCTAAAATAACTTATATGTACCGATTTATTATGCTAGCTGGGTAGCTGACAATCCTTTGCTATGTGCATCTATGACACGGAGGCCCCGAGGAGACGTTTCTTTTGTTATCTTAGGGAATGCTAGCTGGCAATTAATTCCTACCCAATGGTTTTTGAGAAATATTCTGACCCAATTCAAAAAAAGCAAATTAAGCTATAGATGGCAGTGGCACGATGTGTCGCTTCGTTAAAAAACTAAGCTAGATGCATGATAATATCGAAACGAGGTAAAATTAACCAAAGATAGATGACAATATATTTTGTTCTTTGGTATTTTGTTTCTGCCGAAATAGGTACGATGACTCTCCACACTAGAGAAATCAAGTCACAATATTTATCGAGAAAAGTACCAAAATTTACTCTTTTGTGTTGGTTGTGATTTAAATCTGGTAAATGAAATTATAGACGTATTCACATGAGTAATGAAAATGTCAATGCCATTATTGTGAAAAAAAATCATGTCATCACAAGATTAATTGCACATCAAATCAACATTATCGTTTCCCAATTTATTGGACACCATACATACCATTGAGAGCTGTAAAAAATGGAAATTGTCTAGTAGCAATGTACCACATGGACTCCATCGGTCCACCGATTAATTATGTGTCCTGGGGGAGACGTTTCTTTTGTTATCTTAGGGAATGCTACCTGGCAATTAATTCCTTCCCGATTGTTTTTGAGAAATATTTCGATTCAGTTGAAAAAAGCAAATTAAGCTATAGATGACACGATGTGTTGTTTCAAAAAAAAAAGCTAGACGCATGATAATATCATCGAAATGAGGTAAAATTAGCTAAAGGTGCACGGCAATATATATCATTCTAATCATAGTGAGCATGTGGGATCTACATTGTGCAATAAACACAGCGTAAGACAACACGAGCATGTACATGGCATGCACCAACTACAGACGCAGCAGGCTTTGAGGCTAATCGATCGGATGGTGCTGATTGCTAGCTAAAAGCAAGCTTGGTAGCTAGGCATGGCCAGCAGCAGTCGTACTTGCCACTTTGCGAGTTGCCATGCATCACATGACGAGAAGGACAAGGAAGCCTGCCCTGCTGCCATGGCTGGACCGCCTGGTCATCACGTGAACAGGTGGGGATCCATCGATGCAGATGAGAGAGAGAGAGGGCAAAGTGTGCGGATTCGAGGTTTAAAACAGGCGGAACTGCCGCCAGATGACCATGTGTGTGTGTGGTGTATATCTGAGGTTCCATTTCCATCCCGACAAGACCGATTCACGTGGGAACAGAGCCGGCCAGCAGGTCGCTAGCTCTAGCTGCATCGTCCATCCCCTTCCATCCATCCATTCTCTCTCTACCCCATTCTCTCTCTAGGGAATCCAATTCCAATCCAACAAAACCAAAGTGTTTTTTTGAGTTAAACCAATTTTATTTTTTTAGAAAGGAGTTAAACCAAAGTGTCACACACGCGCGCGCCCATCATTTTGCTAGGTCCTGATGCCAGTAGATACCTAGTCACGTACCAGCAGTAACAGCCCTAACCCTACCAACCATCCCATCACCCGTCAAATCGCCTCCTCCTCAAAGTTTGAGCATGACCCAATCATTCATATCATCGACGCACATTGAAATTTAAAGAACAAATATTACATAAACTGAAACGTAATCGAAATCTATATTCAAGAATCCGTCGACCGATCGTATCATGTGGTACCTGGAGAAGAGGGTGCCGCAGTCGCAGCGGTACTCCCGGGTGCCGCAGGTCTTGGAGTGGGCCTTCCAGTCGGACTGCACGGCGTAGTGCATGGCACACTTGTCGCACTTCCACTTCTTCTCGCCGTGCTTGCGGCAGTAGTGCTTCTTGATACCCGTGAGGCCGCCGAGGGCTCGTGCGGGGTCATGGTGCACGCACGTCGGCTCCGGGCACAGGTACACCCGCCGCCTCGTGTCCTTGGGGTTCTTCTGCTTGAGCTTCCAGGGCAGGTTGTGGCCGCGCCGGTGCAGCTGCAAGTTCTGCTCCCGCTGGAACCCCTTGCCGCACACCTCGCACACGAACCGGTTCGTCGACATCAGTGACCGCGGCGACATCGCGATCACCTCTGCGTCCAGATCTACACTGCCGATAACTAATCACGAACACAAATACAGTAGCTAGCATTTAATTAATGTATATATGTATCATCAGGTTAATTACTTGAGTTGCCTGGCTTGCTGCGCTTCTTCTTGGGCGGTGGAGCGGCGGCGACAGGTGCCGGAGGCATCAGCGGCTGCATCTGCGTGTCGGAGAGGTCGAAGAAGGGAGTGGAAGAGGCGGCGGCCATGGATGTATCGCAAGAAAACAAGTAAGGTAGCAAGCTACCTCCAATTGCTTGTTTGTTGTTGGCTTCAGGTGAGCGCCGCCACCGACCAGTCCAAGTTTGTTAGTCTAGAGAATACAAGGCGACGACATGGTACGCAGCAGCTGTGCACCTGGCTTGCTTCCGGCGTCTTGTGGATCGATCTAAATAAAAGACAAACGGAAGAGAGGATGGATCAGACCAACTAGCCGCGCCGCGGCGTATGTATGTACTACGTGAGAAAGACATAAATATGACCAAGATCCAGCGAGCTAGCTAGCGAGCAGGCAGCAACCATGTATATAGAGGACAAACCGAACCATATACACCATACCATACCCCCTTGCGAGCAAGAAAGCAAAGCAAGGAAGATGACAAATCCACAGGTAGCACTCACACAACACACACACACGCGCCAAGGAAGAAGCCAACAGCCCGAGGAGATGGAAGCATGCACCGCGCCAAGCTAGGAGAAGAGTCCGGCAAGAAATGGCTCAAACCCACAAGAGAGAGAGAGAGAGAGAGAGAGAGAGAGAGAGAGAGAGAGAGAGAGAGAGAGAGAGAGAGAGAGAGCTATAGAAATGGAGATAGATTGCGGAAAGGCGAGGCTAGAGTCTGAAGGAAAAGGAACCAACCGAACCCGTCAAAACAACAGGAGCAAGGAACCAAACGGTGGACAGCAAAAGGCTTGGAGCCAACCGACGTACGTACGAACAAACGTGTGCTTACGTGTGATAGATGGTCTGCAGGTTGCAATAGCCAACCGACCCACCGGGGGATGCCTGTACGGCTACTTAGATGGAAGTCTGATCGGGGCAGCATCCCCTAGGTCTTAAGTTTCTGACACAATTTACCCCATTTAACAGATTTTTCCTTTTTTTACTCAACTAACAAAGTGGCCCGCTCGATGTAAAATAATATTACTTTTATGCCTTTTCAACCATCTTTGCATCAATTTAATTGTGTTTTGTCTTAAAATGCAGAGAATTAAAGAATTAATTCCCGAAGATGCTGTCATGATGGAAAATGGACCTTCATGAAGAAAGTTCACTACTACCAGAACCCCAAAAATACAAAACAAAATTAGTTCCCAAAGATTTTGACCAGAAAAAGCCAGGAGCCAGAAGGAGGCACCCAGGTGGGCCCTAGGGGGCCTAGGCGCCCTCCACCCCTGGGTGACTACAGGGAGCGCCTAGGGCCCACATGGGTCCCCTGGTGACCTCCCAGACCTTTTTAGGTATATTCTGAGGAGTTTCGTCCATATCCATTTTTTGTTGATTTTTTCGCAGTCGTTGCGAGATGGAAACCTAGTTCTTCCTCCGAAGGACTTTTTCAGGCCCGGTCTGCCCCTCCGGACGGGCGAATTCGAAGCCATCGTCATCACCGACTTCAGCACATCACGGGGATCATCTTCATCCAAACCATCTTCACCATCTCCATCATCAGCACCATCATCTCCATTCCCAACTCATCACATTTGCACCAATCGTTTGACCACCGTTTGCACTTGTTATTGATAATTGCTATTCTAGTAGTTGACGCCTTGTGTTTATCTGGTGAAAGATCATTACTTTTAGATTCTTATAATTATCATTACCATACTGAACATGATCACCATGATGAGCTGTGAGTAGTCCTCTTGTGTTCTGGAGGATATGGGAGAAGGCTAGTTGTCAAGTGCCATATTTATTTGTAGTAAAGTTGTTGATTAATCATGTTGTAGTGTAATTCTCCAGTGGTGTTATGCGAACGTCGACTGCATGACACTTCACCTATATGGGCCTAGAGGAGAGCATTGTGTCATAATAAATTTAGGAAGGGAGATAGGAGTGATAGAACTTACTGTTCCCAGAATTAATGAGTTGTGACATAAGGGGTGAATAGGGACCCTAGAAGAACTTTTGGCTATGGTTGGGTATTTACCATAATAAATCTTGGTATTTGCGTTACTTACCGAGAGAACAATCATAAGTATGTGTATTCAATGGTTTTGATGCACATTATGTTAGGCTCTATCCCTACAACATTGAATAAGCAACAACAATCAATGCAAATGATATGTGGAAATAGACAACTATGCCGTTATCGTGTCGTCCTTAAGAATGTTTGATCATCATAAGTAACACAACCAGCATGTCCTTAGCATCATTAAGGATTGGGCCACTTGCTGCACTCTTTTACTTTTTGATCATTTTTTTGCATTTTTTATCATGTTGCATTGTTATATTTTATTCTTTAAACTTGGATTTAGTAGTTCTCATTGTTTTCGTGTAGGCATAGGTAAATTTGCTAACACTATGCAAGACTGACAATTATTATTCTTTTTGACTGTAAGTGATGATTTTTGAATTTGGTATAACAAATTAGAGTGCATTTATATACTATATATATCCATTAAAACTGTCGTGTTAGGTATTTGTTTGCATGATAATTTGATTTAGCTAAGTAAGACACATGCACTAAGTTGGACCAATGTTGGCTCATGTTTTCACATACGCAAAGTGTGCTATAACATTGTCCATACTTTTTTAGGAAAAAACATCGTCCACACTACTTAAAAAAAAACATTGTGCACTACTATGTACAGAATGGCAGTGGTTTCTCATGGGTCCCACCAGGCTGATCCTTCACTTTTCCCTTTCAGAAGTCTTCTTGTCTTCTCAGTAGCTCTCAGCCATCGAAGTAGCCGATCTACATCTTTTAGTACCTGCAGTGAATCCTAGCTGTTTTTGCGCTTACCATTTCCTTCAGCTCCTCATGGGATTGATACTCTTACTTATCAGAAAGAGCTACAATTGACCCCCAACACTTGTGGGACATCAAAACTCTTTTCTGGCGCCGTTGACGGGGAGCGTAGCGCTGTTGGTAAGTTAAAAGGTGGTAAGGAAACCATTCGTTGCACATGTTGTTTTTTGTTTTTGATTATCACTCTTATCACCATGGACTCCTATCACTGTGATTCGCTCTTGGGAAGTTTTGTAACAATGGATAATAGAGTTTATGAAGAGCCTATTGAAGAAAAAGAAGAGGTTTATGCAGTACCTTCTAGTTATATTGGACATGTCAAAGCTAACCGCTATGCAGGAAAAGATAAAGATCCTCCTGACGATCATCTTTGTTCGCTCAATGAAACATGTGGATTCTTTCATGTTAATGGCCTATCTCGTGATGAGTTGAAGAAGAAACTATTTCCTCTATCTTTGGAGTGTGAAGCACTTAAATGGTATTATTCTTTGGATAATCCTTATATTATGACATTGGAAGAATTGACTGAGGCCTTCCGAAGGAAATTTTATCCCCTCCATCAAATACATGTTGACAGAAATTTTATTTATAACTTTTTGCCTCGTGAGGGAGAAAGCATGACTCAAGCTTGGGGGAGGCTAAAGAAAATCCTACTCAAATGCCCCAATCATCAGTTATTTGATAAGACGGTTGCAGGTAATTTATATTTAGGGCTTCCTATTCATCATATAGAGAGACTAGACAGTTCTTTTGGAGGATGTTTTAATAATAAAAGTGTCAAGGAGGCATGGAAACTCTTAAATCTTACTGCTTCAAACAGCGAGGGATGGGAGCTAGACAAAGGTAATAAAGGAGGTAAACCTTTTGAGTACGAATGCATAAAGAATTTTCCTGAAACTGATGATTTTAATGCCATGAGTACAAAATATGGTCTTGATTCTGAAGTACTTGTTAATCTCCTTGAATCTTTTGCTTCTCATATTAAGATTCCTAAGACACGTTGGGAACAATATCATGAACCTTTTAAGAATGTTCCTAATATTTGTAATTCTTTTGAAAAAGAAATTTGTGTGAATACTATTAAAGAAGTGGAACCTGCTGCATATGTTGAAAAACCGCCATTTCCCATGAAAATTAGAGAACATATGTTAGCTGCTACTGTTAAAAGCAAAAGTAAGAACAAGTGTACCACTCCCTATGAATTAATAGAAGCACAACCAGAAATCTCTATTATTAAGGAACTGAATGCTGGTGAACCAGCAGAAAAAGTTATGTGTCTAGAAGAACTAGCTTCTAATGTGATTAATAAAAAGAGCCATCGCAATACTGGAACACCTACCATCTCTTTTACTATTGGAACTCATATTTACCTAGGCTTATGTGACATTGGTGCTAGCATTAGTTTGAATCCTTTCTCTCTTTACCAAGAAGTTTCAGGAGACATAGCACTGGTGAGCATAGAGAAAACCGATACTATTATAAAACTTGCTGATAGATCCTATGTTTATTCTATTGGAATTGTGAAAGACGTAGATGTTCTTTGGGGTAAAACCAAATACCCTACAGATTTTCTTGTGCTAGGAAAGAAACAAGATAGTGTTTGTCCCATTGTTTTTGGTAGACCTTTCTTACACACTGCCAGTGCGATAGTTGATTGCTTAAAGAAGAAGGTTGCTGTTAACTTTGGTGAAGATAAAGTTGAATTTAACTTTTCTCAGTTTACTAATCAACCAAATGTTTGTGATAATAATATAACAGGCAATTTTGCTCAAATTGCTTCCATAGAAATTCCTTTATCTGGTCCACTGGAACAATTCCTAGCCAATCATGAATGTCTTATTAATGACAAAGAAGGAAGAGAAATTGGTGATACTTCCCATTTTCAGCCACCACTGTTGAAAATTAATATTCCACCAGATCTTTTGGGAAAACCTCCGGCACCCCCAAAGGGTGTCCCAGTGTTTGAGTTGAAACCTTTACCGAAAACACTAAAGTATACATATCTTGATGAAAAGAAATCTATCCAGCTATTATCAATTTTAACCTTATAGGACAGGAAGAAGCAGGATTGTTGGAAATATTGCGGAAACATAGGGGTGCTATTGGCTACACCTTGGATGATCTTGAAGGAATTAGCCCATTTTTATGCACTCACAAAATACATCTTGAGCTGGATGCCAAGCCTATTGTTGATCATCAACGCAGGTTAAATCCAGAAATGAAAGAGGTGGTAAGAATGGAAATTCTGAAGCTATTAGAAGCTGGTATTATCTACCCTATCTCCGACAGTAAGTGGGTAAGCCCTGTTGAAAGTGCATCTAATCCCCGGGTGGTTTTGGTAATTCATAACAACATATATCTCAATGAACTAATGCCTACTCAAAAGAATATTTCAGGAAAAGTTCAAGATAGGTACAACAAGGGAAGTGGAAATGGACCCCTCAAAATGCTATGGACAAGTGTTGGCCCATGCCTCAAGACTTCATTTTATATTTGAGTGATCAAAGATCACATTGAGTCCATAGGTATGCCAATACTATCAAAAGGGGATGAGGTTGAGAATATGAGTTCTTTGCTCAAATGCTTAAAGATCAAACTCCAAAAGCCTCAGACAATTTCCCATGGTCACACTATATCAAAACCAAAACATACAACCCAGACTCACCGAAACAATCCAATTAGAGTCACAGAGCCATCATGATATAGGTGTTGTCCAAACCCAAGCTGTTCGGTCTCACCGAGTCGACCAATCGGTCTCACCGATGAGCACTTGCCAACCTTCTATGACCGAAATATCTAAAGTTCAAACGTTTTGTACAGATCGGCCTGACTGAGTGTTTTTAGCCGGTCTCACCGATATGTGCAAAAAGGTGTGTAATGGTCGGTCAGATTTTTTGTCCTGCCTATATATACCCCCACCCACTCCACCAGTGTCTCTCGAAGCAAACACAACTCCTATCTATTTTTCTGAGAGAGACCTCCCACTCCTTGTGCTGATTTCAAAGGGATTCCACTCCAACCATTGATCCTTTGATTTCTAGTCACCTCATTGCTTTCCACCCAAACCTGTCCTACTCAAAAGCCAAAATCTATGAGAGAGTGTCTGAGTGTTGAGGAGATTATCTTTTGAATCACAAGAGCATGGAGTTCATCATCAACAACACCATCTATTACCTTTTGGATGGTGGTGCCTCCTAGATTGGCTAGGTGTGCTTGGGAGTCTCCAAATCTTGTGGAGAAACTAAGAAGTTTGTGAGGGCTTGGAGCTCGCCTACTTCATGATGATCTACCCGAGTGAGGCCAGCCCTTCGTGGGCGTAAGCCATGGTGGGATAGGCAAGGTTGCTACTTTGTGGACCCTTCATGGGTGTGAGCCCTCCATGGACTCAATTCCTCCATGGAATCTCACAACCGTGATCTTTTGAGATCAAAGCCTCTATCAACATTGACGTATCATAGCACCACCTATCTGAACCATGGGTCAAAATCTTCCGTGTCAACATTGTGTTTACGTATCTCTAAACTCTACTCTCTACATTACTATCACTTGCAATGTCTTTACTGTCCGCTGGCTATGCTCTATAATTGCATGTGTAGTGTGTTCCTTCATTTGCTAGCTAAGCTAAAACTGCCAACAATTAAAATTGGGAAAAGAGTCTTTAAAATTCTGCTAGTAGTCTATTCACCCCCCTCTAGACAAACTTTCGATACTATAAGTGGTATTAGAGTTTTGGTCTCCATTGTTTTGGTTTCACCACCAAGGAGAGTATGGCGTCTAGTGAGGGTAGTTATCACCGTAGAGGTCCTTATTTCGATGGCACAAACTTTGCTAGTTGGAAACATAAAATGAAAATGCATATTTTTGGACATAATCCCACTGTTTGGGCTGTTGTTTGTGTTGGCTTGCAAGGTGAATTCTTTGAAGATGGAAAGGAACCGGATCGTGAAGCAACCGCCGAAGAATTGAAGATGTTGCAATACATTGCTCAAACTTGTGATATACTCTTCAATGTTTTGTGTCCCAAGGAGTTCAACAAAATCAGTCGCCTTGAGAATGCCAAGGAGATTTGCCATACTTTGGTGGAAATGCATGAGGGTACTAGGTCCGTGAAGGAATCTAAGCTTGATGTGCTACAAGGTCAGCTAGAGAAGTTCAAGATGAAGCATGGTGAAGGCGTCGTCGAAATGTACTCTAGGCTTGCTCTCATTACCAATGAGATTGTCGGCTTAGGAAGCAAGCAGATGATCGACAAGTTCATCATCAAGAAGATTCTTTGAGCTTTGGACAGAAAATATGACACCGTGTGTACATTGATCCAAATGATGCCCAACTACAAAGATCACAAACCAACGGAAGTCATCGGAAGAATCATTGCTCATGAGATGTCACTCGAAGACAAGGAAAAGCTCCACAACCAATCTAGTAGTGGTGCTTACAAAGCTTCAAGTGATGCTCCAACACTTCAAGTGAAAAGCTCAAGGAAGTATCCAATGATGAGTTTGTAGGAAATATGCCCTAGTGGCAATAATAAATGTTATTATTTATTTCCATGTTCATAATTATGTTTATATTCCGTGGTATAACTGCAATGATTCTTGAGTCTACAATAACCATGAGGCTTAGACGGAAACTCATGTGCACGTGTGGAATAATAAATGGTAAAATGTATTCCTAGTCTAGCCTCTAGGATTAGCTTAAGTGTTGCATGATGGTTCTATTTTCTTGATCATGGGCATGAGTATGCTGGCAACTTTGAGGACACAATGTTAGAAGAACACTTGTGTTGTATCGACCCAATTGATGTTATGCTATGAGATACATTCGTCATAAGTTGATAGTATATAACACAGAGAAAGTTAACGTTTTCATAATTCCGTAGAACATGAGAGTATCGAGTTCCTTCACACTTGCTTCATAAACTTTGTGGTTTGTTAAACGTCATCCGTAACATGGTGGCTATTATGGCGGCTTACGGGTTGATGGAAAAATATGACAAGGAACTAGATAGCTCAAGATTGGGATTTGCTCCTCCGACGATGGAGAGGTATTCTTTGGGCCCTCTCGGTGTCACGGTATCCATCATCATCTGGCCAGACACAGCGTGATATGATCACGGGGATGCCGGAACACTGTAACGAGAAAAGAGAAAAAAACGGTAACGAGGAAACTAGCATAGTGGACAAGCTGTTGATTCACGGGGAGGCCGATAAATCTCACCTTAGGTTTTGTAACTTATCACGAAGCAACGGGAATAGCACACAGCAACTACAGGTTCACTTGAATAATTATTCGTGTGGGGATAGGGGTCAATATGGATGTCCACGGTTACGATATTGATCATTGATCGGAAAGTGTTCCGGTCATGTCTATACTTCACCGAACCTACAGTGTCACACACTTAAGGGTCATCTATCTGCTGAATACTACACAGGGAGTATGAGAGAAAGTCACAAGAAAATTTTCGGAGACGACGAAAAAGTTCCAGAGAGAAAACTGGAATTGTTTCGGAGAAACCGACAATGTTTCAGAATAAAACCATCATATCAAAAATGTTTCGTAACGGGTCCAGAATAATTTTAGAGGGTACCAGAAATGGTCTGGGACCTTCCGGATTTTTTTTGGAAGAAACAGTCGTAGAAAACATCTTGTCCCAGAGTGAGGGCACAAGATCCCCTGAATCGTGGGGCTGTTTTTGGGGGCGCCCCCTTTAGGGGGCAGCCCCCTTGTGGCTGAACAAAGTGTTGGGGGGCCCCCCATGGTGGGGGGCAGCCCCCACAAATGGTGGAAGATGTTGGGGAGGAGGCGCCCCCCATGGGGGAACCCCATGTTTGGCCGGCCATGGTGGTTGGGGGGGGGGGCCATGAGGCAACTCCCCACCTTTGGTGGGAGCTTGTTTTGTGGGTGGGGGGGGTGCCACACCTTTTGGTGGCTGAAATTTGCAGCCCCTCCACACCTCCCTCACAGTATAAAAGGAGGAGGATAGTGCTCTCCAAACACACTCCAACTCTCTCAACACAAGGCATGCATGATCTGCCATTTCTCTCTCCCTCGCGTGAAATAGTTTCATAGGGCTGAAAGGCTGTCTGGTTTCCGGTAGGGATTAGCTCTGGGTGGCGAAGCCCTGCTGGATAGGTGACACCGTATGTGTGCAACCAAGTAGAGAGGTCGTATGTTTGATCTTCTATTCGAGGGGCCTCCCGAAGGGCTATCTGAGGGACCATCCGAGAAATTGTTCGAGGGCCTCCCGAAGGACTGTCCGAGGGAGAAAATCCTCGCGGTTGGGAGGTTGTAAATTCCTAGCTACGGGGACCTGCACCGATGATCTTCACCAACTCTACTTCCGCTGCGCTATGAGTTGCTAACGATTAGATCAAACCTTGTATGCATCTTCATAGTGGTCCTGGACTGGTGCGTAGGACGGATTTTTTTTGTTTTCTGCTGCATTACCCTACAGTGGCATCATGAGCCGTGCTATGTGTAGATGCAGGTTTCGAGCTAGAATACATGAGATGTATGGGTATTGCATAATATAATTTTGTAGTAGATGAGATCTATCGCTGAAAATTATTTGTGCGGGTAGTAGATGAAATCTATTACCTGATGTTCTTGTTGCTTCCATTGAATTTGCGTAGTTCTGATTTTAACGGCATGGTGGAACTTTGGTACAAAGTTCTGGCTATCCACGATCCTTCTATGCTGCTCCTGAGTATGCTGGTTGATAGATCAATGACGTGTTTCAATGTCTTTGGGTTCCGCCATAGTTAAGAAAGATGAATGTTTCACAGACTAAAGCGCAATGCACATATGATCTGCACGGGGTTCTTGCGTATGACGAAGTTCAGTATGGGGCTCAAGATTTTTATCTCGTGTTTCATATGCCCCGCAAAGTTAATCTAGCTACTTGAATAATCATACTTGATGATGGACGTTGGTAGCTTTGGTTTGTTTTTGAAACCTTAGAAGCCACGTAAAATAAAATTTTGCATGAACCGATTAGAGGCGTCTAACTTAGTTTTGCAGGATGCATGTGCATGAGATGTGGTATAGTCTTCGTCATATTTAATTTGATTATGTATGAGCCGACTATATGATGTAAATTAATTAACATGACCTGTGTGTCATGATTCGGCATGATGGCTGGAGCCATATGATTGTCACTTTATATGACCTGCGTGTCAATCTTGATGTAAATGCATTTATTTTATTAGCTATAGAGATAACAATATTATTTGACGCATCGACAAGATGGTGACAAGATTTGCGAAGGTGGACACTGACGCTAGAGCCAAAGACGGATAAAAGGAAAAGAAACAGGCCTTGGCAGAAAAGTTCTGCCACGGAAGCAGTTTTCGAAAGAAGGGGCTATACCATATCATGCTATTAAGAATTGCCTAAGATGTTTATCCCTTTTATTGCACCCTTTTGATTGCACAGTAGTCGCTTTTATTATGGTGATCTCTCACTTAAAATACCAAGTAGTTAGTGTTCTCAAAAGTGTAGCACCGTTTGAAATATGTATCTTTTCGGGGTACCACATGGATACATGGGTATGAACGAATTGAGAAGTATGAGACGGGTGACGGTGAGACCTTGTAGCGAGATCACTTGGTTGTCTTGACATTCTAGAGGATCGTCCTGAGCTCGGAACACGCGCATCGAAAGATGGACAAGAGTCACATAGAGATGTGATTGGCAAGTTGGCCGACCAATTGAAATTCTCGTCACTTGAGATGGATACATCCTTGGTGTTAAATTAAAATATGGGTCTTGAATCACTCACAATCAATTATGAGAGATATTGATTTGAGTGGGAGCACACTTTAGAATTAAATTGTTTAATTCTCAGTGCAATTAATTACTGAACAAAATCTAAAGTGTTATTTGCATAATAATTGTAGAATAATGGCTCATGTTTCCACCTTCCCTGTTAAAATTGAATAGCTGTTATTTATCTGGTTAAAACTTTACGATTGGTAATGTAATGAGAGGGTTGTCCTCAAGAGTGCCGAGAAGGACTTGGTCCTATCACATGCTTTCGGTATTCTCCCGCTAATGCTATGAATGATGTGACTCTCATCCTTTGATCCAATAGCTAGAATTCCGTTATGGTCAAGTGCAATATGTTTGCTTCCATGAGACCCACACTTGAAAAGTTTGGAATAGTTATGAGATATTCATGGAACTGAAAATTAGTTTCAGATACAAACAAAGACTAAAAGATATGAGATATCCAAAGTAATGTTTGTTTGCGAAATATTAGTGAAGTGTTTACTATGCATTACACTGATAAGAGAGGAATCCAGAAGAACGGCTGTCATGTGATGAAGGTGAATAAAAAAAACTTAAAGAGAAAGGAAATGTCCAAAGGGTGTCAGTGAGACTTACACGCCTAGTAAGTCCGGGGCTAACGCCACTCTTAAAGTTGGGTGCTTCTTCTGAGAGTAGGAGAAATATTGGAAGTAAAACAGTTAAAAGTATAAAGGCAAAAGGAAAGAAGGCTGGAATGTTCAGCTCATGTATGAATGTCGTACGAGTTATAGATGTATAGAAGGCTGGTCAAAGATGTAATTCTTGGGGATTAGGATTAAATTGTTAATCATTGATTCTTGGGTATTGTGATTAAAAGTTGATCACAAGGATACCCGTTCGATTGCATTCTATTGCAACTCGATGCAAGAACTACTACGGCCAAAAAGACTAGCCAGTAAAGAGGTTGAGATACGCGCTGGGAACATAGTAAAAGTTACTGAACTTTCCATCAGCGTATTACCCCTGCATTTAGTTTAATAAATTCATTTTTGAGTTTTATACACTCTAGCCATTGCATAATATTTGATGCAAGAAGGTTGTTCATAAAAGAACAATTGTTGTTCGGTGTTATGAATAACATAAGGGGGCCATACTCCAATTATGAATGAATGTATGTTATGAATATTGATAATAATATAATACGTCCATAACACTGACGCTAAATGTCGCAAGACTAAAAGAATACCACATATGTGTGGCACTGTATTTGGTCACATTGGAGAAACCCGCATGGAGAAATTCCATAGTGATGGATTTTGAAGTGATTTGATTATGAATTATCTGACACTTGCAACTTTCGTCCAGAAGCAGAATGACTAAAATACCATTCACAGGCCATAAGGAATGAGCAATGAGCTTATTGGTAATCATACATATTTGATGTGTGTAGTCCAATAAGTAATGCGGCTAGCAGTGGATTTGTCTATCTTCAGAGATGACTCATGTCGATATGTGAATATTTGCTTAATGAGACATAAGTCTGGATCCTTTGAAATAGTTCCAAAGGTTTTCAGAATGAAATAGAAATTATTGTAACAAGAAAATTATGTTTCTGCAATTAGATTGCAGAAAGGAAAATTTGAGTTACATGTTTAGCGAATGTCTGATGAGTTGTGAAAAGGGTTTCATAACTTGGATCTCCCAAAACACCACAGAGAGTGGAAAGTTCGTGAAGATGTAATCAAACCATTTATGACATGGTAAGATCAAAGATGACATAAATCAATTAGCCATTATCCCTTTTGAAGTAATGCTTTAGAGACTGCGGCTTTTACACTGAAAAGAGTGCCATCTGATCTGTTGAAATGACGCCATGGTATGGTACGCCCAACCATGTTATGTCTTTTCTTAACATTCGGAATATGGGGCTTGTGTAAACTGTTTACAAACCTATTCCAAATCAGACAAGAACCTCTTTGTAGGTTATCCCAAAATTGTTGGGTATTCCTCCATCACTATGCCGAGGCAAAAGGTCTGCCACATTGAGACGCGTGAGTTTGAAGAAAATGTTTCTTGAAAAAAGGTGAGTGGGAGGACAGAGCAACTCGACGAGATAACAATATCTGCATCATCAGATCAAAGGAAAGAAACCTTGGAAGAAATTTCAGAGTTTCCTACTATGACTAATAAGGAAGCCTCAACATGAGATGTATGGACTTCGGTCGAACTTGCAGCTGAACCACGTAGGCAAAACTCGTGCAAACATCTAAGGTGCGCAAACGAGATATTGCTGTTAGACAATAGTATACCTACGATACACAAGGAAGCGTTGATGGGCCCTAACTCCGGAATTGGCTAAATGCCAAAATGATCCAAGATAGTATCCATATAAATGATTCAATATTAGATCTTGATAAACCCTTTGGAAGGTTTATAGTCTAACGAATATTAATGGAACTATAAACTGATATGGATAAACATGTTTTATCCATAAAGCTCAATTTGTTGTTTATAACAAATTCAAGGAGTTGACTACGGCAAGATTTTCTCACCGTAGCAATCCTTAAAGTCAGTTTGGGTTAAACTAGCAATTAATACATATTTCAATGATGAGATATGAAAAATGGATGCCAAAAGGATTTCCATGAGATGGAAATGTAGCTATGGACATGTATGTGATACAGTCCAAAGTATTTTGTTGTTCCAGAGGATGTTAGTGAGTGTGCAAGCTTCAGGGATCCTGTAATGGATAGAAGCAAGCATAATGGAGTTGGAATCTTTGTTTTGATGAAATAGTCAAAGAGTTTGATTTCATAAAAGGATAGCGAAGAAGCTTGTGTTTACAAGAAAGTAAGTGGGAGCATAATAATATTTCTAAAACCTTGTGTGCTTGACACATTGTTGATTAGAGATAATATTAATTTCTTGACACGAATAAGGACTTCATTGAAAATAGTTTTTCGATAAAGGACTTGGGCTAGTTAGCCTCGGTATTCGGCATCATGATCTATGGAGATAGATTTGCCTAATATGGCTAAGCCAAAATACATATTGACAAAATGGTAAAATGGTTTAGCATAGGAACGCCAAGAAAAGTTTCTTGCCGAAGTCACATGGAAGGAGTTTTAGCAAGACTCGGTGTCCTAAAAACACTGATGAGCAAAATACAAGATGGAGATTCCACACACTTTTGTGTTTGGATTAGTCATGTATTTCATGGTATGTAATACAACCAGATATGTCCAGTACTCCAAATTAACTGTGAGTAAGATACCAAAGTGATCAATGTGTTGATCATGGGACAATAGTGAAAAATGACGTTGAGTACTAAAGTAGCACTGATGACATGTTTTCTCGCAAGCGGAGATTTTGAAGTGTTCGTTGTAAGAAATTACATCGATATAGTCTTCATCAATGCTCCATGCGATTTTCTATTTAAGTTAAGGGTTTTGTGTAATACACGATATGGTGGCACGGTAAGTTGGAACTGTTACAAACAGGTTACTATGGTGAATTCTATAATGACGGCTAAGTATGTTGACGCTTTAGAAGCGACAAAGAAGATGTTGAATCATATAGTTCATTTATGAACTTAGTATGGTTTCAAGATGGTTTTGGTCAATGGAACACTATTGTAGATAGTTGCTCCATAGCTTAGTCTGAGGAATCAAGGTTCGGCCAGTGATTCACATATATACAAAGCCAAGTCCACACAAAATATGAATTTTGTGAAAGTGTCAAAATGCGAGGATATGCAAAGATACACACGGACTTGAAGTTGTCAGATCCATTGGACAAAGACAATACCACAAGCGAAGCATTTTTTACACCGGTATGCCATGGGTGTAAAGTGCATTACCATTGACTGGATTATTGACTCTAGTGCAAGTGGGAGTTGGTAGGACATATGCCCTAGAGGCAATAATAAATGCTATTATTTATTTCCATGTTAGTAATTATGTTTATATTCCGTGCTATAACTGCAATGGTTCTCGAGTCTACAATAACCATGAGGCTCGGAGGAAACTCATGTGCACGTGTGGAATAATAAACGGTAAAATGTATTCCTAGTCGAGTCTCTAAGACTAGCTCAAGTGTTGCATGATGGTTCTGTTTTCCTGATCATGGGCATGAGTATGCCGGCAACTTTGAGGACACAATGTTAGAAGAACACTTGGGTTGAGTCGACCCAATTGATGTTATGCTATGAGATACGTTCATCATAAGTTGATAGTATATAACACAGAGAACGTTAACATTTGCATAATTCCTTAGACCATGAGAGTATCGAGTTCCTTCACACTTGCTTCATGAATTTTGGGGTTTGTTAAATGTCATCCGTAACAGGGTGGCTATTACGACGGCTTACGAGTTCATGGAAAAGTATGACAAGGAACTAGATAGCTCAAGATTGGGATTTGCTCCTCCGACGATGGAGAGATATTCTTTGGGCCCTCTCGGTGTCACGGTATCCATCATCGTCTGGCCAGACAGGGCGTGATATGATCACGGGGATGCCGGAACACGGGAACGAGAAAAGAGAACAAAACCGGTAACGAGGAAACTGGCATAGTGGACAAGTTGTTGATTCATGGGGATGCTGATAAATCACACCTCGGGTTTTGTAACATATCGCCAAGCAACAGGAATAGCACACGGCAACTACAGGTACACTCGAATAATTTTTCGTGTGGGTATATGGGTCAATATGGATGTCCATGGTTCCGCTATTGATCATTGATCGGAAAGTGTTCCGATCATGTTTATACTTCACCGAACCTACGAGGTCACACACTTAAGGGTCATCCATCTGCTGACTACTAGACAGGGTGTCTGAGAGAAAGTCACCGGAAAAGTTTTAGAGACGACGGAAAACTTCTGGAGAGAAAACCGGAATTGTTTAGGGGAAACCAAAAATGTTTTGGAATAAAACCGTCATACTGAAAATGTTTCAGAACGTGTCCAGAATAATTTTAGAGGATTCCAGAAATATTCTGGGACCTTCCGGAATTTTTTTGGAAGAAATAGTCATGGAAAACATCTTGTCCCAGAGTGAGGGGCTAAGATCCCCTGAATCGTGGGGCTGTTTTTGGGGGCGCCCCCTTGTGGCTGGACAAAGTATTGGGGGCCCCCCATGATGGGGGGTAGCCCCCACAAATGATGGAAGATGTTGGGGAGGAGGGGGCCCCCATGGGGGAATCCCATGTTGGGCCGGCCATGGTGGTTGGGTGCTCCCGATGAAGCAACTCCCCACCTTTCGTGGGAGCTTGTTTTGTGGGGGGGGGGGGGCGCACACCTTTTGGTGGCTGAAATTTTCAGCCCCTCCACCCCTCCCTCACACTATAAAAGGAGGAGGAGAGTGCTCTCCAAACACACTCGAAATCTCTCAACACAAGACATGCATGAGCTGCCATTTCTCTCTCCCTCACATGAAATAGTTCCGTAGTGCCGAAAGGCTATCTGGTTTCTGGTAGGGATTAGCTCTGGGCGGTGAAGCCCTGCTGGATAGGTGACACCGTATGTGTGCAACCAAGTAGAGAGGTCGTAGGGATTAGCTCTACGCTACGAGTTGATAACGATCAGATCAAACCTTTTATGCATCTTCATAGTGGTCCTGGGCTGGTGCATAGGACGGAATTTTTTTGTTTTTTGATGCGTTACCCTACAGAGATAAGCCTTCTGGTTAGAAACTTCAACAAGTTCTACAAGAACAAAGGCAAAGAGCGAAGCTACTTCAAGTCAAGATATGATGAGCCAAGATCTTCAAGTCATGATCGTAATTGCTACTATTCTGGAAGACCCGGACACTTCTCAAATGAATGCATGGCTCATCCCAAGAGAAAATACGACTCACCTCGAAGAGAGAGAAGGAGTAAGGATGATAGATATGAATGAAGACCATCTTGGAGAAGCAAGGAATCGGAGAAGAAACACAAGTACACCAAGAGATACTCAAGAAGAAGAAACCACATGCTCATGTTGCTGAATGGGTATCCGGATCCGACTCCGACAACCAATCCGAGAGAAGTTATCACTCTGACTCCGACTATTGTCAAGATGAAGGTGTTTTCGGTCTTGCTGTAGTTTCTTCCAAATCCTATGACTTATTTGATTCACCAAATGAAGGAATTGGGAGATCCTCGAGATGCTTCATGGCTAATGGCCCCAAGGTAACACACCACGAATTCATTGACTTTAATAGTGATGAGGATAACTTGCTAGGTGAAGATGAATTGCTAAATGATGATGATTGTGATGTGCGCTTTAATGAACTTGCTATTATGTGTGATAGTCAAGAAAAGTTGCTCGTTAATACGAAGAGGGAGAATGAGCTTTTAACTGAAGAGGTAAACACTCTTAAGTTGGCCGATGAAACTCACCAAGAATGTCATAGAGAGCTTTTGAAATCTCATGAGGAGCGACGCTTCGAGATGCTTAATTGGAAGCAAGAACATAAGTTATTGAAAGCTATCAATGACGATCTTCGAAAGAAGAGTTCCTCTCATATATTACCAAACAACTTCTATTGTCTACATTTATTCCTCAAGTTAAACCTAGACAATCACATCAAAAAGCTAAAAATGGTTCTACTTCTAGTAACAATGCTCATAATGCTAAATCTAAGGTTGTTACTTCAAGTACTTCTATTGATTCCACTAATGATCCTCTTAGCCAAGTTATACTTGAGAAAGAAAATGCTTTATTGAAAGGAATTATAGAAAAAGGTGTCTACAAAAGTCTTGGCGGGAGTAAGCAATTTGATGAGATTGTGTGCAAGCAAGGAAGACATCGAAGGAACCAAGGTATTGGTTTTGAACGCAAGTTCAATGCCAATGGAATAGAGTGGGAAGAAGATCAATATCCCAAGAAAAGTTTGTTCCCCTAAAGGATAAGTATGATCCTACTTCCTTCAAGTGAACACGAGCTCAAGATGATCTTGCTCCACAAGACCTCATGCAAAAAGGGAATGAAAAGCTATAAGATGAGTTTGACTCATATGAAGAACCTCTCCTTGCTATGGTCAAGTGGGTCCCTAAAGCTACTTAGAGCTCCGCTTCTTCAAGTTCTACCACAACTACAAGGATCCCCATCAAGTTGATGTGGATTCCCAAGAAGAAGAACTAGAGAGTTCTTGAGAGTGACTCTGCCAACAAGCTTCAATCATCTTCATTCATGGCAAGGAGTTAGTGCAAACCACTTCCACATCATGCACTAATTCATGGAATCACAAACCCTCTTTGTTGGTAAGGCAAAGGAACAAGGTAACCCAATGCATCCATAGACATCATTATGTGCAAACTTCACTCCATGTCTATTGGATATCCTTGTTGTTCCTTGTGTTACTAACCTGTGTAGATTGAAAGTGCTTCAACTCTAATGGATTGCTCCCAACTTGATGGGCATCATCAACCTTGAGCGTCCACAACAAGTACAACTACAAGAAGTCATCAACAACAAACCCAATGTAAGTCCATCCCTCTTAAGGGGGTATACCACATTTAGGGGGAGCTTTACTCTAAGAATTGAGCTAAAGCAACTCTAACTATGTGAACAAATCAGTGCTTAATCTAAAAATGGTAACCCCATTTTGTTCTTAAACGATGAGGATGACCTATGATCAAATGTCCTCATTTGGCTCCTAAGTCAAGATACTCATATATAGGTGACATTGTTGCCGACCAATTTCTTGTTTGGTTGTGAATGTTCTAGTCATGTTTTATTTGCCTATTTCTTCTTTTGGCTAAGTATGTTGGATTGCATATTTTCCATTCGAGTTCATCCATATTGTGGCTTGTGTGATTTGGTCCTTTTAACCAATTGGATGTAACAAGAATGCCTAAGCACCGTTCCTAGCTATCTAGCTCGTAAACTTGTCTCAATTCAATTTCTTGCTGATCACAAAATTTGAACAAGTTCTATTATGTCCCTCCGAGCGAGGAGCGTTCGGAGTCTCTGACATGTCTAGGGCTGAATCTTAAAACCTTTTGTTTGTCCTCCGGTCTGACCGAACCATTCTTCCTCAGTCCCACCAAAACAAACAGATTGATCAATTTAATTACCCTCGGACAACTTGACTGAAATTATTTGGTCCCACCGAGTCCCTCTTCACAGAGCAAATGTTCAACCCGGTGTCACCGAATCATTTCAGTCGGTATGACCGATAGTGTGCGAGTATATATATCTGCTCATGAATGGTTTTGGAAAATTCTTCAAACCCCTTTGTGCCACACCTCACCTCTGCCGTCGCCCCTTCACCTGACGATCGCCCCTGCCTCCTGAGACCCACTGCCACCAAATTTGTTCGTTGCCACCGTCAATCCAACTCGACGTCACCGCCGTAGTGGAACATCACCAAGTTAGGGTATGTTTTGACCCCCTTGTGCTTCAAATTTTTGATTCCATGCACAAGGATTACCCCATTATCTTGCCACTTTGATACAATCTCTATCTACCACAAGATTCATAGTTTTTAGGTTTTGAGTAAAATAATTAGGTTTAGGGTTTTTCTGTTAACTACTCGATGTGTCCGAGTGGATGTGTTTCGGTGCCACTGAGTTGGCCATGCCATTACTCTGTATTCACTTCGGCCTCGCCGATGGGAACACACTCGGTGACTCCGAAACATGGTTTCTAGGGTTTCGTATGAACTTAGCAGAGACCGGGCGCACTCATTGGTCCCAATGAAATGAGTGGCCAAGTTTCTATTGTTGCTTTGGAATTTCCAAACCATTCCACACAGTGATACCAACTAGCTCATAGAGCAAACCTAAAGTTGACTTTTGAACTCAAATATTTTAAAAAACAGCTGCATTTTGTGATCCTTATCTTGTCCATTCTGGTCTATCTAGCTACTTCACATGGTCTGCTCAGTTATCATCATGTCTGGATTAGATGCAGCGGATAGCCAGAACATGTCAGGTTCCGAAAATGTGCAGATGAGTGCTGGAACTAGTCCTGAGGGTTGATCTTCTTTAGATCTAGGTAGCCCAAGTGACCACAGTCTACCCCCAGCTGCTACTAGGACCAGTAAGAGGAAAATTTGGATGAAGAAGATGAAGACTTTGTTCCTAGTGTGGTGGAATCCACTAGGAGAGAGAGAGAGTGGCGGCGAACATGGTTTCTTCCACAGCTGCTGCCAAGAGAGGTATTGCTCTCACTCATGAGGGTGGTAGCTCAACTCAAGCTCAGCCCAAGCCCAGGAAGGAGAGAGCAAGGACATTCTATGTGACATCTATGAGGGCCACAATGATGGTGGATCCCCATGCAGAGCAAGAGGAAGAAGAAGAGGCTGAAGAAGAAGAATTGGAGGCACGTTGGTCACCTCGTCCACCCAAGAAGAGGACCAAGCTCATGCAAGATGCAATGTCCAAGGGACCCTCAAAGTCAAAGCCTTCTCCTAAGGGAAAAGGAAAATCTGCTACTAGTGCAAAAAAGAAGAAAGCTGCTGTTGCTCAAGATGAAGAAGAGGATGTGCCAACACATCTCAAGAAACTCAGACCATCCCTGCCCATCCATAATGATGAGCATCCCGAGGGAGAAGATATGAGTGCAAAGGGGAGATTGAGGCCTGAGAGCCTGGAGAGCTCATGATCCCTATTTGCCAAGGGCTAGAAAAATCGCAGTTGATCCCAGGTTTTTCACCAAAGAGCAACAAGACTTTTATGAGACTATTCTACTTGAAATGGGTTAATTGGAAGTACGTTGAGAAGCACCCCAACAATTTCCCAAATGTGATTGAAAACTTCAAAACCCTGAAAATTGCACATTTTGTTGGAAATGTTAGATCTGAATGGTGTGAGGAATTGTTCATGCAATTTTATGCCATAGTGCACTTCTATCCAGATGGAAAGATCAAGTGGATGACAGATGGCACTAGGTAAGAGTCCTCAGTGGAAGAGTGGGCAGCCTTGCTTGGACTGCCTCCTAGAGATGATAACTTCACAGATGTGTATAGGACTAGCCATCAGAATCATGACTCCATGAAGAACATGTACAAGGACATCCCAGTTGAATATCAGGACAAGTGGAAGCTTGGCTCTGTGAACTACCTCTTGCCAGGGCTTTCCACTATCAACTCCATCCTCGGAGTCACTTTGATGCCCAAGTCTGGAGATGACAAGATGATCATAGGCTATTCCATTGACATGTTGCACATTGTTGACCAAATGCAAATGTTTAATGTGATAGATCTTATTGTTGAGACTGTGAAGAGGACTACTATTGACCACAAGCGCTCATGTGGATATGCCCCATATATTCAGTTGCTTATCAATTCCAAGGCTGGAGACAATGTATTTCTGCTGGAGCAAAAGCATAAGCCCATTCAGCCAGAGTTTGAGGACTGCACCGTGACTATGGATCCCACAGATCCTAGCTCTGCTGCTACTCAGGCCCATGCTGAAGCTATGAGAGAAAGTGCCCAGGCTAGTAAGCCAGGATCTTCATCTGCTACTGCTCACCCCGGGCATAAAAACCGAAAACCGAACCCGTAAAGACCAAAATCGAAAAGACCGAATAAAAATCGGTCTGCAAAACTACAAGACCAAAATAAGTACAGTAAATTTGGCCCTCTACTCAGCAGGACCAAATAGACCGCATAGACCGATTTAAAAGCCCACACCCACGAACCATAGGCCATGTTTAGTTCAATTAAGGCCCAACCGGGCAGTAGCGATGCATGTCCTCCTCACGAGCGAGAGACACGCACGTCATCACAGTCACGAGCGAGGCACGAACCAACCAGGCAACCAGCGACCCCACGTCTTCACTCTCATTCCTCCCCTTGTCTCATGAGCGAGACACAAACCAACCAGGCAAACACCTGCTACTTGTTAGGCTGTTAGCCTATTACATACTTATGTTTTCACACACTTGTTTGAATTTTTCTTACATACACATGCACCTCTGTACACATTGTTGTCTCAATTTTGCTTATATAAACATGTACTGGTATTGAAAGTAATGTATATGAATCTGAGTTGTTGCATTAAATTTGGTCTCTTTGGTCGGGACCGAACATTACCCTGTAAAGACCGAAGTCCGAATAGTGGAGAACCGAAAATACCAAAATTATTTCGGTCTTCAATTATGGAAGACCGAATTCTTGGAAGACCAAAAAAACTGAACTGAACAAACCAAAAAGACCAAACACCCAGGCTTAGCTGCTGCTACTGGTGAGATGCCCAAGTCCAGATCAGACCAGATGGCACTTCTCCTTAAAGTCACTCAGAGGATTGAGACAGGCCTAGCTAACCTTGTCAAGAACCAAGCGATTTTGGAAAGAGTTGTTGAGACAAAATTCCATGACCTCACTGTCAAGATTGATGAGCAGTCTATTGACTTTGGCTAGCTGAAGTATGCTTTTGATGCACATGAGATCCCAGCATCTAGTGATGGCACAAATGAGATGACTACTACTCATTTTCAGGCTCAGCCCCAAGTTTCTCCTCCTGTTGTTTCTTCACCACCACCAGCCATCACTACATCAGGTGAAGCCAGAGCCTTCACCGACACGCTCATCTCCACTCCATCGACATAGATCAGTGTTGTAAGCGGGAAGTCTTCTTCTTCGTCTGCCATCGATCATGCTGCCTAGAGTGACGTATAGATTCTCTTGAACTTTTTGGTGTCTTGATGGCAATGGGGGAGAGAGTGATACAGATATAGGCGCTTTGAGTGAGAGAGCATTTCGTTTGCTAAGTTACATCCTTGCTACTTTATTTGATTCTTTGGGATGTAAACTTATTTATCTTGCGTGTGATGACCAAACTTGTGTGCTACTGCACTTATGCTACTTGTTTATGCTTTAATGCATATTTCGTGGTCATTTACATGTGTTTTGGTGTTGTGCGCTTTAATTCCTTATATTCTTTATGTGAAGTCCACCAAGTTGTCTGTGATATGGAAGAATTTTCCCATATGCCTAATCAATTGTGCATTTGCATTCAAATGCAAATTTAAATAATGCACAAATTGGGGGGCGGGGTTCTTGTATATCACATACTTCTCAAAGCGATGATGTTATTCATGATTATATCTTTTTGTCGAGGCTTTGATCTATTTGTTCTCATAAATTACCAAAAAGGGGGAGATTGAAAGTGCATCTAATCCCCGGGTGGTTTTATTAATTCATATCAACATTCATTGAACTGATGCCTACTCAAAAGAATATTTCAAGAAAAGTTCAAGATAGGTACAACAAGGGAAGTGGAAATGGACCCCTCAAAATGATATGGACAAGTGTTAGCCCATGCCTCAAGACTTCATTTTATATTTGAGTGATCAAAGATCACATTGAGTCCATATGTATGCCAATACTATCAAAAGGGGATGAGGTTGAGAAGATGAGTTCTTTGCTCAAGTGCTTAAAGATCAAACTCCAAAAGCCTCAGACAATTTCCCAAGGTCACACTATATCAAAACCCAAACATACAACTCAAACTCACCGCAACAATCCAATCAGAGTCACCGAGCAATCATGATATAGCTGTTGTCCAAACCATAGCTGTTCGGTCTCACCAAATCGACCAGTCGGTCTCACCGATGAGCACTTGCCAACCTTATGTAATCGTTTGTAATTCATTCGGAATTTCCAATTGAATTAACACGGTGTCACTGAAGTGTGAAAAGTGCTTAGGTCAGCACTACTTGGAGCCACCGATCAGTTTCATCCAGAGTGACCGAAATATCTGAAGTTCAGACCTTTTGTACAGATTGGTTTGACCGAGTGTTTTCATCCGGTCTCACCGATATGTGCAAAAAGGTGTGTAATGGTCAGATTTTTGGTCCTGCCTATATATACCCCCACCCACTCCACCAGTGTCTCTCAAAGCAAACACAACTCCTATCCATTTTTCTGAGAGAGAGCTCCCACTCCTTGTGCTGATTTCAAAGGGATTCCACTCCAACCATTGATCCTTTGATTTCTAGTCACCTCATTGCTTTGCACCCAAACCTCTCCTACCCAAAAGCCAAAATCTACGAGAGAGTGTTTGAGTATTGAGGAGATTATCTTTTGAAGCATAAGAGCAAGGAGTTCATCATCAACAACATCATCTATTACCTTTTGGAGGGTGGTGCCTCCTAGATTGGCTAGGTGTGGTTGGGAGTCTCCAATTCTTGTGGAGAAACCAAGAAGTTTGTGAGGGCCTAGAGATTGCCCACTTCGTGATGATCTAACCGAGCTAGGCCAGCCCTTCGTGGGCGTAAGCCATGGTGGGATAGGCAAGGTTGCTTCTACGTGGACCCTTCGTGGGTGTGAGCTCTCCGTGGACTCCATTCCTCCATGGAAATTCGCATCCGTGATCTTTTGAGATTGAATCCTCCATCAATGTGGACGTACAATAGCTCCACCTATCGGAACCACCGGTCAAAATCTTCTGTGTCAACATTGTGTTTCATATCTCTAAACTCTACTCTATACATTACTATCACCAGCAATGTCTTTACTTTCCACTGCCAGTGCTCTAGAATTGCATATGTAGGGTGTTCCTTGATTTGCTAGCTAAGCTAAAACTGCCAAGAATTAAAATTGGGAAAAGAGTCTTTAAAATTCTGCTAGTAGTCTATTCACCCCCCCTCCTGACATACTTTCGATCCTACACCTATCCATTGTGTCCCTAAGAAGGGAGGCTTAACTGTTCTTCCTAATGAAAACAATGAGCTTATACCGCAAAGAACTATTGTAGACTATAGAATGTGTATTAATTTTAGAAAATTGAATAAGTCCACTAGGAAAAATAATTATCCTCTTACTTCCATCGATCAAATGTTGGAAAGATTATCTAAGCATACACATTTTTGTTATCTGGACGGTTACCCTGGTTTTCCTCAAATTGTTGTATCTCATGAAGATCAAGAGAAAACCACTTTTACTTGCCCTTTCGGAAGTTATGGCTATAGACGTATGCCTTTTGGTTTGTGCAATGCACCCGCTAAATTTCAAAGTTGCATGACAACCATATTATCAAACTTTGTTGAATTTTTTTGTTGAAGTCTTCATGCATGATTTCTCCGTCTATGGACCTTTGTTTGATAATTTCTTATACAATCTTGACAAAGTTTTGCAGTTATGTGAAGACACACACCTAGTCTTCAATTGGGAGAAGTGCCACCTCATGGTGAACGAAGGTATTGTCCTTGGTCATAGAATTTCTGAAATAGGTATTGAGGTTGATAGAGCTAAGATAGAAGCTATAGAAAAATTGCCATACACTACTATAGATCAAGATAATACTGACCTCTCATCACTGTCCGGCTAGCGTGGGTGGGTCACTGTTGAGGGTCATCACTGACCGGGCGCCACTAATGACAATCATCACTGACAGGCCAACATTGAGGGGGTCACTGATGACATGTCATCACTGACCCACTGGTGTTACAGACCGGTCACTAACGACTCAGAGTCATCACTTACCAGCCTCTAACATTGGGTGGGTCACTGATGACTAGTTATCAGCGACCGACCAGTTTTACAGGCTGATCACTAACACGTCCTAACTGACCAGCCACATTTAGTGACCGGTCACTGTTGAAATTTTAATTATATATTCACTAAGTGACCGATCCTCTCTCTCTCCCTTATTCTCTCCTGCCTCTCTCCCGAAGCGCTCTCTCTCTCGATCCCCTTTGTAGAGCCACCATCGCCAGTCGGTCGCAGCGGCTTCCGGCCATCCCCGTCGTCATACAACACATCACCGAGTTCCTCTCAGGACGATGCGTCTTCTCCATCGTGTGGGTTCGTCTCTCTCCACCGCCGGGCTGATCGGGAAGCAGGCGGCAGCCTTGTCGGACATGGAGGGCTGGGTGTGGGCGGCCTCCTACTTCAACGTCACTGTCCACGTCCACGCGTAGACGCCCTCCATCCTGAGTTGCGTCAAGGTCCATTCCTCCTCTCCCTATGTCTCTCTGCCTTTGTTTGTCACCAGCTATTCAGCTAATGACTAGTACACTCTTTGTTGAGCATCCGATTTGTTTTAGAAATTTAGTTTTGCCATTGGTATGAATTGATTTTGCTCAGGTTAGACCCTTGCTTGCGGCTTGCTTGTCGCTGTTATTGCCATTGCTTCCTGCTAGTTGCACCTTCTAAGTTTTCTTATGTATACATACAAATATAAATACTCATGCTTGATAGTACCGGCTAGCTACACCTTCTAAGTTTTCTTGTATTAAGTAAATTATGTGTATGTGTTGGAGTGCTGTGCCCAGAATTTTCTGAAATTTTTGCACAATATTAAGCATATTATGTGTAATAATCTGGGAAAGTTTTATCAAGTTTGGAGAAACAGATTGTGAGATTCATCAAATTTTCAGTTTTAGCCAAATTTTAGGCAAAATATTGACCCCAAAAAAGTGCCCAAAATTTTCTGAAATTTTTACACAACATCAAGCATATTATGTGTAGTAATCTGGGAAATTTTCATCTAGTTTGGAGAAACATATTGTGAGATTCAGCAGATTTTCAGTTTCAGCCAAATTTAGGCCAAATTTATGACCCAAAAAAATGTGCCTAGAATTTTCTGAAATTTCTATACAACATCGAGCATATTATGTCTAGTAATATGGGAAATTTTCATCAAGTTTAGAGAAATAGATTGTGAGATTCATCGTATTTCAGCTTCAGGCAAATCTTGGCCGAAATTTTGACCCGAAAAAAAAAGTGCCCAAAATTTTCTGAAATTTTAACACAACATCAAGCATATTATGTGTAGTAATGTTGGAAAGTTTCATCTAGTTTGGAGAAACTAATTGTGGGAATCAACAAATTTTCATAATGCAGGAGGGTGACGACACCCTGCTCAAGAAGCTCAATGAGTTTGTTTAGATGCTCACCAAGATCATCGACTGCACCCTCTTCCTCAACCCCTAAGGTATACATCCTTGTTCTCCTACTGCTCATATTTATTGTTAATGTTGTTGATGTATGTTAGCAGTAAGAAGACAGTGCATAGGTTGATGCATCTTTGAGTCCTATGATTTGTAAATTTCTACGAGTCAGGTGTTTGCATCCTAAGATTGTTTCTTTTTGTGATTGTGGTCCTTGTAGAGCAAAGTTTGAGGATGAGTCATAAGATTAGAGCTTGAATTAGGTATATATTGGTGTTTTGGGAAAAAATTATATGTTAACTATGTAAGCCATGGCTGGCATTTTTTGCCTTGTGTGTATGTGACCTTCTGTGAGAACATGGATGTATATGTGATGTTCTCCAAAAAGATGTTAGGTGATTGTATATGTGATCTTCTGTGAAAATGCAGTTGTGGCCGACTTTGTTTGCTAGGGATCTTCTGTGCAGCTGGCTGCTGCTATTTTTTTGCCCCTCAGGAGCAAATCACTGACCGGAGAAAACTATCATCAATGACCAGCCAAATGGCTGGTCAGGAATGACAATGTCATCACTGACCCTGAGGCACTGACCGGCCAAAAACCCGCAAGTGATGATATGATTTGGCTGGTCAGTGTTGTTCAGTTCTGTAGTAGTGTTATCCTAAAGATATATGAGGTATAAGAAGTTTTCTTGGTCATGTTGGTATTTATAGGAGGTTTATTAAAGATTTCTCAAAAATATCTAGACCTCTTACAAATTTATTGCAAAAAGATGCTCCGGTTTCTTTTGATGAAGATTGTTTAGAGGCTTTTGAAACATTAGAGAAAGCTTTGGTTATTGCGCTTATAATTCAACCTCCTGATTGGAACTTGCCTTTTCAGATTATGTGCGATGCTAATGATTATGTAGTAGGGGTTGTCTTAGTACAAAGAGTTGATAAGAAGCTTAATGTTATTCACTATGCTAGTAAAACCTTGGATGGTGCCCAAAGAAATTATGCCACTACTAAAAAAGAATTACTAGAAGTTGTTTTCGCTTGTGAAAATTTAAAGTCACTATTCATACTGATCATGCTGCAATTAAATATCTCATGAACAAGAAAGATGCTAAGCCTAGACTCATTAGGTGGGTTTTGTTGTTGCAAGAGTTTGATTTGCATATTGTTGATTGGAAGGGGGAAGATAACCCCGTAGCTAATCATTTGTCTAGAATGGAAAACATAACCAATGATCCTATTCCTATTAATGATAGTTTTCGTAATGAACAACTAGCCGCAGTTACAACTTCTGTTGCAAAACCGTGGTTTGTTGATTATGCCAATTACATCATTGCTAAATACATTCCTGCTAATTTGACTTATAAAAAAAAGAGGAAATTCTTTTATGACTTGAGACACTATTTTTTGGATGATCCTCATTTGTATATATAAAATGGGAGTAGATGATATTATTAGGCGTCGTATACCTGAAAATGAACAGGAGGGTATATTGAAACGGTGTCACTCCGGTGCTTATGGAGGACATCATGCTAGAGACAGAATGCACACAAGGTACTACAGTCTGGTTTTTATTGGCCTACTTTATTTAAAGATGCTTGTAAATTTATTCTATATTGTGATGAGTGTCAGAGGATGGGTAATATTGGAAGACATCAAGAAATGCTATGGACTATTCTTTGGTAGTAGAACCATTTGATGTTTGGGAATTTTATTATATGGCACCTTTTCCTAGCTCTCATGGATATACTCATATTTTAGTGGTTGTTGATTACGTAACTAAGTGGGTAGAAGCAATCCCTACAAAAAGTGTTGATCATAAAACTTCCATTAAAATGCTTAAAGAAATTATCGTTCCTAGGTTTGGTGTTCCTAGATACCTAATGACAGATGGTGGTTCTCATTTTATTCATGGTGCTTTTAGAAAAGTATTAGCTAAATTTGGTGTTAATCAGAGTAGCTTCACCCTATAATCCTCAGTCTAGCGGTCAAATAGAATTATTTAATAGTGAAATTAAGTTAATTTTGTAAATGACCATTAATAGGTCAAGGAAGGATTGGGCGAAGAGACTAAATGATGCACTTTGGGCTTATAGAACTACTTTACAAAATCCTATGGGTATGTCTCCTTACAAAATGGTTTATGGTAAAGCTTGTCTCCCCCCGGCCCATCTTTGGCCGCCTGACCCCTTCCCCATGGAATATCTCTTATAAATTTTCTGATGATTTTTCTGATCTCCGTATCCCGAGTTTTCTCTTTGTTTGTGTTTCGGGTGCTGTTTCTATCAGGCTTTTAAGCTCAAGTTCCATCAAGATGAGATCCCCTGATTCCTGGAAAGCATCCTCTGATGAAAAAGATGATTGGGAGTTTAGGAGGCAGCACTTCGATGAATCAGAAGGCTGGGACACTGACGAGGAGATCACTGCGGGACTGAGGGATCCACATGATGAAAAGCCAAAACTCAAAAAGAGGAACGGAGACGGACTCCCATTACCTGGAGACATGCACGTTGAATTCTATAAGTCCAATCTGGAGATACTAGTTTCATCTATGTTTTTCAGATCTCGTGCATCTAGTTCTTTTCAGGAGGTCCAGCATGTTCGTCGTCAGCCTGAAAAGCAAGTTGATGCCCTCACTGAACTCTCTCAAGTTACGAACAAGGTGTTTTCTTATATCAAGGGCCTCAAGAAGAGAATTACTTATCAAGAAGAAGATATTGAACTTTTACGCAAGATCATCGAGGGAAACAATCTCCCTCCTTCGCCAGAGAACTAAAGTGGTAATAGGCATCTCTCCCTCATTGCTTCTACCAAAGATTGGGGGAGCTTGCCGGGTATCTCACCTCACATCTTTATAAAGTTTTTGCCTTAGGCATGTCCTTTAGTGGAATATCGATCCTTTTGATGTTATGTTGCAAGTGTGGTATCATTCCTTCAGAGCTAATATTGATGTATTTAGTGATGTGAGGTCATTTATATAATAAAGTGAGGGCTCAAATTTTCCATTTTGCTTTCGTTATTATACCTTCTAGCATTACCGCACACCTTATATATTATATGATGTTCAAGGACATGGCTTTGCTGACACTAATAACTTCTAAAAAGGATGCTCACCTGTTGGAAAAAATTATTCTTGGCCTTATAATGAAATCAAGAAACTTAGTATGAAAATCCTTGCATCAATAAACTATTGTCAGTTGTGCAATTCCAATGAACTATCTATTATAGTTGGGCAAGGAAGAAAACTAGATGAAATGTGTAAATGTGATCACAGGTTAAAAATCATTACTCATGGGCCCTCTATCGAGCATGTTCACTTAGAACCTTTGTAGCCTACTTTTCTGTACTAAGCAGAAATACTGCTAATGTGGGCCAAATCGATAGCCAAATTACCAGTGACTGGCATGTAGCAGAGCCACCACTGTTTCTCTAACTACCAGTGGCGGGCAACACTAGAGCACCCGCCACTCGTACTTTTGGCCCACGGCTAACCTGGGCCTAGAAAAAAAGTGGCGGGCTCGGAGGAGCGCCCACCACTGGTGATTAAATCCTAGTGGCGGGCATGTTTTCATGCCCGCCACTGGTATCGGGGCAAAATACCAGTGGTGGAGCCCTAAGCCTGCCTGCCACTAATGTGACCCGACCTATAAGTCGTTTCCTAGTAATGACCGGTACTTAACATACCAATGGAATGTGCCCTAACCGGCACGCCACTAATAAGTACACCCAATAATTAAGCTTCAGCTCACTATACACATGTGAGCCTTCTTCGTCCTCTCCCCTTTTTCTCCCCTCCAAGCCTCCTCCAACTGTCATGCAACCTCCCCCACACCCAGCACAACTCTATTTTTAGATCTAGCTAATTAAATATTCTAAGATACGTCAATACAAGTAGCATGAAAAAAGTGGTACATACCATTACTTTTTGTAATATACATTTTTTAGTAAAAAAAAGTATATGTATAAATTATATATAATATATGCATCAAATAATTTTTTAATAGAACTCACTTAGGAGTATCTAGTAATTATTAATGAAATATGTCAAAATTTATAAAGAGATACAATTGATTTATTAATTTAGAGACATTACAACTAAGCACTCTAGGAGCCCTCTCAGGCCATCGACGTTTTTGACTGTTAGATCGCGTCCTGGGAATGTTTTTGGTCGTCAGATGCAGTTAACTCATGCTAAACTGGACCAAACGTTTTATAGGCTACTACTCCCGTGACAAAATCGCATATTTCTGGTTAATCGAGCCTTTTCCCATGGAAGAAGCCCATTTAGCCGCATTGCTCCAGCGGCCTCAGCCCACATAACACAACGTGCTAGCCTTCTGCCTGGCGTTGTGAAGCGATAGCGACATTGAAGGGGCAGCGTTTGAGCATCATGGGCGACTGTTGCAGATCCGCTGGCGTTAAAGCAAGGAGTAATGCTGCCGTTGCTAAAATCCGTTAATGCCACCCTTGCCACTCACCGGCCTACTCGTCTTCTCCTTTATTTAGTTTGCGCGGCGGTGCCCCTCCCCCGACATCCTTTTCCTTGTCTTCATGGAGTGCTCGGAGCCAGTCCTTCAATGTGGAACGAATCATGCCCATAGAATAAAATAGCCCGCGAAATAGCCGCGATAGCTGCGCTATAGCTTCCCAGGAGCCTCGCCGCTACGCTATGGCCGCTGCCGCGAAATCATTCACATATCCCTCTAAATGGTTAAAAAATAAGAAAAACCCTCTAGAAATCATCTCTCCCACCAAAAACAATTCCGCTATTTGCCGCAATTGCCCGCTATGGCGGCGCTATAGCTGCTGGGAGAGGCCGCCGCGAAATCGTTTCTCCCGCGATTTTAATCTATGATCACGCCGCTGCTGCCATCCCGCCCACTTGGAAGACAATACGTTGCCGCCAACGGCCTTATTATGGCTGAAGCCCCTCGTACCTGCACAATTGGCAGGAAGGTGCCATCACGGGAAGCATCGGAATTGGTTTGGGCGCTCGTCTGCAGGTCATGGCCGCTGGTGTTGTCCACTCCTCCATTGCAAATTGATGTCAAATCCCATCCTCCACGCTAATCAGACAACCAGGTTTCACCTTCATAAAACTTTCTTTCTTCCCATCTGTAAGACTGTAACTTACCTCTTATAATAGTTCCTAGAATCCATTACTTTGAGTGATCCAGATGCCAGTTAAAAATTTGTATGATAAGGCAAAGGAGATATTGGTGGAGAAAATAGATGTGCAGGTATGACGGATCTTTCTTAGAATTCGGCAATGGGGAAATAATTGGATGTTTAGAGAAGATGATGACTGTATGCTCTCTTCAGTTTTAGTAACATCATGTTATCATCCTCATATATAGTTGTGTTCTACGATTCTGTTTGGTAGTGTTATTTCCGAAAGGAACTTACTAGCAAACTTCTAGAAGAGTGTCTTAATGATCATGTGTCGGTGCTGCATACAAGAAGTTGACTCTCTGAGTTTTGATTTATGTAGCGGACTTGCACTTGCTCCAAGCACTTGAAAATAGTACACTGCCAGTACTGGTTATTACTGCAGGATTGCGCGAAATTATTTTTGTGCAGGATTGTCCCTCTGAACATTTCACTCGTCCTCACAAATATGCCATTCGAAATTCCTCAGACCCATACCAAATTTCTATCCATGCTAATTACTATGGTTGTTTCCTCATGTTCTTTCTATACCTACCATTTTCTCTTTTCATGCATTGAATATTAGGTGCTTGATAGCATACAAATTGCTATATATGCTGGAGTCAGCCAATTATCAAGTAAATAAATATACTAGAGTCTAAGCATCTTCAACTTTGTTGCAATATATGTCAACATCAAAAACTCACTTTGTAATCCAGTTTCAGGTATGAGTAGCAGTATTAATTACTACATGAAAATTAGGTACCTTAGCATCTTGTTTTTTACCATGTGATGCCATGGCAACCTTGCGGCGAACACAATTGAACCATATAATATGTCCTCAAGAACACAAAGGTTTGTTTACTTTGATATTCTTAATCCTCATAAAAAATCATGTTGCTTATAAAAGTTAAAAGGTATGCAAACACTAGTAGAAAAAGGGCCATTTGTCCCGGTTCGTAAGGGTCTTTAGTCCTCCAAAACCCCAAAACCCCCCCTTCCAAAAAAAAAAAAAAACCCCAGCGACTGCGAGCTGCTGACGCGTGGCCGCCTTTTGGTCCCGGTTGGTGTTACCAACCGGGACCAAAGGTGGAGCCTTTAGTCCCGGTTGGTAACACCAACCGGGACTAAAGGTCCTCCCTCCCCCGCCCCAGGCAGCGCCACGTGGAGGGCCTTTGGTCCCGGTTCGTAAGCAAACCGGGACTAAAGGTTTTGGGTATTAGTCCCGACCCTTTAGTCCCGGTTCTGGAACATATATAGAGAGAAGTGACATCTCTTTCTTCGTGCTTGGTCGAACAACAAGTTTTCGTATATCTATCCGACGCTGCTACATATGTACAATATATAACATCCCTTACAACAATTTCAATTTCACATGGTATTCTCCTTGTTCAGGTATGACGTGGTCAAGAAAGAATCCCGCCAATTCCTCTTGAATTGCTCGTATGCGATCATGTGGTAGGAGTTCATCCCTCATCTGCCAGATCTAATTTAAAGAAGGGGTCAATACATATATATGAATGAAACTCAACACAATTGATGGTAATATATAAAATAAAATTGTGAATATTGTTTACGTACTTCAAATTGTTTCTCAGAGGAGGCTCGTTCAGAGGTATAGTAGCGAATGAACTCGCATACGTAGTATCCAGATAAATGAGTGTTGGGTGCCTGCAACAAGCACTTTACGAGAATAGAGTTCAATCAAACTGATAAGCAAGCATGATAATGGTATTGATGAAACTATAATCAATGAGAGATGCGCGGAACTAGCTAGTACTACTTACTTTGGGGTGTGTAAATCGTAGCTCCTTCTTCAGACCCGAAACCTTAGCGGTGAACGTTTTCCAAACCCTGGCAGGCAAAGAAAATGATTACTTGATATCAGGAAATGAACGAAAGTTGCCGATATGGTCCCGGTATTGATTGAACTTACTTCTGGAGCATTGCAGTCATGTCCGCATAATACTTGGAATCTTTACGGAGCGAGTCTAAGACAGTTACTAATGCCCCGTCAAGGTTAATGGATAGCAGAATATAGTGGAAGCTGCGCACGCATAACTCATCAATTACATTACTTAACCACGAGTAAGCGGAACCGAATATGCAGAAGACAGTAACACTCACTTGAAGTTGTAAGGAAAGAGTATTTCCCTTTTGTTTTGATGTGTAAGGAACGTTTGTAGTAAGTTGTTCTCGGTATCTTCAGCCGCCTTTCGTACCGACCATTCATTTACGGTATTTGGGCTAAAGAACCCAACGTCGAAGATTCCTATTTTTTGGCATTCGACCATGTTCAATCTGCATAATATAGTGAGGATAATTATATATACATGCAATGAACGAGCTGAGCTAGAGACTTCATTATAGAAGTAATACTTACAGACAGTAGCAAGTCATGAGTTGTTTGTCGAGGGCCTTTTGATTGTATAATTGAAATAACTCCACAAATTCAACAGGCAGCAGGTCGACTCCAGGGAAGTCATGCTCTTTTTTAATTCCGACTAACAAACTGTCTTTCCCAGACTTCCTGCAGGTTTCCATGTACCAGTCATGCAATTTTTGCATCATCGTTGTTAGATGAGGATGATCAGGTTTGACGAGAGGCTTCCCGTGCTCGTATCTAAAGACGTCTACTACCTCAGCCGTTTCAAACTGTACATCATCGGGCAGGTAATCATCAAGAGTGGTACCGGGCAGTAGCACCGGATGATTAGCGATATCGCTAGACACCTTGAGCGGGGGGCACGATTGCTTCTCCTGTTCGCCGAGCTGGGGAATTGTTTTCCCACTTCTTCGTTTTTTCGCTCTTGCAGCACTGGAAGTACTTCCCGACTGCTGCGCTTTAGCATGTGTCTTAGTAATTATGCGGTCATAGTTGGAATCCGGCGGAGGCGGTGGTGGTCGCTTCAGGGCATTGATAGTGCGCTTCACTTTCACCGGATCTACCTTCTCCTTCGGAGGTGGAGTTTTCTTTGCAAAATGGTCCCTCAGTTGGGCACGAGATATGTCCTCGTTCTCCTGCTCGGTCCTCTCATATGGTAACTTTTCCAGAGGCTTGAGAGATGGACCGTATCTGAATTGGCTCCCGCCTCTGCTTGTACTGCTAGCCGCCGGAGCGGCGGCGTCTCTCTTCCGTCGTTGCTGACGAGGCAGAGAAATCTGACGCGCCGGAGGAGCCGGAGCGGCGGCGTTTGTCTTCCGCCATTGCCGACGAGGCTGAGGAGGAGGCGGACTGCTCCGACGCGCCGGAGTAGGCGAAGGAGGAGGCGGAGTGCCCTCACGCGTCAGAGGAGCCGGAGAAGGAGGCGGAGTGCCCTGATCACTCGCCGGAGGAGGAGGAGGAGGAGGCGGAGTGCCCTGACTCGCCGGAGGAGGAGGAGGAGGCGGAGGCGTCCAGTTTGGAAGCTTGATGTACTCCTTCTGCCATAGACATGTACTCCTCAGAGCATGAACCAGCCGATTCTCCCCTTCACCTGTAGAGTGGTCAAGCTCGAGTTCCTCAAATCCCTCCATTACTTCATCCACCATCACAACAGCATAGTCATGTGGAATCGGACGGCAGTGAAAAGTTCCGTTGGGTTGAGGAGGTGCAACAGAGCCGACAGCGGCCTTGAAAGTGAGGTTCCGGCATTTCGTCATAAGCTCGCAATGTTGAGCCTCCGTGATAGTATCCACGGGGTAGCTAGGAGACGTGAAGTCAGGCTGAACGGGCTCCGTGGAAGCCACACTGCTTCTCCGCTGAGATGGCGGGGTAGCTTCGTGTCGCTGAGATGGTTGGTCGGCAGCTTGCTGGCTCTCAGCTTCCTCTAGCTTTTGTAGTCTTGCATTGAGCTTCTGCATGTCGCTCAGCTCCTCTTTCCTCTTTCTCTCCCGGCTTTTGTAACTGCCTGCGTCGGGAAACCCAAACTTCCACGGAACGGAGCCTGGTGTGCCTCGTGTTCGTCCAGGGTGCTCAGCATTCCCTAGGGCCTCAGTCAGCTCGTCCTTCTCTCTGTCGGGAATGAACGTCCCTTCCTGCGCTGCGGTGATATACTTCTGAAGCTTCGTGACGGGTATTGCAAGTTGCTCGTCCGTCCAACGGCACTTCCCTGTTTCAGGGTCCAAAGTTCCCCCAACCCCGAAGAACCAAGTCCTTGAACGGTCTGGCCAGTTCAATGTCTGCGGTTCGACCCCTTTAGCAATCAGGTCATTCTCAGCTTTGTCCCACAACGGCCGGGCTTTGAGGTAGCCACCTGACCCCGTGTGATGATGATACTGCTTCTTTGCAGCGTTATTCTTGTTTGTCTCTGACATTTTCTTACTCTTGTCTGATGTCTTGTAGGCCACAAATGCGGGCCAGTGATCTCTTATCTTCTCAAATCGGCCGGTGAATTCTGGAGTCTTCCCTTTGTCGACAAACTTTGATTTCAACTCCTTCTTCCACCTCCTGAATAGATCTGCCATCTTCTTAAGAGCACACTCCTTGACCAGTGGCTCTATAACTGGCTTATTCGGATCCTCCTCTGGCGATAGGGTGAAATTTGCCTTCAGCGCGGTCCAAAGATCATCTTTCTGTCTATCGGTGACATAATCACCTTCAGGGGCGTCGTCCTTAGGCTTATTCCATTGCTTGATGCTAATCGGGATGTTGTCCCTAACAATAACTCCGCACTGAGCAGAAAATGCGTCCTTGGTCCGCTTGGGTTCAATCGGATGGCCATCGTCCGCGAGTGCTATGATCGTGAACCTTTCATCCTTGCGCAACCTCTTCTTCGGGCCTCGTCTCGTTATCGAAGTTTGGCTCGATCCGGAGGGCTATAAAAGAAGAAAGAAGAGTTAATATATGTACATACCAAAACAATTAATGCATCAATTAGCTAGTCAGCACAGGCTTAATTAATATATATACCTCGTCAGACTTTGCAACAGCTCCCTCCTCCGTTCGGTCACCGGAGCCGTCATCATGGTCTCCTTCTTCCTCCGGCATTCGGTCACCGGAGCCATCATGATCATGTCCTTCCTCCTCCATTGTTCGATCACCGGAGCCGTCATCCTCTCCTTCCAGACCATCGGTGTTGTTGAGAAACGACAAGACATCACGTCCGCCGAGGATTATCTCCCCCAACAACTGTTCTTGTTCCAAGTCTCTTTGAGCCATAGTTTCTGCAAATATTACAACATGGCAATTAATATACAAACATGAGTGTCCAACATCCGGACCGCCTCTCTCATGAATGTCCGACGTCCGGACCGCCTCTCTCATGAATGTCAAACAAGGGATTCTCTTAACCTTTAAGGGATTTAATTAACAAATGATACATAGACTTGTTCGGGCGAGAGGGGGTTGATCGACGTCCCCCCTCATGTCGAAGTTACCGGAGTTTTCTTCTAGTGGTTTGGGTGGCCTCGAGAGATTGTCGGGTAGGGGCGGGAGGGGGTAGGAGATCGACAACGCTTTTTTTCTAGGTTTTGGGTGGCCTCGAGAGTTGGTCGTCCGGTATATCGAGAGGGGGGTGAACATTTTACCTTAGTAACTTAGAAAAAAAATGTTATCGGGGAGGGGATATATCGACAACGCTTTTTTTCTAGGGTTTGGGTGGCCTCGAGAGTTGGTCGCCCGGTATATCGAGAGGGGGGTGAACATTTTACCTTAGTAACTTAGAAAAAAATGTTATCGGGGAGGGGGTATATCGACAACGCTTTTTTTCTAGGGTTTGTGTGGCCTCGAGAGTTGGCCGCCCGGTATATCAAGAGGGGGGTGAACATTTTACCTTAGTAACTTAGAAAAAAATGTTATCGGGGAGGGGGTATGTCGACAACGATTTTTTTTCTAGGGTTTGTGTGGCCTCGAGAGTTGGTCGCCCGGTATATCGAGAGGGGGGTGAACATTTTACCTTAGTAACTTAGAAAAAAAATGTTATCGGGGAGGGGGTATGTCGACAACGCTTTTTTTCTAGGGTTTGGGTGGCCTCGAGAGTTGGTCGCCCGGTATATCGAGAGGGGGGTGAACATTTTACCTTAGTAACTTAGAAAAAAAATGTTATCGGGGAGGGGGTATATCGACCCCCCCTCATGTCGAAGTTATCGGGGAGGGGGTATATCAACAACGACATACATTCCGGATCCGTTGGAAAGCTCTCGGGGAGCCGATGCCAACGTGATGATAGGGGGCCGGGGTGCTCCCGTGGCCTTGTTGATAGATAGAGCCGATGCCAACGTGATGATAGAGCCGATGCCAACATTTTCATTTAACAAAAAAACTACCTTCAAAAAAAGACTTGCTTCGCCGCGGGTGCTCGGTGCGACGTGGACACGGTGGAAAAACTTTATGAAAATGCGGTGGTGGCCAGGCCGGGCGGTTTTCTTTTCCTTCTTCATTTTTTCCTTTGTTTTTTCTTATATGTTTGTTTTCATTTTCACTCTACATTTTCGTACATATGAAAAACAACGAAGACTTTTTACATGAACATATACACACATATACATGAACATATATACATATACATGAAAAAAAACATATACATGAACATATACACATATACATATACATGAACATATATACATATACATGAAAGGGGGGGCTCACTGGGGGGGGCGGCGATGGCTGGAGGCCGGCGACGGGGACGAGGACGGCGGCTCGGGGAGGCGACGGGGACGAGGACGGCAGCTCGGGGAGGCGACGGGGACGAGGACGGCGGCGACGGGGACGAGGACGGCGGCTCGGGGAGGCGACGGGGACGGGGACAAGGACGGCGGCTCGGGGAGGCGACGGGGACGAGGACGGCGGCGACGGGGACGAGGACGGCGGCTCGGGGAGGCGACGGGGACGAGGACGGCGGCGACGGGGACGAGGACGGCGGCTCGGGGAGGCGACGGGGACGAGGACGGCGGCAACAGGGACGAGGACGGCGGCTCGGGGAGGCGACGGCGTCGGGGCAGCCTGGCGGCGTCGAGGAGGTCGGCGTCGTCGGGGGGAACTACGAGATGAAAATGAAAATTTTCACAAGTGCTGCTTATATACACACAGCATTGGTCCCGGTTGGTGGCACCAACCGGGACCAATGCCCACCTTTAGTCCCGGTTGGTGCCACCAATCGGGACCAAAGGTCTCTTTTCGGCAGCCCGAAGGGCGGGAAGCAGAGACCTTTGGTCCCGGTTGGTGGCACCAACCGGGACTAAAGGTTGGCATTGGTCCCGGTTGGTGCCACCAACCGGGACTAAAGGTGGGTATTGGTCCCGGTTGGTTCCACCAACCGGGACCAATGGCCTTGCACAGCGGTGTGGTGGGAGTTTAGTCCCACCTCGCTAGTGGAGAGTGTGCCGCACCTGTTTATAAGGCGCGGTGCGCCTGAGCCTTCGAGCTCCTCTCTAAAGCAGGCTTGCGGGCCTAACAACTTTGTATCTGCCTGTGGGCCTAGTGGGCCTTCTGCGGGCCTGAATCCTGGCCCAATCGGCTGGTTGGGTTTCTAGTCGTATTCAGGCCGTGGTGGCCCATTAGGCGGCATTTTTTTTATTTTTTTCAAGTATTTTTGTTTTGTTTTTTGCTTTATTTATTTTTTTAATTTTTTCTAGTATTTTTCTTCTGTTATTTTAGTTCATTCTTTTTAACAAATAAATACTTTGATAATTTTAGTTGCATAATTTCCATTATTTTGTTTTGTTTTTCGCTTTATTTATTTTTGTTTTACTTTTTGCTTTATTTATTTCCAGTGTGTTTTATCATTATATTCTTTTATAAAAGCTTTTTAGTTGATTCTTTTTTTAACTCCACTCCCACGATGTTACTAGAGGTTTATAATAGATTTTTGAGTGATTCTTTTTCCTGCTATTTAATATTACTGTGTTTTATCATTATATTCAATTTGGTTATTTTTAGGTTATTTTAAATGGGTGTTTTATATATATTTTTGTTGCATAAATTTTATATAATTTTAAGTTTATAAAAGCTTTTTAGTTTATTCTTTTTGCTATTGAAGAATATTATAGTGTTGTTTTAGTTGATCATAACAAAATATTTTAATTGAGCCACCAACCGGGACTAAAGGCCTTGTCCTGGGAGTGGCTAAAATTTAGTCCCACCTCGCCAAGCGAGAGGGACTCGCAGCGGTTTATAAGCCCTGAGTGTAGAGACGAAGAACGATGAAGGAGAGGCGCAATGCTGACCTGCACGTTGCTTAGCTTCAGGCCTTGAGGAAATGGTGTAGACTGCACGGAGCTATCTGTAGTTTCTCAAGGCCTGAAGCTAAGCAACGTGTAGGTGAGCATTGCGCCTCTCCTTCATTTTTAATAACTTATTTTAACTCCGGACATTTTGTGTGTTCATTATGCACCATTCAAAGGCACATCATCAATCTTCAACCCTTTTCTGCTTTCATTTGCTATTTTTCATGCATTTAATGATTTGTTTTGAGCTAAATGACCCTGAAATTGAAAAGCACTACAAATGAAGTCTGAAAAGGTTGAAACTTGGCATGGTATCATAATTTCACCCACATAGCAAGCGCTAAAAAGTTGAGAGGGTTACGGCAAAAACTGGATGCACTTCGTGTACAAACTGGACAATCTCTTTCGAAGTATCAGGGTTTCGGACGAAAACTCATCTATTACAAAGGGATTTCATTTGTAATAACTTATTTTAACTCCAGACTTTTTGTGTGTTCAATATCCACCATTCAAAGGCACATCATCAATTTTCAACCCTTTTCTGACTTCATTTGCTATTTTTCATGCATTTAATGATTTGTTTTGAGCTAAATGACCCTGAAATTGAAAAACACTACAAATGAACTCTGAAAAGGTTGCAAGTTGGCATGGTATCATCATTTCATCCACATAGCATGTGCTAAAAAGTTGAGAGGGTTACGGCAAAAACTGGATGCACTACGTGTACAAAACGGACAATCTCTTTCGAAGTATGAGGGTTTCGGACGAAAACTCATGTGTTACAAAAGGATTTCTTTTATTTGAACTTATTTGAACTCCATACTTTTTGTGTGTTCAAAATGCACCATTCAAAGCCACATCATCAATTTTCAACCCTTTCTGACTTCATTTGGTATTTTTCATGCACTTACTGATTTTTTTGAGCTAAATAACCCTGAAATTGAAAAGCACTTCAAATGAACTCTGAAAAGGTTGAAAGTTGGCATGGTATCATTATTTCACCCACATAGCATTTGCTAAAAAGTTGAGAGGGTTACGGAAAAAACTGGATGCACTTCGTGTACAAAATGGACAATCTCTTTCGAAGTATCAGGGTTTCGGACGAAAACTCATGTGTTACAAAAGGATTTCATTTTTTTGAACTTATTTGAACTCCAGACTTTTTGTGTGTTCAAAATGCACCATTCAAAGTCACATCATCAATTTTCAACCCTTTCTGACTTCATTTGGTATTTTGCATGCATTTACTGATTTTTTGAGCTAAATGACCCTGAAATTGAAAAGCACTACAAATGAACTCATCTGTTACAAAAGGCATTTCATTTCTTCACATGTAACTGCAATGATATAGTTGTGGAGAGAAAGTCTTCACTTTTTCTTCACTTGTGTCCTTTGCTTATTGCGCCGTAACCATGGATAATCTTCATCGTTTAACAGGGTGCTTGGGTCAGCCTTGACTTTGAAGGGAGGAATTTCATGAAACTTTTCATAATCTTCGGACATGTCTGTCTTGCCCTCCAATCCCACGATGTCTCTTTTTCCTGAAAGAACTATGTGGCGCTTTGGCTCGTCGTATGATGTATTCGCTTCCTTATCTTTTCTTTTTCTTGGTTTGGTAGACATGTCCTTCACATAGAAAACTTGCGCCACATCATTGGCTAGGACGAATTGTTCGTCTGTGTACCCAAGATTGTTCAGATCCACTGTTGTCATTCCGTACTGTGGGTCTTCCTGTACCCCGCCTCCTGACAGATTGACCCATTTGCACTGAAACAAAGGGACCTTGAAATCATGTCCATAGTCAAGTTCCCATATGTCCACTATGTAACCATAATATGTGTCCTTTCCCCTATTGGTTGCTGCATCAAAGCGAACACCGCTGTTTTGGTTCGTGCTCTTTTGATCTTGGGCGATCGTGTAAAATGTATTCCCATTTATCTCGTACCCTTTGTAAGTCAATACAGTCGAAGATGGTCCCCTGGCCAACGAGTACAACTCATCAGAAACAGTGTTGTCACCCATGAGACGTGTTTGCAACCAACTGCCGAAAGTCCTGATGTGTTCATATGTAATCCAGTCGTCACACTGCTCCGGGGGGTTTTGGAGCGCAGAATATTCTTGTGTTCATCGACATACGGGGTCACCAAGGTAGAATTCTGTAGAACTGTGTAGTGTGCTTGAGACCAAGAATGCCCGTCCCTACATATTATTGAGTCCGCTCCTAGCGTGCCTTTTCCAGTCAGTCTCCCCTCATACCGCGATTGAGGCAGACCAATCTTCTTAAGGTCAGGAATGAAGTCAACACAAAACCCAATGACATCCTCTATTTGATGGCCCATGGAGATGCTTCCTTCTGGCCTAGCGCGGTTACGAACATATTTCTTTAAGACTCCCATGATCCTCTCAAAGGGGAACATATTGTGTAGAAATACAGGGCCCAGAACGACAATCTCGTCGACTAGATGAACTAGGACGTGCGTCATGATATTGAAGAAGGACGGTGGGAACACCAGCTCGAAATTAACAAGACATTGCACCAAATCACTCCTTAACCTTAGCAGGATTTCTGGATCGATCACCTTCTGAGAGATTGCATTGAGGAATGCACATAGCTTCACAATGGCTAATCGAACGTTTTCCGGTAGAAGCCCCCTCAATGCAACCGGAAGCAGTTGCGTCATAATCACGTGGCAGTCATGAGACTTTAGGTTCTGGAACTTTTTCTCTACCATATTTATTATTCCCTTTATATTCGACGAGAAGCCAGACGGGACCTTCATACTGAGCAGGCATTCAAAGAAGATTTCCTTCTCTTCTTCGGTAAGAGCGTAGCTGGCAGGACCTTCATACTGCTTTGGATGCATGCCGTCTTTTTCATGCACACGTTGCTGTTCCTCCCGTGCCTCCGGTGTATCTTTTGTCTTCCCATACACTCCCAAGAAGCCTAGCAGGTTCACGCAAAGATTCTTCGTCACGTGCATCACGTCGATTGTAGAGCGGACCTCTAGGTCTTTCCAATAGGGTAGGTCCCAAAATATAGATTTCTTCTTCCACATGGGTGCGCGTCCCGCATCGTCAGTCGGAACAGATAGTCCGCCAGGACCCTTTCCAAAGATTACTTGTAAATCATTGACCATATCCAGTATGTGATCACCAGTACGGAGGGCAGGCTTCTTCCGGTGATCTGCCTCACCTTTGAAATGCTTTCCTTTCTTTCGACATTGATGGTTGGTCGGAAGAAATCGACGATGCCCCAGGTACACATTCTTCCTGCATTTGTACAAATATATACTGTCGGTGTCATCTAAACAGTGTGTGCATGCGTGGTATCCCTTGTTTGTCTGTCCTGAAAGGTTACTGAGAGCAGGCCAATCGTTGATGGTTACAAACAGCAACGCATGTAGGTCAAATTCCTCCTGTTCGTTCTCATCCCACACACGTACACCTCTTCCATTCCATAGCTGTAAAAGTTCATCAACTAATGGCCTTAGGTACACATCAATGTCATTGGTGGGTTGCTTAGGGCCTTGGATGAGCACTGGCATCATAATGAACTTCCGCTTCATGCACAACCAAGGAGGAAGGTTATACATACATAGAGTCACAGGCCATGTGCTATGCTTGCTGCTCTGATCCCCAAAAGGATTAACGCCATCTGCACTTAAACCAAACCATACGTTCCTTGGGTCATCTGTAAAGTTGCTCCACTTTCTCTCGATCTTTCTCCACTGCAACCCGTCAGCGGGTGCTCTCAACTTCCCGTCTTTTTTACGGTCTTTTTTGTGCCATTGCATCAACTCGGCATGCTTTTTGTTTCTGAACAGACGTTTCAACCGTGGTATTATAGGAGCATACCACATCACCTTGGCAGGAACCCTCTTCCCGGTGCTCTGGCCCTCAACATCACCAGGGTCATCTCTTCTAATCTTATACCGCAATGCACCGCATACCGGGCATGCGTTCAAATCCTCGTACGCACAGCGGTAGAAGATGCAGTCATTAGGGCATGCATGTATCTTCTGCACCTCCAATCCTAGAGGGCATAGAACCTTCTTTGCTTCGTACGTACTGCCGGGCAATTCGTTATCCTTTGGAAGCTTCTTCTTCATTATTTTAAGTAGCGAACTAAATCCCTTGTCAGATACACCATTGTCTGCCTTCCATTGCAGCAATTCCAGTGTGGTACCGAGCTTTCTGTTGTCATCTTCGCAATTTGGGTACAACCCTTTTTTGTGATCCTCTAACATGCGATCGAACTTCAACTTCTCCCTTTCACTTTCGCATTCTCTCTATGCATCAACAATGACCCGGCGAAGATCATCATCGGGCACATCGTCTGGTTCCTCTTGATCTTCAGCTTCCCCCATTGCAGCATCACCGCATTCAGGGGGCGGGTAGTTGTCATCATCCTCTTCTTCTTCGTTGTCTTCCATCATAACCCCTCTTTCTCCGTGCTTGGTCCAAACATTATAGCGTGGCATAACACCCTTCTCAAGCAGGTGGAAGTGAAGAGTTTTAGAGTTGGAGAAAGCCTTCGTATTCTCACAGACAGTACATGGACAATGCATAAAACCATTCTGCTTGTTTGCCTCAGCCGCTTTGAGAAAATTATGCAGGCCCTTAATATACTCGGAGGTGCGTCGGTCACCGTACATCCAGTGCCGGTTCATCTGCGTGCGTTATATAGTTCTCATTATTGAACAACATATAACTCTCTAGAGCATCTAATTAAATCATACAAGTAATAACTATCTAGAACAACATATAACCAAAACCATCGCCCTATATAATAACAAACAATAATAAAAGTAAGAAAGTTACACAAGTATCTATCTAAATCATACAAGTAAGAACTTTTTGCTTTTAGAAAGAAGATAAGAAGAAGAGGCTAACCACGGTGGTGCCGGCGCCGAGATGGGCGCGGGCGATCGACGGCGGTGAGGACGGGGACGGGACAGGACGGACCGCCAACCTAGACAAATCTTGAGGAAAATGGAGTTTGGACAAGGAGCTTCCAGAGGAGAAAGCTTAAGTATGGCTCGGGCATTTCATCGAACACCTCATGTGCATAGGAGGTGAGCTAGAGCACCACAAAGCTCTCCCCTCGCCGGCCAGAAAAACAGAGCAGTGTGGAGTGCTCTGCTTGCTGGCGAGGGGGGTATATATAGGCATCTCATTGGTCCCGGTTCGTGGCTGGAACCGGGACTAAAGGACCCCCTTTGGTCCCGGTTCCAGCCACGAACCGGGACCAATGGTTGTGGGCCAGGAGCGAGGCACATTGGTCCCGGTTCGTGTCTGGAACCGGGACTAAAGGGTCCAGACGAACCGGGACCAATGCCCCACGAGGCCCGGCCGGCCCCCTGGCCTCACGAACCGGGACCGTTGCCCCCATTGGTCCCGGTTCGTGACTGAACCGGGACTAATGATCTGGCCCGGCCTGGACCGAAGCCCTGTTTTCTACTAGTGAAATAGTGTAAGCATAGATTAATATTTGCTACCGAGTCCCGCATTTCAGGGCGCAGATGATTATTTCATTACAATGTCTAGCCCTCATTATCTGATTTATATAGATAAAAGATTCCCAATAGCTATAGCTGGGCTTAAATTTGGGACATTATTTTAGGTTGTTGAATAGGGTGCTTTTACTCCACTGGTGGCAACAACTCAAACTTGGTATAGCTCTGCACATGATCAAAACAAGGAACACCAGAAGATGCATGGCAATAACTAGACAAATTAAGACTCATGCGATTTGAAAAAAAAATGATGCTCCTGGCCCAGTCGTTATCGTACCATACATATGGATCCTTTCATCCTCAAGTGATGCGGCATTAAATTTTTATTCATGCATGCCATGTGTTTTCTAGCCATAGTGAAAATTGAGGATCCAATAGTGCGTACATTGTGTCACGGTGTATGCCCTGCTATTTATCCAGTTTCTAAAATGTAATTGAGATGCATTAATTCTTCTTCGGTTTTCCACCGTTATATGATTGACCGATCTCGGTGTTTGTTCATTGTGTGCTCTCGGTGGGGGTCCATATATATGTTAGGCTATATGAGGCGTCAATTGAGTAAATGTTAACAACAAAAGTGTGTGTGAACTCTCGGGTCCACTGTCCACTGGTAGAAGTGTTATGGATGGGTAAATTGACCTTTCCATATACTCTTTCACTTGGTTAGCCTTCACTTCGAATCATCTGATCCTTAACTACAGAATTCATCTATATGTAGCACTATAATTTGAACAATGTATATTTTCTCAGGATTTGTACAAATCATGCAAATTTAATTTCTATGTTTTGTGTCTTCATATATATATGGAAACTGCTTATCACTCTATCATATAACAATAGACTAGCACGAAAAGAGGGCCATAACCAACCCAGCACAGCAGAAAGCAGATAAGTATTGGTCAATTATAATTCATAACTTGCACTACAAATGCACTAAAAAATACTCAAAATTCTATAATACCGTTGCTACTTTAACTTTAAGTAAAATGGCTATTTGTATCCAACCCTAACATTAAACATTAAAAATAGACGGGCGCGGCAACGCGTGCCATCGATGATCTAGTGTGATATATGAGGTGCCGGAGTACATACTCCCAAGTGTACAGAATCATTTTCACAAACACACACACACACACATATATGACATATTTTTGCTACAATCAGGTGTAGTTAGCCCCTAGTTGTTTGCCAACCACGTGTCTCTTTGAGGCATCAAACTAATCGGGTTAGTGGATAGGGAGAGACCAATTAGCACCCAACCAACTAACTGGAGTTTGTTAACTATATATTCAAATAAATTGCAGTACTAGTACGACCGACAAACAACTGCTATTTTTCTGGCCAGATGCGCATGCATCACGTTAAATGGATAAGCTAGTTTGCTAACGTTCGAAATAGTATACTTTCGTATTCTGTTTTAGGTTCGTATACTTTCGCATATGTACTTCCTACTTCCAACAAAAAATGGAGTTATAAATTCTATACTCTTTTTTTTGCGGGGGATAAATTCTATACTCTTTGATACATGAGCGTGTACTGCATACTCTGTTCTTGAGAAGAAATACACAATATATTCCTGTATATTTACTTTTGATTAAGAATGAAGTATGAAATCCCCCGGAAAAAAAAAGAATGATGTATGAAATGTATAATTTAAATTATCATTAACTATGACGTGGGCATGAGCTTTATTAAAGAGAGGAGTATATTCATTTAAAAAGGGAGAATATATTCATCAGGAAAGAGTATATAATAAAAAGTAGTATGGAGTATGTGCATGATATATTAGCTGGAAAAGTATGTAGTATATATAGAGTATATAAGTTGAAAAAGAGTATGGAGTATATACATATAATTGTGGAGTATAAAGTAAGGAGTATGGAGTATGGAATGTTGAGAATGGAGTATGTATATATTACTTGAGCATGTAGTATACGTACTTCATATTTGATAGTGGAGTTATATACGTTTTGAATGAGTATATATGTAGACCATTTTTTCTTGTAAAAACTTGCATCTGTTCTTGCCACTTCATCAGACGATCTGGGCAAGCCTTCGATTAGGGCTTCCGGGCTCAGATCGATTTTCTCGCCATACCAGAGCATGCCCGCTGCACATACAAGTGCCTTCTCCATCTGCGCCGTCACCTCGGCTAGCTTTTGAAGTCGGGCTTCGACCCCATCGCCTGGGATGTCTTGCAAGATAGCTGCAAAAGAACAAGGAAATAGTTCAACCACCGCAAAAGAATAATGAAGAGCGAGAGACAGAGTACAAAGACTTACTTGCCGAAGCCAGCTCGATCCTGCGACACAAGTCCCGCAACTGCTAGAGCTCGGAGTCGCTCAAGCGCCCGACCTCCGTTATCAGTGACTGGACAATCACAACTTATGATATACTGCGAGATTCAATCGTCACCTAGTTGTCAGTATTTTCATATTATGTGTTATCGTATACTCACATCCTTAGACCATGAGAATATTATGGACCTTCATACCGGACCGTTACTTTGGGGTTGCCAAACATTATCCATAACAGTGTGATCATAACGTTAACTTTCAGGTACATCAGAAAAGTATGTCAAGGGACTCGATAGTTCAAGACTGGGATTTGCTCCTCCGACGCTGGAGAGATACTCTCCGGGAGCACTCGGTATTACGGTATCCATCATTGTCTGGGCAGACACAGTGTGATAACGATCACGGGGATACCAAAATACGGAAACGAGAGAAGAGAACAAAACCGGTAACGAGGATAACTTGGTATTGTGATTAAAGTCTCGCCTCGTGTTTCGTAGCGTATCATGAAGCAAATGGAATTGTGTACGGAAACAGAAGCTTCGCTTGTTAATGATCTTCGTGTGTATACAGGAATTAATATGGGTGTCTAGACCCCGTTGTTAATTATTGACCGGAAGGTGTTCAGGGTCATGTCTGCATATTACCGAAAAAGCAGGGTCACACGCTTAATGGTCAGTGGTTTGATAGAGTGCTACGATGTAGGGGAACGCAGCAGAAAACAAAAAATTTCCGACCTACGCACCAGCCCAGGACCACTATGGAGACTGCATACAAGGTTTTTGATCTTTTCGTTACCGACTCGTAGCGCAGCGGAAGTAGAGTCGATGACGATTGGCGGTGCAGATCCCCGCAGCTAGGATTTACAACCTCCCAACCGTGAGGATGTACTCCCTTGACTGCCCCTCGGACAGCCCTCCGGGAGGCGGTCGGACAGTCCCTCGGACGGTGTCAGGGACAGCCCTCCGAGAGGACCTTCGAAACTCGGACGGTCACTCGGACAGCCCTTTGGGAGGACCCTCGAAACTCGGACGGTCACTCGGACAGCCCTTCGGGAGGACCCTTGAAACTCGTACGGTCACTCGGACAGCCCTTTGGGAGGACCCTCGAAACTCGGACGGTCAATCGGACAGCCCTTCGGGAGGACCCTCGAAACTTGGACTAAGACCGAAACTACGATCTCTCTACAGAGTTGCACACATACGGTATCATCTATCCGGCAGGGCTTTGCCGTCCAGAACTAGTTCCTGCCGGAACCCAGACAGCCTTTCGGCTCTACGAAACTATTTCGCTGGGAGGGAGAGAGAAGCCAGACAAGTCTATGGCATGTGTATGAGAACTCATGTGAGAACTTGGATGAAAATGGAGAGCACCCTCCACCCCTATTTATAGGGTGAGAAGAGATGGTAAAATACCAAAATGCCCTCAGATATTTTCACACTATTCATAATAGTGTTTCCACTATTCATGAGATATTTTCTCCCAATAGTGCGTTCCACTATTCATAATAGTGTTTCCACTATTCATGAGATATTATCTCCCAATAGTGTTTCCACTATTCATAATAGTGTTTCCACTATTCGTGAGATATTTTCTCCCAATAGTGTTTCCACTATTCATAACACTATCCATGAAAAAATTTCATCGTCTGTTTAATCCGAAAAAATTCCTGAAGGCCCAGAACATTTCCGGCACCCCCTAAAATAATTTTGGACGCGTTCCGAAACAATTCCGGATTAGTGATTTTCATCTACGAAAAGCAACTAAAGCGGTTCTGGCAGCTCCGGAACATTTCCGGTTTTTGTCCCGGAAACATCCCAGAAGTTACCAGAACATTTCTGGCACCCTCCAAGAATTTCCAAGCGTGTGCCGAAACCAATTTTACATAATGGTATACCCCGAAACAACTTTTCAGTTTTACCGGAACTATTCCGGTGTCCTCTCCGGAAAGTTTCCGTTGCGTCCGAAACTTTTCCGGTGATTTTCTCTCAGACTCCCTGTCTAGTATTCAGCAGATAGATGACCCTTAAGCGTGTGACCCTATAGGTTCGGTGAAGTATAGACATGACCCGGAACACTTTCCGATCAATGATCAACATCGGAGCCGTGGACACCCATATTGATCCCTATACACACACGAATGAATATTCGAGTGAACCTCTATTTGCCGTGTGCTATTCCTGTTGCTTCTCGATATGTTACAGACACCCGAGGTGAGATTTTGTGCATCCCCGTGGATCAACAACTTGTCCGCCATGGAAGTTACCTCATTACCGGTTTTGTTCTCTTTTCTCGTTTCCCTGTTCCGGTATCCCTGTGATCAAATCACAATGTGTCTGGCCAGACGATGGTGGATACCGTAACACCGAGAGGGCCCGAGAATATCTCTCCATCGTCGGAGGAGCAAATCCCAATCTTGAGCTATCTTGTTACTTGCCATACTTTTCCGTGAACATGTAAGCCGCCGTAATAGCCACCCAGTTACGGATGACGTTTAACAAACCCCAAAGTTCACGATGCAAGTACGAAGGAACTCAATACTCTCATGGTCTAAGGAATTATGCAAACATTAACTATCTCTGTGTTATTAACCATTAACTTGTGACAAATGTATCTCATAGCATAACATCAATCGGGTCGATTCAACACAAGTGTTCTCCTAACATTGTGCCCTCAAAGTTGCCGGCATAGTCATGCCCATGATCAGGAAAACAGAACCATCATGCAACACTTGAGCTAGTCTTAGAGGCCAGACTAGGAATACATTTTACCATTCATTATTCCACACGTGCATATGAGCCTTCCTTCGAGCCTCGTGGTTATTGCAGACTCGAGAACCATAGCAGTTATAGCATGGAACATAAACATAATTATGAACATGGAGATAAACAATAACATTTATTATTTCCTCTAGGGCACATCTCCTACATACGAGGTATTAGGAGTATGACAGAAAGGCACCAGAAATGTTTTGGATGTTTCCGGAAATGTTTCGGATGGATTCGGGAATGTCGCGGAAGTGCCCGAGAGCGTCCCGTAGTATATATGGAAGGCAGTGGAAGTTTCTGGAAGATTTCAGAATTTTCCGGAACGTTCTAGAGTTGTTGCACCCTTGGCTAGCCCAAGGAGGCAGCACCCACATCGGCCTGTGGATCCAAAGTGTGGCGCCCGCCCTTCTTGGGGGTCAATTTGTTGCATGGAAAGCGGGTCCCAGGAGGATCTCCTCCCTGATGCGCCCCATCCCCCTTACATGGAAAGTAATAGGTGGCGTGCGGGGGAAGGGGATCCTTGGTGCGCATGTCTTAGGGTAGGCAGCCCCTCCTCCAAGTTGGCCGCCTCCCTAGGCTGCCTATATAAAGAGGGGAGGGGCACCCCCTCCGGTTATGCTATCTCTCCCTCTCTTTGTCGCTGAAAGGTTTCTCCTCCTCGTAGTTCTTCGGTAGTATTCTGTCCTGGATGACGGAGTGCCGCCAAACTGCTGATACAGTACACACGGGTACTGCAGAGGCATCATGCTTTCGGTACTCGATAGGTGGATCACCTCGGGAAATTATGACGGCTGGGAAGTAATACCTAGCTGCCGGAATCTACACGTCTTCACCAACATCTACTTCTCTGCTGTGTTCTTGTTGGTAAAGACATATCTATCCTTGCATCGTTAGAGTTGCTCCCGAGTGCATTTCTATGTATGATTTTTTTAATTTGTACTACGTTCCTCAATAGTGGCATCATGAGTGGTTCTATGTGTAGATGCAGGTATGATCTAGAGTACATAATGATGTGCGGGCATTGCACAATTTTGTGTGTGCGGGTATTAGATTAGATCTTATACTTGATGTTCTTGTTGGTTCCTTAAATTGTAATTTTTTGATATTAGACTTTGTTAAAAAGGTCTGGCTTTCCGCGGTCCTTCTATGCTGCTCCTGAGTATGCAGATTGTCTGACCAAAGTCATGCTTCAGACTCTCTGGTTTCCACTTTAGTTAAGAAAGATATTTTTTTTGAAGAAAAGGGATTGTAGATTTGATCTACATGGGGGTCACACGTTTAATGAAGTATAGCGTGAGGCTTGAGATTTTTAATTAAGTCTCATGTTTCATACACCCCGACGGTTAAACTAGCAACTACACACTAGTGGAAAAAGGGCTAGCCACAACTTTCGTTGGTGGCGCGCCATTTTCAACCAACGCCAGCATTATTTTTTCGAAATAGTGGTGGCGTTGGCTTATTTAGTACGACATTACTATGGACATAGTGGTGGGGTTGGAAAATAGTTGAACGTCACAGGTATACAGGACCCACAGCTTGTACCAAGAGTAATACAGTGGTGACGTGGTATAACATGGAACGACAACACTATTATTTTTAGTTGTGGTGTGTCATGGGCTGCCACGTCAGTTCTATATGACGTGGGTTCTAAAGTTTGGAATTACTTTTATTTATTATTATTTTGTCAATGTGAACATTCTTATATTATATTTTGAGACTTCATATTTTTTTACCTTTTTATTTTTTTGTAGGTGGTGATCATTTTTATATTATGTTGTAGTTTATTTTCATTAAATTTATATTATTATAATTGGAAAATACTGACATTTTTTTAAAATATATTTAGTATTTTAATTGTTTTATTAAATTATTATTTTGAATGCAAGTATTTTATCAATGTGAACATTCTTATATTATATTTTGAGACTTCAATTTTTTTTACCTTTTTATTTTTTTGTTGGTGGTGATCATTTTTATATTATATTGTAGTTTATTTTTATGAAATTTATATTATTTCAAATGGAAAATACTGACATTTTTTAAAATATATTTAGTACTTTAATTGTTTTTATTAAATTATTTGTTTTTAGTACTATTATTATTATTTTGAATATTTAGTATTTTATTAAAGTACTATTATTATTTTGAATCTTATATTTGTTTATAGTTAAGTAGAAATATTGTATTGCTGTTATTAATGTAAAAAACAAGGGGGCAACGGCCCCCTCGCCTAACCTTGCTCTCTCTCTACCGCCGCTCCCTCTCTCTCTCTGCCCTCGCTCTCTCTGTTCCTCTCTCGATCCCTTTCTGCCGCGGCTCGTTGCCCTCCGATTCCGGCGGGTTCCGGTGGTGAGGTATTAGGTAAATCTCCCTCTCTTGATGCCCTATCTCTAGAACCATTTGATTTCATTTCATTTGCTCTCTTTTGATTTGCATCGCTAGGGTTTCGGCGACGGCGGCGGAAATGACGGACTGCTAGGGTTCATCCCCTCCATGGCATTGACTACAAATCGTCAGTGAGTTCATCCCCTCCACATTCTTTTTGCTTTCTATAAAATCATCGGTGAGTTCATCCCCTACAAATGTTGAAACTGCCATGTGTTCGACAAAATGTGTTTGTATGGTAGTACCAAATCAGTGCATTGCCAAATCAGTGCATAAGTAGAGTGTTGATAGGCATAAGTAGTGTCAGCTATATATGAAACTGCCTTGTTGAAACTGCCATATGTTGGATAATTTGTAGAAATGTTGCCAAGTCATTGCCAAATCAGTGCATAAGTAGAGTGTTGATAGGCATAAGTAGTGTCAACATGTGTATGTGTATAGATAGGTCAGATTGTTAAATGCATTGTTGTTGTACAAAAACAAATATGTGGTGGACCCATTGCTTGAGGAAATTGACTAGATTATATATATATGTTACGCTGAGGCAAGAGTTTTTCCTCAATCAATCTACTGTACTAGAACTAGTACTAGTACTCAAGGATCAAGGATGAATTTGACTAGAGCAAGGAAATAAAAAAAAGGACAGGAAAACAAACGTCATGTCAAACTTATACATTCAAGGATCAAGGATCAAGGATGAATAAACAAACTAGAACTAGTACTAGTACTCAAGGATCAAGGATCAAGGTTGCATTCATATACTCTAGTTCATCCTAGGCATAAGTAGTGTTGATAGGTCATGTTAGGCATTCATACTTTAGGTAATTTAGTCAATTTAGGCAATGTAGACAGATTTGGCAAGTTAGTCTTTTTTTAGTTCCAAGTTCGTTAGATGCTAGTTCATTAGATGGTATAGTTCATTAGATGCTAGTTCATCCTCTCTAGTTCATATCACTAGTATTCTTTTAGTTCCATTCATATATATATACTCTAGTTCATATCACTAGCATATGTTGTCATGCCTGACTTGTTATTATTTTGTAGTTGCAGCCATTGAGTACCTGGAACTACCACTACCGGTCTTCGTGCAACTTCGCGGCTTATGCCGACGTCGTCGACAGAGGCGAAGTGAGCACCAACCAGGTAAGACTACATAAACATCCAGAAGCATTGCAAACACATGCATATATATATCTAACCATTAATTATTGATGATTCCGAACATTTGACTTGCCAGTAATACGTACGGGACCCGTCTCCGGCACCCGTTGAGCAGCAGCCATGTGACGTCAACATGCTCAACCGCGAGCTGGTCGCGTCACATGAATGTACAGTGAAGGCCCTCAGGGAGTTGAATGACTCCCTGTGAAAGAAGAAGGATCAGATTATTGATGATAATGCTGATTTCTACGACAAGGTAATTAAGCTGAATGACCAGAAGGATGAACTGGTCCGCGAGACGGATGAGCTGAAGAACGAGATACAGCTCCTGAGGGCCGAGAGGATTCAACTGAAGACAGAGAAAGCTCATTACAGAATGGACGGGGGAGCAATAGGAATAAGCTACGTGAGATGAAGTTAATTCTTCAAAGAGAGATGTGAGATGTAGGTAGAGTTTGGAGTTTGTGATGAAGTTGAACTACTACTAGTACTACTGTTTGGAGTTTGTGAAGTTGAACTACTAGTACTACTGTTTGTGGAGTTTGTGAACTACTAGTTTAAATTGCTACATATATGGAGTAGGTTAATATTGCTGCATATATTTTTTTATTACTAAAAAATGAAAGTGCTGGCGTTGGCAAACGTGCAACGCCATAGATAATATGAACATATTGCTGTCGTTGGACACGTGGCACGTCATTAGTACCCACAATACTGCTGACGTTTGCCTCAATGCCACCAGTAAAAAAATTCATTGGTGCCATATTGCTGGCGTTGGAGACCTACGCCAGCAATTTTGGCATGCCATAGCTAGGCTTTTCTGCACTAGTGAGAAGTAATCATGCTTAATGGTTACGTAGGTAGCAAACGGTTTGCAACTAAAACGCTATCAGCCGCCATAAAATTGCAAAAACGATTAGAGGCATCTAACTTATTTTTGTACGTTATGCATGTGATGTGGTATAGTTTTCCGCAAAGCAATGAGATTGTATGAGACGCTATATGTTGTAATATGTTATTTGCATGAACTGCGTGTCATAGTATGGCATGATGGTAAGAGCCATATGATTGTCATTTATTCGACCTGCGTGTCAAACTTCATGTAAAGTATTTATTTTATTAGCTATAGAGAAAGCAATAGTTATAATTACGAGGACATGAAGATGATGATCATGCATTGATGGACCTCGACTGTAACACCCCAAAAATTCAACCATATTTTTTTATTAAGTAAAATTTGGCCAGAAATAAAATTTTGAATTATACTAGGCCTTTTATTGATTTCAGAGTATTTTTTGTTTTCTGTTTTCCAAAATTCTTCCCTCCATATAGAAATTTTGGGAAAAATATTATGGGCTTTGGTAGTTTTCTTAAATCATTTCATTTATAATTTAAATAGCAGTAGGAAATATTTTCATAATAAAATTTGCCAAAAATCATCCTTTTAATAGCATTTTCAATACTTGAAATGCTTCTGTTGCACTACAGCTATTTCAAATAATTCTTTAAAAATTCCACAAAATTTTTGAGAGGTCATGTGATGCCTATATATCACTTTTGTGCAAAAACCCATCATGGCCTTTTGAAAATTTTGAGCAAAACATCCTCTTTTCATTTCTGGTCCAGATTCAACTTTGAACTACAACCCTAATTTTCCTAGCTCCAATAATTCTGAAATTATTCCACCTTATACTCCTTCCAACCAAACTCTTAAGTCCAGGAGATTAGCCCCAATTACCACTTTTTGGTTCACCAAATAATTTCCTCAAAATCTGGTCGAGAACTGAATTTGGCCAAAATTTGCATTTGCAAGTTATTCATTTTGTCCATACAACCACACCATCATCTCTACCTTCTAATGAGACATCATCCTGGCAATTTTCATAGCTAACAAAAATGCCCAGGACACCTTATCATTTCATCAAGCAGCTCATGTGCATGGAAGAAACCTTGCACCATTCTAAACTACATATGAAACTTGCTCTCCTGGCCAAAACAACTTGTCCATCATCCTTGCCACCTCAGTAACCCTCACCCTACCAAGATTGAGCTCAGTTGAAGCAACCTAGCTTGCTCTGGCATTTGGCCGAGCAAACTGCGTGCGTGCACTGGACGCGGCCAAAGCGCGTGTACTGCAGCCACTGGCATCGAGCTGCTGTCGCGCCTCTGCTGCCTCCCCCTCTCGTTCTAGTCTTCCGCTGGATCACCCCATCCACGCTGAACCCTACCGACACCTCCCCGAGTCATCTAGCGCCGGCCAGCCGCCGTCTAGCGCCGCCACCGACCTCCACCCATCGCTGTCACATGCCGCCCAAGCCACCTGGAGCCCCTCTGATCCAACTAGCTCGCCGGGAACATAAATGCTGACCACCGCCCCCTCACCGACGTATCGACCGCCCTCACCGGCCACAGCTACCTCAACGGTGCCATTAATGGCCGCCCCGCCGCCGTGCTTATCCTCGGAGCTCGTGGAACCGACCTCCCCCGGTTATAAAAAGCCCCGAGCTCGCTCCGCTGATGATCACTTCTCCCTCCTCCCCTGACAGCCAGCAGAGCACCCAATTGACCCGGAGGTGCTTGGTAACCCACAAGTATAGGGGATCGCAACAGTTTTCGAGGGTAGAGTATTCAACCCAAATTTATTGATTCGACACAAGGGGAGCCAAAGAATATTTGGAAGTATTAGCAGTTGAGTTATCAATTCAACCACACCTGGAAACTAAATATCTGCAGCAGAGTGATCAGTAGCACAGTAGTATAATAGTGTGGTAGCAGTAGCAACAATAGTAACAGTAGCAGTAACAGTAGAAGCAGTAGTTTGGTAGCAATTATAACAGTAGTAACTTAGCAAAGAACAATATGTAAAAACTCGTAGGCATTGGATCGGTGATATACGTTGGATAACATTCATCATGTAACAGTCATAACCTAGGGCGACACAGAACTAGCTCCAATTCATCAATGTAATGTAGGCATGTATTCCGTATATAGTCATACGTGCTTGCGATAAGAACTTGCATGACATCTTTTGTCCTACCCTCCCGTGGTAGCAGGGTCCATAAGGAAACTAAGGGATATTAAGGCCTCCTTTTAATAGAGAACAGGAAGAAAGCATTAACACTTAGTGAATACATGAACTCCTCAAACTATGGCAATCACCGGAAAGAATCCCAATTATTGTCACCTTGGGGTATGCGGATCATAACACATAGCAGGTGCGTATAACTTGCAAGATCAGATCAAGAAAACAAATATATTCATGAAAATATAAAGGGTTCAGATCTGGAATCATGGCACTCGGGCCCTAGTGACAAGCATTAAGAATAGCAAAGTCATAGCAACATCAATCTTAGAACATAGTGGATACTAGGGATCAAGCCCTAACAAAACTAACTCGATTACATGATAAATCTCATCCAACTCATCACCGTCCAGCAAGCCTACGAAGGAATTACTCACTCCCGGCGGTGAGCATCATGAAATTGGTGATGAAGGATGGTTGATGATGACGATGCCGGAAGATCCCCCTCTCCGGAGCCCCAAACGGACTCCAGATCTGGCCTCCCGATGAAGAACAGGAGGTGGCGGCGGCCTCGTATCGTGAAACGCAATAAAACTTCCTCTCTCATTTTTTCTCTGGAATTGTGAATTTATAGCATTGGAATTAGGTCAGATGGAGCCACGTGGGCCCCACGAGGTACCAGGGCGCGCCTGGGGGAGGGGGTGGCGCGCCCTGGTGCCTCGTGGGCACTGGGTGTCCCCCCTTCTGTTGATTCCTGCGCCAATATTGTTTATATATTCCATAAAAATTCTCCAAAAAGTTTCATCCAATTCCAGGAACTTTGATTTCTACACAAAAACAACATCATGGCAATTCTGCTGAAAACAGCGTCAGTCCGGGTTAGTTCCATTCAAATCATGAAAATTAGGGGCCAAAACAAGAGCAAAAGTGTTTGGGAAAGTAGATACGACGGAGACGTATCAACTCCCCCAAGCTTAACTCATTGCTTGTCCTCAAGCAATTCAGTTGACAAACTGAAAGTGATAAAGAAAAACTTTTACAAACTCTTTTGTTCTTGTATCTACATATGCTTAAATAGCACCCAAGTTTTCAGCAAAGATTATAACTAACCATGCAAATGATAACCCTTAGAAATTATATTCACTCATATCAATGGCGTAATCAACTAGCGAGCAATAATAAGATATATCAAATGCCAACACTTTGTCAAAATGATCATGATATAATATGACAACGTGGTATATCGCTAGCCCTTTCTGAGACCGCAAAACATAAATGCAGAGCACCTCCAAAGTTCAAGCAGCGACTAAACATTGTAATTCATGGTAGAAGAGATCCAGTCATGATGCACACAACATTAACTATTCACAATGCATGAGAATGACAATAGTGCTCTCAGGACTGGTGCTTATTTGAGAAGGTGATGACTCAACAATAAAAGTAAAATAACATAAAAGTAAATAGATAGGCCCTTCATAGAGGGAAGCATGGATTTGCAGAGGTGCCAGAGCTCAAAGCTTCAATCAGAGATAAATAAAATTTTGGGAGGTATGCCTTTCCTGTCAACGTCACGACCGAGAGTTTTCAATATCTTCCATGCTAAACACATTAGCGGCCGTTCCCAAGTGGTAAAGTAAAGTTTACTCCCCCTCCACCAACAATCACAAGCCATGGCTAGCCGAATCCTCGGGTGCCCTCCATACCAACAACTTTTTGGGGGAGTTTGTTTTATTATTTTGCAATTTTAATAATGGGACTAGGCATGCCGATTACCAGCCCCTCTCGTGCAAGGACAAGTGAGTAAACACTCATCATGAGAATAACCCGCTTAGCATGGAAGATACTGACCGCCCCTGTCGCTCCATGAGCGGTACGGGCACACAAAACAGATGTTCATTTGAATATTTAGAGGTGGCACATGCATATTTACTTAGAACGGCAGAGTAATACCGCATATAGGTAGATATATAGTGGACTCATCTGGAATAACTTTAGGTTTAAGGGTTTTGATGCACAAGCAGCATTCCCACTTAGTACAGGCGAAGGCTAGCAAATAGGTTGAGAAGCGACCAACTAGAGAGCGAAAACGGTCATAATCATGCATTATGAATAATCAACATTGAACACTAGCATGAGTAGGATATAAGCACCATGAACATAAATATCGTGAAGGCAATGTTGGTTTTGAATCAACTACATGCGTGAACATGTGCCAAGTCAATTCACTTGAAACATTCAGAGGAGGATAGCATATCATCATACTACATCACAATAATTTTAATGCTTGTTGACACTCAAGATAAATCATTATCCACTCCTAGCTACTTAAGCATGGCATGAGTAACTATAATCTCTAATTGTCATCACAAACATGTTTAATCATAATATGCTGAATCATGGATACTGAGTTAAACATATTTACAAAAACAAAGAACAAGTTGAGTTCATACACGCTTTTCCTTGCCACAGTCACTTCATCAAATCATCGTCATTATTGCCTTTCACTTGCACAATCGAATGATATGAAAATGAAAATAGTGCAAGTATGCCGTGGACTAAGCTGGAATCTGCAAGCATTTTATTCGAAGGAGAAGACAAGGTAATATGGGCTCTTTACTAGATCAACAATAATGCATATGAGAGCCACTCAACATTTTCATCGTGGTCTTCTCCTTACAATGACTCAACAAAAGAAAATAATTTCAGAGAAACACACTGAAATATTTTTGGAGTTTTTAGTTTTTTTGAAGAAAGCAAATAAAGAAGAAAAACAAAAAACAAGAAAAACTATTTACACGGGAAAGCTCCCAACAAGTAAAAGAAGAAACGAGAAATCTTTTTGGGTTTTCTTTTACTACTACGAAACTATGACTAATTAAACTAGAAAGAAAACCGAAGAGAAGCAAGAAATGTTTTTGGATTTTCTCAAAGTTTTTCAAACACACAAGAAGAAAGTGAGAAAATAAAACTAGCATGGATTATACAATGAAAAAGTATGAACACCGACAACTGGAATGAAATGTGTGAGCATGAATTAATTTCGGTGAGAAATAAGTACTCCCCCAAGCTTAGGCTTTTGGCCTAGCTTGGTCATCGCCATCCCTGGTCTAGGTAATAATCGAAGTGGTAGCTCGTGGAGGCGTTTTGAGCCGCCTCCTCAGCCAGACGGGCAGCCTCGACAGCCGCCTTGTACTCGTGCACCTCGCTCTCTAATAGATAATATCTCTGTCTGATTTGAAAATCAAAGAGGGAAGGAGCAGGCAAAACAACATACACAGATCGAGATTTATTAAAAACTAAGTTATATTCATATCCCTGTGCATTGCGTTTCAAAAACTTGTGTTCTCGCATTGCTTCGAAGTTTAAATATTTGTAAGGCAAGAGGGGATCATCGGACTTGAGCGAGACCCCTAGCCTTGCAGCTACGCAGGAGGCATAAACACTATTACCCACGTTACGCTGCAGCCTACGTGCGACAATAGCCCCAGGATTATAATGCTTGATACCGGTCAAAGCTGTATGAATGAGACTCAGATCAGGGGCGCAAAGCGTACAGCAGTCTTGCTTACCAACAATGCATTTACCATTAATGAGCGCAAAATACCGAATAGCGGGAAAGTGGATACTAACTATTCTAGCCTGTGTGACTCCCCTATCCTCACCATTGCAAAGGCTATTAAGAAATGGCTCATAATCAGATTTTTGTGGTTCATCTAACGAGCCCCAATATGGAATTTTGCATGCATCACAGAATTCTTCTAGAGACATTCTATAGGATCTTCCATAGAGGTGAAATAAAACTCTAGAAGTGCGCGGATGATACTCAAAGTGTTGAGTAAATGAATGGGTGAGGTAGTAGTGCTGTGGTGGCTTATCTGCGATGAAGGCGGAGAGCTCAGTGTTGTGAATATATTGGTCAAATTCTTCCTTGATGCCTACATTTAGCATGAACTCATTGCACGGCCATCTACATGATTTTGCCTCGGTACCTCGCACCGAACTTGCCCTTGGTTCAACATAAGATTGGCATGCGGGGTCTTCGCTAGATGATGCCTCGGTGGACCTCCTCCTCGAAAAACTCCTCCGGAAGATGTTCATTTTCCTAAGAACAATTTTATGAAATTTTTTGGGTCACAAAAATGATATCAATAAAACTTCACAAAATTGATAGCAACTACTCATATGGATGTCTAGAGGCTATATTAAGCATTCAAACTACTTGGAACTCAAAGAATTCAACATGCAAGCTCATTTTCAGTAGCACCAAGAGCAGCTAATTATGAAAAATATAATCCACTAAAGCAAAAAACTAATTGGAGCAATGGAGGAGTCACATACCAAGGAGCAATCTCCCAAAACAGTTTCGGGAACGGAGCTCCGAGCAAAGAGATCGAAAATTTTAGGTTTGTGAGCAAGAACATGAGAGAGAGAGCTACCAGGAATTTTTGCTAGAGGTAAGAGACGAAGTGAGCTAAAGGGATAAGTGAGGGGCTCCCTGTGGGGCCCATGAGGTACCTGGGCATGCCAGGGGGTACGAAACTTCCTATTAGCGGAGAACATAAGATAGAAATTGTTTGTAGGGTACGAAACCACCTCAAAGTTATCCTTTCCGATCTATCTATTGAGCCATCCCTATAAGTGTCACAAATGTCCCTAGAGTTCGTACTAAAATAACACCATATGAAACACATCAACCAACCCTAATGTCACCTAGATACTCCAATGTCACCACAAGTATCCGTGAGTTGATTATACGATATGCATCAAACAACTTCAGATTCATAATATTCAATCCAACACAAAGAACTTCAAAGAGTGCCCCAAGATTTCTACCGGAGAAAGTAGGACGAAAACGTGCATCAACCCCTATGCATAGATTACCCCAATGTCACCTCGGGAATCCGCGAGTTGAGTGCCAAAACATACATCAAGTGAATCAATATAATACCCCATTGTCATCACGGGTATTCATATGCAAGACATACATCAAGTGTTCTCAAATCCAACAAAGTATTCAATCCGATAATAGTGAAACTACAAAGGGAAAAACTCAATTCATCACAACAAGGATAGAGAGGGAAGAAACACCATATGATCCAACTATATTAACAAAGCTCGCGATACATCAGGATCATGCCATGTCAGGAACATGAGAGAGAGAGATCAAACACATAGCTACTAGTACATACCCTCAGCCCCGAGGGTGAACTACTCCCTCCTCATCATGGAGACCGCCGGGATGATGAAGATGGCCTCCGGTGATGATTCCCCCCTCCGGCAGGGTGCCGTAAAAGGGATGTAGATTAGATCGTGGAGGTACAGAGGCTTGCGGCGGCGTAAAAACTCATCTAGGTTAACTTTCGGGGGTTTCTGGATATATATGATTTTTTGGCGTTGGAATCATGCAAAGAGGTGCCCCGAAGCTTCCTGGGTCCATTTCCTTCCAGAAAAAATCGTCAAAAAGTTTCGCTGCATTTGGACTTCGTTTGATATGGATTTTCTTCAAAACCAAAAACAAGCAGAAAACAACAACTGGCACTGGGCACTAGGTCAATATGTTAGTCCATAAAAATCATATAAAAACCATATAAAAGTGCACCAAAATCATACAAAACTATAATAAACATGGCATGAATACTGTAACACCCCGATTTTTGGCCCTTTCTTTTTCTTTTGGATTTCTTCGAATTTTATTTGGAATTTCTTTTTCCGTGGCTATGTGGTCTTGAAACCTGGGAAGATCTTCTCTCCTGCCACTTCCAAGTGGCTTGTCACTCTCAACTCCATCTCAAGACCATGTCATTTCCATCTTAGCCCAACCTGAATATTTATTTATTGGGGATATTCCTTTTCCTATTAAAGGAATAACCCTGTTTGCTTTAGGTTGTGAAGCAACCTACATTTCTGTCTTCCATAAAATTCCCACAAAATTCTCATAAATTCTTTGGATCATATCTTCCACAAATATGTCAAAACCCATCCTTGCCTAGTTCAAAAATAATTCAGGAATATTCATTTCCTATTCTGTCCAGCAAGGCACTTTGTGAAGGAAGTGCTATTTATATGTTCTTGATTGACCTAAACATTTTTGTGCACTCTTTCCTATCCAAATAATTGCCACATGCCAAAATTCAACTTCATTTGACTAGTCAATCTTCCTCAGCAAATTTCCAAAGTTTCTGACCAGAGAGAAGCTTTGTGAAGGAAGTACTAGCTAGGCTTATCCAAATGAGTTGAAATTTTGGTAGGTCATCCACATGATCAAATCCTGACTCTCCACCAAATTTCAACTCCATACAATAATCCATGTGAGCATACCCTCAAATCTTGGTTTCTGGTCACAATTTCAGTTTATGAAGCAACTATATTTTATATTGCTTCATAAAATCTGAAATTAATCCAGGACCTAAATATATCTATATCATTTGAGCATGCCAAAACTAACATCATTTTGTGAAGCCATTTTCTCCACAAAATTCCCCCAAGTTTCTGTCCAGTGTAGAGCATTGTGAAGGAAGTACCATTTATAGTTATCCAAATGGGATGCAATTTTTATGGAACCATCATATGCCCGAATGATCATACTCCACAAATTTTCAGCTCAATCCAAGCAACCATGTGAGTGCTACTTCCTGATCTAGCTTCTAGACCAGATTTGGCAGTTGTAAAACAACTATGTTAAATTCTAGACAAAATCTCTTCAAAATCCACAGGATCATAGTCCTTCCTACCCTAAACCCCTGAGACATCCTGGTTAGCTCTTATCCCCTCTAATTCGATCACTATTTCATGCCTAAGTTTGCAACAGCAAACTTCAGTCGATCACTCCCATCAACACACAGTGGATTTCTTCGATCCGTCACCTCAGAGAGCTCCTACTTAGGAAGGAATACACGCTAGACACAGTGTGGGCGGCCCTAAAGTCCCGCGTGCGCCAGTGCACGCGGTGACCACATGGTTTGGCGCGCCAAAAGCGCGCTCTGGGCGCCGGGACCCTTCTGCCGCCGAAACGCCGTCCTCACAACACCGCGGCATGTCCACTGCGTTGCCCTAGCTCTCCGGCATCCACGCGTCCCCTCTGGACCCCTCTCCCCCTCCTCTTTCTTCTCCGGCGAGCCACGCCGCCCCGGGATGCCCGTTGCCATCGTCGCCTTGCCCTTATCCTCTTTCTCCCCCGCAGCATCTCTGCACCGCGTGCACTCCCCCTGGCCTCTCTCCCCCTCCGCGCGTGCGCACGCGCACGCGGTCGCGCCAGAGGCATCGTCCGCGCGTTCGCGGCGGCTTCCGGCTACGGCATCATCGCCGCGGCTATATAAGCTCACCCGAGACCCTCCTCTCCACACCAACCTCTCTCTCTACCTCCTAGCAAACCCCCTGGCCACTCAACCGAGCTCCAGAGCCCCTCCTCGCTCCGCATGGCCGCTGCTCCGCCTCGCTCGAATTCGAGCAATGTCGGCCGTCCCTCCTCCTTCTGACCTCACCAACCTCTTCCCCGAGCTCCCGTGATCCTCCCCATATCCTCGTTTCGTCGCCGGAGTACGCGTGGCCGCGACCCCCAAGATCGGCCGCCGCCCCTGTCCACGGCCACCGTGAGCCGCCGCGGCTCCATCCCTCCTCGGCGTCCGTGCGGTGCGGGGACGGACGCGGCCCTCCTCCCTAGGCTCCCCGGTGCCTCCAGCTTCGCCGGAGGTGGCCGGAGCCGGCCGGGCGAACGCCGGCGACCGCGGTCTCTCTCTGCGTCACGGGCATGCGAGAGAGGAAGAAGATGACCTGTCGGTGGGCCCCACCGCCCCGCGGACCCCACCTGGCAGCCACACTAGCCGTTGACCTCGGGCGCTGACGTGGATAAGTGAAAGCGTAATTCGGGCTTTACATTTTCTGTAGTTGAAAGCGTATTTCCCTGCGGCTTAGAGGTGAAATACGTTTTCTCTGCAGGAAAGCGTATTTCCAGAAATGCATTTTCTCTTTTTTTCAGCAGCCAGCGCCAAAACCGTTAATTTGCGGATGTTCGTCCGTTAGTAGCAGAAAAGCACAGTTTTTAATTCTTTTTCTCCCTAACGAACGAATGGCCGTATCTCCGCGACCGTAACTCCGATTCAGGTGATTCCAAAGCCCACGATCTCAGTTTGCCGAGCCCGTTCCGATGGTATCATTTTCATGAGGTTGTCACACTGTGAAAATGACCATTTTGCCCTTGCCCTTAAAACAGCTCCGCCGAGAGGGAAACTTTTCCGGCGATTCTTTCCGCGAGTTCATCGCACCTCTCCCCGATGGTTCCTCCATCCCCAGGCAAGCCACAAAAACCACTTGCATGATGGTTTCCACTTGAATATTTAATATTTGTTTGTTCATTTAAATGACTTTGTTAATACTTCGAATATGTTTGTGAGTCAATGTCTATGCTTATGCCATGCTCATCTAGTAAGTGAAATAATTGATTACTAATATTATTCTTATCATATTAGTCTTGTAAGGATTTCAGATGCTAGTAATAATGACATGCTCATATGAATTGCTACGGTTTGATATGAAAATACTTGTTATATTCATGATCGTCATTATGCCATGATCATCGGCATCCTATAGACAAAATGAGTTATCATTGTTGATGCTATGTTGTTAAATGGTTATGTTGCCCATCCATGGTTACACTGATATCATGCTCATATGCATTGTTATTTCATCATGTTATTTTATTGTGACTCAGCTCATCACCATTCAAGTTGAACCTGACATTAATCGAACTTGAACAAATCTGTTGGCTGAGTCATGGTGCCAACGAATCGAGCTAACCAGTGCAGCCACACTTGCCTTACGGGGGGGCTTGATTCGGTCTATTGTCATGCCTCTCGCCGGTGCATCCAACTAGGGAAGGTTATGTGCGCGCGCTACCGTGATCAGGTAGGCGGCCATAAGCCTTGTGCCCGAGTTGTTTGTGCGCGGTTGTCCCCGTTTGGGATGAGTTTGTTTTGGTCCACGACGGTGGCAGCCACGAAGGTGGCGGATGTCACGAGTTGACATCGGGGCTACCCAGGACGTAGCCCAAAGGGGAGTTTGTCGGCAGTGGCCGGGAGAGTGTCATGCAATAGATTGGTTTTGTCGGAATGTCGTTGGTCTATCCGAATGGGAATACGAGGCCATGAGTTCCCTGGTGTGGGTACAGTGTACTAACCTCTGCAGAGTGTATAATCTATCGATAGCCGCGTCCTCGGTCATGGACACAGTTTGTAGTAGGTCACACTATGGGTCAACAGAAATAATAACCTGGATAATAACAACCCCGGTTCGATGAGAAAAGAAGTTGGTTGATCTTTATATGGTTATGCGATGATCACAGGTAGATATCAAGCTTCGTGTGGTCATGTGATGATCACGATGGTATAGTTGACACCGAGCTTGGTTGATCCTGAGGTGATCGTGAGATGATCACGATGGTAAGTTTGTGGTTACGAGACAACCTCCGAGCAGAGTAAGTTGGTCCATGAGACCTTAAACGTCGACCCCCTTGCATGCTAGTATTATCATGTTCATATCATGAATTATATGTACATGTCATGCTCATGTTTTTCTAGTAGTATCATGTTCATCCTTGTTAATTAACCTATAATTGCCATGCTGTTGTATGTCTTGATTGCTTTGGTTGCTGTGAGCTTGCGAGTACATTCAAAGTACTCACCTGGCGTGTCATGCCAGCTTGCAGGTCATGCCGTGATTGATTGTTTGTCGAGGATCCCGAGGTTGCGCTCTACGATGCGTCCTAGCCAGAGTCCCTGCGGAGTGGAGTTCATCACCATCGCCGTTGTTCCACTGCTAGAAGTTATTCCGCTACGAGTTGTTCCGCTGCTAGCATAGAGCTGTCTGAGCAGGCGTAGTGTCGCCATGCCCCTGTAACCTTTGTAATATCAGACCCTTGTACCCCATTTATTTGTAATAAAGAGCTGATTTGTTCTATGCCAAGCAGTGCCGTATTCCAGAAGACTTGATCTCTGGGCTGGAATACGGGGTGTTCCGGTCTCTCTGAGCCGGGGTGCCACAAATACTTCATAAATTATAGTTATAGCATCCCCCAGTTTAATTCCTGCTCGTCCTCGAGTAGGTAAATGATAAAAGAAATAATTTATGAAGTGTGAATGCTAGCATAGTGCATAAATTTGATCAATGATAATTTCAATCACTTTTTCTAGCATCAATATATATCATAATCGGTAGCTCATCTCATAAAACTTCTCATGATCAAGTAGCAAGCTATTCACATGTTTAAAGTATAGGCCATAAACTTTCTTGAAAACTAACAAACTATGTTCTCAGTCATCAAACAATTGCAATTCATCTTATTTTCAGGAAGGGTCTATGTAAGAGCTTTGATCTAACAAATTCCACATACTCAACTATCATTTAGTCTTCCATGATTGCTGACACTCAAAGCATATTTTTAGAACAAACCGTTTCAGTCAAACGCATAGGAAGATAGGGGCTTAATGTTTTGCCTCCCAACTTATTTATCTCATGGATAATGTCAACAATAATAACTCATGATCACCTATATTCAACTGGATATATGTGCATGGATCTTTCCCTACCACATAATGCTTGCCAACTAAAGAATAAATAGAGCGGAATAGGGATGAACATTAGTGACTCTTGCATAAAAGTAAATACAGAAAAGTAAAAGATAGGCCCTTCACAAAGGGAAGCAGAGGTTGTCATGCGCTTTTTGTTGTTGGATGCACAAGCCCTTAATGCAAAGTAACGTCACGTTATATTGCCCCTTGTGATAGCAACCTTTATTATGCAGTCCGTCGCTTTTATTTCTTTACCATCACAAGTTCGTACAACGCTTATTTTCCCTTGCAATAAAAGATCATACATATTTTAGGAGCAATTTTTATTGCTTTTTGCACCGATGACAACTTACTTGAAGGATCTTATTCAATCCATAGTTAGATATGGTGGACACTCATGGCAAGAAACTGGGTTTAAGGGTTCTTGGATGCACAAGTAGTATCTCTACTTAGTACGAATTTTTGGCTAGCAAAAGATCCTATGCAAGCACCACATGTTAGAGGATCCATGACAATATAACTTCTATGTGAATATAAACAAACATAACTCATTACGTTGTCTTCCCTGTCCAATGTCAACTAATTGATCAAGCTTGAAAATAATTAATGGGGGCTCACAATCAAAGAAGATGTCCAAGATAGTATATTTATATGTGTAATTTCTCTTCCTTCAAAATTCTTTCATGAATTGTTCAAGTGACCAATGCTATGTTTGTTAACTTTCAATAAATTTTACCACTTATACTTCTTGTATGTGAAGTCACTACTCCCCATGGGACAAGCATATGAAGCATATAAATTTCAAATTTATGATATTCAATTCATTTCAACAATTTACTCATAGGATATAAGTGAAGAACAAGAGTAAATGACAAACTACTCCAAAAAGATATAAGTGAAGACCAAATGAGTAGTTAAGTAAATAATGTGAGGACTCTCTCTCATATAAAGATTTCAGATCTTATTATTTTATTCAAACAGCAAGAAAAACAAAATAAAATGACATTCCAAGAATTGCACATATCATGTGAAGAAGCAAAAACTTAGGCTCAACCAAAACTGACTGACAATTGTTGTTGAAGAAAGGTGGGATGCCTACCGGGGCATCCCCAAGCTTAGATGTTTTAGACTTCTTGAAATATTAATTTGGGATTCCTTGGGCATCCCCAAGCTTGAGGTTTTGTGTCTCCTTAATTCCTCTCATATCATGGTTTCCCTAAATCTTAAAAACTTCATCCACACAAAACTCAACAAGAACTCGTGAGATAAGTTAGTATAAATCAACGCAAAACCTTAACATTATCTACTGTAGCAAATCACAAAAAATTATAATTAAACATTGCATACTAAATGCCTCTTCATATTTAATACTCCTATCCACAAATAGAAACATTAAACACGCAAACATATGCAAACAATGCAACTATAACAGCAATCTGCCAAAACAGAACAGTCTGTAAAAGGGGAATAAGAATCCATACTTTCCTAACTCCAAAAATTCTGAAAAATTACCACGTGACAGAGAACTCATGCATGCTTACTGTGTAAAAATTTCAGATTTTTTTCATGTTCTTATTATTCAGGAATATTCTGGACATAGCAGAAAACTTTCTGTTTTCAAACAGCAACACATGAACTTGCAAACTGAGCATGGTAAAGGCTAAAATTGGCATTTTATTGAACTAAAAGATACAAAACATGATTATTGATAACACCAAGAAAATATCAACAGAAGAAAATGACGCTCCAAGCAAAACTCATATTATGTGACGAATAAAAATATAGCTCCGAGTGAGGTTACCGATAGTGTTGAAGACGAAAGAGGGGATGCCTTCCGGGGCATCCCCAAGCTTAGTTGCTTGGGTGTTCCTTAGATATTACCTTGGGGTGCCTTGGGCATCCCCAAGCTTAGGGTCTTGCCACTCCTTATTCTCCTCATATCGATATCTCACCCAAAACTAGAAAACTTCAATCACACAAAACTTAACGGAACTTGTGAGATAGGTTAGTATGATAAAAAATAAATCATCCACTTAGGTACTGTCAAGACAAGTTTCATAATTTTTCTCACATAATGCCTACTGTATTCTATCATTTCCACAATTTATATTACTCAATATAAGCTATGGAAACACTAAAACAAGCAAACTATGCATCGAAAACAGAATCTGTCAAAAACAGAACAGTGTGTAGTAAGCGATTTAAAAACCATACTTCTGTACCTCGAAAAATTAGGACAACGTAAACAATTTGTAACCCAATAGTGTGTAAAAATTTCAAAAAAATTTCACGCTCCAGTACGGAATAGAAATTCCAACACTGGACGCAAAGGTTTCTGTTTTTGCACAGAATCAAATCAACAAGCATCCACACTATCCCAAAGGCTTTACTTGGCACATTATTGAAAGAAAACATAAGAAACATGATTACTACAGTAGCTTAATCATGTGAACACAATAAAAACAGTAGGTATAAACATTGGGTTGTCTCCCAACAAGTGCTTTTCTTCAATGCCTTTTAGCTAGGCATGATGATTTTAATGATGCTCGCATAAAAGTGAAGATTTCAAACATAAAGAGAGCATCATAAAACATAAGGAAAGCACATTTAAGCCTAACCCACTTCCTATGCATAGGGATTTTGTGAGCAAATAGTTTATAGGAGCAAGAATCAACTAGCATAGGAAGGCAAAACAAGCATGACTTCAAAACTTTCAACACATAGAGAGGAAACTTGATATTATTGAGATATGTAGAAGCATATGTTCCTCTCTCATAATAATTTTCAGTAGCATCATGAATGAATTAAACAATATAACTATCACATAAAGCATTGTGACGCCCCTGCTTGACACGTGCACTAATCATACACGCAAACGTGCACGCTCGAGATCAGATACTCACGGGAAGATATCACAACACAACTCTAAACTCAAATTTAAACATAAATCATCATATTACAAACCAGGGGGTCACGAGGACCCGAATACATAAGTCATACAAACCATAATATCTGAGTACAGACATAGTTAGTCAAGTTTTGCCTTAAGAAGGCTAGCACAAACAACGACATACGATCAAAAAGGCGCAGGCCTCCTGCCTGGGAGCCTCCGAACTACTCCTGGTCGGCTGGCTCAACCCAGTAGTACGTGCCTCCAGGACTCTCCTGGAAGTAGTCTCCTGTGGTGGCGTCTGGCTCCTGGGCTCCGTCATCTGGTCGCAAGTATCGGGTATGGGGAAAAGAATAGCAAAGCAACCGTGAGTACTCATCCAAAGTACTCGCAAGACTGACATCAGAACTATGCTAAATGCATTGTATCAAAGGAGTCGGGCTATATCTCTGGACTGAACTGCAGAATGCTGGAATAAAGGGGGAGAAGCCTAGCCTATCAAAGACAAGCATCTTGAAGCAATCTTGCAGCATCAGAAGAGAGTAGAGCAAGATAATATATATCAAACATAGTTTAGTAACTCCCAGAGATCCTTTCTCGACTACCCTGCGAGAAAGTGATCCCAAGAGCAGTAGTAGCAGTTTAATAATATGACAGTATCCACTACAGGAATCAGGCACTTTGCCATCTGCCATGGCAGATGGCAAAGGCATGGTCGGCGGATGGCAAAGGCTTTGCCATCTGCCAGCAGACGGCAAACAGTTTGGCTGAAACCCAGCCGGGAAAGGCTACTTTGCCGTCTGCTGGCAGATGGCAAAGAGCCTGCAGCCTTTGCCATCAGCTGGCAGATGGCAAAGCCTCTGAACGGGTTAGCCACGTTAGAAGGCTAACGGCGTGCTTTGCCGTCTACCAGCAGATGGCAAAGATTCTGTCCTTTGCCATCTGCTGGCAGATGGCAAAGAGACCAAATAGGCCCTTCCCCGTTCGGACAGGTAGCTGACACGTGGCCTCTTTGCCATCTGCCAGCAGATGGCAAAGGCTAGAATCTTTGCCATCTGCTGGCTGATGGCAAAGGCTACAGGCTCTTTGCCATCTGCCAGCAGATGGCAAAGATTCTGCAGCCTTTGCCATCTGCTGGCAGATGGCAAAGAGACCAAATAGGCCCTTCCCAGTTTGTGCAGGTAGCTGACACGTGGCCTCTTTGCCATCTGCCAGCAGATGGCAAAGTGCCTATATTGCCCCATTTAATTTTGTTTTTTCTTATATCAATTCATCTTCACAGAAAATCAAACACACACACACACACATATATATATATATATAACCAATATAGAATATTCAACACATATTACCAATAGTCATGAACACATATATATCCAACACATATCCATGAACACATCCAGCACATGTTACCAATAGTAGCAAGTTTCATCCATACATATACATAGTTTCATCAATATTACACAGTTTCATCCATAGGTAGCAAGTTTCACAAAGTCAAAACAAAAACTAAAGACAAGCACTCCATCAACCCAAGCTTCCGTGATCTGAAGCACATCTGCAAAATGGGAAAGAAGAAAGTTAGAAGAAGAAGACTAGAAGAAGAAGATTATTATGATGCAACTAAAATGTGAAGATTATTATGATGCAACTTATATCTGTAAAATAGGTCATTTTGGAGCTAAGTATGGTTATTATGTCATTTTTGAGCTAGCTAAGCATACTAAGTCATTTTGGTGTAAAAAATGCTAAGTAAGGTCATTTTGGAGCTAAGTAAGGTTATTATGTCATTTTGGAGCTAGCTAAGCATATGAAGTCATTTAGGAGCTAAAATTATGTCATTTCTGCTGTACAACTAGTATCATGTGGTTTTCGGAAAAGCAAAACTGTGGTACATATAACAGCCACTGAAAATTGTAACAAACATCATCAAGACTGTAATACAAGGATCCGGTAGTTTGGTTTCACAACAAGAAAGTAGGCAGGCTATAGCAGAGCATGGACAACTTATGTAACCAATTTTAACACAAGACAAGATAGATTAGCCCTTGCACCATGAGTAATCTAGTTCAAACCTGCTCATGTGGATGAACACATGTATCTAATTCACATAGATGAACATCCAGTGAAAGCAAACAACAAGTAGGTAGCTTCTAATTCTGCAATACTAACCCCTAACATTATATCGATGGGTTTTGTTTTGTAAAACAGAGTTTTTACACAACTCGGGAGCTATCCCAAATTGTGCGGCATCCCTTGAACTCAGAATAACATATGCAAGACATATTTCCCAGGATCTTCGCCCTTGGAGCCTTGGAAACTGTGAACCGGATCATCAGTAAGCAATATATGTAAGATAATAAAAACTAAGGTTTATTTCATTTACAAACAAGCTAAACTGCACTGTGACTTAGAATTGGTACCACGTGTCGTGCGGGTATGGGTCAGTTTAGAAAAGCAGACATATTTATCATGCCCCAAAAGGTCACAAGTTTAAACCAGACAAATTAATTCACCTTTGCATATGGCAAATTATAATTAGCCCACGGAGCAGGCAAACACTGAAATGGCGTGAAAATTAAATGGCGACTTTGTTTCCAAAACATGTACCTTGACAGTAACCTTGCTCTTCACTTGGTTTTCCAATGCCTCCCTCATAGACTGCACACACAAGAAACGCAGACAAATAATAAATTTGATCATCCACAAGATAAGGAGAATTATGTTCCAGTCTGAAGGGGAACAAGGCCATAACCAAAGGAAGAAGCGATTCATATCATAGCAGAGCACCTTGTCGAATTGGACGAGCACTTGGATGGCCATCTCGGGTCTGAGGGCGCCGCTGGAGACCATCTTGTCGAGCATCTCAGTGTGGCACATGCCGACGATGGACCTCCTATACAGCTCGAAGGTGGCCATCACCTGCGCCAAACAAGCACACATTCGTCAGATATTAGCTGCAAGCTAGATAGGATCCATGCATGCCATATATAGTCTAAGACTAGTGTATATAACAACAACCAGCCTTCGTTCATTCATGACACTAGATGACTCGTTGCGCCAATGGCGCAAAGGGCGAGAGGAAGCCAAGTATTGTGAGAATATTTAGACACCGCGAAAACCAAATGTGGCCAACACAACCAACTTAATTTGGAAAAAGCAAACCAGTTTATTAGAACCAAACTTCTACAGTTATACAACTGAACACCTATAAACTGGTTTATCTTGAACTGAACAGCAAATTTTACCTAAAGCTAGAAAAGAAAACTCAACGATGCTTTCTTCTCGTTCTTTTTTATATCTATTACCGCCGCTTCCCTTTATAGGTAAATGAAGATCAGTCCTCAATCGACAGTGCATAAGAAAAGAAAACACAAAATTTTGCAGCAGAGCATGACGGCGGCCTCAATCGACAGCTTGACATATGCCCACACCTAGAGAATTTTTTTGTTTCAAATGTTAGAACCAAGGTCTCCTCCAACTCAGTAAAAACATTTGATAAGTAATTTGGATGCAAAGAAATTTTAATAACTAAACTGAATCCCTTTGGCAGCGGTACATACTCGATATGGGCCTTTGCATCTTGTCAGATTTTGGCTGATTCTTCCATTTTCTTCCTGCGCGTTTGTGATGCACTCGGCGCAATCGGAAGACCGCTTGTGATGCGGACAGAACATATGAAAGCTTAGAAAATTCCTGCAAGAAAAAACGGAGATCAAATTCTTCCTTTCATTCATTTTTCTCGAAGTGGGTCTGAACCGCTAAGCAAATTCAAACTCCAGTAGTCAATATTAGGCTCTAGGAATTAACATAACCTCGTATTAGCTCAATTACCTCACACAGACATTCAAAGTAATTACCAGGAAACGGAAGAACATATTAGGCTCTAGGAATTAACATAACCTCCGTTGCTTTGTTCCTAGTTTCTTACGCACTCAATTCTGAAACAGGAAAACATAACCTTCAGTGGCAAACAAATAGAATTTGAAAACTGTGTATATATACAGAGAAAAGAAAAATAAGAATGCAATTGATAAGTAGAATCAGTTACCTAGTTGCTGAAGGTGCGGCACCCGTGCTTGCCAGATTCGTCGCCGGGCCTGTGGTTTTGGGAGGAAAGTGGTGACCGTAATGCCGGAGTAGCCGAGCCGCCTGCGGTTGCTTCCTGGTGGGTGGGGTCTGCTGCCAAATGAATCATCGAGCACTAACCAAGGAGGCCAAATAAGCAAGCATTTGCATGCTACGGAGTTGTGTACTGTGTTGAGTACCTCCATATGTGCAAACAAAGCAAACTGGACCAATATAACCTTGACAAACATGATACATGATGCAGGGAGGAGCGTGTATCGTTTCCACCAGAACAATGGAGCTTAAAAATGGTAAAAATTAGATGAAAATGCTGATAAGTTGACACTTAATAGAATCATGGAATTTTCTTTCCAATTTATATCATTGTAAATGCTACAATCGTCAATGGAGTATGCACTTCTAAAAATGAAGTTGACAATTAAAGCACGCATCAATGGCCTCGGTCCAAAAATACTGCCTACGCCTAACATGTTACAGAACATAAAACTAACACATACACCTAATTAAGTGGACACCTAGTCATAGTAGCTCATGTGTTTTTTAAGCTCAGGCCTGGAGGAACAAGGCATCCACTTTAATAGTAAACCACATTGTTTATTTTTTCAAAACATGAGTGCTGCTCATATGAAGTAGCATGTATGTGCCACAGTAATTCAGTGTTCAGTTAGTCGAAGGAGAGAGAAGTTCAGTGTAAATACAAATAGAATCCTATCGGTTCTCAATCTTCTGGAGAAAATGATGTTGGCAGGTTGCTCCCAACATCATTATACCGATGATGTTCTCTATAAGACCTCAACCATCGAGCAAGATTAGAACATGTTGATATTTGGATTTTTCTTTATAAAAATTCTTTGAGACCCCACACATTCCAATTCCCATGAATCATTCAAGTAATCTCTGACCGATAAAATTGCAAACGTTGAGATTAAAAACAAAAACAGTAGAGCAAGGCATTAGGTTGCAAAACTTAATAACGAAATAGCATACAAATCACGACACCTGCAGGGTGGAGTAGGAGCTCACCTGGAGCTTAGGTGCTTTGCCACCCATCTACGCTCTGAATAAAAAGGATGGCAATGAGCAAGGGGAGGGTCGAGAGGGTGAGGAGAAGCAAAGGAGAAACAGATGAGCACGCGCAAGGAGTCAGACATGCTGCAAATTCCTGCACAAAAGGCGACCCTCTACTCAGTTTCTATAAATTCAGGTTCTGAATAGAGTTAATACACAAACCAACTGAGACCATCAGTTTCAAGCTTACTCGAAATAAGAAAAAGGCACGTGAATAATATCTCTTACAATATATCTATATTAGTCAGATCCATCGATTGATCAAAAATGGAATCATGATGTTTCAGTTAATATATCGGTAGAAACATTATTTTTTGGGTGTGCTCTGTAGGCAAAGGATACGCAACATACGTGTCCTCTGAAGCTAATATGAAATCATCTGGAGTAATAGGCAATCATACCATAACCGGATTAATAAATTATGAAGAAAGTTGACAAAATCTGTGAATAAGTATTACTGTTGCACCTCCTGCGGACTCGCCATGGCCATGGCCATGGCCATGGGTGGATGCGCCGTCGAGGGGCGTTCCTCCATGGACGGCGACCGGGGAGGGGAGGAGAGGAGTTGAAGAGGACGGCGGAGCAGGCGGCCGGCAGCGTCGGGGACTAAGAGGAACGGGCGGCGGCGCGTGAGGAGAAGCTGGTCGTGGCGGCGGTGCCTGAGAAGCTGGTCGGGGCGGCAGTGTCGGTGACCTCTGGCCGGGAAGAGACGTTCCCGGCGTTCTCCTCCTCCTCGCCGAGCACCTTGCCGTCGGAGAAGGACCGGCGACCTCAACCCTAGCTGACGGGGGACGGGGGGCGGCGGCGGCCAGGCATCCTCAGGGGGAGGAACAGCGCGACGGGGGCGGGAGTTCTGGAGGAGGGGGGCGGCGCGGCGGCCGGCGGGTGGGTGGAGACGGCGGGGCGGGCACAGAGGCGGCGGCGGACGGAATGGGGGATTTGGGAGATTTCGCGGGAGGGGTGGGGGTGGGGGGGGGCACTGAGCGAGCGATTCCGGAGGACTTTGGATTTTGGCTGCGCGCGTGATTTTTGCCAAGTCCCGCGCCTTTTGTTCGCTATGAGTGAAAAACGTTAGCCGACTGTTAAATATTAGTAATACACGGTTTACATTTTTATTTTATACATGACTGTTTGTATTTTCCTTTTATTTTTTAATGTTTTATTTTAGAAAAAACTGTTGGAATGGTCAGTTTTTCTAAAAAACGGTCAGACCGGTTGGTTTTTCTAAAAACCAGTCGACCTCTGTTTTATCCACACACAAACCCTAGCGGGCGCCGGCACACCCCTCCGCTACCACATTTGTCTGGTGCTGCGCCGCGGCGACGCCGTCCCTCCCTCACCGCAGCAATTCTGTCATGTGCTCTTTCGACCCTCCCCGCATTTTTCTGACCCGCCTACAATATTTGAGACATTTATTGCACTTCTAGGGTTTCAGCATCGGAAATTGCAGATCTGCAAGGCGACACATGAAATTATGCCCAAAAGCAGCATGAAAAATCCTATGTGATGTATTTCTGACATGGGTATGCCCTGTGCAGGCGTGGGAGGGGCAGGCCCAACCATCGGGGTTGTGCAATTACCTCGATGACATGCCTCATCCAACCGTTTGAATCCTCGAAAATGGTACGATGCCGTAAATCCTTGGGATCAGGCACAGCGTCATCACACGGCCCCTGTAGGGTGTGGTAAAAGTTTGGGCGCGTTCTGAGTAGGCCTCACCTGAGGCCGCTTGTAAACCGCACCATCTTCGAGGGCCGGCGGAGAAGGGGGCTCGATGTCAAGCTTGGGGGTGCGAGGCGGAGAAGCTCCGAATCTGGCGGTCGGCGGCGCGAGGAGGAGCCGGGGCTGGGGCGCCGCGGCCTGGCTCGGTGAAGGGGCTGGCGGCGGTGCTGGGGCGCCGCGTCCTGGCTCGGTGGAGGGGCGGGCGCAGGGGCGGGCTGCGGTGGCGGGGAGGGGCGGGGGAGGGGCGGGCTACGGTGGCGGGGAGGGGCGGGCTGGCGGCGGTGCTGGGCGGCGGCGGGAACGCGGGGCTGGGGCGGCGGGTGCGGTGGTGGGTGGGTGAGGTGGGGGGAGAGAGAGAGGGGTGGGGCCGGGCTGGGAGAGAGGGGGGAGGAGATAGCCCCACCTCTTTGCCATCAGCCAACGCAGTCCACCGGAGGAGAAGGAAAGGGATGCCCGACAGCGAGCTTGGGCCGGGGAGCCGCCAGCAGAGGAGGGAGAGGGAGAGGGCGGCCGGAGGGGAGGAGACCGAGGGGTGAGGCGAGGGAGGAAGGAGAGGGCCGACCTGGCCGCCGGAGGCTGGGCTGAATCGGTGGCGGGGAGGGGCGGGGGAGGGGCGGGCTACGGTGGCGGGGGAGGGGCGGGGAAGGGGCGGGCTGCGGTGGCGGGGGAGGGGCTGGCGGCGGTGCTGGGCGGTGGCGGGGGAGGGGTGGGCTGCGGTGGCGGGGGAGGGGCGGGCTGCGGTGGCGGGGGAGTGGCGGGGGAGGGGCGGGCTGCGGTGGCGGGGGAGGGGCTGGCGGCTGTGCTGGGCGGTGGCGGGGACGGCGGGGCTGGGGTGGTGAATGGGTGAGGTGTGGGGAGAGAGAGGGGTGGGGCCGGGCTGGGAGAGAGGGGAGATAGCCCCACCTCTTTGCCATCAGCCAGCAGATGGCAAAGAACTTTGCCATCTGCTGGCTGATGGCAAAGAGGTGGGGCTTTGCCATCTGCTGGCTGAAGGCAAAGAGGTGGGGCTTTGCCATCTGCTGGCTGATGGCAAAGAGGTGGGCCTAGTGCGCCGTTACCACACCGTCGTCCGCTGGACCCCACCAACCTCTTTGCCGTCTGCAGGCAGACGGCAAAGATTCTTTGCCATCTGCTGGCAGATGGCAAAGAATTGGCTGATGGCAACCAGGTTCTTTGCCATCTGTCAGTTCTTTGCCATCTGTTTTTTGTAAGCAGATGGCAAAGACGTTCTTTGCCATCCGCTGGCAGACGGCAAAGATCTGACTGATGGCAAATTCCCTGTTTCCAGTAGTGATCCATTTATAGTTGTAGCAGATCAAGATACAACTCTGAGCGTCATGTTACCGTGGACACGGTTATTCGAATAGATAACTTCCCTGCAGGGGTGCACTATTGTTACCCAGCATGCTCGATTACATCTGGCCGGACACACTTGCTGGGTAATACCCGGCCTCGGGTAATCGACACGAAGCAGCGTCCTACCTAAGCTCAGCAGAGAGGTCAACACGCCAGTCTAAATCCGAAGCACGAAGGGGTCTTGGGCCATCGCCCTTCACACTCCTGCACGTTGCGTGACTGGCCGGGGCCCAAGCGCGACACTGAATACACCAGTGACGTAACCAGCTCACCCCAACAATCAGCCCGCATCTCTGAGCTGTGACATCTGAAGAGCTTTCGGGAGAAACGTACGACGTAGAGGGGCCCATACCCATTATCCTACGTGGTGGTAGTGTGTTTAGGGCCAACGACCCACTCAGATCAAATACGCAAATCCGTTAATCATGTTTAGTAACTCGCAGAGTCGTACAGGGTTCCTGCCGCTCTGACTTGGTAAGGCATGACGCGCGGGTACTCTTGGAGCCGAACCATCTTTAATGATATTCACTCGTGGGCACCCTTGGGGTCAGCCCGACTTTAACAGTTTAAGAGTTGCAGTAATGTAATCATTTCCGTGATCCTCACCCAGAGTGATCACGACCCGGTATCAAGCATGGCATACGGACAAGGGTGATGGCCACCGATGAAGAAGTAGCACAGCTAACTAAGTATTGTGGGACAACAGGTGGGGTATCAATAACAGACTACAAGATCGGGCTATGCATCGGAATAGGTGCTATCGGAACAGTAGCAGGGGCAATTCTAATGCAAGAATAAGAGAGAAGGTAGTGGGTGATATCTGATGATCAAGGGGGTTTTGCTTGCCTGGAAGCTCAGCTGAAGGGGTCTGGTCGTCGGCGACGTCGTCGTACACTGCAGTGTCGTCGGTAGCCTCGGGCGCTATCGGGAGAGGAGGGGGATGAAATAATAAATACACGGCAATAATGCAATAGGGATGCATGACATGTCTAAATGATATGCAGAGGTGTTTTACTGCCTATCTAAATGATTTAGCTAATTTAGGAATTTATTTGGATTTATTTTATTAAAGTCATGTACTATTCATATACCGGATACGGGCAAAATGTCCCATGTTTGGTATGTTAGATGGGTGTGGCAGACATGTAAATAAGTTATTCAGATTCTACACATTTTTTGATCATTTTTCATATATAAATTATTTTCATCCGAGTTACGGTTTAAAAGATATGATTTTCTAAAGTTTTTATTATTTTTTGGAATTATTTAAATTATTTAAATCCGAATTATCCAGAATAGTAAAAGGTGACCTCAGCATGACGTAGGAGTGACGTCAGCGGTCAACAGTGCGGTTGAATAGTCAAACCTGACCAGTGGGTCCCACTGGTCAGTGACTGGACTAATTAAACAGAGTTTAAATTATCTAATTAACCTATTTAACTGGTGGGCCCGCAATGTCATTGACTAATTAACTAACTAATTTTAATTAACCTTTTAATTATCATTTTACTTATTTTTTAAAATTCGTTTAATCGGGGTGGGGCCCGCGTGTCAGTGACACAGGGCAGCCACGTCAGCGACTGACCGGGTCAACAGGGCCCGCGGCTCCACCAATCAGTGGCACAGGGGGTGGGCCCCAGCGGCCACGTCGGCGCCGACCACCGGAGTCGCGCCGGAGCGCTCTCCGGCGAGCCCGAGACGGCGGCAATTCCGTCGAGCTCGGGTTTCTCCTGTGGTGCATCAAATCGAGCGTTCTCGGGCTCGTTCGAACGAGAAGGAGACCGCTTCGATCTAGCCTATCGGCGCGAGGTGGGACGGCCGAAGTAGAGTGCTACGACGGCGACGGCGGACGGTGGCTACGGGCGGTGGTCGGGATGGGTGTTACAGTGCGCGCGTGATCGTAACAAATGGCTAGGCGAGGACTACGCAGTGCGGCGAGTCGAATGGACACATGTGCATGACCAAATGGTCGCCGGATGGTCGCCGGCGACGAGGTCAGGCGGTGGCGCGTTCGGGCATCAGTGGGATCGGGCGGCAGAGGACGAATCCAACGGCGAGAGGAGAGGGGGGAGGTAGAGATCCTCACGAGGAGCCGGTAGAGGAAGGCAGCGGGCTCGGCGGAGGCTCGACGGCGACGTATTTGACGGCGATGAGTGGCGGGTCCGAGGAAGAAGACGACGCCAGGGAGGACGATGCAGCGGCGTTGAGCTCCAACGAGCGGCCTCGGACGGCGTAGTCGAGGACGGCGGCGACGATCGGCTAGTCGGAGAAATGATTGGGGCTCGGTAGTCGCGGCATCGAGCAGCGATGGCGGAGGAGCTCGCGGGTGAGGAGGGAGAGAGCGAACAGGCGAGGGGGAAAATATCTCGGGCGGTCTAGGGTTTCCAGGGGGCTGTTCTTATCCACCTCAATCCCCTGTAGCGACGCGGGCGATGGGGAGGGTGCGGCTGCGGCGGCTGCCGGCGACGTGCGGTCGGGCGCGCGGGCGACCACGCATGAACAGGGGAAGGGGAAGGCGACCGAGCGGTGCGGGCTGGGCCAGCTGGTCTGACTAGAGCCCAGCCGCGCGGGCCTTTTCTATTTTCTTATTTTCCTTTTTCTTTTTTCTATTTTCTTCTCTGTTTAGAAATTAGTTTAGCCATAATGTTAGGTTTGTAAAATATGTGACTTTGCCCAATAAATAGTATTAGTACTACCAGAAAATGGTTTGGTGATCAAATGATTTCATTTGATTTTTAATTAAATAAAAAGGTATTAAAAGTTGCTGGTCTGGTACTGTTTTGATGATGTAAGGCTCATTTAGCTAATTCAAATAATGTTGGTTGTATTTTTATAATAGCCTCTGGATTATTTACAATATTATGAACATTTTAGTTTTCACATTTGAACAACTTTTATTTTCACTTTATATTTGAATTTCAATTTGATTAGGATTTTGATATGAGATATGATGCAAATGATTGATCAAGCACTCTTAATCATGATGACATGGCATTATCAACAGGTGATTACTGTAGCTATTACATGGGGATGTTACAATTCTCCTCCTCTAACAAAAATTCTCGTCCCGAGAATTAAGAGGTAGGCTGAAAGAGAGAGGGGTATTCTTCACGAAGATGATCTTCGCGTTCCCAGGTGGCTTCATCTTCAGAATGATTCGAGCACTGAACTTTAAGGAACTTGGTTGACTTTTGACGGGTTCGAAGCTCATCTTGATCAAGAATGCGGATCGGATACTCTTGATAAGAAAGATCCTCTTGCAGTTCGAGCACTTCATGATCCACTGCTCGGATAGGATCCTTGAAGCAGCGTCGGAGTTGTGATACATGAAAGACATCATGCACTTGAGAAAGATTCGGCGGCAATTCCAATTGATATGCCACTTCTCCTCGACGGGCGAGAATACGGAACGGGCCAATGTAGCGAGGAGCTAACTAGCCCTTGATTCCAAATCAGTGAGTGCCTTTCATCGGAGTGACGCGAACGTAAGCTTGCTCGCCAGGTTGATAGACCATTACCTGGTATTTTCGATCATAGTTGCTCTTCTGACGAGACTGAGTAGTTTTCAAATGCTCACGGACAATGCGGACTTGTTCTTTAGCTTGCTGAAGAATGTCCGATCCAACGAGTGATCGTTCCCCAGATTCTGACCAATTCAGAGGGGTTCGACACTTACGTCCATATAGAACTTCAAAGGGTGCCATCTTCAAACTAGCTTGATAGTTATTGTTGTAAGAGAACTCGGCATACGGGAGAGATTCTTCCCATTTCTTACCGAATGAGATGACACAAGCTCGAAGCATATCTTCAAGCACTTGATTGACTCGTTCAACTTGTCCCTAAGACTGGGGGTGAAAAGTGGTGCTGAAGGACAGATGAGTTCCCATAGCTTCTTGGAAACTGTTCCAAAACCTGGAGGTAAAGAGGCTGCCACGATCTGAACTGATTTCCAACGGAACACCGTGGACTGACACAATTCTGGAAACATACAAGTCTGCTAACTGACTAGCAGTGATTTCTCCTTAACTGGCAGAAAGTGAGCAACTTTGGAGAATCGGTCAATTACGACAAAGATAGCACCATGACCTTTCTGCGATCTGGGAAAACAAGTAATGAAGTCCATTTCCACTTTGTCCCATTTCCATTCAGGAATATCAAGTGGTTGTAGAAGTCCAGCAGGCCTTTGATGTTCTGCTTTGATACGACGGCAAACGTCACACTCAGCTACATAGCGAGCAATGTCTCGCTTCATATCAGGCCACCAGTACCGCTGACGAAGGTCTTGGTACATCTTGGTGCTGCCAGGGTGGATTGAAAGACGTGTATCATGAGCTTCCTTCATGACACGCGGTGTCAGATTCAGGTGTCCCAATCTAGGAACCACTAAGCGGTTTTTGAAGAACAAGGCGCCATCAGCAGTAATAGTGAAGAATAAGGGCTTTCCTCTTTTGATATCCCGCATAATTTTCTCGACCTCAGAGTCAGCTTTCTGTATATGCTTGATGAGGTCATCGAGATCTGGTGCAATGACCAGGGTATTGAGATAACCATGTGGAACAATATGAAGGTTCAACTTGCGGAGCTCTTCATAGAGATGAGGCTGTGCTTGCTGAACCATGTGGTTGTTGCAATACGACTTATGACTCAAAGCATCGGCCATTGCATTAGCCTTGCCTGGGGTATAAGAAATATCCATGTCATAATCGGCTATTGTCTCGAGCCATCTCTGTTGATGAAGGTTCAAGTCTGGTTGAGTATACAGATACTTCAGACTTTGGTGGTCCGTGTATATCTCGCAACGATTACCGAGAAGGTAATGTCGCCACAGCTTCAGAGCATAGATAACTGCTGCTAACTCGAGATCATGCGTTGGATACTTATCTTCGTGATGACGCAATTGACGAGAGCCATAAGCGATCACTTTACGCTCTTGCATTAGGACACAGCCTGATCCTTGACGGGATGCGTCGCAGTATATCACAAAGTCGTTGAGTGAATCAGGGGGAGCTAGCACTGGGGCAGATGTCAACTTATCTTTGAGTGTTTGGAAACTTTCCTGACATTACTCTGTCCACTCAAACTTAACGCCTTTGTGAAGCAGATCAGTTAGTGGTTTAGCAATCTTGGAGAAGTTCTCGCCAAAACGTCGGCAATAACAAGCAAGACCGAGAAAACTTCTGACTTTCTTGACATTCTTCGGAGGAGTCCAGTCAAGAATAGCCTGAACTCGTTCTGGGTTAACGGCAATGTTAGCAGGGTTTTTCTGACTGTGTTGTACACCGAGGTGTTTACATAAGCAGGAACAAGGTATAGTCAAAACATGAAAGGTTAAACAGACCAATGGAAAGGAAAATGTGATAAAGAGACAAGGTATAGTCAAAACATGACCAAGTCTGTAAGTCTGTATTGGAAGGAGGGCAAGGATGGCATTGCCGTTATCAGAGTGTCAAATGACAGTGATTGAATCATGTTTCAGGTATGCAAGAAACAACTGCAGACATTCCGGTCTCCGGGTGGAGGTGATCACGAGATCCTAGAGTCCGAGTTAGTAAAATCATTTAACCCGAAAGGAAGAGAGATTCAGAGTCCCAGAGTAAGGAAGAGGAATAAAAGATCCTAATCCCATCCATGTGCATCGTGGGCCCGTAAGCCACACAGCACTGTTAGTAAAATAGTTTTTCAACGTCTAGACTCAACTTCGACCAAGGAATCGGAGGGGGCTTCCTACAGGCAGTCGGCTCTGATACCAACTTGTGACACCCCTGCTCGACACGTGCACTAATCATACACGCAAACGTGCACGCTCGAGATCAGAGACTCACGGGAAGATATCACAACACAACTCTAAACTCAAATTTAAACATAAATCATCATATTACAAACCAGGGGGTAATGAGGACCCGAATACATAAGTCATACAAACCATAATATCTGAGTACAGACATAGTTAGTCAAGTTTTGCCTTAAGAAGGCTAGCACAAACAACGACATACGATCGAAAAGGCGCAGGCCTCCTGCCTGGGAGCCTCCGAACTACTCCAGGTCGGCTGGCTCAACCCAGTAGTACGTGCCTCCGGGACTCTCCTGGAAGTAGTCTCCTATGGTGGCGTCTGGCTCCTGGGCTCCGTCATCTGGTTGCAAGTATCGGGTATGAGGAAAAGAATAGCAAAGCAACCATGAGTACTCATCCAAAGTACTCACAAGACTGACATCAGAACTATGCTAAATGCATTGTATCAAACGAGTGGGGCTGTATCTCTGGACTGAACTGCAGAATGCTGGAATAAAGGGGGAGAAGCCTAGCCTATCGAAGACTAGCATCTTGAAGCAATCTTGCAGCATCAGAAGAGAGTAGAGCAAGATAATATATATCAAACAAAGTTTAGTAACTCCCAGAGATCCTTTCTCGACTACCCTGCGAGAAAGTGATCCCAAGAGCAGTAGTAGCAGTTTAATAATATGACAGTATCCATTTATAGTTGTAGCAGATCAAGATACAACTCTGAGCGTCCTGTTACCGTGGACACGGCTATTCGAATAGATAACTTCCCTGCAGGGGTGCACTACTGTTACATCTGGCCGGACACACTTGCTGGGTAGTACCCGGCCTCGGGTAATCGACATGAAGCAGCGTCCTACCTAAGCTCAGCAGAGAGGTCAACACACCGGTCTAAATCCTAAGCACGAACGGGTCTTGGGCCATCGCCCTTCGCACTCCTGCACGTTGCGTGACTGGACGGGGCCCAAGTGCGACACTGAATACACCAGTGACGTAACCAGCTCACCCCAACAATCAGCCCGCATCTCTAAGCTGTGACATCTGAAGAGCTTTCGGGAGAAACGTACGACGTAGAGGGGCCCATACCCATTATCCTACGTGGTGGTAGTGTGTTTAGGGCCAACGACCCACTCAGATCAAATACGCAAATCCGTTAATCATGTTTAGTAACTCGCAGAGTCGTACAGGGTTCCTGCCGCTCTGACTTGGTAAGGCATGACGCGCGGGTACTCTTGGAGCCGACCCATCTTTAATGATATTCACTCGCGGGCACCCTTGGGGTCAGCCCGACTTTAACAGTTTAAGCGTTGCAGTAATGTAATCATTTCCGTGATCCTCACCCAGAGTGATCACGGCCCGGTATCAAGCATGGCATACGGACAAGGGTGATGGCCACCGATGAAGAAGTAGCACAGCTAACTAAGTATTGTGGGACAACAGGTGGGGTATCAATAACAGACTACAAAATCAGGCTATGCATCGGAATAGGTGCTATCGGAACAGTAGCAGGGGCAATTCTAATGCAAGAAGAAGAGAGAAGGGAGTGGGCGATATCTAATGATCAAGGGGGTTTTGCTTGCCTAGAAGCTCAGCTGAAGGGGTCTGGTCGTCGGCGACGTCGTCGTACACTGCAGTGTCGTCGGCAGCCTCGGGGGCTATCGGGAGAGGAGGGGGAAGAAACAATAAATACACGGCAATAATGCAACAGGGATGCATGACATGTCTAAATGATATGCAGAGGTGTTTTACTGCCTATCAAAATGATTTAGCTAATTTAGGAATTTATTTAATATTTATTTTATTAAAGTCATGCACAATTCATATACCGGATACGGGCAAAATGTCCCATATTCGGTATGTTAGAGGGGTGTGGCAGACATGTGGATAGGTTATTTAGATTCTACACATTTTTCTGATAATTTTTCATATATAAATTATTTTCATCCGAGTTACGGTTTAAAAGATATGATTTTCTAAAGTTTTTATTAATTTCTGGAATTATTTAAATTATTTAAATCCGAATTATCCAGAATAGTAAAAGGTGACGCCAGCATGACGTAGGAGTGACGTCAGCGGTCAACAGTGCTGTTGAATAGTCAAACCTGACCAGTGGGTCCCGCTGGTCAGTGACTGGACTAATTAAACAAAGTTTAAATTAACTAATTAACGTATTTAACTGGTGGGCCCGCAATGTCATTGACTAATTAACTAACTAATTTTAATTAACCATTTAATTATCATTTTACTTATTTTTTAAAATTCGTTTAATCGGGGTGGGCCCCACGTGTCAGTGACACAGGGCAGCCATGTCAGCGGCTGACCGGGTCAACTGGGCCCGCGGCCCCACCAGTCAGTGGCACAGGGGGTGCGCCCCAGCGGCCACGTCGGCGCCGGCCACCGGAGTCGCGCCGGAGCGCTCTCCGGCGAGCTCGAGATGGTGGCAACTCCGGCGAGCTCGGGGTTCTCCTGTGGTGCATCAAATCGAGCGTTCTCGGGCTCGTTCGAACGAGAAGGAGATGCCGCGTCGATCTAGCATATCGGCGCGAGGTGGGGCTGCTGGAGACGAGTACTACGATGGCGACGGCGGACGGCGGCTACGGGCGGTGGTCGGGTTGGGTGTTACGGTGCGCGCGCGATCGAAACAAATGGCTAGGCGAGGACTACGCAGTGCGGCGAGTTGAATGGACACATGTGCGTGACCAAATGGTCGCCGGATGGTCGCTGGCGACGAGGTCAGGCGGTGGCACGTTCGGGCGTCGGTGGGATCGGGCGGCAGAGGACGAATCCAACGGCGAGAGGAGAGGGGGGAGGTAGAGATCCTCACGGGGAGCCGGTAGAGGAAGGCAGCGGGCTCGAGGGAGGCTCGACGGCGACGTATTTGACGGCGACGAGTGGCGGGTCCGAGGAAGAAGACGACGCCGGGGAGGATGATGCAGCGGCGTTGAGCTCCAACGAGCGGCCTTGGATGACGTAGTCGAGGACGGCAGCGACGATCGGCTAGTCGGAGAAATGATTGGGGCTCGGCAGTCGCGGGATCGAGCAGCGACGGCGGAGGAGCTCGCGGGTGAGGAGGGAGAGAGCGAATAGGCAAGGGGTAAAATATCTCGGGCAGTCTAGGATTTTCAGGGGGCTGTTCTTATCCGCCTCGATCCCCTGTAGCGACGCGGGCGATGGGGAGGGTGCGGCTACGGCAGCTGCCGGCGACGTGCGGTCGGGCGCGCGGGCGACCGCGCATGAACAGGGGAAGGGGAAGGCGACCGAGCGATGCGGGCTGGGCCGGCTGGTCTGACTAGAGCCCAGCCGCGCGGGCCTTTTCTATTTTCTTATTTTCCTTTCTCTGTTTTCTATTTTCTTCTCTGTTTAGAAATTAGTTTAGCCATAATGTTAGTTTTGTAAAATATGTGACTTTGCCCAATAAATAGTATGCAATATTTAGTACTACCAGAAAATGGTTTGGTGATCAAATGATTCCATTTGATTTTTAATTAAATAAAAAGGTATTAAAAGTTGATGGTATGGTACTGTTTTGATAAGGTAAGGCTCATTTAGCTAATTCAAATAATGTTGGTTGTATTTTTATAATTGCCTCTGGATTATTTACAATATTATGAACATTTTAGTTTTCACATTTGAACAACTTTTATTTTCACTTTATATTTGAATTTCAATTTGATTTGGATTTTGATATGAGATATGATGCAAATGATTGATCAAGCACTCTTAATCATGATGACATGGCATTATCAATAGGTGATTACTGTAGCTATTACATGGGGATGTTACAAGTATTCTTTTCCTGACCTACAAGCATAGAAATTTTATTACTCTCCACATAAGCAAATTTCTTCTCATTCATAATAGTGGGAGCAAACTCAACAAAATAACTATCATGAGATACTTGATTGGCATAATCCAATTGAAAATTAAAATCATGATGACAAGTTTCATATTTATCATTATTCTTTATAGCATACATTTCATCACCATAATCATCATAGATAACAACTTTGTTGTCGTAATCAATTGAAACTTCTTCCAAAATAGTGCAATCATCACTAAATAAATTCATGACCTCTCCAAATCCACTTTCATCAATATAATCATCATCAATAGGAGGCATGCAATCATCATAATAAATTTGCACCTCAAAACTTGGGGACTAAAAATATCATCGTCATCAAACATAGCATACCCAAGCTTATGGCTTTGCATATCATTAGCATCATGGATATTCAAAGAATTCATACTAGCAACATTACAATCATGCTCATCATTCATGGATTTTATGCCAAACATTTTATTGAATTCTTCTTCTATCAATTGAGCACAATTTTCTTATCCATCATTTTCAAGAAAGACATTATAAAGACGAATAATATGAGGCAACCTCAATTCCTTTTTTTTTAGTTTTCTTTTATGAACCAAACTAGTGATAAACAAGAAATTAAAAGATTCAATTGCAAGATCTAAAGATATACCTTCAAGCACTCACCTCCCCGGCAACGGCGCCAGAAAAGAGCTTGATGTCTACTACACAACTTATTCTTGTAGACTCGTGTTGGGCCTCCAAGCGCAGAGTTTTGTAGGATAGTAGCAATTTTCCCTCAAGTGGATGACCTAAGGTTTATCAATCCGTGGGAGGCGTAGGTTGAAGATGGTATCTCTCAAACAACCCTGCAACCAAATACAAGAAATCTCTTGTGTCCCCAACACACCCAATACAATGGTAAATTGTATAGGTGCACTAGTTCGGCAAAGAGATGGTGATAAAAGTGTAGTATGGATAGTAGATATAGGTTTTTGTAATCTGAAAATATAAAAACAGCAAGGTAGCAAGTAACAAAACTGAGCACAAACGGTATTGCAATGCTTAAAAACAAGGCCTAGGGTTCATACTTTCGCTAGTGCAATCTCTCAACAATGCTAATATAATTGGATCATATAACCAGCCCTCAACGTGCGACAAAGAATCACTCCAAAGTTCCTATTAGCGGAGAACATAAGATAGAAATTGTTTGTAGGGTACGAAACCACCTCAAAGTTATCCTTTCCGATCGATCTATTGAGCCATCCCTATAAGTGTCACAAACGGCCCTAGAGTTCGTACTAAAATAACACCATATGAAACACATCAACCAACCCTAATGTCACCTAGATACTCCAATGTCACCACAAGTATCCGTGAGTTGATTATACGATATGCATCAAACAACTTCAGATTCATAATATTCAATCCAACACAAAGAACTTAAAAGAGTGCCCCAAGATTTCTACCGGAGAAAGTAGGACGAAAACGTGCATCAACCCCTATGCATAGATTACCCCAATGTCACCTCGGGAATCCGCGAGTTGAGTGCCAAAACATACAACAAGTGAATCAATATAATGCCCCATTGTCACCATGGGTATTCATATGCAAGACATACATCAAGTGTTCTCAAATCCAACAAAGTATTCAATCCGATAATAGTGAAACCTCAAAAGTAAAAACTCAATTCATCACAACAAGGACAGAGAGGGAAGAAACACCATATGATCCAACTATATTAACAAAGCTCGCGATACATCAAGATCGTGCCATATCAAGAACACGAGAGAGAGAGAGATCAAACACATAGCTACTAGTACATACCCTCAGCCCCGAGGGTGAACTACTCCCTCCTCATCATGGAAACCGCCGAGATGATGAAGATGGCCTCCGGTGATGATGTTGGGGAACGTTGCATGGGAAACAAAAATTTCCTATGCACACACAAGATCTATCCATGGTGATGAGCATCTACGAGAGGGAGAGTGAATCTACATACCCTTGTAGATCGCTAACCGGAAGCGTTTAAGAAACGCGGTTGATGTAGTCGAACGTCTCCGCGATCCAAATCGCAAGTCGTCCCTCGATCCGATCACGAACTAGCGCCGAACGGACGGCACCTCCGCGTTCAACACACGTACGGCTTGATGACGCCTTCACCTCCTCGATCCAGCGAGCGATGATGAAGTAGTGGTTGAGTTCCAGCAGCACGACGGCGTGGTGATGGTGGTGAGGAACAATCTCTGCAGGGCTTCGCCAAGCGCTACGGAGATTATGACGGAGGAACTAGAGGGTTAGGGTTGCCGCACACGGCTTGGGGAAATCTTGATGTATCCAGTGTGCTAGCCCTGCCCCTCTATTTATATGTTGAGCCTTGGGGTCTAAACTTGGAGTAAAAGCCTCCTCCAGGTCGGTTTTGCCCGCACAAGGTCGGTTTGGCCCGCAGGGAAAGAGTCCAACTCGGATCCCTGCCGAACCGTGCACAGCCGCACACAAGCGGTAGTACCGCTTCACACAAGCGGTAGTACCGCTTGGGCGGTAGTACCGCTTCACACAAGCGGTAGTACCGCTCGGGCGGTAGTACCGCTTCACACAAGCGGTAGTACCGTTTACGCGGCAGCAAAACTACTTTTGCACTTTCCAATACCTCGTGGGCTTTATCCCTTTGGCCCATATAAAGTGTTGCTGCACCCGAACACTTCGGTAAACATCCGGAACCCATTCCGGTGAACTCCGGAACTCTTTCGGAGATCAAAACACTATTATCACATATATCAATCTTTACCTCCGGACTATTCCGGAGATCCTCGTCATGTCCGGGATCTTATCCGGGACTCCGAACAACCTTCGGTCACCAACATAATAACTCAACTATACTAATCGTCACCAAACGTTAAGTGTGTAGACCCTGCGGGTTCGAGAACTATGTAGACATGACCGAGACACCTCTACGGCCAATAACCAATAGCGGGACCTGGATGCCCATATTGGCTCCTACATATTCTACGAAGATCTTTATCGGTCGAACCTCTATGTCAAGGATTCAGTTAATCCCGTATGCTGTTCCCTTTGTTCTTCGGTATGTTACTTGCCCGAGATTCGATCGTCGGTATCTCTATACCTAGTTCAATCTCGTTACCGGCAAGTCTCTTTACTCGTTCCGTAATACAAGATCCTGTGGCTAACTCTTTAGTCACTTTGCTTGCAAGGCTCAATGTGATGTTGTATTACCGAGTGGGCCCTGAGATACCTCTCCGTCACACGGAGTAACAAATCCCTGTCTTGATCCATGCCAACCCAACAGACACCCTCGGAGATACCTGTAGAGCACCTTTATAGTCACCCAGTTACGTTGCGACGTTTGATACACACAAGGTATTCCTCCGGTGTCAGTGAGTTGCATGATCTCATGGTCAAAGGAACAGATACTTGACATGCAGAAAACAATAGCAATAAACTGACACGATCAAATGCTACGTTTACAGTTTGGGTCTTGTCCATCACATCATTCTCCTAATGATGTGATCCCGTTATCAAATGACATCTCATGTCAATGGCTAGGAAACCTTAACCATCTTTGATCAACGAGCTAGTCAACTAGAGGCTTACTAGGGACACAGTGTTGTCTATGTACCCACACATGTATTTGAGTTTCCAATCAATACAATTATAGCATGGATAATAAACGATTATCATGAACAAGGAAATATAATAATAACCAATTTATTATTGCCTCTAGGGCATATTTCCAACAGTCTCCCACTTGCACTAGAGTCAATAATCTAGTTCACATCACTATGTGATTTACATTGTAATGAATCGAACACCCATGCAGTTTTGGTGTTGTTCATGTTTAGCCCTTGGAAGAGGTTTAGTCATTGGATCTGCAACATTTAGATCCGTGTGTACTTTGCAAATATTTATGTCGTCCTCCTTGATGTAATCGCGGATGGAATTGAAACGTCGTTTTATGTGTCTGGTCCTCTTGTGAAATCTTGGTTCCTTGGCTAGAGCAATGGCACCAGTGTTATCACAAAACAGAGTCATTGGGTTAAGCGCACTAGGCACTACTCCAAGATCTGTCATGAACTCCTTCATCCAGACACCTTCCTTCGCCGCCTCCGAGGCAGCGATGTGCTCCGCTTCGCATGTAGAATCTGCTACCACGCTTTGCTTGGAACTGCACCAGCTAACCGCACCCCCATTAAGAATAAATACGTATCCGGTTTGCGACTTAGAGTCATCCGGATCAGTGTCAAAGCTTGCATCGACGTAACCCTTTACGACGAGCTCTTGATCACCTCCATAAACGAGAAACATGTCCTTAGTCCTTTTCAGGTACTTCAGGATATTCTTGACCGCCGTCCAGTGTTCCATTCCTGGATCACTCTGAAACCTTCCGGCCATACTTATGGCAAGGCTGACATCGGGTCTTGTGCACAGCATTGCATACATGATAGAGCCTATGGCTGAAGCATAGGGGATGACACTCATCTTTCCTCTATCTTCTGCAGTCACTGGGCATTGAGTCTTACTCAACTTCACACCTTGCAAAACAGGCAAGAACCCCTTCTTGGACTGATCCATTTTGAACTTCTTCAAAATCTTATCAAGGTATGTGCTTTGTGAAAGTCCTATTAAACGTCTTGATCTATCTCTATAGATCTTGATGCCTAATATGAAAGCAGCTTCTCCTAGGTCCTTCATTGAAAAACTCTTGTTCAAATATTCCTTTACGCTTTCCAGCATTTCTATATTGTTTCCAATCAGCAATATGTCATCCACATATAATATTAGAAACGCTATAGAGCTCCCACTCACTTTCTTGTAAATACAAGCTTCTCCGTAAACTTGTATAAACTCGAACGCTTTGATCACCTCATCAAAACGAAGATTCCAACTCCGAGATGCTTGCACCAGTCCATAAATGGATCGCTGGAGTTTGCAAACTTTGTCAGCATTCTCTGGATCGACAAAACCTTCTGGTTGTATCATATACAACTCTTCCTTAAGGTAACCGTTAAGGAACGCTGTTTTGACATCCATCTGCCAAATTTCATAATCGAAAAAGGCAGCTATTGCTAACATGATTCTGACGGACTTAAGCATCGCTACGGGTGAGAAGGTCTCATCGTAGTCAACTCCTTGAACTTGTGAAAAACCCTTTGCCACAAGTCGAGCTTTATAGACGGTGACATTACCGTCCGCGTCCGTCTTCCTCTTAAAGATCCATTTGTTCTGAATGGCCTTACGCCCTTCAGGTAATACTTCCAAAGTCCATACTTTGTTTTCATACATGGATCCCATCTCGGATTTCATGGCCTCTAACCACTTCTCGGAATCCGGGCCCATCATCGCTTCTCCATAGCTCGTAGGTTCATCGTTGTTTAACAACATGACCTCTAAGACAGGGTTGCCGTACCACTCGGGAGCAGTACGCGTCCTTGTCGACCTACGAGGTTCGTTAGCAACTTGATCCAAAGCTTCATGATCATCATCATTAACTTCCTCTTCAGCTAATGTAGGCTCCACAGAAACAACTTTCTGCGCTGCGCTACTCTCAGGTTGAAGTAAAGGTTCAACAACCTCATCAAGTTCTATCTTCCTCCCACTCAATTCTTTCGAGAGAAACTCTTTCTCAAGAAATGTTCCGTTTTTAGTGACAAACACTTTGCCTTTGGATCTGAGGTAGAAGGTATACCCAACTGTCTCTTTTGGGTATCCTATGAAGACGCATTTCTCCGCTTTGGGTTCCAGCTTTTCAGGCTGAAGCTTTTTGACATAAGCATCACATCCCCAAACTTTAAGAAACGACAGCTTTGGCTTCTTGCCAAACCAAAGTTCATATGGCGTTGTCTCAACGGATTTCGATGGTGCCCTATTTAAAGTGAATGCAGCTGTCTCTAATGCATAACCCCAAAACGATAGTGGCAAATCGGCAAGAGACATCATAGATCGCACCATATCCAATAAGGTTCGATTACGACGTTCGGACACACCATTACGCTGTGGTGTTCCAGGCGGTGTAAATTGTGAAACAATTCCACACTGTCTTAAGTGACTGCCAAACTCATAACTCAGATATTCTCCTCCTCGATCAGATCGTAGGAATTTAATCTTCTTGTTACGATGATTCTCAACTTCACTCTGAAATTGTTTGAACTTTTCAAATGTTTCAGACTTGTGTTTCATTAAGTAAATATACCCATATCTACTTAAGTCATCAGTGAAGGTGAGAAAGTAACGATAACCACCGCGTGCTTCAATACTCATCGGACCGCACACATCAGTATGTATGATTTCCAATAAGTCACTTGCCCGTTCCATTGTTCCAGAGAACGGCGTTTTAGTCATCTTGCCCAAGAGGCATGGCTCACATGTGTCAAGTGATTCAAAATCAAGTGACTCCAAAAGTCCATCAGCATGGAGCTTCCTCATGCGTTTTACGCCAATATGACCTAAACGGCAGTGCCACAAGAAAGTGGTATTATCATTATCAATTCTACATCTTTTGGCATCAATGTTATAAACATGTGTATCATTACTATCGAGATTCAATAAGAATAAACCCCTCACATTGGGTGCATGACCATAAAAGATATTACTCATATAAATAGAACAACCATTATTCTCTGATTTAAATGAGTAACCGTCTCGCAATAAACAAGATCCAGATATAATGTTCATGCTTAACGCAGGCACCAAATAACACTTATTTAGGTTCATCACTAATCCCGACGGTAATCGAAGAGCGAGCGCGCCGACGGCGATCACATCAACCTTGGAACCATTTCCCACGCGCATCGTCACTTCGTCCTTTGCCAGCCTCCGTCTATTCCGCAGTTCCTGTTTAGAGTTGCAAATATGAGCAACCGCACCGGTATCAAATACCCAGGCACTACAACGAGGGTTGGTAAGGAACATATAAATAACATGTATATCATATATACCTTGTTTGTTGTTGGCCGCCTTCTTGTCAGCCAAATACTTGGGGCAGTTCCGCTTCCAGTGTCCAGTTCCCTTGCAATGAAAGCACTCAGTTTCTGGTTTGGGTCCAGCCTTGGGTTTCTTCACGGGAGTAGCAACTGCTTTGCCACCCTTCTTAGATTTACCCTTCTTACCCTTGCCATTTTTCTTGAAACTAGTGGTTTTATTGACCATCAACACTTGATGCTCCTTCTGAATTTCAGACTCAGCGGCTTTTAACATCGCAAACAGCTCGGCGACTGACTTGTTCATCCCGTGCATGTTATAGTTCAACACGAAGCTCTTGTAGCTAGGTGGCAATGATTGAAGAACTCTGTCAGTGATAGCCTCTGGCGGAAGGGGCATCCCCAATTCAGCCAGACGGGTGGAGTACCCAGACATTCTGAGCACGTGATCACTGATAGACCCGTTCTCCTCCATCTTGCAAGTATAGAACTTATCGGAGATCTCATATCTCTCGATCCGGGCATTCTTCTGAAAGATAAACTTCAACTCCTGGAACATCTCATATGCTCCATGACGTTCAAAACGTCTTTGAAGTCCCGGTTCTAAGCCATACAACATTGCACATTGAACTATTGAGTAATCATCAGAACGAGCCTGCCAGGCGTTCACAACGTCTAGAGACTCAACTGGAGCGGGTGGATCACCAAGCGGTGCATCAAGGACATAAGCCTTCTGGGAAGCCGTAAGGATAATCCTTAGATTACGGGCCCAGTCCACAAAGTTACTTCCATCATCTTTCAACTTAGCTTTCTCTAGGAACGCATTAAAATTCAGGGGTGCTACTGCGCGAGCCATGATCTACAACATAAATATAGCAAAGACAACTTAGACTATTGTTCAGGATAATGAGTTTTAGTTAATTATATTACTTAAAAAACTCCCACTCAAATTGACATCCCTCCGGTCATTCGAGTGTAACATGATCCAAATCCACCAACTCAAGTCCGATCATCACGTGAGTTGAGGTGGTTTCAATGGTGAACATCTTCATGTTTGATCATATCTACTATATGACTCATGTTCGACCTTTCGGTCTCTTGTGTTCCGAGGCCATGTCTGTACATGCTAGGCTCCTCAAGTTTAACCCGAGTGTTCTGCGTGTGCAACATGGCTTGCACCCGTTGTATGTGAACGTGGAGTCTATCATACCCGATCATCACGGCGTGTCTCGAAACGACGAACTTTCGCAACGGTGCACACTCGGGGAGAACACAATTTATCTTGAAATTTAAGTGAGGGATCACCTTATAATGCTACCGTCGTCCTAAGCAAAATAAGATGCATAAAAGGATTAACATCACATGCAAATCATAAGTGACATGATATGGCCATGAACTTGTGCTTTTGATCTCCATCTCCAAAGCACCGGCATGATCTCCATCGTCACCGGCATGACACCATGATCTCCATCATCTTGATCTCCATCAACGTGTCGCCATAAGGTTGTCGCGCCGACTGTTGCTTCCACGACTATAGCTAACGTTTAGCGATAAAGTAAAGCATTACATAGCGCTTAATGATTGACACGCAGGTCATACAATAATTAAAGACAACTCTATGGCTCCTGCCAGTTGCCGTACTCATCGACATGCAAGTCGTGATGTTCTATACAACACATGATCATCTCATACATCACATATATCTCATCATGTAATTGGCCATATCATATCACATCATACCCTGCAAAAACAAGTTAGACGTCCTCTAATTGTTGTTGCAAATTTTACGTGGCTGCTACGGGTTTGCAAGAACCGTTCTTACCTACGCAAAACCACAACGTGGTGCAGTGATTGCTTTTTGATCTTCTAAAAGAACCCTCTTCATTGAAATCGATTCAACTAAAGTGAGAGAGACAGACACCCGCTAGCCATCTTTATGCAACGAAGTTACATGTCAGTTGAAGGAACCTGTCTCGCGTAAGTGTACGCGTAATGTCGGTCCGGGCCGCTTCATCTCACAGTACCGCCGAATCAAATATCAACTAGTAACGGCAAGCAATATGTATACACCCACGCCCACAACTCGTTTGTGTTCTACTCGAGATCTCATCTACGCATAGACCTGGCTCATGATGCCACTGTTGGGGAACGTTGCATGGGAAACAAAAATTTCCTACGCACACACAAGATCTATCCATGGTGATGAGCATCTACGAGAGGGAGAGTGAATCTACATACCCTTGTAGATCGCTAAGCGGAAGCGTTTAAGAAACGCGGTTGATGTAGTCGAACGTCTCCGCAATCCAAATCGCAAGTCGTCCCTCGATCCGATCACGAACTAGCGCCGAACGGACGGCACCTCCGCGTTCAACACACGTACGGCTTGATGACGCCTTCACCTCCTCGATCCAGCGAGCGATGATGAAGTAGTGGTTGAGTTCCAGCAGCACGACGGCGTGGTGATGGTGGTGAGGAACAATCTCTGCAGGGCTGCGCCAAGCGCTACGGAGATTATGACGGAGGAACTAGAGGGTTAGGGTTGCCGCACACGGCTTGGGGAAATCTTGATGTATCCCGTGTGCTAGCCCTGCCCCTCTATTTATATGTTGAGCCTTGGGGTCTAAACTTGGAGTAAAAGCCTCCTCCAGGTCGGTTTTGCCCGCACAAGGTCGGTTTGGCCCGCAGGGAAAGAGTCCAACTCGGATCCCTGCCGAACCGTGCACAGCCGCACACAAGCGGTAGTACCGCTTCACACAAGCGGTAGTACCGCTTGGGCGGTAGTACCGCTTCACACAAGCGGTAGTACCGCTCGGGCGGTAGTACCGCTTCACACAAGCGGTAGTACCGTTTACGCGGCAGCAAAACTACTTTTGCACTTTCCAATACCTCGTGGGCTTTATCCCTTTGGCCCATATAAAGTGTTGCTGCACCCGAACACTTCGGTAAACATCCGGAACCCATTCCGATGAACTCCGGAACTCTTTCGGAGATCAAAACACTATTATCACATATATCAATCTTTACCTCCGGACTATTCCGGAGATCCTCGTCATGTCCGGGATCTTATCCGGGACTCCGAACAACCTTCGGTCACCAACATAATAACTCAACTATACTAATCGTCACCAAACGTTAAGTGTGTAGACCCTGCGGGTTCGAGAACTATGTAGACATGACCGAGACACCTCTACGGCCAATAACCAATAGCGGGACCTGGATGCCCATATTGGCTCCTACATATTCTACGAAGATCTTTATCGGTCGAACCTCTATGTCAAGGATTCAGTTAATCCCGTATGTTGTTCCCTTTGTTCTTCGGTATGTTACTTGCCCGAGATTCGATCGTCGGTATCTCTATACCTAGTTCAATCTCGTTACCGGCAAGTCTCTTTACTCGTTCCGTAATACAAGATCCTGTGGCTAACTCTTTAGTCACTTTGCTTGCAAGGCTCAATGTGATGTTGTATTACCGAGTGGGCCCTGAGATACCTCTCCGTCACACGGAGTAACAAATCCCTGTCTTGATCCATGCCAACCCAACAGACACCCTCGGAGATACCTGTAGAGCACCTTTATAGTCACCCAGTTACGTTGCGACGTTTGATACACACAAGGTATTCCTCCGGTGTCAGTGAGTTGCATGATCTCATGGTCAAAGGAACAGATACTTGACATGCAGAAAACAATAGCAATAAACTGACACGATCAAATGCTACGTTTACAGTTTGGGTCTTGTCCATCACATCATTCTCCTAATGATGTGATCCCGTTATCAAATGACATCTCATGTCAATGGCTAGGAAACCTTAACCATCTTTGATCAACGAGCTAGTCAACTAGAGGCTTACTAGGGACACAGTGTTGTCTATGTACCCACACATGTATTTGAGTTTCCAATCAATACAATTATAGCATGGATAATAAACGATTATCATGAACAAGGAAATATAATAATAACCAATTTATTATTGCCTCTAGGGCATATTTCCAACAGATGATCCCCCCCCCTCCGACAGGGTGCCAGAAAAGGGCTGTAGATTAGATCGTGGAGGTACAGAGGCTTGCGGTGGCGTAAAAACTCATCTAGGTTAACTTTCGGGGGTTTCTGGATATATATGATTTTTTGGCGTTGGAATCACGCAAAGAGTTGCCACAGGGGGCCCACGAGGCACCAGAGCGCGCCTGGGGGGGGTGGCGCGCCCAGGTGGCTCGTGGGGCCCTATGGCTCTTCTGCTGCTTCCCCGAAGCTTCCTGGGTCCATTTCCTTCCAGAAAAAATTGTCAAAAAGTTTCGCTGCATTTGGACTTCGTTTGATATGGATTTTCTGGAAAACCAAAAACAAGCAGAAAACAACAACTGGTACTGGGCACTATGTCAATATGTTAGTCCAAAAAAATCATATAAAAACCAGATAAAAGTGCACCAAAATCATAAAAAACTATAATAAACATGGCATGAATACTTCATAAATTATAGATACGTTGGAGACGTATCAATGGCCTCCCCATCTTAGAGTTTTTCTTGAACGATGCTTTGGGTGATTCCTGGCATCCGGAAAGTTAATCTGGTGTGTGCTGGTCAGGTGTGTTTTCAACCCAAAGACCTTAATGGGAATTAGTCAGCGTCTCGGTGTTGGCTAAAGAAATCCTTTACTTGTGTGTAAAGAGTACAACCTCTGCAGTGTTATACCTATTCGAATAGCCGTGTCCGCGGTTAAGGACTACAGTCCGAGTTGGTCAAGTGTCGGTCTTAGTGTTGGTCTCCGGAGGAAATAATTAAAATTGAGCATGGTACATTTTGCCGGATAATTATTGTCACTACTGGTGCTATTATGAAAATAATTTTGACATGAATATTATTGTGGACTAACCTTTTCCTCTTATGTGCAACCTTGAGTATCTCTTGGGATGGCTAGACTACCCGAGATACTCATTTTTATTTTTTCTGGATATCTCTTGAGATGGCTAGACTACCTGGGATATTCATTTTTATTTTTCTGAGTGTCTCTTGGGATGGCTAGACTACCTGAGATACTTAGTTTTATTTTCTTTTCTGAGTATCACTTGGGATGGCTAGTCCACCAGGATACTCACTTATTTTCAAGAACTCTCGAGGCGTCGCTTTCAGACACCCGTTTGGCATTTCTTTTGATGACCTCTCGAGGCGTCGCTTTCAGACACCCGTTTGGCATTTCTTTTCAAGACCTCTCGAGGCGTCGCTTTTGGACACCCGTTTGGCATTTCTTTTCAAGACCTCTCGAGGCGTCGCTTTTAGACAACCGTTTGGCATTTCTTTTCAAGACTTTTCGAGGCGTCGCATTCAGACACCCATTTGGCATTTTTCTTGGAATTACCTTGGGCTGTCTAATGCCCGATGTCAAATTTTATTTCCTTGATTTACTATTAACGTGAAATATTTATTCTTCTGCACCATATTAATATTTATCATACCATTCTCTAATTTCGGTCAGCATATGCATATAATTTAGTCCATCATGAGCATATCCATTCGTTATATCTTTTGTTCATACTGCTTGTGAGTACATTCAAACGTACTCACTGGCTTCTCCCTGGCTATTTAATTGGCCAGGTCAGGATTTCAACGGGGAGTACTACAACGACATGTATGCGGAGCCTAGGGTAGCAGCCATGCGGGATATGAATTGTCCAGGTTAGCTGTTCCTGTGGGAATGGAGCCCCATCGGCGTTGGAGAACCACGAGTCGCTTCCGTCACCCGTCACCAGAAATCATTGTTGTACCATTAGACCTTTATGGTATTGTATCCAATTCTTGTAATTGCTTGGTAATCTGTAACAAGGACGTGTCCACCAATAACAGTAATCCTAGGGCTGGTGACGACACGAGGGGTCATTTGCTTGGATATTGAGTCCCGGAAATCCGGCCCCGACAGCCTTGGTATCAGAGCCAGGCTGACCATTGGCTAATCCTATCTTAGCCTGGCCAATATCCTTAGGTTTCCACGCCATTCAAATCTTTTCCTGTCCGTAGCTAAGCCCATCTCATCCGATAAGCCTACACAGTGGCCAACCGACATCTTTTGACAGTCGGTGCCCAACCTATCAGCCCTGCCCATAGGCCGTGTGCCTATGGCCAACACCTGAGTTGTCCCATCCACAAGCGTGCGATGGAAGACTCCACTAGCCTATAAAGGGAGCCTTGCTCCAAACTTAGCACGTCACAGCCTCACTCTCAGTTCGATATCCAATCACCAAGATGCCTGGCCCTTTCGTTCGCAACGAGACCACCGCAACCAAGCTTGGTGACTTTGTGGTCATCCTCGCCAATCTCACCCGTCGTGCTTTCGGCATCGAAGAGCCGCCTGAGTATGTTGTGTACCAGGAGCACACGAGTGATGCCATCCATCACTTCTGGGCCACGGTGGACATCTACGGGAGGGGCACCACACCCGAACGCCCCTACCGGTTCACCGGGAGGACAACCTTCGACGAGCCCCAAGCCATCCAACTTGCAGCCCGAGAGGCTGTAGTTAATTTTCGGCATCGGTTGCCGAGGGTTAACATCCACCCCTTCTACTACTACCCTAGCCATGAAGGCTATGGTAGCCCAACCCAAGTTGCCAACGGGGACCATGAGACGGATCCTGCCCTGGTGCATCTGGTGCGCTACCTGAGAGCGCAAGAGGCACTATTCGATCAGGTCACCCTCGATCTGATTGCAACCCGCTCACTCTCCTGACCCCGGTGAGAAGAGAAGCTGCACCCGCGACCGACGCCCCGATAGTACTGCTTGGGAGGCCAGTTGAGCCCCCAAGATCTGCCCCTATCATCTACCCAGGCAATGCCTTGGCCTCCCCTGGGGAATTCCGTCGTCTCTTGGAGACCTACTCCAACGGGACGGTGACCTCGACACCCCGCGAAGGGCACCACCGCTACCCCAGACCTGTAGCTCCCCATCCGACCCCGCCCAGCTCTGACACTGAAGCACATGGAGAGGCCTCGACATCCACAAGACACGCCCGGCTAGATGTCAACGAGGTGGACTGAGTCCACCAGAATTGTGTCGAGCCTTAGTGGCCCGGTTTCCCTGTATTTTTGTAGAAGCCGTTGTATGGCGCGGCAAGTTTGTGAATCACTTGTGCGCCCTTGTCTTAATAATAGTATGCGTGGTCTTGCATAAATTGTTGGCAGGTGGTGGCAGAGTAAATTCTATACATGATTGCCGAACCCCTAACCGATACGCACAGTAATACGTCACTTTCGTTTTGGGAAGTGAAGCCTGAAATTTTGACTCAGACAACCCCACGCCGAAGCCAATACACAAGTCATACTGGCGCCGCCTCATGTTTCCTAACCCGGGTGCTCTATAAGAGGCCACTTCCATATCCAACGCCAGCATCCATCAACCTTGAGCACTGCTTTTCCCATTCATCCCTCCATGTCGCACTCCGGAGTCTACCTGAGAACCCCAGATGCAAGACCTGGTAGTTTTGTTAAGGTTTTGTTGGATTTTACCCGCAATACTCTTGGCTCCACCCACCCCCCCAGTATGAGTTGTACAAGATGAGGATCACATCTGATTGCTCGAAATACTGGGCGGTTGTGCAGATCCCACCAGCGGATGTGAACCAAGGCCCTCCGTATGTTGTCTTCATCGGGAGATCCATGCCAACCTCAGGCATGGCCATCGAGGCTGTTGTGTACGAAGCAGTTACCTGTCTTCGATTTGTGGTACCCTGTGCCAGCGAAAGGGAATACTGCTATTTCCCGAGCCGCACAGCTTTTGGAGCAGAAGCTACGTTCCGCTGTGAACGTATAGAGAGCGATCCAGCTCTGGTCTATCTAATTCAGTATGTGATGGCCCAGGAACGTTTCACCCAGCAACTAATGGATTATCTCCATCATCTTGCTGTTCTGAATCCCCGGATCACCATTGGCGGACCACCTCTGCCAACTCAGGAAGGATGCATTCTTCGTCTGCTTCCTCCACTTCCTCCGGAAGAAGAAGAAGAAGAATGTGCTCCAGCACTAGGAACTCTTCCGCAAAACCCCGTAGATCTTACCTTTGAACCGTAGACGGTTATGAGCGTGGTTGTTGCTGTTAGCACGATGCAACCCTTGTGATGTATTTTAGGGCGTATGTCATAAGTGCATTGCTATGATTGCATTATGCATATGATCATTTGTTGTGATATGCATTTAATTCTACTGCCCTTAACAAATCTCGAGGACGAGATTTTCTTAAGGGGGGTAGAGTTTGTAATACCCAAAAAATTCAACCATATTTTTTTTATTAAGTAAAATTTGGCCAGAAATAAAATTTTGAATTATACTAGGTCTTTGATTGATTTCAGAGTATTTTCTGTTTTCTGTTTTCCAAAATTCTTCCCTCCATATAGAAATTTTGTGAAAAATATTATGGGCTTTGGTAGTTTTCTTAAATCATTTCATTTATAAGTTAAATAACAGTAAGAAATATTTTCATAATAAAATTTGTCCAAAATAATCCTTTTAATAGCATTTTCAATACTTGAAATGCTTCTGTTGCACTACAGCTATTTCAAATAATTCTTCAAAAATTCCACAAAAATTGTGAGAGGTCATGTGATGCCTATATATAACTTTTGTGCAAAAACCCATCATGGCCTTTAGAAAAATTTGAGCAAAACATCCTCTTTTCATTTTTGGTCCAGATTCAGCTTTGAACTACTACCCTAATTTTCCTAGCTCCAAAAATTCTGAAATTATTCCACTTTATACTCCTTCCAACCAAACTTGCATTTGGGTTCACCAAATAATTTCCTCAAAATCTGGGAGATTAACCCCAATGACCACTTTTTGGTTCACCAAATAATTTCCTCAAAATCTGGTCTAGAACTGAATTTGGCCAAAACTTGCATTTGCAAGTTATTCATTTTGTCCGTACAACCACACCATCATCTCTACCATCTAATGAGACATCATCCTGGAAATTTTCATAGCAAACAAAAATGCCTAGGATACCCTATCATTTCATCAAGTAGCTCATGTGCATGGCAGAAACCTTGCTCCGTTCTAAACTACATATGAAACTTGCTCTCCTGGCCAAAACAACTTGTCCATCATCCTTGCCACCTCAGTCACCATCACCCTGCCAAGATTGAGCTCAGTTGAAGCAACCTAGCGTGCTCTGGCATTTGGCCGAGCACACTACATGCGTGCACTGGACGCGGCCAGAGCGCGTTTACTGCAGCCACTGGCATCGAGCTACTGCCGCACCTCTGCTGCCTCCCCCTCTCGTCCTAGTCTTCCGCTGGATCACCCCGTCCACCCTGAACCCAGCCGACACCTCCCCGAGTCATCTAGTGCCGGCCAGCCGCCGTCTAGCGCCGCCACCGACCTCCAACCATCGCTGTCACATGCCGCCCAAACCACCTGGAGCCCCTCTGATCCTCGAGCTCGCCTGGAACATAAATGCTGACCACCGCCCCCTCACCGACTTCTCCACCGCCCTCACCGGCCACAGCTACCTCAACGGCACCATTAATGGCCGCCCTGCCGTCGTGCTTATCCTCGCAGCTTGCGGAACCAACCTCCCCTGGCTATAAAAAGCCCCGTGCTCGCTCCGCTGACGATCACTACTCCCTCCTCCCCTGAGAGCCCGCAGAGCACCCAATCGACCCGGAGGTGCTCGTCTTCTTCACTTCCTGCCATCATTGCCGTGGCCAGGCTTCGGTCAAATCCGACGCCCACAGGACTACCCCCTCCTCCATTCCTTCTCTGACAGCCGCCACTCGACCCCACGGATCCATCCTAGCCGCCAATTTCGTTGGAGGTGGCCTGTAGGTGAAACGCCCAAATTGCTCCCACGGGAGCTCTTCGGGTGAGCTCGCCGCCGGCAGCTCCATGCTCCCCGTCGACCATGTAGCCCACCGGAGGGACCGCAAGGATCACCCGAGCGCGTTGGTGGGCCTAGCTCCTCGAGTGGCGCCGCCATTCACCGGCGGCGAACGCCGGAGCTCTACGCTGGTCTACCACGGGAGAGGAGGCCGACGTGGAATGGTCAAACCTGGCCAGTGGGCCAGGCGGGCCCACTGTCAGTGACCCAGGCCGCGCCTGATCGGCCGTAAGTGGAGACGGGTACTACTAGGGAAAACCCTAGCAGTAGCGCTGGGTTTTTGCCTACCAGTAGCGCGGGTTGCCGCGTTACTACTACGGCGCTACAGCTCACTTGTAGCAGTAGCGTTGGTTAGACCAGCACGACTGCTATCCCTACTTAGCAGTAGCATTGGTTTGTGCAGCGCTACTGCTATATAGCTGTAGCGCTGGCCTACATCCCGCGCTGCTAATATACCAGCGCTATTGCTACTTTTCAACCAGCGCTACTGCTGACGTTACGCATAATTTTTTTTGGTACGTATTTGCGCTGTCTTTGTATTGGGTTTGTACAGTAGTCTAATCATATCATGAACAAACAATATTCTCATCATATCATACATATAATAGTCTCATCATATCATCACATCATCCGAAACAAATGATGTCTCTCATCCTCATCTTGATATAGCGATACAAGGTACGTGACATGTCTCGAATACAAGCAACTGCATGGTCATCACATACACATGTTTCATCATCGATATCTAAACTGTGATATAGAAGAGAAGGGCGATCACTATGAGCAAGAGCGCGATAATGTAGTAGTTCTTGAGGCGCCGGTTCCTTTCCCTCTCTCGCGCTAGCATGAACCTCAAGTAACTATCTTCCGCTTCGGCTCTGCTATCGAACCCACTCTGGCTGCTGCCCGGGAACTGGTAGACCTGGGCCAGACACTCAGGCCATTCATCGTACACTCCTGGAACCTTCCCTACATACACGGCATAGCACTTCTTCGCCATCGATGATCTATATACCTGCATCGTCACATGATGAATTCATCGATAATATGCAACATAATATATAGTTTAGCAACACAAAGAGACAGAGTTAGCAAAAATAGAAGCAACATATCGTAAACATAAATAACAAAGTTCATCATACCCAAACTAATATATAGTGATCTACGTTAATTACCTCACAAAGTTTCGTTGTGCATAAATTCAAAGTTTCGTCAGAGAGAAAGTAGTGACTAAACGGACACATTGACATCGTCAATCACTCCAACATGTCGTGCCATCCTTCCAAATCAGGGAGGAAGGACCCGAGCGATGTGAAAGTCTTCAGGTCGAGACGCTGAGTGGCTACGCGTGTTCGGACGTCTTCCCGTGACATTTGCCCTTCTTCGTAGAACATCCCTGTTTTTTCGACGACCTCCTTCATGATGACTTGGGCAAGTTCATGCTGGATGTGATAGAACTCAGCTCGGAGTCGATGATCCGGTACATTTCCTAGTTTCTTGGCCCATTGCAGAATATCGGCATCGCCGGATTTAGGTGACATGCGAAGATTCTGCCGATCCCTTCTGTACTCCAGCATGTGGTGGATGACGTAAAATCCATCACTGAGACTACCATTCAGTTGTTGGATGCAGCAGAAGTCGGTCTTATGGCCGAAGCAGGGCGCGCGGTTCTTTGTCCTCTTGACCGTGATCTCTCCACCCCGTTGGCCATAGCTTAAGATAGCACTGTCGAGAACACGGGTCGGATACTCTTGATAAGAAAGATCCTCTTGCAGCTCAAGCATTTCATGATCCACTGCTCGGATAGGATCCTTGCAGCAGCGTCGGAGTTGCGACACGTGAAAGACATCATGCACTTGAGAAAGGTTCGACGGGCGAGAATACGAAAGGGACCAATGTAGCGAGGAGCTAACTTGCCCTTGATTCCAAATCGGTGAGTGCCTTTCATCGGAGTACCACGGAGGTAAGCTTGCTCGCCAGGTTGATAGACCATTACCTGGTGCTTTCGATCATAGTTGCTCTTCTGACGGGACTGTGCAGTTTTCAAATGTTCACGGACGATGCGAACTTGTTCTTCAGCTTGCTGAATAATGTCCTGTCCAACGAGTGATCGTTCCCCAGTTTCTGAGCAATTCAGAGGGGTTCGACACTTACGTCCATAAAGAACTTCAAAGGGGGCCATATTCAAACTAGCTTGATAGCTATTGTTGTATGAGAATTCGGCATACGGGAGAGATTCTTCCCATTTCTTACCGAATGAGATGACACAAGCTTGAAGCATTTCTTCAAGCACTTGATTGACTCGTTCAACTTGTCCCTGGGACTGGGGTGAAATGCGGTGCTGAAGGACAGATGAGTTCCCATAGCTTCCTGGAAACTGTTCCAAAATCTGGAGGTAACGAGGCTGCCACGATCCGAGCTGATCTCCAGTAGAATACCATGAAGTGACATGATTCTGGAAACATATAAGTCTGCTAACTGACTAGCAGTGATCGTCTCCTTGACTGGCAGAAAGTGAGCAACCTTGGAGAAGCGGTCAATGACGACAAAGTAGCATCATGACCCTTCTGTGATCTGGGAAAACCAGTGATGAAGTCCATTTCGACCTTGTCCCATTTCCATTCAGGAATATCAAGTGGTTGCAGAAGTCCAGCAGGCCTTTGGTGTTCTGCCTTGACGCGACGACAAACGTCACACTCAGCGACATAGCGAGCAATGTCTCGCTTCGTATCAGGCCACCAGTACCGCTGACGAAGGTCTTGGAACATCTTGGTGCTACCAGGGTGAATTGAAAGAGGTGTATCATGAGCTTCCTTCATGACACACGGTGCCAGATTCAGGTGTCCCAATCTCGGAACCACTAAGCGGTTTTTGAAGAACAAGGCGCCATCAGCATCAATAGTGAAGAATAAGGGCTTTCCTCTTTTGATATCCCGCTTAATTTTCTCTACCTCAGAGTCAGCTTTCTGTATATGCTTGATGAGGTCATCGAGGTCTGGTGCAATAACCAGGGTATTGAGATAACCCTGAGGAACAATATGGAGGTTTAGCTTGCGAAGTTCTTCATAGAGATGAGGTTGTGCTTGCTGAACCATGAGGTTGTTGCAATACGACTTGCGACTAAAGGCATCGGCCATTACGTTAGCCTTGCCAGGGGTATAAGAGATATCCATGTCATAATCAGCTATTGTCTCGAGCCATCTTTGTTGACGGAGGTTCAAGTCTGGTTGACTATACAGATACTTCAGACTTTGGTGATCCGTGTATATCTCGCAACGATTACCGAGAAGGTAATGTCGCCACAGCTTCAAAGCATAAATAACTGCTGCTAACTCGAGATCATGGGTTGGATACTTATCTTCATGAGGACTCAACTGACGATATCCATAAGTAATCACTTTGCGCTCTTGCATTAGGGCACAGCCTAATCCTTGACGGGATGCGTCGCAGTATATCACAAAGTCCTTGCGAGAATCAGGGGGAGCTAGCACTGGGGCAGATGCCAACTTGTCCGTGAGTGTTTGGAAACTTTCCTGACATTTTTCTGTCCACTCAAACTTAACGCCTTTGTGAAGCAGATCAGCCAGTGGTTTAGCAATCTTGGAGAAGTTCTCGACGAATCGGCGGCAATAACTAGCAAGACCGAGAAAACTTCTGACTTGCTTGACATTCTTTGGAGGAGTCCAGTCAAGAATAGACTGAACTCGCTCGGGGTTAACAGCAATGCCATCTTTGGAAATCACATGACCAAGATAGGTCACCTCAGATAACCAGATCTCACACTTGGAAAACTTGGCATACAGTTGATGTTCTCGAAGTCTCTCCAATACAAGCCGAAGATGTTCGGCGTGCTCTTCTTCATTCTTGGAAAATATAAGGATATCATCCAAATAAACCACGATGAATTTGTCGAGGTAATCCATGAAGATATAGTTCATCAATCGAGAGAAAGTTGCTGGAGCATTAGTTAATCCGAAGGACATAACGGTGTACTCGTATGATCCATAGCGAGTAACGAAAGCGGTCTTCGGAATATCCTCCTTACGAACTCGGATCTGATGATAACCCAACCTTAAGTCGAGTTTAGAGAACACAGAGGATCCAGCAAGCTGATCATAGAGATCATTGATCCAGGGAAGTGGATATTTGTTCTGGCTTGTTGCTTGGTTAATAGGCCGATAGTCCTGGACCAATCGGTTCGTTCCATCCTTCTTCTTAACAAAGAGAGAAGGTGCTCCCCAAGCAGAGGAACTGGGGCGGATGAAACCCTTTTTTAGTGACTTGTCGATTTCCTCCTTAAGCACAAGGAGTTCATGAGGCGGTATCTTGTACGGGCGCTTAGCAATAGAAGTGGTGCCCGGTTTCAAGTCGATGACGAATTCAACGGCTCTATCAAGGGGTATTCCGGGAAGTTCTTCCGGAAAGACATCTGGAAAATCACGAACATCTGGAAAATCACGAACGACTGGAAGGCCATCCTTGAATGCAAATTTTCCTGACATGAATGAATGCGATGCTCCTGAATCAAATAAAACAGAAGCAGGTACTGAGTTAACGAGAAGGGTACCCATCACAGTGTCAGGTTGATCCTGAACTTCTTCAATGTCGACGTGGTATGCTTGTCCACGCCCATAAGCAGCAGGCCCGGTATTATAGTTGCGGGTCTGATAGTTGCCACGAACATTGCCACGGCCAGCATAAGGAAGTGCCAACTGATTCGGATTCTGGCGGCAGTCCTTAGCCATGTGACCTGGTTTGCGGCACTTGAAACACAGACCGTCTTTAGGGCGAAGAGGAGGCAGACGTGGTGCAGCATAGGAGGGTCTTGGCGCAGGGGCAGTCGGACGATACATGCTATTGGGAATCCATATCTTACACCTTTGCCCTGAGCCTGAGGATGAACCAACATCACGATAGCGCTTCTGTGACTCCTTGTGTTCCATCTGAGCAGTCTCCATTAGGATAGCCTTGTTCACAAGGGTGGCAAAGTCGGTGAAGTCTTGAGTGGCAAGTGCAAGCTTGAGGTCCGGGTGAAGTCGACCACGGAATTTCTCTTGTCTACGAGCATCAGTTGGAATGTCTTCTTCAGCATAGCGGGACAGGTTAAGAAACTCCCGCTGATAAGCTTCGACAGTCCTATTGCCCTGAGTGAGGTTGCGAAACTCGGTCTTCTTTCGATCCATGATTCCCTGAGGAATGTAGCGGGCACGGAAAGCAGTCTGGAACTCGAGCCAAGTGATGATTATCCCCTCAGGTAGTGAACGCCTGTGGGTGGACCACCATTGAGCAGCGGGGCCCTTCAGAAAGTAGGTCGCGAAGGTGACATAGCTGTCAGGGGCGACACTGGCAGATTCCATCTCATAGGCGATGTCGCGAAGCCAGTCATCAGCATCCAGTGGCTGTTCAGAGTTGCGGTAAGTGGTTGGGTTGAGACGCACAAATTCCTGCAGAGTTATTGGGGCAGGTGCCTGGTTCTGAGCGTTCTGGTTCTGGTGTGGAAACTGAGCCATGATGCCTTGTATGAATTGACGGTTCCCTTCAAATTGCTGCATCATAGCTGCCATATAGTCTAGCGGTGGTGGTGGATCGTTGGCACGACCACGGCCACGACCAGCAGGTCTAACCATCCTGCTAAATTTAACAGGGGGTAATTTAGTAAAAGCAACTGCAAGTGTTTAGCGACAATCATGATGTAACACGACAACAATTAAGTAGTGCAGTAGATACATAACAGTAGTCAATGAAGACATACAGATCCATACACAGAGTCGGTTACACGCGGACAGCATAACTTCGTAATGTAAACAGCTAGACATAGTAGGCGGCGCGCAGGCACGCGGTGAGAAATACACAACGAGACATAGCAAAGGCTACATCAACGTCGGAGAAAATTATTAGGGCAAGGAATCTGCAATTGACAACGCAGGGTGTCCTCGATAAAAGGATCCTGCGGTCCGTGGGCATTCTGCCGCAGAACCTGGCCCACATCTTGAAGAAAGGGGGGTAAATTCAGAACTCCGGGTGGATGTGATCACGAGAACCTAGAGTCAGAGTTAGTAAAATCATTTAACCCGAAAGGATGAGAAGTTCAGAGCCACAGAGTAAGGAAGAGGAATAAAAGATCCTAATCCCATCCATGTGCATCGTGGGCCCGTAAGCCACACAACACTGTTAGTAAAATAGTTTTTCACCGTCTAGACTCAACTTCGACCAAGGAATTGGAAGGGGGCTTCCGACAGGCAGCCGGCTCTGATAGCAACTTGTGACGTCCCTGCTCGACACATGCACTAATCATACACGCAAACGTGCATGCTCGAGATCAGAGAGTCATGGGAAGATATCACAACACAACTCTAAACTCAAAAATAAACATAAATCATCATATTACAAACCAGGGGTCACGAGGACCCGAATACATAAGTCATACAAACCAAATATCTGAGTACAGACATAGTTAGTCAAGTTTTCCCTTAAGAAGGCTAGCACAAACAATGACATACGATCGAAAAGGCACAGGCCTCCTGCCTAGGAGCCTCCGAACTACTCCTGGTCGGCTGGCTCAACCCAGTAGTACGTGCCTTCGAGACTCTCCTGGAAGTAGTCTCCTGTGGTGGAGTCTGGCTCCTGGGCTCCGTAATCTGGTCGCAATTATCGGGTATGGTGGAAAAGAATAGCAAAGCAACCGTGCGTACTCATCCAAAGTATTCACAAGACTGACATCAGATCTAAACTAGATATGCATTGTATCAAAGGAGTGGGGCTATATCTCTGGACTGAACCGCAAAATGCTGGAATAAAGGGGGAGAAGCCTAGCCTATCGAAGACTAGCATCTTGAAGCAATCTTGCAACATTAGAAGAGTGCAGATTAGCATATTATAATTAACAAGCATGTTGAAACAAAGCCCAGGGATCCTTGCTCGACTCCCTGCGAGAAAGCGATCCCGAAGCTTATAATTAATTATCATGTATCCAGTTCAAATAGTAGTAGATCGGGATACAACACTGAGCGTCCTGTTACCGTGGACACGGCTATTCGAATAGATAACTTCCCTGCAGGGGTGCACTACTGTTACCCAGCACGCTTGATTACATCTGGCCGGATAAACTTGCTGGGTAATACCCGGCCTCGGGTAATCGACACGACGCAGCGTCCTACCTAGGCTCAGCAGAGAGGCCAACATGCCAGTCTAAATCCTAAGCACGAAGGGGTCTTGGGCCATCGCCCTGCGCACTCCTGCACGTTGCGAGGGTAGTCGGGGCCCAGGCGCGACACTGAATACACCAGTGACGTAACCAGCCCACCCCAACCAGCCCGCATCTCTGAGCTGTGACATCTGAAGAGCTTTCAGGAGAAACGTACGACGTAGAGGGTCCCATAACCATTATCCCACGTGGTGGTAGCGCCTGTTAGGCGTATTTAGTAACTCGCAAAGACGATCAGACTACCTGTCGCTCCGACTTAGTAACACACGGATCACGATCAGGGTGGTTTCCGCCTGCCCTGTCGTTCCGCCACAGTATCACTCGCGGGTGCCCTCCTGGCAAACCCGACTTCATATTTCCCCACGGGTACCCCTCGGGGTTGACCCGCTTGTAACAAGGGTCAAAGTAACTATGTGTCCAAAGTATCGGGAAGGAATCCGAGGAATCACCCTCGATGTTTCCCACTCGAGGAGTTGCACGACGGTAGCTGTATCGGAGGTGACGAAAGAGGAATCACCCTCGGTAACTCACAACCAGATAGCTATTCTACAGAGGCATCATCGGCAGTGAGATAAGAGGTGTCACACTCGGCACTCGATGCCAGCTCTGCAGAGACGAGCAACTTATGGGGTGTGCGGTGATGTGCTGTTCTTATCCCATTCGATCACATCGATCGGGGCACAGTACTGAAGCGGAGCAACTATAGTAAGGGAGAGGGGCCATAGATGGTTTACCATCCAACCTATACTAAGCATCTCGGAAAGTAGGCAGGTATCAATAACAGTTACAAGGACAGGCTATGCATCAGAATAGGATAAAACAATAGCAGTAGTAAATTCTAATGCAAGCAGGAGGAAGAGAGAATAGGTGATATAGGCATGCGTCAAAGGGGTTTGCTTGCCTGGAAGCTCTGCTGAAGGGGCCTGGTCGTCGGTGACATCATCGTACACGGCGGTGTCGTCGGCAGACTCGGGGGCTATCGGGAGAAGGGGGAGAAGAAACAATAAATACACGGCAATAATGCAACAGAGATGCATGGCATGTCTAAATGATATGCAGAGGTGTTTTACTGCCTATCTAAATGATTTAGTTAATTTAATAATTTATTTGGATTTACTTTATTTAAGTCATGTACTATTCATATACCGGATACGGGCAAAATGTTGCATGTTCAGTATGATAGAGGGGTGTGACAGGCATATGGATAGGTTATTCAGACTCTACACATTTTTGTGATAATTTTTCATATATAAATTATTTTAATCCGAGTTACGGTTTAAAAGATATGATTTTTCAAAGTTTTAATTATTTTCTAGAATTTCTGAATTTATTTAAATTAACATTATCCGAAACAGTGTCCAGTGACGTCATCATCACGTAATGCTGGCGTCAGCAAACAATAGGACCTCTGACCAGTCAACTCTGACCTGCGGGACCCACCTGTCATAGACAATGGGCTAACTAAACTAACTAACCAGTTAATTAGCTAGGTGGGGCCCATTAGTCAGTGAGTGATTAACTAATTAATTTAATTAACTGATTTAATTAACGCTTTATTTATTTTAAGAATTCGTTTAAGCGGTGGGGCCCGCCTGTCAGTGGGCCACGGGCGTCCAGTCAGCGGCTGACCGGGGTCAACGGACCCACAGGGGCCCGCGGTCAGTGGCATAGCAGTGGGGCCCAGCAAGCCACGTCGGACGCCGGCGATGGCGAGGCAAAACGCGGCGGCAACGGCCGGATCTTCGCCGGAGTTCGTCAGAAATCCGCCACGGTGCTCCGTTTTGCTCGATTTCGGTCGCGTTCGAACGGGTGTCGAGCACCGCGTCGAACGGGAGCCACGGCAGGGGCGGAGGCGGTCGGTGGCGAGCTCAACGTTGACGGGAGGCGGCGCCGGAGTTCGGGTGAGCTCGGGATCAGCGCATCGGGGCTCGGTCGAGCGCGTGGATCGTTGCAATGGGCCCGCAGGGACGTGCTGAGCACGAGCCCGAGCTCGTTTGAGCTCGATGGGCAGTGAAGGCATGGCTACGAGCTCGCCGGCGCCGAGGTGTTCGGGCGGCGACGAATACGGCGGCTACGGCGACGAATCCATGCGGGAGAGAGAGGGAAACGATGCGCGCGCTTACAGGGAGCCTGCAGATGTGCAAAATATGCGCGGGGAGGGCTTGACGGCGACGGGAACGACGATGGCAGACGGCGGCGATCCGAGGAAGAAGAGGCGAATGGCGGCGGCGCTGGTGCTTCTCCGGACGGGCGAGTACCCGCAACCGACGTAGCCGATGACATGGAAGCCAGTGAGCACCTTGGCGAGGCACGGGAGGCTCGGTGGCCGCGGGATCGAGAGGAGGACGGCGGCGAGATTTTTCGGGTGAGAGAGAGAGAGAGCGCACGTGCGAGGGGGAAAAAGATCAGGGGCTGGTTAGGGTTCCAGGGGGGCGGTCTTATCCCCTCCGCCCTCCTGTAGCGACGCGGGAGGGGCAGGCGCGGCTGCGATGAGCTCGCCGGAGTTGGACGCGGTCGGGCGCGCGGGAGCGACCGAGGAGGATCAGTGCGAAGGGGAAGGAGGAGGTGGGCCGGTTGACTTAGGCCCAGTTAGCGCGGGCCTTTATCTTTTCTTTTATTTTTCTTTTCTATTTTCTTCTCTGTTTTGCAATTAGTTTGGCTAACAAAAGACTTTTATAAAATGTGTGACTAGGCCCATTATTTACAGTGCATTATTACCCAACACCAGAAATTGGTTTGGATAAAACATAATTTCATTTGTAATTCTTTTAATTAAAATGGTATTAAAATGTTGCTGTTTGCTACTGTTTTAGCTCAATAGAGTCACTTAACTAATCCAATTAATGTTGGTTGTATTTTTATAATGGCCTCTGGATTATTTACAACATTTTGAACATTTTGGTTTCTGGAGTTGAACAAGTTTTATTTTCACTTTATATTTGAATTGCAAATTTTGAATTGGAATTTGAATTGAGTTATGACGCAAATGATGATCAAGCACTGTTCACATGATGACCTGGCATTATCAAGAGGGTGATTACTGTAGCTATTACATGGGGATGTTACATCCCGACCGCCTCTAGACGAAGGAGATTCTTCCGCCACAACAGGACCCAACTCTTGCAATCGCCAAGCCGCGGCAGGGTCTCATCGTCATCTCCCCCTTGTGGTACTGGAGGAGCCAAATTCTCGTGGCCCGCTTTGACACTGGCCACAGAAACCTTGAAGATGCCAGGGGGCATCGGCCGGCTGTGGAACGAGCGATCCTTTGGCTTCACTATCGTTGCCATTCTCACGTCCACCTTCTGGCCGCTGATGGTGTACAGTATGGTGCACGGGGTTTCGTCGGCCTGCGAAGACATGTCTGCGACATCAAACATCCGAAAGGCAATGGAAACGGAAGATTATATATATGTTGAAGAGGGCCAGTGTGACAGGTAGTTACCGTGAGGGCGTCGAGCTCAACCAAGGATGAAGCCCCGCCAAGCATGCCAGAGACGGAGGACGGACTGCAATGAGTAGGTGCGGGAGCAGGTGCGGTTGCGTGAACAGGTGCTGGTGCGACGTTAACCGAGTTGCTCCCGACGAAGCTGGGAAGGGGAAAGTCCGCTGCCTCTTTATCTAGATTTTGCTTCGTCCAATCGACAATTGCCGGAACCAAGGCACCAATCAAAGCTACAAGTTCCTCTCTGCAGGCAGCTACCGCTGCTTTCACTGCCTCGCTCACCAACTCAGGTCGTATCGCTTCTTTGGTCTCATTTGTTCTCTTATCGACCGCAATCTCAACCTTTTCATTTAACTTCCATCTCTGGTTTCTCTCCTCGGCGTCCTCATGGTAGTAGTACTTCCACGTGGCGCCGTCAGGACGGCGTGCGCACGTCCATACGATGGCCGCTTGTCCAACGAGAGTCCTTTCATTAGGTTCAAGGCTCGGTTGAAAGGGGTGTCCCACTTGGGCCTCGCCGATGACTCAGACGACGAGACGCTTTCGGCCACAATCCTGTGCTGCTCTTTCTGCAAAAGGAACATGGATCGTTTACAAATGTGACTAAACGTGTAGTCGAATTGATCAGAAGCTAAAATAAGGTGGTAAAATAATAATTACCAACAGTCTCATGAACTCCCTCGTGGGCGTGTCCGTTTCGAAAACCTTATTTACTGGGTCCCAAGGGTACCGGGCCCTGATGAAGTCTTGCTCCTGCGGGACGGTGAACTCCGCCAAGGGGTCTGCGATCGCCGCGGCTTCACGTTCCGCATCCTCCTTGGCCCATATGGGCCTCTTGCCCGAGTAACCACGGCTTCCGAGGCGGTGGTACCCCATGTTCCTTTCCTGAAGCCCATTCATGTACTCCGACTTTTCTTTGGCAGCTTCGGCAGCGCAAGCCGCCTTGAATATTTTGAACTGTTCTTCCGTAATTGTCGGATTATCCTTAACAATCTCGGAGTAGGGTTCCTTTTTGGCGATCCGACTTTTCACCCTTACTTTCCTGGCAGACAGCGCGCCGCTAAACTTGCCCATGGCTCTGTTGTTTATCTTCTTCATTCCCTTGTCTTGCCACGGTGATGGATATTTGGTTTCATCCCGGTCGGGGAACAGGAATCTCTGGTGCAACTTCGTTAGGACGAAGTGCTCCATATTTGGTATCTTCCTTAAGTTTTCGTCGTTGATGGTGGCGGTTTCCCGTAGGATGCATCATCTTTGATTGCCGTAGCACTTGCGCACTTCCTCAGGCTTTGTTGGCTCGAAATTGCCGGGGTCCACCGCCGTGACCACCAGTCTTCCGGTGCCGAGCTGGTTTGGGCGCCGTATCCTCTTCGCTTTCGGTTCTTTACCGGCTAATTCGCCAGCATCGGTGCCGGTCTCGGCGCCGGTGTCGGTGCCGGTTTCGGTGTCGGTGCAACCCTCGGATGTGACAGGGGGGCCTGCAACAACCGTTGTTCGTCCAGATACTCGAAAAAGTTGTGTGCCGCCTCGTAGACGTCTTCGCAGTTACCAGAACCCCCACCTTCGTCGTTGTTAGCCATGTTTCCTACGATTAAGTCTGCTCGTTTAATTCTTCACCTAATAAAATGAATAATGACATAAAAAAAGGCCCTATGTTTTGCCGGAATGTTGATTCATTCCCGTTCCGTCAAATCCCGGGCACTTGATATGTCCTAGTTTCTAGCACGAGTCATGCCGAAATTCACGGAAAATTTCGGCATGACCTTTGCAAAAAAGTGGACAAATCGAGTGCCTGAAATTTGCCGGAACAAAAATGAATCAACAGTCTGGCAAAACATAGGCCACTCGGAATCAAATTCCCTGCAAACAACAAAAGGCCACTTGGGCACATTCATAGGCCACTTGGGCACAATGAAACAATTCAAATTTCCATATAACAGGACCAATTCAAGAAAATATAGAACTTGAAGAAAATTTGCTATAAACCCTAGAGCATTGGGTCGACAGCAACTCTCTCATACTGTCCTAATTTGCAACTCTCTCATACTGTCCTAAAAATATATTTAGTTAACTACATTGGGTCCACAACAAGCTTATTTCTATATTGAATTTTTGCTCTAAACTATTTTTTTTCTCTAAAATGAATTTATATAAACATTTGATGAACCCTAATCTTCTGTCCACAGCAACTACAAGTACTTAAGCATCTACAACTACTTAAGCATCTACAACTACTTAAACATTTGATGAACCCTAGCTAATTTGATGAACCCTAAAATTTCATGAACCCTAGGAACCCTAGCTAGGCAGAGGTAGGGGAGGAGGAGGAGGAGGGGTAGGCATGGTCACCTCGGGCATCGGCGGAGGTAGGGAGGAGGAGGAGGAGGTCAGAGCTGCCGAGGGCGCGGCGGAGGTGTGGAGGAGGTCGTCAGCGTCAGGCGTCGGGGCTCGGGCGCGCGCCGTCGGGGTCGGGGCTCGGGCGATGGCGAGGGAGGGGGCGCGACGGCGGCGATGGTGGTGCGCTGACGAGGACGGCGGGGGCGCGACGGCGGCGACGATGACAGGGAGGAGTGGGGATTTGGGGGGAGAATTGGGTAAGAAAGGAGGGAAGCCCGCACTAGGCGGTTAAGTCAAAATAGCGGTAGCGCGGGTTCCTAACCCACGCTATAGCTAAGTTAGCTATAGCGTGTGTTGGGAACCCGCGCTACCGCTATAGTAAGTAGCTATAGCGCGGGCTTGTAACCAGCGCTACTGCTATTAGTTTCCTTTTTTCCTTTCTCCTTTTTTCATTTTCTTTTTCTTTTCATTTTCCTTTTTTCCTTTCTCCTTTTTTCTTTTCTTTTTCTTTTTTTTTTGGTTTACTTTTTTCCTTTCTCCTTTTTTCTTTTCTTTTTCTTTTTCTTTTTGGTTTACTTTTTCTTTTTCTCTTCCGAAAGGCGATATATATTACATCATTTGGGCGATAAAGGTTAAGTGCGTATACAAAATAGGAACATATATATAAATGATGGTTTCTCAGCGTCGACGTTGTCGTTTCTGAGTGAGCTTCTTTCCTTTCTTGTTCGCTGCCGAATAATTGAGCCCCTCGTTGTGACTTTTCCTTTTCCATGGAGTACGATTTTTATTAGGTAATGTAGTCTTGCTTCTTCTTTTGACATATGCTTCATCGTCATCGTCATCTTCCCTCATCAGGTCGCCATACTGGTCGTAGTCTTCCTCGTTAGCGACTCCATCCATTCCGACGATGCTCCTTTTGCCTCTCCGCACGACAACACGGCTGGGATTGCTCGGGTCGGTTCTGAAGAAGCATTGTGTCACGTGCTTAGCATGTACCCATGGCTCAGTTTTGGCGATGACGTTCACGGTAGTTGCACTCTTCGCGTCGGGTATAGACATGGTAGTTAAATACCGGTTTTCTCTTTCGACGGCCTTAGCCCATCTAACACAGAACATCGTCGCACTGTGCAGTCCAGCATAGTCAACCTCCCAGATCTCTTCGACCCTTCCGTAGAATCTTTCAGTTGCGCCGTTGTCGCCGGTCATGCATTCGGCGTTGAATGCTCGCCACTGGCTAGCATCCGCGAGGTGTCTCAGCTTTGGATCATCTCCGTCGTCGGGCTTCACGCTCTCTGCGTGCCAGCGCATGAGCTTTGCTTCCATAGGATCTACGAAATGACGCTGCAGACGGGGAGTGATCGGTAAGTACCATACAACTTTCTGAGGAGATTTCTTCCCGGCCTTCTTGTATTGAGAGGCATTGCACACCGGACAGCTGGTTTTTTCTGTGTGCTCCTTCCGATAAATGATGCAATCATTGATGCATGCATGGTATCTAATATGGGGCTGATCAAGAGGGCACACGATCTTCTTGGCCTCATCGACACTAGTAGGACACAGGTTCCCTGCGGGAAGAACTTTATTATGTAGATACTTCGAATGCTCATCGAGGCTTGCATCTGTCCATTTGTTTGTGGCCTTCGTCTTTAGATGTTCGAGCGTGAAACTCAAGCGGGTCACCTCGGGATCGCAACCGTCATACAATGGAGTCTTCGAGTCTACCTCCAGTTGCGCCAGCTTGGCCTCCTCTCTAGAAGCAGCTCTGTCGCTACTCGTATTCTTGCGAAGCAGGTCTCGAACATGAGGGTCCTGCACGACTGAACTTAGTCGCGTCGAAGACTGCGGCGTGTCCGGCCGCTTCTCCGCCCTGTACAGCCTCTTCCCCGCCGTGTCCGTCCTCTTCTCCGCCGCCATGTCCTGCGCCCTCATCTTCTGGTCCATCATCGGTCATCTCTTCGTCTAGCCCCATGTCGTTATTGCCAGCCATGTGGACATCCTCATCATCATCTTCAATTGTCCACCGAGTATAGCCAGGTGCGCCTTCAAACTCCCATGGTCCAAGGGGTCCAAGATGACTATTAGTTTGCATCTTCTACACGGACATAAAATCCCAATCCGGTTATTTGACTACATGTCATGCACCACGGATCACAACCATCTTTCCACCACCCTTCCACTGACCTTCATGATTGCCTGCGCGGTATAATAAGCAAAAAAATTATTACCATGCATGCATATGCATCCATCAAAGTCATACAAAAATTCGGCATGACCTTCCCTAAAAATAGGACATATAGAGTTTGCCCGAAATTTGCCGAAACGGGAATAAATCGACATTTCGGCAAAACATAAGCAACTCATGTCAAGCACGATCCGACAAATACACATAGGCGCAACTCATGCCACACGCACATTCCCACCATCATATACGGAAACACACATATTTCCATTCTTGCAAAGCACAACTTTTTACTCACCTATCGTCCCGAGAGAGGGATCGAGCACAAGGTAGCTATAGATGGTCGGTGCCACTATCTAGGGATCGAAAGTAGTGGACAAAGATGCATGGTTTACTTCTAAAATGGGTAGATCTAGTTGGAAGGAGATGCTCTACATAACTAGTGGAGAGGGACGGAGAGCTAGCTAGCGAGACAAAGGTAGGAGTGGGGAAAGGGAAGGAGGGAGAGACAAATAAAGTGAGGAAGAAGCTAGAGAGAAACAGAGGTCATTAATGGAGGAGATGGTGATGGGGGCATTAATATGGAGAGAAGAAAGATAGGAGAAGTAAGAACTAAGTGAGGGAGCTAGAGGAGGGAGAGGGGAAAGGGGGAGGGTGGGGAAAAGCTGGCTGCTACAGCTAACAGCGCTACTGATAGCAGTAGCGCGGTATTGCTAACAGCGCTACTGCAAAGCTCTATAGCAGTAGCTCGTGTCGGTGGCCATTGCTACTGCTAAGAGGGGCCCACCTGCTGGCACCGTGCACACATAGCGGTAGCGGTGGGCCACCGATACGCGCTACTGCTACGGGAATAGTAGTAGCGCTGGTTTTTGTCAGACGCTACTAGTACGGGCAGCCCCAGTGGGTGACGATGGGACCACTTAGCAGCAGCGCTGGTTCACAGGCTAGCGCTACTGCTGCCTTCCTACCTGTAGCACTGGTAAGTGCCACACGCTACTACTAAGTAGCAGTAGCGCTGCGACCCAGCCCCGCGCTACTGCTAAGGTTCTATCTATATGCTTTCTCCTAGTAGTGGGGCCTCCGAAAGTCATCTTCGCGCGAGGAAGACGTATTCCTCCAATACGACTTTGACGTCATCAACACTCCCGCGCGGCCGAGCGACTGGGTCTGGCTCTGAGGCGCAGGCAACTAAATCGCGCTCAGGGAGCGCTTCTGCCCTTTTCTCTTTTTATTTTCCCGTAGTTTTTCCAATAATCCTACAATAATCATTTCAACACCAAATTTGATGATTCAAATTTCTGTATATTCCTAAATTCATGCCCTATTAATCCAGATAGGGTGAACATTTTTCCTAAGCTTTGTCTCTGCTGGATATATTAAATAGTCCTTTTCTTTATTTATTTCAGCTTAGAAATCCTCTAGGAAAATCATATGAGATCCAAATCATTTGAATCTTTTTTTGATATTCCTTATATATCATCTAGTTTATTTTAGTATTTATTTCAAAATTTTCCAAAACAACTTTTTAGTACTGTTTTTGCTTTATGTGGTAATTGCATTTTTTTTGAAAATAGGAAAATGGAGGGAAGCTAAAAAAATTCAAAGTCTTGGAGTACACCCAACTTTTCTACATGCCCAAGGCAAGCATCTTGAACACTTGATATGGTGAATGTTTGATAGTTGCTAGCTAGAATATTTGAATCATGGTTATGATAATTTTAATGGAATTTTGCATATTGCTAATTTTGCATGCATGATCCATGGCTATTTTGCTATCTTCTTTTAAATATGGAGTATGAGAAGTATGGTTATATTCACCTGTCACATATGCCTATGTTGGTCCGCACTAATCTGCAGGAAAGAATCAGTCACGAGAAAAGTGACCGTGAGACTGAAATCTCGTTGTGACGAGAATGATCAGTGAGGGTATGTTGGGACATACCAGATGGTGACCCTGTTGGGTACTACCAAGGAAATATATTGTGCTAACCGCTGCAGGAAAAACTTAAACCTTCTAAGTCGACCATAGATCGAGTCTTGTTCCGGTAACCCCCATACTTGTTTCGTGCTACCACTTGTCCCTGCCATAGGTAGGGTACGGTTTAGTAAGTTGTTAACCCCTTTCCCTGCACACACCGTACAGAGAGGCCGCGATGAAGGTTTCTAGGTACCGGTTATAATGCCAGCCATCGGGTCAGGGGGCATGGGTGTATCCGGCTGGGCCAAGATGGGGGCACCCCTTGTAATCCGCGCGTATTAATAGTGATCCCATGCTATTCGAGACGATGGTCTCCCCGTCTTAGAGTTTTTCTTGAACGATGCTTTGGATGATTCCTGGCATCGGGAAAGTTAATCTGGTGTGTGCTGGTCAGGTGTGTTTTCAACCCAAAGACCTCAATGGGAATTAGTCTGCATCTTGGTGTTGGCTAAAGAAATCCTTTACTTGTGGGTATAGAGTACAACCTCTGCAGAGTTATACCTAGTCGAATAGCCGTGTCCGCGGTTAAGGACTACAGTCCGGGTTGGTCAAGTGTCGGTCTCCGGAGGAAATAATTAAAATTGAGCATGGTTCATTTTGCAGGATAATTATTGTCACTACTGGTGCTATTATGAATATAATTGTTGACATGAATATTATTGTGGACTAACCTTTTCCTCTTATGTGCAACCTTGAGTATCTCTTGAGATGGCTAGACTACCCGAGATACTCATTTTTATTTTTTCTGGATATCTCTTGGGATGGCTAGACTACCTGGGATATTCATTTTTATTTTTCTGAGTGTCTCTTGGGATGGCTAGACTACCTGAGATACTCAGTTTTATTTTCTTTTCTGAGTATCACTTGGGATGGCTAGTCCACCTGGATACTCACTTATTTTCAAGACCTCTCGAGGCGTCACTTTCAGACACCCGTTTGGCATTTCTTTTCAAGACCTATCGAGGCGTCGCTTTCAGACACCCGTTTGGCATTTCTTTTCAAGACCTCTCGAGGCGTCACTTTTAGACACCCGTTTGGCATTTCTTTTCAAGACCACTCGAGGCATCGCTTTTAGACACCCGTTTGGCATTTCTTTTCAAGACCTTTGGAGGCGTCGCATTCAGACACCCGTTTGGCATTTTTCTTGGAATTTCCTCGCGCGGTCCAACGTCCGATGTCACATTTTATTTCCTTGATTTACTACTAACGTGAAATATTTATTCTTCTGCACCGTATTAATATTTATCATACCATGCTCTAATTTCGGTCAGCATATGCATATAATTTAGTCCATTATGAGTATATGCACTCGGTATATCTTTTGTTCATACTGCTTGTGAGTACATTCAAACGTACTCACTGGCTTGTCCCTGGCTATTTAATTGGCCAGGTCAGGATTTCAACGAGGAGTACTACAACGACGTGTATGCGGAGCCTAGGGTAGCAGCCACGCGGGATAGGAATTGTCCGGGTCAGCTGTTCCTGTGGGAATGGAGCCCCATCGGCGTTGGAGAACCATGAGTCGCTTCCGTCACCCATCACCAGAAATCATTGTTTTATCATTAGACCTTTATGGTCTTGTATCCAATTATTGTAATTGCTTGGTAATCTGTAACAAGGACGTGTCCACCAGTAACAGTAATCCTGGGGCTGGTGACGACACGAGGGGTCATTTGCTGGGATATTGAGTCCCGGAAATCCGGCCCCGACACCGACGCTACGCCGTATGCAAAGAAGATGTTCTCTGCCAAAATACATTGAGGAAAGGGGACACGGCATCCAAGATTAAATGCACTTTATTTGATACGCGTAGACATATTTTATAGGGTGATCCCTCATAGAAAAATATCAAGTTGTTAGAGTTCATCGAAGTGTACCACCGTCTGGAGTACATGTCATTTCGAGGTGTGCCATGTCACATGGGTACAATAGACTTGTAGTGTATGAGGAGGGTGCGAACGGTTCACCCAGCAAGAGCACTTAGTTGTCTTGACAAGTGTTAGTGCTAAATCTGGCATATCTCGAGGTAGGGGTCCTAAGCTAGGCGTCTTGGAGCGATGGTAACATGAACATAGGATTTTACCCAGGTTCGGGCTCTCTCGAAGAGATAATACCCTACGTCATGCTTTTCATTGTATTGATATGGGGGATAGTACAGAGTACATGTATCTCCCACGAGATTGTTGTGTATGATTCTAATGATCTAGAATATGATCTATCAAGTAGCCTGGGCTCGGTTTATATAATGCACCGAAGGCCAAGGGTTGAGAAGAGTCCTCGTCTTGTGCGCCAAGTCTTGTTGAGTCATCCTTCTATATGCCATGGGCTGCCCGAAGTGGCCCATTAGTGAACCACCATGGGGATCCTCGGCCCAACCCACTTGGTCGGAAGATGACGCTGTGAGTACCACCTAGTCCAGGACTCCATCGGTAGCCCCTTGAACCGGTCTTCAAGGTGGGGATGCTCCTCTGTTCTTCCGAACCGTTCTTCGTCTTCGGTCGTCGGTCTTGAAAGCTGGTTCAACAAATCTTCCCATCTCCGATCTTGAGGATCACTGAGGTACATCTGAAGAGTTCACACGTCGGGTATCCGAGGAGTTTATACGTCGGGCGTCCGAGGAACCCCTTTAAATTCACTGCCTTTATCAATGCCTTGTTATTTTTACGCCGCACTTCGGCTTCAAAGTTTTTCCCCATGCAGCGGTGTCCTCTTGCAACCGAGCTCCAGCTCCGGACTACATCCGAAGTGTCTTTTTGGAGCCGAGCTCTAACGCCGATTGGCATCCGAGGTGTCATAGATTACCTCGGTCTGAAAAAAGTTGAAGGAGTTCAGCCAAGCTTAATGTCGGAAAAGTCCTCTAGGGAGCCAGCCACTCGCATTCGAGCTTTATGTCGGACTGCTTCTGAGGTGGTGCACCACATCGGCCGTGGGCTGATTTTTTATGGATTTTTTTATTGGTGCAATTTATTCTCTGTCGAGATGTGTAACCAGTAGCCCTCAAGGTGCGTGTTGGCTCAAATTACGGTATGCACCTGAAGGATAGCATAAAACCGCTGAACCCAGTAGCCCCTGAGACTCAGGGCGATTCGCGAAATTGGCCTGAGGATCGAAACGTGGCGTGCAGTAGCTCCCGAGACACAGGTTGGGTGCGGCCGACCAACCTGAGGATCGTAATCTCCTCGGAAACTGTTTTGCACTTTAAATTTCTGCATTGAATCATCAATGCAGTAGCCCCCGAGCCACTGGTCGGGTGGCAATACCTGATCAGGGGATTGATGTACCCCTTTAATTGATTTTAATTGAGAAGAGTTAAGCCCAGTAGCCCCCAAGCCTTAATTTGGGCACGGGTGGCCGAATTAAGGATCGACATGTGTTTGACACAAAATTTTGTTATGTTGGACACAAACTTCTTGGCAAGAGAATAAAAATCTCTTAAAGGTGCTGGAACTAATGAGAGCCAGGATTGCCAAGTCATAGAAAGTAGTGGCCGAAATCGAGAATTTCGCCCGCGAGGCACATGGTAAGTTTAATACTTTTGCCTGCGATAACAATATGATGACTGCTTGTATAAGCTGTATGCTTTTTATTAGCAGCGGGGATGATAGGTCAACTTGAAAAGGACCTTGAGAAAGCTCGAGAAGCTGCTCGTTACGCGGAAGCTGCTGGAAAAGTCGGGTCATTGGACACCTGCTCGAAAAATCAACGAATGTAATCAGCTCAAGGCCTAGAAGGACAAACAAAAAATCGATGAAGAAGATTTTCTAAGCTCTATGGCCCAATGAACCCCTGCCAAGGGATATGACCGAGCTCGCTAAATGCCTAAAGGGCGCCAGGCATCGGATTTAGACATGTAAGGTGTCGGCCTACCGAGTAGGTGCTCGAGAAGCGTGGGCCATGGTTAAGACACACTATTGTCTACTAAAGACCGAAGAGCTTGCCAGGGTCGACCTCAGGGGGCTTGATGGAAAGGAAATCAAAGCCATCTAGAATTATCAGAGCGTCATGTCAGCTGCTTGTTGAACCAAGCAGGATTGTCTCCATGATACCCTTAATAGATGGCCTTGAATAGATTTTGTAAATAGTTTATGCTGAATGATGACTTTATGTATCTATGTATTGTTGTCATTTTGAATGCTCAAATCGGCAGATGTTATACTCCATTAACCAGCCATCGGCTTCTACCTCCTCGGCCAGAGGACGAGGAGTGTGTCCAACGTCGGCCCGAGTCCTCGGGTAACGGTTATAGGGGACAAGGCAATCCGGCCTTAAGGTCAAAACACAAGTCTTGCAGAGAGTTATGTTATGTTGTTATTTAACACAAGTAACATCTTCGGCAAAAAATAGTTCCTCTACTAGTTCCTTTTCCTGGGGTGTCATGTTGACTATGACTTGTTAGCCGATATCTGCTATACTTGCTCGAAGGCCTTAATGCAGAAATATCCTCAGCTGAATAAGTGGGATTCAGACCCTATACTAGTACCTTTTGAAAGGGCCTTTATTTTCACTTCTTCGTTGCCGACCAATTATATTCTTGTGACCGCTAGCTTTCAGCTTCACTCGTCAGAGGTACTTACTCGGTTGACCCGGAAGTAACAATCGCAGAGGTTCTCCCTTTACCCTCTAGTCGAATTTGTCGGGAACGTAGAGGATAAGCACAGGAGCCAGGAACCCAGCTTGGTAAAAAATGTCAAGTCAAATTGATGCATATTGTGGCTTTATAACGATTTGTGGGAAGGCAACACTCATAAATCAAATACAAATGCTGACCATATGTTGGGCTCTCTAGGAGTCCGGAGGTAACCATGCCAAGGTGCCTCAAAGAGCCCCCAGTACAATTTATTGGACTCTTTTAAAGGTCCAAAGTGTTTTATACCAAAAAATTGAGGTGAGTACTGCGCAGTTTTTTCAAAGATGGCCGAACTTATTTTCTATTAGTGACCTCAGACAAGCCGAGCACCTTTATGAAAGCAAGCTTTGTGACTTATCGAAAAGTCCTTTGTTTACACAGGCAACCTTTATGGTTAATATTTCTGATCGGCCGATCAAATTTGCGCAAGTTTGAGACAGTCCGCTTTCGGCTGTACTTTGCAGTTTTGTACTATATGTTATTTTGACTCGACCATGACAGTTTAAGATGGGTAGTTGGCCAGTCGTCGGCTTCCACCCCTTAGTAGAAACTAGTTAGGGTGTTTTTTACTGATATATAACCCTTAGCCGACTTCTCGGTGCCCGGAGGTAGTTTTATCAGAAGAAACAAGGCAATCGAGCCATGAGGCTAAAACATACACTTAGTCGTAGGAGCGTATGTTTGGGGGTAACTTAATAGCCCCCGGTGTATGTCAACTCCTCGGATAGCCGAGGTCGAACCACCCACAACTTGGCCTTTTCGAGAAAAAGGAGGCCCTTTATTTTACTCGAAAAACCTCGATCGGCTATATTTGGTTTAACACCGCCAGCGGTTCGCTGACCAATTTATGCTTGTTGTGACAGTCAGCCTTTGGCTTTCTCCAACTGAGGCACTTAACCAGTTAAACCGCAAGTGACAATCATAGTGGTTCTCCCTTTACCCTTTAGCTGAACAAAGCGGAAATGTAAGGGGTAAGCACAGGAGCCGGGCAATCCAGTTATTGACCAAAGACACAACTCGAAATTCATACATATAATTCGTAGGACCGAGGACGTTTTGACGAGGACTCCATGGAGTACCTCGGCTGTTGGTGGGTTTGGCTCTAGCTGTAGCCCCCCGTTAATATTGTCGATGCTTTAAAGGCGTCTGGCATTGTACTGCGAGAGTTTTGCTCGGAAAAACCAAAAAACATACGTAAAAACTTTATGTCTAAATTGAATCAAGTTTTGGGTGCCAATCCGAAATTGGTCTTAAAATTAATTTGTGCTTCCGTCGTGCTTTAACTTGACACATGCGATCTCTAGACTTCAAGTGGGTTAGCCTTCGGCTTCAACCTCCCTTCCTGTCGGTGTCAAAACCGGCAGACCTCGGGGTAGGGGGTCCTGAGCTGTGGATCTAGGATCGATGGTAACAAAGACAAGGGAGACGATGTTTACCCAAGTTTGGGCCCTCTTGATGGAGGTAAAACCCTACGTCCTGCTCTTGTTTATATTGATGAAGATGTATCGAGTACAGAGTTGATCTACCTCGAGATTGTAATGTGTGTCTTACTCTAGGGCTAGGCGAATGATGTTGCGTTGATATCTCCCCTCTACAGGTAAACCCTCTGGCTTATATACACGCCAGAGAGGGTATCTAGGGTTACAAGGTTGGTAGCTAGGAGATAGGCGGCGGCAGAGATCTTGGAGTATACGTCAAGTCTTCGGTAAAGACAGTCTTGATCATGCCTCCTGTACGCGGCCTCCGGAGTCCACCTTGATGACGCATGAGGGCCCATCGGCCCATCCAAAGAGATGGGCTGGCTAGGTTAGCACACCCTAATCCAAGACACCGTCACTTCCCGAAGGCGGAGTGCTTCTCAGGCCAGTTTAGTGAACTAAACTTGAGCAGCTCTAGAGAGAAACCAGGCTATCCGGCTATTTGACCACACACTCGAGTCAAAAAAGGAGTAGAAGAAAAAGACTTTGCAACGACTAAGAAGAAAATACTTAAAAACGACACATAAAAGTTTATGAGCCCCTAGTTAACTTGGGTAAAGAAAGTTGTTTTTAACAAACATTGTTTTTAATAAACATCGTCTTTAACAAACTACTTTTTTGTTTAACACAAATATAATGCTTGGTCGAACCGAACAAAAATTAAACATTTAAAAAATTTGAGTATGAAAGCGACTTAGCTGGTTAATGTGATCGGTGTTGATGACGCGGTCAGGTCTTGTGGCGGGACGAAGACGCCCATTGATCTCTGACAGATCCGATATGGTGTGTAGTCCTCGGCATGGCTGAGGTCCCAGCCCCAAAGCCGGTTCCGAGGTGCTCGAGCAAAGAGCTCGGCTTGACGAAGTGACAACATAGCACGGTTGATGTGGCGAGGCGAAGCCCCCTGGTCGGCTAGTGACGCCGAAGTCGCCGGAGTAGGTTGATGAAGAGATGGCGAAGCCCATTGATGAAGAGATGGCGAAGCCCCCGATCCAGCTGACATGACGAAGCTGGTCGGCCGGTGACGCCGAAATCTCCATGTCAGCCGACGTGTCGAAGCAAGTCAATGTGTTGGATGTCGGTTTGAAGAAGAGGTGGCATGGCGATGTCGATGCAGGTCAAAGTTTGTGACGCGGTCGTAGCCGGCTTGATGAAGTGACCGCGCGGCGATGCCAGTGTGCTCGCCCCGTGTAATCCATGGGGAGACGATGTTGGTGATGATTTAGCCTTCGTGATGCCGAATTCTTGGTCGGCTCGCCCGGTTGATGATCCGATGAGGTTGACCTCGGCTCGACAAAGCGACGACTTGTCTAGCGTAGGTCGGCGGCCATGGAGTAACGTTGTCGGGCTGGTTTGACACCGATGCGACGGTTAAGATTACCTCGAAAAAGGATTTAAAACTTGTAGGGACGTGTTTGAGAACAAAACACAATACTCTAGAAACAATTTCCTTCAAAAATGACGTCCGATAACCCGTTCATCAAAAAGATGAACTCGGGTGGGATTCGTTTTCGCGCAGAAAACAAATCCGAAAATTGATGGACTCATCGGACGTTTCCTGGAGTTTGAACGGTCGGATCGAGCTGAAATTTTGAGGGTGGTCGATATAGAAATTCCGCAGCCGATGAATGGTTGGATCTTCCGAAGGATGTATGAGCTAACTGCTGGACTCCTCGTGCCAAACTCATCCAGATTCCCATCCAGATTCGACAGGGCTCCGGCATATCGGAGATTGCCAGAGATTACTCCAATCGAACGAGATGAAATTTTACAGGGTTGTTCTATACTCAATTCCTCATAATTCCACTGAAGCAATCGTCAAAGCGACGCTCAGGATGGTGGGGATGGTGAACATGAATCCGCTGTCCAGAAAAAACCGCACGATCGCGCAAGGGCAATGTTCACGTTGAGCCGTTGAGCTCAATGGACGAATCTTCCGTGATCTCGGTTTAGATCAGACTTGAAGTTGATGAAGGCACCCATCCGATCTTGGCAATCCAACATGGAGCATAATCCTCGGTGTAGCCGAGGTGACTAGTCGAGCCGGCGACAAAGATACCGATGTCAATGATGAAGCTAGGTGCCGACACGTAGATCGCGTCAGAGCCGATCTGAATTCCCATCGCACTGTGGCGACTACCAGAAGGGACCTATATGGGCCACCAATGTCGGTGCTAAATCCGGCATATCTCGAGGTAGGGGTCCTAAGCTAGGCGTCTTGGAGCGATGGTAACATGGACACAGGATTTTACCCAGGTTCGGGCTCTCTCAAAGAGATAATACACTACGTCCTACTTTTCATTGCATTGATATGGGGGATAGTATAGAGTACAGGTATGTACCACGAGATTGTTGTGGATGGTTCTAATGATCTAGAATATGATCTATCAACTAGCCTGGCCTCGGTTTATATAATGCACCGGAGGCCTAGGGTTTAGAAGAGTCCTCTTCTTGTGCGCCAAGTCTTGTGGGGTCTTCCTTGTATACGTCATGGGCTGCCTGAAGTGGCCCATTAGTGAACCGCCATCGGGGTCCTCGGCCCGACCCACCTGGTCGGCAGACGACGCTGTGAGTTCCCCCTAGTCTAGGACTCCATCAACGAGCAGGCAATATCGTCTTGAGTTCGGAACACGCCCATCGAAAGATGAACAAGAGTGACATAGAGATGTGATCGGCAAGTTGGCTTACCGGTCTAATTCTTCGTCATCAGTGATGTCACATCAATGCCGAATATTGAGACCCGGATCTTGAATCACTAATAATCAATCATGAGGAATATTGGTTTTAGTGTGAGCGCACTCTAAATTAAATTTATTATTTTGAAAGTGGAATTAATTATGGACAATGTCTAAGTGAATTTGCAGGTTTCGTTGTTGATAGGATGGCACGCAACACTACCTTTAATTTAGCTCTGATGCTTGAGAAAGAGAAGCAAACTACATCTGGTAGTAATTATGCGGACTGGGTCCGTACCCTAAGGATCATCCTTAGGAGTACTAAGAAATAATACATTCTAGATCAACCTCTCGGTGATCCACCACTTCCAAATGCTCCTAAGGATGTTGCGAATGTCTGCACCTCTCATAGTGATGACTACACTACAGTACAGTTCCTGATACTTGCTTGTATGGAGCCAGAGCTTCAAAAACATTTTGAGAACTTCAGTGCCTACGACATTGTTGTGGAGCTGAATGCTTTGTACCTAAAGCAAGCAAGAGCCGAATGTTATGAGATAACCAATGCCTTGTGGGACAGCAAGATGGCAGATGGAAGCTCAGTGAGTGAGCACGTGATTAAGCTAGTTGGTTACGGGCAGAGGTTGGAAGTTTTGGGCTTTCTGATAACTGCTACACTTGGCATTGATCTTATCTTTGCGTCTCCCTCGCCAAGCTTTAATGGCTTCATCATGAATTACAACATGAACAGGATGGACAAGAGCGTGAACGAATTGTTCGCCATGCTCAAGACTGTGGAGACTAGAATGCAAAAAGACACCAATCATGTGATGATGGTGAATAAGACCACCAGTTTGACGAAGAAGGGCAAAGCCAAAAAGGGCAAGCACGCTGGTAAGACCGACGCGAGGGAAAAGCCTAAAGGCGGTGCCACTAAGGAGACTGAGTGATTTTTCTGTATGGGAAAGGGTCACTGGAAGAGGAATTGCATAAAGTTTTTGACAGAGAAGAAGAAGTCTGGACAGTCCAGCACAGGTATATGTGTTATACATGTTATAGATGTTTTCCTTGCTGGACCTCACTGTAACTCTTGGGTATTTGATACTGGATCGATAGCTCATATTTGCAATTCGATGCAGGGACTACAGAGGCCATGAAGGCTGGCATGGAATGAGGTGCAGATGCGCGTCGGGAATGGTGTTCAAGTTGCCGCTCAAGCCGTCGGTGTTATGCCCCAACATCTACCTTCAGGATTCATTTCAGAACTTAATAATTGTTATTTTGTTCCAGTCTTATGCAAAAACATTATATCAGGATCTTGTTTATTGTGTAATGGATATTCTTTTAAATCAGAGAACAATGGTTGTTTCATATATTTGAAGGATATGATTTATGGCTGTGCACCTATGAAGAATGGGTTATTTATGGATCTTGAATGTAGTAATACTGTCTTTAACATTCATGCTAAACGTCTTAAGAAGTGTGATAAAACATATACCACATTTTTGTGGCACTGTCGTCCTGGTCACATCCGAAAGAAACTCAGGAAGAAAGTCCATTTGGATGGAATTTTGGAGTCATTTGATTTCGAATCATTTGACAATTGCGAGTTTGGTCTGATGGGAAAAATGACTAATTAAGATGGCATTCACCGGCCATATGGAGCGGGCGAGGGACTTGATGGAAATAATTCATACTAATGTATGCGGTCCGATGAGTATACCAGAGTGTGGTGGATATCTCTACTTTGTAATGTTTATCGATGACTTAAGTAGATATGGTTATATTTACTTAATGAGGCAGAAGTCTGAAACTTTTGAAAAGTTCAAAGAGTTTTAGAATGAAGTGGAAAATCATCCTGACAAGAAAATCAAATTTTTGCAATCAGATCGCAGAGGTGAATATTTTAGTCATAAATTTAGCAAGCATCTTAGTGATCGTGGAATTGTTTCACAACTTAGGCCACCCGGAACTCCACAGAGGAATGATGTTTCTGAGAGACGTAACCAAACCTTGTTAGACATGGTGAGGTATATGTTGTCTTTAACCGAACTACCTTTATATTTTTAGGGATACGTTTTAGAAACTGCAGCTTTTCCACTATATAGAGCACCGTCAAAGTCTATTGAAATGACCCCGTATGAGATATGGAATGGGAAGAAACCCAACTTTTCATTTCTTAAAATTTGGGTATGCAATGTTTATGTAAAACATTTACAGCCAAACAAACTCAATCCCAAATCAGACAAATGCTATAGCCCGAGGGTTTTCTTGATCCTAAGGATGCTGGAAAGGTATGCAAGCTTCAGAGAGCCATTTATGGATAGAAGCAAGCATCAAGGAGCTGGAATCTTCATTTTGATGAAGTGGTCAAAGAGTTTGGCTTCATCCCGAATGACGAAGAGGTTTGTGTTTACAAGAAAAAAATTGTGAGCGCGAAAGTATTTCTTATACTTTATGTGGATGACATACTGTTAATTGGAAATGATGTAAAATTTCTTAACAGAATAAAAGAGTCATTGAAGAATAGTTTTTCAATGAAAGACTTGGGCGAAGTAGCGTATATATTGGGCATAAAGATTTATAGAGATAGATCAAGATGACTGATAGCACTAAGCCAGAGCACATACATTGACAAAGTACTAAATAAGTTTAGTCTGGAAAATGCAAAGAAAGGATTCTTGCCAATGTCACATGGCACTATGTTAAGCAAGAGTCAGTACCCGCAGTCCACTGATGAGCAAGTAGAAATGTCTATGGTTCCATATGCTTCGGCAATTGGGGCCATCATGTACGCAATGATTTGTACAAGACCAGATGTGTTCCATGCACTAAGTGTTAGTAGCAGGTACGAAAGTGATCCAAGAAAGGGTCATTAGACAGCAGTTAAAAATATCTTATAGTACCTTAACAGGACTCAGAAAATATTCATAGTGTATGGAGGTGATGAAGAGCTCATTGTAAAGTGCTACACTGATGCAAGCTTCATGACTGATCCAGACAACTATAAATCTCAATTGGTCTATGTTTTCACACTCAATGGTGACGTAGTAAGCTGGAAAAGTTCCAAGCAAAGCACTATGGCGGATTCTACAATAGAGGCGGAGTACATTGCTGCTTCAGAAGCTGCGAAGGAGGGTTATTGGATTAATAAGTTCGTCACCGAGCTTGGTGTGGTTCCAAGTGCGCTGGATCCAATGGAGCTCTATTGTGATAATAGTGGCCCTGTGGCCCAGGCAAAGGAGCCAATGTCCCACCAGAAATCTAAACACATTGAACGCAGGTTTCAGATGGTCCAAGATTTTGTGAATAAAGGACATGTGAAAGTATGCAAAATTCACATGGACTTGAATGTGTCAGATCCGCTGACGAAGCCTCTACCACGAGCAAAACATGAGCGACACAGGAATTACATTGGTGTTAGAGAACTTATGTAACTAGGTTATTGACTCTGATGCAAATGGGAGATTGTTGGAAATATGCCCTAGAGGCAATAATAAAGTATTATTTTATTTCCACGTTCGTAATTAATATTTATATTTTTGTGTTGTAATTGCATTGGTTCTTGAATATGAGATTCAGAGGAAAACTCATTTGCATGTGTGGAAACATAAACACCAAGTAGATCCGTAGTCTCACCTCTATGACTAGCTTATGAACTGCATGATTATCCTGTTTTCCTGATCATAGGAAATTGTTAAAGTAACAAATATGCCAGCCATATTGGGAATACATTGTTGGCAGAACAATGGTGTTGGACAGAGCCAACTTATGATATACTGCGAGATTCAATCGTCACCTAGATGTCGGTATTTTCAAATTATGTGTTATCGTATACTCACATCATTAGACCATGAGAATATTATGGACCTTCATACTGGATGGTTACTTTGGGGTTGCCAAACATTATCTGTAACAGGATGATCATAACGGTAACTTTTGGGTACATCAGAAAAGTATGTCAAGGGACTCGATAGTTCAAGACTGGGATTTCGTCCTCTGACGATGGAGAGATACTCTTTGGGCCCACTTGGTATTATGTTATCCATCATCATCTGGCCAGACACAACACGATAATGATCACGGCGATACCGGAATATAAAAACTAGAAAAGAGAATAAAACCGGTAACGAGGATAACTTGGTATGTGATCAAAGAGTTGCCTCAGAAAGACACCGATTAAAGTCTCGCCTCGGGTTTTGTAGCGTATCTTGAAGCAAAGGGAATTGTGTACAGAAATGGCAGATTTGCTCGATAATGATCTTCGTGTCTTTGCGGGAATTAATATGGGTGTCCAGACCCCGTTGTCAATAAAGTACCTGAAGGTGTTCTGGGTCATGTTTGCATATTACCGAACCTGCAGGGTCACACGCTTAATGGTCAATGGTTTGATAAAGTACTAGGAGGCATTAGAAGTATGACAGCAAGGCACCGAAAATGTCCCGGGAGCACCCCAGAGTATATATGGAAGGCAGTGGAAGATTCTGGAAGGTTCTAGACTTTTTTGGAATGTTCCAGAGTGGCTGCACCCTTGGAAATCCCAAGGGGTAACACCCACATGGGCCTGTGGGACCATAGTGGTGCGCCCCCCTATCTTGGGGGCAATGTACCGCAAGGAGAATGAATCCCATTAGGATCTCCTCCCTGATGCACCCCACCCCCTTACTTGGAAAGTAATCGGTAGGGTGGGGGGGAAGGGGATCCCCCCTTGGTGCGCATGCCATAGGGGAGGCAGCTCCTCCTCCAAGTTGGCTGGCCCCCTAGGCTGCCTATATAAGGAGGGGAGGGCGCCCCTTCCCTTTATGCTATCTCTCTCTCTCTCTTTCTAGCTGGAAGGTTTATCGTCCCCCTAGTTCTCCGGTAGTATTCTATCCCGGATGACAGAGTGTTGTCGAACTGCTAATATAGTACCTGTGGATACCATAGAGGCATCGTGCTTTTGGTACTCTATCGGTGGATCACCTCGGGAAATATCGCAGCTGGTAGGTAATACCTAGCTGCACGAATCTGCATGTCTTCACCAACATCTACTTCTCCACTACGTTCTTGTTGGTAAAGACCAATCTATCCTTTGATATGTCTCCGACGTATCTATAATTTTTTATTGTTTCATGCTATTATATTATCAATCTTAGATACTTTTGATGCAATTTTATATCATTTTCTGGGACTAACCTATTAACTCAGTGCCCAGTGCCAGTTTTTGTTTTTTTCCTCTTTTTTGGCCTTTTCAGAGAAACCATACCAAACGAAGTCCAAACACGATGAAACGTTATGGGGGTTGTTTTTGGACCTAAAGAGACCCTATAAGCTTCGTGAGGTGGCCAGAAGATGTACGGATGGACCACGAGCTCACAGGGCACGCAGTGGGGGGGTAGGTGCCCCCCCCCCCGAGCTCGTGGGCCCTCCGTAACTCCGTTTGACCTAATTCCAATGCTATATATTCTCATATATCCCCAATACAACAGAGAGACACCCGAAAAAACTTTTCTGCCACCGCAAGCCTTTGTTCTTTCGCGATCCCATCTGGAGGCCTTTTCCGGTACTCTGCCGGAGGGAGAATCGATCACGGAGGGCTTCTACATCAACCTTGCTGCCCTACCGATGATGTGTGAGTAGTTCACCGTCGACCTATGGGTCTATAGTTATTAGCTAGATGGCTTCTTCTCTCTCTCCGATCTTCAATACAATGTTCTCCTCGATCTTGATGGAGTTCTATCCGAGGTAATCTTGTTTTGCGGTGCGTTTGTTGGGATCCGATGAATTGTGGGCTTATGATCAGATTATTCATTGAACGTAATTGAGTCTTTCTGAACTTTATTATGCATTATTGTTATAGCTTTGTATTTCTCTTTGATCTATCCGTTTATTTTGGCCAACTAGATTGATTTATCTTGCAATGGGAGAGGTGCTTTGTGATGGGTTCAATCTTGCGGTGTCCTCACCTAGTGGCAGTAGGGGTAGCGAGGCACGTATTGCATTGTTGCCATTAAGGATAAAATGATGGGGTCTATTCATATTGCTTGAGTTTACTTTGTCTACATCATGTCATCTTACCTCATGCATTACTCTGTTTGTCATGAACTTAATACCTCGAGAGGCAAGCATAGAAGCGCTCTCGAAGTGGAGTAATAGTATTAGATACAGAATCGTTTTGGTCTACTTGTGTCGGACGTGATGCCTATATACATGATCATTGCCATGAATAACATCATAACTATGCGCTTTTCTATCAATTGCCCAACAGTAATTTGTCTACCCACCGTATGCTTATGTTTCTTCGAGAGAGAAGCCTCTGGTGAACACTATGGCCCTCGGGTCTACCTTTAATATATTTACTAAAACCCTAATTTACCTTGCTGCAATTTTACTTCTGTTATTTTATTTTGCAATTTATATTTCCACTATTACCGGTTTTAATCCTTGCAAGTAATGAGTCAAGGGGATTGACAACCCTCTTGTCCGCGTTGGGTGCAAGTATTTGCTTTTGTGTGTGCAGTTGCAATTTACGTGGTCTTGTGTGGTGCTCCTATTGGTTCGATAACCTTGGTTCTCACTGAGGGAAATACTTATCTCTACTGTACTGCTTCTCCCTTCCTCTTCGGGGAAAATCCTAACGCAGCTCACAAATAGCAGGAAGAATTTCTGGCGCCGTTGCCGGGGAGCTATCATCAAGTACTACCAGGCACTTCACACAAACTATCATTTACTTGCTTTCTTTTTATTTTGCTTTTATTAGTCTCATAAAAAAATCAAAAACACAAAAATATTTTATCTTGCTTGTTTGCCTTGTTTGCTTGAAGTTGCTATCATGTCTGAGTTTGAGAAAGCTATTATTGAAAGTGCTTGTGAAGACAGTGCTAGTGAATCTTATGAGGGAAAGCCAAAATTATTTGATCTTAATAATGATCCTCCAGAAAATAATATCAATAATGAGGCTCCCACAACCTTTAAACACTATAGGAATCAGAGACTTTGCCATCAGTCTGCTCTTTGCCGTCAGCTAGCGGACGACAAAGGCCATCTTTGCCGTCTGCTTCCAAAAAGCAGACGGCAAAGAGCGGACGGATGGCAAAGATCATGTTTGTCGTCAGTTCACTCTTTGCCGTCTGCTGGCAGGCGGCAAAGAGCCCGAAAGCAGACGGCAAAGAGCAGGCGTGGGGCCCACTGGAGCGCTGCGGTGGGTAGTACACTCTTTGCCGTCTGCCAGCAGACGGCAAAGAGCAGGCGTGGGGCCCATTGGAGCGCTGCGGTGGGTAGTTCACTCTTTGCCGTCTGCCAGCAGACGGCAAAGAGCCCGAAAGCAGATGGCAAAGAAAATAACCTAACGTATCTAACGACCGCCCCCGCCCCCACCTCCCACTCTCTCTCTCTCTCTCTCTATCCCCCCGGCGCCCCCGACGCCTCACCGCCCCCGCCGCCCCCGACGCCCCAGCGCCCCCGCCGCACTCGTCGCTGCCGCCGCGGGCGGCCCGTGGCCCTGGCGCCCCGCGGCCCCCCTCCGGTGAGGCTTTTTTTCTTCTTCTCTGTTTTTTTTTCTTTTTTTTCAGAATAAGTAGAAAGTATAAGTAGCAGAATTATAAGTAGAATAAAATAGAAAAACTAGAATAAGTAGAAGAAGTAGAAGAAGAATAAGTAGAAGAAGAGGAAAAAGGAAAAAGAAAGAAGAAGAAGATGAAAAAAAAGAAGAAAAGAAGAGAAGAATAAGTAGAAGAACAGAAAAAGGAAAAGAAGGAAGAGGAGGATGAAAAAAAAAAAAAAAAAAAGAAGAAGAATTAAAAGAAGAGGAAAAAGGAGAAGAAAGGAAGAAGAAGAAGAAGAAGAAGAAGAAGAAGAAGAAGAAGAAGAAGAAGAAGAAGAAGAAGAAGAGGAGGAGGAGGAGAAGAAAAGAAGAAGAAGAAGAAGAAGAAGAAGAAGAAGAAGAAGAGGAGGAGGAGGAGAAGAAAAGAAGAAGAAGAAGAAGAAGAAGAAGAAGAAGAAGAAGAAGAAAAAGAGTAGAAGAGGAGAAGAAGAAGAGGAGAAAGGAAAAGAATGGAAGAAGAAGAAGAAGAAGAAAAGAAGAAGAAGAGAAGAGGAGGAGAAGAAGAAGAAGAAGAAGAAGAAGACGAAGAAGAAGAAGAAGAAGAAGAGAAGAAAAGGAAGAAGAAGAAGAAATAGAGCAGAAGAAGAATAAAAGAAAAGTGGAAAAGTAGTTATATGTTGTGAATTCAAAGCACAGTACACAAAATATGTTGTGAATTGAACTGGTTTATCAACATGATGAATGTGACCATATGCTACACAGATGCGTTCTTATTCCTCATATTGTATCTTGTATTTTTCATTTAGATGAAGTTTCTTCATTCTGCCTGGTGACTATAAAAAATTATTTATAAGGAAAATATACATGTCTCAAATCAAAATATTTGGTAGAATAGAGAAAATTAGTGAGAAATCTTTTGTATCATGGGAAACTCCTTTTTAAATAACATGTACGCTAGTATGTAGGGGTAGTTATTTACATAGAAATATAAGATGAATTAGTCATGAACAATCCTATGAATGATTGCCACCCAACTACAACTACAAAATTATATATATTCCATATGATCTGCTCCACGATAAATTTTAGTGTCTCTTGCTAGCAACATGGTAGAATAAACTAAAATATAACAGTTCTGCATGAATAATAAAAAGCATGAAAATCCCTACAGAATAAAGAGACCTGTTTACACTGAAGTTTACTTGAATGAAGTTACACTTAAATTATATACATATTATTATTCATGTCATGTATTCAATTTTTTTATGTTGTACTAATTTCGTTTACTCTTTGTCATGGCAGGTGTTGAAAGGTGGTGGGCGCGGGTCCAGAGCGCTCCGCGAGTACTTCTTCGTCGGCGCCCCGCGGGAGGGCTACCATTCCACCCCTACCTCTCCGGAGAGCGTTGATAGAGAGTATGGGGACACTGGCGGGCGCTTCTTCATCGGCATCGTTGCCCACCGGGAGAGGAGGTCGGGGAGGGAAGAAGAGAGGTAGAGGACGTGGCCGCGGGAGAGGTAGGCAGACTGCTACGCCTTCCTCTCCGCCACCCCTAGCTCATTCACCCGAGCATAGGACTGCTAGGGTGGACTCGTCTGAGGTGGAGGCTACGGGGACTCCGGACCACGAGCCTCGGGTCGACGGGCCTTCGGCCCACGAGACGCCGATCCCAGAGGCTTCGGCCCACAAGACTTCGGGCCACGAGACTCCGGACCAGGCTACGTCCCAGGAGACGTCTGGATGGGGTACCTGGCCGGATCCACCTAAGGGGCCGAGTGGCCATGCTGATGGTGGCGGGGATGAGTTTACTGATAGTAAGGGCCAGGTGGTTGAGGAGGCCATTGTGTACCAGCGTGGTGGTACACGGCTCCCGCCCCTGCCGGCGACCCGCAAGCGGAGGCCGGTGATTAGGCCTGATGGGGAGAAGTAAGTGCATTTACTCTTTTTGTACCTTTTGCCTTCACGTTTCTTCAAATATCTAATGAGTTGGCCTTGTGATACTGCAGGGGTTGGGTACACGCAACTGGAGTCCGCAGGCCCAACACCGTCCTTGGTGTGCTTTGCCGGCAAAATTTCCCGGGGTTTGTCACGTTGCCCGGTGAGGGTCAGCTTCCATAGCTAGGATTGAGCTGGGAGCACTACTTGGCTGCCCAGGCCCCGCCGGAGGAGATGATCGACGGTGTCTTGTGCCACACGAGGGCCGAGATGGTGATCAGAAGCTTTTGGGTAATTTCTCCTTTACACAATTAAAAATTAACAATAGCTAGTTATTGTACTAATCAGTGTTGTCTCGTTTGATTGCAGACCTTCTACAGGTGTGAGGAGGGATACGAGGAGGACGCGGCAAAGGTTATCGATACCGAGTGCAAGCTACTACAAAACTTACGGCACGAGGCTCGGTCGCAGGCTGTTCGAGACTACTATGCCACGCGTGGTATTAAGAAGGACAAGCCGTCGTGCCGGGCTAAGTTTCTGAAGAAGAATCAGTACATGAAGGTAATTACCTATTCTTAAGGCATTGTACTTAGTTTCCTTGATTTGATTCGTAGGCGTAGGGCTCACATTTCTCTTTACTAACTTAGGTGCCCCCGAGATGGTGTGCGGATAAGATGGATTGTTGGGAGGCGTTGGTGGATGAGTGGTGCACAGACCACTGGCGAGCCGTCCACGACAATGCTAAGGACCGGCGTGCCCAAATTGTTGGTGTGCCACACCATCAAGGCAGCGCCAACTTATATCAGTTCGGGCGGAACTGGGTATGTGGTTTGCTTCATGATTCATGCAATTCATTCTTCATGCTAGCTTGAGCCCTTTACTAATACTTTGTTCCTCTCTTTTAGGCGCGACCCAATAACACGGAGGTGCCAGAGGTGTACGAGCTCTATGCCATGGCCCATACTGCCTCGTACAAGAAGGCCAAGGCATTCTCTGAGTCTGACCTCGCTCATCCAGAAAATTTCACCAACATCTCCTCCCACCACAAGCTCGTGAGGTACAACAAGGAGGCGAAGGCGAGGAAAGGGGAGGACTATAACCCGAGCCAGAATCCTATTGATCCAGATCTGGTGATGATATCTGGTGGCGGGAGGCCCCATGGCTCATTAGCCATTGGAGATGGACTGATACGTTGTCCTCTCACTCTCCCGGAGATCAAGGCGCACCAAACGAGCTCCTGTCCTGAGATACGTCTCCGACGTATCGTTTCTCAATATTTATACCGTGAAAGGGATTACATGATAAACATGTTAGGTAGCATTCAACATAAAAAATTCTGTTTTTATCATTTACCTACTCGAGGACGAGCAGGAATTAAGCTTGGGGATGTTGATACGTCTCCGACGTATCTATAATTTTTTATTGTTTCATGCTATTATATTATCAATCTTAGATACTTTGGATGCAATTTTATATCATTTTCTGGGACTAACCTATTAACTCAGTGCCCAGTGGCAGTTCCTGCTTTTTCCTGTTTTTGGCCTTTTCAGAGAAACCATACCAAACAAAGTCCAAACACGATGAAACTTTACGGGGGTTATTTTCAATGAAAAAAATAGCGCGCTATTTCGCCCCTATAGTGCCGTTATAGCGTATTAGGAAAGCAAACGCTACGTTTTGGCAAATTTGATCGCTAGAGCGCTATTCACGTATATAGCACACTATTGCTCGCTACAACGTTATAGCGTGTAACGTTTTAACATGCAGTTGGTGCAAAACCCAATAGTGGCACAGCCCAGCTGGCCCAAAAGGCCGAAACCACCCTCTCTCTCACTCTTTTCTCACACCTCACCACCAGCGGACCCAACCTAACCCAACAACAGCTCTCCACTTCGCATCCTCCTTCCCAGCAAAGATGAGCAGCGGCGGCAGCGGCACCGGCACCATCTGGTCATGAGCGGAGGCGGAGACACCATCTGGTCGGGAGCGGAGGCGGAGACACTGTCTGGTCATGAGCAGTGGCGGCGAGATCCTCTCGTCAGCGGTGGCGGCAAGATCTTCTCATGGCAGCGGAAATGGCAGCATCTTCCCGCGGTAGCGGCAGCATCTTCTCGCGGCGACTTCTTCCTCCAGGGCCGGGTGATGGCAGCCACGCCGACGGCAAGTCAGCAACCAGGTAACTCTTGCTTCCACATCGTTGCAACATGTAACCATTTGTAAGAACTTGTATTCTGGTTGGTGATGAAAAAGAAAATGAGAGAATGGTTACCTGTTGAATATTAAAGAGGGAATATTTGGCACCACCAGATGAATGCCGGCAAGAGCACCAGTAGGATTCAGAAGGAGATCCCCTGTATATCCATAGAACTGAACTATAGTACTCTGTTTCTTTTTGTAGGCATATGATTCTTGCTTCTCTTTGTAATATTTACCAATATACGTACTGAACTAAAGATTGTAGGCATTGATATATACTTTGTCTTCTTCTAAATCGGAAGATGATGACATGCATTTACCAGCAAGTGATCCTGAATAATTTCATTGTGCTATGTTGTAATGTTGTTGCCCTTGGTGGCTGTTGATGTAGACTATCTTAAAACTGTGTATGTTATTTTGTGTTGTATTATTGTTGCCCCGGTGGCTGTTGATGTTAGAGACTCTTAAAACTATGGTTGTTGATGTTAGAGACTTATCTTAAAACTGTAGTTGTTGATGCTAAAGACTATGGTTGTTGTTGCCCAGGTGGTTGTTGATGTTAGAGATTTTTAAAATTGTGGTTGTCGATGTTAGAAACTATATATCTTGAAACTATTTGATACTTATTATTTTTATGTCTTGGATTTGGCCCTTATGCATATATTGCTTGCTCCTAGGAAAAAAATAGTTTCTTAAATACTTTATTTCTAGATATATTTCGATTTTTTTGCAAACGCTATTTTGAAATATAGCACGATATTAGCGCGCTATAACTTGTGTAGCATTTGGAGAAGGGCCTCGTCATATTTTGTAGCGCGCTATTTTTTTCATTGGTTATTTTTGGACCTAAAGAGACAATAGAAGCTTCGGGAGGTGGCAAGAAGATGTACGGATGGGCCATGAGCTCACAGGGCGCGCCCTGGGGGGGTAGGCGTGCCCCCTGAGCTCGTGGGCCCTCCTTAACTCCGTTTGACCTAATTCCAATGCCTCATATATCCGCAATACAACGGAGAGACACCCGAAGAAACTTTTTCGCCGCCGCCAGCCTCTGTTCTTCCGTGATCCCATCTGGAGGAATTTTTCGGTACTGTGCCGGAGGGGGAATCGATCACGGAGGGCTTCTACATCAACCTTGCTACCCTACCGATGATGTGTGAGTAGTTTACCACAGACCTATGGGTCCATAGTTATTAGCTAGATGGCTTCTTGTCTCTCTCCGATCTTTAATACAATGTTCTCCTCGATCTTGATGGACATCTATCCGATGTAATCTTCTTTTGCGGTGCATTTGTTGGGATCCGATGAATTGTGGGTTTATAATCAGATTATTCATATTGAAAGTAATTGAGTCTTTTCTGAACTTTATTATGCATGATTGTTATAGCTTTGTATTTCTCTTCGATCTATCTGTTTAGTTTGGCCAACTAGATTGATTTATCTTGCAATGGGAGAGGTGCTTTGTGATGGGTTCAATCTTGCGGTGTCCTCACCCAGTGATAGTAGGGATAGCGAGGCACATATAGCATTATTGCTATTAAGGATAAAACGATGGGGTCTATTCATATTGTTGAGTTTACTTTGTCTACATCATGTCATCTTACCTCATGCATTACTCTGTTTGTCATGAACTTAATACCTAGAGAGGCAAGCATAGAAGCGCTCTCGAAGTGGAGTAATAGTAGTAGATGCAGAATCGTTTTAGTCTAGTTGTCTCGGATGTGATGCCTATATACATGATCATTGCCATGAATAACATCATAACTATGTGCTTTTCTATCAATTGCCCAACAGTAATTTGTCTACCCACCGTATGCTTATGTTTCTTCGAGAGAGAAGCCTCTAGTGAACACTATGGCCCCCGGGTCTACCTTTATCATATTTACTAAAACCCTAATTTACTTTGCTGCAATTTTACATTGCAATTTATATTTCCACTATTACCGGTTTTAATCCTTGCAAGTAACGAGTCAAGGGGATGGACCACCCTCTTGTCCGCGTTGGGTGCAAGTATTTGAATATGTGTGTGCAGTTATCGTTTACGTGGTCTTGTGTGGTGCTCCTATTGGTTTGATAACCTTGATTCTCACTGAGGTAAATACTTATCTATACTGTACTGCTTCTCCCTTCCTCTTCGTGGAAAATCCTAACGCAACTCACAAGTAGCATCCTTGCATCTTCACAATTGTTCCTGGGTGCGTTCGTAGGTATGATTTTTTTTAATTTATACTACGTTCCCCAACAGGGTCTACAGTTTGTTGTAGAGCACTGACTTCATTACCAGCCTCCCGTGCCGCCAGGCCCGAGTCATCTCGCTCCTTTTGTGCCTTGGCAAGCAACTGCTGAAGCTGGCTAATTTCTTCCACATCGATTTTGTCGACAAGACACACCTGAATTAAGTCAAAATACTAGCAAGACAGATATACATGCATTGTGAGATACTTATATATGGAGTCAGTTTGAGATTTCTCCAGGTTCTCGTTGCCTCTGCGCTACTCCGCCAACTGGTGTTGGAGCTCGGCAACTTCGGTGAATAACCCCCATTTTTCCTGGGCAAGTTTCTGTGTCAAATGCCAAGACAAGATGATGCATAAGGAAGGCTTCTATCTGGTCTCCAGAACTGACCAGAGTCCCAGGAGTACTGCACGATCAACGTCTCAAGCTGTAGGTCCTCTGGCCGATCGTGTCAACCGACCAGAGACCCAGGGGCTAATGCACGATCAACGTCTCAAGCTACAAGTCCTCAGGCCGGTCTTGTCAACCGACCAGAGTCCCGAGGGCTACTGCACAATCGAAGTCTAAAGGTAGAGGCCCTCAAGCTGATCGTAACAACTACTCAGAGTCACGAAGGCTACGGCTACATGCAAATACAACAATCGAACTATCAACGTCTATGTCCATAAGGCTCTGAGCACAGTTTAGTCCACCGTCCTTAGGCTTGGGGTCTGCTACATATGGTGGATATTCAAAGCCGGATCAACAAATTGAATAAATTCTCCTGATATGAAAGGGCACTGACTGCAAATCCAGGTTTGACGGAATAGCCAAGCTTATGGAGTGCCTGGGACAGTGCTTTAACATGCACGATCGACTCCGTCATCGCCGCCTTGGTTTCTTCGGCGACGTCGGGCCCATTTCACTCCCCTCCGGGAATGGCTTAGACGAAGATGCAGCTAGGCTGGTAGTGCCGTTATTGTTCTTCTTCTTTGAAGCCAAGGCCGAAGGTGTGGGACCAGTAGGCCTGGAGTCCTTTTCATGTGTCCCATGCGCTGTTTGCGCCTGAGCGCTCCGTTTCAATGGATTATAGCTCACTTTTGTTATGGTGGGATTCGATGGAGGTACCGATGACGTGGCTGGGTTAGCCAGCCTCGTCCTTTTCTCTTCCATTGCCGTGTCCTTTCCGCCACCAGCAGGATCTGCAACCTCCTCAGACGCCATTACAGCGATGCAAGCATTGGTGTCATCTTGTGGCACAGGCTCAGAATCCACAGCGGGTTCCCTTTCCACTGCTTCAGCGGATGATGGAGCACCTGGACAAAACTACAGTGTCAGCTAGAGAAAAAGATTATAAGCAAGCTTCTGGATAGAGAAGCCTCACCAGCAGTTTGGAGCCCGACCGCAGGTGGTTCCAAATGCGCTGTGATGTCGACCTCTCCTGACCCAATCAAAGGGGCGAGAGGATCCTGCCTTTCCGAATGGCTGAGCTCATGCGCGGCCTCCTAGTCAAGGGCATGCGGGGGCCTACATTCAAAATCCAGGGCAAAAATTCAAGCCATGAGCAAGGAATCTCAACACCTATGCTGGTCCTATCAGCATGGAAAACATACATGCCCTGCTTCAATTGATTGTGCACCCGCTTGGGTCAGGACACGACAAACACGAATCAGCTCGAGACCAACATAGCCGAGCTACCATCTTCCATGGAGTCGTTGGTCCGCTGCCATTTTGGTGAGGCCCCGCGGTGTCCTTCGTCTGCATGAACTTCAGGGGCGGATGCCCCCGCAGCCCGACTTCTCTTTGAAGGCCGAGCTTCTACGACCTTGGTCACTGCTGGGGTGGCCTCTGCATCTTTTTCTCTAGCAGGGCTCTTAGCCCGTCCCTCAGAGTCATCCTCCTCCGGTTCGTCCTCTTCATCATCGTCGTTATCGTCCTCCTCCTCCTCGGCAGGTGGAGCATGTTGAACTAGAGCCGGCTCCACATCCAGCGCCGGCTCCATCAAGTACTCTAGCTCCAGGGTCTATTCCTGACTAGGTAATGGGGGCATGGACAGGAAAAGTTCTGAACTCCTGAAATGAAACGATGTTGAATAAGAGGAAGGATGATAGAAAGTCTAAAGCGTAAGGCTAGAAGAAGAAGAACTTACATTCCTTGGCGGGTTCTTGTTGTGGAATGGCTCTATAGCGACACGGAGCAAAATGTCTTTGACGACCACATTAGTGGCAGTATGCATGAGCGACTTCAGCTGATCTTCAGACAGATTGTCCTACACTAGTCGGGTAAAGTTTGTCAGGCCTTCGTATTCAAACATGGGATGGGCTCGCTCTGATAGTTATTGAACCCGCCTCTCCAGCCAAGTCTTCAAGATTTGCATGCTGGAAAGCCCCTTGCCCTTGAGACGCTTTACCTCAGCTATTAGGAGTTCCACCACCTCGGATGGCTCATGGACCAGCTTCCACGACCTCAGCTTCTCTGGAGGTGTGTTTGTGTAAGGAGGCAAGCCCTTCTCTTCTGGGAGGCGAGGAGCGTAGAATCATGCCCTCTGCTAGCTTCAGACAAACTTCGGACACCGGAGCTCGAAGTAATCTGAATTTGGGCACAATTGAATGTTGGAGCCCCCACAGTAACAGACGGCTTTGCCATTCTTCTAAACATTGGCACATAAGAAATACTGCCATAACTCAAAGTGTGGCTCCATCCCGAGGAAGCAATCAAACAGCGTAATAAAGTTGGCCATGTGGAGTACCCATTTGGCATGATGTGGTGGAGCTGGCACCCGTAGAAGTGGAGGCGGCCACACACGAAATTGTGCAGGGGCAAAGAGAGCCCTCTGCAGATGAACGGTGTATGGATCACGCGATCCTGGCCTTCTGGCACTGGAATGGCCTGCCCCTTCTTCGCTGATGGCCAAGCGAGCACCTCCCGCTGCGGCAAGAATCCCTCCATTGCAAGTTCCTTCAAATGCTTTCTCGTAGTAGTGGAGAGGAACCACTTCCCCTTTGTGTTATTGGTGACGGCCTCCTTCTTGGCCTTGCCGGCGGCGCCGCCTCGGCCACCATTGCTCCGACCCACACCGCCTCTGCCTCTCACTACAAGAAATATGTCAACTTGTGACCTTCTGTCAGTGACCCTGGAAGAAATGGTCATAAATCTACGACCATTTGAGACCAATTGGTGATAAGATGTTCGGGGGGCTCCAAACCCTAAACCATAACGACCATTTTGGTCAGAAAGGTCGTAATTTCCTTACACGAAATGGTCGTAAAGCAGACAGCACTGGTCCGCTGCCTTATTTCTAGCTGATCACGAACAATATAGATGGTCATAGCCTTGTAAATTGTGGTGCATTGCTATGACTAGGCGCCACCTCATCAGTTTTGCCAATGTGTTATGTCCATGTGTCAATTTTTGCCTATGTGTCATGTTCATGTGTCAATTTTTGCCCTAGGTTGTGAAGCAGCCTACATTTCTATCATTCCCAAAATTCCCAAAAAATTCTCATAAATTATTTGGATCATATCTTCCTCAAATATGTCAAAAACCTTCCTTGCCTAGTTGAAAAATAATTCAGGAATATTCATTTTCATTCTGTTCAGAACATCACTTTGTGAAAGAAGTGCTATTTATATTTTTTTGATTGCCCTCAAAATTTTTGGACACTCTTTCCTATCCAAATCATTGCCTCATGACCAAATCCAGCTCCATTTGCCAACTAAATCTTCCTCAGCAAATTTCCAAAGTTTCTGTTCAGCTAGAAGCTTTGTGAAGGAAGTACTAGCTAGGCATATCCTAATGAGTTGAATTTTTGCCACATATTCTATATACCCAAATAATAGCTCTCCACAAAATTTCAGCCCCATCTAAAAATCCATGTGAGCTCACCATCCAATCTTTGTTTCTGGTAATATTTTCAGTTTGTGAAGCAACTATATTTTATATTGCTTTATAATTGCTGAAAATTTACTAGGACATGACCATGCCCGTAGAACCTCTCTCCAGCAAATTTTAGCTCATTTAATTTAGCCAATTGCCCTCAATATTTTTCCCAATTTTTTGTTCAGTGGAGAGCATTGTGAAGGAAGTACCATTTTTATTTATCCAAATGGTATGAAATTTTTATAGTGCCTTCATATGCCCAAATTATCATCCTCCTCAAAATTGCAGCTCAATCTCATCATCTATGTGAGCCCAGCTTCAATTTCTATTTTCTGGTCAGATTGACACATTGCAAAGCTAGTGCTATCTAGACCCCTCCTATTACCCTCAAACTTTTTGGGAACTCTTACGTATCCAAATAATTGCCACATGACAATATTCAGCTCCATTTTCCTAGTAAATCTTCCTCAGCAAATTTCCAAAGTTTCTATCCAGAGAGAAGCTTTGTGAAGGAAGTACTAGCTAGGTTTATCCAAATGATCTGAGATTTTCTCAAATCTTCCATATACTCAAATCATCACTCTCCACAAAATTTGAGCTCTATCCAGCAATCCATGTGAGCTCATCATCTAATATTTTATTCTCGTCATATTTTCAGTTTGTGAAGCAACTATATTTCATATTGCCTAATTATTGCTGACACTTTTCCAGGGCATGTTCCTACCTATATAAGTTCCCTCCACCAAATTTGAGCTCATTTCATTTAGCCAATTTCTCTCAATAATTTTTCCAAGTTTCTGTCCAGAGAAGAGCATTGTGAAGGAAGTACCACTTTGGCATGTCCAAATGGTATCAAATTTTTACAGTGCTTTCCTATGCCCAAATGACCATCCTCAACCAAATTTCAGCTCAATCAATTCATTCATTTGAGCCCAGCTTCAACATCTATATTTCTGTCCACTGTGGTACTTTGCAAAGCAAGTTTTGCAAAGTGACACCTAGGCTCCTCCATTTGAGCTGCAAATTTGCCAAGACAGTCTCCTTAGTATATGATCATCCTCAGCCAAAACGTTATAGCGTGTAACGTTTTAACATGCAGTTGGTGCAAAACCCAATAGCGGCACAGCCCAGCTGGCCCAAAAGGCCGAAACCACCCTCTCTCTCACTCTTTTCTCACACCTCACCACCAGCGGACCCAACCTAACCCAACAACAGCTCTCCACTTCGCATCCTCCTTCCCAGCAAAGATGAGCAGCGGCGGCAGCGGCACCGGCACCATCTGGTCATGAGCGGAGGCGGAGACACCATCTGGTCGGGAGCGGAGGCGGAGACACTGTCTGGTCATGAGCAGCGGCGGCAAGATCCTCTCGTCAGCGGTGGCGGCAAGATCTTCTCATGGCAGCGGAAATGGCAGCATCTTCCCGCGGTAGCGGCAGCATCTTCTCGCGGCGACTTCTTCCTCCAGGGCCGGGTGATGGCAGCCACGCCGACGGCAAGTCAGCAACCAGGTAAGTCTTGCTTCCACATCGTTGCAACAGGTAACCATTTGTAAGAACTTGTATTCTGGTTGGTGATGAAAAAGAAAATGAGAGAATGGTTACCTGTTGAATATTAAAGAGGGAATATTTGGCACCACCAGATGAATGCCGGCAAGAGCACCAGTAGGATTCAGAAGGAGATCCCCTGTATATCCATAGAACTGAACTATAGTACTCTGTTTCTTTTTGTAGGCATATGATTCTTGCTTCTCTTTGTAATATTTACCAATATACGTACTGAACTAAAGATTGTAGGCATTGATATATACTTTGTCTTCTTCTAAATCGGAAGATGATGACATGCATTTACCAGCAAGTGATCCTGAATAATTTCATTGTGCTATGTTGTAATGTTGTTGCCCTTGGTGGTTGTTGATGTAGACTATCTTAAAACTGTGTATGTTATTTTGTGTTGTATTATTGTTGCCCCGGTGGCTGTTGATGTTAGAGACTCTTAAAACTATGGTTGTTGATGTTAGAGACTTATCTTAAAACTGTAGTTGTTGATGCTAAAGACTATGGTTGTTGTTGCCCAGGTGGTTGTTGATGTTAGAGATTTTTAAAATTGTGGTTGTCGATGTTAGAAACTATATATCTTGAAACTATTTGATACTTATTATTTTTATGTCTTGGATTTGGCCCTTATGCATATATTGCTTGCTCCTAGGAAAAAAATAGTTTCTTAAATACTTTATTTCTAGATATATTTGGATTTTTTTGCAAACGCTATTTTGAAATATAGCACGATATTAGCGCGCTATAACTTGTGTAGCATTTGGAGAAGGGCCTCGTCATATTTTGTAGCGCGCTATTTTTTTCATTGGTTATTTTTGGACCTAAAGAGACAATAGAAGCTTCGGGAGGTGGCAAGAAGATGTACGGATGGGCCATGAGCTCACAGGGCGCGCCCTGGGGGGGTAGGCGTCCCCCCTGAGCTCGTGGGCCCTCCTTAACTCCGTTTGACCTAATTCCAATGCCTCATATATCCGCAATACAACGGAGAGACACCCGAAGAAACTTTTTCGCCGCCGCAAGCCTCTGTTCTTCCGTGATCCCATCTGGAGGAATTTTTCGGTACTCTGCCGGAGGGGGAATCGATCACGGAGGGCTTCTACATCAACCTTGCTGCCCTACCGATGATGTGTGAGTAGTTTACCACAGACCTACGGGTCCATAGTTATTAGCTAGATGGCTTCGTCTCTCTCTCCGATCTTTAATACAATGTTCTCCTCGATCTTGATGGACATCTATCCGATGTAATCTTATTTTGCGGTGCATTTGTTGGGATCCGATGAATTGTGGGTTTATAATCAGATTATTCATATTGAAAGTAATTGAGTCTTTTCTGAACTTTATTATGCATGATTGTTATAGCTTTGTATTTCTCTTCGATCTATCTGTTTAGTTTGGCCAACTAGATTGATTTATCTTGCAATGGGAGAGGTGCTTTGTGATGGGTTCAATCTTGCGGTGTCCTCACCCAGTGATAGTAGGGATAGCGAGGCACATATAGCATTATTGCTATTAAGGATAAAACGATGGGGTCTATTCATATTGTTGAGTTTACTTTGTCTACATCATGTCATCTTACCTCATGCATTACTCTATTTGTCATGAACTTAATACCTAGAGAGGCAAGCATAGAAGCGCTCTCGAAGTGGAGTAATAGTAGTAGATGCAGAATCGTTTTAGTCTAGTTGTCTCGGATGTGATGCCTATATACATGATCATTGCCATGAATAACATCATAACTATGTGCTTTTCTATCAATTGCCCAACAGTAATTTGTCTACCCACCGTATGCTTATGTTTCTTCGAGAGAGAAGCCTCTAGTGAACACTATGGCCCCCGGGTCTACCTTTATCATATTTACTAAAACCCTAATTTACTTTGCTGCAATTTTACATTGCAATTTATATTTCCACTATTACCGGTTTTAATCCATGCAAGTAACGAGTCAAGGGGATGGACCACCCTCTTGTCCGCGGTGGGTGCAAGTATTTGAATTTGTGTGTGCAGTTATCGTTTACGTGGTCTTGAGTGGTGCTCGTATTGGTTTGATAACCTTGATTCTCACTGAGGTAAATACTTATCTATACTGTACTGCTTCTCCCTTCCTCTTCGTGGAAAATCCTAACGCAACTCACAAGTAGCATCCTTGCATCTTCACAATTGTTCCTGGGTGCGTTCGTAGGTATGATTTTTTTTTAATTTATACTACATTCCCCAACAGGGTCTACAGTTTGTTGTTGAGCACTGACTTCATTACCAGCCTCCCGTGCCGCCAGGCCCGAGTCATCTCGCTCCTTTTGTGCCTTGGCAAGCAACTGCTGAAGCTGGCTAATTTCTTCCACATCGATTTTGTCGACAAGACACACCTGAATTAAGTCCAAATACTAGCAAGACAGATATACATGCATTGTGAGATACTTATATATGGAGTCAGTTTGAGATTTCTCCAGGTTCTCGTTGCCTCTGCGCTACTCCACCAACTGCTGTTGGAGCTCGGCAACTTCGGTGAATAACCCCCATTTTTCCTGGGCAAGTTTCTGTGTCAAATGCCAAGACAAGATGATGCATAAGGAAGGCTTCTATCTGGTCTCCAGAACTGACCAGAGTCCCAGGAGTACTGCACGATCAACGTCTCAAGCTGCAGGTCCTCTGGCCGATCGTGTCAACCCACCAGAGACCCAGGGGCTAATGCACGATCAACGTCTCAAGCTACAAGTCCTCAGGCCGGTCTTGTCAACCGACCAGAGTCCCGAGGGCTACTGCACAATCGAAGTCTAAAGGTAGAGGCCCTCAAGCTGATCGTAACAACTACTCAGAGTCACGAAGGCTATGGCTACATGCAAATACAACAATGGAACTATCTACGTCTATGTCCATAAGGCTCTGAGCACAATTTAGTTCCACCGTCCTTAGGCTTGGGGTCTGCTACATATGGTGGATATTCAAAGCCGGATCAACAAATTGAATAAATTCTCCTGATATGAAAGGGCACTGACTGCAAATCCAGGTTTGACGGAATAGCCAAGCTTATGGAGTGCCTGGGACAGTGCTTTAACATGCACGATCGACTCCGTCATCGCCGCCTTGGTTTCTTCGGCGACGTCGGGCCCATTTCACTCCCCTCCGGGAATGGCTTAGACGAAGATGCAGCTAGGCTGGTAGTGCCGTTATTGTTCTTCTTCTTTGAAGCCAAGGCCGAAGGTGTGGGACCAGTAGGCCTGGAGTCCTTTTCACGTGTCCCATGCGCTGTTTGCGCCTGAGCGCTCGGTTTCAATGGCTTATAGCTCACTTTTGTTATGGTGGGATTCGATGGAGGTACCGATGACGTGGCTGGGTTAGCCAGCCTCGTCCTTTTCTCTTCCATTGCCGTGTCCTTTCCGCCACCAGCACGATCTGCAACCTCCTCAGACGCCATTCCAGCGATGCAAGCATTGGCGTCATCTTGTGGCACGGGCTCAGAATCCACAGCGGGTTCCCTTTCCACTGCTTCAGCGGATGATGGAGCACCTGGACAAAACTACAGTGTCAGCTAGAGAAAAAGATTATAAGCAAGCTTCTGGATAGAGAAGCCTCACCAGCAGTTTGGAGCCCGACCGCAGGTGGTTCCAAATGCGCTGTGATGTCTACATCTCCTGACCCAATCAAAGGGGCGAGAGGATCCTGCCTTTCCGAATGGCTGAGCTCGTGCGCGGCCTCCTCGTCAAGGGCATGCGGGGGCCTACATTCAAAATCCAGGGCAAAAATTCAAGCCATGAGCATGGAATCTCAACACCTATGCTGGTCCTATCAGCATGGAAAACATACATGCCCTGCTTCAATTGATTGTGCACCCGCTTGGGTCAGGCCACGACAAACACGAATCAGCTCGAGACCAACATAGCCGAGCTACCATCTTCCATGGAGTCGTTGGTCCGCTGCCATTTTGGTGAGGCCCCGCGGTGGCCTTCGTCTGCATGAACTTCAGGGGCGGATGCCCCCGCTGTTGGAAATATGCCCTAGAGGCAATAATAAATTGGTTATTATTATATTACCTTGTTCATGATAATCGTTTATTATCCATGCTATAATTGTATTGATTGGAAACTCAAATACATGTGTGGGTACATAGACAACACTGTGTCCCTAGTAAGCCTCTAGTTGACTAGCTCGTTGATCAAAGATGGTTAAAGTTTCCTAGCCATTGACATGAGATGTCATTTGATAACGGGATCACATCATTAGGAGAATGATGTGATGGACAAGACCCAAACTGTAAACGTAGCATTTGATCGTGTCAGTTTATTGCTATTGTTTTCTGCATGTCAAGTATCTGTTCCTTTGACCATGAGATCATGCAACTCACTGACATCGGAGGAATACCTTGTGTGTATCAAACGTCGCAACGTAACTGGGTGACTATAAAGGTGCTCTACAGGTATCTCCGAGGGTGTCTGTTGGGTTGGCATGGATCAAGACTGGGATTTGTTACTCCGTGTGACGGAGAGGTATCTCAGGGCCCACTCGGTAATACAACATCACATTGAGCCTTGCAAGCAAAGTGACTAAAGAGTTACCCACAGGATCTTGTATTACGGAACGAGTAAAGAGACTTGCCGGTAACGAGATTGAACTAGGTATAGTGATACCGACGATCGAATCTCGGGCAAGTAACATACCGAAGAATAAAGGGAACAGCATACGGGATTAACTGAATCCTTGACATAGAGGTTCGACCGATAAAGATCTTCGTAGAATATGTAGGAGCCAATATGGGCATCCAGGTCCCGCTATTGGTTATTGATCGTAGAAGTGTCTCGGTCATGTCTACATAGTTCTCGAACCCGCGGGGTCTACACACTTAACGTTTGGTGACGATTAGTATAGTTGAGTTATGTTGGTGACCGAAGGTTGTTCGGAGTCCCGGATAAGATCCCGGACATGACGAGGATCTCCGGAATAGTCTGGAGGTAAAGATTGATATATGTGATAATAGTGTTTTGATCTCCGGAAGGGTTCCGGAATTCACCGGAAGGGGTTCCGGATGTTTACCGAAGTGTTCGGGTGCAGCAACACTTTATATGGGCCAAAGGGATAAAGCCCACGAGGTATTGGAAAGTGCAAAAAGTAGTTTTGCTGCCGCGTAAGCAGTACTACCGTTTTGTGAAGCGGTACTAACGCCCAAGCGGTACTACCGCTTGTGTGAAGCGGTACTACCGCTCAAGCGGTACTACCGCTTGTGAGCGGTACTACCGCTTGTGCGCGGCTGTGCACGGTTCGGCAGGGATCCGAGTTGGACTCTTTCCCTCCGGGCCAAATCGACCTTGTGCGGGCAAAACCGACCTGGAGGAGGCTTTTACTCCTAGTTTAGACCCCAAGGCTCAACATATAAATAGAGGGGCAGGGCTAGCACACGGGATACATCAAGATTTCCCCAAGCCGTGTGTGGCAACCCTAACCCTCTAGTTCCTCCGTCATAATCTCCGTAGCGCTTGGCGAAGCCCTGCAGAGATTGTTCCGCACCACCATCACCATGCCGTCGTGCTGCTGGAACTCAACCACTACTTCACCATCGCTCGCTGGATCGAGGAGGTGAAGGCGTCATCAAGCCGTACGTGTGTTGAATGCGGAGGTGCCGTCCGTTCGGCGCTAGTTCGTGATCGGATCGAGGGACGACTTGCGATTTGGATCGCGGAGACGTTCGACTACATCAACCGCGTTTCTTAAACGCTTCCGCTTAGCGATCTACAAGGGTATGTAGATTTACTCTCCCTCTCGTAGATGCTCATCACCATGGATAGATCTTGTGTGTGCGTAGGAAATTTTTTGTTTCCCTTGCAACGTTCCCCAACAGTGGTATCATGAGCTAGGTCTATGCATAGATGAGATCTCGAGTAGAACACAAACGAGTTGTGGGCGTGGGTGTATACATATTGCTTGCCGTTACTAGTTGATATTTGATTCGGCGGTACTGTGAGATGAAGCGGCCCGGACCGACATTACGCGTACACTTACGCGAGACAGCTTCCTTCAACTGACATGTAACTTCGTTGCATAAAGATGGCTAGCGGGTGTCTGTCTCTCTCACTTTAGTTGAATCGATTTCAATGAAGAGGATTCTTTTAGAAGATCAAAAAGCAATCACTACACCACGTTGTGGTTTTGCGTAGGTAAGAACGGTTCTTGCAAACCCGTAGCAGCCACGTAAAAATTTGCAACAACAATTAGAGGACGTCTAACTTGTTTTTGCAGGGTATGATGTGATATGATATGGCCAATTACATGATGAGATATATGTGATGTATGAGATGATCATGTGTTGTATAGAATATCACGACTTGCATGTCGATGAGTACGGCAACTGGCAGGAGCCATAGAGTTGTCTTTAATTATTGTATTACCTGCGTGTCAATCATTAAGCGCTATGTAATGCTTTACTTTATCGCTAAACGTTAGCAATAGTCGTGGAAGCTACAGTCGGCGCGACAACCTTATGGCGACACATTGATGGAGATCAAGATGATGGAGATCATGGTGTCATGCCGGTGACGATGCAGATCATGCCGGTGCTTTGGAGATGGAGATCAAAAGCACAAGTTCATGGCCATATCACGTCACTTATGATTTGCATGTGATGTTAATCCTTTTATGCATCTTATTTTGCTTAGGACGACGGTAGCATTATAAGGTGATTCCTCACTTAAATTTCAAGATAAATTGTGTTCTCCCCAAGTGTGCACCGTTGCGAAAGTTCGTCGTTTCGAGACACGCCGTGATGATCGGGTGTGATAGACTCTACGTTCGCATACAACGGGTGCAAGCCATGTTGCACGTGCGGAACACTCGGGTTAAACTTGACGAGCCTAGCATGTACAGACATGGCCTCGGAACACAAGAGACCGAAAGGTCGAACATGAGTCATATAGTAGATATGATCAACATGAAGATGTTCACCATTGAAACCACCTCAACTCACGTGATGATCGGACTTGAGTTGGTGGATTTGGATCATGTTACACTCGAATGACCGGAGGGATGTCAATTTGAGTGGGAGTTTTTTAAATAATATGATTAACTAAACTCATTATCTAGAACAATAGTCTAAGTTGTCGTTGCTATATTTATGTTGTAGATCATGGCTCGCGCAGTAGCACCCCTGAATTTTAATGCGTTCCTAGAGAAAGCTAAGTTGAAAGATGATGGAAGTAACTTTGTGGACTGGGCCCGTAATTTGAGGATTATCCTTACGGCTTCCCAGAAGGCTTATGTCCTTGATGCACCGCTTGGTGATCCACCCGCTCCAGTTGAGTCTCTAGACGTTGTGAACGCCTGGCAGGCTCGTTCTGATGATTACTCAATAGTTCAATGTGCAATGTTGTATGGCTTAGAACCGGGACTTCAAAGACGTTTTGAACGTCATGGAGCATATGAGATGTTCCAGGAGTTGAAGTTTATCTTTTAGAAGAATGCCCGGATCGAGAGATATGAGATCTCCGATAAGTTCTATGCTTGCAAGATGGAGGAGAACGGGTCTATCAGTGAGCACGTGCTCAGAATGTCTGGGTACTCCACCCGTCTGGCTGAGTTAGGAATGCCTCTTCCGCCAGAGGCTATCACTGACAGAGTTCTTCAATCATTGCCACCTAGCTACAAGAGCTTCGTGTTGAACTATAACATGCACGGGATGAACAAGTCAGTCGCCGAGCTGTTTGCGATGCTGAAAGCCGCTGAGTCTGAAATTCAGAAGGAGCATCAAGTGTTGATGGTCAATAAAACCACTAGTTTCAAGAAAAATGGCAAGGGTAAGAAGGGTAACTCCAAGAAGAGTGGCAAAGCAGTTGCTCCTCTCGTGAAGAAACTCAAGGCTGGACCCAAACCAGAAACTGTGTGTTTTCATTGCAAGGGAACTGGACACTGGAAGCGGAATTTCCCCAAGTATTTGGCTGACAGGAAGGCGGCCAACAACAAACAAGGTATATATGATATACATGTTATTGATGTGTACCTTACCAACTCTCGTTGTAGTGCCTGGGTATTTGATACCGGTGCGGTTGCTCATATTTGCAACTCAAAATAGGAACTGCGGAATAGACGGAGGCTGGCAAAGGACGAAGTGACGATGCGCGTGGGAAATGGTTCCAAGGTTGATGTGATCGCCGTCGGCACGCTCGCTCTTCGATTACCGTCGGGATTAGTGATGAACCTAAATAAGTGTTATTTGGTGCCTGCGTTAAGCATGAACATTATATCTGGATCTTGTTTATTGCGAGACGGTTACTCATTTAAATCAGAGAATAATGGTTGTTCTATTTATATGAGTAATATCTTTTATGGTCATGCACCCAATGTGAGGGGTTTATTCTTATTGAATCTCGATAGTAATGATACACATGTTCATAACATTGATGCCAAAAGATGTAGAATTGATAATGATAATACCACTTTCTTGTGGCACTGCCGTTTAGGTCATATTGGCGTAAAACGCATGAGGAAGCTCCATGCTGATGGACTTTTGGAGTCACTTGATTTTGAATCACTTGACACATGTGAGCCATGCCTCATGGGCAAGATGACTAAAACGCCGTTCTCTGGAACAATGGAACGGGCAAGTGACTTATTGGAAATCATACATACTGATGTATGTGGTCCGATGAGTATTGAGGCGCGCGGTGGTTATCGTTATTTTCTCACCTTCACTGATGACTTAAGTAGATATGGGTATATTTACTTAATGAAACACAAGTCTGAAACATTTGAAAAGTTCAAACAATTTCAGAGTGAAGTTGAGAATCATCGTAACAAGAAGATTAAATTCCTACGATCTGATCGAGGAGGAGAATATCTGAGTTATGAGTTTGGCAGTAACTTAAGACAATGTGGAATTGTTTCACAACTCACACCGCCTGGAACACCACAGCGTAATGGTGTGTCCGAACGTCGTAATCGAACCTTATTGGATATGGTGCGATCTATGATGTCTCTTGCCGATTTGCCACTATCGTTTTGGGGTTATGCATTAGAGACAGCTGCATTCACTTTAAATAGGGCACCATCGAAATCCGTTGAGACGACGCCATATGAACTTTGGTTTGGCAAGAAGCCAAAGCTGTCGTTTCTTAAAGTTTGGGGATGTGATGCTTATGTCAAAAAGCTTCAGCCTGAAAAGCTGGAACCCAAAGCGGAGAAATGCGTCTTCATAGGATACCCAAAAGAGACAGTTGGGTATACCTTCTACCTCAGATCCGAAGGCAAAGTGTTTGTCGCTAAAAAGGGAACATTTCTTGAGAAAGAGTTTCTCTCGAAAGAATTGAGTGGGAGGAAGATAGAACTTGATGAGGTTGTTGAACCTTTACTTCAACCTGAGAGTAGCGCAGTGCAGAAAGTTGTTTCTGTGGAGCCTACATTAGCTGAAGAGGAAGTTAATGATGATGATCATGAAGCTTTGGATCAAGTTGCTATCGAACCTCGTAGGTCGACAAGGACGCGTACTGCTCCCGAGTGGTACGGCAACCCTGTCTTAGAGGTCATGTTGTTAGACAACGATGAACCTACGAGCTATGGAGAAGCGATGATGGGCCCGGATTCCGAGAAGTGGTTAGAGGCCATGAAATCTGAGATGGGATCCATGTATGAAAACAAAGTATGGACTTTGGAAGTATTACCTGAAGGGCGTAAAGCCATTCAGAACAAATGGATCTTTAAGAGGAAGACGGACGCGGACGGTAATGTCACCGTCTATAAAGCTCGACTTGTGGCAAAGGGTTTTTCACAAGTTCAAGGAGTTGACTACGATGAGATCTTCTCACCAGTAGCGATGCTTAAGTCCGTCAGAATCATGTTAGCAATAGCTGCCTTTTTCGATTATGAAATTTGGCAGATGGATGTCAAAACAGCGTTCCTTAACGGTTACCTTAAGGAAGAGTTGTATATGATGCAACCAGAAGGTTTTGTCGATCCAGAGAATGCTGACAAAGTTTGCAAACTCCAGCGATCCATTTATGGACTGGTGCAAGCATCTCGGAGTTGGAATCTTCGTTTTGATGAGGTGATCAAAGTGTTCGAGTTTATACAAGTTTACGGAGAAGCTTGTATTTACAAGAAAGTGAGTGGGAGCTCTATAGCGTTTCTAATATTATATGTGGATGACATATTACTGATTGGAAACACTATAGAAATGCTGGAAAGAGTAAAGGAATATTTGAACAAGAGTTTTTCAATGAAGGACCTAGGAGAAGCTGCTTTCATATTAGGCATCAAGATCTATAGAGATAGATCAAGACGCTTGATAGGACTTTCACAAAGCACATACCTTGACAAAGTTTTGAAGAAGTTCAAAATGGATCAGTCCAAGAAGGGGTTCTTGCCTGTATTGCAAGGTGTGAAGTTGAGTAAGACTCAATGCCCAGTGACTGCAGAAGATAGAGAAAAGATGAGTGTCATCCCCTATGCTTCGGCCATAGGCTCTATCATGTATGCAATGCTGTGCACAAGACCTGATGTCAGCCTTGCCATAAGTATGGTCGGAAGGTTTCAATGTGATCCAGGAATGGAACACTGGACGGTGGTCAAGAATATCTTGAAGTACCTGAAAAGGACTAAGGACATGTTTCTCGTTTATGGAGGTGATCAAGAGCTCATCGTAAAGGGTTACGTCGATGCAAGCTTTGACACTGATCCGGATGACTCTAAGTCGCAAACCGGATACGTATTTATTCTAAATGGGGGTGCGGTTAGCTGGTGCAGTTCCAAGCAAAGCGTGGTAGCAGATTCTACATGCGAAGCGGAGTACATCGCTGCCTCGGAGGAGGCGAAGGAAGGTGTCTGGATGAAGGAGTTAATGACAGATCTTGGAGTAGTGCCTAGTGCACTTAACCCAATGACTCTGTTTTGTGATAATACTGGTGCCATTGCTCCAGCCAAGGAACCAAGATTTCACAAGAGGACCAGACACATAAAGCGACATTTCAATTCCATCCGCGATTACATCAAGGAGGACGACATAAATATTTGCAAAGTACACACGGATCTAAATGTTGCAGATCCGATGACTAAACCTCTTCCAAGGGCTAAACATGAACAACACCAGAACTGCATGGGTGTTCGATTCATTACAATGTAAATCACATAGTGATGTGAACTAGATTATTGACTCTAGTGCAAGTGGGAGACTGTTGGAAATATGCCCTAGAGGCAATAATAAATTGGTTATTATTATATTTCCTTGTTCATGATAATCGTTTATTATCCATGCTATAATTGTATTGATTGGAAACTCAAATACATGTGTGGGTACATAGACAACACTGTGTCCCTAGTAAGCCTCTAGTTAACTAGCTCGTTGATCAAAGATGGTTAAGGTTTCCTAGCCATTGACATGAGATGTCATTTGATAACGGGATCACATCATTAGGAGAATGATGTGATGGACAAGACCCAAACTGTAAATGTAGCATTTGATCGTGTCAGTTTATTGCTATTGTTTTCTGCATGTCAAGTATCTGTTCCTTTGACCATGAGATCATGCAACTCACTGACACCGGAGGAATACCTTGTGTGTATCAAACGTCGCAACGTAACTGGGTGACTATAAAGGTGCTCTACAGGTATCTCCGAGGGTGTCTGTTGGGTTGGCATGGATCAAGACTGGGATTTGTTACTCCGTGTGACGGAGAGGTATCTCAGGGCCCACTCGGTAATACAACATCACATTGAGCCTTGCAAGCAAAGTGACTAAAGAGTTAGCCACAGGATCTTGTATTACGGAACGAGTAAAGAGACTTGCCGGTAACGAGATTGAACTAGGTATAGTGATACCGACGATCGAATCTCGGGCAAGTAACATACCGAAGAACAAAGGGAACAGCATACGGGATTAACTGAATCCTTGACATAGAGGTTCGACCGATAAAGATCTTCGTAGAATATGTAGGAGCCAATATGGGCATCCAGGTCCCGCTATTGGTTATTGATCGTAGAAGTGTCTCGGTCATGTCTACATAGTTCTCGAACCCGCAGGGTCTACACACTTAACGTTTGGTGACGATTAGTATAGTTGAGTTATGTTGGTGACCGAAGGTTGTTCGGAGTCCCGGATAAGATCCCGGACATGACGAGGATCTCCGGAATAGTCTGGAGGTAAAGATTGATATATGTGATAATAGTGTTTTGATCTCTGGAAGGGTTCCGGAATTCACCGGAAGGGGTTCCGGATGTTTACCGAAGTGTTCGGGTGCAGCAACACTTTATATGGGCCAAAGGGATAAAGCCCACGAGGTATTGGAAAGTGCAAAAAGTAGTTTTGCTGCCGCGTAAGCGGTACTACCGTTTTGTGAAGCGGTACTACCGCTTGTGTGAAGTGGTACTACCGCTCAAGCGGTACTACCGCTTGTGAGCGGTACTACCGCTTGTGCGCGGCTGTGCACCGTTCGGCAGGGATCCGAGTTGGACTCTTTCCCTGCGGGCCAAACCGACCTTGTGCGGGCAAAACCGACCTGGAGGAGGCTTTTACTCCAAGTTTAGACCCCAAGGCTCAACATATAAATAGAGGGGCAGGGCTAGCACACGGGATACATCAAGATTTCCCCAAGCCGTGTGCGGCAACCCTAACCCTCTAGTTCCTCCGTCATAATCTCCGTAGCGCTTGGCGAAGCCCTGCAGAGATTGTTCCTCACCACCATCACCACGCCGTCGTGCTGCTGGAACTCAACCACTACTTCACCATCGCTCGCTGGATCGAGGAGGTGAAGGCGTCATCAAGCCGTACGTGTGTTGAACGCGGAGGTGCCGTCCGTTCGGCGCTAGTTCGTGATCGGATCGAGGGACGACTTGCGATTTGGATCGCGGAGACGTTCGACTACCTCAACCGCGTTTCTTAAACGCTTCCGCTTAGCGATCTACAAGGGTATGTAGATTTACTCTCCCTCTCGTAGATGCTCATCACCATGGATAGATCTTGTGTGTGCGTAGGAAATTTTTTGTTTCCCATGCAACGTTCCCCAACACCCGCAGCCCGACTTCTCTTTGAAGGCCGAGCTTCTACGACCTTGGTCACTGCTGGGGTGGCCTCTGCATCTTTTTCTCTGGCAGGTCTCTTAGCCCGTCCCTTAGAGTCGTCCTCCTCCGGTTCGTCCTCTTCATCATCGTCGTTATCGTCCTCCTCCTCCTCGGCAGGTGGAGCATGCTGAACTAGAGCGGGCTCCACATCCAGCGCCGGCTCCATCAAGTACTCTAGCTCCAGGGTCTATTCCTGACTAGGTAATGGGGGCATGGACAGGAAAAGTTCTGAACTCCTGAAATGAAACGATGTTGAATAAGAGGAAGGATGATAGAAAGTCTGAAGCGTAAGGCTAGAAGAAGAAGAACTTACATTCCTTGGCGGGTTCTTGTTGTGGAATGGCTCTATAGCGACACGGAGCAAAATGTCTTTGACGACCACATTAGTGGCCGTATGCATGAGCGACTTCAGCTGATCTTTAGACAGATTGTTCTACACTAGTCGGGTAACATTTGTCGGGCCTTCGTATTCAAACATGGGATGGGCTCGCTCTGATAGTTATTCAACCCGCCTCTCCAGCGAGGTCTTCAAGATTTGCATGCTGGAAAGCCCCTTGCCCTTGAGACGCTTTACATCAGCTATTAGGAGTTCCACCTCCTTGGATGGCTCATGGACCAGCTTCCACGACCTCAGCTTCTCTGGAGGTGTGTTTGTGTAAGGAGGCAAGCCCTTCTCTTCTGGGAGGCGAGGAGCGTAGAATCATGCCCTCTGCTAGCTTCAGACAAACTTCGGACACCGGAGCTCGAAGTAATCTGAATTTGGGCAAAATTGAATGTTGGAGCCCCCACAGTAACAGACGGCTTTGCCATTCTTCTAAACATTGGCACATAAGAAATACTGCCATAACTAAAAGTGTGGCTCCATCCCGAGGAAGCAATCAAACAGCGTAATAAAGTTGGCCATGTGGAGTACCCATTTGGCATGATGTGGTGGAGCTGGCACCCGTAGAAGTGGAGGAGGCCACACACGAAATTGTGCAGGGGCAAAGAGAGCCCTCTGCAGATGAACGGTGTATGGATCACGCGATCCTGGCCTTCTGGCACTGGAATGGCCTGCCCCTTCTTCACTGATGGCCAAGCGAGCACCTCCCGCTGCGGCAAGAATCCCTCCATTGCAAGTTCCTTCAAATGCTTTCTCGTAGTAGTGGAGAGGAACCACTTCCCCTTTGTGTTAGTGGTGACGGCCTCCTTCTTGGCCTTGCCGGCGGCGCCGCCCCGGCCACCATTGCTCCGACCCACACCGCCTCTGCCTCTCACTACAAGAAATATGTCAACTTGTGACCTTCTGTCAGTGACCCTGGAAGAAATGGTCATAAATCTACGACCATTTGAGACCAATTGGTGATAAGATGTTCGGGGGGCTCCAAACCCTAAACCATAACGACCATTTTGGTCAGAAAGGTCGTAATTTCCTTACACGAAATGGTCGTAAAGCAGACAGCACTGGTCCGCTGCCTTATTTCTAGCTGATCACGAACAATATAGATGGTCATAGGCTTGTAAATTGTGGTGCATTGCTATGACTAGGCGCCACCTCATCAGTTTTGCCTATGTGTTATGTCCATGTGTCAATTTTTGCCTATGTGTCATGTTCATGTGTCAATTTTTGCCCTAGGTTGTGAAGAAGCCTACATTTCTGTCATTCCCAAAATTCCCAAAAAATTCTCATAAATTCTTTGGATCATATCTTCCTCAAATATGTCAAAAACCTTCCTTGCCTAGTTGAAAAATAATTCAGGAATATTCATTTTCATTCTGTTCAGAACATCACTTTCTGAAAGAAGTGCTATTTATATTTTCTTGATTGCCCTCAAAATTTTTGGACACTCTTTCCTATCCAAATCATTGCCTCATGACAAAATCCAGCTCCATTTGCCTAGTAAATCTTCCTCAGCAAATTTCCAAAGTTTCTGTTCAGCTAGAAGCTTTGTGAAGGAAGTACTAGCTAGGCATATCCTAATGAGTTGAATTTTTGCCACATATTCTATATGCCCAAATAATAGCTCTCCACAAAATTTCAGCCCCATCTAAAAATCCATGTGAGCTCACCATCCAATCTTTGTTTTTGGTAATATTTTCAGTTTGTGAAGCAACTATATTTTATATTGCTTTATAATTGCTGAAAATTTACCAGGACATGACCATACCCATAGAACCTCTCTCCAGCAAATTTTAGCTCATTTAATTTAGCCAATTTCCCTCAATATTTTTCCCAATTTTCTGTTCAGTGGAGAGCATTGTGAAGGAAGTACCATTTTTATTTATCTAAATGGTATGAAATTTTTACAGTGCCTTCATATGCCCAAATTATCATCCTCCTCAAAATTGCAGCTCAATCTAATCATCTATATGAGCCCAGCTTCAATTTCTATTTTCAGGTCAGATTGACACATTGCAAAGCTAGTGCTATCTAGACCCCTCCTATTGCCCTCAAACTTTTTGGGAACTCTTACGTATCCAAATAATTGCCACATGCCAATATTCAGCTCCATTTTCCTAGTAAATCTTCCTCAGCATATTTCCAAAGTTTCTATCCAGAGAGAAGCTTTGTGAAGGAAGTACTAGCTAGGTTTATCCAAATGATCTGAGATTTTCTCAAATCTTCCATATACTCAAATCATCACTCTCCACAAAATTTGAGCTCTATCCAGCAATCCATGTGAGCTCATCATCCAATCTTTTATTCTGGTCATATTTTCAGTTTGTGAAGCAACTATATTTCATATTGCCTAATTATTGCTGAAACTTTACCAGGGCATGTTCCTACCTATATAAGTTCCCTCCACCAAATTTGAGCTTATTTCATTTAGCCAATTTCTCTCAATAATTTTTCCAAGTTTCTGTCCAGAGAAGAGCATTGTGAAGGAAGTACCACTTTGGCATGTCCAAATGGTATCAAATTTTTACAGTGCTTTCCTATGCCCAAATGACCATCCTCCACCAAATTTCAGCTCAATCCATTCATTCATTTGAGCCCAGCTTCAACATCTATATTTCTGTCCAGTGTGGTACTTTGCAAAGCAAGTTTTGCAAAGTGACACCTAGGCTCCTCCATTTGAGCTGCAAATTTGCCAAGACAGTCTCCTTAGTATATGATCATCCTCAGCCAAAACTCAGGCCCATTGGCCGTGTGAATTTCCCCCACAGCTAATGAAACACTTGGCTGCTAATTCATGTTTGAGCTTAGTTCAGTCTCCTCGCGAGATTCTTCTGTTGTATTCTTCTTCCTAACACCTACCGGGGGAGTGCCCAACCCACCAGACATGCCTAGGCCGCCCAGAATGTGTGGCAACACCACGGTCACGCGGTGACCACGCGGCTGGCATGCCAGTTTACGCGCTTTGGAGTTGGGGCCCTCGGCCACCGTCCAAACCTCGACGTCTCGCCACCACACCATGTATCTCTGATTAAATAGATACTTATTTACCTAGAAATGATTTTTGGAAAAAATAAAGAGCAAACTATAAGGCAGCTGCAGTTCAAATTTGACCCGCTTCCAACTGAATCGGCGGAAATTTGTCTTTTCCACGAGAGGTGGATCAAAGCTTTTGACACCCAATAATTTGGTCAATTGTGCATTAAATATGGCCTAATATTTTATAAAATTGATTTGGTCCAATTTTGCAACAAATATATGGTAGGTCCTTCACAAAAAAACTCATTTTGGGCACTCGAAAAATGGAAAATGAAATTTTCGTCCAAAGAAAATGAAAACTTCCTTAGGCAACATTGTTTGCCATTCCAATATGCACCCTTGTGCACAATATGAGATCATTTGAACAAACTATGCCATGAATGCGGCCACAAGATTGATCATTTGGCTTGAAAGTCATGAATCTTCACAAATGATAGCTCATTTCTGAGAACTCTTTTTTAAAATAATTGTCGTATTACAAGTTTATTATTTTTCCTAGTAACTTGGTCACATATAATGACACAATGCGAAGGTTTTCCAGTTTTTTGATTTGTTTTGAATTTTTCATGCCCATTTCAAAATGCGGTCAAAACGGCGGGCATGGCCGTTCCTAGCTAGTGGTTGAATCTTGGAAAACTTTTGGTTTTTCTCTGATTAAATAGATACTTATGTACCTAGAAATGATTTTTGGAAAAAATAAAGAGCAAACTATAAGGCAGCTGCAGTTCAAATTTGACCCGCTTCCTACTGAATCGGCGGAAATTCGTCTTTTTCGCGAGAGGTGGATCAAAAGCTTTTGACACCCAACCATTTGATCAATTGTACATTAAATATGGCCTAATATTTTAGAAAATTGATTTGGTCCAATTTTGAAACAAATATTTGCTAGGTTCTTCACAAAAAAAAGCCATTTTGGGCACTCAAAAAATGGAAAATGAATTTTTTGTTCAAAGAAAGTGAAAACTTCCTTAGGCAACATTGTTTGTCATTCCAAGATGCAAACTTGTGCACAATAAGAGATCATTTGAACAAACTATGCCATGAATGTAGCCATAACATTGGGCATTTGCCTTGAAAGCCATGGATCTTCATACATGATACCTCGTTTCTGAGAACACTTTTTTAAGACATTTGCCGTAGTCCAAGTTTGTTATTTTTCCTGGAAACTAGGTCACATATAATGACACAATGCGAAGGTTTTCAATTTTTTTGATTTTTTCTGAATTTCTTATGCCCTTTTCGAAATGCGGTCAAAACGACGGGCATGACCGTTCGTAGCTAGGGGTTGAATCTTGCAAAACTTTTGGAGTTTCTCTGATTAAATAGATACTTGTGGACCTAGAAATGAATTTTGGAAAAAATAAAGAGAAAACTTTGAGGCAGCTGTAGTTCAAATTTGACCCGCTTCCTGCTGTATCGGCGAAAATTTGTCTTTTTCACGAGAGGTGGATCAAAAGCTTTTGACACGCAACCATTTGGTCAATTGTACATTAAATATGGCCTAGTATTTTAGAAAATTGATTTGGTCCAATTTTGCAACAAATATTTGGTAGGTCCTTCACAAAAAAACTCATTTTGGGCACTCGAAAAATGGAAAATGAATTTTTCGTGCAAACAATATGAATACAACTTGATGATCATCCATAGAATATGGTATAACTTGACTGAAAATTTTAGTGGTGCCATTTTGTAATATATTCTTGGTAGTTGCTTCACAAACAACCTTGTTTTTAGCACTTCAAAATTATTTTAAATGTCAGATATCTCGAACCAATCAGGACGTAGAAAACTCTTCCCACGGATCACTCCTTGTAGCCGATCTGAGCCGTCCACATCTTACCGATCCGACGTCTCTCATTCACCTCTCCTCCGCGAGCCCTCTCTCTCGGAATAATTGGAATGGAAAAAAGGAGAGAGCCCCCTTCTCCCCCGCGAGCCCTCGCTCTCTCCCCTCCCGCGACTCCTCTGCCACCGCCACCTGCGCCAGAACCTATTTGTAGCATTCAGAAAAATGAAAAATGTTTTTTTTCAAACATGCTGGAACCTCGCTTTGGCAAGATTGTTTGCCATCCCAAGATGCAGACATGTGCCAAATTTGGGCACATTATCATAAGCTATTCCATGAATGTGGCCATAAACAAAAACATTCTAGGCACTCGGAAAATGAAAAATGATTTTTTTGTGTGCAAAAAAACCCATCTATCTAATCCATCTCGCGGGCACTAGCTAGCACTCACCCACAACACTCCCCCGTGATGGCCGCCAACTTTGTCCGTCTCCCACCTCTCACCTTCCCTCTCACCCAGTACAGGTCAGGCGACCTCTCTTCCTTGCTTCACCTTGTCTCTCCCCGAGATCGGGCTCGCCACGCTAGTCAGCAGAAATTCGGCAGACGCACATCGTTTATTTTCGGGCGGAGACGTACACGCGTGATAACTTGGATTCAACGAATAAGGCTATGTTCAGAAATCTCTTGCTCGCCTCAGACCGGCCATTGAAAGGTCGAGAAATGAAAAAAATAAAGAAAGCAAAGGAGGTAGAAGAAGAGGGCCTACATCATTTTCGATTAAAATGAAAGGAAATGAAAATTTCGGTGCCCAAAGCGCGCGCGCGCCCAAAAGACCCAGTCCGCCCTCCACTTCAAAACTGGATCTGAAACGAAAAAAAATTGAAAAAGGGAAACCCCGATCCCACGCCTCGTCTCCCACCCACCCCGATCCCATCCCTCCCCTCGTCTCCGACATCGCCGCCGCCACCTCCCACTGCCTCGTCCCTCCCAAACCTCACCGTCGGCGGCCTCTCCCCGTCCTCTGCGCTTCCCTCCCACCTCAGGCGGAGCACCCCACCCATCCATCTCTCTCTCTCGCGACCCCCTCTCTATTTCCCGGGACACATCTCTGCCGCCACAGATGCCGAAGGATTTCGGCGTTCTTCGGCGACTCTCGCCACCACGCAGCACAGCACGAGCTCGTCTCGCTCCGCTGCATCTTTTCCCCCATCGGGATTTGCAGCTCCCGGCCTCCAACGCTCACCCGTAGCCCTCCCCGTGGCTAGGGTTTCGGGGGCGGCGGCGCCTCCATCGCCGGCACGGCTCCGGCGACTCCTCCTCGACATCTACTGCGCCCCCACACGCGGCTCAGCCCCCGTGGATGGTGCTCCTCCGCCCGGTGGCCATGGGTTGCTCGAGCTCCTCCTCCAGTGCCTTCATCCCCCCCACCCTCTCTCTCTCTAATCTCTGCTCTGTTCTTCGACTGTAGATGTGCAGGAGGAAGGATGGATTGTAGATGGACTGGACGGCAAGGATGGATGGCGCCTATGGAGGGAGTGTCCGTCCATGGCTGCTGCTCGGGATGCATCAGCCATGGAGCTGCTCGGGATGCATCAGCCATGGAGTTACCTCTCTTGGTGCTGGTGAGATCGTCTCCTCCTCCTCTCTACTCGATTGCTTTGCTGGTACTAGAATTGGCCATTGCTTCTCTGGTGTTAGGATTTGGCACTGTATGGGCTCAATTGGTTGTTGTTTAAGGTCAAATTGTTGGTACTGTTAAGTGTTAATTGATGGTTGATTAACTCCTAGTAGAAAACAAAGGATGAGGATGTGCGGACAACCCCGATGGTGGCCGCCAAGGACAGGGCCAGGGAGGACGGCGACCCGGAGTCCATCGGGGACCTCTTCCTCTTCGACGAGGCGCGTGCCAGCTACCAGCGTGTGACAGAAACGGTGAGGATGACAAGATGAACACGCGGTGCCGCTACGGTCATGGTAAGAGATCCTCCTCCACGCCTCATGGGACGCAATATCAGGCTTGCTCTTGTGAAATCGATGATGATGCTATGAATGTTAGTTCTGCTACCATTGTGGATTAGCTTCTGCCCCTAAAATGCTATTGACCAGTTGCATCCGTTGACACCGTAGATCAGTGGAATTATCATTAGTATACAATCTGAAATGTCTGATTGTATACAACCTGCACCACCAAACTCATGTGTTCCAGGCTGTGTCTTTGATTGAAAAGTTTTCTTCACTATAAACTCTTCTATCTATGATAAGTGCAACTAGAAGAATTTGTCCCATCTAAAATTGTGTAATCCCTATTAACTAAAACTTGAGCATTACAAAGTTTCATATCTAAGTTCAGTTTGTTGATAAGACATCCTCCTCCTGGTAGAGTTTCTCTTGCTGATAGATGCTTATTTCTTCAGGTTTTGTTTTTCTGGTGTGTTTAGCTGATTCACATGATGTAGCTGTTGCTGTTTTTTTGTCTCAGGGTGTGATTTTTATAGTCACCTACTTCAACAGCGGCTGAAGTGTGTGTGCCTCAAACTCTCAGCGTGGACTCAGTGTTTTTGTTTGTTCGATTAGGGTGTGTAGATTGCAAAACATGACAAGTAACATGTAGATGCTCTATTTCTTGTTCCCTGCTCTAGTTTGTTTCAATCGATATTTGTCTGGACATCAACTCAAGTGCTGAATTTTGAGGGTAGGGAAGTTTGTTCCCTGCTCTAGTTTGTTTCAATCGATATTTGTCTGGACATCAACTCAAGCTATTGATGATAGTGAGTGTGCAGTAGGATTGTATTGTACCTGTCGTTTATAGATCTTTTTTTAGTTACAACTCAATACTAAATTCGGTAGGGGTTCTTGAAGCATCACTAGCTATTGTAATAATGAATGTATATTAGGATTGTATTGTACCCTTCCGTGTTTTTGGATTTATCGGGCATACCCAAAACATCATGAAAATAAACTACATGCGATATATTCAAATACTGGGGTCTGGGACTATTTTATGGTGTTGTGGATATACTTTGTGATTTAAAGTTATTGATCTGTGGTCTGGTGTCATATTATGTTCTAATATTTTTTGTTTGACTCTTCCTCCGTTGCCAGGAAAGCGGTGAGTAAATGTCGATGACGCCTACTTGCTTGGCTGCTACAATGATGCATGCACCGGCGAAGCAAGCACACAAGCAAGGGTGACCCCATGTATCTTCCTTGGCTGCGAACATCATCTACAGGTATGACATTGTACCACCCCTCTGCTGTTTTGCACCTCTTCTCTCTGCATATGAGAAAATTGTCGTTTAATCTGCTATTGATTTACAGTCTCTGTTCGTTAACACCAAGTCTAAACTATTGCTTTGATTTTTCCTGTTACTTAGGCTAGCAGTATGACCCAGGATGTGAGGACCTGCTCACTGACCAGGACAATCTATGAGTTCCCAACGCGTCTGATGCAGGGTGCGTTAGGGCCAACCTCTTCAGGAAGAAGGCCACGCTCACGAGCCCCTCTGGATCAAAATAGGTATACCTTTCTGCCTCTCCTTTTGGATTCACTCATGTTTTGCCTCGTGGATTGATGGCTTTGTCTAATGGTACTGTAATTGTAAAGTCTGGTCCTCGTTTACTTTCTATAATTGATTGCCTGCTTGATGAGGCTTTGCCAACTGTCTAAATTTGAATGCATGCTAGCTAAGGCATTATTAAGCCCTTGGAGTTGGTTGTGCGTTTTGCTCCATTGTTATATACTTATCATTGTAGGATGGCAAGTTGTCGCAGCTGGAGCATGTCTCATAAGGGAGAGCAATGAAGTCCATTGTACTGTTAGGATAGTAGCAGATTGTCTTATTGTATATTCCCTATGTTCCTGCTATATTCCTGTGTAAGGAAATGTATTCCTGAGATGATTTGTTGTGTTATGTAAGCCTGGGAGATGTGTTATGTGATGTGATATGATGGATGATTTGAATTCGACATGGAGTTTTCCTGATTTGAATATGAAATAACGTTGGATGTATGTGTGTAACTGGGCTAAAGTGGTCTTGGGCCCAAACAATTTTCAACATTAAAAGGCTGGTCCAAAAGGGTGAGATCTAATACCAGAAAAATAATTTTGCTGACAAAGGCCACAGACCAACAAGAACTGGACTGCTTCGAAAATGAAATGAAAAAAATCTCAGAAAATAAAAAAAATGGACCACCAAAAGGCTGAGGCCCAAAAAATTGGAAGAAGCTCTGAAAACATAAAGGCCGAATTGTTGGGCTAGGCCCACGTAGCTGACAAAAATAACAGGAAAAATATATATTAAATGGGCTGAATTATTGGACTCGGCCCATATAGATAACTGAACTGGACCGGGCTGATTATAATCGACGACCATTTCGTTTGGTCGTAATTTTGCCACGTCAGCTTGCCACATTGGATCTGACGTGGTCTGGGCAGACTGCCAGTGACCAAAACAATTGGTCGTAAAATCAACGACCTTTTATTTTGGTCGTAGCTGTCTACGACCATTTCACAAAGAAGGTCGTTAAGTTTCATTAAAGACGGCCAGCTTTTGACCAACTGTTTTTGGTCACAAAAAGGTCAAAAATGGAAAACAGTGACCATTCAGTGACCAATATTGATGGTCGCAACTTGACATATTTCATGTAGTGTCTGCTGCTGGGGCCTCCCTCGCAATGTGCCATTATGTGGATCTGGCTGGGTTGCAAAGGTAGGAGGAGGAACGAAGCTAGCAGAAAAGCTCACGGGGTCTCCTGATAATGGTGGGTGAGAGCACGCGAAGAAGAAGAAGACAACGGAAAGAAAGCAGGAGAATGATGAATGACCCTGCTGGATGGCCATCACCTACCCTTTATAGTCGCTTGGGACACCCAAGCGACGGCCTGGATGTCGTGACATGTGCCTCACTTCGTCGATGGAGTTGCCCATTGTGCGTGTTACTAGCGCGAAAACCGAGGCGCCCTCATGAAAAAAGGAACTAAATCATTAGCGGTTGGCTCTCTCCCTATATTGATGGAGACAGTGATGGGACATGACCATCGCGAAGCCCACGATGCCTCGATCCTCGCATGGAGCTAATTACAACCAGATCTGAGCAGATACATCATATCTCGTTTGACCTAACAATCCAGACTGACACTTAGGGGTGATGTCATCACAATCCGTGTTGCGTTCACATTTGGGCCCTGCAAGCTGGCTACCCCTTGGCGGCAAAGCAGGGGCGCCAACAGGCTAGGGGATCCCTTGATCAGCGCTGAAGGCAAACTGGAATAGAATCATTGGCATTCTGACGATGGCGTAACTGGAGAGGTCGGATAAGGATGAAGCCAGTTTACTTATCTACTGAGAAGAAATGAGGAGCCCATCAGGACTTCATCACAGGTAATCCAGGAAGGGCTTGCATGGCGCGATCTAATCTGGACATAGCCAAACTCCAGACAAGCTCGGGGGCTACTAATGGTGCATAGTACCGAGGGTGGCCTATCGGCTTGGAAGCCGGTATCCAGGCCAGCCTCTGGGCTCAATAGGCCAAGGCATGGCCTGGGCTCCTCACCCTGCTAGAAGCTCGCCTTCGAGAAGATCATCATCTTGGCATGCAAGTTGAGGACTCCCCTTCCGATCAGGGCTCTAGGTTGGTTAGGAATCATGTAACCCTAGGCCTTGTACCCTTTTATAAGGCGAGGCCAGGGGGTGGCTTGAGGTATCCAACAATCTCCACCTTAGTCTCAATAGATTCATCTCCACATCGATTGTAACCCACTCATACGAGGCAACCCATACATCAATCAAATCCAAGCAGGAGTAGATTATTACCTCCATGATGAGGGCATTAACTAGGGTAAACTCTTTGTTTGCGATCCCCTCTGGTACATCCGGTCTCGTGCACCACCCTGTTGGGGCTACTGGCAGTTTTATATACTGTCATGGGAGCTGAAGGGAGAGAAATGGGTCGGTGGGGAGATATTTCTAGTGAAGAGAGAGAGGGGGGTCAAGTAATTAGGGATTAGGATGGGGTGGAGAGAGAGACAAAGGGGGGTCGGGTAATTAGGGATTGGGGTAGGGGTGGAGAGAGAGAGAGAGACAGAGGGGAGGGAGAGAGGGTGGGGTTTTGCCTGCCAACTGATGGGATAAATATCTCTCTCCTCTCTTATTTCTTCTCGGTGCACAGATCTCGAGATAAGGAACTGGATGACTATGATAAGGTCACCCTAGGTAGTTGTTGATATTACATATGTATATACATGTGCATATATATGTATATAAATGTGTATATATATGTATATACATGTGTAAAGACATGTATATCAATGTATATAAAGGTGTGTGTATATGTGTGTGTGTGTGTGTGTCTTCAGGATAAAATAGTATATATACTGCCATAGTAGTACATGAGAAATGCATGTGCAGGATGTTATTAATGAATTTGTGATGCATGTTGTATGTAGGACACGGTGAAGGTTGGGAGATGGGGTGCACAGGGGGGACAAGCTCGCGACGTCAACGTCGGCAGCTGGCCCCAATGCCTGAAGACCATCACGATTAGTTGGGATTCCGGGAATGGCCGTATCATTGGCTTCTCCTTCGTCTACGTCGACTAGAACGGGAAGCAAATCCAAATTATACTAGATGTAAATTGGCCCTTTGCTATTAGAAGTACTTCTTTCGATTAAATGCAAAAGAATAAAGCCAATACTATTGCAATGCCTTATGCAATGGATGATGTGGCTTGCCTTGCTCAAGTGGGGTGTCAACAAACTCCTGGTCTTCAACCCCAAAGCAATTTCCTTCTGAAAATATTTTTAAATGGCAAAATAAAATGTCACATAAAGCATTTTTGCTGGTCAAAAATTCTGTACATATTGGAAAAATATCAAATTTTGCCAGAAAATAGAGGAGCTCAAGACAAAACCACAGCAAAAAGAATCACTTCATTTGGACTCATGGTTTAAAAGTTAGAGCTGGTCAAATTTTCTGGTCAAACTGGAATTTAAATAGAAAAAAAGAAAATCCTGGGAGGGCCACTTCGAAGGCGTAAAGTGCCAGGGTGCCTCCACTTATACCGCTTCGGGCGCGGGCGAGAGAGACAGACAGGTGGGGCCCTCGGGCAGCTTTAAAAGGAGAGAGAGAGGGAACAGAGCACCGCGGCTCTGCCGGCGGTGGTTCTCCAGCGAGGAGGCCTCGGTGGTGGCCGGAGATAGGTGGAACGGAACGAGAGGACGACGGCGAGTTGGCACGTACCCGGTTTGCGGCGAGTGGTGGTCAGACAGCATCGGCAGCTCCTTCTCCAGAGACGGCGGCGGTGGTGCTTCGTCGGAGTTGCTCATCCCAGCACGGAATCTACCAACCAAGCACAACAGCATGACCAGGAGAAGGAGAAGGACTCGGGGAGAGTGGTGGCTGGTGCTGGGGTGGACTGGAGAAGGGTGGAGGCGGAGCTAGCTCTCCGGCAGAGCTCCGGCGAGATGCGAGGCCAGATGGCCTCCCGGCCTTGGCTCGGCGAGCTGGGGCTCGATTAGGTGATGGTGGAGTGTGGTGAGGAGCTGAGACGAGCTGGGCATCGCTATTTATAGGGAAGTGGCGTCGACCGTGGTCGAATGCCACCATGGATTTGCTGGCGAGGAGAGGATGACGAGCTGGCCGTCGCGGAGCGAGGGGAAGTGACGGAGGAGGCCAGAGGAGTTAATGCGTGTGGCGACGGCTCGCGGGGAAGAGGATAGCCAGCTCACCCACTGTGGACGCACGAGCGCAATAGTGGGGGTGCTCTGTGGCAGCAGACGAGAGTGCCACCGGCGAGGGGAAGGCTCCAGAGCGGCTATGTGGACGGTCGAGGGGTTGTCGGCGCGAGCGGACAAGGTACGGCGATGCTGTCATCTCGCTCCGACGAGACCCATGCCTGATGGCGCCCAGAGCGCGTGTTTGGCAGTGCTGGCCACGTGGTCACCGCGTGCACAGGCGCACGCAGTGCGAGCTGGCCTACCAAACCGTGTCTGGTGTGCCGACCCTAGGTCATGTAGCCTCCCCGTGCCACTGATCCGGCTAGATACTTCCTAAGCTGAAGGGTAGCATCAAGAATAGTTTCTGGTCAGAAACTTGAGAGGGTTCCAAAGAAGACATGAGCTGGATCTAGAGGCAAGGGAGGTGTCTGGGGTGTTCTAGGTTGAAAGGACTACATGCTAGAGAAATTTGACCAACTTTTGCAAAGATTTGAACATGGTTCATGTACAAACCTTATTCTGATCCAGAAACTTGTTGAGGATGTTGCACTCACATGGATGCACTCCTTGAAGTGAAATTTAGTATTTAGGGGTTATTTGGTGGTGACAAGATGCCATAAAAATTTCAGAGCCAATGGACACTTCTAGCTGGTACTTCCTTCACAGAGGTTTGAAATGTCCAGAGGCTGAACAGAATTTCTTTGCTGAAAAATTGAACTGGGCTAAGTGGTATTTTTGGATAATGTGGAAAGATATGACTCCTAGTATCCCAGATTAATTTAGGAATTTTCTGAGTCATGGAAATATAGGTTGCTTCACAACGCCCAATTCTGTATAGAAAGAAAAAGGAATTTTCTGGACAAAATTTTGTACTGGACAATGAAATATTTTTGAGTATTGTGGGAGTAGATGATGTGAAGAAGGTGTGGTATTAATTTGGGAATTTTTTGATCAATAGAGCTATAGGTTGCTTCACAACCCATAGTGAAAATAGGCATTTCCAAAGGAGGAAATGAGTTATTTTCGAAGGATAAAAATTAGGGTTTGGTCAAGCAGGGTTTTAGAGAGATTATGAGAGCCTTGGCAGACTTGGAAAAAAATGAAAGTGTGCTCAAGTCCAGAGTCCAATGAATTGACTCCAAAAACCAACAAATTGCAAATAAAACCAGAAAAGTTTTGGAAATAAAAAGTTTGAAAAAATCAGGGTGTCACAAACCTATCCCCCTTAGGATGAATCTCGTCCTCGAGATTCGGTTGCTCAGGGAACAAATACGGATATGCTGATCTCAGAAAATCCTCTCTTTCCCAGGTAGCCTCCTCTTCGGTATGGTGATCCCACAGTACCTTGGAAAACCTGATCACCTTACTCCTAGTGGTTCTTTCCATCTCATCCAAGATTCTGACAGGTTTTTCCTCATAGGTCAAATCCCTGGTTAGCTCTAATTGGTAGGCTACTCTGCCTCTTCTAGCAATCACTGGAAAGGGACCGATATATCTAGGTGCAAGTTTTCCTCAGGTATGAAACCCTTTTACCCCTTTCATGGGAGTTACTCAGAGGTAAGCATACTCTCCGGGCTCAAAAGTTACTTCCCGGTGTTTATGGTCATAGTAGCTCTTTTGACGGGACTTGGCTGCTTGAAGATGCTCTTGAATTTCCTTAACTTGCTTCTCAGCCTCGAGCATCAAATCCGTGCCAAAGATACGGCTATCTCCTGTCTATGACCAGTTCAAGGGGGTGTCGTATTTACGCCCATACAACGCTTCAAATGGTGACATTTTAAGGCTTGCCTGGTAACTTTTGTTGTAGGAAAATTCCGCATAGGGTAGACTATCCTCCCACTTGGGTCCATAGGTGAGGGCGCAATACCGAAGCATATCCTCCAATATTTGGTTCACTCGTTCGGTCTACCCGTCTGTCTGTGGGTGGTACGTCATGCTATGCTTTAACACGGCTCCCAAGGCTTGGTGTAAACGTAGCCAGAATGCTGAGGTGAACAAGGATCCTCTATCTGATGTGATGGACTTGGGTACTCCATGAAGGCTGACGATCCGGGACATATAGAGCTGTGCAAGCTGATCAGCCCTGAAAGTGGTCTTTACTGGAATAAAGTGAGCCACTTTGGTGAGTATATCCACAATGACTCAAATGGCATCATGGCCTCTCGTTGACTTGGGTAACACAACAATGAAGTCCATGCATATGTCATCCCACTTCCATTGGGGAACCTGTAAGCGTTGTAATAGTCCAGCTGGTTTCTGGTGCTCTCAGGCTTAACCTAATTACATATATCGCAACATGCCATGTAGTAGGCGATGTCTTTTCGCATTCCTGGCCACCAAAAAGTTTCCTTTAGGTCCTGGTACATTTTTGTTCCTCCCGGGTGAATGGAATATGCAGATTCATGTGCCTTTCATAATATTTGCTGTCTCAGGTTTTCTCACTACTAGGGAAAACCTTATAGGTGGAGGCTTATCAGTAGCGCGGCTTTGTGGAACGCGCTACTACTAATTTACAGTAGCGCGGCCACAGCACAGGCGCTACTACTATCCATTTAGCAGTAGCGCGGCCTAGATGAAAGGCGCTACTGCTATGTGAGCCCCGCCTTAGCCACCAGGCTATGTATAGTAGCAGCGTGGCCCACCTGAAGCGCGCTACTGCTAAAACTTTAGCAGTAGCGCGTGTTGCGGACCCACCGCTACAACTACTGCTAACGTTTTAGCAGTAGCGCCGTTTCCTGGCCCGCGCTGCTGCTAAGGCGCAGCAGCCACCTTTTTCAACCTTCTCCCCCCTCCCCCTTCCTCTCTTCCTTCACTTTGCCCTCCCCCCTCCTCTCTCGGTCACTTTGCTTCTTCCTCACCTTGCTTCTCCCCCATTACTCTCTTTCTTCTCCTACCTCTCTTTCTCTCTCTTTAATGCCCCTAACTACACCACACCTGCATTAATGCAACCCCTTTCTCTTTTCCTCACTTTTCCACCCCCTCCACTAGTTAGAGCCATCTCCTTCCCCAACTAGCTATGTAGATCTACCCATTTAATGAAGTGACCTTTCTACCTCCCCAACTAGATCTATCCATTTAATTGTGCGTGAGCTTCCTATGTTTTGCCGAAATGTCGATTTATTTCCGCTTCGGCAACTTTCGGGCAAACTCTATATGTCCTATTTTTAGGGAAGGTCATGCCGAATTTTTGTATGACTTTGATGCATGCATGCGTTTTTATAATCATTTTGCTTATTATTACCGCGCAGGCGATCATGATGGTGAGTGGAACGATGGTGGAAAGGCGGTTGCGATCGGCGGTGCAGGACATGTATGAAAATAACCGGACAGAGATTTTATGTCCATGTCGAAGATGCAAAGGAGGAGTTTGGCTCGACCCCTATAAGGATGGTTGTTTGAAGGCGCACCTACTCATGACTGGTTTCATGGATGGCTATACTCGGTGGATAAGTGAAGATGATGAGGATGAGGACGTTGACGGGGCAGCCAATGGCGACATGGGGCCAGAAGAAGAGATGACCAATAATGGTGGCGGAGAAGAGGCCAGACATGGCGGCGGAGAAGGGGCCGGACATGGTGGCGGCAGAGAAGAGGCCGGAAATGGCGCCAGAGAAGACACGGACATGCCGCAGCCTTCGTCGCTACTAAGTTCAATCATGCGGGACCCTCATGTTCGAGACCTGCTTCGCAAGAAGACGAGTAGCAACAGAGCTACTTCTAGAGAGGAGGCCAAGCTGGAGCAACTAGAGGTAGACTCGAAGACTCCATTGTATGATGGTTGCGATCCCGAGGTGACCCGCTTGAGTTTCACGCTCGAACTTCTAAAGACGAAGGCTAAGAACAAATGGACCGACAGAAGCCTCGATGAGCTTCTCAAGTATCTAAAGAAGGTTCTTCCCGCGGGGAACCTGTGTCCTACTAGTGTCGATGAGGCCAAGAAGATCGTGTGCCCTCTTGATCTGCCGCACATTAGATACCATGCATGCATCAATGATTGCATCATTTATCGGAAGGAGCACGCAGAAAAAACCAATTGTCCGGTGTGCAATGCTTCTCGATATAAGAAGGCCGGAAAGAAATCTCCCCAGAAAGTTGTAATGTACCTACCGATCACTCCCCGTCTGCAGCGTTATTTCATAGATCCTAAGGAAGCAAAGCTTATGCGCTGGCACGCGGAGAGGGTGAAGCTCGACGATGGAGATGATCCGAAGCTGAGACACCTCGCGGATGCAAGCCAGTGGAGAGCGTTCAACACCGAATATCGATATTTCACAAGTGATGCAAGGAACATCGTGCTTGGCGCGAGTACCGATGGCATGAATCCATTTGGCAACCAGAACACCAACCATAGCACATGGCCCATGTTTGTATGGATGTACAACCTCCCCCTGGTTGTGCATGAAGTCAATGTACATACACATGAGCATGCTGATTCAAGGGCCGAAACAACTGGGAATTAATATTAATCTGTATCTGGGGCTACTTCAAGAGGAGTTAGACACGTTATGGAAAACACCGGCCAAGACATGGGACGCCAACAAAGGCGAGTATTTCTATATGAGAGCCGCGCTCATGACGACGGTGCACGACTATCTCGGTTACGGATATGTCGCAGGCCAGGTGTGCCACCGATATTGCGGATGCACGCGGTGCATGGATGATACAACGTCTCAACAGCTAATGAAAGATGGCAGGTCTGGGAAAATCGTGTACATGGGGCATCGAAGATGGCTCGCGATGGATGACCCGTGGAGAAACCGTGGAGATCTATTCAATGGTGAGGCTGAGCATCGAGGACCTCCACGTAAGAGGAGCGGCGCCGAAATCGATGAGCTATTGAAAAACTAGGAATAGTGCCCCGCACCGGGAAAGATGAAAAAGGCGCCGGAGCCGCTGCTGAAGGCACGGAAAATGAGGTTTGTTTTCTGGGACTTGGAGTACTGGCCCAAACTCGACACGCCTCATTGCCTTGATCAAATGCATATCACGAAGAATGTCCTTGAGAGCTTGCTTGTAACACTGATGAACATGCCGGATAAGACCAAGGATGGGCCGAAGGCAAGAAGAGACTTGGAAGATTTGAACATTAGGGTAGATATCCACATGCCGCCCCGCAAAAAGTCGGAGGAGACGGAGACGGAGATGGAGGCGCGGGACAAGGGCAAAAAAGTCAACAAGAAGGAAGAGAATTATTGCCCCCCTTCTTGCTTTACCTTAAGTCCGAAGGAGATCGATCAATTCTTCAAGTGCCTTACCGGAATCAAAGTTAGTTCCGGTTACTGTGGGAAGATAAGCAGATTTATAGACACCAAGAAGAAAAGGTTCAGCGGGATGAAGTCTCATGACTGTCATGTGATGATGACGCAGATACTTCCTGTTGCCCTTAGAGGGATAATGGACAAGCACGTCCGTGACACGCTTATTGGTGTCTGCAACTTTTTCGATGTAATCTCTCGAAAGTCGATCAGTGTGAAGCAGCTCTGAAGGCTACAGGAAGAGATCGTTGTGATACTTAATAAGCTTGAGATGTACTTCCCGCCCGCATTCTTTGACATCATGGTGCATCTGTGTGTCCACATAGTGGACGACATCATAGACCTCGGGCCGACATTCCTGCACAACATGATGCCGTTTGAGAGGTTGAATGGGGTCATCAAAGGATTCATTCGTAACATGTCCCGTCCGGATGGAAGCATCATCCAGGTCTATCTGACCCAATAGTGCACCTCTTTCTGCGAGAATTATCTATATGGTGGAGACCCAGTTGTTGGTTTGCCCGTTAACAAGCCCCTTGGGAGGCTCGGAGGAGAAGGTCAAACCAACGGCCAGAGGGAACTGCATGTGGACCACTCGGGTCGATGCAATCACTTTAACAGAGCAAACTTAGTAGTGGCACAGCACCTAGACGTGGTAGATCCTTTGGCGACACTGCACAAAGAAACCATCGCAAAGAAGTACCGTGACCGGGGGCTATGCAAGACGAACGCCGAAGTTATTAGAGAGCACAACTCCACTTTCCTGCCATGGTTCAAAGAGCATGTTCTTGCTAATCCCCCGGAAGAGGGCTCTACGGACGGATTGCTCATATACGCCTTAGCACATGGCCCCGCGGCCAACCTCGTGACCTATCAGGCATACGATATCAACGGATACACGTTCTACACGGAGGCCAAAGATATAAACAGTGATTTTCAAAACTCAGGGGTGACGATGGAATGCATGACCGGCGACAACGCTGCAACTGAAAGATTCTACGGAAGGGTCAAAGAGATCTGGGAGCTTGACTACTCAGGACTGCACGATGCGACGATGTTCTGTGTCAGATGGGCTAAGAACGTCGAAAGAGAATACCGGTATTTCACTACCATGTCTATACCGACGCCAAGAGCCCTACCGTGAACGCCATCGCAAAAAAGAGCCATGGGTACACGCTAAGCACGTGACACAATGCTTCTTCATAACCGACCCGAGCAATCCCAGCCGTCTTGTCGTGAGGAGAGGCAAAAGGAACATCATCAGAATGGATGGAGTCGCCAACGAGGAAGACTACGACCAGTACGATAACCCGATGAGGGAAGATGACGATGACGATGAAGCATACGTCAAAAGAAGAATCAATACTACATTACCTAAGAAAGATCGTACTCCATGGAAAAGGAAAAGTCACAACGAGGGGCTCAATTATTCGACAGCGAACAAGTAGGGAAAGAAGCTCACTCAGAAATGAAAACGTCGACGCTGAGAAACCATCATTTATATATATGTATTTATTTTGTGTACGCACTTAATCGTTATCGGTCAAATGATGTGTAATATATATCGTCGCCTGAGTTATATACATTGTATCCGATCCCCTTCTTCCCGGCTCGGTCGTCTTTCAAAAAAGAAAAGAAAATGAAAAGAAATAGAAAAATAAGAAAGGGAAGAAGAAAATGAACGGATTACAAAAGGAAATGAAAAGAAAAAGAAAAAGGAGAAAGGAAATAAGAAAAATAAAATGAAAAGAAAAAGCAAAAGGGGAAAATGAAAAGAAAAATCAAAGGAATAGCAGTAGCGCGTGTCTGGACACGCGCTATAGCTAACTTAGAAGTAGTGCGTGTCCTACAAAACGGCGCTACTACTAAGTTAGCTATAGTAGTAGCGCGAGTTTGGACCCACGCTATAGCTAACTTAGCTGTAGCGCGTGTTTGCGAAACCCGCGCTACAGCTTAGTTAGCTATAGCGCGGGTCCAAACCCGCGCTAGTGCTATGTTTGACTTAACCACCGCGCGGGCTCCCTTCCTCCTCATTCCTCCCCTAATTCGCACTGCTAACTCTGTCTCTCCCCTCGTCGCCGCCGGAGCACTTGCCCTCGCCGCGCCCCAGCCTCGAGCGCCATCGGAGCCCCTGCCCTCGAGCGCCGCCGGAGCCCCTACCCTCGCCGCGTCCCAGCCTCGACGCCGCCGGAGCCCCTGCCTCCTCGACGTCGCCCCCTCTGGTGCGCCAGCCTCGTCGGCGCCTCGCCACCGTCTCCCGCCAGCCTCATCGCCGCCTCGCCACCGTCTCCCCCGACCTCCACCTCCCCGCTGCTGTCTCCCCCAACAACCACTGTAAGTCCCCGCCCCTCCTCTCTGTCATTTTAGCATACTGAATTCTAGGGTTAGGTGTTTTAGTTAACTGAATTTTAGGTGTTTAGTTAACTGAATTCTAGGGTTAGGTATTTTAGGTGTTTAGTTAACTTAATTCTAGGGTTAGATATTTTAGGTGTTTAGTTTAGTAATTCTAGGGTTTAGGTGTTTCTGTTAAATGAATTCTAAGTATTTTAGGTGTTTAGTTAACATAATTCTAGTGTAATATTAGTAAGTGAGCGAGAGTGTGCCATATAAGTGGAATATTAGTAAGTGAGTGAGAGGGGGTTAACAGAATTTTAGGTGCTTTTTTAGTGGAATATTAGTACTTTTTGTATTGTAATTTTAGCATGATGATCTCCTTTGTGTACGCCATGATGATATCCATTGAGTGATATTGGAATCTATCTTGACATCCAGATGATATCCATTTTGAATTTGCAAGCAAAGCCATTTTTCTATATGCAAGGAAACTCCGAGTGGCCTATGTTTTGCCGGAATGTCGATTCATTTCCATTCCGGCGAATTTCATGCGCTCGATATGTCCACTTTTTAGCAAAGGTCATGCCGAAATTTCCCATGATTTTCAGCATGACTTGTGCTAGAAAGTAGGCATATTGAGTGCCCGGGATTTGCTGGGACGGGAATGAAATGGCATTCCGGCAAACCATAGGCCTTTTTTTTATGTCATTACTCATTTTATTATAGTTTAAGAATTAAACAAGCAGACTTAATCGTAGTAAACATGTCGAACAACGACGAAACCGGGGCTTCTGACCATGCTGCCGACGACATACAATATGACCGTGAACATGATTACCTCGATTTTTTGTCTAGTCAGCAAACACAAGGTTTGCAGTGTGCCCTGGTCATAGTGGACGATGGTACTGCCGTCGACATCGACATCGATGGCACCGATGGCACCCGCATCGATGGCGGCGCCAAGACCGGCGCGGAAGGTACCGGCGCCGAAGCCGGTAACGAAAAGAAGAAGTAGAAGAAGCAGAGGACATGATGCCCTAACAAACTCGGCATCGGAAGACTGCTGGTCACAGAGATGCACCCCAGCAAATTCGAGCCAATAGCGCCGGTTGAAGCTCACAAGTGCTACGGCTACCAAGTCAGATGCATCCTACGGGAAACCGCGAGCATCAAGGACAATGACTTAAGGAGTAAACCACATATGGAGCACTTGCTCCTAACGAAGCAGCACAAAAGATTCCAGTTCCCCGGCCGGGATGACCGCATAGAACACCCGTGGGATAATGCTGCCATGAAAAAGATTAACAACCACGCCATGGGCATTGATACGTCTCCAACGTATCTATAATTTTTGATTGTTCCATGCTATTATATTATCAATCTTGGATGTTTTATATACCTTTACAAGCAATTATATATCATTTTTTGGGACTAACCTATTAACTTAGTGCCCAGTGCCAGAGGCTGTTTTTTGCCTGTTTTTGGTTTTCCCGAATATCAGTACCAAACAAAGTCCAAATGCCACGAAACTTTTTGGAGGTTTTTTCTGGACATAAGAGACAGTAGAAGCTTCGGGAGAGGGCCAGATGCCAGAGGAGGTGGCCACGAGCCACCAGGGCGCGCCTGGGGGGGGGGGGCAGGCACACCCTGGTGCCTGGTGGGCCCACCTCAGCTCCGTTTGACGTAATTCCACCTTTACAAATTCTCTAAAATCGGGAAACAAACAGAGGAGTCCACGAAATACTTTTTCCGCCGCCGCAAGCTTCTGTTCTCGAGAGATCCCATCTGGGGGCCTTTTCCGGCACTCCGCCGTAGGGGGATTCGATCACGGAGGGGCTCTACATCAACCTTGCTGCCCTTCCGATGATGCGTGATTAGTTTACCACAGACCTTCAGGTCCATCGTTAGTAGCTAGATGGCTTCTTCTCTCTTTTTGATCTTCAATACAATGTTCTCCTCGGTGTTCTTGGAGTTCTATCCGATGTAATCACTTTTTGCGGTGTGTTTTTGGGATCCGATGAATTGTGAGTTTGTGATCAGATTAACCATGAATATTATTTGAGTCTTCTCTGAACTCTTTTATGCATGATTATTATAGCTTCGTATTTCTCTCCGATCTATTGATTTGGTTTGGCCAACTTGATTGATTTATCTTGCAATGGGAGAGGTGCTTTGTAATGGGTTCGATCTTGCGGTGCTCAATCCCAGTGACAGAAAGGGACATGACACGTATGTATCATTGCTATTAAGGGTAAAAAGATGGGGTTTATTCATACGTGAGTTTACTTTGTCTACATCATGTCATCTTGCTTAAGGCGTTACTCCGTTCTTTATGAACTTAATACACTAGATGCATGCTGGATAGCGGTCGATGTGTGGAGTAATAGTAGTAGATGCAGAATCGTTTTGGTCTACTTGTCTCGGACGTGATGCCTATATACATGATCATTGCCTTGGATATCGTCATAATTCTTTGCTTTTCTATCAATTGCCCAACAGTAATTTGTTTACCCACCGTATGCTATTTTCAAGAGAGAAGCCTCTAGTGAAAACTATGGCCCCCGCGTCTGCTTCTATCATATATTAAAAATCCTAGAAATACGTTGCCGCACTTTTTCTTTATTTATTTTATTTTATACTTTAGTTCGATCTATCTATCTATCATCATACAATTTAACCTTGCAATTTACCGCCAAGGGATTGACAACCCCTTGTTTGCGTTGGGTGCAAAGATTTGTTGTTTTGTGTGCAGGTACTGTTAACGAGGTGTTGCGTGATTCTCCTACTGGATTGACAACCTTGGTTTCATAACTGAGGGAAATACTTATCTCTACTATACTGCATCATCCCTTCCTCTTCGGGGAAAAAACCAACGCAGATGACAAGTAGCAGGCATGTTCAGCAACGATTTGGCCACCTGGAAAGGGAGGGTGAAACGAGTGATTGATGCTAAAGAACACCTGTCCAAGATTTTGGCGGACAATATGACACTTCCGGAAGAGGAGTTCGAAAAGTTCAAGGACACTTCCGCTACCGACGCAGCCAAGCTTAAGTCTGAGAAATACAAAGGGCTTCAGCAAAGGAACACGGGGAACCAACACCTCGGAAGCCGTGGCTACCTTGGCAAGATGCCCATATGGGATAAGGAGGACGCGGAACGTGAAGCCGCGGGGATCCCAGACCCCTTTGTGGAGTTCACCGCCCACAGGATCATGACTTCATCAGGGCCCGGTACAAGTGGGACAAGGAAAAGAAGGTTTGGTACATGGACACGATCACGAGGAAATTGATTAGATTACTAGTAATTATTCTTTTACCACCTTACATTAAGCTTCTGATCAAGTCGACTACACATTGTAGTAACATTCGTAAACGGTTCACGATCCTTTTGCAGAAGGAGCAAAACAGGCTTGCGGCCGAAAGCGACTCATCGTCTCAGTCGTCGATGTGGCCCAAGTGGGACACCCCTCTCAACCGGGCCTTGAACCAACTGAAGGGACTCCCTTTGGACCAGCGGCCGCAATATGGACGTGTGCACACGTCGGAGACGGCGCCATGTGGAAGTACTACTACGACGAGGGCCCGGAGACCAAAAAGCAGAAAAAGAAGTTCAGTTAGTTGAACATCGACGAGAAGGTGAAGCTTGCGGTCGAGAAAAATGCAGCTGAGGCCGAGAAAAAAGCAGCTGAGGCCGCAGAAGCGACCAGAAATGAGTTGGTCCAGCAGGCAGTCAATGCAGCTTTAGCTGCCTACAGAAATGATTTCGCTACTAACTTGATTCCGGCTATTATCGACTGGACGAAGCAAAATCCAGACAAGACGGCACAGGATTTTCCCATGCCCAGCTTCGTCGGGAGCAACTCGGTGAACATCGCACCATTATCACCTGCTCTCGCAACCGCACCTACTCCCGCACCCACGCCTACTCCCGCACCCGCTCATAGCAGCCTGTCCTCTGTCTCTGGCGTGCTAGGCGGGCCTTCGTCTTTGGCTGACCTTGACGCCCTCACAGTAATTACACGTCACACCAATATATCTATAATCTTTCGTTTTTCGTTGCCTTTCGGATGTCTTACGCCACAGACATGTCTTCGCAGGCCGACGAAACCCCGTGCACCGTACTCTACATGATCAACGGCCAGAAGGTGGACGTGGGAAAGGCAGTGATAATGAAGCCCTTGGAACTCACGTTCCACGGCCAGCCGATCCCCATTGGCACCTTCAGGGTTACCTTGTCTAGTGTGAAAGCAGGCCATGAGGATTTGACTCCTCTAGTATAGCTCGGGGGAGAGGAGGATGAGACCCCGATGCGGCTTGGAGAATGCAAGGGTTGGATGCTGTTGTGGTCGAAGAATCTTCTTCGTCTGGAGGCGGCCGAGTGCACACCAATGAACACACATCAGCAAGGTATGAACACCACCACCCCAGCTACGCAATTACCAGCGCGTCTCGTGCGAGGTGAGAGCGGCGGACGACGCGAGGAAGGAGGTCCAATAGTGGATGATGTAGTTGCCCCCGTGGAACAAGGAATGGATGATGAGATGGAGGAGGAGGACCCTCTCCGGTTCCTCAATACCGGCTCCTATGACGACAGACAAATGATAAATCAGCAATGTGACTTGGGCTATGAGCATGTGGATGAGGAGTTGGATGATGTGCCGGAGCAGGAACGTCGTAGTGTTGATTGCAAGAAGTCTCTCTTCATGCAATCCTCACAGGAGACGCCTCCAGATGCCGCCTCAACCCACGGTCAAGTAGCCAAGGGTCGTGCAATGCTTAGCCCAAACACATTGGTCGCGGGGGTCAGACAGGGCCTGGAAGGCTCACTACCTCAACCCAAGAAGAAGCACAGGAAGAGACCGTGAAAGAGAGGCTCTCCTGCCGCCAAAGCTTCTAGCAGCCAGTCGGCTCAGCCGACCGATTTTGAAGACCGTGTACCGGTCAAAGGTGCGGCGATGTCCCATTTCGCGGGCCAGCCGATCCTACCGCCGAAACCGCTAGAGGCCATATCAAGGGATTTCAGGAGACTGCACGACCATGTGCTGTCAACAGAGAAAAGCCTTCTCGCCTCGAATGCTCCAGGATACCCGCTTTATGTGGTTCATGTGCCTCAGGCCAAGTGCTACGTCGACACTCTCCCCGCGGATGTGTTCTTCCTGTGGTTTGATCACATATTTGACATGTTTCTCATGAGGCGGCTCGATTTTATGATCGTCCGCCTTTTTGCGCTACATATGAACTTCATCATCAGGAGAGACCAAATATATCAAATCTTGGTTGCGGATCCATACTACATGCATGAGTCCTTCTTGTGTCTCGGTGAATTTGAACGTCAAGCTTCTAGGTAGTAGATCGAGAACTTCCTGATAATGAATAAGGACAAGGATATGGTTCTCCTGCCTTATCATCCAATGTAAGTCATTGCCGGAAAACCCTTTCGTACATTTCAATCATTCCTTTGCTCATATGGTGGCTAATTTGAGGTGTCTTTATTTTTCGCAGCAACGGGCGCGCCGTCCTTATCGTTCTTTTCCCGCGAGTCTCCCACACCGTGTATTTCGACTCGTCTAGAAACTTTGAGAAGAAAGACTACACCCACATAATGAATATTCTGGATAGTGCTCTCAACGGCTTCAGCATGATGGGTGGCCACATCGAGATCAGGAAACAAAGGAAAGGCGCACCGGATTTCTCGCATAAAACTATGTTCTGCTCGGTCCATCAACCGGCAGGAAGCCACAACGATGGATTCTACGTCCTCCATCTCATGATGGAGTTCAGAAGGGACCGCCAACATCTTCGCATGACAACCAGAAACGATGACCATATCCGTCAATGGGCACAAGACTTAGGAGCCGAACCGGACTATAAGCTCAGAGACGACTTCTTTCGCATCTAGAGGGACATTGCATCGGTCATCATTAAAGATGTCATCGAAGAGGAGGGGATGTTCTACCACGGCCCTATATCGCGAGCTAACTTCAGAACTCGCATAGGCATGTAACGTCAGGACCTGACGCCGTTCACCAAGCTAGGATGCAGCCTCCTGGATATGGATGGATGGAACTTGTAGTGATTCACGATGCCGATGATGATGTGTCGGTTGAATTAGTACTTTATTTAAACGGTCCCGCTGAACTTGCGTAACGGTAGTTAATTAGTTTGGGTACGATGAACCTGCGTACATCTAGTTAATTAGTTTGGGTACAATGAACCCGTGTTGATTATGTTTACTATATGTTGCATATTTTTGCTAACTCTTTCTCTTCCTGTTGCTCAAGTATATTATGTTGCATACTATATATCGTTGAATTCGCTTGATGAAGATGCATGCATCTCTAACAGGTACATAGGTCCTGGATGGCGAAGAAGTGTTATGCCGTGTACATAGGGAGGGTTCTGGGAGTTTACGACGAGTGGCCAGAGTGTCAGGCCCAAGTGTCAGGGTTCTCGGGCGGCAGCCAGAAAGGGTTCGATAGCAGACAAGAAGCGGAAGCTACTTACTTGAGGTTCACGCTAGCGCGAGAGAGGAATCAGAACCGGCGCTTCATGTACTGCATAATTCCGCTCTTGCTCATAGTCATAGCTCTTCTCTTCTATATCATGATATAGATGGATGATGAAACATGTGTATATTCGAGACATATCATAACTTGTACCGCTATTTCGAGATCGATGATGATGAGAGACATCATTTGTGTTGGATGATGATGACATGATTTGATGAGACTATTTGTATGTGTATGATATGATGATTTTATTCTGTGCACAAAACCTGTACAAATAGAAATGAAATACACTGTAGAAAAAAAAACATAAAAAATAGCAGTAGTGCGGGGCCTGCGTGTAGCAGCAGCGAGGCTTTAGCAGTAGCGCGTACATGTCGGTGCGCATTGTAGCTATTTTCAGTAGCGCTGTTTAGGGAAACACGCTATTGCTACATATCGTTAGCAGGAGCGGTGGTTCAACCCGCGCTACTGCTAAAGTTTAGCTGTAGCGCCGTAGCAGTAGTGCAGGTACCCGCGCTACTGTTAGGCCACAAACCCGCGCTACCGCTAGGGTTTTCCCTAGTAGTGTCTTGATCAGGTACGCATATTCAATTATCAAACCATATTGTTCACTGATCGTCAATTCGGAAGGACTTGGCCTTTCCTTGTTGCATGTTCTCCTTTATCCCTTGTATGCTCCTGTCCGCTTTCTGAGCTTCTTTAATTTCCTCCACAAGTGTTGGAGTGATTTCCAATGTATCCGGATTCATCGGGCCACACAGTACCAAGTTAAGCTTGGCAAACTCTTCTTGTAACCTCGGATGGATACCTTCAGCTATTGCATTCAAAGTGCCTGGTTTCCTGCTGAGGGCATCTGCACATTGGCTTTTCCCAGATGATAATTGATCCCGATGTCATAGCCCTTAACTAGTTCAAGCCATCTTCTTTGTCTGAGGTTGAGATCGGGTTGTGTGAAAATATACTTGAGACTCTTATGGTCCGTGTATATTTCACATCGCTGTCCAATAAGATAGTGCCTCCAAATTTTCAGGGCGTGAACCACGGCTGCTAATTCCAGGTCATGGGTAGGGTAATTCTCTTCATGGGGTCGTAGTTGTCTGGATGCATATGCTACAACCTTTCCTTCCTGCATTAATACGCAGCCAATTCCATGCCTGGAAGCATCACGGTATATGTCAAAGCTCTTGTGGATATCCGGAAGAATTAAGACAGGGGCCGTGGTTAGCCTCGTCTTTAGCTACATAAATATCACGCCCAATATGCGATCCTATTCTCGAGGAACTCGGAGGCCCCACCAAGAGTAGAAACGCATATTGGAGACGCTTGCAAGGTGGATATCATTACATCGTACCACATACATAATAGATGGGGATACAGATAAATACATACAATCATCACATGAATACATCAATACATAACAAACATCATACAGAAGGGCAGCATCTGGCTACGGATGAAATCAAACGAAAAGAAGGACAACATCCACCCTGCTAGCCCAGGCTGCCGACCAGGAACCTATCCCCAGATCGACGATGAAGAAGAAGCAGAAGAAGAACTCCAAAAGCAAATAAGCATCGCTCTTACGCCAAGACATCGCATTACCTGTACCTGCAACTGTTGTTGTAGTAATCTGTGAGCCACGAGGACTCGGCAATCCCATAACCATGGGTAGCAAGACTGTCAAAGCTTAAATGGGTATGGAAGGGTAAGGTGGTGAAGTTGCAGCAAGCACTAAGCATTATATGGTGGCTAACTTACGAGTACCAGAATAAGAAGAGCATCTACGCAAAACGGTCGCAAACTACAAATGATCACTAAGTGATCCTGAACACCTACTTACGAGTCAAACATAACCCCACCGTGTTCTCTTCTCGAACTTCCTCGAAAAGAGACAGTCATGGTTACGCACACGGTTGGTGTATTTTAATTAGGATTTTAGTGTCAAGTTCTCTACAACCGGAGGTTATAAATATCCAAGTGCCACATAACCGCGGGCACGGCTTCGCGTAAGATTTAACCCTGCAGGGGTGTTCCAACCTGGCCCATCATAGGACTACACAAGCTGCGGTGGAAATACCTCAACCTCGAGATTGCCCAAAGTATCCTCGGAATCCCGGTGCACAAGACATTTCGACAATGGTAACACAATTCCAGCAAGACCTCCCGGTGTGTCGACACCCCGATAGGAGCCGCGCGTATCTCGTTCTCAGGACACTAGCGGATGGGAAAGCCTACGAGTAAAACCAGAACCTCAAGTTGCCCCGTGGTGGCCCCGCAGTCTGCCCGTTTGGGACCAACACCATCGGCACTGGCCCACCTGTATTATGCACAACAAACGGCTACTTCCAGATGGATTTTGTCAAGTTCAACGACCGAACCAAGTACCACGACGACCATGCACAACTACTGTTCCCATGGATTTCGCCAAGTATCTCTACGCACGGAAACCCCCAAGTTCGACTACCGCATCGGATCACCAAGTTCAATGACGACCCACGAGGAACATGGATACGTCAAGTTCCTCTCCGAAACAAGTGAGAACCACTACTACCACCGACGCCGTGTACCACTACTTCCATCTACACCGCATCGAACTCGAACTGCCTCGAAACGCACGCTTTGGTGTTGGTCCAGTGCCGATGGTGTTGGTCAGTGCCAGCCACAGTGGCCGAGCAGCAGCACGGTGAAGGGCCAGCCGCGACTCCATGGGGGCGGCAACCCGAGCACAAAGGTGAGCAGGACGTGGCGTGGACAGACGCGAGGAGCGGCGGAGGAAATGGGGAGGCGCGACGGCCGGAGGCTTCGCCAGAGCCAGGCGGGCGGCGCGCGGGACCACGGCGAGGACGCGAGGTCAGGACGTGTCAGGAGGCGCGATGGTGGCGCGGGCCGGCTCAATTTGGCCGGATCCGGGCGCGACGATGGCGGGGAGGCGACCGGCGGGGCAGGCGGCGCGGGCGCCGGGGCCGCCGGAGTTGGCCGCTCTGGTGGTGGCGCAGGAGGCCGGGCGCGAGCAGGGGATCGGGTAGGTGGCGGCGGCTTCATCCCCTCGATCCAGATCGGGGGGGCTTCTCGCGATGGGTGGAGGCGCAGGGCTGCGGGAGGCTCTCTGGGCCGACGGATCTGAGATCTGGCGGTCCAGATCGAGTGGGGTTTGGCTGGTGGATCTGGCCAAGAGGAGGCAGGGGGCTGGGTGTGCGCAGATTGCAAGGAGAGAGTGGCGGCTGCGAGTTTGTCTGCCTAGGGTCTAGGGTTAGCCACAAATGGAACATGGGTGGTGCTTAAATAGGTAGGTTTCTAGGGTTTGAGGGTTTAGGGAGGGTTTCGGGGCCCTCCGATCGTGATCCGATGGCACCGGTCGGAGGGGGGGCTAGGCAAGCCTAGGTGGGGTTAGTGGGCTGAGAAGAGAGGGAAGGATGGCAGCCCGGCACGGTTTTCGAAACACCGAAAACGTCCGACGTTTTGACCGGCTATAGTGCCGCTATAGTTATCCGTTGGGGCATCAAATGACCTCCGAATGGGACGAAATTTAGCAGGCAGTCTACCTACAACATAATAAGACCGCATGCCAACTTTCAACTCATTCCGAGAACATTTTGATCCCACTTATAAAATAATTTTTCGGAGGTGCCGCGGGCGCGTGCGAGCGTGTCGGGTCTCGAAATGGACAACGGAAGGAACGGGGAGAATGCCAACTATGAACGGATGCAAGTTTTGAAAAACATGCGGATGAAATGCACATGATGACATGGCCAAGTGCAACACGTATGCGAATGACATGGCGACGACAACGAATAAATGGAAGACATCTGGAGCATCGGTCTTGGGGCGTCACAATAAAGCTGCTATCACATTCCTCCGTCCAAACAAATTTGTAATTCTTCTTCAAAAATTCTGTCAGTGGCTTGGCTATCTTAGAGAAGTCTTCAATGAAATGACGGTAGTAGCCTGCCAATCCCAGGAAACTGCGAACTTCTGTTACCGTAGCTGGTGTCTTCCAATTCAATACAGCGGTCACTTTGCTGGGGTCGACAGCCACACCTTGTTCTGACAGGATGTGCCCCAGAAATCCCACCTCTCTTAGCCAAAATTCACACTTACTGAACTTGGCATACAAGCGGTGGGTCCTTATATATGACATTTGTTCTGAGCATGGAGCCAGGGTATTGTACCACCATGATTTTGTCCAAAAGAGAAGGAGAAAATTTGTGTATGGTGGCAAAACTCCGCGAAATAAACGAATGGGAAGCCCCGGAATCAAATAAGATTACTGCAGGTATGTCGTTAATAGAGAACATACCGAGGACTACGTCTGGTGCTTTGTAGGCTTCCTCAGCGGAGAGATGATGAACTTGGCCGTGATGGAAGTCCTGATTGGGGCGGCGTCTGACATTGTTGACTTGTGGCTTAAAGTCGGATGGTGGCTTCCCGGACCTTGTGGGGCACTGTTTGGAATAATGCCTGCCTTGACCACAAGTGAAGCAAGTGTTGTTGCGTCGGCAATCTTCCAGCACTGGCTGTTTACCATAGGTCTTGTCCTGGTTACCTGGCTTGTTGTTATTGTTGCCACTATTCCAAGTGTTGGAACTGACCAGCGACCGACCTCGCCCTATGTCCTAACCCAACACGACTAGTACTCTAGTCTAATACGGACTCAACCTGGACACGTACTACTCCCTAGCCAAACTAACACAACTATGGATCCACGTGCTACTACTAACACATGTACTATAAACTCAAGATTATTGCTAACACCAAGTAGGCTTGTACTCAGGCTGGATTGGTTGCCAGATACGTGGCTTCTGCGCAAATTGCTCGCGGTTGTCCTTCTTGGGTTCAAACTTACGCTTGCGGTCATCGTATCCTGACATATGCTCCCGTTCAGCTATGAAAGCTTTGTTTACCAGAGTCTGAAAGTCAGGAAAATCCAGCATACAGAGCTGGCAACGGAGGGTATGGTTGAGTCCTCCTAGGAATCAATCTAACTTTCTTCCTTCTGTGGACACGTCATGGGTGCAGTACCGTGCCAGATTATTGAATTTCTTCAGGTACTCACCAACTGTCATATTTCCTTGAGTAAGACCAAGAAATTCATTTTGCTTCACCTTCATTATGCCAGTGGGAATATGGTACCTTCGGAACACCTCCTTAAATTTCTCCCTGATAATATTTTCTTCAGAAGGCCATACGGTTTTTGCATTATCCCACCATATGGCTGCCGGCCCTTCCAAGTAGTGAGTAACAAAAGGAACCTTGTCTGACTCATCACAGCGAGGTATTTCCAGCTTCTTTTCCATAGTCCTTAGCCAGTCATCAGCTTCAATTGGATCAACAGCTTGGCTAAAATTGGGTGGCTTAATACGCTGAAAATCAGACAGCTTGGAGTGCGTCCCATTGTTCTGATTCTGTCCTACCATGGTTTGCATACTCCTCAGAAATTCCATGAGATCCTGATTTCTTTTCTCCTCAAACATCCTCATAATCTGATCAGTGGTCGGTGGTTGTGGTGGTGGAGCTGGAAGATCTTCTGGTGGTTGTCCTGCTTGTCTGGCAGATCGACCAACCGGAGTTCCATCGCCGCCTTGATTACTACACCTCTTCATCCTATATCCGTTCCCATTGCAAAATATCGAATCGATGAGCAACATCCATAAGGGAAACACAACAATGTGACACCAAGAAAACAAAATCAAAGGAAAACGAGATAAGCAACATAATTATACAAGGCAACCCGACATCATACATGGCAAGCTAGTAGAGGGTAGCATAGCTGGTACTGCTCATACGGCAGTTGACATATGCAAAGATGCTATGATGCATACACGTGCTAAAACTCAGACATCCATTCTAGTAACACGGATGGCATGGGCACTGGCAGACTGAAGACTCCTCGCCATCTGATTCCGCCTCGGAATCGGAACTGATGATATGTATCACGTCCTCCGTAACAAAGGAGACACGGCGACGCTGATGGGAAGGTTCTCCCTTTGAAGAAGAAGAAGCATGACGCCACAGCATCGGAGCAGCTGGAGTGGCTAGCAGCGAGGCCCACTCAGCTGGGGTCTCACGTCGGATACCAGACAAAGTGCCTGGCGGTCCGAATGAGCTAGAAGGAGTCTCACGCACTAGCGATGGTGGAATAGGCAGTGTATGCATAGGTGAAAACACAGGGGAAGGAGGAGACAGTGCTGCAGTAGCATCTGCAAGTGCCTCTCGGGCGTGAGACAGCTCCTCAGCCAGGGAGGTGATCATATGATAACTGGCGTTCAGGTAACGGGATAAAACACCAGTCGCTCGATCACTCGCCGGATCAACAGGCACAAAGAGAACTCGCCCTGTTGTAGGCGACAGGGTGGGGTAGTGAAAGAAACCTGGGTGTGTCTGCATCTCGACCTCATGGAAGCGCAAGTCAGTGAGAGCCTCCATAGCAGCAAACTGAATCGCCAGATCGGGGGTAGAAGCAGTTCCGCCCTTGGAAGAGCGAGAATAGCTGCCAATCTCTGAACTCGTAGTAAGGAAGGCCTCAGCGTGATACTCATACACTGAACCTGCAAGCTGCTCTCGGAACACCTGAAAGACTGGGTCTTCACCATTAGGGTAGAGTCAAAGCCAGACGCTGCGAAGTAGTACCGAAAAAGTGAACGGTGCCGGCTCATGGTTGTAGTGGTACGGAACTGGTGCCATCTACACTCGCAAGACCAATGGTTAGCAAAGCAAATGATTCTAGATGCATGCTATGCAACAAGAAAATGCAGCAAGAAAAGCACACGCCAAGACTCTAGAATAATCGGGACTCTAGCACGAGGTTAACCAGGGTGTCCTACAGTCTGCACGGCTCTGATACCAAGCGTTTTGGCACCCCGGCTCAGAGGACCGGTTTACCTTGTGTTCCCAACCCGGAGATCATGTCTTCTGGAAACACACAACAACTTGGAATAGAACAGAACTGATCTTTATTGATATGATACAAGTACAAGTGTGGCACCCCGCCTGAATACCACTGTAGCCAGACGGTCGCCGCACATGCCAGCCCAGGAAATCACACTGGCGCGTGCCTTTACAACAAGTATCACGAACACAGGCATTTCTATTAATGGATATATAAGTCTTACATGATATTTACAAGGGTGATGGCAGCGGAAAAGCTCTATCTAAGGCAGCATGGTCTTGGTGCGGCTCCAATCCACAGGGATCTGACTGGGTTACTCTTCTAGCTCGCGAACACTCCAGCTCCTCGCTAGTGGACGTCTAATCCTTTAGTGAACCTGGCCACATTGAAGGCCGCTGAGTACTTTTGAATGTACTCGCAAGCAAACCGAACCAACATATACACCAAGCAAAGCAATCCATGGCATTCAAGCATGCATTCATTATCTTAACAATATTAGCTATCATGTCTTAGCAGGATTATCTAGCAATATCATATCATAACAGGATTATCTAGCATGTTAACTATCAAAGTAACTGTAGTATGACGAAGATACAGCGTATCAAGTAATTAATCCATATTCCGAATAATCTTAGGATCCAATCCAAACCCGATCCAAATCAAATCCAAGTCATGCGCTCATCCGACCACTCATCTCATAGCCATTGCATGGCTAACATCCCATATACCTGACATCATCCGATGTCCCTGCATCTGCACTATAAATCTGACCAATCATACCTTTCTCTGGTTCATTATTAACATCATATGGTTTGTTCCTCCAGACTCGACACAGACCAAATAGTGTGACCTAGTACGAACTGTGTCCTTTGACCGAGGATGCGGCTATTCGAATAGATTTACACTCTGCAAAGCTAGCGCACTTTACCCACACTATGGCGCTCCTAGCCTCATGCTCCCATTCGGGTGGACCGGTGCTGCTCCAACAAAACTTTTCTATTGCCTGGCATTCTTACGGTCCCACCGACAACCATACCCCTTCCGGGTCATGTCCTGGGTGGCCCCTGTGTCACTCCTAACACCTGCCACCATCGTGGCCAAACTAAACTATCCACAACGGGGACCGCGCACAAATAACCTGGGCTCACAAGGTTATCGCCGCCTACCGGGCCAGGGTAGCACGCACGCATAACCTCACCTCTTTGGAGGTACCTACAAGAGGCAAGACAATAGACGAAGCTAGGGCCTCCCCATCCAGGCAAGTGTGGTTGCACTTGATGAGCTCGGTTCGGTGGCACTATGACTCGATCTAGCCGACGGAGGAGGTTGTTGTCATTATGTCACATTCTTTATCCTTGCAATAACAGTAGTAATGCACAACGAAAACATAACAACCTATCTCCATACTGTCATCTACGAGTCACTAGTGTGGTAATATGATGAGCATTAGCAAGTAATGTAAATAGCAAGTTCAACCTAGCAGGAGTTTAATTCTTTCTACACAGGCATATTGATTAATTAAACATGCAAGAATAACACAGAGCAATGCTTTAAAGCATATATCAGATGGTCAGCTTGCCTGGGGGTCGACGGATTCACCGGAGAGAAGTGCGATCACCTTGCGGAAGAATTCACCGGAAAAGATTCCCTCTCGGAGGGGCTGAAATGGGCATTTTTAGAAAGTTTGAACATTGTGAGAGTGACATCATCGGAATGGGCTTGACGAACTGAGAAAGTGGGCATTGGATTCACCTGAATCGGAGTTGCGGATGAAAAGATATCGACGGTTGACTGCCAGGGACCAATCTGCAAATAGTTTATTTGCAAACGAGCCCTCAGCAGTTATTTCGGCGAAAAAGAGTAAATTGCACTGTGCACATGGGCTGCCTTTGGCCGAAAATGGTCGTGCCACTGGCTGAAGCTGGGCCGGCCCACTGGCGCGGGAGATGGCCGTGGCGCATTCCACTGGAAGACGTTTTCACCAAAGCGAAAACAGCTTCACCTGCACTCGCCTCCACTTAATCCGACGTGGCTGGCCCCCAGTGGGCGACAGGTGGGCCCGGACCCCACCTGTTGGGTCTTCTCTCTCCTCCCTCCATCTCCTTCTTCCTCCTTTCTCCTCTCCCTGGCGCCGCGCCTGGGCTCTCTGCTCCGCCGGCATTCCCGCACTCCGCCGAGCTCTAGAGGCGGGCGACGACACGGCTGGGGTCGCCGGCGAGCCACAGTTCTAGAGATGGGTTGCGAGGCCACCAGGGAGGACTGGGGTCGCGGCGACGTGCGGCGATAGCAGGCGGTGAGCTCCGGCCAGTGGGTGGGCTCGAGCGGAGGAATCGGCTAGCCGAGAGCTCTGGCGCGACCTCCGACAAGCGAGGCTCCCACTGGGCGGCTTAGGGGAGGCGGGGAGTGGCCAGAGTGGAGGATTGAAGGCGGAGCAAAGCTTCGGTGCTCACCGTGGTTCGAGCGCCTGGAGAGGCCACGGCTCGAGCTGGGGCATGGGAGTGATCCAGAGGAGGGGAGAAATGAGGTGTGTGTGCTCGAGGGGCTTGGGGGGAGGCTATTTATTGCCGGACGGCGAGGGTGGATAGGTACGGCCGCGGTGGCGATCTTAGCAATGCACTGGAGCTCCAGCGAGGTGGCCAGCACCGGTTGGTGCCGACCTGACGCGGGGATGAGGACGGGGCTGCGCTGGCGTGCTCGAGAAGACTCGGGGAGGAAGAGGACAGCAGAGGGGAAGGCGACGACGGCGGTCACGGGCGGGACAGTGCGGTGGCGGGGCTCGCCGTGGCGTCGGGAGGAAGGAAGAGAAGGGGGAAACTGCGGGAGAGGGTGCACGCGGCCACTACATAGCCACTGGACATGCCCGGACGAGCCGGAGCTGGCCAGAGGCGACCGCACGGAGCAGGCCGAGCACAGAGCGCCAGTTTGGCGTGGCCACCGCGTGGTCACCACGGGTGCCGCGTGTCCAGGGCATCAGATGGTCCTGGAACCTTGTCTACTAGACGTATCAAAGGTCAGTGAGTTGACCTGTGAAGGTTTGGAGGGAAGTGGGGGCAAGAGTTGACTGATTGGAGATGACCTAGGTTCTGGACAAAAATTTGGACAGGATACTGTGGTCAAACAGAGGTGCCAATGAGCTGGCGAGGTTGTCACAGTGAAATGTATTAAGAAGGAGCACCTGCTGGAGAAATTTGAAGCAAATTGGAACAAGTTTGAGTGCACTTCCTTTACAATGCCAAATTTGGTCCAGAAACTCGACTTTGAAGCTGCACTCATCTGGCTTGATGAAATGAACTGAATTTTGGTGTAGGGCGATGATTTGGAAGTATGGAGGTACTGGCAAAATTTCAGCTCATTTGGAAATGCCAAAGTGGTACTTCCTTCACAGAGCTTCCTACTGGACAGAAACTAGATGGAATTTTTGGGAAATAATGGCTAGGTAAAATGATGTGAATTTTTGCATGCTCACATCATATAGGGAGTGTGGGGTCCTGGATTAATTTCAAGAATTTTGAAGCAATATAAAATATAGTTGCTTCACAACCTCAAAATAAGTCTAGAAACAAGAATTGGATGATGTGCTCAAAAATTGAAGAATGGAACTTGGGTTCTTGACGGAAATGGTGAAGATATGGGTAGGAAAAGCTTCACAAATTATTTGGGATTTTTCCTGGCTACCAAAATAGTAGCTCCTTTGGAAAGTGCCCAGGGTGCAATATTGGCTTAAAATAGGAAAATGCAATTTCCACTATTTAATTATGGCCAATATTTTTATGGGAGATCAATATTATCACAAAGAATATCTCCACAAGTTTTCATGAACTTTGGAGATTGATAGATATTGTCCTGGATTTAATTCCTTTAAACAGCAGAAAAAGGAATTAATTTTAGATGGAAAATATTGCAAATGACTTGGCATTTTTTTTTGCATATCCAGGGTTTATAGTGGTAGGATGATCACTGGGAAAAATTTGGAAGGCAACAGATCCAAGAAAATTAGGGTTCCTTTGTAACTGCCGGAATTAGGGTTTCCCTTCTGGTAACTCGGAAGGTAGGGTTTCGGCGGCAAAACCCTGAGAACATATCTTGGGTGGCAAGGTTGGAATGAAGAGAATCTCTGGTTGGATAGGAAAGGCAAGGCTAAATGACCATCTTCATATACCTAAGAGCGGGAGAAAATCCGATAACATCGAAAAAAAGATGGGAGTCCAATCCCGCAAAGGAAAAAAACAAAGAGCGAAAACCAGGGTGTTACAACAAGCTTGGATGTTACATAAGATAGTGAGGCCAGGAGCACTACTAGTGCTATGACAGTATCTACATTATTTATGAAACATCTCAAGGGCCTGAATACTAGTGGAAAATACTACGGCGTAGCGGAACATCGGGTGAGACACTCCATCCCATAGGGACACTGCTGGGACACAACCTAGTTAGCGTAGCACAAACCATCGGGATCTCCACCCTCGGCTTCTCCTGCATCTGCCATGATACGCCAGGTGAGAACTTGGAATGTACTTGCAAGCTCACAATCAACCAAAACAGTGCAGCAAACAACAGCATGGCAGTGACTAAGTGAAATGCTTAGAAAACAGGCATGCTTTAAGATGCTCACTTACTGTTACCAACTTAGTCTCCTCCGGGTTCACACCATCACTCCCGGAGTACTCGTGACCCATCGGTCACTTCTGAGCATAAGACAAGTACTTCCATCGTTATTACTGTTGACCATACAGTGTGACCTAGTACGGACTGTGTCCATTACCGTGGATGTGGCTATTCGAATAGATTCTTACACTCTGCAGAGGTTGCGCACTTTACCCACACCATGGACAATCGTCCAACGAAACTTGCCTAACCCATGACTCTTCTATCGTACCACCGACAATCATCCCCCATCCGAGTCATGCCCTGGGTGGCCCCTGTGTCACTCCTGACATCTGCCATCGTCGTGGCCAAACTAAACTGTCCCAAACGGGGACGCCGGCAAATAACTTAACTTGGGCTCACAAGGTTATCGTCGTCTACCTGATCAGGGCAGCACACACGCATAACCTTCTCTCTTTGGTGCTACCGGTAAAAGAGCACGAGGTTAGACCAAGTCACGGCCGTCCCATTCCGGCAGATGTGGCTGCACGGGTAAGTCCGGGTCGGTGGCACTTGATCAACCATCAAATTGACATTCATCATGTGAAGTTGCTTGTCATATTAGTTATGTTGAATAACTGAACTAACATGGCAGGGTTCATGCAAGATACCAAGCAATATGAATTATGGCATTTTTATATAGGATTAAATGCAAAAGAATAAAGCCAATAATATTGCAATGCCTTATGCAATGGATGATGTGGCTTGCCTTGCTCAAGTGGGGTGTCAACAAACTCCTCGTCTTCAACCCCAAAGCAATTTCCTTCTAAAAATATTTTTAAATGGCAAAATAAAATGTCACATAAAGCATTTTTGTTGGTAAAAAATTCTGTACATATTGGAAAAAACCAACTTTTGCCAAAAAATAGAGGAGCTCAAGACAAAACCACAGCAAAATAATCACTTCATTTGGACTCATGGTTTAAAAGTTAGAGCTGGTCAAAGTTTCTAGTCAAACTGGAATTTATATAGAAAAAAAGAAAATCCTAGGAGGGCCACGTCGAAGGCGTAAAGCGCCAGGGCGTCTCCACTTATACCGCTTCGGGCGCGGGCGAGAGAGACAGACAGGTGGGGCCCTCGGGCAGCTTTAAAAGGAGAGAGAGAGGGAACAGAGCACCGCGGCTCTGCCGGCGGTGGTTCTCCAGCGAAGAGGCCTCAGTGGCGGCCTGAGATAGGTGGAACGGAACGATAGGACGACGGCGAGTCGGCACGTACCCGGTTTGCGGCGAGTGGTGGTCAGACGGTGTCGGGAGCTCCTTCTCTAGAGACGGCGGCGGCGGTGCTTCGTCGGAGTTGCTCGTCCCTGCACGGAATCGACCAACCAAGCACATCAGCGTGACCAGGGGAAGGAGAAGGACTCGAGGAGAGTTGTGGCTGGTGCTGGGGTGGACTGGAGAAGGGTAGAGCTCCGGGAAGATGCGAGGCCAGAGGGCCTCCCAGCCTTGGCTCGGCGAGCTGGGGCTCGATTGGGTGATGGTGGAGTGTGGTAAGGAGCCGAGACGAGCTGTGCATCGCTATTTATAGGGAAGTGGCGTCGACCGTGGCCGAATGCCGCCATGGATTTGCTGGCGAGGAGAGGACGACGAGCTGGCCGTCGCGGAGCGAGGGGAAGTGACCGAGGAGGCCAGAGGAGTTAATGCGCGAGGCGACGGCTCGCGGGGAAGAAGACAACCAGCTCACCCACTGTGGTCGCACGCGCGCAACAGTGGCGGCGCTCTGTGGCGGCCGGCGAGAGTGCCACCGGCGAGGGGAAGGCTCCAGAGCAGCAACGTGGACGGTGGAGGGGTTGTCAGCGCGAGCGGACAAGGTACGGCGACGCGGTCGTCTCGCTCCGACGAGACCCGTGCCTGAAGGCACCGAGAGCGCGAGTTTGGCAGTGCTGGCCACATGGTCACCGCGTGTACAGGCGCACGCGGTGCGAGCTGGCCTGCCAAACCGTGTCTGGTGTGCCGACCCTAGGTCATGTAGCCAACCCGTGCCACTGATTCGGCTAGATACTTCCTAAGCTGAAGGGTAGCATCAAGAATAGTTTCTGGTCAGAAACTTGAGAGGGTTCCAGAGAAGAAATGAGTTGGATCTGGAGGCAAGGGAGGTGTCTGGGGTGTTCTAGGTTGAAAGGACTACATGCTAGAGAAATTTGAGCAACTGTTGCAAAGATTTGAACATGGTTCATGTACAAACCTTATTCTGATCCAGAAACTTGCTGAGGATGTTGCACTCACATGGATGCACTCCTTGAAGTGAAATTTGGTATTTAGGGGTTATTTGGTGGTGACAAGATGCCATAAAAATTCCAGAGCCAATGGACACTTCTAGCTGGTACTTCCTTCACAGAGGTTTGAAATGTCCAGAGGCTGAACATAATTTCTTTGCTGGAAAATTGAACTGGGCTAAGAGGTATTTTTGGATAATATGGAAAGATATGACTCCTAGTATCCCAGGGATTAATTTAGGAATTTTCTGAGACATGGAAATATAGGTTGCTTAACAAAGGCCAATTCTGTCCAGAAAGATAAATGATTTTTCTGGACAAAATTTTGTACTGGACAATGAAATATTTTTGAGTATTGTGGGAGTTGATGATGTCAAGAAGGAGTGGTATTAATTTGGGAATTTTCTGATCAACAGAACTATAGGTTGCTTCACAACCCATAGTGAGAATAGGCATTTCCAAAGGAGGAAATGAATTATGAGAGCCTTGGCACACTTGGGAAAAAAATGAAAGTGTTCTCAAGTCCAGAGTCCAATGAATTGACTCCAAAAACCAACAAATTGCAAATAAAAAAAGAAAAGTTTTGAAAAGAAAAAGTTTGAAAAAATCAGGGTGTCACAACCACGAGGCCTCGATCCTCACTTGGAGCTAATTCAGCCCGATCCGAGCGGATATGACATATATCGCTTGAGCTGACGATCTAGACAGACACTTAGGGGTAATGTCACCACTCACCATGCTCCTTGTTGCGTTCACATTTGGGCCCTGTAGGCTGGCTACTCCTAGCCAGCAAAGTTGGAGCATTTGCGGGCTAGCGGATCGCTTGATCGGCGTTGAAGCCGAACTTGAGCGGAATCGTTGGCATCCTGCCCATGGCGCAGCTGGAGAGGTCGGATAAAGATGAAGCCGGTTTACTTATCTATTGAGAAGAAACGAGGAGCCCATCAGGACATCATCAGAGGTAATCCAAGAAGGGCGTGCAGTCGCGATCTAATCTGGACATTGCCAAACTCCAGACAAACTTGGGGGCAACTAACGGTGCATAGTACCGGGGTGGTCTATCGGTTAGGAAGCCGGTAGCCAGGCCAGCCTCTGGGCCCAACATTCTAAGGCGTGGCCGGGGCCCCTCGCCCCACCGGAAGCCCGCCTTCCAGAAGATCATCATCTAGGCGTGTAATTTGAGGACTCCCCGTCCGATCAAGTGTAATGTCCCGGGAGTTTTCCCTAATTAAAAATTGTTTTTATTAATTAAATAAAATTTAACCTGAATATTTTATTTTGCCATTTTGTTAAATGGTGAATAAGTAAACACCCTTCCCTCTTGCGTTGTTTCGGATCGAGACAAAACCCTGAACCTTTTGGACACAACCTCGTTGCGATATTTGGGAGGCACCCAAATTATTTCGCAATGTTTGCACAGGCATAACTATCACCATAACGCAAACCCTTCGTTTACTAAATGAATAGAGATATTTTATAAAAATATGCCAAATGGTCTCCGATATAGTTGGAATGATTTGTGTGGTCTCATAATTGTTAAGTGAGGCTATGTTTCAAATTTCATCCGGAACAGACTTCGTTTGCTACCCGAACCATTAAATATGCGAGGCGTATAGCCGGTCTAAATAAATAAACTTTGCAAATAAAAATTATCGCAGGCCATTTTCCTCTTAAAACCTAGCGAAAACACCCCTCTGACCCAGACCGCCCGATCGAGATCGGATGGTCCAAAACTACCCCAAAGTCCCATTTTCCTATAAATAGACCACCCCCCATAAAAATTAGGGTCAAACCCTGGCCACCGGGTGCGTCCAGCCACCCACAGGGAGCCACACAGCCCAAGCGCCCCCGACCTCCCGCGAGCCAGCCGCCAGGAGCCCGAGCTCCTCGATCCACCGCAGCCGCGGGACACCGCCGCCTCAACACCACCAGCGACCAAACGCCGTTGCCGGAACACAGCCAGCCGGCCACCCCCTACCTCCTTCTCCCTACTTCTCCTCCTTCCTTTTTCCTCCTGGCTCCTCTCTCTCTCCCTCTTCTTTCCCGCAGGAACAGCCATGGCATGGCGCCGCCATGGAGCTCCGCCCCCGGATCTCGCGACCCCGGCGCTGATCTGCCTCTCCGCCGCCGGATCCAGCCAGCCTCGGCCATCCTTCACCTCACCACGACAAGCCACGCCGCCGCAACCCCTGCCTCGCATCGCCCTACCTCGATCCAGATCGGGATCGGGAGGAGGCCTCGATCCCGCTCGCCCCGCTGCTTCGCCCCGTCAGCCTCCCCTGCTTCCGTTCACGTGGGCCGTCCGCCGGCAGCCCACTAGCATGCCTGGCCGTCCCGCCGGCCTCGCCGGCGTCCAACTCGCCCTTCGGATCACGTCTCCTCTGGCCCAACGCCCAGCCTCGCCCACCAGCCTCCAGCCCAACAGCCATGGCATGGCGCCGGAGGTGAGCGCCAGCCACCTATACCTCGCCCAGTGCGCTGCATATCTAATTAGCGCTCAATGCACTATTGGGCCCACATCTATTTTGGCCTGTATATGTTTTTTTAGTGCCGTATATTTTCTGTTAATTGGCATTTTTGCAGAAAAACTCCTGAACTTGCTGCATATAATAACTTCTCAACCGTAGCTTGGATTAAAACAAATTGAACATGTAACTTGCTTAGGGCCCCCTGCGGGGCAGGCGGCACTATAGCCATGCCCCCGCGTCGTGGGAGTTGTCTTGTCATACGGTTGGATTGGACAGGTGCTGACCCCGCCGGCTGCTGCCAGCCGGCCTTACAAAGCGCCGAGCCCATCCGGCCTCCAACATGAGGAGCCGGCTGGAGGGCCAGCCGGATTAAGGTACTTGGCCATCCCGATATTTCAAAATGTTGACTTGTCTTCCTAAGCCTATCCGGGGGTCATCCCCCCGACAGTAGTCCCCAAAGTTGTTAAGGTCCTGTGGTCTTGGGCGAAGGACCTCCACAGGTTTCACCCCGTTGGAGTGTGGCAGACGACGGTCGTTGGTTTTGACGAAGACGGGCCGGCTGGCGGCGACTTCCCCAGCCGGAGGCCGGCCAGCCGCCAGGGGCGCGGGCCGTTTGCGACCGGCCGGGCCGACGCACGGCCGGCTCCGAAGCCGAACCGCCCAGCCGGCTTGCGCCCGACTAGTTTGTTGATTCGGGCTCCGCCGCAGGCCAGCCACGCACGACATGCGGCCCGCCGAGCGGAGTTGGTCTCGCCAGGCCACGCGCGACGGGGCGTTGCCGCAGGACGGGGCCCGCCAGGTCTCGGCCCACGCGCGGGATTCGCTGCGACCCGCCGTGACGATTACGATTCTGCTATGCGTTAATGTGCCCGTGTATCGCGGGGTAGTGGGGATCATGGGTGCAAACGTTCCCACGACACCGCGGGCTTTTAAAATGGAAGAGAGGGGGAGTGGCAGAGGCACGTCACACTTCGCCCTTGCCCTCTCCACTACCTTACTTCTTCCTCGCGCGCACGCACGCACGCAGAGCTCGGCTGCGGCGCTGCCCGACTGTCGCGCCACCGCTTCGCGCGGGCCACCGCTGGGAAACTTCCTCGGCATCCTCCCCACCGCCGCCACCGCGCCGACGCCCTCGCCCCATCCGGAGATGTCTGGCCCAAAGGGCTCGTGGGAGGTTTCGATGACGACAGAGGACATCCTTGCTGCCGGCGACGGAGTTGGTCGCTCGCGCCCCTAGAGATGAGGCGGAGCCGGCGCCGGAGGATGACGAGCGCGTCGTCGTCGCCGCGTATTTCGCCCGCGGGTTCGGCCTCCCCGTGAGCGCGTTCTTCCGCCGCTTCCTCGAATTCTTCGGCCTGCAACCTCACCACCTCGGCCCCAACTCTGTCCAGTAGCAGGCCGCCTTCGTGGCCTTCTGCGAGAGGTACCTCGGCCTCCTGCCGACGACGGACCTGTGGAGCCGGCTCTTCTACCTCCGGCCCCAGATGGTCGGCGGCACCATGACCGCCTACGGGCGGCCCTGGTTTATGTCCAGCCGGCTGGCGGATTCCCGAAGCTACTGCTTGTCGAGTTGGCCAAGAAGTGGCAGCGGACATTCTTCTACGTGAAGAACGCATCAACCTGCCATTCTTTGCCGATGCGCCGCCGGCTGCAAAGCTGCACTGGGGCCATGGCCCCAAGTAGACGAACCAGTAGGTCAACGCCGTCTGCAAGCCGGTGAAGCAGATGCTGGCGGCGGAGCACCTCATAGCGACGGACTTCATTGCGACGTTCATCGGCCGTCGGGTGCAGCCGCTGCAGCCCCGGCGACACCGGATCTGCGACATGAGCGGCCGGCGCGACCCCTGTCAGTTGTCAACTGTCGAGCTGGAGCCGGCCCAGATCGCCCGCCACGTCAACAACATCACCAACACCAACTTGGATGTGGACGACTGATACTGGGGGAAGGAGCCCACCTGCCGGAACATCCCAGCGCCGGCGGTACGTTTCTTGCTGGTGACACTTTTTTCCTTCTTTCGTTCTTTCACATGCCACGCCGGCTCCGGCTACAGTTGTTCCCGAGCCAGCAGACGGGCAATGGGCCGCACCCGCTGCAACTGATGCCGGATCGCGAGGAGTCCGATAGAGAGAACAACGAGAGGGTCGAGGCAGACGAGGGGCCCACCGTCTCCGCGGAGGAGGACGAGGAGGAGCCAGAGGACACCGGAGCCGGCGGGGCCGACCCGGCCGGTGAGTCCCGGTCTTTCATCACCGTTCGTGATTGGTCTGACCATGACTCGGTCGAGCTCACGGGTGTGAGCGACGTAGCGCCACCGCCCGAGCCAGCCGGCACCGGGGCCGTCGCCAGGAGATGGCTCCGGAAGGCGGCCGAAGTTGCCCCGGCTGCGGGGCAGACGGCCGTGGCGCGACCGCAGGGGAGGTAGCCGGTCGAAGCGCAGCCGGTGGAGAGGTGGCCGGTTGAGAAGCGGCCGGTCGGAGGGCAGCCGGCCGAGGCGTAGGCCCCCAAGAAGATTCGTACGGCCGGCCACGTGCCTGGCGGCCATCAGACGACCCCGAAGCAGCCGGCGGCGCGGCGACCGCCCGGCAAGCGGCAGATCCTTACCAGCGCCGGGTAAGTTTTTCCTCCAGGGTTGGGTTCGTCTTTCCTTTTGCTTTGCTTCTTGGCTTCTGATTTGGTTTCTGCCGTAAAGAGCGCCGATAAAATTCTCTAACACTGCCGCGTCGGCCACGCCCGGGAGCGCGGCCGGCCTGTAGGGGGCCTTGGTGGGTACGGACGGGCATCGGCCAGAAGATGCGGCTGCAGATTAGGCCACGGCACAGCAGGCCACCCTGGCGCGGCATGAGGGGGAGCGCGCCACGATGGCCTGGAGGAGGCCGCCGCGAAGGCGCAGGAGGAGGCCGCGGCGAAGGACTGGGCGGACACCTCAGCGTCGCCGGCCCGGGAGACGGCCTCCCCACCGCAGTTGCCACCTCGGGAGATGGCGTCCCCACCGCAGTCGCCACCTTGGGAGGGTCGCATGAAGCGGGTGCACGATCCGGCCCGACAGGAGGAGGCCGACGCGCGCAGGAGGGGCCGACGCATGCGACACGATCGGCCAGGAGACGGCGAACCCCAGCGGGCCGGCAGCCGACCAGGCGGCCACACCTGACGTGCCTCCGGCCGCCGACCGGGATGGAGGAGCCGGCCTGAACGAAGGGGCCGGCCGGGGGAGTGGCGAGACGGCAGCCAGCGGCGAGACGCAGCAGCCGGGCGCGAAGGCCGCAAGCGGATTAGCCGGAGGAGCCGGCGAACGGCCACGGCAGTCAGACACAGGGATCACTCCTGAGAACTTCGGCGCCATCGTCGTCTCGACCGCGGACACCCGTGCCCCTGGACGCACCTCCGAGCTGAGGCTGGCAGCCAGCAGCACCAGCTCCGGCTCCATGGCACGGTTACAGCGGGAGTGGGTGAGTGCAGGCGAGGTTTCCGCCGGGGCAGTCACGGGCAGCTCGGCCGCCGCGGGCAAGCTCGACACGGTGCAGGCGCTGTTCGCCGACCACCACGACCAGCTGAAGTAGTTCGCCACGGGCGCGCTGGCCAGGCTGCTTCAGGTGGAGCAATCCGTCATGGTTAGTCTTTGTTGCATTTGCTTTGGTTTTTCTTCTTGGGCCGGCTCGGGTTGTTTTCCAGTGGGGGCGCGCCACCGCACGCACTGGGTGTAGCCCCCGAGGCTCGGGCCGGCTGCGCAGCAGCCGGGTCGAGCCTTCCCGAGCGTCTTCTGAGTTCTGTTTTTTCCCTGCCCTTTTCCTCGCTGGCCTTTACCGACAAGCGAACGTCTCTGTTTAACAGGGTCGTGGCCGAGTTCAGAATGGGCAGGGCCCAGTTCCAGGAGCTCAAAGGCCGGTTCGTGGCCCAAGAGGAGGAGCTGCAGCAGGCGAGAGGTACGCATTCTTCATCTTCCAGTGGGGGCGCGCCAGCGCACCCACTGGGTGTAGCCCCTGAGGATCGGGCCGGCTCCGGGGCAACCGGGCCGAACCTTCCCAGGCCTTTGTCTTCTTATTTTGTTTTCCTTCCAGCCGACCGTTAACCACGGGCCCGGCTTCTTCATGCAGCCGCTGCCGCCGACCCGGCCGACGTGCATGACCTCCGGCGCCGGCTTGCTTGAGCCGGGCAGCAGTGCGACCTGATCGCCACGGAGCGCGACCGGCTGCCGGAGCAGGTGAGCCGGCAGATCGCGGACAGGGACCTCGCCAGCCGGCTGCTCGAGCGGCTCACCGAAGAGCACGGCAAGGTGGTGGCCGAGAAGGAGTAGCAGGTGGGTAAGGCAGCCCAAGAGCTCGCCGACCTCACGATCGAGCACAACCGCTGGATTGGCCTGGCGGCGGCGAAGGAGCGGAAGATGCTGGCGCCTGCGCGGGAGCTTGACACCCTCCTTGCAGGTGAGTCCCTCATGCTGGATCTTCGGCCGGTTTTCTTGGGTTTCTCTATCTTTCACGCCCAGCCGGCGGCTGCCGGCAGCCGGCACCTCAGCAGTTATCTTAGCTGCCCCTTTCTTTCTTTCAGATGCCTTCCCCGACACACAAGGGGTGGCTGAGGTGACCGTGGAGGGGCACCAAGACGAGGACAGGGCGCGGGGCATCTGCATTGGCGAGCACAATGCCTGGACGGTAGAGGAGGTCGCCCTTGCCACCGAGGCCCATCTGGTGCCAGTCGGCCGCACCCTGAGCCGGCTTCGTGACACGGGTCTGCGGCTGGTGCAGAACCTTTGGCCAATTGCAGTCGTGCCCCGCACCGTCAGCCGGCTGGCGAGGTGGTTGGAGGCAGCTCTGGAACGAGTCGACGCGTGGAGGGCCTCCGCGGCCCGAGCCGGCGCCAAACTAATGCTGAGCTTCGTCCTCTCCTTGTACCCGGAGGTGGACCTGGCCCAGCTAGCCAGCCGGTGGGCCGGCACGGAGGAGCAGCTAACGCCGCTTGCTGACGCCATTGGTGCCCGCGCGAGCGACCTCGCCTCCTACGCTCCCTTCGACGAGTTCGTCCAGGAGCGTGCGGAGACTGGGGAGGAGATCCCAGAGGGCACCTTCGGGCTGGCCCTCGACGACCCGAAAGGGAGCGCCGGGGAGACAGGCGATGAGGAGACTGGTTCCAGCGCCGGGGCGTACGCCGAGACCGCGACGACTGCTGAGGCGGACACCGGCGTGACAACCTCGGCGGCTGCCGAGACGGAGATCCCCAAGCCCACGCAGCCGGGAGCCGATGCGCCCAACGCCTAGATGTTTTTATGTGTTTTGTGTCTTTTACTTTGAACAATAGCATTAGTTTGCAAGTCCACCCACTAGGGGTGTAATGGTTGTAATGAACCTGTGGCCTTGGGCCGTTACTTTATGCAAGTTAACTTTGTGCATATGTGTGTTGTTGCCGGTTGCCGGCTCATCTTCTTCCCTTGGTCCCTTAGCCATGTTTCCTATCCGCCCCCCCTTATGGCCTCCGCCCCGCCAGCCGGACAGCCGGGTTGCGGTCTGTAGCTAGGACGGCGAGTAGGCCACAAGGGTGGGAGCATAGTACTTAAGCTTTAAGACTTTGGTTCGAACGAGCGGGCCATGAGTCGGCTGGGCGGCACGCAGCATTGCCGGCTGGAGTTCAGCCGGCGAAAACGCAGACGGCCCGATCCGACGTTTCCCTTAGTTGTTTTTCATGTGCGAGCACTGCCAGCCTTATGATCTTGCCAGTCGGACAGCCGGGTTGCGGTCTATAGCTGGAGACAAAGAGTGGGCTCTTGGCGCTGCGCACATTACTAAGCCGGCTCCGGAGAAGGAGAGCGCGGGCCAGTCGGCGAGCCCCCGAGCCAGACTTGCCGGACCCGGGGGGAAGTGAGAAAGAAAAAGCAGTAAAGCATGGAGAACGCTCGATAGAGACGAAAAGGTAGCCCTCGAGTGTCGCTCGGGGTACCTGCTGCTTTCATTAAAGTACCAAAAGTTTGCGATACATAGATACACTGCTTCAACTGTAAAACAGACGGAGGAGCTCAGCGTTCCAGGGGCGCTTGGTTTCCTCACCCGAGCCGTCCCTCTTGTTCTTCTGTGGCTTCTGCGCGTCGATGAGGTAGTATGCGTTGTTGCTCTTGGCCTTGCTGACGATGAAGGGGCCCTCCTAAGGGGAGGACAGCTTGTGCTGGCCGGCTGTCCATTGGACGAGCCGGAGCACCAAGTCCCCCTCGCAGAAAGCAAGGGGGCGAATCTTCTTGCTGTGGTAGCGATGCAGGCTCTGCTGGGAGATGGCCGACCGGCTCAGGGCCAGCTCTCGTGCTTGTTCGAGCAGGTCGACGCCATCCTCGCGCGCCTCCTTGGCTTCCGCCTCCATGTACAGGGTGACTCGTAGGGAGTCAAACTCAATGTCAGTTGGAATGACAGCCTCAGCCCCGTACACGAGGTAGAAGGGAGTGAAGCCGCTTCACTGGTTGGGCGTGGTCCTGAGGCTCCAAAGCACAACCTGCAGCTCCTCGATCCAGCAGCTGGCCGAGCGCTCCAGCGTCCCAACGAGCCGGGCCCTGATGCCGGCTAGGATCAAGCCATTAGCCCTTTTCGCCTAGCCATTCGACTGCAGGTGGGCGACGGACGCCAGGTCCAGCCGGATCCCTTGGCCGGCGCAGAAGCGAGCGAGAGCGCCCTTGGCGGAGTTGGTGCCGTTGTCGGTGATGATGCTGTGGGGGATGCCGTAGCGGATAGTGATGTCTTTGATGAACGTGACGACTGTGGGGTTGTCCAACTTCTTGATCGGTTTGGCCTCGATCCACTTGGTGAACTTGTCGACGGCCACAACAGATGCGTCATGCTGCCTCGAGCGGTCTTGAATGGCCCCACCGTGTCGAGGCCCCAAACGGCAAAGGGCCACGTAATGGGGATGGTCTTGAGAGTCGCGGCCGGCTGGTGGCTCCGCGTGCTAAAGCGCGGACAGCCGTTGCACTTGAGGACACTACTAGGAAATACCTTATAGGTGGAGGCTTAATAGTAGCGAGGGGCAAACACCGGCGCTACTGGTAATTAACAGTAGCGCGTTCTAAGGATAGGCGCTACTGGTATCAACTTAGCAGTAGCGCGGGTGTACGTGACATCGCTGCTGGTAAATGGGCCCCACCGTACCCACCAGGCCACGAATAGTAGCAGCGCGGGCTGGGGAAAAGGCGCTACTGCTATTGCTATTAGCAGTAGCGCGGGTCAGGTACCCACCGCTGCAACTACGGCTACACTGTCCCACGTGGTGGTCCCCGCTTAGTAGTAGCGCGGTTTGTGGACCAGCGCTACTGCTATTGATCTTAGCAGTAGCGCCGTTCGCTGACACGCGCTACTGCTAAGCCGCAGCTGGCACCTTCTGCAGCCCCCTCTCCCCCCTCCCCCTCCTCTCTCCCTCACTTCTTCTCCCGCACTTGCTTTCCCCATTAGCTAGCTTTCTTCTCTCTTCTCTCTACTTTAATGCCTGGCCCCTCCACCATCTCCATTAATGCACCAGTTTTCTCTCTTAGCTTCCTCACTCTTCTCTCCTCCCTCCACTAGTTAGAGCTAGCCATTTCCTTCCCCTACTAGCTATAGATCTATCCATTTAGTGGAACCTATCAACTCCCCAAATAGATCTATTCTTTAAGGGAGTAAAGCCATCTAGTCACCGTGCTTCTCTCTCGAGATAGCTAGGTGAGTAAAAAATTGTTCTTTTTGGAAGAATTAATGGAAAATATGTGTGCGATATGACCGAATCGGGCGATATGATGGAAATTGTGCGTGTGGCATGAGTTGCCGCCTATATGTTTATTTGCCGAATTGTGTGTGACATGAGAGTTGCTTATGTTTTGCCGAAATGTCGATTTATTTCCGTTTCGGCGAATTTCAGGCAAACTCTATATGTCCTTTTTTTAGGGAAGGTCATGTCGAATTTTTGTATGACTTTCATGCATGCATGCATGGATGCGTTTATAATCCTTATGCTTATTAATTATACCAGGCAGACGATCATGAAGGTCAGTGGAACGGTGGTGGAAAGATGGTTGCGATCCGCGGTGCACGACATGTATGAAAATAACCGGAAGGAGATTTTCTGTCCGTGTCGAAGATGCAAAGGAGGAGTCTTGCTCGACCCCTTTAAGGAAGGCCATTTGAAAGCGCACCTGCTCATGACTGGTTTCATGGATGGCTATACTCGGTGGATAAGTGAAGATGATGACGTCGATGGGGCAGCCAATGACGACATTGGACCAGACGAAGAGATGACCGATAATGGTGGCGGAGAAGAGGCCGGACTTGGCGGCGGAGAAGAGGCCGGACATGGGGGCGGAGAAGAGGCCGGACATGGGGGCGGAGATGAGACCAGACATGGGGGCGGAGAAGTGGCCGGACATGACAGAGAAGACGCGGACACGCTGGAGCATTCGTCACTACTAAGTTCAGCCGTGCGGGACCCTCATGTTCGAGACCTGCTTCGTAAGAAGACGACTAACAACAGAGCTGCTTGTAGAGAGGAGGCCAAGCTGGAGCAACTGGAGGCAGACTCTCATACTCCATTGTATGATGGTTGCGATCCCGAGGTGACCCGCTTGAGTTTCATGCTTGAACTTCTAAAGACAAAGGCTAAAAAAAAATGGACCGACAGAAGCCTCGATGAGCTTCTCAAGTATCTAAAGAAGGTTCTTCCCGCGGAGAACTTGTGTCCTACTAGTGTCGATGAGGCCAAGAAGATCGTGTGCCCTCTTGATCTGCCGCACATTAGATACCATGCATGCATCAACGATTGCATCATTTATCGGAAGGAGCACGCGGAAAAAAACAATTGTCCGGTGTGCAATGCTTCTCTATACAAGAAGGCCGGAAAGAAATCTCCCCAGAAAGTTGTATGGTACCTACCGATCACTCCCCGTCTGCAGCGTTATTTCGTAGATCCTAAGGAAGCAAAGCTCATGCGCTAGCACGCGGAGAGGGTGAAGCCCGACGATGGAGATGATCCGAAGCTGAGACACCTCGCGGATGCAAGCCAGTGGAGAGCGTTCAACGCCGAATTTCGATTTTTCGCAGGTGATCCAAGGAACATCGTGTTTGGCGCGAGTACCGATGGCGTGAATCCATTTGGCAACCAGAACACCAACCATAGCACATGGCCCATGTTTGAATGGATGTACAACCTTCCCTAGTAGTGGGACCTGCTTCTTGGAATCCTCCAAAGCAGTCGGCCAGTAGAAGACGTGGCGGAAAGCCTTGGCCACAATGGCCCTCGAGGAAGCGTGGTGGCCACACTCCCCCTGGTGGATATCTTCCAGGATCCGGCGTCCCTTGTCCGTCTCGACGTAGCACTGGAAGATGCAAGACATGCTGCGCTTGACGAGCTCGCGGTTGATGATGGTGTAGGCTGGAGCTCGACGCTGGATCTGCCAGGCCTCGGCTTCGTCTGCAGGGAGCTTGCTGTTCACGAGGAAGGCGAGGATCGGCTACGCTGAAGACGGCGCCTCCACCACCGTCAGGACGCCCGCATCGATGGGACCGGCCGGGCCAGGAGCGCTGGACCGGAGCCGGCAGGCCCCGAGACTGCGCCGGCAGCCCCCGGGCCCGGGCAGGCAGTCCCCGAAGCCGGGCCGGCAGCCCCCGGGTCGGCCGAGATGAAGATCGATTCGGAGTTGGGGGAGGGCTTGATGGAGGGTTTGTGCAGATGCTCGAGGGAGACGCCGGCAGGAATGGCCTGCCGGGTGGAGCCAATCTTCGCCAACGTGTCCGCCGCCTCGTTGTCGGCCCGTGGAACTTGGTGGAACTCGCAGCCCTTGAAGCCGCCACACATCAGCTGGAACAGGAAACGATAACTGGCCATGTTGGCGTCCCTGGCGTCCGACTCGCCAGAGACTTGCTGCACCACTAGGTCAGAGTCCCCGAAGCAGAGGACGCGCCGGATGCCAATCTCCTTGGCTAGCCGGAAGCCGTAGACGAGGGCCTGGTATTCCACCACATTGTTGGACGCGGCGAAATCGATTTGCAGCGCGTACTTTAGCCGGTCACCCTTGGGGGAGGAGAGGACAATGCCGGCTCCCAAGCCGGAGCGCATCTTCGAGCCGTCGAAGTGCATCCGCCAATGAGTGGAGTCGGGAGGCGGTGGCAGGTACTAGGTTTCGTCCCAGTAGATGAGGAAATCTGCCAGCGCCTAAGACTTGTTGGCCGTGCGGGGCTCGTACAGGATGGTGTGAGCCGCCAGCTCAATGGCTGTGACATCCCCAGATTACTAAACCCTAATCATGCTAATTAGTCCTGACAAGTCATCATCATTAAACCCTAGCAAAAACAATTTAGAAATAATACAAATTCAAATTCAAAATTCAAATGCAAGTCAAATTAATATTTCTTCAAACTGCAAAACTAAAGTGTTCATAATTTTGCAAATAATCATTAAGCAATTGTAAAATAGAAACCAGCATTAATTGAAATATTTAGATGACTCTAATTAATTAAAACAGTACCCAAAATAGCTCATTAGACCCCATTTCTTTTAATCCAAAATCCAAATGGAATTATTGTGCTACCAAACTTTTTGTGGCAGTTTTAGATATTGCCTAGTATTTGTTTTGGCCAATTATACATTTTACAAAAGTCAAATGGAGGCTAAATAAAATGCAAAGCTACTTCTGGAAAAGAAAACAGATAAAAGGAAAAGAAAATACCTAATGCCTACTGCACCTCCGGGCCTCTAGTGACTACAGGCTGGCCCGGCCCATTTAGGGCGGCCTTTCGTCCTCCTCCGCCCGAACAGGGGAGGCAGGCGCGCCATGGCCATCTGCGCCTTCGATCATCGCGCTGTCGAGCATCCGCGCAGTCCCCTCGACGGATAAGGGCACCCCTCGACCTCTCTCTCCTACCCCGAAACCCTAGACGCGCTAGAATTCCCCCTCGCACCTCCCTCGCTCCGGTCCGAGCTCGCCCGGACGGACCCGAGGACGCCGTCGCCGTTCACCGCGCTCACCGACCTCCCCGTGCCGCGCGGGCATGTCCATTGGGACCGCCGTCGAGTGCTACGTCGTCTACGGGGATCCACTCGACCGGAGCCGTTCCGCATCGTCGCCATTGCAGCGTTCTTCTCCGCCGCAGCCGCCGGGCGCCGGCCATCGATCCGCCACATCCAGTGCTCCCCCGAGCCTCCCGAGCCGCCCCACGAGTTCCCTGTGAGCTCGCCGCCCTCCCCTCTCTGTTCCCCTCCTCTCATTCGCCCTATAACCGTCGTCCCCCGCCATTGCCGAAACCGGCCGCCGCCGCGAGCTCGCGTCCGGTGAGCTTAGGCCTCCCCGCGTCCAGCCGATGGCTTCACTGGATGCGGCGCTCTCCTAGCTACGGAATGGATCCATCCACGCGGCAAATGGTCGCCGGATTGGGGATTCCGGCGTGCCTCCGCCGCACTGGACGGTCGCCGGCGACTAACTCCGGCCAGGCTGACGTGGCCGGTTACTTAAGTCGCTAATGACCCTCCCCTAAGAATGACATGTGGGACCCGCACGCTAATTAAACCCGTTTAGTTTTCTGGTTAATTTCGTACTAACCCTAGTGGCCCCACCAGTCAGTGACCGTGGCCCACTGACATGTGGGGCCCCGCCGTTTAAAACGTTTTAAAAATAACTAAAAATGTTAATTAAACTATTAGTTAATTAATTAACTACGTAGACACTGACTGTGGGTCCCACTAGATAATTAGGTTAATTAGTTAATTTAATCTTCTGTTAAATTAGTCTAGCCTATGACAGGTGGGTCCCACCTGTCAGGTTGACCAGTCAACCGACCAGGTTGACTGCTGATGTTATGCATGCGTCATGCTGACGTCAGCCTACACTGTTTCGGATAATACTAAATAAAATAATTTCAGAAAATCCAGAAAATCATTAAAACTTTGAAAAATCATATAAAATAAATCGTAACTCGGATGAAAATAATTTATATATGAAAAACGATCTGAAAAATGTGTAGAATCTGAATAACCTATCCACATGTCTGCCACACCCCTCTAATATACCGAACATGGGACATTTTACCCGTATCTGGTATATGAATAGTGCATAACTTAAATGAAATAAATCCGAATAAATTCCTAAATTAACTAAATCATTTAGATAGGCAGTAAAACACCTCAGCATATCATTTAGACATGTCATGCATCGTTGTTGCATTATTGCCATGTATTTATTGTTTCTTCCCCCTCCTTCTCTCCCGATAGCCCCCGAGACTGCCGACGACACTGCCGTGTACGACGACGTCGCCGACGACCAGACCCGTTCCGCAGAGCTTCCAGGCAAGCAAAACCCCCTTGATCATCAGATATCACCCATTCCCTTCTCTCTTATGCTTGCATTAAAATTGCCCCTGCTACTGTTCCGATAGCACCTATTCCGATGCATAGCCTGATTTTGTAGTCTGTTATTGATACTCCACCTATTGTCCCACAATGCTTAGTTAGCTATGCTACTGCCTCATCGGTAACCCATCACCCTTGTCCGTATGCCATGCTTATTACCGGGCCGTGATCACTCTGGATGAGGATCACAGAACTGTTTACATTACTGCAACACTTAACCAGTTAAAGTCGTGTTGGCCCCAAGGGTTCCCGCGAGTGAACATCATTAAAGACGGGTCGGCTCCAAGAGTACCCGCGCGTCATGTATTACCAAGTCGGAGCGACAGGAACCCTGTTCGTCTCTACGAGTTACTAAACGAGCTTAACGGATTTGGGTATTTGATCTGAGTGGGTCGTTGGCCCTATACGCACTACCACCACATGGGATAATGGTTATGGGACCCTCTACGTCGTACGTTTCTCCCGAAAGCTGTTCAGATGTCACAGCTTAGAGATGCGGGCTGATTGTTGGGGTGAGCTGGTTACGTCTGTGGTGCTTCCACAGTCGCTCTTGGGCCCCGGCCAGTCTCGCAACGTGCAGGAGTGCGAAGGGCGATGGCCCAAGACCCCTTCGTGCTTAGGATTTAGACCGCCGTGCTGACCTCTCTGCTGAGCTTAGGTAGGACGCTGCTTCGTGTCAATTACCCGAGGCCGGGTATTACCCAGCATGTGTGTCCGGCCAGATGTAATCGAGCGTGCTGGGTAACAGTAGTGCACCCCTGCAGGGAAGTTATCTATTCGAATAGCCGTGTCCACGGTAACAGGACGCTCAGAGTTGTATCTCGATCTTCTACAACTATAAATGGATACTGTCACTTTACTAAACTACTACTACTGCTCTCAGGATCACTTTCTCGCAGGTTAGTCGAGGAAGGATCTCAGGGTTTTACTAAACTATGACTAATTATATATTATCTTGCTCTACTCTCTTCTGATGCTGCAAGATTGCTTCAAGATGCTAGTCTTCGATAGGCTAGGCCTCTCCCCCTCTATTCTGGCATTCTGCAGTACAGTCCAAAGATATAGCCCCAGTCCTTTGATACAATGCATATTAGTATAGTTCTGATGTCAGTCTTGCGAGTACTTTGGATGAGTACTCACGGTTGCTTTGCTATTCTTTTCCCCCATACCTGATACTTGCGACCAGATGACGGAGCCCAGGAGCCAGACGCCACCACAGGAGACTACTTCCAGGAGAGTCCCAGAGGCACGTAATACTGGGTTGAGCCAGCTGACCAGGAGTAGTTCGGAGGCTCCCAGGCAGGAGGCCTGCGCCTTTTCGATTCGAGTCGTTGTTTGTGCTAGCCTTCTTAAGGCAAACTTGACTAACTATGTCTGTACTCAGATATTATGGATTGTATGACTTATGTATTCGGGTCCTCGCAACCCCCTGGTTTGTAGTATGATGATTGATGTTTAAATTTTGAGTTTAGAGTTGTGTTGTGATATCTTCCCGTGAGTCTATGATCTCGAGCGTGCATGTTTGCGTGTATGATTAGTGCACGGTCGAGCAAGGGCATCACAATGGCCCACTTGGCGACCCGGCCAGTGGCGTCCCGGCTGCCAATGATCTCCCCAAGGGGAGCCGTGCTCACCACTGTGATGGAGTGCTCCTGAAACTACTGCTTCAGCTTTTTGGCCGCCAGGTACACGCCGTAGCACATCTTCTAGTAGTGGGGGTAGTTCTTCTTGGAGAGGGAGAGCACCTCGCTCAGGTAGTACACAGGCCGCTGGACCGGCTCCGCCTTGCCCTCCTCGTTGCGCTCCACCACCAGCACCACATTGACCACGCGAGTGGTGGCAGTGATGTACATCAGCATGGGCTCCTTCTCAGCCGGCACGGCCAGGATGGGTGTGGTGGAGAGCATACGCTTGAGGTCGCGGAAAGCCTCGTCCACCTGCGGCGTCCAGTTGAACTCGGCTGTCTTCTTCATCAGCTGGTACCGGGGTAGGGCCCTCTCTCCCAGCTGGCTGACGAACCGGCTGAGGGAGGCCAAGCAGCCTGTGAACTTCTGGACGTCCCGCAGTCGAGCCGGCTTGCGCATGCGCTCGATGGCCTTGATCTTCTCGGGGTTGGCCTTGATTCCACGCTCCGAGACGAGGAAGCCGAGGAGCTGGCCGGCTGGCACGCCGAACACGCACTTCTCTGGGTTCAACTTTATCTAGTACTTGCGCAGATTGGCGAACATCTCCTTGAGATCATCCAGGAGGGTGAGGTGCTGCTTGGTCTTCACCACGATGTCGTCGACGTACACGTGCACGTTCCTGCAGATCTGTGGGCGGAGGCACTTCTGGATGCAACGCTGAAAAGTTGCGCCAGCATTCTTCAGGTCGAACGACATGGTGATGTAGCAATCTTCCCCGAACGGGGTGATGAAGGACGTCTTGAGCCGGTCGGTTGGGTCCAGCTTTATCTGGTGGTCCCGAGTAGGCGTCCAGAAAGGACAGGAGCTCGCAGCCGGCCGTGGAATCGATGACTTGATCGATACGGGGCAGAGCAAAAGGATCCTTCGGGCAGACCTTGTTCAAGCTGGTGTAGTCGATACACATGAGCCAAGTCCCATTTTTCGTCAGCACCAGGACTGGGTTGGCCAGCCACTCTAGGTGGAAAACTTCCATGATGAAGCCGGCTGCGAGCAGCCAGGCAATTTCTTCACTGATGGTTCTTCGCTTCTTCTCGGAGAAGCGGTGGAGCGGTTGCTTGATCGGCTTGGCATCCGGCCGGACGTGGAGATGGTGCTCGGCGAACTTCGTCGAGACACCCGGCATGTCTTTGGGGGACCATGCAAAGATATCCCGATTCTCACGGAGGAAGTCGACGAGCTCGCTTTCCTATTTATTGTCGAGGCCGGTTCCCACGACGACGTACTGGCTCGGGTCGGACGGGTCCAGTAAGACTTTTCTGGTGCCCTTGGCCTTGAACGCCGCCTCGTTAGCCGGCTGCTTCAGCTGCTCCGGCTTCGCCGGCTGCTCGCGAGACAGGGCCACGAGCCGATCGAGCTGACGCTTCTCTTCAGCGATGACCAGACTCGGCCAGCCGGGAGCCGGCTGCAGCGCACACGAGGGACTTCTTGTAGTCGCCGGCGATTGTGATGATGCCCTTGGGGCCCGACATCTTCAGCTTCAGGTATGCGTAATGGGGCACTGCCATGAATTTGGCGAGCGCGGGCCGGCCCAGGAGCGCGTGGTAGGGGCTACCTCGGTGAACCACCTCAAACCAGAACGTCCAGCCGGATCTTGCCGATGGGGGAATAAGAGTGCCCTGGCACGATGCCCTAGAACACCGTCCGGCTGGGCTGGAGCTTGGACTCCCTGATCCCCAGCTTGAGCATGGTGTCGTGGTAGAGGATGTTGATGCTGCTACCGCCGTCGATCAGCACCTGCGAGAAGCGGCAGGTGAGCCTCTCGGAGGCGAAGGTGGGGTCGACGACGAGTGCGTAGCCACCCGGGGTGGGCATCAAGGACGGGTGGTCCTCGCGGCTCCAGGTGATGGGCCTTTCGGACCAATGCATGAACTGGGGAACATGGGGAACGATGGTGTTCACCTCATGCCGTCGCTTACGTTGGCTATGCTTGTCGTCACCCATGCTGGTATAGACGATGTATGCCGCGTCATGGTGGGGGAAATCGTCGCGGACGCCGCCGGCTGCGGGAGCCGGTGGTGGAGGCGGAGGCGGAAGGCCCTCGCCCTGCGTCAAGCGCTGAGTCCAGCTACACTGCCGAGTGGTGTGCGTGGACGGCTTCACGCCGCTGTGGTGCTTGCACGGCGCATCGAGCATCTGCTCGAAAGTGAGCTTGGGCTGCCATGCACCCTTGCCAGTCCTCTGTCGCCTGCTGCCGCCCGCGTCAGCCGGCTGCTCCAACTCGACGGTTGCGACCTGTCGGCCGCCGTAGCGGTTGTCCGTCAGCTCGTCCTTCCGCTTGCCGTGGTCGTTCTGGCGCCGCCTCGAGGAGCCGGGGCCGCCATCTCCAGCAGGCTGCTGAGGAGCCGGCCGGTCTTGAATCGTCTTGTTGGCTGCGTCGAGCCGGATCGGGACTCGCATCGCGGAGTCGGCCGTGGCGTACTTGTCCGCCATGGCCATGAGCTCCGCCATGGTCGCCGGCTCCGTCCGCATGAGCTTGTGCTTCAGCAGAGTGCCATCTCTGCAGCCCTCAGTGAAGTACTGGATTGCCTGTACCTCATGGACCCCTTCGCAGGAGTTGCGTAGCTCCGTCCACCGCTTGAGGTAGTCGCGGAGGGACTCGTCCTTGTCCTGGACGCAGAGAGAGAGCTGGCATGGCCGGCCCGGGCGCTTGTACGTGCGGTGAAGTTGCGCACAAACGCCTCCTCGAAGTCCAACCAGGTGTTGACGCTGTTGGCCGGCAGGCTGTTCAGCCAGGTCCGGGCCGAGCCGAGCAGCATGAGCGGCACGTAGCGCACCTCCACGCGCTTGTTGCCGCCGGCGATGCCAACGGCCATGGTGTAGTCGATCAGTCAGTCCTCTGGCTTGGTGACCCCGTGGTACTTGGGGGTGCCGCGAGCCAGCGTGAAGCCCTTGGGAAAAGGCTCCTCGTGGATGCGCGGCCCGAAGCATGCCGGGCCGGCAGAACTTTCTTCTTCGAAGGCTAGGGACCGCGCCAGCCGCTCGATGCGGTGGCGAGCGTCCTTCTCGTCGAGGAGAATGCGAGGCCCTAGGCGCTCGTTCATCACCGACTGCGCAGCCAGACCTGCGGACGCCGGCCGGTCCCGTCGCGTGGGCGGGGGTCGCCGTGCCGGCTCGCGGGGGGCTCCGTCCGCCGGCTCGCCCACCCGGTTGTTGACAGCCGGCGGGTAGCGGTTGCTCCTGCTCCTGCTGCCCTGCAGCTGGCTTCCGCGGCGACGGTCGCCGTGCGGGGAAGACGCCTGCTGCGTTTATCGAGGCCCCCCAGCCAGCTGCCGGCCGGCCAGCTGGAGAGGGGGTGACCTAGAGCCGGACGCGGGCGAGCGCTGAGGCGGTGCGTACTGCGCCTGCTGCTGGTTCGCAGCGGCCAGAAGTTCGCGAACGCGCTGCTGCCACAGCTCCTCGCCCTCCTGGTGTTGCAGCTTGGCTGCGGCTGCCTCCGCCGCCCTCATGTTTTTGACGGGGGAGCTGTAGGTGGGCCGGTTTGCTCCTAGCATCTGGCCGACGGCTTTGCCGCGGCGCTGCACCTCGCCGAGCCGGCTGGGCCCGTCGGCAGCTGAAGTGAAGCCATGAGCGGTGTTGTACTCGCGCTGCACGGACTCCATCCGGCTCTGCGCGGCGGCGAGCTCCGTGGCCTCGTCGAGTAGGCGCTTGCGCGCCTCTTCGAGCTCGGCCGCGGCAGTGGCCGGGTCGGCTCTGGGCGTGATGGGAGTGCGCAGGTTCTGCACCACAGCACGCAGCGGGTTCGCCCGGCTGGCGCAGGCTGCCGCTGCTGCGGCCGGGTCCTTGCTGCGGCCGGTGTTGTGGCTGGAGCCGGTGGTCAGCACCTCCACAGGAGTGCAGAGGTCTGCAACATCGTCAAAGATGCCGCAGCTGCCGGGTAGCGACGGGTTGGCGAAGGTGAGCACCACGCTAGGGTACTCCTTGAGGACGAGCGCGACGTAGACGCGAAGGTCGCCGAAGGGGACGATGGAGCTGCCCTCAGGGACGGCGGCGTCCGCGAAGTGCGCCGTGTCGTCGGCGGCGCAGTTGAACGCATCTTGCTTGCTGACTAAGCCGTGCGCGATGCGCTCGCGGAGGAAGTGAAGGGTCTCGTCCGGAACGTGACTCCGGTCGGCACCGCGTCAGGCCCCACGGTGGGCGCCAACTGTCGTGGTTTTGTCACGGCAGATGCCATGGGATGGCTTATCTCGAGTGGTTGGGGCCGATCAGCGCCGGTGGCGTCCGTATGCAAGATTAGGCACGAGCACCGAGAACACAGAGACGTACCCAGGTTCAGGGTCCTCCGAGGGAGGTAATACCCCTTGTCCTGCGAGGATCACTATGAAGATCACAAGGAATACATGGTTGCTCCTGAAGCTGCTTTGGTGGAGGAGGAAGAGGGAGCTAGCTCACTCTGTGCCTCGTGCGAGTGTGTGTGGGTGTGAAATGAGCCGACCCCCTGCTCGGGGGGCTCCTGGGAGGCCTTATAATCGGTCCTCCCAGGTTACAAAATGCCTGAGAAGGCGGGGTGGGCCCCGGCAGCCAGCATCTCTGGCCTCCTGCGGGGCCCGCCGGCTGCGGGGTCCCGTCGGCCGTAGGACCTGCCGGCTGGTGGGTCCCGCCGGCCGTGGGGCCTGCCGGTTGCTTGTCGCTGTAGCATGTAGACCATGGCGTCCTGGAGTGGGTGGCGCCATGCCGTTGCAGCGCCAGGTTCACCCTGATGGAGGCCGTCACGGTCAGCGCTGCAGGTGGCACTATAGCCATGCCCCCGCATCGTGGAGGTTGTCTTGTCGTACGGTTTGATTGGACGGGCGCTGACCCCGCCGGCTGCCGGCTGCCGCCAGCTGGCCTTGCAAAGCGCCGAGCCCAGCCGGCCTCCAGCATGAGTAGCCGGCTGGAGGGCCAGCCGGATTGAGGGACTTGGGCCATCCCGATATTTCAAAATATTGACTTGTCTTCATGAGCCTATCCGGGGGTCATCCCCCTGACAAACATACATCAAACAACCCGAAGCCACCACTCACACCTACAAACACGATAATGTGGAATGCCGTCACTCCCACCATCTATAACCCGGAGCACCGCCGATCCGCCCACATGTATGTATCAGGAGCCTACACCCGGGGCAGCAAATCTAAAGCATACACCGAATGCACATGCCTTAGAAGCCGCCACTATCATCGAACCGCTAACCCATCTCCAGGAAAGAGATCTGCATAATCCTTGCCAGGCCGGCCAGCCGTCGACGCCGCCACAGCGCCAAATAGTGCCACCGCCCTGCGCTCGTCCAGCCAGACGCATCCGTCGCTGAGACTCAGCTGCACCATGCCGCCAAGACCCGCCGTTGTTGACGCGGTAGGTTCCACGCCGCTCCACCACCTATCCACTCGAGTCGGCACCTGCTTCAAGACGATGCCTCCAGCAGGGAGCACGGCGCCAGGCGTTGCCATCGTCCGATCCCGTAAGACACAGATCTAGGGTTTCCCCCAGAGCAGGCCGAAAGGAGCGACGCGGCTTGCTATGACGATGCCTTCGACAAGGTAACGATGCCAAGAGACGCCGCCATCGTCCGCCATGACCGTAGTCAAGGCTCGGTCTTCACCGGTAGTCTTGCCGCTCTAATCTCGCCACCGGACATATCTGATGACAGATCCGCCGCCACCTCCTGGCCAGCTGCCACCACCACACAAAGCGCGCAGTAGGAGGTAACCGCCGCCGCTGCACCGCCAGCCGATTCACCGCTACTCCACAGGCCTGCCCAAACCCGTCGGCCCGCAAAATGAACCAAGAGCAGAGGCAGCAGCGACCACGGTTACGCTGCTGATCGTGCGATGGATCCGCTCTCCCTTGTCGTCGAGACCGGCGTCGCCGCCGTACCGCCGACGCTGAAGGAGAAGGCCGCCGCCGCCACGAAAGGGGAGATCCTCGGCGCCACCATGGATGGGGATCCATGCCGTCCCCGCACGGGCTTTGCCCGGCGGCAACCGCTGGCGGTGACGGGGAGAGAGGCCGGGGAGAGGAGGGGTAGGCGGGGGGCTGGGGTCGCCGCCCGTGTCGCCTGGGCTAGGCGACGAGGGGGCTAAGATCTCGCGTGTACCTTGTGCCGTGTGTGTGCGCGCACGCATGTTCAGGATAAAATAGTATACATACTGCCATAGCAGTACATGAGAAATGCTTGTGCAGGAAGTTATTACTGAATTTGTGATGCATGATGTATGTAGGACACGGTGAAGTTTGTTCCATGGTGTGCACCGGACGGATAAGCTCGCGACGTCAACGTCGGCAGCTGTCCCCAACGCCTAAAGACCATCACTATTAGCTGGGATTCCTGGAATGACCGTATCATTGGCTTCTCCTTCGTCTACGTCGACCATAACATGAAGCAAATCCAAATTATATTAGATGTAAATTGGCCCTTTGCTATTAGATGTACTTCTATGAATATACACACCGTAGGTTGTGGTCCATTAACGATTCGGGTCCACTTGAGCGTTGGGCAGATAATGTTCAAATAGAATTAGGTAGATCTATTGGTTGCATCAGTCAATGGGTGAATAATGTTGTGTACAATTGTTAAAATATATCAGCCGTGGCCAGTTATTATGCAATGTTTTGCAATAATTGCCCTGTGTTGTCGACTACATATATATACTCTGCCATGGCACATATAACCATATACGTAACGCGAGCAATGGACATATTGGAGCAAGTATGAGAGAAAATAAGAATGCTTGAACAACACTCACCTGTTTTACCTTTTTTTATGTCGCTGTCGATTTAATCCAATGGTCAGAGGCGCACCATGGCACCGGCTTCTGACGTGGACCACATACCAAAATTACTAGCAACAGATGATCACGACATGGTTGATGGGTATGTTAACGGTGGGAGAGCAATTTGTGGGCAGGAACCTGGCACAGCCGAGCAATCAGTCGTTCTCAATTTTGTACTATGTAATGTTTGCAATAATTACTCTCTCTGTCCCTCTCTCTCTCTCTGTCTCTCTCTCTATTGGTAAAAAATAAGAACGCCGAACAACACTCACCTATTTTACCTTTTTTTAGATTGCAGTCGATTTAATCCAACGGTCAGAGGCGCACGCACGCAGCTGGCATCGACTTCCAACATGTACCTGATGTGTACCGCTTACAGAAATTACTAGCAACGGATGATCACGACATGGTTGATGTGATGTTAACGGTGAGAGAGCAATTTGGGAGTAGTAACCTCTAGCCTGCCAAGCAAACAGTCGTTCCTAATTGCATATTATGTAATTCTTGCAATAATTGCCTTGTGTTGTCGACAACTTTACCATGGCGCATGCTCTCTGCAAAGGGAGCAAGTCAGGTTTCAGGTTGTGAAAGTGCCATGTGATGTAACTTGGTGGTTTCGGTGCACAAGCCTAACTAGCATGAGCATAATCACTACCAGACTAACGCACGTTGCCGACGGCCTCAGGCCGTCGGCCTAGGCCAGAAAACCGTCGGGATAGACCTATCCCGACGGTGGCCGTCGGCGTACGTCCGTCGGCAACTCGAACGTCGGCGTACCGCCGGGCGGCCGTCGGCATAGAAACACCGTCGGGATAAGTAGGTATCCCGACGGCTTCCGTACGGCCCTCGGCATAAATAGGCCGTCGGCAACGAATTGTGTCTGACGGTGGCTGACGGCGAGGCCACCCATTCAGGGCAAGCCACGTGGCAGCCGCTGGCAGCTCCTGGTCGTCCTCTATGCCGACGGTGTTGCCGTCGGGATACCTCAATTTAATTAATTAAATTTTTTTTTTTAAAAAAAATTCAATTTTTTTTTTCAAATTGCTCCGGGTCGTCCTCTATGCCGACGGTGTTGCCGTCGGGATACCTCAATTTAATTAATTAATTTTTTTTCAAAAAAAAAATTTCAATTTTTTTTTTCAAATTGCTCCTGGTCGTCCTCTATGCCGACGGTGTTGCCGTCGGGATACCTCAATTTAATTAATTAATTTTTTTTCAAAAAAAATATTTCAATTTTTTTTTTCAATTTTTTTGATTTGTTTTTAATTTTCTTCTCACTTCTCCAGAATTTAATCTCTAGTCTCTAATCAGCACTCATTCCAAATCGTCTAATTTCCCGGCCGGTCACCCATCCTCTCACTACTCTAGCCCCAGCACGCTTAACTTTCAGGTTCTATCTCCCCTAGTTTCCAAGTCTGCACTTGTTGTTTTCCTGACAATCTTAAGCTATCAATCCTATTAACCCTTAGGTATTGATGTCACATGATTTAATTTTTTGAATTCTAAACAATTATTAAAATAAACAAAATAAGTAGTAATAATATTGAATTTCAATGAAAATAAAATAAGTAATAATATTATTTTATTAATTTTTCTTGCCATTTATTCATTTAATATGACATAATTAATATATTTAAATCTGTAAATCGAAATTCGACAAATAATATATCCATTATTATCAGAAAAATGTGAGGAATCCAAATATGACATCATTTATTTATTTTTAAATAAAATTAATTTTTAAAATTATTAAAATTATTATTTTTTGATTTGAAATAACTTTTTTTACTTTTGGAATTTTGAGAATCTGAGAAAACTTCACAGGACGGGATACCTCAATTTAATTAATTAAATTTTAAAAAAAAAATCAATTTTTTTTTCAATTTTTTTTTCAAATTACTCCTGGTCGTCCTCTATGCCGACGGTGTTGCCGTCGGGATACCTCAATTTAATTAATTAATTTTTTTTTTCAAATTGCTCCTGGTCGTCCTCTATGCCGACGGTGTTACCGTCGGGATACCTCAATTTAATTAACAAAAAAAATTTCAAAAAAAAAAATTTCAATTTTTTTTTTCAAATTGCTCCTAGTCGTCCTCTATGCATAGACGGTTGATGGTTTAACTTCGACCAAACCATAGGGTTAAAACTCTATGCATAGACTGATCTAGCCCTTTGACTTTCGCCGGACGGGCTTTGACCAGTTGACTCTTCCACCTGGTTATGATAGGTCAGCCCATAGGAACAACCCCGAACACGGTCTGGACCCAACCAACCACTAGATTCCCTCCGGTTCTACCCGACGCGCACGATTCCCCCCTCCAGGTGACGGCGGCACTTCCGTCCGTGGAGGGGGGGGCACACCCCGGGGCCCGAAGACGGGCGTCTACGCATGCCACGTCGCTTTCACACATGCAAGAGGGCCCGGTGTGGTGTTTCTGTGGCATTGCTACCCCCGGAAGCCCCACCGACCGGACTAACCCTAGCCCCGTTGAACACGAGATCTAGCCCTTTGACTTTCGCCGGACGGGCTTTGACCAGTTGACTCTTCCACCTTGTTGCGATAGGTCAGCCCATAGGAACAACCCCGAACACGGTCTGGACCCAACCAACCACTAGATTCCCTCCGGTTCTACCCGACGCGCACGATTCCCACCTCCAGGTGACGGCGACACTTCCGTCCGTGGAGGGGGGCACACCCCGGGGCCCCAAGACGGGCGTCTACGCATGCCACGTCACTTTCACGCATGCAAGAGGGCCCGGTGCGGTGTTTCTGTGGCATTGCTACCCCCGGAAGCCCCACCGACCGGACTAACCCTAGCCCCGTTGAACACGAGATCTAGCCCTTTGACTTTCGTCGGACGGGCTTTGACCAGTTGACTCTTCCACCTGGTTGCGATAGGTCAGCCCATAGGAACAACCCCGAACACGGTCTGGACCCAACCAACCACTAGATTCCCTCCGGTTCTACCCGACGCGCATGATTCCCCCCTCTAGGTGACGGCGGCACTTCCGTCCGTGGAGGGGGGCACACCCCGGGGCCCCAAGACGGGCGTCTACGCATGCCACGTCGCTTTCACACATGCAAGAGGGCCCAGTGCGGTGTTTCTGTGGCATTGCTACCCCCGAAAGCCCCACCGACCGGACTAACCCTAGCCCCGTTGAACACGAGATCTAGCCCTTTGACTTTCGCCGGACGGGTTTTGACCAGTTGACTCTTCCACCTGGTTGCGATAGGTCAGCCCATAGGAAGACAACCCCGAACACGGTCTGGACCCAACCAACCACTAGATTCCCTCCGGTTCTACCCGACGGGCACGATTCCCCCCTCAAGTTGAAAAACACTAGAAATGAACTCTAAAAATGTTAGTATCACGCCCGGTCCTGAGATTTCGAGGGCGGGGTAAAACTATAACCGCAGACCCCTTAAAATAAACATTAAAATAATAATAATTGTATCTTTCCCTAATAATAAAGCGCTTAGTGCTTCTGGTCGTACGTCATTAGCGTTTTTACAGAAAAGCCCCTGTTGTTTTGGTAATTGAACCCGCAGTCCTCATAATAAGCTAATCCGAACCGGCACGCCCGAGAGAAAAGAAAGAAAATCAGCCCCCCCCCCCCCCCGCAAGACCCTGCCTCCCAATCCCCATCTCCACCTCCTGCCATGCCCCTCACCGCGCGCCGCCGTGCGCCGCCACCGCCCACCCCGCCGGCGAGCCTACCCCTACCCGAACGGCTACACGCGGACGAAGCTCGAGCGCACCTTCTGGATCGGGTCAACGCGGCTGCTTGAGAGGTTGGGGGCGGCACGGCTGCTCGATGCAGAACGGCGGCGGCGGCTGGAGCTTGCAGGGGACGGATCCGTGCGTGGCAGGGGCTGGGGAGGCTGATCCGAAGGCGGGCGGCGAGGCAGGGGTCCCCGGTGACGAAGAGGAAGGCCGGAGCGAGGGATCCGGCGACCTAGGCAGGAGCTCGCCGGAGCCGGGCGACGGCGGACGGGCGCGCCAGACGGAGGGATCCGGCGGCGTGAAGTCCTTGCAGGTAGAGGCAGGCCTCCATGGCTGGAAGGGAGAGCCCCAAGGCCATGGCGGGGCTTTAGTTTTCCCTGGTAGAATAGAGAAACAGAAGAGGATTCAGGGAGGAGAGGTAGGGTGAAGAAGAAAGGGGGACCGTGGCCGCCGCGTCCAACCTGCACCGCCGCCCGAAACCCTAGCAAGCCCCTCTGTTCCACCCATGGCGTCGTCTGCTGGAGGTGCAGCAGGTCAGATCCCCTCCAAGAGACGAGCTTCGACTATGGTGGGTAACTGGGTATGCGCATCCATCCTCCTCCTCCTCCTCCTCTGGTTTTCTTCCTCTCTGCATCTGATGTGTGAGTGTGTGCGGTTGTGTGCAGGCACTTACTCTCATCTCAGTTCATCTACTTGTGTGAAGGAAGGGGTGCGAGCCATGGAGAAGCTGCAGCAGGTAGGTGGCAAGCCACCACTTCCACTCCTCTCCTCTCCCCTCTCCTATTCTCCTTCTCTGACCCCTATCTCTTCTTTGTATGTACATCGGCCAGTGGAGAGGAGGTGGAGCAGCAGGCCAAAATCCATCCATCTTCACCTCCCACCCAGCACCAACATGGTGAGCTTCCCCTTCTTCCCCCTCTACCTGAATATCACATGTACTTGTTACAATTGAGCAGGCCTGCACTTTGTACGTTTTTGTGCTTCAGTTTTGGATGACATTCAGTTTGTAAAGTTCGGTCCTTTTTTCCTCTTTCTGATTTAAGCATGGACAGGTTCCACTCCACTTCCTCCTCTGCTAGATTTCTGCTGCAATGCCTGAGAGTTAAAGTTCCGGACATTGGTAGCTATTTGCTGCTTTCTTGCATTCAGAAATTAAATTGGTCTCCTGTACTCGAAGTAGTCGTGTGATTTCCTCTACTGAAAAAAGTCTTTTGTTTGCTTGCATTCACAAAACAAATGGTTGAATGGTCTGCTAGTGTGTACTGGATGGTCACGTGTTTGTCGAATATTGCCAATATATGCCTGCAAGTCTTGTTTTGTTATACCCGAGCAGCAACTTGTATTGCAGCAGACATGTATGTAACAAAAAAAGGCTTCATTTTGTGCACTGGATGGAGAGTTTCATAGCCATGTAACAATGCTAACTATCGTTAACTGTTAAACTGAACGCTAACCTTTTTTGCATGCTACTCACTAACAACAACAACAAAGCCTTTAGTCCCAAACAAGTTGGGGTAGGCTTTTGCATGCTACTCACTCTGTAAAGAAATATAAGATCATTATCTATTTAGCTTTTCATGCGCATACCAATCAGTACATCACGTATCGGAATAGTTATGAGCGATGAGCCAGTAATAAGACCCGTAATATGCAATATATGATTGTTATTACCTCTGATCCATAATAAGTATCGCTGTGTTGAACTAACCACAGTTCAAAACTGCGACACTTATTTTGGATTGGAGGGAGTATTTGATTGCATATTATCTACTTTTTTTTGCCCTGACTTTATAGCATTTCTGCATTTGTAAAAAAAAAGGTAGTTGTGAGACACGCTTGCTACTTATGAGTTATGAATTATCCTTCAAATAAATGAATAGTTTGCATTTTGTTGGGTTTGTTTCTATCTAATGTGTGGTATTTTCAGTTCATCATGTGCCTGCACTTTGTATGTACGTTTTGGTGCTTCAGTTTGTAAGACAGGACGTCTTGGTTCAGCTCTGGATTATGTTTTGGTTCAGTTTATATAAGTGGTTGTTTTATGCTGCAGCTAGCCATCAGAAACCGAGTTCACAGTAGATTTCCATCCTTACAATTCATTTTGTGTTGCTCTGAACTGAAAAATAGAGGGGATATTGCTGTGCCTAGCGTGAAGGATAGGTTGGGCGTCAATCGAGCAGAGTTTGCTACAGTTTTTAGTTGTTGTTATATGTATTACATTTTTGCTTTTTTCTAAAACTACGTGTATCTTATAATCCGATCGCTTTTCGTTGTGTGAGCAGCAGTTTCTGAGCTTCCATGGAAGGGACGGTGGTAGTGCCCCAGCAGCAGCATCATAGTGTGACGATGACACGAGCTCTGGCGGGTTCGGCGGGAAGCTGAGCTTCAAGTGGGAGGCGGACAGCTGCTTGTCGGCGTCGGCGCTGGCCGGGAGGACGAAGCTGCACACGCCGTCGAGGGGTAACAGGAACTACAGTTATAACAATGGGTACGCGTCGCGGTTGTCGTTAGCGAGCCAGAAGAACTCGGCGTTGGAGTCGTGCCGGATGGTGCAGTGGATTACCACTGACTCATAATGTGAGTGCCTATCTTTCTACGTTGTAGCATATGTTTAACAGGATGATCAGTTAGTTTCGTTTGAGACGGTAGCTAATCCAAGCAGCAAGTAGTGTGGCTAATGCATGCCAATGAAGGTCACATGCTCTGCCTAATCTGTAATGCTTGATCCGTCATTCTGTTGCCTATAGTTCATGATTTCTTTTCAATTGCGCAACTTAGAAAATAAGTATGCTATTGTCCAATTATACCATGTCTGTATAGGTTACGAAGGACGTTAAAGTGATTATTAGTTAAAAAGCATAGGTCAAGCTTCGATATGTTTTAATCTGTAGTTACCTAACCTCTGCTACAAAGTAGTCATGCATTTTGTGATACCAACCTTCAATTGCATGATGCTTTCGTTGATTAATTTCATCTTTTGTAGGTTCGTCATAAGCAAGGCTGCTACATAGTTGAGGAAGATGATGTCCATTGATCCGACATGCGACAACTATCTAGGTTGTAGGGCCTATCGGAGGAGACATTCACAAGAGGAGAGTGGGCATGTATTATTGATTTGCATTAGCAGATCTTGCATTTTATCCCAAAGAAATCAAAAGATCAGTTATGTCATCTCATTAGTAAATGACTTCCTATAAACCTTTTTTTCTTTCACAATTACGTGTAAACCGCATACATTCACGAATTGTACAAACTCTCATATTTTTGTTAATATTAATATTGTTTTTTTAAAATGGATATGTGTGGCAACACACGTTTCGAAAATTATGTAAGCAATCATTCTTGATACAAGGTCATGCATTTCTAATTAGTAAATTTTATTTTGTAGCTCAAATTTTCTCCATAATATACCAACAACTAAAATAACAAAGAGTGCATTTAAGAAAAAGCAGTGGGTGTAACAGACTGGATTGAGGGGTATAATTGGATTAAGAGTTCAGTATATGCATTGTAGCCCGTAGGAGAAGGGCAGCTTGCATTACTGCTGGGACGTCGCGGGTGTGTCTCACATCGCAGCCATGGTGGGGTTGTTTGCACACAAGTGGCGGTCCTGCCGTGAGGTGGGGTTGTAGGGAAATTTTGTCATATATATAAGTGTGTGTGTGTGAAAACGATTCTGTGTTCCTGGCAGTATATACTCCCACATTAATTCAATATACCTATGATGTGTATCTATTACACCCCTTTATCACTCTTAGTATATCATATTAATTATTCTAAGATACGTCAATACAAGTAGCATCAAAAAGTGGTACATACTATTAGTTTTTTTAATATACATTTTTTAGTACAAAAAAGTAGTATATGTATAAATTATATATAATATATGCATCAAATAATTTTTTAATAGAACTCACTTAGGAGTATCTAGTAATTACTAATGAAATATATCAAAAATGATAAAGAGATACAATTGATTTATTCATGTGATATATGAGGTGCGGGCTTAGCGGGAGTACATACTCCCAAGTGTACAGAATCATTTTCACACACACACACACACATATATATGACAAATTTTCCCTACAACCGGGTATAGTTACACGCACGTGTGTTTCATACATTCTAGGTAGTATTTATCACACCTTAAGGTATGTACGCGTAGTATGTAGTATATATGAATATTTAGTTTCGCGGTGGTTCGAGGTCGACGGTGACGGCACAGCAGCGATGGTGCTCCTCCTCTCGCGGTGGTGATGGGAGGGAGGGGAGACAACCCACGGCAATTGGATCTCGCCGGATTTCGACGGATGAGGGAAAGAAGGGGGCGAAGTAGTTGCCGGCGACGTGCTCAAGGAGGTCTCAGCGGATCCTGTCATGGAGGCGTGCTGAGCTCTCCTCCGCTACAGATCCAGCGACGGCCGAGAAGGGGATCAATGGCGAGGAGCACCTCGTCCTCCTTTGGCCGCAGTGAAGAAGGGAACCGACAGTGATCTCACCTCCGTCGCGGACATAGAGGGAAACCCGACGGCGAGCGCTGGTCATAGCCACAACCACCATGATCTCGTGGTCGGCGATGTCGAGGTGGAGAAGGTAGCCACGCCGTCGTCTTGTGCGACTATGGAGGAGGGGAATGGCATGATGGCCGGGACGGCGAGGACCGGAGTGACGGCGAGGCAGAGGAGGTGGTGGCTAGCACGGCGGGGAGGGGGGGACAGAGGTGGCTCACCGGGGATAGGGGATTGGGTGGCTGGGGAGAGATGGCTTGTTCTCTATCCAGGCCGGGGGTGGGATGACGGTGCATAGTACCAAGGATGGCCTATCTGCTAGGAAGCCTGTAGCCAGACCGGCCTCTAGGCCCACCAGGCCAAGGCGTGGCCCGGGCCCTTCACCCCACCGGAAGCTCACCTTCTAGAAGATCATTATCTTGGCGTGCAAGTTGAGGACTCCCCGTCTGATCAGGGCTCTAGGTCGGTTAAGGAATCATGTAACCCTAGGCCTCGCCTCCGTTTATCAGGCGAGGACATGGGGTAGCTCGAGGAATCTAGTAAATCTTCACCTTAGTCTCGATAGATTCATCTCCATATCCATTGTATCCCCCTCATATGAGACGACCCATACATCAATCAAATCCAAGCAGGAGTAGGGTATTACCTCCACGATGAGGGCCTGAATCTGGGTAAATGCTTCATGTGCGATCCCCGCTGGTACATATGGTCTCGCGCACCACCCTATCGGGCCTACTGACGGTTTTCTGTACCGTCAGTTGGCACGCCAGGCACGGGTTGCGCCAGCCGGAGATTCAATCCAGATCGGATCTCGACTACAATCCGGTGTCTTCACGTCGGGCCAAAGCTTCACCTTTGTCACCCTCAAATTCGTCGCCGACAAGCCGGTAGGGTCTACACCAACCCGCCACTCGCCGACTGAACTATCCTCTTCGGAAGCCTAGAGTTCATCATCGATTGATACGGGGATATCCATCTTCGCGTCCCCACGCTACTCCGAGCACTGGAGGCACCTTCCAAGCACGGCCAGGAGCCCACATCTGAACTCCAGGCTCTCTCTCCGGCCCCCCCAGCTGGAGGACTTCGTGGACACATCATCAACCCTCCTGCTCGCCCTGACTTCCCATCTAGTTGCGATGTTGTGCATGACTTGCCCTCTGCTGAATGACCACGAGTCCGGCGATTGCCTGTGGGACGGTCACACGTCCGACCACTGCGATAGCACAGGAAACTGCCCATCGGCAACCATGTTAGGGGGCAAGGGCTGCCCCCGAGCAATCTCTCTGGAATAAGTCCTCATGGTGTACCCAAGCAGAGCTGAAAATGACAATGCCAACGCCAACTCTGGCACAGTCCCAGACCTTGCAGCAGAAGAGGCTTCCGAAGCCGCACTTCGACTTCTAAACACGACCCTAGTGGGCGATGATCCAGCAACAAAAGCCATGGAATCCGTGCGCAAGGCCACGACGACCGCGCACATTCGGCTCCACAAGGAGAATAAGGACATCGCCGCATGGCAAGTCCACTAGCTGGAAACCATGGAGCACGAACGACACGGTCGTCCACCTCGCCGGTCCCAGGCAGAAGATGCGGCTTTGGCGATCCACAGCTGAGAAACACGCAACACAATCAGAGGAGACAACCCCGACAAGGTTGAGGTCTTCCATACCGTAGCTCGCAACCTCCACACAACAGCCACCCTGGTCGACCGACTCCATGTGGCCTCGGGTCAACCAGGCATCGAGCTCATCGCCCATCTACAAAACCTGCTATGCACCGCCATGGAGATGCAGGAGAACATCAGCAGTCTTTGCTTCACCTTAGAAATACAGACGACATACTATGAGCAGCCGGAGACCCGCGGCAGCACAACCGTCAGACCATCTAGCCAAGGGCAATCATGCAGCGAGCGGAGGAGGCCAGCGCCCTCAACCAGCCAATCCGGCTTGCCTCCGCAAGATCTGGGCCACCCCCGATTTGCCCCGTCACCACGCATGAGCGCCTCGGACACCAACTAGATGCACAGGATGCCATCCGGGCTCACGAGAAGGAGCACTATGACTACCTCTCACCACAAGCATTGCCCCGCCCTGTTTCGGTTATGAAGTGATCACGCACCCCTTCCCCAAGACATTCATAATCCGTAGCGTGGACAAGTACTTCAGCGATGCCAAGCCAGACCAGTGGCTTTGTGACGCCCTCATTTATAATCGTGCACTAATCATACACGCATCATGCACGATCACGAATGGTGCGTCCACTATAGTATCACAACACAACTCTACCACACAAAATAAACAATTAACCAAATATTACAAACAAGGGTCGTAAGACCCGATATTACAACAAAGAGATAGGTCTGACTCGATATTACAAACAAGGGTCGTAAGACCCGATATTACAAGATTGCCTTAAGAAGGCATAAAGAAAACAACGACTCTACCCAAAGGTGTAGGCCTCCTGCCTGGCACCTCCGAACTACTCGTCGATGTCGAACTCCAAGTAGTAACCAGCATCGGGAACACCTGCATCTGAGAGGCTACTATCTGATAGCAGCAACCGGGTTGAAGGAAAAAAATAGCATAGCAACGGTGAGTACTTATCCGAAGTACTCACAGGACTTACATCAGAACTATGCTACATATGCATCGGTATCATAGGAATGGGGTAATGTCTGTGGACTATACTGCAGGAATGCCAGAATAAGGGGAGAAGCTCTATGTAACATAAAGTACCATCATTTTGCAGCATTAGAAGAGAAACAGAGCATCTCGCAGCACGGAAAGAGAAGAGCGCACACGAGTCCAAGTAAACATCACAACAATACACTACCCTGAGATCCTTCCTCGACTCCCTGCGAGGAAGCGGTCCTCGGGCATTTCTATCTATTATCTTGGTGTATTTTACTAAGTGTCCGGTTTAAGTTGGTTATGATCGGGATACATCTCCAAGTCTATTCGAATAGTTTTGTCTTCCCTGCAGGGGTGCACCACATTGCCCGACATGCTTGATTACCCTATGGCCGGACATACTCTTCCGTGGGTCTGCCCGGCCTCAGATAATCGACACGCCAAAGTCCTACGTCAGCTTTCCAGAGAGGTCACCCGCCGGTCTACATCCTAATCGCAAAGGGTTGTTCGGCCGCCCACCCTAAGCACTACAAGGCACGTTGTGCACATGGTCGGTGGTCCAAGCCCATCTCTTCCAGGATGGCTTGCCCCTTCCGTGCCGCATCTCTGAACCGTGACATCTGGAAAGCCTTCGGTAAGGAACCGACGACGCCGAGGGCCCCATAAACCATTATCCCGTGTGGCGGTTAGTGCGTATATGCTAGTGGCATTCTCGGATCAAATACCCAGAAGTCAGGTCCTAATCGGCCAAGTGGAAGACAACACCCAGCTCTTCAGCCGAGGCTTCCACCCGCGTACCTTTAGTCGTGTTATTTCGTTTTACCGTGGCAACGGCCAGGGCCCAGGCTCACCTCATCCGAAGGGTATCTACCTGCCCTGTCATTCCGCCAACTTTGAATCTTTCGCGGGGGCTCTCGGGACCGAGGCCCATCTCATCCAAAATGGTATTCGCCTGCCCAGCCGTCCCGACTAGAAAACAAAGGATACAGTATCGGTCTTCGTCTTCATCGGCATCTCATCGCAGTCCATCTCGCTCCATGTCACAGGTCACCAAAGTTCGAGTCCACCGTTGTATCATATGTTGTATAACAGTATAAGTATACCCGTGATCATCGCCCGGAGGGATCACGGTCCGGTAGTATAGCATGGCACGCGGACAGAGGTGTAGGGCCAGCTGACGAGGCATGCTAGGATAACAGGTAAGGCATCAATGAGAGGCGACAAAACAGGCTATGCATCAAGATAGGATCTATCGAACAACAACAACGAAACCAATACCTAATGTATGAATGTAGAGAAAAAGAATAGGCGATATCGGAATGATCAAGGGGGGGGGGGGGTTGCTTCCCTGGTTGCTCTGCTATAGCAATCTGATCGTCAGGGCGTAGTCGTACTCAGGTTCTACGGTAGTCTCAGGGTGTACCAGAAAAGAAGCAACGGAGGGGAAAACAAATAAACAACAGTGCAAACAAATCCAACACAGATGTATGGCACGACAAAATATGTTCAAGATATGCCCTAATGCATTACTAAGCATTTTAATTGAAGAGGGCAAGTACTATTCATTAGATTCATCTGACAGGAAAATGTCAAGGTTCATTATGTTAGAGGGGTTGGTCATGCATGAGGATGACATATTCGGATTCGTTATATATTTTTGATCATTTTTCATATATAATTATTTTCATCCGAGTTACGGTTTATTTTATATGAATTTCCAAAGTTTATTGATTTTCTGAAATTTCTGGAATTAATATTATTTCGAAATTGTAAATCGAAATTGCTATGGGTACACAGAAGTGTACCCAACAATATGTTCAAGTGGCTAATAGTCGGGTCCAGTTGAGTGCCCAGTCAGCAGTCAACTGGGTCCAGTGGGACACTGCTGTCATTGACTGCGGTTTTAATTAGAGGTTTTATTTAGATTGATTAATAAAATGGGACCCACTGTCAGTGACTGATTAGGCCTAGGATTAGGGTTAACTAGTCATTAGCGCCTAAACTAATCAGGCCGGGCGCACACGTCATTGAGCCGGGGCGGTGTAAACCGGTCGGCGCGCACGGCAGCGTGCGCGCTGGGCATGCCGGAGCATGGCCGGTGCGCGGCCCGCACACGGGAAGGCATAGGAGGACGCGCGCGAGCGCACGACGCATGCGCAAGGCGTGGCCGCGGCCTGTGGAGCTTGCGGGCGAAGCGCAGGGGCACGCTGAGCTCGGCTCGGGTCGAGCTAGCATCCATGGCGGATGGCGGCTTCGGCCACAGGCGGAGGACACGCATGGAGGGACGGATCCGGCGGGGAAATAGTGCAAAAGGTGCGGCGGCTCACCCCGGTGTCGACACGGTGGTCGGGTCGGTCGGAGAAGCACCGGCGCGTCAGCAATCGATGCGGCGGCGATCTGTCCATGGTGAGGAAGATGGGGCCGTGGCGTCGTCTTGGGGCTTCCCGGCGAGGTTCCTTCGGTGGCGAGGACGGGCGCGACGCGGCGGAGCTACTGGACACGTCGGAGTGGCGAGCCACTGCCCTTGGCCACGTAGGCATCACGGCGGCAGCGATGGTGGATCGGGGAGGTCGCGGGCGAATTCCCAGGGCCGCTGTGGATTGGACCGAAGGAGGGGAAAAGAAGGAGGGGGCTATGGTTCCCTCGGGGCGCTTTTATAGGGCCGGTGCCGCCCTGTAGATTCGCGCTATGAAGCATCGGTGCCATGGCGGCCGGGATGCGCGACATGCACTGGAGAGGGGGCGAGTGGTGAGAAACGACCGACCTAATGGGCTAGGCCAGCTACTGTTCCGGTTGGGCCAAAGTGTGTAGTGCCAGTTGTTTTTTTTCTTTTATCTTTTCTGTTCTCATATCTTTGTTTCTGCTTTGCAATTAACTAGGGCACCAAATGATTTTTGTTGAATATGAAACTTTGCAAATAAATCACACACAATATTTTGAAGCTGCTCACATATTTTCAGGGCATTTGGAAATGTTTAAAATTGTATTTAGAATTTAAATGGCTGTATTCATTTCTTTTGGTGCACAAAACTGTTGCTAGGGACATTTTGGGAATTAAGGTGATGTTGCTTTCCTTAAGATAATTACTTAGGGATTATTTTTAATATTACCAACATTTTTGTTTGACTATTTGAATAATTTTTTGAACTTGCATTATGACTTTAAATTTGAAGCTGATTTGAATCAAAGTGGCATTTAGCAAATAAACATGATAACTTGGCATTGATTAGTAGAGCAACAGTGGCATCATTACATGGGGGTGTTACAACTCTCCTCCTCTAAAAGAAAATCTCGTCCCAAGATTTAAGACATAGACGGAAAGAGAGAGGGGTATTCATCACAAAGACGATCTTCACGTTCCCAGGTGGCTTCATCTTCAGTGTGATTCGACCACTAGACTTTAAGGAACTTGATTGCCTTCTGACGGGTGCGACGTTCACCTTGATCAAGAATGCGGACCGGATATTCTTGATAAGATAGGTCTTCTTGCAAATCAAGAACTTCATGATCCACTACACGGATAGGATCCTTGAAGCAGCGGCGGAGTTGTGACACATGGAAGACATCGTGAACCTGAGAAAGGTTCGACGGCAGTTCCAACTGATATGCCACTTCTCCATGTCTTGCGAGAATACGAAAAGGACCAATGTAGCGCAGAGCTAGCTTGCCATTGATTCCAAAGCGGTGAATGCCCTTCATCGGTGTGACACGAAGGTAAGCTTGCTCGCCTGGTTGATCAACCATCTCTTTGTGATGACGGTCATATTGGCTTTTCTGACGAGACTGAGTAGTCTTCAGATGTTCATGAACAATGCAGACTTTCTCTTTGGCGTGTTTGATAATATCTGGACCGTAGAGTGGCCGTTCCCTAGTTTCTGAATTATTCAGAGGAGTTTGGCACTTACGTCCATACAATACTTCGAAGGGTGCCATCTTCAAACTAGCCTGATAGCTATTGTTGTAGGAGAATTCAGCATACGGGAGAGATTCATCCCATTTCTTGCCAAATGAGATAACACAAGCGTGGAGCATATCTTCGATCACTTGATTAACTCTTTCAACTTGACCACTGGACTGGGGGTAAAAAGTAGTGCTAAAGGACATGTGAGTTCCCTTAGCTTCCTGAAAACTTTTTCACAGAACCTTGAGGTGAAGAGGCTGCCACGGTCTGAGCTGATCTCCAACAGAACACAGCGGAGTGACACAATCCTAAAAACATATAAGTCTACCAACTGACTAGCAGTGATGGTTTCCTTGACGGCCAGGAAGTGAGCAACCTTGGAGAATCGATCAATGACGACAAGAAGAGCATCGTGACCCTTCTGCGATCTGGGAAATCCAGTGATGAAGTCCATTTCGACTTTGTCCCATTTCCATTCAAGAATAGCAAGAGATTGCAGAATTCCAGCGGGTCTCTCATGTTCTGCTTTGATGCGACAAGCAAACGTCGCACTCAGCAACATAGCGAGCAATGTCCTGCTTGATGTTACTCCACCAAAATCTCTGACGAATGTCTTGGTACATCTTGGTGCTACCAGGGTGAATCGACAGAGGCGTATCATGTGCTTCTTTCATAATGTCCTTGCTCAAGTTCAGGAACTTAGGTACCACAAGGCAACCTCGAAAGAATAAGATGCCCTAATCATCAGCAGAGAAGCATGAGGGCTTTCCTTCAGCGAGATAGCGCTTGATGCGCTGCACTGTGGGGTCATACAACTGCATGGTCCCAATGGTGTGCTCGAGATCTAGTTCAATGACCAAGGTATTCAAATATTCCTGAGGAACAATCTCGAGATTCAACTTGTGAAGTTCTTCGTAAAGAAGGGGCTGTTGTTGCTGCACCATGAGGTTGTTGTAGTAGGACTTGCGACTCAAGGCATCAGCCATTACGTTAGCCTTGCCAGGAGTGAAAGAAATACCGACATCATAATCTGAAATTGCCTCCATCCATCTCTACAGACGAAGGTTCAAATCTGACTGAGTGAACAAGTACTTCAGACTTTGATGGTCCATGTAGATCTCTCAATGATTAGCAAGGAGGTAATGTCGCCATAACTTTAGAGCATAGATCATTGCTGCAAGTTCAAGATCATGGGTTGGATATTTCTCTTCGTGCGGACACAACTGGCGAGAACCATAAGCGATCACTTTATGTTCTTGCATCAAGACATAGCCTAATCCTTGACGAGAGGCATCACAATAGATGACAAAGTCCTTGTGAGTATCCAGGGGAGCAAGCACTAGGGCAGTAGTCAACTTGTCCTTCAGTGTCTGGAAACTTTCCTGACATTGAGGTGTCCACTCGAACTTCTTTTCTTTGTGCAGCAGATCAGTCAATGGCTTAGCAATCTTGGAAAAGTTCTCGACAAAATGACGGCAATAACTGGTGAGTCCGAGAAAACTTCTGACTTGTTTGACAGTCTGCGGAGGAGTCCAGTTAAGAATAGCCTGAACTCATTCTTGATTAATACCAATGCCTTCGGCGGAAATCACGTGGCCAAGATAGGTCACCTCAGATAACCATAATTCGCACTTGGAATACTTGGCAAACAACTAATGTTCACGAAGCTTCTCCGGTACAAGCCGAAGATGTTCAGCATGTTCTTCTTCATTCTTGGAATAGACCACAATATCATCAAGATAAACCACGACGAACTTGTCGTGGTATTCCATGAATATGTAGTTCATCAACCGGGAGAAGGTGGATGAAGCATTGGTTAAGCTAAAGGACATGATGGTGTACTCATATGAACCATAGCGAGTAGCAAAGGCTATTTTCGGAATGTCCTCTTCGCGAACTCTGATCTGATGGTATCCTAACCTCAAATCAAGCTTAGAGAAGATAGATGACCCAGCGACTTGATCGTATAGGTCATTGATTCTGGGGAGTGGACACTTGTTCTTGATCATCGCCTGGTTAACAGGACGATTGTCAACAACCAAACGATTAGGTCCATCCTTCTTCTTAACAAAGAGCGAAGGTGAACCCCATGCAGAAGAGCTGGAACGAATGAATCCTTTGCGAAGTGATTCTTCGAGTTCCTGCTTAAGCTCGAGAAATTCATGTGGCAGCATCTTATATGGGCACTTGGCGATAGGAGCGGTGCCTGGTTTCAAGTCGATGACAAACTCGACAGCTCTAACTGGGGGATTGCCTGGAAGTTCTTCTGGAAAGACATCCTGGAAGTCGCAGACTACCGGAATGTTCTTGATGTTTTCTAACGGTGATGCATTAAGAACATTCAGAGCATATATCTGGTTTTTGGCATTCTGGACTATTCGGGCTTAGTAGTTTACTATCTGGCCGGAAAGGTGTGTGAGTTGGACTATTTTGGCGGCACAGTCGATCAAAGCATTATGGGTTTTTAGCCAATCCATACCGAGAATGATGTCTATGTCAGAGGACTTGAGTGTGATGAGGGAAGCATGGAATACTAACCCTCCAATTAGAATGTGATTATTATGGCTTACCATAGTAGTTTGCCATTTAGCTCCTGGTGACTGGATTACTATGGGGAAGTTCATTTCCTCGAAGGACATATCATGGGTACGCACAAAATATCTGGACATGAAGGAATGTGATGCTACTGAATCAAAGAGAACAAAAGCTGAAATTAAATTAACAGGAAGATTACCCATCACGATATTAGTGTACTGCTGAGCTTCTTTGCTCTTGACATGGTTGACATAACCACGACTGGCTGCTGGCGGTCGGGCATTAAAGTTCCGGGGCTGACGACCTGGCGCATTCTGAGACTGATTCGGGTGACAGTTGATAGCATGATGTCCTGGCTGACCACACTTGAAACACAACCCATCGTTAGGGGGAGGGGTCATAGTATTGGGCGGTCCACCTTGGTTTGTCAGCTGACTCGGTGGCGGAGGCAGATGAGGTGCAACATAAGATGGCCTCCGTTCTGGGGCAGGTTGGTGATAAACATTGTGAGGAGTTCATACTCGGAGCTTCTGAGTTGATGGGCCCGAAGATGAACCAACGTCTTGAGTGCGCTTGAGCGACTCCTGGTGCTCAGCCTGACTAGTTTCTACCCGAATGGCCTTGTTGACAAGTGTTGCAAAGTCGGTGAACTCATGGAGACTAAGTGCAAGCTTCAGATCAGGATGCAGTCCTTCACGGAACTTCTCCTGCTTGTGTGCGTCAGTGGAGACGTCATCTTCAGCATAGCGAGATAGGTTAAGGAATTCCCTCTGATATTCATCCATTGTCATCGTGCCCTAACTGAGATTGCGGAACTCCTTCTTCTTCTTGTCCATGAGTCTGAGAGGAATGTGACGTCCACGGAAGGCAGTCTGGAATTCAAGCCAGGTGGTGACTGTTCCAATAGGCAGCATATGCCTGTGGCTTTCCCATCATTGAGCAGCTGGACCCTTTAGATGGTACACCGCAAATGTGATGTAACTGACATGGGCAACATTAGCCGACTCCATCTCGAAGGTGATGTCACAGAGCCAATCATCGGCATCCAATGGCTCAGATGAATTACGGAAAGTGGTTGGGTTAAGGCGCACAAAATCTTGAAGTGAGATCGGGCCAGGCTCCTAACAAGCATTGTTTTTTCCCAAACGGTCCACTATACTTTCGATGAACTGACAGTTCAACTCGAATTACTGCATCATTGCGGCGACATAGGGTGGCGGATCTTCAGAGCCTGACATTCTGTGTAAAACAACAGGGTTGGTTAACAAATGCAATGGTATGAATGTATGAGCGGCAAGGGTATACGGTTAACCACCAGAAATTATCGGTGGCAAGGAATTGTAAAAGTGGTAGGCTCAAAGGGTCTCGGAGAATATCGGAGGGTATTCTCGGAATCTTCTGGTGAATCAAAAGAGTAGCGGGGACAATCGGATCTCCCGAATGAAGTCATCACTAGAACCTAGAGTTAGCAAAATCTATAACCCGAAGAGAAGAGAAGTTCAAAACCCAGAGTAAGGAAGCAGAATAAAAGAATCCTAATCCCATCCATATGCGACATGGGCCCGTAACCCACACAACACACCTATTAGTTCAAAAATAGTTTTTCAAGACCAGACTCAACATCGACCAAGATGTTTGGGGGCTCCTACAGGCAGTCGGCTCTAATACCAACTTGTGACGCCCCCATTCATAATCGTGCACTAATCATACACGCAGCATGCATGATCATGAACGGTGACTTGACTATAGTATCACAACACAACTCTACGACACAAAATAAAGAATTAACCAAATATTACAAATAGGGGTCATAAGACCCGATATTACAACAAAGAGATAGGTCTGACTACAGACAAATTTACAAGATTGCCTTAAGAAGGCAGAAACAAAACGACGACTCTACCCAAAGGTGCAGGCCTCCTGCCTGGGACCTCCGAACAACTCATCGACGTCGAGCTCCAAGTAGTAACCAGTGTCGGGAACACCTGCATCCGAGAGGCTACTATCTGATAGCAGCAATTGGGTTGAACGAAAAAAATAGCAAAGCAACAGTGAATACTCATCCGAAATACTCGCAAGACTAACATCAGAACTATGCTACATATGCATCGGTATCAAAGGAATGGGGTAATATCTGTGGACTATACTACAGAAATGCCAGAATAAGGGGAGAAGTTCTATGAAACATAAAGTACCGTCATCTTGCAGCATTAGAAGAGAAACAGAGCATCTCGCAGCACGGAAAGAGAAGAGCGCACACGAGTCCAAGTAAACATCACAACAATACACTAGCAAGAGATCCTTCCTCGACCCCCTGCGAGGAAGTGGTCCTCGGGCATTTCTCTCTATTATCTTGGTGTATTTTATTAAATGTCTGGCTCAAGTTGGCTTTGATCGAGATACATCTCCAAGTCTATTTGAATAGTTTTGTCTTCCCTGCAGGGGTGCACCACATTGCCCGACACGCTCGATTACCCTATGGCCGGACACACTATTTCGCGGGTCTGCCTGGCCTCAGATGATCAACGCGCCGAAGTCCTATGTCAGCTTTCCAGAGAGGTCACCCGCCGGTCTACATCCTAAGCGTGAAGGGTTGTTCGGCCGCTCACCCTAAGCACCCCAAGGCACGTTGTGCACATGGTCGATGGTCCAAGCCCATCTTTTCCAGGATGGCTTGCCCCTTCCGTACCGCATCTCTGAACTGTGACATCTGGAAAGACTTCAGTAAGAAGCTGACGACGCCGAGGGCCCCATAAACCATTATCCCGCATGGCGGTTAGTGCGTATATGCCAGTGGCATTCTCGGATCAAATATCCAGAAGTCAGTTCCTAATGGGTAAAGTGGAACACAACACCCGGCTCTCCAGCCGAGGCTTCCACCTACGTGCCTTTAGTCGTGTTATTTCGTTTTATCGCTGCAAAGGCCAGGGTCCAGGCTCACCTCTTCTGGAGGGTATCTACCTGCCCTGTCGTTCTGCCAACAGTGAATCTCTCGCGGGGGCTCTCGGGACCCAGACCCATCTCATCCAGAATGGTATGCGCCTACCCAGCCGTCCTGACTTGAATACAAAGGATACAGTATCGGTCTACATCTTCATCGGCATCTCGTCCCAGTCCATCTCGCTTCATGTCGCAGGCCACCAAAGTCTGAGTCCACCTTGGTATCATATGTAGTATAACAGTATAAGTATACCCGTGATCATCGCCCAGAGGGATCACGGTCCAGTAGTATAGCATGGCACGCAGACAGCGGTGTAGGGCAAACTGATGGAACTCAAGCATCACTAACTAGGCATGCTAGGATAACAGGTAAGGCATCAATGAGAGGCGACAAAAACAGGCTATGCATCAGGATAGGATCTACCGAACAACAACAACGGAACCAATACCTTATGCATGAATGTAGAGAGAAAGAATAGGCGATATCGGAATGATCAAGGGGGGTTTGCTTGCCTGGTTGCTCTGCTATAGCAATCTGATCGTCAGGGCGTAGTCGTACCCAGGTTCTACGACAGTCTCAGGGTCTACCGGAAAAGAAGCAACAGAGGGGAAAACAAATAAACAACAGTGCCAATAAATGCAACATAGGTGCATGGCATGGAAAAATACGTTGATGATATGCCTTAATGCATTACTAAGCATTTTAATTCAAGAGGGAAAATATTTGGGAATATTTTCCCAGCTCCAAGTACTATTCATTAGATTGATCTGACAGCAAAATGTCATGGTTCATTATGTTAGAGGGGTTGGTCATGCATGAGGATGACATATTCGGATTCGTTATATTTTTCTGATCATTTTTCATATATAAATTATTTTCATCCGGTTTACGGTTTATTTTATATGAATTTTCAAAGTTTTATTGATTTTCTGGAATTTCTGGAATTAATATTATTTCGAAATAATAAATGGAAATTGCTATGGGTACACAGAAGTGTACCCAGCAATATGTACAATTGGCTGATAGTGGGGTCCAGTTAACTGCCCAGTCAGTAGTCAAATGGGACCATTGACTGTTCTACTTGGTCTAGTGGGACCCAGCTGTCATTGACTGCGGTTTGAATTAGTGATTTTATTTAGATTGATTAATAAAATGGGACCCACTGTCAGTGACTGATTAGGTCTGGGATTAGGGTTAACTAGTCATTAGCACCTAAACTAATCAGGCCAGGGCCACACGTCATTGGGACGGGGCGGTTTAAACCAGCGGCAGCGCGCACGCTGCAGCATGACCGGTGCACGGCCCGCACACGGCGACACATGTGCAAGGCATGGCCGCCGCCTGTGGAGCTCGCGAGCAAAGCACGGGGGCACGCTGAGCTCAGCTCGGGTCGAGCTAGCGTCCATGGCGGATGGTGGCTTCGGCCACAGGTGGAGGGCACGCATGGAGGGACGGATCCAGCGGGGAAATAGGGCAAAAGGTGCAGCGGCTCACCCCGGTGTCAACACGGTGGTCGGGGCGGTCGGAGAAGCACCGGAGCGTTAGCAATCGATGCGGCAATGGTCTGTCCGTGGTGAGCAATATGGGGCCGTGGCGTCATCTTGGGGCTTCCCGGCGAGGTTGCTTCGGTGGCTAGGACAGGCGCGACGCGGCGGAGCTGCTGGACACGTCGGAGTGGTGAGCCGCTGCAGTTGGCCACGTAGGCGTCACAGCAGGGGCGACGGTGGATCGGGGAAGTCACGGGCAAACTCCCACGGCCGCTGTGGATGGCACCGAAGGAGGGGAAAAGGAGGGGGCTAGGGTTCCCTCTGGGCGCTTCTATAGGGCCAGCGCCGCCCTGTAGCTTCGCGCCGTCGAGCATCGGCGCCATGGCGGCCGGGATGCGCGACACGCACTGGAGAGTTGCCGAGAGGTGAGAGACGACCGGCCTAATGGGCAGGGCTAGCTACTGTACCGGTTGGGCCAAAGTATATAGTGCCACTTGTTCTTTTTCTTTTATCTTTTTTGTTCTCATATCTTTGTTTCTGCTTTGCAATTAACTAGGGCACAAAATGATTTTTGTTGAATATGAAACTTTGCAAATAAATCACACACAATATTTTGAAGCTGCTCACAAATTTTCAGGGCATTTGGAAATGTTTAAAATTTTATTTAGAATTTAAAGGGCTTTATTCATTTCTTTTGGTCCAGAAAACTATTGCTAGGGACATTTTGGGAAGTTAGGTGATGTTGCTTTCCTTAAGATAATTACTTAGGGATTATTTGTAATATTACCAACATTTTTGTTTGACAGTTGGAATAAATAATTTTTTGAACTTGCATTATGAATTTAAATTTGAAGCTGATTTGAATCAAAGTGGCATTTAGCAAAATAAACATGATGACTTGGCATTGATTAGTAGAGCAATAGTGGCATCATTACATGGGGGTGTTACAGGCTTAGAGACTACCTAATGGCTGCCGACATGGCCAGAGGAGATATGGGCAACGCTCTTGGCCACATGCCCCTTTGCCTGACCGGGTCAACCCAGATATGGCTAAATGGGCTTCCCCCAAACACAATCCATGACTAGATGGACTTCGTGGAAAACTTCATCAACAATTTCAAGGGTACGTATCAGTGCCTGGTTAGCACATACCACCTCCATAATTGCATACAGGAGGACAAGGAGACGGTGCGCCAGTACATTGCCCGGTGGCTGAAGAAGTGGAACTCGCTCACCAGCATGTTTGACGAGCAAGCCATCCTGTCATTCATCAACAGGGTCCAGGAGCCAAACCTTTGCCACAAGCTCGTAAGAAAGCAAGCAGCCAGAGAGATAAGCACCATGTCACGTCTTATGCAGTTAGCCAATTATTATGTAACAGGCGAAGAGAGCATGCGTGCAGGCCGTCGTCAGATTCCAGCACTAGATGCACAAGAGTCATCAGATGCTGAGGCCGAACGCAGCCACAATTGCAACCGCAGCCGTGACCGCAAGGAGCTGGAGCCAGACTCAGATCTTGTGGCTGCGACTGATGAAACCAGCCCGGCAAGGATGGAAGTGGTAAGAAGCAGTAGGGGAAGGGGGACCCAAAGACCAAGCGTTCGGGCCAAACTTACGAGGACATCATGAACGGACCCTGCCGCTATCACAGCCACGGTAAGTACAAGGGCACACGCTCAACCAGGGAGTGCACCCTGAAACACCGGTTCGCTAAGGATAAAGCTGCCAAGCGGGACGCGGACGCCAACGGCAATGATAATGAGAACCCGCCACCCCCGGCTGAGGGAACCGGGAACGCTGGTCGAGGTGCTGGTGGAACTGGTGGGGCCCCAAAAGCATTCCCCAGTAGATTCGGAGGGTCAATGTCATATTCAGGGGGATCAAGTCCAAGCGAGCCCAAAAGCAAGCCATCAGAGAAGTCTACAATCTAGTTCTAGGGGTACCACAGTACCTGGATTGGTTTGACTCCACAATTTCTTTTGATCAGTCCATGTGACACCCTGGTTTTTGACACTTTTTCTTTCCAAAACATTACTTGGATTTATTTGCAATTTGGAATTTTACTTTCATTCGAATGGTTCTATGGACTTGAACATGGGAATTAAAATTTTCTTTCTGTCCCAAGTGATTTCAAATTTCCAAAATCTCACCAAAGCCATGCCATTTCTATCCAAGGCCATCCATCATTTTTATTTCATTTAAATATTCCTTTTTCATTTAAAGGAATAATCCTTTTTGCTCTAGGTTGTGAAGCAACCTATATTTTTTATTCCAAAAGTTCCCAGAAAATTTCCATAAATCCTTTGACTCATCTAAACCCTGATTATGCAAAAATATTCAAGATTCAATGATTAAAACCAAGCGGAGTATCCAATTTTGGTTTCTGGTCAGAGATGTGCTTTTGAAGGAAGTGCATTCCAGAGTGGTCTAAATAATTTGCAATTTAACCACTAAGTGCACCTTCTTATATTATATGCACCTGACAAAATTCAGCTCCAAATATGAACCCATTTTACTTCAATAATTCTCCAAATCTTTTGTCCAAGAATGAGCATTGTGAAGGAAATATATTCAAACAATGCTCAAATAATTTGACATTTAACTAGTACATTCACCCTCCTAGATCATCTCCACATGCCAAGTTTCACTTCAATCCACCAAGCCATTTTATCCCAACAATTCAAACTAGTTTCTGGCTAGCACAAAGCTTTGTGAAGGAAGTACCTTCAATATTTTCTCAAATGACCTGAAAATTTACCAGGATATTCACCTTGGTATATCATTGCTAGCCAGTTATCCATGAAAACTCACCAAAGTTTCTGTCTAGAATCATTTGCAGGACAAAATCTTTAACTCCAAGCTCTCTAATTGATTCCAGCCGTTCATGTTAACTCATTGAGCACTGAGTCACATAACGGACAAGGTTTGACAGTCAGACTCGTGTCAGAACACAAGTTGACATGGTGACCACACATCGGGCACACGAAAATGGTGCTCTACGCGACGGGTCTCATCAGACATCGAGCTTTGGCCAGCCAGAGCTTGTCTGAACATACCGACTAGCTCCGCACCATCCACGTACGCCATCGGGTCACCTATTCTCCTTTGGCTGCTTCCTCGCCATGCCACGAGGAGCTCCGCCGGCCTGCAACTATTCCCGAACAGCGCCGCCGTATGGAGCCAAGCCGAGCTCTCCCGAGATCACCAGTGCAGCTCCACTGCTTCCTTGTGATGTTCCCCGATGGCCACAAACCTCAAACCCATCGAATCCGAGCACTGGAGCTTTGGCCAGCACATCACCGCGGCTATCCTCATCCCTTCCCAGCGTCTTGCTATAAATAGCCGTTCCCCGAGCCTTGCGAGCTCACCACTCTCCTCTCTGTTGGAAATATGCCCTAGAGGCAATAATAAATTGGTTATTATTATATTTCCTTGTTCATGATAATCGTTTATTATCCATGCTATAATTGTATTGATTGGAAACTCAAATACATGTGTGGGTACATAGACAACACTGTGTCCCTAGTAAGCCTCTAGTTAACTAGCTTGTTGATCAAAGATGGTTAAGGTTTCCTAGCCATTGACATGAGATGTCATTTGATAACGGGATCACATCATTAGGAGAATGATGTGATGGACAAGACCCAAACTGTAAACGTAGCATTTGATCGTGTCAGTTTATTGCTATTGTTTTCTGCATGTCAAGTATCTGTTCCTTTGACCATGAGATCATGCAACTCACTGACACAAGAGGAATACCTTGTGTGTATCAAACGTCGCAACGTAACTGGGTGACTATAAAGGTGCTCTACAGGTATCTCCGAGGGTGTCTGTTGGGTTGGCATGGATCAAGACTGGGATTTGTTACTCCGTATGACGGAGAGGTATCTCAGGGCCCACTCGGTAATACAACATCACAATGAGCCTTGCAAGCAATGTGACTAAAGTGTTAGCCACGAGATCTTGTATTACGGAACGAGTAAAGAGACTTGCCGGTAACGAGATTGAACTAGGTATAGTGATACCGACGATCGAATCTCGGGCAAGTAACATACCGAAGAACAAAGGGAACAGCATACGGGATTAACTGAATCCTTGACATAGAGGTTCGACCGATAAAGATCTTCGTAGAATATGTAGGAGCCAATATGGGCATCCAGGTCCCGCTATTGGTTATTGATCGTAGAGGTGTCTCGGTCATGTCTACATAGTTCTCGAACCCGCAGGGTCTACACACTTAACGTTTGGTGACGATTAGTATAGTTGAGTTATTATGTTGGTGACCGAAGGTTGTTCGGAGTCCCGGATAAGATCCCGGACATGACGAGGATCTCCGGAAGAGTCCGGAGGTAAAGATTGATATATGTGATAATAGTGTTTTGATCTCTGGAAGGGTTCCGAAGTTCACCGGAAGGGGTTCCGGATGTTTACCGAAGTGTTCGGGTGCAGCAACACTTTATATGAGCCAAAGGGATAAAGCCCACAAGGTATTGGAAAGTGCAAAAGTAGTTTTGCTGCCGCGTAAGCGGTACTACCGCTTGGTGAAGCGGTACTACCGCCGGAGCGGTACTACCGCTTGTGTGAAGCGGTACTACCGCCCGAGCGGTACTACCGCTTGTGTGAAGCGGTACTACCGCCCAAGCGGTACTACCGCTTGTGTGAAGCGGTACTACCGCTTGTGCGCGGCTGTGCACGATTCGGCAGGGTCCGAATTGGACTCTTTTCCTGCGGGCCAAACCGACCTTGTGCGGGCAAAACCGACCCGGAGGAGGCTTTTACTCCAAGTTTAGACCCCAAGGCTCAACATATAAATAGAGGGGCAGGGCTAGCACACGGGACACATCAGGATTTCCCAAGCCGTGTGCCGGCAACCCTAGCCCTCTAGTTCCTCCGTCATAATCTCCGTAGTGCTTGGCGAAGCCCTGCAGAGATTGTTCCTCACCACCATCACCACGCCGTCGTGCTGCTGGAACTCAACCACTACTTCACCATCGCTCCCTGGATCGAGGAGGTGAAGGCGTCATCAAGCCGTACGTGTGTTGAACGCGGAGGTGCCGTCCGTTCGGCACTAGATCGGAAGGATCGTGATTGGATCGCGGGACGCTCGGCGATTTGGATCGCGAAGACGTTCGACTACATCAACCGCGTTTATTAACGCTTCCGCTTAGCGATCTACAAGGGTATGTAGATTCACTCTCCCTCTCGTAGATGCTCATCACCATGGATAGATCTTATGTGTGCGTAGGAAAATTTTTGTTTCCCATGCAACGTTCCCTAACAGTGGTATCAGAGCTAGGTCTATGCGTAGATGAGATCTCGAGTAGAACACAAACGAGTTGTGGGCGTGGGTGTATACATATTGCTTGCCGTTACTAGTTGATACTTGATTCCGCGGTATTGTGAGATGAAGCGGCCCGGACCGACATTACGCGTACGCTTACGCGAGACTGGTTTCACCGCTGCGTGCACTTGTTGCATAAAGGTGACTGGCGGGTGTCTGTCTCTCTCACTTTAGTTGAATCGGTTCAATGAAGAGGGTTCTTTTAGAAGATCAAAAAGCAATCACTACACCACGTTGTGGTTTTGCGTAGGTAAGAACGGTTCTTGCAAACCCGTAGCAGCCACGTAAAATTTGCAACAACAATTAGAGGACGTCTAACTTGTTTTTGCAGGGTATGTTGTGATGTGATATGGCCAATTACATGATGAGATATATGTGATGTATGAGATGATCATGTATTGTATAGAATATCACGACTTGCATGTTGATGAGTACGGCAACTGGCAGGAGCCATAGAGTTGTCTTTAATTATTGTATGACCTGCGTGTCAATCATTAAGCGCTATGTAATGCTTTACTTTATCGCTAAACGTTAGCTATAGTCGTGGAAGCAACAGTCGGCGCGACAACCTTATGGCGACACGTTGATGGAGATCAAGATGATGGAGATCATGGTGTCATGCCGGTGACGATGGAGATCATGCCGGTGCTTTGGAGATGGAGATCAAAAGCACAAGTTCATGGCCATATCATGTCACTTATGATTTGCATGTGATGTTAATCCTTTTATGCATCTTATTTTGCTTAGGACGACGGTAGCATTATAAGGTGATCCCTCACTTAAATTTCAAGATAAATTGTGTTCTCCCCAAGTGTGCACCGTTGCGAAAGTTCGTCGTTTCGAGACACGCCGTGATGATCGGGTGTGATAGACTCTACGTTCGCATACAACGGGTGTAAGCCTTGTTACACGTGCGGAACACTCGGGTTAAACTTGACGAGCCCAGCATGTACAGACATGGCCTCGGAACACAAGAGACCGAAAGGTCGAACATGAGTCATATAGTAGATATGATCAACATGAAGATGTTCACCATTGAAACCACCTCAACTCACGTGATGATCGGACTTGAGTTGGTGGATTTGGATCATGTTACACTCGAATGATCGGAGGGATGTCAATTTGAGTGGGAGTTTTTTAAAATATGATTAACTAAACTCATTATCTAAGAACAATAGTCTAAGTTGTCTTAGCTATATTTATGTTGTAGATCATGGCTCGCGCAGTAGCACCCCTGAATTTTAATGCGTTCCTAGAGAAAGCTAAGTTGAAAGATGATGGAAGTAACTTTGTGGACTGGGCCCGTAATCTAAGGATTATCCTTACGGCTTCCCAGAAGGCTTATGTCCTTGATGCACCGCTTGGTGATCCACCCGCTCCAGTTGAGTCTCTAGACGTTGTGAACGCCTGGCAGGCTCGTTCTGATGATTACTCAATAGTTCAATGTGCAATGTTGTATGGCTTAGAACCGGGACTTCAAAGACGTTTTGAACGTCATGGAGCATATGAGATGTTCCAGGAGTTGAAGTTTATCTTTCAGAAGAATGCCCGGATCGAGAGATATGAGATCTCCGATAAGTTCTATGCTTGCAAAATGGAGGAGAACGGGTCTATCAGTGAACACGTGCTCAGAATGTCTGGGTACTCCACCCGTCTGGCTGAGTTAGGGATGCCCCTTCCGCCAGAGGCTATCACTGACAGAGTTCTTCAATCATTGCCACCTAGCTACAAGAGCTTCGTGTTGAACTATAACATGCACGGGATGAACAAGTCAGTCGCCGAGCTGTTTGCGATGCTGAAAGCCGCTGAGTCTGAAATTCAGAAGGAGCATCAAGTGTTGATGGTCAATAAAACCACTAGTTTCAAGAAAAATGGCAAGGGTAAGAAGGGTAACTCCAAGAAGAGTGGCAAAGCAGTTGCTCCTCTCATGAAGAAACCCAAGGCTGGACCCAAACCAGAAACTGTGTGTTTTCATTGCAAGGGAACTGGACACTGGAAGCGGAATTGCCCCAAGTATTTGGCTGACAAGAAGGCGGCCAACAACAAACAAGGTATATATGATATACATGTTATTGATGTGTACCTTACCAACTCTCGTTGTAGTGCCTGGGTATTTGATACCGGTGCGGTTGCTCATATTTGCAACTCAAAACAGGAACTGCGGAATAGACGGAGGCTGGCAAAGGACGAAGTGACGATGCGCGTGGGAAATGGTTCCAAGGTTGATGTGATCGCCGTCGGCACGCTCGCTCTTCGATTACCGTCGGGATTAGTGATGAACCTAAATAAGTGTTATTTGGTGCCTGCGTTAAGCATGAACATTATATCTGGATCTTGTTTATTGCGAGACGGTTACTCATTTAAATCAGAGAATAATGGTTGTTCTATTTATATGAGTAATATCTTTTATGGTCATGCACCCGATGTGAGGGGTTTATTCTTATTGAATCTCGATAGTAATGATACACATGTTCATAACATTGATGCCAAAAGATGTAGAATTGATAATGATAATACCACTTTCTTGTGGCACTGCCGTTTAGGTCATATTGGCGTAAAACGCATGAAGAAGCTCCATGATGATGGACTTTTGGAGTCACTTGATTTTGAATCACTTGACACATGTGAGCCATGCCTCATGGGCAAGATGACTAAAACGCCGTTCTCTAGAATAATGGAACGGGCAAGTGACTTATTGGAAATCATACATACTGATGTGTGCGGTCCGATGAGTATTGAGGCGCGCGGTGGTTATCGTTACTTTCTCACCTTCACTGATGACTTAAGTAGATATGGGTATATTTACTTAATGAAACACAAGTCTGAAACATTTGAAAAGTTCAAACAATTTCAGAGTGAAGTTGAGAATCATCGTAACAAGAAGATTAAATTCCTACGATCTGATCGAGGGGGAGAATATCTGAGTTATGAGTTTGGCAGTCACTTAAGACAGTGTGGAATTGTTTCACAATTGACACCGCCTGGAACACCACAGCGTAATGGTGTGTCCGAACGTCGTAATCGAACTTTATTGGATATGGTGCGATCTATGATGTCTCTTGCCGATTTGCCACTATCGTTTTGGGGTTATGCATTAGAGACAGCTGCATTCACTTTAAATAGGGCACCATCGAAATCCGTTGAGACGACGCCATATGAACTTTGGTTTGGCAAGAAGCCAAAGCTGTCGTTTCTTAAAGTTTGGGGATGCGATGCTTATGTCAAAAAGCTTCAGCCTGAAAAGCTGGAACCCAAAGCGGAGAAATGCGTCTTCATAGGATACCCAAAAGAGACAGTTGGGTATACTTTCTATCTCAGATCCGAAGGCAAAGTGTTTGTCGCTAAAAACGGAACATTTCTTGAGAAAGAGTTTCTCTCGAAAGAATTGAGTGGGAGGAAGATAGAACTTGATGAGGTTGTTGAACCTTTACTTCAACCTGAGAGTAGCGCAGCGCAGAAAGTTGTTTCTGTGGAGCCTACATTAGCTGAAGAGGAAGTTAATGATGATGATCATGAAGCTTTGGATCAAGTTGCTATCGAACCTCGTAGGTCGACAAGGACGCGTACTGCTCCCGAGTGGTACGGCAACCCTGTCTTAGAGGTCATGTTGTTAGACAACGATGAACCTACGAGCTATGGAGAAGCGATGGTGGGCCCGGATTCCGAGAAATGGTTAGAGGCCATGAAATCCGAGATGGGATCCATGTATGAAAACAAAGTATGGACTTTGGAAGTATTACCTGAAGGGCGTAAGGCCATTCAGAACAAATGGATCTTTAAGAGGAAGACGGACGCGGACGGTAATGTCACCGTCTATAAAGCTCGACTTGTGGCAAAAGATTTTTCACAAGTTCAAGGAGTTGACTACGATGAGACCTTCTCACCCGTAGCGATGCTTAAGTCCGTCAGAATCATGTTAGCAATAGCTGCCTTTTTCGATTATGAAATTTGGCAGATGGATGTCAAAACAGCGTTCCTTAACGGTTACCTTAAGGAAGAGTTGTATATGATACAACCAGAAGGTTTTGTCGATCCAGAGAATGCTGACAAAGTTTGCAAACTCCAGCGATCCATTTATGGACTGGTGCAAGCATCTCGGAGTTGGAATCTTCGTTTTGATGAGGTGATCAAAGCGTTCGAGTTTATACAAGTTTACGGAGAAGCTTGTATTTACAAGAAAGTGAGTGGGAGCTCTATAGCGTTTCTAATATTATATGTGGATGACATATTGCTGATTGGAAACAATATAGAAATGCTGGAAAGCGTAAAGGAATATTTGAACAAGAGTTTTTCAATGAAGGACCTAGGAGAAGTTGCTTTCATATTAGGCATCAAGATCTATAGAGATAGATCAAGACGCTTAATAGGACTTTCACAAAGCACATACCTTGATAAGATTTTGAAGAAGTTCAAAATGGATCAGTCCAAGAAGGGGTTCTTGCCTGTTTTGCAAGGTGTGAAGTTGAGTAAGACTCAATGCCCAGTGACTGCAGGAGATAGAGAAAAGATGAGTGTCATCCCCTATGCTTCAGCCATAGGCTCTATCATGTATGCAATGCTGTGCACAAGACCCGATGTCAGCCTTGCCATAAGTATGGTCGGAAGGTTTCAAAGTGATCCAGGAATGGAACACTGGACGGCGGTCAAGAATATCCTGAAGTACCTGAAAAGGACTAAGGACATGTTTCTCGTTTATGGAGGTGATCAAGAGCTCGTCGTAAAGGGTTACGTCGATGCAAGCTTTGACACTGATCCGGATGACTCTAAGTCGCAAACCGGATACGTATTTATTCTTAATGGGGGTGCGGTTAGCTGGTGCAGTTCCAAGCAAAGCGTGGTAGCTGATTCTACATGCGAAGCGGAGTACATCGCTGCCTCGGAGGCGGCGAAGGTAAAGCGACGTTTCAATTCCATCCGCGATTACATCAAAGAGGACGACATAAATATTTGCAAAGTACACACGGATCTAAAAGTTGTAGATCCGATGACTAAACCTCTTCCAAGGGCTAAACATGAACAACACCAGAACTGCATGGGTGTTCGATTCATTACAATGTAAATCACATAGTGATGTGAACTAGATTATTGACTCTAGTGCAAGTGGGAGACTGTTGGAAATATGCCCTAGAGGCAATAATAAATTGGTTATTATTATATTTCCTTGTTCATGATAATCGTTTATTATCCATGCTATAATTGTATTGATTGGAAACTCAAATACATGTGTGGGTACATAGACAACACTGTGTCCCTAGTAAGCCTCTAGTTAACTAGCTTGTTGATCAAAGATGGTTAAGGTTTCCTAGCCATTGACATGAGATGTCATTTGATAACGGGATCACATCATTAGGAGAATGATGTGATGGACAAGACCCAAACTGTAAACGTAGCATTTGATCGTGTCAGTTTATTGCTATTGTTTTCTGCATGTCAAGTATCTGTTCCTTTGACCATGAGATCATGCAACTCACTGACACCAGAGGAATACCTTGTGTGTATCAAACGTCGCAACGTAACTGGGTGACTATAAAGGTGCTCTACAGGTATCTCCGAGGGTGTCTGTTGGGTTGGCATGGATCAAGACTGGGATTTGTTACTCCGTATGACGGAGAGGTATCTCAGGGCCCACTCGGTAATACAACATCACAATGAGCCTTGCAAGCAATGTGACTAAAGTGTTAGCCACGAGATCTTGTATTACGGAACGAGTAAAGAGACTTGCCGGTAACGAGATTGAACTAGGTATAGTGATACCGACGATCGAATCTCGGGCAAGTAACATACCGAAGAACAAAGGGAACAGCATACGGGATTAACTGAATCCTTGACATAGAGGTTCGACCGATAAAGATCTTCGTAGAATATGTAGGAGCCAATATGGGCATCCAGGTCCCGCTATTGGTTATTGATCGTAGAGGTGTCTCGGTCATGTCTACATAGTTCTCGAACCCGCAGGGTCTACACACTTAACGTTTGGTGACGATTAGTATAGTTGAGTTATTATGTTGGTGACCGAAGGTTGTTCGGAGTCCCGGATAAGATCCCGGACATGACGAGGATCTCCGGAAGAGTCCGGAGGTAAAGATTGATATATGTGATAATAGTGTTTTGATCTCTGGAAGGGTTCCGAAGTTCACCGGAAGGGGTTCCGGATGTTTACCGAAGTGTTCGGGTGCAGCAACACTTTATATGAGCCAAAGGGATAAAGCCCACAAGGTATTGGAAAGTGCAAAAGTAGTTTTGCTGCCGCGTAAGCGGTACTACCGCTTGGTGAAGCGGTACTACCGCCGGAGCGGTACTACCGCTTGTGTGAAGCGGTACTACCGCCCGAGCGGTACTACCGCTTGTGTGAAGCGGTACTACCGCCCAAGCGGTACTACCGCTTGTGTGAAGCGGTACTACCGCTTGTGCGCGGCTGTGCACGATTCGGCAGGGTCCGAATTGGACTCTTTTCCTGCGGGCCAAACCGACCTTGTGCGGGCAAAACCGACCCGGAGGAGGCTTTTACTCCAAGTTTAGACCCCAAGGCTCAACATATAAATAGAGGGGCAGGGCTAGCACACGGGACACATCAGGATTTCCCAAGCCGTGTGCCGGCAACCCTAGCCCTCTAGTTCCTCCGTCATAATCTCCGTAGTGCTTGGCGAAGCCCTGCAGAGATTGTTCCTCACCACCATCACCACGCCGTCGTGCTGCTGGAACTCAACCACTACTTCACCATCGCTCGCTGGATCGAGGAGGTGAAGGCGTCATCAAGCCGTACGTGTGTTGAACGCGGAGGTGCCGTCCGTTCGGCACTAGATCGGAAGGATCGTGATTGGATCGCGGGACGCTCGGCGATTTGGATCGCGAAGACGTTCGACTACATCAACCGCGTTTATTAACGCTTCCGCTTAGCGATCTACAAGGGTATGTAGATTCACTCTCCCTCTCGTAGATGCTCATCACCATGGATAGATCTTATGTGTGCGTAGGAAAATTTTTGTTTCCCATGCAACGTTCCCTAACACTCTCCTCACTCCCAAAGCTCTTCTGACCAAGCTAATAGAGCCCTTGAGCTCATCTTCTCTGCCTTCATTGAGAAGGCCGCTGCCTCGGCCCTCAACCGTGGTGACCCCTCTGAGCCTCCTCCCACCGATTCAGCCGTCTAGGAAGACCCCCTCGTCGTCAGGAAGATCTCCCGAAACCAAGCTTTTCCTCGGGATTATCGTAGCATCGTCCTCATCACCACCATCTTCGGCTGCTGTGGGAGTTGAAGCCTAGCTCACTTCCGCCATCCTCGGCGATCGTGACATAGCTTGTCAAGGGCACGGCGTCATCCTGAGCATGCCGGTGAGCTCAGCGGCAGGAATGGTGGCCCTTGTCGCCGGCAATCGCCGTGGCCGAGCCATCTCCTCTGCCTAGCGAGACGAGGGAGAAGGATCTGACCGGTGGGACCCACGCCCATCTCAACCTCACCCGTCAGCCAGCGAAGGGACTGCCCGGACCAGCGCGTCAGCTTAAGTGGAAGCGTATTCCCTCAGAATACGCCTTCTCCTCAGGGAGGTGTCTTCTGAGACAAAAGCGCCATCCGTCCAGCAACAGCTCGGCCCAACTGCTCAGTGCGGCCCAGGTTCAACAGTGTATTTTTCTCTTTTTCCATAGGAATTTCATCAAGGACCCGGATGCAAATATTTTTTTTGTAGAAATGCCCCTAACAGTCAAACGTCAATAACTTTTCACTCGTAACTCCGAATCAGGTAATTTCAAAGCCCATGTTCATCTTTCTCTGAGCCCGTTCCAATGGTGTCACTTTCATGATGTTATCACATACTAAAAATGACACTTTTGCCCTTTTGTTATCTATAGCCCTTTTCTGGAGAAGTGCTATTCCAGCAAATCTTCCCGCGAGGCTATCGCACTTCCATCCGATGAATCTTTCAACCCCAAGGCAAGCCACCACCTCCATTTGCATGATGACAGTGCAATGCCATGGTTTTAAAATGCTATTTGGCTTAATTTGACAATATTTGGACATGGTTACTCATGATTATTTTGACATGAACTTTTGACATGCTACTGCCATGTTAGTATTTATGTTTGATGTGACCTGTAGCTTACATGTTTAAAATAGTCATGAATCAACATAAAATGTTGTTATGTTATTTAAAGTATAGAAATAACATAGTTATGATATTCTTCGGAATGGTGAGTTTATTATTGCTATGACTTTGATCATGTTTTTATAAGTAAAAATTGTAGGGATTGTTACCACCTTAGTAAACTTGATAATATAATTCCTTCATTGGTTGATCAAGTCATAGTGCCACTGAACTGAACTCACAAGTGTAACCACATTTTCCTTTATGGGAGGGCCCTAGCTTGCTCTATTTTTATGCCTTTTATTGATGTCACCAAAGATGGAAGGTTATACACTCATGCTACCCTGGCCCAATAAGCGGTGTTTAATCTTGGGAGCCTGGGCTGGTATATTTGCGCAGATACCCATTTGGGATAGTTGAGCCACGAGGTGGCAGTGTCACGGGGTGATACAGGGCCCAGTATCTCTCCCCTAGGACATGACCCGAGGGTATGTCGATGGTATGGTAAGGGTGTCATAAGGTAGGCAAGTTTTGTTGGACGTATGTCCATAGTGTGGGTAAAGTGCGCAAACTCTGCAGAGTGTAAGAACCTATTCGAATAGCTGCATCCATGATATTAAACACAGTTCATACTAAGTCACACTATTAGATCAACAGCTTTAATGATGGAAGAACTCATCGGTATAATTGTTGAATTACAGTTGGCAAGAAACTTGAAGTCATCATGGGGTGATCACGAGAGTAAGTTGATTGACCGCGAGGTCATGAGAAAGACAGCCCATGTGACCTTAAGCGATGGTTTTATATTACAACTAGTTTAACAATATCATGCTTATTATTTTCTTATACCCTTTTTTAATAATTGCTAAATGATTTAACTTGTCATTTCAATGATATTGTTTGTCTTGATGCTTTTGGTTGTTGTGAGCTTGCGAGTACATTCAAAGTACTCACCTGGCTTATCATGCCAGATGCAGGTGATGCCGTGATTTCGTACTTCGACGATTCCGAGTTTGCGAACTAGGAAGTGTCCCAACAGTGTCCCTTTGGAGTGGAGTCCAACATCGTCACGCTGTTCCGCTGCTACGTTTTGTTCTGCTATTAGTAATAGAGCCACGAGCATCCTCAAGTAACAATGTTGTTAGTGTAGACAGAGTGCCACCTTGCCTCACTAAATATTGTAATACCCGAACCCTTGTACCCTTAGTAATTGCAATAAAGAGTTGTTCTGTTCTATGCCAAGTTGAGTTGTGTTTCCAGAAGACATTGATCTCTAGGCTGGAACACAGGGCATCCGGTTCGCTGAGCTAGGGTGCGACAAAACTTGGTACCAGAGCCGAACTGACTATAGGACACCTTAGTTAGCTTGCGCATTAGACTATCGTTAAGTCTAGAGTCTAGCTTGTTTTCGATGTGTGTTTTAATTACTGCATTTGTTTTCCGCATAGCATGCATATAGACTTATTATTTTCGCACTAACCATTCAATTATGTGAGTGTAGATGGCATCTATTCCGATCCACTACAACCCTGCTCCTGCACCTTCCAATTTCACATATTTGCTCTTCGGTGTTTGGCATCATCTCTATCCCAGTGGAGAGATGCTAAGGTACCAAGTTTTCCATACACCACTTGCAAGATTGGTGCTTGAGTATCACGCCAATGTCTTCTTGACAGCCAACCTACACATCAGTAGGCACACATATAGTTTCCATGGTGGATATGCTTCTACCCCGGATCATGCCATCCAACTCGCTGCTCTGTCAGCCCTTACCGGTATTCGCCACCAAGAAAGGGAGATGAAAGAGAACCGTGCTTTCCACAACTACCCTACTTTAACACCCAACCCCAGACGAGTATGGTTCCCTCCCACTCACTCAGATGATAATGTGACTGTGCCATTCATGTCCCGCTACATGATTGCCGAGCATGTACTCATCAGTGAGCTAGTCAGAGATGGAACTCGTGCCAGAAGAGCACTTGGCATAGCCTTGACTCCACCAAACCCTCCATCAGTTCCTCCACCTTCCAGTACTCCGCCTCAGCATAACTAGATTGTAGTACCTAAGTTCTTGTGAAGGTTGCGTTGCACAAGTTGTAATTCTCTTGCATGTTGTAGATTGCTATGAGTAGCAATAAAATGTGATCTTGCCTGTATGTGATCTTTAATGCATTTTACGCGCTATTTCCCTTTGCTCGATTAAGCCGTTTCATTTGCCTCTTATTCGGTTCTTCGGTGTTACCTTATTTTCCCCTTATGGATGTTGCTCATTAACTTGATACCTGACCCAAAGAATCAATGAGGACTGCAAAGGTTTTGAAGCACAGTTAAACCATATGGAGTTTTCAGCCAACCACATTTTGTTGAGGAACACATGGTTCGAATAAAAATACTATCTTGGATTAATTGTTAGCATCAAGTCCACATCAGTTCTGCAACCCTTACAGTGGCAATGATCCAACCAGCGGGAAGACAGACTGTATTCAGCACCAATGATACATCATCAATTAAAGGTATGGCATACCCAGAGCTCGGGTCCCGTTATGGGTAATTTTTGGATATGCTTTCCAAGGAGCATCCCGAAATACTCCGGATGGAAGCGAGAATCTGCCAGTACCCAATAAAAAGGATATTTGGGTAAACTTTCATACAATGGATCGGCAGTCAGATAAAGCAGAAGCTTCCGGCGTAAGGCACCCAATCGTCCTCAGTACGCTACAATGGAAAGCTTCCAACGTAAGATATTCAATTTTCTTCAGCACGCCACCATGAAAATCACCAGCATTAGTCTACCCTACCTCAAGTTGGCCGCATCTAAGAGTATGCCTCAAAGAATAGTCCCACAACAGTTTGGTCAGAAGCACGGACTGTTCTTAAGAAAGGAGATACGCCTGCCCCAGAAGTCAATTATTCAGTACACCTATGTCCGCATATGTTGTTAGCATGCAGCCCAGTTCATGCGAGCCACTCGCACGTGGGTACGGCTATGTTCATGGATAAGCAGATCATATCCACAGAATTTAGGTAAGAACACAGCGATCCCTATGAGATATGCAAGAAGAAGAAAGTCAGATATACACCATAGCATGGTGCAAAGACTGACATGTCATGAAGGGATACCTCAAAAGAAGGAAGCTTTGGATCAACTATTTTCACAATAGTTATCAAGACGAAGCTTCTCCACACAGGACAAGGTGATATCATAAACACTTGCCATTCTCTTGCATATTTAGCCACAACAATGCGCTACTTACAAGTACATGTGAGCATGTCATATTCCTCATGATACGGGTCAAGGATATGATGTATGCCCGGAATGTTGCACAAGTAGCACCCGTGGTCACAAAAGGTAATGAAGCTATATGTGGCCAAGCTACCCAATCGAAGAAAATGACTTGAGCTAGTTAAGAACCTGAATTCAGAATCAGTTATCGTCTAGGAGAAGACTAACGTGATCAACGAGGCTATTAATAAGAAGCCAGGTACGGCGAACACAGTGATTGAAGTTACAAACCCCGCGCTTCAAGAAAAGTTCGCCAAGCTCAATTGGATATTCTGTGGCCTGGTGAGCCTGAATACCCTAGAGATTACACCCACTCTTGAGGAAGAAACCAAGATAGCACAAGAAAATGGTTTTGACATAAAGGGAATCAAGGAGTAAGTGCGGTAGGAAAAAGTTAAGCATTCCCACATTGATGATCAAGGTACGCTTTGGTTCAACAATCAGATATGCGTACCAAATCAAGCTGATTTAAGACAACAAATATTTTGAGAAGCACACGAGTTAGCATACTCCATTTATCATTGGTGACCCACAAGTATAGGGGATCAATCGTAGTCCTTTCGATAAGTAAGAGTGTCGAACCCAACGAGGAGCAGAAGGAAATGACAAGCGGTTTTTAGCAAGGTATTTTCTGCAAGTACTGAAATTATCGGTGACAAGTAGTTTGATAGCAAGATAATTTGTAACAAGTGACAAGTAGCAATACTAACTTAAAGTGCAGCAAGGTAGCCCAATCCTTTTTGTTGCAAAGGACAGGCCAGAACGATCTCTTATAATAACCTAAACGTTCTCGAGGACACATGGGAATTTCATCTAGTCACTTTCATCATGTTCGTTTGATTCGCGTTCGCTACTTTGATAATTTGATATGTGGGTGGACTGGTGCTTGGGTGCTGCACTTACTTGAACAAGCCTCCCACTTATGATTAACCCCTCTCGCAAGCATCCACAACTACGAAAGAAGAATTAAGATAAATCTAACCATAGCATTAAACATATGGATCCAAATCAGCCCCTTACGGAATAACGCATAAACTAGGGTTTAAGCTTCTCTCACTCTAGCAACCCATCATCTAATTACTACTCCACAATGCATTCCCTTAGGCCCAAAGATGGTGAAGTGCCATGTAGTCGACGTTCACATGACACCACTAAGAGAATCAATAACATACATATCATCAAAATATCGAACAAATACCAAATTCACATGATTACTTATGACAAGACTTCTCCCATGTCCTCAATAACAAAAGTAACTACTCACACATCATGTTCATGTTCAAGATCAGAGGGGTATTGAATAGCATAATGGATCTGAACATATAATCTTCCATAAAATAAACCAACTAGCATCAAGTACAAGATGTAATCAACACTACTAGTAACCCACAGGTACCTATCTGAGGTTCTAAGAAAAAAATTGAATACAAGAGATGAACTAGGGTTTGAGATGAGATGGTGCTGGTGAAGATGTTGATGAAGAGGATCGTTGCTGATGACGGTGGCTTCGATTTCCCCCTCCCGGAGGGAAGTATCCCCGGCGGAATCGCTCCGCCGGAGAGCAAAAGTGCTCCTGCTCAAGTTCTGCCTCGAGATGGTGGCGCTCCATCCCAAAAGTCTTCTCCTTATTTTTTCTCGGGCAAATGGGCTTATATACCAGAAAATGGGCACCGGAGGCTGGCCAGGGGCCCCACAAGCCACCAGAGCGCGCCTGGTGGGGGGGGGGTGGCGTGCCCTGGTGCCTCGTGGGCACCTGGGTGGCCCCCTCTGGTACTTCTTTTCTCTAGTATTTTTTATTTATTCCAAAAGAAATCTTCGTGAAATTTCAGCTCATTTGGAGATGTGCAGAATAGGTATCTCTGACATAGCTTTTTCAGGTCCAGAATTCCAGCTGTCGGCAATCTCCCTCCTTATGTAAATCTTGCATATTAAGAGAGAAAAGGCATTAGAATTGCTCCACAAAGTGTTATATTGATTAAAAACACTATAAATAACAGTAGGAAAACATGATGCAAAATGGACGTATCAACTCCCCCAAGCTTAGACCTCGCTTGTCCTCAAGCGAAAGGCGATATCGATAATCATGTCCACATGTTTAGAGAGAGAGGTGTCGATAAAAAAAAAATACGGACATAGTAGCATCATGATCATTATTATCATATAACTTCTCATGAGCAAGTAACATTCATCACAACAACAAAGTATAAGACGTAAACTTTCTTGAAAACTAACAAACTATGTTCTCAGTCAAAAATGCAATTGCAATTCATCATATTTTCAGGAAGGGTCTCATGTAGGAGCTTTTTAGCAAGTCCACATACTCAACCATCATTTAGTCTTTTATGATTGCTAACACTCACAACATATATATGGAGCAAAAAGTTTCAGCCAGACACATAGAAAGATAGGGGCTTATAATTTCGCCTCCCAACTTATTCACCTCAAGGGTAATGTCAACAATAATAACTCATGATCACTAATATCCAACTGGATATATGTGCCTAGATCTTTCCCCACCACATGAGAAAAGTAAAAAGGAATAGAGGAGAACACTATTGACTCTTGCATAAAAAGTAAATACATAAAAGTAAAAGATAGGCCCTTCGCAGAGGGAAGCAGAGGTTGTCATGCACTTTTTGTTATTGGATGCACAAGCTCTTAATGCAAAGGAACATCACTTTATATTGCCCCTTGTGATAGCAACCTTTATTATGCAGTCCATCGCTTCTATTTCTTTACCATCACAAGTTCGTATAAAGCTTATTTTCCCTTACAATAAAAGTTCATACATATTTAGAGGCAATTTTTATTGCTTTTTGCACCGATGACAACTTACTTGAATGATCTTATTCAACCCATAGGTAGATATAGTGGACTCTCATGACATTGTGGCACCCCGGCTCAGAGAACCGGTTTACCAGTGTTTCCAACCTAGAGATCATGTCTTCTGGAAACACACAACAACTTGGAACAGAACTGAACTGAACTTTATTGATAGATCTCGAGTACAAGCTCATAATTTACATGATAGCGAGGCCAGAAGCACTGTACGTGCTATGGCAATATCTACATTATTTATGGAACATAGCAGGACCTCGATACTACTGGGTGATTCTACGGCGTAGCGGAACATAGCGCGGCAAACTCCATCCACAGGGACACTGCTGTGGACACGGCCTAGTTAGCGTAGCACGAACCATCGGGACCTCCGTCCTCGGCTTCTCCTGCATCTGGCATGATACGCCAGGTGAGTACTTGGAATGTACTCGCAAGCTCATGGCAACCAAAACAATGCAGCAAACAATAGCAAGGCAATAACAGATAAGTGCTTAGATTGCTCACTTACTGGTACCCAGTACCAACTTACTCTCAGCTGGGTTGTCCCACAACCCTCGGAATTCTCACAGTCCACAGAGCACTTCCGAACATAAAACAAGTTCTTCCATCATTATTATCATTAGGGTTGACCATCCTAGAGAGGCCTAAACGGACTGTCCAATACCGTGGACGCGGCTATTCGAATAGGTTTTACACTCTGCAGAGGTTGCACACTTTACCCACACTATGGAGTACCTGGCCTCGTGATCCCATTCGGGTGGACCGGTGGTGCTCCAATGAAACATGCCTGACTCGTGACCCCTCTATCGTACCACCGACAATCATACCCTCCTAGGGTCATGTCCTGGGTGGCCCCTGTGTCACCCCGTGACACCTGCCACCGTCGTGGCCACTAACTGTCCCAAACGGGGACGCCGGCAAAATAACTCAACTGGGCAAAATAACTCAACTAGGCTCACAGGATTTTTGGTGGTACCGATAAAAGAGCGCAAAGCCAGACCAAGTCAAGGCCGTCCCATACCGGCAAATGTGGCTACACGGATAAGTTCGGGTAGGTGGCTCTTGATCAACCAACTAAGTTTAGTGTTGTCAAGCATTTAACCAGCATGAATATTTATCAGGAATAATTTAATATGGCAGTAGCTAGGCAATTAAATAATTCACTAGGAATTAGCACATATTAAAAATAATGCATGAAATTCAAGTAAATGACCAACACTATTGGAATGGTTCATGCAATGTATGACATGGCTTGCCTTGCTCTGTTGGGTTGTCCACAAACTCCTGGGCTTCAAATCCAAAAGAATCTCCTTCTGAAAATATTTTTAAAATGCAATTGAAAATGTCACATACTACTGTTTTGTTCACCAGAAATTCTGTGAACAAGAGAAAAATACCAAACTTTGCAGAAAAATAAAGGGGCTCAAGACACACCAGATGCAAAAAGAATCAATTGATTTGGACTTATGGTTTAAAATTTATTGATGGTCAAAGTTCTGGTCAAAATCTGGATTAAACAGAAAAATCAGAAAATCTCTCAGGGGGCCACGTCGAAGGCGTAATTTGCCCAGGCGTCTCCACTTACCCCTTTGACGTGTGGCTGACGAGCGGGCCCCGCGGTCAGGTTTAAAAGGGGGAGGGGAGTGAACAGAAGACCGCGGCACTCCGGCGACGGTCGCCGGCGATGCAGTCGACGGCGAGGTCGGGAAAGAGCAGGGATGGAACGAGCGCTTAGAGACGGACACGCACGTACCAGTGGCTTCACGAGAGGTGGCCGGACGGCGTCGTCCCCTTCTCCTCCGGCGGCGGCGGCGCTCGGGTGTCGTCGGAGACGGCGGTTCCGGCGAGGATTCGGTCGGGCAAGCGGTCGAGCAGAGACAGGGGAGCGAGCTGATCACGATGGTGAAGTCGGTGGAGGCTGGGAGAGAGTGAATCGGCGGGGAGGCAGAGCTCAGGTGGCGGCGGTGCTCTGGCGAGATGCGAGGCCAGAGGGCCTCTCGGCCTTGGCTCGGGCTCGGGGAGGTCGATTAGGAGGTGGAGGAGGTGGATGAGGAGCTCGGGAGAGGCCAGGGAGGCCTTTTATAGGCAGGAGGCGAGCTCGGGCGAGCTCTCTGGAAACGGCGGGAACCGGGACACGTCGCCGGCGCCAGGACGCCTCGCTGGCTGGCCGGGCATGGGCGATGGGACAGGAGAGAGCAGGAGGAGTTAAGGCGGCTAGTGGCGGGTAGTGGAGGAAGAAGACGCGCCGCACATCCACTGTGTCGGCACGGGCGGCACAGTGCCCGCCCGCGTGGCGGCCGGCAAGGGCGATTCCGGCGAGGGACAAGCTCCAGGACGGCCAGGTGGATGTAGGAGAAGACGCTGGCGAGCTAGAACAAGGGGGGATCGCTCGGGGCAGACGGACGCGACGCATCAGAGGCGGGCGAGTTGCAGAGCACGCGATTTGGCATGCCAGTCCCGTGCTCACCACGGGCATTGGTGTCTGCAAGCCACGCAAGCCTGGAGTTTCTTGTCTAGCAGCTTCTCCTTCGATCACTTAGCCTCTCTATGCCTCTGGTTCGACTAGGTTCACTCTGAACCGAAGTGTAGCTTCAACTACACTTTTTGACAGAGAACTTGAGAGGGATCTAGAGGAGAGGTGAGCTGGAGATGGAGTCAGTGGAGATGTCTGGGAGGATCTATGTTGGAAGGACTCCAATCTGGCCAAGTTTGAAAGGATTTCATTAAGAATTGAATATAGTTCATGGACAACTGCTATACTGAACCAGAAACCTAGATGAGCTTGTAGCACTCATCTGGTTGATCTTCTGGAGCTGAATTTTGGTGTGGCAGGGTTATTTGGTAAGGAGAAGATGTCATATAAATTTCAGCTCAATTGGATACATCTAGCTGGTACTTCCTTCACAGAGGTTCCAATTGGACAGAAACTTGGCAAAATATTGCTAGTGAAAATTTGTACTGGACCAGATGATATTTTTGGATATTGTGGAAAGATAGGTTCCCTAGAAGTTCAGGGAATTTTCTGGGAATTAACTGAGTAGGGAAAATATGAGCTCCTTCACAAATGACCAGTACTGTCCAGAGAGCAAATGGAGTTTTCTGGACAAAATTTTGTACTGGACCATGAGATGTTTTTGAAGATTGTGGGAGTAGATGGTGACAAGAAGGTCTAGGATTAATTTGGGATTTTTCTGATCACCAGAACTATAGGTTGCTTTGTAACCCATAGTGATGACAGATTTTCCAAAAGGAAGAAAATGGATATTTGGGAAAGATAAAGATTTGGAAATTGATCCAGAGGGTGAGTGACAAGATTATGGCAAGATGCTGAGGGCTTTGGATTAATCAGAGGAATTTATAAGTCCAAAGTCAACTGAAAAGATTCAAAATCCTACCAAATTGCAAATAAAGCCAGAAAGAATTCGAAAAGAAAAAGTTGCCAAAAACCAGGGTGTCACAAACCTACCCCCCTTAGAATGAATCTCGTCCTCGAGATTCGGTTGCTCAGGGAACAAGTGTGTATAGGCTGATCTCAGAAAATCCTCTCTTTCCCAGGTAGCCTCTTCCTCAGTATGATGATCCCATAACACCTTGTAGAACCTGATTGTCTTACTCCTGGTAGTTCTTTCCATCTCATCCAATATTCTGACAGGTCTTTCCTCGTATGTCAAATCCTTGGTCAGCTCGAGCTCACTCATATCTGCCTCTTTGATCGGAGGTGCAATGCACTTTCTCAACTGTGATATGTGGAAAACATCGTGAACGTCAGACAACTCTGGTGGTAACTCTAGCTGATATGCCACTCTGCCTCTTCTAGCCATGACTGGAAAGGGACCGATATATCGGTGCAAGCTTTCCTCGGGTGTGAAACCTTTTTATTCCTTTCACGGGGGTAACTCGGAGATAGGCATATTCTCCGGGCTCAAAAGTTACTTCCCGATGCTTCGGGTCATAGTAGCTCTTTTGTCGAGACTTGGCTGCTCGAAGACGCTCCTGGATATCCTTGACTTGCTTCTCAGCCTTGAGCATCAAATTTGTGGCAAAGATACGGCTGTCTCCTGTCTGGGACCAATTTAAAGGAGTGTGGCGTTTCCGTCCGTACAGGGCTTCAAATGGTGACATCTTGAGACTTGACTGATAGCTGTTGTTGTATGAGAATTCTGCATAGGGTAGACTGTCCTCCCATTTGGGTCCACAATTTAAAGGACCGAAGCATATCTTCCACTATCTGATTCACACGTTCGGTCTGTCCATCTGTTTGTGGGTGATATGCCGTACTATGCTTTAGCACAGTTCCCAGGGCTTGATGCAGTCGCAGCCAAAATGCTGAAGTGAACAGGGAGCCTCTATCTGACGTGATAGACTTGGGTACTCCATGAAGGCTGACTATCCGGGACATGTAGAGCTGTGCCAGCTGGTGAGCGTTGAAAGTGGTCTTTACCGGAAGAAAGTGAGCCACTTTTGTAAGTATGTCTACGATGACCCAGATAGCATCATGGCCTCTTGTTGACTTGGGTAGTCCAACAATGAAGTCCATGCATATGTCATCCCATTTCGACTGGGAACTGGTAACGGTTGCAGTAGCCCAGCGGGTTTCTGATGTTCAGCCTTGCCTCTATTGCAGACGTCACAACATGCAACATAGTATGCTATGTCTCTTCTCATTCCTGGCCACCAAAAGGTTTCTCGCAAGTCCTGGTACATTTTTGTTCCTCCCGGATGGATAGAATATGCAGATTCATGTGCCTCTCTGAGTATTTGCTGTCTCAGGCTGTCTTGATCAGGCACACATATTCGGTTTTCAAACCATACAGTGTCCTGGTCATCAATTCGGAAGGACTTGGCCTTTCGTAGCGGAATGCGCTCCTGGATTTCCTGTATGCCTTGATCTGATTTCTGAGCTGCCTTAATTTCTTCCATCAGTGTTGGAATGATTTCCATTGTGTCCGGGCTAGTTGGGACGCATAACACCATATTTAGCTTGGCGAACTCTTCTCGCAACTTCGGATGCATTCCCTCCATTATTGCATTTAGGGTACCTTGTTTTCTGCTAAGGGCATCGGCGACCACATTGGCTTTTCCCGGATGATAATTAATTCTCAGGTCATAATCCTTGACCAATTCAAGCCATCTTCTCTTCCTGAGATTGAGGTCAGGCTGGGTGAAAATATACTTGAGACTTTTATGGTCTGTGTATATTTCACATCGCTGTCCAATAAGATAATGCCTCCAAATTTTCAATGCATGAACCACGGCTGCCAATTCCAAATCATGAGTGGGATAGTTCTCTTCGTGAGGTCGTAGTTGTCTGGATGCATAGGCTACAACCTTTCCCTCTTGCATTAGGACGCAGCCGATTCCACGCCTGGAAGCATCACAATATATGTCGAAGCTCTTGTGAATGTCTGGAAGAACTAAGACAGGGGCGGTAGTTAGCCTCGTCTTTAGCTCCATAAAGCTGCTGTCACATTCTTCTGTCCAGGCAAATTTGTGGTTCTTTTTCAACAGTTCTGTCAATGGCTTGGCTATTTTTGAGAAGCCTTCGATGAAGCGACAGTAGTAGCCTGCCAATCCCAGAAAGCTACGGACTTCCGTTACTGTGGCTGGGGTCTTCCAGTTTAATACAGCAGTCACTTTATTGGGGTCGACAGCCACACCTTGTTCTGACAGAATATGCCCCAGAAATCCCACCTCTCTTAGCCAAAATTCGCATTTGCTGAATTTGGCATACAAGCGATGGGTCCTTAGCCTTTCTAGGACAGTACGGAGATGTTGCGTGTGCTCTTCTTCATCTTTGGAGTAGATGAGAATATCATCGATGAATACTACCACAAATTTGTCCAAGAAGTCCATAAAGACTTTATTCATCATACTCATGAAATATGCTGGAGCATTTGTCAGCCCGAATGACATGACTGTAAACTCATACAGACCATATCTGGTAGTAAAGGCTGTCTTGTGAATATCCTCTTTTCTGATTTTTTCGCTGATGATACCCGTTCGGAGGTCAATCTTGGAAAATACCTGGGCTCCGTTCAACTGGTCAAACAGATCATCAATGCGGGGGAGCGGATATTTATTTTTGATGGTGACCTCATTCAGTTGGCGATAGTCTACGCACATTCGTAGGCTGCCATCCTTCTTCTTGACAAACAGCACGGGTGATCCCCAAGGTGAAGTGCTTGGACGAATGTACCCTTTTTGCAATAATTTATCCAACTGTTTCTTCAATTCCACCAGCTCTGGGGAAGGCATGCGGTAGTACTTCTTGTATATTGGAGCAGTCCCGGGAACAACTTCAATAGCAAACTCTAGTTCCCGATCAGGTGGCATTCCCGGTATCTCTTCTGGGAATACGTCCGGAAATTCACTGACTACCGGAATCAGACTTATGTCTGTAATTGTTCCTTTGAATGCCATTCCCTTCTTTGAGATCACTCTGCTAGCAGTGAATTGCACTGTTTGGCCTGCCGGGTTAACCAATGTCACCTTCCTGGTGGCACAGTTGATACACACCTGGTGTGGTACCAACCAATCCATTCCCAGTATTATATCCAGTCCAGGGGATTCAATGGCAACAAGAGTGGCAGGAAACCTCACATCGTGTATAAAGATTTCCAGATTCTTGTATATCACATTTGTTCTGAGCATGGAGCCAGGGGATTGCACCACCATGATTTTGTCCAAAAGGGAAGGAGAAAATTTGTGCAAGGTGGCAAAGCTCCGCGAAATAAATGAATGAGAAGCCCCAGAGTCAAATAAAATTATTGCAGGTATGTTGTTAACAGAAAACATACCAAGGACCACATCTGGTGCTTCGCGGGCTTCCTCAGTGGAGATATGATGGACTTGGCCACAGTAGAAGTTCGTATTGGGGTGGCGTCCAACGCTGTTGACTTGTGGCTTGAAGTCGGATGGTGGCTTCCCATTTCTTGCGGGGCATTGCTTGGAATAGTGTCCGCTCTGGCCGCAAGTAAAGCATGTGTTGTTGCGGCGGCAGTCCTCCAGCACTGGCTGTTTGCCAAAGGTCTTGTCCTGGCTGACAGGATTGTTTTTGTTGTTGCCATTGTTCCAGGCAGGCTTGTGCTCAGATGAACTTGGCTGCCAGATACGTGGCTTCTACACAAACTGCTCACGGTTGTCCTTCTTGGGTTCAAACTTCCGCTTGTGATCATTATATCCTGACTTATGCTCTCGTTCAGCTATGAAGGCCTTGTTTACCAGAGCCTGGAAGTCAGGGAAGTCCAGCATACAAAGCTGACAACGAAGGGTATGATTCAGCCCTCCTAGGAATCGGTCAATCTTCCTTTCTTCGGTGGACACGTCATGGGTAGAGTACCGTGCCAGATTATTGAACTTGTTCAGATACTCACCCACTGACATGTTCCCTTGAGTAAGAGCAAGAAATTCCCTCTGCTTCACCTTCATTATGCCAGTAGGAATATGATACTTGCGGAATGCCTCTTTGAACTTTTCCCAAGAAATATCCTCTCCAGAAGGCCATAACATTTTTGTGTTGTCCCACCATATGGCTGCTGGTCCCTCCAGGTAGTGAGTGACGAAAGGAACCTTATCTGCCTCATCACAGCGGGCTATGTCCAGTTTCTTTTCCATAGTCCTTAGCCAGTCATCAGCTTCCATCGGATCCACAGCTTGACCAAAACTGGGTGGCTTGGTCCGCTGAAAATCAGACAGCTTAGAGTGTGTCCCATCGTGGTTGTTCTGACCCACCATAGTCTGCATACTTTTCAGAAATTCCATGAGATCTTGGTTTGTTTTCTCTTCGAACATTCTCATGATCTGATCAGTGGTAGGTGACTGTGGTGGTGGAGGTGGCAAATCTTCTGGTGGCTGTCCTGCCTGTCGGGTGGATCGACGAACGGGAGTTCCATCGCCGCCTTTATTACTACACCTCTTCATCGTAAATTCGTTCCCATCGCAAAATACCGAATCGATGAGCAACATCCATAAGGGAAAGCAGGGTAGTATGACACCAGAAAAGAAGCCAAATAAAAAGAGCGAATAAAGAAAGCAACATAATTATACAAGGCAAGCCAACATCATACATGACAAGCTAGTAGGGGGATGATCATGACTAGACTGCTCAGACGGCAGTTGACATATGCAGGGATGCTATGATGCATGCAGTGAGACTCAAGCCTCCGCTCTAGGGACGCCGGTGGCACAAACACTGGTAAACTGAAGATTCCTCGCCGTCTGACTCTATCTCGGAATCTGAGCTGATGATGTGAACCTCGGCATCCGTATCAAAGGAAACACGACGACGCTGATGGGAACGTTCTCCCTCAGAAGGAGAAGAAGCATGACGCCGCAACATCGGAGCAGCTGGAGTAGCTAGGAGTGAGGCCCACTCTGACGGGGTCTCACGTCGGCTACCAGATGAAAAGCCTGGCGGTCAGAACGAGCTAGAAGGAGTGTCGGAAGGTGGAACGGGTGGAGTGTACATGGGTGAAAACGGAGGTGGAGGAGGAGACTGTGCTGCCGCAACAGCCGCAAGTGAGTCGCGAGCAGAAGTCAGCTCCTCGGCTAAAGAAGTGATCATACGGTAACTGGCGTTCAGATAACGAGATAAAACACCAGTAGCACGATGACTCGCTGGGTCAACAGGTGCGAAAAGGACTCGCCCTGTCGTAGGCGACAGGGTGGGATAGTGAAAGAAACCTGGATGAGTCTGCATCTCGACCTCGTGGAAGCGCAAGTCAGTGAGAGCCTCCATCGCAGCAAACTGGATCGCCAACTCTGGAGTAGAAGCTGTTCCGTCCTTGGAAGAACGGGAGTAGCTTCCAATATCCGAAGTCGTAGTGACGAAGGCTTCCGCGTGGTACTCGAATACTGAACCAGCAAGCTTCTCTCGAAACACCTGGTACACTGGGTCTTCGCCGTTGGGATACAGCCGCAGCCAGACGCTACAAAGCAGTACTGGAAAAGTGAACGGTGCCGGCTCATGATTGTAGTGGTACGGAACTGGTGCCATCTACACTCATCAAACCAGCGGTTAGCACAATAAAAGCTATATGCATGCCATGCAATGCAGCAATCAGATGCAATAAGCAAGACACACCAAGACTCTAACTACTCGCGGTTCTAGCGCAGGGTTAACTAGGGTGTCCTACAGTCAGCGCGGCTCTGATACCAAGCGTTGTGGCACCCCGGCTCAGAGAACCGGTTTACCAGTGTTTCCAACCCAGAGATCATGTCTTCTGGAAACACACAACAACTTGGAACAGAACTGAACTGAACTTTATTGATAGATCTCGAGTACAAGCTCATAATTTACATGATAGCGAGGCCAGAAGAACTGTACGTGCTATGACAATATCTACATTATTTATGGAACATAGCAGGGCCTCGATACTACTGGGTTATTCTACGGCGTAGCGGAACATAGCGCGGGAAACTCCATCCACAGGGACACTGCTGTGGACATGGCCTAGTTAGCGTAGCACGAACCATCGGGACCTCCATCCTCGGCCTCTCCTGCATCTGGCATGATACGCCAGGTGAGTACTTGGAATGTACTCGTAAGCTCATGGCAACCAAAACAATGCAGCAAACAATAGCATGGCAATAACAGATAAGTGCTTAGATTGCTCACTTACTGTTACCCAATACCAACTTACTCTCATCTGGGTTATCCCACAACCCTCGGAATGCTCACAGTCCACAGAGCACTTTCGAACATAAGACAAGTTCTTCCATCATTATTATCATTAGGGTTGACCATCCTAGAGAGGCCTAAACGGACTGTCCAATACCGTGGACGCGGCTATTCGAATAGGTTTTACACTCTGCAGAGGTTGCGCACTTTACCCACACTATGGAGTACCTGGCCTCGTGATCCCATTCGGGTGGACCGGTGGTGCTCCAACGAAACCTGCCTGACTCGTGACCCCTCTATCGTACCACCGACAATCATACCCTCCCAAGGTCATGTCCTGGGTGGCCCCTGTGTCACCCCGTGACACCTGCCACCGTCGTGGCCACTAACTGTCCCAAACGGGGACGCCGGCACAATAACTCAACTGGGCTCATAGGATTATCGCCGTCTACCTGATCAGGGAAGCACGCACGCATAACCCTCCCTAGTTTGGTGGTACCGATAAAAGAGCACAATGCCAGACCAAGTCAAGGCCGTCCCATACCGGCAAATGTGGCTGCACGGATAAGTCCGGGTAGGTGGCTCTTGATCAACCAACTAAGTTTAGTGTTGTCAAGCATTTAACCAGCATGAATATTTATCAGGAATAATTTAATATGGCAGTAGCTAGGCAATTAAATAATTCACTAGGAATTAGCACATATTAAAAATAATGCATGAAATTCAAGTAAATAACCAACACTATTGGAATGCTTCATGCAATGGATGACATGGCTTGCCTTGCTCTGTTGGGTTGTCCACAAACTCCTGGGCTTCAATTCCAAAAGAATCTCCTTCTGAAAATATTTTTACAATGCAATTGAAAATGTCACATACTACTGTTTTGTTCACCAGAAATTATGTGAACAAGAGAAAAATACCAAACTTTGCAGAAAAGTAAAGGGGCTCAAGAAAAACCCGATGCAAAAAGAATCAATTGATTTGGACTTATGGTTGAAAAGTTATTGATGGTCAAAGTTCTGGTCAAAATCTGGATTAAACAGAAAAATCAGAAAATCTCTCAGGGGGCCACGTGGAAGGCGTAATTTGCCCGGGCGTCTCCACTTACCCCTTCGACGTGTGGCTGACGAGCGGGCCCCGCGGTCAGGTTTAAAAGGGGGAGGGGAGGGGACAGAAGACCGCGGCGCTCCGGCAACGGTCGCCGGCGATGCAGTCGACGGCGAGGTCGGGAAAGAGCAGGGATGGAACGAGCGCTTAGAGACGGACACGCACGTACCAGTGGCTTCACGAGAGGTGGCCGAACGGTGTCATCCCCTTCTCCTCCGGCGGCGGCGGCGCTCGTATGTTGTCGGAGACGGCGGTTCCGGCGAGGATTCGGTCGGGCAAGCGGTCGAGCAGAGTCAGGGGAGCGAGTTGATCTCGATGGTGAAGTTGGTGGAGGCTGGGAGAGAGTGAATCGGCGGGGAGGCAGAGCTCAGGTGGTGGCGGTGCTCCAGCGAGATGCGAGGCTAGAGGGCCTCTCGACCTTGGCTCGGGCTCGGGGAGGTCGATTAGGAGGTGGAGGAGGTGGATGAGGAGCTCGGGAGAGGCCAGGGAGGCCTTTTATAGGCAGGACGCGAGCTCGAGTGAGCTCTCTGGAAACGGCGGGAACCAGGACATGTCGCCGGCGCCAGGACGCCTCGCTGGCTGGCCGGGCATGGGTGATGGGATAGGAGAGACCAGGAGGAGTTAAGGCGGCCAGTGGCGGGTAGTGGAGGAAGAAGACGCGCCGCACATCCACTGTGTCGGCACGGGTGGCACAGTGCCCGCGCGCGTGGCGGCCGGCGAGGGCGATTCCGGCGAGGGCCAAGCTCCAGGACGGCCAGGTGGATGTAGGAGAAGACGCTGGCGAGCTAGGACAAGGGGGGATCGCTCGGGGCAGACGGACGTGACACATCAGAGGTGGGCGAGGTGCAGAGCACGCGATTTGGCATGCCAGTCCCGTGCTCACCATGGGCATTGGTGTCTGCAAGCCACGCAAGCCTGACGTTTCTTGTCTAGCAGCTTCTCCTTCGATCACTTAGCCTCTCTATGCCTCTGGTTCGACTAGGTTCACTCTGAACCGAAGTGTAGCTTCAGCTACAGTTTCTGACAGAGAACTTGAGGGAGATCTAGAGGAGAGGTGAGCTGGAGATGGAGCCAATGGAGATGTCTGGGAGGATCTATGTTGGAAGGACTCCAATCTGTCCAAGTTTGAAAGGATTTCATCAAGAATTGAATATAGTTCATGTACAACTGCTATACTAAACCAGAAACTTAGATGAGCTTGTAGCACTCATCTGGTTGATCTTCTGGAGCTGAATTTTGGTGTGGCAGGGTTATTTGGTAAGGAGAAGATGTCATAAAAATTTCAGCTCTAGGATACCTCTAGCTGGTACTTCCTTCACAGAGGTTCCAATTGGACAGAAACTTGGCAGAATATTGCTGGTGAAAATTTGTACTGGACCATATGATATTTTTGGATATTGTGGAATAGGTTCCCTAGAAGCTCAGGGAATTTTCTTGGAATTAACTGAGTTGGGAAAATATGAGCTCCTTCACAAATGACCAGTACTGTCCAGAGAGCAAATGGAGTTTTCTGGACAAAATTTTGTACTGGACCATGAGATGTTTTTGAAGATTGTGGGAGTTGATGATGACAAGAAGGTCTGGGATTAATTTGGGATTTTTTTGATCACCAGAACTATAGGTTGCTTTGTAACCCATAGTCATGACAGATTTTCCCAAAGGAAGAAAATGGATATTTGGGAAAGATAAAGAATTGGAAATTGATCCAGAGGGTGAGTGACAAGATTATGGCAAGATGCTGAGGGCTTTGGATTAATCAGAGGAATTTATAAGTCCAAAGTCAACTGAAAAGATTCAAAATCCATCCAAATTGCAAATAAAGCCAGAAAGAATTCGAAAAGAAAAAATTGCCAAAAACCAGGGTGTCACAGACATGAAACTGGGTTTAAGGGTTTTGGATGCACAAGTAGTATCTCTACTTGGTGCGGATTTTTGGCTAGCAAAGATATTGGGCAAGCACCACATGTTGGAGGATCTATGACAATATAACTTCTATGTGAATATAAGCAAACATAATTCATTTCGCTGTCTTCCTTGTCCAATATCAACAATTTGACATAAAATATTTAATGGGGGCTCACAATCATAAAAGATGTCCAAGATAGTGCATTTGCATGTGAATCTTCTCTTCCTTATTAATTTTTTCATGAATTGCATCATTGACCAATGCTATGCTTGTTAACATTCAATAAATTTTACCACTTACACTTTTCTTTATGTAATGTCATTACTTTCCATAAGATTAGCATATGATCTTTTTCATTATTTCCATTGCTAGGATTGAAACATAAAAGTAAAGAAGCAAAAACTCAAAATACTCTTTATTATATAACTCTCAACTCAAATTACATAGATAAATAGATCACGAAACTAGCACTCGAAAATAGATCATACTAAACTTTTATTCAACTAAATCATGAAATAACTAAGGATCGAACTAAAGATAGGTAAAGATAATAAAAGTGATGGTGATACGATACCGGGGCACCTCCCCCAAGCTTGGCACAAGCCAATGGGAGTGCCCATACCCGTGTACTCAAGTTTCTTTCTTCGGTGATGATGAAGTGGTGGGCTTGTCCCTCAGCGTTAGCAGATACTCCAATTTACGGTTGATGCTCCAAAGGGCGATGTTTTGCTCTTCCAACAAAATAACTTCATGAGTGAGAGATGTATTCTGAGCACAAATTGTTTCAAAGACGCTTAGGGCTTGAATTACAGATGGGGAGAGATGATCATAAAGAGCTTGAAGGATATCTCCCTTCTCTGCAATCTCCTCCATGGGAATGGCTTGACCTCCTTCCGGAGCCTGGGTTCCCGCAACTTCCTCGACCTTGTCCTCCTTGCCATTGTCTTCCTCTCCCGACGACCACTCGTAGTAAACCTCACTGTAGGGGTGTTTGCCCGGCAATGGTTGCACAATACGGTGCTTGGCACGGAGCTTTTGGGGAGCCATAGCAATCTAGATCTATCAGAGAAATAGCACGAAACAAGAACAGAGGATATTTCTGTGATACGGTGATCAAAATGTCCGGGAGTATATATAAAGAATTTTTATCTTGCAAAACAAGTATTCCAGAAGAAAATGGAGTCGGGAAGGCTCACGAGGGGACCACGAGCCACCAGGGTGAGCCTGGGGGGGGGGGGGGGTGGCGCGCCCTGGTACCTCGTGTGCACCTCGTGGGTCCCCTCGGCTGTTTCTTATTTTTGTATTTTTTTTAATATTCCAAAACTGACAGAAAGTATTTTTATGGAATTTTTGGAGTCGGTTTACTTACCGTATCACGTACCTCTTCCTTTTCAGGGTTCTGGAGTGTTCTGGAAGGTCTCTCTTATGTATTCCTCCGGTGTCATAGTTTGAATAATGTTAGTCTCAACATTAATAGGCGGACCTGAGATGTAATGCTTAATTCTTTGCCCATTGACCTCCTTCGGATTAGTGCCTTCGGCGTTATTTATCTTAATGGCTCCAGAGCGATAAACTTCATCAATGATATACGGTCCTTCCCATTTAGAGAGAAGTTTTCCTGCAAAAAATCTAAAACAAGAATTGTACAATAGAACATACTCACCCACTTTGAATTCCCGTTTTTGAATTCTTTTATCATGCCATCTTTTAACTTTTTCTTTAAACAATTTGGCATTTTCATAAGCTTGGGTTCTACATTCATCTAGCGAGCTAATATCAAATAACCTCTTTTCACTAGCAAGTTTAAAATCATAATTGAGTTCTTTAATTGCCCAATCCGCTTTATGTTCTAATTCAAGAGGTAAATGACATGCTTTTCCATAAACCATTTTATAATGAGACATACCCATAGGATTTTTATTAGCAGTTCTATAAGCCCATAATGCATCGTCAAGTTTCTTAGACCAATTCTTTCTAGATCTATTGACGGTTTTTTGTGAAATTAACTTTATTTCCTGACGTCTACTAATATTACCAATTCTTTGACATTCATCACAAGATAAGACAAACTTCCGAGCATCCTTGAAAAGAGTAGGCCAATAAAAACCAGATTATAGTACCTTATGTGCAGTTCTGTCTCCCGCATGGTGTCCTCCGTAAGCCTCGGCATGACACTTCCGTAGGATCTGTTCCTGTTCATGCTTAGGTATACAATGTCTAATAATACCATCCACACCTTCTTTATACAGATGTGGGTCATCCCAAAAGTAATGTCTTAAATCAAAGAAGAATTTTTTCTTTTGTTGGTATGTGAAACTAGGTAGTACAAATTTAGTGACAATATAATTAGCATAGTCTGCATACCAAGAGGTATTACGAGAAGCATTTATGACAGCTAATTTTTCATCAGGAAAGTCATCATTAATAGGAAGTGGGTCATCAAGAACATTTTCCATTCTAGACAAATTATCAGCTATGGGGTTCTCAGCTCCCTTCCTATCAATAATACGCAAGTCAAATTCTTGTAGCAGAAGAACCCATCTAATAAGCCTAGGTTTAGCATCTTTCTTTTCCATAAGATATTTAATAGCAGCATGATCGGTGTGAACAGTTACTTCAGAATCAACAATGTAAGATCTAAATTTATCACATGGAAACACAACTGCTAAAAATTCCTTCTCAGTAGTAGCATAATTTCTTTGAGCACTGTCTAGAGTTTTACTAGCATAATGGATAACATTCAATTCCTTATCAACTCTCTGTCCTAGAATAGCACCAACAACATAATCACTAGCATCACACATAATTTCAAAAGGCAAGTTCCAATCAGGTGGTTGAACAATAGGTGCAGATGTTAAGGCTTTCTTAAGTGTTTCAAAGGCTTCTACACAATCATCATCAAAAACAAATGGAACATCTTTTTGCAAGAGATTAGTAAGAGGCCTAGAAATTTTAGAGAAGTCTTTAATAAACCTCCTGTAGAAACCAGCATGACCAAGGAAACTTTTTATACCTCTAATATCTTTAGGGCATGGCATTTTCTCAATTGCATCAACTTTAGCCTGATCAACTTCAATACCTCTTTCAGAAATTTTATGCCCCAAGACAATACCTTCATTCACCATAAAATGGCACTTCTCCCAGTTCAAGACAAGATTAGTTTGTTCATATCTCTGCAAAACTCGATCAAGGTTACTTAAGCAATCATCAAAAGAAGTTCCATAAATGGAAAAATCATCCATGAAAACCTCAACAATCTTTTCACAAAAGTCAGAGAATATAGCAGTCATACATCTTTGAAAGGTAGCTGATACGTCTCCAATGTATCTATAATTTATGAAATATTCATGCCATGTTTATTGTAGCTTTGTATGATTTTGCTGCACTTTTATATGGGTTTTATATGATTTTCGTGGACTAACATATTAACCTAGTGCCCAGTGCCAGTTGTTGTTTTCTGCTTGTTTTTGGTTTTCCAGAAAATCCATATCAAATGAAGTCCAAATGCAGCGAAACTTTTTGATGATTTTTTCTGGAAGGAAACAAACCCAGGAAGTTTTGGGGGAGCAGCAGAAGACCCACAGGGGCCCCATAAGCCTCCTGGGTGCGCCACCCCCCCAGGCGCGTCCTGGTGCTTCGTGGGCCCCCTGTGGCACCTCTTTGCGTGATTCCAACGCTCAAAAATCATATATATTCAGAAACACCCGAAAGTTAACCTAGATGAGTTTTTACGCCGCCGCAAGCCTCTGTACCAAGGAAATCCCATATGGAGCCCTTTTCCGGCACCCTGTCGGAGGGGGGAATCATCACCGGAGGCCATCTTCATCATCCCGGCGGTCTCCATGACGAGGAGGGAGTAGTTCACCCTCGGGGCTGAGGGTATGTACTAGTAGCTATGTGTTTGATCTCTCTCTCTCGTGTTCTTGATATGGCACGATCTTGATGTACCGCGATCTTTGTTAATATAGTTGGATCATATGGTGTTTCTTCCCTCTCTATCTTTGTTGTGATGAATCGAATCTTTTCCCTTTGAGGTTTCGTTATTGTCGGATTGAATATTTCAGATTTGAGAACACTTGATGTATATCTTGCATATGAATACCCGTGGTGACAATGGTGTATTATATTGATTCACTTGATGTACGTTTTGGCACTCAACTCGCGGATTCCCGAGGTGACATTGGGGTAATCTATGCATAGGGGTTGATGCACGTTTTCATTATCTTTACTCCGATAGAAACTTTGGGGTGCTCCTTGAAGTTCTTTGTGTGGATTAAATATTATGATTATGAAGTTGTTTGATGCATATCGAATAATGAACTCACGGATACTTGTGGTGACATTGGAGTATCTAGGTGACATTAGAGTTGGTTGATGCGTATCGTATGGTGTTATTTTAGTACGAACTCTAGGGCTATTTGTGACACTTATCGGGATGGCTCAATAGATTGATCGGAAAGGATAACTTTGAGGTGGTTTCGTACCCTACAACAATTTCTATCTTATGTTCTCCACTAATAGGAACTTTGGAGTGATTCTTTATCGCACGTTGAGGGTTGTTATATGATCCAATTATGTTAGCATTGTTGAGAGATTGCACTAGCGAAAGTATGAACCCTAGGCCTTGTTTCTAAGCATTGGAATACCGTTTGTGCTCCGTTTTATCACTTGCTACCTTGCTGTTTTTTTATTTTCAGATTACAAAAACCTATATCTAGTATCCATAATACACTTGTATCACCATCTCTTCACCGAACTAGTGCACCTATACAATTTGCCATTGTATTGGGTGTGTTGGGGACACAAGAGATTTCTTGTATTTGGTTGCAGGGTTGTTTGAGAGATACCATCTTCATCCTATGCCTCCCATGGATTGATAAACCTTAGGTCATCCACTTGAGGGAAAATTGCTACTGTCCTACAAAACTCTACGCTTGGAGGCCCAACACGAGTCTACAAGAATAAGTTGTGTAGTTGACATCAAGCTGTTTTCTGGCGCCGTTGCCGGGGAGGTGAGTGCTTGAAGGTATATCTTTAGATCTTGCAATTGAATCATTTTAGTTTCTTGTTTTATCACTAGTTTGGATTATAAAAGAAAACTACAAAAAAATGGAATTGAGGTTGCCTCATATTATTCGTCTTTATATTGTCTTTCTTGAAAATGATGGATCAGAAAATTGTGCTCAATTGATAGAAGAAGAATTCAATAAAATGTTTGGCATAAAATCCATGAATGATGAGCATGATTGCAATGTTGTTAGTATTAATTCTATGAATTTTCAAAATACTAAAGATGATTGCACTAGTCATGACAAAAATGTTTCTTATAAGCATGTCAATTTTTGTGGAGTGCATAAAGTTTGTGAAGACATGCCTTATAAGGATAGATTTTGTAAGAAGCATAAACATGATAGAACCAATTTTTTGCTCAAAGTGATAGATGAATTTGCTACAAAATTATGTTCTCTCTATCCTATTACTTGTGAACTTTGCAATAAAGTTGGTCATCTTAATTTTCAATGCATACTTTTTCATGATCGAATCATGGCAAAATATTGTAATGACTCGACCGCCCTTGAACTTTATAATGAGCTTTATCTATTTTGGGGTGTGAGGAATTGTCACATAAAAATAGTTGGTTTGAAGCATTCATATTCACAGACCATGCTGAAACTAATTTGAAAGAAATCTATATGTTTTGTATGGTAAATTGCAACGAGAATGCTTATATTGCCAACTATAGAAAAACGGGAAAACAAATAGAATATAAAATAAATACTAATGGAAGGGTAAAGATTCCCCCTTTCCCACCTATTTTCTCTCATGATGAAACATGTAACGAGGAGGAGCTTCCTATCCAACCAATCTCTTCAATAAGAAGCTCGGAAGAATTAAATAAACCCACACATAATGTGGTAAAGAAAAATAAAATAAGGAAAAGTAGAGGTAAAGAGGTATCTCTCCCAAATAATGTTGCTCCTATTATTGTTCTACCTCATGAGAATGAATCAAAAATAATTATGGAAGATGATACACTTGATGATGATTTTGTTATGCCTATTGCTTGTTGTGATGATTATGATTGGGAAGATAATGATACTTCTTATGATCTTGAAAATCTTTATGGCACCAACTTGGAGGAATATGATAATAATTGTTATACTATTGGTGCTATTCATACTAATGATGATAATAGTGACAATGCTAATGATATGAAAACCAACAAGCTTGGGGATGCTATGTTTGATTGGAATGATATGTTTGAGAATTTATTTGCGGCAAATAATGTTTGCCCTAAGCTTGGGAATGCTATGCTTAATGAAAATGATCTTTTTATTCCCCCTACTTTTGATGAGCAAATTTATTATGATGATGACATGCCTCCTATCTATGATGATTATTGTGATGATACTTATGTTATGAAAAATAGTGATGATTATTATTATAATACTTGTTATAATTATGAAAATCCTTTTGCTTAACATCACTCTTTTAATGTGGAAACAATTTATAGTATTCGAGTTTCATACGATACTCCCACTATTATGAATGAGAAGAAAATTGCTTGTGTGGAGAGTAGTAAAAATTCTATGCTTGTGGATCATAAAAGGAAAGATTTGTGTGATGGATATATTGTTGAATTCAATCATGATGGTACTGAAAATTATTATGAGAGAAGAACACATGCTTGTAGGCTTCTCAATAATATCAAGTTTCCTCTCTATGTGTTCAAATTTTTGAAGTTATACTTGTTTTGCCTTCCTATGCTAGTTGATTCTTGCTCCCATAAATTGTTTGCTCACAAAATCCCTATGCATAGGAAGTGGGTTATACTTAAATGTGCTTGTCATACGCTTCATGATGCTCTCATTATGTTTCTATTCTTTATTCTTATGTGAGCATCATTGAAATCATCATGCCTAGCTAAAAAGGCATTAAAGAAAAGCACTTGTTGGGACACAACCCAATACTTATACCTTATGTTTTTGTGTATTCACATGATTAAGCTACTGTGGTAATCATGTTTTATATGTTTTCTTTCAATAATGTGCTAAGTAAAGCCTTTGGGATAGTGTGGATGCTTGTTGATTTGATTCTGTGCAAAAACAGAAATTTTGCATCCAGTGCTAGAATTTCTATTCTGTACTGGAGGGTGAGAAAATTCTGAAATTTTTACACAGTATTGGGTTACAAATTGTTTATGTTGTCCTAATGTTTCAGAACTTTTGGAGTTACATAAGTATGGTTTTTAAATCGCTCACTACATGCTGTTCTGTTTTTGACAGATTCTGTTTTTATTGCATAGTTTGCTTGTTTTAGTGTTTCCATAGCTTATATTGAGTAATATAAATTGTGGACATGATAGAATACAGTAGGCATTATGTGAGAACAATTATGAATCTCGTCTTGACAGTTCCTATGTGGATGATTTATTTTTATCATACTAACCTACTCCCTCCATTCCTTTATGTAAGGTGTATTATTTTCAGCACGGTGACCAAGGCACATAATTATAGACAATTTAGGACAAAATTACCCTTGTCTAATTCGTTGATTAGCGGCAAGTAAATCATTTAGGCTAGGAAAGGAAGAGATACACGCAGCCGGGAGAGAGATAGTTTCCTTTTTTTTCTCTACAAGGAAAGATACATGCAATCAGGTGAGAGATACTTTCCTTTTTTTGGAGGGCCAAGAATGGAATTATGAGGAATTAGAACAAATGCACCTTACATTGTGAAATTTTATCAAAAAACAAATACACCTAATATAAAGGAACGGAGGGAGTATCTCACAAGTTCCGTTAAGTTTTGTGTGATTGAAGTTTTCAAGTTTTGGGTGAGATATCGATATGAGGAGAATAAGGAGTGTCAAGACCCTAAGCTTGGGGATGCCCAAGGCACCCCAAGTTAATATTCAAGGAATACTCAAGCGTCTAAGCTTGGGGATGCCCCGGAAGGCATCCCCTCTTTCGTCTTCAATACTATCGGTAACCTCACTTGGAGCTATATTTTTATTCGTCACATAATATGAGTTTTGCTTGGAGCATCATTGTCTTTTGTTGAGATTTGCTTGCTGTTATCAATAATCCTGTTTTGTATCTTTTAGTTCAATAAAATGCCAAGTATAGCCTTTACCATGCTCAGTTTGCAAGTTCATGTGTTGCTGTTTGAAAACTGAAAGTTTTCTGTTATGTCCAGAATTTTCCTGAATAGTCAGAACATTATAAAAATCTGAATTTTTTACAAAGTAAGCATGCATGAGTTCTCTGTCACCTGGTAATTTTTCAGAATTTTTGGAGTTAGGGAAGTATGAATTCTTATTCACCCTTTACAGACTGTTCTGTTTTGGCAGATTGCTGTTATAGTTGCATTGTTTGCAAATGTTTGCTTGTTTAATGTTTCTATTTGTGGATAGGAGTATTAAATCTGCAGAGGCATTTAGTATGCAATGTTTAATTATAATTTTAGTGATTTGTTATAGTAGAGAATGTTAAGGTTTTGAGTTGATTTATACTAACTTATCTCACGAGTTCTTGTTGAGTTTTGTGTGGATGAAGTTTTTAAGATTTAGGAGAAGCCATGATATGAGAGGAATTAACACAAGAGCTCAAGCTTGGGGATGCCCAAGGCACCCCAAGTTAACATTCCAAGAAGTCTCAAGCAACTAAGCTTGGGGATGCCCCGGTAGGCATCCCACCTTTCTTCATCAACACCTATCGGTTAGCCTAAGTTTTTACTTGTTCACATGATATGTGCTATTCTTGGAGTGTCCTTTTATTTTCATTTTGTTTGCTGTTTTAATAAAATTATCAAGATCTGAAATCTTTATTTGGAGAGAGTCTTCACATTACTACTTAATTGTTTGCCTACTCATTGATCTTCACTGATATCTTTTTGGAGTAGTTTGTCATTTACTCTTGTTCTTCACTTATATCCTAAGAGTAAATTATTGAACGAATTGAATATCATAAAGTTGAAATTATATGTGCTTAATATGCTTGTATCATGTCTAGTAGTAGTTTCTCATTTGGGTTAGAAAGTGAAATCGATTGAAGCTTGACAATCACAATATTGGTCATACAAGCAATTCATGAATGATTAGTATAAGGAAGAGAACTTTCACATATAAATATATTATCTTGGACATATTTTATGATTGTGAATACCCATTAATTATTTTCAAACTTGAGCAAATTAGTTGAAGTTGGACAAGGAAGACAACGTAATGAGTTATGTTTGGGTATATTTGCATAGAAGTTATATTGTTATGGATCCTCTAACATGTGGTGCTTGCTTAGGATCTTTTGTTAGCCAAAAATTCATACTAAGTAGAGATACTACTTGTGCATCCAAAAACCATTAAACCCAGTTTCTTGCTATGAGTGTCCACCATATCTACCTATGGATTGAATAAGATCCTTCAAGTAAGTTGTCATCGGTGCAAAAAGCAATAAAAATTGCTCCTAAAATATGTATGATCTTTTATTGCAAGGGGAAATAAGCATTGTACGAACTTGTGATGGTAAAGAAATAAAAGTGACAGACTGCATAATAAAGGTTGCTATCACACGGGGCAATATAACATGACGTTCCTTTGAATTAAGGGCTTGCGCATCCAAAAATAAAAAGCGCATGACAACCTCTGCTTCCCTCTGCGAAGGGCCTATCTTTTACTTTATGTATTTACTTTTATGCAAGAGTCAATAGTATTACTTCTCATTTCAACCTTAATTATTCTCTAGTTGGAAAGCATCATGTGGTGGGGAAAGATCCAGGCACATATGGCCAGTCAAATATATTTGATCATGAATTATTATTGTTGACAACTATCTCTATGATAAATGAGTTGGGAAGGGAAACATTAACCCCTATCTTTCTCGGTGTTCGATGGACGCCATTTGTTCTAAAAATATGCTTTGAGTACTAGCAATCACAGAAGATGATACATCTCCAATGTATCTATAATTTTTGATTGTTCCATGCTATTATATTATCAATCTTGGATGTTTTATATACATTTACAAGCAATTATATATCATTTTTTGGGACTAACCTATTAACTTAGTGCACAGTGCCAGTTGCTGTTTTTTTGCCTGTTTTTGGTTTTCCAGAATATCAGTACCAAACGAAGTCCAAATGCCACGAAACTTTTTGGAGATTTTTTTCTGGACATAACAATCACTAGAAGCTTCGGGAGGGGATGAGAAGATGAAGAAGTGGCCCATGAGGCAGCACGACGCTCCCCAGGGGGGCGCCCTGGTGGCTCGTGGGTCCCACACAGCTCCATTTGACCGAATTCTACCTCTATAAATTCTCTAAAATCAGGAAACCAATAGATGAGTCCACAAAATACTTTTTTCGTCGCCGCAAGCTTCTGTTCTCGAGAGATCCCATCTGGGGGCCTTTTCCGGCACTCCGCCGGAGGGGGATTCGATCACGGAGGGGCTCTACATCAACCTTGCGGCCCTTCCGATGATGCGTGAGTTGTTTGCCACAGACCTTAGGGTCCATAGTTAGTAGCTAGATGGCTTCTTCTCTCTTTTTGATCTTCAATACAATGTTCTCCTCGATGTTCTTGGAGTTCTATCCGATGTAATCAGTTTTTGCGGTGTGTTTGTTGGGATCCGATGAATTGTGAGTTTATGATCACATTATCCCTGAATATTATTTGAATTTTCTTTGAACTCTTTTCTGCATGATTATTATAGCTTCGTATTTCTCTCTGATCTATTGATTTGGTTTGGCCAACTAGATTGATTTATCTTGCAATGGGAGAGGTGCTTTGTAATGGGTTCGATCTTGCGGTGCTCAATCCCAGTGACAGAAAGGGACATGACACGTATGTATCATTGCCATTAAGGGTAAAAAGATGGGGTTTATTCATGCGTGAGTTTACTTTGTCTACATCATGTCATCTTGCTTAAGGCGTTACTCCATTCTTTATGAACTTAATACTCTAGATTCATGCTGGATAGCGGTCGATGTATGGAGTAATAGTAGTAGATGCAGAATCGTTTCGGTCTAGTTGTTTCGGACGTGATGCCTATATACATGATCATTGCCTTGGATATCGTCATGATTATTTGCTTTTCTATTAGTTGCCCAACAGTAATTTGTTTACCCACCGTATGCTATTTTCAAGAGAGAAGCCTCTAGTGAAAACTATGGCCCCCGGGTCTACTTCTATCATATATGAAAAATCCTAAAAATACCTTGCTACACTTTTTCTTTATTTATTTTATTTTATATTTTAGTTTAATCTATCTATCTATCACCATACAATTTAATCTTGCAATTAACCGCCAAGGGATTGACAACCCCTTGTTTGCATTGGGTGCGAGGATTTGTTGTTTTGTGTGCAGGTACTATTAACGTGGTGTTGCGTGATTCTCCTACTGGATTGATAACCTTGGTTTCATAGCTGAGGGAAATACTTATCTCTACTGTACTGCATCATCCCCTCCTCTTCAGGGAAATCCCAACGCAGCTCACAAGTAGCAGGAAGATTTTCTGGCGCCGTTGCCGGGGAGACATCATCAACGTCTATCAAGTACATACGCATAAAACTTTAATCTCCTTGCATTTATTTTATTTGCCTTTGCCTCTCGTTTTCATCTCCCCCACTTCTAATTTTTTTTTACAAAAATACAAAAATATTTTCCGTTTGCCTTTTTGCGTGTCTTCTTGTTCGCTTGCTTGAAGTTGTTATCATGAGTGATTTTGGCATGGCAGAAACTGATGATGGTAGAACTCCTAAAATTGGAAGTTCTACCAATCTTGATGCTAAAACTTTTGTGTTGGGACATGGGAATGTTATAGGAAAAAGTGTCATCCAAGAATTCTTTAATTGCATTGGGACCTTGGCTTGTGATGATGCTCCTGTACTTAAAGAAACTAAAAATTATGTTGAAGCTATTTCTGCACTTATTCTTAAACTTGAAAGAAGATTTGTTCAAACTCATCCTACTTTACAAAGATTGTTTTAAGAGCTACCAGTTATAAAAAATCCTAGAGCTAAGAAAATAGATACCCTCGTCCTCATGAATGAATTTGATCACATAGTGCGAGACGCTAGGGAGATCTTTGATTTTTATGGTATGAACTGTGAAAAACCGGTAATAGATGAGATCCTTTATAATAATGATTACTTTTTGAGGTATTTGTTCCGCAATGCCCACATCTTTGATGAGAATATTAAAAAAGAAGTTACTCCTTTGAATATAATTCAACAAGTTTTCAATAGTGTTAATAGACAATACTCTTGGATTGTAGCCGGTAATCAAGAGGGATTTACAGATGGACAACTTGCTAATGCTAAGATTTCTATGGATGATGTGTTTCATATTACCTTTGAAAAACCTTTTGATGAAAGTACATCTTTGGATATGAAGAAGAAGGATGACAATTCTTGAAACTATGCATTATGCCTAGCTAGGGGCATAAAACAATAGCGCTTGTTGGGAGGCAACCCAATGAATAAAATAATTTTTTTGCTTTTTATTTCTGTTGTTGTGTGTCTACACAATTATGCTACTGTTATTATTTTGTTTTTATGTTTTAATTAGTGTTTGTGCCAAGTAATACCTTTGGGATGATTTGGAAGATAGTATAATTGATGCTGTTTGGAAAACAGAAAGTTTTGCGTCTAGTGCTGGAATTTCAGTTCTGTACTGGGCGTCAGAAAAATCTGAAATTTTTACACAGTATTGGTATATGAATTTCCCACGTTGTCCTAAGTTTTAAGAATTTTTGGAGTTACAGAATATGGCTTTTAAATAGATTGCTACAGACTGTTCTGTTTTTGATAGATTCTGTTTTTGATGCATTGTTTTGCTTGTTTGGATGGAAGTATGAATTGTATCGGGGGTTATAAGCCATGGAGAAGTTAGAATACAGTAGGTATAATGCAAAATAAAATATGAATGGGTTTGCAACAGTACCTAAAGTAGTGATTTATTTTGTTATACTAACGGATCTCACGAAGGTTTTGTTGAGTTTTGTGTGATTGAAGTTTTCAAGTTTTGGGTGAGATCACGATGGATGAAGGAATAAGGACTGGCAAGAGCCTCAGCTTGGGGATGCCCAAGGCACCCCAAGGTAATATTCAAGGAAGACTCAAGCATCTAAGCTTGGGGATGCCCCGGAAGGCATCCCCTCTTTCTTCTACCAACCATCGGTAATTTTACTTGGAGCTTTATTTTTATTCGTCACATGATATGAGTTTTACTTGGAGCGTCGTGTATTATAAGAGTATTTGTTTTTTTTTGCTTTTTAGTTTGTCACAATCATCTTTGCTGGACACACCTATTTGAGAGAGCCACACGTTTATCATGATTTGTTAGAATACTCTATGTACTTCACTTAAATTTTTTGAGCTAGGCTGTTGTTCTAGTGCTTCACTTAAATCTTCTTGAGCACGGTGGTGACTATGTTTTAAAGAAATATTTGAACTCTCATGCTTCACTTATATTATTTTGAGAGTTGATAAGATTAAAATTTTGAAGAAATATTTGCACTCTCATGCTTCAATTATATCTTTTTGAGAGTTGATAATAGTAATTGTAATTTGCACAAGATATGAATTTGGTCCCAAAGTGATGAATATTCAAGAGGGATATAATAAATACTTTCATATAGATAATTGGATATGATAAGTTTGATTCCTTGCAATAGTTTTGCGATATGGAGATGATAATATGTGAGTCATGTTAGTGAGTAATTGTGATTTAGTAAGAATATTGGTGTTAAGGTTTGTGATTACCTATGCATGCACGTAAAGTCAATAGTTATGCAACAAAATTATATCCTACTTATGGTGCATTATAAGGTTTTAGTTATGTTCAATGCATGCTTATGACCATTTTTGTTTTTTGGTTGGTCGCTTCTCAATCTATTTGCTAGCCTTCATTTGTACTAAGCGGGAATACTGCTTGTGCATCCAAACTCTTTAAACCCAAGTTGTGTCAGATGAGTCCACCATACCTACCTATATGCGGTATTTCCTTGCCGTTCCAAGTAAATTTGCGTGTGCCAACTCTAATTTTCAAAACAATTTTCCGTTTTGTGTGCCCATACCGCTGATGAAGCGGCAGGGGTGGCCAATATTTTCCATGCTAGGTGTGTTATTCTCACGATGAGTGTTTATTCACTTGTCATTGCACGAGAGAGTAGCAGGTAACAGGGATGCCCAGTCCCACAATGAATCAAAATTAATAATAACAAAATTCCTGGGAACGTGTTGGTATGGAGGGCACCCGTGGATACGCTTAGCCATGGATTGTGAAAGAATGGTGGAAAGGAAATAAACTTTACTTTCTGTTTGGGAACCGCCTATGATGTGTCCAGCATGCCTCTCAAAATAATTTCATCTCTCTAATTTAAGCTTTGAGCTCTGGTGTAGCGACCCGACCTCAAACGGTCAAGCCTCTGTGTATCTGTGCCATCCCTGGATCGGTATGCTAGCACACACAGTACATCAATGTATATATCAAAGTGCAATCACATGTATAAATAACGTAAAACTGATATATACCTCATAAGTCACAGCGGAAACAGTCAAACGGGTGTGGAGTCCCATCAATGCCATCGGCAAGTTGAGTGTAGACCGTAACCCTATATCGTAACTCTTACTCGCCGTAGAAATCCTGCAACATGATACGTTGCAGCCGTGTAGGTCAGTACATTGAATGTACCGGCAAGATCACCATAAGAAAGCTTCACCCAGAAAAACTATTCTATATGCAATATGGCATTGTGGCTCTATGTCTGAGTTTTTGCGTAAAAGCTGGTTTTATTTTCCCTACATCAACGGAATATCAGGAGTCTTCACTACAGAGTTATCTACTTCGACATGGTTCCGCCAACCGATGTCTCATAGCCCAAAGCATTATAAGTGGCCCACAATTAGTTATCAATCCAGTGTTGAGAGTTCCGAGATAGATCCAAGTCCAGAGGCTCAAATTGTCCGTAACCGGGGACACGGCTAATCGATTAGGTTTTAACTCTACAGAGTGTTGTGCACTTTACCCACAAGATTCGATCCCTCTTTTTACGTTCTCGCACTTCAGGGTGTTTGAGAACAAGACGACCGAAACAGGGTGTCTTCAGGGTGTCTTCCGAAGAGTTCCTCTGACCACTGTCCGGTGCTCATCCAATCCTACCGTAGTTCTACATCTGCTAGCACCGTCCCAGCCAGAGACACAACTAAGGTCAAGCAAGCCAGAGCCCATAATGACTTGCGGTTGCACAGGTAAGCTTCCGGGCATGAAATATTCTTCCGTCTCTTTGAGTCTGGGTGAAGCTTTCCGCAAGATGTCATGGCGCTTCTCCATGCATCCCGGCCATCCACTGGTTGCTCCAGGGTGCCCATCAAATCCATCCTTCACCCAGTAGTGTGTATTGAAATCTTGTCTCGAGTCTCGAAATCTTGAGGCGTTGAAGATGCGGTCCTTGCAGATGCCATCATGAAGTTGTCGTCATTGACGTAGAGTCCACCTTCTCACACCACTCCCGATCACTCATCCCAACCTCGTCTACTATAGCGTAGCTTTAAAATTAAACAACGTCCCGGGCTTGGTAACAGGGAGATGGGTTCCTACCTCATGCATTCTACTCAACTACAAGATTTAATCTCACTACTGGAGGAATTGTTGAAAGGATGATACTACATGCAAATAAAAGTTAGGTAAAAAAAACAGATGGTCAAAGTGAACTTGCCTGGTATTACATGATGAAGATTATATCGCTCTCAGAGAATGAACTTGATAGAACTACTCGTCACTCCGAGAAAATCTATATAATCAAACATGGCACTCACATAAGCAACATTCTAGCAAGCGATTCTAGCACTCAAAATAACAATCAACAAATAAAGTAACAAAGAAAATCAATAAGAAAACCAAAGAAAATTTCAAAGAAAATTCTAAGGAAACCAAAAAGAAAACTACTAAAGAAAAGTCTAAGACTTTACTACAAACAACACAAAAGTAGTTTTTGTTCTAATTAAACTGAACAGCAAAATAAAACCCTAAACAATTAAATTATCAGAAAAGAAATTAAACTTTTTATTAAAACAACCGAAAGTATTTTTCATAAAATTTATTTGCAAAAAGAAACAAATAAAAAGCTTTTATTAAACCCTATGAATAACCTCTACAAGTTTTACTACAAAAAAATGTAAAAAAAAATTATTTTAATTAACAAATAAAAGTGGCAACTGTTAACTAATAGAAACATAACACAAAATGTCAGAAGTGACCAAAAGAAATAATTTAAAACTATTAGAAACAACAAAGTAAAGACTAAAGCGAAACAATACGTAAAACAGTACTGTTTTGCTAAAACCCTAATTTAAATTACCCTAAAAATAAAATACTAAATACTACTGGATAGGCAAAAGTCCTAGTGACCAGGAGCAAAAAGAATCAACCGAAAATATATTTTCAAACTCAAGATATGGCCAAAATAGTGATTTGAGCAAATTCATGTAAATTCAAATTTAAACTATTAAAATTTGAAAACTAAAGGCACAAACAGAAACTACATAAAATTTGTGACGCAGTGCAATTGGAATCACTCAAAACAATTAAGTAGGCTAAAAGATATTAAAGATTTAAAACAGAAACTAAATTTGATAAAGAAAAACAAAAACAGGAAGGTAAAACACTGCGGTTCGGCCATGGGCCACGTGGGAAAAACCTACTGGCTATGGGTGTGCGCGCTAGGGCTAACCGGCCGGACGGCCGAAACTTAGGATTTTTGGCAGTGGCGGCTAAAAAAGATTTTTTTTTCCTGGGCGACGTGGCGCACATTGGTTGGCTAGAGGGCGTCCGCTGCGTAGCTCAACTAACGAACGGCCGGTAAATAGAGCATAACGCTTCGCTACAGAAAAAAAAATGATCTAATCCTGTCCATCTAATCTAGATCGGACGGACGATGGCTTACAGCGGCGGCGCGATGGAGACAACGGCGACGGCGGTTCGGGCGGGGATGGCGGCGGCGTTCCGGCGATCGGCAATGAAGACGGAGAAGTCAGGCGGGTGCGTTGGAGCATGGGACGTCCAACGGTGGTGGAGTTGTAGCTCGGGGAGGTCCGGGGCGAGTGGGGCAAGGTGGTGATTCTACGGTACTCCGGCGAGGGCGCGTAAGCTCGAGCTCGTCTCTGCGACGGAAGAAAAAGGATGAGACCATGTCAAAAAGATTCGTGAGGCTAAGGGAGAATTAATGGACCGAGGTAGGGATCTCGAGGGGCCTCACCGGCGTCGGAATCGTTGACGGCCGAAGCTTCGGTGGCAGAGATCCAAACGGCGACGGCGGACGATATGTGTGGTTTCGCGAATAGGTTTTCAAAGGGATTGAACGAGGGGAGGGTTGGGTATTTATAGGACATGATCTTGCGCAAGGGGAAAGGCTGATGATCGAATCCCTGAAGACTCGGGATTTGGCGGCGCGACGGACGCGCACTGGGTTCTGCCTGGCGTGCGGAGGAAGAAGACCGGGCGGGGCCCAGGCGTCAACGGGAGAGGGGAGCGGGCGACTGGCTTGAAGGGTGTTCGGCGTGGGAGAGGACGCCATGGGCCGTTTTGCCTAGATGGGCCTCGGGGAGAGAGAGAGAAGGAGAGAACAGTGCTGGGCTTCAGCCTGGCACTGTTCGAGTAGTTTTTTTTTATACGGACAGAAAGAAAAAGAAAAGAAACAAAACAAAATAAAATAAAAATTATTATATAGGCATATACTATACCAAAATTTTCAGAAAACTAAATCCTAAAACATGAACTATTTTTGAAGTTCAAATAAAATTCACAAAAATTCAAATAATGCAAACTGTGCTACTGTTGCATTAAAAATCAATAAAAATATTTTTTAAATACCAAAATGATTGCAAATTTATTTTTCTCCATTTTTATGTTGAAGGGAATCAGGCTACCCTATTTTCCATATATTTTCTTTTTTTGGAGAAAAATAATTTGAATAAAAACCAAATAACTCCAAATTGGGTTTGAATTTGAATTTCAAACCACTTTCAAATCCTTCTTTCATACTTCCAACTCATATTTCATATAATTTGAAGTAGTCGTTTTATCTTCTCTCATGAAAATCATTGAGTTGCATAAAGTTTCTGAATTTGAAATATTTTCAGATGGAATTCAAATCTTTTAAAAAAAAACCTTTTCATTTCAAATGGAAGAAGTCATGTCATCTTCACTCTAGGGTTTTGTGTTAGAATTGAATTTGAATTCATTGATATCGAAATGCAGGGTGAAAGTTTGGGAAAGTCCTTTCATTCCTTCTCATTAAACTTTCAAAAACTATCCAATTTCACTCACTTTCAGTCACTCAATCAAATAAACAATCAAACAATCAATCCTATTTATTTAATTAATATAACATTCCAAAATTTAGAATTTTGGGACGTTACAAACCTACCACACTTAAAATGAATCTCATCCTCGAGATTCGAAGAGACTAGCAAGAAAAGGTTAGGGTTTGGGGTCTTCCAGCAAATCGATTGATCGGAAAGGTCTGGGGTGCAACCACACTTAAAATCCAAGTCATGGGTCCATTAAAACTCATGTACTCCATCCTTTGGGTTGACGGTGTCGGTCTTCTCATATTCTCCCGGATAACTCCTTCTCTGGTGCACTTCCGGTAGGAACATAACCTTTTTTCTCCAAATCCTGTGTCCTTACATCAGAGTAGAGCTCTTCCGAGACCAGGTCTCCTTGGCTGATAGGCCTGTCGTCAATACTAAACTACTATCGGAATTCTCGTGGTGGTCAACAGTTTGTAGTTTCCTGCAGGAAAATGGTCTGGGTTGAATCTCACCGTATAACCTACGTTTGGCAACAACTGCCTGGCTCTAGGGTTTCTTAACATACCATTCTAAGGCTTAAACAAGGTTTTCAACGATCGTCGTCTCTCTACTATGGGTAAGTCACTCTAGATTTAACATTCCAAATAGCGAGAGCGAATGATAAGAGTAAGTCGGCATGGTGATCAATCCATTCCGCACGCAAATCATTACCCTGTATAAGGTTTAGCGAATTTCGTATTTCTATCACTCGGGCTTTCTCACAATCATTGCAGAATTTCTCTTGTTCTCGAACTGGGTTCGGGTAAATCCATTGATTCTGCAAGCTAAACAAAACATCTATCGTTTTCTTCACAACTCTCAGGGTTGTACGTATCCTCCTAAGAAACGTATGCTGATCAATCACAGCTACTTCCAAATCCTCTTCAATTCCTGGGCCTGTGGGTTATGGGCCCACTTCATTACTTGTATAGTTTTAACTCATCCGTGGAGTTACAACTGTTACATATCCCAACGTTACACCTCCTTTAAATCCAACAGTACTTCATGCTGTCATACTCTTGGGGTAACCAAGAAATCAAACTTATTTCGTCCAAACTCCACACGGTGGAATACATTTTCCTTTCCATTGGTCTGGTGTTCACATAGAGAAATATCACCATGAAATGCACAAATTCATCCATAAGTCATATTCTTTTCATATCCAATCCTTTATTATATCATTAATCATTTCTCAAAACTCAAATATCAAGTTCTTTATTACAAATCCTGCCATCCACATAGTTTGGTATGGTCAAGCAGTACCTCCATCTTTATTCATTTGTCCTTCTTGGAGATGCTTCAGTCCCACTGGAGTTGTGCGATGTGCTCCTTGAAATCATCGATATTTTGTTTCATCATGGTGGCCTTGAGCTTCATCTCCATCATCTCTGCATGCACTTCTCTCAGGTATTCTTGAGTATGACGGAGTCTGGCTTCCAGTATTTCTCCAATCTGACGTATGGCTTCCATGGCAGCTTCACGAACAGAGTCGAAGAAAGTTGCTCGGGGTACTCGGGAAATGAAAAAGTACTGCCCCATAGTCTTTGGGCAAACTCCTTTCACACGGTGGAGGTGTACCTCCACGTACCAAAGTTCCACTCCATTTTCCATGAAAGGATAGCCTTTGTAAACTGCATCTCCTTCAAGGTGAATATGCTTCATCATGTCCGTCAGGATCTTTGGGTAATCATGATCACTAGTCAGGGTCATGATGGTTTCTGGGCCCTTGAGGAAAAACACATAAAGGGTTGTCTTCTACAGTTGTAAGATAGAAGGGGTATTCAGAATAATGTATGTATCTCCTTGGGTAAATATTCATATCAACCAAACAAAACTTCAAATTCAAGTCCCAACATCTTATAGGGTATTGTCATCCTTAACACAAAATCTACTGGGTTATCCATTCTATTGTATCCTTGTACTTTATCAAAATCCCAGTTTATGCATCAACAACTCATTTTCATCCATGTTTACCCACATAATCCGTTCCAGGATAAATGTTAACAACATAACCACTTCATAACACTTGTCAGTATATGACATATCAACTTTATTGATTCATGAATTATTACAATCTCCGAGACTTCCATTACATAACTCAACTCATCATACTTATGAGAATATAATTGCTTCCTACTACACTTATTACCAATATCAAAATCTCAACTACTTAGCTCCAGCTTTCTTCTGATCTGAACATTCCCTGGCAAAATGTCCTGCCTCCTTGCAGCGAAAACAAATGACTTCTGACATGTCTCGGGGCTTCTTTGTGATTATGTAGGCTCCTTGGGTTTTTAGCTTCTTTCCTGGACATCTATGAAAATAGTGACCTGACTTCTTGTACTTGAAACATATAATATGACTCAGGTCCTTTTCTGCAGAAATTGGGCTGTTCTGGGGAGGTCTTTGTTTCCTCTTCTTGGTCTTCTTCGTACCAATCAGATCTTCTATTACCTGTGGGTCATACTCCACTTCTGCTGTCGGGAACTCACCAAGATACTCAGTTTCCTTCTTCGTGCAATACTGTGAAAAATGTCCTTCTTCTCCACATGAATAGCAGGCATTGGAGTAAAATCTGATTAGGCCTTGTTCATATGTATCCTTAACACCTTCCTTCATGGCTTCCTCCTGCTGCTTGATGACTTCTTGTACCTTGGGGTACATTTGGCATTGAGCCGGGAAATGCGTAGTTCCTTCACACAAGAAACATGTCACCTGCCCAGTCGGGCATTCCTCAGCGGGGTGATTTTCTTCACAATGAGGGCATCCATCCTTGTGTTCTTCCTGGGTGTGTCCTATTTCTCCGCATATCTGGTTTCTTCATTGGGTTATCATAATGCTTTCGGATGAGACGGGATCTTAGCAGAGTCTTCTTGAATTCCTCCCAAGTTTTTGCTCCATTACATCCTTGTATGGGTTGATGCATTTTCCACCAGGTTGCAGCACTTTCTATAAAGTACTGAAGAGCGTATTGAACCTCATACTTCCGTGCAACCAAGTTGTTTCCGAGATGATTCTCCATGTTCTGAATTCCATAGCTCTACCTCCAGCTGAGTCATCGGTCCATAGAATACAAGTCCATCTTCATTCATCATCAATTGGGTCCAAGGGTTTTGGGATGAGATACGAGAGAGGGATAGAGGGAGATTCACACAATACAAACAATAGTTTTGAAAATAGGTTTTATTTGTGGCTGTCGGAAAAACACACACAAATGATAGCTCACAATTCATCGCATCTAACGTGAGTATACAACAGGGGTTTGGTCTTCTAGAGGTCATAATAATATTGGGATTATTCAGGGTCTTCAAATTCTTCGGGTCTTCGGAGTCTTCAACCGTTGTGGCTCCAATTCTTCTAATGCATGGTGAAATCTTCTTTACTCCGAAGTGGCCATCAGTTGTACGATATCTGGTCCTTCTTAGAGTGGCTTCAGTTGATCCTCCATGTGGTCAAAAGGGAAAAGGATATATTCCAACTACTTGAGGTAAAACTCAGAAAAGGGTGAGAAGTAGAGGATGTTTTTGAAGAGAAAATTTTCGAGGTATCCTGTCCTAGGGCTTTCCAGTTTCTAGGGTCACGTCCTACAGTCAACCTGGCTCTGATACCATATCTGTAGCGACCCGACCTCAAACGGTCAAGCCTCTGTGTATCTGTGCCATCCCTGGATCGGTATGCTAGCACACACAGTACATCAATGTATATATCAAAGAGGAATCACATGTATAAATAACGTAAAACTGTGTATACCTCATAAGTCACAGCGGAAACAGTCAAATGGGTGTGGAGTCCCATCAACGCCATCGGCAAGTTGAGTGTAGACCGTAACCCTATATCGTAACTCTTACTCGCCATAGAAATCCTGCAACATGATACGTTGCAGCCGTGTAGGTCAGTACATTGAATGTACCGGCAAGATCACCATAAGAAAAGCAGATGATAAAACCATTCTATATGCAATATGGCATTGTGGCTCTGTGTCTGAGTTTTTGCGTAAAAGCTGGTTTTATTTTCCCTACATCAACGGAATATCAGGAGTCTTCACTACAGAGTTATCTACTACGACATAGTTCCGCCAACCGATGTCTCATAGCCCAAAGCATTATAAGTGGCCCACAATTAGTTATCAATCCAGTGTTGAGAGTTCCGAGATAGATCCAAGTCCAGAGGCTCAAATTGTCCGTAACCGGGGACACGGCTAATCGATTAGGTTTTAACTCTGCAGAGTGTTGTGCACTTTACCCACAAGATTCGATCCCTCTTTTTACGTTCTCGCACTTCAGGGTGTTTGAGAACAAGACGACCGAAAGATGGTCTTCCGAAGAGTTCCTCTGACCACTGTCTGGTGCTCATCCAATCCTACCGTAGTTCTACATCTGCTAGCACCATCCCAGCCAGAGTCACAACTAAGGTCAACCAAGCCAGAGCCCATAATGACTTGCGATTGCACATGTAAGCTTCCGGGCTTGAAGTATTCTTCCGTCTCTTTGAGTCTGGGTGAAGCTTTCCGCAAGATGTCATGGCGCTTCTCCATGCATCCCGGCCATCCACTGGTTGCTCCAGGGTGCCCATCAAATCCATCCTTCACCCAGTAATGTGTATTGAAATCTTGTCTCGAGTCTCGAAATCTTGAGGCCTTGAAGATGCAGTCCTTGCAGATGCCATCATGAAGTTGTCATCATTGACGTAGAGTCCAACTTCTCACACCACTCCCGATCACTCATACCAACCTCGTCTACTGTAGCGTAGCTTTAAAACTAAACAACGTCCCGGGCTTGGTAACAGGGAGATGGGTTCCTACCTCATACATTCTACTCAACTACAAGATTTAATCTCACTACTGGAGGAATTGTTGAAAGGATGATACTACATGCAAATAAAACTTAGGTAAAAAAAACAGATGGTCAAAGTGAACTTGCCTGGTATTACTTGATGAAGATTATATCGCTCTCAGAGAATGAACTTGATAGAACTACTCGTCACTCCGAGAAAATCTATATAATCAAACATGGCACTCACATAAGCAACATTCTAGCAAGCGATTCTAGCACTCAAAATAACAATCAACAAATAAAGTATCAAAGAAAATCAATAATAAAACCAAAGAAAATTCCAAAGAAAATTCAAAGGAATCCACAAAGAAAACTACTAAAGAAAAGTCTAAGACTTTACTACAAACAACCCAAAATTAGTTTTTGTTCTAATTAAACTGAACAGCAAAATAAAACCCTAAACAATTAAATTAACAGAAAAGAAATTAAAGTTTTTATTAAAATAACAGAAATTATTTTTCATAAAATTTATTTGCAAAAAGAAACAAATAAAAAGTTTTTATAAAACCCTATGCATAACCTCTACAAGTTTTACTACAAAACAAAATGTAAAAAAAATATATTTTAATTAACAAATAAAAGTGGCTACTGTTAGCTAACAGAAACATAACACAAAATGTCAGTAGTGACAAAAAAGAAATAATTTAAAACTATTAGAAACAACAAAGTAAAGACTAAAGCAAAACAATACGTAAAACAGTACTGTTTTGCTAAAATCCTAATTTAAATTACCCTAAAAATAAAATACTAAATACTACTAGATAGGCAAAAGTCCTAGTGACCAGGAGCAAAAAGAATCAACCGAAAATATATTTTCAAACTCAAGATATGGCCAAAATACTGATTTGAGAATATTCATGAAAATTCAAATTTAAACTATTAAAACTTGAAAACTAAAGGCACACACAGAAACTACATAAAATTTGTGACACAGTGCAATTGGAATCACTCAAAAACATTAAGTAGACTAAAAGATATTAAAGATTTAAAACATAGACTAAATCTGATAAAGAAAAACAAAAACAGAAAGGTAAAACACTACGGTTCGGCCATGGGCCACGTGGCAAAAACCTACTGGCTACGGGCGTGCGGGGTAGGGCTAACCGGCCGGACGGCCGAACCTTAGGATTTTCGGCAGTGGCGGCTAAAAAAGATTTTTTTTTCCTGGGCGACGTGGCGCACAGTGGTTGGCTGGAGGGCGTCCGCTGCGTAGCTAAACTAACGAACGGCCGGTAAAAAGAGCATAACGCTTTGCTATAGAAAAAAAAACAAAACGATCTAATCCTATCCATCTAATCAAGATCGGACGGACGAGGGCTTACAGTGGCGGCGCGACGGAGACGACGGCGACGGCGGTTCGGGCGAGGATGGCGGCGGCGTTCCGGCGATCGGCGATGAAGACGGAGAAGTCAGGCGGGTGCGTTGGAGCATGGGGCGTCCAACGGTGGTGGAGTTGTAGCTCGGGGAGGTCCGGGGCGAGTGGGGCGAGGTGGTGATGCTACGGTACTCCGGCGAGGGCATGTAAGTTCGAGCTCGTCTCTGCGACGGAAGAAAAAGGCCGAGACCATGTCAAAAAGATTCGCGAGGCTAAGGGAGAATTAATGGACCGAGGTAGGGATCTCGAGGGGCCTCACCGGCGTTGGAATCGTTGACGGCCGAAGCTTCGGTGGCAGCGATCGAAACGGCGACGGCGGACGATATGTGTGGTTTCGCGAATAGGTTTTCAAAGGGATTGAACGAGGGGAGGGCTGGGTATTTATAGGACATGATCTTGCGCAAGGGGAAAGGCTGAGGATCGAATCCCTGAAGACTCGGGATTCGGCGGCGCGACGGACGCACACTGGGTTCTACTTGGCGTGCGGAGGAAGAAGACCGGGCGGGGCCCTGGCGTCAGCGGGAGAGGTGAGCGGGAGAGGGGAGCGGGCGACCGGCCTGAAGGGTGTTCGGCGCGGGAGAGGACGCCGTGGGCCGTTTTGCCTAGATGGGCCTCGGGGAGAGAGAGAAGGAGAGAACAGTGCTGGGCTTCGGCCTGGCACTGTACGAGTAGTTTTTTTTTATACGGACAGAAAGAAAAAGAAAAGAAACAAAACAAAATAAAATAAAAATTAGTATATAGGCATATACTATACCAAAATTTTCAGAAAACTAAATCCTAAAACATGAACTATTTTTTAAGTTCAAATAAAATTCACAAAAATTCAAATAATGCAAACTGTGCTACAGTTGCATTAAAAATCAATAAAAATATTTTTAAAATACCAAAGGGATTTCAAATTTATTTTTCTCCATTTTTATGTTGAAGGGAATCATGTTAATTACCCTATTTTCCATATATTTTCTTTTTTTGGAGAAAAATAATTTGAATAAAAACCAAATAACTCCAAATTGGGTTTGAATTTGAATTTCAAACCACTTTCAAATCCTTCTTTCATACTTCCATCTCATATTTCATATAATTTGAAGAAGTCATTTTATCTTCTCTCATGAAAACCATTGAGTTGCATAACGTTTCTGAATTTGAAATATTTTCAGATGGAATTCAAATCTTAAAAAAAAAACCCTTTTCATTTCAAATGGAAGAAGTCATGTCATCTTCACTCTAGGGTTTTGTGTTAGAATTGAATTTGAATTCATTGATATCGAAATGCAAGGTGAAAGTTTGGGAAAGTCATTTCATTCCCTCTCATTAAACTTTCAAAAAGTTTCAAATTTCACTCACTTTCAGTGACTCAATCAAATAAACAATCAAACAATCAATCCTATTTATTTAATTAATATAACATTCCAAAATTTCGAATTTTGGGATGTTACATCTGGCACATTAGCAAATCTCTGCTTCCCTCTACGAAGGGCCTATCTATTTACTTTTATGCAATTTTTATTTTTATTTTGAGTCTCCATCTTCTCTTGCAAAGCACCAACTAGAGAGCATTGGATGTAGCTAATATTGAGTGTGTTTCATGAATGGATCAATGATTGAGCATAATGGGCTAGGGATAACTTTCTTTAGCGTTGATATTTTGAAAGACATGGTTGCTTGTTAGTATGCTTGAGTATTTATGTCTTCATGTCAAACTATAAACTATTGCTTTGAATCATTCAAGTCCAAATGTCCATGCTACAAAAGAAAAGAGAATATGATGAATATGATAGGTAGCATTCCACATCAAAAATTCTGTTTTTCCAATTTACCTACTCGAGGACGAGCAGGAATTAAGCTTGGGGACGCTTCATAGGTCTCCAACGTATCTATTATTTTTTATTGTTCCATGCTATTATATTACCAATCTTGGATGTTTTATATACATTTACAAGCAATTATATATCATTTTTTGGGACTAACCTATTAACTTAGTGCCCAGTGCGAGTTGTTGTTTTTTTACCTGTTTTTGGTTTTCCAGAATATCAGTACCAAACGAAGTCCAAATGCCATGAAACTTTTTGGAGATTTTTTTCTGGACATAACAAACACTAGAAGCTTCTGTTCTCGAGAGATCCCATCTGGGGGCCTTTTTCGGCACTCCGCCGGAGCGGGATTCAATCACGGAGGGGCTCTACATCAACCTTGCCGCCCTTCCGATGATGCGTGAGTACTTTACCACACACCTTCGGGTCCATAGTTAGTAGCTAGATGGTTTCTTCTCTCTTTTTGATCTTCAATACAATGTTCTCCTCGATGTTCTTGGAGTTCTATCCGATGTAATCACTTTTTGCGGTGTCTTTGTTGGGATCCGATGAATTGTGTGTTTATGATCAGATTATCCATGCATATTATTTGAGTTTTCTCTGAAATCTTTTATGCATGATTATTATAGCTTCGTATTTCTCTCCAATCTATTGATTTGGTTTGGCCAACTAGATTGATTTATCTTGCAATGCGAGAGGTGCTTTGTAATGGGTTCGATCTTGTGGTGCTCAATCCCAGTGACAGAAAGGGACATGACACGTATGTATCATTGCTATTAAGGGTAAAAAGATGGGGTTTATTCATGCGTGAGTTTACTTTGTCTACATCATGTCATCTAGCTTAAGGCATTACATATTGACCTAGTGCCCAATGCCAGTTGCTGTTTTCTGCTTGTTTTTGGTTTTCCAGAAAATCCATATCAAATGAAGTCCAAATGCAGCGAAACTTTTTGATGATTTTTTCTGGAAGGAAACAAACCCAGGAAGCTTTGGGGGAGCAGCAGAAGACGCACAGGGGCCCCACAAGCCACCTGGGCGGCCACCCCCCCAGACGCGCCCTGGTGCCTCGTGGCCCCCCTGTGGCACCTCTTTGCGTGATTCCAACGCTGAAAAATCATATATATTCAGAAACCCCCGAAAGTTAACCTAGATGAGTTTTTACGCCGCCGCAAGCCTCTGTACCAAGGAGATCCCATCTGGAGCCCTTTTCCGGCACCCTGCCGGAGGGGGGAATCATCACCGGAGGCCATCTTCATCATCCCGACGGTCTCCATGACGAGGAGGGAGTAGTTCACCCTCGGGGCTGAGGATATGTACTAGTAGCTATGTGTTTGATCTCTCTCTCTCTCGTGTTCTTGATATGGCACGATCTTGATGTACCACGAGCTTTGTTAATATAGTTGGATCATATGGTGTTTCTTCCCTCTCTAGCTTTGTTGTGATGAATCTAATCTTTTCCCTTTGAGGTTTTGTTATTGTCGGATTGAATATTTCAGATTTGAGAACACTTGATGTATGTCTTGCATATGAATACCTGTGGTGACAATGGGGTATTATATTGATTCACTTGATGTATGTTTTGGCACTTAACTCGCGGATTCCTGAGGTGACATTGGTGTAATCTATGCATAGGGTTTGATGCACATTTTCATTATCTTTTCTCCGATAGAAACTTTGGGGTGCTCCTTGAAGTTCTTTGTGTGGATTGAATATTATGATTATGAAGTTGTTTGATGCATATCGAATAATCAACTCACGGATACTTGTGGTGACATTGGAGTATCTAGGTGACATTAGAGTTGGTTGATGCGTATCATATGGTGTTATTTTAGTACGAACTCTAGGGCTATTTGTGACACTTATAGGGATGGCTCAATAGATTGATCGGAAAGGATACCTTGGAGATGGTTTCGTACCCTACAACAATTTCTATCTTATGTTCTCCGCTAATAGGAACTTTGGAGTGATTCTTTATCGCACGTTGAGGGATTGTTATATGATCCAATTATGTTAGCATTGTTGAGAGATTGCACTAGCAAAAGTATGAACCCTAGGCCTTGTTTCTAAGCATTGCAATACCGTTTGTGCTCCGTTTTATAACTTGCTACCTTGCTGTTTTTTTATTTTCAGATTACAAACACCTATATCTACTATCCATACTACACTTGTATCACCATCTCTTCGCCGAACTAGTGTACCTATACAAATTGCCATTGTATTGAGTGTGTTGGGGACACAAGAGATTTCTTGTATTTGGTTGCAGGGTTGTTTGAGAAATACCATCTTCATCCTATGCCTCCCATGGATTGATAAACCTTAGTTCATCCACTTGAGGGAAAATTGCTACTGTCCTACAAAACTCTGCGCTTGGAGGCCTAACACAAGTCTACAAGAATAAGTTGTGTAGTGGACATCAGTAGCAGGTGCATTGCATAAACCAAAAAGCATACGTCTATAAGCATAAGTTCCAAAAGGACAAGTAAAGGTGGTTTTCTCTCAGTCGTCTTGTGATACAGTTATTAGAGAGAAACCAGAATATCCATCAAGAAAGCAAAAGTGTGTATGCTTGGACAATCTTTCTAGCATTTGATCAATAAAAGGTAAGGGGTAATGATCTTTTCTAGTGGCTTTGTTTAATTTTCTAAAATCAATTACCATCCTATAACCAGTTACAATTCTTTGTGGAATGAGTTCATTTTTATCGTTAGGAACAACAGTAATGCCTCCTTTCTTAGGGACACAATTAACGGGACTTACCCATGTACTATCAGCTATGGGATAGATTATACCTGCTTCTAGAAGCTTTAATATTTCAGTTCTTACCACCTCCTTCATCTTAGGATTTAATCTTCGTTGGTGGTCGACAACTGGTTTAGCATCAGGCTCCATATTATTTTTATGCTGACATAAAGTGGGACTAATGCCCTTAAGATCATCAAGAGTATATCCAATAGCAACGCGGTGCTTCCTTAGAGTTTTTAGTAATCTCTTTTCTTCATGCTCTGAAAGGTTAGCACTAATAATAACAGGATATGTCTTCTTTTCATCTAGATAAGCATATTTCAATGTATCAGGTAATTGTTTCAGTTCAAATACGGGGTCACCCTTAGGTGGAGGAGGGCCTCCAAGAGTTTCAACAGGCAAATTGTGTTTAAGGATAGGTGGTTGATCAGAGAACATCTTATCTATTTCATTTCTTTTATTCATGTGCATATCATTTTCATGGTCTAGCAAATATTGTTCTAATGGATTAGTAGGAGGTACGGCAATAGAAGCAAGACCAATAATTTCATCTTTACTAGGCAATTCTTTATCATGAGGTTGTCCACGAAACATGGAGAAATTAAACTCATGAGATATAACACCAAAATTAAGACTAACAGTTTCTTTAGCACAATCAATCTTACCATTAATAGTGTTCAAGAAAGGTCTAACAAATATAATGGGACAAAAATTATCTTGTGGAGAACCGAGGACTAGAAAATCAGTAGGTTATTTTATTTTTCCACACAAGACTTCAACATCTCTAACGATCCCAAGTGGCGTAATGGTATCTCTATTTGCAAGCTTAATAGTAACGTCAATGTCCTCTATTTCAATAGGTGCAATATCATTCATAATTTCTTGATATAAGGTAAATTGAATAGCACTCACACTAGCACCCAAATCACATAAGCCATGATAACAATGATCTCCTCTTTTAACAGAGACAACAGGCATGCCTACTACCGGTCTGTTTTTATCATTTGGATCTGGTTTAGCAATTCTAGCTGCTTCATCACAGAAGTAAATAACATGCCCATCTATATTATTGACTAAGAGATCCTTAATCATAGCAACATTAGGTTCAACTTTAATTTGTTCCAAGGGTCTAGGTGTTCTAATATTACTTTTGTTAACCACAGTTGAAACTTTAGCATGTTCCTTCTTCCTAACAGGAAAAGGTGGTTTCTCAATATAAGCAGTAGGCACAACTGGATCAACATGGTAAACAATTCTTTCTTCTTTAACACTAATGGGTTCCTCAATCTTTTATTTAACAGGGGGATGATATTTAAACCACTTCTCCTTAGGGAGATCAACACGAGTAGCAAATGATTCACAAAAGGAGGCTACTATCTCAGAGTCAAGTCCATATTTAGTGCTAAACTTATGAAAAGCATCGGTATCCATAAAAGATTTAACACAATCGAACTCAAGTATTATACCTGACTCATTACCTTTGTTGAGTTCCCAATCTTCGGAGTTGCGTTTAATTCTTTCCAGAAGATCCCACCTGAATTCAATAGCTTTCTTCATAAAGGAGCCAGTCAAAGAAGAATCGAGCATGGTTTGATCATCATGAGAAAGCCGAGCATAAAATTTTTGTAAGATAAATTCTCTTGAGAGCTCATGATTGGGGCATGTGTACATCATGTACTTAAGCTTCCCCCAATCTTGAGCGATGCTTTCTCCTTCACAAGGCCAAAAATTATATATATATAATTCTGATCATGATGAACCAGATGCATAGGATAAAACTTTTGATGAAATTCCAATTTCAATCGATTCCAATCCCACGTTCCAATATCATCACATAGCCTATACCATGTCATTGCCTTTCCCTTCAAAGATAAAGGGAAAACCTTCTTCTTAACTTCATCTCTGGGTAAACCTGCAAGCTTAAATAATCCACAAACTTCATCCACATAGATTAAGTGCATATCAGGATGTATTGTTCCATCTCCTGCATAAGGATTAGCTAGCAGTCTCTCTATCATACCCGAAGGAATCTCATAATAAATATTTTCAGTAGGTGCAGTAGGTTGAGGAGCAACTCTTTGTGCTTCCGATCGAGGTGAAGATACGCCGAACAAACTCCTCAAAGGATTGTTTTCCATAGTGACAAGTGACAGTAAATTTCAGCAAGTAATATAAATGTTTCCTTACCAAATTCCACTCACCAAAGGCACTTCACTCCCCGACAACGGCGCCAGAAAAGAGTCTTGATGACCCATAAGTATAGGGGATCAATCGTAGTCCTTTCGATAAGTAAGAGTGTCGAACCCAACGAGGAGCACTGAAATTATCAGTGACAAGTAGCTTGATAGCAAGATAATTTGTAACAAGTGACAAGTAGCAATAGTAACTTAAAGTGAAGCAAGGTAGCCCAATCCTTTTTGTTGCAAAGGAAAGGCCAGAATGATCTCTTATAATAAGCTAAACGTTCTAGAGGACACATGGGAATTTCATCTAGTCACTTTCATCATGTTCGTTTTATTCGCGTTCGCTACTTTGATAATTTGATATGTGGGTGGACCGGTGCTTGGGTGATGCTCTTACTTGAACAAGCCTCCCACTTATGATTAACCCCTCTCGCAAGTATCCACAACTACGAAAGAAGAATTAAGATAAGTCTAACCATAGCATTAAACATATGGATCCAAATCAGCCCCTTACGGAATAGCGCATAAACTAGGGTTTAAGCTTCTCTCACTCTAGCAACCCATCATCTAATTAGTACTCCACAATGCCTTCCCTTAGGCCCAAAGATGGTGAAGTGCCATGTAGTCGACGTTCACATGACACCACTAAGAGAATCAACAACATACATATCATCAAAATATCGAACGAATTCCAAATTCACATGATTACTTATGACAAGACTTCTCCCATGTCCTCAAGAACAAAAGTAACTACTCACACATCATGTTCATGTTCAAGATCAGAGAGGTATTGAATAGCATAATGGATCTGAACATATAATCTTCCACCAAATAAACCAACTAGCATCAACTACAAGATGTAATCAACACTACTAGCAACCCACGGGTACAAATCTGAGGATTTGAGACAAAGATTGAATACAAGAGATGAACTAGGGTTTGAGATGAGATGGTGCTGGTGAAGATGTTCATGAAGATTGGTCCTCCCATGATGAGAGGATCATTGGTGATGACGATGGCTTCGATTTCCCCCTCCCGGAGGGAAGTATCCCCGGCGGAATCACTCCGCCGGAGAGCAAAAGTGCTCCTGCCCAAGTTCCACCTCGAGACGGTGGTGCTCCATCCCGAAAGTCTTCTCCTTATTTTGTCTAGGGCAAATGGGCTTATATACCAGAAAATGGGCATCGGAGGCTGGCCAGGGGCCCCACAAGCCAGCAGGCGCGCCTGGGGGGGGGGGGTGTGGCGCGCCCTGGTGCCTCGTGGGCACCTGGCTGGCCCCCTCTGGTACTTCTTTTCTCCAGTATTTTTTATTTATTCCAAAATAAATCTCCGTGAAATTTCAGCTCATTTGGAGATGTGCAGAATAGGTATCTCTGACATAGCTTTTTCAGGTCCAGAATTCCAGCTGCCGTCAATCTCCCTTCCAGAAAAGGCATTAGAATTGCTCCACAAAGTGTTATATTGATTAAAAACACTATAAATAAGAGTAGGAAAACATGATGCAAAATGGACGTATCAATCATGAAGGTACTAGAATGTACCAAGACTTGAGATAAATTCTCTTGTGGCAAGGCAAGTGAAAAGACGTTGCATATTATGTCACTTACTGTGATGTATGCAATAAAGTTAGGGCCAAACACCAGAAGCCAGCCGAATTGTTGCAGCCTTTGCATGTCCTGCAATGGGAGTGAGCTGATATTGGTGTGGACATCATAGTCAAGTTACCCAAGTCCATTTGGATCATTATGGATATGTTTATCAAGGTCGCTCACATTATTCCCGTACGGAGCACCTGTCGAGCCAACCCACTTGCTCTGTTACATATATTCAGAATTGTCAGTCTTCATGGTGTACCCAAGTCCGTCACATCAGACCAAGAATTAAATACTCACCTCAACGTTTGGGCTACATCTGCATCAAGCTATGGGGACCGTGTTGAAACACAACATGGCCTATTACCCACAGAAGGATGAACTGACAGAATGGGTCAACCAAACATTGCATGATATGCTCAAATCAGGTGCTCTCACATATAGAACCAGGTGAAAGGATAACCGACCATATACAGAATTCTCATGCAACAATAGTCATCAGTCAAGTCTCAAGATGTCACCGTTTGAGGCATTATATGGGTGTAAATGCCGTACCCACTTAAACTTGTGACAGGCAGGAGACAGTCGAATCTTCGGTACAAATTTGATGCTCGAGACCAAGAAGCAAGTAAAGGTAATATAGGACCGCCTGCGAGCAGCCAAATCCTGCCAAAATAGCTGTTATGAATCATAGCATCATGAAGAAATTTTGTTCCCAGATTTATTGAACCTTTTTCACTTATAGCTGGAAGAGACAGAAGGGCATACCAGTAGGAAATTGTCTCCGGAATTGTCAGAGGATTACGATGTGTTTCACATATCCTAGTTGAGAAAATATGTCGAATCACTAGCCAAGCAGGCAGATATGTGAGATTTGGAATTGACCCGAGGTTTGACATATGAGGAATAACCCGTCAGAATGTTGGATGAGGTGAAACAAACCACCCGACGTAAGGTAAATAGGTCCTATATGGTACAGGGGGAACACTATACCCAGGAAAAGGTTACCTGGAAAAGAGAACATTTCCGTAAGTCAGCATATCCGTATTTCTTCCCTCAAAAAATGAATCTTGAAGACGAGATTCATCCTAAGGGGTGTAGGTTTGTGACACCATGGTTTTTGACACTTTTTCTTTCCAAAATTTACTTGGATTCATTTGGAATTTGGAATTTGACTTTCATTCGAATGGCTCTATGGATTTGAACTTGGGAATTAAATTTTCTTTCTATCCCAAGTGATTTCAAATTTCCAAAATGTCACCAAAGCCATGCCATTTCTATCCAGGCCCATCCATCATTTTTATTTCATTTAAATATTCCTTTTTCATTTAAAGGAATAAACCTTTTTGTTCTAGGTTGTGAAGCAACCTATATTTTTGTTATTCCAAAAATTTCCATAAATTCTTTGACTCATCTAAACCCGGATTATCCAAAAATATTCAAGATTCAATGCGCAAAACCAAGAAGAGCATCCAATTTTGGTTTCTGGCCCGAGAGGTGCTTTATGAAGGAAGTGCATTCAAGACTGGTCCAAATAATTTGGAATTTAACCAATAAGTGCACCTTCCTATATCATTTATACATGACAAAATGCAACTCCAAATACCCACCCATTTTACTTCAATAATTCTCCAAATCTTCTGTCCAAGAATGAGCATTGTGAAGGAACTATATACAAACAATGCTAAAATAATTTCAAATTTAACCAGTGCATTCACCCTCCTAGATCATCTCATCATGCCAAGTTTCACTTCAATCCACCAAGCCATTATATCCCAACAATTGAAACTAGTTTATGGCCAGCACAAAGCTTTGTGAAGGAAGTACCTTCAATATTTTCTCAAATCACGTGAAAATTTCCCAGGTTATTCACCTTGGCATATCATTGCTAGCCACCAAAAAGCAGGCAGAACTAGCCAGCCAGTTATCCACGAAAACCCACCTAAGTTTCTGTCCAGAATAGTTTGCAGGACAAAATCTTTAACTCCAAGCTCTCCAATTGATTCAAGCCATTAATGTCAACTCATTGAGCATTGAGTCACATAACGGACAAGGTTTGATAGCCAGACTCTTACCAGAATGCAAGTTGACGTGGTGACCACGCAGCGGGCGTGCAGAAACAGTGATCTGTGCGACGGGTCTCATCGGACATCGAGCTCCGGCCAGCCAGAGCTTGTCTAAGCATGCCTACTAGCTTTGCACCGTCCACGTATGCCTTCGGGTCACCTCTTCCCGTCCGGCTGCTTCCTCGCCATCCCATGGCGAGCTCCACCACCCAGCCACTATTCCCGAACAGCGCCGCCGTATGGAGCCAAGTCGAGCTCTCCCGAGATTGCCAACACAACTCCACTACTTCCCCGTGACGCTCCCCAAAGCCCGCAAACCTCCAACCCATTGAATTCGACCATTGGAGCTACGACCATTGCATCACTGCGGCCATCCTCATCCCTTCCCGGCGTCTGGCTATAAATAACCGCCCCCCGAGCCTTGCGAGCTCACCACTCTCCTCTCCTTCCTTCCAGAGCTCTTCTAACCAAGCTAATTGAGCCCTCAAGCTCATCTCCTCCGCCTCTAGTGAGAAGGCCGCCACCTCAGCCGTCAACCGTGGTGACCCCTCTGAGCCTCCTCCCACCAATTCAGCCCTCCAGGAAGCCCACCTCGTCGCCAGGAACATCTCCCGCAACCAACCTTTTCCTCGGGATGATCGTAGAGTCGGCCTCATCACCACCGTTGCTGGCTACCATGGGAGTCAGAGCCAAGCTCGCTTTTGCCATCCCCAGTGACCGTGACATAGCTTGTACGGGGCGCGACATCATCCTGAGCATGCCGGTGAGCTCAGTGACGGGAATGGTGGTCCCAGTCGCCGATAGTCACTGCGGCCGAGTCATCTCCTCTGCCCAGCGAGAGGAGGGAGAAGGATCTGACTGGTGGGAACCATGCCCATCTTGACCCCACCCATTAGCCAGTGAAGGGATTGGCCCAGGGCAGCGCGTCAGCTTAAGTGGTAGCGTATTCCCTCGGAATACGCCTTCTCCTCAGGGAGGCGTCTTCTGAGACAAAAGCGCCACCGGTCCAACAATAGCTCAGCCCAACTGCTCCGTGCGGCCCAAGTTCAATAGGGTATTTTTCTTTTTTTCCACAGGAATTTGGTCAGGGACCTAGATGCAAATATTCTTTTTGCAGAAATGCCCCTAACAGTCATTCGTCTATAACTCTTCACTCGTACCTCTGAATCGGGTAATTCCAAAGCCCACGTTCATCTTTTTCTGAGCCCGTTCCAATGGTGTCACTTTTATGATATTGTCACATACTAAAAATGACACTTTTGCCCTTCTGCTATCAATAGCCCTTATCTGTAGAAGTGCTATTCCGGCAAATCTTTCCACGAGGCTATCGCACTTCCATCCAATGAATCTTTCAACCCCAAGGCAAACCACCACCTCCATTTGCATGATGACAGTGCAATGCCATTGTTTTAAATGCTATTTGGCTTAATTTGACAATATTTGGACATGGTTATTCAAGATTATTTTGACATGAACTTCTGACATGCTACTGCCATGTTAGTATTTATGTTTGATGTGACCTATAGCTTACATGTTTAAAATAGTCATGAATCAACATAAAATGTTGCTATGTTATTTAAAGTATAGAAATAACATAATTATGATATTCTTCGGAATGGTGAGTTTATTATTGCTATGACTTTGATCATGTGTTTATAAGTAAAATATGGAGGGATTGTTATCACCTGAGTAAACTGGATAATTTAATTCCTTAATTGGTTGATCAAGTCATAGTGCAACCACATTTGCCTTTATGGGAGGGCCCTTGCTTGGTCTATTTTTATGCCTTTTATTGATGTCACCAAAGAGGGAAGATTATACACACGTGCTACCTTGGCCCGGTAGGCGGTGTTTAATGTTGGGAGCCTGGGCTGGTATATTTGCACAGATTCCCATTTGGGATAGTTGAGCCACGAGGTGGCAGTGTCATGGGGTGACACAGGGCCCAGTATCTCTCCCCCAGGACATGACCCGAGGGTATGTCGGTGATACGGTAAGAGTGTCATAAGGTAGACAAGTTTTGCTGGATGTATGTCCATAGTGTGGGTAAAGTGTGCAGCCTCTGCAGAGTGTAAGAACCTATTCGAATAGCCGCGTCCATGGTATTGGACACAGTTCGTACAAACTCACACTATTTGATCAACACCTTTAATGATGGAAGAACTCATCGGTATAATTGTTGAATTATAGTTGGCAAGAAACTTGAGGTGATCACGAGAGTAAGCTTATTGACCGGGTGGTCATGAGAAAGATGGTCCATGTGACCGTAAATGATGGTTTTGTATTACAATTAGTTTAACAATATCATGCTTATTATTTTCTTCCTCCCTTTTTAATAATCGCTAAATGATTTAACTTGTCATTTCCATGGTATTGTTTTGCCTTGATGCTTTTGGTTGTTGTGAGCTTGCGAGTACATTCAAAGTACTCACCTAGCTTATCAGGCCAGATGCAGGTGATGCTGTGATTTCATACTCCGACGATTCTGAGTTTGCGAACTAGGAATTGTCCCAGCAGTGTCCCTTTGGAGTGGAGTCCATCATCATCACGCTGTTCCGCTGCTACGTTTTGTTCCACTGTTAGTAATAGAGGCACAAGCATGCTCAATAACAATGATGTTACTGTAGACATAGTGCCACCTTGCCTCACTAAATATTATAATACCTGAACCCTTGTACCCTTAGTAATTGCTATAAAGAGTTGTTCTGTTCTATGCCAAGTTGTGTTGTGTTTCCAGAAGACATTGATCTCTGGGCTGGAACACAGGGCATCCGGTTTGCTGGGCCAGGGTGCCACAGTCCGACCACCCAGATTTCATCCCTAACCCAGGGCGATCAACCCTGGTGCTTGACCCAATCATTGGAGGCTTCCAATTGACAAAAGTAATGATGGACGACGGCAGTGCAATCAACATCCTCTATGCCAACATGATGTAGAAAATGGGCCTCCCTCTGATGGGCCTCAGGCCCTCTCCGATGTACTTCCATGGCATCGTATCATGGAAGAAAGCAGAACCTCTCGTATCATGGAGGTCATATTCAGGATGGCTGAGAATTTCCACATAGAAATACTTTGCTTTGAAGTTGTCCCCTTTAAAGGTGGACATAATGCCCTTCTTAGCCAACCTGCGTTTGCGAAGTTCTTGGCCATACCCTGCTACACCTACATGAAACTCAAGATGCCCGGCCCCAATGAGGTAATCACAGTCACCGGAGATGCCAAGAATGCACATAAGGCCAAGGTCGCCAACCTCAAACTTGTTGAACCTGAGCTTGCCGCTGATGAGCTCATGGATGCAAGTACTATAGCAGAGCCATGTGCCATGGAGGCACCATCCAAGAAGGTGTGACCTAGCTCGGAAGGCCAGAAGGAAAACACAGGTCCCCCAGATCCGTCAAGCTCCTCCAGGATGGCGAATGCTAGAGCCGGCTAAGCGCAAGAGTCACGATGGCACCAGCCGACCTCATCAAGCTGACAAACATCACCAAGCACATGCAGAACATCACCCATCTGGGTCGCTTTTTATCATGTAGACTTTTTTATTCCTTGTTATGTGTTTCCGTTTTAGCTCGATCAAACAATTATGAATAAAAAAGTTCCGCCCTCAAATGAGTTTCGCGATTACCTTTGTTACAATATTTTTGATTGCTAAAATTAAAACACTTCTTTTTTATCTCCTTGGGGTAGAGTTTGAGGCTGTATCCAGAATGATCTCTCTAACGCCGCACTCGGGGGCTGCATCATGTCAAGTGGACCTCCCCATAGTCAGCAAAGAGGCTGCATCCAAAGATCCGTCAAAACGCCAGGACCCAGGGGCTGCATCATAATACATACTTCCCTATGGGTCTACCTGAGGGATGTGTCAAATAAAAACCAGCCTACCTGTCTCCATCTATTCGCTCAAGTCACATCGCAAGAAAATCTAGAAGGATGCTACGTACACCGCAACAGCACAACCCTAGAGATCACCGCAGGCCGGAAAACCGATCATATCGGCCTCCTAAGGGAACTTCCTTATACAACCTCAGGCATTCCAATTTTGCTTTGTTGATAAAAGTTGTAGCTAAAGGCAACATGCATACAGTAGGGCCCCGCAAGATGTTTAGCACATGGAGTATCAAAATTAAAACATCCATGAATGACAAGTTCTTACATCATTAATTAAAGCCCGGCATACCGAGCTACTTGCAACTAATGGCCAGATGGCCCAATTCAATTATGTCATCCAGGTCGCAGAGCCCAGGGATGTACTTCGAACCCGCCTGCGCCCCTTCAAAATATGTCTTGGGCTCCACTCCCAGGGGCTTGGTCATGGCGATCTCATGGAAATTGACAGTCGGATGATGCAACCTTAGAAGGGCAAGTGCCATCCGAGCTCCCTCCATCGCGCCAGATTCTTGCCACTTCATCAGACGATCTGCGCAAGCCTTCAGGCATTCGGTTAGGGATTTCGTGCTCAGATCGATCTTCTCACCATATCAGAGCATGCCCGCTGCACATACAAGTGCCTTCTCCATCTGCGCCGTCACCTCAGCTAGCTTTTGAAGTCAGGCTTCGACCCCATCGCCTGGGATGTCAGGCCAGATAGCTGCAAAAGAATAAGGAAACAGTTCAACCACGGCAAAAGAATAATGAATAGTGAGAGACAGAGTAACAAAGACTTACTTGCCAAAGCTAACTCGATCCTGCGACAGAAGCCCGCAACAGCTGGAGCTCGGAGTCACTCTAGCGCCCGACCTCCGTTATGCACTCAATCATAGCCTGAAGCCCCTTCTGCTGCTCTTCTTGAGTACGCTGGGTTGAAGTTAGACTAGTGATTTCATTTTTCAAGATGCCATGCGCGTCCTTCTCACTTTCAACCAGAGCTCACAGGTCGACAAAGGCCCTGTGATCATCATCGCTGGCCGCCTTCATTTGGTCTATTGGAAACATACCCTAGAGGCAATAATAAAGTATTATTATTTTTCCATGTTCGTAATTAATGTTTATATTTTTGTGCCATAATTGCAAAGGTTCTTGAATTTGAGATTCTGAGGAAAACTCAATTGCATGTGTGGAAACATAAACACCAAGTAGATTCCAAGTCTCGCCTCTAGGACTAGCTTATGTATTGCATGATGATCCTGTTTTCCTGATCATAGGGCCTTGTTAAAGTAAAAAGGATGCTGGCAATGCTGGGAACACATTGTTGGTAGAACAATGGTGTTGGACATACCCAACTTATGATATACTGTGAGATTCAATCGTCACCTAGTTGTCGGTATTTTCATATTATGTGTTATCGTATACTCATGTCCATAGACTATGAGAATATTGTGAACCTTCATACCGGACGGTTACTTTGGGGTTGCTAAACATTATCCATAACAGGGTGATCATAACGTTAACTTTCGGGTACATCCGAAAACAATGTCAAGGGACTCGATAGTTCAAGACTGGGATTTGCTCCTCCGAAGATGGAGATATACTCTTCGAGCCCACACGGTATTACAGTATCCATCATCATCTGGCTAGACACAGTGTGATATTGATCACGGGGATTCCAGAGTACAAAAACAACAAAAGAGAACAAAACAGCTAACGAGGATAACTTGGTATTGTGATCAAAGAGTTGCTTCACAAAGATACCGATTAATGTCCCGCCTCAGGTTTTGTAGCGTATCCTGAAGTAAAGGGAATTGTGTACGGAAATGGAAGGTTCACTCGATAATGATCTCCGTGTGTATGCAGGAATTAATATAGGTGTCTAGACCCTGTTATTAATTATTGATCAGAAGGTGCTCAGGGTGATGTCTGCATATTACCGAACCTGCAGGTTCACATGCTTAATGGTCAGTGGTTTGATAGAGTGCTACGAGGTATTAGGAGTATGAGAGAAAGGCACCAGAAATGTTTTCAAAAATGTTTTGGATGGATTCGGGAATGTCCTGGAAGTGCCCGAGAACATCTCGGAGTATATATGGAAGGCAGTGGAAATTTCTGGAAGATTCTGGAAGGTTTCAGAATTTTCTAGAACATTCTAGAGTGGCTACACCCTTGGCTAGCCCAACGGGGCAACACCCACATGGGCCCATGGATCCAAAGTGGGGCGCCCCCCTTTCTTGGGGGTCAATTTGCTGCAAGGAAAGGGGATCCCAGGAGGATCTCCTCCCTGATGCGCCCCATCCCCCTTAGATGGAAAAAAATCGGTGGCGTGGGGGCGGGGGGGGGGGAGGGGATCCCCCTTGGTGCGCATGCCATAGGGGAGGCAACCCCTCCTCCAAGTTGGCTGCCCCCCTTGGCTGCCTATATAAAGAGGGGAGGGGCGCCCCTCCCGTTATGCTATCTCTCCCTCTCTTTCTCACTGAAAGGTTTCTCCTCCTCTAAGTTCTCTGGTAGTATTCTGTCCTGGATGATGGAGTGCCCCCGTACTGCTGATACAGTACACACAGATACCGCAGAAGCATCGTGCTTTCTCTACTCGAGCGGTGGATCACCTAAGGAAATTCTCAGGGCTGGGAAGTAATACCTAGCTGCGGAAATCTGCATGTCTTCACCAACATCTACTTCTCCGCTGTGTTCGTGTTGTTAAAGATCAATCTATCCTTGCATCTTTAGAGTTGTTCCTGGGTGCGTTTGTACGTACAATTTTTTTATTTGTACTACATTCCCCAACGGTGGCGTCATGCGTGGTTCTTTGAGTAAATGCGGGTACGATCTAGAGCAGATAGTGATGTGTGGGCATTGCACAATTTGTTTTGTGCGGGTATTAGATAAGATTTTATACTTGATGTTCTTGTTACTTCCCTTAAATTGTAATTTTTTGATCTTAGCGACAGAGTGAGACTTTATTAAAAAATCTGGCTTTCTGTGGTCCTTCTATGCTGCTCCTGAGTATGCTGGTTGTCTAACCAAAGTCATGCTTCAGACTCTTTGGGTTTCACTTTAGTTAAGAAAGATAAAATTTTGTGTAGAAAAGGGATTGTAGATTTGCTCTACATGGGGGTCACACATTTAACGAAGTTTAGTATGAGGCTCGAGATTTTTAATTAAGTCTCATGTTTCATACACCCTAATAGTTAAACTAGCAACTAGAAGTAATCATGCTTGATGCTTACATAGGTAGCAAATGGTTTGCAACGGAAAAACTAGCAGCCACCATAAAATTGCAAAAAAATGATTAGAGGCGTCTAACTTGTTTTTGCAGGTTATGCATGTGATGTGGTATAGTCTTCCTCAAAGCAATGAGATTGTATGAGATGCTATATGTTGTCACATATTATTTGCATGAACTGCATGTCATGGTACGGCATGATGGTAGGAGCCATATGATTGTCATTTATTCGACCTGCGTGTCAAACTTCATGTAAAGCATTTATTTTATTAGCTATAGAGATAGCAATAGTTATAATTGCGAGGACATGAAGATGATAATCATGCATTTATGGACCTCAATGCTACGCCGTACGCGAAGAAGATGTTCTCTGCCAAAAGATGTTGAAGAAAGGGGAGATGGCGTCCGAGATTTAATGCACCTTGTTTGATACGCGACAGTCGTATTTTATAGGATAACCCCTCACCAAAAAATATCAAGTTGTTAGTGTTCATTGAAGTGTACCACCGTCTAGAGTACATGTCATTTCAAGGTGCGCCATGTTACATGGGTACAATAGACTTGTCGTGTATGAGGCGGGTGCGAATGGTTCGAGCAGCAAGAGCAGGTAGTTGTCTTGAGGAGCAGGCAAGATCATCTTGAGTTCAAAACATGCCCATCGAAAGACGAACAAGAATCACATAGAGATGTGATCGGCAAGTTGGCCTACCGGTCTAATCCTTTGTCATCGGTGATGTCACATCAATGATGAATAATTGAGACCCGGAACTTGAATCACTCATAATCTATTATGAGGGATATTGGTTTTAGTTGGAGTGCACTCTAAATTAAATTTGTTATTTTGAAAGTGCAATTAATTATGGACAATGTCTAAGTGAATTTGCAAGTTTCATTGTAGATAAGATGGCACGCAACACCACCTTTACATTAGGTTCGATGCTTGAGAAAGAGAAGAAAACTGCATCTGGCAGTAATTATGTGGACTAGGTCCGTACCCTGAGGATCATCCTTAGGAGTGCTAAGAAAGAATATGTTCTCGATCAACCTCTCAGTGATCCACCACTTTCAAAGGCTCCTGAGGATGTTGTGTATGTCTGCACCTCTTGTAGTGACGACTACACTGCAATACAGTGCCTGATGCTTGCTTCCACGGAGCCAGAGCTTCAAAAACATTTTGAGAACTTCAGTGCCTATGACATTGTTGTGGAGCTGAATGCTTTGTTCCGAAAGCAAGCAAGAGACAAATGTTATGAGATAACCAAGGCCTTGTGGGACTTCAAGATGGTAGAACGAAGCTCAGTGAGTGAGCACATGATCAAGATAGTTGGTTACGGGCAGAGGTTGGAAGCTTTGGGCTTTCTCATCCCCGCTATGCTTGGCATTGATCTTATCCTTGTGTCTCTCTCGCCGAGCTTTAATGGCTTCATCATGAATTACAACATGAACTGTATGGACAAGAGCGTGAACGAATTGTTTGCCATGCTCAAGACTGTGGAGACTAGAATGCATAAAGACACCAATCATGTGATGATGGTGAATAAGACCACCAGTTTCAAGAAGAAGAAGGGCAAATCCAAAAAGGGCAAGCACGCCGGTAAGACCGACGGGAAGGAAAAGCCTAAAGGCGGCGTCACTAAGGAGACTGAGGGCTTTTTCTGCAAGGGAAAGGGTCACTTGAAGAGGAATTGCATAAAAAAATTTGGCAGAGAAGAAGTTTGGACAGTCCAGCACATGTATATGTGTTATACATGTTATAGATGTTTTCCTTGCTGGACCTCACTATAACTCTTGGGTATTGGATACCGGATCGTTTGCTCATATTTGCAATTCGATGTAGGTGAGGGTGTCCCGGACTAGGGGGTACTTGGGCTGCCGGCCTATCTCCAGTGGGCCGGACTAAAGGGCCTCTCTTCGCTCGTCAAGAAGACCGGATGGTAGGCGACACCGTGCACCAGAAGGAAACCTGCGAAGACTTGGCGTCTCCTCCAAGGAATAATCAATGTAACCGGCATGTTTATCCCCTGATGGCAACCGACTATATGTAACCCTATGTCCCTTTGGTATCTATATAAACCGGAGGGTTTAGTCCATAGGGACACAGAACCATCATAACCATCTAGGGTTAAACTCATCCGATCTCGAGGTGGATCAACTCTGTGACCTTCATACGATGACATCAATACAATCCAGCAGGACGTAGGGTTTTACCTCTTCGAGAGGGCCCGAACCTGGGTAAATCGTTGTCTCTACATTCCCTGTTACTCATTGATTTCTAGACCCACAGTTCGGATCCCCTACCCGAGATCTGCCGGTTTTGGTACCGACATTGGTGATTTCATTGAGAGTTCCACCGTGGGTCACCAAGGATCAATGGCTCGCCTTCTCATCAGCGATGGCATCCGCAGCGGGGACATCTTCGTCCCCGGACAGCTCTTCGCGTTCGGTAGCATTGTGCTGCATGCCGAGCCGATCAGTCACCTTGACCACGTTGACAGCTTCGCCCCTAAGCAGGAAATCAGGTTCGGCAACCTAGAGTACATCGCCGATTCTCGGAGCGATTTTGTCCTTACTAGGTTCTCAGCTTTTTACCTGAGGAGCCTAATAACCCCGAGGCCTTAACCTCAAATCCTCTCCTCGGCCCCGTTTCCGGGCCGATCCCAGTTCGGATCTGGCCCTGAGTTCGGATCCAACTCCGGCACCAGAAAACCAAGGGCCACCCTTGGCCGAGCACACTTCCGACGCCGGCACACCAGAGTTCGACTCCGAAGTATGCCCAAGGATGGGTCCGGTGGACCTCTCGCTTTTAAGCGAGATGTTAGATCGGATCCAGACGATGAGTATTGCGGAAGGCCCATCCTCAGACCAGGAGCAGGTCGGACAGGAGGCCAACCGCGGGGAATTTTGCATCCGACCCACCACCCACTTGGTAGCCACTATCGAGGATTTAACCAACATGCAGGACTACGCCTCCGAGGAGGCTGACGACATGGACGAGGATATCGACGTCCCACCTTATACGGCTCCCTCCCTTGCCACCTCCAACACCGGAAAGTGGACCGCCACCTCCACCTACGACGTTTACATGGTCGACACCCCCAAGAAGGACGGCGACACGACCATGAAGGATGGCGACGGCCCCGTCGAGGAACCGCCCAAACGCCGACGACGGCGAGCCAGAGGGCGAGGAAAGGGCAGGGAAAATAACACAGACACAAACGGCACTGGAGATAACGACACTCCTGATAACATGGGGGAGCTCGACGACAACACCCCCGAACAGCACCATGACGCCCCTGAAGGGCACGAGGACCAGGGCGGCCCTGAGGACCCCGAGGACTCCGAGGACAGCAATTACCTCCCTCGGTCCGAAGAGGAGGATAGCCTCGGACCCGAGGACTTCATCGTCCCAGAGGACCCCCTGGAGCAAGAGAGATTCAAGCGGCAACTCATCGCCACTGCCCGAAGTTTGAAGAGGAAGCAACAGCAGCTAAAAGCCAAACATGATACGCTCAACGACAGATGGACGATGGTCTTAGCTGCTGAAGAAGGCCTTGATGATCAACGTCAGGGTCAATACAAGAGTTACGCACGGCGGCGCCTGCTCCCAGAATTTGAGGATGAGGCCCTTGAGCCCATGCCTCCCAGACGAACTTACGCAAGCCAGCCCGACCACCCCCCTCGAGGACGGGATAGGACGGATGGGGAAACCGAACCCCCACCCGCGCCCCCTCGAGGACGGGATAGGACGGCCGGAGAAACAGAATACCCACCCGCGCCTCCTCGCCAAGCAGGCAAAGACCCGGTTGAACCGGATGACCAATATGATCTGCGCCGTGACCTGAATGCCATAGGAATCCAGTCAAGATCCATCTATGGATCCATAGGACACGCGCCCGCCGGACGGGACGGATATCAAGCCTGGCGCGACAGGAACGACAGAGCTCGGGGGCAGCACCGTGCCCGGTGCCCGGATGACAACCGATCTCCGGTGTGACGTGGCCCGGGTCAGGGGCGCCGCACATCCAATGTGCTTCACTGACGAGGTGATGCAGCATCAGTTCCCGAAGGGTTTAAACCCGTGAATATAGAACCGTACGATGGGACAACTGAACCAGCCGTGTGGATCGAAGATTTTCTTCTCCACATTCATATGGCCCGAGGAGATGATCTCCACGCCATTAAATATTTACCGTTGAAACTCAAAGGACCAGCAAGGCATTGGTTGAACAGCCTACCTGAAAACTCCATCGGGAGCTGGGAGGAGCTCGAGGATGCATTCCGAGCTAACTTTCAGGGCACCTATGTTCGGCCGCTGGACGCCGACGACTTGAGCCACGTGGTCCAACATCCTGGGGAGTCAGCTCGACAGTTCTGGAACCGGTTCTTGACTAAAAAGAACCAAATCATCGACTATCCGGATGCCGAAGCTATCGCCGCATTCAAACACAGTATTCGGGATGAGTGGCTCGCCCGCCAGCTCGGCCACGATAAGCTGAGAACAATGTCATCCCTCACCTCCTTAATGACCCGCTTTTGCGCGGGTGAAGATAGTTGGTTAGCTCGTCGAAGCAACCATCCCGAAGACCCCGGCACCTCAGAAGTCTGGGACGGGAACGAGAAATCCTAGCACAACAAGAATAATAAGCGCTGGCACACAAACAATGGCAGCGAAGCCGATGACACAGCGGTAAATGCCGGATTCAGCGGCTCGAAGTCAGGACCGTGGAAGAAACCTTCTAAAGGATATCGGGATGGCCCATCTGCACTAGACAAAATCCTGGATAGGCCCTACCAGATCCATGGTACCTCGGATAAGCCCGCCAACCACACCAACCGCAATTGTTGGGTAATCAAACAGGCCGGCAAGATCACATCGGAGGAGCAGAGCAAGGGTCCCCGCAGCGAGGACGACGATGAACCTCGCGGGCCGAACAATGGAGGCCAAAAGCAGTTCCCTCTAGAGGTAAAAACCGTGAACATGATTTACGTCACGCATATACCGAAGAAGGAGCGGAAACGCGCACTCCGGGATGTCTACGCCTTAGAGCCTGTAGCCCCGAAATTCAACCCGTGGCCGGCTTGCCGGAACACTTTCGACCGCCGAGACCACCCGACCAGTATCCCTCATGGAGGAACGGTCGCTCTGGTAGTCGACCCCATCGTGGATGGATTTCACCTCACCAGAGTCCTTATGGATGGAGGCAGCAGCCTCAACCTGAGTTATTCAGATACAGTGAGGAAAATGGGGATCGACCCGTCAACGATCAAACCCGGCAACACCACCTTTAAAGGTGTAATCCCAGGCGTCGAAGCACGCTGCTCGGGATCCATAACATTGGAAGTAGTCTTCGGATCGCCCGATAACTTCCGCAGCAAGGACTTGATATTTGATATTGTCCCCTTCCGCAGCGGTTATCACGCACTCCTCGGCCGAACAGCCTTCGCTCGCTTCAACACCGTCCCGCATTATGCATATCTAAAGCTCAAGATGCCAGGACCGAAGGGTGTTATTACCGTCAATGGTAACACCGAGCACATGCTCCGAACAGAGGAGCACACTGCGGCTTTAGCCGCCAAAGTCTAGGCCGCCGAGGAAGCGTTGCAAGCCCAGTCTACAGCCAAGGCACTGGACTCACACAAACGCACCCGAGCTACGGCCTCGGCCCCGAAGCACTCCCATGCTCACCTTAAATAGGGATACGCGCCCCACAGCGTGGCCTACCCAGCCGTGAAATACGTGCCTCGAGTGCACAACTTCGCGCTCAAGATCCCATGGGCAATTGTGGGGACACGTTACTCAAAGGCCAAGAGCTCAGTTCGACCGAGCCATGGCCGATACATGTTCGTGGATTAACATCAACTACAGGTACCATCTAGGGCCTGATCAGTGTTAAGCTGACACAGTGTGGCGATTCCTCAAAACCCTTTCTCAAGGGCTCGTCTGCCGAACATTACTACTTCCGCCGAGCACACAGTTGACAACTTCACTCACACGGAAGCTTCATAAAGAGCGAAGGCACAGACGTGCAGCAGGGCATAGTAGGGACGTCAAACCACTCATGAAGGCCCTGTGTAAACCTTTCCTCTTATATATTATTCTTTAAAGTATTTGTAAAAGTTACTTCGGCAGCTCGGATTGTACGGATAGACGTTACAAGTTCAAAGGAAATAAATACCAAGCTCTTCTATGGTAATTGTGCATTCGTTCATGCTGCATATTCCTTTCGGCTTCTTGGGCCAAAGTAAACTATTTGCGATACATTCCTTTTTTTAGTGACCGGCTAATAGACCGGGGGCTCGAACATAAATCTTGCCTCAAACTTTATTCCGGCACCAACTTTTATTATATGTGCTTGGCGTCACGGATATTGCATTATATGAATCAGTTCTGAATTGTGTCTTTGGTCAATAGTTGGGTTGCCCGGTTCCTGTGCTTGCCCTCTTATGTTCCGCATGGTTCGGCTAGGAGGGTAAAGGGAGAATCACTGCGATTGTGCTTCTAGCTAGCCTGGTTAAGTACCTTAGTGGAGAAAGCCAAAAACTAACTGTCATAATATGCGAGAACTGGTCGGCGATCCGATGACTAGTGTCAAACCTAAAATCGTTGGAGGTTAGCCCGTGTTAAACGAAGGGTTCTCTGTCATAGGAACCATGTGATAGTGGTATCGGCCTTGGTATACCCGGATATCACATACACTGGGGACTAGTCACCAGCCCCCGCCGTCAAGCTCCTATGGCTAAGTGAAAGCACTGAAACCGCATAGTCTGATTGCCTTGTTTTCCGTACATACAACCGCCTCCGGGCACCGAGACGTCGGCCAAGGGTTAAGGTATGACGAGGAAACACCCCATGCAGTATCTGCACAGGGGGCTGAAGCCGACGACTGGTAACTTTTAGTTCAGAAACGGCCGCATAGGAGTCAAAATTAACATGGCAGACATTATATGTACAACCAACACATTGCATTATATCAAAGCAAAAGGTTTTAAACTCCTCGGATACAAGGAAAATAAATCTACTCATAAATTACATCTTTCGAGCACTGGGCCTATACTGCCCGAGCACCATCCATCACGATGGGAAAGTATTGCTCGGGGCACCTATGCTCCTTCCCTGGCGGCGGAGGTCCGGTGGCCATCTCGGCTGGCTTTAGCTTCGGCCAATGTACCATTGTTTTGCCGAAGGCCATCTGAGCCCCCTCAATGCATGTGGAGCGCCTCCAGGCATCGATCCAGGGAGTGGCATCATACAGCCTCTGCACCAGACCGAAGTAGCTGCTCGGCAGTGGCTTCGGAGGCCACAGCTTGACGCAGAGGTCCTTCATCACCGGCTCCGCCATCTGATGCAGCTCTATCAGCTGCTTCATTTGGTTGTTGAGGAGGGGAGGGTGTTCGGGCGCTTGAAATTGCGCCCAGAATAGCCTCTGCTCGGCCCGACCTTCCTGAGCGGCGAAGAACTTAGACGCATCAGCCGCACTCCTCGGGAGGTCCGCAAAGGCGCCTGGGGAACGCCACACTCGCGTGAGCAAAGCGAACCTGTTACCACCAAAGACACTTTGCAGCAAGTACGGCTTACCATCCGCAATGAGCTTGACTTGACAGAGATCTTCTTGATATCCGTGCGCCTCCATCCGCGCTTCCTTGGCCGCCATCCCTAACGAGGATAGCTCGGTTGCCTGCTTTTTATTCTTTTGCTCAAGAGCCTCACATTTCGTGACGGCATCTTTGAACTCTTGTTGCACTTCCGGCACTCTGGCCTCGTGCTTCTGGCTAGCGGTTCTCACCGCAGCCAGTTTGGCAGCTGCTTGTTCGGCTGCCGACTTCTGCTCCGCCGCCTCCAGCTGAGCCATCCTCAGCGCGGACTTGAGGTTCTCCACCTCCGCGGCGGCAGCTGTAGTAAAATCGGTTTACTCCGTTTAGACTACATAACAAAAAGGAAATAGCTGTAATAATCACTACAGTTCGGACATGCCTTGCGCTTCATCGAACCTCTTATTCACCAGGCTGAGATCGTCTTCGGGGCTTTTGAGCTTCCAATTCAGCTCGGCCAACTCCTCGGCGTTGGCGGCTACTGCCGAAGATGATGCCTGTGCATCATTCTACGCACATTAGTATCCGAGATATTGATTTTTGATCCTCTGATCGGCTTTGTTCAATCCAGTTAGAGTCTCGGGGGCTACTGTGTATGAGGCTATACATTTATACCAAAGAACTTTTCTAAGGGAAAAGCATTACTTTGCTCACCTTGAAGCCCATGAGAAGGCCACTGAAGGCCTCCTTCAGTCCATTGTCCATGGACCGAAGACTTTGCAACACCGTGCCCATAATGGCACGGTGCTCTTCGGCGATAGAGGAGGTGGTTAAAGCATCCTCCATCTCATCCGGCCACCCAGTCGATGCCCGCTCTGGGCCGGGCGGGGGTAGCGGGGGCACTTCGGCTTCTTCCCTCTTGAAGACCGGAGTGCCCGACTCCGGACGCCTTGACGACTCCGGAGCCACCCTCGGAGAGAGCTCGGATCGTCCGGGCTCCTCCTCTTTGTTTACCAGAGGGGCCCTCCCCTCCAGGTCTTCGGCGGCCGAGGTATTCACCTCGGCCATGATGGTGTCGCCCCCTCCCCCTGTATGCGGCACGGGAGGGGTCCTCATCGACAGGACCTCCTCGGCCTCCTTGACGATTGGGGGAGGCAAGGCGCGCGATTCGGTCCCGCTCTCCGCCTGCGCGGCCGGTGCAGAATACCCCTGCGAGACTTCTGTCGGTGGGGAGGTCGCGCAGCGGGCTACGATGTTAGAAGTAAAAAAAAGGGTGATCAATATCAAGCCTAGTTCGGGCGAAGACACTCAAGCGGGTATTAGAACCTTTGAGCCCACGGCTTGGCCCTAGGGATCCTCGGAGTCCTCGGCAGAAGCCGAGCTGTTGACAAACAGGGCCACCTTGGCCCTGCATGGTTTCTCGGGGGAGGGACGAAGCGGCTCCTCCTTGGCATCCTCGGACACCGCCATCTTCTTTGATCGTGGGGAGTCACCTTCCTCCCCCTCCTTCCCCTGCTCATTCTCCTCCTCTTTTGCGGAGGGAGCATGGGTGTCCCCGGATCTAGTGTCCGGGGGTCCTCGGGAACGGAGGCCCTCTCTGGCCTCCCTCTTCTTGTCCTTCTTCTTCTCCTTCCTCTCTGATGCCTCGTATGGCTCCACGGCCAGCATGGCCATCAGCAGGGGTGTCCTAGGCTCCTGTGGCAGCGGCGCCGGGTTGTCGATCCGCTCGGCCTTCTTCAGCCAGCTCTGCGGATGGGAAGCGAGAAAGTTGAGTACCTTATCGAAAGGGAATAGTCCGGATATAAGAACAAAACTAGTGAAAGTGCATTTGGCACTTAATTATATTTTGGTGTGCTGACAATGTGGTTAGAGGATCTAATATCGGTTGCTAAAGTTTATCTCAAGATATTGGTTCCATGAAGATTATTATGGAGTTGTGTGACCCCCCACCCCAATTCAAAAAGATCAAAGGCGTGGTTTACCGGCGACTCGAAGGTTTTTCGTTTTGGTTCGATTTGAGTCGTAGGAAAAACCGCACTATCAAGAGGGGTCATCGTGGAATTAGTGTCGTGTGGGAATGCCTCCAAAACTTATACACCAGCCCTCCTACTCCTCCACCTAGTTCCCACTTATTGTGTGCTTTGCCGAGGTGTCCTGTGAGTTTCATCAGAAACCTTCTGGACACCCCGTGTGCACGGGGTCTCTGACCCCCGTGCGCACGGGGTGGTCAGAAAGAGTCTGAGGACGCCGTGCGCACGGGGTCTCTGACCCCCGTGTGCACGGGGTACCTCGAAACTCTCTGGACACCCCGTGCGCACGGGGTCCTGGACCCCCGTGCACACGGGGTGGTTGGAAAGTTTTTGGACACCCCGTGCGCACGGGGTCTCTGACCCCCGTCCGCACGGGGTACCTCGAAACTCTCTGGACACCCCGTGCGCACGGGGTCCTGGACCGCTGTGCGAACGGGGTGGATGGAAAGTCTCTGGACACCCCATGCGCACGGGGCTGACTTAGCCCGTGCGCACGGGGTCCAACGGGCAGAAATCTCATCCCGGCCAAGAACACTATAAAAGCCCCCTTCTTCCTCCTCCAACCTTCAACCCTAATGTCGTGTTGAGCTCCTCCATTGCTGCACCCCATTTTGGTCATTACTCTCAATCCCTCCACCCAAACTTGTTGAAACTTTGGGGATTGGGAGAGCAAGACCCGATCTACACTTTGACCAAACCAAATCGCATTCCCCTCAACATTCATCCACCATGAATTGAACTTCGGGATAAAATCCGCGTCCTCGTCTCACTTGTGGTTAATCCTTTCCCGCACTTTACTTTGCGTTGTATGCTTGTTGACTTGCTAATTAGATTGTTCCCTAGCATATTTAGCTTGGAGCCTACTTGTCATATAGGTTGTGTTCACCTAGTTGCATATCTAGTGAACCCTATTTATCCGCTAAACCTTAAAATTGACAAGAAAGATTAAAATTTGTAGTCTCCTATTCACCCCCTCTAGTCGACCGTATCGATCCTTTCAATTGGTATCAGAGCCTCGTGCTCTAATATAAGGTTTTACAACCTTGGAGGATATGGCCGATCTTGGGAATGAGGGTGGTGACCCAACTCTTGCGGTGGATGGTCAAAACCTACCCCCCGCCGCGGCCGACGCACTTGCTGCTCCGGTCGTTGCTCCCGTCTCCCCCATTAACCCGGGTGCCCCCTTCACCGCGGCCGACATTCTTTCAATGTTTGCGGACCTCAAAACCGCAATGTTGGAAGAAGTTTGTGCTTCGGTTAAGGAGGAAATTGATGCTCGCTTAAAGCCCTCGACATCCGCCTCAAACTCATTTGATCCAAATGCGGTTCACGATGCGGATGATTCGAGAGAACCCCTTGCATCCCCGGCTCGCACTCAAGTTCCCAAGTACAATGCCGTGGAACCCTTTTACTCACCCCAACCTTTGCAGCACCCTCGCATTACTCCTGTTGGGCCTCAGCCCCCTTTGAAAGCTAACGCGTTTGCTAAGTGGAAGCTAGATGTGGAGTCTCATATTCGCAGTGCATCTACACAAGTATGGTGGATTGTGGTCAATGGTTTCAACCCCAAAGATCCCATGAATCTCACTCCAAGGGAAGCGGTTGATGATCAACTCAATGCAACCGCCCACAACATGTTGCGCACCGCGGTGATCGATGACTATAGTGACTCCATTGCTCTACTCAAGACCGCCAAGGAAATTTGGGATTGCCTTGAGGAGGCCCTCGTAGGTGATGAAGCAATTCAAATATCTCGGCTGGCTTTGCTCAAGCAAGAAGTCAACCTATTTGTGAGAAATGAGGGTGAGACCGCGGAAGAGGTATATCGAAGGCTAAAGTCCCTTGTGCTCAATTTGGGAACCTTTGGGTGCACTTGGGAAAATGATGATTTCATTAAGGACAAGTTCATTGATGCTATGGTTCTCACGGAACATACCATGGTAATGATGATACATCAACGCCCGGCCTATCACAAGTTGACCGCGGCACAAGTTGTATCCACCTTCTCAACTCATGTTCTTTTGGAGACCAAGTCCAAGAAGACCTTTGCGATTGCTCAAGCCACCAAGAACTCAAATCTTGCGTTGAAGGCAAAGAAAGTTGTTGCTCAACCCTCAAGGGATGAAGAAGTTGTTGAAGAGACTTGTGAGGAAGATGTTGACACCTCATGCCCGGCAAACGACTTTGCGGAAGACTTGGCTCTCTTGGTCAAGAAATATTCCGGGACCATGGCAAACAAAGGGAAGAATCTTCAAGGAAGATCATTTGGACGAAGAAAATGCTACAATTGTGATAGCCCAAGACATTTTGTGCATGATTGTCCATATGAGAGACGTGAAGACAAGTCCGAGAAGCTTGTGCCCAAGAAGAAGAAGTTCACCAAGTTCACCAAGAGGAAAGATGACAAGGCTCTTGTTCATGAGGAGTACGTGTCCGGAGATGAAGATGACGGTGATGATGATCATGTGGGCACGGCCGCTATTGCCATGCATGTCACTACCTCCTCCTCCACCACCGGCCTCTTCGACTCTCCCAACGAGGACAAGCCTTTCACTCATCGTTGCCTCATGGCCAAAGAGGTAAAAACAAAGTCCAAATCTCCAAAACCCTCCATCCACACTTCCAATGTCTTATGTGAGATAGTGGAGGATGAGTGTGATGATGGTGTGGATAATGATGAGGAATCGTTGATGGCTTTCATGAAAACTCTTCATGGTGAAGCTCGTGCTCGGTTTGGTGATCTCCTTAAGTCACTCGCGGAATGCGATGATTTTATTGAGAAAGTTGAAAACCTCCTCATAGAGGAAAAAGAGAGAGTCGAACTCCTCGAGCACGAACTACATGAAGAGAGTGTCATGAGAGCATCACTTGAGGAAGCCTTGTCTTCTCATAAAATTGACTTTGTTAAAACCGATGATGCCTTGCAACTTGCTCTTGAGAATAAAGATGCCCTTAAAGTAAGGGTTGAAAAGCTCCTAGTTGATCACACGAGACTTGTTGAGGAACATGAGCTCCTTGTGACTAGTTCCAAGGTTGTCAAAGGTGACCTCATTGCCCTCACTGAGTCTTATGCTCAACTTAAAGCTACAACCATTAAGGCTCTTACTTCCGTCCCTCATATTGATTTAAATGATGTATCTTGTACGGCTAACTTTGCTCATGATTGCACCTCTCTCCAAGAGGAAAATAAGAAGTTGAAAGCCCAAATTGAGAAAGGGCTTGTGTCGTGCATTCAAGGGGAGAAAAACCTCAATGACCTCTTGAGCAACCAAAAGGAGTGTGTTGCCAAGGAGGGAATTGGGTTTGACCCCTCTTCCAAGAAAAAGAAGAACAAGAAGAAGAGCAACAAGAAGAAGATCGGTCCTACTCCTCCTCCTCAACAAAAGGTAGTATTTGTGCACGAAGGGCACAAGGAGAAGGAGAAGTAAAAAGGGGTTGTTGTGAATGGCAAGGTCACTAGGGACAAGGCCATTCCCAAGGATTTTGCCGGCAAGAACAACCCATCCTATGTCCTCATGAGAGGAGATGATGGTTATACCTTTGCTAAATTTGTTGGCACTAACTATGATGATTATGCTTGGACTATTTGGGTACCTAAGACCCTTGTTGCTAACTCTCTAGGACCCATTGCAAAATGGGTACCTAAAATCAAAGCTTGATTCATGTAGGACTATACCTCCGGTGCAACACAATGGGTGATCGATAGTGGATGCACCAATCACATGACCGGAGAGAGGGAGATGCTTGTGGAGTTCGTTGATTCGCTCAAGGCTTCTTCGAACATCTCCTTTGGTGATAATAGCAAGGGCAAGGTATTGGGGTTGGGCAAGGTGGTAATCTCTAGTGATTCTTCACTTACGAATGTCATGCTTGTTCAATCCCTTCACTACAATTTACTTTCTACGATTCAATTGGCACGTGCCGGTTATGATTCTCATTTCGGTGAATTTCATGTGACCGACTTTAAGAGGAGCAATCTCAAAGTGGTCTTTGTTGGGCATGTTGAAGACAACCTTTACGTAGTTGATTTCTCAAAAGAGAAAACTTATCTTGCAACATGTCTAATGGCCAAGGCCGACGTGGGGTGGCTTTGGCACCGACGGCTAGCCCACGTTGGCATGAGAAACTTACAAGCTCTCTTAAAGGGGGAGCACATCCTTGGACTAACCAATGTGTCTTTTGCCAAAGACCATCCTTGTAGTGCTTGCATTGCCGGAAAACTTCATGAAAAAGCTCATAAGGTGACGACTATCATTACCACCTTGAGGCCTCTCGAGCTCATTCACTTGGATCTCTTTGGGCCTCCATCTTATGATAGTTTGGGAGGGAGGAGGTATTGCCTTGTCATTGTCGATGACTATACAAGATATACATGGGTGTTCTTTCTCAAGACTAAAGATGAAACACAAGACACCTTCATCAACTTTGCCAAAGAAGCTCAACGTCAACATAATTGTCAAATAAAGGCAATTCGAAGTGACAACGGCACCGAGTTCAAAAATTATACGATGGACGAGTTCTTGAGCGATGAGGGGATCAAGCATCAATATGCCGCGCCATACACTCCCGAACAAAATGGTGTTGCGGAAAGGAAGAACCGGACTCTCATTGAGATGGCAAGGACCATGCTTGACGAGTACAAGTCTCCATACAAGCTTTGGGCCGAAGCCATCAACACTGCGTGCCATGCTACAAACCGGCTTTATCTTCGTAAGCTCAAGAACAAGACTCCCTATGAACTCCTAATTGGGAGAAAGCCTAACGTCAAATACTTTCGAGTATTCGGTTGTAAGTGTTTCATTCTAAACAAGAAATCCCGTTTAGCTAAGTTTGCGCCTAAAACTTATGAGGGCATATTTGTTGGATATGCATCAAACTCTCATGCTTACCGTGTTCTCAACAAATCCACCGGATGCATTGAGGAAACGGTAAATGTGGAGTTTGATGAAGATAACGGTTCCCGTGCGGAGCAAATTGTTCCTAGTGTTGTAGGTGATGAGGCTCCTTCACAAGCTATAAGGACTATGGGGATAGGCCACATTCGTCCACAAGAAACACCCCAAGTCCAAGTAGAAGAAGGAGTAAGAGCCCCTCTTGTGGATTCTCCACAAGGGAAGTCATCACCGCCACCACAAGGTCAAGATGCTATGGGAGATCATGAACCTATCCAAGAACAAGATCAAGTCCCTCATGTTCCCGAGCAAGATCAAGGGCAAGCTCAACCAAATGGTGAAGAACCAATCCTTGAGGCCCATGATCAAGCTCAAGTTCATGATCAAGATCAAGATCAAACCCAACCTCAAGCGTCTTCTCCAACGTTACATTCTAGTGAACGAGAGCTTGAGGTTGTGAAGAGAAGGGTGTCTCCAAGGCTAAAGCATTCTCAAGGCCAAGCTTCTTCCATAAGTTCAAAACCAAGTGAGGAAGAGCTTACACTCAAAGAGCAAAAAACGGCCGCCAAGCTAAAGCATCTTCAACATCTCACCGACAACATTTATGGAAGCATCAACAAGGGGTTAACTACTCGTAGACGTTTGGCAAACTTTTGTGAACATCACTCGTTTGTCTCTTGTGTTGAGCCCCTTAAGGTTGAAGATGCCCTTGACGACCCGGATTGGGTAAATGGCATGCATGAAGAACTCAACAACTTCACCCGCAACAAAGTATGGACTCTTGTGAAGAGACCCAAAGAACATCATAATGTCATTGGAACAAAGTGGATCTTTAAGAACAAACAAGATGAGCATGGACAAGTCACTAGAAACAAGGCAAGGTTAGTGGCACAAGGGTTCACCCAAGTTGAAAGTTTGGACTTCGGTGAAACCTTTGCCCCCATTGCCCGTCTTGAGTCCATTCGTATCTTGCTTGCTTATGCTTCACATCATGATTTTAAATTGTATCAAATGGATGTGAAGAGTGCATTTCTTAATGGTCCTCTTAAGGAGTTGGTGTATGTCAAACAACCTCCCGGTTTCGAAGATCCCGATCACCCCTCTCACGTTTATGAACTCCATAAGGCGCTCTACGGTCTTAAACAAGCACCTCGTGCTTGGTATGATCACCTTACGGCGTTCCTAAGCGAGAAGGGGTTCCAGATCGGGTTAATAGATTCCACTCTCTTCACGAAGAGGGTAAAAGGAGAATTGTTTGTGTGCCAAATATATGTTGATGATATTATTTTTGGGTCCACTAACCATGCTATTAACGTTAAGTTTGAGAATCTTATGACCAAGGAATTTTTTATGAGCATGATGCGAGAGTTGAAGTTCTTCCTTGGATTTCAAGTGAAGCAATTGAGAGGAGGAACCTTCATCAATCAAGCACTTTATATTCAAGACATGCTCAAGAGGTTCAAAATGCAAGATGTCAAGCCCATGAAGACGCCCATGCCCACCAATGGCCAACTTAATCTTGATCCCAATGGTAAAGATGTGGATCAAAAGGTATTTCGCTCTATGATCGGTTCTTTGCTTTACCTTTGTGCATCTAGGCCAGATATTATGTTGAGTGTGTGTATGTGTGCAAGATTTCAATCCGCTCCCAAGGAGAGCCATTTTTCGGTAGTGAAAAGAATCTTCGATATTTGGTTCATAACCCAAACTTGGGCCTTTGGTATCCCAAAGGAGCAACTTTCAAGTTATTGGGTTACTCGGATTCAGATTGGGTAGGAGATAAGGTAGACCGCAAGTCCACTTCAGGCTCATGTCAATTCCTAGGGAGGTCATTGGTAAGTTGGTCATCAAAGAAGCAGAATTGTGTGTCTCTTTCAACCGCCGAAGCCGAGTACATTGCCGCCGGAAGTTATTGTGCACAGTTTTTATGGATGAGGCAAACTTTGATGGATTATGGTGTCAAATGTGACAAAGTGCCTCTATTTTGTGACAATGAAAGTGCAATCAAGATCGCCGACAATCCAGTGCAACCTAGTCGAACCAAGCATATTGAGATTCGTCATCATTTCATTCGGGATCATGTGGCCAAGGGAGACATTGATCTATTCCACGTCAACACCGAGAAGCAACTTGCCGACATTTTCACCAAGCCACTTGATGAAGCAAGATTCCGTGAGTTAAGGCATGAGCTAAATATCGTTGATATAAGTAACTTGGTTTGAGGTCCTTGCATACACACACATGCTCAACTAGTATCTTGTTATAGACGTAGGCACCTATGTAGGGGGAGCTAGCTCAACTCATGAGCTATCTTATCCTACTAGTGCATAAATTGAACAAAATCTTTCACATTAGCCATTTTAAGATGGCACTTCTGCTTCAAAGATGAGTATTGGTTTTGGGCCCAAGGTTCATATCTTCGCGGTGCCTTACCAAATAAACTCAAACATGGTGGCTTCGGCCACCGCCCTCCTTTGGAGGTTGGATCTTTTTTCCTTCGTCTCTTTTTGGGTTTGTCTTGCTCTTGTGTGTTCCTTTTTGTGTTGTTTGTGTTTTTCGGTTCTCTTCTTGTGCAAGTGCTACACATACACCTTTCTAGTAGTATTGGATCTCTCTCTCTCGCGACGGACTCAGAAGTGAGACGGAAATGCATTTGGAGCTCTGGTAAGGATTTACATCCAGCCAGGACTTAGGATAAACCTCTCTGTCAAAATCCTCTGGTCACCCCGTGCCCACGGACATGTACCGTGCGCACGGGGACCCCGTGTCCACGGGCCTTGTACCGTGCGCATGGGACCCCCGTGTCCACGGGCCTTTTGACCCCGTGCGCACGGGGTCTGCGGTTTCTGGCCCTGAAGAGGTAGGACGTGGGGGGGTTTGGATTCATTCCCACCCAGTCACCCCCTCCACGCCCTAGGTCGCCTCCAGGCCGCCGCCGTCGCCTCCTCGTCGCCCGGTGCTCCTCCGTGAGCCGTGGGACTTCGCTGCTCCGTGGAGATCTTCCGGGATGGGGTCCTCCTTTGGTATCCCCCTCCCCTTTTCTTCTTTCTCTCCATGGATGCATGTTGTAGGTTCTAGGGTTTCTTGCTCTATTAGTATAGGTTTCCTTTTTCCCATGGGCTAATCGAGAAACAGCTGCACATATCTGTGAAGGTTCCCCTGCCGCACCCACTCCCGGATCTCGATCTGGAAGTGGCTGCCGCTGGGCGAACCCCGTGTCCACAGGGTGTTTGACGCCCGTGCGCACGGGGCCCCGTGTCCACGGGCATGTACCGTGCGCACGGGGACCCCGTGTCCACGGTGTTCTGACCCCGTGCGCACGGGGTACACAGAGAGGCCAGTTTTGTTCTGTCCTCTGTCTCCATTCCTTGCCAGCTTCTCGAGCACTTGTACTCATTTGTGTCTCTCGTGTTTGTTGTGTTTTTTGTTGCTGTTGTGTTTCAGACTCCGCTGACAAGAGGTCCGAGCTTCGTCGCAAGCGCAGTAAGGCAAGTGAAAATCGTTTGGCTCTTGCTATTCGTCAGCCATCAGATGGGAGAGGCCAGAGTTCCATGTCTGCTAATCGTGCTCGTCGTTCTGTGTCGAAGAGGCCGGTGATCGAAGCCTCTGATGATTCTGAGGATGAGTATGATTCTCAGGAGGATGCTCACTATGAGGTTGAGCCAGCAGATGCATCTGATGATGATGATGATGTTGATGATGAGGAGGAGGAAGGTGATGAGAGCCTAGAGGAACATGTTCTCCCAGGTGGTCGCAATGTCAAGAATCTGCCTCTCTCTTAGTGGACCAAGCCAGAACTTTGGGCTCGCAGGCAGAATTTCCCCTATGTGCCTCAAACCAGTACAGGAATTGACCCAAGATTCAAGAATGATTTTCAGCACCGTGTGTTCTCTGAGCTGATCATGACCAAGAAGACCAAGTTTGCCCCCCACAAGCAAATCAATCTGGAGTCTCTTCGGGACAATGCTCATATCTACCCCGGTGTGTATGATGCTCTTGGGAGACTTGGCTTTATTCCCTTCGTCACCTTTCATCATCCGTTCAATGACGATCTTGTGATGCAGTTCTTTGCCACCGTGTACTTTCACAATGATGAGGATCGCACTATGACTTGGATGTCAGGCACATATGAGTGTGAGGCCCCCATGGCTAAATTCTCTTCCATTATTCCTTATCAGTTCTTTGCTGAGGAGCATGCTGATTATGGTCGTGCCCGTGAGACTGGAAGAGACAAGGATGAAATTGCGTTTGCTTACAAACCAGAGAAGGCTTTCACCACAGGTTCTATCAAGCACTTGAAGCCTACCTATGATACTATGCGCCACATCCTTAGGTACACCCTTAATCCTAAGGCCGGAGATTCTCACAATCTGAGGAGCTCCATGTTGGACATCTTTGTCTACATTCGTGACAGGAAGAAAGTGGATGTTCTGGACTTCATGTTCTATGAGATCAGGCAGTGTGTTCAAGAGAACAAGTCTTGCATATATGCTCCGTTCATCCAGGCATTGATTGAGTCTGTCTGCCCCGCCAAGTTCATTGCCAAGTACCGTACCGCCTTTCCGAAGCGTGATGCCAACTGGCTTCCGGCTGCTCCCCCACCTTATGTGCCCACCAAGAAGGGGCGCAATCCCAGGCCTGAGGATCGTGCTACCCACTGAGGGCTGTTCATCCTATGCACGGATTCCGTGTGGCAAAGGGAAGCAAGTTTCTGCTGATGCCAGTTTCACCAGAGAGGAGAAGAAGTCTCTTTTGAAGACCGTGAGCAACATGTTCAAGATGTGTCAGTCCATTCAGCACCGTCAGGTCAAGGAGATCAACAAGGACAAGCTGGTGAGGCATCAGAAGAAGGCTGAGCGTGCTGCAGCTGGTGAGGAGGTTGGCCCAGGGTCCGAGGACATCGACAGTGTGGCCACAGATCGTTCCTTTCCGATGGCCGGGTGGCATTTTGATGATGATGATGCCTCGAGCGCGCCTCCTCTTGTCTAGTGGTGTCTTTGCTTCGCCTTTTTTCCCTTTTTGTTGTCTTAATGACAAAGGGGGAGAAGTGGTGTTTTTAGTTTTTTTTTTGTGTTGCGAGATCTCAAGCCTCGGTGTTATTGCGGTTGTTGGGTGTTTATTTGGCTTGCGATACTCTTATTTGCTTTCCGTAGTGTGGTTGTTGAGCTACATCTTATTAGTGTGTGAGACTATTTATCCTGAGTCTTTTCTCTGCTTATGATTTGTCTATCTTGTGCTATATGATCGTGCTCTTATTATTGTGTCTCACACTACTTGCTCACCACACTTCTTGCATGTGATCTAGGCACCGTGTTAGGTTCTATTTTGTTGATCACATGCCTTGACAATATCGATCTAGGGGGAGCCTCATGTGTGTGTGCTTGCTGCATATTCAAGCATATCTTTTTTCTTGCACATATATAGGGGGAGCTCCTACGATCAACTATTGTCGCGTGGCTATTTTCTTAGATGTATCCTTTATGCCATGTCCTAACCATATTGTCATCAATGCACCAAAAAGGGGGAGATTGAAAGTGCATTTGGCACTTAATTATATTTTGGTGTGCTGACAATGTGGTTAGAGGATCTAATATCGGTTGCTAAAGTTTATCTCAGGATATTGGTTCCATGAAGATTATTATGAAGTTGTGTGACCCCCCAATTCAAAAATATCAAAGGCGTGGTTTACCGGCGACTCGAAGGTTTTTCGTTTTGGTTCGATTTGAGTCGTAGGAAAAACCGCACTATCAAGAGGGGTCATCGTGGAATTAGTGTCGTGTGGGAATGCCTCCAAAACTTATACACCAGCCCTCCTACTCCTCCACCTAGTTCCCACTTATTGTCTGCTTTGCCGAGGTGTCCTGTGAGTTTCATCAGAAACCTTCTGGACACCCCGTGTGCACGGGGTCTCTGACCCCCGTGCGCATGGGGTGGTCAGAAAGTTTCTGGGCACTCCGTGCGCACGGGGTCTCTGACCCCCGTGTGCATGGGGTACCTCGAAACTCTCTGGACACCCCGTGCGCACGGGGTCCTGGACCCCCATGCACACGGGGTGGTTGGAAAGTTTCTGGACACCCCGTGCGCACGGGGTCTCTCACCCCCGTGCACACAGGGTACCTCGAAACTCTCTGGACACCCCGTGCGCACGGGGTCCTGGACCCCTGTGCGCACGGAGTGGATGGAAAGTCTCTGGACACCCCGTGCGCACGGGGCTGACTTAGCCCGTGCGCACGGGGTCCAACGGGCAGAAATCTCCTCCCGGCCAAGAACACTATAAAAGCCCCCTTCTTCCTCCTCCAACCTTCAACCCTAATGTCTTGTTGAGCTCCTCCATTGCCGCACCCCATTTTGCTCATTACTCTCAATCCCTCCACCCAAACTTGTTGAAACTTTGGGGATTGGGAGAGCAAGACCCGATCTACACTTTGACCAAACCAAATCGCGTTCCCCGCAACATTCATCCACCATGACTTGTTACTCTTGGAGCTTGGGCTCCTAGGCGGTTAGAGGTTCCTCCGGAAGCTTCCTTGCTTGTGGTGTGCTCCGGAGAAGTTTGTAAAGGTGTGGTGGTCGCCTTCAAGACCAACCCCGAGTGATTCGAGGCTCATCCGTTGGGGGTGACTCGATAGAGATTATGGTGAGCCTTCGGTGGCGTTCCGCAAGCTTTGGCTCCGGCACCGCTCTAAACGGAGAGTAGCTCTTCCCCAAGGAAGAGTGAACTTCGGGATAAAATCCGCGTCCTCGTCTCACTTGTGGTTAATCCTTTCCCGCACTTTACTTTGCGTTGTATGCTTGTTGGCTTGCTAATTAGATTGTTGCCTAGCATATTTAGCTTGGAGCCTGCTTGTCATATAGGTTGTGTTCACCTAGTTGCATATCTAGTGAACCCTATTTATCCGCTAAACCTTAAAATTGACAAGAAAGATTAAAATTTGTAGTCTCCTATTCACCCCCCCCCCTCTAGTCGACCGTATCGATCCTTTCAACTAGTCATACCTCCCGTGAGGGGTTTGCGGCGTCGAGGCCGATGTCTTCCTCCTCGGTCGGCCAGTCCTTCTGCGGCTTGAATAGCACCCTCCACAGTTCAGCGTGGGAGGTGCGGAAGAAGCTGCGCACGGTGGCCGGGTCTTCGGGCTTGTAGGCCCACATGGGGAAAGCCCTGTCCTGGAATGGGAGGATTCGGCGGCAGAGCATGATCTGGATCACGTTGGGCAGCTCGACGCCCTGCTCTATCATCTTGGCGATCCGGCTCTGCAGCAGCGCCACCTCCTTGTTCGACCCCCAGTCGAGGCCTTTCTTGGTCCATGAGACCAGCCTCGTAGGGGGTCCGGATCAGAAGGCCGGAATCGCCCCCCAATCCGCGCTCCTTGGCTCTGTGATGTAGAACCATTCCTTCTGCCATATCTTGACGGTCTCGATGAAGATGCCCTCAGGCCACTCCACTCGGGGAAGCTTGCTCACCATCGCACCCCCGCAGTCCGCCTGCTGGCCATCAATGATCTTCGGCTTGATGTTGAAAATCTTCAGCCACAGGCCGAAGTGTGGTCGGACCCGAAGAAAGGCCTCACAAATGATGATGAAGGCTGAGATGTGCAGGAAGGAGTTTGGGGCAAGATCATGGAAATCAAGCCCGTAGAAAAACTTGAGGCCCCTGACAAAGGGATGGAGGGGAAAACCCAAAGCTCTAATAAAGTGGGGCAGGAACACCACCCTCTCGCCCTGCCGCGGCGTGGGAATGACCTGGCCCGCCTCTGGAGCGCGGTGAGCGACGTTGGCTGGGAGATAGCCTGCGCCCTTCAGCTCCAAGATGGCATTCTCGGTGACGATGGACGCCTCCCACCTGCCCTTGGACCCGGAGCCCGCCATTGCTAGGTTGAGCGGGTGGCTAGAGTGGCTCTTGGGAGAGAGAGCGGATCTGGGCGCTGGAGCTCAAGAGATGGGGAAGGTAACAACGAAGAAAGAAGCGAGAGCGTGCAAAGGAAATGGAGGCCGTTCCCCTTTTACGGGCTGTAAAAACCTAGGATCCCTTTACTGCGCCACAGGCTTCGCCATTTCCCCGTATAAATCGCGCCATTATGCGCGCGTGGTATAGAGAGAATTATTGATCATATCCCTTAAAAACAGGGCATGATCTCCATATCGATGGGACGTGCCAATGAAAACCGCCTCGAACCGCGAATCGAGTTTTTCATAAACCAACTTGTGGTCGTGGCAGGGTGTGACCCTTCGGTAAAAGCTGTCAGATGAGGGTACTATTCACACCGAAGCGACTAGCCTTCGGGGCTAAGTTATCAATACACCTCGGTGACCGAGGTATAGTTCCGCGCGTGTGCGTCTAGGCAGCACTTGGGAACTCGATTCAGATGAGATGCAGGCCTGTCACTGGTGTCCCGGAAGGAAGGGAACTGGTCCACAAAGCCGCTGGTGTTCGGCGTCTACCTCGGCTTCTAAGACTAGTTCGGGGGCTACTGAGGGTGTCCCGGACTACGGGGTACTCGGGCTGACGGCCTATCTCCAGTGGGCCAGACTAATGGGCCGCTCTTTGCTCGTCAAGTAGACCGGATGGTAGGCGACACCGTGCACCAGAAGGAAACCTCCGAAGGCTTGGCGTCTCCTCCAAGGAATAATCAATGTAACCGGCATGTTTATCCCCTGATGGCAACCGACTATATGTAACCCTAGGTCCCTCTGGTATCTATATAAACCGAAGGGTTTAGTCCATAGGGACACAAAACCATCATAACCATCTACGGTTTAACCCATCCGATCTCGAGGTGGATCAACTCTGTAACCTTCATACGATCACATCAATACAATCCAGCAGAACGTAAGGTTTTACCTCCTCGAGAGGGCCCGAACCTGGGTAAATCGCTGTCTCTACGTTCCCAGTTACTCATTGATTCCTAGACCCACAGTTCGGATCCCCTACCCGAGATCTACCGGTTTTGGCACCGACAGCAGGGACTACAAAGGCCACAAATGTTGGCAAGGAATGAGGTGCAGATGCACGTCGGGAACGGTGTTCAAGTTGCCGCTCAAGCCGTCGGTATTATGCCCCTACATCTACCTTCAGGATTCATTTTAGAATTTAATAATTATTATTTCATTCTAGCCTTATGCAAAAACATTATATCAGGATCTTGTTTATTGCGTGATGGAAATTCTTTTAAATCGGAGAAGAATGGTTGTTCCATATATTTGAAGGATATGTTTTATGGCTGTGCACCTATGAACAATGGGCTATTTATGGATCTTCAATGTAGTATTACCTTCTTTAACATTGATGCTAAATGTCTTAAGAAGACTGATAAAACATATACCCCATTTTTGTGGCACTGCCGTCCTGGTCATATCAGAAAGAAACGCATGAAGAAATTCCATTCAGATGGAATTTTGGAGTCATTTGATTTTGAATCATTTGACAATTGCGAGTTTTGTCTGATGGGAAAAATGACTAAGATGCCATTCACCGACCATATGGAACGGGCGAGGGACTTGATGGAAATAATACATACTGATGTATGCGCTCCGATGTGTATACCGGCGCGCGGTGGATATCTCTAGTTTGTAACTTTTACCGGCAACTTAAGTAGATATGGTTATATTTAATTAATGAGGCAGAAGTCTGAAACTTTTGAAAAGTTCAAAGAATTTTAGAATGAAATGGAAAATCATCCTGACAAGAAAATCAAATTTCTGCAATCAGATCGCAGAGGAGAATATTTTAGTGTTGAGTTTAGCAAGCATCTTAGTGATCGTGGAATTGTTTCACAACTTATGCCACCCGGAACTCCACAGAGGAATGGGTGTCTGAGAGACATAACCAAACCTTGTTAGACATGGTGAGGTCTATGATGTCTTTAACTAAACTGCCTTTATCTTTTTGGGGATACGTTTTATAAACCGCAGATTTTGCACTAAATAGAGCACCATCAAAGTCTGTTGAAATGACGCCATATGAGATATGGAATGGGAAGAAACCCAACTTGTCATTTCTTAAAATTTGGGGATGCGATGTTTATGTAAAACATTTACAGCCAAACAAACTCAATCTCAAATTAGACAAATGCTATTTTGTTGGTTATCCCAAAAATATAGTTGGGTATTCCTTCTACCACCGTATCGAAGGCAAAGTATTTGTCATGAAAAACAAAGTATTTCTTGGGAAAGAGTTTCTTGTGAAAGAGGTGAGTGGGAGGACAATACAGCTTGATGAGATTGTTGAATTTTCGGTGTTAGTTCAAAGGGCTGAGGTACCGGAAGTAGTTCCCAAGATTATCCTTACGACTGAACTAGAAGCTCCTGTATGTGATGCAGAAACTTCTGACAAGACTGTAGCACCATTTACATGCAAGAGTTCATCAACCACCCCAGTAGTTTGATAATGAAATATTCATCTTAGAATATGATGAACTTGCAAACTACAAAAAAGCAATGACGGGCCCTAGCTCCGAAAAATGGCTTGAGGCTATGAAATCCAAATGGAATCCTTGTACGAAAATCAAGGTTAGAACTTGGTAGGCCCTCTAAAGGGTGTGAAACCAATTAAATGTAAATGGATCTATAAAAGGAAAACATACACGGATGGTAATGTGACCATCCATAAAGCTCAACTTGTCGCGAAAGGGTTCTGATAAATTCAAGAAGTTGACTACGATGAGACTTTCTCGCCGGTAGCGATGCTCAAGTCTATATGGATTTTGCTTGCAATTGCTGCATGTTTGGATTATGAGATATGGCAGATGGATGTCAAAACAGTTCTCCTAAATGGAAATTTAACCGAGGATGTGTATATGATATAGCCAAGGGTTTCATTGATCCTAAGGATGCTGGAAAGGTCTGCAAGCTTCAGAGAGCTATTTATGGCCGAAGCAAGCATTAGGGAGCTGGAATATTTGTTTTGATGAAGTGGTCAAAGAGTTTGGCTTCATCCCGAATGATGAAGAGGCTAGTGTTTACAAGAAAAAAAGTGGGAGTGCGAAAGCATTTCTAACACTTTATGTGGATGACATACTATTAATTAGAAATGACGTAAAATTTCTTAACACGATAAAAGAGTCATTGAAGAACAGATTTTCAATGAAAGACTTGTGCCAAGTAGCGTATATATTGGGCATAAAGATTTATGGAGATAGATCAAGACGCCTGATAGCGCTAAGCCAGAGCACGTATATTGACAAAGTACTAAAGAAGTTTATTATGGAAAATGAGAAGAAAGAATTCTTCCCAATGTCACATGGCACTATGCTAAGCAAGAGTCAGTGCCCGCAGTCCACTGATGAGCAAGTAGAAATGTCTGTGGTTCCACATGCTTCAGTAGTTGGGGCCATCATGTATGCCATGATTTGTACAAGACCAGATGTGTTCTATGCACTAAGTGTTAGTAGCAGGTACCAAAGTGATCAAGGAAAGGGTCATTTGACAGCAGTTAGAAATATCTTGATGTACCTTAACAGGACTAAGGAAATATTCCTAGTGTATGGAGGTGATGAAGAGCTCATTGTAAAGTGTTACACCGATGCAAGCTTCATGACTGATCCAGACAATTTAAGTCTCAATCGGGCTATGTTTTCACACTCAATGGTGATGAAGTGAGCTGGAAAAGTTCTAAGGAAAGCACTGTGACGGATTCTACAACAGAGGCGGAGTACATTGCTGTTTCAAAAGCTGCGAAGGAGGGTTATTGGATTAAGAAGTTCGTCACCGAGCTTGGTGTGGTTCCATGTCCGCTGGATCCTATGGAGCTCTATTTTGATAATAGTGGCCCCACGGCCTAGGCAAAGGAGCCAAGGTCCCACCAGAAATCCAAACACATTGAACATAGGTTTCACATAGTCCAAGATTTTGTGAAGAAAGGACATGTGAAAGTATGCAAAATTCACATGGACGTGAATGTGTCAGATCTGATGACGAAGCCTCTACCACGAGCAAAACATGAGCAATGCAGGAATGCCATTGGTGTTAGAGAACTTATATAACTAGATTATTGACTGTGATGCAAGTCGGGGACTGTTGGAAATATGCCCTAGAGGTAATAATAAAGTATTATTTTATGTCCACATTCACAATTAATGTTTATATTTCTGTGTTGTAATTACAATGGTTCTTGAATATAAGATTCAGAGGAAAACTCAGTTGCATGTGTGGAAACATAAACACCAAGTAGATCCCTGGTCTCGCCTCTATGACTAGCTTCTCAACTGCATGATGATTCCGTTTTCTTGATCATAGGGCATTGTTAAAGTAACAAATACGCTGGCAATTCTGGGAATACATTGTTGGCAGAACAATGGTCTTGGACAAACCCAACTTATGATATACTGCGAGAGTCAATCGTCACCTAGTTGCGGTATTTTCATTTTATGTGTTACCGTATACTCACATCCTTAGACCATGAGAATATCATGGACCTTCATACCGGATGGTTACTTTGGGGTTGCCAAACATTATCTGTAATAGAATGATCATAACGGTAACTTTTGGGTACATCGGAAAAGTATGTCAACGGACTCGATAGTTCAAGACTGTGATTTCCGCCTCCGACGATGGAGAGATACTCTCCGGGCCCACTCGGTTGTACGATATCCTTCATTGTCTGGCCAGACACAGCACAATAATGATCTATGTCTGGTTTTGTAGCTTATCATGAAGCAATGGGAATTGTGTACGAAAACTGCTGATTCGCTCGATAATGATCTTCGTGTCTTTGCGGGAATTAATATGGGTGCCTATATAAAGAAGGGAGGGGCACCCCCTCCCTTTATGCTATCTGTCTGTCTCTCTCTCTCTCTCTAGCCGGAAGTTTATCCTCCTCCTAGTTATTCGGTAGTATTCTGTCCTGGATGACAGAGTGTTGTGGAACTACTGATACAGTAAGTGTGGATACTGCAGAGGCATCGTGCTTTTGGTGCTCTATCAGTGGATCACCTCGGGAAATTTTGCACTGGGAAGTAATACCTAGCTGCAAGAATCTCCACGTCTTCACCAACATCTACTTCTCCACTACATTCTTGTTGATAAAGGCCAATCTATCCTAGCATCTTCATAGTTGTTCCTGGGTGCGTTCGGAGGTATGATTTTTTTATTTTGTACTACGTTCCCCAATAGGGTATATAGTTTGCTGCAGAGCATTGAATTCATTATCGGCCTCCCGTGCCGCCTAGCCCAAGTCGTCTCGCTCCTTCTGTGCCTCGACAAGCATCTACTGAAGCTGGCTAATTTCTTCCACATCGATTTTGTCTACAAGACACAACTGAATTAAGCCCAAATACTAGCAAGACATATATACATGCATTGCGAGATACATACATATGGAGTCGGTTTGAGATTTCTCTAGGTTCTCATTGGCTCTACGCTACTCCACCAACTGCTGTTGGAGCTCGGCAACTTCGATGAACAACCCCCTTTTTCCTCGACAAGTTTCTGTGTCAAATGCCAAGACAAGAAGATGCATAAGGAAGGCTTCTATCTGGTCTCTGAAACTGACCAGAGTCCCGGGGGCTACTGCATGATCAATGTCTCAAGCTACAAGTCCTCTGGCCGATTGTGTCAACCGACCAGAGATCCGGGGGCTAATGCATAATCAATATCTCAAGCTACAGGTCCTCAGGCCAGTCTTGTCAACCGACCAGATTCCCCGGGGCTACTGCACAATTGAATTCTAAAGCTATAGGCCCTGGGGCCAATCGTATCAACTGCTCAGAGTCCCGAAGGCTATGGCTACATGCAAAGACAATAATGGAACTATCTACGTCTATGTCGATAAGGCTCTGAGCATGGTTTAGTTCAACCGCCCTTAGGCTCGCGGTCTGCTACATATGGTGGATATCCAAAGCTGAATCAGCAAATTGAATATAAATTCTCCTGATATGAAAGGGCATTGACTACAAATCCGGGTTTCATGGAATAGCCAAGCTTGTGGAGTGCCTGGGACATTGCTTTCACATGCACGACCAACTCCGTCATCGCTGCCTTGGTTTCTCTGGGGATGTCGGTCCCCATTTCAATCCCCTTCGGAAATGACTCAGAAGAAGATGTAGCTAGGCTGGTAGTGCCAGTAGTGTTCTTCTTCTTCTTCGATGCCAAGGTTGAAGGTGCGGGGCCAGCAGGCCCGGAGGCCTTTTCACATGTCCCAGGCGCGGTTTGCGCCTAAGCGCTGGGCTTCGATGCCTTAGAGCTCATCTTTGTTATGGTGGGATCCAATGGAGGTACCGATGACGTGGCTAGATCAACCAGCCTCGCCCTTTTCTCTTCCATCGCCACGTCCTTTGCGCCACCAACAGGAGCTGCAACCTCCTCAGATGCCATTCCATCGATGCCAGCGCTGGCGTTATCTTGTGGCATGGGCTCGGAAGACACATCAGGTTCCCTTTCTGCTGCTTCAGCGGATGATGGAGCACCTGGATAAAACTATAGTGTTAGCTAGAGAAAAAGATTATAAACAAGCTTCTAGATAGAGAAGCCTCACCAGGAGTTCGGAGTCCGACCGCAGGTGGTTCCGAATGCGCTGTGATGTCAACCTCTCCTGACCCAATCAAAGGGGTGACGGGATCCTGCCTTTCCGAATGGCTGAGCTCGTGCACGGCCTCCACATCAAGGACACGCGGGGGGCTACATTCAAAATCTTGGGCAAAAGTTCAGCCACGAGCTAGGAATCTCAACACCTATCCTGGCCTTATGAGCACATAAAACATACCTGCCCTCCTTCAATTGATTGCGCACTCGCCTGGGTCGGGTCACGATGAACGCGGATGAGCTCGAGACAGACATAGCCGAGCTACCAGCTTCCGTGGAGTCATTGGTCCGCTGCCTTTTTGGTGAGGTCCCGCGGTGGCATCGTTTTGCAAGAACTTCAGGGTCGGATGCCCCCGTGGCCCAGCTTCTCTTCGAAGGCCGAGCTTCTGCGCACTTGGTCGCTTCTGGGGTGGCTTCTGCATCTTCTTCTCTGGCAGGCCTCTCAGCCCATCCCTCGGAGTCATCCTCCTCCTTGTCGTCATCTTCATCATCATCGTCGTCATCCTCCTCTTCCTCGGCAGGTGGAGCATGCTGAACTGGTGCCGGCTCCACATCCGGCTCTGGCTCCATCAAGTGCTCTAGCTCCAGGATATGGTCCTGACCAGGTAATGGGGGCATGGACAGGAAGGTTCTGAACTCCTGAAAGGAAACGATGTTGAATAAGAGGAAGGAGGATATAAAGTCTGAAGCGTAAGGCTGGAAGAAGAAGAACTTGCATTCCTTGGCAGGTTCTTGGTGTGGAATGGCTCTACAGCAACAAGGAGTGAGATGTCTTTGACAGCCACATTATTGGCAGTATGCATGAGCGACTTCAGCTCATCTTCGGACAGATCATCCTACACCAGCCGGGTAACGTCTGCCGGGCCTTCGTATTCAAACATGGGGTGGGCTCACTCCAATAGCGATTGAACCCGTCTCTCCAGCCAGGTCTTCAAGATTTGCATGTTGGAAAGCCCTCGCACTTGAGACGCTTTACCTTAGCTACCAGGAGTTCCACCTCCCTAGATGGGTCATCGACCAGCTTCCATGACCTCAGCTTCTTGGGAGCTGTATTTGTGTAAAGAGGTAAGCCCTCCTCTTCTAGGAGGTCAGGAGCGTAGAACCATGCCCTCTGCTAGGTCCAGACTGACTTCAGAAGCCGGAGCTTGAAGTAATCTGAATTTGGGCACAATTGAATGTTGGCGCCCCATAGTCACAGACGGCTTTGCCATTCTTCTGGACAATGACCCAGAAGAAACACCGCCATAACTCAAATTGCGGCTCCATCCCGAGGAAGCACTCACACAGCGTAATCAAGTTGGCCATGTGGAGCACCCCATTTGGCATGATGTGGTGGAGCTAGCACCCGTAGAAGCAGAGGAGGCCGCACACAGAATTGTGCAGGGGCAAAGAGAGCCCTTTGCAGACGAACGGCGTATGGATCACGCGATTCTGGCCTTTTGGCGCTGGCATGGCCTGCCCATTCTTCACTGATGACCAAGCAAGCACCTTCCGCTGTGGCAAGATCCCTCCATCACAAGGTCCTTCAAATGCTTGCTCGTAGTAGTGGAGGGGAACCACTTCCCCTTTGTGTTATTGGCAACGTCCTCCTTCTTGGCCTTGCCGGCGGTGCCGCCCCGGCCACCGTTGCTCCAACCCACACCGCCTCTGCCTCTACTGCTGCAGCCTCCCTCACAACGTGCCATTATGTGGACCTGGATGGGTTGCAAAGTTAGGAGGAGGAACGAAGCTAGCAAAAAAGCTCATGGGGCCTCCTGATAATGGTGGGTGAGAGCTCGCGAAGAAGAAGAAGATAACAGAAAGAAAGCAGCAGAATGAGGAATGACCCCATTGGATGGCCATCGCCAACCCTTTATAGTCGCTTGGGACACCCAAGTGATGGCCTGGATATTGTGACACGTGCCCCAGTGCCTCGATGGAGTCGCCCATAGCGCGCATTACGGGCGCGAAAAATGAGACGCCTTCATGACAAAAAAGGAACCAAATCGGCGGCGGTTGGCTCTATCCCTGTATTGATGGTGACAGTGATGGGATATGATCATCGTGAAGGCCCATGATATCTCGATCCTTGCATGGAGCTAATTACAACCCGATCCGAGCGGATATGTCATCTCTTGTTTAACCTAGCAATCAAGACTGACACTTAGGGGTGATGTCATGATGATTCGTATTGTGTTCACATTTGGGCCCTGCAGGCTGGTTACTCCTAGGCGGCAAACCGAGGGCGTTTGCGGGCTAGGGGATCCCTTGATCAATGCTGAAGGCAAACTTTAGCAGAATCATTGGCATCCTACCGATGGCGTAGCTAGAGAGGTCGGATAAGGTTGAAGCCATTTTACTTATCTACTGAGAAGAAATGAGGAGCCCGTCAGGACTTCATCAGATGTAATCCAGGAAGGGCGTGCATGGCGTGATCTAATCTAGACATAGCCGAACTCCAGACAATCTCGGGGGCTACTGATGGTGCATAGTACCGAGGGTGGCCTATCGGCTTGGAAGCCGGTAGCCAGGCCAGCCTCTGGGCTCAACAGGCCAAGGCGTGGCCTGGGCCCCTCGCCCTGCCAGAAGCCTACCTTCCAGAAGATCATCATCTTGGCATGCGAGTTGAGGATTCCCCATCCGATCAGGGCTCTAGGTTGGTTAAGGAATCATATAACCCTAGGCCATGTCCCCCTTTATAAGGCGAGGCCATGGCGTAGCTTGAGGCATCCAACAATCTCCACCTTAGTCTTGATAGATTCATCTCCACATCCATGTAACCCCCTCATACGAGGTGATCCATACATCAATCAAATCCAAGCAGGAGTAGGGTATTACCTCCATGATGAGGGCCTGCACCTGGGTAAACACTTTGTGTGCAATCCCCTCTGGTACATCCGGTCTCGCGCACGACCCTATCGGGACTACTGACGGTTTTCTATACCATCATGGGAGCTGAAGGGAGAGAAATGGATCGGTTGGAAATATTTCTAGTGAAGAGAGTGAGGGGGGGTCGGGTAATTAGGGATTAGGGTGGGGGTCGAGAGAGAGAGACACAGGGGGGAGAGAAGGTGGGGTCTACCTTGCCAACTGATGGGACAAATATCTCTCTCCTCTTATTTCTTATCTGTGCACAGATCTCGAGACAAGCAACTGGATGACTGTGATAAGGTCACCCTAGGTAGTTGTTGATATTACATATGTATATACATGTGCATATATATATATATATATATATATATATATATATATATATATATATATATATATATATATATATATATATATATATATATATATATATACAGCCCGTCTATTCTGCCAATATTGGCAGAATAGTTAGTTATTCTACGAACACTTCAGAACTGCACGCCGAACGCGAGTACACTGCACTTTCTGAAGCAAGCGCACTGCAGTACCGAGACGAGTGAACTTCTCGTCGAAAAAACTGTACGCGGTGTTTTTCTGTACTGTTTTTATCCAATTTTTAAACCGTTTGTCGGAATGAGGCGTGTAATATACCGTTGGAAAGCTATGGATTAGGCGCAACTTCGCCATGTTGAAATTTTTTTGAGATTCCTCACGGTTTAGGAGCAGTTTCGAAAACGGTGGGCGCCCGACAAGTGGCAGCGAGCGTTTTTTCGCGTTTTTTCACAAACCGCTAGTCGGAATGAAGCAAATGATACGCCGTTGGAAAGATATCGCCGGGGCGCAGCATTTTCATATATATTACTTTCTCTAATTCTTTACGGTTTAAGAGCAGTTTCAAAAGTACTCAAACACGAAAATTCTGTTTTTCAATTTTTTTTTCAATTTTTCGGTACTGTTTTCGTTCCAGTTTTTTAGCCGTTTGTCGAAACGAGGCGTGTGATACGCCGTTGTAAAGCTATGGAAGAGGCGCAACTTTCATATGTAGAAATTATTTTGAGATTCCTTACGGTTTTAATTTAATTTTGAAAATGGTGCGGCGGACGACGAGTGGCAGCGGGCGTTTTTTCGTGATTTTTTCCAAACCGCTCGTCGGATTGATGCAAATGATAGGCCGTTGGAAAGATATCGACGAGGCACAACTTTTTCATGTAGAACACTCTCTCTAATTCCTTTCGGTTTAGGAGCAGTTTTGATTTTACTGAAATGCGGACACTCTATTTTTCGCGACAGCAATATCGACGAGTGAACTTCCTCATACAGAAAACCGCACTGCTTCATACTAAATGCCGCACTGCATCAGACGGGCAAGCGAGTTGCATGATTATCTTTTTGTCGGACGTAATTTTTCCCAGGAGAGGAAGTAAACTAAGCTTCAATTCGGGCGTAAGTGAATCGCAACACTATCGAGTAGTGAACCGCATTACTTTTATTTGCCGTTTCCGTCACATTTTTCTCACACTTACGAGATGAACAACATCAGAAGGCGAACCACACTGCTTCAGATGGAAGACCGCACTGCATGAAACGGGCAAGTGAACCGCATATTTTTTCTTTTTTCTAGCTTTTTAAATTTTGCATGAGGACTACATGATCGAGGCTAGAGAACTGCATTGTTCGGTCGGAGAAAGCGAACCGCAAGGCAGAAATAAAAGGAAGCGAACTTGTTGCAATGTTATTTTCATTTCTGGATCTGCATTTTTTCGCATGTTACTTTTCTCAAAACAAAAAGAACTGCATAGGACAGAGGAGAGAACCTCACAAAAAAACAAAAATTCTCTATACCAGGACAAACTGAGCTGCATTTTTCATGGGGGTGCAGTCCACTTTGTCTCCTGCCGCCGACATACAACACCGATGTTTCTGCACTGCACGAACACACATTCCACACTGCACGCGAAGTACCCACCGAACCGCTCGCCAAAGCGAGTGAACTGCAAAATTACTCCCAAAAAAATCACCGCTATACTACCAATATTGAGGTGCATAAACATCGGTGTTGGAGCTAATGTTTTTCTAGAAAAGAACTGAACCGCGGGCGTGGACGAAATGAGCTGCACAGTGCACACATATGAAACGAGAAAAGGGAGTCCGAATGAAAAATGTGAGGCCTGGAAACTAGTACAAACAACCCTGTAAACAAAAAGCAAAATACAATTGGGCTGGGGTGGCGCTGCTCTGCCGTTCGAGCACAGGACGCGCTATCCTGCAGGACTGCGCGAACGGTGGCGGCCTGCATCGACGCGCTTGCCATACTGCACGCGTAGACGCCACGAACTGCGAGGTGGTTTCACCGCCATGCCACGGCTGGGTGCGAGCACGGGTGCACGAAAGCTCCAAATTGAACTGCACTGAACAAAATCTGAAAAAATGTACTATAATTAAGTCCCCCTCCAAACTGCACGCACGAATTGAATATCACCGCACTGCATTGGCGCTCGCTGTGGACCGCACATCGCCCACCCGATGGACTGCATCCTGTGCTGGTGAAGAGGCGCTCGTCGCCGTGGTCGAACCAGCCGTACTGCAATGGAGAGGCAGCCGAGGGGCAGGTGAACTACAGGGCCGGCTGGATCTCGCCGGTATCCACGCCGGAAGAGGAGGAGTTCTGCCCAGAGAGGATGAAAGATAGCATAAGGGGGAGAGGAGGAGGATGTGGCAGAGGAGGAGAAGCGACTCACTGACCCTTTTTGACCTCGACGGCTCATCGATGGGGCTGGGGGAGACCCAGCCCGATGCCCTGCCGGAGAGGAACTCCTTTTACGGGACCAGATCGAGGCAGTGGGGGCACCTCCCCCGTCCTGGTCGTTGTAGGCGCGCTGGAGGAGGACCCTCTCGTCGCAGGGGAGGGGGATCCCGTGGTCTTCGTACTCGACGGCCATCAGGGAGGCCGGATCCGGCGAGTTCGCCGGTGGCGACGCGGGATCCCGTGGGCGCGGTGAGCGCGGATCCCGCTAACGGATCCAGGGACGGGGGAGATGGGTCGCGCGTCGGCCCTTGGGTAGCCGACCACCGGAGAGAAGGGAGGCGGCTGTGGGAGGGAGGCCCGCGCGCGCCGTTGGTGGAGGCATCGGGGGACTGGGGCGCGCCGGCCGTGGAAGGTAGTGGGGGCGAGGGAGGGTGGACCGGGGCGGGAGGCTAGTGGGGCGGGGGGCTGGTGGTGGTGGGGTGGGGCGCCGCGGTAGTCGGGGCCGCCCCGCGGTCGCCGGCTGCCTGGAGTGGTGGTGGGCGGCGGGGCTTGGGGTAGGTGTGGGGTGCCGACGCGGCAGGGGTGGGAGGTTGTGTAGCTAGGAGGAGAGTGGTGGGTCGTGGCTTCGCTGGAGTAGGAAGGGATTTTTTGTTTCGGGGTGTTGGCAGAATAAGCCAAATGTTGGTAGAATAAGGTCTTAAGGGGTTGGTAGAATAGACCCACCCTATATATATATATATATATATATATATATATATATAAATGTATATAAATGTGTGTGTGTCTTCAGGATAAAATAGTATATATACTGCCATAGTAGTACATGAGAAATGCATGTGCAGGCTGTTATTAATGAATTTTTGATGCATGTTGTCCGTAGGACACGGTGAAGGTTGGTCCATGGGGTGCACTGGGGGGCAAGCTCGCGACGTCAACGTCGGCAGCTGGCCCAAACGCCTGTAGACCATCACCATTAGCTGGGATTCTGGCAATGGCCGTATCATTGGCTTCTCCTTCGTCAACGTCGACAAGAATGGGAAGCATATCCAAATTTTACTAGATGTAAATTGGCCCTTTGCTATTAGATGTACTTCTATGAATATACACACTATAGGTTGTGGTCCGTTAACGATTCGGGTCCACTGGAGCATTGGGCAGATAACGTCCAAATAGATTTAGGTAGATCTATTGGTTGCATCAGGTCAATGGGTGAATAATGTTGTTTACAATTAATAAGTTATATCAGCTGTGGCCAGTTATTATGCTATGTTTGCAATAATTGCCCTATGTTGTCGACTACGTATATATACTCTGCCATGGCACATATAACTAGAATAACTAACGCGAGCAATGGACATATTTGAGCAAGTACGGGAGAAAATAAGAATGCCTGAACAACACTCACCTGTTTTACCTATTTTTATGTCGCTGTCGATTTAATCCAACGGTCATAGGCGCACGGACGCAACTGGCACCGACTTCTGACATGGACCACTTATAAAAATTTCTAGCATCAGATGATCACGACATGGTTGATGGTGATGTTAACGGTGAGAGAGCAATTTGGGAGTAGTAACCTGGCCTGCCGAGCAAACAGTCGTTCCTAATTGCGTATTATGTAATATTTGCAATAATTGCCTCGTGTTGCCGACAACTCTACCATGGCGTATGCAACCAGAATAGCTAACGCGACCAATGGACTTATCTGGATAAGTATGGGAGAAAATAACATCGCCTGAACAACACATACCAGTTTTTACCTTTTTCTAGATCGCACTCGATTTAATCTAACATATTCATATTGGACTGGTCGGTTTTTGCATATATATCTCATTTGGTCCTAGCCACGAAATAAAGATCTAGCTGTGTCCAAATAGAACTTCTCCATGGACTGCCGTGCTGGTCTAAAAGGAGCCTATAATGGGTGTGCGTCTATATATAATTATATATACTGGATTTTTTGCCCTCCGGTTGCTGTACCACCCCATGCAATCGCCGTTCAGTGCATGCGTTATGATTTGTATGCACACTGTGCTAGCTATAATTTAGATTCGGCTGATACTGTTTTACTATGAGGAATTTTTGGAACATGGTTCCACGCGCACCCGTTAGAACAGTAAAATCAGAAAAATAACTAGAAAAATCAAAAAAAATCTGAAATTTTAGGGTATCAAACTTGATCGACCATTCTACTCACGTGTCAAGTTTCGAGAAGAACTGACATCCGTGGTATTGTATGCAAAAATGTCAAAATCAAATCTATAAAAAAACACATGTGAGTAGAATGGTCGACCAAGTTTCACTACCGGATTGGTCTACTATGCCAGATTCCCATCGGGATAGGCCTATGCCGACGGCCACCGTCGGCATAGCCCCGTGGGCAACATTTGCGTCGGCGTACCCCGGGCAGGCCGTCGGCATAGACTAGCCGTCGGCATAGATGCCTATGCCGACGGCTTTCGTACAGCCGTCGGCATAGAATCACCGTCGGCAAACTTTGACACCTAACGGTGACTGACGACGCCGTCGTCAACTGCTAAGCAATCAGGAGGAGCCACGTGGCACATCTATGCCGACGGGGAGGCCGTCGGCATAGATTTGAATCTATGCCGATGGCCTCCCCGTCGGCATATCTGCACGCTAGGAAGAGCCCAGTTGCCGCCACGTGTCAGATGTGCCGACGGCTAAGCCGTCGGCGTAGATGCCCCGCAGGACCTGGCGGTATAGCTACCCCCCAAATTCCCCGTTCCGTCTAACCCTGACAGAGTCGACCTGCGGATCTAGGCCTTTGACTTTCGCCAGACGGGGTTTGACCGATGGACCTTTTCGCCTGGTTGTCATAGCCCAGCCCATAGCTACACCCCCGAACGCGGTCCGGGCCCAACCCACCGCAAGATTCCCTCCGTGTCGGCCCGACATGGCCGTTTCCCCCCTCCGTGAGACGGCGGCAGCGACTGCCGTGAGGGGGGGGGCACACCCCGGAGCCGCGTGCCGGGTGCTTGCACCTGCCACCACACTTCCACACGCGTAAGACGGCCCACCGCAAGACCTGGCGGCATAGCTACCCCTCCCCCCAAGTACCCCGTCCCGTCTAACCCTGACACAGTCGACCTGCGGATCAAGGCCTTTGACTTTCGCCGGACGGGGTTTGACCGATGGACCTTTTCAGTGGGTTGTCATAGCCCCGCCCATAGATACACCCCCCAACACGGTCCGGGCCCAACCCACCGCAAGATTCCCTCCGTGTCAGCCCGACGTGGCCGTTTCCCCCCCCCGTGACACGGCGGCAGCGACGTCCGTGAGGGGGGGGGGGGGCAATCGACATATAATTTTGGTATGTTTTTTGTTTAGATAAGGCACATTTAAGTTAATCAAATTAGTTTTGAAAAAAAGAGAAAAATAAATAAAAAAGAGAAAATAAATAAAATAGAAAAAATCAACATAGATCTATGCCGACGGCATAGCTACGTCCCCGGCTCCATGAGGGCCTGGATCGATGACGTGGCAGATGCCGCGGATCGATGACGTGGCAGAGGCCGTGGGCCAGGCCTATGCCGACGGCCTGGCCGTCGGCATATCTCTGCCACCCCACGGACCGACGAGGGGCTCGGATCGGTGACGTGTCACGTCCCACGGATCGCTGACGTGGGCTCACCCACTATGCCGACGGCTTAGCCGTCGGCATACCTTTGCCGACGGCCCCCGTTAGCGCCGTCGGCGTAAATTTGACGCCGTCAAATGGCCGTCGCCCGCCGGGTAGCCGGGCCCACCGATATGCCGACGGGCTAGCCAATGCCGACGGCCACCGTAGGCATAGAACCTGTACTGCCGACGGCCGAGTTATGCCGACGGCCGCCGTCGGCATATGTGGATGTATGCCGACGGCTTTTCTACGCCTACGGCTTGACCTAGGCCGTCGGGATACCTCCATGTATGCCGACGACTGCCGTCGGCATATCTTGGGCCATCGGGATTTGGCCAAATTCTGGCAGTGTTTGATACCCCAAAATTTCAGATTTTTGTGATTTTTCCTAGTATTTTTTTGATGTTACTATTCACGTGGATGCGCGTGGAACCATGTTCACGTTGGTATTTTTGGTTAATGATAGCTCTAATAAAAGTTACTACAACAAGGCTGTTAGGTGAAGGTACGATATTGTCGCGTGAGAAATTTATGGCAGATTATTTTCATATTTCCCACTAGGACAGATGCTTCTTCCGATTGAGACAGATACTTGTCCGACAAGTGTTCTGTTTTTATTACTTGACCCAAATTGAAGGGTGGGTGGCCGGCTATTTGGAAACAATGAAAGTGAACTACAAAATCTGGCGTGGTACTGTCTACACATTCCGCTTAATATTAACTTCTTACTAGAGCTGCACCTAACCCGATAGAAACGAATCAGACATGTACTAATCTCTATCGAGTAGGATGGATGGTAGGTACGCGTGCGCAGCCGAGTTGCTATAAATAGGTGGCCTTCCGTGGTCATTGGGTCCATCGCAACTTGCACAAACGCAAACACACACACACACACACTTCAGACTCAGTTTTCAGTTGAAGTAACTCGAGAAAATATGGCGGTAAGGCTTGTGCAACTAGCTAGCTCCGATGTAATACTACCAGATGTAGTTAGTAGTACATGAGAAATGCATGTGCAGAAGGTTGATTAATGAATCTGTGATGCATAGATGCATATTGTATGTAGGACACGGTGAAAGTTTGTCCTTGAGGTGCGCCGGGTGGATAACGTTGCGACATTAACGACGGCAGCAGGCCCCAACGCGTGGAGACCATCATCATTAGTATTCATTAGCTGGGATTCCGCGAATAGCCGTATCATTGGTTGCTTCTTCGCCTACATCGATCAGAACGAGAAGCAAATCCAAGTCGGCCCCTGGGGCCAGATTGACCTCAAACACGCCGAGGCAATCCAGATGACGCCAGGCGAGCAGCTCAACTACGTGAGCGGCACCTTCGACAGCTCCGCCGGCCTCACCTCGCTGTGACGCCCCCATTCATAATCCTGTAATAATCATACACGTAGCATACACCATCACGAACGGTGACTCACGGTAATACCACAACACAACTCTACGACACAAAATAAATATAAAATATTATATTACAATAGGGGTCGTAAGACCCGATATTACATCAAAGAGTTAGGTCTGACTACAGACAATTTACAAAGACGCCTTAAAAAGGCAGAAACAAAACAATGACTCTACCCAAAGGCGCGGGCCTCCTGCATGTAACCTCCGAACTACTCGTCGACGTCGAACTCCAAGTAGTAACCATCGCGAGGATACCTGCATCCGAGGGGCTACTATCTGATAGCAGCAACCGGATTGAAGGAAAAAATAGAAAAGCAACGGTGAGTACTCATTCAATGTACTCACAAGACTTACATCAGATCTATACTACATATGCATTGGTATCAGAGGAATGGGGTAATATCAGTGGACTATACCGCAGAAAAGCCAGAATGGAGGGGGAAACTCAATGTATCACATCGTACCACCATCTTGCAGCAAGGGAAGAGCAATAGAGCATCTTACATCATTTAGAAGAGAAAGAGCGCATACGAGAACCAACATGTAAATAACACAACAATACAATACCCTAAGATCCTTCCTCGACTCCCTGCGAGAAAGCAATCCTCCGGCATTCCTACCTGTTATCTTGGTGTATTTTAGCAAGTATCCAGTTTAAATTGTGAAAGATCGGGATACATCTCCAAGTCGTCCTGTTGCCATGGATGCGGATATTCGAATAGTTTACATTCCCTGCAGAGGTGCACCACATTGCACGACATGCTCGATTACCCTATGGCCAGACACACTTTTCCGCGGGTCTGCCCGGCCTCAGATGATCGACACGCCGAAGTCCTACCTCAGCTCTCCAGAGAGGTCACCCGCCAGTCTACATCCTAAGCACGAAAGGGCTGTTCGGCCGCTCACCCTAAGCGCTCCAGCACGTTGCGAGGACGGCCGGGACCAAGCCCACCTCTGCCTCGGCAGCAGGTAGTATCCGCTCACCCGGGCGCGTGCCGCATCTCTGAACTGTGACATCTGGGAAATTTTCGGGAGGAACTAACGATGCCGAGGGCCCCATAAACATTATCCCGCATGGCGGTTAGTGCGTATATGCCAGTGGCAATCTCAGATCAAATACCTAGAACTCGTTAGCGTATTATTGTAAAGTACCCGCGGACAACGACCAGGGCCCAGGTCTACCTCTCTCTGGATGGTCTCCGCTTGCCCTGCCGTTCCGCCACAGTGAATCTCTCGCGGGGCCTCTCCGGACCCAGGTATCCACCTGCCCAGCCAACGCGACTTATAACATAAACATGTGTAGTACAACAATATAAAGTATATCCGTGATCATCGCCCAGAGGGATCACGGCCCGGTAATATAGCATGGCAAACGGACAAGGGTGTAGGGCCAACAAATGGAACTCAAGCATAGCTAAACTAGGCATGATAGGATAACAGGTAAGTATCAGCAATAGGCGACAAAAATAGGCTATGCATCAGAATAGGAGCTACCGAAACAACATAGCTGAACCGATACCTAATGGAAGAATGTAAAGAGAAAGAATAGGCGATATCGGAATGATCAAGGGGGTTTGCTTGCCTGAAAGCTCTGCTGAAGGGATCTGATCCTCGAGATCGTAGTCGTACTCAGAAGCTACAGTGGTCTCGGGGTCTACCGATAAGAAGCAAATGCGGGCACGAAATAAATAACGGGCATTCAAATGCAACACAAAAATGCATGTCATGGCAAAATGGAATGATAATGTGCTCTAATACATTACTAAGCATTTTAATTGAAGAGGAAAAATATATAGAAATATTTTCTCGGCTCCAAATATTATTTCTTATATTGATCCAGATGCAAAAGTTCAGTGTTCATTATGATAGAGGGGTTTGTCATGCATGCGAATGACATATTCGGATACGTTGTATTTTTCTGATCATTTTTCAAATATAAATTATTTTCATCCGAGTTACAGTTTATTTTATATGAATTTTTAAGGTTTTAATGATTTTTTGGAATTTTTGGATTATTATTATTATTTCAAAATTTATTGGGAAAATGCTATGGGTACCCCAAAGTGTACCCAGCAGTGTGTACATGTGGCTGAAAGTGGGCCCAGTTGACTGCTGACTCAGCAATCAACTGTCCATGGTTGACTGGTCAAAGGGCCCAGCGGGACCCATCTGTCAGTGGCTGGGTCAAACCCAGTCAGCGGTTTGACTGGTCAAACTGGACAGGGGGACCCACCTGTCAGTGACAGCTTAGTTAACAGGTTAATTTAACAGGGTTAATTAGCAAGGGGTGGCCCACTAGTCAGTGTCTACGGTTAATACCAATTAGCAGTAATCCTAATTAGGCCGGGCCGACACGTCAGATTCAAACGGAGCGCGCGCCGGTGCAGCTCCGGCGACCACCCGACGCGGCGAAGTGGCGCGGAAACGGCGTACCGGCCACGGCTGGATGCACTGATGGGCTCACTGGAACGCTCGCGGCGCGTCCAATTGTGGTGGCGTGAGGTGCTGGGGTGGAGCGTAGCGACGGCGGCGACGCCATTAGCGGCGGCCGGAGCTCGGGTTAGTGCGGCGGTAGGCTTAGCGCGTGGAAGTGAGCGAGTTAGCGGGCTAGCAGGGAACTACGGGTCCGCACGAGGCCGTTGGACATGCCCGCGTGATTAAATGGACACCGAAACGATGCCAGCGACGAGCTCAGGCGGCGATGGGTCTCGGCTCTCGGGGGAACAGCGGCTAGAGCAAGCCACCAAAGGGGGAATAGGGGGGAAGTAAGCGGCTGCTCACGGTGAGCACGGTGGCGAGCTCGAGGAGGCCGTGGCTGGTCTGGGTTGCGCGGATCGATAGCAATGGAGACGGCGGCCGTGGGTGAAGAAGCCGGTCGATGGCGACGATGCGGTGCGGCTCCAGTTGAATGGATCCCCGCAGCTGACACAGCAGACGACGGCGGTCCTCCAAGACATCAACTGGCGTCGAACGGTGGCTGGTGGCCACGGTGGCGAGGCAACGCAGCGACGGAGCTTTCGGGCGCCACCAGAATCGCTAGAGAGAGGGGAGCGAGGAAGAAAGGGAGGGGCTAGGGTTGTCCCTCGCATCGGGGGCGACTTTATCCACCCCGCAGGTCCGGCGGATGGACGCCGCGTGGCCATCGGCGGCGTGAATGAGCGCGCGTGCGCCACGCCATGGCCTCTGCCTCCCCTTGGCGGGAGATAGGAGAAAGGGCGAGGCAGGCTGGGATGGGCTGCACTGTGGCCACGTAAGGCCCAGCCACACAGTGGGTTCTTCTTCTTTTTCTTTTCTTTTTATGTTTCATTTATTTATTTCTGTTTTCTATTTAGTTTTGCTATCAAATGATTTTTGTTAAACTTGTAACTTTGCACATAATTCAAAGACAACACAACAAGGCCCCACAAAAGTTTTCAGAACAATTGGATAAGGATAATTATTTGTTTATTTTGAAAAGGCCAATTTAGATGTTGTTGGACCTGCTAATTGGTTGCTAGGGGCATTTTGGGAATTCAATCATGGTGGTTTTCTTGATGACAAATACTTGGTGATTATTCGGAATAATACCAACATTTTTGTTTCACTGTTTGAAGAAATAATTTTTGACTTTATATTTTGAATTTGAATTTGTGAGTTGGATTAATTCTGAATTGCAAATTTAATTATGATAATCATGATGACATGGCACATTAATTAGATTAATGACATAATTAAGATCTGGGGATGTCACTGCTCTCCTCCACTCAAAGAAATCTCGTCCCGAGATTTAAGAGGTCGAGAAGGGGGAAAGGTCTAGTTACGAATGCTAACGAATTCTTCTCGGTCCTGGTTGCTCTTCTCGAAGAGGTCGGTCCACTGCATTCAGGTCTTTATTTCTCTGCATCAGTGCATCGTGAGGAAGTTGTCATCCTTCCTTCGGAATCTTCATCGTACTTACGAAAAGGATAAGGGTTAACTCGGCGACGTTGGAATTCTACAAGGGGTAATCATCTAGGGTTATCTCATGAATGAAACACATAAGTATCTCTCGAATTTTGGAACACAGGAATCATAACGAGAGTGACTTAAGAAGATACGAATAGCTTCATTTGGGCAGGCAATCATTTAAGGCCTAATATAGGATGTGAGAAGGTTTCAGAGTGTCGAAGAATGAATCCTGCGTCTGATACCAGAATGGATCATCTCAAGGAAGGGGCCTCGCGGAAACGCACACGAAGCCAAGTGCAAGGGTAAAATTTGGATACAAGGATTACATAGTCATTTACATGAAACTTCATAATTAATGAGAGAGTTTCTGCAAGGAGTTCAAAAGAATGACATGCTCAAGGTAGAATGATAATCGATTACATGGGTAACTGGAAGATACAGTCGCAAGTGCTACAGAAAGATAAAGCACACTGCACCAGTATGTATTTGAGGATTCGAGCATTTCCGAATTATTATGGTGATCAAAACCGAAGTTATCAACATTCATACCACCATGATAAATAAGATGGGTGGTGGCATCTTGTGCGATCACGACAACAAGGCATGTCAGAGAACAGTTATGTAGAGGTCGGGGGTTGCAACTTGTAGCTTGCGTTGGTATTTTCCCCGAAGAGGAAGGGATGATGCAGCATAGTAGAGATAAGTATTTGCCTCAGTTATCGAACCAGTAGGAGAATCACGCAACACCTCGTTAGCAGCACCTGCACACAAACAACAAATCCTTGCACCCAACGCAAACGAGGGGTTGTCAATCCCTCGGCGGTCAATTGCAAGATTAAATTGTATGTGATACATAGATGGATTGAAACAAAAATACAAAATAAAATAAATAAAAGAAAAGTGCAGCAATATTTTTAGGGTTTTAGTAATATGATTTAGATAGACCCGGGGGCCATAGTTTTCACTAGAGGCTTCTCTCATAGAAAATAGCATACGGTGGGTAGACAAATTACTATTGGGCAATTGATAGAAAAGCAAATAATCATGACGATATCCAAGGCAATGATCATGTATATAGGCATCACATCCGAGACAAGTAGACCGACTCCTGCCTGCATCTACTACTATTACTCCACACATCGACCGCTATCCAGCATGCATCTAGTGTATTAAGTCCATAAAGAACGGAGTAACGCCTTAAGAACGATGACATGATGTAGACAAGATAAACTCACGTATGAATAAACCCCATCTTTTTAGCCTTAATAGCAACGATACATACGTGTCATGTCCCTTTCTGTCACTGGGATTGAGCATCGCAAGATCGAACCCATTACAAATCACCTCTTCCCATGGCAAGATAAATCAATCTAGTTGGCCAAACCAAAACAATAGATCGGAGAAGAAATACGAAGCTATAATAATCATGCATAAAAGAGATCAGAGAAGACTCAAATAATATTCATGGATAATCTGATCATAAATTCACAATTCATCGGATCCCAACAAACACACCGCAAAAAGTGATTACATCGGATAGAACTCCAAGAACATCGAGGAGAACATTGTATTGAAGATCAAAAAGAGAGAAGAAGACATCTAGCTACTAACTATTGACCCGAAGGTCTGTGGCAAACTACTCACGCATCATCGGAGAGGCAGCAAGGTTGATGTAGAGCTCCTCCATGATCGATTCCCCCTCCGGCGGGGAACCGGAAAGGGCCTCCAGATGGGATCTCTCAGGAACAGAAACTTGCGGCGGCGGAAAAAGTTTTTCGTGGACTCCCCTGAGGGTTTCTGATTTTTTCCGAATTTATAGTGGAGGAATTAGGTCAAACGAAGCTCTGTGGGCCCCACGAGGTACCAGGGCGCGCCTGCCCCCCCAGGCATGCCCTGGTGCCTCGTGGGCACCCCCTGGGGCTTCTGGCCTCCTCCCGAAGCTTCTAGTGTTTATCTTGTCCAAAAAAAATCTCCAAAAAGTTTCGTGGCATTTGGACTTCGTTTGGTATTGATTTTCTGTAAAACAAAAATAGGGCAGAAAACAGCAACTGGCACTAGGCACTAAGTTAATAGGTTAGTCTCCAAAAATGATATAAAATTGCTGTAAATGTATATAAAAACATCCAAGATTGATAATATAACGGCATGGAACTTTAAAAAATTATAGATACGTTGGAGATGTATCAGCATCCCCAAGCTTAATTCCTGCTCGTCCTCGAGTAGGTAAATGATAAAAACAGAATTTTTGATGTGGAATGCTGCCTAACATATTCTGTTCTTTTGTAGCATGGACATTGGACTTGAATGATTCAAAGCAATAGTCTATAATTTGACATGAAGATATAAATACTCAAGCATACTAACAAGCAACCATGTCTTTCAAAATATCAACGCTAAAGAAAGTTATCCCTAGCCCATTATGCTCAATCATTGATCCATTCATGAAACACACTCAAATATTAGCTACACACAATGCACAAGTATGACAATAGTGCTCTCTAGTTGGTGCTTTTGTAAGAGAAGATGGAGACTCAAAATAAAAATAAAAATAAAAACTGCATAAAAGTAAATAGATAGGCCCTTCGCAGAGGGAAGCAGAGATTTGTCAAATGTGCCAGAGCTCAAAGCTGAAATTAAAGAGATAAAAATATTTTGAGAGACATGCTTTTCCTGTCAACGAAAACGACCGAGAATTCCCAATATTTTCCATGCTAGACACATCATAGGCGGTTCCCAAATAGAAAGTAAAGTTTATTTCCTTTCCCCCATTTCTTTCACAATCCATGGCTAGCCGTATCCGCGGGTTCCCTCCAAACCAAAACTTTCCAAGGAATTTGGTTGCTATTAATTTTTGATTTCATTGTTGGACTGGCCATCCCTATTACCAGCCAGTCTCTCGTGCAATGACAAGTGAATAAACACTCATCGTGAGAATAACACACCTAGCATGGAAAATAATGGCCACCCCCTGCCGCTTCATGAGCGGTACGGACACACAAACGGGAAAAATTATTTTTGAAAATTAGAGTTGGCACACGCAAATTTACTTGGAACAGCATTGAAATACCGCATATAGGTAGATATAGTGGACTCATTTGGCAGAACTTGGGTTTAAGGAGTTTGGATGCACAAGCAGTATTTCCGCTTAGTACAAATGAAGGCTAGCAAATAGATTGAGAAGCAACCAACCAAAAAACAAAAACGGTCATATACATGCATTGAACATAACTAACACCGAATAATGCACCATAAGTAGGATATAATTTCTTCGCATAACTATTGACTTGATGTGCATGCATAGGGAATCACAAACCTTAACACTAATATTCTTAATAAATCACAATTACTCACTAACATGACTCACATATTATCATTTCCATATCGCAAAACTATTGCAAGGAATCACACTTATCATATCCAATGATCTATATGAAAGTTTTTATTTATATCCCTCTTGAATATTCATCACTTTGGCACCAAATTCATCTCTTGTGCAAATTACCATTACTATCATCAACTCTCAAAAAGATTTAAGTGAAGCATGAGAGTGCAAATATTTCTTCAAAATTTTAATCTTATCAATTCTCAAAATAATATAAGTGAAGCATGAGAATTCATTTCTTAAAAATTTCAATCTTATCAACTCTCAAAATAATATAAGTGAAGCATGAGAGTTTATTTCTTCAAAATATAGCCACCACCGTGCTCAAACAGATTTAAGTGAAGCACTAGAGCAACTGCCTAGCTCAAAAAAATTTAAGTGAAGCACATAGAGTATTCTAACAAATGATGATGAACGTGTGGCTCTCTCAAGATAGGTGTGTTCAGCAAGGATGATTGGGACAAACTAAAAATCAAACAAAGCAAAGACTCATGTAATACAAGACGCTCCAAGCAAAACTCATATCATGTGACGAATAAAAATATAGCTCCAAGTAAAATTACCGATGGTTGGTAGAAGAAAGAGGGGATGCCTTCCGGGGCATCCCCAAGCTTAGACGCTTGAGTCTTCCTTGAATATTACCTTGGGGTGCCTCGGGCATCCCCAAGCTTAGGCTCTTCCTACTCCTTATTCCTTCATCCATCGTGATCTCACCCAAAACTTGAAAACTTCAATCACACAAAACTCAACAAAACCTTCGTGAGATCCGTTAGTATAACAAAATAAATCACTACTCTAAGTACAGTTGCAAACCCATTCATATTTTATTTTTGCATTATACCTACTGTACTCTAATTTCACCATGGCTTATACCCCCCAATACAATCCATAGATTCATCAAAACAAGCAAGTAGTGCATCAAAAACAGAATCTGTCAAAAACAGAACAGTCTGTAGCAATCTATTTAAAAGCCATACTTCTATAACTCCAAAAATTCTGAAATATTAGGAAAACGTGGGAAATTCATATACCAATACTGTGTAAAAATTTCAGATTTTTTTGACGCACCAATACAGAACCAAAATTCGGGCACTGGACGCAAAACTTTCTGGTTTCCAAACAGCATCAATTATATTATCTTCCAAATCATCCTAAAGGCTTTACTTGGCACAAACACTAATTAAAAACACAAAAACTCAATCATAACAGTAGCATAAACATGAAAACACACCATAACAGAAACAAAAGATAAAAATTTATTTTATTCATTGGGTTGCCTCCCAACAAGCGCTACTGTTTTATGCCCCTAGATAGGCATAATGCATAGTTTCAGGTATTGTCATCTTTGGTTTTAGGGAACCTAGCAATATCTATTTCTCCTTCTTTGAAATTATCAATAATATGAACCAAGTGATCAAGCTTGGTGCTAAGAATTTTTATTTCCTTCAAAACACAAAAAACATCCACCTTTTGCTCCAAAGTATCAAACCTTCTATTGTGCGACACCACATTGCAATTTACTTTGGAAACAAGATTAAATATTCCTCCAAAATTGGATTCCATGCTAGCCTTAGTTTCTTTTACTAACTCAGTTTGACGATAGCTTACTAGCGTGGTAGGCTCAATTGTTTCTATCTTTGGTTGTCCAAAAATACTTTTCAACTTTTCATAGGTGTCAAATGCATTATTTACAAGAAAATCATTTTCAAATATAAAATCCAGGACACGCCTATGAGCAAGAGGTAGACCAACATAAAAGCTTCTAAGGAGTAATTTAATGTGACTCTTAGGCCTAGCTTTCATTTGGATTTCTAGCAATCTATCTGAAAGATTCTTTTAAAGATTCATCACTCAAATACTTAAAATTCAAAATTCTCGAACCTTCTCCTAGATAAGGAGGGAGAGGCAGATCGGGAGAAGAACTAGCCATAATGATAAAACGAGCAAGCAAACAAGATAACAAACAAGTAAACAAGCAAACAAGAAAAAGGCAAATGGAAAATATTTTTGTATTTTTGTAAAAACGTTTTAGAAGTGGGGGAGATGAAAACGAGAGGCAAATAAAATAAATGCAAGGAGATGAGAGTTTATGCAAAGGTACTTGATAGATGTTGATGATGTCTCCCCGGCAACGGCGCCAGAAATTCTTCCTGCTACTTGTAGCTTGCGTTCGTATTTTCCCCGAAGAGGAAGGGATGATGTAGCACAGTAGAGATAAGTATTTCCCTCAGTTATGAACCAAGGTTATCGAACCAGTAGGAGAATCACGCAACACCTCGTTAGCAGTACCTGCACACAAACAACAAATCCTTGCACCCAAAGCAAACGAGGGGTTGTCAATCCCTCGGCGGTCAATTGCAAGATTAAATTGTATGTGATAGATAGATGGATTGAAACAAAAATACAAAATAAAATAAATAAAAGAAAAGTGCAGCAATATTTTTAGGGTTTTAGTAATATGATTTAGATAGACCCGGGGGCCATAGCTTTCACTAGAGGCTTCTCTCATAGAAAATAGCATACGGTGGGTAGACAAATTACTGTTGGGCAATTGATAGAAAAGCAAATAATCATGACGATATCCAAGGCAATTATCATGTATATAGGCATCACGTTCGAGACAAGTAGACCGACTCCTGCCTGCATCTACTACTATTACTCCACACATCGACTGCTATCCAGCATGCATCTAGTGTATTAAGTCCATAAAGAACGGAGTAACGCCTTAAGAACGATGACATGATGTAGACAAGATAAACTCATGCATGAATAAACCCCATCTTTTTACCCTTAATATCAACGATACATACGTGTCGTCCCTTTCTGTCACTGGGATTGAGCACCGCAAGATCGAACCCATTACAAAGCACCTCTTCCCATGGCAAGATAAATCAATCTAGTTGGCCAAACCAAATCAATAGATTGGAGAAGAAATACGAAGCTATAATAATCATGCATAAAAGAGATGAGAGAAGACTCAAATAATATTCATGGATCACTACAAGGATACCCCCTATAAAGCAACACAAATTCTACAACATTTTGACGATACGTTGCAAAATTGACAGTAGATACGCATATAAGCGGTGCAGCATATACGTTGCAGGGTTGCAGCTCACGGCCCTATCCCTGTACATATGAAAAAAAACAGAGGAAAGGAGAGAGGGACGCGCGAGAAACAGAGCTCCCGGTTCCCCTTATCTGTCCCAACTCGCCGCCACCCACCGCCTCCCCTTCCTTCTTCAACCCACCTCGCCGCCGGCCCTCCCGCTCCCATTCTCCCACCTCGCAGCTCTAGAGGCTGCCGGATCCGCAGCATCCCCCACCGACCCATCCTGCTCGCGTCCCATCTCTCTCTTCACGCGGCTACTTGCTGCGCCACCCGCGGCGGCTGATTCAGGCGACGTCCGGCGAATCCCGCCACCGCGAAGCATAGCCCGAGCTCCCTCGCACCGCGGCGCCCTCCCATCCGGCTAGATCCGGCGCTCGAGGCCACCAAAGCCCACCCGCGACCCTTCCCCCATGGCTAGGGTTGCAGGCGACGGCGCCGGTGGCCATGCCGTCCTCCTCTCGTCCGGTGAGTGCACCCCCTTCCCTGGCTTCATCCTCTCTCTCTCCCCCTTTCTCTAACCTCTTCTCTTCTCCTGTAGACGTGCAGGGAGGAACGGCCAGTGGACAGCCTTGCTGATGCTCGGGACGAAGCAGACATGGAGCTTCCTCCTTTGGCTTTAGGTGAGTCGGTCCACTCCTCCTCTCTGCTCTGGTTCGTGGCACATCAGGAGCCATTGTTGTTCTGGTGGTGTTAGCATTTGCCACTATTTGGGCCCAAGTGCCTGCTGCTTGTGGTCAATTTGATTTTGTTGTGCTGCTAAAGTGTAAATTGATGCTTCGATTGAACTGCAAGATTAACCCCTAGTGCTACCAGCCATAGATTTGAGGAAGTAGGGCAGACTGATTGCAGGTATCCAATGAGCACGTAGGCAGTTGGTTTTTGTTTTTGAGAATTTTTATGTTGTGCTCCTGCAATTTGAGACGTAGGCTCTAGTGAGAAAGTGCAGCCTACAGGTTCGTTTTGGTGGATTTTGATTGCCTGACGCTTTTGCTGCCTCTATCCTCATGATGCCTCGACGCACGTTGTCCCGTCTCCACTTCCTACAACCAATTGTATATATGAATTAATCTATGAGAAGTGCAGGTTGATGCAGCGGTATGAGGCTTGGATGCGGTCCTGGAGGCATAAAATGCACATGATGTTCACAAGCATGGTGGCAGTAAGGTGCGGATGGATCTAACTAATGCTACCAAGTAATATACTGATCAATTCTATGTTAATTTGTTTGATGGACATCCCTGATTTGATTGCAAATAATTTCCTGAGCTTTGTAACTAATTTGTTTTCTCGCATACGCAAGTAATTGTTGTGTTGAAATTTAATTCATGCCTCTGATTGCGTGTAGATCTGTTGATCGGTTCCCAGTGAGCTCAAAAACAGAGAAGCGCCATGGTGTGCCATGGCTTGAGGAGATGCATGTCGGCATTTTTTTTGTGTATTGCTGGAACATGGTTTGCATCACTACATTCTAAGGTCATTTGCCTTCTTTTCCCCCTGTAATTTAATGTAATGCATGATTCCTTCCTTTCTAATGTTGGTTGGTAATGTATGAGCCTAACCTGAAATTTGCACACATCAGCATCAGCCTAAAATCATAGATGCAACATTAATTGAAAAAGGCATTCCATCAAAAGATAAAAAGAATGTTAGTATCAGCCTGCTACGCTCCCTCCCTCTGTTTCTCATTGTTTGCTATGACGATATAATGGAGAAGCCCTTCCTTGAGTAAACTAATACTATTGCAGTTACTAATCCATTCTCTATTGCTACTTGTAGTGTATAATGTGAAGGTGGACAGATCAGCATAATTACTAACGGAATTTGATACCTTTCAAAGAGACGGTAGGTACTTTATGGTTTCTTACATATTTTTCTAGAATTTAGTTTGAGCTTGATTTCGTATTTGTGCAATATATATTTTACAATAGGTGATCTAACTATTCATTCCTTTGATTAGCTCAACAATTTATTAATTAAGATGTTAGGGCCATTAAGATATGCATGCTTGGAGATTGCTTGGAGATTTATAATAGATTTTCTCGCAGATATCTTCTTGGTAATATATAACTGTAGAAAATCTACACCATCATATATTGTCAAGTCGATGCTCTGGTCATGTATGTGTTTTTATTTTGTATTCAGTGTACATTATTTGCTAAGACTGCCATGTGCTGTTCAAACAGTACAACTTTTCTGATTATTAAGTTTTGCTAACACCCTGGATATATACATCAGGACAGTTGCAATTGATGGTTCCAGAAAATACTGCTACTGTAATCCACACCTTTAGAAAATAGCCACTCGAAGGTTTAAATAATAATGGTTTTCTAGATACATATTTATTTTGCAAATGATGATAAATGTCGTGTAACTTTCCACATCTGGACGAAGGTGCCATACTTTTCTCATTTAGACAAGTGTAGCTCCCACTATCAAACCTCCTTTTTAAACTGGTTTCTTCAAGCTAATATAGGCTAAACAACAAGACATTTAAGTGGGCAGTCTGTAGACACTTTGCTGCTACATAGAGACAACACGACTTACTATTTTTAGTGTTTGTATGCCTTCAACCTTTGTACGGGTCTAATACTTGCATCATGTCAATGCATTGTGTGTTAACAGTTCAATTTGTTATTTTCTTTGTAGATTCAAAAGATTTATGGATGATTATATGGGTGCGCGGCAAGTATACTGCAATGATGATGATGTTCCAGTTCATGATGATGATGATGTTCCAGTTCATGATGATGATGATGTTCCAGTTCATGATGATGATGATGGATGCTTTTGGTTTTAGTTAAGTTGTAGGGATGCTGTTGATGTTGCTGGATGATGTTCCTCGGTTAAGTTTTAGTTAAGTTATAGGGATGTTGATGGATTCTTTCAGTTAAAGTTTCACTGTGAAGAAACTATTTAGATTATGCAGCATATTTGGCTGATGTTCCTCCTGTAATATCCACTATTGTAATCCAACGGTTTTATCCAATATATGATTTCTTCCTCTCATGAGTATATTCTCTTTTTTTTCCTATATGTGGAGCATTAATTTAATTGATGGCAATATATATATATAATAATAATATTCACATTATATATTTACCAACACATGAAGTATTTGCAAATTTTCTGTTGCAAAGCAATGAGATTTGGATTCCTGTACATTGAGCACCAACATATAAAAGTGTAGTAAAAGTCGGTTTTATGTGTTGTACTCTTGCAACGGTCCCTTTTACCAATAGCTGTATAAGCGTTGCATTACGCGCTAGCAACACTGGATAAGGCTACGCATCCAAAACCGTTGGTGAAGACACTAGCAACGCATATATGGACTCTTAGATACGGAAAAAAGCGTTGTTGTAGGAGGGGTCCTATTGTAGTGTATAATCCGATCATAAACTCACAATTAATCGGATCCCAACAAACACACCGCAAAAAGTGATTACATCGGATAGAACTCCAAGAACATCGAGGAGAACATTGTATTGAAGATCAAAAAGAGAGAAGAAGCCATCTAGCTACTAACTATGGACCCGAAGGTCTGTGGTAAACTACTCACGCATCATCGGATAGGCAGCAAGGTTGATGTAGAGCCCCTCCGTGATCGATTCCCCCTCCGGCGGAGTACCGAAGAAGGCCTCCAGATGGGATCTCTCAAGAACAGAAACTTGCGGCGGCGGAAAAAGAATTTCGTGGACTCCCCTGAGGGTTACTGATTTTTTCTGAATTTATAGTGGAGGAATTAGGTCAAACGAAGCTCTGTGGGCACCCCCTGGGGCTTCTGGCCTCTTCCCGAAGCTTCTATTGTTTATCTTGTCCAGAAAAAAATCTCCAAAAAGTTTCGTGGCATTTGGACTTCGATTGGTATTGATTTCCTGTAAAACAAAAACAGGGCAGAAAACAGCAACTGGCACTTGGCACTAAGTTAATAGGTTAGTCTCCAAAAATGATATAAAATTGCTGTAAATGTATATAAAAACATCCAAGATTGATAATATAACAGCATGGAACAATGAAAAATTATAGATACGTTGGAGACGTATCAGGGGTAATGCTTAAACCTTTTGAGTAATAAAGCGCACTTTATCGAAAAATATAACAGTGTTTGGATAATCGATCAAGAAACATGTTGCAGTGCGCTTCCAATGTTCTTGTTGATATTCGGAGTACCACAGTCATGCTTCGGGGTAGCAATGATATAGGGTTTAAGTAAAGGTTGGGTTTGAAGATCACAAGAAATACACAAGGCACAAATTCAAGAATAGCAAGGAACTTAAGGCATAACCAAAACATGACCAAGTCTGTGTTGGAAGGAAGGCAAGAATGTTGTCGATGACAACACAAATTATCGAGGGGCGTGATGATGAGGTAGCCAACAGGCTAGGAATGACATTTTTAAATTCAGATTTCCAGACAATAGGAATTAATAAGAGATTGAATGGCGGTGTGGATTCGTTTCACTTATTGGTGTTCTCGAGTAGCGGCCAACTCAGAGCCCGTGATAAGAATGAAATCGGTGAGAAGTAATACTTGGTGAAGAACTCATAAGTAATGCAGTTCCATGATATTCTCGAGATACCAGAGGGTAATACTTGAATGTAGATCAGAATAGAGGTTGGACTGGTTTATTGACCTGTGGAGAAATGGACGAGATTCTGGAATGAATTTCTCTAATACATATCAAATGAGAATAACATGGTCAGGACCATTGTTGCAAGGGAATCAAAATGAGGAGATACTGAATGGTTATACATAGGGACAGTTATTCTTGTGAGAAGCTTCCATGATAAAGATTTACATTGTTCCCATGGGCATGAACACAAGGTTCAAGGTCGACTCCCACTTCTCCAATGCACAACTTGTCATTCACTTCTCTTTCAAAACTGTTTTAGTCTTGAAAATTTATCAGGTGAAACACCAGTAGGGTATGACCCGTGAAAACTGTCGGGTTCACATAGATGTCAAAAGTGTAGGTACAACCCATCGGGACATTTTTGGAGCCTGTACAACACACTTATACAAGCAATGGATACAAGCTCGAAGCAGAGTACAGACGGCAAGAAGTAAAGGATACACCATTGCCAAAGGCATTTGTAACAGGGGAAGAACTCACAAGGTTTTTTTGAATATTGTGACGCCCCCGACTTAATCGTGCACTAATCATACACGCAAACGTGCACGATCAAGCACAGGGACTCACGGGAAGATATCACAACACAACTCTAAACTCAAATAATAAGCATAAATCATCATGTTACAAGCCAGGGATCACGAGGACCCGAATACATAAGTCATACACACAAATGATATCTGAGTACAGACATAGTTAGTCACGGGTGCCATAAGATGGCTAGCACAAACAGGGGATACAGATCGAAAAGGCGCAGGCCTCCTGCCTAGGAACCTCCTAACTACTCCTGGTCGGCTGGATCAACCCAGTAGTAAGTGCCGTCGGGATCCTCCTGGTAGTAAGCTCCGGCAGTGTCGTCTGGCTGCTGGGCTCCGTCGTCTGATGTATCATCATATAGGTATGGGGGGAAATGAATAGCAGAGCAACCGTGAGTACTCATCCAAAGTACTCGCAAGACTGACATCAGAACTATGCTAAATATGCATTGGTATCAAATGAAAAGGCTGTATCTGTGGACTATATAGCAGAAATGCCAGAAGAGAGAAGGGCCTAGCCTATCGAAGACTAGCATCTTCAAGTAGTCTTGCAGCATCAGAAGAGAGTAGATAATAGTAGCATACATGTGGATATACAACAGCAATGCCCTGAGATCCTTTCTCGACTCCCTGCGAGAAAGCGGTCCCGAGAGCATTATTAACAGTTTAATATGAATCATCATCAATTTGTAGTTGTCATAGATCCGGGCACAACTCCGAGCGTCCTGTTACCGTGGACACGGCTATTCGAATAGATATCTTCCCTGCAGGGGTGCACTACTGTTACCCAACATGCTCGATTACCTCCGGCCGGATACACTTGCTGGGTAATACCCGGCCTCGGGTGATCGACACAACGCAGCCCGACCTAGAGCTCAGCAGAGAGGTCAACACGCCGGTCTAAATCCTAAGTGCGCAGGGGTCTTGGGCCATCGCCCTCCGCACTCCTGCACGTTACGTGACTGGCCGGAGAAACAGGCGCGACACTGGACAACCCAGTGAAGTAACCAGCCCAATCCCGGCGATCAGCCCGCAAAGTAACTAGTGACGTCTGAAGAGCTTTCGGCTGATACTACGATGCAGAGGGCCCCATTAAACCATTATCCCACGTGGTGGTAGTGCGAAAGGGGCACGACGACCCACTCAGATCAAATACCCAGTTCCGTTAGGCGTATTTAGTATCGCGCGGGTGCTCTTGGAGCTGACCCGTCTTTAATGATATTCGCTCGCGGGCACCCTTGGGGCCAGCCCGACTTTACATTTCCCCGCGGGTACCTCTCGAGGTGGACCAGCCTGTAACAAAGGTCAAAGTAACCGTGTGTCCAAGTAACGAGGAGGAATCCGAGGAATCACCCTCGATGGATTCCCACTCGAGGAGTTGCGTGACGGTAGCTTAGCGGAGGTGATGTAAGAGGAATCACCCTCGATAACACACATCCGGGAAGCTATTCTACAGAGGCACCATCGAAAGTGAGCTAAGAGGTATCACCCTCGGCACTCGATGCCAGCTCTGCAGTGTCGAGCAATTTAGGGGGTGTGCGGTGATGTGCTGTTCTCAGCCCGTCGATCATTCGAACGGGGCACAGGTACTAAAGCGGAGCAACTACAACAAGGGAGAGGGGCCACAGATGGTTTTCCATCCAACCTATACTAAGCAGTTTGGATAATAAGACAGGTATCAATAGCAGTTATCAAAAATAGGCTATGCATCAGAAATAGGATAAAACAGTAGCAGCGGCAATTTCTAATGCAAGCAGGAGTGAGAAAGGAATGGGTGATATAGGCATGCGTCAAGGGGGTTTGCTTGTCTGGTTGCTCTGCGGCAAAGGCGGGGTCGTCAGACGGCTGGTCGTCGGGGGGGTAGTCGTACTCTGAAGCAGCGGCGTCGGCGGGCACCAGGTCTACCGAGAGAGAAGGGGGAGAGGAAACAATAAATCCACGGCAAAATACAATCACTATGCATGACATGCCTAAGATGACATGCAGATGGGTGCTACTGCCTATCTATATGATTTAGATAACTCTTGGGAATTAATAAAAAAATTAATTGGATTCGTTTTATTAAAGTGGTGCACTATTCATCTACTGCAAACGGTCAAAAAGTTCCATGTTCAGATAGCTAGAGGCATGTGACAGATGAACGGATGGCATATTTGGATTCGTGGCATTTTTCTGATCAACTCTCATATATAAATTATTTTCATCTAACTTACGGATTAAAAGATATGAATTTTTAAAGTTTTAAATATTTTCTGAATTTATTTTAATTATTTAATTCGAATTATCCAGAATAGTGTTGGCTGACGTCAGCATGATGTAATGCTGACGTCAGCAGTCAACAGGGGGCTGACCAGGTCAAACCCTGACCAGTGGGTCCCACCTGTCATAGACACAGGTCTAATTAACTTATTAACAGACTAATTAATCCAGTGGGGCCCATATGTCAGTGGGTAATTAGGCAAAATTAATTATTTTAATTAATCTAAAACACTAATTAAGTTTCTGACACGGGGGCCCCATATGTCATAGACACAGAGGGGGGAGGCCCCACATGTCAGTGGCTCAGCTGACCCAGTCAGCGGCGCTGACTGGTCAACGGGCCCACGGCCCCACCAGTCAGGGTCACTGGCAGGTGGGCCAGGGCCAGCCACGTCGGACGGCGGCCGCGGCTTCGCCGGAATCCCGCCGGAGAAGCTCCGGCGAGCTCCCGAAACGGTAGCGCGCCGCGGGTTTCGCGTAGAGGAGGCCATTTGCGACACGGCGGGGCTCATTCGAACGGGCGTTCAACGCCGCGTCGAATGGTGGCGGTGGGAGCGGCTGAGGTGGCCGGTAGCGAGCGGCAGAAGCTCGCCGGCGGCGAGGCCCTTCGGGCGTGCGACGGGAACGGGGTTGCGGGGCGCAAACGAGCGAGGCGATGCGCTGGGGAGGACCTACGCGACGCGGCGAGTGCAACGGTGGCACGCATGGGACCAAATGGTCGCCGTGGCTATGCCGGCGACGAGCTACGCGCTGGCGGGTTGCGGGCGCACGGTGAATCGGGGGCTACGGCGGTGAATCGAGGGCGAGAGAGGGAGAGGAAGGAGCAGGAGCTCACCGGGGAGGCACACGTAGGCCCGGCGGTGGCTTAGGAGCAGCAGGGCGGCGGCATTCGCCGGAGAAGCGTCGGCGACCGTGCGGCGATGAAGAGCTCGGGGAGGTCGCAACAGGGGCTCCGGAGCTCGGGGTCGTGGTCGAGGAGGACAGGGTGGTCGCGGCGGTGCTTGTGAGCGTCTCAGCGGGGCTCGAGCTCGTCGGTGGCCGCGGGATCGAGCGCGGCAGCGACGGCGACGTTGCGGGAGAGGTGGGGATCGAGAGGGAGGAAGCGTGCGGGGGCGACTGAGGGGGCTAGGGTTCGGGGCGGTCGAGAGGGGCACGGGCGAGGCCTTAACGGCGTCGGGGACGGCGCGGATGGCCGGCGCGTGGCGAGACGACGACGCTGTCGCGCGCGCCAGGCGACAGTGCGACGAAGACGATGATGGCGCTGGTGGGCTGGGCCGGCTACTGTGCACTTGCAGCCCAAGTGCACAGTAGGCCTTTGCCCCTTTTCTTTTTCTTTTTCCAATTCTTTTCTTTTCCACTGCTTTGCAAATTGTTCGAGTACTTAATGACTTTTATAAAATATGTGGATTGACCCATAATTATCAGTGTGTTATTCTCATTCACCAGAAATTGGTTTGATTAAATTATGAATTTACTTTAAATCCTATTAAACAATTTAGTGTTAATTTGTGTTGTTTAGTTACTGTTTTAATTAGCTAGGGGCAAATTTTGGAATTATGGTGATGTTGTTTTCCCCAACATAATTAGTTATGAATTATGTGCTATTTAATGAACATTTTAGTTTCTGGTTTTGAACAACTTTTATTTTCACTTTAGGTTTGAATTGCATGTTTAAATTGGAATTTGAAATGAGATATGATGCAATGATGCTCAAGGATGGTTAATCATGATGACATGGCACTGTCAAAGGGGTGATTACTGTAGCTATTACATGGGGGCGTTACAATTCTCCTCCTCTAACAAGAATTCTCGTCCCGAGAATTAAGAGGAAGACTGAAAGAAAGTAGGGTATTCTTCACGAAGACGGTCCTCGCGTTCCCATGTGGCCTCATCCTCAGAATGATTTGACCACTGAACCTTGAGGAACTTGATCGAATTTTGACGAGTCCGACGTTCAGTTTGATCTAGAACGCGGATCGGATATTCTGGATAAGACAGATCTTCTCGAAATTCAAGTACCTCATGATCCACAGCTCGGATAGGATCCTTAAAACAGCGACGAAGTTGCGACACATGAAAGACATCATGCACTTGAGAAAGGTTTGGCGGCAATTCCAATTGATATGCCACTTCTCCTCGACGAGCGAGAATGCGGAACGGGCCAATATAGCGAGGAGCTAACTTGCCCTTGATTCCGAACCGATGAGTGCCCTTCATCGGAGTGACACGAAGGTAAGCTTGCTCACCAGGCTGATAGACCATTACCTTGTGCTTTCGGTCATAGTTGCTCTTCTGACGAGACTGAGCAGTTTTCAGATGTTCATGGACAATGCGGACTTGTTCTTCAGCTTGTTGAATAATGTCCGGTCCAACGAGTGAACGTTCCCCAGTTTCTGACCAATTCAGAGGGGTTCGACACTTACGTCCATAAAGAACTTCAAACGGTGCCATCTTCAGACTAGCTTGATAGCCATTGTTGTAAGAGAATTCGGCATACGGAAGAGATTCTTCCCATTTCTTACCGAATGAGATGACGCAAGCTCGAAGCATATCTTCAAGCACTTGGTTAACTCTTTTGACTTGACCCTGAGATTGAGGGTGATAAGCAGTGCTAAAAGACAGATGAGTTCCCATAGCTTCCTGGAAACTGCTCCAAAATCTGGAGGTAAAGAGGCTGCCACGATCTGAACTGATCTCCAATGGAACACCGTGGAGTGACACAATTCTGGAAACATACAAGTCTGCTAACTGACTAGCAGTGATAGTCTCCTTGACAGGCAGAAAGTGAGCAACCTTTGAGAATCGGTCGATGACGACAAAGATAGCATCATGACCCTTCTGCGATCTGGGAAAGCCAGTAATGAAGTCCATTTGCACGTTGTCCCATTTCCATTCAGGTATTTCAAGGGGTTGCAAGGTTCCAGCAGGCCTTTGATGTTCTGCTTTGATGCGACGGCAAACGTCACACTCAGCAACATACTTAGCAATATCACGTTTCATATCGGGCCACCAGTACCGCTGACGAATGTCTTGGTACATTTTGGTACTACCAGGGTGAATAGTCAAAGGCGTGTCATGTGCTTCTTTCATGACATCCGAACGAGAGTCCAAATTATGCTTTCTGGGGACCACTAGGCGGCCTTTGAAGAACAAAGCACCATCCTCACCAACATGGTAGAAAGAAGGATTACCCTTGGAGAGGTACTTCTTAATCTTCTCAACTTCAGAGTCATAATTCTGTCTGGTCTTGATGTTGCGCTTGAGGTCTGGCTCAACCTCCAGGGTATTGAGATAACCCTGAGGAACAATGTGAAGGTTCAATTTGCGAAGCTCTTCATATAGCATAGGTTGCGCTTCCTGAACCATGAGGTTGTTGCAATAAGCCTTGCGGCTCAAAGCATCGGCCATTACATTAGCCTTGCCAGGGGTGTAGGAGATATTCATATCATAATCGGCTACTGTCTCGAGCCATCTTTGTTGACGAAGGTTCAGGTCTGGCTGAGTATACAGATACTTCAAACTCTTATGATCCGTGTATATCTCGCAACGATTACCAAGGAGGTAATGTCGCCATAGCTTCAGAGCATAAATAACTGCAGCAAGCTCGAGATCATGTACCGGATAATTTTCCTCGTGAGGACGCAATTGACGAGAGCCATAGGCAATTACTCTGCGCTCTTGCATTAGGACACAGCCTAATCCTTGACGAGATGCATCGCAATAAATCACGAAGTCCTTTTGACAATCCGGGGGTGCTAACACTGGGGCAGATGTCAACTTATCTTTAAGTGTCTGAAAGCTTTCTTGACATTTTTCTGTCCATTCAAATTTAACACCCTTGTGGAGCAGGTCAGTCAATGGCTTGGCAATCTTCGAGAAGTTCTCGACGAATCGGCGGCAATAACTAGCGAGTCCGAGAAAACTCCTGACTTGCTTGACGTTCTTCGGAGGAGTCATTCTTGACTGGACTCGTTCTGGGTTAACAACAATACATGGGCAGGTAGTCAAAGAGGTTGCTGATGATAACACAGGTCAGCGAGGGGAAAGGATGGCATTGCTAACCATGAATTCAATCAACATCTCGGAAGAAGTCAAAATGTTGACGCTGAACACGACACATTTTGCCGAGAGATTCCAAAAGTGTCAAATGACAGTGTGAGAAGCATACGATAGCTTGAAAAGGAAAGGTTAAACAGACCAATGGAAAAGAAAAGATGATTATCAGATTAATCAGATCAAAGGAAAAATTAGTTGCAGACAATCCAGCTCTCCGGGTGAATGTGAAAACGAGATCCTAATGTCGGCGTTAGTAAAATCCATTTAACCCGAAAGGAAGAGGTTTCAGAGTCCCAGAGTATAGAAGAGAAATAAAAGATCCTAATACCACCCAGTTGGCGACGTGGGCCCGTAAGCCACACAGCCATGTTAGTAAAATAGTTTTCGGAAACACTAGACTCAACTACAGCCAAGGAGTTGGATAGGGGCTTCCTACAGGCAGTCGGCTCTGATACCAACTTGTGACGCCCCCGACTTAATCGTGCACTAATCATACACGCAAACGTGCACGATCAAGCACAGGGACTCACGGGAAGATATCACAACACAACTCTAAACTCAAATAATAAGCATAAATCATCATGTTACAAGCCAGGGGTCACGAGGACCCGAATACATAAGTCATACACACAAATGATATCTGAGTACAGACATAGTTAGTCACGGGTGCCATAAGATGGCTAGCACAAACAGGGGATACAGATCGAAAAGGCGCAGGCCTCCTGCCTGGGAACCTCCTAACTACTCCTGGTCGGCTGGATCAACCCAGTAGTAAGTGCCGTCGCGATCCTCCTGGTAGTAAGCTCCGGCAATGTCGTCTGGCTCCTGGGCTCCGTCGTCTGATGTATCATCATATAGGTATGGGGGAAAATGAATAGCAGAGCAACCGTGAGTACTCATCCAAAGTACTCGCAAGACTGACATCAGAACTATGCTAAATATGCAGTGGTATCAAATGAAAAGGCTGTATCTGTGGACTATATAGCAGAAATGCCAGAGAGAGAAGGGCCTAGCCTATCGAAGACTAGCATCTTCAAGTAGTCTTGCAGCATCAGAAGAGAGTAGATAATAGTAGCATACATGTGGATATACAACAGCAATGCCCTGAGATCCTTTCTCGACTCCCTGCGAGAAAGCGATCCCGAGAGCATTATTAACAGTTTAATATGAATCATCATCAATTTGTAGTTGTCATAGATCCGGGCACAACTCCGAGCGTCCTGTTACCGTGGACACGGCTATTCGAATAGATATCTTCCCTGCAGGGGTGCACTACTGTTACCCAACACGCTCGATTACCTCCGACCGGATACACTTGCTGGGTAATACCCGGCCTTGGGTGATCGACACAACGCAGCCCGACCTAGAGCTCAGCAGAGAGGTCAACACGCCGGTCTAAATCCTAAGTGCGCAGGGGTCTTGGGCCATCGCCCTCCGCACTCCTGCACGTTACGTGACTAGCCGGAGAAACAGGCGCGACACTGGACAACCCAGTGAAGTAACCAGCCCAATCCCGGCGATCAGCCCGCAAAGTAACTTGTGACGTCTGAAGAGCTTTCGGCTGATACTACGATGCGGAGGGCCCCATTAAACCATTCTCCCACGTGGTGGTAGTGCGAAAGGGGCACGACGACCCACTCAGATCAAATACCCAGTTCCGTTAGGCGTATTTAGTATCGCGCGGGTGCTCTTGGAGCCGACCCGTCTTTAATGATATTCGCTCGCGGGCACCCTTGGGGCCAGCCCGACTTTACATTTCCCCGTGGGTACCTCTCGAGGTGGACCCGCCTGTAACAAAGGTCAAAGTAACCGTGTGTCCAAGTAACGAGGAGGAATCCGAGGAATCACCCTCGATGGATTCCCACTCGAGGAGTTGCGCGACGGTAGCTTAGCGGAGGTGATGTAAGAGGAATCACCCTCGATAACACACATCCGGGAAGCTATTCTACAGAGGCACCATCGAAAGTGAGCTAAGAGGTATCACCCTCGGCACTCGATGCCAGCTCTGCAGTGTCGAGCAATTTAGGGGGTGTGCGGTGATGTGCTGTTCTCAGCCCGTCGATCATTCGAACGGGGCACAGGTACTAAAGCAGAGCAACTACAGCAAGGGAGAGGGGCCACAGATGGTTTTCCATCCAACCTATACTAAGCAGTTTGGATAATAAGGCAGGTATCAATAGCAGTTATCAAAAACAGGCTATGCATCAGAAATAGGATAAAACAGTAGCAGCGGCAATTTCTAATGCAAGCAGGAGTGAGAAAGGAATGGGTGATATAGGCATGCGTCAAGGGGGTTTGCTTGCCTGGTTGCTCTGCGGCAAAGGCGTGTTCGTCAGACGGCTGGTCGTAGGGGGGGTAGTCGTACTCTGAAGCAGCGGCGTCGGCGGGCACCAGGGCTAACGAGAGAGAAGGGGGAGAGGAAACAATAAATCCACGGCAAAATACAATCACTATGCATGACATGCCTAAGATGACATGCAGATGGGTGCCACTGCCTATCTATATGATTTAGATAACTCTTGGGAATTAATAAATTTTTTAATTGGATTCGTTTTATTAAAGTGGTGCACTATTCATCTACTGCAAACGGTCAAAAAGTTCCATGTTCAGATAGCTAGAGGCATGTGACAGATGAACGGATGGCATATTTGGATTCGTGGCATTTTTCTGATCAACTCTCATATATAAATTATTTTCATCTGACTTACGGATTAAAAGATATGAATTTTTAAAGTTTTAAATATTTTCTGAATTTATTTTAATTATTTAATTCGAATTATCCAGAATAGTGTTGGCTGACGTCAGCATGATGTAATGCTGACGTCAGCAGTCAACAGGGGGCTGACCAGGTCAAACCCTGACCAGTGGGTCCCACCTGTCATAGACACATGTCTAATTAACTTATTAACAGACTAATTAATCCAGTGGGGCCCATATGTCAGTGGGTAATTAGGCAAAATTAATTATTTTAATTAATCTAAAACACTAATTAAGTTTCTGACACGGGGGCCCCATATGTCGTAGACACAGAGGGGGGAGGCCCCACATGTCAGTGGCTCAGCTGACCCAGTCAGCGGCGCTGACTGGTCAACGGCCCCACGGCCCCACCAGTCAGGGTCACTGGCAGGTGGGCCAGGGCCAGCCACGTCGGACGGCGGCCGCGGCTTCGCCGGAATCCTGCCGCAGAAGCTCCGGCGAGCTCCCGAAACGGTAGCGCGGCGCGGGTTTCGCGTAGAGGAGGCCATTTGCGATGCGGCCGGGCTCATTCGAACGGGCGTTCAACGCCGCGTCGAATGGTGGCGGTGGGACCGGCTGAGGTGGCCGGTAGCGAGCGGCAGAAGCTCGCCGGCGGCGAGGCCCTTCGGGCGTGCGACGGGAACGGGGTTGCGGGGCGCAAACGAGCAAGGCGATGCGCTGGGGAGGACCTACGCGACGCGGCGAGTGCAACGGTGGCACGCACGGGACCAAATGGTCGCCGTGGCTACGCCGGCGACGAGCTACGCGGCGGCGGGTTGCGGGCGCACGGTGAATCGGGGGCTACGGCGATGAATCGAGGGCGAGAGAGGGAGAGGAAGGAGCAGGAGCTCACCGGGGAGGCACACGTAGGCCCGGCGGTGGCTTAGGAGCAGCAGGGCGGCGGCATTCGCAGGAGAAGCGCCGGCGACCGTGCGGCGATGAAGAGCTCGGGGAGGTCGCAGCAGGGGCTCCGGAGCTCGGGGTCGTGGTCGAGGAGGACGGGGTGGTCGCGGCGGTGCTTGTGAGCGTCTCAGCGGGGCTCGAGGTCGTCGGTGGCCGCGGGATCGAGCGCGGCAGCGACGGCGACGTTGCGAGAGAGGTGGGGATCGAGAGGGAGGAAGCGTGCGGGGGCGACTGAGGGGGGCTAGGGTTCGGGGCGGTCGAGAGGGGCACGGGCGAGGCCTTAACGGCGTCGGGGACGGCGCGGATGGCCGGCGCGTGGCGAGACGACGACGCTGTCGCGCGCGCCAGGCGACAGCGCGACGAAGACGATGATGGCGCTGGTGGGCTGGGCCGGCTACTGTGCACTTGCAGCCCAAGTGCACAGTAGGCCTTTGCCCCTTTTCTTTTTCTTTTTCCAATTCTTTTCTTTTCCACTGCTTTGCAAATTGTTCGAGTACTTAATGACTTTTATAAAATATGTGGATTGACCAATAATTATCAGTGTGTTATTCTCATTCACCAAAAATTGGTTTGATTGAATTATGAATTTACTTTAAATCCTATTAAACAATTTAGTGTTAATTTGTGCTGTTTAGTTACTGTTTTAATTAGCTAGGGGCAAATTTTGGAATTATGGTGATGTTGTTTTCCCCAACATAATTAGTTATGAATTATGTGCTATTTAATGAACATTTTAGTTTCTGGTTTTAATCAACTTTTATTTTCACTTTAGGTTTGAATTGCAAGTTTAAATTGGAATTTGAAATGAGATATGATGCAATGATGCTCAAGCATGGTTAATCATGATGACATGGCACTGTCAAAGGGGTGATTACTGTAGCTATTACATGGGGGCGTTACAAATATGAAAAACACTGCGAGATAATATTCCACCAAAGGATCTGGCGGTCCGCCAAGAATCTGAAGTGAGTATCAGTACTCATCCAGAAGAAGAAAGAATGCAAATGTGTCATATTATGGATACATCTGGATAACTCAAAGTATAAAATACAAAGGGAGTATGATTTCCGAATCGGGGGACCCGAAGCAGATGATCTGATGAAGGATGAGTAAGTTGGATAGACTTAGATGGACAATCGATCAAGGCTTGACTGGTTGAGAACCAGCTCATGTCCGAAATGACGTCTGAGCCTGAAAGACAATTGTAGGAATCGACTGATGATAGCGAGTATTCACATACATGTTGAATCAATTGGATCAGAATGACAATCATAGAGGATTTCAATGAAGATTGCTAGACATATGGAGTTAACCACAAGTGCAGGCAGGTAAGAAGAATCTCAAATGCAGTAGGCTGCAGAGGATTCTCGGAAAGATCGGATAGTATTTCGGAATGTCTTGCGATATCAAGGGATGATCTGGAATGAGTGGCTCTCCGGAATGAAGTCGTTACGAGAACCTAGACTTAGCAAAATCTATAACCCGAAGAGAAGAGAAGCTCAAAACCCAGAGTAAGGATGCGGAATAAAAGAGTCCTAATCCCATCCATATGTGATGTGGGCCCGTAAGCTACATAACACACCTAGTAGTTCAAAAATAGTTTTTCAAGACTATACTCAACATCGACCAAGAGGTTTGGGGGGTTCCTACAGGCAGTCGGCTCTGATACCAACTTGTGACGCCATCATTCATAATCGTTTAATAATCATACACGCAGCATACACGATCACGAACGGTGACTCACGGTAGTAGCACAACACAACTCTATGACACAAAATAAACATAAAACATTATATTACAACAGAGGTCGTAAGACCCGATATTACATCAAAGAGTGAGGTCTGACTACGGACAATTTACAAAGGCGCTTTAAGAAGGAAGAAACAAAACAACAACTCTACCCAAAGGCGCAGGCCTCCTGCCTGGGACCTCCGAACTACTCGTCGACGTCGAACTCCAAGTAGTAACCATCGTCGAGGATACCTGCATTCGAGGGGCTACTGTCTGATAGCAGCAACTGGATTGAACGAAAAGAATAGAAAAGCAACGGTGAGTACTCATCCAAAGTACTCACAAGACTTACATCAGATCTATACTACATATGCATCGGTATCAAAGGAATGGGGTAATATTAGTGGACTATACCGCGTGGCGGTTAGTGCATATATGCGAGTGGCAATCTCAGATCAAATACCCAGAACTCGTTAGCGTATTATTGTTAAGTACCCACGAACAATGACCAGGGCCCAGGCCCACCTCTCTCTGGATGGTCTCCGCCTGCCCTGCCGTTCCACCACAGTGAATCTCTCGCGGGGGCTCTCGGGACCCAGGTATCCACCTGACTAGCCGACCCGACTTATAACTTAAACATGTGTATTACAACAGTATAAAGTATATCCGTGATCATGGCCCAGAGGGATCACGACCCGGTAATATAGCATGGCAAATAGACAAGGGTGTAGGGCCAACAGATGGAACTCAAGCATAGCTAAACTAGGCATGATAGGATAACAGGTAAGTATCAGCAACAGGTGACAAAAACAAGCTATGCATCAGAAAAGGAGCTACCGAAACAACATAGCTGAACCGATACCTAATGCAAGAATGTAGAGAGAAAGAATAGGCGATATCGGCATGATCAAGGGGGTTTGCTTGCCTGGAAGCTCTGCTGAATGGATCTGATCCTCGAGATCGTAGTCGTACTCGGAAGCTACAGTGGTCTCGCGGTCTATCCATAAGAAGCAAATGCATGCACAAAATAAATAACGGGCATTCAAATGCAATACAAAAATCCATGTCATGGCAAAATGGAATGATAATGTGCTCCAATGCATTACTAAGCATTTTAATTTTCCCGGCTCCAAATATTATTTCTTATATTGATCGAGATGCAAAAGTTCAATGTTCATTATGATAGAGGAGTTTGTCATGCATGCAAATGACATATTCGGATTCGTTGTATTTTTCTGGTCATTTTTCATATATAAATTATTTTCATCCGAGTTACGGTTTATTTTACAAGATTTTTCAAACTTTTAATGATTTTCTGAAATTTCTGGTTTATTATTATTATTTCGAAATTAATTGGGAAAATGCTATGTGTACCCAAAAGTGTACCCAGCAGTGTGTACATGTGGCTGACAGTGGGCCCAGTTGACTACTGACTCAGCAGTCAACTGTCCATGGTTGACTGGTCAAAGGGCCCAGTGGGACCCATCTGTCAGTGGCTGGGTCAAACCCAGTCAGCGGTTTGACTGGTCAAACTGGACAGGGGGACCCACCTGTCAGTGACAGCTTAGTTAACCAGTTAATTTAACAGGGTTAATTAGTAGGGGGTGGCCCACTGGTCAGTGTCTACGGTTAATACCAATTAGCACTAATCCTAATTAGGCCGGGCCCACACGTCAGATTCAAACGGCACGCGCGCCGGCGCAGCTCCGGCGACCACCCGACGCGGCCAAGTGGCACGGAAACGGCGCACAGGCTACGGTTGGATGCGCTGATGGGCTCGCTGGAACGCCCGCGTCGCTGCGCGTCCAATGGTGGTGGCGGGAGGTGCTGGGGTGGAGTGTAGCGACGGCGGCGATGCCATTAGCAGCGGCCGGAGCTCGGGTTAGTGCGGCGGTGGGCTTAGCGCGTGGATGCGAGCGAGTTAGCGGGCTAGCAGCGAACTACGGGTCCGCGCGAGGCCGTTGGACACGCCCGCGTGACCAAATGGTCACCGGAACGATGCCGGCTACGAGCTCAGTCGGTGGTGGGTCTCGGCTCTCGGGGGAACAGCGGCTAGAGCAAGCCACCGAAGGGGGAAGAGGAGGGAAGGAAGCGGCTGCTCACCGTGAGCACGGTGACGAGCTCGAGGAGGCCGAGGCTGGTCGGGGTTGCGCGGATCGACGGCAATGGCGATGGCGGCCGTGGGTGAAGAAGCCGGTCGATGGCGACGATGCGGTGCGGCTCCGGTCGAATGGATCTCCGCAGCTGACACAGCAGATGACGGCGGTCCTCCATGACATCAACTGGCATCGAACGGTGGCCGGTGGCCACGGTGGCGAGGCAGCGCGGCGACGGAGCTTTCGGGCGCCGCCAGAATCGCGAGAGAGTGGAGCGAGGAAGAAAGGGAGGGGCTAGGGTTGTCCCTGGCGTCAGGGGCGACCTTATCCACCCCGCGGGTCCAGCGGATGGACGCCACGTGGCCATCGGTGGCATGAACGAGCGCGCGTGCGCCACGCCATGGCCTCTGCCTCCCCTTGGCGGGAGGTAGGAGAAAGGCCGAGGCAGGCTGGGCTGGACTGCACTGTGGCCACGTAAGGCCCAGCCGCAAAGTGGGTTTTTCTTCTTTTTCTTTTCTTTTTATGTTTCATTTATTTATTTCTGTTTTCTATTTACTTTTGCTATCAAATGATTTTGGTTGAACTTGTAACTTTGCACGTAATTCAAACACAACACAACAAGGCCCCACAAAAATTTTCAGAACATTTGGATAAGGATAATTATTTGTTTATTTTGAAAATGCCAATTTAGATGCTGTTGGACCTGTTAATTGGTTGCTAGGGGCATTTTGGGAATTCAAACATGGTGGGTTTCTTCATGACAAATACTTGGGGATTATTTGGAATAATACCAACATTTTTGTTTCACTGTTTGAAGAAATAATTTTTTACTTTATATTTTGATTTTAAATTTGTGAGTTGATTTCATTCTAAATTGCAAATTTAATTATGATAATCATGATGATATGACACATTAATTTGTTTAATGACATGACTAAGATCTAGAGATGTCACACTCGCTCATGCTGAAAACCAACAAGTTTGTTTACGGGCCCTACGGCTGGCCGGCGGGGCCCGCGCCTTCAGCGTGCCACTGAAACAGAGCAAAGGCCAGGTAGTTGCCTTCTTCGGCCACTCCAGCGACACCCACAGCACGCTCGGGGTCTACACGCTGGGGGAGAATGGTTTGCCTGTCATGATCGGTCCGTGGGGCGGCTCCAGTGACAAATACATCAACCCGCCGGTCCAGCTTAAGAGCATCACTCTTCACAGCACTCATCGCATCCATGGCATCTCCTTCACCTACGTCAATCAGAATGACAACCCCATCGATGTTGGCCCCCTGGGGCACGACCGACAAACCGCCGCAAACCGTATGTACTTAATTTCATTTCTACTTATCGTTTACGCGCGTCTAGCTACTTAGTTGTGTTGGAAATAAGCCGTGACGGAGCACGGTGCGACCGGCGTTGGTGCGCAAGGTCGGGTCCGTGGCGGTGCGATCGGCGTCGGCGCGCCAAGTCGGGTCCGCGAGCTGCGTACGTGAGTCCGTGTGCGTGTGTGTGCCGAGTGGAATAGAAAAAGAAACAACGGCGTTCGTCGCCGGCGGGGCGTTCGGCGCCCCGTGGCGGGCATTCGTCGCCCACCAAATCGTGTTCTTCGTGTTCTTGTGATCGTCCGTCGATCCTCCGTTCCAACAATTGGTATCATGAGCTTGGTCGTCTTGGGCCGTGCCGGAGGCGTGCCGGCGGTGGCGCCGCTGGTCGGCGGCTGCGCGGAGCTCTGGGCCGTGTGTCGGTCTGAGGAGATGCGCGGCGGTGCGGCCGTCATGGTGGACGCGGAGGCGGCGCGTGGTGAGTCCGCGCCGATCACGGCGGACATGGAGGCCGCGGCGGCGGAGGTGAACGTGTGCGGCGAGCGCGCGACGACAACGACCCGCGGCGAGTCCGCAGCGGTGGTGACCGGCGTCAGCGCGCCAGGTCGTGTCCGCGGCGGTGGTGACCGGCATCAGCGCGCCACGTCGAGTCCGTGGTCGTGGCGATGACGAAGATGGGAGCAGCAGCGTCAACTCCGGCGACGGCGAGCAGGCGGCACGTCACAGCGTCGGGCGGAGGGTGTTCAAGACGACGTCGACGACGACGTCGGGACGGCACTCCTCGAGGTCACGGCTTAGGAGGTGATTGTTGGAAATAAGCCATGACGGAGCACGGTGCGACCGGCGTTGGTGCGCAAGGTCGGGTCCGTGGCGGTGCGATCGGCGTCGGCGCGCCAAGTCAGGTCCGCGAGCTGCGTACGTGAGTCCGTGTGCGTGTGTGTGCTGGAGTTTGTTAGCTTACCGTGTACGTAGCTGGAGGTGCTGTGCGCGCGTAGCGTGGCCGTGCATGCATCAGGTTGTTAGCCAGGTTGTTAGCTAGTGCGTGGCCGTTGCAGTTTAGTGGCCCGTAGGGTATCCTGGTGGTTAGCACAAAATCTGGGTAGTTTGTTGCTCCGGCATTGCGTGGGCGTTGCGTCGCTGTATGGCTATAAAAGGCCTTGTAATCGTTGATGTAAAGCTGAGCCAGTAGAGATAAAAAAAGACTAGGCCGTGCGTGCGGCCGTGGCGCCGTTCGTGCGGCGAGGCGTTTGTCACCAGAAACTCTTGCGTCAGTGTGCTCCTCTTCTTCTTCCACCTACGTACGTCCGAGTGAGAGAGAGAGAGGGGTTCGTCCGGCGTTCGTGTCGCCGGAGCCTACTCGGCGTTCGTCGCCGGACCGGGTTTGTCCCAACAAGTTGTGCATGCATGTGGTGCAGTTTCCCCTGAAGCAAGGCGAGTATGTGAACAACATCACTGGCACTGCCGACACCAATGGCGTGACCTCGCTCGAGCTCACCACCAACAAGGGCCAGCGCCACCGTTGCCGCGCCGCCGTCGTTGTCGCACACCGGAGCTTCCCGGAGCGGCAAGGAGATGTCCAGGAGCATCGTCGTCCTCGTCTGCATCGCCTACAACCACAGGTTCGAGCTGGAGCCCTCTGCATCATGGCCATCGACCTGTCTTCTCCGCGCACGGCTGCCAGGCATCGCCAATCGATTCGTCGCCTCCGAGCCTTTCCCGAGCCCACTGACCTGCTCGTCGACCCCACTGTGAGCTTCCGAGCGTTTCCCCTCTCTCCCTGGAGTCGATCTCTTCCCCTAGCTAGCTCGCTCGCATGTCCGAGCTCCGGCCGCCGCCATGGCCAATGAGCTCCACGATCTCGAGCTCCTCTGCTCGATTGCGTTGCACCAACGTGTTCCTGGTGAACCCTAGATGCTGTCTAGCCGCTCTGTTTGCTCGAATGTGTGCTCCGGCATCGCTTTCCGACGAAGCCCGAAACACGGCCGCCGCTCAACTCGTCGCCGGCTTCGATTCCGGCGACCATTCGGTACAGCTCCACCACCGTTGGATGCGCGCGAGCGTCAGGGTCCCGTAGAGCCCAGCCGCGCATGAGGCTGTGGCCCCTAGCGAATTTCCGGCGAAGTCCAGCGCGTCGCCGCCGCTATTTGGTCACCGCCGGCGCGGGCACGTTTAAACCGGCTGCTGTCCCACTGCCATGTGGGGCCGGGTTGCCAGGTGCTTAGCTTAACGATAATCCACCGCTAACACTCAATGACACTGGGCCCCACAAGTAAATAACCCTTACGATTAAAGTAAGTTAATGACATGTGGGCCCTCGGCACTGTAGCATTTTAATTAACCCCAGTCATTGACCTCTGGGCCCCACTAGTTAATTAGGTTAATTGAAATAATTAAAATACTGCTAACAGAAGTCTCACTGACATGCGGGTCCCACTGGTCAGTTGACCAGTCAACTGCTGACTGGACTGCTGACTCAGCTTAGTGGCCCCACCAGTCAGCCCCTCACTCTCTCTGCTGGGTACACACTCTATGTACCCATAGCATTTTACTTTTTAAATTCGAAATTAATAATAATCCAGAAAATCCAGAAATCATTAAAACTTTGAAAAAACATAAAAAATAATCTATAACTCGGATGAAAATAATTTATATATGAAAAATGATAAAAAAAAGGACGAATCCGCATATGTCATTTACATGCATGACAAACCTAACTATCATAATGAACATTGACAATTTGATACTGGATCAATTATCAAATAATATCTGGAGTCGGGAAAATATTAAGAATATTTTCCCGATTCAATTAAAATGTGTAGTAATGCATCAGAGCACATCATCATCATATTTTGCCACGCCATGCATTTTGTGTTGCATTTGAATGTCTGTTGTTTATCTGTTTCCGCATTTGCTTCGTTTTCGGTAGACCCTAAGACCGCTGTAGATCCTGAGTACGACTACAATCTCGACCATCAGATCCTGTCTGCAGAGCTTCCAGGCAAGCAAAACCCCCTTGATCATTCCAGATATCGCCTATTCTTTCTCTCTACATCCATGCATTAGGTATTCGTACAATTGCTGTTTGGTAGATCCTATTCTGATGCATAGCCTGATTTTGTCACTTGTTATTGATGCCATACCTGTTATCCTAGCATGCCTAGTTTAATTATGCTTGTGTTCCATCTGTTGGCCCTACACCCTTGTCCGTGTTGCCATGCTATATTACCGGGTAGTGATCCCTCTGGGTGATGATCACTGATATACTTTATACTGCTATACTATATATGATACTCTACGGTGGGCTCGGACTTCGGTGGCCTACGACATGGAATGACATGGACTTCGACGAGATGCCGACGAAGATGAAGACCGATACTGTGATTGTGTTGTGATTGTCTTCCGATGGGGACTGGCGGGGCAGGCGGATACCATCCAGGATGAGATGGGCCTGGGTCCCGACAGCCGCCCCGAGTGATTCACTATGGCGGAACGGCAGGGCAGGCGGATACCATCCAGGATGAGCTGGGCCTGGGCCCTGTTCATTGTCCGTGAGTAAATGAATTAACACGACTAATGAGTTATGTGTATCTGATCCGAGACTGCCACTGGCATATACGCACTAACCGCCAAGCGGGATAATGGTTTATGGGGCCCTCAGCGTCATCAGTTCCTTACCGAAAGCATTCCAAATGTCGTAGTTCAGAGATGCGGCCGGGCGGGCAAGTGGATCCAGGATGAGATTTGGCTTGGACCCGACCCTGCACGCAACGTGTCAGGAGTGCTTAGGGTGAGCGGCCGAACAACCCTTCGCGTTTAGGATGTAGCCCGGCGGGTGACCACTCTGGAGAGCTGACGTAGGACTTCGTCGTGTCGATCATCTGAGGCCGGGCATACCCGCAGAAAAGTGTGTCCGGCCATAGGGTAATCGAGTGTGTCGGGCAATGTGGTGCACCCCTGCAGGGAAGACAAAACTATTCGAATAGCCGTGTCCACGGTAACAGGACGCTTGGAGATGTATCCCGATCTTTTACAGCTTAAACTGGATACTTAATAAAATTCACCTAGATAATAGATAGAAATGCCCACGGATCACTTTCTCGCAGGGAGTAGAGGAAGGATCTCAGGGTAGTGTATTGCTGTGGTGTTTATTTGGTCTCGTGTGCGCTCCTTCTCTTCTGTTGCTGCAAGATGCTGGTAGTCATATGATACATTGAGATTTTCCACTCTATTCTGGCATTTTGGCAGTACAGTCCACAAATATTACCCCATTCCTTTGATACCGATGCATATGTAATATAGATCTGATGAAAGTCTTGCGAGTACTTTGGATGAGTACTCACCATTGCTTTGCTATTCTTTTCCTTCAACCCGGTTGCTGCTATCAGATAGTAGCACCTCGGATGCAGGTATCCCCGATGATGGTTACTATCTGGAGTTCGACTTCGACGAGTAGTTCGGAGGTCCCAGGTAGGAGGCATGCGCCTTTGGGTAGGGTTGTCGTTTTGTTTCAGCCTTCTTAAGGTACCCTTGTTATCTTGTCTGTAGTCAGACATAATTTGCTTTCTGCTCTGATGTATTGTCGTCCATATGACCTCTGCTTGTAATATATTTGGATCTTTGCTTAGTTATGAGCTCTTCCATATATTTTTGTGTCGTAGAGTTGTGTTGTGGTACTACCGTGGAGTCACCCTCATTTGCGTGCATGTTGCGTGTATGATTATTGCACGTTAATGAGCGGGCGCGTCACAATGAATACCAGGGCATCACCCTGACGGTAGCTTGACCGTCGAAACATGGTTCTAACAAGTTGTGAAAGCCAAAGCATAGCTCTGCCAAAGTAGCAGATGTTGGGGCATCACCCTCATGGCAGCAAAATCACCAGAGCATCACTCTGACGGTTGCTAAACTTCTGAAGCATAGCTCTAAAAGGATAGAGACAGCTCTGCATGTCAAAAAACCTCTAGTGGTAACCCACCGAGAGCTCGTTAGCAATCCTGGAGAGTCATGCTATGAAGGAAAACCATGGTGTGGGCTCCCTCGCGAGTAGTAGATCAGACGCCTCCAACAGCTCTGATCAAGAAGCACTCTGAGTTTGGTTCTGGTTTGGACAAGGACTCTCGGGGTATCCCTTTGACGGGCTCTGGTAAGTTACGGGGTTAATTCCTGCGCTAGATACCTTGCAATAGTTCTGCTTGAATTTATGACATGCCCCACTCTGGCCTCAAGCTGATTTCCGCCAGTTGGAATAATATCAGATGTCACTAGAGCTCACCCATTACTGAAAGGACATCCGCCCCTAATGATGGTTTTGGTGTTAATGACAATTGTGATTAGATGGCTAACCAAGCTTTGAGCATGCTTTCAGTGTATATATCTATGGAAATAAGCATATGGCTAGACAGTGACCCCGCAAGCTAAAATGACAAAAGAAGATGGCACGTCAAATTTTCATCGATGATTTCTCGTTTTTTGAGTCGTAGGTATGCCGTACTATTAAGAGGGGATACACCTTGGATCTTGTGTGGAATCTTTGAACAATGCATAGCCAAATAATACCCACACCCCATGTGAGAAGAGCACCCCTATTTTCCTCTGTTTTGGGCCACTAACCTCGGGTCGAATATTTGGTCGAATTATCTGAGCAAATATCCGACTGGTCGGAGGTTTCGTCGGAATATCCGAGCTAATATCCGACGCAGTCCAAAGGCCACTGGACTGGCTCAGACATTGACCCAAAGGCTTGATCCTTCGTTTCCTACCTCTCTAGCCACTCAATCCACTCCATATTTTAGAGGGAGAGCAAGAGGATCACCCGATCTATGTTTCCATCCAATCAAAACTCGAGTTCATTGATTCCCCGTGAGATCCTAGCAAGTCTTGTTACTCTTGGGTTTGTGGGTAACCCTAGATGATTGGTGTTACCCAAGAGCTTCCAAGTCATGTAGTTGTGCCCCGGGCTCGTTTGTGAGGGTTTGGAGCTCGCCCCAAGAGCTACCCCTAGTGGAAGGGAACCTAAGCATTCGTTGCTTGAGGTTCTCGGAAAAGAAGGTGAGACATTCATTGTCGCGGGAGCATTCATTGTTTCCCCCTCTTTAACGGAGATTAGCACACACCCAAGTGTGTGAACTTCGGATTACATCATCGTCTCCACCACTTTCGGTTGTCTCTTTACCCTAGATTTATTTGTTGCTTCTACTTGCTTGTGTGCTGCCTTGTGTAGCTTGCTAGCTTGTTGTAACGCATCATATAGGGTTGTATCACCGAGTTGCATTTCTAGAGAACTTCTATTTCCGCACTAGCCTTTGAAAGCAACTAAGAAAGAATTTAATTTGGTAGTCATCTGTCCCCCCCCCAGTCAACTTTTATGGCATCTTTGATCCTTCAATTGGTATCAGAGCAAGGTCTCTCTCTCTCATTGTTTAGCTACACCGCTATAGAGAGCAAAGATGTCAAACATGGAAACCACCGACTACGAGTTAAAATTTTTGGAATTAGAAAGGAAGCTTGCTATATTTGAGCAAAAGGATGCCGAGTCAACCGCCGCATTGAACGTCGCCGACATAGCCGGTAATGAGGTTGATAAGGAAGACTATTCTCAAGTAAAGCATCACTACCCTATACTTCCACAAGACACTCATGTTACTAATATAGGACCTCCAGCTACTCTTGATCCTAAGAAATATGTTCATTGGAAAGCTTTGATGAGATCTCATGTTTGTGGTGCTAACTTTGGCCTTTGAGAAATCATCATGGATGGTTACTTCCCCGTGGATCCTAAGAATATAACACCCTTGGAAATGAGGGCTAGGCAATTTAACTTTCTTGCTTTGTCTAGAATTACAAAGAGTGTTGATCCCATCGTCTTCAACCACATTCGCCTCTACGACACCGCAAAGGGAACTTGGGATGCTCTTGAAAGATTGCATGAAGGCAACTCAAATCTCAAGACCTCCAACCTCACAGTGTTGAAGTGTAAGATGGACCTCTTTGCAATGAGGAACAGAGAAACACCAAATGACATCTTTACAAGACTCAACGATCTGGCACTTGAGTTGAAGGGATATGATGACACCTTGGCTCCGGAAGATTTCCTCAAGGAGAAATTCCTAAGATCCGTCATGCCCACGCACTCTGGTATGGTGTTCAACATCCAACAAAGAACCGACTATGCTAAGCTATCACTGGATGACTGACTATTATTGTTTGTCTCTCGTGAGAACTTTGCCAACATCGCCGAAGTGATGCAATTGGCTCAATGTATCACAACCAAGACTTCACTGGCCCTCAAGGCCACTCAAGATCCAAGCATTGAATCAAGTAGCAATGTCATTGTTGGTGATCATGAAGATGAAGAGTACTTCAAGAAATTCTCCAAAGGCTTGGAGAACTTGGCCCTCGTGGCTAAGGGTTTCCAGCCTCGAGGAGGAGCAAGAAGAAAGTTCACCAAGGGATCCCCTCCTCTAGAAAAACTTGCTACAATTGTGATGATCCAAGACACTTCCTCAAGGATTGCCCCAAGCCTCGAAGGCCCGGTTTTGAGGTGAGGCATAAAGAGCCTTCCAAGCCCTCAGAGCCCTACTACAACGATGCAAGCCCTGTTAAAGTGTCACAAGAGCAAGAGCTCTCATTGGAGAGGAATACACATTCGATGATGACACCACTCAAGAGAAGACGATTGGTGTTGCCGGCCTCGCAAGACTCGTCATAGACAAGCCCACCACCGTCTTCAACTATGACCTCATCTAAGAGAGGAAGGAGACACAAGCAAGGTGTCTCATGGCAAGAGAAGTAAAGGTACTAGACCCCTCTCTCCTTCCGTCATCCCCAACTATTCAAGTAGAAATAAAATTGGATGATGCTAATGAGAATGGTCTAACTTAAGAGGGTCAGGAGGCCTATGATATTATGTTAGCTCTAAAAGGGAAGCCTCTTGAGACTTTCCAAAGTTTTCTTGAACGATTTGGTAAGGCTAAGGACACCATTGCCAATCAAGAAGACCTCCTCTTTGAAGAGGAGTTAATAGATTGTCTCAAGAGTGCACTCGATTTAGAAAACAATCTCGCAAGTCTCTTGATCTTGAACTTGACAAAGAAAAGGAAAAGAATGATACTATGCTTAAATTGCTAAAGGAGTACAAGGCTTCTAAACAAGCACTTGAAGTTTCTTATGAGAAGCCTAAGCTTGACTTTGGTCACCTCGAAAGAGGCTCCAAAGTCATCAAGGAAGAGCTTATTAAAGTTGATGCCTCTCATAAGGATCTTCAAGATACCTTCAGGAAGTCTTTAACTTCTAGCACTCCAATTGTCATTGATGTTGATGCTTGTACTCCTAACCCCATTTGTGATATATCTTTTTTGCAAAAGTAAAATGCTAGCCTCAAGGCTCAACTCGAGAGAGGTTTAGTTTCTTGCATTCAAGGCAAGGAAAAACTTGATGAGCTTTTAGGGAACCAAAAGGAGAGCTTCCAAAAGGAAGGACTTGGGTACTCACCTTTGTCCAAAAAGAGCCAAGCTAGGCATGGTCAACAAAAGCCAAAGACTACATTTGTGCCAAGTGGGCACACGGCAAATGTTGACAAGAAGGAGGTTGTGGGCAATGTGGCTAAAGAGAGTCACATGACCCATGACAAGTTTATCTTTATGGACTCATCCTTTGTGCTTCGTAAGGGCAAGGATGGAAATGTATTTTCTCAATATGTTGGTGCTTGGTCCTATTATGTGCCTTGGACCATTTGGGTTCCTAAGGTTCTTGTTACTAACGTGAGAGGACCCTGATATGTCCATTTTGCATCACTATTTCTTGCTATAATTTCCTCTTTATTATTGATATTTTGCACATTATAGCTCAATACTAATGCCTTTTTCCTCTCAAATTGCATATTTACCGGAGGAGGGGAATTATCAGAAAGCGGGAAAACAGGAGCAAAATAATGGCCAGTGAAGAAAGGCATTTTTCGGAGCTCAAAAATTTATGGAAAAATTATAGAAATTCTTTTAGAAGAAAAGACCTACGGAGCCTGAAGATGGGGCCAGGGGGTCCCTATGGGGCCCACACAGCCAACCCCCCTTAGTGCGCCATGTGGCCACATGAGGCCCACAGGCACCGCCTCGCGACATCCTTCGGCCTATATTTTTCTTCTACCCCGACAACCCTACAGGGAATTTACGGGGTTTTTCTGCCGCCATGCGTGAGGCGTAACAGAGGCAAAGCACTTTTGTTGCTCCCGGGGGGCTATTTCTCCGGGATCCATCCCCTCCGGAAGGGGGAATTCGAAACCATCGACATCACCAACACTCCATTCATCATGGGGATCATCATCAACACCATCATTATAATCAGCACCATCATCACCATCATCCATCTCCAACCCTAGTTTCCAATCTATGAACTATTACCTTAGATCCTTTGCTGATAGTACTTTCTGGTGTTGATTACTCTTTGTAGTTGATGCTTAGAAGTTTTGTCGGTGAAAATTTTATATGTTCAGATTGTTAATCATCTTTTCATACCCACTCACTACACTACTGGAATCAGCAACTTTGCCGTCTGCCATGGCTGACGACAAAGGCATGCATTGCGGACGGCAAAGGTCTTTGCCGTCAGCCAGCAGACGGCACCACATCCGGCTGAACAAGCTCCGGTAAAGGCCACTTTGCCGTGTGCTGGCCGATGGCAAAGAGGCAAAGGTCTTTGCCGTCTGCCAGCAGACGGCAAAGGGCATGGACGGCACACGTGGCAGCTTACGTCCGTTAAGGGGTTAACGGCGTGCTTTGCCGTCTGCTGGCTGACGGCAAAGATGCAAAGTTCTTTGCCTTCTGCCAGCAGACGGCAAAGCAACCACATAGCAGCCCAGTGCCCCCCAGGTTGCACAGGTAGCTGCCACGTGGCAGCTTTGCCGTCTGCCAGCAGATGGCAAAGTGCCTGTACTGCCCCTGTTTTTTCTGTTTTTTCTTAAATTCAATCAATTTCACAGATATATATATATATATACATTTGAAAATACTTTCAACAAGCATACATATCCCTGCCATATGGATATGATCATCCAACACATATACATACCAACTCAAAAGTCCATATGCAACATATATATATAGCCAACATATATCCAACAACAAGCATACAATGGTTTCATCCATACATACATATATAGGTAGCAAGTTTCACATTGTTCATCCTACAAATCAAAACAAAAAGGAAGGACAAGGAGAAGAGTAGACTCCATCAACGCAAGCTTCCGTGATCTAAAGCAAATCTGCAAATTGGGAAAGAAGAAAGTTAGAAGAAGAAGAATAAGAAGAAGAAGAAGAAGAAGAAGTAGAAGTAGAAGTAGAAGAAGAAGAAGTAGAAGTAGAAGAAGAAAGTTAGAAGAAGAAGAAGAAGAGGAAGAAGAAGAAGAAAGTAGAAGAAGAACGTTAGAAGAAGAAGAAGAAGAAGAAGAAGTAGAAGTAGAAGAAGAAGAATTTTTCTTCTCTTTCTTTTTCTCCTCTTCTTTATCTTCTTCTTCTTCTAACGAAGGTAACATAGGTAATTATGCCATTTTTTTGCTAAGCTAGGTAAAAATGCTAAGTGTACGTCATTTTTGAGCTAACCTAGGTAGTTATGCCATTTTTGAGCTAACTAAGCATATTTATTCATTTTGGAGGACAAAATGGTAAGTGTAGGTCATTTTTGAGCTATCCTAGTTAAAATCGGTCATTTTGGAGCTAGGTAAGGTTATTTTGTCATTTTGGAGGAAAATAAACTAATGATATGACAGTTTGGAGCTAAACCAAGGTTATTATGCCATTTTTTACGTAAGTAAGCTAATTATGTCATAAATGAACTAGCTAAGCTAAGTATAGATCATTATTGAGCTATCCTAGGTAGTTATGCCATTTTTTAGCTAACTAAGCATATTAAGTTATTTTGGAGGGAAAAATGCTAAGTACAGGTCATTTTATAGCTATCCTAGGTAAAATATGTCATTTTGGAGCTAAGTAAGGTTATTATGTCATTTTCGAGGAAAATAAGCTAAGTATAGGTCATTTTGGAGCTAAATAGGTCATTTCTTAAGCTAAGTATGCATTTGTTAAGCAAAACACTTGGGAAAACTTACCATCATCACGGAGGTGAAGGACCGGTTGGGCTTGCGCCAGTGTGAGACGGAGAAGGACCGGTCGGGGTTGCGCCAGACGGAGAAGGATCGGTCGATGTTTGTCGGGAGGCATGCTACACCAAATATCATTTGCAATGTCTCGTTAGCATGATGCAACTCAAATGTGAATACTAGTAACTAATGACCATTCAAATGAAACTCACCGTGGGCGCTATACCAATCTGGGGCATCGGCGGAGGGGTCTGACCGTTGTTCTGGCACACGGTCTGCACATTTTGTTTTCACGAGTCAGTCATATTAGTTAGTGATGAAACGAACATTACGTGCATGATTTGGCTAATATGCAGGAGAAACTTACCACGAGGAGCTCGTATAGGGCCCGGTGAGACGCGTCGTTCCGGTTCCTCTCCTCCTCCACCAGCCTAGCCGTCCTCTCCTCCATGTCCCTCTCCCTCTCCGCCGCCTGCCTGTTTGCCTCCGCCAGAAGCTCCTGAGCTCCATTGGCCGTGGACGAGGCCTTATCTCAGGATCGGAGCTCGTCTGGCGCTTCTTGATCTCCGGGAGAGTTCTAGGACAACGTATCACTCCATCCCCAATGGCTATCGAGCCATGGGGCCTCCCGCCACCAGATATCATCACGAGCACTGGATCAAAAGGACTCTGGCTCGGGTTGAAGTCCTCCCCTTTCCTCCTCCTCCCCTCATCTCTGTACCTCACGAGCTTGTTGTGGGAGGAGATGTTGCTGAAGCTCTCTGGATTATCGAGGTCATCCTCAGAGAATGCCTTGGCCTTCTTGTACGGGGCAGTATGGGCCATGGCATAGAGGTCGAACAGCGGTAGCACCTCCTTCTTGTTGTGTCGTGCCTAAAAGAGAGGAACATAATATTAGTTAAGGGCTCAAGCTAGCATGAAGAATGAAATTGCATGAATCATGAAGCAAACCACATACCCAGTGATCCCCGAACTCAAACAGGTCGGAGCTCCCTTGATGGTGTGGCACACCTTTCATTTGGGCACGATTATCCTTGGCCTTGTTGTGGACGGTTAGCCAGTGGGAAGAGCACCACTCATCCACCAACACCTCCCAACAGTCCATCCTATCCGCACACCATCTCGGGGGCACCTAAGTTAGACAAGAGAAATTTCAGCGCTACGCCTACGAATCAAATCAAGGAAACTAAGTACAAGGCCTTAAGAATAGGTAATTACCTTCATGTACTTCTCCTTACTCAGAAACTTGGAGCGGCACTTCTTCTTGGCCCTCTTAATGTTAGTCGAGGCGTAGTAGTCTCGAACAGCCTGCACCCGAGCCTCGTGTCGTAAGTTCTGAAATAGGCGCTTGCACTCGGCTACGAGAACAATAGCCGCGTCCGCCTCGTGTTCCTCAAGACACCTGTAGAAGGTCTGCAATCAAACAAGACAACACTGATTAGTACAATCACTAGGAGTTGTTGATTTTTAATTCTGTAAAGGAGAAATTACCCAAAACCGCCGGATCACAATGTCGGCCACCGTCTCGCACAAGACACCGTCGACCCTCTCCTCCGGCGGGGCCGGGGCAGCCACGTACAGCTCCCACCTCAGTCCTAGCTGTCGAACCTCACCCTCACCGGGCAGCGTGACCCACCCCGGGAAGTGGTGCCGGAGAAGCACACCAAGGACCTGGTTGGGCCTGCGGACACCAGGGGCGTGTTTCCAACCCCTGCAGTATGACAAGGCCAACACATTAGATACTAATTTGAAGAAACATGAAGGCAAAAGGTTAAAAAAGAGTAAATGCACTTACTTCTCCCCATTAGGCTCAATCAACCACCTCTGATCGCGGGTCGCCGGCACGGGCGGGAGCTTTGTACCACCACGCTGGTAGACCTTCTTGCCCTCCTCAACCAGCTCGCCCTCGCTATAGCAATCATCAGAAAATCTTTCCTCGCCACCATCAGCATGGCCACTAGCCTCCGGAGTCACGTGGGACGAAGACTCTGGGACCGGAGTCTCCTGGGACGAAGACTCTGGGACCGGAGTCTCCTGGGACGAAGACTCTGGGACCGGAGTCTCCTAGGACGAAGGCTCGGCGACCCGAGGCTCGTCGGCCCGAGGCTCGTGGACCGGAGTCCGAGACGGGTCCAAGTCAGACGGGTCCACCTGAGACGGAGCACTCCTGTGGTCGGGAGAATCAGCTGGGGGTGGCGGCGAGGAAGGCACAGCAGCCTTCCTACCTCTCCTGCCGCCACGTCCACCTCTTGCACCCCTCTTCGTCTTCCCCCGACCTCTCCCGGCCGAACAAGGAGCGCCCTCCGGTGTCTGCATACTGTGTACCAGCGCCCTCCGGTGTCTGCATACTGTGTACCAGCGCTCTCCGGAGGTGCTCGGGCGGAATAATAGCACCCCTCCCAGCACGCGCCGAGGAAGGAGGCTCGGAGCGCTCTCGACCCGCGCCCACCATTTGTCAACACCTGCAATGACAAAGAGTAAACGAAATTAGTACAACATAAAAAAATTGAATACCTAATAACTAGCAAGTTTCATCGGCACGAAGACCGGCAAGTTTCATCAACAGGAGGCCGAAGAGGTGTCGGGGGTGTCGTGTCTGGGTGTCGGGGTGTCGGGGTGTCGTGTCGGGGGTGTCGTGTCTGGGTGTCGTGGTGTAGGGGTGTCGAGGTGTCGGGGTTTCGGGGTGTCGGGGTGTCGGGCTGGCGGGGTGTCGGGGTGCCGTGTCGGGGTCGGGGAGCCGTGTCGGGGTCGGGGTGTCGGGGTCGGGGTCGGGGTGCCGTGTTGGGGTCGGGCTGTTGGGGTGTCGGGGTGCCGTGTCGGGGTCGGGTCGGGGTTTCGGGGTGTCGTTTTCTTCTTCTTCCCCTCTTCTTCTTTTTTCCCTCTTTTTCCTTTTCTTCTTCTTCCTCTTCTTCCTTTTCTTCCTTTTCTTCTTCTTCTTCTTCTTCTTCTTCTTCTTCTTCTTCTCCTCCTCCTCTCCTCTTTTTTTTCTTCTTCTTCTTCTTCTTCTTTTTTTCTTCTCCTCCTCCTCTTCTTCTTCTCCTCCTCTCCTCTTCTCCTCCTCCTCTTCTTCTTCTCCTCCTCTCCTTTAACTAATGCTAGACCTAACTAAATAAGCTAAGTAACCCTAATTCCTAAAATCTTACTAACTAAATAAGCCGGCGTTGGTGGAGGTGGAGGAGGCCGGCGGCGGCGGCGGTGGGCTGGAGGAGGCAGGGGGTGGCGGCGTTGGAGGAGGGCGATGCGCGGGGACAGGGTGGCGCTGGTGGACGGGGATGGCGGCACGGGGCGGGGTGGCGGCGCGAGATGGGGACGGCGGCGCGCGCAAGAGAGTAGTGGAGAGAGAGGGGATGGGGGACGGGGCGGTGGGGCGTCGGGGGCGGCGGGTGGCGCGGCGGGGGCGGTGGCGGTGCGGCGTCGTGGGCGCCGGGGAGAGAGAGAGGGGCGGGGTGGTGGGGCGGCGGCGGGTGGGGGGGGCGGTGCGCGTGCGGTGGTCGTCGGGGAGGAGAGCGAGAGAAACAGAGAGAGAGGGGCGGGGTGGGCGCTACCGTTAGTTAAGTCAATTCTTTGCCGTCTGCCCCGCCTTTGCCGTCTGCCTTTTTACTCTTTGCCATCTGCTAGCAGACGGCAAAGAGGGGGGCCATTAGGGTTTTTTGTAAGCAGCTCGTTAGTGGGCCCACCTCCCTCTTTGCCGTCTGCTGACGGAAGGCAAAGTTTCTTTGCTGTCCGCTAGCAGACGGCAAAGGTGTGGCTGATGGCAAAGAGCTTCTTTGCCGTCAGCTAGTTCTTTGCCGTCTGTTTTCTGGAAACGGATGGCAAAGAGCTTCTTTGCCGTCCGCCAGCTGACGGCAAATAACTGGCAGACGGCAAATTTACTGATTCCAGTAGTGCTACTAGGAAAAGGGCTATAGGTAGATGCTTAGTAGTAGCGTGGGGTGCTCACCCCATGCTACTGTTAATTATCAGTAGCGCTGGGCTAGAACAAGCGCTAAAGGTAGTATGTAACAGTAGCGTGGGGTGCCCCAACAAGCGCTGCTGCTAAGTGGGCTCCGCAGTGCCCCCACGGGCACGCTACAGTAGCAGCGTGGGTGGCCCGACCGCGCTACTGGTAAGCCATTAGCAGTAGCGCGGTTCTGTAACCCCCGCTGCTACTGTGGCCAGTCCGGGCCCAGCTCCCCGGCCCACTTAGTAGCAGCGTGGGATGTGACCCCGCGCTACAGCTAATAGGCTTAGCAGTAGCGCTGGCCCGTACCCCGTGCTACTGCTAAGCTAGCCCTACCTCTTCTTCCTTCCCCATCCCGTTCCACTACCTCTGCCTCACTCTCCCCTCACACTCTCTCGCTCACTTTCTCTGCCGCCGCCGTCACCCGTCGTCGCTGTAGGGGACGCAGCAGAAAACAAAATTTTTCCGACCTACGCACCAGCCGAGTACCACTATGAAGACTGCATACAAGGTTTCGATCATTTCGTTACCGACTCGTAGCGCAGCGGAAGAAGAGTCGATGACGATCGTTGGTGCAGATCCCCACAGCTAGGATTTTACAACCTCCCAACCGCGAGGATGTTCTCCCTCGTCTGCCCCTCGGACAGCCCTCCGGGAGGTAGTCGGACAGTCCCTCGGACGGTGTCACGGACAGCCCTTCGGGAGGACGCTCGAAACTCGGACGGTCACTCGGTCAGCCCTTCGGGAGGACCCTCGAAACTCGGACAGTCACTCGGCAGCCCTTCAGGAGGCACTCTCGAACTAAGACCGAAACTATGATCTCTCTACGGAGTTGCACACATACGGTCTCATCTATCCGGCAGGGCTTCGCCGTCCAGAACTAGTTCCTGCCGGAACCCAGACAGCCTTTCGGCTCTACGGAACTATTTCGTGGGAGGGAGAGAGAGAGCCAGACAAAGCATGGCATGTGTATGAGAGCAAGGGATGAGTGTGGAGAGCACCCCTCCACCTCTATTTATAGGAAAGCCAAGGGGTGGGGATGGCATACAAAAAATACCAAAGAACCCCCACTTTATGTCACACATAAAGAGAATAAAAGGCAAAAAGGAATGGCATGTGGAGCTCCATGGAGGAGCTCCACCTTGGCCGGCCACCCTCATGCCCCCCCCCCCCCCCAAGGGGGGTTCCTTAGTGGCTAAGTCTTTCTAGAAGCCTTTTGGTAAAAATCCTAAAAGTGCTTTCCAAAAACTTAACCATAAAGTGATTTTCACTATTCACGGAGACAATTTTCCGCGACCGTTAAATCTGAAAATATTTCTGTGGATCTTAGAATAATTCCAGTACCCATTAAAATGATTTTGGATTCGTTCCGAAACAATTCCGGATTAGTGATTTTCATCTACGAAAAGCAACCAAACCGGTTCCGGTAGCTCCGGAACATTTCCGGTTTTTATCCCGGAAAAATCCCAGAAGTTTCCAGAACAATTCTGGCACCCTCCAAGAATTTCTAGGCATGTGCCGAAACCAATTTTACTTAATGGTATACCCCAAAACAATTTTTCTGTTTTACCGAAACTACTCCGGTGTTCTCTTCGGAACGTTTCCGTTGTCTCCGAAATTTTTCCGATGACTTTCTCTCAGACTCCCTGTCTAGAATTCAGCAGATAGATGACCCTTAAGCGTGTGACCCTATAGGTTCGGTGAAGTATAGACATGACCCGGAACACTTTCGATCAATGATCAACATCGGAGCAGTGGGCACCCATATTGACCCCTATACCCACACAAATGAATATTCGAGTGAACCTCCAGTTGCCGTGTGCTATTCCTGTTGCTTCGCGATATGTTACAAATACCCGAGGTGAGAATCATCGGCATCCCCGTGGATCAACACTTGTCCACAATGCCAGTTACCTCGTTACCGGTTTTGTTCTCTTTTCTCGTTCCCGTGTTCTGGCATCCCTGTGATCAAATCACAATGTGTCTGGCCAGACGATCATGGATACCAAAACACCCAGAGGGCCCAGAGATATCTCTCCATCGTCGGAGGAGCAAATCCCAATCTTGAGCTATCAAGTCCCTTGACACACTTTTCCATGAACCCGTAAGCCGCCGTAATAGCCACCCATTTACGGATGATGTTTAACAAACCCCAAAGTTCATGAAGCAAGCATGAAGAAACTCGACTCTCATGGTCTAAGGAATTATGTAAACATTAACTTTCTCTGTGTTATTAACCATTAACTTGTGACGAATGTATCTCATAGCATAACATCAATTCGGGTCGATTCAACACAAATGTTCTTCTAACATTGTGCCCTCAAAGTTTCCGGCATAGTCATGCCCATGATCAGGAAAACAGAACCATCATGCAACACTTGAGCTAGTCTTAGAGGCCAGACTAGGAATACATTTTACCGTTTATTATTCCACACGTGCATATGAGTCTTCCTCCGAGCCTCGTGGTTATTGTAGACTCGAGAACCATAGCAGTTAAAGCATGGAACATAAACATAATTACAAACATGGAGATAAATAATAACATTTATTATTGCCTCTAGAACATATCTCCTACAGACTCCCACTTGCACTAGAGTTAATAATCTAGTCAATGCTGATGCACTTTACACCTATGGCATACCGGTGTAAAACATGCTTCGCTTGTGGTATAGTCTGATGTCCAACGGATCTGACAACTTCAGTTCCGTGTGTATCTCTGCATATCCTCGCATTTTCACGCTTTCACAAAATTCTTATTTTGTGTGGACTTGGCTTCGTATATATGTGAATCACTGGTCAAACCTTGATTCCTTAGACTGAGCTATGGAGCAACTATCTTCAATGGTGTTCCATTGACCAAAGCCATCTTGGAACCATACTAAGTTCATGAACGAACTATACGATTCAACATCTTCTATGTCGCTTTGAAAGCGGCAACATACTTAGCCTTTGTTATAGAATTCGCCACAGTAACCTGTTTGGAACGATTTCCAAACACCGTGCCACCATATCGTGTATTACACAAAACCCTTAACTTAAATCGAAAATCGCATGGAGTATTGATGAAGACTGTATCGATGCAATTTCTTACAACGAGCACTTCATAATCTCTACTTGCGAGAAAACATGTCATCAATGCTACTTTAGTACTTAATGACATTTTCCACTGTTGTCCCATGATCAGTAAATCTTTACTCGCAACTCCTTGGGAGTACTGGACATATCTGGTTGTTTTACATACCATCGAATACATGATTAATCCAAACACGAAAGTGTGTGGAATCTCCATCATGTATTTTGCTCATCAGTGTTTTGGGACACCGAGTGTTGCAAAAACCCTTTCCATGTGACTTCGGCAAGAATCACTACTTGGCGTTTTAATGCTAAACTATTTTAGCATCTTGTCAATATGTATTTTTGGCTTTAGCCTATTAGGCAATTCTATCTCGTAGATAAATATGCCTAATATCAAGGCTATTTAGCCCAAGCACTTCATCGAAAAACTACTTTCAATGAAGTCCTAATTCGTGTCAAAAAATTTATATTATTTCCAATCAACAATGTGTCAAGCACACAAAGTTTTTAGAAATATTATTATGCTCCCACTTACTTTCTTGTAACCACAAGCATCTTCGTTATCCATTGATGAAATCAAATTATTTTGACTATTTCATCAAAACAAAGATTCCAACTCCATTTTGCTCTCTTCTGTCCATTGATGGAACTCTGAAGTTTGTATACTTACTAGCATCCTATGGATTGACAATATATTTCGGACTGTATCACATGCAAGTTCTAGGTTGCATTTCCATCACATGGAAATCCTTTTGGCATCCATGTATCATATCTCAAGATTGAAATATGTATTGATTGCTAGTTTAATCCGATCTGACTTTAAGCATCACTATGGTGAGACAACCTCATCGTAGTCAACTCCTTGATCTTGTTATTGCAACAAGTCGAGCTTTATGGATAAAACAGTTTATCCACATCAGTTTATAGTTCCATTAATGGTCGTTAGACTCTAAGTCTTCAGAAGGGTTTATCAAGATATAATCTTGAATCATTTGTGGAAACTATCTCGGATTATATTGGCATTTAGCCAATTCCGGAGTCAGGGCCCATCAACGCTTCCTTGTGTATCGTAGGTATACTGTCGTCTAACAACAATATCTTGTTTGCGCACCTGAGAGGATTGCACGAGTTTTGCCTACGTGGTTCAGTTGCAAGTTCGACCGAAGTCCATACATCTCATGTAGAGGCTTCCGTATCAGTCGCAGTAGGAAACTCTGGAATTACTTCCAAGGTTTCTTTCCTTAGATCTGATGATGAAGATACTGTTATCTCGTCGAGTTGCACTGTTCTCCCACTCACCTTTTTGTAAGAACCATTCTCTTTAAAAGCATACTGTTCTTGGTGGCAAACCTTTTTGCCTCGGTATAGTGGTGGAGGAATTCCCAATTACTTGGGATAACCTACAAAGTAGTACTTCTCTGATTTGGAATAGGTTTGTAAATATTTTACACAAGCCCTATATTCCAAATGTTAAGAAAAGACAAAGCATGGTTGGGCATACCATACCATGGCGTCATTTCAACAGATCTGATGGCGCTCTATTCAGTGTAAAAGCCGCAGTCTCTAAAGCATTACTTTAAAAGGGATAATGGCAAATTGACTTATGTCATCTTTGATCTTACCATGTCATAAATGGTTTGAATACATCTTCACAGACATTCCACTCAAAGTGGTGTTCCGGGAGGTGTAAGTTATGAAACTCTTTTCACAACTCATCAGACATTCGCTAAACTTGTAACTCAAATTTCTTTCCGCAATCCAATTGCAGAAACATAATTTTGTTGTTACAATAATTTCTTCTTCATTTTGAAAACCATATGAATGATTTCAAAAGATCCAGACTTGCGTCTCAGCAAGTAAATATCCATATATCTACTTGAGTCATTTCTGAAGATAGATAAATCCACTGCTAGCAACAACATTTATCGGACTACATACATCAAAACGTATGATCACTAATAAGTTCGTTGCTCGTTCCTTATGGCATGTGAACGGTATTTCAGTCACTTCACTTTTCGGAGGAAAGTTGCAAGTGTCAGATGATTCATAATCAAACGACTTCAAAATCCATCATTATGGAATTTCTCCATGCGGGTTTCTCCAATGTGACCAAATGCAGTGCCACACATATGTGGTATTCTTTTAGTCTTGCAAAATTTAGCGTCAGTGTTATTGATGTACCATATTACCATCAATATTCATAACATACATCCCATCGATGATGGAAGTATGACCCTTATGTTATTCATAATACTGAACAACAATTGTTCTTTTATGAACAACACTCTTGCAAAAAACATTTTGCAAATGGGCTAGAGTGTATAAAATTCTAAAATGAATTATGAAAGTAAATACAGAGGTAATATATTATTATCAATATTCATAACATACATCTCATTCATAATGAAAGTATCACTACTGGAATCTGGCAATTTGCCATCTGTCCCCTCTTTGCCGTCTGCCAGCTGACGGCAAAGAGGCCAATGGCAAATGGCAAAGAGGCCTGTGGGCCCCAGGGGGGCTCGGCGCTGGCTAGGTCACCTCTTTGCTGTCTGCTGGCCCTTTGCCGTCTGCTAGCAGACGGCAAAGAACGGCCAGGCAGACGGCAAAGGAGGGACGCGGGGCCCACCAAAGCACGGCGTGGCCTAACCTAACGGCTGGCCTCTTTGCCGTCTGCTAGCAGACGGCAAAGGAGCGATGTGCCTTAACGGCTAGCCCGCGCACGCCCGGCCCCCACTACCCCACTCTCCTCCCCCGCACCCCTCTCTCGCTCGCTCCCTCCGCCGTCGCACCCGTCGCCGCCGCCGGCCCGCCGCTCCGCCGCCCCGCGCCGCCGGCCCCCGCGCCCCGCCACCCTGCCCCCTGGCCCCGCGCTCCGCCGCCCCTGCCCGCGAGGTCCGCCGCCCCCTGCCCGGCGGCCTCCTCTCCTCGCCGCCGGCCGCCCCCGCCCGGCGGCCTCCTCTCCTCGCCGCCGGCAGCCCCGGGCCGCCCCGGAGCTTCACCCCCGCCCCTCGCCGCCGGCCGCCCCCGCCGCCCCCTGGTGAGTGCCCCACCGCCGTCTTTTTTTTTGTTTTTTTTTCTGTTAAATTAGTTAGTTAGTTTATTAGGTAGAAAAAACTTAGATAGAAAAGAAGAAAAGAAGAAACTTAGAAGAAAAAGAAGAAAAGAAAAAACCTAGAAGAAAAAACTTAGAAGAATAAACCTAGAAGAAAAGAAAAGAAGAAAAGAAGAAGGAAAAAAAAGGAAAAAAGAAAAAAGGAAAAGAAGAAAAAATAAGAAGAAGAAGAAGAGGAGGAGAAGAAAAATGAAGAAGAAGAAGAAGAAGAAGAAGAAGAAGAAGAAGAAAGAGGAGAGGAGGAGAAGAAGAAGAGGAAAAAGGAAAGGAAGAAGAAGAAGAAGAAGAAGAAGAGGAGGAGGAGTAGAAGAAAAAAGAAGAAGAAGAAGAAGAAGAAGAAGAAAATGAAGAAAAGGAAGAAGAGGAAGAAGAAGAAAAGGAAAAAGAGGAAAAAAAGAAGAAGAGGAAGAAGAAGAAAACGACACCCCGACACCCCGACACCGACACCCCGACACCGACACGACACCCCGACACCCCGACCCCGACACGACACCCCGACCCCGACACGACACCCCGACACCCCGACAGCCCGAGACACCGACACCCCGACACCACGACACCCAGACACGACACCCCCGACACCCCGACACCCCGACCCCGACACAACACCCCGACACCCCGACCCCGACACCCCGACCCCGACCCGACACCCCGACACCACGACACCCCAACACCACGACACCCAGACACGACACCCCCGACACCCCCGACCCCCGACACCTCTTCGGCCTCCTGTTGCCGAAAAGGTGCTCTTCGGCCTTCCAGAGGCCGACGGGGTCATATATTTGTGAATTATGAGTTACGTCATATATTTTCTGATTTTGTTATGAAAAACATCATATATATTTGTGTTGATCGGGTGGATTTAAATGTGCAGTTGTTTCGTCGCTGCGAGGGTCTGGTGTTCGACGACCTCCCCGTGCGTTCGACGAGCTCCGCCCCTGCGTTCGTGGGTGAGCACAAATGACATCTCCTCCTCCCCCCTTCATTTGCTCTGTTCCGGTCTTCGTGCCGATGAAACTTGCTAGCTATAGGTGTCTTCAATCATCAGTATGCGTGACCACTATGCGTCTCCCGTTCGAAAGGGTTACATCTATAAATGTGCATGCATTTGCATATTTATAACCGTGATTCTTTCGAATTGTCCAACGTTATGCATGGACAGCCTGAGTATGTGTAGATTGGGTTCGTTTTCCCATATGCTCTGCTCCGGATCCGATGCAGAATTTCGTCAGTGCCTCCCTATTGTTCTCCGGGTACACATCCTCTCTGCTTATTGCCGTGACGTGTATCAGGAGAACAGCGGGGAGGTGCTGCCGAAATTTTGCGTCGGATCCGGAGCAGAGCATGGGAAAACGAACCCAATCTACACATACTCGGGTGGGATTAGGACCTATCTTTACCTATTAGCGTCTAGGTTGCATGGACGTAATAAAACTGACAAACTCCATTAACTGATGAATATGGTTTGCTGAATTATGTATATATTTCTTGTGTGTCCAGTAGCTAGGCAAGATGAGTGATCGTGCGTGGATGTACACCGGTCACACTAGTCAGAAAGACATGACCGATGAATGGAAGACAAAAACCAAGGGGTTTGTGAGAGCCGCATTTGCAAATGGCTAGAGAAAACCTGGTGCCCCTGTGTCCGGTGCGACAACTATTATAAGAGGACAGAGCTTGAAATGAGTAAACACCTACAGAAGTGGGGTTTTACGCCTGCTTATACGGTCTGGAAATTTCATGCTGAGTCTGCCCAACGTGCCAGAGCTGAGGTGGGCCATCGTCGCACCGACGAGCATGGTACCGGGATCGAAGACATGGTGGAAGACTTTGATGATGCTCGGGATTCGGACGATGAGATGGAGGAATCTGCAAAGGCCTTCAATGATATGTTGGAGTCTTCAAAACGTCCTCTCCACGAGCACACTGAGCTTTGTCAGCTGGATGCCATCGCACAAGTAATGGCTCTGAAGGCTCAATTCAACTTGGGCAGAGAATGCTACGACGCGATGATGACACTATTTGGACGCTTTCTACCCAAAGGCCATGTAATGCCTGCAAACCTGTACCAGTCGGACAAAATCCTCCGTGTACTTAAGATGCCCTATGAGAAGATAGATGCCTGTGAGAATGGATGTGCCTTATTTAGGCTTGAGTATGCGGACTTGAACTATTGTCCCATTTGCAAGTCTTCCAGGTATGTTGTGGTAGACAACGGTATGGGTGAGAAGAGTCAGACAAAAATCCCAGTTAATGTTCTTCGGTATATGCCAATCATACCAAGACTTCAACGTCTTTTCATGGTCGAAGAGACGGCCAGACAGATGACATGGCACAAATTGGGCAAAAGAACCGAACTAGATGCAGATGGGAATCAGATGTTGGTACACACATCGGACGCTTTTACGTGGAAGCACTTCGATGCAATACATCATGATAAAGCGGCATATCCAAGGCATCCTCGAGTCTGCATCGGCACGGATGGGTTCAATCCGTTTGGTATGATGGCAACCCAATACAGTTGTTGGCCTGTATTTGTCATTCCACTCAATCTCCCCCCCGGACAGATTATGCAAAGAAAGAACATTTTCCTGACGTTGATAATTCCAGGGCCCAACTATCCGGGGAAGAGTATGAATGTATACATGCAGCCGCTTAAGGATGAATTGCAAGAAGCTTGGGATAATGGGATCAAGACAGACGACGCCGCTACAAAAAAAACTTCATAATGCGTGTCTGGTACATGTACTCGATGCATGACTTGCCGGCGTATGCGCTATTCATTGGCTGGTGTGTGCATGGAAGGTTCCCGTGCCCCACATGCAAGGCAACTCTTCAGTTTTGTTGGCTGGATGCGGGTCGCAAGTATTCTTGCTTCGACTTGCATAGACAGTTCCTGGATCCTCGCCATAAGTTCAGAAAAGACAAGAAGAACTTCATCAAAGGTAGAGTTGTGAAAAACTCAGCACCACCTGCGTTGACAGGCCAACAGATCCTGTATCAGTTAAACGCTCTCGAGCCTGATGCAGAGCGTCCAGGGTATTTCAAGGGGTATAATTCGGAACACGCCTGGACTCACAAGACATGCTTGTGGGATCTGCCTTACTTCAAAGACCTCCTTTGCCCACACAACATCGACGTGATGCACACTGAAAAGAATATCGCCGAGGCCCTTTTTGGTACATTGTTCGGCATAGAGGGGAAGTCAAAGGATAATCCTAAGGCTAGAGTCGATCAGGAGGCTCTATGTGATAGACCGTTACAGAACATGCGACAACCGAAAGGAAAGCAGAACTAGACGAAGCCAAAGGCATGGTTCAATCTTGGAAGGCCAGCTATGAGGGAAATTATCTTGTGGCTGAAAATGCAGTTGATGTTCCCCGATGGGTATGCAGCGAATCTAAAGAGGGGAGCGAGTCTTGAAAAATTGAAAATATTTGGTATCAAGAGTCATGATTGGCAGATATGGCTTGAGCGGGTAATGCCGGTGATGTTGCGTGGCTTTATCCCTGAGGATGAATGGCTAGTACTGGCAGAGCTGAACTATTTCTTCCGTGTTCTTTGTGCGAAAGAACTATCACCTGCGGTGATAGATGAAATGGAAGAGTTGGCGCTGGAGTTGCTCTGCAAGTTAGAGAATATCTTTCCACCGGGCTTCTTTAATCCAATGCAGCATTTGATTTTGCATCTCCCGACCGAGGCAAGATTGGGGGTCCCGTGCAAAATCGTTGGTGCTACGCAACTGAGAGGATGCAGAAGACGCTTCGAGCAAAATGTAAAAATAAACGTAGAATTGAAGCATCGATGGTCGAGGCATTCATTACTGAGGAGGCGGCAAACTTCGTGACAGCACAATACGAAGCCAAAAATCGTCATTTGCATAATCCAAAGCCTCGGTACAATGCTGGCGACCCTAAAAAAGGTGGATCCAACCTCAGCCTATTCAAAGGGAAGCTCGCACCAGCCGGTGCTTCGAAACCAGTAGGGTTGGATGTCGAAGAATGGCGGACCATTTCGTTGTATATCTTCAACAACCTAACAGAAGTGCGGCCGTACATCGAGTAAGTTCTCGGTACATTGTTTCGCAATTTCTAATTCCTTTGAACTGCTCTTATTCCCCGATATTTGATACAGTCGATACGTCGCCAAATTCTCGGATGGAGCGGTGATCCAAAAGGATTCCGTCGAAGAGTATGACCTTCTGGCAAAGCATGGAGGCGGCTATCCCGGTTTCATCTCTTGGTTCGAACAAACGGTAATTTCCATTAGACCATTTCATTTCTTCGTCTAATTTGCGGCTAATGCAACAATCCTTCCGTATTAAACTTGTAGGCTAATTCAGAGTCAATTGACGCCGAATTGAGACAAGTCGCTAATGGTTTTGACTATAAGGTCCGTTCATTTGACAAATACGACATCAACGGGTATCGCTTTCATACCTTTGGCAAAGAGCTATCTATGGCCGACCGAAAGTCTACAAATTGTTGTGTCTCTGCTATCGGCGAAGGAGATACCGAGTATTATGGAAGAGTTGAAGCAATTTATGAACTTCTATTCTATGGTGAAAACCTACCGAACGTCGTAGTCTTCAAATGTTATTGCTTCCAGCCGAAGGAGACTAGAAGGACTCATGAACATTTAGGGCTAGTCGAAATCAAACAAAGCACCCATTTAGATGTTCCCGATGTCTATATTACGGCTCAACAAGCGACCCAAGTTTTCTACCTACCGTGGGCCTGCCAAACTGATCCAAATCTGAATGCTTGGGATGTCGTTTATGAAGTGCCCCCACGTGTTAGACCACCTCCCCCCAATGAAAAGGATTATGAACCTCACATTAACCTAGACACATATGAAGGAGAATTCTTCCAAGAAACACGTCTTTCCAAAAACCGTTTCAAGAACCGCTCTACTTCACCCCAGAACATTGAAGTAGACAGCGACAGTGAATCCGACTTCACCCCTGAGCCGGAACAAGAAGAGCCGGAACAAGAAGAGCCGGAACAAGAAGAGGTTACTGCTGCGGATGACCGGTCAATGCTTGACCGATTACGTAAAGGAGGCCTTCCACATGTTGATGCATTTATTGATGATGATGATGAGCACGTCATTACTGATAGTGATGATGATGATGCATTTATTGACCCCGAAGCATATATAGACGATGAAGATTAATATTAGTTCATGTCAGGTATTCAATTATTATTATGTACATATATATATTATTAATTAGTTCATGTTAGGTATTCCATTTTTTATTATGTTCATGATGATGATACACTTAAATTATATACATATTATTATTCATGTCAGGTATTCAATTTTTTTATGTTGTACTAATTTCGTTTACTCTTTGTCATTGCAGGTGTTGACAGATGGTGGGCGCGGGTCCAGAGCGCTCCGAGGCTCCTTCCTCAGCGCGTGATGGGAGGGGTGCTTCCATTCCACCCCAGCACCTCCGGAGAGTGCTGGATCTCAGTATGCAGATACCACCGGCGGGCGCTTCTTCTTCGGCCGGGAGAGGTCGGGGGAAGAATAGGGGTACTAGAGGTGGCCGTGGCAGCGGGAGAGGTAGGAAGGCTGCTACGCCTTCCTCGCCGCCACCCCCTGCTGATTCACCCGACCAGAGGACTGCTCCGTCTGAGGTGGACCTGTCTCGGACTCCGGTCCACGAGCCTCGGGCCGACGAGCCTCGGGCCGCCGAGACTTCGCCCCATGAGACTCCGGTCCACGAGCCTCGGGCCGCCGAGCGTTCGCCCCACGAGACTTCGGTCCCAGAGTCTTCGTCCCACGAGACTCCGGAGCAGAGCACGGATCAGGCTACGTCGCAGTCGACCCGATGGGGGGACTGGCCGCCGGAGGCGAGTGACCATGCTGATGGTGGCGAGGATCACTTTTCGGATGATAGCTATAGCGAGGGCGAGCTGGTTGAGGGGGCCAACGTCTACCAGCGGGGTGGTCCAAAGCTCCCGCCCGTGCCGGCGACCCGCGAGCAGAGGTGGTTGATTGCGCCTAATGGGGAGAAGTAAGTGCATTTACTCTTTTTAACCTTTTGCCATCACGTTTCTTCAAAATCTAATGCGTTGGCCTTGTCATACTGCAGGGGTTGGATGCACGGCCCTGGTATCCGCAAGCCCAACTCCTTCCTTGGTGTGCTTTGCCGGTAGAACTTCCCGGGGTGGGTCACGTTACCCGGTGAGGGTCAGGTTCGACAGCTCGGACTGAGCTGGGAGCTGTACTTGGATGCCCCGGCCCCGCCGCAGGAGAGGATCGACGGTGTCTTGTGCCGCACGAGGGCCGAGATGGTGATCCAGACGTTTTGGGTAATTTCTCCTTTACAGAATTAAAAATCAATAGTACCGAGTTATTGTACTAATCAGTGTTGTCTTGTTTGATTGCAGACCTTCTACATGTGTCTTGAGGGAGAGGAGGAGGCCGCGGCTATGGTTATCGAAGCCGAGTGCAGGCGCCTACTTCAGAACTTACGGCACGAGGCTCGGGTGCAGGCTGTTCGAGACTACTACGCCTCGAATGGTATTAAGAGGTCCAAGACGAAGTGCTGTGGCAAGTTTCTGAGTAAGGAGAAGTACATGAAGGTAAATACGTATTCTTAAGGCCTTGTACTTAGTTTCCTTGATTTGATTCGTAGGCGCAGCGCTGAAATTTCTCTTGACAAACTTAGGTGCCCCCGAGATGGTGTGCGGATAGGATGGACTGTTGGGAGGCTATGGTGGATGAGTGGTGCTCTCCCCAATGGCTAGCCGTCCACAACAATGCCAAGGAGTGGCGTGCCAAAATGGTTGGTGTGCCACACCATCAAGGGAGCACCAACCTATATGAGTTCGGGAATAACTGGGTATGTGGTTTGCTTCATGATTCATGCAATTTCATTCTTCATGCTAGCTTGAGCCCTTAACTAATACTTTGTTACTCTCTTTTAGGCGCGACACAACAAGACGGAGGTGCCAGAGGTGTTTGACCTCTATGCCATGGCCCATACTGCTTCGTGCAAGAAGGCCAAGGCATTCTCTGAGTCTGACCTTGATCATCCAGAGAGCTTCACCAACATCTCCTCCCACAACAAGCTCGTGAGGTACAGAGACGAGGGGAAGGCGAGGAAAGGGGAGGACTTTAACTCGAGCCGGCAACCTCTTGATCCAGAGCTGGTGATGATATCTGGTGTTGGGAGGCCCCATGGCTCGATAGCCATTGGGGATGGACTGATACGTTGTCCTAGCACTCTCCCGGAGATCAAGAAGTGCCAGACGAGTTCCGATCCTGAGATAAGGCCTCGTCCACGGCCAGTGGAGCTCCAAATCGAGGGTTATACGGACTCAGATACCTTTCCTCCATTACATTGTGTGTGCGGCCGTCGATGATTACAATGCTAACGAGGAGTGGTGTTGCAGGCTGCTCTTGAGAAAGAGAGAGCGAAGACCCAGGAGCTTCTAGTGGAGGCAAAGAGGCAAGCGGCGGAGAGGGAGAGGGAGTTGGAGGAGAGGACTGCTACGTTCTTGGAGGAGGAGAGGAACCGGAACGATGCGTCTAACCGGGCCTTATACGAGCTCTTCGTGGTAAGTTTCTTCTGCATATTAGCCAAATCATGCACGTAATGTTCGTTTCATTACTAACTAATATGACTGACTCGTGAAAACCAAATGTGCAGACCATGTGCCAGAGCAACGGTCAGACCCCTCCGCCGATGCCAGTCATTGCTCTGGCGGGCACGGTGAGTTTCATTTGAATGGTCATTAGTTACTAGTCTTCACATTTGAGTTGCATCATGCTAACGAGACATTGCAAATGATCTTTGGTGCAGCGTAACTCCCGACAAGCATCGACCGATCCTTCTACGTCTGCCACTGGCGCGACCGGTCCTTCACCTCCGTGATGACGGTACATTTTCCCTAGTGTTTTGCTTAACAAATGCATACTTAGCTTAAGAAATGACCTATTTAGCTCCAAAATATCATATAGTTAGCTTATTTTCCTCGAAAATGACATAATAACCTTACTTAGCTCCAAAATGACCTATTTTACCTAGGCTAGCTCAATAATGACCTATACTTAGCTTAATTAGTTCATTTATGACATAATTAGCTTACTTAGGTCAAAAATGGCATAATAACCTTGGTTTAGCTCCAAAATGTCATATACTTAGCTTATTTTCCTCGAAAATGACATAATAACCTTAGTTAGCTCCAAAATGACCTATTTTACCTAGGATAGCTCTAAAATGACCTACACTTAGCATTTTTTCCTCCAAAATGACTTAATATGCTTAGTTAGCTCAAAAATGGCATAACTACCTAGGCTAGCTCAAAAATGACCTATACTTAGCTTAGCTAGTTCATTTATGACATAATTAGCTTACTTAGGTCAAAAATGGCATAATAACCTTGGTTTAGCTCCAAAATGTAATATACTTAGCTTATTTTCCTCGAAAATGACATAATAACCTTACTTAGCTCCAAAATGACCTATTTTACCTAGGTTAGCTCTCAAATGACCTATACTTAGCTTAGCTAGTTCATTTATGACATAATTAGCTTACTTAGGTAAAAAAAGGCATAATAACCTTGGTTTAGCTCCAAAATGTCATATACTTAGCTTATTTTCCTCGAAAATGACATAATAACCTTACTTAGCTCCAAAATGACCTATTTTACCTAGGATAGCTCTAAAATGACCTATACTTAGCATTTTTTTCTTACAAAATGACTTAATATGCTTAGTTAGCTAAAAAATGGAATAACTACCTAAGATAGCTCAATAGTGATCTATACTTAGCTTAGCTAGTTCATTTATGACATAATTAGCTTACTTAGGTAAAAAATGGCATAATAACCTTGGTTTAGCTCCAAAATGTCATATACTTAGCTTATTTTCCTCGAAAATGACATAATAACCTTACTTAGCTCCAAAATGACCTATTTTACCTAGGATAGCTCTAAAATGACCTATACTTAGCATTTTTTTCTTACAAAATGACTTAATATGCTTAGTTAGCTAAAAAATGGAATAACTACCTAAGATAGCTCAATAGTGACCTATACTTAGCTTAGCTAGTTCATTTATGACATAATTAGCTTACTTAGGTAAAAAATGGCATAATAACCTTGGTTTCGCCCCAAAATGACCTATTTACCTAGGTTAGCTCTAAAATGACCTACACTTAGCATTTTTTCCTCCAAAATGAGTTAATATGCTTAGTTAGCTCCAAAATGGCATAATTACCTAGGTTAGCTCAATAATGACCTATACTTAGCTTATTTAGTTCATTTATGACATACTTAGCATACTTAGGTCAAAAATGGCATAATAACCTTGGTTACCTCCAAAATGTCATATACTTAACTTATTTTCCTCGAAAATGACATAATAACCTTACTTAGCTCCAAAATGACCTATTTACCTAGGTTAGCACTAAAATGACACAAATAAGCAATAAGAAGAAGAAAAAGAAGAGGAGAAAAAGAAAGAGAAGAAAAATTCTTCTTCTTCTTCTTCTTCCTCTTCTTCTTTTTCTCCTTCTTCTTCTTCTTCTAGTCTTCTTCTTCTTCTTCTTCTAGTCTTCTTCTTCTTCTTCTTCTTCTTCTTCTTCTTCTTCTTCTAACTTTCTTCTTTCCCATTTTGCAGATTTGCTTCAGATCACGGAAGCTTGCGTTGATGGAGTCTACTCTTCTCCTTGTCCTTCCTTTTTGTTTTGATTTTGTAGGATGAACAATGTGAAACTTGCTACCTATATATGTATGTATGGATGAAACCATTGTATATGGACTTTTTGCTTAATTGTTGCATATGTTGGCTATATATATGTTGGATATGGACTTTTGATTTGGTATATATATGTGTTGGATGATCATATCCATATGGCAGGGATATGCTTGCTTGTTGAAAGTATTTTCAAATGAATATATATATATATATATATATATATATATATCTGTGAAATTGATTGAATTTAAGAAAAAAGAGAATTAACAGGGGCAATACAGGCACTTTGCCGTCTGCCAGCAGACGGCAAAGAGCTTTGCCGTCTGCCAGCGGACGGCAAAGCTACCACGTGGCAGCTACCTGTGCAACCTGGGGGGTACCTAGGCTGGCCTATTTGGGAACTTTGCCGTCTGCCAGGAGACGGCAAAGGCTGGTGTGCTTTGCCGTCTGCTAGCAGACGGCAAAGGGCATGCATTGGCCCCAGCTGACGCCTGACGTCAGCTGGCAGACGGCTAAGAACATTGCGCCTTTGCCGTCTGCTGGCAGACGGCAAAGTACGCCGTTAGCCACCTAACGGGCCTAACCCTATCCCTCTGCCATCCAAGGCCTTTGCAGTCTGCTTGCTTAGTATGGCTGACGGCAACCTTCTTTACCGTCCGCTTTATTTAAGCAGACGGCAAAGCAGCCCTTTGCCGTAGTTCATTCAGCCGGACGTGGGGCCGTCTGCTGGCTGACGGCCAAGGGCTTTGCCGTCCGCCAGACATTCCTTTGCCGTTTGCCATGGCAAACGGCAAACTGCCTGATTCCTGTAGTGTATGGCCCTTATGTTTTTCATAACACCGAACATCAAAAGTTCTCTTATGAACAACCTTCTTGCAAGATACCTTATCCAATGGGCTAGAGTGTATAAAACTCTAAAAGTGAATTATGAAAATAAATACATAGGGAATACACCGATGGAAGGTATAACAACATTTACTATGTTCCCATCGCGTATCTAAACCTCACTCCGGCAAGTCTTTTAGGCCGTCGTAGTTCTTGCATCGAGTCACAACAGAATGCAATCGAGCGGGTATCTCTGTGATCAACTCACAATACCCAAGAATTAGTGATTAACATGTTTAATCATAATTCCCAAGAATTATATCTTTGACCAGCCTTCTATACATCAATAACTTGTATGATATTCATACATGAGCTGGATATTCCAGTCTTCTCTCATGTTTGCCTTTATACTTCTAACAGTTTAACTTTTAGTATTTCTCCTACTCTCAGAAGAAGCACCCAACTTAAGAGTGGCGTTAGCCCTGGACTTCCTAGGCGTGTAAGTCATACTAACACCCTTTGGACATTTCCTTTCTCTTTAAGTTGTTGTTTTATTCACCATCATCATATGACCGGCGTTCTTCTGGATCCCTCTCTTATTAGTCAAATGCATAGTAAACACTTTACTAATAATTTGCAAAACAAACATTGCTTTGGATATCCATATCTTCTAGCCTTTGTTTGTATCTGAAACTAATTTCTAGTTCCGTGAATATCACATAGCTACCCCAAACTGTTGAAGTTCGGGTCTCATGGAAGCAAACATATTTCACTTGACCGCAATGGAATTCTAGCTTTTGGATCGAAGGACGAGAGTCACATCATCCATAGCATTAGCGGGAGAGTACCGAAAGCATGTGATAGGACAAAATCCTTCTCGGCACTCTTGAGGACAATCCTCACATTACGTTACCAACCGTAAAGTTTTAACCAGATATTGAACAGCTTATTCAATTTTAACAGGGAAGGTGGAAACGCGAGCCATTATTCTACAACTATTATGCAAATTACACTTTAGACAAAGTTCATAATTAATTGCACTGAGAATTAAACAAGTTAATTCTACAGTGCGCTCCCACTCAAATCAATATCTCTCAAAATTGATTATGAGTGATTCAAGATCCACATTTCAATTCAACGCCACTGATGTGGAGATCACTGATGACGAGAATTTCAATCGGTAGGCCAACTTGCCGATCACATCTCTATGTGACTCCTGTTCATCTTTCGATGGGCGTGTTCCGAGCTCAGGACTATCCTGCCTGAACGTCAAAGACAACCAAGTGATCTTGTTGCGAGGTCTGACCTCACCCGCCTCATTCCTCTCGATTCGTTCGTACCCATGTGGACATGGCGCACCCCCGAAAGATACGAAATTCAGACAGTGCTACACTTGGGTGAACACTAACTACTTTGATATTTTAAGTGAGAGATCACCGTAATAAAAGGCGACTACCATGCAATCAAAAGGGTGCACCATAAGGGATAAACATCTCAGGCAATTCATAATAGCATGACATGGTATAGCCCTTTCCGACGGAGAAGTCTTTCATTTCTTCGTCTTCGGCATTCGCGTCGGTGTTCACCTTCGCGAAGTTTGCCACCACCTTGTCGATGCACCAGATAATATTGCTATCTCTATAGCTAATAAAATAAGTGCATTACTTAAGGTTGACACGCAGGTCATTAAAGTGACAATCATATGGCTCCAGCCATCATGCCGAATCATGACACGCAGGTCATGTTAATTTTATATCATATAGTCATCTCATACATAGTCAAATTAAATATGAGAACAACTATACTACATCATATGCACATCTCATGTCATCCTGCAAAACCAAGTTAGACGCCTCTAATCGGTTCATACAAAATTTCATTTTACGTGCCTTCTAAGGTTTCGAAGCAAACCGAAGCTAGCAACGTCTATCATCATGTATGATTATTCAAGTCGCTAGATTAACTTTGCGGGGTGTATGAAACACGAGATAATAAAATCTTGAGCCCCATACTGAACTTCGTCATACGCATGACCCCCGTGCAGATCATATCTGCATTGCCCTTTCGTCTGCGAAATTTCATCTTTCTTTTTAACTATGGTGGAATTCAAAGAACTGTTAGCACTTCGTTGATCAATCAGGATCGCGGATTACCAAAACTTTGAAACTCCACCATGTTGTTATCAAGACCAGAAATATGCAAATTCCAGGTAAGCAACAAGAACATCGGGTAATAGATTTCATCTGCTACCCGCGCAAATAATTATCAGCAGTAGAACTCATCTACTACAAATTATATTGTGCAACACCCATAGATCTCTATGTATTCTAGATCGTAACCTGCATCTATGCATAGCATGGCTCATGATGCCACTGTAGGGGACGTAGCAGAAAACAAAAAAATTCTGACCTACGCACCAGCCTAGGACCACTATGAAGACTGCATACAAGGTTTCTATCTTTTCGTTACCGACTCCTAGCGCAGCGGAAAAAGAGTCGAGGACGATCGTTGGTGCAGATTCCCGCAGCTAGGATTTTACAACCTCCCAACTGCGAGGATGTTCTCCCTCATCTGCCCCTCGGACAGCCCTCCGGGAGGCAGTCGGACAGTCCCTCGGACGGTGTCACGGACAGCCCTTCGGGAGGACGCTCGAAACTCGGACGGTTACACGGACAGCCCTTCGGGAGGACCCTCGAAACTCGGACAGTCACATGGACAGCCCTTCGGGAGGCACTCTCGAACTAAGACCGAAACTACGATCTCTCTATGGAGTTGCACACATACGGTGTCATCTATCTGGCAGGGCTTCGCCGTCCAGAACTAGTTCCTACCGGAACCCAGACAACCTTTCGGCTCTACGAAACTATTTCGTGGGAGGGAGAGAGAGAGAGCCAGACAAAGCATGGCATGTGTATGAGAGCAAGGGATGAGTGTGGAGAGCACCCCTCCACCTCTATTTATAGGAAAGCCAAGGGGTAGGGATGGCATAAAAAAATACCAAAGTACCCCCACTTTATGTCACACATAAAGAGAATAAAAGGCAAAAAAGAATGGCATGTGGAGCTCCATGGAGGAGCTCCACCTTGGCCGGCCACCCTCATGGGGGCCACCCCAAGGGGGGTTCCTTAGTGCCTAAGTCTTTCTAGAAGCCTTTTGGGAAAAATCCCAAAAGGTGGCTTTCCAAAAAAATTAACCATAAAGTGATTTTCACAATTCACGGAGACAATTTTCCGCGACCGTTAAATCCAAAAATATTTCTGTGGGTCTTAGAATAATTCTAGTACCCACTAAAATGATTTTGGATTCGTTCCGAAACAATTCCAGATTAGTGTTTTTCATTTGCAAAAAGCAACAAAACCGGTTCCGGCAGCTCCGGAACATTTCCGGTTTTTATCCCGGAAAAATCCCAAAAGTTTCCAGAACAATTCTGGCACCCTGCAAGAATTTCCAGGCGTGTGCCGAAACCAATTTGACTTAATGGTATACCCCAAAACAACTTTTCAGTTTTACCAAAACTATTCCGGTGTTCTCTCCGGAACGTTTCCGTTGTCTCCGAAACATTTCCGGTGACTTTCTCTTGACTCCCTGTCTAGAATTCAGCAGATAGATGACCCTTAAGCGTGTGACCCTATAGGTTCGGTGAAGTATAGACTTGACCCGGAACACTTTCCGATCAATGATCATCATTGGAGCCCTGGACACCAATATTGACCCCTATACACACACGAATGAATATTCGAGTGAACCTCCAGTTGCCGTGTGCTATTCCTATTGCTTCGCGATATGTTACAAATACCCGAGGTGAGAATCATCGGCATCCCCATGGATCAACACTTGTCCACAATGCCAGTTACCTCGTTACCTGTTTTGTACTCTTTTCTCGTTCCCGTGTTCGGCATCCCTGTGATCGAATCACAATGTGTCTGGCCAGACGATGGTGGATACCGTAACACCGAGAGGGCCTAGAGATATCTCTCCGTCGTCGGAGGAGCAAATCCCAATCTTGAGCTATCAAGTCCCTTGACACACTTTTCCATGTACCCGTAAGCCACCGTAATAGCCACCCATTTACGGATGATGTTTAACAAACCCCAAAGTTCATGAAGCAAGCATGAAGAAACTCGACAATCTCATGGTCTAAGGAATTATGCAAACATTAACATTCTCTGTGTTATTAACCATTAACTTGTGACGAATGTATCTCATAGCATAACATCAATTCGGGTCGATTCAACACAAATGTTCTTCTAACATTGTGCCCTCAAAGTTGCCGGCATAGTCATGCCCATGATCAGGAAAACAGAACCATCATGAAACACTTGAGCTAGTCTTAGAGGCCAGACTAGCAATACATTTTACCGTTTATTATTTCACACGTGCATATGAGTCTTCCTCCGAGCCTCGTGGTTATTGTAGACTCAAGAACCATAGCAGTTATAGCATGGAACATAAACATAATTACAAACATGGAGATAAATAATAACATTTATTATTACCTCTAGGGCATATTTCCTACAGTCGCCCCCGAGGTATCTCCCTCCCTCCTCCTCTCGCCGCCCTCCTCCCTCCTCCCTCCTCTCGCCGCCCGCCGTCCACGCCCTCCTCCCTCCTCCTCGTCGCCCGCAGTCCTCCTCCCTCCCTCTCTACTCTCTCCCTCTCTCCTCCCTCCCTCCCCATCCCGGCCTCCTCCCTCTCTCCTCCCTCCCTCCCTCCTGCCTCCCTCCCTCCTTTCCTCCCTCCTGCCTCCCTCCTCCCTTCCTCCCTCCCCCATCTATGTTTTTTGAATAAAATAGAACATATAGGTTATATGAATAGAATGTGGGTATTTTGAATAGAATAAGTCGAAAAATATAGGTAGAATGGAGGTTTTTTTAATAGAATAGATAGGTAGAATTTTCCTGTAGAATGTAGATAGGTACGTAGAATGGTCTTTTGAATAGAATAGAAAACTAGTGAATAGGTTTTTTGAATATAAAAAAGTTTTAGTAATAGAAATGTATTGGAATGCTATTTTAGAAAAAATTTGGTATCAAATTTAGTAATAAAAAATTTTAGTAAGAAAATTCAGGTATAGAAATTTTTAGTAATTTTCTTTTTCAATATAGAAATGTATTAGACAATTTAATTATTTTTATGTCATTATCACTTTGTCATCAAAGAATGCTATATGAGATTTGATGATCTAAAATTTTCACTCGATGGAATATGCAGGCATTGTAGTGTCACGTCTCCCTGTGGAGTGATCGTCGTCGGAGCTACCTTTACTTCCTCTACACCCGAGTCGGTGAACTAAAAGTCCACCTCCTCCTTCTTTTCTCCTCGAAGTTGAATAGAGTAGAACTAGGGTATTTAGTTATGTCAATCTCACATTGCCAAATTTAGAGAGAGAGAGAGAGAGAGACCTACTTTCTTAAAGAACTAGGGTATTTAGTTATGCTTCTTGTCCAAATGAAATGTTCGGGTTATAGATGTAGTAGTAGTAGATGAGTAGCTGTGACAATGTCAAGCTAGTTTTTTTTAAATGATAATTGATCCGGGTAGAATTTCAAGTTTAAACATCTTTGTATGTGTATGGACATCTTTGTATCGCACGGAAAATCCGAGTGGCCTATGTTTTGCCGGAGTGTTGATTCATTTCCGTTCCGGCAAATTTCAGGCGCTCGATATGTCCTATTTTAGCGAAGGTCATGCCGAATTTTTCCGTGAATTTTAGCATGACTTGTGTAGAATATATAGGAAATATTGAGTGCCCTGGATTTGCCGGAAAGAGAATTAAATGACATTTTGGGTTGACTTTAAGTCTGTCGGGGCTCCATACATGACAGTCAAAAAATCAGTGAGGGAGAGTGTCCACCATATATGAGAGAAGAAGAATGCCAACTGTTGTTGTGGGGGTCGTTTCTCCTTCTTCTCCTTGTGCTACACCTTTGTTATGCACTAGGGGAAGGAGGAGTAGCGACCATTACCGACGGTCGAAAATGTCAGAGAGGGAGTGCCCACCATATACACCACGTGAGATGAGAGTTTTCAAGGAAAGACTCGACAGACCGACAGTCAACACGTGATGAATAATAATGATCTGTGTGTTGAGTTCCTGTTAGTTGCCGTCGATTTATAATCTTTGAATTTTGAACACAGGAAATGTCCGACGATGATAAGATCCCGGAGTGCGACTACTGCTGCGATGACCGGGGTTTGTGCGACAGGGTACCTCACCTGCAAAATGGTAGGTTCTTCATCGTGAAGCTGGAAGAGACCTTCGATGTTTGTACGGTATGCATCGACAAGTATTTCATCGTAATTAATCATGACTTGTGATTCTTTGCTTCAACGTGTAATTTCCGTTATTTTTTCAATTCGACTAGTACATCCCGTGCCATGCAAGACCGTATGTCTTGCAGAAGCTCGGTTTCCAAGACCTTGACAATATGGAGACGAGGAGGGCTCACCTCAGGACTAAACACGGTTATGCTTTTCGGGTTAAGCTCTACAATGCGCTTAATCACACACATTTCGGCTGCTCTAATTGGGAAGCTTTCTGCAAGGCCTATGGATTTGAGGAGAATATGCAAATAACTTTTGATATTCGTCCCGAAGATGAAGATATTGAAGATAATATCGACATTTGGGTCGATGTGGATATGCCTCCTGTTTTACCTGAATGTGAGTTTGTCAAACTAATTTGTTAAGTACTTTATATTTTTTATTTAAAAATATTTGGTTTTCATCGCTACTAAACTTGTTTATTTATAATTATCAGCTTATTTCTTATCTTCAAAAAATACTCGAAAAGTCGTGGACATGACGTACTACAGTTATGGATCCGAGCTTAATTGTGAGGAGAAAGGATATCTTGTCTCATTTATAGATGATGTTGAGACTTTTAAGTCCAATGTGTTTATCAGCCCAAATTATACTGGATACGTGCCACTAGTCCATCAGTTGCTTGATGGTAACCTCATTGCCAAAAACTTGGTATGATTTTGTTAATGATGGTAACTTTGTTGCATACATTCTTCTTAAGTAAACTACATTGCTAACTATATATGTTACTATATTGTTCAATAGAAGCTCCCTAGCGAGGTTGTGCCTCACATGATGCTTACCGAAGGGAGTATGTACATGGTTAGCTTACGACCGTTTCCATCGACGGCTTACCAAAGTGCATACTCTATTTCTTTGAAAGATGGAAGGCTCAATATCAAAGAATGGAGCAAAGTAATGAAGGCACGCACGCAACCGATTGGAGACGACATGCGTGTGCGCAAGCCAGAAGTTGGCGACAGGTGGATCTCCATTGTCCATTTTGGAGATGGACCGGTTTACCTATTTTATGCTATTTTACCTAGGAGAGAGTACTAGGTCCTAGGTAGTAAGAACAATAAGCTAGTGTTGATATGACTATGATGATGATGATTAGTTATTATGATGATGAGTAGTTATGTGCTACAATGTGTTTGCCAGAATGATGAGTTGTTATATGACTCATAGATGATGATCATGAGGAGTTGTTATGATGATGAGTTGTTAAGACTATGATGATGATGAGTTATATATTATGATGATGAGTTATATATTATGATGATGATGATGAGTTGTTATTATGATGAGACTACTTTATAAAACCTATACAAATACAGCGCAAATACACAGAAGAAAATAAAAATACAGGAAATTGTAGCAGTAGCGCTGGTGATACCCACGCTACTGCTAGGTAGGATAGCAGTAGCGCAAGTTCGGACCACGCTACTGCTAAAGTTTAGCTGTAGCGGTGGAACAACCCGCGCTACTGCTAAAGTTTAGCTGTAGCGCCGTAGCAGTAGCGCCTGTGCCCGCACTACTGCTAGGCCGTAAACCCGCACTACTGCTAGGGTTTTCCCTAGTAGTGACTGATCATGATCCATATGATGTCTTGTGAGTAGTCTGTTACATTCTTGAGGGCGTGGGATTAACCTTGTTGCTAGTAATTTTATGAAGTTGAATATAGTTCAATGTTTTGATATTATGTTGTGGTGTAATTCTCTGGTGGTGATGTGCAAACGTCGACTGCATATGACTTCACCGTTACGGGCCTAGAGGAGAGCATTGTGTTATTAGTTTATCTATGATGGATGGTTGGAGTGATAGAAATTACCAAACCCTAAGTTTATGAACTATTGCATGAGGGGATGTTTGAACCCCCAGAGTTTATTGTGATGGTTAGTAGTTATCTTAATTATTATCTTGTATTTGTCGATGCTTGCATAGAGGGTATAATCATAAGTATGTTGTTTGTTCAAGTAAGAACAACATATTATTATAGGTTCCACCACACAACAAATTATAAATGAAATGAATATTAACTCTATGAAACTACATGGAAGCACCTTGGTGAAATTCCCGTGTGTCCTCGAGAGCGATTTGATCCCTATAAGTAAAACAACCACCTTGTCCTTAGCATAATAAAGGATTGGGCCACTTGCTGCACCATTGCACTTTTGTTACTATTTACTTTCTTGCAATTACTCTTGTGATCAAACAAACCATCAAACAATCTTTGCAGCTTTTAAAGTGATTCCTTACTAGTTTTCTTCCGCTCCTTGGTGGGTTCGACACTCTTACTTATCGAAAAGAGCTACAATAGATCTCATATACTTGTGGGTTATCAAGACTCTTTTCTGGTGCCGTTGCCAGGGAGTGTAGCGCTCTTGGTAAGTGGAACTTGGTAAGAGAAACATTTACTGTGCTTTCTGTGTTTTTATTTTTGTTAGCTACTTTAGTCCAGTATGGATTTGCTCACTGCTAATAACTTGTTAGGAGGGGTTGCCTGCACTACTAATGTGGTTAGGAGAGAACCTCCACCTTCTAAATAATTTTTTTATAAGATACCTATTGGTTTTCTTGAGCATGTGAGGATTAGCCGTTATGCAGGTGATGAAACCATTCTCCATAGAGAACATTTGCTCAAGCTTACAGAATTGTGTGATCTCTTTAAGCTTTCAGGTTTATTAGAGGATGCTGTTATGAAGAAACTATTTCCCCTATCTTTGGAGGGCAATGCTTTGGCATGGTTTAGGTTATTGGATAATCCCTATGTAATGCAATGGAATGGGGTGATCTATGCTCTGAATTTATCTCCAAGTTTCATCCTGCTCAACAGGTGCACGAGGATAGGAATTATATTTATAATCTTTGGCCTTGTTCTGGAGAAAGTATGACTCAAGCTTGGGGGAGACTTAAATCATTAATGCTTAAATGTCCCACGCATTGGTTTTCCAAAGAGATGATTGTCACAAATTTCTATGCAAGACTTCCTCAACATGATAAAGAAACACTTGATATGTCTTTCGAAGGCTGCTTTAGTAAGAAGGATACTGATGATAAATGGAATCTTAGTGAAAGAATATCATGCAACATTGAAGATTGGGAGATTGACAAAGGTAAAGAATCAGGTATAAATTTTGAATATGATTGCATTAAGTCTTTTTCTGAAACTTCCGATTTTCGCGAACTTAGTGCTAAGTTTGGACTTGATCCTGAAATAATTGTCAACTTTTGTAAACCTTTTGCTGCTCATATTAATGTTTCTAAAGAAAAGTGGGAGAAATATCATGATCCTTTTAAAGATGTTAATAAAGAGGTTGTCATTACTACAAAGGAATTACATGTTCACACTGTTAGTCCTGTGTTACCTTCTGCTTATATTAAGAAGCCTCCGTTTCCTGTTAGGATTCAAGAACACTCTTTGGTAAATATAGTATCTAAGAAAAGTGACATAAAACTTATACAACTTATGATAAAGTAAAACACAACCTCAAATAGCTATGCTTAAAGATCTTTTGACTGAAAATGTAGATGGGCATGTTATTCAACTTTGTGAGGAAGCTACTGATATTGTTAGACATAAAAGACTTCCAAAATATTGTTGTTATGCCTATTATTTCTGCTAAGATTGGCACTCATTGTTATCATGGGTTATGTGATATTGGAGCTAGTGTAAGTGCTATATTCCTTTCTCTCTTTATCAAGAAATTGCTGAAGATATTTCAACTTGCTCAATAGAAGATATTAATTTGACAATTAAGCTGGCAGATAGGTCTAGTATTTCACCTGTGGGAATTGTTAGAGATGTTGAAGTTCTATGTGGTAAGACTAAGTATCCGACTGATTTCTTAATACTTGAAACTAAACAAGATAATTTTTGTCCCATAATCTTTGGTAGACCTTTCTTGAATACTTGCAGCACTATTCTTGATTGTCAAAAAGAGAAATTTTATGTTAAGTTCGGAGGAGATGAAGTTTCCTTTAATTTCTCTTAGTTTACTAAGCAATATCAGGCTAAAGATTTGCCTTGTGTAGATGAGATAGAAAGAATTGCTGCAATAGCTGTGCCTCCTAGTGATCCATTAGAACAGTATCTATTGGAGCATGAGAATTTATATAATATGCAGGAGAGGAAAGAGATAGATGATGTTTTCTTTAGGCAGCCACCTTTGCTCAAACATAACATGCCTACTGAAATTTTAGGGGAGCCTACGCCTCCAAAAGGTGATCCTGTGTTTGAACTTAAACCTTTAATAGAGACACTGAAATATTCTTATTTGTATGAAAAGAAGATATATCCTATTATTATCAGTGCTAACCTTTCAGTGTATGAAGAAGAGAGATTATTTACCATCCTCAAAAAGCATCGTGCTGCAATTGGTTATACTTTGGATGATCTCAAGGGCATTAGCCCTACTCTATGTATGCATATGATTCATATGGAACCCGGTGCTAAACCTGCTATAGATCATCAACGTCGTTTGAATCCTAAGATGAAGGTTGTGGTAAGGAATGAAATTCTTAAACTTTTGGAAGCTAGTATAATCTACCCTACATCCGACAGTCGATGGGTAAGTCATGTTCATTGTGTTCCTAAGAAAGGAGGTATTACTGTTGTTCGAAATGATAAAAATGAACTTATCCCGCAAAGAATTGGTACTGGGTATAGCATGTGTATTAACAACAGAAAAATAAATAAAGCTACTAGGAAAGATCTTTATCTTTTGCCTTTTATTGATCAAATGTTGGAAAGATTATCTAAGCATACACACTTTTGTTATCTTGATGGTTACTCTGGTTTTTCTCAAATAGTTGTTCAGGCTGAAGATCAAGAGAAAACAACTTTTACTTGTCTTTTTGGAACTTATGCTTATAAACTTATTCCTTTTGGTTATTTAATGCACCTGCAAGTTTTCAAAGATGTATGACTGCTATCTTTGCTGATTTTTGTAAAAACAAATCATGGAAGTCTTTATGGATGATTTCTTCGTCTATGGAACTTCTTTCGATGATTGTTTGGACAATCTTAACAGAGATGTGAAGAAACTCACCTCGTCTTGAATTGGGAAAAGTGCCACTTTATTGTGAATGAAGGTATTGTCCTGTGGCATAGAATTTCTCAACGAGGAATTGAAGTTGATAGAACTAAAGTTGAAGTCATTGAGAAAATGCCTTATCCTACCGACATAAGAGCTATACGAAGTTTGCTTGGTCATGCTAGTTTCTATAGGAGATTTATTAAAGATTTTTCTAAAATTTGTAGACCTCTTACTAGTCTTTTACAGAAAGATGTTCCTTTTCGTTTTGATGATGATTGTAAGGAAGCATTTGAAATTCTTAAGAAACATTCATTTATGCACCTATAGTTTGACCTCCTGATTGGAATTTGCCTTTTGAAATTATGTGTGATGCTAGTGATTATACCGTAGGGGCTGTTCTCGGGCAAAGGGTTGATAAGAAACTGAATGTTATTCATTATGCGATCAAAACTTTAGACAATGCTCAAAGAAATTATGCTACTACTGAGAAAGAATTTTTAGCTGTTGTCTTTGCTTGTGATAAATTCAGATCTTATATTGTTGATTCTAAAGTTACAATCCATACTGATCATGCTGCAATTAAGTATCTTATGGATAAGAATGATGCTAAGCCTAGGCATATTAGATGATAATATGTCTAGGATGGAAAATATACCTAATGATCCTATACCTGTCAATGATGGTTTTTCTGATGAGAAATTTGCTGCTATTAATGTTTCCTCCCATAATAATCTTTGGTTTGCTAATTAGGCAAATTACATTGTTGCTAAATATATCCCACCTAAATTCACTTATCAACAAAAGAGGAAATTCTTTTGGGATGATCCACACTTATATAAGAAAGGAGTAGATGGTATTATTAGGCATTGTATAACTGAACATGAGCAGGAAGAGATATTAAGAAAGTGTCACTCCAGTCCCTATGGAGGATACCATGCTGGAGACAGAACTGCACGTAAGGTACGACTATCTGGTTTTTATTGGCCGACTCTTTTCAAGGATTCCCGTAAGTTTATTTTGTCTTGCGATGAATGTCAAAGAATTGGTAATGTTAGTAGACGTCAAGAAATGCCTATGAACTATTATCTTGTTATTGAACCTTTTGATGTTTGGGGCTTTGCTTATATGGGACCTTTTCCAACTTCGCATGGTAAGACTCATATTTTAGTTGCCATTGATTATGTCACAAAGTGGGTAGAAGCTATTCCAACTAAAAGTGTTGATCATAAGACTTCTATTAAAATACTTGAGGGTGTTATTTTTCCGAGGTCTGGGGTTCCTAGATCATGACTGATGGTGGTTCACATTTTATTCATGGTACATTTAGAAAAGTTCTTGCTAAGTATGAAGTCAACCATAGAGTAGCATCACCTTATCATCCTCAGTCTAGTGGGCAAGTAGAATTAACCAATAGAGAGATCAAATTAATCTTGCAAAAGAGTGTCAATAGATCGAGGAAGGATTGGTCTAAAAACGGAATGATGCATTTTGGGCTTATAGAACTGCTTATAAGAATCCTATGGAAATGTCACCTTATAAAATGGTTTATGGTAAGGCTTGTCATTTACCTCTTGAATTAGAACATAAAGCTTATTAGGCTGTTAAGCAATTTAATTCTGATTTTAAGCTCACAGGTGTAAAAAGGTTGCTTGATATATGTGATTTAGATGAATGGAGGAATGAAGCTTATGAAAATGCTAAGATATTTAAAGAAAAATATAAAATGTGGCATGATAGGAGAATTTAAAAACATGAATTCAAAATAGGTGACAAATTTCTCTTGTACAAGTCTCATTTTAGATAGTTTGCAGGTAAGCTCCTCTCTAAATGAGAAGGATCATTCATTATTGAGGACGTTTACCTGTCTGGAGCAATCAGGATCAACAACGCCGAGGGGAACAAACTGAGAGTGGTGAATGGGCAAAGACTTAAGCATTGTATTGCTGGTAACACTCTTGAGGTGGAAACCAATGTTATACAGGTAATTACTCCGGAAGACTTCATCAAAAATAAATTCCGAAAGGCTCCAGAACCCTAAAAAAGAATAGGTATGTGATCAGTTATGGAACCGATCTTCAAAAATTCCAGAAAATTTATATTTAGAAGTTTTACTTAAAATAAAATATATTGGTCAAAAGAGGAAGCCGAGGAGGTGCCCATGGGCCCCATACGGGTGTCTCGCGCGGCCAACCCTTGGCTGTGTGGTGTGTCCACGTGGTGGCCTCGGACACCGCCTCGGCTCTGTCTTTCGCCCGGTGTCTTCCTCTACACGCAAAACATTTTCTATAAATTTCATGGATTTTTCTGATCTGCTTATCACACTTTTTCGTCTTGTTTTTGTTTTGAGCCGTTTCTGCCTGGAATTTCAAGCTTCTAGGCAATCATGACATCCTCTGATTCCGATAAAGAATGAGATGATGATCAAAAGGAAGAAGAGGCAGATGCTTAAAGAGATGGCGTAACCCCTGAAGAGGAACCCGAGGATTCGTCATCTCAGATTGCTCAACTACTCTGCCATCCTTGAAGGTTATGAGGAAGCATAAATGGGTACCCAATTCTTTAGCCAGGTTATGTAAAAATCCTTTTCACAATTTGATTCATAATTATGGAGTTGAGAGTACCTCTCAAAGTAATATTCTATCCAACTGGATAGTTACCATCCCAAGAAATCCAAGTCAGAGATGAGGGATCCCTGGGGAATCACTAATGTGCAGATTATGGATGGCATCACTGCTGCAACATCTCCTTAATTGGATCAAAGACATGGAAGAGATGTTGTTGGCCCTTGGAGGAAGCTGCTCTAACAATCCTCCATCATCACCGAAGGACCAAGCATGAGTATATGGGTAATGGCATTCTCCTAAGCTTGTTCCAAGCTTGGGGGAGGTGCCATGGTATCCTTTACATCATTCTTATTTCATTTTTATCTATTGATCCTTAGGATATATCGTGATTTAGAGAATTTCTAGGATGGTATAGTGGCTACAAGATGTTCTATCTGCTCCTTCAGAGCAATTATCAATGTATCCATTGGTGTGAGGTTATATAATAAAGATATGGCATGAGACTTCATTTTTCTTTTTCATTATTATATATTCTAACACGGCAATTTACTCTTATAGAATTATTTTGTGCGAGGTCATGACTTTACATGTGGGGTATAATGAATAAAAGTTGTTGAGAACTAACAAAGAAGCATTGGTCACGTAAAGCAATTCATGAAAACTTAGTACAAGGAAGAGAGATATCACATGCAAATATATTATCTTGGACATCTTTTATTATTGTGGACTCTCAATGAAGATTTGAAAACTTGAACAAAGTGTTTTGGCTAGACATGGAAGACAACCTAATGAGCGCATTGTTATGCATCTTTTTATTAATTTGTCATGTATCCTCCAACATGCATGATTTATTCCAACCTTTGCCAGCCTTAATTCATGCACTAAGCATGAATTCTGCTTGTGCATCCAAAAACCCAGAAACCAAGTCTCCTCCATGAGTGTCCACTATACCTACCTATTCGTCGAGAAAGACCTTCCAAGTAAATTGTCATCGGTGCAGGTATCAAAGTTTCCATTTAATTAAGTGTGAGTTTTTATTGGAAGGGAATTGAAGCTTTATAAAAACTTGTGATGGGGCATAAAACCATAGTAGTAATGGAAATGAGCGCCATCATAAGGGACAATGTAAAGTAAGGTTCCTTTCCAGTAAACTTTTATGCAACCAAAACCCCAAAAAGCGCATGACAATCCCTGGTTCCCTCTGCAAAGGCCATATCTTTTATTTTTATGTTGAGTCAATTTTCTTGATCCCTCTTAAACTTTTAAAGTAAACGTAGCATGCTGGAAAAAGATCCGTGAACATCTAAACTATTAATGTGCATAATTATGTTGATTCATTATTGTTGAAATTATCCTTTAGATAAATAAGTTGAGAAGCTAAGCACTTGCTAAACTTCAAACCTTCCTGTGTGTCCTATTCAAACATATTTGTTCTAAAGATCTGCTCCTGAGTGCTAGCTAATTATGCAAAGATTAAAAGATAGTTGAGCATATGATATTTGTTGATCAAACAACTCTAACATAGACTCTTCTGAAAAAATAAGAGGAATGCAATTGTTTAATGACTAAGAACTTGGTTTGCTTCACTCAAGAAACTTTTAATTATTAAACGTTTGCATATAAATGGTGTCATGATGTGGCGCCCCCGACTCGACCGTGCACTAATCATACACGCAAATGCGCACGATCAAGCCCAGGGACTGACGGGTAGATATCACAACACAACTCTAGACACAAACATAAAATAGTACAAGCTTTATATTACAAGCCAGGGGCCTCGAGGGCTCGAATACACAAGAGTCAGCGGAAGCATTAGTATCTGAGTACATACATAATTAGACAAGGCTGCCTTAAGAAGGCTGAGCAAAACAACGACAAATAGATTGAAAAGGCGCAAGCCTCCTACCTGGGAGCCTCCTATCTACTCCTGGTCATCGGTCACCACGTAGTAGTAAGCTCCGTCGGTGTAGTAGTAGTCGTCGGTGAGATCAGCTAGCTCCGGGGCTCCGTCATCTGATCGCAGCAATCGGGTATGGGGGAAAAGAGGTAGCAAAGCAACCGTGAGTACTCATCCAAAGTACTCGCCAGACTTACATCAGATCTATGCTAATCATGCATCGGTATCAAATGAATGGGCTGTATCTGTGGACTATACTGCAGAAATGCCAGAACAGAGGGGAAGGCCTAGCCTATCGAAGACTGGCATCTTCCAGCGTCTTGCAGCAATAGAAGAGAGTAGAGTAACATACATTATAGTAACAAGTATATATTAGTAACGCCCAGAGATCCTTCCTCGACTACCCCACGAGGAAGTGATCCTGGAGCCATCATTTCAGTTTAGTATCACAAGTATCCAGTTCAAGTTGTAGTAGATCGGGATACAACACTGAGCGTCCTGTTACCGTGGACACGGCTATTCGAATAGATAACTTCCCTGCAGGGGTGCACTACTGTTACCCAACACGCTCGATTACCTCTAGCTGGACACACTTTTCCGGGTAATGCCCGGCCTCGGATAACTGACACGACGTAGTCCTACCTAGGCTCCGCAGAGAGGTCCCCGCCGGTCTACATCCTAAGTGCTCAGGGGTCTTGGGCCCATCGCCCTTTGCACTCCGGGTCACTGCGAGCAGGGCGAATCCAGGCACCACCTCTCTCCTGGATGACGCTGGCCCAGCCGTGCCGCAATGCTGAACTGGACGTCTGACAGAGCTTTCGGAAGAATCGTATGGTGCAGAGGGCCCCATAAACCATTATCCCGCGTGGTGTGATACGTCTCCAACGTATCTATAATTTTTTATTGTTCCATGCTATTATATTATCAATCTTGGATGTTTTTATATACATTTACAGCAATTATATATCATTTTTGGGACTAACCTATTAACTTAGTGCCCGGTGCCAGTTGCTGTTTTCTGCCTGTTTTTGGTTTTCCAGAATATCAGTACCAAACGAAGTCCAAATGCCCCGAAACTTTTTGGAGATTTTTTATTGGACCAGAGAAACACTAGAAGCTTCGGGAGAGGACCAGATGCCAGAGGAGGTGGCCACGATCCACCAGGGCGCGCCTGGGGGGGGCAGGCATGCCCTGGTGCCTCATGGGCCCACCTCAGCTCCGTTTGACCTAATTCCACCACTATAAATTCTCTAAACTCGGGAAACCAACAGAAGAGTCCACGAAATACTTTTTCCGCCACCGCAAGTTTCTGTTCTCGAGAGATCCCATCTGGAGGCCTTCTCCGGTACTCCGCCGGAGGGGGAATCGATCATGGAGTGGCTCTACATCAACCTTGCTGCCCTTCAGATGATGCATGAGTAGTTTACCATAGACCTTCGGGTCCATAGTTAGTAGCTAGATGGCTTCTTCTCTCTTCTTGATCTTCAATACAATGTTCTCCTCGATGTTCTTGGAGTTCTATCCGATGTAATCACTTTTTGCGGTGTGTTTGTTGGGATCCGATGAATTGTGTATTTATGATCAGATTATCCATGAATATTTTTTGAGTCTTCTCTGATCTCTTTTATGCATGATTATTACAGCTTCGTATTTCATCTCTGATCTATTGATTTGGTTTGGCCAACTAGATTGATTTATCTTGCCATGGGAAGAGGTGCTTTGTAATGGGTTCGATCTTGTGGTGCTCAATCGCAGTGACAGAAAGGGACATGACACGTATGTATCATTGCTATTAGGGGTAAAAAGATGGGGTTTATTCATGCGTGTGTTTACTTTGTCTACATCATGTCATCTTGCTTAAGGCGTTACTCCGTTCTTTCTGGACTAAATACACTAGATGCATGCTGGATAGAGGTCGATGTGTGGAGTAATAGTAGTAGATGCAGAATCGTTTCGGTCTACTTGTATCGGACGTGATGCCTATATACATGATCATTGCCTTGGATATCATCATGATTATTTGCTTTTCTATCAATTGCCCAACAGTAATTTGTTTACCCACCGTATGCTATTTTCTTGAGAGAAGCCTCTAGTGAAAACTATGGCCCCCGGGTCTATCTAAATCATTTACTAAAACCCTAAAAATACTTGCTGCAATTTTCTTTTATTTATTTTATTTTGTATTTTTGTTTCAATATATCTATCTATCACATACAATTTAATCTTGCAATTTACCGCCGAGGGATTGACAACTCCTCGTTTGCGTTGGGTGCAAGGGTTTGTTGTTTTGTGTGAAGGTGCTGCTAACGAGGTGTTGCGTGATTCTCCTACTGGATTGATAACCTTGGTTTCATAACTGAGGGAAATACTTATCTCTACTGTACTGCATCTCCCTTCCTCTTCATGGAATAACCAACGCAGCTCACATGTAGCAGGAAGAATTTCTGGCGCCGTTGCCGGGGAGACATCATCAACATCTATCAAGTACCTTCGCATAAAACTTACATCTCCTTGCATTTACTTTATTTACCTTTTATCTGCATTTTCCTCTCATTTTCATCTCCCCCACTTCTAAAAAGTTTTTACAAAAATACAAAAATATTTTCCGTTTGCCTTTTTTCGTCTTTGCTTGTTTGCTTGCTTGATATCCTTTATCATGGCTGAATTTAAGAAAATTAGCAATTCTCTTCCTAGTGCTAGTTCTTTAGACAACCCGTCTATCCTCTTGAAGCTTATGCATAATGAAAATATTAAAAGAAGCTTTCCTAAAGTTGCTAAAGAAAAATTAGATAATCTTGCCAATGATGATCCTGATAAAGAACAACGCACTATCTTGCATACAAAAAAAATTCCATATAGGTAGTGGTAATATTATTGGAAAAGAAGTTATTCAGCATTTCTTTACATGTGCGGGTACGTTACCTATGTTAGGAGGGTCAATACTTAATAAAACTTCTAGCTTGGCGGATGCCATATCTTTGCTTATAGTTGAATTTGAGAGACAATTTGTGCATATGCATCACGCTACAAGTACAGAGGATACTATTAGAGTTTTCAAATATCCGTGATCCCTCTACTAAACGTGTAGTCACTTTATTCTTAGCCTATGAGTTTGGCCACATTATGAAGGAGGCTCGTGAAATCTTTGCTTATTACAATATAAATAGTGGATGCCCTCCCATAGAGGAAATTCTTTGCAATCAAGAGGGAATGAGGAGACTTCAATCTCCAGATTATGCTGCCTATAATGAAAACCTTAGAAAAAAGGTTCCCCCATCCATTCTACTCGATAAAATTTCTGAACTTAATGATAACTTAGCCATACAAAATAATGGATTAGGGTTTGTGCTCAAGGAAAAACTTAAGCAACACATTCAAAGAAACATGTATAATGAAGGAATAGTCATCACCTACAAAGGGACAAGGGAGGAATCTTCTCCTCCTAAATTTGATCTTACGGATCCTTGCCCTATGAAATTTAGTCCATTTGAGTACTTTTGCTTTCCACTTAGAAAACTTGCTGCCGAAAGGAGAGAATATGAGATGAGCATGGATGACATCCCTTACCTTCATGACAATACTTGAAAGTATGCATTATGCCTAGCTAGGGCATAAAACAATAGCGCTTGTTGGGAGGCAACCCAATGAATAAAATATTTTTTTCTTTTTTTCTGTTATTGTATTTTTCCTACTGTTATGAGAGTGTTTTTGTGTTTTTAATTAGTGTTTGTGCCAAGTAAAACCTTTGGGATGATTTGGAAGATAGTATAATTGATGCTGTTTGGAAAACAGAAAGTTTTGCGTCCAGTGCTGGAATTTTGTTTCTGTACTAGAGCATCAGAAAAATCTGAAAGTTTTACAAAGTATTGGTATATGAATTTCCCACGTTGTCCTGATTTTTCAGAAGTTTTGGAGTTATAGAAGTATGGATTTTAAATAGATTGCTACAGACTGTTCTGTTTTTCACAGATTCTGTTTTGATGCACTACTTGCTTCTTTTGATGAAACTATGGATTGTATCGGGGGGTATAAGCCATGGAGAAGTTACAATACTGTAGGTATAATGAAAAAGTAAAATATGAATGGGTTTGCAACAGTACTTAAAGTAGGGATTTATTTTGTTATACTAACGGATCTCACGAAGGTTTTGTTGAGTTTTGTGTGATTGAAGTTTTCAAGTTTTGGGTGAGATCACGATGGATGAAGAAATAAGGACTAGCAAGAGCCTAACCTTGGGGATGCCCGAGGCACCCCAAGGTAATATTCAAGGAAGACTCAAGCGTCTAAGCTTGGGGATGCCCCGGAAGGCATCCCCTCTTTCTTCTACCAACCATCGGTAATTTTACTTGGAGCTATATTTTTATTCGTCACATGATATGTGTTTTGCTTGGAGCGTCGTGTACTATATGAGTCTTTGCTTTGTTTTCTTTCTAGTTTGTCACAATCATCTTTGATAGACACGCCAATTTGAGAGAGCCACACGTTCATCATAATTTGTTAGAATACTCTATGTGCTTCGCTTAAATTTTTTGAGCTAGGCAGTTGCTCTAGTGCTTCACTTAAATCTTTTTGAGCATGGCGGTGGCTATATTTTGAAGAAATGAACTCTCTTGCTTCACTTATATTATTTTGAGATTCGATAAAAAAAATTGAAGAAATATTTGCACTCTCATGCTTCACTTATAATTTTTTGAGAGTTGATAAAAGTAACGGTAATTTGCACAAGATATGAATTTGGTCCCAAAGTGATGAATATTCAAGAGGGATATAATAAAAACTTTCATATAGATCATTGGATATGATAAGTGTGATTCCTTGCAATAGTTTTGCGATATGGAGATGATAATATGTGAGTCATGTTAGTGAGTAATTGCGATTTAGTAAGAATATTAGTGTTAAGGCTTGTGATTCCCTGTGCATGCACATTAATTCAATAGTTATGCAATGAAATTATATCCTACTTATGGTGCATTATTCAGTGTTAGTTATGTTCAATGCATGTTTATGACCGTTTTCGCTTTTTTGTTGGTTGCTTCTCAATTTATTTGCTAGCCTTCATTTGTACTAAGCGGAAATACTGCTTGTGCATCCAAACTCCTTAAACCCAAGTTGTGCCAAATGAGTCCACCATATCTACCTATATGCGGTATTTCCATGCCGTTCCAAGTAAATTTGCATGTGCCAACTCTAATTTTCAAAATAATTTTTCCGTTTTGTGTGCCCGTACCGCTCATGAAGCGGCGGGGGGTGGCCAATATTTTCCATGCTAGGTGTGTTATTCTCACGATGAGTGTTTATTCACTTCTCATTGCACGAGAGAGTGGCTGGTAATAGGGATGCCCAGTCCCACAATGAAATCAAAAATTAATAACAACAAAATTCCTTGGAAAGTGTTGGTATGGAGGGCACCCGTGGATACGGCTAGCCATGGATTGTGAAAGAATGGTGGAAAAGAAATAAACTTTACTTTTTGTTTGGGAACCGCCTATGATGTGTCTAGCATGGAAGATATTGGGAATTCTCGGTCGTTTTCGTTGACAGGAAAAGCATGCCTCTCAAAAAAATTTATCTCTCTAATTTAAGCTTTGAGCTCTGGCACATTAGCAAATCTCTGCTTCCCTCTGCGAAGGGCCTATCTATTTACTTTTATGCAATTTTTATTTTTATTTTGAGTCTCCATCTTCTCTTATAAAGCACCAACTAGAGAGCACTATTGTCATACTTGTGCATTGTGTGTAGCTAATATGGAGTGTGTTTCATGAATGGATCAATGATTGAGCATAATGGGCTCGGGATAACTTTCTTTAGCGTTGATATTTCTTTAGCATTGATATTTTGAAAGACATGGTTGCTCGTTAGCATGCTTGAGTATTTATATCTTCATGTCAAATTATAGACTATTGCTTTGAATCATTCAAGTCCAAATGTCCATGCTATAAAAGAAAAGAATATATGATGAATATGATGGGTAGCATTCCACATCAAAAATTCTGTTTTTATCATTTACCTACTCGAGGACGAGCAGGAATTAAGCTTGGGGATGCTGATACGTCTCCAACGTATCTATAATTTTGGATTGTTCCATGCTATTATATTATCAATCTTGGATGTTTTTATACACATTTACATCAATTATATATCATTTTTGGGACTAACCTATTAACTTAGTGCCCAGTTGTCGATGTAAAAACCGGCAGACCTCGGGGTAGGGGGTCCCGAGCTCTGGATCTTGGATCAGGGGTAACAGAGATGATGGAGACGATGTTTACCCAGGTTCAGGCCCTCCCGATGGAGGTAAAACCCTACGTCCTGCTTCTGTTTATATTGATGGAGATGTATCGAATACAGAGTTGATCTACCTCGAGATCGTAATATGTGTCTAACTTCTAGGGCTAGGTAAGAGATATTGCGTTGTTGTGTCCTACGGGCTAAACCCCGCGGCTTATATACACGCCAGGGAGGGTATCTAGGGTTACAAGGTCGGTATCTAGGAGTAAGGCGGCTGGAAAAATCTTGAAGTGTACTACAAGTCTTCGGTAGAGACAGCCCCGATCACGTGTCCCGTGTGCGGCCTCCGGAGTCCTTCTGGATCACGTACGAGGGCATATCGGCCCAACCGAGGAGACGGGCCGGCTAGGTTGGACCCCCTAATCCAGGACACCGTCAGTAGCCCCTGAACTGGTCTTCGATGCCGAAGTCGATGCCCTTCAATTCCCGGAGTCTTGGCTCGATAGACAAGTTCCTGTGCTTTATTTTCCGACCAGACCTAAAGTCCTCGGCCAATCCTTAAAATTCCCTTGGGGCCCCCTTTCAGACTTTGAGAATCGTGCCGCCTAGGCAATCGGGCCCCTTTATGGAAAAAACATCGAAGCGTCAACCCCTTCTGCCCTTACTTAATGAACGCTTAGCCCCTGCGGGTGGCAATCCGCAACCACAGCAAAAAATGCCCCTCCTTCCCACCCCCAGCTCAAGAGCCCGAACAATGGCGAGTGGCGAATTATCGTCCAGGCGTCCTCATGGCCCTGATAGAGGGGCACGCGCCTTCAATTAGAGCGCTTAGCGACGCAAGGCTACCTGCTGGATGCGGATCTGGCCACTTCCCGTGCTGGACTAACGTCCATTTGATGGTCAAGCCCATGCCGAGAATTACCCTTCGCCACAAGGAGACGAACGGGTATGCTTCGTGCCTTTCCTCCTCCGTGGGTTAGGGTTTTCAATCCACCCCTTCCTCCGTGGCTTCCTGGAGTTTTACGGGTTGCAGTTACACCATCTCTCCCCGAATTCGATACTGCACATCGCGGGGTTCATCGCGCTCTGCGAGCTACACCTCGGCTGTCAGGCGCACTTCGGATTATGACAAAAATACTTCTGTATCGTGCTCCGCTCCTCGGCCGACAAGCTATTCGAGGTTGGAGGAGCCGAAGTCTGCCGAGTCGACAAGACTAGCTATCCAGTGGGAACACCTCGGGAGGATGCCGATTACTGGCCTTCCGAGTGGTTCTACATCAGCGACGTCCTATTGTATGAGCCAGTCCGGCCAGGTCTCCCGCCCTTCTCATTGGATCCACCAAGAAAACGTTACAGTTGGAGGCCGCGGAGTTTGGCGCAAGAGGAAGACGAAGCCGTGACTAGGCTGGTGGCCAAGGTGAAGCTACTGTCAAGCGCTGGCCTCACCATCATTGATGTGATGGTGGTGGCCCTAGACCGAAGAGTCCAACCCCTCCGGCAGCGTCAGCATTTATTGTGCGAGTATAATGTGTCCGAGGACGCCTCCCGATCCATCAAGGGGGTTTTTATGGACCAAATGACCCTTGGAGCCGAACTGGCCAGCATGTACCAAGGGTCCGCCGAGGAGTTTGCCAAGCGCTAGTTCCAAGATGGGCTGTCATACTACAACCCTGCTAATATAGTAAGTTTCCCTTCCGAGCTCTTTTTCTTTACGTTGGGATTTTTAGCATTAACCCGTTACACATCGGTCGAACAGAGGTGGAGGTGTTGGTTCGAGGATGTGAGCAGTCCAGCCCCTGAGCCGGAACTGCACTGCCATGCGGAAGACCTTCTTTACCACGAAGATGAAGAACTGGGGCTCATTTATGAAGGGAGGAGTTTTTTCCTGCAGAGCCTTGACGGCTCAAAAGTAGTGGTCATCCCCGACACGCCGGGGACGAGGCCAGCCTCATCGGTAACACTCCCTTCCTCTAAGCGAAAGAGAGCCCCTCGTCCTCCAGTCCCCAGCCTTCTGACTTCTCCTCCAAAGGGGCAGCGCTCCGAACGCCTACGCAAAGAAACGGCTTCACTGGAAAGGGCTCCACCAGAAGTACAAGAAGCTCGAGCCGAGGTTACGGGGGCAGGCGAAGGTGCCCCCTCCCTCACCAGGTAACACTTCGATCTATGTTGCAGCAAAAACACTTCGAATTTTAACATCCCCAATCATTTGCAGACAACCTTCATCCACCACAGCACCTGTGGAGGCCGAGGTAGCCATGGCCCCGCCCAAGGAAACAGACGCCCGAAATCCCGTGGGGGTTGACCCCGGAGCTGCCCAGCTCGAGGACTCGGCAACATCGGCCACTCCATCCGAGATTCAATGCGCCGCGAATTATCGCCGGCGAAAAGCTTCTCTGAATAATCCGGCATTCTCGGACAGGGAGTTCAATGCTCTCAGCGCGGTGGATGCATACCTCGGGGCAACCCGAGGTGCCTTTGATGAGTCGCTGGATGTCTTGCCGCGAGGGCTGCGAGTAAGGTTTAAAGACAAGTATGACTACCAACTATGGTAGTAGCCCCTAAGGCTTGGTACGAGCCCCTAGGGTTGAATCAAGACTTGAATACTAACCTGCAATCACTGTCATAAACAGGAAGCATGCTTGAAGAATGAGCAATTGACCTCGGCGTTAGCCCAAACGAAGGTGCAGCTTGACGCAGCTTTATCTGAGGTTGAATAGGTGAAGAAATTCACCAGAGAGGCACACGGTAGGTGCTTGGTGCTTAAATTGGGTAATACCAATAGAAATAGGGCTGACGCCAGAATCGCTTGTAGCAGCGGAAGCCCTGGGCCATCTTGAAAGAGATCTGAAGCAGGCCCGTGAGGATCTGGCGTATGCTGAAGCGCAACGCCAGGCAAATCAACAAGTGGTCACTCAGAGAGCAGACAGCGTGAATGCGCTTAGGGCTGAGAATGCCCGCCAGGCCCAAGAAATTGAGAGCCTAAAGGCTGGTCTTGCTGCCGCAGAAGCAAAGAATTGACGAACGAACGACATGATTTATGGTAAGTTATCAATCACGACGGACATTTGTCATATAGTTGGTCCGAGGGGATTTGTCATGCGAATGTTGTTTTTGTTTGGCAGCTTGTTTGACTGGCCTTCCTCCGGAGTCTCGGGGTCCGGTGTCCGAAGACATGAGCGTTCGTCTATCCGAGGTGCATGAGAGGGCACGGAAATCGATGAAGGATGTGCACCAGGCTTTATGGCCCGAGGTGGTGCCGATCCCCGAGGACATGGCTGCGCTAGCCGAACAGCTTAAGAGAGCTCGCCGCTGGATCCAGGCTTGGAAAGTATCAGCTTGCCGGGAAGGTGCGAGGGCATGGCGCCCCTGCTCGACACATGCACTAATCATACACGCAAACGTGCACGCTCGAGATCAGAGACTCACGGGAAGATATCACAACACAACTCTAAACTCAAATTAAACATAAAACATCATATTACAAGCCAGGGGTCACGAGGACCCGAATACATAAGTCATACAAACCATAATATCTGAGTACAGACATAGTTAGTCAAGTTTTGCCTTAAGAAGGCTAGCACAAACAACGACACGAATCGAAAAGGGGCAGGCCTCCTGCCTGGGAGCCTCCGAACTACTCCTGGTCGTCAGGCTCAACCCAGTAGTAGTGGCCTCCGGGGCTCTCCTGGTAGTAGTCCTCTGCGGTGGCGTCTGGCTCCTGGGCTCCGTCATCTGGTCGCAAGTATCGGGTATGGGGAAAAGAATAGCAAAGGAACCGTGAGTACTCATCCAAAGTACTCGCAAGACTGACATCAGAACTATGCTAAATGCATTGTATCAAAGGAGTGGGGCTATATCTTTGGACTGAACTGCAGAAATGCTGGAATAAGGGGGGAGACCTAGCCTATCGAAGACTAGCATCTTGAAGCAACCTTGCAGCATCAGAAGAGAATAGAGCAAGGTAATATATAACAATCATAGTTTAGTAACTCCCTGAGATCCTTCCTCGACTATCCTGTGAGAAAGTGATCCCGAGAGCAGTAGTAGCAGTTTAGTAATGTGACGGTATCCATTTATAGTTGTAGCAGATCGAGATACAACTCTGAGCGTCCTATTACAGTGGACACGGCTATTCGAATAGATAACTTCCCTACAGGGGTGCACTACTATTACCCAGCACGCTTGATTACATCTGGCCGGACACACTTGCTGGGTAATACCCGGCCTCAGGTAATCGACACGAAGCAGCGTCCTACCTAAGCTCAGCAGAGAGGTCAACACGCCGGTCTAAATCCTAAGCACGAAGGGGTCTAGGGCCATCGCCCTTCGCATTCCTGCATGTTGCGAGGGTAGTCGGGGCCCAGGCGCGACACTGAATACACCAGTGATGTAACCAGCCCACCCCAACCAGCCCGCATCTCTGAGCTGTGACATCTGAAGAGCTTTCGGGAGAAACGTACGACGTAGAGGGTCCCATAACCATTATCCCACGCGGTGGTAGTGCATATAGGGCGAACGACCCACTCAGATCAAATACCCAAATCCGTTAGGCGTATTTAGTAACTCGCAGAGATGACCAGACTACCTGTCGCTCCGACTTGGTAACACACGGATCACGAACAGGGTGGTCTCCGCCTGCCCTGTCGTCCCGCCACAGTATCACTCGCTGCTGCTCTTGTGCTTACCCGTCTTTAGCATTGATCTCTCGCGGGCACCCTTGGGGCCAGCCCGACTTTACACTTCCCCGCGGGTACCCATCGGGGTCGACCCGCCTGTAACAAAGGTCAAAGTAACCGTGTGTCCAAGTATCGAGAAGGGATCCGAGGAATCACCCTCGAAGGATTCCCACTCGAGGAGTTGCACGACAGAAGCTTTATCGGAGGTGATAAAAGAGGAATCACCCTCGGTAACTCACAACCGGATAGATATCCTACAGAGACATCATCGAAAGTGATATAACAGGTATCACCCTCGGCACTCGATGCCAGCTCTGCAGAGTCGGACAACTTAAGGGGAATGTGCGGTGATGTGCTATTCTCAACCCGTTCGATCACATTGATCGGGGCACAGGTACTAAAGCGGGGCAACTACAGCAAGGGAGAGGGGCCACAGATGGTTTACCATCCAACCTATACTAAGCATCTCGGATAGTAGGCAGGTATCAAAAAGAGTAACAAGGACAGGCTATGCATCAGAATCGGATAAAACAATAGCAGTAGTAAAGTCTAATGCAAGCAGGAGGAAGAGAGAATAGGTGATATAGGCATGCGTCAAGGGGGGTTGCTTGCCTGGAACCTCTGCTGAGATAGGCTGGTCGTCGGAAGGTTGCTCATCCGGAGCATCGTCGTACTCAACTGCGTCGGCGGCGGTCTCGGCGTCTATCGGGAGAGAAGGAGGGGGAAGAAACAATAAATTCACGGCCATAAGGCAACAGGGATGCATGACATGGCATTATGCAGTGCTAGGTGTGACCTAACGCAGTACTACGCGACACAGGTGAAGGGGGAAAACATCCGGGAATGTTTTCCCGAAGTTTAGCGTTTTTCGGTCAGATGAAACGAAGGGAACGGTTCCATGTTCGCTATGATAGAGGCACGTGACAGATGAACGGAGTGCATATTCGGAATCGTCATATTTTTCTGATCGTTTTTCATATATAAATTATTTTAATCCGAGTTACAGTTTAAAAGATATGATTTTCTAAAGTTTTTATTAATTTCTGGATTTATTTAATTATTTAATTTAACATTATCCGAAACAGTTCCTGCTGACGTCAGCATGACGTCACTGTGACATCAGCAGTCAACAGGACCTGTTGACTGGTCAACCTGACAGGTGGGACCCACCTGTCAGTGTCTTTTTAGTTTAATTAGGGATTAATTAATCTAATTACTGATTAATTAGGTTAATTAATAATTAGTTTACTTAAACAGAATTAATTAAGTTAATTAATTAGTTAATTATTATTTATTGATTTATTTTATTTATTTATTTATTTATTTTATTTACTTTTACTTTCTTTTTCTTTTTCGTTTTTTTTTCGTTTAATACAGGGGCGGGCCCCACCTGGCAGTGTCCCTGGCGGCCACTATTGTGTGTCAACGCGCGCGCGCGCGGGCGCGCAGCCGCGCGGGCAGAGGCGGGCGAGGCCAGCGGCGGCGCAGGCGAGCGCGCGGGTGAGAGGCGAGGCCAGCGCGCGCGGGGGAGGGGCAGCAGCAGCAGCGGCTGCGGTGCGGGCAGCGGAGCGGCGCGCGCGAGGCAGGGTGCGGGCGAGCGGGCGCGAGGCCAATCGGGTGACGGCGAGCGCGAGCGCGGGGCGGGGCCAGGCGCTGGCGAGGGCCAGTGCGGCGAGCGGGCGCGGCATCGGCAGCGCGCGGCGGAGCAGGGCGGCGGTGGCGACGGTGACCGAGAGTGGGAGTAGGAGAGGGCGGCCGTGCTCACCCCCGTTGTAGGGGATCGGGGCGGCGAGGCACGATGGAGCTCATCGGGGAGGCGTTCGGGGTTCGGCGGCGACGAGGCAGTGCTGGCGACGGCGACGGCGTCGGGATCGGGCACGGGGAGGCGGCGTCGGCGCGGGGACGAGGGGAGAGGGGAGCGAGGGGGGATTGGGGATTTAGGGTTTCGGGGTGGCGCTTGGGAAGGCCGTATAGGCCTGGGCGGCGGCGTGGGCCGGCTGGCTGGGCCGAGGCCCAGTCGGGCCAGGGGCTTTTTGTTTTTATTTTTATCTTTTCTGTTTTTCTGTTTTCATTTCTATTTTGTAAAATGTTTAGCCCCAATTAGACTTTTGTAAAATAGGTGACTTAGCTAATTAATTATGGTGCGATATTTAGTACAACCGGAAAATGGTTTGGTCAAAATAGGATTTCACTTGAATTTTAACTAAATAAAAATGGATTAAAAGGTGCTGGTCTGGTACTGTTTCTTGATGATGTAGTCAATTTACTAATCCAATTAATGTTGGATGTATTTTTATAATTGCCTCTGGATTATTTACAATATTTTGAACATTATAGTTTCTGGTTTTGAACAACTTTTATTTTCACTTTATATTTGAATTGCAATTTTGAATTGGAATTGAAATGAAGTATGACGCAAGTGATGATCATGCATTGTTAATCATGATGACATGTCACTATCAAAAGGGTGATTACTGTTACTGTTACATATATGGGGATGTTACAGAGGGAGGCCTGGGCCATGGTGAAGACCCACTACATCAGTCTGAGGACAACGGAATTAGCAGAGGTGGGACCCATGGGGCCTGATGGGAAGGAAATCCCTACCAGCCAGGTATATGATAATGTAATGCCTGCGGCTCGTCTGCCGCAAAAGGATTGCACGTTGGACACCCTGATAGAAGGGCTAGACCGCGCATGAAAATGTTGTATGACTTTATGTACCGAGGTATTCTATGTCAATTTTTTCCATCCGTTTATCCAAACTTTTGTCAGCCAGCCTTCGGCTTCTGCCTCCACGGATAAATTCCAAGGAGTGTCCCATACTACTGGCCGAGGTCATCGGACCAGGTGCTTCAGGCGACTAGGCAATCGGGCTGTGCGGCTCAAAAGACAAGAGGGTAATGGAGGGTTGTGTTATATTACTTTATAACGTAAGAAACATCTTCCGAGGAAAATAGTTCTTCCAACAGTTCCTTTCCTCGGGTTATTGTGTCGAACACGTTCGTCCGAAGACGGATGACCTCGGGGGTAAAGCCCCTGGTCGGGGTTTGAAAAGACCCTTGCCGCGTTATTCCTATGTCATAGCCGGCCAATCCGCATTGTAAGAACGCTAACTTTCGGCTTTGTCCGTCTGAGGTACTATACCGGTTGACCCGGGAGTAACAATCACAGCGGTGCTCCCTTTGCCCCCTAGCCGAAATATCAGGAACGTAAGGGGCAAGCACAGGAGCCGGGCAACCCAGCTTGGCCAAATCTTAAAGCGAATCGATGCATATAGTGGCTCAAAAGACAATAGTACATACGAGGCGGAATAGCTCTTGTTGTGAAAAGAACATGCTAGATTATCCTTGGGATAATGGAACAACGTTTCGAGGTGAGAAGATAAATAATAAGAAAAAAGATTAAGTTGAAAGAAAATGCACAAGTTATTTACACGGACCGTATGCGTGGTGTCAAGCATAGACACGTTGGAGTAGCGCCGCGTTCCATGGGTGGGGCTCTAATCGGCCATCCTCTGGATCTCGGATTCAATAGGCTCCTCCGATGAGTACTTGGTCAATGATGAACGGCCCGTCCCATCTAGGGGAGAGCTTGTGTTTTTGTTTTTCGAGGTGTAGTCTCATTACGAGATCCCCGACATTAAATTCTTTGGTACGAACCTCTCTAGCATGGTAGCGTTGGGCCTGCTACTGATAAATAGCTGATCTTGCCCGTGCGACGTTGCGCTCTTCTTCGAGAGCGTCTACGGCATCTTGCCGATCGCGCTCAGCCTCTAGCTCCTCATACATGCGCACCCGAGGTGCATCATGTATGATATCGCAGGGGAGGACCGCTTCGGCACCATACACCATAAAAAACGGGTTGTATCCTGTGGACCTATTTGGTGTTGTACGCAAGCCCCATAGTACGGAATCAAGTTCCTCAACCCATTTACAATCGGCTTTTTTAAGGGAGCGAACTAGCCGTGGCTTAATTCCACTAACTATAAGTCGATTGGCTCGCTCCACCTGCCCATTAGACTGCGGGTGGTAGACGGACGCGTAGTCGAGCTTAATGCCCAGTTTCTTACACCATGCCTTAACCACTTTGGCCGTGAAGTTAGTTCCGTTGTCTGTGATCAGACTGTGGGGGACACCATAACGATGGACTACCCCCGAAATGAATCCGATTACCTGGACGGCCTCGGACGAGGTGACCGGCTTTGCTTCGATCCACTTGGTAAATTTGTCTACCATAACGAGTAGGTATTTGCTTTTGTTTGATCCTCCCTTGAGTCGTCCGACCATATTGAGCCCCCAGACCGCGAAAGGCCAAGTAATGGGAATGGTGCGAAGGGCCGTGGGGGGCATGTGGCTCTGCTTGGTGAATACCTGGCAGCCTGGGCAGCACTGTACTAATGCCGAGGCATTGGCACCTGTAGTTGGCCAATAGAAACCGGCTCGGAAAGCCTTGTTGACCAAGGTCCGAGCAGCGGTGTGATGTCCGCTCATGTCGGAGTGTATCTCCCAAAGTAGGAGTTTTCCTTCTTCCTCGGATATGCATCTCTGGAGGACGCCCGTTGTGATCATTTTAAAAAGTTCCCCTTCATGAACCTTGTAAGCTTTAGACTGCCTTACAATCCGGCGGGAGTCGGTTTGGTTATCAGGGAGCTCTTTTCGGAGTAGGTACTCAAGGAGCGGCTCGGTCCATGGTGCGATAACGGCCATGGCTTCATGCGCTGAAGCAGTCTTCCGGATCATTGACCCGCCTATGATACCATCATCTTCTTCGGGCGGGGCCTATTGCCCGACGTCGGTTGATTCCGACGTTCCTTTGCTATCTTGCCAGACTACAGATGGCTTGAAAAGCCGTTCGAGGAAGGTGTTTTCGGGAACCTTATCCCGCTTTGCGCCCAACCGGGTGAGTACATCTGCGGCCTGGTTGCTATCTCGGGGTATATGGTGAAACTCCAACCCCTCGAACCTGGCCGAGATCTTTATGACGGCATTTCGGTAATCTGTCATCTTCGGGTCTTTGGCGTCGAACTCATCGTTGATTTGTGAGATGGCGAGGTTGGAATCACCTTGGACCTCGAGGCGTTTGACACCCATGGAGACTGCTATCCGAAGTCCGTGTAGGAGGCATTCGTATTCAGCCGCATTGTTAGAGTTCGTGTACATGATTTGTAGTACATATCTAATATTATCACCCGTGGGGGACGTGAGCACCACGCCAGCACCTAGGCCGGCGAGCATTTTGGAGCCGTCGAAATACATTGTCCAATGCGAGTAGGTACTGTACTCACGGGGGAGTTCGGCTTCGGTCCATTCGGCCACGAAGTCCGCCAACACCTGGGATTTAATGGCCCGGCGTGGTTTGTAGATAATTTTAAAAGGTAGGAGCTCTATGGCCCATTTGGCGATGCGCCCCGTTGCATCCCTATTATTGATTATGTCACTTAACGGGACGTCGGATGCCACGGTAACAGCGCACTCTTGAAAGTAGTGCTGAAGTTTTTGCGATGCCATGAAGACTGCGTAAGCTATCTTTTGATAATGAGGGTAGCATGATTTGCAGGGAGTTAAGACCTCGGATACGTAGTATACGGGTTTCTGGACTTGGAATTTTTGACCTTCCATATCTCGTTCGACCACGAGGACTGCACTAACCACCTGGTTTGTGGCCGAGATGTATAGTATCATCGGTTCGCAGACACCTGGCGCTGCCAAGATTGGATTAGTGACGAGGAGGGCCTTGATGTCTTCCAGGGCCACTGCGGCCTCCTTGGTCCATTTAAACGTTTTGGACTGCTTTAACAGCTTGTACAATGGTAAAGCTTTTTCTCCAAGCCGTGATATGAAGCGGCCCAAGGCTGCTACGCAGCCCGCCAGTTTTTGTACGTGCTTGAGCTCTGTCGGAATCTCCAAACGATCCAAGGCTCGAATTTTAGCCAGATTGGCTTCAATGCCTCGGCTAGATACGATAAAACTGAGGAGTTTTCCAGCTGGGACCCCAAAAACGCATTTTTCCGGGTTAAGTTTTAGTTGATATTCCCGTAGGCTGGCAAATGTATCTCGAAGCTTGTCCACCAACTGGTTAACGTGTTTAGTTTTGACAACTACATCGTCAACGTAGGCCACAATGGTCCTTCCGATGTGGTCTTGCAGGCATGTTTGAATCATGCGCTGGTATGTGGCACCAGCATTCTAGAGTCCGAAAGGCATCGTGTTGAAGCAAAATGGCCCGTAGGGCGTGATGAATGCCGTCGCCCCCTGGTCAGATTCCTTCATCTTTATTTGATGATATCCTGAGTAGGCATCTAGGAAGCACAGTGCGTCATGGCCCGCAGTGGTGTCCATAATTTGGTCAATACGGGGTAGGGGGAAGGGGTCTTTGGGGCAAGCTTTGTTGAGGTCTTTGAGATGGACGCACAGCCGCCAGGACCTGTCCTTTTTTGGTACTATGACCAAATTGGCTAGCCAGTCAGGGTGTTTTATGTCCCTGATAAATCCTGCCTCCAGCAGCTTTGCTATCTCCTCGCCCATTGCTTGACGCTTGGGCTCGGAGAAACACCGAAGTGTTTGCTTAACAGGCTTATAGCCTGTTAATACATTTAGGCTATGCTCTGCCAGCCGACGAGGTATCCCGGGCATATCGGACGGGTACCAGGCGAATACGTCCCAGCTTTCCTTGAGGAAAGTGCGTAGGGGTTCGGCGACTTCTGGGTCGAGGTTAGCCCCTATGGACGCCGTTTTAGCAGGGTCCGTTGGGTGAACCTGGAATTTGACTATCTCGTCGGCCGGTTTGAAAGAACTAGGTTTTGATCTTTTGTCGAGAACGACATCGTCTCGGTCGACCTCGGCGCGGAGCGCGGTCAACTCCTCGGCCGCGAAGGCTTCGGCCAGAGTCTCGAGCGCGAGGGACGCCGTTTTATTCTCGGCTTTGAGTGCCCTGTCGGGATCGTTTGAGATAGTAATGATCCCCTTTGGGCCCGGCATCTTGAGCTCCATCTAGCCGTAGTGCGGTACTTCTTGAAATCTTGAAAAAGCATCTCGTCCGAGGAAGGCGTGGTATCCGCTCTTGAAAGGCGCGATGTGGAACGTAATCTCCTCGGAGCGATAATTGTCTGGAGTCCCAAAGACTACGTCCAGGGTTATCTTTCCGCTACAGCGTGCCTCTCGTCCAAGGACTATTCCTTTGAAGGTACTAGTGCTCTGTTCTATGCGCGATTTATCGATGTGCATTTTGTGCAGAGTGTCCTCGTATATTAGATTCAAGCTGCTACCTCCGTCCATAAGGTCCTTATGGAGGCGGCAGTGGTCCACGATTGGGTTGAGGACTAGTGCGGTGTGGCACCTGACTAGGGCCGACTTCGGCTGATCGTGGTGGTTGAAGGTGATCGGCGTGTCTATCCACGCGCCCCGAGGTGGTACTTGCCGGACAGAATTAATTTCCCACAGGGCCCGTTTGCGCTGGTTGTTAGACGTAAAGGTCTCATAAATCATTAGGACCTCGTCTCCTTCTGAGGTCAGTTCAAGGTGGCTGGGGGTGCCTGCCAGAAGGGTGGGTCCCCCCTTGGCCACCTGCCTCAATACCCAACAGTCGCGAAGGCTGTGAGTCGGGCAGGAGTTAATCAATACGGCGTGGATCGGGCATGGTTTATCCAGAAAGCCGTCCAGAGCTGTTCCAGGGTGGCCAGAGGTTTTCCTCTTCTTCCGGGAATGATCGCCCGGAGTGTTCCGTTTGCGTTTTTCGCGCCGAAGTGCCGATCGGTCGCGTTCCGGGTAGTCCTCACAGATCGAGTCCGTTTTTTCCTCGGTTCGCCAGGCATCTTCGATGGCACAAAATCGTGCTACCAGGTTGGTTAATTCAGGGAGTGTTTGGACGCAACGACGAGCGAGGATGTTCGAGATGCCTTTATCCTTGCATCCGCGCTCGAGAGCGGCAATTATGCCAGAGTCTTGGCAATCCAGTATCTTGCTCTTGACGGACAAGATTCTGGCCCAGTATCGTCTGATCGGCTCATCGGGGAGCTGTCGTACGTAGGCCAAGTCCCAGCCATCAGGTGGGCCGGAGTTATCGGGGTGATACTCTATATGGGAGGTGAGTGGACCAGCTCCGATCTCTAAAGACCGCGGGCTCAGGACCTCGTTATTCTCACTTGGCGTCGGATCCGCTGTTATCGGTTTAACCGAATTGATCTGGAGGTCAGTCGCCGGCTGGTCACTGTCCGATCCGCTCTCCAAGAAGTATCTTAGCCCTTCGTCTGTGAGGGGATTCCTTGTTGGAACCAAAGAGGGGTCATGGTTCGCTTCCACATTACGTGGAGGCGTCTCTGTGACCAAAGCTTCAAATGTGGAGACGTGCTCCGTGGGCTTGAGGCCGTTAACCGGCGATCCCATCGATCCTTTTGGCGATCGCACAGCGAAACTCTCAATGAAAGCACCAGTGTCGGTGTAAAAACCGGCAGACCTTGGGGTAGGGGGTCCGAGCTGTGGATCTTGGATTGGGGGTAACAGAGATGATGGAGACGATGTTTACCCAGGTTTGGGCCCTCTCGATGGAGGTAAAACCCTACGTCCTGCTTCTGTTTATATTGATGGAGATGTATCGAATACAAAGTTGATCTACCTCGAGATCGTAATATGTGTCTAACTTCTAGGGCTAGGTAAGCGATATTGCGTTGTTGTGTCCTACAGGCTAAACCCCACGGCTTATATACACGCCAGGGAGGGTATCTAGGGTTACAAGGTCGGTATCTAGGAGTAAGGCGGCTGGAAAAATCTTGAAGTGTACTGCAAGTCTTCGGTAGAGACAGCCTCGATCATGTATCCCGTGTGCGGCCTCCGGAGTCCTTCTTGATCACGTACGAGGGCATATCGGCCCAGCCGAGGAGACGGGCTGGCTAGGTTGGCACCCCCTAATCCAGGACACCGTCACCAGTGCCAGTTGCTGTTTTCTGCCTGTTTTTGGTTTTCCAGAATATCAGTACCAAACGAAGTCCAAATGCCCCGAAACTTTTTGGATATTTTTTTGTTGGACCAGAGAGACACTAGAAGCTTCGGGAGAGGACCAGACGCCAGAGGAGGTGGCCACGAGCCACCAGGGCGCGCTTGGGGGGTGGGGCAGGCTCGCCCTGGTGCCTCGTTGGCCCACCTCAGCTCCGTTTGACCTAATTCCACCACTATAAATTCTCTCAAATCGGGAAACCAACAGAGGAGTCCACGAAATACTTTTTCCGCCGCCGCAAGTTTTTGTTCTCGAGAGATCCCATCTGGAGTCCTTCTCCGGTACTCCGCCGGAGGGGGAATCGATCAATGACGGGCTCTACATCAACCTTGCTGCCCTTCCGATGATGCGTGAGTAGTTTACCACAGACCTTCGGGTCCATAGTTAGTAGCTAGATGGCTTCTTCTCTATCTTTGATCTTCAATACAATGTTCTCCTCGATGTTCTTGGAGTTCTATCCGATGTAATCACTTTCTCCTGTGTGTTTGTTGGGATACGATGAATTGTGAGTTTATGATCAGATTATCCATGAATATTATTTGAGTCTTCTCTGATCTCCTTTATGCATGATTATTATAGCTTTGTATTTCTTCTCCGATCTATTGATTTGGTTTGGCCAACTAGATTGATTTATCTTGCCATGGGAAGAGGTGCTTTGTAATGGGTTCGATCTTGCGGTGCTCAATCCCAGTGACAGAAGAGGACATGACACGTATGTATCGTTGCTATTAAGGGTAAAAAGATGGGGTTTATTCATGCGTGAGTTTACTTTGTCTACATCATGTCATCTTGCTTAAGGCGTTACTCCGTTCTTTATGGACTTAATACACTAGATGCATGCTGGATAGCGGTCGATGTGCGGAGTAATAGTAGCAGAGGCAGAAGTGTTTCGGTCTACTTGTCTCGGACATGATGCCTATATACATGATCATTGCCCTGGATATCGTCATGATTATTTGCTTTTATATCAATTGCCCAACAGTAATTTGTTTACCCACCGTATGCTATTTTCTTGAGAGAAGCCTCTAGTGAAAACTATGGCCCCCGGGTCTATCTAAATCATTTACTAAAACCCTAAAAATACTTGCTGCAATTTTCTTTTATTTATTTTATTTTGTATTTTTGTTTCAATCTATCTATCTATCACATAAAATTTAATCTAGCAATTTACCGCCGAGGAATTGGCAAACCCTCATTTGCGTTGGGTGCAAGGGTTTGTTGTTTTGTGTGTAGGTGCTGTTAACGAGGTGTTGTGTGATTCTCCTATTGGATTGATAACCTTGGTGTCATAACTGAGGGAAATACTTATCTCTACTGTACTGCATCTCCCTTCCTCTTCAGGGAATAACCAACGCAGCTCACAAGTAGCATGGTGGTAGTGCGTATAGGCCAGTGGCCAACTCAGATCAAATACGCAAATCCGTTAAGCATGTTGGGAGCTCGCGGTGACGATCAGTGCTCCTGTCGCCCCGTCTCGCGGACTTACGGCAAGGGCCAGGCCCATCCCTCTCTTGGGCAGTCTCTTCCTGCCCGGCCGTGCCGCGTAATTATCTCGCGGGTACCCTCCTGGTCAACCCGACTTATCCAGAGACTGTCGGGAACTTAGGTCCACCTCTACCGGGGTGGTACCGCCTGTCCCTTCAGTCCCACAGTAACAGTTAAAAGGGGCAACAGTTATGGGTAACCGTGTGTCCGTAACATCAAGAGGGAAATCCAAGGAATCACCCTCGATGGATTCCTACTCGATGTAACCGTCAAGGTGAACTTGGAGGAATCACCCTCGATGGGTTCACACTTGAGGGGTTCCACGATATTGATCCCTATACCCACACGAATGAATATTCGAGCGAACCTGTAATTATTGAATGTTGTTCCTGTTGCTTCACGATATGCTACAAATACCCGAGGTGAGATTTAATTACATCCCCATGAATCAACAACTTGTTCACTATGCCAGTTTCCTCGTTACCGGTTTTGTTCTCTTTTCTCGTTCCCGCGTTCTGGATCCCCGTGATCAAATCACGCTGTGTCTGGCCAGACGATGATGGATACCGAACACCAAGAGGTCCCAAATAATATCTCTCCATCGTCAGAGGAGTAAATCCCAATCTTGAGCTATCTAGTCCATTGTCATACTTTTCCACGAACCCGAAAGCCGCCGTAATAGCCACCCTGTTACGGATGATGTTTAACAAAACCCCAAAGTTCATGAAGCAAGTATGAAGGAACTTGATACTATCATGGTCCAAGGAATTATGCAAATGCTAACCATCTCTTTGTTATAAAACCATTAACTTGTGAGGAATGTATCTCATAGCATAACATCAATATGGGTCAATTCAACACAAGTGTTTTTACAACATTGTGTACTCAAAATTGCCGGCATAGTCATGCCCATGATCAAGGAAACGTGAACATCATGCAATGCTTGAGCTAGTCTTAGAGGCATGACTAGGAATGTATTTTACCGTTTATTATTCCACACATGCACATGGGATTTCCTCTGATTGTTTATGGATATACGGGGTCAAGGACCATTGCAGTTTTAGCATAGAACATAAACATTAATTACAAACTTGGAGATAAATAACAACATTTATTGTTGCCTCTAGGGCATATCTCCTACACACTCCCACTTGCACCAGAGTCAATAATCTAGTTTACATTGCTTCTTTAACACCAATGGCGTTCCGGTGCTGCTCATGCTTTGCTCGTGGTAGAGGCTTCGTCATCGGGTCTGACACGTTTAGATCCATGTGAACTTTGGGCACTCTTACAAGACCCTCTTCGACATGATTTCGAATGAGTTTGTATTTGCGTGCAATATGTCTTGTTTTATGGTGGGAACATGGCTCCCTTGCCTGAACCACGGCGCCACTATTATCACAATAGATCTCCACCGGGTCCAGCGCACTTGGAACCACACCAAGATCTTCAAGGACCTGCTTGATCCAGACCGCCTCCTTGGAGGATTCTGAAGCCGCAACATATTCCGCTTCCGTCGTAGAATCCACCACAGATTTTTACTTGGAACTTTTCCAGACTACTGCGCCATCGTTCAAAATGAAAACATAGACTGATTGAGATTTGAAGTCATCTGGATCAGTCATGAAGCCCGCATTAGTGTAACCACTTAAAATGAGCTCTTCATCACCTCCGAATGTCCTTGGTCCTTCTGAGGTACTTAAGAATGTTTTTGACTGCGGCCGAGTGTTCCATTCCTGGATCACTTTGGTACCTGCTCCTAACACTTAGCGCATATGAAACATCTGGTCTTGTACATATCATGGCATACATGATGGAACCAATTGCCAAAGCATATGGAACATCATTCATATGAACTCGCTGATCAAGTGTCTGAGGACACTGATTCTTGCTGAGTTTTGTGCTAGGTGACATTGGAAGTAGGCCTTTCTTGGCATTCTCCATATTAAACCTTTTTAATACTTTGTCAATGTACATGCTTTGGCTAAGCACTATCATGCGTCCTGATCTATCTCTATAGATCTTGATGCCCAATATATATGCCATTTCGCCCAAGTCTTTCATTGAAAAACTCTTATTCAATGACTCTTTTATTTCACTAAGAAAATTCACGTCATTGCCAATCAATAATATGTCATCCACATATAAGATTAGAAATGCTTTTGCGCTCCCACTAAATTTCTTGTAAACACAAGATTCTTTGTCATTCCTAATGAAGCCAAACTCTTTCACCACTTCATCAAAACGAATATTCCAGCTCCTCGATGCCTGCTTCAGACCATAAATGGCCTTCTGAAGCTTGGATACCTTATTAGCATCCCTAGGATCAACAAAACCTTTAGGCTGTATCATGTATACATCCTCTTTGAGGTTTCCATTTAGGAAAGCCGTTTTGACATCCATCTACCATATCTCGTAATCGAAATAAGCAGCAATTGCTAGCAGCATCCATATAGATTTAAGCATAGCTACAGGCGAGAAAGTATCGTCGTAGTCAACTCCTTCAACTTGCGTGAACCCTTTCGCGACAAGTCTAGCTTTGTGGATAGTAATGTTACCATCTGCATCTGTCTTTCTTTTGAAAATCCATTTACAACCAATGGGCCATACGCCTTCTGGAAGTTCTACCAAGTCCCAAACTTGGTTTTCGTACATGGATTCCATTTCGGATTTCATGGCTTTGTGCCATTCCTTTGAGCTGGGCCCCGCCATTGCTTCCTTGTAATGCGCAGGTTTATCATCTACAAGAATGAAGATTTCATTATGATACCATTCAGGTGGCTAGATAGCCCTACCTGATCTGCGCGGTTCAGCCACAAACTTGTCTGAAGTTTCCGCACGGGGTGCATCAACTTCCGGCTCAGTTGTAGGGATAATTTGCGGAATTACTTCCAATTCATCAGCCCTATCAATGGTTGCCAAAGATTCAATAATCTCATCAAGTTGGACTATCCTCCCACTCACTTCTTTAGCGAGAAATTCTTTCTCTAGAAAGTGTCCATTCTTTGCAACAAACACTTTGTTATCGGACGGGTGGTAGAAAGAATACCCAATAGTATCTTTTGGATAACCTACAAAGTAACATTTGTCTGATCTGGGATCAAGTTTAATAGGCTGTAAACATTTTACATAAGCCTCACAAGCCCAAATTTTAAAATGCGATAAACTGGGTTTCTTCCCATTCCACATCTCATGTGGTGTCGTCCTAACAGATTTTGACGGTGCGTTGTTTAGTGTATGAGTGGCAGTTTCTAGTGCGTGACCCCTAAAAGATATCGGCAGTTCTGTGAGACATCATTAACCTTACCATGTCTAATAGGGTTCGGTTACGTCGCTCGGACACTCTGTTTCTCTGTGGAGTTCCGGGAGGCGTAAGCTGTGAAATGATTCCACGGTCACTTAGATGTTGGCTAAACTCATGACTAAGATATTCGCCTCCACGATCTGATCGTAGAAAATTAATCCTTTTGTTACGATGATTTTCTACCTCATTCTGAAATTCGTTGAACTTTTCAAAGGTTTCTGATCGTAGAAAATTAATCCTTTTGCTTCATCAAGTAGATATATCCGTACCTACTAAAATCGTTAATAAAAGTAACGAAGTAGAAATACCCACCACGCGCGGCTGTGCTCATTGGACCACATACATCACTATGTATTAGTTCCAATAATTCACCCGCCCGTTCAGGATGACCTGTGAATGGTGTCTTGGTCATTTTCCCCATCAGACAAGCTTCACCTGTGTCAAATGATTCAAAATCAAAAGACGGTAAAATTTCATCTTTATGGAGTGTTTGCATGCGTTTCATTCCGATGTGGCCAAGACGGCAGTGCCACATGAAAGTGGTTGTGGTTTCAGCCTTCTTAAGGCATTTAGTTTCAATGTTAAAGACATCATTTTCACATTCAAGATTCAGAATGAAAAGGCCCCCAACAATGGGTGCAAATCCATAAAACATATCCTTACAATAAAGTGAACAACCATTGTTCTCCGACTTGTAGGAATACCCATCGTGTATCAGACATGATCCAGAGATAATGTTCTTACACAATGTCAGAACAAAATAACAATTACTTAGTTCTAAGATAAATCTTGAAGGGAGACGTAGAGGCATGATGTCGACGGCTTGAGCGGTGACTCCAGCACCGTTCCCGACGCGCATCATGACCTCATTCTTTGCCAGCTTGCGCACTCTCAAAAGTCCCTATATCAAGTTGCAAATGTGAGCAACCGATCCGGTATCAAATACCCAGGACTTAGAATTTCCGCTAGCTAGCAAAACGTTAATGACAATAACATGTATAACAGTTATACCTTTTCTGGACTTCTTATCTGCCAGGTACTTCTTGCAGTTCCTTTTCCAGTGTCCAGTGCCCTTGCAGTAGAAGCACTCAGTTTTAGTCTTGGCTCCGCCCCTAGGATTGCCTTTCTTTTTGAAACTGGCGATCTTATTCAAAAGCAACTTTTGCTGATTCTGCAGTCCTATCTCATTTGTCTTGAGTATTGCTTCATAAAGCGAAGTAAGGATCAAATCATTACCAGATGTCTTTGGAAAATCAATTCCCATTTCAGCAATACCATCATAATAGTTTGCTAGTCTGACACTATGCTCATTAACTAGAGATTCCTTATTTATTTTGCATTCTTCCATAGCTTCAGTTATCTCATGAACTTCAGCTGATTCCTATTTGTGATACAGAACATCTAGTGCATCGACAATCTCGATGGTACTAAGTCGTTCATACTGTTTATGTAGCACAGGATCCATGCAAGATAACATAAGGTTTTTAACAACACTAAAATCCTCTTTTCGTGAGATAAATACGTTGATGACATCCTGAGCCATTTCTAGCGTAGGGGAATCACCTAGAGGTTGATCAAGCACATACTCTTTCTTAGCAGTCCTGAGGACTAGCCTCAGGGTGCGGACCCAGTCCGCATAGTTGCTTCCATTTGCATTTAACTTCTCTTTCTCTAACATCGGGCCTAAGCTGAACGGGAGGTTGCGAGCCATTTGATCTACAACGGTAAACACAAGTTTCACTTAGACTTTGTTCATAATTAAATGCACTAGCGTTTAAACATTTTAATTCTAAAGTGCGCTCCCACTCAAATCAATATCTCTCATAATTGATTGTGAGTGATAGAAGACCCGTATATCAATTCAACGTCATGGAATCATCATCTCATGATGAGAATTTCAATCGGTAGGCCAACTTGCCGATCACATCTCTATGTGAGTCTTGTTCATGTTTCGATGGGCGTGTTCCGAGCTCAGGATTATCATACCTGAACGTCAAGACAACCAAGTGATCTTGCTGCAAGGTCTGACCTTACTCGCCTTACACTTCTCTAATCGTTCATGCCCATGCAACCATGTGGCACCACGAAAAGATAGATGTTGTGATGGTGCTACCCTGGGAAGAACACTAACTACTTGATATTTTTAAGTGAGAGATCACCCTAATAAAAGCGACTACCGCAAAATCAAGAAGGGTGCATCAAGAGGGATAAACATCTCAGGCAATTCATAATAGCATGATATGGTATAAACCTTTCTGACGGAGAAATCTTTGTTGTCTTCGTCTTCGGCATTTGCGTCGGTGACTTTCTTCGCAAAACTGGTCACTGTCTTGACGATGCATCAAATGATATTGCTATCACTGTAGCTAATAAAATTAATGCATTACAACAAGGTTGACACGCAGGTCATTAAAGTGACAATCATCTAGCTCCAGTCATCATGCCGAATCATGACACGCAGGTAATGTTAATCAATTTACATTATATAGCCATCTCATACATAATCTCATTAAATGTGACGAAGACTATAAGACATCACATGCCTTCCTGCAAAACCAAGTTAGACGCCTCAAATCGGTTTGTGCAGATTTTATTTTATGTGGCTTCTAAGGTTTCGAAACAAACTGCAACTACCAACGTTTATCATCAAGCATGATTATTCAAGTCGTTAGATTAACTTTGCAGGGCGTATGAAACACGAGATAAAAAATCTCAAGCCCCATACTAAACTTCGTCATACAAAGAACCCCGTGTAGATCTTATCTGGATTGCCCTTTAGTCTGCTAAATTTCATCTTTCTTTAACTATGGTGGAACCCAAAGAACTGAAGCACTTCATTGATCTATCATGATTGCGGATTGCCAGAACTTTGTACGACTCCACCATGTCATCAAGATCAGAAATACGCAGATTCAAGGGAAGCAACAAGAACATCAGGTAACAGATTTCATCTACTACCCGCATAAATAATTTTCAGCAATAGATCTCATCTACTACAAAATTATATTATGCAATACCCATACATCTCATGTATTCTAGATCGTAACCTGCATCTATGCATAGTATGGCTCTTGATGCCACTGTATGGTAAAGCAGCAGAAAACAAAAATTTCCGAACTACGTACACGCCCAGGACCACTATGCAGATGCATACAAGGTTTTGATCCGATCATTACCGACTCGTAGTGCAGCGGAAGGAGAGTCGGTGGAGATCGTTGGTGCAGGTCCCCGCAGCTAGGATTTTACAACCTGCCAACCGCAAGGATGTACTCCCTTGCTACTTGTGAGATGCGTTGGGATTTTCCCTGAAGAGGAATTGTGAAGCAATATAGTACCGGATAAGTATTTCCCTCAGTAGAGAACCAAGGTTATCGAACCAATAGGAGACACACACAAACAAAATACTTGCACCCAACGCGGGCAAGAGGGTTGTCAATCCCCTTGTACTCGTTAATTGCAAGGATCAATTCTGATAGTGGTAGGTTTATAAATTGCAAACAGAATTAAAACTAAATAAATTGCAGTAAGTAAATTAGGGTTTTAGTAAATATGGTGAATGCTACTATCCTTTTACCACACTTGTGCTTCAAAGTAGCACCATGTTCTTCATATAGAGAGTCTCCATGATTTGTCACTTACTAGTGGGAATTTTTACATTATAGAACTTGGCTTGTGTATTCCGATGACGGGCTTCCTCAAATGCCCGAGGTCTTCATGAGCAAGCAAGTTGGATGCACACCCACTTAGTTTTAGTTGTGAGCTTTCATACACTTATAGCTCTAGTGCATCCGTTGCATGGCAATCCCTACTCCTCGCATTGATATCGATTGAAAGGCCTCTCCATTGCCTAACGATCCGCCGAGTTGAGGCGAGACTTTCTCAATTTTTTTCTTCCCTTATAAACCTCTACCAACATATTCTATTCCACCCATAGTGCCAAGTCCATGCCTCACACTCATATATTGAGTGAAGTTGAAAATGCTGAAGCGCGTGAAAAAGTATGATACAATTGCTTGGTTTGACACCGGGGTGCTCATGTTTTGTACTTATGATAGGAAGACGGAGTCATGCCATGCTTACATAATTCAATGAGTAGGGATAACATTCGTTAAGCATCATATATTTTGAAGAGTAATGATTGTTTACTAGTATTCATGGATATTGTTATGTTGGTATAAATTATTTCATTGTTTCTCAATATTCATACCGTAAAAAGATTACATGATAAGACATGCTAGGTAGCATTCAACATCAAAAAATCTGTTTTTATCATTTACCTACTCGAGGACGAGCAGGAATTAAGCTTGGGGATGCTGATACGTCTCCAACATATCTATAATTTTTTATTGTTTCATGCTATTATTTTATCAATCTTGTATGCTTTATATGCAATTTTATATCATTTTTGGGAACTAACCTATTAACCTAGTGCCCAGTGCCGGTTTCTGTTTTTGCCTATTTTATTGTTTCACAGAAAACCTATACCAAACGAAGTCCAAACACGATGAAACTTTACGGTGATTTTTTCTAGACCAGAAGGGACCCTAGGAGCATCGGGAGGAGTCCAGAAGATGTACGAGGGAGCGACAAGCTTAGACGGCGCGCCCCTGGGGGGCGCCACCTGAGCTTGTGGGGCCCTCGTGGGTCCTCTTGACCTAATTCCACTTCTATAAATTCCCATAAATCCCAAAAACACCAGAGCGAGACCCGAAACAATTCTTCCACCGCCGCAAGCCTCGGTTCTTCCGCGATCCCATCTGGAGGCCTCCGCCGGTACTCTGCCGGAGGGGGAATCGATCACGGAGGGGTTCTTCATTAACCTTGCTACCCTTCCGATGATGTGTGAGTAGTTCCCACAGGACCTACGGGTCCATAGTTAGTAGCTAGATGGCTCTCTGTCTCTCTCTCTTTGATCTTCAATACAATGTTCTCTTCGGAGATCGATTCGATGTAATCTTCTTTTGCGGTGTGTTTGTTGGGATCCGATGAATTATGGGTTTATGATCAGATTATTCATTGAAAGTAATTGAGTCTTTTCTGAACTTTATTATATGTGATTGTTATAGCTTTGTATTTCTCTCCGATCTATCCATTTAGTTTGGCCACCTAGATTGATTTATCTTCAGCGGGAGAGGTGCTTTGTGGTAGGTACAATCTTGCGGTGTCCTCACTCTGTGACAGGAGGAGTAGCGAGGCACGTATATGTATTGTTGCTACTAAGGGTAAAATGACAGGGTTCAATCATATTGCTTGGTTTTATTCTGTCTACATTATGTCATCATGCTCCAAGCATTACTCTGTTTGTTATGAACTTCATACCTTAAGATGCATGCTGGATAGCGGTCGAGGGGTGGAGTAATAGTAGTAGATGCAGGCAGGAGTCGGTCTACTTGTCACGGACGTAATGCCAATGTACTGATCATGCCATGAATAACGTCATAACTATGTGCTTTTCTATCAATTGCCCAACAGTAATTTGTTTACCCACCGTATGCTTTGTTCTTGAGAGAGATGCCTCTAGTGAAAACTATGGCCCCCAGGTCCATTCACCATATTTACAAAAACCCTAATTTACTTTCTACAATTTATTTAGTTTTAGTTCCGTTTGCAATTTATAAACCTACCACTATTAGAATTGATCCTTGCAATGAACGAGTACAAGGGGATTGACAACCCTCTTGTCTGCGTTGGGTGGAAGTATTTTGTTTGTGTGTGTGCAGGTACTGTCGACCTTTGTCTGTGTGGATCTCCTATTGGTTCAATAACCTTGGTAGCACTTTACAGGATAGTGCTTCAACAGGACAGTGCTCCAACGGACCGGTTTCTAACTTGCATCGAGAGTCAGTTGTCCAACCGCCGGCGCTTACCATCGCGCGGGGTTACCTCGGTTATTAAGAATTACTTCAGACAAAGGCATTGGTCGTTTAATGACTACACCTCATTTATCCCCAAGGAATTGCTTTCTGCTACCATACTAATCCCTTCTATCACTGGTTTGTAGAATAGCGTTCCATGCATCCTCGCTTCTTACCTCCTCCACGATCAATCTCAAGGATCCTAGGTACCTGCAGGGCCTTTGAATGAGAAGAAGACAAAACACAACTCCATTGTGAATCACACATACAAATAACGTCAATAAAGCAATGTCATTCCAACAATCCCATCCACAAATACATAGGGTTGCAAGGCCATGACTCAACCCATTGCCTTACGAAACTACTCACACATCGCAACGGATCACAAAAAGAAATTGTTGAAGACGACAAAAAGATGAATGATTGATTGATGAATTTTCTTACAATGTTTGCCGATTGCGATGCACCGATTAAAAGTATGGCTAACTTGGAGAAGATGGCTGCGGCGGTGATGGGGGTGATGGCTATGGAGATGAGATGGGAAATGGCGGCGGCTAGGGTTTGTGAATGGCTTCTGGTGGTGTTCTGTTGCTCTGCATTGTCTGGATGTCCCTCCACCCTCCTCTCTGTTGCGAATTAGGTTAAGGCCCTTTTATAAAGTGTGATCTGTTGGACGCCACGGTGTCGATGGCGTGCGGTACGATCGCTGGTACGACCGGGTGCGGTCGTACCGTGTGCCGTCTTTTGCTCAGTTGCCTTCCTGGTGACTCCAATTGGCTTGGCTTTGCTCCCACACTTGATATTTCCTTCTATATGATGATTTTCTTCCATGCTTGGGTCCATTTCCTGTGGAAACACAATAAACCAAGGATTTCACAATTTCTTGCATTCACTAGTCATTAGTGGCAGTATCAATGTGATTCTCTCAGAAATTCCAAGATTATCCAGTTTAAACAACGGTGTGATGAGTGCAAAAATATCACTCATCAACCTCCCCAAGCTTAAACTTTGATCGTCCTCGAGCAAGAAACAAAAATCAACTGTAAGAAACTTAGTTGTTTAAACAGAAATAACGGGACGGTTTTGGTTCACTTACGATTGGTATGCCTAGATAACCCTCCGCTTCCTTCACCTGAAAACTTAGTATAGCTATAGCGGTGGCATGGTTATTATGCAAGCATTAGTCAAGTCATGATAATCGACACAAAACTTTTATTAGTCTACACGAAACAATCAATTAGCATTTATTATATTTCTTCTAGCTAACACTTGCTTGCCGGGAACACTTTGGAACAGCCTTTTCTTTTTGCAATGAAAACATATATTACAGGAGTGAAATGTATGTAAAAGAGGACATAATATTAGAGTGCTCAATAACTCCCACAAGAATTGTCTCTTCAAAACTCTCTAACATCCCTTCAATCATTGTCCGTCGGAACTTCTATTTTGAGTGACGAGATCATGCCAAGAGTCATGCAATTGATTTAAACATGGTTTTTAGGCCAAGAAGTTTTTGTAATCACTCATTCCTCTTTTGAATTTATTGAGAGGCGAGACAAGGTAACGCAGTAACATGCATAAAGCAATATTTAGCATACCCGTGCAATAACACGCGTAAAGCGATATTTTGCACTTGTTGCAATGATCTGTTGGCATGCAAGAATCTCTATCACCTTCAACTTCTGTCCCTCTAGACAAATCTATCCATAAATGATATTGTGTTAATCCAATTAAATACTATGGGGTCGAGCATTTTCCAATACTAGTTCCTTTCAACAAAGTTTCTTGACACCCAAGTCCTTTGAGACTTTTTCTTGTGCATGATTATCGACGAAATTTTCCTATCCCTAAAAAAGAAAAAGATGACCCCTTCTTCCTATATATTACCAAGGAAAAGTAATCCTTCTTTAAATGAAAAGGTAACTGTATGCGCTCTATGCGCTTTGTCTTCATCACCATTATATCCTTTTTATCTCTTGTGGAACGACTTGGGAAAGTTGCCCAGAAAGACAATAAAACTCCCGTATTCACCCTTTCTTGCTTGCCCCTAACCAGAATAAAGGTCACAATGAAACTTTGATAAATTGGACTCCGCTAAGACCCGCTTGATATGAGTAGATTGCCCCGAGTATTTTACTTTGACAAGACAAAATCACTTGTTTTTTTAGCTATATGAGAAAGAGCTGGCGTGTACCCGAACCCCCCTCCTGGTAGCAAAACAGATCAAGGTGGTGGTCACAGAAAAGGGGGTCACTCAAGTGTACGGCATTCTTTGTCCGTCCAGATCGCGGTACATGTTCGGACTGCTCTGGATTGTAGAGGAACGAATTTCAGGCTACTTTAGATGGGGTGGGCTGCACCCATTCTCGGTACGTACAAGGTGGGCACCCATTCTCGGTTAAGATGGGAAATCCTATAGGGGTAGAAATGCTACATGAAAAAAATCCACTCTTGCTGTATTAGGCATTGAAAGTAAGTCAACTCCTTCCTCTTAGAGCAACTTGTCGCAGCTGTGACTACTCTTTCTATTTGAAATGAATGTCAGCGAATCACTTGTTTCACTAATGTGACTAGTCTTGACTGCAGGTTTTTTCTTTCTATAGAGAAGTGACTGCGCTAGAGATGCTTATTAAAGGTTTGCTTGGTGAAACGGGAATTCAGAAATATTCTGAATTTCTTGAAGACCAAAAGCAGAACGAACCTTTCTCATTACTTTCTATAAAACTAGTCCCACGGCATGTCTTGGTTATCTAAATGAAACGGAACAAAGGCTACTTAATTGTTTTTCTTAAACAAATAAAACCTTTGTTTTAACTATCAAGACTTGCTCCCACTTGAATACATCACACATGTGACTACTGCATCTATTCTAAGCATTTCAAGTTCAAAAGGCGGGAGTCGTAGGACATACCACATGTCCATGCATGTTCACGCTTCTCTTCCTTAAGGTGTGTTCATCGCTGCTCCGCGTAGATCAACTCCGCTGCAAAAAATATTAGCAAGAAGAATGAAAACAGAAATCTGGAGCAAATAAAAAAAACAAAGCGATGAAAACCTTATTCTATTTTTGGGTTTTTGGTTTTTGAAAGCTAACTTGCAAAAGATGCAAATGGCGGAAAAACAGCAAACAAAAAAGAAAAACCGAATAAAAAGCAAAGTGTTGGAACAAACCAACACGAGAGTTTGAAGCTCTCCATGAGCTGAAGTAAAACCTCATTACAATTTATTAAATAAATACCACCACATCTTGATGTAGACATGGAAGTAACCTCTCCAAGCTTAAGCTTTTGCAAGCTCAATACGAAGAGATCATTGCGGCGGCGGCAGATAATAACCCGGAGCCCATGACTGGCTCCAAGTGGAGAAGTGGGATGCCATGTACTCGGTGTTGTCTCGAAGGGCATTGGTGAGGTTGGTCATGTTGTCGATGGAGCCTCCGAGGTTGTTAGCGTCGGCGTCTGTGGCGTAGGGCATGTTCCCAAGTGCGTCATCTTGGGGTTGCTCATCTTCCTCCTCTTCTATCGCGAACTCTTCTTCATCCACCTCCTCTGGTTCTGGAGCTTCTTGGTCGAATGCTTCATCTCCTTCCTATGCAACATAATGCAAAATCCTTCCCTCGATCGAGAACTGGTTAGGCATGGGAGTGGGAAACAAGTGTCCCACTCCAGGAATTCAAATAAAATAGCGACCATGGTGAGAGATTACCATCCCTACACGAAGGAGAACACGAATATTAACAAAACGATTACCAACAAGCGGGATCAAGATGGTAATGTCCAAGCCAAGGGAGTTGGCCAAGATGGTGATGACTCCTCCGCAAGTGATGTTGCCTTGTGAGTGATTTGCTTGGTGTCCAAGGTGAAGTAGAAGAATCGTGCCAAAATTTGGCATGTAGTCGATGTCGGGCATTGGGGGCTTCCCAAGAATGAGCATATTTTCTTCATTAACTTTGGAAACTTCTCCACATGCCTGCAAATTGTTAGTGATAACATAATAGAAATAGCGTATAGCAGGGCACTCAATGCAACTGGCTCTATGCTTGTAGCCTTGATAAGACATTTGTCCAAATAAATGTACTGCATGGGGTTCGAGTAGATCGTAGGCATAGCGAAAGTGATCATCGTTATTGGGGAAGCCAAAGTAAGTGCACCACTCCGTAAGGGACATGTCAAAGCTTTGGTTCATGAGACGAAAAGTGATGCAGTCTCCTTCACCTCCGGAATTCAGCCCAATGGTGTGCGAATGTGTGCTGAAAAAATCTAGCATCAACTGACGATAAGTCTCCGTGTTCTGGAAAACAAAATGCTGAATACCCACATTAGTACATAATAAATTGAAATCATTACCAATACCAAGTGTGGTGATCATGGACGGACACGCCCACTTGGTTGGCTTAATCCTTCTCTCGTTCAACGCCCGGTACTTTTTAATTTTAGAATGGTCGAGGAAATTGATCCCCTGAAATAAAACTTGTTATCTATGAGCAATTTCATCGGACGAATGAATGGCTTCACTGCACACAATACGAGCGGACCTTCTCATGTTCACCTAATCAAAACAAATTTTCTATCCAATAGATCGATACAAAAATGATCCTGCATGAAACATACGATCTACCTCCTCTAAAAATATCAATGAAAACATGCTCAACAAGTAATTTGGCTCAAAGAACCTAAACATGGCAATGAGAAGCTATAAAGCACGGATTCACGAAAAATAAGTTGGGGGTCAGAGGCGAAACATATCGTAGATCGCTCATGCGGAAGGATTCAAATTGAAAACGAGTAGGGAGAGAGATCCTTCGAGGGTTTTGGAGAGGTTTCGAGGAAGAAGAAAGAAGAGATTGGAAATTTGATTTAGGTTTACCTGTTCTCGGGCTGATATGGCCGAAACTGGGCGTGGTACGAGCGGCAGTACCAGTGGGAAGTGCCATCAAATGCCCTGGTTACAAACTCTGTCCGATACGCACCTGGAACGACCGAGGGCTCGTACCAAGCACCGTCTGTGAAAACTGGACCTTCTGTATGTGATGTTGAATATAGGGTATGACTGGCCGTACGCGTGAGAGCGCTCGTACTCGATGCCATCTTGGAAAAGTGAACCTTCTGTCAGTCCAGCTCGAACGTGGTACGAGCGAGTGCGCTCATACCGTGCATCGTCAAACGCCCTGGAATCGTTGGCTTCTCCTCTTTCCTTAGGTACGACCGCCGGTACGAGTGTGGTGGCTCGTACCAGGAGCTGTCATTTGCCCTGGATGCTTTTCTTCAAGGTTTTTCTTTGTTGACCTGAGAGGTTAGTTCCAACATATCCAAAAGACAATATTTCCAGAGTTTTCAACAGAGTTATAGCACATAGCAATTTTAATACATACGGTGCCGGTAACGACCATTTTCTTCTTCTCCTCTTAACTATAGCTTCAATCACTCTTTATTGAAATGAACAAAATGAAAAACAGAACAACTTATTTCTTCTACCTTATTTGCATGGGTTGCCTCCCATGAAACACTTCATTTACGGTCGTTAAGCTCGGCCGCATTGATGGTTACTTCTCTTTGGGTGTAATAATGCCTAACCCATAACTTCTGGCGGTAAGGGTGATTCCGTCTCCTGCGTATGTAGTCTTCTTCTTTTTCCTGGGGAAGTGCTTAACAAAGGAGTCTTTCGAAGGAAGATCAAATCTCACATTACCTTCAAAAACATTAATGGTAGCTTTGATAGTTCTTAAGAATGGCGTACCTAGTATAATTGGAGCAATGGGATCTTCAGGCATATCAATAATGACAAGATCAGTCATAACAGGGCAGTCATTAATTTCAACAACTACACCATGTTTAATCCCTACTGCTTGTGTAAAGGTAGAACTGGCCATATTCAATTTAATCTCACTTGTAACAAAAGGACCAAGATTGAATTTATCATAAATGGACTTAGGGATAGTGGAAACACTAGCACCTAGATCACATAAAGCATTAAACTTATTTAACCCAATCTCTATCTCAATAGTTGGTTCAAAGATATCCTCTTGCTTAACTGGTAGCTTACCATATAACTTTTTGTTTTCAGCATCTAACTCACGTACCTTCTCAGTGACTTGTTCAATGAAGCATTTATAAGCTTCATCATTTGATACCTCGGGTAGTGGATGCTTGAGAGTCAACATTTTCATGAAGTCTCCAACTGAATATGAAGGTTTAGGCACATGGCTCTTATCGAGCTCTTCCGAAGATGCTTCGCTACTTCTCATAATTTTGACACTCTCAACAGGGTTTGGTTCTGGCTTTCCTGCAAATTTTGCTAGAATAACAGTCTGGCTCTCACTACTAGGGAAAAGCCTAGTAGTAGCGCTGGAAATACCCATACCAGTAGCGCTGGCGGCAGCGCTACTGATAAGGCGCTACAGCTAAGTTTTAGCAGTAGCGCTGTTTCAACCAGTGCTACTGGTAAGTATAGTTAGCAGTAGCGCTATGGAGAACAGCGCTACTACTAACTATGTGTAGTGCTGCTCCACAACAAACGCTGCTGCTAAACCAGCGCTGCTGCTAGACGCCCACCAGCGCTACTGCTAAGATTCCTGCTTTCGGGTATTCATTTCCCCTCTACGTATTTGTGCTGTATTTGTGCATGCTCTATACAGTAGTTTCACCATATCGTAATAAACATACAATATTCTCATCATATCATACACATACAGTAGTCTCGTCATATCATCATCATCATCATCATCCAACACAAATATCATCATCTCGAAAATAGCGATACCCAAGTCATGTCTCGAATAAATGCAACTGCATGGTCATGGGACACACACAAGTTTCATCATCTCTATCTAAACCATGATGTAGAAGAGAAGAGCGATCAGTATGAGCAAGAGCGTGACTATGTAGTACTTCTTGAGGCGGCAGTTTCGCTCCCTCTCTTGCCGGAGCGTCCACCTCAAGTAACTATTCTCCACTTCGGCTCTGCTGTCGAACCCTCTGTGGCTAGCGCCCGGGTACCTGTCCACCTGGGCCTGAGCGTCTGGCCAGTGGTCGTAGACTCCTGGAACCCTCCCAATAAATACGGCGTAGCAGTCCTTCGCCATCTCTAATCTATGTACCTGCATCGTCAGTTGATGAATTCATCGATAATATGCAACATAATATACTTGAGAAACACGAAGAGACAGAGTTAGCAAAATACAAGCAACCTATAGTAAACATAAATAACGAAGTTCCTCATACCCAAACTAATTAACTAGAGCGATCTACACTAGTTCAGGAGGACGGTTTAATTACATCACAGAGTTTCGTCGTGCATAAATTCAAAGTTTTGTCATAGGAAGACAGTAGTGACTAAACAGACACATTGTCATCGTCAATCACTCGTCCATGTCGGCGCTCCAATCTTCATAGTCAGGGAGGAAGCACCCGAGCTTCATGAAAGGCTTCAGGTCCAGACGCTGAGTGACAAGCAGTGCTCGGACATCATCCCGCGTCATCGGCCCATGGTAGAACATCCCTGTTTGTTCGAGGACCTCCTTCATGATCACTTGGGCAAGTTCACACTGTACGTGATAAAACTCAGCTCGGATTCGATGATCCGGTGTCCTTCCTATGCTTGTGGCCCAGTTGACAATCTCGGCATCGTTGGAAGTAGGTGACATGCGAAGGCGTTGATTATCCCTTCTGTAGTCCAGCATGTGATGCATGAGGTAGAATCCATCAGCCTTACTATCCTTCGGTTGCTGGATGTAGCAGAAGTCAGTCTCATGGCCGAAACACAGCCTGTTCTTCCTGTACTTTTTCACCTTGATATATCCACCAGACAGGCTAAAGGTTATCATGGCACTATCGAGAACACTACTTATGTGCGTGTAATCCTTTTTCTTTATGTTCCTTCATGAGTCCAAGTACAGAGCATGGGAGTATTGTGGGTACAGAATGATGAGGACGGCGCCCCCCCCCCCCCCCCCCGCCCCCGCTGCGCAAAATAAGTACACCTCAAATTAGCCTCCATGCGTGCAAAGGAATGATTAAAACATACGAAAGGATATATGTGGATGACTTACGTGAGATGATAAGGCAGGAGAATCATTTCCTTGTCCTTATTGGCGACCATGAACTCGCCGATGTACTTGCTTGCATAGTTACGGTGCTCTTTGCAGACTGCCAAGAATCTCTCGTGCATATAGTATGGGTCCGCGATGCAGATATATTTTATGTTCTCGCGCCTGATGATGTAGTTCAGATACAGCGCATACATGCGGATGAACTGAAAATCCAGCTTGGTCATGTGGAACATGTCGTAGATGTAGTCAAATCGCAGGATGAACTTATCCGCGGGCCATCTCTCGACGTACAACTTCCCACCCGGCACCTGAGCCGCGTAAAGTGAGTATCCTGGATTTTTCGAGAGGAGAAGGCTTTTCTCTCTCGCCAGCACATCTTCATGAAGTCTCCTTAGATCATTGTTCAGTATGTCCTCTAGCGCTTTCCGGGGTAGGATCGGGTGGCCGGCGACATGGAACTGCTCCGCACCTTGTACAGGTATTCTGTCTACCTTCCGGGGCTGCAGAGGCGGCTGGCTGGTTGAAGCAGCTCTGGCGCCTTTAGAGCCTTTCCTGTCCGGTCTCCTCCTTTGCTTCTTGGCGGGTGGCGGTAGTGAGCCCACCATACCTTCCTTCACCACCACCCCCAATGTCGTCGGGCTCATCAGTGGACGGCCCTCGCATTGTTGTTGCTGGGTAGAGGCGGCATCAGGAGGCGTCTCCTGCGAGGATCACATGAAGAGAGACTTCTTGCAATCAGCCTTAGGATGTTCCGGCTCTGGCAAATCAGGCAGCATCAAGTCATCTCCACGCTCATAGCCTGAGTCATAGTCCCGAGCCATCAATCCTCCATCGTCATAGCCGGTATTGATATACTTGAGAGGGTCATCATCATCCTCCTCCATGACATCATCAGCATATTTGCTTCTTCGACGGGGGCGACGTCGTCAGGCAATAATGGAGGCTCGCCCTCGCGTCGTCCGCTATCACCCGGCACGACAGGTGCAGGTAATTGGGTAGGTGGGGTGGTGTTCATACCTTGTTGAGGTGTTGTCGTTGGTGTGCTCCCGGGCGCCTCCACACGAAGAAGAGTCTTCGGCCAAGGCAGGAACCAACTCTTGCATGCGACAATCCGTTTAGGGGTCTCATCGTCTCCCTCGAGTAGTACCGGAGGAGGCAAATCCTCGAAGCCCGCTTTGACACTGGCCACGCAAACCTTGAAGACGCCATCCGGCATCTGTCGGTTGTGCAACATGTGGTCCTTTGGCTTCACGATCGTTGCCTTTCCCACGTCCACCTTCTGGCCGTTGATATCATACAATATGGTGCATGGGGTTTCGTCGGCCTGCGAAGAAATGTCTGCGACGTCAGACATCCAGAAGGCAACTGAAACGGAAGACTATAGATATGCTGGTGAAGAGGGTATGACACGTAATTACCGTGAGGGCGTCGAGCTCAGCCAAAGACGAACCCCCGCCGAGCACGCCAGAGACGGAGGACAGGCTGCTATGAACAGGAGCGGGACCAGGTACGGGAGCATGTGCGGTTGCGTGAGCAGGTGCTAGTGGTGCGATGTTCACCGAATTGGTCCCGACGTAGCTGGGAAGGGGAAAGTCCGCTGGCCCTTTATCTGGATTGTTCTTCGTCCAATCGATAACTGCCGGAATCAAGCTGCTAATGGAAGATGCGAAGTCAGCCCTGACGCCAGCTACCGCTGCACTGACCGCTGCATCGACTACCTTGACCAACTCTTCTTTGGTCTCAGCTTTGGTCTTATCGACCGCAAGTGCGACCTTCTCGTCGATGGTCTATTGAGTAAGCATTCGTCTCTGCCTTTTTTCCTCTGGCTTCTCGTGGTAGCATGTCTTCCATGAGGCGCCATCTCCGACGCCGTGCACACGTCCATACGATGGCAGTTTGTCCTCCGAGACCCTTTTCAGTATGTTCAGTGCCCGGTAGAAAGGGGTGTCCCACTTGGGCCTAGCCGACGACTGAGACGACTCGTCGCTTTCGGCCGCCTTTTGGTGCTGCTCTTTCTGCAAAAGGAACATGGATGGTTTACAAATGTGACAAAACTTGTAGTCGAATTGATTATAAGCTAATATAAGGTGGTAATATAACAATTACCAGTAGTCTCATGAACTCCCTCGTGTTCGGGTCCGTGTAAAAGATCTTATTGATGGGGTCCCACTTTTACCGGGCCCTGATCCAATCATGCTCCTGCGGATCGGTGAACTCCGCCAAGGGGTCTGGGGTTCCATGACTTTCACGTTCGGCGTCCTCCTTGGCCCATACGTGCCTCTTCCCCTCATAACCACGGCTTCCGAGGCGGTGGGGAGGCGTGTTCCTGGCCTGGAGCGCCTTCATTTTCTCCGACTTTTCCTTGACTTCATCTTTAGCTCAAGTCTCCTTGAATTTTTTGAAGTCCTCTTCCTTTAGTGTCGGATTGTCAGCATGAATCTTGGACCACGGTTCATTCTTCGCAATCGCTTTTTTCACCCTTACTTTCCAGGGGGCCAAGTCGTTGCTGAACGTCCCCATCGCCTTGTTGTTTATCTTTATCATGGGTTCGTCCTGCAACGGAAGTTTGCTTTCATCCCGGCCGGGGAACAGGAACCTATTATGCAACTTCGTTAGGAGCATGTGCTCCATATGTGGTATCTTCCTTAACTTTTCATCGTTGATGTTGGCGGTTTCCCTGAGGATGCATCCTAGTTAATTGCCGTAGCACGCGTGCGCTTCCTCCGGCGACGCTGGCTCTAATTTAACGGGGTACATCGCCGTGACCACATTTTTTCCGATGCCGAGCTCGTTTGGTTTTCGTGCCCTCTTCGGCTTCGGTCCTTTACCGGCTTCGCCAGCATCGTTGCCGGTCTCGGGGGTGGTGTCGGTGTCGGTGCCGGTGTCGGTGTCAGGGTTGGAGCCACTGCCACCCTGCACCCGCAACCGGTGTTCGTCCAGGTATTCGAAATAATGATTTGCTGCCTCGACGGGGTCTTGTTCGGGGTGACCAAAACCCCCGGCTTCCTTGTGGCTAGACATGTTTCCTACGATTAATTAAGTATGCTGGTTTAATTCTAGACCGAATAAAATGAATAATGAAGAAAAAAAATGGGCTATGTTTTGCTGGAATGTTGATTCATTCCCCTTCCGGCAAATCCCGGGCACTCGATATGTCCTAGTTTCTAGCACAAGTCATGCCGAAATTCACGGAAATTTTCGGCATGACCTTTGCTAAAAAGTGGACATATGGAGCGCCTGAAATTTGCCGGAATGGAAATGAATCAACATTCCGACAAAACATAGGCCACTCGGACATTCTTCGACAATTGTCCATTCAACCAACATTAATCATATCATATTCAACAATTGTAAATAAAAGATATAATCAACAATAATGGAATATGCAAATGAACATCAATGACATATATCATATAACATCAATCTTGTTTTTTGTTTATATAGCAACAATTACTTTAACCAAGTTTTTGAAAAGAAAAACTATTCTGTTTTTTGTTTATAGCTAAATGCCATAGCTACTCTTGTTTGTTTATAGCTAAATGCTACTGTTTTTTGTTTAAAGCTAAATGCTACTGTTTTTTGTTTATAGCTACTAGCTACTAGGGTTCAAATATAAAACAGCTACTGTCCTAATAAAACAACCTAGCTAAATGCCTAGCTACTATCCAGCATAAAACTTCTATGACTTATCTGAATTTTGAAGCACTTCAAATTTTCTGAATTTTCTGTCCTACTTCTAATTTTGCATCATTTTCCCCAATCTTAAAAAAGCCATGGGTTCAAATTTTATTCTAGCACTAGGGTTCAAATTTTAATCTAGCACTAGGGTTCAAATTCTAATCTAGCACTAGGGTTCTAGGGTTCAAAATTCTGCCTAGGGTTCATACTACTCCCTCCTAGGGTTCATATGAGATAGAGAGCAGAGAGAGAGAGAGAGAGAGAGAGAGAGAGAGAGAGAGGGAAGAGGGAAGGGGGGAGGAGGGAAAAGGAGAGGCTTACAGGGTGGCGGCGACGATGGTGGAGTAGGGGCTCGGGCGGTGGCGGTGAGATCGAGGGCGGACAGCGGTGACGATGGACCGGGCGGCGGTGAAGCATGGGCTCCGGCGACGGTGATGTAGGGTGGGCGGCGTGCGACGGCGACGGACGGGGCCGACGAGGGAGGGTGTGCGGAGGGCGACGGAGGGCGTGCGGCGTCGGGAGGAGAAGGGGGTTTGGGACGAATGGGGAATTGGGGGGGAACCGCGCGGGAGTTAACTCAAAATAGCAGTAGCGCGGATACTAAAAGCCGCGCTACTGCTATGCTCAGTAGCTGTAGCGCTGGTTTACCAAACCCGCGCTACTGGTAAATTAGCTATAGCGCGGGTTACAGACCCGCGCTACTACTATTCCTTTCTCCTTTTCACTTTTCTATTCCTTTCATTTTTCTTTTGATTTTGTTTTTCTTTTTTCCTTTCTCCTTTATCTTTTTCTTTTCAGAAAGACGACCGAGCCGAAAACATGCACATATATATATATGGTGGGAAGAAGGCATACAATGTATATATATTACATCATTAATTTGACCGATAATAAGTGCGTACACAAAATAGATACATATATATAAAAATGATGGTTTCTCGGCTGCGTCGACGATGTTTCATGTGGCACCCCGGCTCAGAGGACCGGTTTACCCAGTGTTTCCAACCCAGAGATCATGTCTTCTGGAAACACACAACAACTTGGAACAGAACTGAACTGAACTTTATTGAAATATCTCAAGTACAAGCTCATAATTTACATCGAAGGCGAGGCCAGAAGCACTGCACGAGCTATGACAATATCTACATTATTTATGGAACATAGCAGGGCCTCGATACTACTGGGTGATTCTACGGCGTAGCGGAACATAGCGCAGAAAACTCCATCCACAGGGACACTGCTGGGACACGGCCTAGTTAGCGAAGCACGAACCTTCGGGACCTTCGTCCTCGGCTTCTCCTGCATCTGGCATGATACGCCAGGTGAGTACTTGGAATGTACTCGCAAGCTCACGGCAACCATAACAATGCAGCAAACAACAGCACGGCAATTAACAGATTAAGTGCATAAGTTGCTTACTGTTACCAGATACCAACTTACTCTCTTCTGGGTTGTCCCACAACCCTCGAAATACTTATAATCCATCGAGTACTTCCGAACATAAGACAAGTTCTTCCATCATTATTATCATTATTGTGGTTGACCATTCAGTGGCCTAGTATGGACTGTCCAATACCGTGGACGCCGCTATTCGAATAGATTCTTACACTCTGCAGAGGTTGCGCACTTTACCAACACCATGGAGCTCCTGGCCTCAGGTTCCCATTCGGGTGGACCGGTGCTGCTCCAACGAAACCTGCCTGACCCGTGACCCTTCCATCGTACCACCGACAATCATACCCTCCCAGGGTCATGTCCTGGGTGGCCCCTGTGTCACCCCGTGACACCTGCCACCGTCGTGGCCAACTAAACTGTCCCAAACGGGGACACCGGCAAAATAACTCAACTGGGCTCACAGGATTATCGTCGTCTACCTGATCAGGGCAGTAGGCACGCATAACCCTCCCTAGTTTGGTGGTACCGACAAAAGAGCACAAAGCCAGACCAAGTCAAGGCCGTCCCATACCGACAAATGTGGCTGCACGGATAAGTCCGGATAGGTGGCACTTGATCAACCAATTAGGTTTAGTGTTGTCAAGTACTTATCAAGCATGGATTTTCACCATGGCAGTAGCTAGGCATCCAAGTAAATTATTATGAATTATCACATATTAAAATAATGCACATAATTCAATTAAATAACCAACACTATTGAAATGCTCATGAATTGGATGACATGGCTTGCCTTGCTCTGTTGGGTTGTCCACAAACTCCTGGGCTTCAAAACCAAAGGAATTTCCTTCTGAAAATATTTTAAAAAGACAATTGAAAATGTCACATAACACTGTTCTGTTAACCAGAAATTCTGTGAGCAAGAGAAAAATACAAAAATTTACCAGAAAATAGAGGAGCTCACGACAAACCCAGAGAAAAAAGAATCAATTGATTTGGACTTATGGATAAAAAGTTATGGATGGTCAAATTTCTTGGTCAAATCTGAATTAAAATCAGAAAATCAACAGAGGGCCACGTCGAAGGCGTACTTTGCCAGGGCGCCTCCACTTACCGCTTCGGCGAGCCACCGACTAGCGGGCCCCTCTGTCAGATTTAAAAGAGGGGAGAGGGAAACAGAGAGCGGCGGGGCTCCGACGATGGTCGCCGGCGATACAGACGGCGGCGAGGTCCGGCAACTACGGGAATGGATCGAGCTCATCGAGACGAACGCGTACGTACCCGTAGCGTGGAGAGAGATGGCCGGACGGCGTCGTCCTCTTCCTCTCCGGCAGCGGCGGGTTTCGGGTGTCGTCGGAGATGGCGATTCCGGCGGAGTTTCGGTCGGGCAAGAGCTTGGGCTGGGTGAGGGAAGTGAGGTGAGCTCGCGGGTGCAGTCGGTTGGGGCTGGGGTGGAGCAAATCGGCGAGGGGGTGGAGCTCGGGTGGCGGCAAGTCGCCGGCGAGATGCGAGGCCAGAGGGCCTCTCGGCCTTGGCTCGTTGCTCGGGGGCTCAATTGGGAGTAGGAGGAGTGAGGTGAGGAGCTCGGGAGGCTGGCCGTGGCCTTTTATAGGCGGGGGCGACCTCTCTGGAAGCTGGCGGAGCTCGGCCACGTCACCGGCGCGAGGACGCCGCGCTGGCTGGCTGGGAGCGGGCAACGGGACGGAGCATGGCAGGGAGAGTTAATGCGGCGATGGCTGCTTGTGGAGGAAGACGACGGGCGACAGGGCAACTGTGCCCGCACGGGTGTCATAGTGCTCTGTTGCGGTGGTAGCCAGCGAGGGTGATTCCGGCGAGGGGGAAGGATCTAGGGTGGCCAGCTGGACGGAGAGGAGCTAGTCGGCGCACGGGGACAAGGAACGGCGACGCGGTCGTCAGCCTCCGACGAGACCCGAGCCTAGCGCTGCGCAGAGCGCGGTTTTGGCAGGGCTGGCTACGCGGTCACCGTGTGCACAGGCACCCGTGGCATGAACCAGCCTGCCAGACCTTGTCTAGTCCGTCGACATTGCTCACTAGGACTCTCTCGTACCACCAGCTCAACCAGAGGCTTCCTGAATCGAAGGATAGCTCCAACTGAGGTTTACTGCCAGAAACTAGGTGAGGTTCTAGAGCAGAGATGAGTTGGAGATGAGGCCAGTGGAGATGTCTGGGATGATCTACTTTGGAAGGACTCCAAACTGGCCAAGTTTGAGAAAATTTCATCAAGATTTGAGGGTAGCTCATGAACAACTTTTGTTACTGGTACAGAAACAAGATGATCTTGTAGCACTCATCCGGTTGATCTACTGGAGCTGGATTTTGGTGTGTGGGAGTCATTTGGTGAATAGAAGATGTCATAAAAATTTCAGCTCAATTGAATACATCTAGCTGGTACTTCCTTCACAGAGGTTCCATTTGAGCAGAAACTTGTCAGAATATTGCTCCTGAAAATTTGTACTGGACAAGATGATATTTTTGGATATTGTGGCAAGATAGGTTCCCTAGTATCTCAGGGAATTATCTAAGAGTTTTCTGAGTTGGGAAAATATGAGTTGCTTCACAAAGGGCCAATACTGGCCAGAAGATAAATGGAGTTTTCTGGACAAAATTTTGTACTGGGCCATGAAATGTTTTTGAAGACTGTAGGAGTAGATGATGACAAGAAGGTGTGGTATTAATTTGGGATTTTTCTGATCATCAGAACTATAGGTTGCTTAATAACCCATAGTGATGACAAATTTTCCCAAAGGAAGAAAATGATTAATTGGAAAAGATGGAGAATTGGAATTTGAATCAGTAAGTGTGTGGCAAGATTTTGGCAAGATGCTGAGCGCTTTGGATCATTCAGAGAAATTCATAAGTCGAAAGTCAACTGAAAAGCTTCAGAAGCCATCCTAATTGCAAATAAAGCCAGAAAAATTTTGAAAAGAAAAAGTTGCCAAAACCAGGGTGTCACAAACCTACCCCCCTTAGAATGAATCTCATCCTCGAGATTCGGTTGCTCAGGGAACAAGTGTGGATATGCTGCTCTCAGAAAATCCTCTCTTTCCCATGTAGCTTCCTCCTCAGTGTGATGATCCCACAATCCCTTGAAAAATTTAATTATCTTGCTCCTGGTAGTCCTTTCCATCTCATCCAAGATTCTGATAGGTTTTTCCTCGTAGGTCAAATCCTTAGTCAGCTCTAGCTCACTCATATCTGCCTGTTTGATCGGGGGTGCAATGCACTTTCTTAGCTGTGATATCTGAAAGACATCGTGAACTTCAGATAGCTCCGGTGGTAATTCTAGCTGATATGCCACTCTGCCTCTTCTAGCAATTACTGGAAAGGGACCGATATATCTCGGTGCAAGCTTTCCTCAAGTGTGAAACCTCTTTGTTCCTTTCATGGGGGTGACGCGGAGATAAGCATATTCTCCGGGCTCAAAAGTTACTTCTCGGTGTTTAGGGTCATAGTAACTCTTTTGACGGGACTTGGCTGCTCGAAGACGTTCCTGAATATCCTTGACTTGTTTCCTAGCCTCGAGCATCAAATCCATGCCGAAGATATCTCCTGTCTGAGACCAATTTAAAGGAGTGCGACACTTCCGTTCATACAGAGCTTCAAATGGTGACATCTTGAGACTCGACTGATAACTGTTATTGTAGGAGAATTCTGCATAGGGTAGACTATCCTCCCATTTGGGTCCATAGGTGAGAGCACAGGACCGAAGCATATCCTCCAATATCTGGTTCACACGTTCGGTCTGTCCATCTGTCTGTGGATGATATGCCATACTATGCTTTAGCACGGTTCCCAGGGCTTGATGCAATCGCAGCCAGAATGCCGAAGTGAATAGGGAGCCCCTATCCGATGTGATAGACTTGGGTACTCCGTGAAGGCTGACTATCCAGGACATTTAGAGCTGTGCCAGCTAGTAAGCGTTGAAAGTAGTCTTTAACGGAAGGAAGTGAGCCACTTTCGTAAGTATATCCACGATGACCCAGATAGCATCATGGCCTCTTGTTGACTTGGGTAGTCCAACAATGAAGTCCATGCATATGTCATCCCATTTCCACTTGGGAACTGTTAAAGGTTGCAGTAGCCCAGCGGGTTTCTGATGTTCAGCCTTGACTCTGTTGCAGATGTCACAACAGGCAACATAATATGCAATATCCTTTCGCATTCCTGGCCACCAAAAGGTTTTTCGCAAGTCCTGGTACATTTTTGTTCCTCCCGGATGAATAGAGTATGCTGATTCATGTGCCTCTCGGAGTATTTGCTGTCTTAGGCTATCTTGATCAGGCACACATATTCGGTTCTCAAACCATAGAGTATCCTGGTCATCAATTCGGAAGGACTTGGCCTTCCCTTTCCGAATATGTTCCTTGATCTCTTGTATACCTTCATCTGATTTCTAAGCTGCCTTAATTTCTTCCATAAGGGTCGGAATAATTTCCATTGTGTCCGGCCTAGTTGGGCCGCATAACACCATATTTAGCTTGGCAAACTCTTCTTGCAGCCTCGGATGCATTCCCTTCATTAGTGCATTTATGGTACCTTCTTTTCTGCTGAGGGCATCGACGACCACATTGGCTTTTCCCGGATGATAATTAATGCCAATGTCATAGTCCTTGACCAATTCAAGCCATCTTCTCTGACTGAGACTCAGATCAGGTTGGGTGAAAATATACTTGAGACTCTTATGGTCTGTGTATATTTCACATCGCTGCCCAATGAGATAATGCCTCCAAATCTTCAGTGCATGAACTACGACTGCCAGTTCCAACTCATGAGTGGGATAGTTCTCTTCATGAGGTCGTAGCTGTCTGGATGCATATGCTACAACCTTTCCCTCTTGCATTAGAATGCAGCCGATTCCATGCCTGGATGCATCAGAATATATGTCAAAGCTCTTGTGGATGTCTGGAAGAACTAAGACAGGGGCTGTAGTTAGCCTCGTCTTTAATTCCATGAAGCTGCTATCACATTCTTCCTTCCAGGCAAATTTGTGGTTCTTCTTCAGTAATTCTGTCAATGGCTTGGCTATTTTTGAGAAGCCTTCGATGAAGCGACGGTAGTAGCCTGCCAATCCCAGAAAACTGCGGACTTCAGTTACTGTGGCTGGTGTCTTCTAGTTTAATACATCAGTCACTTTACTGGGGTCGACAACCACACCCTGTTCTGACAAAACATGTCCCAGAAAGCCCACCTCTTTTAGCCAAAATTCACATTTACTGAATTTGGCATACAAGCGATGGGTCATTAGTCTTTCCAGGACAGCACGGAGGTACTGCGTGTGCTCTTCTTCATCCTTGGAGTAGATGAGAATATCATCGATGAATACTACCACAAATTTGTCCAAAAAGTCCATGAAGACCTTGTTCATCATGCTCATGAAGTAAGCTGGAGCATTTGTCAGCCCAAATGACATGACTGTAAATTCATACAAACCATATTTGGTAGTAAAGGCTGTCTTGGGGATATCCTCCTTCCTGATTTTTAACTGATGATACCCCGTTCGGAGGTCAATCTTGGAAAATACCCGGGCCCCGTTCAACTGGTCGAACAGATCATCAATGCGGGGGAGCGGATATTTATTTTTGATGGTGACCTCATTCAACTGGCGGTAATCCACGCACATTCGTAGGCTGCCATCCTTCTTTTTAACAAACAACACAGGTGATCCCCATGGCGAGGTGCTTGGACGAATATACCCTTTTGCAATAATTCATCCAACTGTTTCTTTAGTTCCACCAACTCTGGGGAAGGCATGCGGTAGTATTTCTTGTAAATTGGAGCAGTTCCGGGAACAACATCAATAGCGAACTCTAGTTCCCGATCAGGTGGCATTCCTGGTATCTCTTCCGGAAATACGTCCGGGAATTCACTGACTACTGGAATCAGATTTATATCTGTAGCGGTGGCTTTGAATGCCATTCCATTCTTTGACATCATTCTGCAAGCAGTGAACTGCACTGTTTGGCCTGCCGGGTAAACCAATGTCACCGTCCTGGTGGCACAGTTGATACACACCTGATGTGGTACCAACCAATCCATCCCCAATATTATATCCAGTCCAGGGGACTCAATCACTACTGGAATCAGGCACTTTGCCGTCTGCTATAGCAGACGGCAAAGGCATGCTTGGCGGACGGCAAAGGCTTTGCCGTCAGCCAGCTGACGGCAAACACTCCGGCTGAACGGCTGCCGGCAAAGGCCGCTTTGCCGTCTGCTGGCAGACGGCAAAGAGCGTGGACGGCACAGAAAAGGTTCCATCCCCGTTAGGTGGCTAACGGCGCTCTTTGCTGTCTGCTGGCAGACGGCAAAGAGCTGTAGATGACGTCAGCTGATGTTAGGCTTCAGCTGGGCCCAGGCAGGCTCTTTGCCATTTGCTGGCAGACGGCAAAGAACTTTCCTTCTTTGCCGTCTGCCAGCAGACGGCAAAGAGCTGTAGATGACGTGAGCTGACGTCAGGCTTCAGCTGGGCCTAGGCAGGCTCTTTGCCGTCTGCTGGCAAACGGCAAACAACTTTCCTTCTTTGCCGTCTGCCAGCAGACGGCAAAGAGGCCACATAGGCCATCCCAGGTTGCACAGGCTGCTGCCACGTGGCCTCTTTGCCGTCTGCTAGCAGACGGCAAAGGGGCTATATAGCCCCTGTTTTTTCTGTTTTTTGTTATATCAATTCATTTTCACAGAAATTCAAACACATATATATATATATTCAGAATCACATAGTTTCAAACATCAAACATCATACATCAAACGTAGTTTCAAACATCAAACATAGTTTCACCATCGTCATCAAACATCATACATCCAATTCATATATACATAGTTTCACAAACATCTAATATGTAAACAGTAGCATTCTGCCCATCCATGAAGTGAATCAAACCTGCAAAAATGGGAGTAAGAAATTAGAAGAAGAAGAAGAAGACTAGAAGAAGAGGAAGAAAAAGAAGAAGAAGAAGAAGAAGAAGACTAGAAGAAGAAGAAGAAAAAGAAGAAGAAGAAGAAGAAGAAGAAGAAGAAGAAGAAGAGGAAGAAGAAGGAGAAGAAGGAGAAGGAGAAGAAGAAGAAGGAGAAGGAGAAGAAGGAGAAGAAGAAGAGGAAGCAGAAGAAGGAGAAGGAGAAGAAGAAGAGGAAGCAGAAGAGCTAAATAGGTCATATTAAGTCATTTTGGAGCTAAATAGGTCATTTTGGAGCATATTAAGTCATTTTGGAGCTAAATAGGTCATTTTGGAGCTAATTAAGGTTATTATATCATTTTTGAGCTAGCTAAGCATATAAATCCATTTTTGGAGGAATAAATGCTAAGTATAGGTCATTTTAGAGCTATCCTAGGTTAAATAGGTCATTTTGGAACTAATTAAGGTTGTTATGTCATTTTTTAGCTAGCTAAGCATATTAAAGTCATTTTGGAGAAATAAATGCTAAGTTTAGGTCATTTTAGAGCTATCCTAGGTTAAATAGGTCATTTTTGAGCTAATTAAGGTTATTATGTCATTTTTGAGCTAGCTAAGCATATTAAGTGATTTTGGAGGAATAAATGCTAAGAAGAAGAAGAAGAAGATGATGATGAAGAAGATGAAGAAGAAGAAGAAGAAGAGGAGCTCTTCTTCTTCTTCTTCTTCCTCCTATTCCTTCTTTTCCTCCTCTTCCTTGTTTTTCTTTCATCTTATTCATTATTTGTGTCATTTTAGAGTTAACCTATCTAAGTATGCCATTTTTTTGCTAACCTAGGAAAATTATGTAAGTATAGGTCATTATTGTGCTTACCTTGGTAATTATGCCATTTTTGAGCTAAATTAGGTAAGTATATGCTATTTTAGAAGAAGAAGAAGACAAGAAGAAGACAAGAAGAAGAAGAAGAAAAGAAGACTAGAAGAAAAAGACTAGAAGAAGAAGAAGAAGGTGTTTACCCTTTTCCTTCTCATTCTTCTTCTTTTATTCTTTCCTTTTCTTCTCTTTCTTCTTCTATTCTTTCTTTTTCTCCTCTTCCTTGTTTTTCTTCTTCTTATTCCTTATTTGTGTCATTTTAGAGCTTACATAGGTAATTATGCCATTTTTGAGCTAACTAAGCTTATTATGTCAATTTGGAGGAAAATAAAGTAAGTATAGGTCATTTTTGTGCTAACATAAGTAATTATGCCATTTTTTAGCTAATTAAGCATATTAAGTCATTTTGGAGCTAAACAGGTCATTTTGGAGCATATTAAGTCATTTTGGAGCTAAATAGGTCATTTTGGAGCATATTAAGTCATTTTGGAGCTAAATAGGTCATTTTGGAGCATATTAAGTAATTTTGGAGCTAAATATGTCATTTTGGAGCAAAATAGGTCATTTTAGAGCTAAATATCCTCCAAAATGACTTAATATGCTCCAAAATGACTTAATATGCTCCTAAATGACTTAATAGGTCATTTTGGAGCTAAATAGGTCATTTGAGAGCTAATTAAGGTTATTATGTCATTTTTTAACTATCTAAGCATATAAATCCATTTTTGGAGGAATAAATGCTAAGTATAGGTCATTTTAGAGCTATCCTAGGTTAAATAGGTCATTTTGGAGCTAATTAAGGTTGTTATGTCATTTTTAGCTAGGTAAGCATATTGAGTCATTTTGGAGGAATAAATGGTAAGTATATAGGTCACTTTAGAGCTATCCTAGGTTAAATAGGTCATTTTTGAGCTAATTAAGGTTATTATGTCATTTTTGAGCTACCTAACCATATAAATTCATTTTTGGAGGAAAAAATGCTAAGTACAGGTCATTTTAGAGCTTTCCTAGGTTAAATGGGTCGTTTGAGAGCTAACTAAGGTTGTTATGTTCTTTTTGAGCTAGCTAAGCATATTAAGTCATTTTGGAGGAATAAATGCTAAGTATAGGTCATTTTAGAGCTATCCTAGGTTAAATGGGTCATTTGAGAGCTAATTAAGGTTATTATGTCATTTTTGAGCTAGCTAAGCATATAAATCCATTTTTGGAGAAATAAATGCTAAGTATACGTCATTTTAGAGCTATCCTCGGTTAAATAGGTCATTTTGGAGCTAATTAATGTTGTTATGTCATTTTTTAGCTAGCTAAGCATATTGAGTCATTTTGTTAAGCTAAACACTTGGGAAAACTTACCGTCATCACTTAGATGTAGGTGAAGGACCGGTCGCGCCAGTGGCAGACGGAGAAGCATCGGTCGATGCTTGTCGGGAGTATGCTGCACCAAAGATCATTTGCAGTGTATCGTTAGCATGATGCAACTCAAATGTGAAGACTAGTAACTAATGACCATTCAAATGAAACTCACCGTTCCCGCCGGAGCGATGACTGGCATCGGCGGAGGGGTCGTGCCATTCTTTTCGCACATGCTCTGCACATTTGGTTTTCTCGAGTCAGTCATATTAGTTAGTAATGAAAGGAACATTACGTGCATGATTTGGCTAATATGCAGAAGAAACTTACCACGAAGAGCTCGTATAGGGCCTGTTGACCCGCCTCGTTCCGGTTCCTCTCCTCCTCCGATAGCTTAGCCGTCCTCTCCTCCGCCTCCCTCTCCCTCGCCGCCGCCTGCCGTCTCTCTTCCTCTAGAAGCGCCTGGGTCCTCGCTTCTGCTTCCTCAAGAGCAGCCTGGGTCTTCGCTCTCTCTGCCTCAATAGCAGCCTGCAACACCACTCGTTAGCATTGTAATCATCGACGGCCGCACACACAATGTAATGGAGGAAAGGTATCTGAGTCCGTATAACTAACCTGGAATTCGAGCTCCATTGGCCGTGCACGAGGCCTTATCTCAGGATCGGAGCTGGTCTGGCGCTTCTTGATCTGCGGGAGAGTGCTAGTACAACGTATCAGTCCATCCCCAATGGCTAACAAGCCATGGTGCCTCCCGCCACCAGATATCATCACCAGCTCTGGATCAAGAGGTTGCTGGCTCGGGTTAAACTCCGGCCCTTTCCTCGCCTTCCCCTCGTCTCTGTACCTCACAAGCTTGTTGTGGGAGGCGCGGTTGCTGAATTTCTCTGGATCATTGAGGTCAGACTCAGAGAATGCCTTGGCCTTCTTGTACGAGGCAGTATTGGACATGGCATAGAGGTCGAACAGCTCTGGCACTGGAGCCTTGTTGTGCCGCGCCTAAAAGAGAGGAACAGATATTAGTTAAGGGCTCAAGCTAGCATGAAGAATGAATTTGCATGAATCATGAAGCAAACCACATACCCAGTTTTCCCCGAACCCACGTAGGTTGACGCTGCCTAGATGGTGTGGGACACCTTTCATTTGGGCACGCTTCTCCTTTGCACCGTCGTGGACGTTGCGCCATTGGGGAGTGCACCACTCGTCCAACAACGCCTCCCAACAGTCCATCCTATCCGCACACCATCTCGGGGGCACCTAAGTTAAGCAAGAGAAATTTGAGCGCTACGCATACGAATCAAATCAAGGAACTAAGTACAAGGCCTTAAGAATAGGTAATTACCTTCATGTACTTCTCCTTACATCAGATAGTTGAGGCGGCACTTCTCTTTTTTCCTCCGAATACCAGTCGAGGCGTAGTAGTCTCGAATAGCCTGCGTCCGAGCCTCGTGCCGAAACTTTGAAGTTGGCGCCTGCACTCGTTGTCCATAACCCGAGCCGCGGCCTCCTCCTGTCCCTCAGCACACCTGTAGAAGGTCTGCAATCAAACAAGAAAACACGGATTAGTACAATCACTAGGGTTGCCAATCAAAGAAGAAAACACAACGTAGACGGCAAAGGAGAAATTACCCAAAACGTCTGGATCACAATGTCGGCGACCGTGTGGCACTCGACATCGCCGATCCTATGCCCCGGCGGGGCCGGGGCACCCAAGTAGTGCTCCCAGGTCATTCCTAGCTCTGGAACCCGGCCCTCACCGGGAAGCTCTGGCGACAAATCACGCCAAGGACACTGTTGGGCTTGCGGCAACCAGGCCCGTGTGTCCAAGACCTGCAGTATGACAAGGCCAACGCATTAGATATTCGAAGAAACGTGAAGACAAAAGGTTAAAAAAGAGTAAATGCACTTACTTCTCCCCCTGCGGCGCAATCAACCACCTCTGGTCGGGGGTCGCCGGGGTGGGCGGGAGCTTTGTACCACCACGCTGGTAGACTTTGCGCCCCTCAACCCACTCACTCTCGCTATAGCTATCAGAACTATAGCCACCCTCAGCACGGCCACTCGACGAGCCCGCACCTGGGTTCTGCTGCGACTCAGCGTGATCCCCTGTCTCGTGGGACGAAGGCTCGGCGGCCCGACGCTCGTCGGCCCCAGGCTCGTCGGCCGTAGGCGCGTCTGTCGTAGCCTCGTCTGTCGTAGGCTCGTCGGCCTGAGGCTCGTGGACCGGAGTCCGAGACGGCTGCACCTCAGGCTGCTCCATCTCAGACGGAGCAGTCCTGTGGTCGGGTGAATCAGCTGGGGGTGGCGGCGAGGAAGGCGTAGTAGCAGCCTTCCTACCTCTCCCGCCGCCACGTCCACCTCTACCAATCTTCTTCCCCACCCCCCGACCTCTCCCGGTCGAAGAAGAAGCGCCCGCCGGTGTCTGCATACTGAGATCCAGCGCTCTCCGGAGGTGGTGGGGTGGGATGGAAGTACCCCTCCCACCACGCGCCGAGGAAGGAGCCTCGAAGCGCTCTCGACCCGCGCCCACCATCTGTCAACACCTGCAATGACAAAGAGTAAACGAAGTTAGTACAACATTAAAAAAATGAATACCTTACATGAATATAATTTAAGTGTATCATCATCATGAACATAATAAAAAATTGAATACCTAACATGAACCAATTAATAATATATATGTACATAATAATAATTGAATACCTGAGATGAACTATAATATTAATCTTCATCGTCATCATTAATAAATGCATCATCATCGTCTATATATGCTTCGGGGTTAATAAATGCATCATCATCATCACTATCAGTAATGACGTGCTCATCATCATCATCAATAAATGCATCAACATGTGGAAGGCCTCCTGTACGTAATCGGTCAAGCATTGACAGGTCATCCGCAGCAGTAACCTCTTCTTGTTCCGGCTCTTCTTGTTTCGGTTCAGGCTCGGATTCACTGCCGTTGTCTACTTCAATGTTCTGAGGTGAAGTAGAGCGGTTCTTGAAACGTTTTTTGGAAAGACGTGTTTCTTGGAAGAATTCTCCTTCATATGTGTCTGGGTTAATGTGAGGTTCATAATCCTCTTCATTGGGGGGAGGTGGTCTAACATGTGGCGGCACTTCATAAACGACATCCCAACCTCGATCACTTTGGCAGGCCCACGGTAGATAGAAAACTTGGGTTGCCTGTTGAGCCGTAATATAGACATCGGGAACATCCAAATGGGTGCTTTGTTTGATTTCAACTAGCCCTAGATGTTCATGAGTCCTTCTAGTCTCCTTCGGCTGGAACCAATAACATTTGAAGACTACGACTTTCGGTGGGTTTGCACCATAGAATAGAAGTTCATAAATTGCTTCAACTCTTCCATAATACTCGGTACCTCCTTCGCCGATAGCAGAGACACAACAATTTGTAGACTTTCGGTCGGCCATAGATAGCTCTTAGCCATAGGGATGAAAGCGATACCCGTTGATGTCGTATTTGTCAAATGAACGGACCTTATAGTCAAAACCATTAGCGACTTGTCTCAATTCGGCGTCCATAGACTCTGAACTAGCCTACAAGTTTAATACGAAAGGATTGTTGCATTAGCCGGAAATTAGACGAAGAAATGAAATGGTCTAATGGAAATTACCGTTTGTTTGAACCAAGAGATGAAACCGGGATAGCCGCCTCCATGCATTGCCAGAAGCTCGTACTCTTTGACGGAATCCTTTTGGATCACCGCTCCATACGAGAATTTGGCGACGTATCGACTGTATCAAATATCAGGGAATAAGAGCAGTTCAAAGGAATTAGAGGTTGCGAAACAATGTACCGAGAACTTACTCGATGTACGGCCGCACTTCTGTTAGGTTGTTGAAGATATACAACGTAATGGTCCGCCATTTGTCGACATCCAGCGATAAGGAAGTATAAGCACCGGCTGGTGCGAGCTTCCCTTTGAATAGGCTGAGGTTGGATCCACCCTTTTTAGGGTCGCCAGCATTGTACCGAGGCTTCGGATTATGCAAATGACGATTTTTGGCATCGTAGTGTGCTGTCACGAAGTTTGCCGCCTCCTCAGTAATGAATGCCTCGGCCATCGATGCTTCAATTCGACGTTTATTTTTACATTTTTCTCGAAGCGTCTTCTGCATCCTGTCAGTTGCGTAGCACCAACGATTCTGCACGGGCCCCCCCAATCGTGCCTCGGTCGGGAGATGCAAAATCAAATGCTGCATTGGATTAAAGAAGCCCGGTGGAAACATCTTCTCTAACTTGCAGATCAACTCCGGCGCCAACTCTTCCAGTTCTTCTAGCAAGCCAGGCGATAGTTCTTTCGCACAAAGAACACGGAAGAAATAGCTCAGCTCTGCCAGTACTAGCCATTCATCCTCAGGGATAAAGCCACGCAACATCACCGGCATTACCCGCTCAAGCCATATGTGCCAATCATGACTCTTGAGACCAAATATTTTCAATTTTTCAAGGCTCGCTCCCCTCTTTAGATTCGCTGCATACCCATCGGGGAACATCAACTCCTTTTTCACCCACAGGATAATTTCCCTCATAGCTGGCCTTCCAAGATTGAACCATGCCTTTGGCTTCGTCCAGTTCTGCTTTCCTTTCGGTTGTCGCATATTTTGTAGCGGTCTATCACATAGAGCCTCCTGATCAACTCTAGCCATAGGATTATCCTTTGTTTTCCCCTCTATGCCGAACAATGTACCAAAGAGGGCCTCGCCAACATTCTTTTCAGTGTGCATCACGTCGATGTTGTGTGGGCAAAGGAGGTCTTTGAAGTAAGGCAGATCCCACAAGCATGTCTTGTGAGTCCAGGCGTGTTCGGAATTATACCCCTTGAAATACCCTGGACGCTCCGGATCCGGCTCGAGAGAGTTGAACTGATCCAGGGTCTGTTGGCCTCTCAACGCAGGTGGTGCAGAGTTTTTGATAACTCTACCTTTGATGAAGTTCTTCTTGTCTTTTCTGAACTTATGGCGAGGATCCAGGAACTGTCTATGCATGTCGAAGCAAGAAAACTTGCCACCCGCCTGCAGCCGACGAAACTGAAGAGCTGCCTTGCATGTGGGGCACGGGAACCTTCCATGCACACACCAGCCAACGAATAGCGCATAAGCCGGCAAGTCATGCATCGAGTACATGTACCACGCACGCATTAGGAAGTTTTTTTTGTAGCGGCGTCGTATGTCTTGATCCCATTATCCCAAGCTTCTTGCAGTTCATCCTTAAGCGGCTGCATGTACACATTCATATTCTTCCCCGGATTGTTGGGCCCCGGAATTATCAACGTCAGGAAAATGTTCTTTCTTTGCATAATCTGTCCGGGGGGGAGATTGAGTGGAATGACAAATACAGGCCAACAACTGTATTGAGCTGCCATCATACCAAACACATTGAACCCATCCGTGCTTATGGCGATTCGAGGATGCCTTGGATCTGCCGCTTTAGCATGATGTATTGCATCGAAGCGCTTCCACGCAAAAGCGTCCGATGTGTGTACCAACATCGGCTCCCCATCTGCATCTAGTTCGGTTCTTTTGCCCAATTTGTGCCATGTCATCTGTCTGGCCGTCTCTTCGACCATGAAAAGACGTTGAAGTCTTGGTATGATTGGCATATACCGAAGAACATTAACTGGGATTTTTGTCTGACTCTTCTCACCCATACCGTTGTCTACCTCAACATACCTGGAAGACTGGCAAACGGGACAATACTTCAAGTCCGCATACTCAAGCCTAAATAAGGCACATCCTTTCTCACAGGCATCTATCTTCTCATAGGGCATCTTAAGTGCACGGAGGATTTTGTCCGACTGGTACAGGTTTGCAGGCATTACATGGCCTTTGGGTACAAAGCGTCCAAATAGTGTCATCATCGCGTCGTAGCATTCTCTGCCCAAGTTGAATTGAGCCTTCAGAGCCATTACTTGTGCGATGGCATCCAGCTGACAAAGCTCAGTGTGCTCGTGGAGAGGACGTTTTGAAGACTCCAACATATCATTGAAGGCCTTTGCAGATTCCTCCATCTCATCGTCCGAATCCCGAGCATCATCAAAGTCTTCCACCATGTCTTCCATCCCGGTACCATGCTCGTCGGTGCGACGACGGCCCTCCTCAGCTCTGGCACGTTGGGCAGACTCACCATGAAATGTCCAGACTGTATAATCAGGCGTAAAACCCAACTTCTGCAGGTGTTTGATCATTTCAAACTCGGACTTCTTATGAAAGTTGTCGCAGTCGACACAGGGGCACCAGTTTGTTTCCTGTCCATTTGCAAATGCGGCTCTCACAAACCCCTTGGTTTTTCTTAGCCATTCATGGGTCATGTCTTTCTGACTAGTGTGACCGGTGTACATCCACGCACGATCACTCATCTTGCCTAGCTACTGGACACACAAGAAATATATACATAATTCAGCAAACCATATTCATCAGTTAATAGAGTTTGTCAGTTTTATTACGTCCATGCAACCTAGATGCTAGTAGGTAAAGATAGGTCCTAATCCCACCCGAGTATGTGTAGATTGGGTTCGTTTTCCCATGCTCTGCTCCGGATCCGACGCAAAATTTCGGCAGCACCTCCCCGCTGTTCTCCTGATACACGTCTCGGCAATAAGCAGAGAGGATGTGTACCCGGAGAACAACAGGGAGGCACTGACGAAATTCTGCATCGGATCCGGAGCAGAGCATATGGGAAAACGAACCCAATCTACACATACTCGGGCTGTCCATGGATAACGTTGGACAATTCGAAAGAATCACGGTTATAAATATGCAAATGCATGCATATTTATAGATGTAACCCTTTCGAACGGGAGACGCATAGTGGTCACGCATACTGATGATTGACACCTATAGCTAGCAAGTTTCAGAGGAGGATATGTCATTTGTGCTCACCCACGAACGCAGGGGCGGAGCTCCTCGAACGAACGGGGAGGTCGTCGAACACCAGACCCTCGCAGCCCCGAAAGAACTGCACATTTAAATCCACCCGATCAACACAAATATATATGATGTTTTTCTTAACAAAATCGGGAAATATACTTCCTAACTCATAATTCACAAATATATGACCCCATCGGCCTCTGGAAGGCCGAAGAGCACCTTTTCGGTCAACAGGAGGCCGAAGAGATGTCGAGGTGTCGCGGTGTCAGGGGTGTCGGGGTGTCGGGGTCGGGGTGCCGAGTCGGGGTCGGGGTGTCGGGTCGGGGTCGGGGTGCCGTGTCGGTGTCGGGGTGTCGGGTCGGGGTCGGGGTCGGGGTGCCGTGCCGGGCTCGGGGTCGGGGTCGGGGTGTCGGGGTCGGGGTGTCGGGTCGGGGTCGGGTTGTCGGGTCGGGGTCGGGGTGCCGTGTCGGGGTCGGGATCGAGGTCGGGGTGTCGGGGTCGGGGTGTCGGGTCGAGGTCGGGTTGTCGGGTCGGGGTCGAGGTGCCGTGTCGGGGTCGGGTTTTTTTCTCTTTTTTTCTTTTCTTCTTCTTCCTCTTCTTTCTTTTCTTCCTTTTCTTCCTTTTTTTTCCTTCTTCTTCTTCTTCTTCCTCCTTTCCTTTTTCCTCTTCTTCTTCTCCTCCTCTCCTCTTTTTTCTTCTTCTTCTTCTTCCTCTTCTTCTTTTTTCTTCTCCTCCTCCTCCTCTTCTTCTTCTTCCTTTCCTTTTTTCCTCTTCTTCTTCTCCTCCTCTCCTCTTTTTTTCTTCTTCTTCTTCTTCTTCTTCTTCTTCTTTTTTCTTCTCCTCCTCCCCTTCTTCTGTTTCTTCTTATTATTATTATTTTTTGTTCTTTTTCTTTTTTCTTTTTCCTTTTTTTTCATCTTCTTTTCTTCGTTTTTTTCTTCTAGGTTTTTTTTCTACCTAAATGTCTAAATATTTTTTCCTATTTACCCAAACACCTAAACAACTATTTGCAAAACATCTAAAAACAGAAAACTAAAAATCTAATTAGAAAAACAGAAAAAAAAAATTAAAAGGGGGGCAGGGGAAGCTCACCAGAGAGGGGCAGGGGGCAGGGCGGCCGGCGGCGAGGAGAGGAGGCCGCTGGGGAGGGGGCGGCGGCGGCAGGAGGGCCGTGAGGAGGGGGCAGCGCCGCGGTGGTGGAGGTGCGCCACGGGGAGGGGGGCAGGCGGTGGTGGAGGGCGGGGAGGGGGCGGCGGCGGCGGTGAGAGAGGGGGGAGGGGGCGGCGGCGAGAGGGCGGGGAGGGGGCGGCGGCGGCGGCGGCGGTGAGAGAGGGGAACGGGCGCGGGTGTGAGAGAGAGAGAGGTGAGAGAAAGAGAGAGAGGCGGGAGGCGCGGGGGGATGGCGAAAATTAAGCCCCCTCTTTGCCGTCTGCTGGCAGACGGCAAAGTTCTTTGCCGTCTGCCAGCAGACGGCAAAGAGGGGGGCCGTTAGCCCGTCCCCGCCGTTACACTGTGGGGCCCCTCACCTCTCTTTGCCGTCTGCTGGCAGACGGCAAAGAAGTGGCCCGCGTGACCTGGCAAGTGCAGTACCAAGTAGGACCCACTTTGTTCTTTGCTGTCTGCTGGCAGACGGCAAAGAAATCTTTGCCGTCTGCCAGTAGACGGCAAAGAAGTGCAGATGGCAAAGAGCCTCTTTGCCATCAGCATGTTCTTTGCCATCTGCTTTATAAAAGCAGACGGCAAATATCCTCTTTGCCATCTGCCAGCAGACGGCAAAGAGCTGGCAGATGGCAAAGTCCCTGATTCCAGTAGTGAATGGCCACAAGAGTAGCTGGAAACTTTACATCATGTATCAAGATTTCCAGATCCTTGTATATCACATTTGTTCTGAGCATGGAGCCAGGGGATTGCACCACCATGATTTTGTCCAAAAGAAAAGGAGAAAATTTGTGCAAGGTGGCAACACTCCGCGAAATAAACGAATGAGAAGCCCCAGAATCAAATAAAATTATTGCAGGTATGTTGTTAACAGAAAACATACCAAGGACCACGTCTGGTGCTTCGCGAGCTTCCTCAACGGAGATATGATGGACTTGGCCGCGATAGAAGTTCGTATTGGGGCGGCGTCCAACACTGTTGACTTGTGGCTTGAAGTCGGATGGTGGCTTCCCATTTCTTGCGGGGCACTGCTTGGAGTAATGCCCGCTCTGGCCACAAGTAAAGCAGGTGTTGTTGCGGCGGCAGTCCTCCAGCACTGGCTGTTTGCCGAAAGTCTTGTCCTGGCTGACAGGCTTATTGTTGTTGTTACCATTGTTCCAGGCAGGCTTGTATTGAGATGAACCTGGTTGCCAGATACATGGCTTCTGCACAAACTGCTCATGGTTGTCCTTCTTGGGTTCAAACTTCCGCTTGCGATCATCATATCCTGACTTATGCTCTCGTTCGGCTATAAAATCCTTGTTCACCAAAGATTGGAAGTCAGGAAAGTCAAGCATACAGAGCTGACAGCGGAGGGTGTGATTGAGTCCTCCTAGAAATCAATCGATCTTCCTTTCCTCCGTGGATACGTCGTGAGTGGAGTACCGTGCCAGATTATTAAACTTATTCAGGTACTCTCCCATTGACATGTTCCCTTGAGTAAGAGCAAGAAATTCCCTCTGCTTCGCCTTCATTATGCCTGTAGGAATATGATACTTGTGGAATACCTCTTTGAACTTCTCCCAAGAAATATCTTCCCCAGGGGACCACATTAGTTTTGTGTTGTCCCACCATATAGCTGCTGGTCCCTCCAGGTAGTGTGTTATGAAAGGAACCTTGTCTGACTCATCACAGCGGGCTATGTGCAGCTTCTTTTCCATAGTCTTCAGCCAGTCACCAGCTTCATTAGGATCCATAGCTTGACCAAAACTGGGTGGCTTGGTCCGCTGAAAATCAGACAATTTAGAGTGTGTCCCATTGTTGTTATTCTGACCCACCATAGTCTGCATGCTTTTCAGAAATTCCATAAAATCTTGGTTTCTTTTCTCTTCAAACATTCTCATAATCTGATCAGTGGTTGGTGCCTGTGGTGGTCGTGGTGGCAAATCTTCTGGTGACTGTCCTGCCTGTCTGGCGGATCGACGAACGGGAGTTCCATCGCCGCCTTGATTACTACACCTCTTCATCCTAAATTTGTTCCCATTGCAAAATACCGAATCGATGAGCAACATCCATAAGGGAAAGCATGGTAGTATGACACCAGAAAATAAAGCCAAATAAAAGAGGAAAAAGCGAAAACATAATTATACGAGGCAACCCAACATCATACATCACAAGCTAGTAGGGGGATTATCCTGACTGGACTGCTCATACGGCAGTTGACATATGCATAGATGCTATGATGCATGCACTGAGACTCAAGCATCCACTCTAGTAGCACGGGTGGCACGAACACTGGCAAACTGAAGACTCCTCGTCGTCGGATCCTGTCTCGGAATCTGAGCTGATGATGTGAATCTCGGCCTCCGGATCAAAGGTAACACGACGATGCTGACGAGAAGGTTCTCCCTCTGAAGGAGAAGAAGCATGACGCCGCAGCATCGGAGCAGCTGGAGTAGCTAGGAGTGAGGCCCACTCTGCCGGGGTCTCATGTCGGTTGCCAGACGAAAATCCTGGCGGTCCGAACGAACTGGAAGGAGTCTCAGAAGGTGGAGCATGTGGAGTATACACATGTAAAAACGGAGGTGGAGGAGGAGACTGTGCTGCCGCGACAGTTGCAAGTGCCTCGCGGGCATGAGTCAGCTCCTCAGCTAGAGAAGTGATCATACGGTAACCGGCGTTCAGATAACGTGATAAAACACCAGTAGCACGATCACTTGCCGGATCAACAGGTGCAAAAAGGACTCGCCCTGTTGCAGGCGACAGGGTGGGGTAGTGAAAGAAACCTGGATGAGTCTGCATCTCGACCTCGTGGAAGCGCAAGTCAGTGAGAGCCTCCATCGCAGCAAACTAGATCACCAGCTCCGGAGTAGAAGCAGTTCCGCCCTTGGAGGAACGGGAGTAGCTGCCAATATCCGAACTCGCAGTAAGGAAGGCCTCTGCGTGATACTCATACACTGAACCAGCAAGCTTCTCTCGGAACACCTGGTACACTGGGTCTTCGCCGTTGGGATACAGTCGAAGCCAGACACTACGAAGCAGTACTGGAAAAGTGAACGGTGCCGGCTCATGATTGTAGTGGTACGGAACTGGTGCCATCTACACTCATCAAACCAGCGGTTAGAACAATAAAAAAACTATATGCATTCCATGCAGCAAACAGATGCAACAAGCAAGACACAACCCCAGACTCTAAACTAGTCGCGGCTCTAGCGCAGGGTTAACTAGGGTGTCCTACAGTCAGCGCGGCTCTGATACCAAGCGTTGTGGCACCCCGGCTCAGGGGACCGGTTTACCTAGTGTTTCCAACCCAGAGATCATGTCTTCTGGAAACACACAACAACTTGGAACAGAACAGAACTGAACTTTATTGAAATATCTTGAGTACAAGCTCATAATTTACATTGAAGGCGAGGCCAGAAGCACTGCACGTGCTATGACAATATCTACATTATTTATGGAACATAGCAGGGCCTCGATACTACTGGGTGATTCTACGGCGTAGCGGAACATAGCGCAGAAAACTCCATCCACAGGGACACTGCTGGGACACGGCCTAGTTAGCGTAGCACGAACCTTCGGGACGTTCGTCCTCAGCTTCTCCAGCATCTGGCATGATACGCCGGGTGAGTACTTGGAATGTACTCACAAGCTCACGGCAACCATAACAATGCAGCAAACAACAACATGGCAATTAACAGATTAAGTGCTTAAGTTGCTTATTGTTACCAGATACCAACTTACTCTCTTCTGGGTTGTCCCACAACCCTCGAAATACTTATAATCCATCGAGTACTTCCGAACATAAGACAAGTTCTGCCATCATTATTATCATTATTGTGGTTGACCATTCAGTGGCCTAGTACGGACTGTCCAATACCGTGGACGCGGCTATTCGAATAGATTCTTACACTCTGCAGAGGTTCCGCACTTTACCCACACCATGGAGCTCCTGGCCTCGGGTTCCCATTCGGGTAGACCGGTGCTGCTCCAACGAAACCTGCCTGACCCGTGACCCTTCCATCGTACCACCGACAATCATACTCTCCCAGGGTCATGTCCTGGGTGGCCCCTGTGTCACCCCGTGACACCTGCCACCGTCGTGGCCAACTAAACTGTCCCAAACGGGGACGCCGGCAAAATAACTCAACTGGGCTCACAGGATTATCGTCGTCTACCTAATCTGGGCAGCACGCACGCATAACCCTCCCTAGTTTGGTGGTACCGACAAAAGAGCACAAAGCCAGACCAAGTCAAGGCCTTCCCATATCGGCAAATGTGGCTGCACGGATAAGTCCGGATAGGTGGCACTTGATCAACCAATTAGGTTTACTGTTGTCAAGTACTTATCAAGCATGGATTTTCACCATGGCAGTAGCTAGGCATCCAAGTAAATTATTATGAATTATCACATATTAAAATAATGCACATAATTCAATTAAATAACCAACACTATTGAAATGCTCATGAATTGGATGACATGGCTTGCCTTGCTCTGTTGGGTTGTCCACAAACTCCTGGGCTTCAAAACCAAAGGAATTTCCTTCTGAAAATATTTTAAAAAGATAATTAAAAATGTCACATAACACTGTTCTGTTCACTAGAAATTCTATGAGCAAGAGAAAAATACCAAAATTTACCAGAAAATAGAGGAGCTCAAGACAAACCCAGAGCAAAAAGAATCAATTGATTTGGACTTATGGATAAAAAGTTATGGATGGTCAAAGTTCCTGGTCAAATCTGAATTAAAATCAGAAAATCAGAATATCAACAGAGGGCCACGTCGAAGGCGTACTTTGCCAGGGCGCCTCCACTTACCACTTCGGCGAGCCACTGACTAGCGGGCCCCTCTGTCAGATTTAAAAGGGGGGAGAGGGAAACAGAGATCGGCTGGGCTCCGGCGATGGTCGCCGGCGATACAGACGGCGACGAGGTCCGGCAACTACGGGAATGGATCGAGCTCATCGAGACGAACGCGTACGTACCCGTAGCGTGGCAAGAGATGGCCGGACGGCGTCGTCCTCTTCCTCTCCGGTGGTGGCGGGTTTTGGGTGTCGTCGGAGATGGTGATTCCGACAGAGTTTCGGTCGGGCAAGAGCTTGGGCGGGGTCAGGGAAGTGAGGTGAGCTCGCAGGTGTAGTCGGTTGGGGCTGGGGTGGAGCAAATCGGCGAGGAGGTGGAGCTCGGGTGGCGGCAAGTCGCCGGCGAGATGCAAGGCCAGAGGGCCTCTCGGCCTTGGCTCGTTGCTCGGGGGCTCAATTGGGAGTAGGAGGAGTGCGGTGAGGAGCTCGGGATGCTGGCCGTGGCCTTTTATAGGTGGGGGCGACCTCTCTGGAAGCTGGCGGAGCTCAGCCACGTCGCCGGCGCGAGGACGCCGCGCTGGCTGGCTGGGAGCGGGCGACGGGACGGAGGAGGGCAGGGAGAGTTAATGCGGCGGTGGCTGCTTGTGGAGGAAGACGACGGGCGACAGGGCAACTGTGCCCGCACGGGTGTCACAGTGCTCTGTTACGGCGGCGGCCGGCGAGGGCGATTCCGGTGTGGGGGAAGGATCTAGGGCGGCCAGGTGGACGGAGAGGAGCTAGTCGGCGCACGGGGACAAGGTACGGCGACGCGGTCGTCGGCCTCCGACGAGACCCGAGCCTGGCGCTGCCCAGAGCGCAGCTTTGGCAGGGCTGGCTACGCGGTCACCGCGTGCACAGGCACCCGTGGCGTGAACCAGCCTGCCAGACCTTGTCTGGTGCATCGACATTGCTCACTAGGACTCTCTCGTACCACCAGCTCACCCAGAGGCTTCTTGAATCGAAGGATAGCTCCAAGTGAGGTTTACTGCCAGAAACTAGGTGAGGTTCTAGAGCAGAGATGAGTTGGAGATGAGGCCAGTGGAGATGTCTGGGATGATCTACTTTGGAAGAACTCCAAACTGGCCAAGTTTGAGAAAATTTCATCAAGATTTGAGGGTAGCTCATGAACAACTGCTGTTACTGGTACAGAAACAAGATGAGCTTGTAGCACTCATCTGATTGATGTGCTGGAGGTGGATTTTGGTGTGTGGGACTCATTTGGTGAATAGAACATGTCATAAAAATTTCAGCTCAATTGAATACCTCTAGCTGGTACTTCCTTCACAGAGGTTCCATTTGAGCAGAAACTTGTCAGAATATTACTGCTGAAAATTTGTACTGGACAAGATGATATTTTTGGATATTGTGGCAAGATAGGTTCCCTAGTATCTCAGGGCCAGTACTATCCAGAAGATAAATATTGTGGCAAGATAGGTTCCCTAGTATCCCAGGGCCAGTACTATCCAGGATATCTGAGAGTTTTTTGAGTTGGGAAAATATGAGTTGCTTCACAAAGGGCCAGTACTATCCAGAAGATAAATAGAGTTTTCTGGACCAAATTTTGTACTGGACCATGAAATGTTTTTGAAGATTGTAGGAGTAGATGATGACAAGAAGGTGTGGTATTAATTTGGGATTTTTCTGATCATCAGAACTATAGGTTGCTTCATAACCCATAGTGATGACAAATTTCCCAAAGGAAGAAAATAATTAATTGGAAAAGATGGAGAATTGGAATTTGAATCAGTGTGGCAAGATTTTGGCAAGATGCTGAGGGCTTTGGATCATTCAGAGAAATTCATAAGTCCAAAGTCAACTGAAAAGGTTCAAAAGCCATCCAAATTGGAAATAAAGCCAGAAGGATTTTGAAAAGAAAAAGTTGCCAAAACCAGGGTGTCACATTTCACATTGAGCTTCTTTCCTTTCTTGTTCGTTGTCGAATAATTGAGCCCCTCGTTGTGACTTTTCCAGAACCATGGAGTACGATCTTTCTTACGTAATGTAGTCTTGATTCTTCTTTTGACGTATGCTTCATCGTCATCGTCATCTTCCCTCATTGGGTTGCCGTATTGGTCGTAGTCTTCCTCGTTGGCGACTCCATCCATTCCGACGATGCTCCTTTTGCCTCTCCTCACGACAACACGGCTGGGATTGGTCGGGTCAATTATGAAGAAGCATTGTGTCATGTGCTTAGCGTGCACCCATGGCTCAGTTTTGGCGATGACGTTAACGTTCACAGTAGCGCTCTTCGCGTCGGGTATAGACATGGTAGTGAAATACTTGTTTTCTCTTACGACGGCCGTAGCCCATCTGACACGGAACATCGTCGCATCGTGCAGTCCAGCATAGTCAAGCTCCCAGATCTCTTCGACCCTTCCGTAGAATCTTTCAGTTGTGACGTTGGCATCGGTCATGCATTCAATCGTCACCCCTGAGTTCTGGTAATCACTGTTCATGTCTTTGGCCTCCGTGTAGAATGTGTACCCATTGATATCGTATGCCTGATAGGTAGCGAGGTTGGGCGCGGGGCCATGTGCTAAGGCGTATATGAGCAATCCGTCCGCACTGCCCTCTTCCGAGGGATTAGCAAGAACTTGCTCTTTGAACCAACGTAAGAAAGTGGAGTTCTGCTCTACAGTAACTTCAGTGTCCGTCTTGCGCATCCCCTGATCACGGTACTTCTTTGCGATGGTTTCTTTGTGCAGTGTCACATAATCTTCTACCGCATCTAGGTGTTGTAGCACTACTAAGTTAGCCCTGTCAAGGTCGTTCCGTCGACCCGAGTAGTCCACATGCAATTCCCTCCGGCCGTTGTTGTGACCTTCTCCTCCGAGCCTCCCATGGTGCTTCTTGACGGGCAAACCAACAACAGGGTCTCCGACGCCTAGATAATTCTCGCAAAAGGAGATGCACTCTTGGGTCAGATACCCCTGGACGATGCTCCCATCGGGACGGGACATGTTACGAACGAATCCTTTGATGACCCCATTCATCCTCTCGAACGGCATCATGCTGTGAAGGAATGTCGACCTGAGGTCGATGATATCGTCCACGATGTGGACACACAGATGCACCATGACGTCAAAGAATGCGGGCGGGAAGTACATTTCAAGCTCACATAGTATGACAACGATCTCTTCCTGTAGCCTTCGGAGTTGCTTCACACTGATGGACTTTCTAGACATAACGTCGAAGAAGTTGCAGAGACCAGTAAGCGTGTCACGGACGTGCTTGTCCATTATCCCTCTAATGGCAACCGGGAGTATCTACGTCATCATCACGTGACAGTCATGAGACTTCATCCCGCTGAACTTTTTCTTCTTGGTGTCTAGAAATCTGCTTATTTTCCCACAGTAACTGGAACTGACTTTGATTCCCGTAAGGCACTTCATGAATTGATCGATCTCCTTCGCACTTAAGGTGAAGCAAGAAGGGGGGAAATAATTCTCCTCCTTTCCCCCGCCTCCGTCTCCGTCTCCGTCTCCGTCTCTTCCGTCGACTTTTTACGGGGCGGCATGTGGAGATCTCCCCTGATCTCCAAATCTTCCAAGTCTTTCCTTGCCCTCGGACCATCCTTAGTCTTCTCTGGCATGTTCATCAGTGTGCCAAGCAAGCTCTCGAGGACATTCTTCGTGATATGCATTTGATCAAGGCAATGAGGCGTGTCGTGATTGGGCCAGTAGTCCAAGTCCCAGAAAACAGACCTCGTTTTCCATACCTTCAGCAGCGGCTCCGGCGCCTTTTTCATCTTTCCCGGTGCGGGGCACTGTTCCTAGTTTTTCAACAGCTCGTTGATTTCGGAGCCGCTCCTCTTATGTGGAGGTCCTCGATGCTCAGCCAAACCATTGAATGGATCTCCACGTTTTCTCCACGGGTCATCCTTCTCGAGCCATCTACGATGCCCCATGTACATGATTTTCCCAGACCCGCCATCTTTTGTCAACGTAAGCTGCTGAGACGTTGTATCATCCATGCACCTTGTGCATCCGCAGTATCCGTGGCACACCTGGCCTGAGACATACCCGTAACCGAGATAGTCATGCACCGTCGTCATCAGCGTGGCTCTCATATAGAAATAATCTCCTGTGCTGGCGTCCCATGTCTTGACCGGTGATTTCCCTAACGTGTGTAGCTCCTCTTTCAGTAGCCCCAGATACAGGTTAATATCATTTCCCGGTTGTTTCGGCCCTTGAATCAGCATGCTCATGTGTATGTACTTTGTCTTCATGCACTTCTAGGGGGGGAGGTTGTACATCCATACAAAGACGGGCCATGTGCTGTGGTTGCTGTTCTAGTTTCCAAACGGATTCATGCCATCGGTACTCGCGCCAAGCACGATGTTCCTTGCATCTTCTGTGAAAAATCGATATTCGGCATTGAAAGCTCTCCACTGGCTAGCATCTGCGAGGTGTCTCAGCTTCGGATCATCTCCATCATCGGGCTTCTTCCTCTCTGCATGCCAGCGCATGAGCTTTGCTTCCTTAGGATCTACGAAATACCGCTGCAGACGGGGAGTGATCGGAAAGTACCATACAACTTTCTGAGGAGCTTTCTTTCCGGCCTTCTTTTATCGAGAAGCATTGCGTACTAGACAGCTGGTTTTTTCCGCGTGCTCCTCCCGATAAATGATGCAATCGTTGATGCATCCGTGGTATCTAATGTGCGGCAGATCAAGAGGGCAAACGATTTTCTTGGCCTCCTCGACACTAGTAGGACACACGTTCCCCGCGGGAAGAACTTTATTATGTAGATGCTTCAAATGCTCATCGAGGCTTGCGTCTGTCCATTTGATTTTGGCCTTCGTCTTTAGAAGTTCGAGCGTGAAACTCAAGCGGGTCACGTCGGGATCGCAACCGTCATACAATGGAGTCTTCGAGTCTACTTCCAGTTGCGCCAGCTTGGCCTCCTCTCTAGAAGCAGCTCTATCGGTAGTCGTATTCTTGCGAAGCAGGTCTCGAACATGAGGGTCCTGCATGACTGAACTTAGTCGCGTCGAAGACTGCGGCGTGTCCGCCGCCTCTTCTCCGCCATGTCCGGAATCTTCTTCGCCGTGTCCGGAATCTTCTCCGCCGCCATGTCTGGACTCTGCCCCGCCGCCATGTCCGGCGCCATCGTCTTCGGGTCGATCGGTCATCTCTTTGTCTAGCCCCAAGGCGTTATTGCCTGCCATGTGGACGTCCTCATCATCATCTTCACTTATCCACTGAGTATAGCCATCCATGAAACCATTCATGAGCAGGTGCGCCTTCAAACTGCCACGATCAAAGGGCTCCAAAATGACTCCTTCTTTGCATCTTGTACACGGACATCTAATCCCAGTCCGATTATTTGCATACATGTCCGTCACCGCGGATTGCAAGTATCGCTCCACCTTCCTTCCATTCACCTTCATGACCGACTGCGCAGTATAACAAGCAAAAGGATTATAAACAAAATGCATGCATGCATCAAAGTCATACAAAAATTTGGCATGACCTTGCCTAAAAATAGGACATATCGAGTTTGCTCGAAATTCGCCGAAACGGAAATAAATCGACATTTCGGCAAAACATAAGCAACTCAGGGGGCATGTCACTCGCACAAATCCCTTCATATCGCAAACGCACATATTCCCATTCTTGAAATGCACAACTTTTTACTCACCTATCTCCCGAGAGAGATCGAGCACGGTTAGATGAGGCCTTCGCTAACTATAGGGATCGAAAGTGGATGGCTAGCTAGCTAGATCTAGTTGTTGGGAGGAGCTAGAGATGACTCTAGCTAACTAATGGAGAGGGAGACAGATGAGCTAGGTAGCTATGAGACAAATCTAGGAGTGGGAAAGGGATATATATGTATGGAAGGAGGGAGAGCCAAATAAATGAGGAAGATAGAGAAAAGAGGCCATTTATGGAGGAGAATTATGTTGGAGGGGGGCATTAATGGGGGAGAGAAGAGAGGTAGAAGGAAGAGAGAAGAAGGGCAATTATGGTGAAGTAACTTAGAGAGGGGAGAGGGCAAGGGGGAGGGAGGGGGAGAGGGGGTGGGTGAAAAGGTGGCAGCAGCCACGCCTAGTAGTAGCGCTGTATTTTAGCCGGCACTACTGCTAAGGTGCATAGTAGCAGCGCTTGTTCGGAGCAGCGCTACTACTAAGTGGGGCCCATTAGTAGTAGCGGTTTTGTCAGAGCCGGCGCTACTGCTAAAACTTTAGCAGTAGCGCTGTATTTTGGAAGGCGCTACTACTACAGCTAGCGTCAGTGGGCACATTGGGGCCCACTTAGCAGTAACGCGGCAAGTATTTCCAGCGCTACTGCTCAGGCCTTACTTGTAGCGCTGTCCAAATCCAACGCTACTGCTAATTAGCAGCAGCGCTGTGTATTTTCCCGCGCTACTACTAATGTTCTACCTATAAGCTTTTCCCTAGTAGTGTCTCGGCAATTTTTGCGACGTGTGCCTCCATGCTACGAGTTCTTTCTTCTAAAGCCTGCACATCGTTAGTGAGCCCAGCAATCTTACCGGTCATTTGACCAAGTAAGCTATCATGATTCTTCAATATATCGGTAAATGTCTTGTTCTACTCGGTTTCAGCAGATATGAAAGTTTTAAGAGTTTCATCCAAATAGTACCGATTACCATTGCTCATCCCAGTAAAATTATTAGGTGCTCCTTGATTAGTTGGATATGGTGGCTTAGTATAATTTGGAGCATACCCTTGATTCTTCCAATTAGGATTATAATTATTGCAAGTAATAAAGTAAATATCATTAACTTTGGCATCGGTAATGGAGTTGACATTTACCTCTTCTTTACCTTTGATAGTTTTGATTAATTCCTCGATCGTGGCAGTCAGCTCATTTTTCTTCTCCTCAGAGTTGGAGTTCACCTTCTTGTTGTCTGACCTTTCCACATGCCACTGGGCATGGTTTTCCAGCATGTCATCAAGTAATTTCTTAGCTGCAGTAATTGGTCTTCCCATGATGATGCTTCCTGCAGCTGTGTCTAACATGGTTTTTTGACATAGGGTTAAGGGCATTATAAAAGATATGAAGAATAAGCCATTCTTCCATTTCATGGTTGGGGCAATTTCTTACAGCCTCTTCCATGTTGTCCCATGCAAGCGCTAGTGGCTCGCGATCTTCCTGCTTAAAGCCAGTTATCTGCGATCACAGTTGCATAATTTTTGCGGGGGGGGGGGGGGGACAAAACTTAGACAAAAACATACTGCAGCATAAATTCCATGAAGTTATAACTCTTCTAGGCAAAGCTAGAAGCCATTCTTTTGCTTTTGCTCTCAAAGAGAAAGGAAATAGACACAACTTCAAAAGCGTGAGGTTCATAATCTTTAATACGTGTCATATCGCAAAGTTAAGTGAAAATATGCAAATGCATGCCGGCATCTTCCGATGCGGAGCCTCCAAACTGGTTTTGTTGAACCATAGTAACAAGATGGGGCTTAATTTCAAATTGTTCAGCAGTTACTTCAGGTAATGCGATTTGTGCACGCATAAAGTTTTCATTAGGAGCAGCAAAGTCTCCAAGTTTCCATGCCATGATAAACAAAATTGGGTTTTTAGTTGGAACACGAACTAGAAAAACAAGTAAAGACAAGAACAAAAACTGAAATAAAAACTGAAGTAAAAAACTTAAGCAATAACTCTAATCTAATTACTAGTGACATGATGCCTCCCGGTCAACGGTGCCATAAAAGGTGGTGATGACCTTTTAAGATCCATTTTGGATTGCAGAAAGTCCCCTTGCCTTTTCCCCCAGGAGTGACCCTGGGTATCGAACCCACGAGAGGATGTGCACTACGACAAAGACTCAAACAACTTATTGTTCTCGTGAAATGTTCCAATTTTCACTGGACCTTTATCAACCCTTTTGAAAGTAAAGAATGATATGGAAATAGGCATGGGGATGATGTCTTATACCTACAACCTTGTACTTGTGCATGGGATCTCATCTTGACATTAAACATGGTCCTGGAAGACACCCGTTACGATGTGCTCACAACACGATGAAGTGGGGGATGTGTCCAAAGTACGTCTCGGCCGGTTCACGACCTACATCAAGAGTCAGTTGTCCAACCGCCGGCCCTTACCATCCCGCAGGGTTACCTCGGTTATTAAGAATTACTTCAGACAAAAGCATTGGGCGTTTAATGACTACACCTCATTTATCCCCAAGGAATTGCTTGCCTCTACCGTACTAATCCCTTCTATTACTGGTTCTCAGAATAGCATTCCACGCATCCTCGCTTCTTACCTCCTCCTTGATCGATCTCAGGGATCCTGGGTACTTGTAGGGCCTTTGAACGAGAAGAAGACAAAAAACAACTCCGTTGCAAATCACGCATACAACTAATGTCAACCAAGCAAAGGCATTCCAACGATCCCGTGCACAAATACATAGGGTTGCAAGGCCGTGCCTCAACCCATTATCTTACGGAACTACTCACACATCGCGATCGAATCGCAAGAAGAAATCATTGAAGACAACATAAAGATGAATGATTGATTGATGAATTGTCTTATAATGTTTGCTGATTGCGATGCACCGATTACAAGTATGGCTAACTTGGAGAGAATGGCTGTAGCGGTGCTGGGGGTGATGGCTAAGGAGATGAGATGGGAAATGGTGGTGGCTAGGATTTGTGATTGGCTTCTGGTGGTGTTCAATTTCTCTACGTCATCTGGATGTCGCTCCGCCCTCCTCTCTATTGTGAATTAGGGAAGGGCCCCTTTATAAAGTGTGATCTGTTGGACGCCACGGTGTCGATGGCATGCGATAAGACTGATGGTACGAGCGGGTACGGTCGTACCGTGCGCCATCTTTTGCTCGGTTGCCTTCCTAGCGACTCCAATTGGCTTGGCTTTGCTCCCACACTTGACGTTTCCTTCTATATGATGATTTTCTTCCATGTTTGGGTCCATTTCCTAGGGAAACACATTAAACAAAGGATTTCACAATTTCTTGCATTCATTAGTCATTAGTGGCAGTATCGAAGTGATTCTCTTAGAGATTCAAAGATTATCCGGTTTAAACAACTGTGTGATGAGTGCAAAAATATCACTCATCATAACGCATCATATAGGGTTGTATCACCTAGTTGCATTTCTAGAGAACTTATATTTCAGCACTAGCCTCTAAAAGCAACTAAGAAAGAATTTAATTTAGTAGTCGCCTATTTACCCCCCCCCCCCCTCTAGTCGACTTTTACGGCTTCTTTGATCCTTCAATTACTCACACAACGGTCGCCATCCTCTCCGCCCATTAGGGCAGAGGTCGTTCACACCTATAGTTTTTAATTATCTTATTTCAGGACCAATCTTTCGGTTGATGATGAGGCGCGCTCAGTCTAGTAACAGCTCTGAATCCAGTTCAGACGATGGCAGAAGTCAAAGACCGGCAGTCATATCTCGAGGAGCTCGGGGGCTACTGACGATGCCATGCCCCTAGGGTATAGCCACGAAAGACAGTAGAGGCCCAACAACCATGGGTTGGCTGAGGCCTACTCCCCAAAGTCTGTCGGCAATACAGGGTGCATATCCTAAACCGCTCGTACCAACAGCAATACCCCATATGAGATCTGGCACGGCAAGCAGCCGAATATGCATTACATGTGTGTGTTTGGGTTCATTGCCCACGTCAAGACAGCATGGCCACACCTCAAGAAGTTGGAAGACTGCAGCCCACCGATGGTCTTCTTCGGTTATGCACCGGGGTCCAAGGCATATAAGGTGTTCGACCCGGTGGCGCGGCGAGTGCACATCACCCGCGACGCTATCTTCGATGAGTCCATGAGCTGGGACTGGCAGGAGGCTGGCGACCATGATGACTTTTCAATCAAGTACACGCCACCCGGTGTGCTAGCCACGGGTACTCAAGGTGACTCAGTGTCCGCTGCCGCACCGACTGAACCTTCGTCGCCAATTGCTGACACGCCCCCAGCGCCATAACGTGTGCCTATCAAGTTTGTCTCACCTACATTTGGCATCACACCATCATCAGCGGATGGTGACCCTCTAGCTCGTAGGTACCGCAAGTTGGAGAACATCGAAGTAGAGCTAGACGAGGAGCTACTTCTCACCGCGGGTGAAGAACCTACTTCATTCACCGAAGCTGAGCCACATGAAGCGTGGCGCACAGCCATGCTCAAGGAGATGAAGTCCATCGAGGACAGTGGCACCTGGTATCTCACTGATCTCCCTCCAGGTAAGCGTCCAATACAACTCAAATGGGTGTTCAAGCTGGAAAATAACAATCATGGGGAGGTGGTAAAGCACAAAGGCAGGCTGGTCACCAAAGGATATGTCCAGCGCGCCGGGATCGAGTTTGATGAAGTGTTCGCCTGGTTGCGCGGCTAGACTCGGTCCGGCTACTTCTATCATAGCTCAGGAAAGCTGGGAGGTGCACCACCTCGATGTCAGGTTGGCCTTTCTTAATGGTGACCTTGACGAAGAAGTGTATGTAGCGCAACCACTTGGTTTCATGCCTGAAGGCCATGAGCATAAGGTGCTCCGCCTTCGCACGATACTCTATGGACTCCGTCAAGCTCCACGCGCGTGGAACGCCAAGCTCGATGACACACTGCTTTCGCTTGGGTTCAAGCGGAATTCATCCGAGCATGCAGTCTACATCCGTGGCAAGGGCAATGATCGAGTACTACTTGGCGTGTACGTCGATGACTTGATTGTCACTGGCGCACAATCATCACCGATCACTCACTTCAAGAAGGAGATGATGTCTAGCTTCAAGATGAGCGACCTCAGTATGCTCACTTATTACCTCGGGATCGAGGTATGCTATGTGGTATGAGCACACTTGTTGGGCTCCCCAGAGTAGGAGTTTGCAATACGCAGCATCTTTTCCCTCAGTGAGAAACCAAGGAATCAATCCGTGGAGGTTCTGGTATCCTGCAATAGTTGAGTGCCCTGCAACACAAATAAAACTTCGCTTGTGTCCCCAACAGTTCTAACAAGGGTGTCAACCTTGCTAGTCTTTCTAGTTGCACAAGGTAATTAAAAGATAATGTATAATGAATATTTTTGGTATTTTCAAAATAAAACAAAACTGAAAATAAAACAACGTGTATAAGTTGTTGGAAGGTGATTCTTATGCTAAAAACTGGACCAAGATTCATAGCTTCACCAAGTGTAACTCACCAATACATAAAAGGGCGGTAAGTAACACGATCATATGACAAAGGTGCATGATGAAATATTTTATACTTATGTCAGACATATGAAAGTGTTGATTCCTATAAACAATACGTCCAAATACTATAGACCGAATTCCAATTGCATCTATAGCTAAATATCCCGTTCATAGACCGAGATCCGTCTGCACCATCTGAACATTAAGTGTAAACACGGGGAATTGCTTTAAGCACGATGACATATTGTTATGTTTAGGGGACTATGAATCCTCTCCTAAACCTTAACCCTTAGTGACAACAATTCAATACAAGCCTTTTCCACTTTCTATCACTGCGGTAGATTACTTGCAAGATTGAGCCCAACTAATGCACACCACTCTCACTATTGATTACCCATCTAAACTGGCCAAGATTAAACAAATAACCGAAGAGAAATATGCAGCTATAGATCAAACATAATTGCATTCACAAATCTGAACATAATAGGATAATTCATCATATGATCTACATCACCGCTACAAACTCATCCAATTGACCATACAAGTAGATATATCATATGGCTATTGTATTGATCAACAGAATACATGTGGGATGGAGAGATCACAACTTTGGCTACTGCCATGAACCTGTAGTCCGGGGGTGGACTACTCACAACTCATCATGGAGCGCAAGGATCGATGTTGTTGATGATGAAGATGGCTTCCCCCTCCTGCAGAGTTCCGGATCAGGGCTGAAAATGAAGATCACCTCGGAATCGCGATGTGGCGGCAGCGAAAAAATGCTCGATAGTTATGGTGTGAAAATGGGAGTATATATGGACCATCGGGCACCGGAGGCCAGCCAGGGGGGTCCCACAGCCTGTAGGTGCCCTAGGGGCTGTGGGGCCCACCTGGTGTGGGGCCAAGCTCCCAGTTTCTTCTGATATGTTGAAACTTCCCGAACTATTTATGTTTTATTTTTCCTCAGACTTTTTCTGGGGATTTTCCTAAAAATACAAAAACAGCAAAAAACAGGAACTGACACTGGGCACTGGATTAATATGTTAGTCCAATAAAATTCAATAAAAAGTGTGCCCAAAGTGTATGTAATTGATAGCAATATAGCATGAATCATACAAAAATTATCGATACGTTTGAGATGTATCAAGGTACAACAAGCCGCTGGCAAGATCACTCTGAGTCAGGCGGCATACGCTGTGAAGCTGCTGGAGAAGGCCGGCATGAGCAGATGTAACGCTGTCCAAGTACAGATGGAGCCGCGCCTGAAGCTGAGCAAGACAAGCACCAATCCACCGACGGACGCATCCTTCTATCAGAGTAATGTTGGTAGTCTGCGCTACTTGGTGCACACGCGGCCAAACATTGTTGGGGCAGACCAACCCTCCTCGGTGACACACGCCGAGCAGCCTCCCGGCGACGCAAACGCCAGACAGAGGTTAGACGAAGGAGACATCATAATTTTCCCGGCGACGAACGCCGCGGCGCAAGAACGCCTGTATCTTGGCTTTATTTCTCACAACGACTCGAACACATACATGGAGATACACACGCACACACGCAGTACTACCCAGAGGAGCTCTTGCAGCATCCAGGGGAGCTCTCTCCGCGGCCAGCCGAGCCACACTCGGCACACACGGAAGCTACACCTCTGGAGACTACATCTCCCTCTTCTCTGGCCTCCTCACAGCTCCTCGCCATCTGTTGGCACTGCCCTCTTAAGTAGTACACACAGCTCGCTCAGCCCGCGCACTACTCTTGCCCACTAGCTAGCCCACGCATGCACTTACCCAGTCACTAACAGCATATGCACGAGCATTACCCGGCTAACCACTAACTGACTCCACGATCTACATCACGCAGCTGTGCAACTAACACCAGGCATGCACACACCTAACTAGCTGCATGCAGCTAACAACTCACGCGACGCACGCACCGACCAGGAACACATCCGGACAAGATTATTCCTAACAATCTTCCCCTAATCTTGATTTGCCGTCGCCGGAGTTGGTGCAGCTCCCGTCGTCGTCGTCGCCATGGCCGCCACTACGGCCTCCACCACGCTTGACGCAGCCTCCATCCTCTTCCTCGGCGACACACGCCGAGCTCCTTCTCCGCCGGCGACACACGCCTGACGTTCCGGCGAAATGCGCCGTCTTCCTCGTCTCCGGTTGCGGCGACATACGCCATCTCCTCCGGCTCCGGCAACACATGCCGTTGACAGCCGCAGCGCCGCGCACGTCCATAGGCCGACACACGGCCCGGAGCTTCACCGCGCCGCTGCCGGCGAACGCCGCCACCGCCGGCACGCCTCGGGCAAGTGGAACAACACCCAAGACAACCAAGCTCATGATACCAAATGTTGGGGCAGACCAACCCTCCTCGGCGACACACGCCGAGGAGCCTCCCGGCGACGCAAACGCCGGACAGAGGTAGACGAAGGAGACACCACAATTTTTCCGGCGACGAACGCCGCGGCGCACGAACACCTGTATCTTGGCTTTATTTCTCACAACGACTCGAACACATACATGGAGATACACACGCAGTACTACCCAGAGGAGCTCTTGCAGCATCCAGGGGAGCTCTCTCCGCGGCCAGCCGAGCCACACTCGACCCACACGGAAGCTACACCTCTGGAGACTACATCTTCCTCTTCTCTGGCCTCCTCAACGCTCCTCGCCATCTGTTGGCACTGCCCTCTCAAGTAGTACACACAACTCGCACAGCCCGCGCACTACTCTTGCCCACTAGCTAGCCCACGCATGCACTTACCCAGCCACTAACAGCACATGCACGAGCATGACCCGGCTAACTACTAACTGACTCCACGATCTACATCACGCAGCTGTGCAACTAACACCAGGCATGCACACACCTAACTAGCTGCATGCAGCTAACAACTCAGGCGACGCACGCACCGACCAGGAACACATCCGGACAAGATTATTCCTAACAGACATCACGTTTGTCGTGGGATATGTTATTCGCTTCATGGAGGAGCCCACGACGGAACATCTCAGTGCTGTCAAACATTTGCTCCGCTACATCACCAGCACGATCAAGTACGGATGCTGCTACTCCAACTCTGGGGACGCTGAACTTGTTGGCTACAGCGATGCTGACATGGCCGGCGACATCGACAATAGGAAGAGCACCACGGGTGTGATCTTCTTTCTCGGGCAGAGCCCTGGCAGTCACAGAAGCAGAAGGTGGTGGCACTATCGTCTTGCAAAGCTGAATACGTCGCCACCGCCACCGCCGCCTGCCAGGGTGTTTGGCTGAGCCAGTTGCTCGATGACTTGCACGGCAAGGATGTCAGAGCAACAACTATTCACTTCGACAACAAATTGGCGATCTAACTCTGCAAAAACCTGGTTTTTCACGGCCGGAGGAAGCACATGGAGACATGCTATCACTTCATACAAGGGAGAGCGTCGAGAACGGCAAGTTTTTTGTCGAGTACATCAACACCGACGATCAACTAGCGGACATCCTGACCAAACCACTTGGAAGGATCAAGTTCCATGGTCTACGTGAGAGGATCGGCGTCGTCAAGATCCTACATGTATGTAGACAGGGTACCCAAAATATCAGGATGTCGGCAAGTCTGTCGTGACTTACTAGCGAAGCTAAAGTAGTATGTAGCTCGGTGTGGTATGAATAAGCTAGAGATGAGGTGTAATTCTGCCCCCAGTAGTAGCTTCTAGCACTTGTACGTGTCACATGTAGTAGTCAAAGCATGGCCAGTCTAGCCACATTTTCTCTCTTCCGGATGCTACGACGTGAGTCACTGAACACATACTAGCTCCATAGGTCGGTTTGTGATGTCCTATAAAAGGACCTGTACTATTTTTTAATTTTAGTTTTGCGAATCATAAAAGGACCTGTACCACTTCAGTTATAAAGCAAGCATTTGGCTTCAAGTCTCTAATGTGTCAGCCCAGACCGTAGATTGACCGGCGACCGGAGCGTTTCCGGGAAGGGGAGCGAGGCAGGGGAGTGAGCAGAGGAGAGGAGATATTTCTGGCTACTCGCTACTCACACTTGTGAGCGTTCCATTCATTGTATATGCAGTACAGAGCAATAGAAAACTACCTATCTATTCTTTAGATGGGACAACGCCCTGACGCAGCAAGGATTGCGATTACTACTACTTGCTCACGCCTGTGTCATGAGTTTGACACAGGCTTACCAAATGAGCCACCCCATGCCAAATGAGCCACCCCATGCGTGCTGATCACACATGGGGCCCCACGGGAGACTGGGTTGACCACAACATTCTCCCCCTCAACCCTGTCGCCGGGGTCGGGTGTCGACGATCTCAATCTTGTCGCGCAGCTTCGCGAACCGAACACGACCAAGAGCCATTGTGAGGATGTCCGTCTTCTGCTCACCTGTCCTGATGAACTCCACGTCTATCGTGCCCTTCTCAAGGCAGTCACGTATGAAGTGATAGAAGAGATCGATGTGCTTGCTGCGATCGTGCAGCACTGGGTTTTTGTAGAGGGAAATCACCGATTTGTTGTCGACGAAGATAAGCGCAGGGGCGGTATCTTGATTCAGCATCTCACCGAGAACGCGAGCCATCCATATCCCTGACACGCTGCCGTGGCTGCCGCAATGTACTCCGCCTCGCACAAAGAAGTCGCGACAAATTTCTGCCTCACCAATTGCCAGCTGACGGGACTGCTCCCCAGGAAGAACAGCATGCCAGAGGTGCTCTTCTTGGAGTCCATGTCACCAGTGTGCTCGGAGTCGCTGTAGTCGTTCAGGCTCTCGCCGTCGCCACGGCGATACACCCATCCGTGCGTGAGCGTCCCGGCGATGTACCGGAGCAGGTGCTTGACAGCCGCGAGGTGGTCGCTTGCCGGTGCTTCCATGAAGCAGCTCAGGAACCCAACAGTGAACGAGATATCTGGCCGGGTGTGCATGAGATACCTCAGGCTCCTGATAATATTGCGGTAGAATGTCGCGTCCACCGGCTTCTCGGGGCTCTCTTTGCTGAGTTTGCACTGTGCCTCTAGCGGGGAGTGCACGCCGTGGCAGTCCGCCATGCCCTGTCGCTCGAGCATTTTGGCGGCGTAGGCAGCCTGAGTGATCGTCATGCGACCACGCTCCTGGTTTACCTCCAGCCCGAGGTAGTACCGGAGCAGCCCGAGGTCGCTCATGCTGAAGAGGCGCTTCATCTCCTCCTTGAAGTGTTGCACCTAGTCGGGCTTGGCTCCGGTGATGACAAGGTCGTCGACGTAGATGCCGACAATGAGCAGCGTGTTCGCGGTCCCTCATGAGTACACGCCATGCTCAGAGGCGTTGCGGGTGAAGCCGAGAGAGACCAAGCTCGCGTCCAGCTTGGCGTTCCTCGCTCTCGGGGCTTGCCGGAGACCATACAGGGCCTTGTGTAGCTTGTACACGTCCTGCTCGTGCTTCTCGGTAACGAAACCCGGCGGCTGGGAGACGTACACCTCCTCGTCAAGGTCGCCATTGAGGAATGCTGACTTGACGTCCATGTGGCGCACCTCCCATCCCCGGTGAGCTGCCAGGGCAAGGATCAGTCGCACGGACTCGAGCCTTGCCACCGGAGCGAAGACCTCCTTGAAGTCCACCCCCGCGCACTGCACGTACCCTTTTGCGATGAGGCGCGCCATGTGCTTGACAACGGCGCCGTGCTCGTCCTTCTTCACCTTGAACACCCACTTGCGTCCGATGGCTCCATGCCCTGTAGGCAGCGTGGTGAGTGTCCAAGTAGCATTGTCGTTGATCGACGACAGCTCATCGAGCATCGCGCGGCGCCAGCAATCCTCTTGCTCTGCATCAGCGAACGTGGTCGGCTCCTCGCCGGCCATCAGATGCAAGACGTCGTCGTCATCGTCGTTCTCAGGCAGCTGCAGTGATCCCGCAGGCTCGCCGAGAAGATCCCCTAGGAGGTGATACCTATGTGGGGCGCCAACGCTGTCATCGGCATCGAATAAGTCCGACCGTACTATTGGCGGGGTTGCAAACTACCCAGGAACAACCTCGCTCGTAAGCGGGGTGCTCGGGGATGCAGTTCCTGGGGCCAGTGTTCTCGGGCTCGCAGTCCCCGGGTCCACACTTCCCGTGGTCGCAGTTCCCGGGGGCGTCATTCCCGGGGTCGCACTGTTGGGTGTCACTGTGCCCGGGTCTCACTTCCCGGGGTCGATGTGCTTGACGTGGCACTACCCGGGGTAGCTGTTCCCGGGGATATCCTTCCCGGGGTCCTGGAGTACGCCGGGTACTCCACGACGAAGGAGCTGCTTGCCGGTGGCTCCCCTGGTGCCTCCCAGCACTAGCGTGCGTCCTCGTCGAAGACGACGTCACGGGAGACGGGCACGCACTTCAAGACGGGGTCATACATCTTGTATGCCTTGGAGCCTGTCTCGTAGCCCATGAACACCATCGGGGTGCTCCTGTCGTCGAGCTTCTTCAGCTGTGGGCGTGCCGTCTTCACGTGCCCGACACAGCCAAAGGTACGGAGGAAGCCTACGTCGGGCTTTCTCCCGTACCATGCCTCATACGGTGTCTTGTCGTCGATGCTCCTCGTGAAGGAGCGGTTGAGGATGAAGACGGCCGTGAGCACGGCCTCCCCCAAATATGTGCTTGGGACCTGCTTTGCCTTGAGCATGCAGCGTGCCATCCCGAGCACCGTCGGGTTCCTCCGCTCGACGATGCCGTTCTGCTATGGCGAGTAGGGGGTCGTGAGGTGATGCTGCACCCCTTGCTCATCGCAGTGTTTGTAGAAAGTGGCCGACGTGAACTCGCCGCCACGGTCAGTACGCAACACGCGCAGCTTGTGGCCGAACTCCACTTCTGCTTCCGCTTGGTGCTTGACGATGGCTCGCTCTGCCTCGTCGTTGGAGGCGAGTAGCATTGCCCACATGAACCTGTTGTAGTCGTCGACGAGCAGCAGGATGTAGCGACGCCCGCCGGGAGTTGCCGGGGTGATGGGACCGCAGAGGTCCCCGTGAACCAGTTCCAGGGGCTTCTTCGCCCTATACCTTGCCTTCTCGGGGAAGGGCAGACGCCGCTGCTTCCCAGCATGGCATGCATCGCACAGCTCATCGGGGTGCTCGATGTGTGGTAGCCCGCGAACGAGTTTGCCACGCGCCATCTTCCACATCCCATCAAAGTGCTAGTGCCCGAGCCGAGCATGCCAACGCCAAGTGTCGGAGACATGGCCCACGGTGAGGCACACAGGATGCACATGGCGAAAGAAGATTTTGTAGAGGCGATTCGGTTCTCGGGTTACCTTGATAAGCACCCGGTTGCGCTGGTCGCGCACGATGAGCACCCCACGCTTAATGGCGATGTCGTACTAGCCCTCGTCGAGCTGGCCAAGGCTCGCGATGCTGATCTTGAGTGCCAGGATGAAGAAGGCGTTTGTGAATGCCCTGTGGTCACCCCCGTTGTCGGCGAAGACGACGGTCCCGCGCCCGTGGATGTCAACCACTGAGCCATCCGCGAACCGCACCTCCCGGTGATCGAGCGGTCCAGCTTCGCGAACACGTCAACCAAACCAGTCATGTGGTTCATGGTGTCAGTGTTGAGGAACCAACCCTCATCGCGATCATCGCCTTGGCGGGTGAGTGTGGTCACGGCTCTCTCCTCGTTGAGGAAGACGTAGCCGCACGCGCACACCATTGTCGGGGAGCCATTCCCCACCAACGCGATAGACCACGAACACTTGGTTGTCGGGGTGTGGCCGACCTGAGTCATCGTGCACTCCTGCACGAACTCGATGGTCGCCAGCATCGTGGTCGGGGCGTGGCCCACCAGATGCGCGGTGTCCTCTTGCACGGTCTTGCTGGCCCCGACGTTGTCGGGCACGTGGTTGCCGGGGTAACAGCCAGCGTCATCGCGGACGTGGTTGCCGGGGCAACGACCAGCGTCATCGGGGACGTGGTTTCTAGGGCGTGGCTTCCCAGTCGAAGGCCCCCGAGAACGTCGTTATCGGGGAGTGGCCTACCGTTGGAGGGATGGAATCAGCTGACGGGCTCCGTGCCTCCTGCACGGTCTCGATGGTTGCTAGCACCGTAGTCGCCAGAGGCGCTGGGCCCTCCTGCACGTTCTCGATGTATGCCAACATCATTGCTGGCCCACCATCTACGTCAGCCTGGACGAGGTTCATCGCCGCCGCGGCCGCCTCGTCAGGCAGTCTCTTGCGGCATTTGCGGGTCCAGTGACACGGCTTGTCACAGTAGTAGCACTTGTCCCGGTCGTCGTTGCCGGAACCGCGTGCAGGCCCGCCCTATTGGGCCTGGCCTGGCTTTCGCCCGCGGTTGCCGCCGCCACTCTGGGCGCGGCCTTCACGTCTGCAGCGACCTCAATTTCCAGTGGAGGCACCTCCCCCACTACCGGAAGAGTCGTCGCGTCCGCGCTGCTGTAGGTGCGCATTCCACTGCTCCTCTTTGAGCAGCAGTCGGCCGCCAGCGCGTTCGTTAGTGTCGTCGCCCCGCTCCTCGACGACCTTGAGCTGGCCTACGAGCTCCTCGATGCTCATGGTGGAGAGAACCA